>OX392540.1:34868409-39868409 GCA_947623455.1 Mimachlamys varia
ATTAACAATAGATAAAGCGCCCTATTTAGCTAACATTAACAATAGATAAAGCGCCCTATTTAGCTAACGTTAACTATAGATCAAGTGCCCTATTTAGCTAACATTAACAATAGATCAAGTGCCCTATTTAGCTAGCCATAGATCAAGCGCCCTATTTAGCTAACATTAACCATAGATCAAGTGCCCTATTTAGCTAACATTAGCCATAGATCAAGTGCCCTATTTAGCTAACATTAACAATAGATCAAGCGCCCTATTTAGCTAACATTAGCCATAGATAAAGCGCCCTATTTAGCTAACATTAACAATAGATCAAGCGTCCTATTTAGCTAACATTAACCATAGATCAAGTGCCCTATTTAGCTAACATTAGCCATAGATCAAGTGCCCTATTTAGCTAACATTAACCATAGATCAAGTGCCCTATTTAGCTAACATTAACCATAGATCAAGTGCCCTATTTAGCTAACATTAGCCATAGATAAAGCGCCCTATTTAGCTAACATTAACAATAGATCAAGCGTCCTATTTAGCTAACATTAGCCATAGATCAAGTGCCCTATTTAGCTAACATTAACGATAGATCAAGCGTCCTATTTAGCTAGCCATAGATCAAGCGCCCTATTTAGCTAACATTAACAATAGATCAAGCGCCCTATTTAGCTAACATTAGCCATAGATAAAGCGTCCTATTTAGCTAGCCATAGATCAAGTGCCCTATTTAGCTAGCCATAGATCAAGCGCCCTATTTAGCTAGCCATAGATCAAGCGCCCTATTTAGCTAACATTAACAATAGATCAAGTGCCCTATTTAGCTAACATTAGCCATAGATCAAGCGCCCTATTTAGCTAACACTAACAATAGATCAAGTGCCCTATTTAGCTAACACTAACAATAGATCAAGTGCCCTATTTAGCTAACACTAACAATAGATCAAGTGCCCTATTTAGCTAACACTAACAATAGATCAAGCGCCCTATTTAGCTAACATTAGCCATAGATCAAGCGCCCTATTTAGCTAACATTAACCATAGATAAAGCGCCCTATTTAGCTAACATTAACCATAGATAAAGCGCCCTATTTAGCTAACATTAACGATAGATCAAGCGTCCTATTTAGCTAACATTAACCATAGATAAAGCGCCCTATTTAGCTAACATTAGCCATAGATCAAGCGCCCTATTTAGCTAACATTAACCATAGATAAAGCGCCCTATTTAGCTAGCCATAGATCAAGTGCCCTATTTAGCTAGCCATAGATCAAGTGCCCTATTTAGCTAACATTAACAATAGATCAAGTGCCCTATTTAGCTAACATTAACAATAGATCAAACGCCCTATTTAGCTAACATTAGCCATAGATCAAGCGCCCTATTTAGCTAACATTAACCATAGATAAAGCGCCCTATTTAGCTAACATTAACAATAGATCAAGCGCCCTATTTAGCTAACATTAGCCATAGATCAAGCGCCCTATTTAGCTAACATTAACCATAGATAAAGCGCCCTATTTAGCTAACATTAACCATAGATAAAGCGCCCTATTTAGCTAACATTAACGATAGATCAAGCGTCCTATTTAGCTAACATTAACCATAGATCAAGTGCCCTATTTAGCTAGCCATAGATCAAGCGCCCTATTTAGCTAACATTAACAATAGATAAAGCGCCCTATTTAGCTAACATTAACAATAGATCAAGCGCCCTATTTAGCTAACATTAGCCATAGATCAAGCGCCCTATTTAGCTAACATTAACCATAGATAAAGCGCCCTATTTAGCTAACATTAACCATAGATAAAACGCCCTATTTAGCTAACATTAACGATAGATCAAGCGTCCTATTTAGCTAACATTAACCATAGATAAAGCGCCCTATTTAGCTAACATTAACGATAGATCAAGCGTCCTATTTAGCTAACATTAACAATAGATAAAGCGCCCTATTTAGCTAGCCATAAATCAAGCGCCCTATTTAGCTAACATTAACCATAGATAAAGCGCCCTATTTAGCTAACATTAACGATAGATCAAGCGTCCTATTTAGCTAACATTAACAATAGATAAAGCGCCATATTTAGCTAGCCATAGATCAAGCGCCCTATTTAGCTAACATTAACAATAGATAAAGCGCCATATTTAGCTAGCCATAGATCAAGCGCCCTATTTAGCTAACATTAACAATAGATAAAGCGCCCTATTAAGCTAAAGTTAACTATAGATCAAGCGCCCTATTTAGCTAACGTTAACTATAGATCAAGCGCCCTATTTAGCTAACATTAACCATAGGTAAAGCCCTATTTACATACATGTACAATTACCTACTTTAAAGCACCTCACTGTATATACATACTATACAATCTATAAAATCAATACAATTGTGCGATATTTGCAGGAGATGCCTGATCAGGAGCTACATGTTACTACTAGTCATATGTCACTTAATATGTACATACATGTATCTACATGTGTGTGTGTGTGTGTGTGTGTGTGTGTGTGCTGAGTATGGATCATAGCAATAGTTTATGCAATCAAACTAAATGCTACGAAATGTTATCGCATTTAAAATGCATTTATATATTTCATATGACAGGTTTACATGCTCAATAACTGGTCGTGAAAAGACACGCCAGCTTCATATTAAGATAGATTGCTATGGGAGACCACTTCAATGATTAAAATTACGCATGGTGATTAATGCTGTACTAATTAACTAAAATTGAGATATTCTAATCATCTACACGTAACGGTTTATTTCTCGTGTAAATATATGTCCCGATACATGGATGTTGAACTAGCCTATGATGCAAAACGCAGTTTCCGTTCCTTGGAATCGGTCAAGTGCCATCAAATATAAACAACATTAATACGGATCGGACATTTCTTACAGCGCTCCATTTCCCCGTAAATAACATGGACAGATTTTTAATTTTCTTTAATTCATTTATCATCAAAAATAATGCACTGCAAGAGGTTGAAGCGATTCAACTCGCAAATATTAAAGCAGAAATTAAAAGAACAGTCGATCAGGTTCCCAAAGTAAGGCACGAATTTACTGGAAAATTGATCGTTACATGTTATCAAGAATTTTTCGTAACTGCTCCAACATATCACTGTTCATTAAATTGACTACAGTTGCCATCAAAGTTCCTCATTTAAAGGGGCATCCCGCGAAAGCCGGAATGCCAGTTCTTGGATGTACATGGTGTCTGCACCACTAATTATATCGTCCTGCTATTCCAGTATTCAAAGTCCGCTCAAAATGTCTATGTTGACCACTTGCAAAATCGCATTACTTGGGAAAGCCCCGATAAAAATAGCGGTGATGTGCGTGACAAGCTTGCTGCAAGTCACTTGACAGGTTTGATGGGAGAGGCCATACGGGAGGGGACGCGTAATGTATACGGCTGATGAAACGGAAACAAAGTTACTGAATCACATTCACATTAATAATCAGACATTAATTGCACACTAACCGATATTCAAATTAAGAAATATTTGTCGGCACATCAGCATCATTTATCGACACCAGGAATTATCTATATAATACATATACCTGAGCGAGACCGGTACACGTGGGTACGGAATACAGCCATGGTACAAACCTTAATTTATGTAAAGGTAATATTCACGAACCCAACTTTTCAGATGATTTTACAAAATGTATGTAGCATGCATTGAAAAGTACGAAAATAAAATGACATGAATTTTTTGCGATTTTTTTTACAACTCAATGTTTTGAGGATTTTTTTTCAGACTATCTATATATATATACCATGTACATTAATATTCATTTGAAATCTATCCAACTTCCAGCGTCTTCACACGTTAACACGTATCACAGAATGCGATTATTTAAGTCCACACACTCATATAACGCACCACACCCTTAGCATGACTACGTGTTTATCAGATTTTGAACTGTTGAAACACTTATAACTACCCGTTATGAATATGGTTTGATAATTCCGCTTTCTTTTTACATCCTTTTTTGTCCTCTTGTAAAGGGACGTTGACCTTTTAAAACAGGAATGCAATATACATATGTATATGTTGTACACTTTGTTGTTGTTGTTTTTTTTTAAATTCCCGTTATGTATATATTTTCGTATCAAATTCAATACCGGGTCGCAACCCAATGATATTTGTACCTTCACTAATTTATAGATGAAGTATGAAGATCACCTTTTTACGCGTGAAAAACATATTTTTATACCTTTTGTCCAAATTGAAGCCGCATGTACCTCGGTTGCACGTCCCGTTTTACAACGTAATCAAACGACTTTTTCTGTTACGGTATATATTGTATTTGAAAAGGTCTTTCTATCCAGCAATAAAATTAAATCATACTGTTTCACTGGAACATTAAATATTATAAAGGGAATATTATAAAACACACTCTTAAGTTTAAAATTACACACGCATTTTATGCAACAGAAGACAGAAACAGTTTCCCCTTGGGTAGCCCCAAAAACAAATCAAAGCTTTATTTGTGCATGTTACCGTTAATTAGAAGAAATATGTAACATACACACAATAGAGCAGGTAGTTTCTCCTTTGAATACTTCCCATCTCTCAATATGATTCCATAACGCAGTCTTGCGTCATATTTTGACCATTCGGCAACTTTTCGCTGCTTAGTAGTTACAAAATGTAGGCCTTATCGCGATGTAACGGTAATACCAGATAGAGTGTTTACGCATGCGTTGGTAGGTGGAAATCCCAAGCCGGAGCGTCTGGCTAGACCTTTTGGAATTCGACTAGTTATTTTGAAGTTATTTATTTTATGAATACATATCAGCAAAATCCGATCGTCGTAGTCCATAAGAATACCCATTCGATGTGTGTATGTAATATTTTGAAAAAAAATATGAAAAAAACTAACTTTCGCGGGATGCCCCTTTAATCACTTATTCGGGAAAAGGGTACGCCAGATGATTTTACGGGTGTTTGTTAATTTTGGTTCGCAATTTCGGAACTCTCCTACGTCGTGGAAGAGGCACCATAGCAACAGTAACTAATGAAAGTGGAAGTGAAAATAGTGTTAGTTGAAGTATAATGTTTAATTAACCATGCATAAGTTGTAAAACCACGCTTATGTTTGACATTGCTTGATGTAATTTCAAAAGATCTCCTTTTAAAATAAGCAACACCGAGGGAGAGATCAGTTTACAGTGAAGTGTAAGTCATGTTTGGCCTGCTTTGTCGATTACTAGATTGCCACGTGTTGTTATATTTATTTATTATTAAAGTATAACGTTACGCTTTTTAATACACAGTTAACTTTGATGATGAGATATTATTTTGGCTAGGAAATGGACCTAGGAGTATTGGTTGAGAACCTTGGACGTGTCAACTATGCTAAGTACCCAGATAATGTTCTCAACGTTCAACGAAAAGGTTGGTATAAATATGTCCGCCATGTTTCCTGGCCTTATAATTATTATATATGAAAAAATGCGGAAACGTCAACAAAACCATTATCGATTTAACTAGAGACAAAAATATGAACAAAGGAAAGATTTACATGGAGACCACCTTGTAAAAGTACAAGAGAATAAGACCAGGTTATCCTCAGAGTGAGAACAGAGTAATTATTCTCAATAAAAAGTGCACTAATGAGCATTCTCTAAAACGCCATATCATTCATATCATACAAAAATACAAAATATTTCTCAATGAGACAAAGATGGCGACAATAAAACTATACATCTTTAACTTTCAGCGCGTCCGTCCGGCGTATAAAGCTAGAATGACATTTATTTACATGTCCATAGTCTACCGTCACGCGTACTTTAATCCCATTGGTCTAAAGCTTTACGTATTCTATAGGAAACTCAAAATGTGAAATGGTACTGTCATCGAGAGAAAATGCTTGCATACATATAGGTAACATAAAGGCCATATGTCTAATGATACTATAACATAATACACCATAACGAAAAAACTATTGTTATAACCAGTTTTGGAATTGATGCTTACTTGGATGAGACCAATATTTATATGGCAGGTGTCGTCGATAAAGCAGAAGACGCTTACTCTTCCGGAACACCTAGTCTTACTCTCTTGTCTTTTTACGGGAGTCTCCATATAAATCTTTCCTTTGTTCCTATTTTGCCCCTAGTTTAATTGATTTTGAGTTCGGATTAAGGTTTTGTTGACGCTTTGGTATTCTCTGATTTATTTTCTATTATTTGCTTGGGTCTCAATTAGGTATCAGATTGTAAGAGCTGAGATGTTTAATATCGTATTTATAAGCTGAGAACCATTAAATCAGGACGCTAGCTTTATTGCAACAATTTTTACTCCAAAAGAGGAATTAACGATTATGATCAAATTCTTAAAATCCCTCTCTCAAAAATGTTTTCGTCTAACGAGATTCCATTACCTTTCGTTTCCTAGGGTCGCTGTGGAAATCGTTCCCTTCATTATTTTGTTCCTAATTTCATCGATTGTGATTCTAGATTATAGTTTTGCTGAATTGTTACATATTTATTTGTCAGATACATGTACGAATGTCAAGCGTCTACACAACTATAACAAGGGAATATTTAGACATTGCTCCTTGAAAACGCACATGACAGGCATTCCGGCTGATGCATTGGATAGAGCACTTGCCTTTCGCCAAGGCGACCGGGGTTCGATTCCCCGACCGGACGTGAAAAGATATGGTGTCACCTGCCCGACCATGTGGGTTTTTTTCCGGTTACTCCGGTTTCCTCCCACAATTACACCCCTCGCGCGTTAACATCCGGGCCAACAAGAGTGATTAATATAAGTTGTATAACTTGTTTCATAATTGTTGTAAAATAAATATAGTTTGTGTATAAGATCGTCAAACCTTTTGAAACATTTGATATGGACTAATTTATTTATCATTGCTTTCCTAGGAATCAATTCAGACATTCTTTTGGACGGCCAGGTTTTACATCACTGGAGAATATACCCGCTAGATTTTTCTGATGCATTTATAACCAGGTAGCAATTTAATTTTCTATTGTTTAAACTTCCTGTCTCTTCTTGTCCAAATGTATTACCACAATGCTCAATAAATTATCAAGAATCTTATTTAGACATAATTCTTGAAAAACTAAACTTTGTCATAGCATTTTGCAGAAGATATTGCGTTGTTTTTTACCTTCAACTTTAAGAATTCATTCTCTTGATGAAAAGCAGACAATTGACTAAGAAGCCTTAAAACAGAGTATGTAATTTATGTTTTGATCAAATGAGTTTGCAGTTTGATGACGTTGCTTCATAAATGTCCAACAGCAAGTTTCAATACAATAAAAAAAAATCAATAATTATTTTTTTTTCATAAAAGCTTGTTGAATTGGTCCGCAAGTTCTAAAGAGTACGCTTCTTCTGTTTCATCGGTGACAAATGCCATGAACATCGAGGTAATGTTACGTTCTCTAAGTGGGAGCTGGTGCATCAAGATGCATAGATGAATAAGATACCAATGCAGAAAACACGAATATTCCTGGAAATTCGTTATTCACAGTTTTATTATTTTCTCTGACCTTGTTACTTGGAAGGACGTTGGTTTATGGTAACTGGACCATACTTGAGAACACAAACAGAACTTCTCCTAGTCTGTACTGGGGATCCTTCATTATAGCTGATACCAAGGCGGACACCTTCCTGTTGATGACGGTAACAACATGCACCTTGCTGCTGCTGGTTTTATTTCGTCTCAAATTTCAGTTGTCTAAATGATTGTAATTGTCATAATAGTAAAACACAAACATTACTTACATTACTTATTACATATAAGATTATATTCTCTTCGTTATAATTGTTATTGCACATATTGACTTGAAAGGTAGTTGAAATGAGAGAGAAATACTCTTCCATGACTAAAGGTGTAAAATAGGGAAATTCAATCCGAGGGTTTTCAAATTTGGTTAAACCCGAGGCGTTGCCGAGTCGTTAACGGTGACATTTGCTTCTAATATTTCTCTGTATTACAACCAATAACTAATTGTTCGTTGAATTAAAAATTAGTAATTGTTATAGTAATTCGCAAACCGAGTCGTTATAATGTATTTCGTCTTGTCAAGACAAACCTTTTTTAAGATAATTCATATTGATATGAACGTAAGATGTTGTATCCATGCTCCATGAACCCTGTTTTTATCTTAAAAAGGACTGGTGTAAGGGGTTTGTGGTGATCAATGGTTTCAACTTGGGCCGGTACTGGAACGTAGGCCCTTCGATGACGCTGTATGTTCCAGGTCCTCTACTAAAGGAAGGAAAGAATGAGGTATACCGGGAAAAACTCACCAAACAAATTAATCGCATTTGTATGTATGCAATTGATGTGAAACTAGGCATAGTTGCTACCCTTGACCGTAATTAAAGTGCCGTTGATAAAAGGAAGAAAATGTTAAATTATCTAAACATTGGTATGTGTTCGTGCTTTTATTTAATAGGTGCAGCATATGTGTGTGTTATATCATCTTTCAGATTTTTCTGTTTTGATATAGCCAATATTTATAGATAGTAAGAAACAGTTAAAAAATGAACAGGACATAATATGAACACTTAAGAACTATAATTCATATTTACAATATGAATGCATTAAAAGATCAAATAGCATAGGTAAAGTTGGAAGAGTTTGGCAGGTGGGAATGACTTCATCACTAAAGTCGTTTTATTCTTTTTTACAGATATTGATATTCGACCAGCACTGCAGCCATACAAGTGTGCAACTAAGGAAAACACCAGTATTATCGAAAGATAATTTGTGAAAAAACCCGTCTTATACATGAAGTTACTTTCCTTTTTTGAGAAATTAAATAATTAAAACATAATCTTACATAATAATAATAATTAGCTCGTGTTTGGACCAATTTCCAAATGAAATACGTTTTCTGAAGGCAAATGTTATTCTAAGAAGAAAAATCAAGGTCTCAGTTGTGTCAATTAACCGGAAAGTACCTTAAAACGGCATTTTCCGCTAAATTTGGTGTTCGTCTGCTCAATTTCGCCGCCGCCATTCGTCTAATTATAGGAATATCAACATGGTACGACATGAAATATTTTCTATAATTTTTTTAACCTTAACAGTTTAGATTATCAAACAATAACATATTTATGTAATATCAAGAATTATTACTAAGCACATCAGTACCATAATTATATTTTTATTATCGTTTTCTATGTTAAAAAAACATTTCGTATGTTTTCTTGCGAATCGGCACGGAACCGGGAGCAGGATAGTGGTCACATGATTCGAAAAAAAATCACGTGATTTCTCGTATAAAAATAGAACGGGAAGCGCAAATGTCAGGTAGCCGCGATTAACAATATTGGCTGACGAAAACAGAGTCACAAGCTAAAACTAGACAAGAAAGAAGCTGAAAGAGACTATTGAAAGATCGGAACAGATGCATCTGACAAACAAAAAGAAATACGACACTATCAATGAAGACGAAGAGCATGGTTGAACGAAGTGTGGTTGAGTTGACAGTGCTTTCGAAAAACAAAAACGTACAGCTGATACTTGTACGAAAATACTTTCTTCATTCACGTACACTGTAAGATTATGTTCGGTAAAGCTTGTATAATGCATGATTATGATGTTTGTAAATGCAACAGGCTCTCTTTAAAAAAAATATCAGAAAAGCGACAACAAAACCATTATCTGAACTCAAAATCGATTTTAACTACAGGCAAAATAGGAACAACGGAAATATTTACATGTAGACTCTCGTAAAAGAACAAGAGAATAAGACCAGTTGTTCCGTAAGAGTAAGCATATTCTGCTTCATCGACGACACCCGCCATGTAAATCTTTGTCACATCCAAGTAAGCATCAATCCTCAAAATGAGATCCGAGTCATCATTGTCATTACAACAAGTAAACACACTAACAAGCAAACTCGAAAACGTCAATCTTCATAAAGATACAGAATATTTCTTGATGAGATCAAGATGGCGACAATAAAACTTGCCCATAGTCTTCACCAACCTGCATCTCTCGAATTCCTGTGCCGTAAGTGTGTTCGTCAGCAGTTGATATCTATCACGAAAATCTCGATATTCAGAGCAAGCCCTAGAATAACGAATCAACTGCGATATGTAAACACCATAGGATGGAGAAGACCTTTAAACGTTTTAAGATGGAAAAATAACATAGAGAATCACAGTTGTTCGAAATCGGAATGTCAAAAGATATATTAAAGAACAAACTGGCAGAGCTCGTGACCGTTACACTTTAATGCCTACCCTTAACTAGGCTGAACTAAGGTCCTTTACACTGCCAAGTCTTCTCTTTACCAAGTAAACCACAGGAAAATGTTTCCATTTTTAAACGAACAACATAAAGCAGGATATCCAAAACATTTAAAAATGTTTGGTAAATATTTGTTTTGCGTCCTATCAGCAACTTTAATCCTTAAAGGACGTGTCAGATAATAATGCTTGAGGTAAGCCGGATTTACTAAAGAAAATAAAAACACCAACAATGTGCCAGTTCCTTGAAACTGTCGCACGTAGCCCCCAACCAGCGACCTAAATATGGGGAACTAGTGGAAGCAGAATGGCAGACGCCTTAACCACTTGGTCGCAATGGCCCCAATTGTGAAAGTAGCATGGGATAATACCTTTACAAACGGTACTACTTTCTTTTATAGAAAGAATGATTCTCGAAGTAATGCTTAATACTTCTGTTTGTCTTGGATAATGTTGAAGAGTTCATTTTAATTTGTTATTGGACACTTGAACATGGGACATGCTGGACACGGAGCATGTTGGACATGGGAACATGGGGGACATTGAGACATGTGGGACATGGCAACATAGTAAATGTGCTCATCCTTATACAACACATAGGTTAAAGAATGTTTACTCACTTCTATTGTTCGGTGGTTTCATCCTCAATAAGGTTTCCATATACTTTAGGTACAAGTGGAGCATGAATCCTCATATTTATAACAAAAATATAAACTGTTCTACTGTTTCTTGGAATTTCATCCCTGTAATGATCACTATTGTCGTTGTCAACATCTTCATTGACATCATCATCATCATCATCATCATCATCGTCTTAACTCCTCCTCCTCCTCTCCCCTCCTCCTCCCCCTCCTCCTCCGCCTCAACAACAACAGCAGCAAAAAGTTAAATTGTGTTCATGTTTTATTGAATACGATCAAATTTGAATCTTAAAACAAAACATTTAAATACAAATACATGTTGTTATCATTAAATCGCAGATTTTTTTTTTACACATCGTAGAATAACTGAAAGTATAGATACTCAATTAAATAAACGTAACAAGCATAAACACACAGATAAAAACATCAAAAGTTAAATTGTGTACATGTTTTATTGAATACGATCCAATACGAAACTTAAAACACAACATTTAAATTTAAATACATGTTATTCTTAAAGGGGCACCCGGGAAAACCTACAGTGAAATTCTTGAATGTATATGCTGTCTGCACTACCATTTACATTTTCCTGTAATTCCAATATTCAAAGTTCACTCAAAAATGTCTTTATTAGCTACTTGAAAAATTGCATTCCTCAGGAAAGGAATCACGCGTCAAGTGACAGCGCTCTCGGTCAATTTGACGAAGGGGCCCGAGAGGGGACCCGTAATGTATATACGTACGATGATGAAACGGAGACAAAGTCTGTATATACATTTATTGAATCACATTCACATTAATAATCAGACGTTAATTACACACGATATTTATATGAAGAAATATATGTCGGCAACTCTGCATCATTTATCAACACCAGTACCTGACTGAGACCGGTACACATTGGTATGGGATATATATATACAACCATGCATTGTCAGAAACCCACATGACACTGCACCCTTACGTCTAAATGCAGTGTCATGTAGGTTTCCGACGATGACAACCATGGGGCAAACCTTATAATTTCTGTAAAAAGTTAGATGCACGAATCCTCATTTAGAATAATTTCATAAAAGGTGTGCATGCATTGAAAAGCACAAAAATAAAATGAAATGATTACATTTTTTTTACAACTCAATGTCTTGAAGATTTTGTTTTCAGACTATTTATATATTCTTCTCAAATCTATCCAACTTTCAGCGTCAGCATACGTTAACACTTACAATTATATATCACGGAAGTCCGTCCGTTGAGTTCTGTCAGTATGTAAAAAAAATGTTTATATATGATGCAGCGGCCCAGTACAGAATTACTGTAATGGGAGGCTCATTTCTCACATATATATTTATTTACTGACAGAAACTCAAGCAACTGTGACTCATATGACGCACCAAACACTTAACATGTAGAATACATGTATATCAAATTTGGAACTTGTCGAGATACTTATATGATTATCCAATACTTAATCCATTTCAATATATAATGATACAATGTAGCTCCGTTTTCATTTTCCTTTTTTTATGTAAATTAATTTTAAATGGTTGGTTGATATTTTCAACACAACTCCAGGCATGGGACATACATATATATGGATTTTTTTAATAATGACTTCGGTTATGCATTGATTTTGATTTGTATCAAATTCAATACCGATGTCCCAACCCGATAATATTTGTACCTTCCGTATGTCATAGATTAGGAATGAAAAGCATTTTTCCGCCCAGGATGACATAAATTTATTCCGTTTGTCCAAATTGAAGCCAGGGACGTATATATGTGAGATATACGTCCCTGTTGAAGCCATATACACTCTAACCTCAGTTGCACCTAGATTGTAAAACGTAATCAAAAGACCCCCCTCCCCGATACGTTTTATCTTCTATATGAAAAGGTCTTTCTCTCCAGCAATATAATTCAATAATTCCGTTTTACTTGAATAGTATACAGGGACTATAAAAAAGACAAACTTTAAGTTTTACAGACGCATTTCATGTAACAGAGGAATAAAAGAGTTATCTTGGGAAGCCCCTAAACCAAATCAAAGCTGTGTACATACCCGCGGCCGCGCGGTTACACGAAGAAAACTGTAACATGCAAACAGTGGGGCAGTTAGTTTCTCCCTTTAATACTTCCCTTCCCTCGTTATGCTTCCGTCATATAATCCTTGCGTCATGTTTTGACCATTCCATGCATTCGGCAAATTTTCGTTTGATAGTAATATAAATTACATGTAGGTCACGCTGATCGCCATTTTTGTGTTTACCGATGTAGCTTGTAATGCGCATGAGTCACCATATGTGACGCAAAAAATTTACATGTCCAAATCATTGATCAACAAATAGTGATTCCCCTTTTTTATCATTAATTAATGTTTTTGAGAACATATTTCATCGTAAATCACCCATTAATTTTCCACAAGATTATAAGACTCTTTCATATGCGTGTATGTAGGATAGGGATATTCCACCCGAGGGGTCACAAAATGTGGTGAAACCCGAGGCTTGCCGAGGGTTTTACCACATTTTGTGATCCCGAGGATGGAATATCCCTATCCTACATACACACATAATGAAAGAGTCTTTTTCTCTCATATCAACTACCCGAATAAGCTCAAAAACCATGAAAATATGTTTAAACAGGCTACCATTTTGAAATTGCAACTTTTTCCTTGAGCTTTTCCGACGAAAACGACTTAGACAGCGAGTTTAAGTATACCCTATATTTGCAAACGCAGTTTGCGCAGAAAAATTAATCTCCTCTTCCTGGTGTTTATGGTTAAAATTTTGTGAAAGGTTTTAATTTTATCATGCCGTCGTTTTCTCTTTCCGGCATCAGCGTTTACCGTATTCGTGACGTCACGTCATTGTTGAGCCATTGTGACGTCACGTCGCGTGAAATGCTATGTAAGATAGATTTTTCTTACATAGCTTTCTTACATGGGCAAACTCTATCCAACATGGCGAGATATGAGAGAAAATACGTTTAATTCATATATATACATTAATTCCAAATAAGCATAAAAATATAGTTTTTCCGTGATGCCTCTTTAAGAAATCGAAGTTTTTTTGACACAGCGTAAAATAAGTGGAACTACAGATACAACTAAATATACGTAACAAACATAAACGCACAGCATTATTTCAAGGTTAACTACATAACTTTAGCGCTTCGAACATCGAAACAGTTCTACACATGCAGCCCTGAATTGTTGACTAAATAGAAGGCATACAAGTACGTTGCTGACAGTTGAGAGCCAAGTAAGAGTTTCTAAAACTGTAGCCAGAAAAGTTGATTCTTTTCTTTGTAACGAGTTGTTTGATAAAGCAACTTCAGATATTGAATAGAACAGCAGTGCTATTGTATTCGGCAGCTCAGCCACAAAAAAGATGCACACATTTGCTAATGACATATGCACAACTTGGATAAGATTTGAAGATGGTGATCGTTCATTGGTTCCTAATTTCAGCCTTGACTTTAAATACCGTATGCTTCTTAGCATTCCGGTTATCTCAAATACCAACAAGCAAAAACATGGCAAAATTTGAACAATGGCGGTCCTGAGTATAAAGTTGAATACGTTTAAATAAATGACCCAGTGACCATTCGGTAGAATACTGATCATTGTGGTTATGTATTTATTTTCAACCTCCTTAGATTGAACTTCACTAGATTTCATATTAAAAACTATTATGAACTGTGGTGATAGCATTATCAAAGTAAAGCAAGACACAATCATAGTGTAGATTTTTACGTATTTTGTTTTCAGATATATACCAACCTTTAGGGGGAAAGATATGATGACAAATTTCTGAAGAGCGATCCCAAGCATGATAAGAATTGAAACGCCATGAGAAAAACAAGGCAGACATTCCATACAGATAATTATCAAGACACAAACATAGTAAGATTTGAAATCAGTATTGCCCTGGAAAGTGATGAAATAAATGATAATAGGAAACTGAAACATGACGGTCAGTCCATCAAATAAACATTTCATACGTAACAAAAAGGTATTCGAATTTGTCGTCATTTTTTTAGTGAGAATGAAGAATAAAAATCCATTCAAGATTAGAGTTACAGGTCCAATGGTTGGTAGAATAGAACTATAAAAGTAAAAGTTGGCTTGTGTATCCAAATATCTCATTTCGATGTCGAACACGTATTTCCTTAGAAATGCATACTCTTCACACATGTATGTCACGCTATTTCCATCACAAATCAACTCCATAAATCTCCATTTTGTAAAAACCGTATCGGGGTTTTCTTCTTTGAAGTTTTTAGTTAAATGAAAACAATGCCAAAAGTCTGTACTGTTGGTTTCATTAAAAGCCCCCAAACAATACCCGAAGGCATATCCGTGTTCTTGCATACATATTGTGTAGTCCGGGAATGGATTCTCCATCATGTCGCAAAACCCAACTGCTGTTGTTATCCAATTTAAAATGAATTTGACCAATGCTGCTTGTACTGGCGCAAGCAGCAAAAACATCTCAGATATTACTTTAACACAGAACTCAAACCGTTTCTCTCCTGGATATTCCTGATTCCACTCTGTGCATAACGAAAAAGTAGTATTTTCCACACTTTGTCCGTTGGTTTCCATAATGATTAACAGTAGCTGTAAGGTTATTGAATTTTATTACATGTGTCTATAAACCACTTTTTAGTGCTTTAGTTGAGATAGGTCGGCAAACGTTTAAAAAGAATGAAAACTTGAAAGTGTGGCTTTTGGAAACTTCCAGCTACAATCCATCTCAAGTCTGCAACGAGTTAATCAACAGCAATTTCTGTTTAAATAATGCAGTCTGATTTTCTGAGTTAGATATATAATAAAATAATATAATTATATCATCATTAGTAGCCAGCGCCCTCTGACGTAGACTACATAAAGGTGTTATATATATATGATAAAAGGGTAATTGCATCATCGTTAGTAGTCACCGCCCACTGATATTGACTACATAAAGGTGTGACTTTGCGTAATAATTTTATACACAGTTGTGACTTCTTGATAGATTTAACGTTATCTTTTGTTAAATCTTCATTACACAATTCTTTATCTCTAACAATAACGACTCGTGTTGATGAAATTTATTTTCCACATTTTGACATACATAAGACAATAGGATTGGACATCAGTTATTGTATATTTAAAATGAAATATGTTCTCCTTACAACAACGTCAAGATGTGAACATATTGTTCACATATGTCTTAAAAAAATATTTTAATGTCCCTGCCATTCTATTTCCGTTATAATTTCGTTGCCGATCATTTGTCTCTCTAACGGAGGATAGCGATATTAAACTGTAATTGAGCACATTAATACAGTTGTACAATGGTAAGGTGCAGGTCAAGTTTTGATTTGGTGACAATCCGCATACTTTCTCCAGCAATATAGCCAATTAATGTTGAAAATGTTAGTAAAATTGTACGACAGATTTTTGTCTAACACGAGTGAATTTTTTAAAACCATTCACAAAAAAATCTGTCTGCGAGGATCTTCGTGCCACACTGACACGTCTCGTTTATGAACAAAAAAAGAAATTTGTGTACGTCCTCTATGTCGATTGTGTAACATGAAGCTAGCAGAAAGTTAAAAAGACTGTAAACGGGATTGAAAACACAAAACAAATTTTTTTAATTGTTTATCCCCCGTTTTGGTAAAAGCGGATGATATTAATTTGGGTTTGTCCATCCGTCCGACCGTCCGTCTGTCTGTCACACTTCGTTTCATTGCAATAAAGGAAAGAATATTATCAGATTTTCTTGAAACTTACTTTCAATGTAAAATTCCTAAAAGGCTCGGCCAAGTTCGATCGCCACTTTTGGAAGACGTTATTTGGCGGAGTTACGGTCCTTTCATTGACGAAAAAATGTCATTTTCCCACTTATATTTATAAACACAAACTTTTACATATATTATATATACGATTGATAAAGCTGACATCATGTCACAGAATATATAAAATCCATCTAACATATTCACCGTTCACTCATGAATCGCTGCAAACAATCCACCAAACAAATCGAAGGTTTAAGACATTGTAAATAGTATTTTTTATGATAAAATATTTGATTTGGAGGGATTTTGTCCCACTATTAAGTTTCCTAGGGGATGTTTCGGAGAAGGGATGACACATGTATCTTGGTAGCTGTTTATATTCAGCTCCGGTCGTTTACGTCATGGGCATCTAAATGAAAGAAAATTCAGAGAATACTAGCTGACGCATCAACAAAACCACAATCCGAACTCACAATCAGAACTAATTCAAACATCACACAATCAATTTGTAATGTGTGATGTATAAAACAAAAGATATTTCATTACCATCATGGTTTATAACGGCATATATTTATCAGCGGGAAACTTATGTTATGGAATTAAATGTATCAGTTCGAAAATAAAAGCTACTATTCTATTCTTCTAGATTCTTGTGTGTATCTTTCTTTTGCTACATATAAGGCAATTACATATAGTGCCGTCGATAAAGCAAGAGACGCTTACTCTTCCGGAACACCTGGTCTTATTCTTATTCTTTTGAGCGTTGAACAATGTTAAACATTTCAAATATTTTAATATCGGCTAAATAAGCACACAAAATTACCAAGAATGTGATTGTAGTTCAATAACAGACATCAGAGAGAACGACAAAGAAAAGACTTGGAGAACAGAATAGAAACCATGAATTCCTGAAGTAACATCAAAAGTCGATATTGTGACGGTATTTTTTATTATTATTTAAAATGAATGTAAGAATATGACAATGAAATATCATGTGTATGTACGAATGCTTATGACTACGTACATAAGGTTGCGATTACAATAACAACGGAGGAAAAGCAACGACATGAGGTCGTTACCTAGCAACTGTCACACACAGATCTCGATGTACATTGTACTACACTGTACCTAGTCTAGCGAAATGTGAGCTATGATATCCCTTACACCTCACTGATGGTAGGTATTATTTATGTTGTAATATTTAATCCTTCTACAGACTGTATCTTATATCATTAACTGAGTTAAACACTTTTGTGATATACCCGTCCTCATAAATTTAACAAGGACATTGTACCTGCAAATAGGTGACGGTGCTGGAATCTCGAGAAAAGGTCACTAGGCAACTTAAATAGAGTGTTCGTCCTTTCCAGATTTTTGTTTCCGCTGATATGACTTTCAGAATAATACGAAATTATTGCTAGTAGCATTTTTTTCTTCTAAATAATGATAATTTAATTTTGTTAAAAACAAGTCTTTTCATTGGTTTCAAAAGTTATGCTATCAGCCCATAACGTAAAAAATGACGTCGCCGTTTATAACGTCGTTTTTGATTAGTTGATGCTGCAGCGTATTGATTTGTAAGAGAAAAGAGTCCATCAATAAAGTGAATTTCCGCAGGGTATAAATTAAACTATAAGGATTAACTTAAATTCAATTTTATGTAATGGGTTTAAAACACAAAAAACGGAGTGTACTCTCATCATTTGGTTTATTTAGAGTACACTCCGGTTTTTTGTGTTATACCACCACAACATCAGAAATAGATTCAAGTTAATCCTTAAATAATGCATGTTTTGCTGATGAACAACTCCTAAAAATGAATACGTAAAATATATAATACCGAAGAGTCAACAAAACCATAAGCCGAACTCAAAATCGAGTAAACTAGGGGAGAAATACGAAAAAAGTAGGAGTAAACGTTTTCTGCTTCATCGACGACACCCGCCATGGTAATCTCGGTCACATCCAAGTAAACATCAATTCCTTGAAATGAGAACCGAGTAATTATCAATCACAACAGGTAAGCATGCTAATGAGTATACTCAAAAACGTCCATCTTCATATCACACACAGTAACGTAATAGTTATCAATGAGACAAAGATGGCGACTATAAAACTTGCCAATAATTCTGATCAACCTGCTTCTCTCGAATCCCTGAGTTTTTAGTTTGTTTGTCAGCAGTCGACATCAATCACGAAAATCACTCCTCGTGTACTTGCTTATTTTATGAATTCAATGTTAAAAGCAAGCAATCTGAAAATTAGGAGAAATAGGAAAGAAAGATGAGGAAGATCGACGGTAGACATGTAGTGGGCGCCTTCGGTATGATGTTTCAGCGATATTGTTCTATAAAGTCGGCATCAGATTCATACTATCACAAAAAGGCAATAACAGCAACACACACATGTTCGTATACATGACATGAAGGAGAAGCCGTTAAGGGAGGCCCATGACGCAGCAAGAGCCCTTACCAGCGCACGAAACGAGTGATTATAACCATACTCAATGACAAATCCTACTTGACATGGACTGAGAGGAGATATCCTGTTGACCCTGCTCAATGAGCAAAACCAGTAGAGATCGCAGACCTCGCCCAACCCACCTGGTTTTATCGAACAAACAAACAGAGTCAAGGTTGGGATATTGATAGGTCAGGCGAAAAGCAAGGCACCTTGTACTAAACCATAATCTAACGATGGGAGGGCGATGCCCTGAACTGTATTGAAATGGCTTCCAAGAAGACGAAATCCTGAGTAGGGGAAACGTCCGACTTTTCTCTGGATGAAATGAAGCTGACTTAGAGCAAACGTTTCAGGACCAGTTGCCCTTTTCAAAGTCAATTTCACAAAGGTAGTCGTAAGTGAAAAATATTAGTAAGAGTTACGATTTGACTTGCGAGAAAAATCCTTCCTAGCAACGATATTTGGTTTATTTGAGCAAGCGTCAAACGAGCATCGGGTGATACAATAATCTGCAATAAATGTGAAGAAAGCATTTTCTTTTGAAATATGATTAACAGCTAAATTGACGCAACAGACAGGGGTCCATAAGTGGGTAAAGAAACTAGAGAAATCGAGTAAAGATTTAATATTATGAATTGTCTGTATTTTCTGTGCGGAAAGCAGATCTTATTTTTGTGGTGCTGCTCAAAGTGCGATACCTCTCTTAGGATACTTTTTGTTCATTTTTCATAGTGAGTATAGCGTATTGTGTTGCATATTTGTATTTATATTGTATACATTTGAAAGGAGCGAGTTGGCTTGGCTTGTACATACAGTGTAACGTTAAATACAGATTATTTCACTAAGTTGACAGAACATGCTTCTCTAGCTTAGTTGGTAGAGCCGAGAATATTCACATCAGAGGGCCGGCTTCGATTCCTGGTCGGGACAGGAATATATAATTTCTATTGAAAATATTGATAATAACATATTGGCCAACAAAAAAGCTAGATAACATCATCTTGCAAATTGACATCATCTCAACTGACCCATACTCTCCCTCATTAACAGCATCTTAAACCAAATTGAATGAATATTTCAACAACATGTGCATGAGTCAATTGATACACACACACACAGCAGTTCGAATCAGTACGGCTTGTGTAACATTAGAATGCAGAACAAAATGCATGTCACACTGAATATATTTTAAGCAAAATCACGGAGGATGTGATGATGTCACATATGTTGCTGCCTGACGTCATTCAGGCCGGTATACAACAATGTTTATTTACAGAAATTCCAGTAATAACTGAAACTCTAACTAACTGTGACAAATAGGCCTGCACTAACGTTAAACGTTTTTATACCGTGTACACGTACGTTATATGATACGGATACTTGCTGATAGAGGAATAGTTCGTGTATGAATTTCAAAATACAGTGATCGGATTAAACAATAAGTAATGTTTGTTAGAAATATGGCCAGGTTGTTTAATCTGCCTCGAGAAACATTTTCAAAATGAAAATGCCTTTTAATTCAGTTTCAAACAAAACACAGCAGCCATATTTCTTATACTTACGATAAATTTTTCACTTTTTTGTAAAACGGAACAAAATCGTAAGTTCTCTGTTACGAGTAAAATGTATCGTAAGATTTTTTGTGATAGTGTCTGCAAACGGGTATCATGCACCAAAGATTATTTCACAAGTCGGAGCATGAGGTTGCTATTAGAATGCTACGACTACAAAATAATGTCTTATCGAACAAAACATTTGCTTTTCACCCTGTACCCTACCATACCTCATACAAAATTGAAGGGACGTCTTCGATCTCTTGTTATGAGAGCTTTCTTTTCCAAGAAAGGCGGACGACAAAACAAATATATGATAGTGAGCTATCTTGGAGCATACTTTGTGAAAAGCACGACAAAAGCTAAGATGAAATATACTGAAGAAGACATAGTAAGTGGGAACAAACTGTGCTCACCCTTAGCCGACTTAGAGCTTTTCTGTGTGCTTGGTGTGGTTTGGTCGGTGGCCGAGTAGTGAAGGCGTCTGACAGTTTGCTACCACAAGCCTCCCACCACTGGGACACGGGTTCGATGCCTGCTTATGGCATTTATCAGGTACTGACCGTTAGGTCGGTTGTGTTTTCTCCGGGAATTCCCACTTATATTTATAAACACAAACCTTTACATATATCATATATACCATTGATAAAGCTGACATCATGTCACAGAATATATAAAATCCATCTAACATATTCACCGTTCACTCATGAAGCGCTGCAAACAATCCACCAAACAAATCGAAGGTTTAAGACATTGTAAATAGTATTTTTTACGATGAAATATTTGATTTGGAAGGATTTCATCCCACTATTAAGTTTCCTAGGGGCTGTTACACATGTATCTTGGTAGCTGTTTATATTCAGTTCCGGTCCTTTACGTCATGACCATGTAAATGAAAGAAAAGTCAGAGAATACTGACGCGTCAACAAAACCACAATCCGAACTCACAATCAGAACTAGTACATACATTTCGCAATCAATTTGTAATGTGTGACATATAAAACAAAAGATATTTCGTTACAAGCATGGTTTATAATGTTATCAGCGGGAAACTTATGCTATCGGATTAAATGTATCTGTTATAAAATAAAAGCTACTATTCTATTCTTCTAGATTCTTGTGTGTATCTTTCTTTTGCTAAATGAGGCAATTGCATATAGTGCCGTCGATAAAGCAGGAGACGCTTACTCTTCCGGAACTACTTCTCTACTTTTTTAATGGTTTCCATGTAATCCCTCGGTTTGTTCGTATTTTGTCCCTAGTTGAATCGATTTTTGAGCTCGGAATATGGTTTTGTTTTATGAGTTTTTTCCAATGATAAACAACACATCTTAATGATCATTGAAATAAAATACCGTGTCAGAAAAAAAACGAAATTATATTATACACTTCTTTTGTCCATCAGTAGTTATTCGTTTATGTTCTATCAAAAATATTGATTTTACTAACAAAAAATACACAAATTCAAGTGTTGCTACATGTATGCCAGCGTTGAACAATGTTTAACATTTCAAATATCTGAATATCGGCTAAATAAGCACACAATATTACAAAGAATGTGATTGTAGTTACATAACTACATAACAGACATCAGAGAGAACAACAACGAAAAGAAGGAAAATCATGAATTTCCTGAATTAACATCAATCCCATGTGATGCAGGACGAAGTCGATATAGTGAGAGTGACGTTTTTTATTATTATTTAAAATGAATGTAGAACTATGGCAATGAAATATCATGTGTATGTACGAATGCTTATGATAACGTACAAAAGGTTGTGATTGCGATAACAACGGGGAAAAGCAACGACATGAGGCCGTTACCTAGCAACTGTCACACACAGATCTCGATGTACATTGTACTACACTGTACCTAGTCTAGCGAAATGTGAGTTATGATATCCCTAACACCTTGCTGATAGTAAGTATTATTTATGTTGTAATATTTAATCCTTCTACAGACTGTATCTTATATCATCAACTGAGTTAAACACTTTTGTGATATACCCGTCCTCATCAAAACAGTAAATGAATCCATAAAAAGTTTACAAGGACAATGTACCTGAAAAGAGATGAAGGTGCTTGAATCTCGAGAAAAGGTCACCTTGAAATGAGAATCGAGTCATTATCAATCACAACAGGTAAGCATACTAGTGAGCATAATCAAAAACGTCCATTTTCATATCGTAAAGTTACAAAATTTTTTTCACTTTTTTGTAAAACGGAAAAAATCGTAAGTTTTCTGTTACGAGTAAAATGTATCGTAAGATTTTTTGTGAACGTGTCTGCAAACGGGTATCCTGCACCAAAGATTATTTCACAAGTTGGAGCATGAGGTTGCTATTAGAATGCTACGACTCCGAAAAAAACGTCTTATCGAACAAAACATTTGATTTTCAACTCTGTACACTACCATACCTCATACAAAATTGGAGGAACGTCTTCGATCTCTTGTTATGAGAGCTTTCTTTTCCAAGAAAGGCGGACGACGATACAAATATATGGTAGTGAGCTATTTTCGAGCATACTTTGTGAAAAGCACGACAAAAGCTAAAATGAAATATACTGAAGAAGATATAGTAAGTGCATTCCTAGGCGACAATATTTTTTTTGAGTTCGGAGGAAAGATTTTCCACTTTTGGCATTCCCATGGGAACAAACTGTGCCCACCCTTCGCCGACTGGTTTATATTTATATTTATGTTTACGGAAGAACTAATCGGAAGGGAAACAACCTTGCAAAATCTTTTAATTTCACTTTCAAATATATCGACGATGTGTTGTCTATTAACAACAAGAAGTTTGCTGACCAAGTCGATCGTATATACCCTTCTGAACTTGAAATAAAGGGCACAACAGACTCTTCTACATCAGCTGCTTACCTCGATCTCTACTTAAACTACGCCCAACATGGACACCTTACTACTAAGCTATACGATAAACATGATGATTTCAATTTTCTGATCGTAAACTTTCCATTTCTTGATAGTACTATCCATGTTTCTGCAACCCATGGCTTTTACATTGGTATCTAGGTAATCGTGGTAAAATATTTTCTTTTAGCTATTTAGCTAGTGCATTGAAGATTACATCGACTACGTGTGAAAAAACTATTAGAAAATTCAAGTTGGTTGATTGTTTTTACGTCCTATTAACAGCCAGGGTCATTTAAGGACGGCCTCCCGCAGTATGCGATGTAAGTATGTGCTACCACACTAGGTATTCTGCCGGAGGACCCCAGCAGAACACCCACCCGGTCACATTATACTGACAACGGGGGAAGCAGTCGTTCCACTCCCATAATGCTGAACGTCAAGCAGGGAGTAATAACTACCATTGTTAGAGACTCTGGTACATTGTATATCTCGGCTTGGGGACAGGACCCATAGCCTTCCTCATAGGGGCGAACGCTCAACCAAAGGCCACAGGTGAGGTTGTGTCAAGGGAGACATTTGGAAGGAGAAAGTTGTTAGAAAGAATGGAAACGATAAGATCCCATGTTTAGTCGCCTTCTATGATTATGCAATGTGGGCAGCAGGCACAGTTATCTAGTCAACACATGTCGAAAACACTTGATACGATACACTTTTCTGTATACGAGTGCCAAAACTAAAGACTGGATCTGAAATAAAGTTAATTTTCAAAACACAAATTTTCACCACAAAACTGAAATTTTAAATTTAATGATTTTGTCAAAAGAACACAATTCGTATATGTGCATTTTGTACGTCTTCACTTTTAATGACTTAAATGGTCCCATATCTTACTTTGTAAGCATATGTTATACATAATGAAACTGACCTTGAAACGACCTCTATCACTCTTTTGTACAACGAAACACACGTTCCATTATAAATCAGAATACTATATTCAAAACTTGAAATATTTGCAATACACAAAAACACAATTTTAAGCCAAAGGTACATACATACTAGCACGTGTATTAACACATTAATTCTTGAAATTTACATATATGTGTACTCAGAAACGATGCTAAGCTTACTAACGTTAGTTTTCATTCCGTGTAGATAATTGGTTAATATAAACAAGATTGCTCCCATGTAATTAAAAAACATAATTCTTATTTCATATCATTTATCATAGTACATGTAATTAACATATTTTACCTTCCATTGAATATAACAATGTTCTTTTCAAACATCAATAATTTACCTTTAAGTAAATATAACAATGCTCTTTCGGAACATCCAACATTAATATTTTACCTTCCTGTGAATACAACTGTTCTTTCGGAACATCCAACATTAATATTTTACTTTCCTAGAAATATTACAATATTTCGTTGGAACATCAAGCATTAATATTTCACCTCCCTGGGAATATAACAATGTTCTTTCTGAACATCCAACATGAATATTTTACCTTCCTGGGAATATAACAATGTTCTTTCTGAACATCCAACATGAATATTTTACCTTACTGGGAATATAACAATGTTCTTTCTGAACATCCAACACCTATATTTTATCTTCCATGCTGTTAAATATTAAACAGATCACACGCTCTTGCTGTTACAAGTACGTAATATAAGGCATAAACATATTCTGTCCTCTAGATCACTGCCTTATATACGACACATAATCCTCTCTCCCTTCCTCTTACAAACCACAGACATTATTCTTACACATGTTGCTGTTCATTATAAGTAGCTAGCCCATTCACAAGTGTGTGGAGCCTTGTTGTCAAGCATGACGTCATTAGAATACATAGCACTTCATAATGTAATGTTTTCCCCCATTCACAATAAAACGACATTACCATTGCTAATGAAACAGTCACACTTTATTACCTGGAACTTGTGTAACTCAAAGACCCCATTTGATTCAAAGTATTTCATCTGTTCTGGCCAGTCTTCACACTCTAATTGGACTTCACACTAAATATTCAAACTCATCTAACTCAAATACTCGGATAACTCAAAGTTTTGAGGTGGTCCCACTGACTCCAGATATAGAGATTCAAGTTTATATTTCGTATGTGGTAATCAGAACTATTTATTATATACCAAATGGTTTTAGCTTACAAGCAGAATATACTTCAACATTTTTCAGAAGTGAGAAGTGAAAACTATTAGTATTCTGTCATATTTGAGGAAGGCACTTGACTGAAAGACAGCGAAATCAGGGGGAGATAACCACAGAAAAAAAATATGCATGAAAAAAATATTTAAATCGAAAGCAAACGTATCACAGATGACGTGACATATACATATGCTGCACCTTTATTTAGTAAAAGATAGTTTGCCAAAAAAATGAATTCAACTGCATCATACAGCTGTTTCGTCCTCCTAGTCCAAAAGGTCTAAATTAATGTAGAAGTAGAAGGGTCAGGTACATAAACCCCTTTAATTTATGAATTTAGGAGTATAATTAAACTGGTTCTGTATAATTTCAAATTGTGTACTATGAAAATGTGTATATCATGTACCGTGCCTGTACTCAAATGAAATAACTGTGGGTATAATGAAGGCTCAAGCAAACCTCAGGGACTAAAAAATCCACCATTAAAATGACGTAACACACTTTTTAAAATGTTACGTACTGATTATTTATAATGCCCATTGAGGGGAAGTCACTAGACAGGATATTATTTTAGTTGCATGAAACAAAATTTAAACAAGGCTATGAAAATACCATACTCAAGTGATATGGCCACTGAAACTATTCAACAAAATGCATCTTATTCCATTTTACACAATATGTACTACCAACATACTGATACACTGTACATGTATTTCAGTGTAATTTTTTCAAATTATCTTTTGGTGAAAGATTTTTTTTTTATTTTCATCAATTTATCGCCAAACTGCTTTATGATGACAATATGACAAATGATGACAGTATAATGAGGTTTATTAATGTATGAATTGCAGATAGCATGTTCAGTTTTAGGCCTATCTCAAAAGTGTTGTTATCTCCCTTGTTTGCCAGATCATGACTACACTGGAATGTGTTTTTCAAACAAATTTGCGCCATGTAATTATGACGTCATAATGGGAATTACGTCATTCGATTGTCACATAGCGTCAAATTATCACAACAACACCTCCCAGAAGTCCATCCTGTATCCACCATTGTGGTCTATCAAGGGAAATAACAACACTTTCGGGAAAGGCTTATACTTCAGGGTCATCCTTGATTATTTCCTGCACTCCCTTAAAAAGCCAAACTTTCTGTGGATAAACCATGGCAATTAAATGGGGTTGAAGAATTTAAAGATTACAAACACTTTATTTACAGTAACTTTTTTCCCGATTACAACAAGTGCATACAACCAAATTCATCAGGATTATATTTCAATAAGATCTGGAATGTGTTAGTTTCCAAAAACCTGATAAAATATAGCAATGTTATACTAAACAATGTTATTTTCTTATCAAAGAGAAATCATTGCAATTAAATGCAACATAAATGCATTATATGGTCCTGTATAATTTAGTTGCCATTTTATCAAATCAATTGATTTTCAGAAAATTTCTGTATATGGCAAGAGTGACCGTGACCTTGGCCTAAGCACCATGAAACACAATTATGTCTGAATGTACTCATACTTAGAACTTTTTGAAATGTTTGACAAAAAATAGTCAAAGAATGAAGCTGCTAAGTAATTAAATTAAATAGGAAAGTGACGGGGCGCAATGTGACACCAGAATATAATGCAACGGGACAGACAAGGGCAACACTATATCCCCCCTGTCTTTCTATTGCTGGGGTACAACAACATCTGTTCAGTTTGTAACACAAATCTTAAAGCAACATGATTTCCTGTAAAACTGAACACTTGTGAGTCAAAGCAAAACGTTTGTCAACTTTTGGAGTACAAATCTCACAACACATTATGTCTCAGATTTGATGAGATCAAACACTAATAACATTCATATTTACTCCTAACCCTATTTTAAAGCAACTTGCTTGGTTTTCCAGGTTAAGAAGTCTATCTTTACTCAGCACATTCCATACATAAAAATAAATCCTCATACTAAAATTATAATGGTGACCCTGTATGAAGCCCCATGCTTACAGAAATATGTTTGTCCAGGTTTGAATTTCACCCTTAAAGAGACATGCATGTCTCTTTTAATGATCCACAGACAAAACGCAACCACAAATAAAGTTCATCCTGTGTATTGCTTAACAAAACTTAACAGCATTTTTTCCCATCTTTCGCTCCATGATTAGCTGGCTTTGAAAGATCCACAGTTCCTGTGTTCCCAGCAGCTCGTTTCTCAGCATCAGTTAAAGGGATACAGTGATTAAATATATACTCAAACACTTCTGTCACATTAGATCCCTTCAGGCTACTTGTCTCAAAGTAAGGATCCTTCGGCAGATGACTGATGTCTATATTTGAATTAATCTCTCGTGAAAATTTGATGGCTTCCTCGACAGTAATCTCCCTTGTTCTGTCACTGTCCAACAAGTCCATTTTCGTTCCAACAACCACTTTAAGACAATTCTCAAGTGCTGAATCTAATATAGGAATAAACCTTGCCCTGTTTAAAAACAAAAACAAAAAAAGGTGATTATACTGAAAAGTTTTACTCTATAAACTCATTTTTGCATATTCAAATTTTACCGCAACAACAATATCAAAAAGTTAAGCTCAATTATTTTTAGCACATCCAAAACACCCCATGACATGAGACATGAGAAAAGGCCCATGTGTCTTAACAGTCATTTGACTATAAAGATATATGTGATTTTTTGTCGATTTTACAAAGTTGTTTAAAAATATTGACATTGTAAGAGGCACCCATAAACATGCTTGGTATCAATTTATCCAAACATGCCCAAAACCAAATATTAGTACCTTTGCCTTCTGATTATTGAGAAGTTGCTTGAACATTTTTAACACATGTGACCCCTGTGACCTTAAACAAGGGTCAAGGTAACTTGGTATCCCTTCATTCCAACATCCTACAGGCATCATATCAGCACCTTGGACCTTTCGGTTATTAAGGAAAAGTCATTTGAAGGAAAAGTTTATGAATGGCACACAACGACGGACAGTGCACAATAGTTCTAGCTAGGTCATCCTGACCTTTCGGATCAGAGACCTAAAAAGACATCAGATTCTTTATTAGGAAATATCAAGCTAGCAATTCTACTTTTAGCAAACAT
Source organism: Mimachlamys varia (assembly GCA_947623455.1). Lineage (NCBI taxonomy): Eukaryota > Metazoa > Mollusca > Bivalvia > Pectinida > Pectinidae > Mimachlamys > Mimachlamys varia. The sequence goes on from OX392540.1 coordinate 34,897,235, forward strand.
TGTAGAATTCTCAACCAAGCAAGACCAGAAAAAAATATTTACACAAAAATTTAGAATAAAGAGATGAATATTTGTTTTATATTCACATGTAATATTGGTTACCATAGTGATTCAAATGAGCTGACACTGGTCATGTCAAAAGCTAAGATGGCTGCTCCAGCATTCCTGCAGTAAAAATTGGAAAGTCCAGTGTATCGCTCATCGCCAGCAGTGTCCTGTAATAAAGAAGAAAATGCTTTATCTTGTACACTTTGTTTTTAATTTTTGGTTTTTATTTTCGTTTTTAAAATCATAATTAAAATAGTACATATTGTACCTGCTTCACTGGTTCAAAATTGTACAACAGATGTTCAAGCGTAAAAAAAAATCATAATTATATACAATATTTGATATGGCATCCTATCTAGCCAACATAATTAAGCTATTCAAAAGCACTTCAATTACAATACATAGCTGTACAATTTTAATTCAGTCAAAACTATTAGCATATATATAAAATTATCAGCACTAACTATCAGGCCTATGCCACCTAGCTACTATGTGTATGCCAATGTCTGCTGAAGATGTATTGTATTCTGTTTGTAGTGGGACCATGCTTCAAGCAGCATCCATTTTATAGTGCCACCTCACTTGAAGGAGTTTAGATTCAAGAAGGGAAATAAATAGGATTTTAGCCTTTAAAAGCTACATGCACTTTTCCGAAATGGTTAGATGGATTTTAAGGTGATTAAGCAGTCAATATGTGCAAAAAAAAATAAAAAACTTAAATGCTGTATAAATTGAGGATTTATTTTCTTGAGGACAAGAGAATAAAGTTTTGCATATTGGGGAATGTGGAATACAGCCGAAGGCAACACTTGTCTTTACAATATTTTCTTTTCTTTCTGCAGTCACAAGATCAGTCATTCAGGAGGGGAAAACTTTTGAAGGTTGAGGAATGAAGGAAAAAAACCGGAGACAGCTGAAATCTGAGGAATTTGGCTGGAAAGTGCAATAAATTAACCCCTTTACCCAATGTACCCAAAGCATTAATCTAGATGAGCCTTAGCATAGTGTGCAGCAGTGAAAGTGTTAATGAAAGGTGTACTCTTACCCAGACAGCAACATTGTAAGGTCCCCACTGCTTCAGGAAAAAGGCAGCACCAATAGTCTAAAAATTGATGAAAACAAATTACACATTTGAACAAAAAAAAAAAAATCCATTAACCCATTCCAAAAGGCCAAGTCTTAATATTTGTAAGACAATGTCAAATTTCTACTCAAACAATCAACACATTGTTTGGATACAAAAGTATTGCTTATACTATAGCAGTCGAAATTTAACAGTTTTAGTTTTTCTTTCCTGAATGCGGAAGTGAGTCTAAATAAACTCCTTTTACATTTTTAACTGGAGGAACTTCACGTCCACTAAGCTAGTTACCTAGTCAGTTTTTCCATTTTAATAATTTTTTTTTTTTTTTTTTTGGGGGGGGGGGGGGGGGGGTGAGGGCTAATCCTCTGGGTTTTACAAATGTTATATTCAGCATGTAACAAACTGGAAGACACATCCTCAATTCACATTTGCTTTATTAAGAGATTTAAGAATAAAGATAAACTATACCGGTTCCTTAGTCTGGAAGGTTCCGTCTATGTAGCGACAGATGAAGGAGGTTTTTCCAACATTGTAGTCTCCTAAAATGATGACCTTCAGATCTCTGAAAAACGAATATTAATAATTAATTAATCTCCAGTCACCGGGCATATACAGATGTAGTATGGCAGGTTTTGATTGTAAATAGGATTAAGGTCGCCTTCTAGCTTCACGCTCTGTAGTAGAGCATCAGAACCCAGGGCTTTTTCTAGGTAAATTGGGAAAAGGCCCCTGAATGAAATTGGGGAAAATCATCATTTATCAACAAAGTAGTTCCTTGAATAAAAATAATCTATTAATATATATGATAATAAACTGCAAAACATATATTGTTTTTGTCTTTATTGTTTACTGTGAACCTGCTTTTTATAACGTTTTAACATAACTTTCGAAAACTTTGAGGAAATTACAGTCTGGAATTTAGCCTAGTTAACTGTCTGGGAAAATAAATCTGAAATTGGGGAAATAGAAGCCAAAATCTCATTGGGAATGGGGCCTTATATCGGCCCCTGAGAGACCCTAGAAAAAGCACTGGAACCTCTTTCCTGTTAAAAATAGTGGAAATAGTGTCTGTGGCCCTCCCTGTGGTGACAATGGAGTTAGCACCTTGGTTGAAGTGTTCAGAGCAAACACTTTTTTAGTTTTTAGTCCTACACTGTACCAGTACATAGGATTTATTGTGCTTTCTAGCTTCAAGCTAGAGGGAATTTCCCTTCTAACTGGGGACCCTCCAAACATTGACAAGAGATCCCAGAGGGATCTTGGTGCCCTCCATCGATGATATTTCGTTCATTCTTAGAAAGATAGATCATTTCCCTTTTCAGGTTTGTGTTTAATCTTAGTTCAATGAATATCCCTTGAAAATTAATGAAAGTTGAAAGAAGGTCTCTTGTCAGGAGTTTCGTTTTTATGATCAGTTCCAAATTCCAAATGTATTCTTGTATTTCTGAAAAAAATAACCATAATATACTTTCATAGTCATAGTTTAAAATTTTCACTGTAAAATGAAGTTTACATACATTTAAAGGGGCATCCCGCGAAAGCCTAAATGTCTGTTCTTGAATATACATGGCGTCTGCACTACTAATTATACTTTCCTGTTATTCCCATATTCAAAGTGGACTCAAAATGTCTATTTTGACCACTTGCAAAATCGCATTCCTCGGGAAAGCCCAGATAAAAATAGCGGGAATGACGCAACGTGACAGGTGTGCCGCAAGTTTCCTGATCGGTTTGACGGAAGGGGCCACACGGGAGGGGACGCGTAATGTATACGGCTGATGAAACAGAGACAAAGTCCGTGTATAAACTTATTGAATCACATTCACATTAAAAATAGACATCAATTGCACACATACCGATATTCAAATGAAGAATAATTGTCGGCATATCGGCACCATATATCGACACCAGGAATTATCTATATTATATTTACCTGACCGAGGCCGGTACACATGGGTACGGAATACGGCCATGGTACAAACCTTAATTTTTGTAAAAGGTAATATTCACGAACCCAACTTTTCAGATGATTTCATAAAATGTATGTAGCATGCATTGAAAAGTACGAAATAAAATGACATAAAATGTTTGCTATTATTTTTACAACTCAATGTCTTGGGGATTTTTTTTCAAACTTTCTTTATATATACAAGATACATTCATATTCATTTAATATCTAGCCAACTTTCAGCGACTTCACACGTTAACACGTATCATGGAATGCGAACATTTAAGTCCATACACTCATATAACGCACCACACACTAAGCATGACTACATGTATATCAGATTTGGAACTGTTAAAACACTTAAAACTAACCGTTATGAACATGTTATGATAATTCCGCTTTCTTTTTATATCTTTTTTGTCGTCTTGTAAAGGGACGGTGACTTTTTTAAAAAAAAACTGCAGGAATGGAATATACATATAGGTATATGTTGTATAACTTTGTTGTTTTTTTTAAATTTTTTTCCCCCGTTATGTATATATTTTCGTATCAAATTCAATACCGGGGTCGCAACCCAATGATATTTGTACCTTCACTAATTTATAGATTAAGTATGAATATCACCTTTTTTACGCGTGAGAACATATATTTTTTTTTATTCCTTTTGTCCAAATTGAAGCCGTATGTACCTCGGTCGCACGTCCCGTTTTACAACGTAATCAAACGACTTTTTTCTGTTATGGTATATATTGTATTTGAAAATGTCTTTCTATCCAGCAATATAATTAGATCATACTGTTTTCCTGGAACATAAGATTTTATAAAGGGAATATTATAAACACACTTTTAAGTTTCATATTACACACGCATTTTATGCAACAGAAGACTAAAACAGTTTCCCCTTGGGTAGCCTCAAAACCAAATCAAAGCTTTATTTGTGCATGTTACCGTTACCCAGAAGAAATATGTAACATACACACAATAGAGCAGGTAGTTTCTCCTTTCAATACTTCCCATCTCTCAATATGATTCCGTTACACAATCTTGTGTCATATTTTGACCATTCGGCAACTTTTCGCTTAGTAGTTAGGCCTTATCGTGGTGTAACGGTAATAGCAGATAGAGTGTTTACAATCGAAGTGGCGCTCGCTGCGCATGCGTTGGTAGGTGGAAATCCCAAACCAAAAAGTCTAGCCAGACGTTCTGGAATTCCACTAGTTATTTTGAAATTATTTATTTTATGAATATATATATGCAAAATCTGATCGTCGCAGTCCATAAGAATACCCACTCGATATGTGTATGTAATATTTTGAAAAAAAATATGAAAAAAAGCTTACTTTCGCGGGATGCACCTTTAATCTATTATAAGATATTCCTATACAAATATAATGTAAATAAAAAAACAAATAGTATGATTTTACACCAAAGGAAAAAAATGGAAAACCCCAAAACAGGTATATTATTGTATATTTCAAGTCAATATATGACTTTAATACTTCTTATATAAAGATGAAAATAGCTGAATTTAGGTAATTAGATGAAAATAATCATGTCTGATTATTTCTCAATTTACAATCAGAATTTCAAAGATCTGTGAAAAAGCAGCCTTGGGCAAACAGGATTTCGACTTTATACTGTTTGACAGCTGTAACAGTGTAAGCTCCAGTTTCCTCACATCTGCCAAAATGTCCAAGTCTGGGCTACTGGGGTCTGGAGGAAACTTCGGCTGTAGCAACTGGTGTAAACACTGATTCCCTTCTAGTTCTAAAGGGCATGTTAAACCATCTGAAGAAATGTGTAAGAGGAGGAGCAAAACAGAGAGATTTTGATGAAGACAGAATTTAATTGGTCTAAGTAAAATGGCAGAAGAGAGCAAACTTGAGTAAACTTATTCCATTCGGGTATGGTTCAAGGGAAGAATGAAGTTTTACTGGTTGGGATTTAGTGTGGGGAAAGTGGAACGAGAGTTGATTGCTATGCCTGTAATATCTAATTGGAGGTGTCAGTCTGCCATCTTTCTCTACTTTGATGCTGTTCCTAACTGTGTATATACAATGAAGCATAGTCAGACAAGCATTTCTTTCTCTTTCCTCTAGAGAGTGCAATTTGAAGTGGTCAAGCATTATACCTAACACACTTGAGGTGTAAAATATGTACATTGATTAGGTTGCCTTACAAGCGGGAGCGGTAGTGAATTTCCCTTTTAGCTCACTGGAGAGCCAAGGGTGGTGGGTTCGATCCCCAGTGAAGGCACTAACTTCATCACATTTCCTCATCCCATTACAAACTGATACCATTGACTCTCCTTGTTTCAAGATAGGAGAATCCTTGTCAGGGAGTCTTTGGCTGGAGGTTTAGAAAAAAGTGGAGAATATTGTAAAAGATGTGCATTGATTAGGTTGCCTCACAAGCATGAGCTTTAGGGAATTTCCATTAAGCTCAATGATAGAGCAACGGGCTGAAGAGCCAGGGGTCAAAGTCCTGTATCACTTTTCGTCATCTGCATCACAGAGGTAAAGGTGATTGTTTTTGAGGTTATATTTAGCCCCTACCAAGCAGCACTACCATGTGCTATTTAATATTGCTTTGGGCATCGGAGTCCCATACTGAGCAGGCTAGCCAAAATTTCCTCTGATCCTGCCACCACACTTACACATTTTGACAGATATATATATAATATAAACTTTATTTATTTTACAACAATTGTGAAACAAGTTATCCAACTTATATTAATCACTCTTGTTGGCCTGGATGTTAGCGCGTGGGGTCTTATTGTGGGAGGAAACCAGAGTACCCAGAGAAAACCCATGTGGTCGGGCAGGTAACCCCATACCTTTTCATGTCCGGTCTGGGAATCGAACCCCGACCACCTTGGTGAAAGGCAAGTGTGCTATCCACTGCATCACCTGACCACCCAGATGACAGATGCACAGGAGCATGCGACAACTACATGTATTAATATTGGTATTGTTAGACTTGCAATTGCATTGCTTGCTTGTACAAATATTCCACAGGGGCACACAAAACCTATTTATATTGATATTGTTAGACTTACTGTAGATGGGTGAGCCTTCAAAAAATTCTAACAGTAATTATCATGATTTCACAATTTCTAGTTTTGAAATGAAAGGAAAAGGGTTGTTTGAGAAAAATAACTACATAAAATGCATATAAATACATTAAAGTTATAAATATTAACTAATGATAAGGCCAGCTTCTAAGTACTAGCAGACGACAAAGGTGAGGTACTGGTAAAAATCACAAGTAGATGGATGGGACTGCCCATTTACCTGTAGCGGTATTTGACCTACAGTGTATATGGGGTTCAGGGTGTAGTGCACTACTAGTTTACCTGTAGTTTAAATGTAGTGCACTACTAGTTTAAACGTAGTGCACTACTAGTGCACTAGGTGTAAAGGTTAGCTTACACTCACCTGTACATGTACAGGGGCATGCAAAAACTATAATATTGATATTGATAGACTTAGAATCGCTGGGTGTATATATCCCACAGGGGCACGCAATACTCCTATAAGATAAGAGGCCGCTGGTCGGCTTTTTTTTCCAATCAGATATGATTTTGCCAACTGCGACACAGCGCCTGTCAAAAAGTATCTTGCCATATTAAATGCTAACATTGTTGGAGTAGGACACGCAACAACTATTAATATGATATGGTTAGAATTACAGTCGCTGGTTGTGTATATGCCACAGAGGCACACAGGTTGTTAGTCAAACAATATCAATAACAATAGTTACTGCATGTCCCGTGATCATTCATGGTGATATTACCATTTGTACATGTAGATGGTCAAATGTTAGGTATGGGGGCCCACATGTACATCAGACATCGATATAAGCTATCTGCCAGAATGTCTAAGTCTGGTAGATATAGCAGGACCAGAGGAAACTCGGAGTATGTGCAGGCTTACTCTAACAGACTAAACACTAAGTAAATACCAGGATCTTAATTACATGATATATAGGCCAGACAGTTTACAGAAACAGTACTGATACAATACTGTTACAGCAGATGACTTACGCCTTCCTTTTGGTCTCCGCCATCATTCCAGCTAGACTATATCTGTTGATATCAACCACGTGCTATGCTTGCTATATTAACATCGATTCCGTGGAAGCGAATATTTCGCAATTCACTGCCACAAAAAGTTTCTGTCATAAGTCAACTCAAGAAAGCCGATGTCATATTCTCATGATCAGGAATATGATTCACACCCTCTCAAAACCGGAAGTAGCATTCGGAAGGATTTATTGCATTAATAAAGCCCGAGTGTATAATGAGTTCGCATATTCTATCGGTATGGGGTTCGACTCTTGGCAAGAGCAGTTCTATTTTTTTTTTTTTATTAAAAATATTTGTTTTCAATAAAAGATTCTTTTATGAATAAAAGACAAAATGATTTGTTATCTTGATCAATTTTGATTTAGTTCCTCAAGGATAAAAATGTCCACGAGGGCCTCACTGTACCCAGGGACGATACGTCCCTGCTGTACCAAAACCAGGATACTCTTTAGATAATATTGAATTCAAACCAGTGTCCTTTATCATTTTCACCGCATACGTACATTATAATGTTTACGTCTCTGGTGAAAATAAGTTGGACAAAACTGGGTTCGTATTCATGAAACAGTTCTCATACTCAAACATGGATTCTGTGCTCAAGCATGGATTTAGATTATCTACATGTACATGAAAGTCCGTGGCCAAAGCCAGCTTTCTTAAAACTCGCCTTAATCATGTAATAGAGTCAATCAGTACTAGTTATTTCAATAGTTGCAAACAGCTTTCTACATCATGTATCCTCAACTATTTTTTTTTTACAAAGCTTTGACAAAATTAGATTTTTAAAATGAATTATAGCGGTAACAAGATGTTATAACAGAGGCTTGAGCACAAAATCCATGCTTGAGCATGGGAACGGTTTCATGAATACGGGTTCCGATTTGTTATATTTAACATTAATTGTATAGTCGATGTGCTTGTACATGTCAGACCAATATGATGCGAGTCCTGTCTCTGCTTTTTCAGTGTCAAAAATATTTCTTCATTTTTTTCATAAATAAATACACTACACTGTACCTACTTTTTGTTTCTATTACCAATGACATACATTGTACATTAGAGTGAGGGTAACTGATTTCGTACACTTTTGACAGCGAGTTACAATTTTTCTTCGTACAGTTGAGTGTAAGCTAACCTTTACACCCTAGTGCACTAGGAGTGCACTACGTTTAAACTAGTAGTGCACTACATTTAAACTACAGGTAAACTAGTAGTGCACTACGTCTAGCCAGGTGTGACCACAAAAACCCCTACAGGTAATGGGAGGGTCCATACCTACCTGTGTCCTTACCTGTACACATGTAATATGATTTACCTGTACTTATGTTATACTATTGAAGTCATTAGTTTGTCAGTACTTCCTCATATAAGTGCAAGAATGAACAATTCTGAGTTGATGCCAGAAGATATTTATCATAATACTTTAAATTAATTAATTCACTGCATGTCAAAATTTTAAATAAAATAATGATTTAGATATTCTAACTTATAACTCTTTTTAAAGAAGTAACAATGATTCTTTTCTATTTAAATATTTGTATTCCACAATTAAATTGAAAGGTTTGTGTTCAAATAAAAAATGGTATAACACATGTTTTATGTTGAAATTATTAAGTTAATCCTACTAAAAATATATACAGAAAATAAAGTAAACAACAGATTGCAATATAAAAAAATAGATATTAGAAGAACATAATTATTTTGTACTTAGTATAGTTGTTTCAATCACAAATTACTTTTAATATTTGACATTAAGAAGCAAGCTGTGCAATATCAGAGACGTACAAGGTTTTATACGTCTCTGGCAATACTACCTGCATGTACCAGTATTAGTATTCTGTTTCACTATACACTCAGGTACAATGCATATGAATGAAACGTTATATAAACATCAAGTACTAATATAAGAAAAGATTACTTTCACCAGAACATTTAAACCCATTTCCTTCTCCATATCAAAATACCAACATACATCTATATGTAATCCAATTGACTATGTGTGTATCTGAAGTTGTGTATATGGGCGTGTAAGGGTATTGCAGATATTGATTGTGTTATTCTTGTATATATGTTTATTTTGTACTGATGAGCCGTAAGGTTCAAAGTAATAAAGAACTGAACTGGACTGTAATCAATGTTATCATCATTAATCAATTAACAGGCTAGGGCCCTCAGGCCTTTAATCAGACTTGGCCAGTGATGGCTGTGGGGGAGTGGGAGGTGAGAAATTCACACCTGGGTAACTACAGACAGCCTAGGGGTGTCCCCTATCTTGACCTTTGTACGTGAGGATGTGGCCCAGGCAGGTCAGGTCAGGTACATGTACCTAATTATGCCTGGAGGGTAAAGGATTCTACCTGAAGATCTATATTTGTCCCTTTTAGTTAGATTTTATATAAGTCATTAGGTTGATTTAAAAGTACAATAAATGTGACTGGCATAGGCTGAACTTTGTTCTAAGTTAGGTTAATATAACTGCATATTATTTATTTGTTGTATACTTAGTCTTACAATATAGAATTAATTAAAATGATTCCATTAAACTAACCTTGCTTTTTTAAAAATCATTATTACATATACGCATAAACCTTCAAGTCATATTTAATACAACCTGTAATTGCCTTCAATATTTAGGCCTAAATATTGGAAATGCTTCATCTTAAAATACTTTTATATTGATAATTAGAATAAAATTAAGTATAATGAATGTTAGTATTTTATTATCAAACTGTATGAAGCGACTGAGCCAGAGAGTAAATATTCTCTCACATATACCTCCCTGATTACACCCAATATAAACTAGATAATTTTTCAACATTTGACAAGTATATATATGTAAATATTTAGATATCGAAATGCGTCATTGGATTGTATTCAATAAAGTGTCATATACTTGGTATTTTAAGTTAATTTTTAAGAAAACCAGAATCTGGTAAAGGACTGATATAGACTTACATTGCTGTCAAATTAATTATTATTAATTTCAATGTTATTTTATGTACTATCAATTTATTATTGTATAATTAAATGTTTTGAATGAAACAAAAAAATGGATTAAAGTCCTCAAAATATCCACTATTTAAAGGGAAATGTGTAATCACTAGATTTTTAATTTCATATAAACTTGATAAACCTGAGTAAAAGTTAAATAATATATGTTTTATCATATTTATGATCCTGGTCATATCCAGCTTAGCCCTTTGTTATCAAATTGGTTTCAAATTTGACCAGTGATAGTCAGATGAGAAATTCACACCTCAATTATGTCACTGACAGGCTTATGTCAGCAGGTGTTCCTAGACAAGGTTGAGACAGGTCAGGTAATTGCCTGAGGCCTGAGGGTCAAATCAAAACATCTGTCCCATACTGAACAATCTGACTAAATTTAAATTTTATTGTTGTATTACTTTTTTTAACTTCAAATTCTTATATTTATATTAACACTGTTGTATGTGGTGATATTTATACATACAGATCTTAATATAGAAAACATTTAAAAATAAAGATTATCAAAACTCTATAGCGCGTTCATAAATATATAGATCTGAGGCATGAATGTATTTTATAAAAATATATATCTAGTTTAATTAAGTAAGAAAAGAATATTTATTTGTTATTTTCGCAATTAGTTTTTACAATATTTAAAAATCAAAAGTGTATATTAAATGAAATATAAGACATCAAAACTGCTAGATGAATATTAATTTTCTATTTTATTTATATGATGTATGCAAGAATTTTTTGGGGAAAATTGTAAGAGTAATTATCATGATTTCACAATTTCTAGTTTTGAAATGAAAGAAAAAATGTTATTTGAGAAAAATAACTACATAAGTTGCATATATATATATACATTAAAGTTATAAATATTAACTCATGATAAGGCCAGCTTCAAAGTACCAGCAGACGACAAAGGTCAGGTACAGGTAAAAATCACAGGTAGATGGATGGGACTGCCCATTTACCTGTAGGGGTATTTGACCTATATGGGGTTCTGGGTGTAGTGCACTACTAGTTTACCTGTAGTTTAAATGTAGTGCACTACTAGTTTAAACGTAGTGCACTACTAGTGCACTAGGTGTAAAGGTTAGCTTACACTCAACTGTATGTTTGCAAGATATTTGGTTATAATCTTGCAATAGAGAAATTGATGCATTGATCAATTTCCATAAATAATTACAATTAACTAAATAATATTACTGCAAGCGTCTAGTATTCTCTTATATTTACATTTGCGCTGCAACCCACTATATGAACATTACCAGCAAAAATGCCTTTTATAAAACTATGAAAGCAATGGTTCTCGAGACGTGGCACGTGATTTCATTATGACGTCATAGATAAAGCTTGTTCAACGAGAGTCTTGTCGCGCCGCTTCGAATAACATGGAGAATGCCCTTGCGTCAAACGCTCAAATGACTAATTATTATCATTGGCGCCAATTTTATTCAAGCTGGGCTGTTCCGCCCATGTCGTTTAAATGACGACACATATACAAACGCAGGTAATAAGCTATTAATTGGAAAAAATATCAATAAAGTTAAGCAATTGTTCTATAGTAAAAATGTAAATATATGGATTGAAAGTCATATTTTTAACTTTCATAGTGCTATGAAAGGTCAGCCGTTACATCCATATTCAGCATGAAGCCCTAGCGGGCTTCATTCAATATGGATGTAACGGCTGACCTTTCATAGCACTATGAAAGTTAAAAAAATGACTTTCAATCCTTGTGTATTAAAAGATATTTGGTGATAATCTTGTGATAGGGAGATTAACATTTTCATCAATCTCAACAAATATTTATCTCACTTGCAAGTAAATAAGTTTGTATGGAATAAAAATGCACCCTCTGAAGTGGAATCTTTAGAAATAGCCGATTGTTTAGACTAGATCAATACTTATTGCTCTAGATTCTGGTTAAAGAAAGATCACAAATTATTCCATTAACAAGTTGTTGTGTTAGAATCTTCATTTTGCTATTGCAAAGTGTTATTGTTACAGTAATATGATTATAGTGTCAAATTCCTATGTGAAATTACAAGCTATTTTATTATAACAAAACAGTAGTTTTGACTCGGTTACCAGTCTTTTGTATAACAGTTTTCACATGCTACCATTGGGATCTGTATTTGTAAATTACCTTGAGTCTACAAATTAAAACTGGAATATCCTCTTAAGATGAAATAAATATAGAGAGAGTGTGTAAAAACATTGTACCTTTGTATCTGACAATATTGACCAGAATATATGTATGGCACTTGAACTGTGGCGTTGAGTTTTCTTTCATATTGGCTAATCAGATGATCTATGATCAACTCTAACTCAGGACATACTTGAGTGGGAACCCTCAAGTAGAGACGACAGGCGAGATTCGTTTCAGTATTATGTGTTTTTATAAGTATTAATATTTCTACAATAATACCCTGTGTTATTCCACTCTCGGATCACTGTATAAACGTGCAGACTGTTGGATATTTAATTTCACTCCGATTAAAATTACATCTTGATCTCCGCGCCATTCCGTAATGTTTTCTCTGATGCGTTAAGATCTAAGAAAATCCCATGGGGGTCATGTTCCGATGACCTTTTGCATTAGCCAATCAAATTACAACTGTCAAAATGTTGACAGTGAAATTTTGAGGTGACAAAGCTTGCATAATCGCATTTGTCCGTTTAGTCATTTCGTCACCAAAACGTTCATGTGAAATAATGTGACGAAATGACTTGCTGCAAGATGACAGGTCATTGGAAAATTATTTTTGTGTTAAGTCACGGACTTAGATATCTAATCTAAGTCCGCGGTTAAGTAAAGAGGCAACAAAGGTCATCTGAACGTGACCTCTTATGGGATGTTGTCAGATCCTTGTAAAACAGAGTGAGAACAAGGATCTGTATTTTAATCAGATTGTTGGATACATGTATGTACTTCTAAGACAATACATTGTGTTATTCCACTCTCAGAGGAATCCGGGAATTTTCGTACTGAATCGTTTTCGTACCGTTCAGTACGAGTCAGTGCAGAAAAAAATAAAAAATGAAAAAAAATAACGCGAGTGAAATAAATTCACTGTCCAACAACCACTCGTTGTGTAACCTCTATATTTCTTGCATGCCCAGATATGTCAGCTACAGCTAGAGTATATGCCATATAGTATACAGTTTTGTTTTGTTTTTTTTTGTTTTTTGTTTTTAAGTTTTATAATACATTTTTTATTATACAACAGAGAATCATAATGTTTAAAAGATAGTCAAACAAAGTGAGGAGTAACAACACTGAACTACAAGGACCTTGAAAAAGTTGAGAATCATAAAAGGCATGGTGGAAGTACTCTAACTGAATAAGAGATAGGGAGGGGGGTGTTAGAGAATACCAAAGCGTCAACAAAACCATAATCCGAACTCAAAAACGATTAAGCTAGAGGCAAAATAAGAACAAAGGAAATATTTACATGGTGACTCTCGTAAAAGCACAAGAGAATAAGACCAGATGTTCATGAAAAGTAAGCGTCTTCTGCTTCATCGACGACACCCGCCATGTAAACTTGGTCACATCCAAGTAAGCATCAATCCTCAAAATGAGAACCGAGTCATCATTGTCATCGCAACAAGTAAGCACACAATAAGCAAACTCAAAAAACGTCCATCTTCATATCACACAAAGATACAGAATATTTCTCGATGATATCAAGATTAAGTTGAACTGGACTGGATGGATTGCAGCGACCAGGAAGTATAACTTAAAGCGTTTGGAGGGTCCTGGTTCGAGCCTCGGCCCGGCCATGAATTTTTCCGCTCCTGTTACAGAGACATACATGTAGTAACAACACAAGGTCGACATAGTATACATATATATTGTTTTAATACTTCTGATATATACAGCCACTTATATATAATGATAATAATATTATAAAACAATAATATATTCATAAATCTATCATCTACATACAACTTTAATATAGTAACAATAATACTGTCATGGTGAATGTTACATCATACATGTCATTTCTTGCAGCTTTTTAATTCTATTTTTTTTTCGATTGTTAGAAGCTACATGTAGGCGACATTCGCAAATTATAAATCTATTTCTTGATATAAAATATTGCCGAGCATAATTACCTTTAGTCCTTGAAAGCAAGCCGCGTTTTTTTGTCGCCAATTGTAAGAAACGATGATCTTTGCTTTACAATCTTCAATATCATTGTAATATAACGTTCAAAATATATCAGTTGTGAATAGGACAGCCATACTTATCCGTACAAGGGGAAATAACTCACGCTGACACTGTCCGATCGACATTTCTTACTACGTATGTAGTTGCCGTACTTGTGTAAAGCCTAAATTTGAATAGAAATGACCAATAACAATGCCTCTCAAATGTATACTATATACAAGAACGAATCGTATCTAATATATCGTGAATAAAACGCTGTACTTTTTTTTCAAAAACATTAACCTTATTATTTCATTTATTCATCGTTTCAATTCATACATTACAACCACAGGGACCTGAGAATTTGTTACAGCTAGTTTTGGACCTAAAATAGGGTGTTTAGAGTAACTTTACACATTAGGGGGGTTAAGATCAATTTTCGATAAAAATGCCCCCTCAATGGTCATAAAAGCTATTATGACCATTGAGGGGGCATTTTTATCGAAAATTGATCTTAACCCCCCAAATATGTAACATTACTCTAAACACCCTATTTTAGTTCTACAACTAGCTGTAACAATATCTCAGGTCCCTGTGGTTGCAACTGCAGTCAATTGTTTTATATGAACAGTTTTCTGAACTTCAAAATTTATTTTGTTATGGAAACATATTTCTGATATCGAAATATTTATATACATATCTCCCCAATGTTACACTCGTGCTAGAGGATGCTTGATACACAGTGGATATACTCACCTACGCTCTCTACACCCCTGGAATCATCCTCGATATCCAGGGGTTATGTTCACCTACGCTCTCTACACCCCTGGAATCATCCTCGATATCCAGGGGTTATTCTCACTTACGCTCTCTACACCCCTGGAATATATCATGGCAAAACTGAAGGCTCCGTAAGCGTCACCATGTCGCTGAAGAAATAAGACTGGTTCGACCCTTTTGATTTACATCAAAAGAATCTTGCGAGCACATACTGGTAAAAAAGGTTTTGCCATGACATATTCCAGATGAGTAGAGATCGTAGGCGAGCGTAACTCGTGGATATCGAGGATGAGTATGTCATAGCAAATTTTAGGGCACGTGGCTAGCTTTCTGATTAGTCTCTAGTAAAAAGCAGCCTGACAAATCGCCATGCTATTATCTGTGCTATGAAGTTCACAGACGAGCTACACGCGACTTAAACGTCCATCAGTTTTATCGTGACGTCACTACGATTCGCCATGTTTTGTCATACACAAGGTGGCGCACACTGACTTCGATTTTGCAGTGACCTTTCCAAGAGTTCAGGGAGCAAAAGTGAGCTTGACCTCTAGAGTATATATAGATTGATACTTGAGCAAAACTAATGGTTCATAGGCTTGATTCATAGTACAATATTTTCTTTACACTATACTAAAATACATTGAAGAGTTATACACCTAACAAGAAATGAAAACATCTGAAGTTGGAAAAACGCATGATATACAGACTATGTATATTGCATAATAAGTACTCTGTGGATCCATGATCTTTACTGTTCAATTCTAAATCATTGTAAGTAAAATATCAATAAGTCTTTGAGCAGTGATTTTACTACACACTACTTACAATATAGGTCAGTTTTTTCTTTGAATGAAAAATATAATTCTACTGCTAAACTTGTATGCACATGAATAAGGTTATAACGTAGATACTTTCGCGGTGGGTGAAGGGTCGCGGTTTTGTTTTTGTTTTTATTTTTATTGAGTACTTTGAGCTAAATTATCCACTCGCAAAATATACGCATAGAGATAAAATCTGTACAAGGAATATTTATATTTCAAACCATTCCCAACGCAAAAATATTAACAATGTCATCAATAAAGAATCATAACGCTTAAATGTCAATCTGCAAAGACTTTTAAGCGTCATAACGTGAAAATGTTCCCTACGCGATACTTTCCATTTTTACAGTATGTTGAACCAACCATTGCAACTAAATTCTCAAACAAAGTGCAATTTAATGTATGTGCTATTGTAGCAATTGATGAATGTTGATTTCGTATGAAGATTATCAATAATGTGTGCATAATGATTACATCGCGAGTGGAAGACACTAGTTTGAATAATCAGAATTTTAACGCCCTCCAAAAAATACAAATTGTGCAATATAAAGCAGATTGTTAAAAGATAATTTAAAAAATAGAATTATTTCAAAAAGTCATGGTTTGATATAAAAAGTTTGTATAATGATATACGATAAAAATAAGAAAAATAATAAACAAGTAATATGAAATGATTAGATGATGAAAAAAAAGATGAAAAAATGAAAGGGGAGACAATATTGCTCTTCCTCCCTCAAATTATCCAATTAAAAACTTCACAAAGGCAAAATTCAAACATTCAAGGCACGTTTCAGAAAAAATAGGATCTATGAAACATGAGCTTTACGAACATGATTAACGCATCCACCCCTTTAGATACTTTGAACAATTCAAGATAGGAATATTTCATTATGAAATTTCAGAGGTGGGTTAAAACGATGATCTCGCACATGTAGAATATTATAAGTTCAATGCTACGAATTTGCTTGTTGTATTTGCCGCTACAGCTTTCTGCAGCCCAATATAAAAACAAAACAAAATACAAAAGGAAGAAAAATACCATTTACCATTTTTGAAACCTTAAACAAGCCCTCTTCATATCAAACTTTGTCGAATTTACAGGTTTTGACAATGGATGGAAAAAAACTGTTGATTGTGAGTCTACAATTAACAGCATATAATTAAGCATAACTGCTATATCCGCACACACCTTTATATGGCACCAATCCTGTACTTCAACAAAAAATAAAACCCGTGGTCTTGCCTCCGCGATTACCAATCGGGATGGAGTTTAAAGAATAGCATTTTTTTGTTTAACCTTCAACAAACAGCTGAAGTATCTTAAGGGCGAGCTAGATGTGGTGTTTGGGACACCGGAGTGCCTGCAGAAAAACATATCGACCTGCGGTCGGTACCTAACGAGTGTCCCCCGTAGGCCTCGACGCTTTGACCGAATGGTGGAGGGGTCTGATCTTGGACACAGACGCCAGGACCACTCCACCATTTCAATCATTTCTGATATATAACAACAGGTAGGTCTAAAATAAAAATACAAGCTGAAATTCCTCGAAAATACAACCTCTTTTGTTCTTAACAATTGATATTTCCAA
The DNA here is from genome assembly GCA_947623455.1 of Mimachlamys varia. Taxonomy (NCBI): domain Eukaryota; kingdom Metazoa; phylum Mollusca; class Bivalvia; order Pectinida; family Pectinidae; genus Mimachlamys; species Mimachlamys varia. Next base: position 34,914,745 of record OX392540.1, read on the forward strand.
TAATAAGCTGATTAATGTTACTCATTGTTTTCCATTGATAAACGTATGATATTTACCAATCACACTTCCACTACCGTTTGTCACATATTGTTGGGCCGGATTTGCCTTAGGGAAGACTGTTTACTAATGAAAATACAAAATATAAAAACAATGGATAAATAAAAAAAAGAAATAAAAAAAAAGAAACATATAGTTGAAATAATATTAAATGATCAAGTAAAGTATTTTTCATAAATTTTTGCTTTGCAAACGTAATACATAATGAAGCTGGCAATGCTACCTTATGTCACATGGTTTATAAACTTACTATCTTGTTTAAATCATTCAAACCTCGTTATCTCGAAGTGGGCGTGACCATAGGGCAATTTCGAGTTATCTGAGCATTCGAGTTACATGAGTTTGACTGTTAGTGTAAAGCTTGGTCGTGACCGACAAACTACTTAAAATTAACAGGGTCTTCGAGTAATACGAACTCGAGATAACGAGGTTCTCCCTTAGTTTAAGTCTATTTGTGTATCTTGGTTTATGTCAAATGCATATCTTACTGTCTATTTCAGTCATGCCAATATCAAGTTCTGAAGTGTATCTGTTTATGTCAAGCTAATTTCTAATTGTCTACCGATGTCATTAAGTTCACTTACATTTGTCTGTCGCAATTTTATTTATTACATTTCTAATTTTCTGTTATATTCTATGTCAATATCAATGTCCGTTTTCTAATTTCCATCTTAGTTTAGGTTTGTGTACGTCTTATAAATATGATATCTTGGTTCATTCTTACATCATAGTAATATTGAGTTTTGTCATAATTTTACATCAGTCAGTGTCTTAGATACATGTACAGTCACGATCAGCATACAATGTACACAAGGACCAAAGACATGTGTACGAAAACATCTTGTCCCATTGTAGCATTTATTGAGTAGTTCCCTTGGATTATTTTCAAATCTTCATATCCACGTCTACGTATCCGTTGAAAATTTTGCATAGAATACAGGCGAGTAAGTTTGTGATATCGAAAAAACATTTGGAACCGTCTTCATTTCCATACAAGGCAATACTGTGGGGAATCCCGAGGGAATCCGATTGTGTTCGACAGTATAAGTTGTGATTCTGTTATGGCACTGTACGCGGCATTTCTGTTTACAGTACATAATGCCGTTCTTTGCAGGTCTTTTAAAGGAAACAGCCAAGGGTTTCCGAATAGTCGGTTTTGTATCTGATTATAATGTTGTGGTATTTCTGCAGAATTTTTTATTTAAGGAAAATGCAGAGGATTTCCGATTGTGTACGGCGGTATGGTATGAGTTTATATGTCATGGTATTTAATTCTGCGTGTTGAGTCCGGCACACCCGTACACAATGGAGGTGATCAGGGCCATCCCGGCAGCTCCTGCAGCCAACCAGAATGACCAGGCATATTTGTACTCTTGACCTAACGCGAGATCTTCTGACGTCACTACCGCGTTGAAATCCTGACTCGCTTTGATCCCAAACAACGCCACTGCCACTCCGATGCACAAGACTGAAAAAGATGAATCAATAACATAAATAACTTTTTTTTAGATATGTTGACATATAAAGTATAGGCATGCTATATAAATCAATGAAACATCGTATTGTCCTGAATGTAGGACTAGATAATTCTAAAGTCTAAATTCTACGTCCCTTATTGTATGATTGAAAGAGGCGACTGAATTTAGGATCTTCTCTTTTCTAAATTTTCTCCTTCCTAATATCTCCCTTGACTACACCTCACTTTTGGCCTTTAGTTGAGCGTTTCCCGCGTGATGAAGGCTATGGTTCTGTCCCCAGGCCGAGAGTTACTACTCCCTGATTGACGTTCAGCATTATGGGAGTGGAACGACTGGTTCACCCGTTGTCAGTATAATGTGACCAGGTGGGATTTTCTGCTTGGGGCCTTCGGTAGCGTACTTTAGTGTTGTAGCACTTTGAAGTCGTCATCAGTTCCAGACTATCGCAAGCATATCACAGCCCCCTAAATATAACAGTACTCAACACACTAATCTGAAGGTTTCTGACTCTCTGACCAACTAAAGTCGTTAACTTCATACCATAGCCTCCTAAATATAACAGTACTCAACACACTAGTCTGAAGGTTTCTGACTCTCTGACCAACTAACAACCAAGGTCGTTAACTTCATATCACAGCCCCCTAAATATAACAGTACTCAACACACTAGTCTGAAGGTTTCCGACTCTCAGACCAACTAACAACCAAGGTCGTTAACTTCATATCACAGCCCCCTAAATATAACAGTACTCAACACACTAGTCTGAAGGTTTCTGACTCTCTGACCAACTAACAACCAAGGTCGTTAACTTCATATCACAGCCCCCTAAATATAACAGTACTCAACACACTGGTCTGAAGGTTTCTGACTCTCTGACCAACTAACAACCAAGGTCGTTAACTTCATATCACAGCCCCCTAAATATAACAGTACTCAACACACTAGTCTGAAGGTTTTCGACTCTCAGACCAACTTACAACTAAGGTCGTTAACTTTATATCACAGCCTCCTAAATATAACAGATAATATACAGAATTAAAGGAAAGTTCCTTAGCTAAGGATTTTCCCCTTAAATTCTGTAATGCTTTCATATGGAGATATTTAAGCTAAGGTAGAATGTACAAAGTCTATTCTTACATTCAATCTGATTCCATCTACCAGTTTCGATTGTAAATTTATGATTACAAGTTCTAAATTTACACAATAAAAATCGTTCATCATCATTTAACAATTCCAAGTAACTTTCAAAATCACAATTATTTTTATACATCCTGTAACACACAGTCTTTGATGAATTTAAAACATTGCTGTTGAATTCTTGTAAAAATTGGTCGTTCAGTATTTGTTGTATCGAACATTTTATCCAAGAAATGGTAGTTCCAAACATACATCAATCCACATTCATTTAAAATACGTCGTATAAACTTAAAGTAAGGAACAACATGGTATAGCATATTATACATAATATGATTCAATTTAGTTTCTTTTGACTAACATTCTTAACCAATAACCTATCATTCTTGTTTTTATTTCAATTGAAAGAGGACTTGTACCAAGTTCACCATAGATCATGCAAGTAAGTGTGCTTTTTTCAATCCAAGCAATAATTTACAAAATTTTTAATGGAAACGTTCCATAATGTTAGTGTTTGTGTAACCCCAAACTTTACATCTATACAGCAGGATAGGTTTCACTATTTTATCGAAAAGATCATATGTACATTTGACTGATAAATTAAGTTTTCTGCTTTTCTTAAAAACACCATACATAGCTACTGTTGCTTTTTCAATATTATGACTTTTAGCATCTTTGAAAGAGCATGTGCGGGTAAACACTGTTCCTAGGTACAGTAATCGCTAAAAATATTAAGCTGGTGTTGTAAATCAGTCGGATTGTCTGAGAATAATAGTGTGTCATCTGCGTATAGGAGGATGAAAAGTTTAATATATGTGGAGAGTTCTGTTTCAAATTAACTTCTGAGGCATTCTACACCTTTAATAATATTTTGTGTAATAAAATCTTCTACGTCAAACTAAAAAGGAATGGTGATAAATTTTCCCCTTGTCTCAATCCGATATTACAAGGGAAAATACTGCTTTTTGACCATTTAACACAATCTTAGATGTTATACCTTGGTATATATTGTATATTATGTCGTACATTTTACCGTTTACCTTATTTATAGTTTATCCCATAGACCTTTCCGCCACACTTTATCGACCGCCTTTTCGAAGTCGATGAAAATACAATATAGCTTGTTTTTCATCAAATTTGTAAGAGAAAATAATGAGTGCAAAATAAGAATATTATCCGTTGTAGAATAGTTCTTTCGGAATCCCGCTTGATTTTCGTGTATAATGTTGTATTCTGTAGAAAAATTCTGAAGTCTTTCATTTAAAATTCGAGTGAATAATTTACCAAGGCAGCTGGCAATGGTAATGGTACCAGCACTGACAGATGTAGTGTATGTTAGCTAACATGGTGTCCGACATCGTGATGAGATACAATGTAATTAGCAAGTAGAGATTGATGATCACTTTATTACTTTTTTAAGAATAAGTACTATAATTTTCTCATTATCACGCAACTTCAATTGTTACAAAACCACGCATTCGGCCAACGCACTTTATGGGCGACTTTGTTAGCCTAATCCCACATACTAACAGTTTGTATCCATCCTGACGTCCATATTATCACATAATCATCACCAATTAGACAGGCCCTTTCCTGTCGCTTAGAACATTAAATATTAAACAAAATGTCTTTTGCGAAGCTAGAAGTAAAATTGAGAAATTCTTTATAAAACCTTGCGCCAAGATCAATGTACTGCATTGCTAAAAACCGTTTAGATTTGTTTTGTTTTTTAACGAATTCATATTTAAAGACTTTTGATTTTGATAGAGAAGATTATGATGACATTATACTAGAATTAGAAAGTAAGCAGTAGGCAGCAGACGGTAGGCAGTAATTTAATACAAGCAGTAAGCAGCGATCAGCAAAAAAACAAGCATTAAGCAGGACACTGTCGTATACAGAATTCCATTTTAGTGTTACTTTTACATTTTTAATTATATTTCTCTTCTATATATTACAAGTTTTTCCTTTTTACCTCAACTTTTATATTTTCTTTTTGTATTATTTTTTTTCTTCTATAAATTGCATATAAATGTTTTTCCTTTTTACCTTAACTTTTATATTTTTTAGTTTTTATCATATTTTTCTTCTATAAATTGCATATGAATGTTTTTCCTTTTTACCTTAACTTTTATATTTTTCAGTTTTTATTATATTTTTCTTCTATATATTACATATGTTTTTCCTTTTTACCTTAACTTATATATTTTTTATTATTATTATTTTTTCTTTTATAAATGACATATAAATATTATTTCGTTATGATACACGACAGATACTTTCTACAGTAAGTATACAAGCAGATATACCGCCAGTCAAATGGGAATTCTTTAATGTTGGAGATTCATAAACACCGCACTGAAACCCTCAAACCGTGTCATCCGGAATCAACAAAGCTTTTTTTTCTTAATTTAATATCATTTACCTCTTATTTACTCACTGTTGATCTTGGGTCGGTTAAACTCCTCCAATGTTTCGTTGCATACATTGAATTGAGATCAATTAAAATAGAAACTAGGAACGCTAGGATTTCGTGTCACCTTAACACGAGAATCGATGTCCTTGTGCATTGCTTATTGTGTTAGCGAAAACGAAATACTTAATAATTTACAAGTACAGTAATGCTGAAATGCTAGAACTATAATTGTGGAGCAGTCACTGTATGTCAGCCACCATACATGTAATAACAAGCATAAAGAATCCTCGTACCAATTCAAAACAAAAGTTATACAAAAGACTCATAGGGCCTGTATCGCTCACCTGGATGTACAGTTGTATCATGACAAATCCAAACTCCAAGAAAGATTGCAGAAACTTAAAAAGGCTGAAAGACTCATACTTTTAGCAGACGTGTGTGAAAGTTTGGTTAATAGGTGAGTATTTCATGCAACTGTTAAAAACCTATGACCCAAGGGTTAGGTCAGTACCATTGGGACATACCCCGATAAGTTCTTCTGTCTTAAATGCATCCGTCTCTATATGCAGTTATTATCAATTGATATTTCAAAACATTCTTATTGGCTAAAACTTGGTCACATGGAGGTTTATATTTTGTGATGTTTCTACGTTTAGTCGATATTGCGTTTATGACGTCATAATCAATGTGACGTCACAATACCCCTTTCTAAATTTCATGCTTTATCAAAATAGATTTAATGCTTATACCAACCCGGTAGAATCAAATATTGACCAATATTTTGTTTTGTGTTAGTTATAATATTGTTTGCGAATTTGATTAAATGTCGTTGAAAAAAATCATTCCCTTGTAGTCTGAAGACTGAAAATATCAATTTATAATAAAACTATTATTGCCTTTTGATTTCGGTCGATAAATGTATCGACCTCATCAAAAGGCTATTATTATATATTCTTTAAATGAAAACATAACGACCGACTTCCAAACGCTTTCATCCGGAAGATGATGAAAGCACTTGGAAGTCGTAGTTGTGTTTTCATTTATTTATACTATACATGGAAACAAACATTTGTTTACAGTGCAATTATATATAATTATAGTTTTGGGAGGACATTTCAATTGTTTTAAAGTTATGATCAAGTTTTTTTTTCAAAGGTGGGGCAGGTCCCAATTTTATTTTTGAAGCATATCTGCTTTCATCTCTTTATAATCAGCAATATGGTAAAAGGATGGTAATTTCAAACAATTCCCATGTAAAAAATATTTTCGGGTCCATCCCTTAGCCTGGGCCCTGGGGCTAGGGTGTCATTCTGATGATTTGTAAATTTCTTAATCGCAACTACACAGTACCTTGAAATGCGTCCATCAACATGTAGTTACTCGGTTACAGAGTAAAAGTCACCTTACCCTAGTACAATTTTGAATTCCCATCATAAATGGATTATAACAATCAAATAATGTTGATATCTCCTATATCTAAAGAAAAAGTTCCTTTAAGGCAATACATAGCCGATTGTTTAGACTAGATCAATACTTATTGCTCTAGATTCTGGTTAAAGAAAGATCACAAATTATTCCATTAACAAGTTGTTGTGTTAGAATCTTCATTTTGCTATTGCAAAGTGTTATTGTTACAGTAATATGATCATAGTGTCAAATTTCTCTGTGAAATTACAAGCTATTTCATTATAGCAAAACAGTAGTTTTGACTCGGCTACCAGTCTTTTGTATAATAGTTCCATTAGTACCATTGAGATCTATATTTGTAAATGAACTTGAGTCTACTAAACTGGAATATCCTCTTGTGATGAAATAATTATAGAGAGAGTGTGTAAAAACATTGTACCTCTGTATCTGACAATATTGACCAGAATATATGTATGACACTTGAACTGTGGCGTTGAGTTTTCTTTCATATTGGCTAACCAGATGATCTGTGATCAACTCTAACTCAGGACATACTTGAATGGGAACCCTCAAGTAGAGACGACAGGCGAGATTCGTTTCAGTATTATGTGTTTTTATAAGTATTAATATTTCTACCACAATACCCTGTGTTATTCCACTCTCGGATCACTGTATAAACGTGCTGACTGATGGATATTTAATTTCAATCTGATTAAAATTACATCTTGATCTCCGCGCCATTCCGTAATGTTTTCTCTGATGCGTTAAGATCTGAGAAAATCCCATGGGGGTCATGTTCCGATGACCTTTTGCATTAGCCAATCAAATTACTACTGTCAAAATGTTGACAGTGAAATTTTGAAGTGACAAAGCTTGCATAATCGCATTTGTCCGTTTAGTCATTTCGTCACCTGGAATAATGTGACGAAATGACTTGCTGCAAGATGACAGGTCATTGGAAAATTATTTTAGTGTTAAGTCACGGACTTAGATATCTAATCTAAGTCCGCGGTTAAGTAAAGAGGCAACAAAGGTCATCTGAACGTGACCTCTTATGGGATGTTGTCAGATCCTTGTAAAACAGAGTGAGAACAAGGATCTGTATTTTAATCAGATTGTTGGATACATGTATGTATTTCTAAGACAATACACTGTGTTATTCCACTCTCAGAGTCAGTGCAGAAAAAAATAAAAAATGAAAAAAAATAACGCGAGTGAAATAAATTCACTGCCCAACAACCACTCATTGTGTAACCACTATATTTCTTGCATGCCCAGATATGTCAGCTACAGCTAGAGTATATGCCATATAGTATATAGTTTTGTTTTTGTTTTTTTTTTTTTTAAGTTTTATAATACATTTTTTATTTTACAGCAGAGAATAATAATGTTTAAAAGATAGTCAAACAAAGTAAGGAGTAACAACACTGAACTACAAGGACCTTGAAAAAGTTGAGAATCATAAAAGGCATGGTGGAAATACTCTAACTGAATAAGAGATAGGGAGGGGGGTGTTAGAGAATACCAAAGCGTCAACAAAACCATAATCCGAACTCAAAAACGATTAAGCTAGAGGCAAAATAAGAACAAAGGAAAGATTTACATGGAGACTCTCGTAAAAGCACAAGAGAATACGACCAGGTGTTCCGGAAGAGTAAGCGTCTTCTGCTTCATCGACGACACCCGCCATGTAAATCTTGGTCACGTCCAAGTAAGCATCAATCCTCAAAATGAGAACCGAGTCATCATTGTAATCGCAACAAGTAAGCACACAATAAGCAAACTCAAAAACACCCATCTTCATATCACACAAAGATACAGAATATTTCTCGATGAGATCAAGAGTAAGTTGAACTGGACTGGGTGGATTGCAGCGACCAGGAAGTATAACTTAAAACGTTTGGAGGGTCCTGGTTCGAGCCTCGGTCCGGCCATGAATTTTTCCGCTCCTGTTACAGAGACATACATGTAATAACAACACAAGGTCGACATAGTATACATATATATTGTTTTAATACTTCTGATATATACAGCCACATATATATAATGATAATAATATTATAAAACAATAATATATTCATAAATCTAACATCTACATACAACTTTAATATAGTAACAATAATACTGTCATGGTGAATGTTACATCATACATGTCATTTCTTGCAGCTCTTCAATTCTATTTTTTTTTTCGATTGTTAGAAGCTACATGTAGGTGACATTCGCAAATTATAAATCTATTTCTTGATATCAAATATTGCCGAGCTTAATTATCTTTAGTCCTTGAAAGCAAGCTGCGTTTTTTGTCGCCAATTGTAAGAAACGATGATCTTCGCTTTACAATCTTCAATAACATTGTAATATAACGTTCAAAATATATCAGTTGTGAATAGGACAGCCATACTTATCCGTACAAGGGGAAATAACTCAAGCTGACACTGTCCGATCGATATTTCTTATTACGTATGTAGTTGCCGTACTTGTGTAAAACCTAAATTTGAATAAAATGACCAATGACAATGCCTCTCAAATGTATACTATATACAAGAACGAATCGTATCTAATATATCGTGAATAAAACGCTGTACTTTTTTCAAAAACATTAGCTTAATTAATTGATTTATTCATCGTTTCAATTCACACATTGCAACCACAGGGACATGAGATTGTGTACAGCTAGTTTTGGACCTAAAATAGGGTGTTTAGAGTAACTTTACACATTAGGGGGGTTAAGATCAATTTTCGATAAAAATGCCCCCTCAATGGTCATAAAAGCTATTATGACCATTGAGGGGGCATTTTTATCGAAAATTGATCTTAACCCCCCAAATGTGTAACATTATTCTAAACACACTTTTTTAGTTCTACAACTAGCTGTAACAAAATCACAGGTCCCTGTGGTTGCAACTGCAGTCAATTGTCTTATATGAACAGTTTTCTGAACTTCAAAATTTATTTTGTTATGGAAACATATTTCTGATATCGAAATTTTGAATTTTTATACATATCTCCCCAATGTTACACTCGTGCTAGAGGATGCTTGATACACAGGGGTTATACTCACCTACGCTCTCTACACCCCTGGAATCATCCTCGATATCCAGGGGTTATGTTCACCTACGCTCTCTAAACCCCTGGAATCATCCTCGATATCCAGGAGTTATTCTCACTTACGCTCTCTACACCCCTGGAATATGTCATGGCGAAACTGAAGGCTCCGTAAGCGTCACCATGTCGCTGAAGAAATAAGACTGGTTCGACCCTTTTGATTTACATCAAAAGAATCTTGCGATTACATACTGGTAAAAATGGTTTTGCCATGACATATTCCAGATGAGTAGAGATCGTAGGCGAGCGTAACTAGTGGATATCGAGGATGAGTATGTCATAGCAAATTTTAGGGCACGTGGCTAGCTTTCCGATTAGTCTCTAGTAAAAAGCAGCCTGACAAATCGCCATGCTATTATCTGTGCTATGAAGTTTACAGACGAGCTACACGCGACTTAAACGTCCATCAGTTTTATCGTGACGTCACTACGATTCGCCATGTTTTGTCATACACAAGGTGGCGCACACTGACTTCGATTTTGCAGTGACCTTTCCAAGAGTTCAGGGAGCAAAAGTGAGCTTGACCTCTAGAGTATATATAGATTGATACTTGAGCAAAACTAATGGTTCACAGGCTTGATTCATAGTGCAATATTTTCCTTTACACTATACTGAAAAACATTGAAGAGTTATACACCTAACAAGAAATGAAAACATCTGAAGTTGGAAAAACGCATGATATACAGACTATGTATATTGCATAATACTCTGTGGATCCATGATCTTTACTGTTCAATTCTAAATCATTGTATAAGTAAAATATCAATAAGTCTTTGAGCAGTGATTTTACTACACACTACTTACAATATAGGTCAGTTTTTTCTTTGAATGAAATATATAATTCTACTGCTAAACTTGTATGCACAGGAATAAGGTTATAAATTAGATACTTTCGCGGTGGGTGAAGGGTCGCTTTTTTTCTTCTTTTTTTTTTGTTTGTTTGTTTTTTGTTTGTTGAGTACTTTGAGCTGAATTATCCACGCGCAAAATATTCGCATACAGATAAAACATGTACAAGGAATATTTATATTTCAGAACCATTCCAAACGCAAAAATATTAACGATGCCATCAATAAAGAATCATAACTTTTAAATGTCAATCTGCAAAGACTTTTAAGCGTCATAACGTGAAAATGTTCCCTACGCGATACTTTCCATTTTTACAGTATGTTGAACCGACCAATGCAACTAAATTCTCAAACAAAGTGCAATTAAACGTATGTTCGACTGTATCCATTGATGAATGTTGATTTCGTATGAAGATTATCAATAATGTGTGCATAATGATTACATCGCGAGTGGAAGACGCTAGTTTGAATAATCAGAATTTTAACGCCCTCCAAAAAATACAAATTGTGCAATATAAAGCAGATTGTTAAAAGATAATTTAAAAAATAGAATTATTTCAAAAAGTCATGGTTTGATATAAAAAGTGTGTATAATGATATTCGATAAAAATAAGAAAAATAATAAACAAGTAATATGAAATGATTAGATGATGAAAAAAAAAAGATGAAAAAATGAAAGAGGAGACAATATTGCTCTTCCTCCCTCAAATTATCCAATTAAAAAAGGCAAAATTCAAACATTCAAGGCACGTTTCAGAAAAAACAGGATCTATGAAACATGAGCTTTACGAACATGATTAACGCATCCACCCCTTTAGATACTTCAGAGGTGGGTTAAAACGATGATCTCGCACATGTGGAATATTATAAGTTCAATGCTACGAATTTGCTTGCTGTATTTGCCGCTACAGCTTTCTGCAGCCCAAAATAAAAACAAAACAAAATACAAAAGGAAGAAAAATACCATTCACCATTTTTGAAACCCTAAACAAGCCCTCTTCATATCAAACTTTGTCGAATTTACAGGTTTTGACAATGGATGGAAAAAATTGTTATGATTGTGAGTCTACAATTAACAGCATATATATTAAGCATAACTGCTATATCCGCACACACCTTTATATGGCACCAATCCTGTACTACAACAAAAAAATAAAACCCGTGGTCTTGCCTCCGCGATTACCAATCGGGATGGAGTTTAAAGAATATCATTGTTTTGTTTAACCTTCAACAAACAGCTGAAGTATCTAAAGGGCGAGCTAGATGTGGTGTTTGGGACACCGGAGTACCTGCAGAAAAACCTATCGACCTGCGGTCGGTACCTAACGAGTGTCCCTCGTAGGCCTCGACGCTTTGACCGAATGGTGGAGGGGTCTGATCTTGGACACAGACGCCATTTCAATCATTTCTGATATATAACAACAGGTAGGTCTAAAATAAAAATACAAGCTGAAATTCCTCGAAAGTACAACCTCTTTTGTTCTTAACAATTGATATTTCTAATAATAAGCTGATTAATGTTACTCATTGTTTTTCATCGATAAACGTATGATATTTACCAATCACACTTCCACTACCGTTTGACACATATTATTGGGCCGGATTCGCCTTAGGGAAGACTGTTTACTAATGAAAATACAAAATATAAAAACAATGGATTAAAAAAAAAAAACAAAAAAACATAAATTTTTGCTTTGCAAACGTAATACATAATGAAGCTGGCAATGCTACCTTATGTCACATGGTTTATAAACTTACTATCTTGTTTAAATCATTCAAACCTCGTTATCTCGAAGTGGGCGTGACCATAGGGCAATTTCGAGTTATCTGAGCATTCGAGTTACATGAGTTTGACTGCTAGTGTAAAGCTTGGTCGTGATCGACAAACTACTTAAAATTAACAGGGGTCTTCGAGTAATACGAATTCGAGATAACGAGGTTCTCCCTTAGTTGAAGTCTATTTGTGTATCTTGGTTTATGTCAAATGCATATCTTCCTGTTTATCTTAGTCATGCCAATATCAAGTTCTGAAGTGTATCTGTTTATGTCAAGCTAATTTCTAATTGTCTACCGATGTCATTAAGTTCACTTACATTTGTCTGTCGCAGTTTTATTTATTACATTTCTTATTTTCTGTTATATTCTACAGTATGTCAATATCATGTCCGTTTTCTAATTTCCATCTTAGTTTACGTTCGTGTACGTCTTATGAATATGACATCTTGGTTCATTCTTACATCATAGTAATATTGAGTTTTGTCATAATTTTACATCAGTCAGTGTCTTAGATACATGTACAGTCACGATCAGCATACAATGTACACAAGGACCAAAGAGATGTGTACGAAAACATCTTGTCCCATTGTAGCATTTATTGAGTAGTTCCCTTGGATTATTTTCAAATCTTCATATCCACGTCTACTTATCCGTTGAAAATTTTGCATAGAATACAGGCAAGTAAGTTTGTGATATCGAAAAAACATTTGGAACCGTCTTCATTTCCATACAAGGCAATACTGTGGGGAATCCCGAGGGAATCCGATTGTGTTCGACAGTATAAGTTGTGATTCTGTTATGGCACGGTACGCGGCATTTCTGTTTACAGTACATAATGCCGTTCTTTGCAGGTCTTTTAAAGGAAACAGCCAAGGGTTTCCGTATAGTCGTTTTGTATCTGATTATAATGTTGTGGTATTTCTGCAGAATTTTTTATTTACGGAAAATGCAGAGGATTTCCGATTGTGTACGGCGGTATGGTATGAGATTATATGTCATGGTATTTAATTCTGCGTGTTGAGTCCGGCACACCCGTACACAATGGAGGTGATCAGGGCCATCCCGGCAGCTCCTGCAGCCAACCAGAATGACCAGGCATATTTGTACTCTTGACCTAACGCGAGATCTTCTGACGTCACTACCGCATTGAAATCCTGACTCGCTTTGATCCCAAACAACGCCACTGCCACTCCAATGCACAAGACTGAAAAAGATGAATCAATAACATAAATAACAATTTTTTTAGATATGTTGACATATAAAGTATAGGCATGCTATATAAATCAATGAAACATCGTATTGTCCTGAATGTAGGACTAGATAATTCTAAAGTCTAAATTCTACGTCCCTTATTGTATGATTGAAAGAGGCGACTGAATTTAGGATCTTCTCTTTTCTAAATTTTCTCCTTCCTAATATCTCCCTTGACTACACCTCACTTTTGGCCTTTAGTTGAGCGTTGCCCGCGTGATGAAGGCTATGGTTCTGTCCCCAGGCCGATAATTACTACTCCCTGCTTGACGTCCAGCATTATGGGAGTGGAACGACTGGTTCACCCGTTGTCAGTATAATGTGACCAGGTGGGATTTTCTGCTTGGGGCCTTCGGTAGCGTACTTTAGTGTGGTGGCACTTTGAAGTCGTCATCAGTTCCAGACTATCGCAAGCATATCACAGCCCCCTAAATATAACAGTACTCAACACACTAGTCTGAAGGTTTCTGACTCTCAGACCAACTAATGCCGTTTACTTCATACCACAGCCTCCTAAATATAACAGTACTCAGCACGATAGTCTGATGGTTTCTGACTCTCTGACCAACTAAAGTCGTTTACTTCATACCACAGCCTCCTACATATTACAGTACTCAACACACTAGTACGGAGGTTTCTGACTCTCTGACCAACTAAAGCCGTTAACTTCATATCACAGCCTCCTAAATATAACAGTACTCAGCACAATAGTCTGAAGGTTTCTGACTCTCAGACCAACTAAAGTCGTTAACTTCATATCAGAGCCTCCTAAATATGACAGTACTCAGCACAATAGTCTGAAGGTTTCCGACTCTCTGACCAACTAAAGCCGTTAACTTCATATCACAGCCTCCTACATATTACAGTACTCAACACACTAGTCTGAAGGTTTCCGACTCTCTGACCAACTAAAGCCGTTAACTTCATATCACAGCCTCCTAAATATAACAGTACTCAGCACAATAGTCTGAATGTTTCCGACTCTCAGACCAACTAAAGTCGTTAACTTCATATCACAGCCTCCTAAATATGACAGTACTCAGCACACTAGTCTGAAGGTTTCCGACTCTCTGACCAACTAAAGCCGTTAACTTCATATCACAGCCTCCTACATATTACAGTACTCAACACACTAGTCTGAAGGTTTCCGACTCTCTGACCAACTAAAGCCGTTAACTTCATATCACAGCCTCCTACATATTACAGTACTCAACACACTGGTCTGAAGGTTTCTGACTCTCTGACCAACTAAAGTCGTTAACTTCATATCACAGCCTCCTACATATTACAGTACTCAACACACTAGTCTGCAGGTTTCTGACTCTCTGACCAACTAAGGTCGTTAACTTCATATCACAGCCTCCTAAATATAACAGTACTCAACAAACTAGTCTGAAGGTTTCTGACTCTCTGACCAACTAACAACCAAGGTCGTTAACTTTATATCACAGCCCCCTAAATATAACAGTACCCAACACACTAGTCTGAAGGTTTCCGACTCTCAGACCAACTAAAGCCGTTAACTTCATATCACAGCCTCCTACATATTACAGTACTCAACACACTAGTCTGAAGGTTTCCGACTCTCAGACCAACTAACAACCAAGGTCGTTAACTTCATATCACAGCCTCCTAAATATAACAGATAATATACAGAATTAAAGGAAAGTTCCTTAGCTAAGGATTTTCCCCTTAAATTCCGTAATGCTTTCATATGGAGATATTTAAGCTAAGGTAGAATGTACAAAGTCTATTCTTACATTCAATCTGATTCCATCTACCAGTTTCGATTGTAAATTTATGATTACAAGTTCTAAATTTACACAATAAAAATCGTTCATAATCATTTAACAATTCCAAGTTATTTTCAAAATTACAATTATTTTTATTCATCCTGTAACACACAGTCTTTGATGAATTTAAGGCATTGCTGTTGAATTCTTGTAAAAATTGGTCGTTCAGTATTTGTTGTATCGAACATTTTATCCAAAAAATGGTAGTTCCAAACATACATCAATCCACATTCATTTAAAATACGTCGTATAAACTTCAAGTAAGGAACAACTTTGTTTTCAATAACAAAAACATGGTATAGCATATTATACATAATATGATTCAATTTAGTTTCTTTTGACTAACATTCTTAACCAATAACCTATCATTCTTGTTTTTATTTCAATTGAAAGAGGACTTATACCAAGTTCACCATAGATCATGCAAGTTAGTGTGCTTTTTTCAATCCAAGCAATAATTTACAAAATTTTAAATGGAAACGTTTCATAATGTTAGTGGTTGTGTAACCCCAAACTTTACATCTATACAGCAGGATAGGTTTCACTATTTTATCGAAAAGATCATATGTAAATTAAGTTTTCTGCTTTTCTTAAAAACAGCATACATAGCTACTGTTGCTTTTTCAATATTATGACTTTTAGCATCTTTGAAAGAGCATGTGCGGGTAAACACTGTTCCCAGGTACAGTAATCGCTAAAATATTGAGCTGGTGTTATAAATCAGTCGGATTGTCCGAGAATAATAGTAGGTCATCTGCGTATAGGAGGATGAAAAGTTTAACATATGTGGAGAGTTCTGTTTCAAATTTACTTCTGAGGCATTCTACACCTTTAATATTATTTTTTGTCATAAAATATTCTACGTCATTTAAGTACAAACTAAAAAGGAATGGTGATAAATTTTCCCCTTGTCTCAATCCGATATTACAAGGGAAAAAACTGCTTTTTGACCATTTAAAACAATCTTAGATGTTATACCTTGGTATATATTGTATATTATGTCGTACATTTTACCGTTTACCTTATTTATAGTTTATCCCATAGACCTTTCCGCCACACTTCATCGAACGCCTTTTCGAAGTCGATGAAAATACAATATAGCTTGTTTTTCATCAAATTTGTAAGAGAAATTAATGAGTGCAAAATAAGAATATTATCCGTGTAGAATAGTTCTTTCGGAATCCCGCTTGATTTTCGTGTATAATGTTTTATTCTGTACAAAAAATTCTGAAGTCTTTCATTTAAAATTCGAGTGAATAATTTACCAAGACAGCTGGCAATGGTAATGGTACCAGCACTGACAGATGTAGTGTATGTTAGCTAACATGGTGTCCGACATCGTGATGAGAACAATGTAATTAGCAAGTAGAGATTGATGATCACTTTATTACTTTTTTAAGAATAAGTACTATAATTTTCTCATTATCACGCAACTTCAATTGTTACAAAACCACGCATTCGGCCAACGCACTTTATGGGCGACTTTGTTAGACTAATCCCACATACTAACAGTTTGTATCCATCCTGACGTCCATATTATCACATAATCATCACCAATTAGACAGGCCCTTCCCTGTCTCTTAGAACATTAAATATTAAACAAAATGTCTTTTGCGAAGCTAGAAGTAAAATTGAGAAATTCTTTATAAAACCTTGCGCCAAGATCAATGTACTGCATTGCTAAAAACCGTTTAGATTTGTTTTGTTTTTTAACGAATTCATATTTAAAGACTTTTGATTTTGATAGAGAAGATTATGATGACATTATACTAGAATTAGAAAGTAAGCAGTAGGCAGCAGACGGTAGGCAGTAATTTAATATAAGCAGTAAGCAGCGATCAGCAAAAAACAAGCATTAAGCAGGACACTGTCGTATACAGAATTCCATTTTAGTGTTACTTTTACATTTTTAATTATATTTCTCTTCTATATATTACAAGTTTTTCCTTTTTACCTCAACTTTTATATTTTCTTTTTGTATTATTTTTTTTCTTCTATAAATTGCATATAAATGTTTTTCCTTTTTACCTTAACTTTTATATTTTTCAGTTTTATTATATCTTTCTTTTATATATTACATATGTTTTTCCTTTTTACCTTAACTTTTATATGTTTTAGTTTTTATCATATTTTTCTTCTATAAATTGCATATGAATGTTTTTCCTTTTTACCTTAACTTTTATATTTTTCAGTTTTTATTATATTTTTCTTCTATATATTACATATGTTTTTCCTTTTTACCTTAACTTATATATTTTTTATTATTATTATTTTTTCTTTTATAAATGACATATAAATATTATTTCGTTATGATACACGACAGATACTTTCTACAGTAAGTATACAAGCAGATATACCGCCAGTCAAATGGGAATTCTTTAATGTTGGAGATTCATAAACACCGCACTGAAACCCTCAAACCGTGTCATCCGGAATCAACAAAGCTTTTTTTTCTTAATTTAATATCATTTACCTCTTATTTACTCACTGTTGATCTTGGGTCGGTTAAACTCCTCCAATGATTCGTTGCATACATTGAATTGAGATCAATTAAAATAGAAACTAGGGACGCTAGGATTTCGTGTCACCTTAACACGAGAATCGATGTCCTTGTACATTGCTTATTGTGTTAGCGAAAACGAAATACTTAATAATTTACAAGTACAGTAATGCTGAAATGCTAGAACTGTAATTGTGGAGCATTCACTGTATGTCAGCCACCATACATGTAATTACAAGCATAAAAAATCCTCGTACCAATTCAAAACAAAAGTTATACAAAAGACTCATAGGGCCTGTATCGCTCATCTGGATGTACAGTTGTATCATGACAAACTCAAACTCCAAGAAAGATTGCAGAAACTTAAAAAGGCTGAAAGACTCATACTTTTAGCAGACGTGTGTGAAAGTTTGGTTAATAGGTGAGTATTTTATGCAGCTGTTAAAAACTTATGACCCAAGGGTTAGGTCAGTACCAGTGGGATATACCCCGATAAGTTCTTCTGTCTTAAATGCATCCGTCTCTATATGCAATTATTATCAATTGATATTTCAAAACATTCTTATTGGCTAAAACTTGGTCACATGGAGGTTTATATTTTGTGATATTGCCCTGATATTTCTACGTTTAGTCGATATTGCGTTTATGACGTCATAATCAATGTGACGTCACAATACCCTTTCTAAATTTCATGCTTTATCAAAATAAATTTAATGCTTATACCAACCCGGTAGAATCAAATATTGACCAATATTTTGTTTTGTGTTAGTTATAATATTGTTTGCGAATTTGATTAAATGTCGTTGAAAAATCATTCCCTTGTAGTCTGAAGACTGAAAATATCAATTTATAATAAAACTATTATTGCCTTTTGAATTCGGTCGATAAATGTATCGACCTCATCAAAAGGCTATTATTATATATTCTTTAAATGAAAACATAACGACCGACTTCCAAACGCTTTCATCCCGAAGACGATGAAAG
Source organism: Mimachlamys varia (assembly GCA_947623455.1). Lineage (NCBI taxonomy): Eukaryota > Metazoa > Mollusca > Bivalvia > Pectinida > Pectinidae > Mimachlamys > Mimachlamys varia. Next base: position 34,933,494 of record OX392540.1, read on the forward strand.
CACTTGGAAGTCGTAGTTGTGTTTTCATTTATTTTATCTTTATACAATGTACCTACCTATACATGGAAACAAACATTTTTTTACAGTGCAATTGTATATAATTATAGTTTTGGGAGGACATTTCAATTGTTTTAAAGTTATGATCAAGTTGTTTTTTTTTCAATGGTGGGGCAGGTCCCAATTTTATTTTTGAAGCATATCTGCTTTCATCTCTTTATAATCAGCAATATGGTAAAAGGATGGGAATTTCAAACAATTCCCATGTAAAAAATATTTTCGGGTCCATCCCTTAGCCTGGGCCTTTTGTAAATGTCTTAATCGCCACTATCTTGGAATGCTTCCAACAACATGTAGCTACTCGGTTACAGAGTAGAAGTCAATTTAGTCAAAATAGCCAATTATCGCTTTTGGTCCCAACTCTCATCCACTAGGGGTAATTCTTACCCTAGTACAATTTTGAATTCCCATTATAAATGGATTATAACAATCAAATAATGTTGATTTATATCTCCTATATCTAAAGAAAAAGTTCCTTTAAGGCAATACATAGCCAAATTTACCCTTTTTAGCAGCGCCCCAGCCACTTCATGAATCAACCCTACAATGTTGAAGCGTTACAGCTTATTCTGGTTGTTGAAATGAGAGAAATATACTTTTTTATCATCAAAGTTGTAAAACATGGCTAAAACCCCTGCCAAAGCCTCGGGTTCGACAAGATTTGAACTTTTACTATCTTACATTATTTGTACAAGTATGGCAAGCAATGCATGTTTCTTGGTACAAAAACATATATACTTTTACATACATTGTATGACTGACTTACAACACAATGTGATGTGTTTCTGTATACTTACAGCACAGAAGGAGCAGACCCGCCACTACGCCTGCATAGTTACAGCCATGACATTGACAGCAAAGCGCCAGAGTAGCCACGATGAGAGCCAGGAGGGCCAGGCCCAGCCCCACTGACATCAGACCCTGTGTGGCCTTGAACCATTCTATAAAACAAAACAAAGATCCGTAAGTAACAGATAAGTACAATGACCATGAACTACCGTGACGCAGAACCAAGAAGGGCAACGCCGGTTATATGATATTCACTGAGATTTTACATATTTACAACGGCTCATGAAACCAATTGCAAATACTAGAAGCAAATTAATCATTTCAGTAAATCGTAAGGGAAAACAAACGAGATCGAAGCGTGAAGGCAGTTGAACTACCTGTAATATGGAATATAATATGAATCATGAGACGGTCGTGATTTTTATCCTACATTCATAGAAAACAATGTCAAAAATGCTGTGGCGGCATAACCTTGGGGGGGGGGGGGTCACAGAAAGCATTAATGACTTGTGTGGCGAAGTCATACTGGTATGTAAAGTCTAGCAGTGACCTTGACCGATCAAACCAAAGGAGGGAGAATTGTAGCGGATCTGGACCGGGTCGATCGTCGGCGACGAGATATCTCAATTGGTTGAGCGTCCGTCTAAAGTTCGGAAGGTCCCGAGTTCGAACCCCGGTCTGGCCTTGCATTTTCCTCTCCTGTTACACCAGGTATGACCATCCTGTGACGTCATAGGTGGTTCGGGATAAGAGGTTATGGAGTACAAGTAGTTGGTATATCATGAGTCAGTCGTCTAGTCGTTTGCTGCGGATTCCACTAACGTAGTTTTCTTTAGCGCAAGCGGAATAACTCGAGCTTAAATTTCCATTGGATATATATTCCTTGTTAAATTTCCATTGGTTATATATTCCTTGGTAAAGTTTTCATTGGTTAAATTTTCATTGGTTATATTTTTATTGGTTATATTTTCATTGGTGATATTTTTATTCGTTAATGCAGTTCTATTACTAAATTTAAAAAGGTGCTGCATGTGTGTGTTACATCATCTTTCGTTATATTTTCGTTGGTAATATTTTCATTCGTTAATGCAATTCTATTACTAAATTTAAAAAGGTGCTGCATGTGTGTGTTACATCATCTTTCGTTATATTTTCGTTGGTTATATTTTCATTCGTTAATGCAATTCTATTACTAGATTTAAAAGGTGCAGCATGTGTTCGTGTTTTATCATCTTTCGTTATATTTTCATTCAAGAACAATGACTGAAAAAAATGTTTCACCATATTTACAATGGTAATAGTATTATTTAAATCGACGGTACACTTTCATCTCAAATCTGGTAAAACGTGTATAACGCTGTATAGAGAAACAAGAGAGCAAGTGTGACGGATAAGATAGGATCTAACATAAACATGAGCCTAGATTTAATCAGCTTACAAAGTCCTTCACAAACTGGAAGGTTTGTAGGATTCGTATCGTTTAACTCTGGCACAGGGTCAGACTTCTGCCTGTTGTCCATAATCCGGTATTATAAGTCTGTTCCTGGTAAGTGAACGAGGGCCCCGCAGATTAATGACACTTCGTATATATATCGTAACGGAGAGAGGTTGGACTCGCGCCAAAACTAGATTGTATGTGGGAGGAAATAAGATGGGTTGGTTGGTGATGACACCACCAGTGGTTTACTTTCGAAATACGTGGAGTTCAGTGTTTATTTCTGTTTTGTTCAGAAGGAATGAGCAAGAGTCGGTTTGTTGTTACAGTGTCAAAGTACAAATACGTATGATCATTAGTGTGTTTACTTGTTGTGATTGACAATGATACTCGGTTCTCATTTTGAGAACTTGATGTTTACTTGGATGTGACAAAGATTTACATGGCGGGTGTCGTCGATGAAGCAGAAGACGCTTACCCTTCCGGAACACCTGGTCTTATTCTCTTGTACTTTTACAAGGGTCTCCATGTAAATCTTTCTTTTGTTCATATTTTGCCCCTGGTTTAATCGATTTTGAGTTTGGATTATAATTTTGTTAACGCTTCGGTATTCTCCAATTTATTTTCAAACTGTATGGTTTGAAATTAAAGGATAGAAGAGGTTTTTTAAATGCTTTTTTAAGTCGTTTTCACAGAAAAAAATAATGAATTTCATAATGATTATGATATGTTGTGAGGCAGTTTGCAAAATGTAGCTTGATGTTACCTTGAATTTATATGAATTGGAAAAAAAAGAAACTCGGCCTTTGAAGATAGTTGCTGCCAGCCGGCCGATCAACCTATGGAAAAAACGTTCTATTGGTTGAATTTTCTTTATTTAAGGAATAAATCGTAAATGAAATCTGACAACTTCGGGTGTTTCCGGCGAAATAATTCCCGAGAAATTCCGACTGATTCTGCATCATGAGCTGAGCAATTATGTGTTAAAGATGCTTTCTTCTAACTTATTACACGTTTCTATAAAATCGTCTCCACATTATTGGTAACCATTGTGAAAACATTCCAACTACCGCGTGTAACTACATGTAGCTAAAAGGAGGAACCTCATTAAACTTCGATGTTTCTTGTATGATGTCTACGCGTGTTAACTTGTGCATGGAATAATTATGAAGCGGGTTATATTTGTACAGGAAGTCTGTGGGAGGTATTGTGTTAAATTTCTGAAGGAAATTCTTTGTTATCTTATTAATGGTAGTTTATAAAATTTATCTTGATCAGACATTCACCATTCCTACAGAAAAAGCAGTGTATTGATATTAAAGGACGCATGTAGATGTAGGCATTGAAAGCAATTAATGGAATATTTCACATTTCACTTTTCAAATTTTCACCTTTTCACTCCGATACACTTCATGATAAAAACGCATTTTTATATTTTCCCCTGTATTCCACAAATTACTCTCAGACACCAAATAGTTTTTTTATTCTCATTTCCATTTAATCATTTAGTTGATAATTTGCATGGAGGAATAATCAGTCCTTATATAATAATAGCCTGGATATCTGATTTCGGCCGATGTAGTCATGTATATAATATTTTAACATGTAGTTTACCCTCCACATTCTTTCTTCCTTAGATGTACTTGACGTCTGACTACCAACAGTTGATTTGGTTAACAAAGAAAGTCTTTCTGCCGTTTTACGGTGGATTAATATATCTAATAAAAGCATACCTCACACACTGCCAGGTTTCTACATACTTTTAACAGCCAGGGTAATTAAAGGACGGTCTCCCGGTGTATGCGATGTAAATGCGTGTGTATTTGGGAGGCCGCGATATGTTCGTGTTAGCCTTCTTGCGATAGTCCGGATATTATGCCGATTTCAAGTGCTACTACACTAAAGTATACTGCCGAAAGCCCCAAGCAGAACACCCCAACCGGCCACATTATGCTGACAATGGGCGAACAAATCGCTCTACTCCCATAATGCTGAGCGGCAAGCAGAGAGTAGTAACTACCATTGTTAGAGACTCTGGTATGTCTGGGCCTGGTGACAGAACCTATATCGTTCCCCACATGGGAGAACGCTCAGCTAAAGTCCAAAAGTGAGGTCGTGTCAAGGGGAACATTAGGAAAGAAAAGTTGTTTAGAAAGATTGGAAAAGATAATATCCCAAATTTAGTCGTCGCCTCTTATTATCGTGTAATTGGGGCAGCATGTACCATTTGTACGCCCTATACCAGCAGGGTAAGACATGGAGGGGAAATATGTCAGTACTTATTGAATGACTTTGATGGTTTTTTACACAATTTACATCCAAATATTTACCATTGAATAGCATTGCCACTATATATCCCTACCAAATTCAGTTGGCATTCATCAGACCATGAATGCCAATGACCGATTGTTGACGTCATCATTATTATGACGCCATAATTGTTACGTTGGATACCATTGACCGTCCCCGGGCGATGGCTGTTCTTTTCATTGAACAAGCATATGCGACAAATACATTTATTGAGCTAAATGCTGAGAAATAAAATGTGTTATTGATTGTTTTATGACATGAGCAGATTCTAAAAATGGTAAACGCGCTTCATTGAATTTGCCTTTGACCATTTGGCATTCATATAGCCTATGAATGCCAACTGAAAGCAGTTCAATGCTTAAATGACATACAATTAGCTTAATCTAATTTATCTTAACCTACACTGCTTAATTATGCTTCAATCGTGTGTGTTGTACAGAAATATTACGAGCACGATAGAAACGGCAATCTAATACAATTCTGATGTACATTATTAAATCCCCCATCCCGTCATCAGTTGTAAGCTTAAGGACGCTCGACCCTACGTAATACACAAGTTTTGATTCTCCTTTTGTGGTGACGTAGCTTCCTATTTGTGTACCTGGTATTTGAAAACGGGGTATCAAATTCGTTCTACCCAGTGATATGTCGCAATGTCAACAATGGCGAGATGAGAGGGAACGGTTCAAATCTTTAACTCAAGTTTACGAGCAAATAAAGTATTGTCACGACATCTCCTATTGCAAAACAACAACAAAAATAGATGGACACTATATCGACACATGGTCGGACACTGACAGCGACGGCAACAGTATAGAAACAGAATCGGAAGGGTCGAGACTAAGTCCATGTATGGTTGCTAGACTACTCGGCCTGTATAACAGATGAGCCTAGGTCATTATGGTTTGACTGAAAACCGGGTTTTAGACAGTATGTAAAGAAATTGCTATTCTGTAATCAATCCCGAATGTAAGAATCGCTTTAATCATATATCACGACAGGGAACGATCGTTTTCTAGAATACTTTTTAAATCGGCTGTTTTGCTGTGGTAAAATTGAATTTAGCGCGTAGGAATTGGTGTGAAAAATAATGAGTCATAACGCTGAACAAAATAGTCCATAGTCCCAGGAACAGAGACATTTACAGACAAAGATTCCTTTTTCAGCGCCATTTCCATTTTTGTAAACAATTTCTTCCTATCTAGAAGTAAGCGTCCATCTTTGAGTAGACGATATATATGTAATAGTACCGCGGCGGCTGCGTGCCACAAGTGATTGTGTCCTAGCGCTGTCGGAAACAATAGATCGTCACATCATGTCGGTTATAAACAATCGATATTTTTGTTTGTAAGCAATAACATGTAATTAATCACGTCTTGTTAGCTGTACATGTGCGCGTTTACCAGATGGAGGTGGGGTTGCTTTAGAGAGATACTAGGAGAATTGGAATATCGGGCCATGGAGCGATATAAAGAGTATTTCAATATCGAGCCGTGGAGAGATATTAAGAGTATTTGAATATCGGGCCGTGGAGAGATATAAGGAGTATGAAAATATCGGGCCGTGGAGATATATTAGGAGAATTGGAATATCGGGCCGTGGAGAGATATTAGGAGTATTGGAATAACGGGCCGTGGAGATATATTAGGAGTATTTGAAAATCGGGCCGTGGAGAGATATTAGGAGTATTGGAATATCGGGCCGTGGAGAGATATTAGGAGTATTGGAATATCGGGCCGTGGAGAGATATTAGGAGTATTTGAATATCGGGCCATGGAGAGATATTAGGATAATTGGAATATCGGGCAGTGGAGATATATTAGGAGAATTGAATATCGGACCATGGAGAGATATTAGGAGTATTGGAATATCGGGCCGTGGAGAGATATTAGGAGTATTGGAATATCGGGCCGTGGAGAGATATTAGGAGTATTTGAATATCGGGCCGTGGAGAGATATTAGGAGAATTGGAATATCGGGCCATGGAGAAATATTAGGAGAATTGGAATATCGGGCCGTGGAGATATATTAGGAGTATTGGAATAACGGGCCGTGGAGATATATTAGGAGTATTTGAAAATCGGGCCGTGGAGAGATATTAGGAGTATTGGAATATCGGGCCGTGGAGAGATATTAGGAGTATTGGAATATCGGGCCCTGGAGAGATATTAGGAGTATTTGAATATCGGGCCATGGAGAGATATTAGGAGAATTGAATATCGGACCATGGAGAGATATTAGGAGTATTGGAATATCGGGCCGTGGAGAGATATTAGGAGTATTGGAATATCGGGCCGTGGAGAGATATTAGGAGTATTTGAATATCGGGCCGTGGAGAGATATTAGGAGTATTTGAATATCGGGCCATGGAGAGATATTAGGAGAATTGGAATATCGGGCAGTGGAGATATATTAGGATAATTGGAATATGGGGCCGTGGAGAGATATTAGGAGTATTTGAATATCGGGCCATGGAGAAATATTAGGAGAATTGGAATATCGGGCCGTGGAGATATATTAGGAGTATTGGAATAACGGGCCGTGGAGATATATTAGGAGTATTTGAAAATCGGGCCGTGGAGAGATATTAGGAGTATTGGAATATCGGGCCGTGGAGAGATATTAGGAGTATTGGAATATCGGGCCGTGGAGAGATATTAGGAGTATTTGAATATCGGGCAGTGGAGATATATTAGGAGAATTGAATATCGGACCATGGAGAGATATTAGGAGTATTGGAATATCGGGCCGTGGAGAGATATTAGGAGTATTGGAATATCGGGCCGTGGAGAGATATTAGGAGTATTTGAATATCGGGCCGTGGAGAGATATTAGGAGTATTTGAATATCGGGCCATGGAGAGATATTAGGAGAATTGGAATATCGGGCAGTGGAGATATATTAGGATAATTGGAATATGGGGCCGTGGAGAGATATTAGGAGTATTTGAATATCGGGCCATGGAGAGATATAAGGAGTATTTGAATATCGGGCCATGTAGAGATATTAGGATTATTTGAATATCGGGCCGTTGAGAGATATTAGGAGTATAGGAATATCGGGCCATGGAGAGATATTAGGAGTATAGGAATATCGGGCCGTGGAGAGATATAAGGAGTATTTGAATATCGGGCTGTGGAGAGATATTAGGAGTATTGGAATATCGGGCCGTGGAGAGATATTAGAATTTTTGAATATCGGGCAGTGGAGAGATATTAGAATTTTTGAATATCGGGCCGTGGAGATATATTAGGAGTATAGGAATATCGGGCCGTGGAGAGATATCAGGAGTATAGGAATATCGGGCCATGAAGAGATATTAGGAGTATAGGAATATCGGGCCGTTGAGAGATATTAGGATAATTGGAATATCGGGCAGTGGAGATATATTATGAGTATTAAAATATCGGGCTGTGAAGAGATATTAAGAGAAAGTTTTTTATAAAACTTAATGACATCATTTAAAACAAAACAGAAAAAGTGAAGTTTCGCTTGATAAAAATGTCTATAAAACTTAAACTAAAAAAACGTATAGTTTTTGTAACAGCTATAAATTACTGTAAATGGCGAAGTTGTCCATTATATATGACTGTAAACAGCTTCGTCCCCTATTACCATATTGTTCTATTATTTTCACGGTCGTTTCTGTCTCTTTATTCTCATCTTATATTATGTTCGTTGCTTGTGGAATCTTAATACTTCTCCCAGCTAGTTTTGTTATTCTTCCACATTCAAATGATAGCCCTTCGGCTTAAATCTCTCTCTGTTTTCCCTCACATCCCCCTTATTGAGCCATACAACAGCAGCTGTTAGGCCCTGGGGCAAGAAGGTGAAAACTTTGTCGTTTGCATCGCTCTGTCAGGTGTACAGCATGATGGAGCATTGTTACGGTAAAGCGTAAGGGCCATGTAGAATTAGGTATGATATGACAGTTATAAAGTAGAACTTCTTCCAATGTCAACATAATCCCAAAACTCTCTTCAAATGTCATTTATTGATTTGTCGATAGTTTTTACGTGTCAACGTCCTTTTAGTTACATAATATGATGTCTGTTGTCATCATCGTTTTTGTATTCTTTTTTCCTCTGTCCCAGGTACCTACTGGCCAAGTATCAGTACTCTGTCCCAGGTACCTACTGGCCAAGTATCAGTACTCTATCCCAGGAACCTACTGGCCAAGTATCAGTTCTTTGTCCCAGGTACCTACTGGCCAAGTATCAGTACTCTGTCCCAGGTATCTACTGGCCAAGTACCAGTACTCTGTCCCAGGTACCTACTGGCCAAGTATCAGTACTCTGTCCCAGGTACACATTGACCACATATCAGTACTCTGTCCCAGGTACCTACTGACCAAATATCAGTTCTCTGCCCCAGGTACCTACTGGCCAAGTATCAGTACTCTGTCCCAGGTACCAACTGGCCAAGTATCAGTACTGTGTCCCAGGTACCCACTGGCTAAGTATCAGTACTCTGTCCCAGGTACCTACTGGCCAAGTATCAGTACTCTGTCCCAGGTACCTACTGGCCAAGTATCAGTTCTTTGTCCCAGGTACCTACTGGCCAAGTATCAGTACTCTGTCCCAGATATCTACTGGCCAAATATCAGTACTCTGTCCCAGGTACCTACTGGCCAAATATCAGTTCTCTGCCCCAGGTGCCTACTGGCCAAGTATCAGTACTCTGTCCCAGGTACCTACTGGCCAAGTATCAGTACTCTGCCCCAGGTACCTACTGGCCAAGTATCAGTACTCTGTCCCAGGTACCCACTGGCCAAGTATCAGTACTCTGTCCCAGGTACCTACTGGCTAAGTATCAGTTCTTTGTCCCAGGTACCTACTGGCCAAATATCAGTGCTCTGTCCCAGGTACCTACTGACCAAGTATCAGTACTCTATCCCAGGTACCCACTGGCCAAGTATCAGTACTCTGTCCCAGGTACCCACTGGCCAAGTAACAGTACTCTGTCCCAGGTACCCACTGACCAAGTATCAGTACTCTGTCCCAGGTACCCACTGGCCAAGAGACAGTACTCTGTCCCAGGTGCCTACTGGCCAAGTATCAGTACTCTGTCCCAGGTACCTACTGGCCAAGTATCAGTTCTTTGTCCCAGGTACCTACTGGCCAAGTATCAGTACTCTATCCCAGGTACCTACTGGCCAAGTATCAGTACTCTGTCCCAGGTACCCATTGACCAAATATCAGTACTCTGTCCCAGGTACCTACTGGCCAAATATCAGTTCTCTGCCCCAGGTGCCTACTGGCCAAGTATCAGTTCTTTGACCAGGTACCTACTGGCCAAGTATCAGTACTCTGTCCCAGGTACCTACTGGCCAAGTATCAGTACTCTGTCCCAGGTACCTACTGGCCAAGTATCAGTACTCTGTCCCAGGTATCTACTGGCCAAGTATCAGTACTCTGTCCCAGGTATCTACTGGCCAAGTATCAGTTCTTTGTCCCAGGTACCTACTGGCCAAGTATCAGTACTCTATCCCAGGTACCTACTGTCCAAGTATCAGTACTCTGTCCCAGGTACCCATTGACCAAATATCAGTACTCTGTCCCAGGTACCTACTGGCCAAGTATCAGTTCTTTGTCCAAGGTACCTACTGGCCAAGTATCAGTACTCTATCCCAGGTACCTACTGGCCAAGTATCAGTACTCTGTCCCAGGTACCCATTGACCAAATATCAGTACTCTGTCCCAGGTACCTACTGGCCAAATATCAGTTCTCTGCCCCAGGTGCCTACTGGCCAAGTATCAGTTCTTTGACCCAGGTACCTACTGGCCAAGTATCAGTACTCTCTCCCAGGTACCTACTGGCCAAGTATCAGTACTCTATCCCAGGTACCTACTGGCCAAGTATCAGTACTCTATCCCAGGTACCTACTGGCCAAGTATCAGTTCTTTGTCCCGGGTATCTACTGGCCAAGTATCAGTACTCTGTCCCAGGTACCTACGGGCCAAATATCAGTACTCTGTCCCAGATACATACGGGCCAAATATCAGGACTCTGTCCCAGGTACCAACGGGCCAAATATCAGTTCTCTGTCCCAGGAACATACGGGCCAAATATCACTACTCTGTCCCAGGTACCCACTGGCCAAGTAACAGTACTCTGTCCCAGGTACTCACTGACCAAGTATCAGTACTCTGTCCCAGGTACCCACTGGCCAAGTATCAGTACTCTGTCCCAGGTACCCACAGGCCAAGTAACAGTACTCTGTCCCAGGTACCCACTGACCAAGTATCAGTACTCTGTCCCAGGTACCCACTGGCCAAGTATCAGTACTCTGTCCCAGGTGCCTACTGGCAAAGTATCAGTACTCTGTCCCAGGTACCTTCTGGCCAAGTATCAGTTCTTTGACCCAGGTACCTACTGGCCAAGTATCAGTACTCTATCCCAGGTACCTACTGGCCAAGTATCAGTACTCTGTCCCAGGTACCCATTGACTAAATATCAGTACTCTGTCCCAGGTACCTACTGGCCAAATATCAGTTCTCTGCCCAAGGTGCCTACTGGCCAAGTATCAGTTCTTTGTCCCAGGTACCTACTGGCCAAGTATCAGTACCCTCTCCCAGGTACCTACTGGCCAAGTATCAGTACTCTGTCCCAGGTACCTACTTGCCAAGTATCAGTACTCTGTCCCAGGTATCCACTGGCCAAGTATCAGTACTCTGTCCCAGGTATCTACTGGCCAAGTATCAGTTCTTTGTCCCAGGTACCTACTGGCCAAGTATCAGTACTCTATCCCATTTACCTACTGGCCAAGTATCAGTACTCTGTCCCAGGTACCCATTGACCAAATATCAGTACTCTGTCCCAGGTACCTACTGGCCAAATATCAGTTCTCTGCCCCAGGTGCCTACTGGCCAAGTATCAGTTCTTTGACCCAGGTACCTACTGGCCAAGTATCAGTACTCTCTCCCAGGTACCTACTGGCCAAGTATCAGTACTCTATCCCAGGTACCTACTGGCCAAGTATCAGTACTCTGTCCCAGGTACCCATTGACTAAATATCAGTACTCTGTCCCAGGTACCTACTGGCCAAATATCAGTTCTCTGCCCCAGGTGCCTACTGGCCAAGTATCAGTTCTTTGTCCCAGGTACCTACTGGCCAAGTATCAGTACTCTCTCCCAGGTACCTACTGGCCAAGTATCAGTACTCTGTCCCAGGTACCTACTGGCCAAGTATCAGTACTCTGTCCCAGGTATCTACTGGCCAAGTATCAGTACTCTGTCCCAGGTATCTACTGGCCAAGTATCAGTTCTTTGTCCCGGGTATCTACTGGCCAAGTATCAGTACTCTGTCCCAGGTACATACGGGCCAAATATCAGGACTCTGTCCCAGGTACCTACGGGCCAAATATCAGTTCTCTGTCCCAGGAACATACGGGCCAAATATCACTACTCTGTCCAAGGTACCCACTGGCCAAGTATCAGTACTCTGTCCCAGGTACCTACTGGCCAAGTATCAGTACTCTATCCCAGGTACCTACTGGCCAAGTATCAGTACTCTGTCCCAGATACCCATTGACCAAATATCAGTACTCTGTCCCAGGTACCTACTGGCCAAATATCAGTTCTCTGCCCCAGGTGCCTACTGGCCAAGTATCAGTTATTTGTTCAGGTACCTACTGGCCAAGTATCAGTACTCTGCCCCAGGTACCTACTGGCCAAGTATCAGTACTCTGTCCCAGGTACCTACTGGCCAAGTATCAGTACTCTGTCCCAGGTATCTACTGGCCAAGTATCAGTACTCTGTCCCAGGTATCTACTGGCCAAGTATCAGTACTCTGTTCCATGTACCTACCGGCCAAGTATCAGTACTCTGTCCCAGGTACCTACTGGCTAAGTATCAGTTCTTTGTCCCAGGTACCTACTGGCCAAATATCAGTGCTCTGTCCCAGGTACCTACTGACCAAGTATCAGTACTCTATCCCAGGTACCCACTGGCCAAGTATCAGTACTTTGTCCCAAGTACCCACTGGCCAAGTAACAGTACTCTGTCCCAGGTACCCACTGACCAAGTATCAGTACTCTGTCCCAGGTACCCACTGGCCAAGTGACAGTACTCTGTCCCAGGTACCCACTGGCCAAGTAACAGTACTCTGTCCCAGGTACTCACTGACCAAGTATCAGTACTCTGTCCCAGGTACCCACTGGCCAAGTATCAGTACTCTGTCCCAGGTACCCACTGGCCAAGTAACAGTACTCTGTCCCAGGTACCCACTGACCAAGTATCAGTACTCTGTCCCAGGTACCCACTGGCCAAGTATCAGTACTCTGTCCCAGGTGCCTACTGGCAAAGTATCAGTACTCTGTCCCAGGTACCTTCTGGCCAAGTATCAGTTCTTTGACCCAGGTACCTACTGGCCAAGTATCAGTACTCTATCCCAGGTACCTACTGGCCAAGTATCAGTACTCTGTCCCAGGTACCCATTGACTAAATATCAGTACTCTGTCCCAGGTACCTACTGGCCAAATATCAGTTCTCTGCCCCAGGTGCCTACTGGCCAAGTATCAGTTCTTTGTCCCAGGTACCTACTGGCCAAGTATCAGTACTCTGTCCCAGGTACCTACTGGCCAAGTATCAGTACTCTGTCCCAGGTACCTACTGGCCAAGTAGCAGTACTCTGTCCCAGGTACCTACTGGCCAAGTATCAGTACTCTCTCCCAGGTACCTACTGGCCAAGTATCAGTACTCTCTCCCAGGTACCTACTGGCCAAGTATCAGTACTCTATCCCAGGTACCTACTGGCCAAGTATCAGTTCTTTGTCCCAGGTACCCACTGGCCAAGTAACAGTACTCTGTCCCAGGTACCCACTGACCAAGTATCAGTACTCTGTCCCAGGTACCCACTGGCCAAGTATCAGTACTCTGTCCCAGGTACCCACTGGCCAAGTAACAGTACTCTGTCCCAGGTACCCACTGACCAAGTATCAGTACTCTGTCCCAGGTACCCACTGGCCAAGTATCAGTACTCTGTCCCAGGTGCCTACTGGCAAAGTATCAGTACTCTGTCCCAGGTACCTTCTGGCCAAGTATCAGTTCTTTGACCCAGGTACCTACTGGCCAAGTATCAGTACTCTATCCCAGGTACCTACTGGCCAAGTATCAGTACACTGTCCCAGGTACCCATTGACTAAATATCAGTACTCTGTCCCAGGTACCTACTGGCCAAATATCAGTTCTCTGCCCCAGGTGCCTACTGGCCAAGTATCAGTTCTTTGTCCCAGGTACCTACTGGCCAAGTATCAGTACTCTGTCCCAGGTACCTACTGGCCAAGTATCAGTACTCTGTCCCAGGTACCTACTGGCCAAGTAGCACTACTCTGTCCCAGGTACCTACTGGCCAAGTATCAGTACTCTCTCCCAGGTACCTACTGGCCAAGTATCAGTACTCTATCCCAGGTACCTACTGGCCAAGTATCAGTTCTTTGTCCCAGGTATCTACTGGCCAAGTATCAGTACCCTGTCCCAGGTACCTACGGGCCAAATATCAGTACTCTGTCCCAGGTACATACGGGCCAAATATCAGGACTCTGTCCAAGGTACCCACTGGCCAAGTATCAGTACTCTGTCCAGGGTACCTACTGGCCAAATATCAGTTCTTCGTCCCAGGTACCTACTGACCAAGGATCAGTACTCTGTCCCAGGTATCTACTGGCCAAATATCAGTACTCTGTCCAGGGTACCTACTGGCCAAATATCAGTACTCTGTCCCAGGTACTGTACCTACGGGCCAAATATCATCAGTTTGGATCTTTTAATTATAATGAAGAAGTCGGTTAAAGTAAACAGCTGACGCCGGAAGGACGACAGTAGTTACTGGAGGGTCATGTGAGCTTTGACCTGTAGCGGAGCAATATCCCTTATTTTAGTGTATTACGTAGAGGAACGTGACATATGTCCTTCCGCCGGGAATTCCTTAATTATATATAGATATTTGTAGATGATTATTTGGTATTGACGATTTCCTGGTAAAGATGTGTAGTTATACAGAAAGTGTTGTAATAACTCAATGTTTTACTTAAATATGAGTCAAGTATTTACGTATTTCCAAAATATCGTTAGTACAACTCGCAAAAAAATTACTCACAGTTGTCCGGACTTTAATCAGAAAAGACTCTTAAAGTCAAATATGTAGATAAAGCAATGTAACATTATGATTAAAAGAAAAAGGGACGAAAGCATAGAGCAACCTATTTCTACGAACTGGGCCCAGTTGTTCAAAGAATGACTAGCTTAACCATTGTTTAACGACATTTTTCAAACTGCAATAAATATGTCAATATACAAGATATAACCTTACAACTTTGCATGTCTATAAACACTATTAAATATCAGATATCGACAAAGTTGTAAATAAATCTATGGTTTCATTTTAAAGTTACAGAATAATTAAAATTTGCACTAATCACTGATTAAGCTATTTCATAAAATATAATCATCTTTTGAACAACTAGGCCCCGGTGTCTCGCTTGTAGCCACTCAGAAAAAAAAAAACCTAACTTCCCGTCCTTGCAATTTTCATAATACTTAAGTAAAATGCACTTATATATACATGGAAAACTTCAATTAATCGTTTCTTTATCATGATATTTATCTATTCAGCTTTCCTTCTTTACAGCTATCAGTTGATTGAGATATATTTCATCTACGCGTGATGGAATAAAACACATAACATTGAAATGAGAACAACGGGTCGTAATTATATAGAAGAAAGTATCCGTTATAATATTTACAACACACAAACTCCTGTACGAGGGTAAGAACTTATATGTATGGAGGAAGAGAATAAATGAAGGTAGTGAGATTATCGGAACGGGAACTCGAGGCCTCTAGGTTATGGAGCCAGTACCAGGGATCACTTTGGGCGAGATTTACGGATTTTTACCCATATTTTTCCTGAAAATCTCATAAAAAATTCATAATTATATAACGTTATATAGAACAATCTGATAGATATTTTGTTCGTCCAATAAAATCATAAAAAAATCATAATTATATAACGTTATATAGAACAATCTGATAGATATTTTGTTGGTCCAATAAAATCAGTCAAATTCTCCCAAAGGTTAAAAGAGTCAGAATTATCCCTGCAGTACTTTACCACCAGGCCACAAGGTCCGGACCCCTTGTTCCTGATATTGTTTTACGAGGAAATCTCTCAAGACGTAACTCATGTTTTGACCACAAACGTGTTCACGGCAATGTAAATAGTACCCGTTGTCAGTATCATGTGCTAGTACGGAATGCTGTGTTGGGCGTGGTACTTCAGTGAGATAGTACCACAGAGACCTGAGAATTTGGTACAGCTAGTTTCGGACCTAAACTAAGGTGCTATATAGCCTTTATGACCATTGAAAGGTGGGGGGGGGGGGCATTTTTATCGAAAATTGATCTAACTAAATACGTTAGTTTAGGTCCAACACCAACTGTAAAATTCTCAGGTTCCTGTGGATATAGCTCTTTAAAGTCGTCATCAGATCTGCCCTTTCAAAAGGAGGCAGATAAGCCAACATATCGCCTCTTTCACACATACCCGTACACATATGCACGAATTCAGCCATATATTACAAATATAGAGGCACATGTTAACTAGACCAGTATCATTTCTTTGGGTCTAGACTCCTGGTTAATCAGAATAAGTTAGTTCAAGTTAGCTTTTAAATATTCGACCTTTTGACCTTGAATGTAGATCAATGCAGAAGGTCTTCTAGTTACTCAGAAGAAAAGTTTTAAAGGTTTACAATTTGTAACGTTTCAAGAAAGTGACGTCTGTGACTTTAAAAATAGGTCTTTCGAAAACAATTTAAAACACTTCATGCCAAATACCTATTGGCCAAATGGTTTACGCTGTGCCTTCTGGATATTTCAAAAGGGCCAAGTGAGATAAAGACAGTTTCCGGACGAGGCACAGCACACCATACTACAAGTTTAACTGACACATCGTGCCGGGTGATGAAACAGGCTTTGTACGAGTTTCACTGTGTATAGTCCTTACTGTCCGGATCAAACGAGTTTCACTATGTACAGTCCTTACTGTCCTGATCAAACGGGTTTCACTATGTACAGTCCTTACTGTCCGGATTAAACGAGTTTCATTATGTACAGTCCTTACTGTCCGAATTAAAAGAGTTTCACGGTGTACAGTCCTTAATGTCCGGATTAAACGAGTTTCATTATGTACAGTCCTTACTGTCCGGATTAAACGAGTTTCACTATGTACAGTCCTTACTGTCCGGATTAAACAAGTTTCACTGTGTACAGTCCTTACTGTCCTGATCAAACGGGTTTCACTATGTACAGTCCTTACTGTCCGGATTAAACGAGTTTCATTATGTACAGTCCTTACTGTCCGAATTAAAAGAGTTTCACGGTGTACAGTCCTTAATGTCCGGATTAAACGAGTTTCATTATGTACAGTCCTTACTGTCCGGATTAAACGAGTTTCACTATGTACAGTCCTTACTGTCCGGATTAAACAAGTTTCACTGTGTACAGTCCTTACTTTCCGGATTAAACGAGTTTCACTGTGTACAGTCGTTACTGTCCGGATTAAACGAGTTTCACTATGTACAGTCCTTACTGTCCGGATTAAACAAGTTTCACGGTGTACAGTCCTTAATGTCCGGATTAAACGAGTTTCATTATGTACAGTCCTTACTGTCCGGATTAAACGAGTTTCACTATGCACAGTCCTTACTGTCCGGATTAAACAAGTTTCACTGTGTACAGTCCTTACTTTCCGGAATAAACGAGTTTCACTGTGTACAGTCCTTACTGTCCGGATTAAACGAGTTTCACTATGTACAGTCCTTACTGTTCGGATTAAACAAGTTTCACTGTGTACAGTCCTTACTGTCCGGATCAAACGAGTTTCACTATGTACAGTCCTTAATGTCCGGATTAAACGAGTTTCACTGTGTACAGTCTTTACTGTCCGGATCAAACGAGTTTCACTATGTACAGTCCTTACTGTCCGGATTAAACGAGTTTCACTGTGTACAGTCCTTACTTTCCGGATCAAACGAGTTTCACTGTGTACAGTCCTTACTGTCCGGTTTAACGAGTTTCACTATGTACAGTCCTTACTTTCCGGATTAACCGAGTTTCACTGTGTACAGTCCTTACTGTCCGGATTAAACGAGTTTCACTATGTACAGTCCTTACTGTCCGGATTAAACAAGTTTCACGGTGTACAGTCCTTAATGTCCGGATTAAACGAGTTTCATTATGTACAGTCCTTACTGTCCGGATTAAACGAGTTTCACTATGTACAGTCCTTACTGTCCGGATCAAACGAGTTTCACTATGTACAGTCCTTAATGTCCGGATTAAACGAGTTTCACTGTGTACAGTCTTTACTGTCCGGATCAAACGAGTTTCACTATGTACAGTCCTTACTGTCCGGATTAAACGAGTTTCACTGTGTACAGTCCTTACTTTCCGGATCAAACGAGTTTCACTGTGTACAGTCCTTACTGTCCGGTTTAACGAGTTTCACTATGTACAGTCCTTACTGTCCGGATTAAACGAGTTTCACTGTGTACAGTCCTTACTGTCCTGATCAAACGAGTTTCACTATGTACAGTCCTTACTGTCCGAATTAAACGAGTTTCACTGAGTACAGTCCTTACTTTCCGGATTAAACGAGTTTCACTGTGTACAGTCCTTACTTTCCGGATTAATCGAGTTTCACTATGTACAGTCCTTACTGTCTGGTTTAACGAGTTTCACTATGTACAGTCCTTACTGTCCGGATTAAACGAGTTTCACTATGTACAGTCTTTACTGTCCGGATTAAACGAGTTTCACTGTGTTCAGTCTTTACTGTCCGGATTAAACGAGTTTCACTGTGTACAGTCCTTACTTTCCGGATTAAACGAGTTTCACTATGTACAGTCCTTACTGTCTGGTTTAACGAGTTTCACTATGTACAGTTCTTACTGTCCGGATTAAACGAGTTTCACTGTGTTCAGTCTTTACTGTCCGGATTAAACGAGTTTCACTGTGTACAGTCCTTACTGTCCGGATTAAACGAGTTTCACTATGTACAGTCCTTACTGTTCGGATTAAACAAGTTTCACTGTGTACAGTCCTTACTGTCCGGATCAAACGAGTTTCACTATGTACAGTCCTTACTGTCCGGATTAAACGAGTTTCACTGTGTACAGTCTTTACTGCCCGGATCAAACGAGTTTCACTATGTACAGTCCTTACTGTCCGGATTAAACGAGTTTCACTGTGTACAGTCCTTACTTTCCGGATCAAACGAGTTTCACTGTGTACAGTCCTTACTGTCCGGTTTAACGAGTTTCACTATGTACAGTCCTTACTGTCCGGATTAAACGAGTTTCACTGTGTACAGTCCTTACTGTCCTGATCAAACGAGTTTCACTATGTACAGTCCTTACTGTCCGGATTAAACGAGTTTCACTGTGTACAGTCCTTACTTTTCGGATTAAACGAGTTTCACTGTGTACAGTCCTTACTTTCCGGATTAAACGAGTTTCACTATGTACAGTCCTTACTGTCTGGTTTAACGAGTTTCACTATGTACAGTCCTTACTGTCCGGATTAAACGAGTTTCACTATGTACAGTCTTTACTGTCCGGATTAAACGAGTTTCACTGTGTTCAGTCTTTACTGTCCGGATTAAACGAGTTTCACTGTGTACAGTCCTTACTTTCCGGATTAAACGAGTTTCACTATGTACAGTCTTTACTGTCTGGTTTAACGAGTTTCACTATGTACAGTTCTTACTGTCCGGATTAAACGAGTTTCACTGTGTTCAGTCTTTACTGTCCGGATTAAACGAGTTTCACTGTGTACAGTCCTTACTTTCCGGATTAAACGGGTTTCACTGTGTACAGTTCTTACTTTCCGGATTAAACGAGTTTCACTATGTACAGTCCTTACTGTCCGGATTAAACGAGTTTCACTGTGTACAGTCCTTACTGTCCTGATCAAACGAGTTTCACTATGTACAGTCCTTACTGTCCGGATTAAACGAGTTTCACTGTGTACAGTCCTTACTTTCCGGATTAAACGAGTTTCACTGTGTACAGTCCTTACTTTCCGGATTAAACGAGTTTCACTATGTACAGTCCTTACTGTCTGGTTTAACGAGTTTCACTATGTACAGTCCTTACTGTCCGGATTAAACGAGTTTCACTATGTACAGTCTTTACTGTCCGGATTAAACGAGTTTCACTGTGTTCAGTCTTTACTGTCCGGATTAAACGAGTTTCACTGTGTACAGTCCTTACTTTCCGGATTAAACGGGTTTCACTGTGTACAGTCCTTACTGTCCGGATCAAACGATTTTCACTGTGTACAGTCAATAAAGTCTATTGTCCGGATTAAACGAGTTTCACTGTGTACAGTCAGTGTAGTATATTGTCCGGATTAAACAAGTTTCACTGTGTACAGTCAGTGTAGTATATTGTCCGGATTAAACAGGTTTCACTGTGTATAGTCAGTGTAGTATATTGTCCGGATTAAACAAGTTTCACTGTGTACAGTCAGTGTAGTATATTGTCCGGATTAAACGAGTTTCACTGTGTACAGTCAGTGTAGTATATTGTATGGATTAAACGAGTTTCACTGTGTACAGTCAGTGTAGTATATTGTCCGGATTAAACGAGTTTCACTGTGTACAGTCAGTGTAGTATATTGTATGGATTAAACGAGTTTAACTGTGTACAGTCAGTGTAGTATATTGTCCGGATTAAACAAGTTTCACTGTGTACAGTCAGTGTAGTATATTGTCCGGATTAAACAAGTTTCACTGTGTACAGTCAGTGTAGTATATTGTATGGATTAAACGAGTTTAACTGTGTACAGTCAGTGTAGTATATTGTATGGATTAAACAAGTTTCACTGTGTATAGTCAGTGTAGTATATTGCCCGGATTAAACAAGTTTCACTGTGTACAGTCAGTGTAGTATATTGTATGGATTAAACAAGTTTCACTGTGTACAGTCAGTGTAGTATATTGCCCGGATTAAACAAGTTTCACTGTGTACAGTCAGTGTAGTATATTGTATGGATTAAACGAGTTTAACTGTGTACAGTCAGTGTAGTATATTGTATGGATTAAACAAGTTTCACTGTGTATAGTCAGTGTAGTATATTGCCCGGATTAAACAAGTTTCACTGTGTACAGTCAGTGTAGTATAT
Organism: Mimachlamys varia; assembly: GCA_947623455.1. Lineage (NCBI taxonomy): Eukaryota > Metazoa > Mollusca > Bivalvia > Pectinida > Pectinidae > Mimachlamys > Mimachlamys varia. The sequence goes on from OX392540.1 coordinate 34,954,274, forward strand.
TGTATGGATTAAACAAGTTTCACTGTGTATAGTCAGTGTAGTATATTGTCCGGATTAAACAAGCTTCACTGTGTACAGTCAGTGTAGTATATTGTATGGATTAAACAAGTTTCACTGTGTACAGTCAGTGTAGTATATTGTATGGATTAAATAAGTTTCACTGTGTACAGTCAATGTAGTCTATTGTCTGGATTTAGTTTCACTGTGTACAGTCAGTGTAGTATATTGTCTGGATTAAACAAGTTTCACTGTGTACAGTCAGTGTAGTATATTGTCTGGATTAAATAAGTTTCACTATGTACAGTCAATGTAGTATATTGTCTGGATTAAACAAGTTTCACTGTGTACAGTCAGTGTAGTATATTGTCTGGATTAAACAAGTTTCACTGTGTACAGTCAGTGTAGTATATTGTCTGGATAAAACAAGTTCCACTGTGTACAGTCAGTGTAGTATATTGTCCGGATTAAACAAGTTTCACTGTGTACAGTCAGTGTAGTATATTGTATGGATTAAACAAGTTTCACTGTGTACAGTCAGTGTAGTATATTGTCCGGATTAAACAAGTTTCACTGTGTACAGTCAGTGTAGTATATTGTCCGGATTAAACAAGTTTCACTGTGTACAGTCAGTGTAGTATATTGCCCGGATTAAACAAGTTTCACTGTGTACAGTCAATGTAGTATATTGTCCGGATTAAACGAGTTTCACTGTGTACAGTCAGTGTAGTATATTGTCCGGATTAAACAAGTTTCACTGTGTACAGTCAGTGTAGTATATTGTATGGATTAAATAAGTTTCACTGTGTACAGTCAATGTAGTATATTGTCCGGATTAAACAAGTTTCACTGTGTACAGTCAGTGTAGTATATTGTCCGGATTAAACAAGTTTCACTGTGTACAGTCAATGTAGTATATTGTATGGATTAAACAAGTTTCACTGTGTACAGTCAGTGTAGTATATTGTCCGGATTAAACAAGTTTCACTGTGTACAGTCAGTGTAGTATATTGTATGGATTAAATAAGTTTCACTGTGTACAGTCAATGTAGTATATTGTCCGGATTAAACAAGTTTCACTGTGTACAGTCAGTGTAGTATATTGTATGGATTAAACAAGTTTCACTGTGTACAGTCAGTGTAGTATATTGTATGGATTAAACAAGTTTCACTGTGTACAGTCAGTGTAGTATATTGTATGGATTAAATAAGTTTCACTGTGTACAGTCAATGTAGTATATTGTCCGGATTAAACAAGTTTCACTGTGTACAGTCAGTGTAGTATATTGTATGGATTAAACAAGTTTCACTGTGTACAGTCAGTGTAGTATTTTGTCTGGATTAAACAAGTTTCACTATGTACAGTCAGTGTAGTATATTGTATGGATTAAATAAGTTTCACTGTGTATAGTCAATGTAGTATATTGTATGGATTAAATAAGTTTCACTGTGTACAGTCAATGTAGTATATTGTCCGGATTAAACGAGTTTCACTGTGTATAGTCAGTGTAGTATATTGTCCGGATTAAACAAGTTTCACTGTGTACAGTCAGTGTAGTATATTGTCCGGATTAAACAAGTTTCACTGTGTATAGTCAGTGTAGTATATTGTCCGGATTAAACAAGTTTCACTGTGTACAGTCAGTGTAGTATATTGTCCGGATTAAACAAGTTTCACTGTGTACAGTCAGTGTAGTATATTGTCTGGATTAAACAAGTTTCACTGTGTACAGTCAGTGTAGTGTATTGTCCGGATCAAACAAGTTTCACTGTGTACAGTCAGTGTAGTATATTGTCCGGATTAAACAAGTTTCACTGTGTACAGTCAGTGTAGTATATTGTCCGGATTAAACAAGTTTCACTGTGTACAGTCAGTGTAGTATATTGTATGGATTAAACAAGTTTCACTGTGTACAGTCAGTGTAGTATATTGTATGGATTAAACAAGTTTCACTGTGTACAGTCAGTGTAGTATATTGTCCGGATCAAACAAGTTTCACTGTGTACAGTCAGTGTAGTATATTGTCCGGATCAAACGAGTTTCACTGTGTACAGTCAGTGTAGTATATTGTCCGGATTAAACGAGTTTCATTGTGTACAGTCAGTGTAGTATATTGTCCGGATCAAACGAGTTTCACTGTGTACAGTCAGTTTAGTATATTGTCCGGATTAAACGAGTTTCACTGTGTACATTCAGTGTAGTATATTGTCCGGATTAAACGAGTTTCACTGTGTACAGTCAATGTAGTATATTGTATGGATTAAACGAGTTTCACTGTGTACAGTCAATGTAGTATATTGTATGGATTAAACGAGTTTCACTGTGTACAGTCAGTGTAGTATATTGTCCGGATTAAACGAGTTTCACTGTGTACAGTCAGTGTAGTATATTGTCCGGATTAAACGAGTTTCACTGTGTACAGTCAGTGTAGTATATTGTATGGATCAAACGAGTTTCACTGTGTATAGTCAATATAGTATATTGTCCGGATTAAACAAGTTTCACTGTGTACAGTCAGTGTAGTATATTGTCTGGATTAAACGAGTTTCACTATGTACAGTCAGTGTAGTATATTGTCCGGATTAAACAAGTTTCACTGTGTACAGTCAGTGTAGTATATTGTCCGGATTAAACGAGTTTCACTGTGTACAGTCAGTGTAGTATATTGTCCGGATTAAACGAGTTTCACTGTGTACAGTCAGTGTAGTATATTGCCCGGATTAAACGAGTTTCACTGTGTACAGTCAGTGTAGTATATTGTTCGGATTAAACGAGTTTCACTGTGTACAGTCAGTGTAGTATATTGTCCGGATTAAACGAGTTTCACTGTGTACAGTCAGTGTAGTATATTGTCCGGATTAAACGAGTTTCACTGTGTACAGTCAGCGTAGTATATTGTCCGGATTAAACGAGTTTCACTGTGTACAGTCAGCGTAGTATATTGTATGGATTAAACGAGTTTCACTGTGTACAGTCAGCGTAGTATATTGTATGGATTAAACAAGTTTCACTGTGTACAGTCAGCGTAGTATATTGTATGGATTAAACAAGTTTCACTGTGTACAGTCAGCGTAGTATATTGTCCGGATTAAACGAGTTTCACTGTGTACAGTCAATGTAGTATATTGTATGGATCAAACAAGTTTCACTGTGTACAGTCAGCGTAGTATATTGTATGGATCAAACAAGTTTCACTGTGTACAGTCAGCGTAGTATATTGTATGGATTAAACAAGTTTCACTGTGTACAGTCAGCGTAGTATATTGTATGGATTAAACAAGTTTCACTGTGTACAGTCAGTGTAGTATATTGTCCGGATTAAACGTTTTCACTGTGTACATTCAGTGTAGTATATTGTATGGAACAAACAAGTTTCACTGTGTACAGTCAGCGTAGTATATTGTATGGATTAAACAAGTTTCACTGTGTATAGTCAGTGTAGTATATTGTATGGATTAAACAAGTTTCACTGTGTACAGTCAGCGTAGTATATTGTATGGATTAAACAAGTTTCACTGTGTATAGTCAGTGTAGTATATTGTCCGGATTAAACGTTTTCACTGTGTACATTCAGTGTAGTATATTGTATGGTTAAACAAGTTTTACTGTGTACAGTCAGTGTAGTATATTGTCCGGATTAAACGTTTTCACTGTGTACATTCAGTGTAGTATATTGTATGGTTAAACAAGTTTCACTGTGTACAGTCAGTGTAGTATATTGTCTGGATTAAACGTTTTCACTGTGTACATTCAGTGTAGTATATTGTATGGATTAAACAAGTTCCACTGTGTACAGTCAGTGTAGTATATTGTATGGATTAAACAAGTTTCACTGTGTACAGTCAGTGAAGTATATTGTATGGATTAAACAAGTTTCACTGTGTACAGTCAGTGAAGTATATTGTATGGATTAAACAAGTTTCACTGTGTACATTCAGTGTAGTATATTGTATGGATTAAACAAGTTTCACTATGTACAGTCAGTGTAGTATATTGTATGGATTAAACAAGTTTCACTGTGTACAGTCAGTGAAGTATATTGTATGGATTAAACAAGTTTCACTGTGTACAGTCAGTGTAGTATATTGTATGGATCAAACAAGTTTCACTGTGTACAGTCAGTATAGTATATTGTCCGGATTAAACAAGTTTCACTGTGTACAGTCAGTGTAGTATATTGTATGGATTAAACAAGTTTCACTGTGTACAGTCAGTATAGTATATTGTCCGGATTAAACAAGTTTCACTGTGTACAGTCAGTGTAGTATATTGTATGGATTAAACAAGTTTCACTGTGTACAGTCAGTGTAGTATATTGTCCGGATTAAACAAGTTTCACTGTGTACAGTCAGTGTAGTATATTGTATGGATTAAACGAGTTTCACTGTGTACAGTCAGTGTAGTATATTGTCCGGATTAAACAAGTTTCACTGTGTACAGTCAGTGTAGTATATTGTATGGATTAAACAAGTTTCACTGTGTACAGTCAATGTAGTATATTGTATGGATTAAACAAGTTTCACTGTGTACAGTCAATGTAGTATATTGTATGGATTAAACAAGTTTCACTGTGTACAGTCAGTGTAGTATATTGTCCGGATTAAACAAGTTTCACTGTGTACAGTCAGTGTAGTATATTGTATGGATTAAACAAGTTTCACTGTGTACAGTCAGTGTAGTATATTGTCCGGATTAAACGAGTTTCACTGTGTACAGTCAGTGTAGTATATTGTATGGATTAAACAAGTTTCACTGTGTACAGTCAATGTAGTATATTGTATGGATTAAACAAGTTTCACTGTGTACAGTCAGTGTAGTATATTGTCCGGATTAAACAAGTTTCACTGTGTACAGTCAGTGTAGTATATTGTATGGATTAAACAAGTTTCACTATGTACAGTCAGTGTAGTATATTGTATGGATTAAACGAGTTTCACTGTGTATAGTCAGTGTAGTATATTGTATGGATTAAACAAGTTTCACTGTGTACAGTCAGTGTTGTATATTGTTTGGATTAAACGAGTTTCACTGTGTACAGTCAGTGTAGTATATTGTATGGATTAAACAAGGTTCACTGTGTACAGTCAGTGTAGTATATTGTATGGATTAAACGAGTTTCACTGTGTACAGTCAGTGTAGTATATTGTATGGATTAAACGAGTTTCACTGTGTACAGTCAATGTAGTATATTGTCCGGATTAAACAAGATTCACTGTGTATAGTCAGTGTAGTATATTTTCTGGATTAAACGAGTTTCACTATGTACAGTCAGTGTAGTATATTGTATGGATTAAATAAGTTTCACTGTGTACAGTCAGTGTAGTATATTGTATGGATTAAATAAGTTTCACTGTGTACAGTCAATGTAGTATATTGTATGGATTAAACAAGTTTCACTGTGTACAGTCAGTGTAGTATATTGTATGGATTAAATAAGTTTCACTGTGTACAGTCAGTGTAGTATATTGTATGGATTAAATAAGTTTCACTGTGTACAGTCAATGTAGTATATTGTCCGGATTAAACAAGTTTCACTGTGTATAGTCAGTGTAGTATATTGTCCGGATTAAACAAGTTTCACTGTGTACAGTCAGTGTAGTATATTGTATGGATTAAATAAGTTTCACTGTGTACAGTCAGTGTAGTATATTGTATGGATTAAATAAGTTTCACTGTGTACAGTCAATGTAGTATATTGTATGGATTAAACAAGTTTCACTGTGTACAGTCAGTGTAGTATATTGTATGGATTAAACAAGTTTCACTGTGTACAGTCAGTGTAGTATATTGTCTGGATTAAACGAGTTTCACCGTGTACAGTCAGTGTAGTATATTGTATGGATTAAATAAGTTTCACTGTGTACAGTCAGTGTAGTATATTGTATGGATTAAATAAGTTTCACTGTGTACAGTCAGTGTAGTATATTGTATGGATTAAACAAGTTTCACTGTGTACAGTCAGTGTAGTATATTGTATGGATTAAACAAGTTTCACTGTGTACAGTCAGTGTAGTATATTGTATGGATTAAATAAGTTTCACTGTGTACAGTCAGTGTAGTATATTGTATGGATTAAATAAGTTTCACTGTGTACAGTCAGTGTAGTGTATTGTCTGGATTAAACGAGTTTCACCGTGTACAGTCAATGTAGTTTATTATCCTGATCGAACGAGTTTCACTGTGTACAGTCAGTGTAGTCTATTGTCCGGATTAAACGAGTTTCACTGTGTACAGTCAATGTAGTTTATTATCCTGATCGAACGAGTTTCACTGTGTATAGTCAGTGTAGTGTATTGTCTGGATTAAACAAGTTTCACTGTGTACAGTCAATGTAGTTTATTATCCTGATCGAACGAGTTCCACTGTGTACAGTCAATGTAGTATATTGTCCGGATTAAACAAGTTTCACTGTGTACAGTCAGTGTAGTATATTGTATGGATAAAACAAGTTCCACTGTGTACAGTCAGTGTAGTATATTGTCCGGATTAAACGAGTTTCACTGTGTACAGTCAGTGTAGTATATGGTATGGATTAAACAAGTTTCACTGTGTACAGTCAGTGTAGTATATTGCCCGGATTAAACAAGTTTCACTGTGTACAGTCAGTGTAGTATATTGTCCGGATTAAACAAGTTTCACTGTGTACAGTCAGTGTAGTATATTGTCCGGATTAAACAAGTTTCACTGTGTACAGTCAGTGTAGTTTATTGTCCGGATTAAACAAGTTTCACTGTGTACAGTCAGTGTAGTATATTGTCCGGATTAAACAAGTTTCACTGTGTACAGTCAGTGTAGTATATTGTCCGGATTAAACAAGTTTCACTGTGTACAGTCAGTGTAGTATATTGTCCGGATTAATCAAGTTCCGTTGTGTAGAATAAAATACCAAAATTTGGGCCTTCTAATATAAAGTTCACTCTCCGGTTCACGGACGAATTGATTGTGAACAGTCAATAACGTAGTATTTGTTCGGATTATACGAGCTTCCGGAATATTGAAACTGCTTCAGCTATTCTGTGCATATTTTAACACTTCAAGCGCTGGTTATACAACACTGAATAACGAAACCAACTACATTGATGAAACATTAGGACTAAGAATATTTCGTAATAGGACATTTCCTGAATCACAATCAGTGCTTGGAATAGTATCTGGTACGTCAAGTGTATAGATTAACCACCATACCCCCTTTCCTTATGGGCTATTATATGACGGGGGAGGGCGCATCACACTTTACTAAATGAAAGAACTGCCTTGAACGATAGCAGGTTGGAGCTACATGTGTATTTACTGTACTGCCATTTAGTTTGGTCCAGTCAGCTGCTGCCCTCACAAAGTAGAACTGACCATGTTGTTCCGTGTTGTGTCTCGGTAATTCTACTGTTCTGTTGATGTTCCTCACTTATCTGGATGCTATATTTGTTGTAAGATTTTTGTTATCGGACGTTTGATGAGAGAGACATCCATCAAACGGCCGATAATAAAGTCTCGAGGAGGAATTCCAATAGGGATTACCCTAACCCCAGATCCGGTATCTCTAGTATCTAAAACTAACGCGTAGTCTACTTCCAGATTCCCCGCCGGTCCTCCAGCCACCGACACGTACACCCCCCCCCCCCCCCCCCCAACCACCTCCTTTCTCCCATCATTCTTTCCCCTTATAATCCCAAACACGAACCTGCACTGGATAGCACCCGAGCTCCATCCTCAAACACCCATGAGCATTGGTCACTGTCACAGGTGGCCCAAAGTCCGTGGAATGTCCACCGTCCGGCCAAGCCGAAGACTCCAATACTGTGTTCAAGCCAGTACGGTGTAGCAAAACTTATAATGGAGGCCAAGTCCGTTACAACAAGGAATGTCAGTCCCAGAACAGCCGCACAGCTCCTCATAATGATAAGCGAACTGAGTTATAAAATCCGAAATGAATTCGACTATTAGCCAAGTGATATTGATTGTCTGTAAAGTCGAACATACACAATTGTAAGGTTTTCCCTGTATGTGGGTGGTACACGTGAGTCAAACCAACTGTCCAACACTTAGTGTGAAAAACACGCCCTTCCTCTTGTTTAAATATGTGTAGAAAAAAATAACCACGTCCCGAAGAGTTTATATATGATAAGTATCCTCGGTGCTTGACGTCCGTGTTGGGATGTGGGTTAATATTGCATTTATAATATATACACGTGTGCGTTTGTTGAGTGTGATGGAGTGTTTCTTCTCAGGCTCTCACTGGGATCCACTAGGCCCGCATCAAAACAAGTTTGTGCAGTAAAACTCTGACCTATACCGTATAATGGTATTTCATACTCGGGACCAACCAGTGTGCATAATTCATTTTAGTTTCCATGGCAACGCGCGATTTTCAGAACGTGATTTGAGCGATTTGCCTGTGTCTTCCCCATTCCACGTCCGACAGTGGTAGACGTGCGTTGTATCTATCTCGTCTGTAAGACGTCAGTCTCCAAGTAATGTAACGTGTACGACTTACAAGTAACCTTGTGGAAAACATGACCTGTGTATACCGGCCATATTTCAACAACAGCCTGTGTGTGTACCGACCATATTTCAACAGCAGCCTGGGTATACCGGTCATCTAGCAGCAAAATTCTATTAGCGGTAACCTGTGTATATCGGTCATTTATAAACGGAAAAATGTGCATACCGTCATTTATATACAGTAGACTGTGTATGTCGGTCATTTATCTCAACCTTATAAACCGACCATCCATCAACGGTACCTGTCTATACCGGTCTTTATCAATGGTAACCTGTCTATACCGGTCATTTATCAACGGTAACCTGTCTATACCGGTCATTTATCAACGGTAACCTGACTACACCGGTCATATTTCAACAGTACCTGTATATATCGATCAAAAAACAACAGTAGACTATTTATGTCAGTCATTTATCTCAACCTATAAGCCGATCATCCGTCAACGGTAACGCATGTATACCGGTCATTTATCAACGATTACCTTATATACCGGTCATTTATCAACGGTAACCTGTGTAAAGGAAATCGACCAGTTATCAACGGTAACCTGTGTTTACCGGTTGTCCTACAACAATATCTTTGGATACTAGATATCTGTGGATATCATTCATATGGCTTAAATATATCAACCCATTGTGTGTCAAAAACTATGAATACTGGTCAAACATGTGTGTGTCACTAGCCTTTATATAACGGACATTTATATATATATATATGAACACCCTTCTTGTCTACAAGAATCTGTATAAAACGGACAATTATATCAATTGTAACCTATGTATACTCATATTGTCTACGGTAACCTGTGTAAAACGGTCATATATCTACAGTTAACTGTGTATAAAGGTCATATATCTACAGTAACCTATTTATACCACTCTTGTCCGCAATATCCTGTATATAACGGTCATATATTAACAATAACCTATGTATATACCTCTCTGGTCTGTATTAACCTGTGTATAACGGTCATCTATCTACAGCAACAAGTGTATACATTTCTGGTCTGCATTAACCGGGGTATAACAGTCATATATCTACAACAACCAGTGTATACATTTCTGATCTGCATTAAACGGTGTATAACGGTCATATATCTACAGTAACCTATGTATACCTTTCTGTTCTGCATTAACCTGTATATAACGATCATAAGATACAGCAACCAGTGTATACATTTCTAGCTGCATTAATCGGTGTATAACGGTCAAATATATACAGTAGCCTGTGCATAACGGTCATATATCAAAAGTTACTTATGTATATACCTCTCTGGTCTGCATTAACCTGTGTATAACGGTCATATATATACAGTAACCGATGTATACCTCTCTGCTCTGCATTAACCTGTGTATAACGGTCATATCTATAGAAGCCTGTGTATAACGGTCATCTCTCTTTAATCACTTTACATACCCAATATCGTCTACAAGAACCCGTTTCTACCACAATACCCTCTGTTATTCCACTCTCAGACCATTGTATAAACGGGCTGAGTGTTGAATAAATATATGTTATATACCACTAGTGGAATATGACCTTCCGGATGTTTGATTGGTTGAGGGGTTGAACTTTGACCGGAAATGTGGATTGTTGACGACGTCATCGATTGTTGACGTCGTCACAACTTGGCGGGAATGTATTCGAGATGATGTGATTTCCCGCAAATCTGCGATTCACTCCAGAAAACAACACTGCAACTGCCGACTAAAAATCATTGTGGAAGAAACAGGTCACACGACTCGTGGTTATTGGATATGGAATTTATTTCACTCTCGTTAATTATTTTTTTAAAGTTACAAAAGACACTCGCTAAAGCTCGTGTCTTTTGTAACTTTTAACAAATAATTAACGAGAGTGAAATAAATTCCATATCCAACAACCACTCGTTGTGTAACCTCTATATATATATAACCTTAATAAGATTGCGATCACTGTGTTAATAACCTGTATATAACGAACATTTATCTACAGTAAGCTACGTTTACCCATCTTGTCTACAATAACCTGTGTATAAGGGATATATAAAATCACTGTGTATAGCGGTCAGTTATTTACAATATTGTGTGTATTGTATACCGATCGAACTTCTATAATATCGCTATAACAGTGTCTGTTATCAGGGACGTATATGTCCCTGCTGTTATATAGGAGCTGGTGGTATTGTTTACATTAATATTTGACTGTAAATCATGTTCATCTTCAGTTTTGTTACACTTCATGTCTAACGCTCTCGGATCCATTTCAACACTCACCTATCTACCGCCATTAAACTTTCAACCCAGGTTTGTTGTCATTGTGCAATTTGCAATGTCATGACCTACCTATACTTCAATGAAATAGCTTATATCACTGGTTTTTGATAGTTTTTCTTTACGTAAAATATTTCCGACATCCAGAGTGTAAAATATATGTAGGCTAAAGCTCTAGAAACTCTGTCTTTTTGATTATTTATTTACATATCGTACGCCATCCTTCATCAATTCTGTTATCTAACTCTTGGAATGTTGGAATCTTGGAATTTTATTTCCTTTGTGATTCTAATCTCATCAACCCATCGCCGATCCAACTTGTCCGGCTATTTTATTTAGTACTCTCTCCAACTTTTGTAGACCTTCATCTTCTTTTCATCACCCCACCCCTACCCCTTAAACTCCCTCATCAGCCCCCCCCCCTTTCGACCATCAACCCACACGTGCACGCCCCTTCACCTCACACATACGTCAATATCTAGCTCTGTACTCTATGTAATGCGGCCGCTGTCCGCTATTAGTTGAGTTATTACTAATACTAATTTGGCGCCATCGGACGTGGCGCGTAACAAATTACGTCTAGCGATATTTGAAGCTCATTAGTGATGATAAAATTACTAGCAATTACTGCTCCACCCAGTCGATACCGAGGGTTATATAATTACAGTCTGTATATAGGTCAGATAATTTGTTTATACTTTCTTTATAATCCGTTTCATAATTGACGAAATCTTCTAACGTCACGCTGATGTCACAAGATAAAAATAACTTATGTCACATATTGGTCCGAAGGGTTCTGACTCTCTGACCCGCTAAATATTTGGACGACGCACCCGCCTGTCGTCCAAATGTTGGGTGTGATTCGTGAGCATCAAAACTATCAAAACAGACAAATCAATTTATGTTTGGTGTGTATTTTTTAATTACTACAAATAGTTAAGTCTCTCTTACCGCTTTCTGTTAAATGAATATGTTGATTGCGTCGTCTTTTGATCTGATTGTTTGTTTGTTTACATTTGGTTTTTTCTTACGGTGAGAGGGGATGAGAGTGGGGGTCGGGGGGGGGGCGGTTAGGTAAAACTGAATTTGGTTTCGGTGGGGAAGGGAATAGAATATATTTTGCGGGATATGAGGGTAGGGTAAAGGTATGTATTTTTGGGCGACACACATGGGCTTTAAACATGTATTCATCCATTACTACAACGTAATTGATATCATTTAGAATACATGGCTTTTTTTTTTGTTAAATTATCTATGGTTGGTTTGTGGCGTAATTTTATTTCCTTTGTGATTCTAAGATAAAAAATATTTTGAAGACATCGTAATTGGTACACATAATCTTCTGAGATAATACATAAAACGATCTTCAGGAGGGGAGGGGGACTTCAGTGAGTGGGGCTTCAGGAGGGGAGGGGTTTCAGTAGGGGGGAGGACTTCGTAGGGGGGAAGACTTCAGGAGATGAAAATAAGCTGGCGTCCACATAGCTTTTATTACCTGTTTTTTTACGGCGTAATTCACGCTGAAGTTACAAGGGAATGGCCTTTATAACATAAGCGTTATTAACAATAGAAAAATTGAACATTTCAACATATGAACAATATTTTATCACATTAGAGGGAAACTTAATCTGGTTTACGTATATAACATAGAGACATTCCTATTTATATTGGCGTTTAAAAGTCAATAAAAAATATGTAAAATTAGATATTAAAAAAAAAACAATTAAAACAAGTTTCAAAATATCGTAATTTTTTTATCACTTTGACAGTTAAACTTAGTTGTCAACGTTGTTTCACATTAGGAAACTATTCCTTAATAAAGTCTATATTAAAAAAAAGTCATTATCGTAAATCAGCGTCAAACTTGGAAGGTGATAACCAAAGATAATCTGGATGTACACAAGGTGAAACCAATTAACAAACAAACATATTTATACTGTGATTCTCCAAATGCTGCGATACATGGATCACTGACTCGGTGTGTAAAACTAATATTGCATTCACAGGCACTTGTGGCCAGGAGAATAATCATCTAAATACACAGTACAGTATAGATAATATACCGAAATATGAATAATTAAAACAAAATATGAAAAAAAAAAATTCCGATTTTCTTTTTATGTTATTTTAAAATCATCTAAAACAGTAATGAAAATAAGTGCCAAATTTCAGCTTGATACGTCAAGCAGTTAAATTTCACAAAAATGTCGAGTATCAGTCACTGAAAAAGAGAGAAGGTATGTAACTTAACTTGGCCTAGTGGGAAAATGATCAGTCAGTCAAGGGGAAACAATCCAATGAATTTGTCCGCTGGTACGTAGTAAAGGAGGGGTGGCAATTTGGGCCTTCTGGTGGCTATCACCGATAAGTCTTATTTTTTTGCAAATCAACACCTATGGGTTAGGTGGTCATGACATACAATGTAACATGAAATTAAGGTTAAGTCGGAGCGCTTAACGAGTTATGTGGGGTCAAAGTAGGGGGTCAAATTCATAATAGGCCCCATTTTGATAAAATTACCTGATATTTTTTTCAAATCTTTCTTCATAAATTTGATGCATTGTTCAATTCCAAAACAGAACAACTTAAAACTGATCATAAAAACTATCCATGGTCGAAAAGTAGATCACAGTGACCTAGTTATTTTAATTTACTTGATATTTCAAAAATAAAACCTCTTTTGAGCTTATATATGAACAAGAACAATGCAATTATCATATTTCATGTTTTAATGAAAGAGTATGTATTGTTTTATCTAGGACTGGCATATTTATTCTATGCTTAGTTCTGAATTCAAATGTGCATATCATGAAATTGTCAATAAAAAAGGTCGGGTTCGCACACACATTTACTATAGGTAGGGGAAACAAAAACATAGGACTGTTTGGTCTTAGTAGCCTCCACTGGTATAATTCCATGCGACCGGTTGAACATCCTACCTACATTCTAATTTTGACAGAAGACGCCATGACGGGTTGTCGTGGTACAGGAAGACGCCATGACGGGTTGTCGTGGTACAGGAAGACGCCATGACGGGTTGTCGTGGTACAGGAAGACGCCATGACGGGTTGTCGTGGTACAGGAAGACGCCATGACGGGTTGTCGTGGTACAGGAAGACGCCATGACGGGTTGCCGTGGTACAGGAAGACGCCATGACGGGTTGCCGTGGTACAGGAAGACGCCATGACGGGTTGCCGTGGTACAGGAAGACGCCATGACGGGTTGTCGTGGTACAGGAAGACGCCATGACGGGTTGCCGTGGTACAGGAAGACGCCATGACGGGTTGCCGTGGTACAGGAAGACGCCATGACGGGTTGTCGTGGTACAGAAAGACGCCATGACGGGTTGTCGTGGTACAGAAAGACGCCATGACGGGTTGTCGTGGTACAGGAAGACGCCATGACGGGTTGTCGTGGTACAGGAAGACGCCATGACGGGTTGTCGTGGTACAGGAAGACGCCATGACGGGTTGTCGTGGTACAGAAAGACGCCATGACGGGTTGTCGTGGTACAGGAAGACGCCATGACGGGTTGTCGTGGTACAGGAAGACGCCATGACGGGTTGTCGTGGTACAGGAAGACGCCATGACGGGTTGTCGTGGTACAGGAAGACGCCATGACGGGTTGTCGTGGTGCAGGAAGACGCCATGACGGGTTGCCGTGGTACAGGAAGACGCCATGACGGGTTGCCGTGGTACAGGAAGACGCCATGACGGGATGCCGTGGTACAGGAAGACGCCATGACGGGTTGCCGTGGTACAGGAAGACGCCATGACGGGTTGCCGTGGTATAGGAAGACGCCATGACGGGTTGCTGATCCTTCAAGGACACATTTCGCGTTAAATTGATTAGTATCTGTAGTTGGTCGTCAGCTTATGTCGAGTTTTTTTTGGTCCATCTCCCCTGATTTATGGTATGTAGAACAGCTATGTCAATGACTCACATTGTAATAGTTCAAATATTTGACTGGATATGATGGTTAAGTTGTCGAAAAACGAATGTAAAACAACACACGGGCAACTACCTGTACAGATGGGCGACGACTATTTTGACTCTTTCATGGGAATGCAGAAAAACATAATTAGGAATATGATACATATATATTAGAAAGAGAAAGGGGTTTTCTATGATGTTTGTTCACTTAAAAGTCATAGCAGGATGTAATCCCATTCAACCGAATCAATTGAATTTCCATCTTGTTTTAAATCGTTACAATCGTACAGAACTTTTTTCAGAGAGAGGAACGCTACACTGTATTTTCGAAGCTATGATAATTTTCTCTAAAGGAGAGTCCCAGCAAAGTGTTATATTGCCCGATAGACTAATAGCCCATAGTTGTCGAAATGGTCTAACTTACACATAAATGTAGAGGAAATAGAATAAATCTAAAAGGACAAAAACTGTTCAACCCATTTGTAAAGGAGAAAAAACCTTATGTCGTCATTCTTAACTTATTCAACCGCCAAGATATATTTTAATGCTTCCAATTGGACGATTTGAATAGTTCATTTTATTATTTCACGAGTGAATGATTAAAGGATACCGTCTTTGCATAGGTATTTTGCACGCTTTTAGTCAAAGATCGATTACAGCATAACTTATATATAGAAAGTTTTATATACAAAATATAGCATATGTTAAAATCGATCTTTGACTAGGTAGGCGACAAAAGCGTGCTCAATACCTTATGGTCATACAAACAGTTACCTCCCCTTACATTCGTTTTGCCATTGGGTGTGACAGCGACCATATATCGTAAACGGGGTCTATGGCTGATATCCTGGTCTGCCGTCTTTTTACTTTGATCAAGAAAGTTTTCAATTATATCTCATTTTATCTATCAGGCCATGAAACTTCTGGAAGGTATAGACTTCTTTCCACAAAATGATTTTAGGTCCTTTTTTACACGGTATTGTAACGGTTGAAAAGTCGAGAAAATTTTTTTTAATATAATTCCAAGCAGTTTCTTTTTGTATATACCATAAAACCTCCAAAGTAATCTACGATATTCCTTACAGCTGAACTTCAAATTAACCCTCTTTTTTCATTTTCAATGAAATTGTATTCATTTCAGGTAAAAGCAATTTTGCACGAGAAATTGCGCCAAGCATCTTCAACCAATCCGATTATAAAATTACAAATACCACGCCAAAAATTGTGGTATATGACGCCTTCACCTTTTGTGTTGTTATTTTTTAGGCTAAAATGATATAACTATAAAAAGTTAATTTATGAACAAAATACCACTGTCTGGCCGATAACATAGCTTGCAATTCATAGTAACAACATTTGGCGGTGATACGAGAATCCGGAGGGAAAAAAACGTGAAACAAAGTATAGAATTCACAAAACTATAAATAAACTACAAAAGGAATTCCGCCACAACATAAAAATCCCGGAGCTAACCATGCAGCGTGCACAACAGAGGATGCCGTGTTACACCCACAACTTGTTCTTATTGAATCACAAGCATAGTCAGCTTAATGGATTGTTTATATATATTTTCAGTACATTTTTTTTTAGAAATATCGGAGGTATGGAAAATGTACCAATGTTTTTTTAATAGTGTCTTCGTAGGACTGTTTAAAATCAGATAGATACATATTTTGTCAATTTTGATACCGACCAATAAAATATTATATAGCACACGAATCATCGTGTGATGTTGACATGGCTTTGAGGTAATGTTCTATCGAATGCCATTGTGTTTTATATCTATGTAGGTATAAGTAGGTACGTTATATAACAGCACGGCGGCACGTATGTGTATGCCAAGAAAATGGGAAATATGGAAACCTGTACCTGCCAAATAATCAACTTATTCCGGTATTTTTCGGGGTAGATTGGCGCAATTCCTTTAATTCATTCCCCCCTTATATTTCTCGATGAATTATTCCAACTTTTGAATTTGGAAAGTTTAAATGGGTCATTAGGATAAGGAATACAAGAGTGTTTATTCCTTAGCCCTGTACAATGGTACGTTGTCCAGTCGAGCAATCCAAAACATTTATGAAGGGAAGCTACTGTGGGGAAAAACGGCGTTTGTAACAAATGCAATGTCTATCTCACATATGGTAACACTTATAAAATTTTGAAGGTTTACCTACGGAATAGGAACCATTAAATGATTAAGAAGTACCGTCTATATAAAACATTCGGGAAGAAGTTGTGATTTTGAAAAATCAACTTAACATGTATGCCAGAATACAGCGTACAAATAATCTAAGATACATTATAGATATGCAAGGATCCTAGTCTTATATATCTCATTTCTTTGCTAATCTGATTCAAATACAACTCCTTAATATACTGTCGTTTTGAGTAGTAATCGATGAGCGCTGTATTTTAATACATGTAAGATTGACTTTTTGTATATCATGGTTTTGTATATTATATAGTATAACGTATACCTTATGAATACAGTAGTATGCTACTGTATCTTAGTTGCTCTGTGAAATAAATAAATGATGTTGGATATCGAATATCACGTTATATATATTTTTCTTGAATCTATAAAATTTACAAATATATAGATTTTGTTTTCTTTTATTGACTTTCATTGATGTGTATATTTGATTTGATAGACCCGAGAAAGTAATATTAACCGAATCGGAGTCATTTCAAACACATAGGTGGTGTTGGTATATCAACACATTCCCTTTATCAATGATTAACACATACATACAGTGTATATATACTGTATATGATATCACTCAACGCCGTAACCTACTTACATGTATGTAACCAAAATATAGGACAACCACATGATGACGTCATATTACCGCGTTACCGCCCCATGGGCTGATACTATCTACCTCTTAGGTTCATTAAGATATAATTAGATAAAACTAATAGAAAAAGAAACTCGGCCTTATACTGGTAGGGTATTCCAATATCAAAGATGGGCACGGGGTCGGGGTATTACGGGGTAAGGAAAGGGGGGTGGAGGAAGGAGGGGGGGGGGTAAAGAGAGAGACGGGAAGTGGATTTAGGTTCCAAATCCGACCTTCTGAGTAAGATATTTTGTTTAGACATAAGTTAGCATGAAAGTTTATGCAACCAGAAACCACACTACCGCAGTCTCGAGAAAAATGCAATAATCATTATTGCTATTACAGATAAGTAACACCACGCACATCTTTTGACCGCTGAACGACATAGAGTCATGGAGTATATGTTGGGTGAATGTTCTGGGACTCGGATGTGTCAATAATGATAAAATGGGAGAGGGTACCATGGTAGCCAATCGGTTAACAACTAGCGCTCCAACTCTGGGTCGCGGGTTTCATTCCTTCTTTGGACAGTCGGCAGGTATTTGCCGTTGGTCAGTGTTTTTCTACTGGAAAACCCGGCTTTCCTCAATCACTAAAACCTGGCATGGCCTTCAATATTCATAGCTGTTGAGAGGACGTTACGAACAAAAATATCAAACAAACGAACCTGTCGATAATGTAATCCAGATGTTCAGATGGCTGGAACGTGTTTCATTGCAACTTAGTTAAAATAAGCTAACGCTCACTCTTAGTAAACTGTACTCCTTTTATAGCTAGTATGTAGTCGGGTACAGATGCTGGCAACAGTCAAATTATACGAGAAGTTTCTTTTTTTGTATGCTACCCGACGACACCTAAGTGAAACAGTTCTCAGTTACTGGCCGCAGGTCGGTGGTTTTGACTTCGGGTACTCCGGCTTTCCTCCACCACCAAAACCCGGACCGTCCTTAAATTACCACAACAGAAGTTTCGAGCAAATGTTATTCATACGAGGAACAGATTACTGTAGTAGTGAAAATGGGCGGAAATGACACAAAATAATAAATGATCCGGCACTATCAAAATTGGTCTGTTCATTATCAAATTAGCTGCAAGCACAGAGTGGATTTCATAATCGTTTATTGATTTATAAAATGGGAGACGTATAATCAAATAAAGATACACGCATCATATCACAGTCTCAGATAACCGGTCTATTGCATCATACTCATCTCACAGAAAACCTATCATAAGGATCCGTATTGATACATTTTCTATTACTGAAGTTAAACAAGTGATGGTACATCTGTATATGATTCATGCTTGATGGATTTTTTGTGTGAATATTTATGCAATTCGGTTACAGCCGATACTTTCCGTAAACGGGATATACTCGTTTACGGAAAATACCGACGATTCCCGATAAGATTGCTGTATTTAAGGATCCCTGCACCTCTCTTTTAGTTCGTTTTGGATGTAAGTTTAACAATACTAGACCAGCACCACTCCCTTTGATTAAGTAGCTTAGTCGGTAAGTAGACAGTGTAATAGGTTTTACCCAGTCACCCCTTAAGACATAACGGGACTTTTCCTGTTCAAACATTGGAATAGTTCATTATGGAATTTAAGGGACGAATGAGTCAAGGTTATGGGTTGGATTCCCGGTCAAGCGCCTCTTTTTAAAATAAAATTGTTGTTGATTGTGTTTTGTTTATGTTGCTTTCCCGTCAAATAAGGATTTCTCCTCACAAATTAATTTGTGAAATTGACAAATTGTTGGAATACGGTGTCATAGCGTTTGGTTACAGCCTTTAACAGTGGTATATGGGCCCGTAAAGCACTTATTTCCCAAAGAAGAGAATAAACAGGATTCGAAGGGAAACAATACCTTTTAGACACTATCCTCCAACACACAACACAACTATAACATGAAACATCACTTTTGGTGCCACGTGTTTACATCAGTAAATCATACCACTTACTGGTTTTGTAACTGGCGACGTGATCAAAGGTTCGGTTTGTGTTTAACATCGTATAACAACTATCATCATATAATGGAGTACCAGGTTTTGGTGACAAAGACACTCGGGGTAACCGGTAAAAACCTCCGGCCTACAGTCAGTACCTGGCGACTACCCCACGAAGGTCTTGAACTCGCGACCCAGTTGTGGAAAGCTAGTGGCATTAAATGTCAGTTACCTGAACCACTTGACCAACGCGGGCCAGAAGTGGAGGGTTAGTTGTAGTAGAATGTCAGACACATGAACCACTTGGCTACCACGGGCCTGAGGTGAAGGGTTAGTGGTAATAGATTGCCAGACACCTGAACCACTTGGCTACCACGGGCCTGAGGTGAAGGGTTAGTAGAAGTAGATTGTCAGATACCTGAACCAGTTGGCCACCGCGGCCCTTGTCCGGATTAAAGGAGTCAATGATTATGGATAAGTGTTTAAAATCCCTTATCTCTGTATATTACAGGATATATTAACCAGGGAAGTCGAGAGGTGCATATTTACATGCCTTTCAACATGGCGCTAGGGTTCGATACTGCGACCGGACGTGAAAAGGTATGGGTAACCTGCCGGACCATGTGGGTTTCTCCGGCTACTCTGGTTTCATCCCAAATAGGACCCACCCGCGCGCTTACATCTGAGCCAATAAAGTTTTGATTTATATTATTATAGGAGAAGTTTGACAACAGTGCCTGAATAGAAGTGATGTAATGTAACACAATAACATCGCTTGTAAGATAGGCCAATACGGGTTACTACCAAGAAAGGGAAGGGAAATAATCAAACATGAGAGACTATTACATGTACGTTACTGTCAAGAAAGGCAAAGTTAATCATCAGACAGACAATTATGTACTACCAAGAATGGGAAAGAAAATAATCTAACTGGAGATCTTTGCTTTGGATTGATTCTCTTTACGTCCAATTAACAGCCAATGCATTTTGAGGACAACATACCGGTGTATGCGATGTGGCTGCGTGAGTGCGTATTTGGGAAGTTGCGGTATGTTCGTGCAAGCCTTCTTCAGATAGCCCGGATCTTTTGTCGATTAAAAGTGCTACCACACTTAAGGATAGATACCACAGAAAGCTCTCAGCAAAACACCCGGTCAGATTATACTGACAACGGGCGAACCAGTCGTTCCAATCCAATAAACTACCATAGTTAGAGACTCTGCTATGGACAGAACCCATAACCTTCCTCACAGGTGCGAATGATCAACTAAAGGCCAAAAGTGGGGTAATGTCAAAGGAGACATTAGGAATGAGAGTTTTTTAAGCAAGAATGGAAAAGATAAGATCACAATTTAGTCGCCTCTTACGATCATGCGATAGGGGCAGCAGGTACAATTCATACGCAGTTATGTAACAACAAAGGAAGAGAGAAACAAATCAACAAGAGGGTGTTTTGTTTGGTTTGATTCTTTTTTACGCCCTAAAAATAGTCTGGACATTTAAGTACCGTCTCCCGATGTATGCGATGACATTGTGGATGCGTGTGGCTGCGCGAGTGTGTATTTGGGAGAAGGTTGCGGTATGTTCGTGTTCTTGCGATAGTCCAGATCTTTTGCCGATTAAAAGTCTACCACACTGAAGTATACAGTCGAAGGCCCCCAACAGAACACCTGACTCGGTCAAATTATACTGACAACGGGTGAACCAGTCGTTCCCCTCCATAATGTTGAGCGTCAAGCAGGGATTAGTAACTACCATTGTTTAAGCATTTGGTATGTCTTGGCCGGGGGACAGAGCCCATAACCTTCCTCACAGGGGCAACTGCTCAACTAAAGGCCAAAAAGGGAGACATTGGAAAGGAGAAAGTTGTTAAGAAAGAATGGAAAAGATAACATCCACAAGTTACTCGCCTCTTACGATCATGCAATGGGGGCAGGAGGTACAGTTCTTACGCAATTATGTTACTACCAAGAAAGGGAAAGTTAATCATCCAGCAAGAGCGTTAAGTATTTTACAAGTTCCTAAAAAGCAATAGAAAATTAATTATCTTAAAATAAATGTCGATAATTTTGTCAATGAGTTCGGTGCTTACGTGTATAAAACTTATACTCTAAAATCAAGCTGACTTATTGGTTTTTAACGTTAGGGAAATATATCACCCGGCCTGTTTGCGAAATTAGATTCAATGCAAAATGGAAAAAATTGTAACATGTCAAAATAAAATAACGAAAAACACTTTACTTACGTGGAAGTGAATCCTGATAGGGTGTCCGGCCGCCCATTGACCACACACATTCTCCGTGGTTAAAAATATCGTTACATCGAGCCCATAGTCCGAGCCGTGTCATCCGGCCGTATGCACTGACCAGCCAATAGGGCGGGGCGAACGCTAAGATGGCCAGGAGCACGTTCAGTGACGTACATGATATCCCGATGACGTTAAATGTACTTCTCCTCATGATGACGTAATAGCACGATACTCCAAGAAGTAAATATTTGATTGGATACTACTGAGAATGCGCAATAGTCACACTTAGAACATAAGACGGTAAAGAACGATGAAGTACAGATACAGTACTCTGACGTCACAGAAATGACCTAATTCTGAGTACGTATTATATTGCTATCTTAAGCTGCTTAGCAGATATTTTTTGATGACGTAATATCCACTGAGATTTTTTTTTCAGTAAAACAAGAAGTTATCGGCTTCTGATAGCGTTCTTCGAGCTCCAACACTGCTGATAATAATCTACGTCATTCAGCAGCTAGAAACCTTAGAGATCCTCCATGTTATATAAACTGCACCAATCACTAAATACCTGCATGTATTTGTCTACGTTATAAACATTCCTTGATTTTGTTTACCCGGGCGCCCCAAGCACGACACATAAAGACGATCCAAGTGTTTAGCTGTACCTAGATAATTTAACACAGTCTCTTTAACATCTATCGGACTTATTCCAACTCCCAAAGGGGTCACTGATTAAATTAGATACGGAGTCCCAAATGTATCCCTCCTTCTTAATCACGTGACCATAGATTACATCTACACGGCAAAGTCACAACAGGGATAGGATGAAGTACTGGCGAGAGATCTGGAACATAAGAGGCAAAAATAATGTGGTTGAAGTGTGTATATTCTAAACAACAAAATATGTCTGATTCGTTTTCCCGTCAATCTCTAAACTCCGGAAGTTGGATTTTATCAGTAACAATAAATACCCCAACTGACGAAGACAGATATGCCCATCGTCATTCCGGATAGTGACGTATCTATATCTCAGTGTAATTTTCAAATCGACAATGAAACAAAAATATTTGTACTGTCATTTCATACCAAAACAACACTGTAGGCATATTTCAAGTGCGTCTTTTAACTTACGAAATTTAAGTAGAGCAGTCGAGAATGACGTTTTGGAATG
Source organism: Mimachlamys varia (assembly GCA_947623455.1). Taxonomy (NCBI): domain Eukaryota; kingdom Metazoa; phylum Mollusca; class Bivalvia; order Pectinida; family Pectinidae; genus Mimachlamys; species Mimachlamys varia. Next base: position 34,977,167 of record OX392540.1, read on the forward strand.
TTAAGTGTAACGGCAGCCACGTACAGGTCTGGAGAAAGTGAAGGGGAATAACACAATCCACCGAGCCCTAAATACTTAATTACTGCAATGGCAACTCTTGTTTCTTACCCGCTGGCACTTCGCGTTGTTACAAGGATGCAAGTACACCAACATACCATAATTCCGGCAAATATACACACATACTTAAATACACATAACGGTATATATGCATATACATATATGCACACACACACATACAAATGCACACACATACATGTTCACATACATGCACACACCTACACATACACGTACACATACATACACAAAAACACGCAAACATACATGGAGATACATCCCTACATGACGTTAATCAGGAAAAAACCAAAACAATCTCAAAATGCAGGAAACTAAATTCAATGTTCAACGGTGTTATTCATTAATTAATGTTTCTTTGGGGAGTGGAACATTCCCTTCTATTACATTGGTTTAATAAACTACATTGTATAATACCCTTAACAATCAAGGAATTTTTTTCCCCCTTTCCTTAATTGTCACAAAGGCATGGTTTGGCTTTCATTAAGGTTTATTATATTTGGTTTGGTTGTTTTAAGTCCCAATCAACAGCCTGGAGACGGATTTTACATAAGTGTTTAACACTTGTTTCCTAATTCAATTCATCCATAAGTGTGTTCAATGTATTTAATGTAAAGTATGTATATTGAATGAAATAAAGTTTATACTAACAGCTATTGTCATTTAAGGACTTGCCAGATAAAAAAAAAATATAGAAAATACCAAAATCATAATCCAAACTCAAAATCGATTAATATAACAAAAACTAACCAGAGAATACCAAAGCGTCAACCAAACCATAATCCAAACTCAAAATCGATTAATATAACAAAAACTAACCAGAGAATACCAAAGCGTCAACAAAACCATAATCCAAACTCAAAATCGATTAATATAACAAAATTAAACCAGAGAATACCAAAGCGTCAACAAAACCATAATCCAAACTCAAAATCGATTAATATAACAAAATTAAACCAGATAATACCAAAGCGTCAACAAAACCATAATCCAAACTCAAAATCGATTAATATAACAAAATTAAACCAGAGAATACCAAAGCGTCAACAAAACCATATCCAAACTCAAAATCGATTAATATAACCAAAAAAAACCCAGAGAATACCAAAGCGTCAACCAAACCATATCCAAACTCAAAATCGATTAATATAACAAATATAAACCAGAGAATACCAAAGCGTCAACAAAACCATATCCAAACTCAAAATCGATTAATATAACAAAAATAAACCAGAGAATACCAAAGCGTCAACAAAACCATATCCAAACTTAAAATCGATTAAAGTAAAGGCAAAATATGAACAAACGACAGGTAAACATGAAGACCCTCGTAAAAGCACAAGAGAATACGACCAGGTGTTCCGGAAGAGTAAGCGACTTCTGTTTCATCGATGAAACCCGTCATGTAAAACTTGGTCACATCCAAGTAAGCATCACCCTCAAAATGAGAACCGAATCATCATTGTCAATCACAACAAGTGAGCAAACTCAAAATAGCCCATCTTTATATCACACAAAGATACAGAATATTTCTCGTTGAGATCAAAATGGCGACCATAAAACTTGCCCATATCTTCAAACTATGAACAAAGGAAAGATACTGACGGAGACCCTTGCAAAAGCACAAGAGAATAAGACCAGGTGTTCCGGAAGAGAAAATATATTATATTCCATTCCAATTTTTTAACTCTCCATTTAATTATAAAAATTCCATTTTGCGTTCTAAAAAATATCTGAAACGTAGAGAATCGTGGTGGAATCAAAGATCAGAATTTAGTCATGTTGGCGTCACTTATCTTGTTATTCAAACCCTTAGTAGATTATCTTACAAAGTCTGTCATTAAATGTCAAGGAAGGAAATAACTTGAACATTTGGTGTACTTAAGTTCGGTATTGAAATAGAGAAAATTTGTTAGTTTAAACATATTTTATGGACATAAAATGACAAAGGGATTAGTCAGTAAGTCAGTCAGTAACTTATAGATGACTTCTCCCGTTACAATGGCAAATTATAAATGTACAGTAGTCGCATGATGGTATGTACAGATATTCAACAGTATAATAAAGAAAAGACAACGTTAGAATTGACTTATAAGAAATATTTTTATCAGAGATACCCAAACAGACAGGGGGGAGGGAGGGGGGAGGGAGTAGAAAAGAGTTCTTGCAACATGTAAAAAGAGGTGACGAAGATTGTGTTTCCGATCATTCCCATCACAGACGACACTTGTTATACTGTTCGCTACACAATTCATCCAGTAATTAAAGGTTAAACTGTAGGCAAATGACAACGTAAGAATCAGACGATACACAACACAGTGGTGTCTCTTATAGTCAAGAGGACAGAGAGCATATAAGAACCCCTTAGTAGCATTGGTATCTTCGCCAACAGAAAATTAACTAAGCATGCATGCAAAATATATGACCGCCTTACTTCCCTCCCGTAGAGTAATCTATTGTAGATAGAGTTTCACAATAATACGAAAGCAGATCGACTGAAAAGTGTGCACAGTTTGTTATACCGTTTATATATCGATAAACAAATGAAATATTCTACCACCTTTTACTAAAAAAATATGGTTCGATCTCCTTCACAATGTTGACCATGCCGACCACATAACATTTGTGTACGATTTCTAGCTGTGTGATATTAAACAAATAAAGCTCTATATGGCAATGACATGCTTAGTATAGACTCAACCACAACAACACAAGTAATTTTAACAAATACTGCAAAATAACATACTTACGATACAGTATATGATTTCTGTACTGTTCAACATCACCTTTCTCTACCCATGCAGTAATACTTACGTGTGCGTATCCAACTAATAGGGAAATAATTATTGGTGGAGCAAGCCAGGAGTATATACTAAAGGCATGGTTAGCTTTGCGTGCTGGTATCATATATAAGGAAAATTATGTTTGAGTGACTTATGTTGAAAATCAATGCTCATTGTGTATGAATAGGGAAAATGTTTTCTTTTATAATCCTGATTTCCATCAGAAATGTCTTAAAGTGTTTATTTTGTCATATTATCTCTCGTATACACATATCATCACTGGTCTATAGACATAATTTCTATCAAACACAGTAATAACCTCATTTCAAAAATAATGAATTGTACATGCCTTTCTTCATTTTTACACCACAAAACAAATTATATATAAAATGTTTATATCAACATTCTCTGAAAAGATATTCGACAACTATATCCACTACATCATGTCAATTCTAAGACAACCATGCTTGTGACATACACACACTGTAAACAATCAGCTAGACTGCTAGTGTATAGAGATTGGGGCCGATTATTGTAGCACACACCAGCTGCCGATTGTTCATCAAGTGGCAATATGATATTTTCATAACCACTCAGACATTCGTGCGATCAAAGCATATACTTGGTATAATTGTATCGGCTGTGTGGTGGTGTACGCGTTACAAAAGCGAAAATACAACGCTATCTATTAATCATAGAGAACAAAAAGGGTATATATCGAATAACATGCGATTAATTTGTTTGGATGTTAATATCACTTCAAAAATGACAATCTTCGCGGTGTATAAATTCGCGCATTTTTCGAATGGGTTTATATCTCGCAAAGATTTCCACACATAAATATATAATACATGTGAAAGCGCCTATAATAATAATGCAGTAAGCCAAAAACCAAGATCAATCGGCGATGTTAGCCGCACAGAAGTGGGAATCGATATATAATATATATTTTATCACCCCCAACCGATGTTAGTTTTCAAGGTTGTTATGAATAAAACACTTATTTTTTTGCGGTAGAAACCTTAACAAAAATCTATGCGGTCACATAACGGTAAAAAAGATAGGATTTAAAATCGGATGTCGCTCCTTTGAAATCTTCAAAAGATAAGTGATTGGTTAGTATTTTTTACTTGAGACCAATAGTTTGCTTTCAGTTTTTTCTATGACATATTCCAGGGGTGTACAGTGCGTTGGTGAAAATAACCCCTGGGTATCGAGAATGGGATCATTTGAAACATTTCCATGAATTAAGCTAACTAGGCTTTAGCTACACCCTCTATGAACGACTGTGGCTGGTATGTGATTACCAGTAAGTATGGTTCAGGAGAAGACGCATCTAGGACGCAATGGACAGACCACTGATGTTGTTACAGCTACATAAAGCTAACGAGTGTGCTTTTTGCCATAAAATAACCTCGTTTCAACTCTTACAGAATGCGATGATTAAGCACACTGTACTCCGATGAATTGACTTGAGTAGGATACAGGATGTCGGTTGTCTCCGATTTACCCGCCCAATCTCAATGGCCATTTAATTCATCCACCTTTGAAATTTCATAATGTGTCTAAAGGGGTGAACGAGTTAAGTAAATTCTACGTTGCGATAATATTGATAGTACAACAATGGCATTGAAATATGAGTATTATTGATGAGATTGATTTAATCAGATGGAATCCAAAACGTTAATTGCAGTTATTTGTGAGTGGTTAACTTTCCCTTAATATAATCAGTATCACGGATACTGACAAACGAGTGTGCTTCTCTGCGGTAATTAATCGCAATCGATCGTAGTTATGCGTTGATACATGATGATATGCTTGATATGGTCTCTTTTACTTGTTACTTCAGGACGGGACTTAAATATACTATGCCTGCTGTCCGATACTTTTGCCAATATATAAAATTTCATGAAATGAAGGTCTATTCTGGATGACGTTTCACATCCTCCTACTTTCCAAGAACAAAAATATAGAGCCGACTAAAGCGTCAACAAAACAATAATCAGAACTCAGAATCGATTAAACAAAAAAGGGACAAAATATGAAAAAGGGAAATATTTACACAGAGGACATTCAAAAAGTACCAGACAAGGGGTTCCAGAAGAGCAAGCGTCTTTTTTGCTTTATCGACGACACCCGCCATGTTCGCATCCAAGTGAACGTCACGTCATCAAAGTGATATCTGGGTCATCATTCTCGTTCATACCAAGTAAGCACGCCAACTACGGGTACTTTGGGAGCATCCACAATGTAGGTGTCGATTTGTTTTCAGGTGGTAACATATGCCAAAGGTTACGATTGAGATAAAAATTTGATTTTCAATGCTTCTTAAAAAAGACACGGGGGAAATAGAATTTTACACACATTTGTCACTTTTTTATGTCATCAATGGAATATTACCCCTAAACCTGCACTAACTTGGAAATCATCACTTCCTGGTTTTAGCCGGTGCTTTCTCGTTTCTAGCTTAAATACCATCAATGCATGTTGTTAGAATTTGCTGTTTATATTTCATAGTTTTCTATACATGCAATCAGTTAATAAACTGTTCAGTAACAACTATTGTTAAAAGCAAACTCAGATCTGAGTTTCGATTAGGTAAACGTGGTAAATAACATGGTCTTAAAGGGCTTTCAAATGGCTAGGGCACTGATGTGGAGAGGGGGGGGGGGGGGCTTAGCCGAGTAACTCACTTGTGTCTAGCATTGAGATATTAGATGATTTATTAGTATTTTCATTAAAACAGATTCATAACCTTAACATTTATTGATCCAGTTAATGTATATGTTATAGCGACCCAAACTGCACACAATAAAGACACATGCTTATATATGACCTGTTTAAAGACTATGTAATGTATTGTATAATTTATAGTGATATCACCGCGATGCGTTTTGTTTTAAGTATATATGACACTTTCCAACAATTTTGTATAGATTATTATCATTATTATAAGTTAAAATGAAATAAACATTTACGGTATATTACAATGTAATGAAATAATATGCTAACCAGTAGTTTTACTAATGTATTTTATTGTTGGGCTACCAAAAGTTTCCTCGAGACTTTGGTTGCGATAACAACAGCTCAGTCAGCTTAATATCCAAGTTATATATGATTGACACACTATCCAATGCTGAAATGAAATACATATCACCGGAGTGTTTGTGAAATATAATCTTAAAAATCAATGTCATTTTTTTCAATCAAATATAACAATCTGGTTAAGCTGTCTGATATTTCAATGTGGACTAAACGTTTAATAAAAACTGCATATAACATAGGAGCCTACCAGAATCGCATTAATCTATCCACGGAGAAAGCCCGCCCCTATTCATACATATTATATACATAATGCAGTAACATAAGATTGAAAGCAGGTGTATGGTAATTTATAACATTTTAAAATTTTACATTGGAAACATTTGTCGTTGAATAAAGGTACACGATAAGAAAACGCAATTCTTAGCTGATACGACTTTCGGTCTTACGGCAATATGTACAAAAATCAACCAATTGGTAGGTTGATACCATCTTCGATATCCAGGGGTTACGATCATTTACGCTCTCTACATCCTTGGAATATGTCATGACAAATCTGAAGGGGCCATGTGTACCACATTGTTGATGAGACAAGAATGCTAGTTCGACCATTTGATGTATATCAAATAATCGTGCAGTCACATAACGGTTTAACAGGCTTAGAAGTCGGCTGTCGCTCCTTTGAAATCTTGGTCATGTTGTTTGTACCCGGGACCATTGGTTTAGTTTGGTTAGATTGTCTTTATGGCCTATTATTAGTCAGGGTTATTTAAGGAGGACGGCCTCCCGGTGTATGTTATGTGTGTGTTGAGAACTTGTGTATTTGGGAGGCTGCGACATGTTCCTGTAAGCCTCCTTGAGATAGTCCTGATCTTCGCCGATTTAAAGTGCAACCACACTGAAATATCCTGCCGAAGACCCCAAGCAGAACAAACCATCCGGTGTTTCAAACAGACAACCGGTGAATTAGCCGTTCCATTCATATAATGCTGAGCGTCAAACAGGGAAAAATACTACCATTGTTTAAGACTTTGGCATGCCTCGCCCAGGCTACAGAACCCAAAACCCCCCTCACAGGTGCGAACGCTCAACTAAAGACCAGAAGTGAAGTATAGTCAATGGAGGCATTATGTAGGAGAAATTTGTTTAGAGAAAAACAGAAAGAAGAGAAGATAGGATAACAAATGTAGTCGCCTCATGCGATCATGCAATGAGGGCAGCAGTAACAATATTCCTACTGTCTACCTTCAGGCAGACCTGACACCAATCAAACTGCGATCTGTGTGCCTTCACCATGGAAAATAGACTATAAAGAGAGCGTAGGTAAGCGTGACCCCTGCATGTTGTCGATGCCATGGAATGTGTTGAGGATGGGTTGATACCTGTCCCTTGACAATTATAGAGGATGTAGACCGTTGTCTACTTCGCAGAATGAACCTTCGATTCCGTTATAACATGATCTTTGGGTGCAAAACGTGAAAGTGAGCGTACCCCAAGAAGTATCGAGGATTCGAGAGACCATATACAGGTAGTTCATACTTCCACATAGTATTGTAGAAATACCTGACTCTCGGGATGGACAATTGCCCCTCGTTATAGTAGTTGACCTAACGTTAGCGAGGGCTAAGTGCAATATAATAAAGGTCAACTGTAGATAAATAGTTACTTTTAGCAACAAAAAAAAAGAATGATGACTTCACCTACTTGACATTCTTTCCTGGAAGACTTAGACATAAAATGTTCTTTTAAGTAGATTGCTATATATATAAAACAAAACTTATATTAATCACTCTTGTTGGGCCAGATGTAAGCGCGAGGGGTCTTATTGGAGAACCGGAGAAAACCCACGTGGTCGTGCAGATGACCCCAAAAGCTATACACAATACATAGTCTACTACCAGCTCCAGAAAAAGTTGCTTTTAAAACACACGTTATCCTCTTTGTTGTAATATGATCACAGAGGAAAGAACAGTTAGCAAAGATACCTAAAAGAAAAATCTACAGAAATACAAAATGTTATAAATATAGCATTTCCATATTTACCTGAAAACCTCGATCATCATATGCTTATTATGAACACTTCGTAAAGTACCGGCGCTAAAGTACCGGCGCTAACGTACCGGCGCTTAGTGCATTTCAGCACAATTTATAACATGTAGCAGTGCATTATATATATATAATTATATATATCAATATTTGATAAAATATTAACACTAAATCACAGAAAGAAATATAGTTAGCATACCTTTGGGAGTACTATAACCTTGAAGAATTACGCTAGCATGCTTATATCGCTGAGTGCAAAACAATATATAGACAAATACCAGAGCTGAAAATAGTGTATTTCAGCATAATTATTTAGAAAAACAAACTAGGCATATTAAGATTAAATTAACTAACATTTTTATCAAAAGTAAAACTATAAGCATACTTACTTTGAAGAATATATCACAGTTTGTTTATCAACAGTACATATGTATACACACTATGATGTAACAACTCCACACGTATAATACTGTACACATTACACACATAAGTTCTAAACGAACCCCGACTACAGCGTAAACACAAACATCACACACCTAATGTTTCCTTCGACCTTTGACCCCTCACAACCACATGCAGGCATACACATATATATTAGGAAAATACAGACAGAGGAAGTTGTTACTATGTTGTAGCTTCAGGCAAAAAGTACTTCTCCAGCTGTGTTTGACTTCTGACTCTCAGCAGATGAAGATTTGAAAGATAGTTTGGACTAGAGGTCTTAATTGTCTTACCGTAGATGGTAGATAAACGCACGTCATTGAATATAAACATAAAATAAAACAGATTAATATACACAACATATCTTTTATAACTGAATGACATATTGACAGACGATGGACTATATAAAGGAATCTTCAAAACCCCTCTAGCATATACATATATTTAAACAAATAATTCTACTGTAGGTAACAGACAGGCACCAGTCATCCATAATATTAACACAGATAATTATAGAAAGACATATTTCACATAAAATAGAGTATCTTTTTCAGTGTCTGATAGTCGATTTTTTTCGTGAAATTTAACCGCTTGACTCATCAAGCTGAAATTTGGCAATTATTTTCATTATGGTTTTAGATGATTAATAACATAAAACGAAAATTGGAAAATTTAGTTTCTATATTTTATTTTAATTATTCATATTCCGCTATATTATCTATATTTAGATGGCTATTCTCCTGGCCACAAGTGCCTGTGCTATAGCAAAACTACCTTAGAAAATCGATAAAAACGCTTTCATACCAAAGAGTCAACCAAACCATAATCCGAACTCAAAATCGATTAAACTAGAGCCAAAATATAAAGGAAATATCAACATAGAGACCCGTGTAAAATTACAGGATATTAATATCAGATGTTCCGGAAGATTAAGCGTTTTTTTTTTTTTTTTTGCTTCACACAATGAAACCAAGATCGCAAAAATAAAACTTGCCCGTAGTCTTCATCAACCTGTATCTCTCGAATCACTGTGCCGTGAGTTTGTTTGTCAGCAGCTGATATATATCAATCTCGATATTAAGAGCAAGCCCTAGGATAATGAATGAATTGCGACATGTAAACATCATAACATGGAGAAGCAAGGACGTTACTATAAAGAAGGTGAAAGTTGACGGTCGGGAAATCGAAATCAAACCAAGAACCGAATTGGACAGATTTCTACTTGAATGGAAAAGCTGCATCTTGTTTTAACAAAATTAATCTAGTAGCGATATTAACACTTATCTCTGGTTTAGGAGGGTCCACATGTTCATCAACTTCGCAAGCCGAGTGTGTACAATATGGTACTACCCTCCTTTCACAATCGTATGCTACACACTTGGCTTAGACCCCGTCTGTTTTTATAGACCTCGAGGCGAAGTATAGGGTTTTATATTATAGAAGAATTAATTAAGGCGTCAGTTAAAGACTAGGGTGTATTTTTTCCCTGATAGTTTTTGCAAAATATATCCCGTTTCAATTAAGATAAGGAAATACATGTAGAGAGTTACACAATTACGTCATATATGCTGGTAGTTTGTTACATAGTATAAAGCAACTCTTGTGACAGGCTTGAAATACAGATACAGCAGCAATTTGATACATGTTATCGTATAGGGCCATACTGTTCTTATGTGTGTGTTACGTCATTTTTAATGTATTATGATCTTAATGGATTATTCATGCAGATTATTATTAAATTCTAAATTTATTATGACTCAGAAAACATTCCATTTCAGAAAAAGGGTATAACTTCAACACCTGGTCTTATCCTCGTGTACTTTTTCAAAGGTCTCCTTATAAACCTTTCCTTTGTTCATATTTTGTCCCTAGTTTAAGTTCGGACTTGACGCTCCGGTATTTTCTGATTTTTAAAAAAAAAAAATCTGGTTTTTTTTTAACCATTTTCATATGAAAACAGTTAACCAATGGAAGTTTGCATGCATTTAATTGTAAGTGTTTTAATACGAATTGAACGGTGAGATAGGTATATAAAGATAACGTAACACCCACATATGCTGTACCTTTTAGATTAAGTAAGAGATACAAATGCCGCAAAACACGAATTAAACTGCATCAAAAAGCTGTTTCGTCCTCCAAGGACTCTTCATTGATGCGAGGGGCCAAAAGGTGGAAATCCACTCTTTCTAAACTACTGTAGAAGCAGAAGGGTCAGGTGCATAAAACCTCTTGAATAAATTAATTTAGAAGTAGACTTAAACTAGTTTTGTATAAGTTCAAATCGTATACTACGAAAATGTGTATATTATGTACCGTGTCACTACTCAAATGAGATTAACTGTGGCTATGGAGGCTCCAGTAAACCTTGGGGACTAAAACATGCATCAGCAGAGTCTGCCACCCCATATCATGAAAGATGATGTAACACAAACGTACGCTTTAACTTTTGAATTTAGAATCAAATACAGTATGCCGAAAAAAAATGAAATTAAGTAAATGATAGTATGAACCAACAATTAACCCACACCTTTTTGAAACACTTTAAATGGTACAACAAGCAGTCTTGTAGGTTAGCTCTATCTGTATTCATCAGTGAATTTATTTATTAATTTATTTTATCAGTGAGTTTGAAAGTCAATTTTTGTTATTTGTTCACTGAATTTGATAAAAAGATTTTTAAGTAGCCCTTTGTCAGATTTTGTGAAGGTCGCGAATTTAGAGTCACGCAGTTATTTCTTTTTGTCAAAAATGGTCGCAAATATATCAAATGTGGGCGTTTAAAAATATTTAGGCCAGAGAAAGGGTAAATTTAAGCGTGTGACGCTCATTGAACGACAAGTGAATGGAATGTTTCCCTTAGACAAGTATTATATTAAATCTTTATGTTTGTGTGTGGATGTTTTCGCAAATATAAACACCGCATGAAAATTACGAGCATTTCATCACGATTAAATGTCCCCTTCAACAGTTAGACTTTCGGTACCAGCGCCCAAACTTGTAAATCTACATTTAAACCTGTAAATCTCAATTTAAACCCGTAACTATCCATTAAAAACTTGTAACTATCCATTTGAGCATCTTACTATCCATTCAAACCTGTAATTATCCATTCAAACCTGTAACTGTCCATTCAAACATGTAACGATCCATTCAAACATGTAACTATCAAAAAAGGCAGTGCTACAGGGATCCTTAATATTGATAAAATATATGCTTGAGTACTTGATCAATGGCATATTAACACTAAAACAGAGACTTTACGGTAATCAACACTACAGTATCTTCATCCGGGCTTCTCCTCTCAGATGAACAGGCGTTTTGTTACTAACACGTGTTGTACTGCTCCGAGCACACAGCATGTTACATAGATAAGCGAAACAGCTTCTTTTAACATTCAACCACACATTTTGGCAGCTATTTGTGCGCCGCTGATTTGCATAAATAACCATCCGCCTCTGTTTGACGGTTAATTACCTGCGTTGTGTGATCGGCAGTACAACATGGGCGCGTGTACAACATAAAGTGCCGTTTTAAGAGGGTTATGGTATCATCATCACACTATGGGAGCATATATGGTGGGAAGTTTGTTTTTCTGCTGGGAAAGACATCAGAAACTGCGTTTGCTTTTAACTGATACGTTGAAATCAACGTGTTATCGTCCCCATCAATGATCGAAAAACATAATCAACTCAAAACAAAGTGATCACATGACCCTTTATAATATAAACGACGTATATGTTAAATATCGCTGATCTATTTCACATCGAGCATATTGTTTGAATTCTGAAATCATCTGCAATTGGGGTTAATATTGAAATCCCTGATCATCAATTATCTTTTCCCCCAAATTCCATACTATTTAACATAATAAAACAATTCTGATAATCAATAAACAAATACAGGAAGATATATGGTAAAGATAGACTTGCTAAAAGCCCCGGAGTTTTGTTGGAGAATGTTTAAACTGTTTTTTTCTACTACACCTAGCAGATCTAAATGATCAAAATTATCAGGTTTTTTCTAAATCATTCCATATTCTAGAGACGGGGGGCACTCTAGATAGATACTGGCTTCCTTTATTTGAAAACAAATTTGATTTGTAACTACATTTATATTTACTTTAGAATAGATGTTGTATTAATAAAATTGGCTACACAATATGTTGTCCAACATCTAACGGGTCGTGTCTCGGAGAATAATATGTTTTCTATTGGTTTATCAGTAGCATCGCAAATAAAAAAGGATATTAAGTCCTTATCTAATGATATATAGACAAAACAAGCAGTTTACAACGCAGATATGACGAAATACCAATTTAAAACGATTTTTTGGTAGAAGCTTTTATCAATGATGAAGCAAAAGCTATCATTGAATTATCTTGTACATGAAACGCATCTCAAATTGATTTTTAAAATACTGTCATTATTTTTCATTTCTGTCCAAACCATCAAATTATCTTATTGTGTATTTGTTGTTATTACTAATTCTAAGCTGAGCGTCGAACTATTTAGTCAATAACCTTCAAGCCGTATAAAACAAATCTTGATTGATTGTTCACTTTAGGCTTACTACAAAATGATGAAGGACCCTCGACTTGACACGACTGCACACATAGCGATATGTTCCTATTGTAAAGCTAGCGAATCCCCGGACCACTGCAAAACTCTGTACCTAAGTATCAGAAACTGTTTCATCCGGCGTGGCTATATCTTTGATGAATCATTTGTGAAAGGAATATCATAATTTACATGGCGGTTGCCGTGGATGAAGTATAAGACGCTTACTCTTCCGGAACACCTGGTCTTATTCTCTTGTTCTTTTACGTAAGTCTCCATGTAGATCTTTCCGTTGTTCACATTTTGCTCGTGGTTTAATCGATTTTGAGGCTTGATATGGTTTTGTTGCTCTTCGATATTCTCGCATGGTTTACATAACTTTGGTGGGAAATAATATGGATGAAATTCAAAATAATCAGACAATACCGAAGCGTTAACAAAACCATAATCCAAAATTCTTCAAAATCGATTTAACTATAGATAAAATATAAACAACACACAGAGACTCTGGGGAAAGTCTTCTGTTTCGTTGAAGAAACAGCCGTGTACATATAGACCATATCCAAGTAAACATCACGTCCCCCGATTGGGAACTGAGGCATTATACTCAATCATAACTAGTAAGTGTAACAATGAGCACCTGTATAGCATACGAGGATAAAGGTGGCAGTGTACAGTAGGATTATTTGGCCATGGGTGATATTTTTGTACAATGAATAAACCCTATATATAATATTATGTGTATCAAAATCTAAAAATAAAATAAGCAGTAAAATTGGCATAAACATGATAAAGTTTACTGTGTAGGCTTCACATTTGTAAAAAAAAAAAAAAGAAAATTCGGTTAGAGATTAACATTTAGGCCTCTCCGAAACTGGTGTCTCCACATGAAAAGCTAGCTTTACAGGAAGTGAAATTCTAACAACAGCACATGAGGGAAAATTGAGAAAAATCTGAACAAACGACCTTTGCTGGAACACAGATAATTCTACAACCAAGTATGCAATCTTTAATTTTAGATAGAACTTGGGGAAAAAATTCCTATTTGCCGTGGTCAAATTTTGGGTTAAAAATAGTTTTTTTTTTTTTGCTTTTTTGGTTATTTTGATGTCGTTACCATGGTTTTCACACAAGAAGCATACATAAAAAACGAGTTTATACACTTCTCATTTCTTTATTTGTATTAGAAATAACATGTCGTTCACAGACATATATAACATGTGTATTTTGTTTTGTTAGGTCATAATTCTTTATTTAATTTTCTGAGACATGGGCGTTCTTTCAGAGTCAGTTCATTTTACTGTAATTTGCTAACAAAGCCTATGAATGAGACCAAGATGGCGACCATATAACTTCTTTCGAATCCATATGCCCTAACTGTTCGAAACTGAGTCACAAAGCCATTGGTCAGCCTTCTAAATCTTAACGGGTTTTTATTTCTATATCACTCGCTCTGTCGTTGTCTATAAAGCACGTACGTGCGAGGGGAGATACTGAAAATGGAGCCAGTTTCTAAACCACTGGTTTCTGAGTTTGTTTTCTTGTGCTTTTTTTAACTTAAGACAGTAATCAAATGTTGTACACGAAGTACACGGTTTGAATACATACAGAACTAATATATTTAAGGGGTTTTATGCATCGGACTCTTCTGCTTTTACAGTATTTTAGAATTTTGGATTCCCATGTTTTGGCTCCTAGCATCACCGAAGAGTCCTATGAGGACAAAACAGCTGTATGATGCAGTTTAATTCATTATTTCGCCATACTATATTCACAGTGAGAAATATGATATTCGTTAGTAAAAAATATCACTTTTTTCTGATTTGACCAATCAGAACGCTGCTTACAAATGACGTTTGGGAAAATCAAGAGCTGCCACTGTTGATTTTGCTATAAAAATGTCATAAACAGAATATCTAACAGTATCTTCAGTAATACCAAACATACTTCACTCTTGTGGCTAATATTTTGAAAAATCAAAATCAAAAATCAAAATTTAACCCCACTCGTGAAATGTATTTGGTATTAATGGAGACACTGTTAGATATCCTCTATATATATTGGCAAATAATGAATTGAACAGTATCATCATCTGTTTCGTCCTCCTAGGACTCGTCAATGTTGCTAAGCAATGGGCTAAAAGATAACTTAACACACACATATGGTGCACCTTTTAAATTTAGTAATAAATACAGTATGCCGAAAAAAATGATTTAAACTGAAGCATACAGCTGTTTCATCCTCCTAGGACTATTCAGTGATGCTATGGGCCAAAAGATGGGAATCTAAAATGTCTAAACTAATGTAGAAGAAGAAAGGTCAGATGCATAAAACCCCTTTAATTTTTGAATTTAGAAGTAAAATTCTACTTGTTCTGTATGAATTCAAATCGTGTACTTCGAAAATGTGTATATTATAAGTGAAGCTGAATTAATTATTTAACTGGACTGTATCTTATTCATTTGTAGTAGTAGTTATCTGTTTTGAGTAGTGGCACGGTACATAATATACACATCCTTATAGAAGTGGTCATTTCGTGTGTCTTTTGTATAATCCAGTAGCAAATATTTTACAAATGTGAGAATGCTAATAAAATGATAGGGAATTTACAAATGGCATACTTTTGAACACAGACATTCCAATATATCTGTATTTATTACATTTTTACCCGTGAAATATCGACAATAATTCATTCTATAAAAGTGATATTTTTCACTATTGAAAAATATCACTTTTTCTGATTTGACCAATCAGGACCCTGCTTACAAATGACGTTTGGCAAAATCAAAAGCTGCCACTGTAGATTTTGCTATAAAAATGTAATAAACAAAATATCTAACAGTATCTCCAGTTATACCATAACATATTTCACTTGTGTGGCTTATATTTTGCTGCGCACTCGTGAAAAATATCAAAATTTAGCCCCACTCGTGAAATATATTTGGTATCACTGAAGACACTGTTAGATATCCTCTATATATATTGGCAATGATATTGGGTTCTTTATCCTGTTTAACTCAATCACCCTTGATTTCAAAATTAACTTTTCTAACCATTGCATTGGAAGTGTTCAGATGTGTTTTCAGGGTGTAAATGATTGAAGCGATTGATTGCCGTGTTGATGTTGTAAAACAAGACATTTTGTATGTAACAGTTCCCTGGTATCAGACCACGTTATCACCTGATCCTAGGTCAAAGGTCAGACATTGTGACCTTATCTGACCTTTATAAATACGACTTCCGTTTTGGAAAATAATGAAATTAATCAATACATAAAAAATCGCCATGTGGATTGTTTCACTTACGCCACAATCTCATGTCAAGTTACACAACTGTACGTAAGAAAGGTCTATGTATTCATGAAACTCTCGGCAGGTATTCTGGATTGTTTTGAATATAGAAAAAAACTTTTTCTAAATTTAAGTTTCAAAGTCTGCTGGAAAACAACTTATAAGAAGGATGTTTATACAGATACAGGAAATGACCTAGAAGAATGTTTTGCAGTGCGGTCAGAGTAAACAAAGACATCCTTGTTTTCAGCAGCATACTAGATGAAATGAAATGTAAATACATACTCCGAGTCAGAGTCAGTCCACATTATTAGCGCATTGGGTCACTCCTAATGAAACAAATCGTTGTAATTACACATGTTATAGTTCATTCCAATCCACAGGATTTCTATGATGACGGATTAATTTGTCACCGATAGAATGATATAGGTAAGTACAAAATATTCAAATCATTTTAACTACGCGCATATGAGTTATTATTATGATGTGATGAGTTTCAGATCGAATAAAAATTCAAATGCAAACATATTTCATTATTTACCTCTGTCGGCCAAGTTCAGTTCGATTAACAAATGTTCGTTCATTTGAAATGTGAAGGATTCTGTATTATGTTGGTTTCATTTAAAATGTGAAGGATTCTTTTTATCAATATCTGTTAAAGAGTTATGGCGGTATGTAAAGCTTGATTTCCTCCAAAGCTGTGTTCAGGTTGTGTTTGCATCCAACCGTGCTCTCTTCTGACGCGTCTTCGGAATATTGCTATATTTGTAGTGTTATATAAACAATACTTAAAGGCCCAATATACGTAACTTATTCTGAAAAATAATGAAAAAAAATCCAGTTGATAACCATGCAAAAATAAGCCTTAAACGAAGTAAACCTGGTCGGTAACTAACAAGAAACTCTTGACAAAAAAAATCGAGGAATTGAAAATAATTCAGGTGGGGCCCACTTCAACAACAAGCCGAAGGTAGAAGACAGAAGGTAGAAGACAGTTCGGAATGGCCGCGTGTTTACAAATACCGTGTTTCAACTGCTGCTGTACCGGTAACCGCGTACGAATTAGCCTTAAATATTGCTGATATCAGTTAATCTTAACTAAATCTAGTTATTAGGATTGATTTTCGCTTCAAGTTTTGCCGAAAGTTACGTATATTAGACCTTTAATATCTCAACAGTTCTAAAAATCATATTCAATCGATTTGATTGTTTATTTATGCATTTTTGCCACTAGAAAATATTCAATCGTTAACATCTTTTCCCGTTTTCGTAAATGCCGAATTACGGGCAGTTTACCGCCATTACTCTTTTAAAGATTTTACATTTCTACAAGTGGCCGGTATAAGTGTGTTATTCTTTATAGATGGGGACGACTCACCTGTTCCTGCTGTCAGCTTTTATATGCTTTACAACGGAAGTACCGTATCCTAAGACAGGTAATTATAACGCAATATAGTCCTGTTTACTTCTAAACAAGTAGTCCAAGAGTAATTTTTTGTCGTATAGAGTTTGACATATGTTCCCCTTATATGATGTAGTTATATTTCTGAAAAGTAAGAGCAATAAATCACTACTCGCTTTTCCTGTGAAATAGAATCAAATGCACAACAACAAAAATTAAGAGACCGGTGTGTGGCACGGATCTCTGTTTTCAACTTTTCTCAAGGTAAAAAGGACTTTGAGAACCCTTTGTCGGGGTCAACCCGAGTTTCCTCTGGTCGCCATATCCTACACCAGGCATGTACCTGTCAAAATGTCCAAGTCTGATGTTGGGGGCAAACGAAACTCGGTCTACATCTAGAGCGAATCACATCAACATACTATTGCTCACTGAAATGGTGTGTACACATACTATCCATACAAACTTTGCTTTGAGTACGTGAATATGAAGGATATATATCCCACTCCGGGTAAACTGTAGGACACA
This sequence comes from Mimachlamys varia, assembly GCA_947623455.1. Lineage (NCBI taxonomy): Eukaryota > Metazoa > Mollusca > Bivalvia > Pectinida > Pectinidae > Mimachlamys > Mimachlamys varia. The sequence continues at coordinate 34,995,324 of OX392540.1, forward strand.
CTTGGCCATGCCATTGGATTCGAATATTTGTCAGTTCTGTTGATTTTTTTGTTCTGTTTTTCATTGGTGTTTTTTCATGGTCAGGTAAATGCTATCTGTTTTACTTGTTTCGGTTACTTTTATTATTTAAAGGTAGGATATTACTTTGAGAAATAATCTCTCAACACTTTTGTAGTTTAGGCAAAAAGGATCATATTTATATTTACAGCATTATGCAATGGTACAGGGTATCATTACGTCATTAAAGGTGTATTATTTAGTAGTGTCGACTACGTTCCTCTTTCTATATAGAATGTGGTAAATAAAAGGGAAATCAGGGAATACCGAAGCGTCAACAAAACCATAGTCAGAACTAAACCAGGAGCAAAATATGAACAAAAGAAAGACTTAAAAAGTACAAGAGAATAAAACCGGGTGTTTCGGAAGAGTTAGCGTCTTCTGCTTTACCGACGACACCCGCCGTGTACATCATTCTCTTATCAAAGTAAATATGAGAACCGAGTCATCATTCTCAATCACAATACGTAAGCACACGAATAAGCATATTCGAAAAAGTCCATCTTCAGATCACACAAGGATACAAATATTTCTCAATGAGGAGACCAAGACTTTATCATAGTTCTCATCAACCTGCATCTCTTGAATTCCTGTATATTAGGTTTGTTTGTCAGCAATTAACATCTATCAAGAAAATCTTGATATTTAGAGTATGCCCTAAATATAACGAATGAACTATAACATGTAAATACCATAGTTTGGCGAAGCACCGTGACGAACAAACGTCTAACCGTTAGACAAATGTGTGGAATCGCCTTACAATTCTCTAGTTAAAAGATGTTGTGATTAAAGAAGGATAAAATATTGCCGCATATTTATTTTGGTCGTTTTGGAACCCCAAAATTAGAGGGTACAAAAGGAAATGCATCATTACGCAGGGGTATTTTTTCCACTGTCGGGACGTGAAAGGGTATCGGGGTCCCATGCCCGACCATGTGGGATTCATCTGGGTACTCTGGTGTCCTCCCACAAGAAGACATCAAACGCGCTAATACTCCGACAAACATATAATGGTTCATATAACTAATGAAATAATTTTTTTCATCATAATTGATTATGTAAAACACATACATTTTGTATTTTACACGGCGGGTGTCGTCGATGAAGCAGAAGACGCTTACTCTTCCGGAACACCTTGGCCCGTATTCATGAAACCGTTCTCATGCTCAAGCGTGGATTTTGTGCTCAAGCCTTCTTATTCCGGCTATAATCTTTTAAAAAACTCTTATTTTGTCAAAGTTTTGGTGAAATATTGAAGATCAATGAAGCCGAATGCTGCTTTCAATATTAGCAATCGGCTGTGTGATCATTTACATTTTTTATATGAGTTTCAGGAAAGCCGACTTGAGCACAGAATCCATGCTTGAGCACAAGAACAGTTTCATGAATACGGACCCTGGTCTTATTGTGCTTTTACAGGGTCTCCATGTAAATCTTCCTTTGCTACTAGTTTGCCTTTACTATAATATTTTGAGTCGGATTATGTTTTTGTTGACACTTTGGTTTTCTCTGATTTTTTTATTACTGCCGAAAATTAAAAAGAAAACAATAGTATAGTGATCAAAACGGAATATATAAAACCTCGTCTCTTGTTTCAACTCGCAATTTTATACGAAAGGAAAGGTATTATTTAAACGTAAATTGTTATATTATGTCAATATGTCTTTATTTTTTCAGGTTTAGTTTTGTTACGAAATAGGAGGAACGTGAAGACTCGAGCAGAACTACGGTCGTGTGCCCGACATAACTGCAGGTAAGGTCAAGGTCACGACAATCGTCATCAGTACCTGATATCCAACGAAAACAATTCATTATTATGTCCTTGACATTTTATGACCTCATACTATCCTTCAAGCCAATAATATTGCTTCGGAGACCTCGAATGGCGAACTAATTAAATGGAGCCATACAGTTCATTTTTTGACATAGTTTATCATTCGGTGAATCGCATTGGTACTAGCGAACGTGAGTAGACTACTCTGGTAGCATCCGGGTTTACAATATACGCATTCCTTCTTTTGTTGAAACAGCTTTTAAACAAATAAAAATTGCATCATCAACAAGGTGGTGCACACGGAGACTTCAGTTTTGCCTTTAATATTCCAGAGATGTATAGCTTAAGTGACCCTAACCCCTGGATATCGAGGATGATTCCAGGGATGTACATGTATAGTCTAGAATAACGAATCAACTGCGACATGTAAACACCATAAGTTGGAGAAGCAGGGATGTTACTATCAAGAAATGGAAAGTTCACGATAGGAAAATTGAAATCGTCACGTTTATCGTATACCTTAGTAGTAAGTTCTACATGCCATAGTTTAAGTAGAGATCGAGGTAAGCGGCTGATGTAGCAAAGTCTGTTGTGTCCTTAATTTTTTGTTCAGAATGGTATATACGATCGACGTGGTCTGCAAACTTCTTGGTTGTTCATAGACAATACATCGTCGATATATCTGAAAGTGAAATTAAAAGACTTGGCTAGGTTTTTGTTACCTGTATTGATTAGCCCTTCCACAAAGTTTTCCTCGTAGGAAAACAAAAACAGGTCAGCTAAGAATGGGGCATAGTTTATTCCCATGGGAATGCCAATAGTCTGTGGAAAATCTTTAAACAACTTTCTCCTTCCTAATGTTTCTCTAACTCACTATAGTTGAGCGTTCGCCCCTATGCGGAAGGCTATTGGCTCCGTCACCAATACCAGAGTCTCTAACAATGGTAGTCACTACTCATCCCTGTGAGAAAGGCTATTTGCTCCGTTCCCAGGCCGAGACATACCGGAGTGTCTTACAATGGTAGTTGTTACTTCCTGTTTGACGCTCAGCATTATGGAGTGGAACGACTGGTTTACCCGTTGTCAGTATAATTTGACCTGGTTGGGTGTTCTGCTGGGGGCCTTTGGTAGTACTCTCAGCATTAAGGGAGTGGAACGACTGGTTTACCCGTTGTCAGTATAATTTGACCTGGTTGGGTGTTCTGCTGGGGGCCTTTGGTAGTACTCTCAGCATTAAGGGAGTGGAACGACTGGTCCACCCGTTGTCAGTATAATGTGACCGGGTAGGTCGTTCTGCTGGGGTTCGGCAGTATACTTCAGTGTGGTAGCACTTTAAATGTACTTCCGCAATAGACTTACATGAGTATGCTGCAACGTTCCAAATACACATGCATCCACATTGCATTCACCTAAAGCCGTCCTCAAATGACTGGATGTTAATAGGACACCAAAACAATCAAACCATACCAAATCCTTAGAAGATAAAACAAAATCGAAGATATTTACATGTATCAACATTACAGCCGAATAGGTTTGTTTTTACGACTACACGGTGATATCAAAGTATAAGTATGAGAAAACCAGTAAAAAGGCCATGCGTCAACAAAATGTTACATGGGGTGATTTTAAGCATGCTTAGATGTTGGTTTCTGGTCCTTATAACCGAATAATATCAAAGTGGTTAAGAATTAACCTTTGATTTTGTTTAGTTTATAAGATCATAAATCCAATAAAGCACGAGGTAAATTGCGTAAACGCGAAGCGTTTACGTTAAATTTACCGACTGCTCCATTAGATATAATCTAATAAACTAAACAAAATCAAAAGTTAATTCTTATATTGACAGTATTTTCCTGTAAATGGTTCATAACGTTTCTGTTCAATTTAGCCCCATCTGCAGACATACATTTCATTTCAAAACTTACAAACGTGAAAACAGTTCTATAAATGTAACAGCATGAAGTTTGCATATGCCGTAACTAGCTCCGCCCATGTCAATTGTTGATGACGTCATACAATTGTGATTTCGAACGGGATAATTTGCATAGCTCCGCCCACATGTATTGTCGACGTCATCGAAATTTTGCTCGTTCTCAAGTATAGTTATTGGAAAATAACACTAGTTTGCAGTACAATGGTTATCGAGTGAATATCAGCGTAGACTGTAAATATATATTCAACTAATTGAATGGAGCCCTACAGTTCATTTTTTGACATAGTGTATCATTTGATGAATCGCATTGGTACTAGCGAACGTGAGTAGACTACGCTGGTAGTATCCGGGTTTACAATATACGCATTCCTTCTTTTGTTGAAACAGCTTTTAAACAAATAAAAATTGCATCATCAACAAGGTGGTGCACACAGAGACTTCAGTTTTGCCTTTAATATTCCAGAGATGTATAGCTTAGGTGACCCTAACCCCTGGATATCGAGGATGATTCCAGAGATGTATAGCTTAGGTGACCCTAACCCCTGGATATCGAGGATGATTCCAGAGATGTATAGCTTAGGTGACCCTAACCCCTGGATATCGAGGATGATTCCAGAGATGTATAGCTTAGGTGACCCTAACCCCTGGATATCGAGGATGATTCCAGGGATGTACAAGTATAAAGTCTAGAATAACGAATCAACTGCGAAATGTTAACACCATAAGTTGGAGAAACAGTGATGTTACTATCAAGAAATGGAAAGTTCATGATCGGAAAACCAATTACGTTTATCGTATAGTTTAGTAGTAAGATGTCCATGTCGGTCATAGTTTAAGTAGAGATCGAGGTAAGCAGCTGATGTAGAAAAGTCTGTTGTGTCCTTTATTTTCAGTTCAGAATGGTATATACGATCGACGTGGTCTGCAAACTTCTTGGTTGTTCATAGACAATACATCGTCGATATATCTGAAAGTGAAATTAAAAGACTTGGCTAGGTTTTTGTTACCTGTATTGATTAGCCCTTCCACAAATTTATCCTCGTAGGAAAACAAAAACAGGTCAGCTAAGAGAGGGGCATAGTTTATTCCCATGGAATGCCAATGGTTTGCTGGAAAATCTTTAAACAACTTTCTCCTTCCCAATGTTTCTCTATCTCACTATAGTTGAGCGTTCGTCCCTATGCGGAAGGCTATTGGCTCCGTCACCAATACCAGAGTCTCTAACAATGGTAGTCACTACTCACTCCTGTGAGAAAGGCTATGGGTTCTGTCCCCAGGCCGAGACATACCGGAGTCTCTTACAATGGTAGTTACTAATCCCTGCTTTACGCTCGGTATTATGGAGTGGAACGACTGGTTTACCCGTTGTCAGTATAATTTGACCTGGTTGGGTGTTCTGCTGGGGGCCTTTGGTAGTACTCTCAGCATTAAGGGAGTGAAACGACTGGTTTACCCGTTGTCAGTATAATGTGACCGGGTGGGGTGTTCTGCTGGGGTTCGGCAGTATACTTCAGTGTGGTAGCACTTTAAATATACTACCGCATTAGACTTACATGAGTATACTGTAAGCTTCCAAATACACATGCATCCACATCGCATTCACCTGAAGCCGTCCAAAATGACTGGCTGTTAAAGGGACAGCAAAACAATCAAACCAAACCAAATCCTTAGAAGATAAAACAAAATCGAAGATATTTACATGTATCAACATTACAGCCAAATAGGTTTGTTTTTACGACTACACGGTGATATCAAAGTATAAGTATGAGAAAACCAGTAAAAAGGCCATGCGTCAACAAAATGTTACATGGGGTGATTTTAAGCATGCCTAGATGTTGGTTTCTGGTCCTTATAACATAAAATATCAAAGTGGGTATGTATGACTGTAGTTCAGTATAATATTTAAAAAAACAATATTATGTTTCTTGGCAATAGGTACGTCCATTAGTAGAAATCCAAATACGAATTCCATAGCCTTTGATATGGGGTACTAATTTTATAGATATCACTGAAAAACGGACCAAATTCTCGATAAATGTTATAATAATTTAGCAATCTATTTTCAAAAAAAAAAAAAAATCAAGATTTCACTGTTTTTCTTTCTCTTTTTTTGTCGGATTGAATTATGCACCTGTTTTATTTTAGCAAAACTGCCTGCCCGAACGAAGATGGCTGGCATTTGTATGGATCAGATTGGGGTTGCTGTGGTAACTATGAGGGCTGCTGCACGTGGGCGTCTGTCATCTGTTTCGCACATGACGTCATATGTCAGTGCTGTGACTACGGATGGTGGTGCGGACCGGAATGTAGACCAGAACCCGAGTGCTTCCTTCCGGGACGGAAAGTCCCGAGCCTATACGAAGGTTTGGACCATAGTGTTGTGAACGAAATTCCAGATTCCATGCCACAAAAAGGTAATCCAAGATACGTAAATGGACCAGCGCACAAAAGTTCTCAAGAGGGGCAACACAAATCTGAACAAAGCAATAATATTCCAAAAGAAAGATTTACTTCCAGCAAAAATATCGATAATAATTTAAGAACTAGAGAGGGGAGCGCCATTGGAAATGTATCTGAAATTATAGAACCGTTGGCAAGCAACGAAATCAACGAAACGGAACGCGACTTTTACGCGCAACATATGATGCAGAAATTAAATTATTCAAATGACAACAAAGATAATTCTTCTTTTGCTGACGATTTTGATACAGGACAAACAAGTACTGATAATCGCAATGATAGTATAGGCAATGCCACACAATACGCCATTAACGAATCTTCTTATGCTATCGATCAACTCGAGAAAAATGAAACATCACAGACCCAATCTCACAAAGTTATTAAAACCGACCAAACAGCAAAACATAGCGATGAGAGATTACTTAATAGTTCTTTAGAAACCATTGGCGAGGAAGAAGAAGCTTACGACACGATAAACCGGACAACAATGACTAATATAACAGGGCAGGACGAGGATTATAATTCTACGACCATAAAAAGCCAGACATATGGAGATAACGGCATCACAGAGGGAAGCAAGCTTGGAGCGACGGGAAATGACAACACAGAAGACACGAACTCTGAGACAGGAGATACAGACTCTGAGACAGGAGATACAGTTTCTAGGACAGGAGATACAGACTCTGAGGATTTATTCCAAAGTTTCATTCACGTAGCAAGAATGTCTTCGTCATCGCCAGAGGTTCCTGATCCAGAACAAGAAAGCGTGGTAGAAGAGGACGGTAGTGGGGCACTGTGATACGTAATAACGTGTTAACCTCTGAAGACGCTTTCGAACTATTCCAACTCAAAGGTTGGAATAGTTCATTGTGAAATTTCAGGGGTCAATGAGTTAAACGAAAACAACGCTGAGAATCAGCAATTGATATTGTGGTACGACCGGAACAATCTATATATACTTCAGTCCCTCAGTCTGAAGACGAGTGTAGCATGGTGTAGCAAGATAATGAAGCAAACCCGGTGCGAACCTCGCATTCCTTCTGTCTGAATAAGAACGCGTCGCTCAGTGACTAGAAAATACCGAAGACATAAAAGATAATGTATTCAGTCATCATTACAAGTTAGAAAGGTCCCGGACTAGAACCCCGGTCTGGTCGTGCATATTCACTATCTTGTTGCGTTAGTTGCCCTACAAAATATACCCACGGAAGGTTAATAGTTTTGTGTGTTTTCGGGTCGAAAGCTTTGTTAAAGGAGGGGAGAATGTGGCGTATCTGGACGGCGTCGATCGTCGGCGACAAGATAGCTCCATTTGTTGAGCGTCACGTCAGTCCATCGTCGGAAACCCACGGTACACTTCTCTGACGTTTGTGTTACGTCGGAAACCCACGGTACACTTCTCTGACGTTCGCATCGAACGTCAGAGAAGTGCACCGTGGTTTTCCGACGATGCAAACGTCAGAGAAGTGTACCGTGGGTTTCCGGCGATGCAAACGTCAGAGAAGTGTACCGTGGGTTTCCGGCGATGCAAACGTCAGAGAAGTGTACCGTGGGTTTCCGGCGATGCAAACGTCAGAGAAGTGTACCGTGGGTTTCCGGCGATGCAAACGTCAGAGAAGTGTACCGTGGGTTTCCGGCAATGCAAACATCAGAGAAGTGTACCGTGGGTTTCCGGCGATGCAAACGTCAGATAAGTGTACCGTGGGTTTCCGGTGATGCAAACATCAGAGAAGTGTACCGTGGGTTTCCGACGATGCGTCAGTCTAGAGTTCGGAATCCTTGTTTCGGTTTCCGGCCTGGCTGTGCATTTTCCCTTTCCCGTTACAGTTCACATTATATCTTTGTAGACTATCTGGAAAATCGCCATTATATTGACAATAAATTAATCACGACGGACTAATCCCTTGGTGCGTCAAAGTGATTAATTCTACAAGAGATACATGAGGTAATGTATGTATAAAACTAAATGGGATTTACATTGTAATAATAAAAACAAGGTTTTACTTATAAAATGGAAAATGTTCGTTTTTTTTATAATTATTAACCCTGCTCTATTGTGTGAAAATAGCAAGGTGTCGTCACTAAAGAAGAATTTGATCTTGCACTGTATCACTTTTTGTGAAGTTATCGGGAAAAAATACTTGAATGCTTCCATTGGTAAATATTATACAAATAAAGTTATATCACACAGAATTGCTTCCTTGAGCTGATTTCATTTATTTCAACCAGTCGGTAATGTTTTGCAGCCGAGTAGATTTCGGATTGTGCTGAAGATAGAGAAAGGGTGGAAAAAAAATAAGAAACTCAAATTGATTAATTTGACTAAACACCCACCCTGGCAGGTGGGTGTTTAGGTATTTCAGGTATTCTAGATTGAGCTAAGACACGGAAAAAAGAAAAGCGCCACTATAGTGTTAACAAAAGGCCCAAAAAATAAAGACTTCTTATTTTACAAGTATGAAACAAGTTATCCAACTTATATCAATAACTCTGGTTCGCACGGATGTTAGCGCGCGAAGGGCATTAAAATGGGAGGAAACAAGAGTACCTGAAAAAAAAACACGTGGTCGGACAGGTGACCCCATACATTTTCACGTCCAGTCGGGGAAGAGACCCAATGAACCTGCATCACTCACCTTATGATTTAGTTATTTTTTAAAGAACAGCTTAGATTTAAACTTTTTTACTCCTGTGACGCTGAAGATATGCAAAGCTCAAAACCTTCCCTTGCCTTCTTCCAAGAAGCTTCCTACCCAATAACATGCCTTTCAGTATTTCAGAAGCTTGAAGGTTTTGTTATATTTTACCCCTGTGACCTTAAAGAAAATCCTAGTGAACGAAGTCCTCATACATAAGCTACAAGCAAAATATGTCCCAAGGCCTGGAAGTCGATTGAAGGCTTTGACATATTACCCCGTGACCCATAATGTAGGTCAAAGACAAATATTTGTTTGGGTCCTTCCAGGGAAGCTACCAGCGAAATACAAATATATTTCCCTAGACCTTTTGGGAATTTTAGAAGATGTCGTTTGAGAGGTTTGGGAACGTTTGACCCTGTGACCTTGAAAGAAGGTCAAAGTATTTTTTGTTCGCAAACTTTGCTCAGCTACTTCTAAGGAAAGTACCAGCCAAATACCATGTCTCTAAGCCATGTTTGATTCCTGTGACCTTGAGTGCAGGTCAAAGTTCAAACTTTAATCGGCTCCTTCCATGGATATCTGCCAGCCAAATCTCAGATGTCATGTGAATATTTTGACATTTGACCCTCGTAACCTTGATTGTAGGTCAAGATTGTCTTTTTTCACAAGAAAGCTACCAGCCATATATCATTTCTCTAGTCCTTTCAGTATTTCAGAATATGTTGTTTAAAGGAAAATTTGACGGATGCAGGAAAATGGATGAAGGAAACCACACCATGTTATTAGTTCACTTGGCTCTTTGGGCAAGGTGAGCTTAAAAACATAACAATAAAATCCTCTAATCTTCAATCTTTTTATTTGTATAGTTTTGATGACAATACAATATGGATTGTATCATGATATCACAGAAAAGAATATTTTGATAAATAGGGACATTTAATGACAAGCACGGACAAAAACAATGGAATACAATTCACAATTTCTCCTACTATATCTCAATAGTGACTTTAAAATGTTTAAAGTTGAACTAAAACTTTCTCACTGTTTTCTTTTGAAATGATATTAATATTATTTTATGCATGTGATTTCATCACCTACATAACTAAATATGCAAGCAAAAATTACATGGCTGCAACGTTGTACAGTAATACTCACAATCATACTTGTTTTTCATACATCATATTGTTCGGTTTTTCCTTTACACAGTTAGCTCCCCTTACATAACATCTGTTTACCAAGAAGCTTAACTGGTCGAGTAAATTTTAAACTTCTAAACCTTCAATTCATATTTCAAAATAGAGCATGTGGTTAGTACACTACATTTACAGAATCATCAATAAAATACAGTATCATGGTAACTCAACTTTAACCAAATACCATTATTATGGTAACTCAACTTTAACCAAAATACAGTATCATGGTAACTCAACTTTAACCAAAATACAGTATTATGGTAACTCAACTTTAACCAAAATACATTATCATGGTAACTTAACTTTAACCAGTTAATGTTCACACCTGTATACACATATATTGCACTTAAACAATTTTCCTAATCATGTACTGTAAAATGTACATATTTCAGCAGTTATCTTAGTTTAGGGATTGTCACACTAAAAGCACCCTCCTAATAACGACTGCACTATGGCAGTTACGGTATATTGCTTTCTACAGCAAGTAAAGTCAGTGGGCCAATATTCATCAATAAGTAAATCAGTCTGACTTTGGTTATGTGCTGAAGTTTGAGTGAGCCAAAATAAGCATATTTACGGTTTACACAAGTTTATCTTCTCAGACTTTCTCAAACTTAATATTTCATTTTTAATTAGCACTTACTGAGGAAAGAATGTCAACAAAACAAAATTTCACTTATTTGTATGTACTGACAATATGTGTATTTCAAATCGATTTCAATTTAATCTTGTGTGCGCAAAAAGTCCTGTAATAATTTGAATGTCATATGGCAAGAATTCAATAACACTATAAATTAAGAACTTTACTGAATGATATATATATATTCTTTTTTAAAGGAATATATGAAGATGCATATACACACTTTAAAACATAAATAACTTACGTATATTTTTGCTACGAGTAGTCAGGCAACACAGTGGATAGCAGATTCTTTTTTCAAAGACAATGTTGTTTCCAGATAAGATGTAATGTATTACGACATCACTAGCCTTACAGAAAGTTTTCCCAGGGAGAACAGTAATGAGGAATTCTCATTGGGATGTGAGGAATCATTTTGAAACAATACAACACATCCTCAATAATACTCTAGGGGTTTCACTCACTTTCTCTGTATTAGCCCTGGAATATGTCAAAGTAAAACTGAATGTAGGACTGGTTCAGCTTGGTTCTGATTTATGTCTTGTAAACAGCTATAGTCATTGAAGTATGTGCTATTTTAAGTGATGGAGGAAAGCCATGTTTCCTGCAGGAAAACCACTAACTATCGGCCATTATCTGGCATCTATCCGACAGACACCTTCAAGCCTTCAGTCAGAGATGGAGAGCTAGTGGTAGCAGAATGTCAGACACCTGAAGGTTTGAGCCAAGCAAATTTATGGGTGAAAGTAAAAAAAAACTGAAAAACTGAAAAAAAATTTAAGTAAGAAAAAGCTGAAAAAAATGAAAATAAATTTATTGACCCTCCAAGTGTCAAAAAACGGAATTCCGTCACAAAACAGAAAACTATCACCAATGCCATTTGATTGGCCTGGCCATGGATATTACAACCTGCTCCATTACTAGACTGAAAACTGTCCTTAAAAAATTACAGATCCAGAGAAGCTACACCAGTCTTAAAAGTCAGTCAGTTCTACTGTTACATCCATGACAAATTCTTTTGCGTACATCAAAGGTTTAAGCTCGCCTTCATCCATAAGGTGGCATACTTTTAGGCTTGGGTTTTACTATGACATATTCCTGTGGTAGTGACAGTGTATTTAGAGAGCGGTACTCTGGGAATATTAATTAAGAATGAAGAGAACAACTAGAGTTTATTCTCACTTATATATAACTTGTCTTGTAAACATGGGAAACAGACTTGTTAAATTTCTCTTCCATTCATTCAAACATCCTTAAAAACAGGGACATTAACCCCTGTGAAAAAGTTGCACACAGAAAAGTGCGAAATTCCAACTATACACTACCAGATTTGCTAAAATCTTCTTTCACTCATTCAGCCATTCATAGTGAGCGCAGAAAAAACATTCATTAACCGATGTCGCAATCTTCGGCACAGGAGACTAGGCATGATCTCATAGAACTAACTAAATAGAGCAAGTCTTGTGGGCATTTAGGAGTGATTAAAATGTGTCCTTATAGATGTTTTGATGGGTATGATGCTCCGGCTCCCCCTTTTTGTCTTGTCGGAGAGTCTGTTATTATTGTCACCTGTCAAACAGAAAAAATTCTTGAACAAATATTTCAATTGATTGTAAAATAATTTCAATTTATTGATGTTCTTTGAACATATTTCAGAATTGTTTAATAATATTATGTATTCAGGTCAAGATTCGGTAGCAATGCTCAATGTACTATGTTCTACAGCCCCCTCATCCCGATTCACAATCTCTTATTCAAATTCAGTTAAGTGTTTGAAATCTATAGTCTATAGGAAATATCAAAGTAAATAAGACTATCAATGCCATAATGTTGTTATAGTAAAACCTGTTGATTGGTATTATTTCAGCATATGAGAAAATTTTCTTCAGGAAATATTAATTTTCTTCTTAACTTTCACAGATCTCAAAAAAGATCTCAGTTTTGAAACAGTCAACCATTGCTCTCTTAAAATCTTAAAACTCAAAGATCTCATTTAATTCAAAGTATATCATTGGTTCCGGCCAAGATAAACACTTTACTGTCAAACTCATTTTATTGCAATACTCAATACAAAGTTTTTCCACAATTCTGTCAGCTTCATAAAATCAAGTTATATTGTATTTGAAATTTCAAGAGGACAAAAACTTCAGAATGAAATTATTGAAGTCCATCATCAGAATAATTGATTCAAAGGATTTTCAATTTCACTTTATTGGTGAAATAACATTTCTTTCTACATATTTACACAACAAAAACTGTGACATAACATACCTTGTTGAAAACTCCTCTTCCAAAGTAATCTGCCACCACAGAAAATCCATCTTGTGATCTCTCCAGCTGGAAAATGTAGTCACATGATTAACATACACGGTATGGTAGAGGTTATAAGCAATCATCAACACTGTAATAAAGACAAGGGCATTATAGTTATTGTTCAGCAAACTCATTCAAAGTGAAGAGATTTAACAATAATTTTTTTATGCTAAAAATTATACATTGGGCTTATGAGACCACAAATCATGAAACCTTTTCCAGAAACTATTTTCAGATCTTTATAAAGCACAATCTCTTTATAAAGAACTTAACAGTAAATCAAAACTAGACTGTGTTGGATTTTTTCAGATTTAGAACCTAGTCTGTAATTTCTGATACTGTGACAGGCCTGAATCAATATTGAGGACATACCTTCCTCGACGTATGTAATGAACCTAGAACTGTATAGGATGCAGTGTGTCCTTGGTTACTGTTACAGTCCTTAAATGACTTACGACACACAATATCCCGGTCCGTGATTACTATTACAACACACCATGTCCCGGTTCGTGATTACTATTACAACACACAATATCCCGGTCCGTGATTACCATTACAACACACAATGTCCCGGTCTGTGATTACTATTACTACACTCAATGTCCCGGTCCGTGATTACCATTACAACACTCAATGTCCCGGCCTGTGATTACCATTACAACACACAATGTCCCGGTCTGTGATTACCATTACAACACTCAATGTCCTGGTCTGTGATTACCATTACAACACTCAATGTCCCGGTCCGTGATTACCATTACAACACACAATGTTCCGGTCTGTGATTACCATTACAACACACAATGTCCCGGTCTGTGATTACCATTACAACACACAATGTCCCGGTCCATGATTACCATTACAACACACAATGTCCCGGTCTGTGATTACCATTACAACACACAATGTCCCGGTCCGTGATTACCATTACAACACACAATGTCGCGGTCTGTGATTACCTTTACAGTCCTTAAACGACTTACGACACACAATGTCCCGGTCTGTGATTACCATTACAACACACAATGTCCCGGTCTGTGATTACCATTACAACACACAATGTCCCGGTCTGTGATTACCATTACAACACACAATGTCCCGGTCTGTGATTACCATTACAACACACAATGTCCCGGTCCATGATTACCATTACAACACACAATGTCCCGGTCTGTGATTACCATTACAACACACAATGTCCCGGTCCGTGATTACCATTACAACACACAATGTCCCGGTCTGTGATTACCATTACAACACACAATGTCCCGGTCCGTGATTACCATTACAACACACAATGTCCCGGTCTGTGATTACCATTACAACACACAATGTCCCGGTCCGTGATTACCCTTAAGACACACAATGTCCCGGTCTGTGATTACCCGGTCGGTGATTACCATAACAACACACAATGTCCCGGTCCGTGATTACCATTACAACACACAATGTCCCAGTCTGTGATTACCATTACAACACTCAATGTCCCGGTCCGTGATTACCATTACAACACACAATGTCCCGGTCTGTGATTACCATTACAACACTCATGTCCCGGTCTGTGATTACCATTACAACACACAATGTCCCGGTCTGTGATTACCATTACAACACACAGTGTCCCGGTCTGTGATTACCATTACAACACACAATGTCCGGGTCCGTGATTACCATTACGACACACAATGTCCCGGTCTGTGATTACCATTACGACACACACAGTGTCCCGGTCTGTGATTACCATTACGACACACAATGTCCCGGTCCGTGATTACCATTACGACACTCAATGTCCCGGTCTGTGATTACCATTACGACACACAATGTCCCGGTCCGTGATTACCATTACAACACACAATGTCCTGGTCTGTGATTACCATTACGACACACAATGTCCCGGTCTGTGATTACCATTACGACACACAATGTCCCGGTCCGTGATTACCATTACGACACACAATGTCCCGGTCTGTGATTACCATTACAACACACAATGTCCCGGTCTGTGATTACCATTACGACACACAATGTCCCGGTCTGTGATTACCATTACGACACACATTGTCCCGGTCTGTGATTACCATTACGACACACAATGTCCCGGTCCGTGATTACCATTACAACATACAATGTCCCGGTCCGTGATCACCATTATGACACTCAATGTCCCAGTCTGTGATTACCATTACGACACTCAATGTCCCGGTCTGTGATTACCATTACGACACACAATGTCCCGGTCTGTGATTACCATTACAACACTCACCTGATTATGGAAGAACTCGTGTAGATCCTTACTCTGTTCTTGTGCTCGTATAATATCCATGATTTTTCTGTAATTGACAACACATTATTTTTTTTTTTTTAATATAAATTTATTTTACAACAATTATAAAACAACCATCTGATTAGTTTCCATGAGATGTCACAATATTATGTATCTAGGAACGGGTGTGTATATTCAGTCCAGTTAGCAAAATGCTTCAACATCAAATTCCCAGCAACCTAACATGATACTATACTGAAGTTATACCAATTAAGTTCCTCAAAAATACCTAGATGTGTAACAGCTTGACCTTGGATCTTTACCTATGACCTTGGTCGTATAATTTGTCTAAAGGGCATCCAAAGATTGACAAATAACAATAGCTATATACTACAGTGAAGTTTTGAAGTACAGTTATAACAAAGTTCCTCAAAAATACCTAGATATAACAGCTTGACCTTTGATCCTTACCTATAACCTTGACCGTATTTATTTGTCTAAAGGGCAACAAAAAGGTGACAAATTGCAACAAGTAATACAATAGCTGTATTTTGTAATGTGAAGATTAATATATTTACCTGTTTTCTGGTGCACAAACTGGGCATTCAGAGTCATTCTCTGCATAATTTTCGAAACAACTGGAAATTAAAATAAGTTTTATTTAGCGTCCTCATATTTTTCCCTCCATTAAAGCACTATATTATTATTGGCAGAAATCTACACAGTATTCAAAGTTTTCCTGGAACATGTAATGCAATTGACATTTTTCTTTTAAATCAGTTCAAAAGCATTAGTGACATCCTACCATTATAAAGTTGGACCTTGTTATCTGATGCTGTTTTCAGCTGAGCTTTGATAAAGCCTTGTAAGGCATGCATGGTGAAATCTATACTTACTGTTGGTGGTAGGAGTGAGGCTCACACAGGAAGTGAGGTGTAGAGGGGGGGGGACGTTACAATGGGACAGGAGACTGACGGAGTGGTGACATCTATACTTACTGTTGGTGGTAGGAGTGAGGCTCACACAGGAAGTGAGGTGTAGGGGGGGGGGGTGTTGTGTTACAATGGGACAGGAGACTGACGGAGTGGTGACATCTATACTTACTGTTGGTGGTAGGAGTGAGGCTCACACAGGAAGTGAGGTGTAGAGAGGGGGGGGGGGGGAACGTTACAATGAGACAGGAGACTTGACAGAATGGTGACATCTATACTTACTGTTGGTGGTAGGAGTGAGGCTCACACAGGAAGTGAGGTGTAGAGGGGGGGGGGCGTTACAATGGGACAGGAGACTGACGGAGTGGTGACATCTATACTTACTGTTGGTGGTAGGAGTGAGGCTCACACAGGAAGTGAGGTGTAGAGGGGGGGGGACGTTACAATGGGACAGGAGACTGACGGAGTGGTGACATCTATACTTACTGTTGGTGGTAGGAGTGAGGCTCACACAGGAAGTGAGGTGTAGGGGGGGGGGGGTGTTGTGTTACAATGGGACAGGAGACTGACGGAGTGGTGACATCTATACTTACTGTTGGTGGTAGGAGTGAGGCTCACACAGGAAGTGAGGTGTAGAGAGGGGGGGGGGGGGAACGTTACAATGAGACAGGAGACTTGACAGAATGGTGACATCTATACTTACTGTTGGTGGTAGGAGTGAGGCTCACACAGGAAGTGAGGTGTAGAGGGGGGGGGGGGGGCGTTACAATGGGACAGGAGACTGACGGAGTGGTGACATCTATACTTACTGTTGGTGGTAGGAGTGAGGCTCACACAGGAAGTGGACAGACGGTAGTTCCAGAGGATGATTACATATGTTACATTTAGATGCCTGGAATATTTTTGCTCTGAAAAATACAAGTTCACCATA
Source organism: Mimachlamys varia (assembly GCA_947623455.1). Lineage (NCBI taxonomy): Eukaryota > Metazoa > Mollusca > Bivalvia > Pectinida > Pectinidae > Mimachlamys > Mimachlamys varia. The sequence goes on from OX392540.1 coordinate 35,012,462, forward strand.
AAAATTAATGTTTATTTAATCACTCCTGGGATGTTTTCACCCTAAGAACATTATTCACCAATTTCTGTATACAATTGAACATTGCTACTTCAAAGTCAGCAGGACTCGGAGAAAACTTTGATTAATCTGTGGATTTGGTATAAGCAAATTTCATATATTTAGTGTGAATTTTGGCGGGAACTATGAAATACTTGAAACTTAATGATTACTTAGTTTTTGAAGTTTGAAATCACGAAATTTGACTATATAGATGTGAGCAGCAAGGATAACTCTATCAATTCCACTTCTTTATAATAAGGGCTTAAATAAACCTGACAATTCTATTGTGTTTATTGTATAACATGTATTGAACATTCATTGTTTTCATGGTTGATATAATTTACGGACCCATGAAAATTAATTACCAAAAATAAAGTTTATATACTTGAATGCAATCGGTTTTACATAAGGATTGAAAGTTTGTTTTTTAACTTGCATAGCATTATGGAAGTTCAAAAAATGGATTTCTATTGATATATTTTCATTTTTACTATAGAACAATTGCTTAATTTTATTTATATTTTTTTCTGATAATTAGTTTATTATCTGTGTTTGTATATGTGTCTTAATTTCAACGACATTGGCAGAACAGCCCAGTTTGAATAAAATTGGCACCAATGATAGTACCGGTAAGTTGAGCATTTGACACAAGGGCGTTCTCCATGTTATTCAAAGCGGAGCTACAAGGCTCTCATTGAAGAAGCTTGATCTATTACATCATAAGTAAAACGCACATGAATAAAATTGGCACCAATGATAGTACCGGTAAGTCATTTGAGCATTTGACGCAAGGGCGTTCTCCATGTTATTCAAAGCGGAGCTACAAGGCTCTCATTGAAGAAGCTTGATCTATTACATCATAAGTAAAAACCACATGCTATGGCTCGGGGACTTTAACCAGCATTTCTGCTGATAATGTTCATAGAGTGGGTTGCAGTGCAAATGTAAATATATGGTATATCCACAAAATTTCTATAATGAAAACATCCAATTAGCTTCTAACCATGAGAGAAATTACCCAAGAATAATTAATTTCATGCAGTAAAGTTACTGATTGATGACATTGTCATAAATGTGTAACAGAAAAACTTCGCCTTTTCACCCTACGTACACAATGAGAGTTATTCTATCAGTAGTACAACAACACAGCAGGCATGATAATTAACTTATTCTCCCCTGAACACACATTTGAGCTCTTCCAATACAAAGGTTGGAATAGTTAATTTTGAAATTTCAGGGGTGAATATGTTAAATGTCAAATTGTTAATTGCCTCATTGCTATGACAATGGTGAAAAAAATGCATTTCGTTTGCTAAAAAAAAAGACAAAAAGTCAAACTTACGTAGTTTTCATCTCCTCAATCTGTGCCCGTTTCTTCTCTGTGTCTTCCCGATATTGTTTGATGAGCCTTTCATCTTCGGCGATTTGATCGTTTTCCAGCTGAAGTCGTCTTATGATGTAGTCCTACGGTAAAAAGTCAATGTACAATCTACACACAAGTAATTGCTTTACAGCAATCAAGTGATCTCCCTTTTATGGAACAGGAAACAATCAAAATAAAGTTTTTTTGTGGGAGGTTATATTATGTAACAGCAATGAGCCTGTGGCACCCCAACACAGAGTTGGGGAAATAAAAATCCAATTTGAACCTAATTTTTTTTTTTAAGAAATGAATAAAGGGGGTTTTCTTCTGGCTTAGACAGACTTATTTTCTCAAGTTAATTTAACAGTCATTGCTTACATATTTACAGTTAATTAATTGGATGATTTTGATGCTAATTAAGACTCCAAGTTATGTTGCTGGAATTTCTGAAAACATTGATTTGGTGTAGGCACAGCAATGGAAAAGTCCAAAGTCTTTTATTTCAAGTCATAATTGTTGTTAGTTACCTTGACAACCGACAGGGTTGCTGTGGAGTTGTGAGCTAATGTTTGTATCACCAACAAGGGAGGTAATAAATTCTTTTTATCAATTTCTGGTCTTCAGTCAAGGTAAACAACTATATTCTGATACAGATCTAAATAAATGATTAACAATACAAAATAAACACAATTTAAGGTAGGTGAGTATGATGTTCCTGTAACAAAAGCTAGAATTGTAAGCCAATGGCTAACTAAAACACCCTGCCTCAATCTTTGCAATTCAAACTTTTATAAGACAATGTTAATGATGATGAACAACTTTTTTTCTGCAAATTTATCTACACATCAACCCAAACATATCTGCGTAATTTCATAGAAATTGGTTCACAGGTTTAAGAATATTTTTTCAGCCAAAATTTTCCAAAAAACCCTCTTTATAGTGCCCTAGTTACCATGGCAACCAAAGGTCTGCATAAAATAATTACACATAGTACATAACATTCCTTTGAAACTTCATTGAATTTGGTTCAAAGGTTAGGAGGAGTTGTCTAGTCGGTTTATAGGTTTATAGGTTTAGATGGTGTTTCGCCGACAAATTAGTGTTCAACAAGAAATTGGGTATTTTGACATGGTTACCATGGCAACCAAAATTTCTGCAGAACACTACCCGGCATGAACATGTAATGAAGGTCCCTAACATTCCTGTGTAGTTTTACTTCAATCTGGTCAAAGGTTTATGACTTCATTGCGGGGGGTATACCCCAGTAATCATTTGTTTTTATCTGAATGCAAATATAGCAAATCAAATCCCCAGCGAACAAAAGCAGCTATACAGTAAGGAGAATTATTATCATCCATTAGTCTCATTTGAACCTTACCAATTACCAATGAATGAAGTTTATGAAGTTAACATATAGTTATAGAGTAAATGATTTAAAAAGTATTGGTTTTACCATGCAGAATTATTGACATCAAGTGCTTAACCACCCTTCAACACAAGATAGGTCATTAGGGCCATTAATTAAACAAAACCTGCCAACCCTCCCTATTTTGGAGGGAGAATCCTGATTTCGGACCTAAAACTGAGCATATTCAACCAGTGAATTTGCTTAACTATTTCAGTTTTTTAATGATGATTTCATCTGAAAAACTAGCTGGAAAGAAGCCATTTAAAAGTGTCATTTTTCCTTTGAGTGTACATACATACATAATATTATTTATGCCTTAAATTCTGAACACGCATGGACATTTTAAAAGTTGACAAGTAGGAATTAACTCATTGTGATCAGAGATATTTTCTGACAAGGATACGTGAAAGGACCTCCATGAGTTGTGATTTACAGTTATCCTCCTTCCTGGCGAAGTACGACAGCGCCTGTACCCACAGGTTCGGGTCCTGTCCCCTGGGGAAAAAATTCAATAATTATCCACAGGTACATGTACTAAGTAATAGCAAAATATTTCACAGCTTCATTTGATATTGGAGCAAGAAAATATCTATAAGACATGTTGCTCCCACTGCCATGTGAAACCAGTTAAGTGTAATTAATAACATTGAATCGGGAAGGGACAAGCTAAAGCTTGTGTCTTTTGTAACTGTTAAAAAATAATTAACTCGAGTGAAATAAATTCAATATCCAACAACCACTCGTTGTGTAACCTCTATATAATTCATTATTGCGCTTATCTGTTTAATTTTGATCATGCATCAATTTCAGTGTGCCAAAATACGTATGTTTACAGTTTATGCATTGCAGATAACCAGGGTGAGAATTTCACTAATTTCCGGGCTTAGACCCGAGGACCTTGTCCTTATAGGCTTGCAGAACCCTTAGCTAACTCATACACCCCTGAAATTCCACAGTTAACTATTCCATCCTTTGAATTGATAGTTTCAATCTTCAGGGGTGAATAAGTTAATTATTGATACCTGATCACAGCTTTCTCTCAACCGCTCATAAATATAAACTTTAATTATGCTTTAGCCAAAGGTAATGAAATCTGATTGGTCTGCTGTCAAAAGATATTGATTCACAACAACTGTGATGCCGTACAAACTTACCCGAACTTTTTACACGTATCAATTACATGGACAAAATCATCATGCTCCATATGGTAGCGTAGAATCTGCTGGTATCTGTTGAAAATAAAATCAGGGAAATTTGTCTTTAAGAAATTAGTCTTGGTCCACCTAGACAAAAGACAGCTCACCAGGGCTATTACTCTGAACCGACACTATCACATCATCACTATATATAGTGTAACCAGACCAACTCTATCAATATCGTCACACATTTCATATGGCCTTGACGTCGGTGCAAAGTGACGGGTTCACATCACAGCTTATTTTTTGTAGGAAAGTATAGAAAATGATTAATTTGGAGACAGAAAAATCTAAACCCTCTGGTTAAGATTTATGACTTTTTGCACGAAACTTCTCGCTAAAATTCATAAATCTTACCCTTGTGTTGTAATTTCTCAATCTACATGAACAGGAGTGATAGATTCTATTTTTCTTCTTCAAATTATCCTATATTACTGAAAATAGTTTGAGAATCTATGCCAAACAAATATTCATATATAATTATACACAATCTATAACATCAAGTTTGACTTACAGGTGGGCCTTCTCGTACAGGTAAAGTATTCCAGCCTTGAAATTATTCATCTGACACAACACCAGGGCCTGGTCAAGGTCATAGCGTGCCTGAAGGTCAAAGTCAAGGTTAAAATTAAGAAACATCCATTTTTGTTTAAACTTTTTAATTGTAACCTATTATATACTCTAAACTTCATCATAAATGGTTCATATTGAAGATTTTTTTGATTAAGAAACTCTCCTGGGTTTATAACACAAATAAAAAGTCACCACAAATTATGCCAAGATTAAAGGCCCATTATACGTAACTTTCGGCAAAACTTGAAGCGAAAATCAAGCCTAATAATTTATTATATTTATAGATTTAGTTAAGATTAACTGGTATCACCAATATTCAAGATGAATTCTTTTGCGGTTACCAGTACAGCAGCAGTTGAAACACGCTATTTGCGCTAAACATGCGACCATTCCGAACCGTCTTCTACCTTCGATTTGTTGTTGAAGTGGGCCCCACCTGAATTATTTTCAATTCTTTGGATTTTTTGGTCAAGAGTTTCTTGTAAGCTACCGCTCAGGTTTACTTCGTTTTAGGCTTATTTTTGCATGGTTATCAACTGGATTTTTTTTCAGAATTTTTCAGAATCACAAAAATTTCCCTGAAGTTACATATATTGGGCCTTTAAGTTATACTTTTTTAAAAACTTTTTTTTTCAAATGTAAAAAGAAAAATTAAATGTAATGAACTCCTTATGAACAAAGTTAATCTGAACTTCACTAAAATTATGGCAGGACATTCTGAGAATCTATTATTGAAAACCCTTTCAATGGTCTACTGGAGTATTGCAGAAATAAGTTATTTAGTTCTTTTAGATCGTGATGGGGTTGCGATTCGAAATTAGTTATACATATGGAATCTTATAGCTTCCAAATAAACAGTGTTGCAGTACAATATCTTAAACATCGACAATAACATTTCAAAAACTGGCAAAATAACATTATAGGTACTTTAATTCCAAATAAAATTCAAAACAAAAAGAATTTTCTTACATCTGGGTTCTTTAAAAGGTCTTCCGTTCTTCTCACTTTCTCTGTTCTTACCTGTAAAAAATAGGAAACAAATTTATTAATTGAACTACATTGTATTATAATATGCACAGAAAATATGTATTTAATCTCAAAACTGCTTTAATTTATAACTACTATGTCTTCATATTTGTTGTTTATACAAACAAATCCACAGGCTACTGGAATATTAGGCCCACAAATGATGGCGTATTTCATGTAAGATCTAACATAGGTGGTTTTCTTAGCAAATACAATATCTTACAAGTCTCTTTTGAAGAAGAGGCCCAGAGGGCCTGTTTTTTATTAATCATGAGAAAATGCTTTCAATTAAAAGATTTTCACAAATATTTCCATAGATTGAGTCTCCTTTGCTTAAGAATGTTCAAGCCTGAATAAATATCCAACCATGCTACGATCTACTTTAATATCATTATCACCAACTGTCTCCTGCTGATACAAGATCTGTTTTTAGATATTTGATCCCTTTGATCTTGAAAGTAGGCCAAGGTCAAGTAAGGTACAGTACCTAATAGCTATAAGTATGTATTACTACTTTTGGCCTCCAGTTTATTTAGAAAAAAGTTTTTCAGTTGTGTTTTTTTTTTTTTTTTTAACAATATGACAACATAAGAGGAAAAATAGTAGAGAACAGCTAGGATGATGACCTTAAAAGTAGGTCAAGGTCATTTCTTTAAGGAAAAATTATAGCACTTTCATACCTACTGGCCAAACATCATGACCCTATAAAAAGGTCATCCAAATGTTAATATGAATTTGTTACAAAAACATCCAAAAAACCAAAAAAATTGTGCCAAGTGAGCTTATAAAATACACACTTAGTCTAGTTCTTAGCTCCCGAAGACACATTACAGATCTTCGAATTCATTGGTTGGAATAGTTCATTAAGAAATTCTGCAGGTGAATGAGTTAATCATGGCTTAGAATATACTTACAGAGCTATCTCTTTCGTGTACATAATCATGGAGATAGAGCTCCAGTACCGTGTTGTACAGTAAACTTGGGGAGTTAGGCTGTACCTGTAAATGAAATAAAACACCAACATCAATATCTCGAACTGGATGTCACTGACACATGGACATCAACATTATGTCAAATTACAGTATGATGCTGATGACCTGTTGATGACACACTGGAGTTGTATGCTGCAACTAATTATATAAGTGGTTAAGACTTCAAACATTGCTAACACTAGCCCTCCACCTCTACATCACTGGTTCAAGGCCTACTTTACGTGGGGCAGCAGCCAGGTAATGGACGTTGGTCGTTTTTTTTTGTCTGGAAACTCTGTCTTTCCTCCACCACCAACATCTGGCTTGTCCTAAAATGGCCCTGGCCTGGCTGTTAATAGGATGTAAAACACCAAACCAGACCAAATATGCTGTCTATACTATACAGTTAACAGACGATGAAGTGAACAAGCTTACCTTGATCATGTGCTCCAGAAACTCGGTGAGTTTTGGCGAGTTGTTAACGAAGATGTGTATAAACTCCTCAGCACTTGCCTTCTGTATCCTTACCACTCCCCCACCTACAAAATATGTCCAAATAGATATCTGTAAACAAAATACACCCAAATATATATCTGTTAATAAAATATGTCATAATATATATATATATCTGTGAACAAAATACACCCAAATATATATCTGTTAATAAAATATGTCATGATATATATATATATCTGTTAACGGTCGATCATGGATGTAGCTCCTAGTAGGAACACCATTTTTCTAATAAATCTACAATAAAATTGATCGGTTTGGAATTTTTTTTAAAACCATTTCACAAATTAAAACAAATACTGTATAGAGAGTGCATGAAACAAAGTTTGCTAATCACCAACCAAACGATTGAACTGGCCAGACAAGAGTTGTAAGTTTATACAATAAGGTCGGGCCTAGAAATCTGATGGAATATTCAGGTGAACTTTCACAAGGCTTTGTAATGCCTGCATTAACATTTGCAGGTCCATCAGGATTTGTTCTACAAAATCATATACACATGTATTTTAAAAGCAGACAAGTCTGTTAAACCTGATACATGAAAGGGACTGAAATCATTATCTTTACTTTGAAGTCTATATGATCACTTGTCTCTGTTCATAAAATTAAATACACTAACTTGCATTATGTAGTGGGGTATATACATGGGCTATAAACTGGGCTAAAAGTAATGACTTTGTACACTATTATCAATGTGGGAAGGACTCACCATCCATGCTCATCTGATCCACCAGAGGCTCTGTGGAAATCACAGAAAGTTAAATTTAAAACAAAAACTATATAATACCACTTGGTACATAAAACATTCAAGAGGCCCATTGTGTTAAATATACAACACAAGAAACACACTTCATAACATATTCTAAAATTAGATTTCAAAATATTCACAATTCTGGACATTAAACATTCATGATACATATGCATTTTCTCAGCCCTAAGAATTTCTTTTTGATGGAACACTAGATTTATGTCCTCAATCCATCTTCATAGAACTCTGGTGGTTGTTGCAAGGATCAATGTTAAGTCCTCAAAATGATTACGTACCGGTATGCACAACCAGGGACCAAGAAAGATTTCCATGTAAATTCTGAGAAAGATCTACTGTTACTTTTTGAAAATCATCTATAACAAACTTTAACTCTCAAAATCCAAGATGGCTGCCTAGGCAGCCATCTTGTTTTTCTGATCAGCCTTAATTTGGTTGGTTGGTTGATTGTTTGTATGGCATATTAACAGCCAGGGTCATTTAAGGATGGCTCCCGTATGGAGGGGAAATGGAGCCATAATTCTTACTGTGTTAATTTACATTTTGCATAGATGTAATTCTATTTGTTTAGTGTTGTTGACGATTTCCTGTTTATACAAGTGTTCACTTATATTTTTTACAGCATTACTTTACATTTTGTATTAATGTATTTGAATTTTTGTAAATTGTTATTGACGATGTCCTGTATTTTAAATAATCAAATCGCAATTTCCATTTTTCTGTAGTTTGGAAATGTTACTTTAAATTGATATTGACATAATTGTCAAATCGATATTCTATATCATAGACTATCAACAATTTAATATTGTTAAATTCTCATTTCTATTTTGTAACTTTTTAAGTTTCAACTATTAAAACGGAAATGTGAACATGGGCATTTCTAAAATTAGAAATGATAAAAGGCGCATTTCAAAAAGGTGAATTACAAAATCCAAAATCGGGAAAAACGCGGTATTGGGGCCACAAAGATGGCGCCACCAATCTATTGGTAAACAGCTGGCAAAGCTCCGTGGGTCTTCCAATTCTAACGATCGAACGCGCCGTGATCATCTTTTTCATTCAGAGGTTTGATGGCAGGGAACGTCCATAGGTCGGATAAGTAGGTATATTCAGGTAGCTATTATAGATATCTGGACATGTACGTAAATTTCAGGGCTTTTCATGACCTGAGGTTTCGGGTCACAGCAATGACTCATTTGACACAAAGTTCCGCAATGTCGTGCGTCAAGCTGACGCAGCTACATTTCTCATGGTCCCAGGTCGTTACGCCATAAATCCTGTTTGTCTTTTCGCCTCAAATCTAAAAATGTATTACGATTACTCACTATCTGCCGGCCTGTAGTCTGTACACAAACGCTTCAATAGCTCTGTTGTCTGGCGTGGAACCTCTGACATCAACACTTTACCGTACTTTTTGAGATTTTCCTCAGCCTACAACAGGTAGCCAATCACACTGTATCAATATTACTGACTAAATGAGGTCACACCTTGATTGTTTAAAAGTAGATCTATATCATAATCAATACCTTTAACATATATGCTCAGAATGGTAATTTCTCATTTGCATGTGAAGCCTGGATAGCTAGCAATTATTTATAATGTCAATGACCTTGACTGACCTCTTCTGCAGTATGTAAATTATTATCAATGAGGTCGTGACCCCAAAAGGTCAATGTAATTCAGCCTCACAATGGATCTTTCTGATGTCTTTTGAATCACAAGATTTTGCAAAAAATCTCAAAATATGGTAAGATTATCCACTTAATGATGAAAATGTGTATTACACCTCCTCTCAAAGTACACCTATAATTATCTATTATGGCCCTGTTGAAAGGGCACTATTGCCTCATAGTATGATGGAGGGATGGGATAGTGTCTGAGCCGAAGGCGAGGGCACTATCTCATTATGAGACAATACTATGAGGCAATAGTGCCCTCTCAACAGGGCCATAATGGGTTTAGTACATCACCCTTCTATTTGAATACACACGTATACACCAATACTCGTTTTATTGTGCTAGACCATGACCAGTTTTTGGTCATTTCCAGAGTCAGCCATTTTCTAGCAGAACAGTAGCATGACATAATAGTGACGTAACTTGACAGTGAAGTCATAATAGATTCACATTGAACATCACGCCAAATTTGATAGTGCCCGGGTGTAGCCAATGCAAAGGCAGTATTCAGTCACTTGATGTACTAATACACTTTATGACTGTACCTCATCAAACTCTAGTTTGCCGATGTATTCGAGGGCCTGTTGATAGTTTTTGATGTCCTCTAGTTGTATACGGAGGTACCAGTGATGTTTAGCGTGTTTCTCCGCGAGGAACAGAGCGTGGGTGTAGTAGCTCGCCTGACGACACACACGAATGGCCGTCTCAACGTCGAAGTCTACTTCACGGTCTTTTGTCTGAAACAAAAAAAGCTGTTGAGTTAATTTTGGCATCGACTAGTATTTCAAATTTCATGAAATTTAATTTCAGCACAAAAAGAATAAATTTCCACACCCCAAACAATTCCACTTTAACAGTAACTCATTCTTCCTTGAAGACACAATTGAACTCATCCCATTCAAACACAGAAATTCAGTAAAACCCCACTTACTCAAACCGGGTTAACTCAAATACCCCTCATTCATCGAATAGTTCATTGGTCCCGACCGAGTTCGTACATATTCAACCAACCTCGGATTACTTGAACACCATGTACTGGTATTTCTTTAACTAGTGATCAAGTCCCCACAAGTTCAAGTAAGTGGGGTTTTTTTCCAGATTTTCAGGGGTAAATAAGTTATAATACAGCTATTAATTAAAGTTTATATAGGAAGAACTCATCAAGTTTAGCTTAAGTTTATATCAGACAGTACGTACCATGATGAATTCATCGAGTTTACTGACATCTTTGAGTTTAGTGTAACAGTTGAGAAGGAGGGTGGTGTGTTCCTCCGTGGCCCTCTGAGCTTTATGTAAGGCCTGTAGGTACTTGGTCAGGTTGTGGATCCTCTGGGCATCAAGGAACTGTCAAATACCAATTAATACATAGAGGATATCTAACAGTGTCTTCAGTATTACCAAAAACATAGAGGATATCTAACCGTGTCTTCAGTATTACCAAAAACATAGAGGATATCTAACCGTGTCTTCAGTAATACCAAATATATAGAGGATATCTAACAGTGTCTTCAGTAATACCAAATACATAGTGGATATCTAACAGTGTCTTAAGTATTACCAAATATATAGAGGATATCTAACAGTGTCTTAAGTATTACCAAATATATAAAGGATATCTAACAATGTCTTCAGTAATACCAAATATATAGAGGATATCTTACAATGTCTTCAGTATTACCAAATACATAGTGGATATCTAACAGTGTCTTCAGTATTACCAAATATATAGAGGATATCTAACAGTGTCTTCAGTATTACCAAATACATAGAGGATATTTAACAGTGTCTTCAGTAATACCAAATATATAGAGGATATCTAACAGTGTCTTCGGTAATACCAAATATATAGAGGATATCAAACAGTGTCTTCTGTAATACCAAATATATAGAGGATATCTAACAGTGTCTTCAGTAATACCAAATACATAGAGGATATCTAACAGTGTCTTCAGTAATACCAAATATATAGAGGATATCTAACAGTGTCTTCAGTATTACCAAATATATACAGGATATCTAACAGTGTCTTCAGTAATACCAAATACATAGAGGATATCTAACAGTGTCTTCAGTAATACCAAATACATAGAGGATATCTAAAAGTCTTCAGTAATACCAAATATATAGAGGATATCTAACAGTGTCTTCTGTAATACCAAATATATAGAGGATATCTAACAGTGTCTTCAGTATTACCAAATATATAGAGGATATCTAACAGTGTCTTCAGTATTACCAAATACATAGAGGATATTTAACAGTGTCTTCAGTAATACCAAATACATAGAGGATATCTAACAGTGTCTTCAGTAATACCAAATATATAGAGGACATCTAACAGTGTCTTCAGTAATACCAAATATATAGAGGACATCTAACAGTGTCTTCAGTAATATCAAATATATAGAGGATATCTAACAGTGTATTCAGTAATACCAAATACATAGAGGACATCTAACAGTGTCTTAAGTATTACCAAATACATAGAGGATATTTAACAGTGTCTTCAGTAATACCAAATACATAGAGGACATCTAACAGTGTCTTCAGTATTACCAAATATATAGAGGACATCTAACAGTGTCTTCAGTAATACCAAATACATAGAGGATATCTAACAGTGTCTTCAGTATTACCAAATACATAGATGATATCTAACAGTGTCACCAGTATTACCAAATACATAGAGAATATCTAACAGTGTCTTCAGTATTACCAAATATATAGAGGATATCTAACAGTGTCTTCAGTATTACCAAATACACAGAGGATATCTAACAGTGTCTTCAGTAATACCAAATATATAGAGGACATCTAACAGTGTCTTCAGTAATACCAAATATATAGAGGACATCTAACAGTGTCTTCAGTAATATCAAATATATAGAGGACATCTAACAGTGTCTTCAGTAATACCAAATACATAGAGGACATCTAACAGTGTCTTCAGTATTACCAAAAACATAGAGGATATCTAACCGTGTCTTCAGTAATACCAAATATATAGAGGATATCTAACAGTGTCTTCAGTAATACCAAATACATAGTGGATATCTAACAGTGTCTTAAGTATTACCAAATACATAGAGGATATTTAACAGTGTCTTCAGTAATACCAAATATATAGAGGATATCTAACAGTGTCTTCAGTATTACCAAATACACAGAGGATATCTAACAGTGTCTTCAGTAATACCAAATATATAGAGGACATCTAACAGTGTCTTCAGTAATACCAAATATATAGAGGACATCTAACAGTGTCTTCAGTAATATCAAATATATAGAGGACATCTAACAGTGTCTTCAGTAATACCAAATACATAGAGGACATCTAACAGTGTCTTCAGTAATACCAAATACATAGAGGACATCTAACAGTGTCTTCAGTATTACCAAAAACATAGAGGATATCTAACCGTGTCTTCAGTAATACCAAATATATAGAGGATATCTAACAGTGTCTTCAGTAATACCAAATACATAGTGGATATCTAACAGTGTCTTAAGTATTACCAAATACATAGAGGATATTTAACAGTGTCTTCAGTAATACCAAATATATAGAGGATATCTAACAGTGTCTTCAGTATTACCAAATACATAGAGGATATCTAATAGTGTCTTCAGTATTACCAAAAACATAGAGGATATCTAACCGTGTCTTCAGTATTACCAAATACATAGAGGATATCTAACAGTGTCTGCAGTAATACCAAATACATAGAGGATATCTAACAGTGTCTTCAGTATTACCAAATATATTTCACGAGTGGAGTTAATATTTTGATATTTTTCACGAGTGTGCAGCACGAATGAAAAACATTAGTAATTTTATTGGTAAAATCAGGAAAAGGAAAAATATCACTTTTACAGAGTGAATATTTTCCGATATTTCACTGGTAAAAATGTAATAAATTATGACATTTGATAGTGACACTACGACAATAATTGTTTCATAGTATTTTGAATCTTGTTTAAATAGAATCTTCCCCTGCCATGAGGGTGTGACAGAGAAATATTCAACCAAGGGGTGATATTATCGGTTGTCTAACCCGAGGGTTAAAAATATAACCCCATGAGGGTTGGAGATTTCAGTCACAACATCCGGTAGGAGATGATTATTTGTGTTGATGCTGATGTGACGTGATTGAATTATTGACTTGGCATGATGGTATTGTGGTCGTGACATCATTATTTGTTTTTGTGATGTCATTACATCGTTACGGCTCTAGGTTATGGAGCTAGAACGTTACCACTAGGCCAAAAGGTCTGAACCAGTTGATCTGGTTCATAATTTCTTAATATTGTTATACAAGGTCGTGTCTCCACGTAACAGTGTTGTTACACATTTTTCATACCTAGTATACCAAATCTAGTATACCACATGTATAAATATTAAACCTTCAGCACGGTCTAATGACAGACTTTCTTCCTTGAAGACACAAATCCACTTGCAACTGTATATAAAATACGTTTTTTTTTCTTAAAATGAGTTTTTGCATTCTCCCAAAAAAGAGACATAATGTGATTAATTAGTATAGACACTAATAATGTTGATAATTAATTTAATTTTTTTTTTTGAGATGTGTCTTAACCTTCATGCCATCAACTCCTTCACCCCTGACAAGGGATATGAATTCTTCCAATTCAATGGTAGGAATAGTCCATTATGAAATCAGGGGTGAATGAGTAAACTTTAATCCGTAAAAGCTATTGAGCCAAGTAAAATGACTTTGTTACCTTCCTGATGACATAAGAGGCCTCAAGCTTGCCGATGGTTTTGATGTACTGATCAATGGCTCCGTCATGGTCCCCCTTGCTGTAGAGGTGGTCCCCGTACTGTGTGAAGATGTCAATTAGACCATCGTCATCGTACTGCTGGCTCTTGGCAAGGCTTCAAACAAAGTATGGAAGGTACATCAGATACACAGATATCATAACCTGGTAAGGTGGCCCAACATATCACAAGTTCGTCTTTCAACAGGACGGCCAGGGTTCGACTCTTTGGTCAAACATGAAAAGATATGGTACCTGACCAACAATAACGTTTTTCACCACGTACTCCTGTTTCCCCATATAATAAAACAACTGCAGCCTTCTTCAAGGTTTAGCTTGGTATAATTTGTTTTACCTCCTCACTTAAGGATGTGCCAGCTGTTTTGAGAGGTAGGAAAGCCAGAGTACCAAGAGAAATACCACTGACCTACGGTCAGTACCTGCCAACTGCCCCACGTGGGTTTTTAACTCGCACCCCAGAGGTGGAGGGCTAGTAGAAGAATGTCTTAACCATTCAGCTACATGGCCACCAAGGCCACAAAGAGTAATATATTACAAAATTGCTTTACAACTGTTTTAACATAAAGGTTATATTTATCTTTAATAAACATAAATATGTTGTTTTTTTTAAATGTGACAGTAATCCATGATGTTATTGATCAGTTTATGGTTGTATTATGTTTAACATTCTATCAACAGCCACGGTCATTTCAGGACAGGTCTCCTTCTATCTAAATCTGGTTCAGACAATACCTGGGGATGTTCTGTGTGGCAGGTACAGCACTGTAGGTGAACTACGACCTGTGACATAACTGATCCAAAAATGACTTTACAGGTTACATAGCACCTAACTGTTACCAGAAAACAGACCCCCCCCCCCCCTGTAACCTCCTCCAAATCCCACCCCTCCCTTCCCCCAACCACCATCCAACACATGTGTACCTGATAGCTAATTGGTAATTGTTTTTCTTAAATAACATCTCTAGTTTGGTCTGCGTGTCCTTCTCCTGGAGCTGATACAGCTGTAAAAACAAGACAAGTCACACATGAAACTATACTGGTTTCATTGATAAAATAAAATATGTATCTGAAATCATTTGCCTGCATCCCATCTTTTTTGATCAGACAGTTAAGTAGACCTTTATTTACTAAAAATAGATAAATATTAATTTTGTACTTTGAAGTCCATTGTCAAGATAAATCTCTAATTATGTTTTTTTTCATCACTTAATGAATAACGTTACTAAGCGAACACAAATAGTGTAGAATCAAATATTCAATATCATTTCACAATTCTAGCATTTGAATTTTTTCTCAAATATTTAAACAAAATTCTCCAGTGCACATAGACTCCTGGGATGTAGTTGACATCAAAACATAAAATGCAACTTTTTGTTTTGGTAGTTGACTACTATTTAGAAACCTCGGCCAAATTAAGTTGAAATCTTAACACTCGCAGGGCTTTTTCTAGGTAAATTGGGAAAAGGCCCCTGAATGAAATTAGGGGAAATCATTGTTTTATCAACAAAATAGTTCTTTGAATAAAAATCATATATCAATATGTATATGATAATAAACTGCAAAACATACATTGTTTTTGTCTTCATTGTTTGCAGCACACACCCTTTTTATAACGTTTTCACATAACTTTCGAAAACTTTGAGGAAATTACAGCCTGGAATTTAGCCTAGTTAACTGACTGTGAAAATAAATCTGAAATTGAGAAAATGAAGCCAACCTCTCATTGGGAATGGGGTCTTAAATTGGCCCAGGATAGATCCTAGAAAAAGCCCGATTCGTGATTTCTCACCAAAGTGTGTTTGACTGTTCTTACCTTCCTGTCCCCGCCCAGCAGGTACACGCTTCCCCACTCACACATGACTCCAATCACGTCGGGATACGGGGCCGAGTATGCGATAAATTTGTTCTGGATATCATACACGGTCACGATGTTCATCTCCAGACTTTGTCCTCCCCTGTATCAAAGTAAGAAAATACTGTTAATGAATATATTTTAATGGTAATCTCATTATAGCAATTTTCATGCTAAAAAAGCATTTTACTAAACTGACAGCGCTAGCTGATGTTTCACTGGACTGCATTCTATAGCAAGTTATTGTGAGTGCATCAATTTCCATGACCATTCATCTGGAAAAACTGAAGATGCTTTATTATCATGCACCCCCTTGTTGATGGTACATAATAAACTAGTCTTATCCTTCAATGAACATCAACAGATACCTGTGGTCTCGTAATGGTAAAATTACTTGAATATAAAGTCAATTGTCACTGCCTTAACATATCCTTCAAATGGTATTCATCAGCCTATAATAGCGATTGGTCAGGATTTTTTTTTTTACCTTAGAGTCTGAGACCAAATAACTAGTATAAGTGATTTTTACATTGTGGCTATTTATTCTAGGTTTCACTATCAGTTAGTGATTCGAGAAAGTTCAGACAGAAAATTGCGAAATTTCACACCCGCATAATTGAACAACTACAGTATACAAGTTTTATACATATTGTATAACATATTCCAGAGTGCTGAGAGAATTCCTGGAGTAACGTGGATAGAGATCAGGTCATTTTGTTGGTTTCCTGGGTCAGAGACTGCATATGACTGAACCTCAGCACTGTGACATTACTTACAGCACGGCAGGACGGAGGAGACCCTTGCTTTCTTTGCCAACCACTATAAGGTATCCTCTGAACCATTGGAGGTGGAGCTTCTCTCCCTCAAAAGCGAGGCAGGGACCTCGACCATCCGGCTGGTAAAAATACACCGCCTAAGACAACAACAGAGAACTGACATAAACAATCTATAGGTCTGGCTAGTAAAGATCTACTGTCCAAATATTAAGTTACATGAATGTAATTTCCACAAAGCACAACCTACAATTCACTATCAAAAAAGTGTATCTATATCCTTTAGCCAAACTTTCAAGCATCATAGGTGCTGATCACCGCTATAACAATATGATAATGGTACTGTAGCATTTTTTTGTTGTTACCAACGTCACTAAGAAAAGCTTGCTGTACAATGTACTTACATCCTGTCTGCCCATGACTAGCTGGTGATCCTGTGTGTGGTCACTCATCACTGTACAGTGGAGGGAGGCGCCAAAGTGTTCTACTGTACTCTGTAATGTAAAGTTATAATATCCTGGACAGAGGAACCAAAGTGTTCTACTGTACTCTGTAATGTAAAGTTATAATATCCTGATCTTAGGCACCAAAGTGTTCTACTGTACTCTGTAATGTTAAGTTATAATATCCAGGACAGAGGAACCAAAGTGTTCTACTGTACTCTAAAATGCAAAGTTCCAAAATACATATCTATTGTGAAATCTGCGAACAATCATAGCTGTTTAACATGTCACTTATCACAAAATTAGTCTTAAACCACATCGTAAATTGTGTTCAATCATACGATGTAAAATATACATGTTATTAGACATTAAATATTAAATATGAGAGTGTAGGCTCTAGACACAATCAACTGTCCCAGAAAGTCGTAGGAAACTTACCTTCTGATCTTGTTTACCGGAGATATTTATAGAAACAACCTGAGATTCCGTTACCACGAACAAGAATATGGATTTTGATCCGGATGTCTTAAATGCTAAACCAGTAACAGGTTTTGGATTCTCGTACACAATCCTTGTCTTGGTGTGTCTGTGAAAAAAAAACAAAGATAGGAGAGGTTTCCTATGGTCAACTATTGTTTCATATCAACTATTTGATTAGTATGTTCATTGTTCAAGGTATAGAACCAATGTTGTGCCTATTGTTTAGGTTTGTATGGTTCTGTTTATCTGACGAAGTTTTTTCATATAGACATCAGGTTGAGGATAATTAAAAGGATGGATAAAAAAATATAAAACAAAGGCTTAATTGATACATATATATATGTATACCTGTCTTTTGTGACATCCCCCTTGAAAAGCACCACACTTCCGTTCTCAAATCCCACGGCCATCCAGGCCAGGTTCTCGTGTACACTTAGACATGTGACCTGTAAGTATTAAATCAGTGTCTGTGTACCAGGTAATATTGCATTAAATCAAGTACTTTCTGTTGTGATTTTTTGGGTGAGTTATCTCCCTTAGACTGCTGACCCTGCCAACTCTTTACTGTACACATGTGGTCACCTTTAACTCATCCACCTCTTCAATCACATTTGAGCACTTCCGATTGAAAGGTTGGAAGAGTTCTTTATAAAATTTCAGGGGTGAATTAAATAATTGCAGTCTGTTTCTGCTGCAAAATACTTGGGAATAACTGTCTGCTATAGTCTTAGTTTTAGAGCTGAATCCAGTGTGAACTATTCAGCCCAGTGTGAACCTATTCAGCCCAGTGTGAACCTATTCAGCCCAGTACCATATGAAGCTATGCAGCCCAGTGTAAAAATATGCAGCCCAGTGTGAAACTATTCAGCCCAGTGTGAAACTATTCAGCCCATTGTGAAACTATTAAGACCAGATTTCTTTAGACTACAATATCAAAGCTATTTGATTAAAAATTCATATTTTTTTATCATTGTACAATACCTCACTCAAGTCAAAGTGTGATTTCCTAGGAGCAAGTCAATATTTACAATTAGTAAAATGTCTCCAAACTTGTTTTGATACTGTAAATCACTTACGTTTCGTGAATACTTAATTTCACGAATTTACCTCTTCAGACATATTAGCGAATACATGAATTCGCCAATGGTGATCTAGAAATGACTTTAAATTCGTGAATGATCAGCTTTTGGAGACTTGAACTCTGTAAAACTCATATATATTGGTAACCGATAGCTTCGTATTTGACGGCATTATGTTCATGAGATTAATTTAACTTTCACGGGATATGTTACATGTAAGCGCTATGTTCAGACAAAAGAAACTTACTAATGTGAATGCACGACAGACATTTAAAACAACACAACAATGATTCACAATGCCTGAAAGACGATAGGACTTTGATTGGCCTGACATGTTTGTGTAGTGATTAACTTTACACTTAGTAACATGTTTATATTAATAACTTATAATTGGTATACAGCAATCGTCCCAGCGGAAACGTCTTCGGACGGTTTAACTACTGAACATTTGTTATTGTAAATCCGCATTGTTATTATGGAACACATGCATGACCCTGACCACTGACCTGTAGATTTACACAAGAATGTACAGAGTTATAAAAATGTCTGAGTTTAAAGGAAATATATTGGTTAGACAGATTTGTTTGTCATTATATGATATGGTATATATATAATCCACGGAAATGTCTAAAAGCAAGTTGTGATAGCGACGGAACAAACATAAATGTCATCCAGAGTTTTTAGTTTTCATAAATATTCACGAGAGATTTGAATTTGCGATCGACTCTCCTGGCGTATTAACACGAAAATAAATCCCAGGCGAAATATGTGATTTACAGTAACTTGGTAAGTTATAAGAATTTTCATAATTGAAGACTTGAACTCATTGAACCCTGAATTTTTACCATGAACTATTCTAACCATTGAACTGGAAGAGTTCAAATATGTCATCAGGGATGAATATGTCAATAAAACAACTCTCAAAACATATTGATACACAAAGGAGTTATTTCCCGAGATACTTCTTACTTAATACAGTTTTATACTTAGATGGGTTAGTTATATACTCATAGTTACAGTGGTAGCCTCGTTTTCCAGAATAATTCTTACTAATGTTATCATATATAGACAGGGGTAGGTTTATTTCCTGGAATAGCCATCACTAACACAAATGTGTACTTACAGGGGTAGGTTTATTTCCTGGAATGGCTCTTGTTATCCTTGTACAAACTGGTGTTCCCTTCTCAATCTGAAGTTTCAAGTGAACAGCACATTTTATTTGAATGAAAAATTAAAATAAATTCCCTGCTTAGGAGAATTCTGAAAAGTGTATATAATACAAGTTCATTATTGTACCTGTATAATTAGTTCTCAAATTTATCTTGAAAACTTGAGTTGTAAATATGTAAAGTTGAACATATCTACTAAATCTGTATTGCCCAAGAAGTATCTATTTTATACCAAATATGAATATCAAAATGGAGAATTTAAACTTGATTTGAAATTAGATATTTTTTAAATACTTTGAAAGGGAACAGGCCCGTTTTTTCAGAGCCAAGGATGGAGAAATTGTTTGGCTCACCAAATCTTACCTTATCCAGATTCCACACCTTAATAAGTGGATTGATACCTTGTTCATCTTCCTGCAAGAAAGAAATGCATAATGTCCCTTTTTTATGAATAAGTTTTTTGTTAATGCATACAACGATACTTCAAAGGACAAAAGTTTCTTAAGACCTGTTGTGTTTCCTCTTACAAAAAAAAATGTCAATGCTTGTCGAAAACATGAGTATGGACATCATAAATGTACACAATGATATTTCTGTTATAATTACATGTATAAGGAGTGCTATCTCAGCTGGTGTAAACAAAACCAGCCAAAAGTCAGATTTTTAATACAAAGTGCAGAAAAATTGTATACCAGTACATGAGAACAAGAAGAAGGTTTCATGAATTTTGGCCCTTGACTTCTGAGTCGCCAAACGGGGATTGTTAAGGCTACTTACCCCCTTGTGTTGACTAAACACAGACTTCTGTTAGTAATTGGTTTGTACATGTTTGGTCCTTTAAACAGTCATGGTCAAGAGTTTTCTCTAGGAGCATCATATTTTGTAACTTTAAGGGTCCTGGGACTCAAATTACAATTAACACATAATATAAAGTAAACCTTTATCAATTTTGGGAGTCTACTGTCAATTAAAGGAGTCAAAATGCAGTTGTTTTTTTTTAATTTTCAGAGGTAGAGGGATACCAGAATGTCAGACACCTTAACCACTTGTGCTGCCATGACCTAGAGGTGGAGGGTTAGTGTTAGCAGAATGTCAGACACCTTAACCACTTGGCCACAACGACCTAGAGGTGGAGGGCTACCAGAATGTCAGACGCCTTAATCACTTGGCCACTATGACCCGGAGGTGGAGGGCTAGTGGTAGCAGAATGTCAGTTACCTTAACCACTTGGCCACCATGATCTAGAGGTAGAGAGCTAGTGGTAGCAGAATGTTAGATATCTTAACCACTTGGCCACTGAAAGACGATATAAAATACCTAACAAACTAAACTAGCAGATGTTTACTTACCCCGACAGACACCAGGAGATTGTGTTGACGAAGCTGGAAGAGGTGGGACACTCTGATCTCATATGCCTTGAATACACTAAGTTTGAGCTGCCTGCTTACGAGGTACAAGTATCCCTCGTGGTCCCCAACGATCAACTGACCATGACCACTCACACACGCGGAGACATTTGTATCCTGGCAATAAAAGAAAAGTCAAATAAAATTTTAAATTTTGTTAGTGAACTATTAATATAGAGACATTCATGTACACCCGAACAAAGTCAAATATATTTTTTTAATGTATAAAGACAATTTTCAATTTGTTTTTCAATACACTTCAGTTTATCACAATACAAACTGTTGTCCTGGGCCCAATTTTTTAAAAGATGATTAGCATAATCAATATTTAACAACATTTTGCAACCTTAAATTAACCAGTCAATATACAAGATACAATCCGACAATTTTGCATGTTAATTGAGTAAATTGACTGTATTAGATGTTTAATACCTTGAAAGTTGTAACTAATTCAAAGGTTTGGTTTCAAAGTTACAGCAGAATTGAAATTTTCATTATTCACTGATTAAGCTAATCACCTTTTGAACAACTGTCCCCTGCGTCAGATCTTACCTCAGAGACTACTTGAAATAAAACTTTTGAAAAATAAACAAATGTCTGCATGTCATGAATGCAGCACCCACTGCCATATGAAATAATTCAGTTGTTAAGTGTTAACATTGGAAAGGAACGGGACAGGACACAATGGCTAGTTATAATTAAACATCCTAATGTTACTGATGAAATATTTCTATATATCAATATAGTGAGTTTAAACAATATGTCGGCACACAGTTGCTTGAGTTTCTGTCAGTATATAAAAAAATGTTTATATACTGAAACGAAAAAGAAACGCAACTTCAAATTGTAGGTTTAATAAAATAATAATTGTGAGCATTATGTTTAAATTTCATATGTAATAGTTAATATTGAATATTGATGTAACATCCTTATTCAATATTTAGAGATTTTTAAGAACAGGTCACTTTGCTAGAAGGTCATGATTGGTAGTACCCTACGTGAATCCAAGTTGAAATGGCAGCAGTTTTGAAACCGTGCCCTAATATCGTGTGTGTCCTCCTCGAACAGTTATCACATCTCTAATTCTTTGTTGCATTGAGTTCATCAGGGCATTGACTTTCCGTATTGGAATGTTATTCCATTCTTGGACGAGTGCATTTGCTAACTGAGGGAGGGTATTTGGGGGGTTACGGCGATTTCGAATTCTTCTGTCTAATTCATCCCACAAATGATTGGGGACAGGTCGGGGCTATATGGAGGCCAATCTATAGGAGCAATGTTCTGTGTCGCAAGAAAGTCTCTACAGACTCTTGCAACGTGTGGTCTCGCGTTATCTTGCTGAAAGGTTAGATGATGCTGCCTAACAAACGGCACAACATGGGGCCTAAGGATCTCATCCCGATAGCGTACGGCCGTTAAATTTCCATTGACTATCACCAAAGGCGTCTTCAAACCATGGGAGATTCCCGCCCAAACCATAACTGATCCACCCCCAAATCGGTCGTGTTCCAAAACACAGGCGTCAGCAAAACGTTCGCCTCGACGCCGGTACACACGTTGACGGCCATCTGCTCGAAATAACGTGAATCGAGATTCATCGGTGAAGAGCATAGACCTCCAACGTCTCATAGGAAAACGTCTGGGCATATGTGCCGTTGCCCATTGCATACGACGTGCTCGACGTTGCGGTGTTAGTGGTAAACCAACGTACTGTCGCCTTGCACGCAAATTAGCCTCACGCAGTCTGTTGATCACTGTTTGGGGATGAATTCGACGGTTATGATTACCAATCGTATTCCTTGCCGTTTCAGGGGCCGTTAATCTCCTGTTACGCAGGTGTGCCAACCTAAGAACCCGGTCTTGACGTCGCGACGTTACGCGTGGACGTCCTGATCTCGGCTGGTCATCGACTCTTCCTGTTGCGTTAAGACGTGAAACTAATCGACTAATAGTCGATTTGTGAACTCTGAATTGTCGAGCGACGTGAAGTTGCGTGTTCCCTGCCAGAAGCATCGCTATAGCACGTCCTCTATCAACCTTTGATAACCGTGGCATAATTGTAAAAGGAATTATTGTTTGCAAAAGTATTGGCGATGATGTGGCTCAATGTTAGTGATGAATTGATACTGGTTTGAATGAAAAAAGAACGCATATGTTTGTACAGGCACGGTTTTTGATGTTTTTACCGCGCCGGAAGTGCATAGGTCTCTAGTCACACTTGGGTGATTTTGAAGATTGGTATGGGTGTTAGGCAGGTTGCATGTTTATATCGGCGATTTTTATACAGATATGTATATTTAATACAAAATTAATCACAATTTTCCATGTTGCGTTTCTTTTTCGTTTCAGTATATATATGGAGCCACGGCCCATTACAGAATGTATTAATTACTGTAATGGGAGGCTCATTTCACACATATATATTTATTATTTATTGACAGAAACTCAAGCAACTGTGGTCAGCATTCTTGTCAACCTCTGTAAGTCTAACATCTAATGATGACCAGATCATAACCCAATATAAATATGATATCTGGTCATAATACACGACTACCGCGGTAACAATATTTTCAGCATGTTCAGTTGAAAAGTTTGCCAGTTCAGGAATACTTCACATCATACCTTGAGTTTATCAAACACTTGCCCGGTGTCTGGGTCTTTTACAACCTCTTTATCGAAGAAGTTAAATCTTCGCCACTGAAACAGAAAAAGAATAGTGATATACACATCATGTCTAATATGCAATTTTTTGGGGGCTTAATAACAATTACAATAATTCTGGTTAATATCATCAGTTATACCACGGAATTAGATTACTATCTAAGTCTGTGGTTATACCAACAGTTTTAACTCATTCAACCCTGAAAATTCATAATGAACTGCTCAAATCTTTGAAATGGAAGGGTTCAAATGTGTCTTTAGGGGTGAATGAATTAAATATTTACATAATACAAAGCAAGCTTAGCTGTGAGCTAGGCTTTCTTAGGTCAGAAGGGAGATAATAAATATATCAATTGACAACGACATTTGTACATTTACTTTAATCAGCTCAGCTAGTGAGAACTTCTCTGTAGTTCACAACATCTCTATACAGATATATATAAGACCTACCTGTGTACAGTTTTCAATTGTAAATAGAATTGATGTTGCCTTCTTTGGTCGAGCTAGAGAGAATTCCCTTTAGCTCAGTGGTAGAGCATTTGACTAGGAACTAGAAGATCAAATGTTCGATCTCTAGAAGTGGTTTCGGCATTTTGATTTGCCTTTATAGCGGATCTAGATCGGGTAGACCGTTTGGATTAGATAGCTCAATTAGTTGAGCGTCTGTCTAGAGTTTGGAAGGTCCCGGGTTCGAACCCTGGTCTCTCCGTGCATTTTTCCTCTCCTGTTACATTTGGTGCCTGTGATCAAACCTTGTTTCTTGTTTCAAGTACTGGGTGCATGCTAGTCCCAAGGGTTCTGACTCCCTGACCCGCTAAATATTTGGATGACAGGCGGGTGCGAGAGTCAGAATTCCCCCTTAGTTAAAAAGTCCAAATTTTACCGACCAATGCAAGGGTCGCCGTTTAAGCCGTGTTTTATAATATGAAACATTTTCGATCACATGTAAATAAGGTAGAAATGGAAAGAACAGATAAACAGTCAGAACCCTTCGGACTAGGTGCATGCATACTTAGCAAGGGGATACCCGAACCTGGGTTGTAAATTGTGATGTCTTCGTGGTCGAAGACTTTGCTAAAGGAGGAAGGAATGTAGCGGATCTAGACCGGGTCGATGGTCGGCAAACAGATAGTTCAAATTGGTTGAGCGTCCGTCTAGAGTTCGGAAGGTCCTGGGTTTGAGCCCCAGCCTCACCGTGCATTTTTCCTCTGAATGATATACTGTATGCTGATAGTAGAGTGATGAAAAACAGTGGTAAAGTTTGCTTTTTCCTTTATAAAGGTTTTAAAACGTTAAATGTTAATTTGAATGTTCCTGTATCAATGTTTTATTAGTAATACTAATAATCTGCTAGTATTAGTAATATCAATACCCGGCCTCCTATGGCTCTGCCCCGGCAACTATGCGATATATAAAAATCGTCTCGTCGTGTAGAGCTACGTTATCGTAGCTATCATCGCTCCAAACTAGGAGACAAGTTCCTTTTGTGGAAGAAGAAGTTGACAAGTCAGCTGGGTGTAAATCGCCCCCCCCCCCCCTCGATTTCGTTTCTAATTCCATTCATTATAAATGTCGATGCAGTAATTCACGGTTCTTCAAAAGTAAACATAATTTGGGGGTTATTCCGACCGTTTATATTTTCAGTTAACTTCATATAACGCGACAAATCCAAAATGTTTATATTTTGCTACCGCCTACCTGTAAAAGAGCCATTGCAGTCGAACGGCCTTGACCTTTGTTGGAAATATATAAACTACAAATCGGGGAAAAAAGCGGAACGAAATGTATTTTCTGTCCAACAGTCTTAAAATAAATTGGAATACATACAGTGTACATTGTAGCTCACACAAATGTATCGTAAACAATGTTTGTAAATATCCACCCTTATTAGCCTATCGCACAAAAGTGTTATAATTTAAAAGAGTACATGATTTGCTTTTTAAAGCAGGGACGTAAAGGTAACGTTACGGTATAATCACGGACTTAGATTAGATCTACTGTCTGTGAGCATATTAAACAATAAATAACGATCATTTGTGCGGAGAAACGAAAGCATTATTGACTTAATTGCATTTCAAAATAAGCATTTACGTGCATAGCACACGTTTACGTAATGGTAATGATAACGACTGTTTCCATGCACATATATATATATGGTCATATGAGAACTGGGGTGTTTAGCCAGTGACGTATATACATAAATAAATTACGTCCCTGGTTTAGCGTAATTAAAAACTTTTTGAGGGTTTGGATAAATTTTCGATAAAAAATGCCCCTCACAATAGTCATTTGAGGTGGGGGGGGGGGGCAATTTTATCGAAAATTGATTTAAATCCCCCAAAGTGTAAAACTAATCTAAATACCTCTTTTTAGGTCCAGAACTAGCTGTAACAATTCTCAGGTCCCTGTGTTTTCATGGTTTGGTCTAGAATAAAGGCATCAGGGACGAAAGTAGAAGCCGAGATCAAAATCTTGGTAGCGAGGAGGTATTCGTCTCTTTTAATCGTCTGTATATGCATGGTTCTATGATCTCGATGTTGAAAGTTGGAAATACGCAATGAAAAGAAAAGGAATTTTATGATGGCCTTTTCTTATATCATATCAACTATCAACTAATAGCATTTCTTGGGCCTGCGACTTCGCTGACACACAGGGATCTGGGAATTTTACATCTTGTTTTGAACCAAAACAAAGGTTTTCAGGTTAATTTCATACTTTTGCGAAGTGAAGATCTATTTTCAATACCACGCCGCACCACCTCCAGTCGGTCATATATACACCATAAATTATATAAATGACCATTGAGGATGGAATTTTAATTGTATCTAAAATTGATCTAAACTCTCTAAAAAGTAAAAAAAAAAAAAAAAAGTATAGGTCCAAATCTAGCTAAATGTAACAAATATCCAGGTCCCTGTGCATTAGCAGACCTATGGATGATGTAGAAATCATCATATGATAATTTGCTTCTAAATGTAAAATATTGTTTATTTTTCAGTTAGACATTAAAATAACGCATTCACCCTTATAATTTCATAATGAATTATTCCATCTTTTAATTTGGAAGGATTCAAAGTAAAGTGTGCCTTCAGGCCTAAGGCGGACAATAAGATAATTGGTCATACACGTGCGCGTGTTCCTTAGTGTGACGTGCGTTCCCATGCAATTTGAACACATTTGATGTAATAAGATGTCAGAAGGCATATCAATTATTAATTTGATGTCTCGGGCTAAGATCAGATTTCGGGCTATGTTCCTTTGAGGTCACGGTATCAATTACATCAGAGGGCAGTTTTGGGTCCCCAGATAGCAGTTAAATCTGAATCTAAATTTATCTAGTGTATTTATTTTTGTGTTCCTCTTTTTACGGATTTAGTTTATTGCGAGGATTGTCAATGATTTCATATGGCTTCCAGAAAATATCATTATCACACAGTTTGTGTTGGTTAGGACACAGGGACATGATGATTTGTTAGAGCTAGTTTTGAACCTAAACTAGGGTGCTAAGAGTAGTTTTACAATTTTGGGGGATTTGGATCAATGTTCGATAAAAATGATCTAAATTAAACACCCAAAAGAGTAAAATTACTTTAAATACCCTATTTTAGGTCCAAAAATAGCTGTAACAAAATCTCAGGTCCCTGTGTGTTAGGACAGATGTATAGCCACAGGCCGTCAGTGCCTATTTTTGACATGCAGTACATATGTAACTTATACTAGTGTATGTGCTTTTGTTTTTACGTCATCCGACCCGAAGGGTCAGGATGACGTACATGTACAGCCATCGTGCTTCATCCGTCGTTGTCCAA
This sequence comes from Mimachlamys varia, assembly GCA_947623455.1. Classification (NCBI taxonomy): domain Eukaryota; kingdom Metazoa; phylum Mollusca; class Bivalvia; order Pectinida; family Pectinidae; genus Mimachlamys; species Mimachlamys varia. The sequence continues at coordinate 35,040,465 of OX392540.1, forward strand.
CCTGCGCCGTCAGCCGTCCGTATACTGTTCCTTCAAACGACTTCCCCAAAAACCGAAATGCCTATGATGCTGATATTGTGCATGTAGCATGCAGGGATGAAGAGCTACCAAGTTTGCTCAAATGAATGACCTTGACCTTTTTAAAGGGTCACAGTGTACAACTGTCTTAAAGGCCCAATATACGTAACTTCAGGAATTTTTTCGTGATTCTGAAAAATTCTGACAAAAAATCCAGTTAATAACCTTGCAAAAATAAGCCTAAAATGAAGTAAACCTGAGCGGTAACTAACAAGAAACTCTTGACAAAAAAATCCAAAGAACTGAAAAAAATTCAGGTGGGGCCCACTTCAACAACAAACCGAAGGTAGAAGAAGACAGTTCAAAATGGATGCGTGTTTACAAATACCGAGTTTCAACTACTGCTGTACCGGTAACCGCGTAAGCATTCATCTTGAATATTGCTGATATCAGCTAATCTTAACTAAATCTATAAATATAATAAGTTATTAGGCTTGATTTTCGCTTCAAGTTTTGCCGAAAGTTACGTATATTGGGCCTTTAAACTATTCAAGAAACTTCTCAATAACCGAAAGGCACAGGGTACTGATATTTGACCTGTATCATGTTAGGATGAAGGGCAACCAAGTTTGTTCCAATGAATGACATTGGCCTACTTTCAAGGTTACAAGGGCCAAATGTGTAAAAAAAAAAATCCTCGAACCACTTCTTCTCTTTAACCGAAAATCCCGGGCAACTGATATTTCGTCTTTAACATGCAATGACTACCAAGTTTATTCAAATGAATGACCCCCATCGGCTTTCAAGGTCACAGGGGTCAAATATGTTGAAAATATTCAAAAAACTTCTTACTAATATATAAAAAAGGACGCGCTGCACTATTCTCCATTATAGGAATCGGGACAAACAACAAGAACTTAAATCCTATTACGCTTGTATGTATTTACAAAAAAGTTATCTTACCGTCCATCCTCTATGGATGCGAAACATGGTCCGTGATGAGACAAGCTGATATTGATAAACTCTCTCGCTATCAACATCTCGCCGCAAAAAAGATCCAAGACTTTCCAACACGTACTCGCTCGGACATAGCGGAGAGTATGATTGGCCTATTCCGTATTACAGCTGAAATAGACCGACGGAAACTACAATTCCTTCACAGACTTAATAAACTACCGAACGAAACTCTTGCAAAAAAGTATTTTTAACGCGATTATACTCTTATCTTTATGCGGATAACCTATGCCAAAAAGGTTTTATACCCGACGTCTGTGAGATTTTGCAAAAATATCACCTGATGAACTTACTGACACATTATGTGACTACAAAAACGGATTTCCCCTCCAAACGGACTTGGAAACTGTGCATAAACCACGCCATCAGGAGTGTAGAAACAAGACTGTGGCGTGAAAGAATGAGAAACGACGGTGAATTCGATCGATTCAGACGTCTGCATACTCAAATACATCCGCATAGTATATGGACTCTTCCTTATACTACAGCAGACTTGGCATGTGTTCGATTTGTGTCCAAATTGATTACCTACGCCCCGCAAAACGAGCAACAAAACTGTAAAAAGTGTGGGAAAACCCGAACTGACCTTGTCCGCCATTACGTCACCCAATGTGACGTCACACATTCAACAAGAGACACGTTTACGACAGATGTTTTGAATGTGTGTGACATGGAAACATTTCTGTATATTGACAAATTGTCAGACGAAAGATTGTTACAAATCTTATTTGGACGTAAAGAACCGGAAATAGAGGACGACGAACCGTTCCTAATGATGGCAGCTCGGTTCCTGAGAACTGTATCGCATACTTACCTAGCAGCTGATCTTGACGACACGGTATAAAACGCATATTCTGACGCGGCCGCGTACGCGCTGAATACCTACAACCAAAGACTATGCTAAATATGTATAATTTTTCTTTGTGATTTCTTTCTTTTTTTGATTTTTTTGAAATTTTGTGTATCTCTTAAAAGAGGAATTAAAGAATGATGATGATGATGATGATGACCAAGTTTATTCAAATGAATGATCCCCATCGGCTTTCAAGGTCACAGGGGTCAAATATGTTGAAAATATTCAAAAAACTTCTTCTCGGTAACCATAAGGCCTAGTCTTCTGATTCATGGCCTGTAGCATCCTAGAATGAAGGGCTACGAATTTTGTTTAAATGAATGACCTTGACACACGTTCGGGGTCACCGGGGTCAAATGTGTTTTAAATGAATTAATATCTGCCGAGAAGACGTAAAGCAATTTATCTCCGGAAAAAAAACAAATATAAAAATGTTTTGATCTTGACTGAAGACATTGTATTAACAACGATAGCGATATTAATGTGTGGAAGTTATATCAATTCTCAGTACACTTCTCAGAAAATAATTATTATAACTATAAATAATCGTTATCGCTGAATTATGTACCGGAAGTACTTTCATGTCCCGTTCCATTAACATAGGCCTGTAAATTAATTGCTTACCGGCGTTAAAAATACTTTACAATAACACAGGGACCTGGTACACAGTTTAGCTTTACTTGGATCCAATATGATGCGTTCCGAGAAATTAGACGTATACAAAGTACTTCACACTACATATTCGAATAGAATTGATTCAAATACCCGGATCAGCTTGATGTTCCGCCATGATCCCATCAACTTCGAAATAACGAGGGTCTACTGATTTCAGGTCCATACATATTGTGAATGTCGACAATGGAAGATGTGATCTATATCTCCCCAATGGGATGAAAACTCTGCTTACACCAGTCCAAATCACTGTAAAACTCATTTCCCTGTGTATTACAATAGAAAATAATCTTTCTCTAGTTAGTATTTAACGACAATTGCAAATCTGGCAGATTGCTTGGGGGATACGATCTCGATAACAATGAGTTATTCTTTTTATCGAAATAATAACAAAATAATTACAAAATCGACTTATTTTCATTGGATCTCCAATGGTTACAGACGCTCAATTAAGATTGAGGATCCTAAGGCGTAAACCATTTATTGATTACCTAACTGGCTCCACGATAACGCTTTAGTATTCGGGTCCATAAATTTGTGCCATTTCTTCCCGAGGTCAATTAATTTGGAAAACCTCTGAGAATCGTCGATTTTATTATATACCCTCTTTAATTTGGAACATAAAGGCAACCAAATTAAATTTGCTGCATCCGGGATCCATTACAGTATTTTGGAATTATGTATTCCCTATGATGATGATAAATCTTAGTCCGCCTGTTTAAAGCGTCTCGCCATTGTTGGATAACGATCTATGTATCGTTTCCTCGCAGGGCAAGAACTTGGAAAACTATACGCATGTGCTCTTAAACACAGCATGCTGTACGGGAGTAACTTGTAATGACATTATATGGAGATCTACTTGGGGCACAAAGAAGTGACCAAAATGAATCTGTTGCAGCAATCAACGTTTGGGATCTTTCAAAGTCTACTTTCTCTATTTCCTTAGAATTTTATTCCGAGTGCGTTGCTTGGAAACACTTTACATTTGGTTCGCAGTGTTGGAAGTTTGTCCAAGTGGAATAGGTGTTGATTAATATTCTGTCCCCATGTTTTTCACAAGTGGCTAAATATTTGGAAAATGCCCCATGTGACTTCTAAAAAACTTTAAAATCCAGAAACTGCGTGTTGTTTGAGGAAGCGTTGATACATGTGCAAATAGTGTTATATCGTCACCGAATCAGAACTTGGACTGCAACTTATCATAATACAAGTACAGTGTATATACCGAATTACTCTTCAATATCTTATATCCGTAAAAGAATAAATGAGCGAGGTCATAAAAAGACATTACCTATTTACTTTGATCATAAATGACTGTTGCTTAAGTTTTTTAACAGGAGAAAAGCTTGTGCTAAAATGAAGATGAACTGAGTGGAGTTACTTTTCCAAAAAAATTCAGTTAGGTAGCACTTTAAAACAATGCGCTATCAAGCCCATAAGAGACAATTACATATTTCAGGAACCACGTATACATTACACACATGTATGAGTATCATCAATATGCACGCCAAATCAATCAAAACAATATCTAAACTGATCTCGTCCAACAATACACAAGCAAAAAGACATCCAAAACAAATCTAAGGTTTATAATTTATTTTTTCTATTAAGTTTGCCAATTAAAATTCGAGGAATAAAAAACGTGTCCCTTAATTTTTATATTGCGGACGTTTGTAAGTCTATACCTTAAACAGTATTACGGTGTTTATATACGGTAAACACACGTGTACACGTTACCGCCGTGTCCAATATTTACTCTATCGATCATGATATTTAAATTCAATCTGACGAAAATGACTTGGTCTATGAACTTTGACCTCGGTCATACTGCAGGATTTACATATTCATAAGCTTCCTTAACAACGGGTCATGTTCTGAAAGGAATTACTAGTATCTATATACCGGTGTGCGATTTAAAGGCTTGCCTTGTGGCTGACTGACGATACACATTAGCGGTATTGTGTACAAGTAAATACCAATCTGTGTATTTGGAACAGAAGTAAAATGGCCTTACCCTGTTAAGACTGAATGACTCCCTAAGGAGATATAGGAATGTGGAATCGAAGAAATGTAAAGTCACACTACGTGGAAATTGTCCAGGTAAGGAACACTGACACGAGACGGCGATCGTCAAGTTTTAAACATTTCTTATGATATATTATACAGATTAGACATATAGTTGTGTAAATGTCGACTGGATATCAGGCCCATGCTTCCCAGGTGAGTAGCATACAGTATTTGTGATCGGTGTTTCCGTAGAGGTGTTATAAAAAACCGTTATTGGTGAATGTTTATTTTTATTTCTATGACATACATATAGAGGAATATTGTTTTGTTTGTATATTGATTTCTGTAAATGAATTTGGGCTTCTAAGACTTATTATACCACGTTTTATAAAATATATAGGCTCCACACATAAGCCAAATCACCTCGGGATGTGCTATATTTTTCGACCATGAACATAACAGGTAGGTTATTGGTCTCGAACAACACATTACATTGAAGTCAGTTTGGTGATATCGTCAAGTCCTGTTATTTCGAGTTATATTAACATCAGAGAGGGTAAACACCATGCATGGGTTATCTCGAATCATTTTTGCTGTAATCTCAAACTCTGTTGAATGACAAGTGTGTGCTATATCGACCTGTATATAATCTATGTTTGATGACCCATTTTATCTCGAAACATATAAACATCATCTACATGGTTCGACACCATATTTCGTTATCTGGAATAATTTTATACACGTTCTATAGGGCTACCAATGTGTTTTATAATACGTCATATATAGGGGCCATCGTGTGTTGTTATCTGCAACTTTGAAAATGTCAGGTATGTTAATTAATGTGTGTGTTGTTATCTCGAAGTGTATAAATATAAACAAATTAAGTCGATCGTTGTGTTATCTCGAACTATGAAAATGTCAGATAGGTTAACCAATGCGTGTGTTGTTATCTCGAAGTGTATAAATATAAACACAAATTATGTGTCATGTTATCTCGAACTACAAAAATGTCAGATAGGATAATCATTACGTCTGTTATCTCGAAGTGTATAAATATAAACACAATTTGAATGTCGTGTTATATCGAACCATGAAAATGTCAGGTAGGATAATCATTGCGAAGTGTATAAATATACTTTAAGTCTATCGTCCGGTTATCTCGAACTAGGAAAATATCAGGTAGGATAATCATTGTGTGCGTTGTTACCTCGAAATACACATAATATTATATCTATAGTTAGACACAAATCAAGTCGATCGTCGTTTTATGTCCAACTTTATGAACGTCAGGTAAATTAACAAACGTATGATATTAGTTATCATATGCATTATGAAGGGTGAGTTACAGTATGCACGAGACAGTAAGGACATTAGAGTTATCTCGAACTGTAATACATCATGTTGGATAACCAACGTGTGTCATTATCTCGAACAATTTATACATCAGGGGCTGTGACCTCCATTTATTACGAATCATACAAACGTTAGGGTACGCAACAATGGTGTATTGTTATCTCGATTTTGTATGAGTCAAGGAGGGTGGCAATTGATTATCAGTGAATATTGCCCAGGTCAGGTTCATAAAACAATGATTGTCCTCAACCAAAGTCCGTATTTGTATAATATACGTCATGTTCGGTGGCGAATATGATTTTTTACCTCCAAATTTATTTACGTCAGTGGGACTACCATTTGTTAGTACAATGTGTCTCATCTATCAGATTTTATCCTATTACCACTTGTTACTGTAGTAGAATTAGTACTTATGTACATGTGTTGCTGATTTGGTCTCGGACGGGTTCACTTATTCATGATCTGATGACAGGACGATTCTTTACAAATACTGAAAAAATAGATGTGGTACGATTGTGTAATTGTATTTATTCCAACAAATGCATATACCTGTGTATTATTGATAGGATCGATCACGTACGTTATCACATAATATTTGGGTCTGTGCATAATCTAATAAATCGAATATTGAATATAATACACCTTACCTACCAATATGTAGATATGTGAAACATACCTGTAGACATTTTACCTGTATATTGGAAATCTGATAATGACACCTACATTGTATGTGTTACCTGGACGTATACCTGTATCAATACTACAGTATTTGTCTAGCTCTACACCTGTTCGGTATCACCTTTTGGATTTTATACCGGACAGGTAAGACCCGCAGTACATATGAAATGCCTTGGTAATTCTGACAGCAAATTAAAGCCTGCTTTCACTGTTTCAAACACCTTATGCGGCTGCTCTTTTTGATATTAATGGAAAAAATATTTCTTGATCTAAATTGCTTCATTTGAAATGTTATTTATTCGTTTTATATTTACAATCTAAGTATCTAACGTATTTTGTCGAAGGTGACCTAAAAAGTCGACGAGAGTTTGATATGAATTTGAATCGGATACTAAATTTATAGTTTATCTACTGGGCACAGTTCCAATTTGGAAAATGGAAAGCTGTCAATCGTGAAAAATATCAAAACATTAGCCCCACTCGTGAAGAATATTTGGTATACACTGCGGAAGACACTGTTTGATATCAATCACGTTGAAAGGGATATGACCTTTTGGTGTCTTTTTAAAACTAAACTAGACTTTTATGGGATGCTTATGGTACGTTAACTTACGTGGGATATTTCACGTTTAAATGACTTTATTTAACGTAAAAGTACATAACAGGGATGATCTACATATTGATGTTCTCACTGATATTTTCACAGGTCACCGATCTCCATTGAAGTGAAAGTTGTTCCCGGGCTAATGTGTAAATCGAATTGGGACTCGCCGTCATCAAAGGTACTTTCTAAAAGTAAAACCGACCAAAACGAAATTATACGAGTAATCTTTGAGCTAGTAAACGAAACGGAACGTTTTGGACATTTATCTCTTTCATCCAAACGAAATTGAAACTATTTTGCAATTCGTTTTCAAGAATGAGAGAAATTGTCTTCATTTATTACACCGGGAACAACTTTTTGAAATACGATATTGTTGAAGTGTAAATTGCAAGTTTTCTAATGTTGGTACATTTTGTACGTGTATTAGCTTAGCTTGTTGATGAATTCAATGTGTTTATATGTACACTTTGATATAAGTGTAACAGAGATCATTATTTATTAAAAATGCCTCTGGTTACTAGTCTTATACATTGTACGCTCAACCGATCGAGTTAAAGAGAGGGTCTCTTTAGCCGAGCGGTATATTGCAGCCAACTATTTACCAAATTTCATAAGTAGTTGAAACATGAAATATTCGGCTATAATGAAAATCTTCCTCGTTAGAATTGTAATGATTAGAGCTTTGGTCCTTCCGACACTGTGCGGTCATATCGGAATCCCTTATCGTACATGTATTACAACAGAAACGTCTTTAACAATCTTCCTCATTAGACCAGAGCTTAGCACAGTTTACCACAGGTGCAGCACATGTGTGTGTTATGTCATCTTCTTTGACTGCATCCAATTTATATAAGAGAATCACGAACTTAGATTAGTCCGTGAGAGAACACACAAATTAACATAAATATTAATAGGTAAAATAGTTAAAATTAAGAGTCCAAGAATGTGTTTGTCTTATCATTTCAGGTTTGTTTGTAATCAGGATCATATTCGGAACTTCCAATATTTGTCTTCTACCATGGCTTCTTCATTTCTTGGACCCGAGACCCCTCGGCCTCTATCTGTGGCTACCGAAGGATATCAGAACCGCTTTAACATTCCGCAATTAGGTGATTCGGAAAAATATGTTTTTGGCGGACAATACGACGAGAAACTATTCACGCTGATCCACAAATATTTGGAGCTAGGGACAACTGATCGGTTCTGTTACATCGGGGACAGCAAGGGAAGTTTCGCTCAGAGAATAGTGGACAAATTCTGCCTCCTTGAACCAGCCATGAACGTTATCCCTGGCCACTACAGTTACGTTGAAACAGACACGGAAAAGGTTCTCTCGATACGAGTTGCGCATGTTGGGGCCGAGGAGTACTTCCGGCAGCTAGCTAAAAGTCGAGACACGAACAAACCTCAGTTTGATAAAGTGATCATAATAGACGCAATTCGTTACTTCGAGAATCCAATCGATGTGTTTGAGAACATCATGAAATGTCTTTCAAAGCAAGGAAAATTGTTGATTATTCATCGACCCGGCAACATAACAACACTTCCAGTTTTCAAGGATGCGCAGCAAAGAGTTGAAGAAAATGAGACGCCATATATGGATATCATCAACGCCTTACAAGCGTGTAAATTGGACGTTCAATGGGAATTAGAATGTTTACCAGTAATTGTGCCAAAACGAAAGTGGTATTCGATGCTTCGCGAAAAGTTCCCACCACAAATGGAGATCTTGAGCAGCTCGGAGATTATTTCCGGTGTGCGCGAGTTGTCGGAAGGGGTCTTAAAGTACACCACACATTGTGAACCCGTCGAGTTCCTGGATCGACTTCTGTTTATTTCCGTTTCCCCTTCGACCTTGGAGTGTGGCTATCCCCGGTGCAACAGGTACGGCGTGGGTGACGTCAGTAACATGGACATAAAGAACCTCCGGTTTTCCATGCAAATGACACCGGAAATCAAGCAGATGGTCCCAACACCTGCAGAACAAGCCAAATCCAAGGCGAAAAGGCCAATGACGAAAACTGAACGTCGGGCGGCGGAAAACCCCTGGGTTTGGACTACATGAGACATTTTGAATTCTTATGGACTTCATAGGAACTATTGAATTGCATATGTTTTACTAATAGGCGTGCTCATAGGTCGATGTTTGAGTTAAACATATTCACCCGAGGGAGAATAATTGGGTGTTAGAAATTATTAACCCATAGGGATACGTTACAATAGTAATGTATGTATGAAATGTATTGGGGGTCGATAAAAACACAGGGACACGTTACAATAGTAATGTATGTATAATATTTCAAAACCCTCGTACACGCGTTCTGATTTTTTTTTTTTCGCCTCTTCACTCAAAGTTTGGTTAATCAGGACATAAATACATATAATTCATTTCAGTTACCTACAGGGAAACGTATCTCCCACGCCCTTGTATTCCGAATATGTAAGATGGACCACGCCATCAAGATGCCGGCTGGTCGGTGGTGCAGTGGATAGCGCACTTGCCTGTCGTCAAGGCGACCGGGTTGGATTCCCCAATATGAGGTGAAAAATTTAAGTCAGTGTCACCTGTCCGTCTACGTGAGTTTTCTCTGAGAACTAAGGTTTCCTCCCACATCAAGACACCCCCCCCCCCCCGTATAGCGTAACGTCCGGACAAACAAGGGTAATTAACATAGGTTTCCTGTTTTATGATTGTTGTAAAATATATTAAGTTAGCACAAATTATATAAACGCCTAGAAGTGGGTTACCAATGCAACTTAATTTTATGACAAGAAATATGAGAGAAAATTATAAAACCAATCCAGTGTTATTTTACACAGAGACCACGGGCGTAACTTAAACGGTAGCTTATTTTTTTATTCAAAGTTTGGTAGATATAACGCATGCATTTTCACCTATCACAGTAGCATATAGAGAAGCAAAGCTTTATCATCACGTAAATTTTATCTCTGCACAAAAATGCAATTTATAAGTAGAATATCTAAAAGATATGCACATTACATGTTCATATGACCCACGTGCGTGGGTTGGTGGTTCTCAACCACTGGAATTTGAGAATTTGCTACAGCTAGTTTGGATCTAAACTAAGGTGTTTAGAGTCATTTTTACACTTTTTAGGGGTTTAGGTCAATTTCTGATAAAATTTCCCCCTCTATGTTATGACAAGGGGTGCATTTTTTATCGAAAATTGATTTACCCCCCAAAAGGTGTAAAAATTACTCTAAACACTTTAAGTTACATTAGGTCCAAAACTAGCTGTACAAAATTATCAGGTCCCTGTGTTCGCAACCGCCATTACAAGCATATATACATGTACAAAGCAATTGTGCTTCAAAATATACAATTATTGGCCATACTAACAGAGAAAATGAAATAACCTTTGAAGAAAATCTCCATTACTGATTTAGACAACTATAAATATATACACCAGAAATAAGTGGCAGCGGTTTGTCCCTAGAGTAAACAACACAAAGGTGTCGTGTTATCGGGAAATAAGTAATCAGTGCCTGGGACACACTATACCATGACACAGGCTCTTGTGTGTAGGAATTAAATCATTGGGAAATTCGAAAATGGAGAACAAAATAATATCATATGCCTGTTATAATATACAGGTATATAAGTAAATGATATTTTTACCCCTCAGTCGCGATAACAACACGTGCGTGTACCATACCAGTAGTCGCTAGAGTGACATGGACCACATTTATGTTTACTAGCCTCTGCATAGTTGATTGTGTAACGGTATTTTATACTGCTTAATTAGCTTAACTGACATATTGAACTGAAAAATTACTTAGTACTGCATCAAATATATTTTTTTCTCAATTCGTAAAGTTAACAAGTTTTTTTAACTCCAAGATCGTAGTCGGAGAAGCGTTTGTTTTACAAGTCACAGTCAACGTATTATTGATCGTTATGATAACCAAGTCGATACATTGTTGCTAAGTGGCTCGTGTCATTTAAATGGTATGACCATATAAGGAAACGGGCAATTACTAGACACCCGTCCCACAATTAACCTTTTATAATTCTTTATTTGAGTCTGAAAGCAATTGGCTAGGCAAGATATATCGCAGGGACTTGATAACTTTACCAAATTATCAGGTCTCTGTGGTGCTAAGGACGCTTTTTCTGGCAAGTTGAAGTAATTAATATTATTGTTGGGTGTTTTTGCCCATGTCACTATGTATAATTCACACATTACTTCTATATATTATTGATTGTATTACAAATTATGTTTGGTGTACCAAAATGATTATACGCTAATGTGCTTGTTTCAGCTTAACATAAATAATTGACCGTGTTCTAAATTAGGAGTTGAGAATGGAACATATTTGGTGAAGGGTCATTCACATCCAAAACGAAGCTCTGAAAACAGAAATGATCAAAATGTTTACATGACCGCTGACTATCAAACTTGACAGCATCCCCCGACTTGTAATTTGCGAGATAACATATAAGCCAATCGGAAACCGTCCGTACTTTCATTAAACAAGAAAATAGCAGGTTGCCCACCCTTATCACAACCTTCCGGCCAATTCCACGAACTCTCGGAATCCCGAGACAAAACGGAATTGGACGAGATGTTAATAATCCTGCGTATTATCAATGTATGCCATTTATCAAACAGTGCGTGAAAAAGAGTTGTTATAATCTTACAATAATTCCATCAATGAATCAGTGGTGTGGAACTGTCCACAGGGACCTGAGAATTTGTTACAGCTAGTTTTGGACCTGAAATAGGGTGTTTAGAGTAATTTTACACATTTGGGGGGTTAAGATCAATTTTCGATAAAAATGCCCCCTCAGTGGTTATATAAGCTTTTTTCAGAATCACAAAATTTCTCTATATTTGGCCTTTAACGAACTGAGGAACTCCATTGGAAGAAGTCTTTAGATAATACATAATTGTTACAAGGATCTTCGTGAGAACAAGTCTATATAAAATACATAGCAATAGTTTACACTTTGAATTTTGAAACAGTATTATCACATAGAAGATATATTTATCGTGAACATTGTGGATTTTATTTGTGTGTAAATGGTAGGACTGGGTCAACTGAGAATTTTTCACTAGTCGATTTCATCAATTTTATTTTTAGATATGTTGATTTAAGTTTTAACTTACGTATAGCCTGCTTATTTTGCATTGTATTAAATGGCATCAGCTAAGTAACTGTGTTGTTAGTTTTTTTGTTTGTTAATTTCTGCTTCTGTTTTACGATGGCTGCTTCAAATGCGCATAAAACGGCCCGTTCAGAAATATCATACACCAATAGAAGTTTAATTCAAGATTTCGTAAACAGGACGGGTTTAAAGTGAAATATATGTCCAGGAATTAAAATGTATGAAAATATCTCAAAGCAACTTATTTTGGTGATTAATACTTCGATAATTTTGTTCCTTTGAACGAGCCAACATGTCACGTGGTGCCAAAACAACTTAACACCAAAAACAAAGCTAATGAATTTAATAGCTAATTGGCCCTATCATACATTTTTGTGACTGTATGTTGAATGAGGATGTAAAATCCTCAACAGTCCCGTCGTTAGAAGATTACAAAGGAGCCGCAACCATCTTCGATGATGGCTGTATCTCGCTTACGTGACCCCTCGACATCTAGGATGGCGGATGCATCTTGCTCACGTGACCCTTGTATATCGAGGACGGCGGGTGCATCTCGCTAACGTGACCACTGGATACCGAGGATGGCGGATGCATCTCGCTCACGTGACCACTGGATATTGAGGACGGCGGGTACATCTCGGTCACGTGACCGAAATATCTAAGACGGCGGGTACATCTCGGTCACGCGACCCCTGGATATCGAAGACGGCTGGTGCATCTCGCTCACGTGACCGCTAAATATCGAGGACGGCGGATGTATTTGGCTCACGTGACCCCTGGATATCGAGGATGGTGGATGAATCTCGCTCACGTAACACCTGGATATCGAGGATGATGGATGTATCGCGCTCACGTAACCCCTTGATATCGAGGATGGTGGATGTATCTCACTCACGTAACCCCTTGATATCGAGGATGGTGGATGTATCTCACTCACGTAACCCCTTGATATCGAGGATGGTGGATGTATCGCGCTCACGTGACCCCAGGATATCGAGGATGGTGGATGTATCTCACTCACGTAACCCCTTGATATCGAGGATGGTGGATGTATCGCGCTCACGTGACCCCAGGATATCGAGGATGGTGGATGTATCTCACTCACGTAACCCCTTGATATCGAGGATGGTGGATGTATCTCGAGGATGGCGGATGTATCTCGCTCACGTGACCCCAGGATATCGAGGATGGTAGATGTATCTCGCTCACGTGACCCCTGGATATCGAGGATGGTGGACGTATCTCACTCACGTAACCCCTTGATATCGAGGATGGTGGATGTATCTCACTCACGTAACCCCTTGATATCGAGGATGGTAGATGTATCTCGCTCACGTGACCCCTTGATATCGAGGATGGTGGATGTATCTCACTCACGTAACCCCTTGATATCGAGGATGGTGGATGTATCTCACTCACGTAACCCCTTGATATCGAGGATGGTGGATGTATCTCACTCACGTAACCCCTTGATATCGAGGATGGTAGATGTATCGCGCTCACGTGACCCCAGGATATCGAGGATGGTGGATGTATCGCGCTCACGTGACCCCAGGATATCGAGGATGGTGGATGTATCTCACTCACGTAACCCCTTGATATCGAGGATGGTAGATGTATCGCGCTCACGTGACCCCAGGATATCGAGGATGGTGGATGTATCGCGCTCACGTGACCCCAGGATATCGAGGATGGTGGATGTATCGCGCTCACGTGACCCCAGGATATCGAGGATGGTAGATGTATCGCGCTCACGTGACCCCAGGATATCGAGGATGGTGGATGTATCTCGCTCACGTGACCCCTGGATATCGAGGATGGTGGATGTATCGCGCTCACGTGACCCCAGGATATCGAGGATGGTGGATGTATCGCGCTCACGTGACCCCAGGATATCGAGGATGGTGGATGTATCTCGCTCACGTGACCCCTGGATATCGAGGATGGTGGATGTATCTCGCTCACGTAACACCTGGATATCGAGGATGACAGATGTATCTCGAGGATGGTGGATGTATCTCGCTCACGTGACCCCAGGATATCGAGGATGGTGGATGTATCTCGCTCACGTGACCCCAGGATATCGAGGATGGTGGATGTATCTCGCTCACGTGACCCCAGGATATCGAGGATGGTAGATGTATCTCGCTCACGTAACCCATGGATATCGAGGATGGTGGATGTATCTCGCTCAACAATTGAAGCAGACACGTCTAAGATGAGCCCTGTGATCCCATTAACTAGTGTAACTGCTGTCCATGGTATATTTGGGCAAAATCGTGTCTATTGCCATAAAATGCACCTTCCACTTTAAACAGGACACTGACCAACTTTACCAATTCGACGATTAATGACAGTTTTTGCAAAATGAATGTAGATGCTTAATTTGAAAGTTAGTAAATGTAGATGCTTAATTTGGAAGTCAGTAAAATACAACTTCAAGAGGGAAAATATTTCATCACGTTAAAAATATTTCTTTCCAATAAAGTGTGGTTAATTGGAATCACAATGAGGTTAATTGACAAGTGACCACATGACATGAGGTAGTGTAGATGCTCTTCTTAAGGGGGCTCGACCCTTTCGCAGTTTACCGCTAGATTTCCTCAAAACTTTCATATGTTGATCGTTACCTGGTCGAAAAGATTTCTGGTAAAAAAATGGCACGAATGAAATAGGAAGCTACGTCACCACAAAACGAGAATCATAACTTATGTATTACTAGGGTCGAACGTCCTTAAGAGTAACTTTCTCTTTTGGGTACACTTTCATGGGTCGATCGTTTGGTTAGATCTACATCATAACGAGGTCCGAGATCAAGGTCCATCCGTCAGGTTATCCAATTTCTTTCCTTTTTTATAATTTCACCCATGAGTTTGGTTGCCTTTTACGATACAAGGATTCCAATACTTAGTTGTTGTAGTGTATACATGCAACCTCCTTGCTTTAATCTCTACTTCGATTGGAACATAAAATGTAGAGTAATATAAAGACCAAAGTTTCAGCATGTAGTCTTAAGTCCACTAGACCAGTTCCATAGGTGTCAACCTCTGAAACCTCCAATGAGGGAGATCTCACTCATTCCACATTTTCAACGAGGGAGAAAGTGCGTGAAATATGTCTAAAACTGCATTACTCAATTTTTTCCCCTCTTTTTATGTATCAAAACAACTTCAAAAAGTATTCATTTGATCCAGACACATCTGTTATAGTCATTACACACCCCCAACGGTAACTAGGATATCATTTGACCACAGGATGTAGATTTTGAGCTTGTCCTAGATTGGACTTGAATGAGGGAGATTGGTAAATTGTGGTCAAAATGGGGGAGAGTTAACGGGTATGGTAAATTGTGGTCAAAATGAGGGAGGGTTAACGGGTATGGTAAATTATGGTCAAAATGAGGGAGGGTTAATGGGAATGCAGTTCTAGCTCGCAGGGATACCCTCCAACAAAGCCAAGTGGTGTTTCAAGTCTAACAAAGGTAGTGGTTCCTTTATGCCAACACCTCACAAGAGTCGATTCTCAAAAGCAAGAGGAAGCTGCATTTATTAGAACAGGAAGGGTCTTTCACATAAAACCAGATTAGACTGACCTTTTCTAACCCAGTGATCATTAAACCCAAGGTCAATTTCAGTAGAAATACATTATCCCTAAAAGTCTCTAAATGTACTTATTAATCGAGCAGGCTTCTCAATCAATTCAAAGTAATGATGCTGGAACCGTTTTCACAACACAAGTACAAATTGCCGCTATGGAGCATCCGTTTTTTGGATTCAACAACTTTTTTTTAAAAAACATTTGCCGTTTTTGGTCCCCATGATATTAAATTTTGAATTAATGTCATTTATCTTGCACTAAATTATCAGATGCGTAGTGGTTAAACGCCAGTGTAGACTTTTGACCTTGGCCAGTTTTTAAAGCTTCTCATACTATAAAGGACAAGAGACTTCATCAAAAATTTCCACTTAAAGGCCCAATATACGTAATTCAGGGAAATTTTCGCGATTCTCAAAAAATCCAGTTGATAACCATGCAAAAATAAGCCTAAAACGAAGTAAACCTGAGCGGTAACTAACAAGAAACTCTGGACGAAAAAATCCAATGAATTGAAAATAATTCAGGGGGGGCCCACTTCAACAACAAACCGAAGGTTTTGACAATTTGAAATGGATGCGTGTTTACAAATGGGGTGTTTCAACTGCTGCTGTACCGCTTAATCTTAGCTAAATCTATAAATATAATAAGTTATTAGGCTTGATTTTCGCTTCAAGTTTTGCCGAAAGTTACGTATATTGGGCCTTTAATCCCATTACCATATTCACCGAAAAAGTTGGTCCCATAAGGGGCACTTAATACGACAACAAAACTAGGATTTGCACAAAAAAATATTTTCATGAAGTAAATAAGTACGATGTACCAATATTTGTGGAATTTTTTTTCTTGTAAAACATGTGCACAGTAATTATTTAAATGGGTCGCAATTAAAAGGGGCACTTGTATAATTTTGATACTTCCGCAGAAGGGGCGCTTATTACGGCTCAATAGCGTTTTTAATTGTAAAGAATCTTAATGCCTAACAGAATTCTTGCAATCTGTTTTAAAGAATAAATCACAAACTACTGATATCAACTTGCTGAACCTTTTAATAAATTAAATGGTGAAATCCTACGCCATTTTGTATGACACATCGGCATGGATATTTCTTCTTTTATCTCAGCATGAGCTCAAAATATTTAACTTCAGACAGATGTGAGAATCTAAAACAGATTATTTCATCAAAGTTCTTGGTATTCAGCACTTTCAAGAAATTCATAAGGTTGTTCAAGAAGATTTAGTCAAAGAGCCCGAATCCCATGTCGTCATCAGATTCATCCTCGGACTCCTCTTTTTTCGCCTCCGCCTTTTTCTCGGCTGCTGGGGCACCACCACCACCACCTGCTGCAGGAGCGGCAGAAGCAAACTTGGAAGGATCGGCAAGGTACTCCTTGGTCTGTCGGAAGGAAACAAAGCTCTTTTAAAACAAAATATGTCAACCAAAACAGTTTATAATCTCCAGAGTTATTCCATAATTTTAAAATTGAGTGGGGAGGTGGGAGGCATCCATTAAATTTCATGGTGGTTTTTAGTTAAAACCAGATCTGTTGACTGTTCCTTATAGTAAATCACTTGATATTTTTGAGTGGTGGGGTCAGTGAAATAGTCCATTCTGGCAGCCGGGATCTCTTAATTCTGGAAGAGCCTGAAGCCAATTTTGTTAAGACCAGTAAGGTAGACATAATTTTTATATAGATATTGTCATGAAAACAGTTGAAGGAAGTAACAGTATTTCCCTTTAACAGAAGATTCTGGTCGTTCTCAATCTTGAAACAGACATAAACACAAGCACCAGAATATTTCTATTATTTGGGTCTTCAAAAAAAATCATTTCACCACAAAAAAGGCAAGTCATTCATTGTCACCAAAACTTTAAATTCGAAGAAATGAGTCAAAGTTCTTACCCTCTCAGCTTCAGCGAAAGTGTAATCCGTCTCCACGGAGATGGCCAACAGACGCTTGAATCCATTTGCGATGCTATGTGGGGCGGAGGCTGCAGTTGGGTAGCCAATTGCCAGTGACAACGCTGCGATGTTCCTAACACCCTACCAAGACATACAATTTACAAATATATAACACAGGCATAACATATTTAACTTGTATGAAATCATGTAGTCTTTCCAAGCATGATTTTGCACCAATGAAATAAATAACTGAATTTTTGAGAATAAATTGGTAACCCCAAAAACAGGTATTATTCGAATATTTCAAGTCAATATATGACTCTTGATATTTCTTAATTTAAAGATGAAAATAGCTTTATTCGGGTAATTAGCTGAAAAGAATCGAGTCCATCTTTTCCAACACCTCTATTTTATGTATTTAGCCCCATCATTCTGTCCCGTAGAAGATGTCATTTATACCAGTAATGCAACATTAAACTCCAAAAGTTCATGCAATGTATTGTTTTCTGATCAACTAAACTGCATTATACATGCTCTTTCATCTATACTTTATATACAACATGTTTTCCGATGCTATTAAATACAACTGGCCCCGGTTTCATCAACGTTCCTTAACTTGAGGAAACTCCTTAACTTAAACATCTCCATAGAAAAGCATTACAGAATTTAAGGGGAAAATCGTTAGTTGAGGAACTTTCCTTAAATTCTGTAATGCTTTCTTATGAAGATGTTTAAGTTTAGGAGTTTCCTTAAGCTAAGGAACGTTGATGAAACCGGAGCCTGGAAACTCTACAAGTTTATGTGATGTTTCTGCCACACAATGCTCGACCTTTACTATTATCAAGAGGTGAAAATGGAAACCGAGCAAAAAAGGCAGAAACTTAGGTCACTAACTCGTTTAAATGGGAAAAATTTAATATTTACATTAGTGAAAATCGGTTGTGCATTTTCATCTCTGTATTGTACCAGTGTTCAGTCACCTGTTAACACTGCAAGTGTCTTCCCGTGTTTTATAATATTTGACTTCAAATAGTGTTTTGTTCCCATTTCAGAATTATTTTTACTGTTTTCAAGTACTCTATTTTTAGTGTTTTTTTTCTTCTAATCTTTCAAGAGTGGGCCCAATATTCTTGCATATGGCACTGCCTTTCTATCCTTTAAAACCACTTCCTTTGATCATCAGCGTTTCAAATTCAATTCTTGTAAAATTTAATACATCAGTCCCTGATTACAATAACAGAAAGCTGACATTAAATACGTTACCAGCATAAACTTGGAACGTAGGTCATCATCTGTGATATCCAGGATGCTGGGACTGAAGATAGTTCCGGAATCATACACCTGCTCAACGACGAGACCATACGAGAAGGGCGAGATGTTCAACATGTTCAAGAGGGTCGACTCAGAAGATCCAACACGACCTCCTTCCTTGATCAAGTTCACTTCACTCTGGAGGGAAAAGGTTTATTTATTAAATGTTCAGTACTTGATAAGATAACAAGCAAAACAACACAAGGTAGCTACCAGTCAAATACAAGATCTCTATACCTAACGGTACTTCAGAAGCAGTTTGAAAGTTTCGAAATATTTGACCCTGGTACCTTGAAAGTAGGTGACTGGTCATTTGATTTTGATTTTTGTTTTTTTTACAAAGAAGCTATAAGCTTAATTTCATGTTGCTAAGCCTTTCTGTATTTCATAAGAAGCTGTCTAAAAGGAAATATTGACGGACAAATAATAACACTTCTGAACACAATTTAATCTCCCATTGGCCCAAGCAAAACACTAGACCATGAAATCAATACAAATTTGCTGAAGTGCGAATCTTCTTTTCTTACATTATTCACAGCTTTTGATCCTAAATCATAATAATTATCTGTGGAGTCTAAAACGGGAGAATTTGTTATACTACATATACGTTTGTAAATCTCTATTCTTAGGTAGAATTAATAGTGTTCTCGCGTAGTTTTGCAATAATTTCACTTCGAAAGAATAGTCACTTGAATTTTTACATACTATAATTCGACACATATATAAAATTCTGAATAAATAGCCAGTCCAAAGTCGGTGAATAGCAGGGTTCTTTGACATCAACCGGCTTTTAATGAGAACACTTTACAGAGGTCATTATTTCAAACCCCTCCGCCGGGAGTCAAATCCCTGACCTCTGGCTACTAGTCTTGCACTCAACCAATCGAGCTCAACAGATCCCTCGAGCCGAATGGTATATTGCAGATAAGTGTTTACCAGGGCTACACTTACGAGGATTTCAATGCATCCCTTGGTAATCTTGGTTGGGATCTGCAGAGCCTGGAAGAAAGATGTCTTTTCTGGACCAAGAACTGTAGTTTGAGCAGGAACGTTGACATCAAGGGGAGCGAAAGCTCCGGCACGGGCTGGGGCTTGTACCTGCGATGATGAACAAGATACTGTAGTGTTTTGATAAATATTTTTACCATAAAACATGGACTTCAGGGATAATTCTGACTCTTAAAACCTATGGGAGAACTTGAGGGATTTTATGGGATCAGCAAAATATCTATGAGATTTTTCTATATAAAGTAATACAATTTTAAATTTTCAATGAGATTTTCAGGAAAAATATGGGTAAAAATCCCCAAAGTGATCCCTGGGACTTGCATCTTGCTAAGATTGTATTATTCAAGGCAAACAAAAATCCCTTTCAAGATTAAATCTGCTGTTGGTTTTGACACCGTTCACTACAAAGATCAAAGTTCGTTCAAATTTTTATTCTTCAGATTTTTGTGCTTCCATTTTTGAATCGCCAAGAGGAAAATCAAATCTTTAAGACATTTCTGACATTATAAAGTATGAAATGACACGTGTGAAAAATTATTTCATTGAGCTAAAATGGATTTTACCATTGAAGAGCCAAACACCGCCATTTAAAATCTGATTTTCCCCCCTCTCATTAGCTCAAATTCTTCTGATAAGTCACTCTAGGTATGAATATTCTCATGAGCACAAAAACAAGCGCTTGCATTTTGCACAGACGGAATTTTCAAGAAAACAAAAATCATTTTATTAAATACCCTACCAATCTGCTATTTCTTTTGATATAAACTAAAACACAAGTCAACTTGTTGAAAATAATCTGTCACTGCTATATTGGGAGCTTCAGCAGTTTCATGTTGTCAAAGAGTTAGCTACCTTGTTAGCCAGCAAGAGATCCCGCACTTCCACCAAATCTCCCTTGAGGAAAACCATTCCAACATTGAATCGGATATAGCCTAGAAGTCTGTAATAGAAACAAAGTCATTTTAATAATTAAGAATATTTATTTAGGCTGGGCTATTCTAGCGTTGGGAAATTGGTTAAAAATTTCAATCGATCATCAGTTAGAATCGGTTCGTCTGACTGATTCAGTTAATGGTGAAATAATCAGTTTCGTAAACTCTGAGGTATTTTGCTTTTAATGACACTTGATTCGACATAGTTCATTGGTGAATTGGTCTAAATAATAGTGCATGATAATACTATAAGATAGAAAAGAATTATCTTAGTAAATTGTTATAAAATTTGTCTTTTAAGAGCTCCTATGAAATAATAAACCTATTGTAAGTTTGTTTATTTTGAACAAAATACCTTGTTCCATATTTGGCAGATTTATCGATTATTAGAAACTATAACTGATGATCGCATCAGAAGAGGGTCATTTACTGATTAATCGATTATATTCTATCATGGTCCCATCACTTTCGGATAGTTCGAACACACAGAATTTGATTAGGCCTGTGTACTGAACTTACGTAATGGATTGCTCTCAGCGATGCAATTTACAGCCTCGCAAAACTATCTATTTTCACATCATCGATGTTAAACAACTGTATAACGTGTAGTACTAATGATGTGCGATATTGTTGTCGGCTTTTTCAGACAAATTTTGCATAAAATATTTTCTCTTCTTTGTGAATTAACTTGATAATTAGGCCTAATATGAAAGTGAACATTTAAGTCCTATTTATATAAATCATTGCTCATCATCAGATTCACAAATAAATTGTAATAGCTAGGCCATCTTTGTTGAGGAACAACAACTTGACTGTTTGTCGTGATTTTTTTGTCGATGTCAAAGTTCTCGGATGTCAACCTGGTTAGTTAGAACTCCTCTTTATTCCAGCAGCTATAATTTCGCATAATTCTATCAGGATTGACAATATTTATTTAATTTTGGTCGAACTGACCGAAGGTTTACCGTAATCACAATCTGATTAAAATACAGATCCTCACTATAACTATCGTGTGTAGGATCGGACAGCAACCAGTAGAGAGTCATGTGCAGATGACCTTTATTATTACAATATCTAGGAAATGAACAGCCAATCAAAATGCACCTTGTAAACGGTGTTTGGTAGACAAACGAAAATGGCGGTGGATCGAAGCAAAGATGAGAAAATCATTTAGAGTGTTATATAACAATTTGATTTGTATATTTTGTGATAATTTCTTAACCTTCAGTTGTTATTTCTTTTTGAACGAACGAAAAACTACAAATCAAACAGATAATGTCTACGCCTTGGCGTAGAGATTGCTGAACTGGGCGCCGCCATTTTTGTACACGGTCGTTCCAAGTTTCTCGCTACTTTGCTCTGGTTTATAGACAAGTGTAGAAACAAATCGAAATTAGCTTTTCACTTTCAGAATCTGGTGAGCAGCAATTTTATTGGTGAATACAAAGGTCATCTGCACATGACCTTCTACTGGTCGCTGTCAGATCCTACACACGATAGTAATAGTGAGGATCTGTATTTTAATCAGATTGCCATTATCAAAGCCCCGACTTCAAAGACATACACACTTATGTATATATAGGGATGAAAGGGTTTAACCAGACTTGTAAAGTTCAGTGCGACTTTGAGGAAATAATTGGATAATACTGCAGGGTAATATTATTTGGCTTTAATTTCCTGTTCAGACAGCCTTATGGCTAGGTTTTGATCTCTGCCCCTGCAGTATTGGTGGGTTCAACCATTTCTGGCTCCAACACTGGGATCAGGGAGCTCGCAACGTTAAAGAGATCTTCATCATCACAGGAATTTCATTCAATATCAAACACTTTTTTAAGCAAATCGAAATTGACCCCTCCATCTTGTAGTTTTCTTCCAGTATCACTTTTAATGGCCGGTCTAAATTTTGATTTTTACTAAAAATGGATGAAAAATGACTCATTGCCCTCAAATTCCAAGATTTCTTTTGTGATCAAAAGGGCATTTACAATTACACTGGAAAAAAAAAAAAAGGTGAACTATTTACAAGTTCTCATTAATTATATCAGTCTATATCATATTAGATCTTTTGATTCTCAAAGGAAGAGAGTTATCAAGGTGAACATGCTTCACACACGATTTCTTACCTTTCCAACTCGGGGTTCTTGTCCAATTGACCACGGATAGCTTTCCTCATCATGGTGTTCTTGCCCATGAGGATAACTGTTGAAAAAGGACATATTAATATACCAACGGAAACATGTACAGTTCAAAAACATTGAAATAGTCCATTTGTAAATTCTCTGTAACTAATGAATTGTATCGCAATGTGTGTATCGATGCAACATGTCAATCACTAAGTTATTACTGCTTTGAATGATAGAATAGTCACCAGTGTGGAGTTGCAACTAATCATCGTCAATATTTTGAAAATTTTCCAAAAAAAAAAAAAATTAATAACAATAATAAGTTTACTTCAATGTTGCACACTAATTCAAGAATTCATGTCTTATTTTACCATATCTTCATTCAGCATGGAATACAAAGCATTTTTAATTCGGTTTATTTCAAGAGTTGTTTCAAATAAAGGGAGGCTATAGCAAAAGGTTTGACAAGAAAGATTTGATGACAAGTATGTGATCATCACAACCATTCCGAAGCAAGTTACTTGCAACTAGTTACTATACAGTAATTATACCATGGTCATGTCTGGAACAAGTATGAATAATTGTGGGCCTAGAACTCATTGATGCATCTACTGTGTGTTCCTGTTCAGACAGCCTGATGGCTAGGTTTTGATCTCTGCCCCTGCAGTATTGGTGGGTTCGACCATTTCTGGCTCCAACACTGGGATCAGGGAGCTCGCAACATTAGAGATCTTCATCATCACAGGAATTTCATTCATTATTAAACAGTTTCATTTGCATACCCCTGTAGCTTTATAATACACCTAAAATTTTGCAGTCAGTATCTTTAACTTGCTGTTTGGAATTTTTCCAATTTTTTTTTTTACAATCTACCCGTAAATGCAAGGTTTAGCTATTATCATTATGATCAACAAAATGGGAAATATAGGTCATGGTGGCCTAATCCTAAATGCTGAAATAATAAACCACAAAATGTTTCCATATTGAATTTCTAAAACATAACTTACCAATCTTTTTTTTAATTCATATGGACATGTGCATATTTAAGCTTCACTTTATAATCTTTATCATATCTAATTTCCCAAAATAAATATTTTACTATCTTTTAAACTTATATGATCACATGTATAATTCAAACTTCATTCCATTAAACAAATTCAGATTTCCTATGCAGAAAAACAAATATATCAAAAAATAAAACAGATACAATGGTTTGAATATTGACAAACATTACCGGTATACTATAACTCTTTGAGAGCATTTTACAATACCCATGAATTGAGCACTGAGCAGTATCTTGATCAAACCATTATCACTTGATGTGGAAGTGTTAGTTTTGTGTGTTTTTTGATTCATTGATCTTGGAAGCAATATCTTCTGATGCCACAAATTCAGAAGTCAATGAAGTAATGACAAGCCCAACATTTCATCATTCTCAGGGTGTGTAATATTATACTCGAGCTCCTAACCCATAAAGTTCTCATTTACCTACACAAGGGCGTTTTGTCCTTAATAAACAAAAAATCGGCACCAGCAGAATATAATTCTCAGGGTGTGTAATATTATACTCAAGCTCCTAACCCATAAAGTTCTCATTTACCTACACATGGGCGTTTTGCCCTTAATAAACAAAAGTTCGGCACCAGCAAAATATTTTTTCAGTGACATCATGCAGGAGGTAATTTTATTTGGCTTTAATTTCCTGTTCAGACAGCCTTATGGCTAGGTTTTGATCTCTGCCCCTGCAGTATTGGTGGGTTCGGCCATTTCTGGCTCCAACACTGGGATCAGGGAGCTCGCAACGTTAAGAGATCTTCATCATCACAGGAATTTCATTAATTACAGAACAGTCTTTTCATTCATTATAGAACAGTCTTATTGGCACACCCCAGTACCTTTATATATATATATATTCAAAATTGTGCAGTCAATATCTTAAACCTGTTACTCATACCTCTGTAGTATACATGTGGCTGCATTAAAAATTTGCAACATTGAACATGCGAGAATGTTCAAATGGTGACAAATAATTTAAATAACTCAACTAAACATTCATATTTCCATAATTATCTTGATCAAGTCAAAAAGACACAACTTTTCATTTCAATCTAAAAAGACTAGGCAAGCTTAATAACAGCGTCTTTAAAGTTTTCATTTTCAGTTCGGAAAAGATGAATATCTGTGTCTTCTACAATCTTCAGTTAAAAGGAGATTGACCAAGACAATTGCTTCAATTCTAAATATTCTGTCATGCACTTTAATAGGACTTGAAATTTTCTGAAATTATAGGATTTTGATATTTTGTTTTGTACGTACCTGCTTTGCCTCGGAGAGCTTGACGAATCTGTTGCATCTGTTTGGATCCCACATTGTCTGCGTTAACGATGAAGCATTTGGGGTATTCATCTAACATTTGCTAGAATACAAAATACTCTGGTATATATTGTGAACTACCATTTTCAGACATTATACAGGAAGTGTAATTCAAATTTATTATATATATTTTTTCAAATAAAGACTTCACAAAATTACTTAAATCAAAAGTATTTTTCAATTATGGTTAAGTTCACTTTTGGTTGCACAAAGGTAATATTCTTCAGATCAAAATTCAAAGCAATGCAAGGCTTCAGCTTATTTATTTGTCCTCACTGTAGCCAATCTTTTGACTTCTAGGACAAACGAAATTGAATTTACCATCACAAGCTCTTGCAGCTGTCAGACTACTGTTTACAAAACAAAAACTTTTATTCAAGTACAATTATACAGAAAATGTTGTTGTTTTTTAGATTATTTTTTTTAATGATAATTTTTGGTGTTGCCAAACTTCAGTGTTTCTAGGGAATAAACTTTTATTCAAGTACACAATTATATAGAAAATGTAGTTAAGTGTTTTTTAGATTTATTTTTTAATAAAGTTTTTGGTGTTGCCAAAGTTCAGTGTTTCTAGTGAATTGTCAAGACAGGGCTTTTCCCGAAGATATTTTGGGGACGTTAATGGGCCCCTTCCCCAACTGAAATTATTTAATATTTAAGCCGAAACTGGTGAGAAAACGCCCTGTAAGAGGACCATCAAATCATACAGCCCGACAATAATCACAAAATTGTTACAGATGAATGCCTCAGGTGCCAACATGTTTGTTTGATCATTGCTTCCATGGTCTGGAGCCATTAAAGGACTCGACAGATTTAAACCAGGGTCTCAGAACGGACGTTTTTCATCACTGGCACAGACCTCGAAATTTGAATATTCAGCAGGATTTAAAACTTCAATTTTTTCACATCACATGGCTCATCAATAACGAAAAAAAAAATAAAAATCTTTTCAATAACATTAAATTTAAATTATCCACTTAGCTTTTTGATTAATATGACTTTCTTAGGCTTTACATTATTAAATCATCAAATTAAAGGAACACTGAAACATCGGCTTCTTTATTGATTCTGAAACCAGTTAAGGTTTTTAACAACAACAAATACTTTCCAAACTGTCAAAAGTACCATATAAGCCAGTCTCAACTTTGACAAATGCACTAATTCTCCATTAAAAATTTATAAATATTCCAAATTTTGGATGGAAAGATTTCAAATTTCATTTCAAGAGTGGAAAATTTAACCATCTGGCATCGCACACTCACAATAGCAAGTACATACAAATGCCTCAGGACAGGTGACATGTTTGTTTGATCATCGCTTCCATGGACTGGAACCATCAAGGCTCAACAGATTTTAACCAGGGTCTCAAAACAGACGATTTTCATCACTGGCAAAATTTGAGTATAAAAGTTTCAACAGTTTCACAACATTTTGGTAGTCTACAGGACTGGTTGAACAGATTGTTTATCAGTTCTTTGGCAATGCAACTGGTCCCATGATTTCCTGATCAGGAAATATCAGAATTAATGGCATAACAAGGGACTTTTAAACAACTACTTCAACAAAATTAAGACGAAGCTATAGAAACTTCAATAATGGAACTTGAATGGTAATGGGCTTTTTTATTGTGTTGACTTTACTGAATATCTGCTTTTGCCTAAATCTAAAGCACCTCAACTCATTAACAAGAAACTCACAGCGATCTTCAGGAAGTAGTTGGACTTCCATGTTGCCTTATCTTCCTTGACCATCTTGACAGTGGTTCAGGGATAGCCGGTCTGCTGTTTAAAGATAAAGCCCTGGAAAAAAGATAACAAATTATTAAATGTCACAAGTCCCAACAAATATGTGTTGCAGGTTGAAGTTTGAGGACGTCATATTGGACGATTTACTGCCTCAATTAAATGACTGAATTTCAACAGATTTTGTAACTAAAGTGTTGTTGCATTTTAAGATAGAAACTTCAGCCAATATGCTCATGATGATGATGCCACCCTGATACTCGATACGGTAATGTTGAGCATGCTACAGTGTCCGTCTTGGACGCCTGTCGATAATGAAACGTGTCAGGGAAGTCGGGGATATTTCGCTGGGAGTCTTGATCAACAGATAGATAATTTCCATTTAAATTGTATAAATTGACTTTGTGCTGTGCGATAAAAACACAATCAGAAAATTGCCAAATTTCATTTGGTCGGGCACTGCTTTCCACAGGAAACACGCCAAATCCCTATAGCTATCTGACCCACGTGGTCGGTGGAGCGGACAAAATGGTAGTCGCCCCATCATCATGCCTAGCCTGGAATATGATTCTCTTCAGGCTATAAATTTCCTTTTTCAGACTGAACAGCTAAGAAATCATGCAACTTGACGTTTATAACCATATCTAACTTAGAAATATCATATAAAACAGTCATTTTCATCAAAAACCGTGAATACTCCTCAGCTATAGAAAAACGTGCTCACCGATGTTTCACTATCAGGAGAAAGAGGCTGATCACGTGGGTTTCGAAATGAGATTGCAATATTCGGAATGTGTATTAAAAAACAAACGAAGCGTACTAATATTTTTATAATACAAATGACCGTAACATCGAAAACAGGGACACATCTATGCAATATGGCACATGAAAAAAGTATTACATATAGCTACCCCAGGGACGTATACCTTACGTAAAATGATATAAAAAAAACAAACAAGAGTTACCTCCCGTTGTCCGAAAATTATTATGAAAATCTTTTCCCTCTTTTTGATCGTGACACAGAAAATAATTAATTCACTTACCCATTATGGTAGATCAGATAATATAATGCTTGTAGTCGATTAGAGAGAACCAAGCCAATACACAATATTTGATTAGAAATGGTGTAACATTAGCATGAACTAAACGTTCTGAAGATAGGCAGGCTCAGGACTACCCTTATTAGACTATATATGGCTTTTAAATCAGTATGTGTCAAATGAAGGTCAATGACTTCAATCATGCGACAGCTGAAACTAAAAGACATTTTCGGCTCAAATGGTTAAAAGGTTGAAGAACAATACTGGGAACAAAAATACCCCCCCCCCCCCCCCTCAAACTCATCTACATCTTCCACTGTTCTGTCATTTGGCTGACCATTACACAGTGTGCGCTTCATCTGACAAGACTAAGTATATAATATATGGCAAAACATCTTACATAAAACTGAACAGAAGAAGGAAAGAATTGGAAAATATATAACTGTACTGAATGTATGTATGCATGAAATGCGAGTCCTGCAAACTAACTCTCATCCCACTGACAATTTGACCAATCCGGCTACCGTAGCGGTCACAGGAGATAACTCCTACCGGCACAGCTCTCCTGGTCAGTTTTCAGAAGAGTAAGCCTGGACAATGTATTAAAAAGAAAGAGTAGACAACCCCTGCTTGAAAGATGCCAAGTCAGGGGCCTCAGCCACAGAGGCTGGGAGAGAATTCCAAATAGGTATAGTAGATGGAAAGAAACTGTGTCTAACGGTATTTTTTGAAGATGGTAGGTGGCAAAAATTAAGAGAGTGATTTTTCTGAGTGGGAGCTGTAGATGGTACCAAGTAGGCAGATGCTGGTATGTCAACTAACTCCTGGGTAACTTAAACATAATAGTGAGCTTAGTCTTGCTTCGTCTCGATATGATCGTGGAAGGAATAGCGACAATACGGACAAATAAATTGTCAAATTTTCAAGGCTATCCGCCCCTTTATCAAGACACATAAACTCATAGCCGATACTTACGACTAAGAAAATTCCACATCAAATTTAAGTTATTAAAGTTCATATAACTGTTACAGCATTCTGTTGTCC
This sequence comes from Mimachlamys varia, assembly GCA_947623455.1. Lineage (NCBI taxonomy): Eukaryota > Metazoa > Mollusca > Bivalvia > Pectinida > Pectinidae > Mimachlamys > Mimachlamys varia. The sequence goes on from OX392540.1 coordinate 35,069,866, forward strand.
AAGATAATCTCAGCCAGTCGGTAACGCATGTGGAATGCATGTGCTGCGTTTCAGCAGTATACGAATAACACAATATCAAATCCCTTGATAATAACAATAATATTTATTCGGGTAAAAGATAAGAATAACATTACATCAATCACATTTAGATGGACAATGGATCTTTTTGTTATCACAGATGATATAAAATAATGATTTAAGAATTAAAACATATCTTATGATGTCTTATCAATATAAATGGTGTGGAAAAATATTGATAAAATATTGATCAACAAAAATTTTTAACTTGCGAATTACAGAGTTTTGGCGCTACAGTAAATTCGAATTTAGTTCTTCCATCAAATCAAAGTACCTGCATGCATCTCTTCTGTATACATATTTTTTTGGGGTGCAGGGTTCGTGTTTCGCCTTATGGAGCTATTTTTTATAAGTCCCCTTTCTTAAACTTCTTGCTGCTTTCTCTCCTGCTGTTTCTTGCATTTTGGGATGCAATTTAAGTCTGTATTTTGATTCATTTTCTTCGATATATGTCAAAATGAAAATTAATGCAGGTCAGAGTGAACTACTTTTAATACTCAACAAACACTCAACGTCATCAAGGCGGACACATACCCTAAAGAGAATTGGACATTACCGAGAGCAGTAAAAATGTTAATTTACAAATCTTTTATTTTATCAAATTTTGATTACTGTCCTCTTATTTGGCATTTTTATAGCCAGACTGCAACAAACAAAATGGAAAGAATTCAAGAGAGAGCCTTACGATTTGTTTTAAATGATTATACAACTGATTTTAAAACTATTCTTTTATCTACGAACTCTTCATTTTTACATATTAAACGTATGAAACTTTTAGCATGTGAGGTTGTCAAAAAACCTCAATCTTTCGTCTCCAGAATACATGCAAGAACTGATTTTTTATAATTCTAGACAGGAGAATACAGTGGAGGTTCCAAGAGTGAGAACTACCAGGTATTGACAGAAGTCTTTCCAGTTTGAGGCCGCCCGTATCTGGAACTGCCTGCCAAATGACCTACGAAAAGCAGAAAACTTCAGGCATTTTCGTAGACAGCTCCAGATGTGGGATGGTCTCAGCTGCCAATGTTCTATGTGTGTGAGGTAGTGTCCTGCCTTACGTGTCCACGTGCCTGTTAATTGCTTTTGTCTTTATTCTTTTTAATCTTTTAGTTTTAGGTTTCTAGTTTTGATTAAGTAATTTATTTTATGCCATACACTCCATTTTAATGTATTGCTTTGTTGCCATTTACCCTTAGCTTGTTATTCAGCTTAAGCTTCCAGTGCTAATGTTTCATGTCTGGATGTTACTTTTACTATTATAGTTTGTATATATATGTTTTAGTCTATGTTTGTAGTGCTAATGGACATAACTTGCATGTGCTCTGACTTATTTACAGTTCATTTTTAGTGTTGCATGTTATGTAAAACAGTGTTTTTATGTGAATTTAATTTGCTTTGTGTGATGTTTCTTACTTTATGTTATTTATCTATTTGTTTCTCGAAATGCAAGCTCCTAGGAGCTAATGTTTCTGTTAACTATATTCGACGTAAAATAAAGGTTCTTGTATCTTGTCTTTGTAGAGATTTTTCACTGGTCTTGTTTGTAATGTCCAAAGCGCTAGACATAACCACAGGGGCTAGGTACGGAAATATGCATGTCAAGATTTATAATTGTCAGATAATTATTTAACCTATCTCGAATGTGGCCCCTCCCACTATTTTATATCTGTGACAAAGATATATATTTCATTTACACAGATATGGTAGTGGGAGGGGTCACATTCGAGATCGGTTAAGTAATTATCTGACAGTTCGAGCCATCAAGTTTTGATCGAACATTCCACTGTCTGCACCCAAGTCATGCAGTATGAGAATATCTATAACTATATATAGACTATACAGCGTTTTGTACCCTTATCGTTCAGATGCTTTATAGAACAAAGGAGAGTTTTGAATCAAATATTATGTCTGGGTCATTATGTGTTTTTTGTTTATAACAGGACTGCATGTATACACTTTTTTGTCTGTGAGAATTTGAAACCATTTTCATCTGCCGATATATGTAATTTGCCTAAACTTTTGTTGGAGCTGTCGTAATGTCGTTTGCAAGTCATCCATAAATAAGGACCGTTCTGTTGACTGACAGAAACATTTAACTATACTATTGCTTTTTAGGCTAAACTGTCACCGATATTATCCCTCCCTGGGGAAACCCCATTCTCTATTGGATGTTTCAGAGGAAATTTAACCAACACGAGCTTTGAAGTATGAGTCAAGTATGTAAGTACGAATTTCGGAAGGTTCCCTCACTCCAATTTAATGTAGGTCTTCCATGATGCCATATTATCACGTAGTATCGCATGCCTTCTCACTGTCAAAGTCGTCGAAAGCTTATCGAATGCATGATTTAAAGTCTGATCGGATGATGTACCGCCCCTCTTTGGTTTCCGAATCCACTTTGGAGAGGGTTTATTATATCAAAGGATTCAAGAAACCACTTTGGAGAGGGTTTATTATATCAAAGGATTCAAGAAACCACTTTGGAGAGGGTTTATTATATCATAGGATTCAAGAAACCAAAGTAGTATTCAATATTTATTACCCGTGTTTTACAGTTTCACAGCTCGTTAGAGAAACCGGATGTTGGTTATAGGGTTCAGTAGTGTCATTGACTGTAATTTGCAGTCGGAAACCCCCAGTATAGAAGCTGATACGTAATTGCATCTGGTTCAGCTGTTGAGTCGTGCTATGTTCTAATTGAGTCCAACGGTTCAGGCGAATTAACAGGTTTATTGTAGCTTTCTGGGTCGGAAAATTTGAAATTTAGACGTTTCTTTTCCTTCTATTTTTTTGAATATTGGAAATGGTTATGTGTGATTATTGACCGAGGATGTTTTGACTATGTTTTTGCAAATTAACTTGCAATTTCGGATTTCGAGGAGTAGATTTTTTTATTTATCAAAGCCTGTCGCTAAAATTGAGTATGCTCATTAGTGTGTTTACTTGTTGTGATTGACATTGACACTCGGTTCTTGATGTTTACTTGCATGTGACAAAGTTTACATGGAGGGTGTCGCCGATGAAGCAGAAGACGTTTACTCTTCCGAAACACCTTGTCTTATTCTCTTGTACTTTTGCAAGGGTCTTCATGTAAATCTTTCCTTTGTTCATATTTTGCCCCTGGTTTAATCGATTTTGAGTTTGGATTATGATTTTGTTAACGCTTCGGTATTCTCTAATTTATATTCATTACTTTAACCCTTGACTTGAAATCTCTCACTCTTCATTACACAGTGGTGATAGATTCTATCAAATTTTCTCCAGCAAGAACAGGAACGCACAATGTGAAGACTGGGAGAAATCTCTTTTCTTTCTATAAATCTTGCATTGTAAAAAACAAAACATATGAGACCCTTTATTTTTTGTAATAAAACATATGATATACAATTGTATATCTATGAAATTCAATAAAATTGGGATATTTTGTTCGAATGTTTTACGACTGTTGACCATTATTATTGATTTTTTTTGGTATATCATTGTACAGAAGAAATACAAATACCTCTTCCATTAAAGAACCTGGTATATTTTTAATCGTAAAATGTACGGTTTTTGCGAGTTGCTTCCCTTTTTTGAATTCCATTTAAACATCGATATCCATCTGTAGTTGCTAGGATTAGGCATACAATGTGTATGTTCAAGTTTAATGGAAAACCATCGACGTATATACTGTTACACTCCTTATGCTATTCCACGTGAAAGAATTCATTCCATATATTCTCCATCAGGTTGAAACACAATATCCTGTCGACTTTTTATACTCCTACGTCAGATCGATAGCAGGTTTCTTTGAACTACCATAAACCCCCTATATACACCCGTTCGTGACCGGCGTTCGGTGATCACCTTCACGTGTAATGGAATCGTCCAGGTTTTAATCAAGTATTTAAAGGTATATTTGTAGATATAAGCCTACCTAAATATACAGGTGTTAAATGTTGTACGACTACCTGTATGAAATCTACCTGGAATATTTTAGAAAGTGAACGTAATGCCATGGTGGGTTTGTGTAAAGGGTTAGAGTCCTAAGTACGATATTTCGTGCTCTGACCAGCAGGGTATACGGAATGGTGCCTTATGAATGTCAATACATGGTCACGTCTCAATCAGACCACTAGAGGACAGTGTGACGTATTTTACCTATATCGGAGGTATATATACGTGTGTAATAAGTAGCAAACTGTGTGTTGGTATTCGTGTTCATTTAAATCCTTCTCGAATATTTTATTTAAAGAGTTAGTCGTTGCTACTAGATGTGAGTATCGATTTGGAGTTGAAGTATACATTACAATGTGAGTTGGATTTACAGTTCTGTGTTGCAGCACGTGGATTATATTCTCATGGATTTTATGGTATAGTTCTACAGTGGGTATTCTAATACAATACTGTCCTTTTTATAAATACTGCATACCTAGTAGACTGATATTAATTATTACAATGTTGTAAGCTATCAGATTGGTACGTTTGAAGATAAGACAAGATGGGATCAGGAGGAAGTAAGAAGGAGGACACCAAACAAACCACACCGGCGAAAACCTCCAACACGACAACCAAAACGTCAGTAACAAAAAATGAAAGTGACAACAAAAATTCATCGCTACAGAAACAAAAATCAACAAATGACATTCAATATCCCAACAATAACAGAACACAGTTTGATAATAATCAAACATTACAGAATAATAACGTTCAGAAATCCTCAAATCCACCTCCAACGCAGTGGAACAAAAAAGAGGACATTGATGACGTTTTAAATCTTGATTCCGAATGGAGTTCTAAAAACAAACGACAGGAGGTGTACCCTACGCCCCGGTCAGAGCGGGGAGGGAATCGCCGGGAGGAGGAGCGAAATGCCTATAACAGACAGATAAACAATAACACAGTGATTGAAGAATATCCCGAAACTTATGCTCAGCGAAACGCTAGGCAGCAGTATAAGCGTACTGACCTGCTCAGACAGAAAACTATATACAGAGACCCCAAGGAATGGGAACCCGAAACGGAAACAACGGTAAGAATACATAGGATTAGGGCTTTAGTCAGTGTAGGTAGCTAAGTAGATTAGATAGAAGGCAGGCAAGGTCACAAAGCTGTGTCATAAACATATAGATATAAAGTGATATACATGTATAGATATAAATTTATATACATGTATTGATATAAAGTAAGCTGTCCAATATAAAATTAAGTTAGCCTATATAATGTTCAATATTTAAAGTAAGAAAGAGATGAAATGCAAGATAATGAACGAAATATTAAATAAGATAATTATATAATGTCCGATAAAGAATTAAGATATATAATAAAAAATACATATATTTTTATACAATATATAAAGAAAGATACATGAAATATAAGATAATGTACTATATATGAAGTAAGATAATTTACGATACTAGTAAATAAAGTAAGATACATAAAATGTAAGGTAAATGTAAGCAAGATATATGAAATTTAAGATAATGTACCATATGTAAAGCAATATATTTGAAATGTAAGATAATGTACCATATATAAAGCAAAATATATGAAATGTAAGATAATGTACCATATATAAAGTAAGATATATATAATGTGCGATATTTGAAATAAGATTTATAATATACCATATATAAAGTAAAGTCAATAAAACATACAATGTATATACAAAACAGATACCTATATTGGCAGAGAGGTCATAACGACAGTGTTGTCAAGACATTTGTCAAATGTTCATTACGATCTGCCCATTTATAAAGACAGAAACATGGGAACTTACACATCACAACAGAGAGAGACAGATACATATAAAATGAGTCCACACGACGAAGCTGAAGGCAAAGAGACATATCGGTCAATCTAGCTAGGATACTTATGGTTTTATTGTATAAACTAAAAAGCCGAAGAAGGAAGACATATCGGCCAATCTAGCTAAGATACTTATGGTTTTGTTGTATAAACTAAAAAGCCGAAGGAAGAAAGACATATCGGCAAATCTAGCTAGGATACTTATAATTTTGTTGTATCAACTAAAAAATATCAGCATGCATATGTACAGCTGGGTACTGACCGCAGGTCGCTTATTTTCTCCAGGTACTCCGGCTTTCCACCTCCAACAAAACCTGGCTCGTCCTCAAATTACTATAGCTGCTAATAGGTCTTGAAACACAAATAACAACAAACAAACAAACATTGTATATGAGCATGAAAGAGGACACATTAATATACATCAACATAGTAGAGAATAGAGTAAAGTGTCGCTGGGAGGAACATTTGAAATTAGATAATAAACATACAAGAATGATCGCTACTAGTATATATATGCCTTCGTAAGACTTCTCAGGGCGGCCTGGTAGTTGGTATATTTTCAGTCTGATCGAAAACCCAAAGTAGGCAGAATATCTAGTGGCTAGTCTTATGTTGTTGTTATTTGAGTTGATATACATGTATATTATACAAAGAAGTGACGTGAAATATGTCTGTGTGGGTGGGGAGTATAATTAACTCATTTACTTCTGGTAAGATAAACTATTCTAAACATTGAAATGGAAAGAGTCTAAAGGTGCCTTCAGGGGCGAACGTGTAAACCATGACTGGAGTGTACAGGTAGAGTACGTGGTTGATATTTCTATCAGATACTGTATATCGAGGTTTTTTAGCGTATGCTAAATTTCGCGATTTCTGTACAAAATCACAGGTTTTATGTTAAGCGTATTTCATTTTTAGCGTTTATCCAGCTTCTGCATTAATATTAAGTTAGCGTATGTATCATACATTATTGAAAATCCTCGGGTATTGTATCAAATCTTAGCGCGAAGGATACAATAGCACGGCAATATGCCTTTGTAGGGCCACTAAAGTTAAATCAGGTCGTGCTTTGAGGTGATCATACAGTTTTACCAACCATTTTGTACCTAACGGTTTCATCTTGTACTGCATCTTCATACTGTATAATGAAACCAATTTTAGCGAAATTTTATTTTTCGCGACGGAACGTTGTCGCGAACATAGCGAACATTAGACACTCGCTAAAATAACCCGATTTACGATATACAATAGCAAAAATTGATACAGGGATGCATTAAACTCTTTGTGTTTCTGTTATTATACAATACATATTTCAACTAAAAATCATACATGATTCGGAAACAAATACTAAGTACTTTAACATACAATGTTCGGAATGTATTGACATGAAAGGCAATGGTAAATGTTGCTGACAGGCATCAATAAAAGGTAACAAAAACGGCATTAGAGTTTAAGGGACGAACACAGAAAAAACAATAGGTATTCTATTTTTCAAGGGATGATAATTGTGCTAACATGATGACTGGGCCGTCTGAAGCACTTCGATCAATGATTATATTCACATAGGAATCGATCCAATCCATACAAGATATGAGAGGAAGATACATAACATGTCTCTTTTAATTACGAATTTGTTATAACATGAAGTATAATTGTGTTTAGTGAAGCCTTGTCAGCTTAACAGTTAACAAAAGTACCTGCTGAAACATATTCATTAATTTGGCGTTAAAGCTAACAGTGCCTTTATAGTATTACACCTTATAGCTTATATGAACTAGTACTCATTTTGTCTGATTGCTATCAATATTTAATCAATATAATGTCTATGAATGAATGGACTGCTGGACCAAATAATATATTCCTAACTAAATATACATTTGATAATCAATTTGAACGGTTTGCTTAATTATTCATTAGATCACCAGGAGTTGAAGCTTACCATGAATTACACCATCTAATTAAGTTTTCTCCGTTGAGGAAGGTTGTCAATTTAGGTATTACAAATACTATCAACAGAAACATTATTCTTAATCTAGATAACGACAACTTTAATCTACTTATGTTTTAGAGAGTCTTTAAACAGACCAACCGAAAGGGGGAACAATCTTTCACTATGTCCATTCTCAAATCCAGAAAGTAATATCATGAACGATCTGAGATAATGTAAACATGTAAGACATGTTAGACACCGATGACGTTCGTAACAAGGTAGATTAAGAATCCCTACACCTCCATCCTCGATATCCAGGGGTAACGCTCACGTACGCTCTCCTCACACCTGGAGTATGTCATGACATCACCGAGGACAGGAAGATGGCAGTTTGATTGGTGTCAGGTAAAAAACAAACCTGACCAATCGCTAGACTGATACCCATCTTTGAAGATTTCAAAGGAGCGCCGCCCGACTCCAAAGCCTGTCAATGTTTACGGTTGTGTAACTTGCGAGATTCTGAAGATGTACATTCAAGGATCGAACTAGTGTTCTTGGCTCACCAACAAGGTGGCGCACATAGTGCCTCAAGTTGTTTCTGTCTGACATACTCTTTGGGAGTAGAGAGCGTAGGTGAGCAAAGATCTCGTTACAAGTATCTATACTACACACAGATGTTACACTGATATGGGTCACGGCACAGGTCAGTGTTTCACCTTCATTGGGCTAGGGATCCGTAGTCTTTTAAATGGCAAACGAGAGGGAATTTCCGGGAGAATTTTATTATTCCAAATAGTTATATAAAAAAGAAGGCAAAGTTCCAAGTAGATATTATAATTTGCTACTTAAGGGCTGTCATATAAATTGAAATGAACACATATGATACTTATACCAATGTAATAGTTTAAACCGGATTAATACTGGTACTGTTAAACGTTAATACAACATACAGAATTTTAAATGTCTATATGCATGTATGCATATTTTACAATAACTAACAGTGAGAGAGCAGATATATACAGTGTATACAGCAGATACAATACAAATAGGTCATTAAACTACTAATGCATTTTATAAAATCTATTAATTGGCAAACACTTTAAAAGTTGAATGAATGAAAGGTTAATCTAGAAACGGAGACTAGGTAAGAGGATTTTACGTACATATATTAATGTATACATTAAAACGTGCACCTTCAACAGATTATAGGATAGAACGAATTTGGACGACTTCCACCGACAGCTACTAAGTAGTATTTGATTTGTCTGGGTGTAAATGTCATATTTAAATAATTTTTACGTTCCAAGTAGGACTTATACCATCAATATAGGTATTCAAAGTCATGCGAGAAAGGTTTTTATGACATCAATAGAGGACCCATATATAATTTATTTTATAAAACTTTTCCTTTGTTCATATCTTGTCCCTAGTTCAACTGATTTTGACCTATGCTTTTGTTGACGCTTCGGTATTCTCGGATTTTGTTGGTTTTTTTTTATAATTTTTTTTTCAGTCAATACCACAATGACACGGTGGTGTTATATTCTGAAAACAAATCAAAGCATAAGTGATTATTGGGAAGAAATAAATAACAAAATAACAAACCAATTTTTATATCAGGGTCAGTTTACATGAATATTTTGAAGCTAACCTAGATATATCACCGTTGATTTATATTGGTATATAGTTACATTTGCTCAGCATCCTCCCATTAAAATGCATTGTGAAGGCAAATGTAGTTATGAGACTATAACAACATTTGCTATTGTAACGTCATCAATTTCTATTGTGACGTCATCATTTTCAATGTTGTCAACACTTGATTTCTGTTCAAAAGCTGTTCGAAATAATTAAATTAAGCATATTTACTCCATAAAAATGTAAATATCGGTAATGGTTATTTTAGCAGCTTCCGGGCTTTATTATGTTTGACATAAATAGCAATGTGTGTTATAGGACCATAACAACATTTGCTAAACATTCATTGCTTAATTAAGTCTTAGCATTTAAGGATTGGTTTGGTTTGATTTTGTTTTATGTCAATAGCGGAGGTCATTTAAGGATGACCTCCAGAGACATACCACGTGAGTTCATGTGTTCAAAGTTCGTGTGTATTTGGGTGGCCATGGAAACCTCCTTGCGATAGTGCGTAACTGTTTTAAGTTTACTGCCTACGGCCAGTTGTACACCCCGCCCGTTCACATTATACTGACGACGGGTTAACTTCAAGCAAGAGGTAGTAACTTCAATATTTTGAGAATCTGGTATGTATTGGTCAGTGGATAGAACCCTAAGCGTCTTCACGGGGACGAACGCTCAACTAAAGGCCAACAGTGAAGCGATGTCAATTGGGGCACCAAGAAGGAAATTTTGTAAAGTAAGATAAAAACAACAAATAATAATTTTAGTCGCCTCTGAAGAATCATGCAATGGGGGCAGCAAGTACAATTCTGACGCTGTACCTGCAGGACAAGTAGGCTATATGAGCAGTAGTATACAACGTTCGGCGTTTTCATCATATGATCATATGATACAGTGAAATAATTATTTTATACGTATGTCTACATCGGAAGAGTGAACGTGTGTACATATGCTCTCTAATTTCATATTTGTAGTCATACATGACAATACTTGGATTACAGTTCTAAGATTTTGTATGTTCTTAAAAGATTCATATACAGATATTGAGAGAATTGCATGGCTTGGTTTGGTTTGGTATATTTTGTTTTACGTCATATTAACAGCCAGTATCATTTAAGGACGTGCCAGTTTTTGTTGGAGTTAGGGGAAAGCCGGGGTACCCGGAGTAAAACCACCCACCTAAGGTCAGTACCTGGCAACTGCCCCACCTGGGATTTGAACTCGCAACCCAGAGGTGGAGGGCTAGTGGTAGACTGTCGGAACACCTTAACCACTCGGCCACTGCGGCCCCTAAAAACTATATGGCAATTTCAATTTTTCAGAGCAAACAACATACATGCATGACTGTATATTTGTAAGTTGCATATGTATTATATATATTGAAACCTTACTACATACTTGTGTATAAGAAATATACTAGTGACACGTATCTCTGTAATGACTTCTCATACGTACGTAAATCTACCGGGCTATTATATCCGTATACAATACACCAAGAACTGGAGTATACAGTCTTCTATAGGCAAACACATGCTATTGAAGAGAAACAAAAGGCACATTCTCAACCCGGCCCAACAATGCGTAGAGTATTTGGTATATCAATCAAATGTTAACTATGGTAATTCACCCCTGAAATTTCGTTATGAACTGTTCAAACTTTTGAATTGGACATGTTTAAATGTATTTTCAGGGGTGCATGGGTTAAGGCAGTGAACTGTTCCATATTGGTATCAGAAGGTACCTATTGTCTGAAGGATGATATTGTACGTCTGGTTGAACCATTGACCTTTTAATCAAATGAATAAGGTGCCTAAGTGCCAACAATATATATGTATATAAACTGAGTTCATACAGGCCTAATATCGAGAAGAAGTTGTTTAAATGTTTAACGCATTTGGCCCCCGTGATCTTTAAGGTAGACACGTTAAAGACAATGTAGTTTGTACAAACAAAGTTTGATTAAACAAAGATGGTAAAGAAAATGTTGTTAGATCCTATGTCACGTTGCTGTTATGCTTTATTTTCCTATGTATAGATGTATTTTCCATCTTAAGTGATATGTTGATGACAATAATATTGAAGACGTCACAATAGAAAATGATGACGTTACAAAGGAGATTGATGACGTTACAATAAAAAAAAATCAGAGAATACCAAAGCGTCAACAAACCATAATCCAAACTCAAAAGCGATGAAACTAAGGGCAAAATATGGACAAAGGAAAGATTTACATGGAGACTCTCGTAAAAGCACAAGAGAATAAGACCAGTTGTTCCGGAAGAGTAAGCGTCCTCTGCTTCATCGACGACACCTGCCGAGTAAATCTTGGCCATCTTGGTAGATATTGATGACATCACAATATAGGTTGTTTACGTTGCAATAGCAAATGTTGTTAAAGTCACATTACAAGGAAAGGATTCAAAGCAAATGTGAATAAAGACATTTACTGATTATAATAATACTATAAGTATAGGTAAAATCACAGTGCCATAGGCAAGAGATCCTTTCACTAATGCAAAACATAGCAGACTTACATAAATATTTAACCGCAAAAAGCAAAAAATGGAAACAAATGTTTAAGAATTACAATGTGCTTAAAAAATATAAATTGTAAACCTGTTGCTATCTTTAGCACAAACTACTCTTATGCTTTGAAATTGTTATAAGGTGAAAGGCTAAACATATATTTGATTTTATCAAGTTGGTATAGTGTGACACTTTATCAAATACATATGATTATATAAATTGTAAAACAGCTGCTAATTGTAGCGTAAAATATATTATCTCTTGTTACGCAATCGGTATAATTTTACTTTATATTGAATATGTATCGTATATAATTTGTAAAACAGCTGTAAAATGAAGCAAAATATATTATCCATGTCATGAAATCGATATAAGGTGACATTATATTGAATCAAATGGTTTACTGGGCGTGGGATGATGGTAACGCGATAGCAACGAGAAAATATATAAAGCACCTTAAAAAGACATAGCTAGCCATTATACTTTTAAAAGCCCACACCTATTTCTCTGCGACGAAATTTCCATAATACACACGTACAACTGATATATGTATAGTATACCTGGAACTTGTTGATCACGTAAACAATTGAGTTACTTATGGACCGATTCACAGTTGATTGAATTACGGTCAAATTTGACGTCATCGATAAATCGATAAATTCAATAAAGGAATAATTTTATACGAGGTTAGGGAGTTCATGTCGATAATAAAAGTATATAGGTGCAACTATACTTTTGCTATGATGGAATATAGACTCAACAATTATTTCATTGTAAGCTTACCAGGCAATCAATTATCAATGACTTCACTTGTCATATAATGCATTAAGTGTTTCCTATTTCCGAACATGATATTAAATGATATGGATAAAAGTTTGACTACCGATGATGTTAATTAAACATACAGTGTTGTATCCACCTTCAGCTTGGTAGACGTTATCAACTGAAAGTACCTTTTAAGTATTGTCAACTTAATTTCTGTCAATTTGAAAATCAGGTATAATTTAGACGTTAAACTGACAATTAAAAAAAAATCGATCACAATAGGTCATAAGAAAAATAGTTAAGAAAACAAAAGGTTGAATATAATTAATCAACAACGACAACAAAAATATCATCGGTTGACTTTATACCGTAATAAGCAAACAAAACCTAACCAATCTTTGAAATATGAACGTGTTCACAGTCGTGCGTGTTACGGCTCAACAGAGCCTAACTACAGTAAGATACGTACATAATTCATTAATGTTTATGTCCTTATATGGTCAATGACGTAAACTTGTAAATAGACTTCTGATGTCATGGCATCAACTGTAAATAAGATATATTCTTCTTTTATAGTTGGGGCTCCCTATAGGTTATAGATCAATATGTCATTATGTGTATATATTGCCTGTTAGTCCATTCGCTGCATTAAGGAATCCCACCACAGCGACATCACAGTACAGTCTACTCCGTTTTGTTTAACCTACTCTTTAAAGCCGATTTATATTACTGCAGAGGAATACGATAAAATAACTACTTTTGGGCAGATAATACCAGTGTGATATTGTGAAAACATAGAAGTAACAACTTGAGGTCGATGGAAAAGTTGCAAAATAATTTATTTGTCTCTGACATTTTAATATATTTTTTTTTTAAATTCAACCCGAAATATTACTTTCTTAAAACAAATAACAAAAATAGTTAACAAAGCAAAATTATCAAAAGTATATAGTTATGCCGAAAAAAACGTTTCACTTGTGTGACGTTACAGATTTTGACCGTGGTATAGGGTTCCTTAATATGATTTATGACACAAGATCATGTTTTTGTATTATTTTTCATTAATACCATTGAGCATAGACTATTTGTGTGTATTTCAAAATTATGAAAAATTTCCGATGTCGTCTATGAAGCAGAAGACGCTTACCATTACGAACATTTTCAAAAGTCGCGTTCTAATTTTGAAGTGAATAAAAATAATTTATAAAACCAAGTGAAATGGGCCTACGGCTTCATAATCGGGCTGATTTAATTGATACAATGGATATGATAGGTCTACAGGGAAAATGAATGGAGAGCATAGCGTTGGTCTAAATCTTACTTAAAACCTGAATGGGAAGGGTTAACATGTGTCTATGTAAAGCAGAGAATAACAAGTCAACATTGATATTTGAGGCCACAGTCTGAGTTATCTCTGTACATAGTTAACTAGACCCCAGCACACCCTGTACAAATACTTATATATCCTAATTATCTTCACTCTCGTTATGGTGATCAACGATAAATTGAGCCACTTAAATATGATCTTCTCCAAGTCTTTTACAAGGTGACATGTTCAAGGTTACGAAACAATTTAGTCGATTTAAAAAACAGCTGTTTTGGACCAGAATCACATAAATCATTGTTTTGATATTAAATACTCATTTATTTCAAAAAGTAACCAGATAGCTCATTAATACATCATATACACTCAAGCCTATTGTTGGGAAGCGTTCGACATCGACTTCAATACATTGCTTTATTTAAGCATCAGCTCTATAATGAGAACCAATTATTAATATAAATATTAAGCATACATATTAGGTGCCTGTCAATATTTCTGGAGAATATTTGTAAATGTTTTTATGGTATGTCTGTAGACACTATGTATATATAGAGTTATATAGGCGAATGCCTCTTTATGATGATAAATTGTTTCTTTGCACGGGGTAGAGCAAAATGGGGACTAAAGTTTTCAGGGGGAGCCATTCTTCCTATTAAGTTGTCAGGGGTCAGGAATTTTGATATCATTTTCGATAGATATAAGTTCAAACACACCTGTTAGGGCACACAGACTTGCAAAATCTTATTACACTTAAACCGACAAAGAGTTATAACGAGGCCGAAAGGTTGACAGAGGGTGATTTGAAGTGTTGTCATTTTTCACGTTTAATGGGTAGATTTGATGGTTTGCATTACTGAAGGGGTAAGGTTGCTGGCAACAACATTCCACTCACTTTTCTGACCAATCACAATAAAGACTAGTCTGTTACGTATATAATGTATCTAAATAAAACTTTGATTAAAAAACTCTATCGAAGCGTCAACAAAACCATACTCCGAACTCAAAATTGATTAAACTAGGGTCAAAATATAAACAAAGGGAATATTTTAACAGAGACCCTTGAAAAAGTACAAGAGAATAAGACCAGGTAATCCAGAAGTGTAAACATCTTCTGATTCATCAACGAAACTCGCTAAGTAAATCTTGGTCACATCCAAGTAAATGTAAGTGTTAGTGAGAACTTAGGCATAATTCTCAATCACTACAAGCAGTCATACTAATGAGCATATTCAAAAACCTCAACAACAATCCAATAAAACATGATTACAATCAGATTACATTTCTAACTTGATTATTCTAGTAAATCTGGTATGCAATTTTGTTAATCTTCATTACTTGTAAAATTATTATCACTTATCCTATGATTGGTAAATTAACGGCCCAAACTTTCTTTTATCTCAAAATCAATATATATATAGAAATGGTGAAGCAATTTGTACGGCATTACCATGCACAGTTTTTATTTTACAGCTGAAATAGAAATATCATTATGCCACCTCTCCCGATCTGGATGATTTTTTTACGATAATCTTTGATCCTCCAACTGGTATTCCTAGTTTTATAATTATGTGAATTTCAATATCAAGTGGCCTTCATATTCTGAAGGAATGTCTGTCTATAGCACTCCCTTCTTTTGTGATGTGTCTCTATCAACTGTGACTTTCTTCCATAAGATGGTCATTTCGTTGAAATAATTTTTGTTAGACGTTTGTCTTTATAAGTAAAATTTCTCTAGGAATGTTCGCCCCAAGGAATAACTTTTTTGTTGATGTATCAGTGAATGATTGCACAGTCAACGTGGGTGGTTAATTTAGTAATCAATTTCATAATGCCAATCATGGTTTATATCTCATGCGCCATAATAGTTCGAAGTTTCATTTCTTTGTTTCATTATTTTGTCATACCTTTATTGAACACGTACGTTGTTTTACATGAAATACTCTTAACAGTCATTTAGAACTTCATTATGAGTGGTTCATTACCAGCTGAAATGTATCTTTAAACGTTGCATATTCCATTGCTTATACTGATGTAAACAATTTGTCATGAACTGATCATGTGATTTTTTTCTCATTTTCTATTTAGCCAGCGGAGGAGAATCAGGTAGACCACATTTTCATATTTTCATTTGTCCTTTTTCAAATTGCAATTCATGTTTCATTGTGTAGAAAAAAAGAGATGAATATGACAATTCAACACACTAAACCCAACCGTGTTAACTGAATTGTTAAACTATTCGTCACATAATCAACATTTATGGCTTCAATCAAAATCCAAAACCATTGGTTCAAAAAAATCATTTCATTTCTCTATTCATTAATCCATTTAATATGTTTTCTGTGTTTCATTCAGACCGAGGAAATAGCAGAGGTATTCATAACAATTTTCATTTTTATTTAACGTGGTGTTGTACATGTTCTTAATCAACCACTTTCCTCACTTGTCATTACCTACTCACGTCACAATCACATGTCAATGTCTCTCGGAGTCAAGATAACTTCAAATTTGAAATCGCAAAAAAAAATCGGAAATTTCGAAAGAAAGTAATTCGAAGAAACTCACCATGAGTAGGGGTCTCACAATATACTTGGATCAAATCATGATGTATTGCAAAACAGAAGGGATATATATCCTTGTATATTTTCGTAGATAGGAAATGTTCAATTTCATAATATATATAGACATGGATTTCAGATTCAATGTTAATTCGAAATTGCAACTAATTATAACCAGCACTACTTGGGGTTATTTATTTATTTTGAATATCTTTTATCAAATTGCAACAGACAAAAAGACGATTAATATAGCGAGATTTTGATTAATATTGCGATAAAGCGAATTTCATTTCTGTATAGCTATACGATACAGAATAACTGTGAATTGCGATATTCCTGTTTCCGATATATTGTGACAACCCTCACCTACTTAATTTTCACTTTCCCTTTCATCTATCAGTTATATATCTTCTTTATAATATATATTGATCCGTATAATCAAAACACAATAAATCCCGATTAAATGACAAATCACTATTTACACGAATTAAGTCTTATAAATGATTTATAACCTCGTTATCTCGAAGTCGACGAAAACATTCATAAGACCATTAAACAAATTCGAACTACGTGAGTTTGAATTCTAACGTGTGTAAAGCTTAGTTGGGACTAAGAAAGCACTTTGAATTAAACGGGCTCTTTTATTTATATGAGTCCGAGATAACGAGGTTCTAATGTTTTAACATGATATAACGTCGGACCAAAATGACTTGTCATCTTGCTTTAATATTCATACATGTATCGGGCTGATGTAATCAAGTTCAAATATGCCCGTCTATTCTTTATTCATGAGTTCTGGGTAAAATAAACAACATCTGGAATAGCACGACAGTTTCACCCGAAACGATAAATTAGATTGCTCCCTCACATGAATAGCTGGTCACATAGTCAAATCATTAAGGTCGGACTATACCAGGGAATGTAAGGGGATTTTTTAAGATTCATTTTTGGACCTCCTACACACGATTCGAAAATATGTATAGTTTAAGTAATCGTTTAAGTTGTAATATGAAGTAAAGACATTGAAAAATAGCTCCGAAATTCACCAAATTATTTTGTATAAATCTTTGAAAAAAAAGTTTGTGTTTAGTGAATCATGATACTTTTTCAAACTTTTTTTCTTTATATTTCAATATGATTTTAATGTTTGTGTCAGCACTTACCGTTTGGTACCATTTGCAATCACTAAAATTTTAGTCACAGATTAAAAAAACAAAACAAAAAAGACCAGGTCTTCCGGAAGAGTAAGCGTCTTCTGCTTCATCGACGACACCAACCATGTAAATCTTAGTCACATTATTTATCAATCCTCAAAATGAAAACCGAAACATCATTGAAATTTAATAGTCGTACCAAACAGTAAATGGCATTAACAACATTTTTTTAACAAAAGCGTTTCAAATCCCAACCGTGAATCTAAAAATACAAAAATGCAGATGCAGCTTATTTCTCCTGCAAATATGTCTATCATTATCATTTCGTCTTGAAACATGAATCTGCACCAATCACAATCATTGTTGAGTTTTGTCTGCGACCGTGAACGCTTATAGTAGTTGTTTTACATGTGTGCTTTTATCATTATGGTTTGGTTCTGGTTCATTTTGGTGTTTATTTCCTTTCCTCCACATTTAATAGTCTTGATTTGATCACCAGGTATAATTGTTAACCGTAAAATTAAAATAATTATCGTTACTATACAGAGATTTAACAAGTGCAGGATTATCGTCATCATACTCTCATTTGGTGATATTACATTTCTCTGTTCGGTGTGGTATTCGATTTAATCTGCTATGCTCATGAACGTGCTTTAGAGTTTCGATCGTTTTCACTATCCTGTTTCTCACTTTAAGTCCATTGCATTCATTGGCAGAAAGTAACATGCCAGCTGTCTTCGATGAAGAAGGAGGATTCTCGAAGCATCTGGCCATATTCTTCTCGGAATTGCTACTTTATGATATCAAGTTATATCCTTCCAAATATGTCTTATTATATACGGAATAATGTGACCAATGCTTTAATCTCCTGCAGTAAGAATGTTCTTCTTTACACATACCTCCCTGATGTTGTTATTTTTCAGAGATTGAAGTTGGAATACTTGGGGTTGTTGCTGTAACGTAGCTTTTAATTTGCAGGGTCACGCCACGAGTTTTCTTACTTTATGACATCTCACGATTGAGATCGAGGTCCAAAAAAGGCACGGGAGATTATTGAATGTATTAATGATGTTAATGAGCTAGTTTTGACTAACATTATTTACTTAGTATCTAATTGTCTGAAATCGAACGTGCTAACGGCAAACTTATAAGAATTCGAGGATGAGAAAAGACGTTGTTTATGTTATACATTGTTTTCTAATACATTGTTTTTGTTATACATTGTTTTTGGTATATATTGTTCATGACGTCTATTGTTAATGTAATACATTGATGAATTTGAAACGTTTTAAACACTTAACCGGTATAAACAGGCCATAACGACGGTCTGAATAAATAGCTTTGATTCCATTTATCAACCCTAATACATATAATTAAAAACTTTTCAATGACATATTCTGATAAAAGACGTTTTTTTCTACACTCTAAATTTAGATCACGGGGTTGCAAGTAATTAGTTTTAGAATGTGTGAAATGTTACAGTATATATATATCGTTAAGAACGATTCTGTATATTTCAAAAACACAGTTTATCCGAAAGAATGAAATACTAATTCCTACGTTTGGAACTTTTATTTCAGTTTTTTCCTATTTTAGCAAAATAAGAAAATAAAATAAAAGGTTTTCGAGTATGGAAACGGCGAATCAAGGAACCAATAGCAATAAGTATTGTTTGTTTATCCAGTTATTAGTTTTTGCGAATATCTTTTATCTTTTTTAAATTGAATATTACTGTAATGAAATAAAGCTACCGAGCAAAATACTTACTTTTACTTTTATTTCTCTACTGTAAATGAATATGTTTTAGTGGGTTTCTTATTTTATCGAATTTCGCATTGAATACATCCCGCTAAATTAGGATTTTTCATATTGCAGTTTCGGTTTATTGCTTTATACAGCAAGTATTGTGAGTGCACCATCATTGCCTTCATCTGTTAAGTTCGGTTGTGCGCTAAACTCAGAGCGTTTACAGTTGAAATAATATATTCGCAAAATAATCTTCTAAAGATGAGATTCACATCCCTAAACTCTATCCTAGGATACGCTATAAATCCCACCTGTATTGATATAAGAATCCTTGTATTTGATCAGCTTTACTGCAGACTTACGTTGATACCAGCAATTGCTGTTTTGGATTTAAACCTTACACGATGGGTGAATTTATGGGACATCTGATAGACCAAGGTTTTTGCTGAAAGTTTGAAAAAGGGTACTCAATTGACGTGACATATATATATATGTATCTTCAAGTTAGATATGACACGAGAGACATAAACGTTTTTCATGTGACGTCATCAGAAAGGTAATCAAATATAACCTTTGTTGCATGTGAATAAAATAGTCTCGATCGTGACGCTCCAGAAATTAACCCTTGGTTTCCATATGTAAACAGAGTGGCGGTGACATGACGAGGATCGTGAACTACTTTCTTCCCTATAAACGCGATCTTTGTGATCTGCGACCGAAGCAGAAAAACAATTTTAATTAAGATTTTTACTATTTCGTAGAAAAAGATAATCATATATCATAAATATATTACATTTTTACCAGTGAAATATCAGAAAATAACAACTTGATAAAACTACTATCATCGCTGCTCATATCATCACTAGTGATGATATACAATTTGTTTATATCATCACTAATGATGATATGAGTTTCGTTCCGATATCATTGCGCACAATTTGTGTACAATTTTTTCGTTACTCTAGAATCAAATCATATAAAGTAAGGAGATTAAAAACCTTTAATCTGTTTTTGGAAATTAATAGATATCTAATGGATTTTATTAAAATGTTTTTGTATTTTACTATATTTTGAACAAAAAATAGAACTTCATCCTTTGGCGTATAAAAATTCTATAAGTATAAACTTTATTTATTTTACAACAATTATGAAACAAGTTATACAACTTATATTAATCACTCTTGTTGGCCCGGATATTAGCGCGCGAGGGGTCTTATTGTGGGAGGAAGCCGGAGTACCCGGAGAAAACCCACGTAGTCGGGCAGGTGACCCCATACCTTTTCACGTCCGGACGGGGAGTCGAACCCCGGCCGCCTTGGTGAAAGGCAAGTGCGCTATCCACTGCACCACCCGACCACCCAAAATTCTATAAGCCTGAGGACACTCCGTCCCGATCAGTTGTAACCGCAATTTTTAAATTTGGGAATTTCGAAAATGGAAGAAAAAGAAAATCCAATGGTTTCCCAATAAATATTAAACATTTCACTAGTATGGCAGATTTCAATTATATTTTCACTCGTTCGACGCAAAACGGGAAACCGTTGAATAGCCTTTATATATTAAAGATAATTTCTTTTGCATTACTTGGTCCTATATTCTTCCCTAAAGTCTTTATGTATCCTGAATTCTTTCCAGTTTCTAATTCATTGTTGAAACTGATAACAATTTCTTGTGCCACATTGGACTCATATCTTATTTGAAGATACTTTTTTAAACAATATTTTCATGAAGAATATTCATCCCATTGTTTCATAATATTAACTTACATTCATGAAAAAAATGTATTGTTGCAAACAATGTTACCTTAAGTATTACATCTTCTGTCTTTTCATTTAGATATAAGAGATATTTCTAGGTAGTGAACGAAACACGTGTATACCATTCGTATGAACACTTAATTCAGTTCACGGCGATGGTTTTTCTCTCCATATAACCTTCTTTTAGGTGTCATTTTTCCGTTGGAGATCTACCTTTCTTTGTTAGCACTGTTGTATAATTCACTCCGATTGACAATGAAAACAGAATACAGTTGAGCTCCTTTTCCAATACATCCACTGTATAGTGCTATGGCGTTTACTTGTAAGAATTTCAAGAATCAATGAGGACTTTGTACTGGTGTTTTGTCTGAAAATATTCTTTCCCAACTTTGTTTAATACTTTCAAAATAAAATAATTACGTCAGTTTTAGTTATAATACAAATTTAACATAATACAAGGTAGCGGATTTGTAATTAGACACAAAAGGAAGAAAGTAAATATAATAAGCCAAGGTTTGCTTTCATTCACGGACGTGCGATCCAAGAATGGAAACATCTGATTTTAACATTCTAAAGTGTAGCAATATAAAGCATGGCGGATGGGGAGGAAATTATATTTACATATTCATGTCATACCATAGAATACTTACAATTTCATAACATCTTTTCGTATAAATCTTCCCTTAAAAACTTGGCGTTTTAATGTTTAACGGGCTTTAGATGAGAATGCGAATGAAATAATCCTATTTATGTTTTGGCGTCGTTAAGTTGTAAATGGCTTGTCTCTTAGTGTTTTGACGAGGGTTAAGTTGACCATGCTACATATTGATTGCAACATCAAAAGTTAAGATGGCAATGCAATACACTGATTTCGCCCCCGGGTGTTTTGACGGGTTTAAGTTGACAATGCTACATAGTGATTTCAACTTACGATGCTTTCAAAAGACAAAGCTAACAATGCTGTGAAAGTGATTCCATGCTGCAATACTTCTTGTACCACAGGCTAGTTTGTACAAAAGGCTATATCTAGGTCCATGGTCTGTCAATATCAATATTGACGGGTGGGGTCCCTCCTTAAAGACCTAACCACCTCGACTTTGAGGGGCTCACGAAGGGGTTAACTAATCCACACGAATGTATTTTCTTTTTTAATTTTTAAGGTGCAAAAAGAATGAAAAAAAGAATAGTGAATACAGTTTTGCGAATATTTAATATATTTATTAAGTTCGAGGTGAAAAGGTATTTGGGGAGATAATGTTGCATAAATATATACTAATTTGACCGATTGAAAGTAAATTTGAAGTACACAGATATTGAAAAATAATAGTGCATATACGGTTTTACGAATATTGAATGTATTTATAAAGTTCGATGGTGGAAAGAAGTTTTGGGTTCTAATGTTCAATAAGGCGAGTATAGGAACATAATAGCGTTAAAATTATTTGCGGAATATACAACAAATTATTAACAAATTTTAATTGTCACTAGATCTCAAAGAGTGAATTATTGTTTTACATTATATTTCTGTGATTTAATTGGAATGACTATTAAAGGCCCAATATACGTAACTTTCGGCAAAACTTGAAGCGAAAATCAAGCCTAATAACTTACTATATTTATAGATTTAGTTAAGATTAACTGATATTAGCAATATTCAAGATGAATTCTTACGCGGTTACCGGTACAGCAGCAGTTCAAACACGATATTTATAAACACGCGTCCATTTTGAACTGTCTTCTACGTGCGGTTAGTTGTTGAAGTGGGCCACACTTGAATTATTTTCAATTCTTTGGATTTTTCTGTCAAAGTTTCTTGTTAATTACCACTCAGGTTTACTTATTTTAGCAAGGCTATCAACTGGATTTTTTTCAGAATTTTTCAGAATCCCGAAAACATTCCTGAAGTTACGTATATTGGGCCTTTAAATCCTCAATACGAATACTATGGTGACATAACATTCTGTTTGTTTTAATTCAATTATTACGTATCTAAAAGACATTGTTCATTGTATAATTGATCATGTTATCTGTCTAATTTTCGTTATCTTTTAAGTACTGAAGGAGTATATGTCTTTGTATGTCATATGCTATAATTTCAGTATATTTCTTTTTGTGTTGTTTATCATGACAAAATTTGCAGCCAAACAAAATGTAATATAAAAAAAAGGGAAAAAATCAAAACAAAACAAATTGATATTAAATCGATTTCCTTGCTTTGCCTTTGCTGCCTTAAAACATTATTCTACTTCACGTACATGTAAACAGTTTATGTCGAGTACAGCTTTCTGTGCAATGTGGATTACTTATTCACCATGTATAGCAATCCTTGAGAATTCAAATCTGTCAAACTGTTCAAACAAACATAATCGTTTGCAATGAATGTTTTATAACAAGGACAAGTAAACATCCGTCATTAAATGTATATATATTTCAATGTGTATCGATCTAGTGCGATCCATGGTTTGTGGACCCACATCTTATTTTAACAAAAGGCAGATAGATGTGTAAATCATTTTCCTGATATAATCCATAAACTCTGCTATGTTCTATAAATAATGTATGCATTCGACATAAATTTCCTTTTCAAATAAACCCGACACTATTATCATTCCCTTTTTATTTTCAAATATATTTACTATGACTTATTCTGGTAGCCCGATGACGGTTTGAAATTTAAAATCGATTAACCGTTATTAGCATCGCGTGTTTAACGATTAAATCAAGGTCGCAATCAGAAGGAATTTTACCCCGTAAGACTGGTATAAAACCTGATAAATCAAGTCAAGTTTTCAGCACCCTCGGTCAACATTTTTATTTTAAAAATCAATGTATCGACTTCAAGCATGTTATCATTATGTAAATTGACCAGGATATTACGGCTTCATGACGTCGATTTCTAAAAGAAAATTGATCCCGATAGAGTTATTTAACTTTAAAATAAATGATTTAGAGTATTGAGTAAACGAGCATGCGTTGAAAGATGTTGAATGAACCGAGCATATACTTAATATTGTATCTGAAATGGTCCTATTCAATAGTATTTACAATAAAAGCTTAAATTAGGTATATCACTGCAGAAGATTTGGATCAATCTGAGTGTTGCCCTCTGTATCCTAATTATCTTGGCGTCCGATACACGTACATGGGTTATTACAAGGCGTCTGATACACATACATGGGTTATTGCAAGGCGTCTAATAAACGTATATGGGTTATTTCAAGGCGTCTAATACTCGTACATGGGTTATTGCAAGGCATCTATTACATGCACATGGGTTATTGCAATGCAGCAACATCCGAACATTGGTTATTGCAAGGCGTTTGATACACGTAAATGGGTTATTGCATGGCGTCTGATACACGAACATGGGTTATTGCAAGACGTCTGATACACGTAAATGGGTTATTGCATGGCGTCCGATACACGTACATGGGTTATTACAAGGCGTCTGATATACGCAAATGGGTTATTGCAAGGCGTCTAATAAACGTACATGGGTTATTGCAAGGCGTTTGATACACATAAATGGGTTATTGCATGGCGTCTGATACACGTACATGGGTTATTGCAAGGCGTTTGATACACTGACAATATATCGCCTTCAGCACGATTCATATATGACAAATATGGTCTTAAAACGACCTGAGGTAGTGTTGATAAGACGCACGACCAATGGGTCTGTAAATTTTTTAAGCATCATTTTTCTTAACGAAGTTTAAGGTGGAATGTTAAGCAATTAAACACTTGTAAGACGATACTTGAATTGGTAAATAAGGCACAGATAAAATATGGAATTGATATTAAATTGTTTGAACTATTTTATCTTGTATTTCAGGACGATACCGGGGAATTCGACTATTCGAAGTTTAAAGCAGCAAACAAAAATGCTCCCGTGAGTAAATACCCCTCATTTTTACATATCCTCGTCACAAAATTGTAGATTTTTAAAAGAGAAGTACATTGATAATTACTATACCGATATGAATTCTATAAGTTTACACTTATATCTATACCTCTTTGCCTTACTCTTAAGAGGGATGACGTAACACAAACGCATGCTGCACTTTTTGAATTTAGTTATAGATACAGTATGGCATTTTTCTTTTTAGCTGCACAACGATTTCGCTTTTATTTACGTCAAAGAATGTTTGAAGCGGTATTCGTTCACCACTGTACATACATTTGCAGTTGAATTCCCCTTTTCAGCATCCTGGATCTGTTACTGAATTTAAAAGATGCTGCATATGTATGTGCTACGTCATATTTAATGATAGGGGATGGCAGACTCTGCTGGTGGATTTTTTAGTCCCCGAGGTTTGTTGGAGCCTCCATAGCCATTTTGTTCCATTTAATTTAAAACAATAATTACTGCGACAGCAATATTGTCACGCCCATGCAAAGATAGAACAGGTGCTAGCTTTAACACACACACAAACATTTGAATGACACTAAATATGTTTTTCTTTTGTCTTTATAGCCTCCGAGAAGAGATATTTTTGACATGACACCGGGTAAGTTGCAGAGAATAAAACCTTGCAATCACTTTCATAAAAAGGACATACAAATTGTTATCATTACATTTGGTTTTAATAGATATTTCTATAACATTACATGCATGTGCATATCATTTATTTCGAGTAGTTTATATAATCCCTATTTAGTATTAAATGTTACCATAACTTGTCATTCTTTTCATCCATTTATTCTACATAAGATACTGATATGAATGAAATTAAAACCTGCCTATTTTTCTTGTTTTACAACATTGAAACAAACATCAGCCGATACATTGTTTCAGGAGAGGTATACACCGGTACAAAATGGATTGTTAGCTGCATATTCTGACAAATAAACGAAATAATAATTCAAAGATTTCAAATAATATCATGATTATGCCTCATCCACTAGTCACATACATTTCCTGGGGACACTAGTTCACTTTCCATATTGGTATTTAGCAGTAGATAGGGGTGTCACACTATGAAGTTTCGTTAAACTGTTCACGCTTTTGATGGGAATACCTGCAGTGTTAGGTACTGTACGTATGTATGCTTAGAAAAGTAAAATCAACAGATATTAGCAAGTAATGTGGAACATACGTGCCGAGGTTTTGCATAATTGATAAAAATCGGTTGCTGGTGAGATACCAGAAGAGAGCGAGTAACGAGTATGGCAGGTAGTTCATCAATTATTCACAGGAGTACCAACAGCGGGAACCTAATCAATAATGATAATGATAGCGATTGATGTAGTCAGGTTCCTTGTTACGTGGTACCTGGTATTCTAAATAATTTTTATACGTAACAAATATACAATATGTAGTTCATGCATGTTCATGATGAATATAGGCTTAAAGCCTGGTGTTCAATGCATTTGGTCATGAGTATGCCTCAATAAAACTTGTTGAAATTGAAATTTATAAATAATTGCAATTCATATCTGTGTTAGAGTATTTTTAAAATAAATGTATCTGCTTTATAAACAGAAGGACATTCTATTAGATATATTTCTAGGTACTTTATTTATTTAATATATATATATAAGTGTTTAAGGTAATGTTTTAAATACGTTACTTTACATTGATTTATTAGATCCTTATACGTCACGGCAGACCTATGAAGATATGCATGACCCTGACTCCTATTATGAGCAAGGTCGACAATCCGTTCCAAGGTATGTAGCAAATCCCGGCTCATATGCCTATTTATGAAGTTGAACCAAGTACACGGTATATATTAAATTCAGGAATACAACTGTTTGATATCTATCATTGTAGCTACTAAGTATTTGCAGTATTAATAATGAGTATTAGTATTAGAAAAATTACATCTGGTCATACCGAAGCGTCGACAAAAAAACATAATCCAAAACTCAAAATCTATTAAACTAGGGACAAAATATGAACAAAGGAAGAAAATACAACTGAAAGATGTACATGACAATAAGACCAAGTGTTTCGGAATAGTAATAGTCTTTTGGTTCATTGACGACACCTGCCATAAAAATCTAGGTCGCCATGTAAAACTAAATTAGACTACGATTATCTTACATATTTGCACGAGAAAATATATAATGTATCTACAGTTCGTTTCCTGTTGGTAGGCAATTGTTTAAAGTTAAAAATTATCTTTATCATTTGTTTTCTTTTCTTTTAGGAGAGCCCCTACATACGACAAAACGGAGGAGGATCTTATGGCCGATATTGAGAAAATCTTTTGAAGAAACGATATTCTCTCACATATTACATATGCCATTTATAGTTAAAAAGCATTGTCATTTGCACAGAAGTACGTTTATTGAGGAGCAGTGGATTAGTGGAGGGTCTAGTATAGAGGAGTTTCTCAGTCCATCAAAGAACAAGACGGATTATACGAAAACTCAAACATCGTAAAGCAGTGATCTAGTGGATGGTCGAGTGGTCTACTGGACGGTCGTGTGATCTACTGGACGGTCGAGTGATCTACTGAATGGTCGAGTGATCTACTGGATGGTCAAGTGATCTGGTGGATGGTCGAGTGATCTGGTGGATGGTCTAGTGATCTATTGGATGGTCGAGTGGTCTACTGGACGGCCGTGTGATCTACTGGACGGTCGAGTGATCTACTGAATGGTCGAGTGATCTACTGGATGGTCGAGTGATCTGGTGGATGGTCGAGTGATCTACTGGACGGTCGAGTGATATACTGGATGGTCGAGTGGTCTACTGGACGGTCGAGTGATCTACTAGATAGTCTTATGATCTAATTGATGGTCGAGTGATCTACTTGATGGTCGACTGATCTACTGGATGGTCGACTGATCTAGTGGATGATCGAGTGATCTACTGGATGGTCGAGTGATCTATTGGATGGTCGAGTGATCTATTGGATGGTCGAGTGATCTACTGGATGGTCGAGTGATCTACTGGATGGTCGAGTGATCTGGTGGATGGTCAAGTGATCTACTGGATGGTCGAGTGATCTACTAGATAGTCTTATGATCTAATTGATGGTCGAGTGATCTACTGGATGGTCGAGTGATATAGTGGATGGTCGAGTGATCTACTGGATGGTCGAGTGATCTACCGGATGGTCGAGTGATCTACTGGTAATCGAGTGATCTACTGGATGGTCTAGTGATTAACTGGATGGTCGAGTGATCTACTGGACGGTCGAGTGATGTACCAGACGGTCGAGTGATCTACTGGATGGTCGAGTGATCTACTGGATGGTCGAGTGATTTACTGGATGGTCGAGTGATCTACTAAATAGTGTTATGATCTACTAAATAGTGTTATGATCTACTGGATGGTCTAGTAATGATGAGTTTCTCCACCAATGAAAGAACAAGACGAATTTACACGAAACCATGAACTTCACAATGTGATATCTTTGAAGAATTATTACACCACTGGGATTCGTAAAATCTTTATATAGATCATGGTCTAAAATTTCCGTTCCTATAAATGTTGAAATAGGTTACACTTTCAAATATTATACGAATACGTTAACCTAGTAATTTTAGTGAGTTACCTCTACGTTTCCAACAAAGCATTGTTCTGATTGCAGCACTGCATTGTCAGAAAGACAACAATCGAAGGTCACGATATTCCACCAAATTGCCATAACTTAGTAAGTCCTAGGTATGGCCATGACCATAATGTTAGTAACATTAATTACTGTATTTACCCATAGATGCCAAATAATGTATGTCATTTCCAATTAGCTGATATATGATGTGATGATTTTGTTTTATAAGAACGCCAAAACAGTTACTGTAAAAACAAATCATTTTAGGGGTACTTTATTTAGGTCTGTATATTTTATTTACAACTACTTGATTACCAGGGGAAAAAAATTAAATATATGTATTACTAGTAAATATGTCGGGAAATACGGTTTGTGTCAGACGGGCATTTAAAGGGGTGGGGGGGTATCTAAAATGAAATGAGCTACAGTGAAACTAGACTGACATACATAATTAACCTGATGTGATATTTGAAATGAATATTTTAGTTTTGCAATGATGTTTTGTAATGTGTACACTACGACCTTTGAAAAGAGAAATAATCGAGTACTGATCATGGTTTTTATCTACATGTAAAATCAATAACAACTGACACTCTTCATTTATAACCCTTCGGGCTGAGCCCTTCATCAGAGAAGCCCGAAAGCTTGATCAAGAGTGGAGTAATGATACATTTACACCTTATGCATTTCATTTAATATCGAGCATTAGTCTAATTAGTGGATATATTCTATGGAATAATACTTTAAGGACTCAAAAGGTACACTTTGGAATAATTTTCCAGATTGAAAAATAACGTAAGATCAATTTCTATGAGTAGTTTGGGACAAGATTGATATGGTCAACCCCTATTGTTGAGAAAATAAAAGATTGTTTATAGTATTTAACAAATGCATTGTTACCTCCAGTTGTTGTGTATCTTGATGTCATGATATAAGGGTAATGTCACAAAGTAATGTCATTTTACACTGATAATAATTATGATAAAATGAAGCAACTCGTAAAGCATTATGTGAGTTATAGTTTAAATCTAAGTACTCGCAATAGTTATTAGCTATTGTAAAAAGTTAAGAAGTGTTAACCTAGTCTTGGTGTAAGAATTAAACACTGAGATTGTGTAGGTTAAAACCCTTCTTAAAGATGCCGTAACACACACATATGCTGCACCTCTTAAATTTAGTAATTGTTACAGTATGCCGAAAAAATAAATTAAACTGCATCAGACAGCTGTTTCGTCCTCCTAGGACTATTCAGTGACTGAAAAGCAGTGTGGTAACATTTCAACCATATTCTGGTTAAGGTTTTAATAGTCTTGAGCACGTGACTGTAACAATATGGTAGGTTATTTGTCAGCAGCCGCCATCTTTCACAAAAATCTCGATATGTGGAGTAAGCCCGTGAGAAACGAATCAACTGCGACATGTAAACACCATAAGTTTGAGAAGCAGGGATAATATTATCTAACTATTTCATGAAATATAAATTACTTTCATTTTTTTTCTTTGAGCATTATTGAGCTAAATATCGTGGGAACATTGGCTGTGGTAGTTCTCACTGATTATATGCTCATTCACATCAAGTGGAAGCTTAGCCTTTAGCTAAACATTATTTTATCCTCAGAAAATAAAGTATATTTTTATCATATTATTATTGTCAAATTAACATTCTAGACCCTCACGCACAAACCGTGCAAAAAACAAAGTGTGGACAAAAAACACAATATTCCGTCTCTATAATTCCCTTATCATTCACAAAGTGTGAAATTTTAATAGACAATATAATAATTCAGCATGTGAATCGGTTTAAAGAACATACTCCGGGCTTGTATCATAAGAACATCTTCCTAAGAAGAGTTCGTATGTGTAAAAAATTAGAGAAACAAAACCATAATCCGAACTCAAAATCGATTAAACAAGGGGCAACATAGGAACAAAGGAAAGATTTACATGGAAACCCTCGTAAAAGAACAAGAGAATAAGACATCGTGTACCGGAAGAATAAGCGTCTTCTGCTTCATCGACGACACCCGCCATGTAAATTTTGGCCACATCCAAGTAAGCATCAATCATCAAAATGAGAACCGCGTCGTCATTGGTTTCTTGACTTCATGACAACCCCAAAATTACCTATAATAAGGCGGGTTGAACAATAAGTGGGGCTTGCATACGATGTGGATTCTGTAGTATCAGAGTGAAATTAAACAAACGATATTTATAGGATCAATAATAATTATACCGAAATATTCGTTATCAGACCAACCATTGTTAGAAAGGTGATATTTACAGTATAGTAGGGTTTCAGTCTTATGCATTTGTTCATTCATACAACGCATTATAACCTCTTATATTGTTCATCTGTTAAAATCTGCAAGGATAATAAAGATATGAAGTTATGTGTGTAAATAAATTATTATTAATTTATGTAAGTTATTGACATTTGATTTAGCTGGTGCATTTCAGAGACATAATAAAATGTTGTTGACCATTTCCCATTCTTTTTTCTTCTTTTTTGTTTTATGAAAACACTTCAAGTAGAAAAAAAACACATCAACATCAATATTTGATCTGAAATATATGTAAAATGTAAAAAATAATATCACAATGTCATCATAATATGACAAAATTAAGTCCAAAACATACTAAAACAAACTAACCAAAACTTCAAGTAGAAAACAATTATTGTCTTTTTGACAATAAAATTTATTGAAATTGAAGCAACACATAAAACAGTAGATGTAAATACACGTACATGTACTTCATTTATCGCAACCAATTTCGAGCGCAAAACGGAATTTACACAGAAAAGCACAATGATGAATTGATGCACTTACAAGTATTGCTATAGAAAGTAATATCAGACACAAAACACCGCAATGAAAATATAGCGGGATATGTTTTCAACGCAAAAATAGTTAAAATGAGATTCATTGATACACATTTAACTCTTAGACAAAATTGGAAATTGGAGTCAGCATATTAAGCTATGCTGAAGAGAACATAATATACCGTATGATGGTGTTTTTTTTTTTCAAAAAAAAAAAAACGGAAATCTATAAATGCTTTGTTCATAAAAAACATCTTTTTTTAGGATATATCACAGTGTCAAAACTGATATCCAAAAATAAGAAATAAGACTCAATGCCGGGTTTAAAAGGGAAATATAACCCCAGCGTCAAATTTAGAATCAAACGCCAAAGTCTAGTCAAGTGATCTCCCTCTCTGTCACTAAATCACCACATGTGATGACTGAATGCCGTTTCTCATCCGTAACCCGCTTACACCTGGCCAATAAATATGAGGAGGAAATATCGCCTGAATGACGAGGTAGCTTTTCAAACTTTGCAGTATAACTTAAGGATCCGCTCACTAATTCGGCAACGTTGTGCATGGTCAGTAGCTGGATGGGTGACCACTCGCACGTTAAATTTGGTGGCAGCGGTGGGATACTTTGTATTCATGTAAGGCGAGTTCACGATTGTTAGGGATGGTGGGTTTGTACATGTATACAGGGAGGACCTACGGGATTCCCGAGGTCATATCTCTGGAGGGTGGGGGGGAGAGAGAGATAACGTAACAGCCAAGGTATATGAGAGAAACTATATCTCATTGATAAAAAAGTTTTCCTGTTTATGCGGTAAATCTTAGGAATCGCTAACTAGTTTGGCAACAGCGAACATATTCAGTGGCATGATGAGCGACCGCATGCACATGATAGGATATCAAATCCAAATCCAAATCACCGTCTACTTAGTGTCGACGGGTGAAATATGCATTATTCCCATGTCGTTTCACGTTACATTTGACATGCATCAGAAGGTAATATCATGTAAACGATATTGCCGTCGGTCCGGGTTTGATAAATATTTAACTAGCCGATATAATGATTTAGAGATGGTACAAAACTATAAAAACAACGTGTCGAACCTAGTCCTACTAAATCATGTTAGTGATTATTAGTGAAACCACGCGTATCTCCTCACAGATTTGTTAGTTAGATATACTGTACATATACAAGTTTTATATTTCACGTTAGGAAACTGCCTCGCAGGTAGGCCGTAGAATTGTACCTGCTGCTAATATTGTATGATTCGTGAGAGGCAATGGAATTTGAGATATTACGTTGTATCTTTTTCTCTCTTTTTTCACATATTTTTTTTCAAAATGTCTCCCATTAGAACTAAATCAGCCTATCACGAAGTGTTTCATACGTTTGTAGTCCCGTCCGAAAAAATTGTTCCGGCTAAGTATGACTATAGTGAGTCTGAGTAATTAAAATAGGTAATTGTTGACATATTCTGCATTGTATGAAATCTATAGATACTTAACTTTACAAAAATGTATACCTTTTTATATCTGATAATGGGTCAAGGTCAGAGGGTGTTCCTGTCCGATTTCACTGGTTTGACATGTAAATTTCCGGTTGTCCGAAGCAGACGCCTGTAGCGAGCTAAAATACGACGAAACTCCTGATAAAATGCCGTTAAAAACCTTTGTCGTGTATGTATCTGTGAATCCAGGCAGTTGTCACTAGTGATGAACTTCAAATATTAAAGTTATTAGCTCGAAAGTTAAGTAATAACATATAGTAAATTATTTAGTTGTGCGATTCCTTTACACAGCCTCACTGTTGGCCTTTTGTTGAGCGTTCGCCCCTTCTAGGAAGAACATACCAGAGTCTCAAAACTCTCTGCTTAACGCTCAGTATTACGAGGGTGTTCAGCCGTTGTCAGTATATGACTGATTGAGTGTTTGCTGGGCGCCTTCGCAGTTTACTATAGTGTGGTAGCACTGTAAAGTCGGCACCGATTCAGCACTATCGCAAGTAGGCTAATAAACCAACATACCGCTGCCTCTGAAATATATGTATACCCACTCTCAACACATATACATTTATAGCGGATACACCGGGAGGTCGTCCTTAAATGACATTAGCTGTTAATAGGATATATTTACATTCTGATTGTTTCTTCTCTATATGAATATAACAAATGAAAACAATGTAATGTCCAGCTAGGTATATGAGGGGGGAAAACTGCCTAACTGGCAAGCTAGCTTTTTCAGTCATGCGGTATTACCCGGGGACCCGTTCACGCTAGATGAGCAACGGTGAGCGTGGTCAGTAGTTGGATGGGTGACCGCCTGCACGTTACAACAACAATCACTAACCTATGAATACAGCATGAATACACTATAAATGCATCCATTCACGTGAATTAGGCCTACTTATGACGTAATATATTAGTCTTGTTCAATATGAGTCTTACGGCTTCGCTTCGGATAACATAGAGAACGCCCCCGCGTCAAACGCTCAAATGACTGCGGTAAATTATTGGCATAAAATTTTACTCAAATTATTGCTTTTCCGTCTTTTCCGTTTAAAGGACGGCGCAATAACAAACGCAGTTAATGAATCAGTTGTTCAATAAATAAGAAATTGAATTAAGCACTTATTCAATAGTAAAAAATAAATACATGGATTGAACGGCGTGGTTTTAATTTTCATGTCGGTATGAATGCAAATCGGTTTGCAAGCGGGCTTCATGCAATATGGATGTAAGGGCTTTTCATTCATACCGGCATGAAAATTTAAAAAACGCCTTCAATCCCTACATGAAACAAATCAAACAAACACAGCAACATGACATGCCTCTAGCGTATATACACACATACACAGTTTTTTGTCCGTAAAGACACAAACAAGAAATGTCGAGTTCACAGCAAAAAAACGCAACGAACAGAAACTATATATACATGTATATCATGTTGTTCCATCATTTGAAGATCGAGTCGTTTGACTTGTAACGTCCGGAGCATGCACCAGGCTAATAACCACCACGCACAACCCTATCTTAATCAATATCTCCCTGGGGATAGTGACAATGTATACCTATGGCGATGTAACTAATATATACATCATAGACCACACAATTAATTATAATAATTAAAAAAAAAGCATTGCTTCCGTATCTCTGTTCCCCGTGGTTAGTGTATTACTGCCCTACTGGGCTGATTGAGAATTGACGGTTTTACGTCCGCTCCTGGGGCGTCACGGTCCTTCAGTGGACGAGGATGAAATAAAGAATCGTAGCTTTTTGTCATCATTAAATAGACAAGTCACGGTAAGACAGTTTTATATTTTCTATGGTGTATAATTCCTGATTCAGAGTTTATTGTATAGAAGCAATTAGTCACATCCGTGTTGCTTGGACTAATGACATTTTAATTAATGATGTAGGTTTGTTTGACCCTGGAAACTAGTCCAACGTAGTGTAGTCCCTGTAGACGTAGTCCGTATTATTATATAGGTCAAAGCCCCACCATATAATAAAAGGCGACAAAGAAGAGAGTACTGAAATTCTCTAATCTCATTAAAGGCCCAATATACGTAACTTCAGGAAATTTTTCATGATTCTGAAAATTCCTGGAAAAAAAATCCAAAACGAAGTAAACATGAGCGGTAACTAACAAGAAACTCTTGACAGAAAAATCCAAAGAATAGAAAATAATTCAGGTGGGGCCCACTTCAACAACAAGCCGAAGTTAGAAGACAGTTCAAAATGGACACGTGTTTACAAATACCGAGTTTCAACTGCTGCCGTACCGGTAACCGCGTAAGAATTCATCTTCAATATTGCTGATATCAGTTAATCTTTACTAGATCTATAAATATAAAAAGTTATTAGGCTTGATTTTCGCTTTAAGTTTTGTCGAAAGTTACGTATATTGGGCCTTTAACGGGTATTATATGTATTACTAGAGTAAACAAAAATCAGAATACCAAAGTATTTTTAACAAAATCATAATCAGAACTCAAAATCGATTAAACCATGGGCAAAATATAAACAAAGAAAAGATTTACATGGAGACTCTTGTAGAAGTACAAGAGATTAAGACCATGTGTTCCGGAAGAGTAAGAGTCTTCTACTTAATCGACGACAACCGCTATGTAAATCTTGGTCATATCCAAGAAAACGCCAAGTTTTCAAAGTGAGATAGAGTCGCCATTCTCAACCACAGCAAATAAGCACACTAATAGATTTTCAATGGTTTCCCGTGAAATACTAAATATCAGATATATTAAATATTTCACGAGTATGGCAGATCATATATTTCACGAGTGATTTTTTTTTTTATTTGCCATACTCGTGAAATATATTTGATATTTCACGAAAAACTCTTGCATTTTATGTTTATTTTATTTTCGAGGTTCATCAACGTAAATTAATGTTATGTCTCTGATTCCATTTTCAACATTTGCGGTCACAGTTGATCGGGAGGGAGTGTATACGTAAGGCTTATAAAATATCAATATGCCACAGGATAAAGTCATACTTTAAAAAAAATGGTAAAATATACAAAAAGTTGATATTTTTCGATATTTCACTAATAAGTATGTAATGAAAGACATTTTAACACTTTTCACTTGCTCTCCTATATCACCTACAATAGGTAAACACTCCATGTAGGGGATGCAGGGATCTTACAGTCAAGGAAGGGAAAGTTCAAGATTATGGAAATAGAAAGAGTGAGTTAATATACAATGTACTTTTCCCTCCTTTTACCAGCTCTGACTACACGGAACAGAGAATCAAGTATTTGGATGCATTATCGGACGTATTCATGTAAGTACGATCAAAACGCTAAGATAATAAAATACTTTCCTTCATCTCATTAATAGCGCGACTAATTTTTACCAACCTATATTTCCGAACTCAGTAATTCCTGTCTTTAAACTTTTATGAAGTTCAGTTAAATGTCATCGAACCTTTCAGTGAAGGTTGAAATACGTCTATTTCGGCCATTTTTTCTATCTTCATGGGAGCCGCATTCGCCTTTTGTAATTAGTTCTCTTGTCCAAAAGATACATCGTAGCAAATTCAGTTAAAATCTGATCAGATGTTTAGAATATTTAAACTAAATAAAAAATGCTGCTAAAACAGTGTGAATATGTAAATTATAAATGACTCGTGTTTGTTCATTGAACCATAACGATTAAGAGATCGCCATATTGAGATTCAAATGGCAAACTTAATTTCACAGAAAAATAAATTCTATTTTGGAAATTTCTCTTTGGTGCTCTAATGTGTGGTCATTGTGTCGTTACTATGATGGACCTTTAGTCAGACTTCAAGTCTTCCAGGATTATCTCCCTTAGTAAAAAAAAATAATAGTACATACAAGCAGGGACATATATACGTCCCTGATACAAGTCGCATAATATTATGACAAAGTTAGCGATAAATGCCTATAGATCTATAAATTGTCAAAATGTTAAAGTATTTATCGCTACTTCTTTTTTTATATTATACGTGCCATTGTTTAATTTGAGGTATCAACTTCAATGCATGAACACAAACATTTTTGTTTTCAAATAATAATTTTTTTTGACTAAATCAACCCAGAAATGTCCCAATGAACTGTTCCAACCTTTGTATTGGAGGGGTTAAATGCATCTTTAGGGGTGAATGATTTACTATTGCAGACAGTAGCATTCATATTTCTGTAATTTGAATGTGTCTGTGGCTTATTGTATTTTCTCCTAAGTCCTTAGTAGATCGCAAAAAGCATGTGCTATTTAACCTTGGATACAGCAGCCATGTTTGTTTGGTTGATGTCTGACTTTGTTACCTGACAATCATCCTCGATATCCAGGTATTACGCTCTCTACACCCCTTGAATATGTCATGGTAAAACTGCCTGTCCTTTCAACATTACAAAGAAACCATGACCGACTTCAAAGCCTGTCAATTTTTACCTTTTTGTGACCTCATCAAGGTGGCACACGTTCATGGAGCCTTCACTTTTGCCATGACATATCCTAGGGGTGGAGAGAGCGTAGTTGATCGTAGCCCCTGGATATAAAGGATGCCTCACAACTGCCCAATACCGTTGTTATCCTAATGGTGATTTGCCAACACTGGGGGTAAAGCGTAATATCCAATTTTACTGAGGTGAGCTAAAAAAGTCTTATCAAAATGGAGGAGATTACTTATTAAATGCATTTCTGTTAGAACAGTATGTCACCTATCGCTGAAAGAAAGCTGGCCTTTGGCTAAACTTGCTCTCCTCGCTAGAAAAACATGGGACTTGAGCAAGCTTTTTTCAGACAGGAATCTTTTTTCACTACCAGTAAATCTTACTATCTCTCTTCGTAGCCAGCGAATCTAAATTTAAATGCAATTTGAACTCAGCTTGAGATAATTTCAAAGTTGTGTTTATCTTAAAGCTTCATTTTTCTATTTCAGTAGTCCTTTTTGTGTCTCCTGAAAAGGCGAGGGATCACTATGTCCACGGCGGCGGTGGCGGCGTCTGCACAGTTTCCTTGGGCCAATCAAACTCAAACTTCATACAGTGCTTCCTTACCAAAAGTGCTCGCTTGGAACTGCTTTTCAGGGTCAAACGTCAAGGTCACTGTTGCTATAAATAGAAAATCGGTTCCCGTGCGATAACTTGAGTTTCCTTGGGTCAATCAAACTCAAACTTCAGAGTACTTCCTTACCAAAAGTGCTTGCCTGGGATTGCTTTTCATGGTCGAAGGTCAAGGTCACTGTTGCTATAAATAGAAAATCACTTTTCCTGTGCCAATCAAACTCAAACTTCATACAGTGCTTCCTTACCATAAGTGCAAGCTTGCGATTGGTTTTTACGGGCAAAGGTCAAAGATCAAGGTCACTGTTTCTATAAATAGAAAATATGTTTCCGTTCTATAACTTAGTTTTCTTGTGCCAATTAAACTAAAACTTTCACAATGCTTCCTTACCAAAAGTGCTCGCTTGGGATTGCTTTTCATGGTCAAACGTCAAGGTCACTGTTGCTATAAATAGATATTCTGTTTCCGTGCGATAACTTAGGTTTCCTTGGGCCAATAAAACTCAAACTTCATACAGTGCTTCCTTACCAAAAGTGCTCGCTTTGGATTGCTTTTCAGGGTCGAAGGTCAAAGGTCATTGTTGCTATAAATAGAAAATCGGTTTCTGTTCGATAACTTGAGTTTCCTTGGGCCAATAAAACTCTAACTTCTTACAATGCTTCATTACCAAAAGTGCTTGCTTGGAATTGCTTTTCAGGGTCATAGGTCAAAGGCCAAGGTCACTGTTGGTATTCCATTTGGAACTGATACAATGCATATCCATAGCTAGCTCCTAAAAACTTATCTCTCAACTTGCTGCGCAGGCGACACATCCACTTCCGTGGAATTCTTGTTTTTAAATTAGGTAAGAAAGCCTAGTTTCATATATGAATGGATTTCTAATTGAAGGCAACAAATGCTATCTAAAAGCAAACCAATAATAAAATCACTGTATAATGTTGATTTTGTTTTTATTATCTTCATCAGAAATAAACTTTATAGTACAGACAAATATATATACAACAAATGTTAAAAATACAGTTCTCATTTGTCACTTAATAACAATATGACATGTTGTAGAGTGTTGTATTTCTTTACTACAATGGTATCATAAGCATTGCATATTGCTGACTATATTTTCACATGCCCCAATTATAAAATGAATCAGTTCCCAGTGCTGACTAAATGATACCTACTAGGTAACTACACCCCAGGCTCTAAAACATTTACAGCAACTTTTCATATATTTATTTGGGTAAATGATAAAATTAATGGCAGTGAAAAACTTCATTGAACACTTCGTGTTTTTCTTCATAAGTGGGTGATTATTCAAGAACATTATCTGCTGTGCACCATTTTAAGCATTATTATTATAATAATTCAATATGCTCTATCAATATCAATGTTGAATTGACACTGGAGTTCATTACATGTTGTGTCAGAATTGAGAGGTCACAATTCAATTTGTTATTCGAGGCACTGTCCTGTGGTTTTGCTTCCATCCATGGTGGATTAGTTTTAGCATGTCCACTTCATCATATGTCAACGATACAAATACACATCACTGTTTATGGTTATATTGACTTTTATTTAGGAATCATTAATTAAACAAATTGGGTTTTACAATAAAGCACTTTACAATCCTTCATCAGGAAAACAATATAATGGATTAGCACTTTGAACATCTGATTTTTTTTTAACCTGTTCTTTATTTTGTAATAAATTTGATTTTTTCAAATAACATAAATACACTGGTAAGAACTTCTTCAAGCCCTATCTTTGATTTTTTTTTTATCTTTGACTGATGTTTTGAAGAAGAAGTAATATTCCTCTAAATTCTGTAAGTCCTATCTTTGATCCCCACCTCAATCCTTTTAACACAGAACAATTTCATACGTCATACCTGGGACTATATGTGCTATAATTTCATTTAAGAGACACTCCATACAACAGGAAAAACAAATAACCAATCGGCGAATCATTGTCCAAAAAACAAATAACCAATCAGTGAGTCATTGCCCAAAAACAAATAACCCATCTGTGAGTCATTGTCCAAAAACAAATAACCCATCTGAGTGTCATTGTCCCAAAAATGAATAACTAATCTGTTAGTCATTGTCCCAAAAACAAATAACCCATCTGTTAGTCATTGTCCCAAAAACAAATAACTAATTGGTGAGTCTTTGTCCCATAAACAAATAACTAATTGGTGAGTCTTTGTCCCAAAAACAAATAACTAATTGGTGAGTCTTTGTCCCAAAAACAAATGACAAATCTGTGAGGAATTCTCCCAAAAACAATCTCTAACCTCCACAAGGTGACTTTGCTGTTACATATCTCAAACCCTTTACCCCTGTGAAACTTAACAAGGCTCCACAATGTATAGTAATGGACAAGACGATTATACTAGTACACAGTGTTGAGAGGGTTCAAAGCATCTTGTCAGTCATTTTCTCTGTCTGCATGTCCCCTCTGTCATGTTTCCTCTTCTTCGTCTTCCATCATGTCAATGAAATCCTGAGCTTTAATCTTTCGTGGAATAATGTCTGAGAAAATAAAACAAACATTATTTATTATTTGAACACAAGCGCTTATGAAGGCATCTTAGTAGAGCTCTGCTATGGCAAATGTGTTATATTATTATCCCTCTTTTTTTCAATCGGAGCGTAATAGCCTCTTCATTTATATGTTTCTACGGCAACTCTAACCTACCAGCCTAGCTTTTTGTGGCCCACCAGTCTATTTCTTGATGTTAATATATTATATACTTAACTTAAAATTTCATCGAGGTTGTCAAGTTCTAACAGAAAGGTCTTTCATTGCAAGCACCTGTCTAGAATGAACCATCTAACAATGAATCTCGACAGGAAAAATTCTCTGCATTTACAAATGTGCTACACCCAAATACAGTCGAACCTTGTTATGTCAAAGTTGACAGAAATATGGTAAAACTTAAAAAGAGTTATCTGAGTTTGAATGTTTAGTTTGAAGTTTGACTGGGACCAATACTTTTTGGTTTCGTTTATTTAGTTGTACGTCCTACGGGTATTAACAGCCAGGGTCATTTAAGGACGTGCCAGGTTTTGAAGGTGGAGGAAAGCCAGAGTACCTGAAGAAAAACCACCGTCCTACGGTCAGTACTTGGCAACTGCCCCCACATGGAATTCCAACTCACAAACCAGAGATGGAGGGCTAGTGGTAGAATGCTGGAACACCTTAACAACTCAGCCACCGCAGGCCCCAATCCCAATACCTGGACCAATACAGTCGAACCTGATTGTCATGAACTTGTGTAACATGAAGACCCTGTTTGATTAGAAGTATTTTGTTGATAAGGCCACATTTCAAACTAAACATTTAAGCTCACTTAAATTGAATAATCACATAACTGGAAGCTTTTCCTTAGTTTCCCTGATTTCTCGATAACAAGGTTCAACTCTTTTTCGAATTAACATGGTCTTAAGAGTTGTACAAGATTGAGATAACGAGGTTCCAAAGTAGCGAAAAACAAAGCAAATACTTAAAACTCGGTTGACTTCACTAAATGCTTACCTTGTAGAAACTGGAGGACATCATTAGTGTTGACGACCTCAGACAAATCTCCGTACTGCAGCTGTTTCTTATCCTTACTACGGTCGAGGGACACCTGTGCCAGGTTCTGAACAAACAGCTCCTAATTGAATACAAAATAACACATGATAATTACCTTCTATATTGTAACCTTCGTCACAAATACATTGTAAGCATGATATTATATAATATAATATGAATTTATCAAGAAACCGGGCTTAAATGTAAACATTTGTTGAAGTCCTGCAAATTACCTTTACGTTTCTATCCAGATGACATGGAGCGAAAAAAAGTTCTTAAGTTTTCCACTGGTGTACCATATAAAGTTAAGTGGAAAAGTATTTACCAATGTAACGGTTTGCACTGTGTTTACAGTGAGGGTCATGCATGGAGTGCTTGTATGGCGAAGTGTATCACGTGAATTGTTGCAAGATGCACATGCATTACATGAGATACAGTTATACTGGTGTATTCGATACATTGGTCATTCCATCCTCGATATCCAGGGGTTACGATCACCTATGTAATCTACAGCCCTGGAATATATCATGGCAAAATTGAAAGCTCCCGGGTCTGCCACCTAGCGGTCGGTGTGCGTTGTGTCCCTTTGAATCACGTAATCATCGACCAATCAAAATTGCGTGTAACAAAACGGCTTCTGCAATGAATGTAAACAAGGAAGAACATCTCATTCGGGTGATCTATGAAAAATTCAAGCTTGATCAAATTAGAAAGCATCAGGAAACGGCGATCGACGCACTGAGTTCTTGCCGTAAATGAGTCGTTGAAGATTGTTCTTTTCTGTTTTACTGGTAAAGATCCATGGCACAGTCGACACTGTGACATGTTTGTTTACATTTTTTTCTGTCCCATGAGAAGAGCGCGTGATCAAATGTAAGGTGCGCTCTGATTGGACGCAGCCAGACCTAGCTGCATCCAATGGAAATTCTCGTCGCGGGATTTACGAAATGTGGTCTATATATGCCAAGGGTGAAGATGAGTGTGCGGATCGTAACCCTTGGCTAGCGAAGATGTGGTCATTCAAGCACTTATATATAGCGCACATAACACGTCAATTGGACAGACACTATTATGGTATACCTAAGTAAGTAACTCCTGCCTGAATTCCTAATCTATCTTGAAAAAAGAAGTTGTGTTCTTGTTTTATTTTCTACATTGTACTTAGGTTTGTAAGCTTGGCAAGGATGTGGTAGTATCGTCGGGATCAGATTAAATTGTTTTGCTGTTATTGTGTTCGTGTGCTTTACAAGTTGTATTTGGGTTCATTACATGTGAAAATTCACAGCGTTGCTGCAGTAAACTGTATTCTGAGCTGGGTGTGGAGTTGTATTCGATATATAATTTATGTTTGTTTTAATGGGTGAATTAGAATTTAGACATTAAATTATGAAGACATATATAGCCTCAATAAATCTAGAATAACAGGTAGATATAAAGCCCTATAAGCAGGGTTTACGTTGAAGCCGTCCCTATAACTTTCGTACCGTTGGAAACCCATGGTACACCTCTAAGACGTTTGCATACCGTGAGCTAGAATCAATGTAAATCTTCATTTCCCTGAATAGAAGTTTATTCAGAGATTTTGACCAATCAGAATGGTCGTTTCTCGTGACACTCTGTCAGATCATTTTACTGAAATGCAAAAACGACCCCATTTATTAAGGAAGGGACCCCAATTATAAAATACCCAGCGCAAGCCTGCTAATCATACTAAGGTCATATCAGGCAAAAACAATTAAATTTGTAGTTACAAATAATGAAATTGGTTAACGTTGCATATATTATTAAAAAATCTTAGCAAAACTAAAACACTGAAAAGTGAAAGGGTCAGACCACAGGGCCACCCCACCTACATTTTATGCATTAGGCCTACTGTATTAATGTAACACATTACTATTGTAACGTGTCCCTGTACATGTACATGTGGTCTAAGAGTTTGAAAGGTCCCGGGTTCGAACCCCATTCTTGCCGCTTAATTTTCACTTTCTCAAATTTACACTGTTGTTAATGACAGGTATTTTGAGTTTGTAATTATGTATACCGTTGCTTTTCCCGTGAGGAACAATGCCTCATGGCTGATGCTTGATACATCTGGCGAACTTTTCATTATTGTTCGGATTCTTGAAAGTGGCAGCGAACTCTTTTCGTCTTTGTCCGCCATCGCTATCGGAAGTGAATATGGAGTAAATATAAAATTACAAATAATTTATAAATAAAATAATTATATTATCATTATATATTTGAAAATTTGCTTATAAAATATGCTGTCTAAGTCACAAATGATTTTTGTATATAATATAACTTTATTTGAAATAATTACACATCTGTTATTGTCCAATCAGCGTCAAGTACCTTGTGAACTTCGAAGAAACGTAACATGTGTAACTTCCTTTTCACAGCCTGATTCGAAGACACCGCACCGGTCTCCTCAACATTCAGGTATACTTTGTTACCTTATATGCTATCTTCGGGCTTCAAAATATGTTTATACTTTTTATCCAAGAAAAAAGTTTTTGATGTTAATTTTCTGAAAACTTCGTTCACTTTCTCCAACATTTTCAGTCTGAGTGAGCATCTTCTTTCTTTTTTTGAGGACATCATCATCCACATTCGACATGGTCATTTCCTTTTATGGAACTAAAGGAAGCTGTGTTTTAATTTTTTTTACCAAACCAATAGTCCGTACACGTGTGAATTGACAAACATTACTCTACAACATTTCCAAAGCTACAGTAGGGCTAGTCCGAAGGGTTCTGACTCTCTGACCCGCTAAATATTTTGACGACAGACGGGTGTGAGAGTCAGAATACCTCCTTAGTTAAAAAGTGGAAATTTTACAAACCCGTGCTCAGGTCACTTTTTAAGCTGTGTTTTATAATATAAAACATTTTTGATCACATGTAAATTAAATAGCAATGGAAAGAACAGATATTTTTCTACTAACCTTCACATTTAATCAAGTCACAGGAGGTCGTAAACTAACTGTTGCCACCCATATCTAAAAAATAACCAGTTTCTTGACATCTGTTTGAAAATGGCCGCGCGTCGCGAGATCCCACGAGAATTTCATTTGACCTTAGGTATATTTGATCACGTGACGTG
This sequence comes from Mimachlamys varia, assembly GCA_947623455.1. NCBI lineage: Eukaryota > Metazoa > Mollusca > Bivalvia > Pectinida > Pectinidae > Mimachlamys > Mimachlamys varia. The sequence continues at coordinate 35,114,676 of OX392540.1, forward strand.
AGGCGACGGCCATTTTCAAACAGATGTCAGGAAACTGGTTATTTTTTAGAAATGGATGGCGAAAGTTAGTTAGCGACCTCCTGTGACTTGAGTAAAGGCGTAGGTTAGTTGAAAAATATTTGTTCTTTCCATTGATACCTTATTTGCATGTGATCGAAAACGTTGCATATTATAAAACTCAGCTTTAGCGGCGACCCGTGGACGGGTTGGTAAAATTTCCACTTTTTTACTAAGCAGGAATTCTGACTCTAAGAGAGTTAGAACCCTTCGGACTACAATAGGAAATGAGTTTTTGAAAAGGGTATTTTTCCGACACATTTGGTGATGACTGTCCTTGCCCTATGCATGGATCACCATCATTTCGATGACATGTGGTAGCTTCAGTAAGTCGAAAGGGTATGATCTTGAAAAGTTAAAAAGGACCTCAATATTAAGATGGGGAGGAGTATGGTATAATTAGGCAGCGTTAGGCCCTCGAGCCTAACGTTAGGACTTTTGGCTCAATGGTTAGAATGTTCGCCTTCCAAGCGGGAGTCCCGGGTTCAATTCCCGGTCCGGCCGCAACACAAGCATGAGCTGTACTAGGGAATTTCCCTTTAGCAGGTTTGGCACAACAGCAAATATCGGTAATAATACTGCATTTCTATAACAGTTACCTATTTCAGTAACAATTTTGTTAATCATACAGTGATCCATTTACAATTTATTTTGATGGGTCCTAACAATTGTATTGCTAAAAGCCATTGGTACCACAATGTTAAATTTAAGTGATTCCAGAAATTATGAGAGTTCCATCAAAGAGTACTGTTGAGTACAGGACTTGGGACTTGCACGTAATTTGACCACTGCTCATGTGGGTAATAATATAATGTGAAATAAAATTACACAAGGTCCTTTTAAACTCTTGGGAGCAAGGTCATTTGTGCACAAAAAATAATAATTCTGTTGTCAAAACTTTTTCAAAAACAAAATGTTTAACCTGGTACCTCCATTGCTTATAATGGTGAAGAGTAGAGCTATAAACAGAATGTCAGTTAACCTTTGGGATGTGCACTGCATGCTTCATATGGCTATGCACAGTAGTGAATGGAGAACCAAGTTTGTGACATAATTTCGCACTTTGTTGTATTTTTTTATCAGACTATGTCAAAAGCATGACATCCTTTTTTGCTCCAAGAGTTTAAAATGGCTTTGTGTGTTTTTATTTCACAGATTACCTACAATGTAATGAATGTATATGAGTAAAAAATTGTTAATGAAATCGGCATTTGTTACCAAAATGCAGGATAATTACCCATATGTGCCGTTGTGCCCAACCTGTTTTAATTAACTCAACAGTAGAGCATTGGGCAGGAAAGCCAAGGGTCGTGGGTTTGAGCCCCAGTGACAGGATTATTTTTGTCACTTTTCCTTGCCCTATTAAAAACTGGTGCTGATGACCATCCCTGTTCAAGGTTGGAGAATCCTTGGTGGGGAGTCAAAGAACATGGGTTGGAGAATGGGGGAATAGTGTAAAAGATGTGCGTTGATTAGTGTGAGTTGTATGGTATTTCCCTTAAGCTCAGCAGCAGAACATCAGGCTGACGAGCCAAGGATCGTATGTTTGAGCCCCAGTGACAGCACTATCTTGATCACTTTTCCTTGTCCTGTCACACATTAATTTAAATGTCTGCACATATGAAGAGTAACAAACTTAACTTGATAAAGTTGTAATCTGTTGAACCATTTTTAATAAAAGATATAAGACAAATGCACATATGCTTCAAAGATGGCCCTGGCCCTGGGCCTGCCCAACCTGAGGTGTAGTCTTTGGGCCTCCCAAAAAAAATGTATTCAATTGCGTGGCCTTAAGATCTTACCCTGAGGTGTGGTGACACCCTAGGGACTTAATCACTTTACATGTTATATATGCTACAAGGATTGGTTTTGGGGTCTGCTCCTTTAGCCATGATGATGATGGCTTAGAAAAAACTGTACTGTTAAGTTAATTTAAAAATAGATGATCAGTTGCCAATTCAAAAAGTACAATTGTATGTCAGTTTCAGGTATCCAGAGCTATCGATCACACTGCTGACCCTTTTCAATCATTTTAGGATGGTCAAAATGTATTTGTCATTTTTGTACATGTACATTTTAGCTAAATTACTGTAAAAGAAATAACGATATTTAGTATGCAGTCTGTGATATTAACATTTTCAAGCACTAGTCCATACAAGCAAAATGCAATGTTTGTTATAACAAATTGTATTGAAAGTCAAGGAATTTCCACTAGTCCGAACCAAATTTTACTATTCTCAGGCATAGGACTAGTGGCTTATGTCGCAGACTGATTATGCTGGAGTTATCTGTCAAGAAATATTGTTTGATAGCAAAAATTGAATTAGTCTGTGTTGGAAAGAAAAAATTGATGTAAAAATGTCGTACTCTTTCTGTTATAGAATGACTTCTCCTTACATGAAAGATTCTGTCTGGCTTCAACAGGGGAAGTTTGAAGATGCTGAAGCCTTTTACCAGAAAGTCCAGTCAGGAACACAGGCCGCGGGAGCCCCAGCTCAGCAGGTTCTACCATAATGCCTTAGTCCATGTGCACCGAGACCTGATAATGAAAATTACTTTTGAGATGATTTTATGAAATTAACCCTTTAACCCCATGTGACTTGAGTGGACTGTCTGATGTATTGATCTGGACAAGTTTATTGTGGTCTACAGGGGTTAAAGGATTCTGCTAAAAATGCCCCTTAATGCTGTTTTTGTCAGTCTGGTCCCACAAGTATTAGTTTTATATATAAATGAAGGTCGTTGGTTCCCACCAGTAGTAGGTTAAGTTTGATATGTAACTGATGGTGGCTGTATTTCCACCATAAGTACATGTAGGTTATAAATAGTCATATTGTAGTTGTAGTCACTAATTTTCATAAAGGCTTCAACATTTTGTGTATTTCTAGACCTTAACATGACAATGAAATATATATCATGATATACTATGCTCTGAAAATTGTGGAATGTATATAAATTGTTAAATATGACAATACATTAGGAGCAAAGAATTTTTTCAATATTCAACTCATTCCCGTGAAATTTCATGATGTATTATAGGCCTATCTCAAAAGTGTTGTTATCTCCCTTGTTTGCCATATCATGACTAGTGTTTTTAAAAAAAAATTGCCCCGTGTAATTATGATGTCCTAATGGGAGTTACGTCATCCGATTGTCACATAGCGCCAAATCATAATATCCCAGAAGTCCATCTTGTAGATCCACCATTGTGGCCTATCAAGGGGAATAACAACACAAAGGCCTATATACATATGTTTTAATTGGTCTAACACTACCGTAATATTCCTTCAAATAAACCTCCTGAAATATTGGAATCTTACCTTTAGAATTGATGGTTTGTCTAGAGTGACTGTCTTTCTATTCCTGGTATGTATATAATGAAAGCTTCACACAATCTTGCAGAGCTAGATAATTGATATCACTCATATTTTGTTCACATTCAAATATTTTCTCCATTAAGACAATTAAGCTTGATTGAATAAGTCAGCTGGAAGATATTTTATTGTGACTCAAAATTTATTAAGAATACATGTTGGTTCATTTTGTGTTAAAATCTCCAACTAAAGATTATATACATTGAATGGAGATATTAATTGCTATTAGTACTTCAATCGTATGTGTGAAAAACATGTTTCACTGCATAATATGAGGCTCTTTAAAGAAAATTATTGAAAGCATACAATCATTGATCTTAGTACAAATAATTTTCTTTTTATTTCTAAATTCTTAATACATTTTTATATGATAAAAATAATACATTGTGTATTATGATTAAAGTACAGTTGCCTCCCCTTGGTATATTTTTGCTGTGAGTGCTTTTTGTCATGCATTCCTACTAGTTATTAAATATTTTATAAAAAAAGGTGGTTTAATTGATATAAAGTACACAGCTCTTACAAGCATGAAGAAATAATGGTGTCTGATGATTTTGGAAATGATTGCTGGTTGTGGTGCTAACCATTTAAACTCTAAATGTATTGTCATTTGAACTTGAAATTGACAATTCAGAATTAACATGTAAATGTTATAGCTCAAGTACGATATAGGGTTTTATTCCACATGTGAGTATTCGTGTTGGGAATTGATCAGAATCAATTTGAGTTGATACATTATGGTTAATCACTGATAAAGAAGGTGTTTTCATTTCGGTTGCAGCCTACTTCAAGATTTCATCATACACTGCACTGACTGATAACAAAATTGAAGGCTATATAACTGTCATGTTTAAATGCAGGCTTGTTTCAAGCAACGGCTGACAAAAGGGACATGTTATTTTGGATTTAACTACAAAAAACAACTATGTATTCTTTAAAATTTCAGTTTCTCAAGACAAGTTTACAAAAACAATCTTCTTCATGACAGAATTCAAAATTGATCTTTCAAGTGCTAAATTGATTACTGAATCAACCCTATATATAAAGATTGATTTAATCACATGTTTCCAATGATTGGTACACCTCTAGTGAGTATAAAGGGTTACTATATGAGGTGATTGGTACACCTCTAGTGAGTATAAAGGGTTACTATATGAGGTGATTGGCACACCTCTAGTGAGTATAAAGGGTTACTATATGAGGTGATTGGTACACCTCTAGCTAGTATAAAGGGTTACTGTATGAGGTGATTGGTACACCTCTAGTGAGTATAAAGGGTTACTATATGAGGTGATTGGTACACCTCTAGTGAGTATAAAGGGTTACTATATGAGGTGCTGATCAAGGGTTAGATAAGTACACATGGGTCATAATTATTGGATAAAATTTTCACCAGTGCTAATATGAAATATTCCCCTTCAGTGATACTCACCCCAACTTTGTTCCCGGTATATAGTAACATGTGGAAAAGCTTGTGTTATTTTATGAAATAATATTTAATATCCTTTAAGAGAAAAGAAATGAATTTTTTGTCTTTTTTTTTTACCAATTCATGGACCAGTGTCAATGAAACTCACATATCTGTAAATATACTCACTCCGGTAGTAACACCAGGTGGGTGTGTCGGGTTTGGCCATTAACATTTTACCCTTTTTGTAAAGTTTAATCCTAACATGCACTTTGCGTTGACCATTTGCACTGAATTAAAACATTGGTGAAAGGAAATTTAAAAATTCTTAGTTACAATGAAAACTTTAATAATGTTTGTGCTTTAGATTTAATATTGTAGTGGGTAGAAAGGTGTACGTGATGTACGTGATGACTGAAAATAAATAAGAGAATACCGAAGCATTAACAAAATCATAATCCAAACTCAAAATCGATTAAACCAGGGGCAAAATATGAACAAAGGAAAGATTCACATGGAGACCCTTGCAAAAGTACAAGAGAATAAGACCAGGTGTTCCGGAAGAGTAAGCGTCTTCTGCTTCATCGATGACACCCGCCATGTAAATCTTTGTCACATCCAAGTAAACATCAAGTTCTCAAAATGAGAACCGAGTATCATTGTCAATCACAACAAGTAAACACACTAATGAGCATACTCAAAAACGTCCATCTTCATATCACTTAAAGATACAGAATATTTCTCAATGAGACAAAGATGGCGACCATAAAACTTGCCCATAGTTCTGATCAACCTGCATCTCTCGACAACTTGTTTCCACATCCATATATGTATATATTTATGATTGAAATAAAGTTTATTATTAAATGCAACAGAAATATAAATTAAGAGCATCAATTCTCATGGTGTTTTTGTCCTGCAGTTTGTTTTGATGCAAATATTATAAGTACAGAACTAGTGTACATGATTCAGGTATTTTCATTTGATATGGTTTCATAACATTTAAAGGCCCAATATACATATCTTTCGGCAAAACTTGAAGCGAGAACGGAAGCCTAATAACTTTTTATTTTGATAGATTTACTTAATAGTAACTAATTTCAGCAATATTCAAGATGAATTCTTACGCGGTTACCGTTTCAGCAGCAGTTGAAACTCAGTATTTTTAAACACATGTCCATTTTGAACTGTCTTCTAACTTTGGCTTGTTGTTGAAGTGGGCCCCACCTGAATTATTTTCAATTCTTTGGATTTTTCTGTGAAGAGATTCTTGTTAGTTACCGCTCAGGTTTACTTCGTTTTAGGCATATTTTTGCAGGGTTATTAACTGGATTTTTTTTCATAATTTTTGAGAATTACGAAAAATTTCCTAAAGTTACGTATATTGGGCCATTAAGTGGTAAAACAGTTAGCATAAGTATTTATACTAAATAATAATTGAAACTCTTTTTATAGATAAATGATGGAAGCGACTTGATACTTACAATTTTTGATGTTTTTTTCAGCGTTAATCAAAAGAAAGCATGGTTAACTTTATCCAAATTGAAAATCTGTTGTCAGTCAGACGGTGGTTCTGAACAACAGTTGCCTCTAATATTTTTTTGTAAGTCGAAGACAAGAACTTTGAAACTAATACTTTTGTTAGATAAGCCGTGTTGAATTTCCCTGTTTTAACTCATTCACCCCTGATGTTTCATAATGAACCCATCCAAACTTTGAATTGGAAAAACTCAAACGAGACTTCAGGGTAGATGATTTTTAAAAAAGTTTAGATTTAGAAATAGACGATGGGTATCTGATTATTGTCGATATTGTCAATGATTTTGACAGTTTAACGTCCATTCTTGGCCTTACGACGTTTTCAGCCGACGAGTAGTTTATGGTCAATTGTCTGTTCTGTATTTGTAGGCAAGACCAGGACAGAAAACTGAGACAAGCTCTATCAAAAACGAAATCGCTCAGGCACGGCAACATATACAAAATGTTTTGAGATCTGTGAGTAATTTCTCAGTATATTATATACATTTTTGTATGTAATATTCTTCACTTTTTTAATCTTTTAAATGTTGTGAAAGTAGTTTTTATTTTAATAGATATTTTTTTGTCACATTTTATTTTTAAAACAATTTAAGAAATTGAAGCAAACCTTTTGAACTTATAATGGAAGTGATTTGCCAATTGAAAGAAAAAGTAAAACTTATGTACGGAATTTTTTTGTGCTACAGTTTTTGTTTTTTATTTGAAGTTTCTGTTTATACCTGTTGTAATGCTGTTGTGTTTGTCTTAGATGAGAAGGGAGTGCTTTTTTTAACCATGGTTTTCCTCACTTCTGTTTTCCTTGCAGACGATATTTTCATTTTCAATAAGGTTGTAAAACTGTGGTTTCTTATTTAAATTGTACATAAAAATTATAAATTTGTAATGCATATTTCCCTTAATTTTAAATGTAATAAAGTATACAACATCTTTTTACCGAATAATTGAATTTGCTCGTTCAAAGTTAAAACTGCATTTGCAAAAAACACTCGGCTTAATTTTCTGTATCTTTTATGAATGTTATATTGTAACTCTAAATCTGCCTGTTGCTTCTTTTAATATTTGTTGTAGCTAGCTAGACAGAACTGATATACTTTGGAACATTTAGACAATTTATCACAGATTTGCTGTCTGGGTCAGTAATGTGGGCGGCCATCTTACTTTGGTTTCGCAGTTTGGTAGCTTCTTATTCATTTGATATATGAAACCTGTTTAAATGTTAAGGTTTCTTGTTTTGAAGTTCCGTGTCATGTCCATCTATAACCAGAATTACAGCCCTTTATTATCTCTCCTTTGTTAATCGAAAGATGTAGTTAGGGGTCTATCTAAGCCTTTTTTACTACCATTTATGGGTAGTTTCCCCTCAGAATTTTTTCCCTTTTTCCCCCTCAGAATTGTGTTAAATTTACTGAAATATTGTATTTGCCTTCATTTTTGATGTCAATATCTACCCAAATCCTCCAGATTAGTTTTTTTCTGATTATCCTTTGCTGTTTTCAGTTGAAAAATGTCCTTTAAAATTTAAAAAGTGGAACTTTGTGATTATTAAAAATTTCCCTTTGAAGAGGTTTTCCTACCCCTGAAGTAAAAAAGGGTAGTTTCCCCTTAACTTAATCCTAGATTAAAAATGAGTACAAAGTAACACTGTACTATGTATATAATTTGCACTAAGTAGGGATGCATTATCATCAGTGTTTAATTAAAAACATTTGCTTCAGATGAAAGCACTGCTCATACGTTAAATATCCACTCTCTTCTCTTAAAAAATAGCCAAAGCACCGCCTATATGTAACAATATACTTAGAAAATTATTATCGAAAATAAAAATATCTATCATTCAGATTTGAGACTTTTATCAGGAAACTAGAAACTAAGATTTTGCTGTTTGGTTTATCAGTACAATTGAGGATTTTTTATAAAAAAAAATTCGGGAAATGAATAGTTTTGGTATGTTGTATTTAAATTGGAACCCACCTCCCTACCAACTACATCACTGCTGACATACAAGTAAATCAAACTGCATGTTGATTGTGTCAGGAATTTTCCTACTTCCAGGGTCTAAGGTACAGGGATATTATCACCAAGTAAATTACAGAATTGCACCATAGTTTTCAGAAATTGGCCATCATATCATGTACTGTATGTCCAATCACAGTGATTCTTTGTTTACCCCTGTTAAAGTGCCAACTTTAGGTACTTTCAGCATGCTGCAATTAATTAGTTATTTCATTTTGCTGGTAGATAAACCGATATCATCTAAAACCTCCAATTAAAATATCATTCCTTATAAGAATTATACTGTTAACATTTTGTTAGTGGAAATTGCATCGATCTGGATTCAGGGGAAAAGGTCACATTTTAAAAACCTAAATAAATGCTTGTTTATTCAATTGACAATTTAGCCTACAAATAAAATCTGTAAAGTCATTGATTTAAGTAAAGTTATAATGTGAATTGAGGGAATAATGGATAATGGATAATGGATGAACAACATTTTGGGATGTCTTCAATGATTATTTCAAATATCTAACATGCTGAAATTATTTTTTGTTGGTTAGCAGCTCTATATAATTTGACGACAGATTCATGTGTACATTCTGTATACCCCTCAATTTCGTTCCCATTTACTGGAAACAAATATGTTTTAGTGGTAATTCTATTTTTATGACTTTTGCATTGAAAGCATTTGCTAAATAATGATAACACTTAAAAGTTCTGTTTCTTTATATTACTCTCTACAGCAAGAATTGCGAGAACACCAATTCATCAGTGTATTTTCTGTTAAGTTTGGTTGTGGGCTGAAATCTGAGTGCACCAAAATTGGTACAATTTGTGTATCTTAACTGTGTACTATGTTATACTCAATCTGATTAAATTCTTCATACCTTGATCTCCGCACCGTTCCGTAAACTTCTCTCTGCTGCGTCAAGATCTGAGGACATCCCATAGGGGGTCACGTTCAGATGACATTTTGCATTAGCCAATCAAATTACTACTGTCAGAATCTTGACAGTGAAATTTTGAGGCGACAAAGCTTGCATAATCGCATTTGTACGTTTAGTAATTTTTTCACCAAAAATTTAATCTTGAATAATGTGACAAAATGACATGCTGCAAGATGACAGGTCATAGGAAAATTATTTTAGTGTTAAGTAAAGAGGTGACAAAGGTCATCTGAACGTAACCCCCAATGGGATGTCTTCAGATCTTGATGCAGCATAGAGAAGTTTACGGAACAGAGCGGGAATCTATGTATGATTTTAATCAGATTGTGTTATGCGAAAATCTCCCCTGTAGTTACTACTGTAAGTGTTCTTATATTAGCACAGAGCCAGATCTAAACAGATTAGTGCAGTGATGAATTGATGTACATTTGTACTTGCAAAATTTGCTGTAGGAAGCTATAAATACTAATATACAGAACTCTATAATTTAGCTGAATCTGGTGAAAACCACAGAAATATGTACATTTACAGTACAAGTACAGCCGTCAGGTTGTATGAGAATAACGTCCCGCCCAGACGAAGTGGAAAACAAAGAGACAACTCCTGTATAGTGTGCTTATTATATATCAGTTAACAGTATGAAAATGTTGATTATTTCTCAACGAATTCGATCTTCCCACATAAACCAGACCAGATTTCTTGACTAACATTAATAAACTAACATTTTACTTTGCATGCTGAATTTCTAATACTGCATGGTTGGATGATTTCTAAAGTTTGTCTTCTTCTTCCGGTAATGTACCTGGCACCAACTGGTCATTTTCGCACATGATTAAAATGTATTTATGTACACACATGTTATATTGCCCACAGCTTATACACTGGATGGATTATGTTTTTGTCGAAACCAAATCGATCATTATATCAAATTATGCATATTGTTAAATTGATGTGATATTGTAATAGGTGAATTAGCACTTCACCTGTATTAAAATTAAAGTGAGCCATACCAGCAGCTAGAGCAGTCTGGAATATAAACAGTTTTGTATCATTTAACGCTTTCACCCCAAAAGACACATTTAAACTCTTCTAATTCAAAGGTTGGAATAGTTCATTCTGAAATTTCAGGGGTGAATGAGTTAAATTGCTACCACAGCTCATGATCAAGATGACACTAGTACTGTCACTTCATCACAGGAGACTAAGTTCAAATTAGTATGACTTTAAAACCCTGTTCGTTTGGAGACCCCATCGGCTGTTTGATTTTGGTAAATCTAGGTTGTGAATGAGTACTATCTTTGTTTAATGAGGAATCGTAGAGATTTATATGTTTCAAAATTACATAATAATTACGTAATTAAGTATTGTATTAACTTACCTAATCAGGTTGTCACAAAAAGTGACAAATTTCTTGTCCAGTTTAAAGAAATTAATTTCGGAATCAAGTTCAAATTAAAAGTTATTGATCATGATGAACTGTTATATCCTGGGAAAGGTTTGCTTAGTCAAACTTTTGCCCTTTCCTGGTAAAATATATTTGCTTAGTGTAAATTTTACCTTTCATATTTACTCATTCACCCCTGAAATTTCATGATGAACTATTCCAACCTTTGAATTGGAAGTTTTCAAATGTATCTTCAGGGGGTGAACACCTAAGTTTAACTATTGAAATTGTGTTGGTAACTTTAATTTATCCTTATTATTAAACATTTTACATATGAAAATTTTTCATTTGTTGCAGAAATAAAAAAGACAAAAGAAAAGTTAAAATGGACAAAAATATTCTAGATATATAGTACCTTACTAAAATGAATCTGTTAAAAAAGACTTGTACCTTATTGAGCCGGAGTAAATCTTTCAATTTATTACATTTTTGTGTCGCCTAAAAAGGCGACATATAGGGATCACCATGTCGGCGTCGGCGGCGTCTGCACCAACAGTTTCCGTGCGATAACTTGAGTTTCCTTGGGCTAATCAAACTCAAACTTAATACAGTGCTTCCTTACAAAAAGTGCTCGCTTGGGATTGCTTTTCAGGGTCAAAGGTCAAGGTCACTGTTGCTATAAATGAAAACTGGTTTCCGTGCGATAACTTGAGTTTCCTTGGGCCAATCAAACTCAAACTTCATACAGTGCTTCCTTAACAAAAGTGCTCGCTTGGGATTGCTTTTCAGGGTCGAAGGTCAAAGGTCAAGGTCACTGTTGCTATAAATAGAAAAACGGTTTCCATGCGTTAACTTGAGTTTCCTTGGGCCAATCAAACTCAAACTTCATACAGTGCTTCCTTAACAAAAGTGCTGGCTTGGGATTGCTTTTCAGGGTCGAAGGTCAAAGGTCAAGGTCACTGTTACTATAAATAGAAAATCACTTTTCCTGGGCCAATCAAACTCAAACTTCATACAGTGCTTCCTTACCAAAAGTGCTCGATTGGGATTGCTTTTCAGGGTCAAAGGTCAAGGTCACTGTTTCTATTCCACTTGGAACTGATACAAAGCATATCCATAGATAGTTCCTAAAAACTTATCTCCCAACTTGATGCGCAGGCGACACATCCACTTCCGTGGAATTCTTGTTATCAGTGAGATATTGAAAATTATTCATTCTGTAAAAGTGATATTTTTCACTTGTGAGAAATATCACTTTTTCTGATTTGACTAATTAGAACACTGCTTACAAAAAACATTTGGGAAATCAAAAGCTGCCACTGTAGATGTTGCTGATATGTAAATGTAATAAACAGAATATCTAACAGTTTCTTCAGTAATACCAAACATATTTCACTCATGTGGGTAATATTGATGATATTTTTCACTCGGGTTAAACAACCAAAATATTAGCCCCACTCGTGAAATATATTTGGTATTACTGAAGACACTATTATAATTAGATATCCTCTATTTATTTATTTATCATTATTCCTTAACTTCCTGTTGTGACAAAATTTGTTTTTCGTTACAGGGTGGAGGAGCAGGGGCCTCATCAGCTCCCTCTGGTGGTTCTGATGCTACTGCAAGGATCGAAAACCTAGAAAAAGAAAACAAAGAGCTCCGCCATTGTAAGTATGCTGTGAACGGTGAAATTTTCATATTCACCCCTCAAGACACTTTAAAATCTGGAAGTTCAACTACAGGTTGGAATGTTCAAGTATGAAATTTCAGAACGAGTTTATAATGTGTGAGACCAACCCTGGAATAATACACATGAAGAATGCGATCTTTTACTGTTAAAGTGGGAATCTTCAAGCTTTTTCATTTTGGTCAATCTCTTAAAAATGCTGTACAAATATGTCAAAATATCCCAGTTGTTAATAGCCCTATGATCAAAGAGAAGCCTTTATCATGTTAGAATGTGAAGCATCTTGCTCAAGATAATTCACTTATCAGTGATGATGAGTAATTTATTTCAAAAAAACATCAGTCCTTGAAGTTGCAGGGAGGGTCAAGGGAGGGGTCTATTTTTGACAATGTTCAAAAATGAATAAAAGTTGTTATTCTTTCATTTACACAATTAAATGGAATTAATACAATGATCCACTGTCAAAAATATAAGAAAGAAATATATTGTTGAATCGCATGTATAAAAAAAGTGAAATTGCAAAAATATTGCATTTTGAAGATTTCAATTGTATCAAAAACCATACATACATGTAGCTAAAAATAATAAAACAGCGTTAGAAGTTAATTGTAACATAAAAATATTAATAGTACTTCATATACCAGGTAATTCATATAATATTAATTAATACTTCAAAATTAGGTTTTGCTCAATTTCAAAGCATTTGCAGAAAAGATGTATCAGAACTTTTGGATGGCGGTGATTATATTATTCAAATACCATGTGTGTTGTGTTACACGTGAGTATTGTTAATGTTGTCATTGTTCTGTGCAGCTGTTGATGAAATGAAAGCCCTGGTACAGAAGCTGGAGGGACGTGTGAGGGTCCTCGAAGGAGGATCAGGCAGTGCTGCGTCCTCCGCCCAAGCAACAGCAGCACCTGCAGCAGCCGCTGGTAACGACGACAGTGATGATGATATCGACTTGTTTGGCAGCGACAGTGAGGATGAAGAAGAAGTGGGTATTAATTGTAAAAGAATTGTGCGAGGATTTCATTTGAAATTTGGTAGATAAAAAGAGATACGATGGACATGCATAAATATTTTCTGTTTAGGCCTCCTTGGTCAAAAAGGCAGGTTCTACAATAAGAAATTAAGACTTATTTGCTTACATCAATTAACAACTAAAGCATACTAAATAATGCCACACAGAGAATTACATTCATGCTGCCTCTGTAGGCTCCGGAGTTTTACCCTGCCCCGCCTTAACCTAGAAAATGCCCTGCGCCAAAGGTTTTTAGCTCAGCTGGAACAAAGTGCCTGATAAGCTTATATTATGGTGTATTATCGTCCATTAACCTTTCTTAAAACAACTTCTTCTTAAGAACTTGGGGACCTAGGGCCATGATATTTGGTTAAGTAGACACCTGGGACATAGTGCTACAAAGTTTTCTCAAATAAATGACTTAAACTCACTTTCAAGGTCACAGGTTAAAACATGTAAAAAACTTGTAACAATCTTTTTCTCAATAACCAAATGGCCCAGAGTACTGATACTTACTTGGCCTGTAGGTTCCTAGTTCTCCAAGTACTGTAAATCACTTATATTTCACGAATACCTTATTATAATATTAATAATTTAGTACTAAAGTTTTCTCCTACAAGAGTACCACCTACATACCTCTATACATGCTAACAATGATGATTGATGTACATAAATAAATCTTCTTTCATAATTTAAGTAAATGAAGTCATTATTTAATTATTTTAAGAATACTTCATTCATTTCAATTTTGCAGAAAGCAAGGCAAGAAAAAATCAAAGAAGAAAGAGTGAAAGCTTACCATGCGAAAAAAGCAAAAAGTAGGTACCTGGTATAAACAGTTTCTTGTTGTCTTAGTAGGTACCTGGTATAAATAGTTTGTTGTTGTCTTAGTGGTGTTATCTTAATGGAGAGATGATGTAATACAAGTCTTAGTTTGTTATATACGCTCTTAGTTTGTTATATACACTCTTAGTTTGTTATATACACTCTTAGTTTGTTATATAAGCTCTTAGTTTGTTATATACACTCTTAGTTTGTTATATAAGCTCTTAGTTTGTTATATACACTCTTAGTTTGTAATACAAGCTCTTAGTTTGTTATATACGCTCTTAGTTTGTTATATACACTCTTAGTTTGTTATATACACTCTTAGTTTGTTATATACGCTCTTAGTTTGTTATATAAGCTCTTAGTTTGTTATATACACTCTTAGTTTGTTATATACGCTCTTAGTTTGTTATATACGCTCTTGGTTTGTTATATAAGCTCTTAGTTTGTTATATACGCTCTTAGTTTGTTATATACGCTCTTACAGTAGTTTGTTATATACACTCTTAGTTTGTTATATAAGCTCTTAGTTTGTTATATACGCTCTTAGTTTGTTATACAAGCTCTTAGTTTGTTATATACGCTCTTAGTTTGTAATACAAGCTCTTAGTTTGTTATATACGCTCTTAGTTTGTTATATACGCTCTTAGTTTGTTATACAAGCTCTTAGTTTGTTATATACGCTCTTAGTTTGTAATACAAGCTCTTAGTTTGTTATATACGCTCTTAGTTTGTTATATACGCTCTTAGTTTGTTATACAAGCTCTTAGTTTGTTATATACGCTCTTAGTTTGTAATACAAGCTCTTAGTTTGTTATAAACGCTCTTAGTTTGTTATATACGATCTTAGTTTGTTATATACGCTCTTAGTTTGTTATATACACTCTAAGTTTGTTATATACGCTCTTAGTTTGTAATACAAGCTCTTAGTTTGTTATATACCCTCTTAGTTTGTTATACAAGCTCTTAGTTTGTTATATACGCTCTTAGTTTGTAATACAAGTTCTTAGTTTGTTATATACGCTCTAATTTTGTAATACAAGCTCTTAGTTTGTTATATAAGCTCTTAGTTTGTAATACAAGCTCTTAGTTTGTTATATAAGCTCTTAGTTTGTTATACAAGCTCTTAGTTTGTTATATACGCTCTTAGTTTGTTATATAAGCTCTTAGTTTGTTATATAAGCTCTTAGTTTGTAATATACGCTCTTAGTTTGTTATATAAGCTCTTAGTTTGTTATATAAGCTCTTAGTTTGTTATACAAGCTCTTAGTTTGTTATATACGCTCTTAGTTTGTTATATAAGCTCTTAGTTTGTTATACAAGCTCTTAGTTTGTTATATACGCTCTTAGTTTGTAATACAAGCTCTTAGTTTGTTATATACGCTCTTAGTTTGTTATATACGCTCTTAGTTTGTTATATAAGCTCTTAGTTTGTAATACAAGCTCTTAGTTTGTTATATACGCTCTTAGTTTGTAATACAAGCTCTTAGTTTGTTATATACACTCTTAGTTTGTTATATACGCTCTTAGTTTGTAATACAAGCTCTTAGTTTGTTATATACCCTCTTTGTTTGTTATACAAGCTCTTAGTTTGTTATATACGCTCTTAGTTTGTAATACAAGTTCTTAGTTTGTTATATACGCTCTAATTTTGTTATATACACTCTTAGTTTGTTATATAAGCTCTTAGTTTGTTATATAAGCTCTTAGTTTGTTATACAAGCTCTTAGTTTGTTATATACGCTCTTAGTTTGTAATACAAGCTCTTAGTTTGTTATATACGCTCTTAGTTTGTTATATACGCTCTTAGTTTGTTATACAAGCTCTTAGTTTGTTATATATGCTCTTAGTTTGTAAAACAAGCTCTTAGTTTCTTATATACGCTCTTAGTTTGTTATATACGCTCTTAGTTTGTTATATAAGCTCTTAGTTTGTTATATACACTCTTAGTTTGTTATATACGCTCTTAGTTTGTAATACAAGCTCTTAGTTTGTTATATACCCTCTTAGTTTGTTATATACCCTCTTAGTTTGTTATATACGCTCTTAGTTTGTTATATACGCTCTTAGTTTGTTATATACGCTCTAATTTTGTTATATAAGCTCTTAGTTTGTTATACAAGCTCTTAGTTTGTTATATATGCTCTTAGTTTGTAATACAAGCTCTTAGTTTGTTATATACGCTCTTAGTTTGTTATATACGCTCTTAGTTTGTAATACAAGCTCTTAGTTTGTTATATAAGCTCTTAGTTTGTTATATAAGCTCTTAGTTTGTAATACAAGCTCTTAGTTTGTTATATAAGCTCTTAGTTTGTTATACAAGCTCTTAGTTTGTTATATAAGCTCTTAGTTTGTAATACAAGCTCTTAGTTTGTTATATACGCTCTTAGTTTGTAATACAAGCTCTTAGTTTGTTATATACGCTCTTAGTTTGTTATATACGCTCTTAGTTTGTTATATACGCTCTTAGTTTGTTATATAAGCTCTTAGTTTGTAATACAAGCTCTTAGTTTGTTATATACGCTCTTAGTTTGTAATACAAGCTCTTAGTTTGTTATATACACTCTTAGTTTGTTATATACGCTCTTAGTTTGTAATACAAGCTCTTAGTTTGTTATATACCCTCTTAAATTGTTATACAAGCTCTTAGTTTGTTATATACGCTCTTAGTTTGTAATACAAGTTCTTAGTTTGTTATATACGCTCTAATTTTGTTATATACACTCTTAGTTTGTTATATAAGCTCTTAGTTTGTTATATAAGCTCTTAGTTTGTTATACAAGCTCTTAGTTTGTTATATACGCTCTTAGTTTGTAATACAAGCTCTTAGTTTGTTATATACGCTATTAGTTTGTTATATACGCTCTTAGTTTGTTATACAAGCTCTTAGTTTGTTATATATGCTCTTAGTTTGTAAAACAAGCTCTTAGTTTGTTATAAACTGTCTTAGGTTGTTATATACGCTGTTAGTTTGTTATATAAGCTCTTAGTTTGTTATATACACTCTTAGTTTGTTATATACGCTCTTAGTTTGTAATACAAGCTCTTAGTTTGTTGTATACCCTCTTAGTTTGTTATACAAGCTCTTAGTTTGTTATATACGCTCTTAGTTTGTAATACAAGTTCTTAGTTTGTTATATACGCTCTAATTTTGTAATATAAGCTCTTAGTTTGTAATACAAGCTCTTAGTTTGTTATATATGCTCTTAGTTTGTAATACAAGCTCTTAGTTTGTTATATACGCTCTTAGTTTGTTATATACGCTCTTAGTTTGTAATACAAGCTCTTAGTTTGTTATATAAGCTCTTAGTTTGTTATATAAGCTCTTAGTTTGTTATACAAGCTCTTAGTTTGTTATATACGCTCTTAGTTTGTTATACAAGTCCTTAGTTTGGTTTGTTATATACGCTCTTAGTTTGTAATACAAGCTCTTAGTTTGTTATATATGCTCTTAGTTTGTTATACAAGCTCTTAGTTTGGTTTGTTATATACGCTCTTAGTTTGTAATACAAGCTCTTAGTTTGTTATATACGCTTTTAGTTTGTTATATACGCTCTTAGTTTGTTATATACACTCTTAGTTTGTTATATAAGCTCTTAGTTTGTAATACAAGCTCTTAGTTTGTTATATACGCTCTTAGTTTGTTATATACGCTCTTAGTTTGTTATATACACTCTTAGTTTGTTATATACACTCTTAGTTTGTTATATAAGCTCTTAGTTTGTTATATACACTCTTAGTTTGTTATATAAGCTCTTAGTTTGTTATATACACTCTTAGTTTGTAATACAAGCTCTTAGTTTGTTATATACGCTCTTAGTTTGTTATATACACTCTTAGTTTGTTATATACACTCTTAGTTTGTTATATACGCTCTTAGTTTGTTATATAAGCTCTTAGTTTGTTATATACACTCTTAGTTTGTTATATACGCTCTTAGTTTGTTATATACGCTCTTGGTTTGTTATATAAGCTCTTAGTTTGTTATATACGCTCTTAGTTTGTTATATACGCTCTTACAGTAGTTTGTTATATACACTCTTAGTTTGTTATATAAGCTCTTAGTTTGTTATATACGCTCTTAGTTTGTTATACAAGCTCTTAGTTTGTTATATACGCTCTTAGTTTGTAATACAAGCTCTTAGTTTGTTATATACGCTCTTAGTTTGTTATATACGCTCTTAGTTTGTTATACAAGCTCTTAGTTTGTTATATACGCTCTTAGTTTGTAATACAAGCTCTTAGTTTGTTATAAACGCTCTTAGTTTGTTATATACGATCTTAGGTTGTTATATAAGCTCTTAGTTTGTTATATACACTCTAAGTTTGTTATATACGCTCTTAGTTTGTAATACAAGCTCTTAGTTTGTTATATACCCTCTTAGTTTGTTATACAAGCTCTTAGTTTGTTATATACGCTCTTAGTTTGTAATACAAGTTCTTAGTTTGTTATATACGCTCTAATTTTGTAATACAAGCTCTTAGTTTGTTATATAAGCTCTTAGTTTGTAATACAAGCTCTTAGTTTGTTATATAAGCTCTTAGTTTGTTATACAAGCTCTTAGTTTGTTATATACGCTCTTAGTTTGTTATATAAGCTCTTAGTTTGTTATATAAGCTCTTAGTTTGTAATATACGCTCTTAGTTTGTTATATAAGCTCTTAGTTTGTTATATAAGCTCTTAGTTTGTTATACAAGCTCTTAGTTTGTTATATACGCTCTTAGTTTGTTATATAAGCTCTTAGTTTGTTATACAAGCTCTTAGTTTGTTATATACGCTCTTAGTTTGTAATACAAGCTCTTAGTTTGTTATATACGCTCTTAGTTTGTTATATACGCTCTTAGTTTGTAATACAAGCTCTTAGTTTGTTATATACCCTCTTTGTTTGTTATACAAGCTCTTAGTTTGTTATATACGCTCTTAGTTTGTAATACAAGTTCTTAGTTTGTTATATACGCTCTAATTTTGTTATATACACTCTTAGTTTGTTATATAAGCTCTTAGTTTGTTATATAAGCTCTTAGTTTGTTATACAAGCTCTTAGTTTGTTATATACGCTCTTAGTTTGTAATACAAGCTCTTAGTTTGTTATATACGCTCTTAGTTTGTTATATACGCTCTTAGTTTGTTATACAAGCTCTTAGTTTGTTATATATGCTCTTAGTTTGTAAAACAAGCTCTTAGTTTCTTATATACGCTCTTAGTTTGTTATATACGCTCTTAGTTTGTTATATAAGCTCTTAGTTTGTTATATACACTCTTAGTTTGTTATATACGCTCTTAGTTTGTAATACAAGCTCTTAGTTTGTTATATACCCTCTTAGTTTGTTATATACCCTCTTAGTTTGTTATATACGCTCTTAGTTTGTTATATACGCTCTTAGTTTGTTATATACGCTCTAATTTTGTTATATAAGCTCTTAGTTTGTTATACAAGCTCTTAGTTTGTTATATATGCTCTTAGTTTGTAATACAAGCTCTTAGTTTGTTATATACGCTCTTAGTTTGTTATATACGCTCTTAGTTTGTAATACAAGCTCTTAGTTTGTTATATAAGCTCTTAGTTTGTTATATAAGCTCTTAGTTTGTAATACAAGCTCTTAGTTTGTTATATAAGCTCTTAGTTTGTTATACAAGCTCTTAGTTTGTTATATAAGCTCTTAGTTTGTAATACAAGCTCTTAGTTTGTTATATACGCTCTTAGTTTGTAATACAAGCTCTTAGTTTGTTATATACGCTCTTAGTTTGTTATATACGCTCTTAGTTTGTTATATACGCTCTTAGTTTGTTATATAAGCTCTTAGTTTGTAATACAAGCTCTTAGTTTGTTATATACGCTCTTAGTTTGTAATACAAGCTCTTAGTTTGTTATATACACTCTTAGTTTGTTATATACGCTCTTAGTTTGTAATACAAGCTCTTAGTTTGTTATATACCCTCTTAAATTGTTATACAAGCTCTTAGTTTGTTATATACGCTCTTAGTTTGTAATACAAGTTCTTAGTTTGTTATATACGCTCTAATTTTGTTATATACACTCTTAGTTTGTTATATAAGCTCTTAGTTTGTTATATAAGCTCTTAGTTTGTTATACAAGCTCTTAGTTTGTTATATACGCTCTTAGTTTGTAATACAAGCTCTTAGTTTGTTATATACGCTATTAGTTTGTTATATACGCTCTTAGTTTGTTATACAAGCTCTTAGTTTGTTATATATGCTCTTAGTTTGTAAAACAAGCTCTTAGTTTGTTATAAACTGTCTTAGGTTGTTATATACGCTGTTAGTTTGTTATATAAGCTCTTAGTTTGTTATATACACTCTTAGTTTGTTATATACGCTCTTAGTTTGTAATACAAGCTCTTAGTTTGTTGTATACCCTCTTAGTTTGTTATACAAGCTCTTAGTTTGTTATATACGCTCTTAGTTTGTAATACAAGTTCTTAGTTTGTTATATACGCTCTAATTTTGTAATATAAGCTCTTAGTTTGTAATACAAGCTCTTAGTTTGTTATATATGCTCTTAGTTTGTAATACAAGCTCTTAGTTTGTTATATACGCTCTTAGTTTGTTATATACGCTCTTAGTTTGTAATACAAGCTCTTAGTTTGTTATATAAGCTCTTAGTTTGTTATATAAGCTCTTAGTTTGTTATACAAGCTCTTAGTTTGTTATATACGCTCTTAGTTTGTTATACAAGTCCTTAGTTTGGTTTGTTATATACGCTCTTAGTTTGTAATACAAGCTCTTAGTTTGTTATATATGCTCTTAGTTTGTTATACAAGCTCTTAGTTTGGTTTGTTATATACGCTCTTAGTTTGTAATACAAGCTCTTAGTTTGTTATATACGCTTTTAGTTTGTTATATACGCTCTTAGTTTGTTATATACACTCTTAGTTTGTTATATAAGCTCTTAGTTTGTAATACAAGCTCTTAGTTTGTTATATACGCTCTTAGTTTGTTATATACGCTCTTAGTTTGTTATATACACTCTTAGTTTGTTATATACACTCTTAGTTTGTTATATAAGCTCTTAGTTTGTTATATACACTCTTAGTTTGTTATATAAGCTCTTAGTTTGTTATATACACTCTTAGTTTGTAATACAAGCTCTTAGTTTGTTATATACGCTCTTAGTTTGTTATATACACTCTTAGTTTGTTATATACACTCTTAGTTTGTTATATACGCTCTTAGTTTGTTATATAAGCTCTTAGTTTGTTATATACACTCTTAGTTTGTTATATACGCTCTTAGTTTGTTATATACGCTCTTGGTTTGTTATATAAGCTCTTAGTTTGTTATATACGCTCTTAGTTTGTTATATACGCTCTTACAGTAGTTTGTTATATACACTCTTAGTTTGTTATATAAGCTCTTAGTTTGTTATATACGCTCTTAGTTTGTTATACAAGCTCTTAGTTTGTTATATACGCTCTTAGTTTGTAATACAAGCTCTTAGTTTGTTATATACGCTCTTAGTTTGTTATATACGCTCTTAGTTTGTTATACAAGCTCTTAGTTTGTTATATACGCTCTTAGTTTGTAATACAAGCTCTTAGTTTGTTATAAACGCTCTTAGTTTGTTATATACGATCTTAGGTTGTTATATAAGCTCTTAGTTTGTTATATACACTCTAAGTTTGTTATATACGCTCTTAGTTTGTAATACAAGCTCTTAGTTTGTTATATACCCTCTTAGTTTGTTATACAAGCTCTTAGTTTGTTATATACGCTCTTAGTTTGTAATACAAGTTCTTAGTTTGTTATATACGCTCTAATTTTGTAATACAAGCTCTTAGTTTGTTATATAAGCTCTTAGTTTGTAATACAAGCTCTTAGTTTGTTATATAAGCTCTTAGTTTGTTATACAAGCTCTTAGTTTGTTATATACGCTCTTAGTTTGTTATATAAGCTCTTAGTTTGTTATATAAGCTCTTAGTTTGTAATATACGCTCTTAGTTTGTTATATAAGCTCTTAGTTTGTTATATAAGCTCTTAGTTTGTTATACAAGCTCTTAGTTTGTTATATACGCTCTTAGTTTGTTATATAAGCTCTTAGTTTGTTATACAAGCTCTTAGTTTGTTATATACGCTCTTAGTTTGTAATACAAGCTCTTAGTTTGTTATATACGCTCTTAGTTTGTTATATACGCTCTTAGTTTGTTATATAAGCTCTTAGTTTGTAATACAAGCTCTTAGTTTGTTATATACGCTCTTAGTTTGTAATACAAGCTCTTAGTTTGTTATATACACTCTTAGTTTGTTATATACGCTCTTAGTTTGTAATACAAGCTCTTAGTTTGTTATATACCCTCTTTGTTTGTTATACAAGCTCTTAGTTTGTTATATACGCTCTTAGTTTGTAATACAAGTTCTTAGTTTGTTATATACGCTCTAATTTTGTTATATACACTCTTAGTTTGTTATATAAGCTCTTAGTTTGTTATATAAGCTCTTAGTTTGTTATACAAGCTCTTAGTTTGTTATATACGCTCTTAGTTTGTAATACAAGCTCTTAGTTTGTTATATACGCTCTTAGTTTGTTATATACGCTCTTAGTTTGTTATACAAGCTCTTAGTTTGTTATATATGCTCTTAGTTTGTAAAACAAGCTCTTAGTTTGTTATATACGCTCTTAGTTTGTTATATACGCTCTTAGTTTGTTATATAAGCTCTTAGTTTGTTATATACACTCTTAGTTTGTTATATACGCTCTTAGTTTGTAATACAAGCTCTTAGTTTGTTATATACCCTCTTAGTTTGTTATATACCCTCTTAGTTTGTTATATACGCTCTTAGTTTGTTATATACGCTCTTAGTTTGTTATATACGCTCTAATTTTGTTATATAAGCTCTTAGTTTGTTATACAAGCTCTTAGTTTGTTATATATGCTCTTAGTTTGTAATACAAGCTCTTAGTTTGTTATATACGCTCTTAGTTTGTTATATACGCTCTTAGTTTGTAATACAAGCTCTTAGTTTGTTATATAAGCTCTTAGTTTGTTATATAAGCTCTTAGTTTGTAATACAAGCTCTTAGTTTGTTATATAAGCTCTTAGTTTGTTATACAAGCTCTTAGTTTGTTATATAAGCTCTTAGTTTGTAATACAAGCTCTTAGTGTGTTATATACGCTCTTAGTTTGTAATACAAGCTCTTAGTTTGTTATATACGCTCTTAGTTTGTTATATACGCTCTTAGTTTGTTATATACGCTCTTAGTTTGTTATATAAGCTCTTAGTTTGTAATACAAGCTCTTAGTTTGTTATATACGCTCTTAGTTTGTAATACAAGCTCTTAGTTTGTTATATACACTCTTAGTTTGTTATATACGCTCTTAGTTTGTAATACAAGCTCTTAGTTTGTTATATACCCTCTTAGTTTGTTATACAAGCTCTTAGTTTGTTATATACGCTCTTAGTTTGTAATACAAGTTCTTAGTTTGTTATATACGCTCTAATTTTGTTATATACACTCTTAGTTTGTTATATAAGCTCTTAGTTTGTTATATAAGCTCTTAGTTTGTTATAAAAGCTCTTAGTTTGTTATATACGCTCTTAGTTTGTAATACAAGCTCTTAGTTTGTTATATACGCTATTAGTTTGTTATATACGCTCTTAGTTTGTTATACAAGCTCTTAGTTTGTTATATATGCTCTTAGTTTGTAAAACAAGCTCTTAGTTTGTTATAAACTGTCTTAGGTTGTTATATACGCTGTTAGTTTGTTATATAAGCTCTTAGTTTGTTATATACACTCTTAGTTTGTTATATACGCTCTTAGTTTGTAATACAAGCTCTTAGTTTGTTATATACCCTCTTAGTTTGTTATACAAGCTCTTAGTTTGTTATATACGCTCTTAGTTTGTAATACAAGTTCTTAGTTTGTTATATACGCTCTAATTTTGTAATATAAGCTCTTAGTTTGTAATACAAGCTCTTAGTTTGTTATATATGCTCTTAGTTTGTAATACAAGCTCTTAGTTTGTTATATACGCTCTTAGTTTGTTATATACGCTCTTAGTTTGTAATACAAGCTCTTAGTTTGTTATATAAGCTCTTAGTTTGTTATATAAGCTCTTCGTTTGTTATACAAGCTCTTAGTTTGTTATATACGCTCTTAGTTTGTTATACAAGTCCTTAGTTTGGTTTGTTATATACGCTCTTAGTTTGTAATACAAGCTCTTAGTTTGTTATATATGCTCTTAGTTTGTTATACAAGCTCTTAGTTTGGTTTGTTATATACGCTCTTAGTTTGTAATACAAGCTCTTAGTTTGTTATATACGCTTTTAGTTTGTTATATACGCTCTTAGTTTGTTATATACACTCTTAGTTTGTTATATAAGCTCTTAGTTTGTAATACAAGCTCTTAGTTTGTTATATACGCTCTTAGTTTGTTATAGAAGCTCTTAGTTTGTTATATACACTCTTAGTTTGTTATATACGCTCTTAGTTTGTAATACAAGCTCTTAGTTTGTTATATACCCTCTCAGTTTGTTATACAAGCTCTTAGTTTGTTATATACGCTCTTAGTTTGTAATACAAGTTCTTAGTTTGTTATATACGCTCTAATTTGTTATATACGCTCTTAGTTTGTTATACAAGCTCTTAGTTTGTTATATATGCTCTTAGTTTGTAATACAAGCTCTTAGTTTGTTATATACGTTCTTAGTTTGTAATACAAGCTCTTAGTTTGTTATATAAGCTCTTAGTTTGTTATATAAGCTCTTAGTTTGTAATACAAGCTCTTAGTTTGTTATATAAGCCCTTAAGTTGTTATATACGCTCTTAGTTTGTTATACAAGCTCTTAGTTTGTTATATACGTTCTTAGTTTGTAATACAAGCTCTTAGTTTGTTATATACGATCTTAGTTTGTTATATACGCTCTTAGTTTGTTATATACGCTCTTAGTTTGTTATATAAGCTCTTAGTTTGTAATACAAGCTCTTAGTTTGTTATATACGCTCTTAGTTTGTTATATACGCTCTTAGTTTGTTATACAAGCTCTTAGTTTGTTATACAAGCTCTTAGTTTGTTATACAAGCTCTTAGTTTGTTATACAAGCTCTTAGTTTGTAATACAAGCTCTTAGTTTGTTATATACGATCTTAGTTTGTTATATACGCTCTTAGTTTGTTATATACACTCTTAGTTTGTTATATACGCTCTTAGTTTGTTATATACACTCTTAGTTTGTTATATACGCTCTTAGTAGTTTGTTATATACGCTCTTAGTAGTTTGTTATATACGCTCTTAGTTTGTTATATACACTCTTAGTTTGTTATATACGCTCTTAGTTTGTTATATACGCTCTTAGTAGTTTGTTATATACGCTCTTAGTTTGTTATATACGCTCTTAGTGTGTTATATACGCTCTTAGTTTGTAATACAAGCTCTTAGTTTGTTATATACACTCTTAGTTTGTTATATACGCTCTTAGTTTGTTATATACGCTCTTAGTTTGTCATATACGCTCTTAGTTTGTTATATACACTCTTAGTTTGTTATGTACACTCTTAGTTTGTTATGTACGCTCTTAGTTTGTTATATACGCTCTTAGTTTGTTATATACGCTCTTAGTTTGTTATATACACTCTTAGTTTGTTATATACACCCTTAGTTTGTTATATACGCTCTTAGTTTGTTATATAAGCTCTTAGTTTGTTATATAAGCTCTTAGTTTGTTATATACGCTCTTAGTTTGTAATACAAGCTCTTAGTTTGTTATATACGCTCTTAGTTTGTTATATACACTCTTAGTTTGTTATATACACTCTTAGTCTGTTATATACGCTCTTAGTTTGTTATATACACTCTTAGTTTGTTATATACGCTCTTAGTTTGTTATATACACTCTTAGTTTGTTATATACGCTCTTAGTTTGTTATATAAGCTCTTAGTTTGTTTTCAAATTCCTCTTAAAATTACACGTATATATGTATATGACACTTGTGTATTTCGACATTGCCTGATTATTGAATGAAATACTGGTAAAACTAAATTTCACCTGGAAAAATTGAATCAAAGATGTCGGTTTAAGGTGTGTTGTTGACAAGATGTCGGTGGTAAGGTGTGTTGTTGACAAGATGTCTGTTGTAAGGTGTGTTGTTGACAAGATGTCGGTGGACAGGTGTGTTGTTGACAAGATGTCGGTTTAAGGTGTGTCGTTGACAAGATGTCGGTGGTAAGGTGTGTTGTTGACAAGATGTCCGTTGTAAGGTGTGTTGTTGACAAGATGTCGGTGGACAGGTGTGTTGTTGACAAGATGTCGGTTGTAAGGTGTGTTGTTGACTGTTCCTGTTTTAATTTGTAGAACCAGCAGTCATAGCCAAATCCAGTGTCATTTTAGATGTAAAACCTTATGATGATGAAACTGATATGAGGGAAGTAGAAAAACTGCTACGCTCTATAAAAAAAGATGGTTTAGTATGGGGTGCAGGTAAGAAAACTAAAACCTTCTTCACATTTTCACTGCAAGTTCCTCCATAGATTATAATCAGAAGAAATTTGCATTTATTTAAGTATTAAAAGCATTCTGTTCCGTGTTATGGTCCTATAAATATTTAACATGGGAAAGCATTTCAGACCAATAATCATAACACGCTGACGTGCATTATTCATCTGTTCTGTGTTATACATTGTAGGACCATAACGGAATGCTGTTTAATGCTTATATTTATATTTTTCCATTGGTTTTGATATTAAATTTATATTTATGTTTATCATTTGTTCTGATAATTTAAGGAAGATTTCTAACAAATGGAAAAGCCAACAGCCAGTATCAGCCAGCTATCACTAAAGTTATAATAATGACGTCACAATCGTAATAACGTCATAAGAACCACTCCAGTGTTACAGTCTCATAACACTACTTCAGAGTTATGGTCTCATAACACTGAACTGGCCTTGGTGTTATAAAGTGGCAATACAGAGCAAATGTAAATATAAGGCTATGAATACAACTTAATCAGTATCGTTTTGAAGCTTCTTTCTTGAATGCGATAAAATGGTAAGAAGCAAACATTTTGGTGATGATAGGCTCTTTTTGAATATATATTGGTCGTGTGTCGCCTCTGAGGCTCCCAAACCCATGTACCTCGGACATTACTTGGACATTATGTAACTGTCATGTTGGTTTTATCTGATGTAGGAAGGTAATTACATCCTTATACTATAAACCCAGACTGGTCATGTGTCGCCTTACAATTAGACTCCCATGTACCTCGGACATTACTTAGACATTAAATAACTGTCATGTAGATTTTATCTGATGTAGGGAGGTAATAACATCTCGTATACTACCCCAGACTGCTTTTAGTTAAGGTGGAACTATCATATGTATAAAACCAAACAAATTCATATGTGCAGTTGTCGGATTCTGGGAAATGTGGGGAAATATTGTACCACCTTCAATAAAACATGACAAATCTGGACTTTATCTTCAAGAGTTAATTTTTCTCATCCTTTCTTTCAGCTAAAGTTGTTCCCATAGCATACGGAATCAAGAAATTACAGATAGCTATTGTTATAGAAGATGACAAAGTCTCTGTAGAAGATTTAAGAGAACAAATTACAGATGACTACGAAGATCAGGTATGTACTTGATTATAAAGGACTCCTCCATATTGAAGAGTGGAAGAGTTAACAAAATTTTATCGGAGTGAAAGGGTTAAACAGTGTTGAAGGAGGCATGGTGGTCTAATGGTAGGACGCCGGGCTTGTGATCGAAAGATAACGAGTTTGAGTCCCGGTCATGGCACTTGTGTTGCATCCTTGAGCAAGATACTTTACTCTGCTTGTTCCAGGCTTTTCAGCTGTAAATGAGTATGTGGTTGGGCAGTGCTAGAAATTGTAGCATACTAGCTGTGAGCGCCGAAATGGCAGCACTGGTTGTATGCTCCCCAGGGAGTTGATAACGATATTGGCTGGTTGCTAAGGAACCTCAAATTATTATTATTAGTTATTGAAATTTTGAAGCATTAAAACAGTTTAAAGTCACATTCAACTGAATAAACGTCATGAAATTTTTGTTTGTATCAAGTTAAAGAAGACCAATGACAACTCCTGTTGGTTGGCCATTGTGTAATATGATGAACAGGTAGCTACCCTGTTCCAAGAACCTTTGTCAAAGTTCCTTTTTCGTGAGAGGGGGCTTATTCCCGGTAAAATACAGTAATACAGTAAAAGCTTGTCCAGAGATATTTTGGTTCTATATAGAAGTTTGTTATTACATTGAGGGTAATGTTATGATATGATATTATCCAGTAAAAATATACCTGACTCCCAAATAAATCACTTTTGTCCATGGTTACTTCAAGGTCATTTATTAATATATATTTCTGTTATTGATACCCCTTAAGGGCTATTCCATAATTAATCATGTTGGGAGGATGGGATGCGCCTGTTTGATGTATCATGGATGATGGGGTTAAAGCCAGATCTGCCTACCATTCCTTATATTAAATCACTTTTAATATATGATAGGTGGTTGGGTCTCTGAAAAAGTTCCTCCAAACCCTCCCACAAGGTCAATTCTGGAAAAGCTCTTAACAACACCTGGACCCGTATTTATGAAACCGTTCTCATGTTCAAGCATGGATTCTGTGCTCAAGCCAGCTTTCTTGAAACTTTCATGTCGAAGAGTCAAAAAGTCAATGTAAATGTTGAAAACAATTTTTGGGTTCATGTCTCTTCAAGTTTTTTTCAAAACTTTGACAAAGTTAGATTTTTTAAATAATTTATAGCCAGAACAAGAAATAAGGCTTGAGCACGAAATCCATGCTTGAACACGAGAACAGTTTCATGAATACGGGCCCTGGAGTCCCAGGGTTGGGTAGATATTTTACTGAAATAGCCCTTTTGAAATTTGACAAATTTACAGTTAATTGAATAGTGGCAAATGAAATTATATGCATCATAAATTTGCTCAGAGTGTTATTTCTTCTGAAACCAAAATGCATTAAAATAATAATCTTTGTGAATGCCTTAAGTATATTTATATATTGACTTCCTTTCATCCTGAATTTTAGACCAACTAAAAAAGTGTGTTTTGTGACAATTGAATATGAGTTTTATTTTCTACAGGTTCAAAGTGTAGACATTGCTGCTTTCAACAAGCTGTGAGGAGTCCGAAGTACAGGCTGAAAGTTTTAGCTGAAAGACATTAAAACATGACAGTGCTAAACCTGATTTTGTCGTTGCCATATTTATCAATTACGGATATTTTGTACATTCACCGAAATAAAAGTCTGTAGTTGTTACATTGAATCATGTTAGACAATGCTTAAATTTTTTCAAAAAGATTGAATACATAAAATATGCCCGGAAAAGAAATTACCAGATTTGTAAGAGAGCATTGTGGCGTTACAAAATAATAATATAATATTTACATTGTTAAACTCGTCTACTAAATAAGGTTGGAATTGATGCTAATTGACGCTCTCTGCACCCCTTGAATTTGTAAAAAGTAAAAAAAAAAAAATAAGTTTGACATGATTTAACGAAAAGTCTGAAGATGATTTTGACTTCTTGACCTCTGGGCTATGTCCTTTAGTCAGGATCAATACATTTCCATGGGGATTCTCGATAGAAAAACAATCTTGGAAAGTTATTATAAAGGAAAGGTATAAAAAATAAGCAGTAGGACATGATACAGCAGTTTGGCAACCTTAAAGGCCCAGTATACTTAACTACAGGGAAATTTTCGTGATTCTGAAAAATTCTGAAAAAAAATCCAGTTGATAACCATGCAAAAATAAGCCTAAAATGAGGTAAACTTGAGCGTTAACTAACAAAAAAGTCTTGACAAAAAATTCCAAAGAATTGAAAATAGTTCAGGTGGGGCCCACTTCAACAACAAACCGAAAGTAGAAGACGATTCGAAATGGACGCATGTTTGCAAATAGCATGTTTTAACTGCTGCTGTACTGGTAACCGCGAAAGAATTCATTTTGAATATTGCTGATATCAGTTAATCTTAACTAAATCTGTAAATATAATAAATTATTAGGCTTGATTTTAGCTTCAAGTTTTGCCGAAAGTTACGTATATTGGGCCTTTAAGGGGGATGTGATAGCCAGAGAGCATTTAAATGGCGTCAACTTAACATCCATTTATAAGAGGGTAGTGGGGTCAGGTAGGAGGATGTTCTGGTTGGTTGACCATAGCACTAGCTCCCCCTACGGGGCGTTGTGTGACATGGACTTGCTCTGTTATTTTCATTCCTGAGGGCCTGAAAGCTAATAGAACTCGTTTTGGGGAGAGATTAGATCATTTCTCCGTTAAAAAAATGCTTCTCCCAAACTAGAGACGTAAATTTAATGGTAAATCATTACAACTGGGGATGTTGTTTTTACCAAAAGTTGATATTAACCCCTTTATATCCGCTAATGTGTGAAATTAATTTAAAACGTATTAGTTTAGGTCCAAATTATCATATCCCTGTGGACTCATCCTCATATCCAAATTTCTGATCTCCTACCCTCTCTACACCCCTGGAATATGTCATGGCAAAACTGAAGGCATGCTCGGGTGAAAAAAAACCCTGACCAATTACTAGGCTGTAAGCCTGTCTTTTAAAAAATTACAAAGAAACTACAGGCGACTTCAAAGCTTATGGATTTTTACCATTATGTGACCACGAGATTCTTTTGATGTACATCAAAGTGTCGAACCATGCTTACTGCCTCGTCAACAAGGTGGCACAGACTGATGCCACCAGTTTTGCTATGACATAATCCAGGAATGAAGAGAGTGTGATTGAATGTTACCCTTGGATGTCAAGGTTAATTCCAGGCATGTAGAGGGTATAGCTGAGTAAACCCTGGATGTGGAGGATGTTATGACCTGAACGGCCAACGTTCGATTAGGCTATAGATACCCATTATCCAACGACGTCTGTCATTTCCCTCTAAAACACAGATCTATATAACTCTTATGGGCTTTTCGCAAACCTTTCATTATACCAATATGACTATGATTCTGTAACTCCCACAGGAACGTAAATATTTGTTGCAGGTATTTTTGAAAATTGAAACATATTAAATTATTCAGGACAACTTAGTTAATGTGCAAATACAGCTGTTAGAAATTCTCATTTCTGTGATAACCCCTTGAGTATTCAGGATACGATGCATTACATTCTGATCACGGACTTAGATTAGAGGGATAGGCAACTGGCTATTTGGCATAGGAGAGGTTGGGGCTTCAACAGGGTACAATATACAGTGAAACCTTTCTATTACAGTAAGACCACTTTTGTGGGGTCCCTAAGGTGATCTTAATATAGAGGTTTCGCTGTATATTGTACCCTTTTGAAGCCCCAATCTCTCTCGTGAACAAGTGCCCGTGACGTGGACGTGATTGTTTTTCTTCGTTAGAAATGGCACGGACTTGAATAGCAATCCGTGGAAATGGTAAGTAATTATTTCATTACATTTAAAAGTGAATAATAATAACAAACCACGTCATAACCAAAATTCAGAAAGGAAGAAAGTGCATACCTTGACACCTGTTACAATCCCGTGTCCGCGGCATCTTCATAGCCATGTTCATCAGCCCGCGTGATGCTCCAGTGAATCTCCCTACCCCTAATTGACACATACGCTGGCATTGGCAGTGTTGTTTGTAAGGGGTATTATACGTATATTGATAGGTACACGTCCGAATCATGGGAAATATACAACACGCTTTCTTCAAACTGATATGCGGGCAAACAATCTACGAGACAATATGACAATATCGTACAGACGGGATAGAGGAGTTATGATCGAAGTCTGCAAAAAGGTAAAGCGGCATATCATGCGGCTTCATAAAACTATGGAAAGCCGGCACAGGTCGAGGAAACTAAGCAACAATCAAGGACAATTAACGCTGAGACGCAAACCCTTCGTCATTAGAACTGTAAAAATACGGAACAAATTGAATCTCCCGGATGAGACGGTCTATGCAGTGCCAAGAGACCTGACTTTGCTCATCACTGTTACAATTAATTATTTTACCTAGGTTGTTATAGCCAGTACAGGTAATAACTGCCCTTTGACTGATTAAGAATAGCGCACCAAAGCCACAGCCTTTTGTTATCTGGATCCAGGTGTGATAATCCTACACCAACCCACAATATAGGCCCTCCCACTACTATATGTCACAGATAGTGGGAGGGGCTATATTCGAGAAAGGTAAAAAAAATATCTGACAATCATTTCATAGTGACATAGGTCCGTGCCTAGCCCCTGTGCACCAACCTCGATGTCAGTCAACGTATCCTATTAGGGCACAGGTAGTTATGTTACGGTGTCTTCCCACTCCGCCAACATATCCTATTTTAGTATAGGGCACAGGTAGTGTTGTTACAGGGTGAGAACAATAGGTACTAATTACAGATAAGGCTATAGTCTGTTTTTGGTAATTCTCCGGTAAAACCTGTGGAAATAGTTTGAACTTTAATTTATTAATTTCAATTTATTTAGAAAAAAATATGATAAATCATTTATTTCAATAGAGTGTCACATATTAATGCACAATCCACAAGTACAAATTGTTAAAACAACATTGATCTAAATTAATATCCGGCCAATTTTTACCTACGAGACACAAATTACGGATTATAACACAATATAATTTTATGTGATTGAAATTAATAAGAGTACAATTTCACTTCTCCACACATACTGTTAAATTAAAATTCATAAAATAATTAACTAAATGAACTTTTGTAAAAGTAGTTAAGTTAGTCTACCTACCCACAGTCTATCTACAGTATCACATTTGGATTAGTTTGCTTGGTAGAACCACGGACTTGGGTAGTACCTGAATTGGAGAGCCTTGTCCATGAAAACACGGAATTGGAGTTATACGTCACTTTTCCAGTTACATTAGTCATAAACAGCACTACATTTTACCGAGTACTGAAATATGCTCAAAATGAAGTGTTGTGCATAGAAAAGTAAACTTTTAAATTTAAGAGGTTCAGCATATATATGTGTGTGTTACGTGATCTTTATGATAGGGGGTGGCAGACTCTGCTGGTGGATTTTTTAGTCCCCGAGGTTTGCTGGAGCCTCCATAGCCACAGTTAATCTCATTTGAGTAGTGGCACGGTACTTAATATACACATTTTCGTAGTACACGATTTGAAATTATACAGAACTAGTTTAATTTTAATTCTAAATTCATAAATATTTAGGGTTTTACGCACCTAGCTGACCCTTCTGCTTCTACATTAGTTTAGAAATTTTGGATTCCTACCTTTTGGTCTCTAGCATCACTGAAGAGTCCTAGGAGGACGAAACAGCTGTATGATGCAGTTTAATTAATTTTTGTTTCGGCATACTGTTTCTATTACTAAATTTAAGAGGTGCAGCATATGTGTGTGTTACGTGATTTTTCTGTGGAAGACCTAGCTTGCGACCGAAACAAAATAGGTCAATTATTTTCCCCCTAATAAAATCATGTCTAACAATGTCTGAAGAATAAAAAGTAACTGAAACAATGTCACAATGTACGATTTCGTGTCTACAATTTCTGGTGTGGGGGTGGGGGTAGGGGACAGAGGGGGGAGCAGTACTTATCCACTTTGGGCCGGAACCCCTTCCTGACAGGAGTCACACCATGATATTTAAGTACTTCAGAGAATATCCTAAGTATACAAAAAACAGTACTGGGATATGGTCATAATCATGGTCGTATATGTCCCTGATATAATATATGGACCATGATCTAAAAAATTCGTGCTAAGCCCCTGTGCCTACGACCAGAGACGTAACAGTATATGCCAGGACCATCACTCTTATCTTATTCAATGGACTAGTGTTTCACCACGGACTTAAATAGCAATAAAATCTAATTTCGTTGTTTCACTTAATGCATATCACGAATAGGCCTACTTTAAAAATCACTGAAATACACGTTTCTGACCTCTCATACTTTCCCGCGGTTTCTGTATGAAACAGCTGTCACGATTGGTCACATGATCGTAAAATGGCGTTCACTATTTTTTTCTCCAATAAACATGGAGGACGGTAACAACATTTGCGATGAGATGACTAGTGATTGTGTGGCCTACATGATGTACACAGATATGTGACGGCAAGTATACAATTATAATAATCACCTCAATAGTTTTCAAAATCAGAGACGTTTATTATAGGCCTAATAATGTGATAATATTCTGTTCGTCTCTACATCCACATCTAAGTTACATCTTACACTGTTCTGTCATTTGGCTGACCATTACACAGTGTGTGCTTCATCTGACAAGTCTCTGTCTAATAAAGAGTAATATGTCTAGTCTCTAGACACAGGGACATGTATAGGCCTAAAGACATAGTGACAGGCAGCTGATAAAGACAGTGCGATGATGGTCAAACCACAGGTGTTGGGGATTGGTATTAGATTACTCCTATAACATATATATATATACATATATTGCCTCTTATTACTCACAGTATAAAACCTGTGGCTCAAAAAAAATTAAACCATCGACATTTGACTCTCCAACTCGACATAATCTACCACTGAGCTGAAAGGAACTTCCCTAAAACTCACACTTGTACGGCAACCAAGAAACAGGCCTAGTCCATGTACATAATTTTACACACTCCTTAATCCACACAGATGCTTTTGGTATATACTTACTTCAGTCTGATTAAAATAAAGATCATCACTATTACTGTCGCACACGATATTCGATAGTAATAGTTCCATCTTTGAAAAGTTTCAAATCTTATTTATGTAATGGTGTCAATTCGTCTCCACCATCTTATTATAACTTTGGCGAATGTTAGTTAAATAATTTTTACATACAAGACTCAGGCATCAGTGCAGTTCTTTGAAAAACAGTTCTTTGAAAAACGATTTATTCTATGTAAAGATTGTTGATAATCCATCATGTAGTTGTGGACATTTCTGCGAGGATGTTGAACATTTTTTTCTTAGAATGCAAGCTTTTTAATACAGCATATGACAGGGGTCGACATTCAGGCTTGTCCGCTTGTCCGGTACCAGACAAAATTGCTGTCGGACAAGTGAAACAATTTTCTCACTTGTCCAACGGGACAAGTAACAAATGTTGTCTTCGTGTTGTTTGTTTTATTCTGAAATCAACATTCATTAAATAATCACGGTAAAAATGTTTACACTCTATTGTCAATCTGTAAATTTGCCTCGTACGAGTAAAACAGAAATGCTGTTATGTAACGAAAATAGCGTAATTCGGAACTCTATACAAGTAATTAATACCTAACGTTTCGAGGACTTCCGAAAAAATCTCACTGATGTGTTTGAAATAGAAATGCTTACAAATGTGCATTTGTCAAGCACTGCATCAATATCGGCATTGCATGTCACACAAATGTTAAAAAATACCATTAAAAAAAGGGACAAGTTATTATTTCATTCGGACAAGTGAGAAAATCGGCTACTTGTCCGAAGGGACAAGTGCTGTTTAACATTATGATAGAAATTACCCTGATAATTTTAAAGTATGGTATGTAATTATATATAGCCATAAAGTTATTGTGTTCCTGTACCCAGGCTGTATAGGAAAATAAGGTGATGTATAGATAGATAGATTTGATACTAGATAAACAAATAAATGAAAATAAAACTTGAGATCAACTGATGTTTATAATGAACTATTCGAGACAGTGTGCTGTAAGAGTCCAAGTTTTCAGGGGTGAATATAAGTTAAATTAAAAGTGTCTTCAGCTTGTTCAGGTATAAATATTTGTTTATGACACTTAAGCTGAAGACACTTTTAATTTAATTGGCTCCTTTTCAAAAAGAAAAATGTTGTAATTTCATAGTTATAATTGTTTAAGTTTTATTGTACAAACCCAGATAACATCAGTAATATGAACCCCTTGTTGTACCCCAGTTCCTTGAATGTATATATATATACTTAGAATCAGTTCCATTTTAAATGTAACTAGATACATTTCTTACCTTATACCAATGGGTACCTGTCTAAAGACCGTGGATTATCTTGTAAGCGAACTGACCTGCTTTTGTTGTTGAACTTTACTGAGTCAGAACAGGAAGAATATCATATAAAAAGTCATTGCCGAATTAGCTGCATATAAGTAGCATTTAGCACATTAGAGTTGAAAACATCATAACTGTGGGTGTATGCATGCAACATTTATACTTTACTGAGTGAAAAAGGATTTCTTTTGGACAGTGTAATCATCAAGAAGACAAAACTTGGATGTTTTTACTCAGTGATTTAAAGGTGGGACTATGTTGAGTATAAATACAAAACTATTGTTGTGGACTATTAATGATGCTCCAAAGGATTATCAAAATATTTCATCCCGGTGGACGGCTGAAAATCTGATAGACTTGTTATCTGTCTTTATTTATGTTTAAATCATTTACACCTGGAGACACATTTGAACTCTTCTTATTCAAAGGTTGGCATGTATGTCATTACATGGAATCTCAGGGATGAATGAGTATTTTAAGAGGAAACTTTTCTCTATTTCCTGGTTTCTTTTTCTTAAGCTGCTTTCAAGCTTTGAAACATTGTTCAATAGTTAAATCTTCAATAGTTAAATCTTGTCTATACGTGGTGAGGCTATTGTCAGGTAGGAGTAGACATTTATTTTACAGCATGATCAGCTTACAATTAACCATTAAACAAGAAAAAAATACACCATCCTTAAAAAATATATTGCATGTCAATAGATGATACCCTGTTTGTCTTCATACCTGGTATTGGCACTGTGTGTTTACACCAGTGGGGTGTGCTGTATAAACTATGTACCGGTAAAAGTGTCCACGTGAAAGCTCAAGTTTTGAAAAGAAAATGTTCCTTATTTGCTCGGAACAAACTCTTTGCTTAAAAGACTGGAGATTGTATAGGACAGCTAGACCAGTGAGGTAAGGAACTTTTTTTATAGGTGTTTGTTAATAATATTCACCTATTGTTTTTCTCTGAAAAACATGGTGGTGCACTAAATATAAGGGCAGGTGACACGTGTACTAGTTACAGTTGTAGGTCAAATAGTACCTTACATGTTTCACAAACATGTTCTGTAAAACTCCAGGAAAAGTTTGCCCTCGTTTTATTTTCTCCTTATTTGGACAAAAATATGGGAGGGCGAATTTAAGACATAGGTTTGTGACTCATATTACATGTACGATATCGATGAGGACCCAAGTTTGAGAGACGAAAGTATAAGAAAGACAATAGGTGCTCAGGGTTCGACTAACACTAGTCCATTAGTCCGAGACTTAAGTAAAAATTCTGAAGGACTAGTAAATATGCTCTGTTTATTAGTCCTGTTGACTAGTTGAGTTTTTTATTTTGTTTTTGTATTCTAATCTATAACTTACCGGTACATTCAAGAAGAGAAAATTGTACATAGTTAGCACTCAGGATCAGGTATAATTTCAGCGAAACCAAACCAATGGCTTGTTCCATTTATCGGAACGTTCCAGATGTGCCAACTTAATTTGGAACTGGTCTGCTAAATGGAACAGAACGTGCCGAATTCCGTTCTTGAGGGTGAAAATCTAATGGTCAGAAAGAAAAAAAGAAACGACTTTTCCGGAAATAACCAAAACGGTTCCGTCATAAAATCCACAAAACAATGCGAGTGATCACTTTAATTTACTTTTACACACTATGATGCCGGTAGGAGTCGGTAATGATATATTTTGCTGATGAAATGCAGTCTAACTGGTTACAGTTATGTCTATTTACAATTTATTGAACATCTGAAACAAAAACCTTTAACTGGCCGCCATATTGGATCCAACTTGGAACCCTCAAATGAAACATTCCTGACATACCGGTTCGTTCCGGCGGAACATCGTGTTCCATTTAGCGGAACGTCCGGTTCGTTCTGGAACAACCGAAACGTTCCGCTAAATGGAACACGCTACTAGTGAGTGATATAGGCCCTCTGCAGGGCCTCCTGTTTCTATTTGTTTTAGGGGGAAAACTGATGAGTATCTTTGACTTGAGTAATTATTGATAAGTTTCATCCACATAACAATAAACAATCTATCTCGGTTGAAATCAAGGTTCTTCAATCTTTTTTTCATTTAATTAAAAAAAATAATTATCATTTTGCATAAACTTTGCCCTAAAGTTATTTTATAAATTATGGAGATACTGATATGATCTCTAATAATTTGTCTAAAAAATTTGAAATATATTTAGTAATTTACTAATTCAGGAGTTAATTAGCTTGAATTTTTTAGAGGCTATTGAATGGTTTCCCTTTAAATATCAAATACAGGACACCATTAAATTTTTGTTACATTTTTGAGATTCTAAAAAATGTTAAGGGTCTCCAATTTTAATTGAAAAATTTGTGATTACAGCTGATGGTGATAAGGTGATTGCTAGGGCTTCCAGAATATTATTATGCCACAAGATACAATGTATATAGTTCTCAGAAAGAGGAACATTGAATACAAATGTGTAATACATTACATTTAATATATTGATTCACAAAGACATAGCCTTAAAAGAGCGTAGCTTTAGTAAATCTCTGATATTTACTGGGAGTCATTCATTTATTGATTCGGACAGAGATAAAATTGCAAGTAAAAAAAACTGCTTCTGAAGCAACAACAAAGATAAATGCAACAGACATCAGCTGAAAGTAATTCCAGTTATTCTCAACCTTCCGGAAATAACTGACGAAGGCAGAGTGTGACATAAAGTAATTGTGAGACTTGTTTCAAGTTTCTCCACTGTAGGGCTACTACTGGACGAAAAAAATATCAAAGGCAAAAGGTAGCAAGGGGAAACAACTCTGTTTACACACGCATGTATTACCATTGAGGAGCTTTGCTTGGGTGCCTTTGGTGCGCGAGAGCTGCGCTCTTATTTTTTTATTAGTTTTAAAAGTACTGTGAAAGATTTTAAATTTCCTATAATTAATGGGATCGTTGAACAATGAAAAAGTATTTATTCAAATAGTGTGCAATGATAACACTTGTATCGTCACTAGTGACAATATCAGTGGTGATGATATAAGCTTATCAAGTTAATATTTTCTGATATCGATTTCACTGATAAAAATGTTAATACATTTACAAAATACAGTGTTATCGGAGACATTTTTATCATCTATACCCCAGACATTCATCAGTTATCAGTACTTCATGCATTTGAAAATGAGTTCAATATCTATAGTATCTGTATTATATTCATGTATCTATGACAGTAAGGTTTTTGAAGAAATACAAAATACATTAATTTAGAAAGATAAAAGGGAAAGAGTGGTGACAGCTGAAGAATGAACATATTGGTAGATCCGGCCAAGACAGGAAACTGTGTGTGGGAATGTAGGCATGGCCAAAGCAAGCTGAAAGGGATCTAACGTGTAAGGTCCATTTAGCATAATTAAAAGGTGAAGCTGGCCTTGGGAGAGTACAGTGGTCATTGTATGTATTGAACATAAAAGGGATAAGTTTAGACCCGCCTCCAAATTAGTAAATTAGCCAATAGAATTAGAATATTAGGTGTCAGAAAGTAGAATAGAATTGTTATACATAGAGAGTGGAGATTGAGATTGAGAGAGAGATATACTTATGATAGAGAGGAGAACACAGAGAGAGAGCACATGTAGTACGTGACTGTACATCTACAATGATGATGATGGAATAAAGACAACTGGGACTGGACCAAATATTGGTGTTTGGAGTTATGTATATTTAAAATCATTCCCCAAGAAGAGGAAGGAGAGCACCAAACGGTGATATGTGGCGGAGAATCCGGGTATCAGGGTAAAACCATCTTCACCCTGGTGCCAGTGCCAGATCCAGGAAACGAAATGACAGCAAAGGACAGTATAGTGATACTGGAGAAATTTGATGGACAAGGGTGTGCCAAGATATGGCTTTCAAAATTTGAGAAAGTTAGTAAAATTAGAAAGTGGAAAGATGAGGAAAAGACACTGCAATTATCCCTGTTGTTGAAGGGAAATGCTGAGAAATGGCTATATTCACAACCCGAAGCCGTGCAAGATAACTTGGAGGTTTTATTGGAGAAGTTTAAAAACAGATTCTTTCCAAGTGAACTAGACAGGCCAAGGAGGGTCAAGGAATTTTTAGACTCAAAACAAAATGGTAGGGACGTGCAAACGTACGTAGAGTCGGTACAGGCGGTTGGGCTGGAATTGAACCGAGCGGACCAGGAGATGTTTGATGTGTTAATCAATGGATTAGATGCAGCAGTGAAGTCATTCGTACTAGGAAAGGAAGCCAGTACAGTGGCAGACATTGTCAAGTTTGGCTGCATGGCGCAATCCATCGGTCAAGACCCAATCAAGGAGGAATTGTCAGGAACTACAATACAAACCCTTCAACAAGAACTTTCACTACTACGAAAAGAGTGTGAGACCAGCAAGCAGGAACTTTCTGATTTGAAGAACAAAGGTGTAAATAGTGTGAGACCACCAACCCAAGGACAGGGATCAAAAGTTCAATGTAACCACTGTGGTAAGTACCAGCATGATGCACATAGATGTTGGTTCAAAAATGCAGAATGTTACAATTGCGGTAAAAAGGGTCACATCAAGGCCATCTGTAGGGGCATGAAATTGAGGGGTTCAAGGAGAAATGATCATAAGGATAAATAGGGGTACGCGCCTGTCTTTGAATCTAGAGACGGGCACCACAAGGATAAAGAGGAAACATCTAAACATGTTGCAGTTCAGTTTAATGAATATGACTATCAAATTCATGTAAGGCTAGGAAATAAAACATTTTTGGCTTTGATAGATACTGGAGCGCAAGGGGTTTCTTGTATAGATACAAAGGTGTTTGAAGCAGCAGATCTAGGGAAGAAGTGTGAAGTAGAGAGTTCTAATTTTAAACATTTGTATAGTGCCAATGGTAGTGACATAGGGATCAAGGGCAAGGTGACACTTCCTATCACAATAGGACATCTAGAAATGACACAGACATTTCAGGTAATAGATAACCTAAGCTTTCCAGTCATTTTGGATACACACTACACTGGCCAGAGAATATAGCAGGTCATATTTCAGTGCTAGAGAGCAGGTGTGAAGGTCAGGCTAGGGAGGAGCCAGGCAGCTGTAGTAGTAACACCCCAGTGTTCGGCAGGACCCCAGATGACCTCAGAGTCAATCAACTTAATGATCCTGATTTGCTTCACATCATTAAGTATCTAGAAGATAGAGTTCTTCCTGATGATAGGAATTTAGCACATACAGTTGTGAGAGAATCTAATGACTTTTTGATAGACAATGGTGTACTTTTTCATTTGTACTACCCCAGGGGTAAAGGTCCCAAAAGTGAGAGAGTTATCAAACAGTTGGTAATACCAAAGTCCCTGAGAAATGACATACTGCTTGCCTATCATGATTCGATAACAGCAGGCCACCAAGGCATTGAGAGAACATTTCATAACATAAGACTGAAGTATTACTGGCACAAAATGTTTCAGGACATTCAGTACTATTGTAAATCTTGTGAGGTGTGTGCAAGAGCAAAAAGATATGCACATCATAGAGAGGCACCTTTGAAACCTCTTCCTGTGGAGGATGTATTTGGTCGTATCCACATGGACATTCTGGGTCCATTACCCAAGACTACGCAAGGTCATAGGTACATTCTTCTCATTGTTGATTCTTTCTCAAAGTGGTGCGAAGCATTTCCTTTAGTGTCATATGAGGCAGCAGAGATAGCAAGAGTTTTGTACAGTGAATTCATATGCAGATACGGAGCTCCTAGGGTTATTCTCACAGATCGAGGCCAAAACTTTGTGTCACTATTGGTAAAGGAATTGTGCATGATTTTTCAAATCACCAAGTTGCAAACATCATCTTATCACCCTCAGACAAATGCTGCTTGTGAGCGCATGAATGACTCCATCGCCACAACATTGAGAGCATTTTGCAATGATAAACAGAGTGATTGGCACGAATTACTACCAAGTATCATGCTGAGCTACCGAGCAGTACCATCTACTCAGTCTTCTCAGTTTTCTCCATATTTCCTTTTGTTTGGTCGAGAGTGTTGTTTGCCTATTGATACAGCTTTGATTCCAAATCAAACGCTTTCCAAAACAGCACAAGAGCATCTCACAAAAATCATGCAGAATCATGAAATATTTAGGGACATTGCAAAAGAAAACATACAGAAGGCCCAGCAAAAATACAAAAAGCAACATGATAAGAGAGCCAAAAATCCAGACTTTGCAATAGGAGAGAGAGTATGGTTACACTGTCAAAGAGTACCAGTAGGATTGTCCCCCAAACTATGTCAGAAATGGGTAGGACCATTCTATATCACTAATGCATTGGAAAACCACAGATACAGACTCAGAGAATGCAAGACAAACAAAGTTGTGAAATCTCTGATCCATGCAAATAGGATGAAACTGTTTATCAGTCCAGAACTCAGACCAACAAATCCCC
This sequence comes from Mimachlamys varia, assembly GCA_947623455.1. Lineage (NCBI taxonomy): Eukaryota > Metazoa > Mollusca > Bivalvia > Pectinida > Pectinidae > Mimachlamys > Mimachlamys varia. The sequence goes on from OX392540.1 coordinate 35,157,318, forward strand.
CTCCCCAGACACACAATGCACAGACTGACCAGAACCCAGAACTAATTGAAGAGAGGGATCAGCAGGATAATGTATCCCAGACCCAAACTAATGACCCCATCCCAGATACTGACCCCAGTAATGATACTGATACACACACAGAGGACGAGGTGTGGCTCACAGTGGAAAAGATTCTGTGTTGCAAGCCAAGTAATGGTGTAAAGTGGTATAGGGTAAAGTGGGTAGAGCAAAGAGAGACTAAATGGGTGAAGGAAAAATTGGTACCTGAACATTTGATTCGAGAGTACCACATAAATAAAACTCTTCAAGGTCGAAGTAGGAGGAAGGGAAGGAAAGGCAGGCACATTTAATGTAGTGGTAGAGTAGTAGTGGAGAGTAGTACTAGTACATGTATATACATAAATATATAATAAAAAAATAAATAAAAATCCAGTTTCCCATATAGTTACAAGTAAATATATAGTGTAGTATACGTAGAAATAGTAGAAATCAATCATGAATAGTAACATATGCAGAAAGTATGGTTAAACTATCAGCTTCTAATTATAAGACTTTGGTCCTTTTTCCTTACTGATAGTTTTTACAAGTTACCATCTTGGTAGATAATTTTCGTTCATTTATGTCCAAAAAGATAGAAATTACGTAAAAACATTTATTCGAAACATTGGGTTAAATTTTTTTTTACTAGATGGATGACATGTTTTGCTTTGATTTAATTTGTAATACAGGAAAGTAGGAATCACGACAGTAAGAGCCCCTTGAACGGTACTTTGTATCAAAAACTGTACTAGTATAAATCTTTTTCTCATAGAATAACCTAAGAGTATAGTGTAGGTTGGAAAATGGCAAATATTGAATGAATATATAGCCAAGAAATAAAGATCAAGCTATGAAATGCTTAAAGAGTCTGCAGACTAAAAATAGAGAGAGAAAAAGAAAAAAATTACTACAGTTATTGTTTCATGGGCAGTTGAAGTCTTGGAATGGAAAAGAAATTAATATACCAGTAGAAAATGTAAGAAAACTATTAGGTATAGAAGCTAAACAAACCAAATGAGGAAAATTGGCTGACATGTGATCCATTTTTCATTAGACGATAAACATGAACCTCAATATTTAGAGGAAGTCAGTGTAATATATCTGACAAATTGTTTGTTTATCAATGAAAGTCTATTTTGCTAAATGATCTGCATGGAACCTACATCTGCATGTGCAACGTGTTGGTAGTTACAAAGAAAGTGACAATGTTGTGATCATGGAAAACATGTGTAATTATTGTGTAAACATTTATATGTGGAATTATTCAAATGGTGTGTGACAATCTGTAAGTGGACAATGCATATTTCAAATTCAAGTATGGACAAAGCAGGAATTAAACCAATGGACACTAAATTATGCAAAGATCTATACAGATTTGTCAATGGAGCTGTTAACCATTAACTGAAGCCATTGAAAATATATTTGTATCAATTATTGAATTATATATAGTGTTTGAATTGGTGATATATTTGATTATATGTGCATTATAGCGGTATGTCTTTAATTATAATGAGTACAGATGATATGTGTAGTATAGTTGTGTAATCAAATAGTAGAATTTAGTTAAATTGTAGTTACATGTAGGAAAGTTTGTGGAACAAACTTAAGGAGGAAGAGGCATATATGACAGTAAGGTTTTTGAAGAAATACAAAATACATTAATTTAGAAAGATAAAAGGGAAAGAGTGGTGACAGCTGAAGAATGAACATATTGGTAGATCCGGCCAAGACAGGAAACTGTGTGTGGGAATGTAGGCATGGCCAAAGCAAGCTGAAAGGGATCTAACGTGTAAGGTCCATTTAGCATAATTAAAAGGTGAAGCTGGCCTTGGGAGAGTACAGTGGTCATTGTATGTATTGAACATAAAAGGGATAAGTTTAGACCCGCCTCCAAATTAGTAAATTAGCCAATAGAATTAGAATATTAGGTGTCAGAAAGTAGAATAGAATTGTTATACATAGAGAGTGGAGATTGAGATTGAGAGAGAGATATACTTATGATAGAGAGGAGAACACAGAGAGAGAGCACATGTAGTACGTGACTGTACATCTACAATGATGATGATGGAATAAAGACAACTGGGACTGGACCAAATATTGGTGTTTGGAGTTATGTATATTTAAAATCATTCCCCAAGAAGAGGAAGGAGAGCACCAAACGGTGATATATCTATAGAACATGAATGTGCACAACATATTACAAACTTTGTCTTATGTTATACAGAAAGGTTTGGTTATGTTAACATCCTATTAACATCTAGGGTCATTAAGGATGTGCTGGGGCAAGTGTTTGGGAGAAGGAAAGCTGGAGTTCCAGTGGAATAACCCAGCGTTTTTCCTGGGTATTTTGGGAAAAATTCAATTTGCCAAATTGGGAAAAAAATTAGCGTGAACAGGTAATAAATTGGGAAAAAATTAAAACCCAACCACACAGTGTATCATTTAGCTTTATGGTATGGTAAACAATGAAAACAAAGAACTGGGAGTTACATGGTGAGTCGAGTCTGAGTGACAGACTCACTCACTGATATTTCTTTTAATGATTTTTTATTCATTATAACATCATGTGCGTGTCCTTGTTTTCCGGATTTTGAAAAGTCATAATAATTGGGAAATTTCAAGTTGATTTTGGGAAAAAATAACACTAAAACACATTGGGAATGGGGTCGTTTGGCGTACCAAGTTATATAGGCAGGAAAAACACTGTAACCACTAACCTATGAATGCCCCATGTCAGGCCTCAGCCCCACAAACCCCCCTCCCTTCCTCTCCGACCTAGAGGGCTGAGGCAGAGATATCTTTTCCAAGAATTCATAGAATTTATATTAGGTATATCATGTATTTGCGTTTGGTTGATAACATATGTTATCTGCAATTTTGAATAAGGCCAAAGATAATTAAAGTTATATATGTTTCTGGTGATAATGTCTACCCTAAATTTTTTACCTGGGAATTGACATTTTATGATAAACACTGTTGTAATCAGAACTCCTGCTCTGTAAAATCATATACAGTCAAACCTCGACTAATCAAACTTCGATGAATTGAACTTCTCGATGTGTAGAACACTATTATTGATTTACTTTTCATTAATAGAACTTCTATGAATCAAATTTTTTTGCTGTATCAAAGTTTTAATCTGACCCGTTGGTTATGAAAACATTGAAAAGAACAACATAACTAATAAATCGAAGTGATATATTTTACCTGCTTTGAAAATAATAAGTTGACAAACAAAAAAAATCTAAAAGATTATCAAGTTACTTAAATTACAGTATGTATTTTAATATACTATTCTTTATAGATGTGAATCTACAATTTCTTAGCCTGTGTTACGTTACACTAACACCTCATCGGTTCTTCTTATGTACAGTACATATATACATATACATGTCAATGTTTGTTGTTCAAAATTCATGAGTCGATTCAAGTCCCAATGTTTCGAAGTTTTCACGACAGTCCCGGGAAGTTCGAAACATCAAAGTTTGACTGTAGTAAAAATATTGAAAAAAAACATTGCCAATATACCTCCTGACCCTAATTATTATCTATCAGTAAACACTTATTTTAATCTTTTTGCCTAATGTACTTTGTAGTGCACCGATATGGCTATTATGAAAGCTAATAAAGGTGATTCGCTATGCTCTACACTTCAATACCTGACACATATACCAGGCAGCTAGAAATCTGGAGCACTCTGACCTACACAAAGACAAATACCAGCTATTTGTGTTTGGTATCTGTATGATTATGGAAGCAGGAGAAGTTGTATAGACTGTTTGCTGAAGTCCTATACGTATACCCTGGTGTGTCAATATTATAGTCGGTCCGAGGTTTCCCAAAGGAAAGTCCTCTGCGCGAAAGGTATACATAAAACTTAAACAGTAAAATATGGTAAAGTATATATCTATAAATCTGTATTTTAATTAATTCTCCAAAGGTAAATTCTCATATATACCTTACAATCTATCAAATGATGCAATTAAATTATAAAAGTGATTTTCCATAAGACCTGAATGTAATTGTTTGATTTACCATATTACATTCCTGAGAAGATATTTGTCACATGGTCTCCTATTTCATTAGAAAATTAAACACTTTCATTTTACGACAACAATGAAACAAGTGATTATCAAACATTATGTTGTAAAAGATGTGTACTGATTAGGTTGCCTGACAAGCGTGAGAGCTGTAGGGAATTTCCCTTTAGCTTAGTCGGTAGAGCATCGGACTGGAGAGCCTAGAGCCGCGGGTTCGAGCCCCAGCAACGCACTATATCACTTTTCCTCGTCCTATTACAAAGTAGCATAACTTGACGTTTTCAATTGTTGGCAAGCATGCACCAGTAGAGCTCCATTGGTACATATAACCTTTGTATAGAGTACGGAAGGTCTCTGGTTTGAACCCAGGTCTGGCTGTGCATTTGTCCTTTCCTGTAACATTGGTGTTTTATACAAACCCTTGTTTCAAGTATAAGCCTTGGGGTTTATAAGCTGGGCAAGGAGATACCCTAAACCTGGGTTGTTAGTGATGATTTCTTCTGGGGTGAAGAATTAGAAAAAGGAGGGAAGAATGTATTGTAACTTGATAAAAGGAGGAAGGAATGCAGCGAAACTTGATAAATGGAGGTGAAATGTAGCGGAACCGGAAAAAAGGATACCAGTTTTGAAACCGCATACTCATGTCATGCATTTTCCATCTCTCAGCTACAGTTGTTTTCAAAAAAACTAACTAAATTATCAAAAATTGCTAACTGGTGTTTTTTTTTCTTTCAGGTTCAACGTTTGGACTGAGGTTTATACTAATCTAGTCAGTTTGTATACCCTGTGTTCTCTAGTCAGAGCAGAGTCCTTGCTGAATTTATTGCCATGACAACGGAGTGTACAGAACCTAGTCCCCCCGACCTTTCACCTTTGACCTTGAGTCAATCCACAGAACTTTCAAGTGGTGAGAAATCATGGTTTAAATACTTCTATTTACATTTTGTATTGTGTTTGCCTATATGCTGTTATAGGAGCCACATCATGCTTAACAAATTAATATCAATGCACGATAATCAATTTCATATCAGTCAAAGATATAGAAACATTGATTCTATTAGGGCAAATTTACACATATTGTGTCTTTAATAATGTTTTTATGCCAAAATATTCTATGTGACTGTGATTTATGAGGGAATTAGGGACCATATTGCTCATTCTGAAAATTTCGGCTGTTCCAGTGTTTGAACTTTATGACGTCATCAAGATGGAAAGCAGCAAATTTAAAAACTTATCATTAAGTGCCAGTTTAAAAAAATCTTTATGAATGAGAATACACTTAACTGTATAAGCATTGAATTGTAACCAAAAGGTAGTATACGTCCATGTGAATATACATTTTGAGTGACAGATAAATAAATCGCCCTGACATTCCATTTATGTAGTGAGTGTCACCCAAATTGTATCCATATAGACTGTATACTACTACCATTTGGTATACACATATACATTGTATATACATATCTATATGGCATGCTGTATCAGTGTGCGAAAGTACTGATAGACCGAGGCCACAGGAAAACCTGTCGGTCTATGCAAAATGCTAGTACGGTAGACCTGATGTCTAAGCAATTTTATTGCTCATGAATGTCAAAAAGTATCAAAACTGTTTGAATAAGTCATATCGATTGCATTTTCCATGTGTGTTGTTCATTTCCTGATTTGTTTGGGTTAATTTCTCATTGGAAATCAATTTTTTTTTCAAACATCTATTGAAGGAGGGGAGATCACTCTGTTTTAAGTGGTTCGTTAACACTGATGAAAAAATTCAATCTATGGAAACATTGTTGGGTCTATGCAAATTGAAATGTCCATAGACCTATTGACTATGGAACTTCGTGAATTACTTTCGCACACTGCTGTATATTAATTGTTTACTAATGGTGCTACTTACCACAGTCAAGCTAATTACCATATTTGCCGTCATTAATGCATCTTCCCCTTATAGAATAAGCCGCTCCTCCAAACTTTTTGGAAGGAATTAAAATCAAATGTTATTCCCCTTCCCGAACCCGACTAGTCCTGGTCTTTATCTATCATTTGTCTGTTGTCATCCTATTGTGTCACCTGTCGATCAGTGTTTACATCTTGTCCTAAGCTGCTGAGCAAATTCTAACCATATTCTGGTAGAAACCTTAAAACCGGCTTAGATGCTTATTGGATCAATCTAAAGGAGTCAGTTTTATTGTAAACCAATTTTGTTTACATTTGTTGATTTCCACAAACAACATCTCTCAATCTAGTGTAAGACTGTTAAGGTTCAATAAAATTGTGTGGTTTTCAAGTGTCCTAGTATATATTACTGGGACAGTTGTAGTTGTTAATGGTCAAAGGGGAAATAACTCTTTTGTTAATCTTCATTCCCTTGGTGGAAACTCTTTTGTAATAAAGTACAGAATTGAATAAAATGTGAAGGAGGAAGATGTCGTCTGACTTTTAGTACATTTTGTTTTGACTTTTTGTGAATCTTCACTCCCTTGGTAGGAACTCTTTTGTAATAAAGTGCAGAATTGAATAAAATATGAAAAAGAAAGATGTCATGTGACTTGTAGTACGTTATCCTGCCAAGAAATATATGCAAGAAAACCTGTAATTATACCCACCCAAACATGTAATTATACCCACCCAAACATGTAATTATACCCATCCAAACTTGTAATTATACCCACCCAAACATGTAATTATACCCACTAAAACCTGTAATTATACCCTCCCAAACAGGTAATTATACCCATCCAAACATGTAATTATACCCACTAAAACCTGTAATTATACCCACCCAAACATGTAATTATACCCATCCAAACAAGTAATTATACCCATCCAAACCTGTAATTATACCCACCCAAACATGTAATTATACCCATCCAAACATGTAATTATACCCATCCAAACATGTAATTATACTCACCCAAACCTGTAATTATACCCATCCAAACATGTAATTATACCCATCCAAACATGTAATTATACCCATCCAAACAAGTAATTATACCCATCCAAACATGTAATTATACCCATCCAAACATGTAATTATACCCAATCAAACATGTAATTATACCCTCCCAAACATGTAATTATACCCACCCAAACATGTAATTATACCCACCCAAACATGTAATTATATCCATCCAAACATGTAATTATACTCACCCAAACCTGTAATTATACCCTCCCAAACATGTATTTATACCAATCCAAACATGTAATTATACCCTCCCAAACATGTAATTATACCCATCCAAACATGTAATTATACCCATCCAAACATGTAATTATACCCACCCAAACATGTAATTATACCCATCCAAACAAGTAATTATACCCATCCAAACATGTAATTATACCCATCCAAACATGTAATTATACCCATCCAAACATGTAATTATACTCACCCAAACCTGTAATTATACTCACTAAAACCTGTAATTATACCCTCCCAAACAGGTAATTATACCCATCCAAACATGTAATTATACCCACTAAAACCTGTAATTATACCCACCCAAACATGTAATTATACCCATCCAAACATGTAATTATACCCATCCAAACATGTAATTATACCCACCCAAACATGTAATTATACCCACCCAAACATGTAATTATATCCATCCAAACATGTAATTATACTCACCCAAACCTGTAATTATACCCTCCCAAACCTGTAATTATACCAATCCAAACATGTAATTATACCCTCCCAAACATGTAATGATACCCATCCAAACATGTAATTATACCCATCCAAACATGTAATTATACCCTCCCAAACATGTAATTATACCCACCCAAACATGTAATTATACCCACCCAAACATGTAATTATACCCACCCAAACATGTAATTATACCCACCCAAACATGTAATTTTACCCACCCAAACATGTAATTATACCCACCCAAACATGTAATTATACCCACCCAAACATGTAATTATACCCACCCAAACCTGTTATTATACCCACCCAAACATGTAATTATACCCACCCAAACCTGTTATTATACCCACCCAAACATGACAATTGGTCACTGCTCATTATTCCATTAGAACAGTAACAAGTTATTGTTTGATTAAATGTTAATTTTTGTGGGGTTTCTTTTCAGACCAAGTTGACAGTCAGGGTAATGTGAACGCTGGACGATTATCTCCTACAAGTCTGGGGAAAGTCAACCACTTAGTTCAACTTCTTCACAGTCATAAAGGTATCTGTCGTGCAAATACAGTATAACTTGTCTAACCCGACCCCAGTCTAAACAAAAAGCTTGTCTATTCTGGCTTACCGTTTGGTCCCAGCATTTCAATCTATAGTAGGGCTGTTAAATTTTATGTGTTTACACACAAGTGTAAACGTCAATCAATTGCTGCCTTGCTGTCAAATAGTCACGCATGCACAGACGACCGCTAGTTGCTCGAGTCTGACTAAAATAAATTGGTAGTTTATACTATAGTCGCTAGACTGCGCACTGTCTACCTCTTGTTTCTATACACATGCGCAAAGCATATAACTAAAGTGTCTGCAGTTTGATGGTACTATAGTCAGACTAAAGCAGGGATAATTCTGGCTCTTAAAACCTATGGGAGAATTTGAGGGATTTTATGGGATTATCAAAATATCTATGAGATTTTTCTATTATCACTTTGGGGCGAGATTTGGTGATTTTTACCAATATTTTATCTGAAAATCTCATTAAAACTACCGTATATTACTTTCTATAATGGAAAGTAATATACAGTAGTTTTGAATTTTTAATGAGATTTTCAGGTAAAATATGGGTAAAAATCACCAAATCTCGCCCCAAAGTGATCCCTGCGTAAGCCACTGAAGTTGACGCTGGAACTCGCCCAATTTTAATTCATGTCCTACCTTTACAAAACAGACACCTATGTAAACCAGCGAAAACTTTGATCTCAGTGACTTTTGGTTTAGACAGGTTACACTGAGCTAGTATGTTTATTTTATGTGACATTACCGTATTTATCTGCCAATAAGTCCATGTCTGGTAATGAGCCCACCCATGTCAAAAACAGCTTATTCGAAATACCAATACATGCTATTTCATGGTCCTGCAATAAGCCAACCTCCTACTTTGCGTCAGAGTTTAGGTATTGGCCCCCTGGGCTTATTGCAGGATAAATACGGGTAAATAAATATTCCTATATCTAGCCATGGTGTACAATGCTAAATACTTTCTCAATCATTTCTCTATCAATACAGTAAAACCTCACTTACTCAAACTTGTGGGGAACTTATCAATAGTTCGACGAAAACATGGTATTCGAGTAATCCGAGGTTGGTTAGATATGTATGAACTCGGTTAGGACCAAACAAACTGTTCGACGAATGAGGGGTATTCGAGTAAACTGGGTTAGAGTGAGTGAGTTTTTACTGTAACAGTATTCGAAGATTAACATATTTAGCCTTGATTAATCTGTGAAATAATTTTTGGCTTTGTTACAGAATAATTTGGCAATTTCCTCTCTTTGTTTCAGCTAAGATTGGAGCCGATTCTGAAGGCAGACCAGTTATACAGTATGAAGATACAAACAGGTATGGAATTGGAGATTCTGAATTTCATATTTTCAACAAAGTTGGTATTGAACTTTGACCGTTAGTGATGTGGCAATACAGGGATAATTCCGGCTCTTAAAACCTATGGAAGAATTTGAGGGTTTTATGAAATCAGTAAAATTTCTATGAGATTTTTCTGTATTAAGTAATACTTTTTTGAAATTTTAATGAGATTTTCAGGAAAAATATGGGTGAAAATCACCAAATTTCTCCCCAAAGTGATCCCTGCAATATACCAAGACTTGTGGAGTTAGCAAAACTGTATTATTATAAACAAAACAAAAATGCAGAAGAAAAAATAAACAAACAAACAAAATTAAAATCAATTGCATGTGAACAATGAAATAATTTTGGGAATTTTATAAAACATATTAATTAAATCATTATATTTTAACTGAAATGTAGATACCCGGTACATGATATAATTTATGAACAGTGAGATACATTGTGAAACAGAAAGATAAATGATATTTTTTTGCAACTACATGTGTAACATTTAACATTATATCAATTATGAACCTTTGGTGAGGTCAGTATGGTGTTATACTGACCTGGTAGAATCAAATATTGACCGAGGGCATATTGTAAGATATAATTATTCTCGCTGTATGTATGACATAGAATGTACAGTACTTTACACTTTAACATGTATTAACTGATTAAACAAAAAACAAACATTTAATTTTTTTTCCCAACAAAAAAACGATTAAAATTTATCAAAATATATTGAAAGTATTTATATTTGAATAAGGTTTGATTGATTCAGGCCTAAATAATATGTTAAAGAAAACGTATTTTACTTGACTGAGGTCAAATTTAACTTAATTATTCCAAACAAATTGATACTAATTCACAATTGATTACCTTGACCTTTCACCCCTGTAGAACATAATGAACCCGTCCATATCAATACTCGATAGGGTCTACTATAGTTACACTAGGGTGGAAGGTAGAGTTAAAGTGACATTTTGTTTTTTGCTTGCAGACCTTTGTACTGGGATGCTTCTAACGCGAATGTGATAACAACCCCCAAAACTACGGACCATCAACAGAAAGTTGATGCATGTTTAGAACTGATTGAATACCTGAAGAAAAATAAGAATCCCTCCGGAGTAAACCTAGAAAGTTCAAAGGTAAAACTTGTAATGTTCAAAGGTAAAACCTAGAAAATTCAAAGGTAAAACTAGAAAGATCAAAGGTAAAACCTAGAAAGTTCAAAGGTAGATCTCAAGAGTTCAAATGTAGATCTGGAAAGTTCAAAGGTAGATCATGAAAGTTTAAGGAAAAATCTGTAAAATTACCAGGTAAAACTGGGATAGCTCAAAGGTAAAAAACAGATAGTTCAAAGGTAGATCTAGACTTTCCAAAGGTAAAACTTGGAAAGTTCAAAGGTAAAACCTGGATAATTCAAAGGTAGATCTGGAAAGTTAAAGGTAAAATGCATTATATTAAAAGTTGGATTATTGAAGAATTGTAGACCTTGGTTTGTTTGAAATTTTATAGAATTTTGAATTAACTGTAATTATTTTGTTATTTTTGTACTGTTTTTTTTTGTCTTTAAACATATCTCTCCATTTAAATTTCGTTTCTACATGCAGGTAATATTATATGGTTAGAAAATTCCTCAATATATAAAGGCTTTGGCTGTACACGTATATGAAATTTAGTGAAACCACGGTAGCAAGTGGCAACAAGTGGTACAATATTAAAATAATTCTGCTAAAATTTTTCGCAAGTCCTTGAAAATATGGGACCACAGAAATAAATCTTTTGACAGTATCATAATGAAAAACGCATTTTTCAGCAGAGTGTCATGTGTATGAGATTTATTTATGATATTCACTCCTTGGTGCAGGATCCAGTTTAGTAAAATGTTATTGACATGAACTATTATTTTCCAGATCAGCCCTAGTAAAGCTAAATGGTATGAAGAAGGGGCAGAATTTGAGAAAACTCAGGAAATATTGGGTACAGGAAACACTGCAGGTGACATATTTGTGCTCAAGGACAAAAGCACCAAGACTGAGCATGCTCAGAAGACGGTTAGTCAGAATACATCTACAGAACCACCATTGTTGTCAAATCACTGTTATAATTATTATTCATAAAAATTCATAAATAAATGCATTTTATTTTTCATATTTAGTGATAAACAGTATTCAAATTAGAACTAAATGAACAGAAAAAGTTGAAGTTCAGGTACAAAATAATGTTACAAAACTTCCATGACGTTCTAAACCATCTCCCTATTTCTTACAGGGCAATTTACTTCAATATACTGCATTAGTTAACACTCATCATGTAACCCTCTACTCAATGGCAACTAGGCACAGGGGTCAACGTTTGATATATTTGTTGTAGATTGACACACGCAGAAACCTGAGAACAAAAAGATATGATACTGTCACTTACAATTATAATGTACATATACAGTTCACACCACTACGTACCGTACTTTCTGGCATAGAGTGCACACTCGCTTATAGTGCGCAGGTACTTTTTTGGGTCCAAATTTTTTTTAAAAATCTTGATTTGTCAATGATTTGAAATGTCAAGCCGAAATGATAGCACCAACCAGGTAAGTCGCCTTTTGAGGTTAATTAAACAAACACCTTTGAAAGGAAACTTTGAAAACATAACACAATGCCTCGTTAATTAGGCTTGACATTGATTGACACCTCGAGCGAGTTACGGTGAAGATCTGTTGACACCAGCGAAGTCAAGGTTTTTGCTTGTTCTTGCGTACCCCCTTTTTGGCACTTTCGATTTTCACTAAAAAAGTGTGCACTATACGCGAGAAATTATGGTATACATATCACAGTATAATAGGACAACTCTTTATCATATAATATGAATATCTTATAGTGGACTTACCAGGAACCTTGGAAGGACAGGAAAACTGAAGGAAAGCTCCGTCCTGCTCGGCAGCTTAGTATGAAGTGATTGAGGGTGGTGATGTGTGTGTATGAATACGACACACAGGATGGTGTGAGTATGTGAATACTCGTTCACTTTCTCACCAGTACACTCCACGTACAAGTTATGACACTGATACGGGACAGACAACACATAGGGACTTAGTGCAATGAGTACACCCTGTTACAATCTTATATCACTCACAATTTTTGTTCGCAATTAATTTCCTTTTTGTTTATTTTCTTGCTACATTTAGATCATGATATCAGTATTCCGTAAAGAAGAAATCCAATCCTGGGTGGACCTGAGTGACACCGGCATCGCCCCGAAACTCTACCTCTTCAGAGTGAAAGGAAATCGAGTCCACATACATATGGAAAAGTTAGAAAACGGTCAGAAAAAGCACAAAAACATGGATCATAATAATTTGTTTATTAGATACTGGCTGATGTTTGGAAAAGTCTTTCTTAGTCAGTATTACTATAAAAGAATGTATTTTAGCGGTAAAATTATTCTAGCAATTTTCATGAAAAAAAGATTATCAATGAATGATGATTTTGCTAATTATAGTTTCTTTATATTTCTTTTTAGAACAAGTAATGTGAATGCGCCACTTCATCATTTTGTTTATATGTTTAAATTGGGTTATGCTCTAAAATTTGTGTGCATGAAAATAAGTCTGTTTACAGTATATTGCTAAGGTCCATGTCAGACTGCACTCTGATATTATCAGAGTATACAATTACCCTCCTTTTGAGATTTTGTTAAGCTATTAACTATAAGCTCAGTTGGGCCAACACAGCTCATTCGGCTAGTCTATTATATAACAATCTGTATACCAGTGTTTCAAGGATGGATCATGTCTGTTACCCGGACACAGGTGTCTTCACACTTTCAATTACAAATCCAACAAATTTTATTGACTTAAAATATGTCAATTGGATTAGACATCAGGCTATGCCTATTTAAGTCCTTTCCATACTTACATTTACAATAATACACATATTCTGTCAAAGCAATCCATATACACAGTGGAAGGGAGATAACTCCAAAATTCACACTTTCAACTTGAGGTTCCATTTCATATATATGGGATTTATGAAAAAAAATCAGAGAATACCAAAGCGTCATCAAAACCATAATCCGAACTCAAAATCGATTAAACTAGGGCAAAATAGGAACAAAGGAAAGATTTACATGGAGACTCTCGTAAAAGCACAAGAGAATAAGACCAGGTGTTCTGGAAGAGTAAGCGTCTTCTGCTTCATCGACGACATCCGCCATGTAAATCTTGGAATAAGTTTTAAAGGATTTTTCAATTTGTTAAGCCTCTGGTGAGCTAAATTGAAGAATTTGTGACTGGTTTAATAAATCCCATACATATGAAATTTAAACTGATGTATAAGAACTTTTTATGCCCCCGCCATGAAATGGGGAGGGGGGGGTGTCCTTCCCGTCACGTAGCGTACTGTCCCGTCCCATGGTAATGTAACCAGCTGGGGGCGGGGGCACAGATATTTCTAGTTTTATCACATCATCATAATTTGTGGTGCTTATTGGTGTAAAATGTCAATATTCATACACTGCTGAAATGTAAAACACCGCTATTTTGGATCCAGTGCGGAATTGGTCAATGTCCGAATGTAAATGTCAGAAGCATGAATGAGTCACAGTCGGAACAATTGAAGCTTACAACCAATCACAGGGCTGTTGGGTAATTATATTTACTGCATAACACGAAAATCATGTGGTAAATCCTAATTTTCCATAGGGTTGAGGGGGGAATTCCCTAATTTAGAAAGATTCAATGTCACGCCAACAATCTCCGTCTATAAACGTCACATTATCCCGCAATTTCGCTTGCTTAGTATCAAAACATTGTACTCATGATATGCATTGAGTGAACAGGGTATAAAAAAGAGAATCATTCACCCCATTGAGGGTGAGATACGGAAATCTCAACCCTCGGGGAAAGATTCTTAAGTTTGCCAAACACTCTGCAAAACTTGATTGGCATCTTGAAAAATCTTCCCTCTCGGATTGCCATTCCTCGATATCAACCCCAAGGGTGCTATAGATTTATTATTCAAGGTAATCCTCTTGTCATTGCAGTGGTCACTTTGAGGGAAGTCATAGATTCACACATGGGTACCATCAGACAGACCAACCCAGACCTGGTCAAGCCGTTCTCTCTGTGTGTGTTTGATGGCCTACTATCCGCAGTGAGAACGATGCATGAGAATAACTGGACACATAAGGACTTGCATGGTCAGTTGGTGTAAACTGTGGTCGGTTGTCATAGAAACTGGCCAGTTGGTGTAAACTGTGGTCGGTTGTCATAGAAACTGGTCAGTTGGTGTAAACTGTGGTCGGTTGTCATAGAAACAGTGGTCAGTTGGTGTGGATACTTTAGGAAATAATGTTAAAATGGATCCAAGTTCCAAATGTCAAAACATATTTTCGCCAACATCAATTTCTGACTGTTTCCCCCATTATTCATTCTGACAGCAAGAGAAATTAATGCCTAACCATGCTGTATTTTCCAAGATGACCTTGAACTTTGTGCTCTTTGACATTGACAGCTGGAAACATCTTGCTCCAGAGAGAATCTGACTGCTCTTTCAAAGTTCGCATTGTTGACTTTGGTTTAGCATCAAAATTAGATGAGAAAGGAGGATTGGAGGGGTTTCGAACGGACATCAAAGAATCGGTCCGTAAACTAAGTGCTCTTTATGTGGATCAGGAATTCGGCGATGCCAAAGATGTGGACAAAAATGGGGCTTGGAAATCTCATCTCAGTGAGGTAAAAACATAACTACATTGCATCCAGTAATTACACACATTTTTTTCTATCCATTAAAAGAAATTAGCATTGTCTAGTGATCTTGAGCATCAAGATTTGTTGATGAGATATGTAATAGATTGGGTCATGCCAAGTAGTCGAAGTTTGACAATAATGCCAGTGTTTTTCCTGAATATTTTGGGAAAAATTCAACTTGCCAAATTGGGAAAAAAATTAGCGTGAACAGGTAATAAATTGGGAAAAAATTAAAACCCAACCACACTCATTAAATGTTCCATGCTAACTAATTTTACAGTGCACAGTGTATCATTTAGCTTTATGGTATGGTAAACAATGAAAACAAAGAACTGGGAGTTACATAGTGAGTCCAGTCCGAGTCACAGACTCACTCACTGATATTTCTTTTGATGATTTTTTATTCATTATAACATCATGTGTGTGTCCATTTTTTCCGGATTTGAAAAGTTGTAATAATTGGGAATTTTCAAGTTGATTTTGGGAAAAAACCCATTGGGAATGGGGTCGTTTGGCATACCCAGTTATATAGGCAGGAAAAACAATGAATGCATACATGATAAGGATCCCTGTGCTACTGCCAAGAATACATGTATTAAAATATACTGTATTTGACCAAATAAGCGCCTCGGGCTCGTAAAAATAAGAAAAAGATGAGAGTGAGAAGTTATTGTCTTACCTGGTATTGTCTGTGTCTTATGTCTTGATAGAAGAACTGGATGGATCATTCTCAGATTTCATTTGTAAGTTCCCCTTAGTGCCTTGTTTTTCATATTTCATTTCTGGCAAATCCTATTAACAATATGGCCAACAGGCAGCCATTTTGGATTTGTGAATAATAGTTTGTTATCGCTATTTCTGGAGAAGTACTGGATGGATCATTCTCAAATATCATTTGTAGGTTCCCCTTGGTGCTTAGTTTTGCATAGTCTATTTTCGGACAAATCCAATAAACAATATGGCCGACAGGAAGCCATCATGGATTTGTGAGTAATAGTTTGTTATTGCTATTTCTGGAGAAGTACTGAATGGATCAATCTCAAATTTAATATGTAGGTTCCCCTTGATGCCTAGTTTTGCATAGGCCATTTTCGGACAAATCCAATAAACTATATGGCGAACATGTGGCCATCTTGGATTGAAATAGTTTGTTTTCGCTATTTCTGGATGGATCATTCTAAAATTTCATATGTAAGTTCCCCTTGGTCAATAGGTTTGCTGTATTGATTTTGGGACTAATCGATAAAACATAATGGCTGAGAGACAGCCTTATTTGATTTTGACAATGAAAATTTGTTATCTTTATATCGTGTGAAGTATTGGATGGATCTTTCCTGAATTCCATATGCAGATTCCCCTGGTTAATATATACAAGATAGATCTCTCTTAAAGTTTTGGATTTTTGAACTTATCAGAAAAACATACTAACTCCTGATTAGACACCTTATTTCAACTATTATTAATTTTCCAAATTCATATAGCACTAGGATAAAATATATAAATGAAAGAAAAAAAGTTGAAATCAGACATCAAGTTATAATGGATTTTGTGTATTTGCACAGTCAGCAGACTTCTTCCAGCTTAGTAGGCCCGACAGAGTGGAACTGTTCAGCTTGATCGACAGCACATTGAAGATTGTTGCTCCATCGGAAACTAAAAACATTCAAGATGTTGTTCAGAAGAAAATGGAAAATATAGGTAAGTACAGACTATCAGAGCTGAAACACTGCGTGCCAGGAAGTACAGATATATACCCTGTTAAGTAAAAAATAAACGGTAGAGTTGTTTGTTGGTACAAGTCTGAAAAAAATGGACCAAGTCATGATGAAGTGTCGCACCACACAACAGTGAGCTTCCCATTAAAAGGGAAGTAACTCAGATTGGTTTGTGCAAACTCTGCACTGTGAGGGCCAAATATAAATGTGATGAATTACCAAGACAACCATTACTCTGCCAAAAATTGTCTGGGGATTTCCCGAATTATACAACAATTGAACTGTTATTAAAGTAGAGATTCTAACAGGTATGTATTGTTTATGAATATTTCAGGGTTCGCACAGGCCTTGAAAAGGCCTTAAAACGGCTTTTGGCCTTAAAAGCATTGAAAATAGTGAAAAAGCTCTAAAAGGCCTTAAATTTCATATATAATATATGATAAGTTTAATCTTTTTACAGGCTGTTCTCTGTGAAAAGTAATATTTGAATTAGCAAAAGCTGTATAAAAAAGTTTTTATGTCAAGGCACTGTACCTTTTAAATAAACCATGGTTACAGTTCAAATAATTGTCTGATTCCCCCCCCCCCCCCCCCCCCCTGAAAATAATTGTATTTTTAAAAATAAATGGTATGGTATTCCACTTGACAAAGAGATGTGCCATAGGAGTTTGGAATGTTTGAAGGTCAAGGGCATTGTTACTAATAAAAGAACATCGGATGATACAGCTTGACCTCACTTTACTGTCAAGTTGATAACTCAACAGTACAATGAGAAGCTGTATTTTAATAAAATTCATTGCAAGCTAACTAGAAAATAGGTATGTAATGACAAGGTTGACTTTCAGAACTAGACAAGGTAATGAAGGAAGTGATACCCATACTGTTCGCCCCGTTTGAGATGTATCAGCCTGTCCATGGCCGGGGACAAAGTACCATGGATTGTAGCATACACACAGTAAGTAGACTTTGTTAAAGATCCTAGGACCATTGGTAGGAACTGTAAATCTGTTTGACAATATTTTTTCTCTGAATAGAAAACAAATCCTTGTAGTGTTATTCCCCCTAGCATTTTGTATGAATTTATTCCTTTATGAATTTGGATGTTTGTATTTAAATTGGGAAGAAAAATATCTTCAATTTTTGGTCAGTTTTGGAAAACAAACAAGGCACTTAATAAGCTTGCACAGGAAATGGCCTACATGAATTTGCAGTAAAACTGAGCACAAAAAATCACTGCCTTGTGGACCTTTTATAAGAACTAGTGAAATTGAAATAAAAAGGTCATCGTTAGCAAATATGTGTGTGTGTGGGGGGGGGGGGGGGGGGGGCTGGACCAGGGTTCATCATTAGAAACTATCACTCTAACCAATTGAGCTACATTTTGAAAGTAAATTATTCTAAGCCATATTTGATACAATTATAGCGCAATAGAAGTTGAAGGGAGGTACAGTAACTGAACATAAAAAAATCCACAGCACAATAGAGGACGGGGATTACTTAAAGTAAATCAGATCCTTTGGTTTTGGAGTTTAGATTTTTATCAATTATAACTTTTGTTGAGGTCAAAACATTGTTATATAGACCTGAGGAGGGGTTACTACCAATGCAAATGTTACTTTTTCAGGTCTTTTATATGTATACATCATTTAGTAAATTGTCAAACTGTTTTTCCAGAGGTGTTCTTCCGCATCTTGTTTGTCCCCTACCGTCGAAGCCGGAGGGGACTATTAGTTTACCCGCTGTATGTCTATCCGTCTGTCTGTCTGTTTGTCTGTCATCTTTTTGGTGTTTTGTGTGCATTATCACTGCAACATGTGTACATATTGAACTGAAATTTGGCATACAGATACATCATGGGGATATCTTGGTCAAGTTCTGATTTGGTAACGGTTGAATTTTTTACAGAGTTATGGCCCTTGGACTTAGAAAATTTCAGATAATTCAGTTTCAATTCGTTAATCTGCAACGTGTACACATATTGAACTTAAATTTGGTATGCAGATACATCATGGAGTATAATTGCATCTTTATAGCTTGCGGGGGCGGGTAGGGGACATGTTTTGCTTCAGCAATAATCCATATATGCTTGTTTTGACTATTGACTGCAAGGACATGAATTCACTGTTTTTGTTACTAAAAATTATCTGTAGAAGGAAGAGAGATATTAAAATATAAATGCTGCCCGACTTCGAAACTCAGGTGACCGCTAAGCCCTATGGGCCTGATGTTAGTGTGATGTTGTAAATATCATATGAGTGATGCAGGTCTTTTGGGCCTTTTATTTCAGTCAGCAGTAATGTGACATGATTCAGCTACAATGAGAAGTATAACCTGTTCCCATGGCAACTGCAAACATTCATAAGGCATCATTTTGAGCTCTGAAATTAACACTGTAGATATTGTTTATTTCATAGTTATAAACTGGTTGAGTCGATAAATCTCGTCTCCAGTAGATTTATTGTGATTTGTTACCTTCAATTTTCTGTAAAAGGTCCAGAGTTTTAGGTATAAATGTTGCCCAATTTCAAAACCCATGGCCTCTTGTTAGGGTGATACCAATATGGTATGAGTTACGCAGGCCTGGGTTGATATTGTGTTTTCCTTCCACAGAATAACGACAATGTTTTGCCTTCTATCTAACAGAAAACTGGCGATGGGTCTGGGGATAATGTAGCAGACGGCAATCTCAGTTCAACAGAAATGGCGGATACAGACGCCATGTTGAAAAGTCTCCGTCTTGAGATGTGTGTTGGGAGAGACTTGGCAGTGTAACTACTACAAAAAACAGTTAGTGGTAGTGGATGAAGCAGGAGAAAGATATGGTTACATTGATACAGTGTAGTTCTAGAGGAAACATTTTTTTTTTTTAATTGGAATAGATGGTCTCAAAAGTTTTAAATTGATAATGAAAATATAGATTGAACATGTACCCTCCCATTAATTTGTATTATGAGTAAGTGTCTGAAACATTTGAGACAAGCGTTTAAGAACTTTAATTAAAAATCATGATAAAATATGAAAACTTGTTCTAAAGCCATGCAACACCATGACAGACACCGTTTAAGAAATTTACAGATGTTTGAAAATTATGGACTTCCCTATTTTCATGACTTCATAGCAGAATATTGCTTGGTAGTATAAAGGTCTAAAGGGTATTGGAAATGTTTTTTCATGCGTTTTAATTTGTTAAATAGTGTTTAACCTGTCATATTCTGTTTGCTCATAGTTTTACACACACATATACGTATATTTTTTCAGTATTTTGATGAAGATTTTTTTTTCAATTGAAGTCAATTTATGAAATTCATGTTATCTTGTATTTTGTACATTCACATAACCCCCATAAACTAGTCATGCTATGTATCCACACATGTCAGTATAATTCTATTAAATAATTCAAACAAATTAAATGAATGAAAAAAATTAATGCAGACATTTTGGAAGTTGTCTTGTGCCACTTGAGACCATAATGCTGTTCAACTCCCCAATTAAATTTTGAAAGGTATTTTTCACCTACTTGTTCATGCAGGTTTTCTTTGCGTGCTCTGGCGTCAGCCTATATTACGACCCTCCAAACACTTTGATCCGGGCCAAACGAAGAATGACTACACTTACAGATTGAATATATTTTATTATTATGACTATTTATATGATCTTAATATTTGATAATAGCATATATATGGTATGTAACAGGGCTCAATGCAATTATATAGAGGCCAAACCCCCTTTAATGTTAAATTTTTGACAGCATATCATATTATGCTTGTTTTGTTAAAAGAATGTCTGTACAACACTAAAATAATTTTCATTGTCTAACAATGTATGTTGAATGCATAAGTTGTTTAATTGATTGTTTTAATTTGCAAAAAAAAAAAATACAAAATAATTTCTCCAGGAATTTTTTTATACAATAAGCATTCTTTTTAACCTAGTAATACATAATGACCCCCTATTTGTGTCGGCTTCATTGGTTTTACCAACATACAGCAGAGTTACTACAGTGAAGATGTAAACTTTTGATCATTGACACTGTTATAATTATATACAATATACGTTGATGTACAGTATCCTACTGCATGTATAGAGAGATAGCCAGATATTTTTGAAGGTGTTTACAAATGTTTGAAAACTTTTCAAATATCATATTTGATAATAACAGGGTTCGCTCTGGGTATCTTATAAATGGGGTCCTTTCCTAAATAAAGGGGGTCATTCTGCATAGTTTAAATGGGAATCCTGAAAATTAGTTGTGTCCTTTTCAGTGTCTATGCTTGAAAAAGGATATAGGGACAGCTTCAACATAACCCTGAATAAATTGCATAATTAAAAACATTAATTTAATTTAAACAAAAAAACACTGCATAATTAGAAGTATTTATAACAGACTTTTCAAAAAAAGATCTCTCATATAAAAACTATTTTTTTCTGTTGACCACATGTAGATTACATTTTTGTAAAGACTGCCAAAATCGTCTTTGATCAACTGTATTTTCATGAACTGGTGCCTATATATCATAACATCCCTAACAACATGACTTTTAAGGTTATACTACTTTTTATTCAGACAATCAATTCTGAATGTATTATTTAAATTCAGGTTATCAATAGAAATATTTATTATTAAGTTCAGATTTATATTATTATATCAAGTCTTTAAGTTTATTAGAAATTCAAATTGTTTTAGGTAGCAAAATCATGTGTTTTTACTAGTCACATAATTTGTTGTTTCATCCCAAATAAATATTACAACGACTTCCATTACGTTGCCAAATTTTGTATCTAGAGTTACCTCCCTTGTGCTGTCGCAAATAAAATGTTCAGCATTGTGAATTTAAACAATTTAACAGTTATTTACTTTTGTATATCAATATATAATCTGTCTCAACAAATTCCCTTCATAGTAAAGGAAAAACATGAAAATATATTTTGCATCCAAACTTTAGCAATAATACATGTTAAAGATGAATTCATTATAATTGAACATCCTGTTGTAAAATCAGATGTTATTTTTTGTACAATTCAGCATTGATATGAGTCATAATGTTGTTTCTGTCAGTGTTTTTATGAAGAATTCATGCAGAATTATTTCATCATCTTTTACTCTGTGTATTAATTTGTTTTATCTATAATTCAGAATTAAAACATCAATACAATATTTGTAATACACTAATTAAGAGACAAAGAATATTAATATTATTATTATAAAGTTAGTTACAGAATTTCAAATTACATAGTTTGATTTGCCCAGTTGAAATTGTTAGACCTTTTTTTATTATTTATGGGCTGGTTTTAAAAGCAAATTCACTGAAATCCATTAACATTTAAGGCTTTTTAGAGAATTAATGGGTACAGTTTACTCCCAAATTAAGGCCCCTGTATGTAAGCATCTATGCCAACAAGAATGGTTTAAGATACAATTTGAGATAGCTGTTTTCATAATTGTTGTAAAATAACATAATTATTAATAGGTTCAAAATCGTGAGTCTCTCTCCTAAATATAAATCAATTTCAAGATCTGGAGCATTGCTTTCATGATCAGTTGCCATGTATCATATATTGCATTAGAAATCAGAAGAAGAACATTATATTTTATAATTAAGTCATAATTATGATATCATGTGCATCAGAGTTCGATGTTTACATTTTTTACACATTACAGCACTTTAAACTTACATAATTTAGTGTTGATCTTATTTTAAAAATGTTTGCGTTGAAAGCATTCAGCTAAATGATGATTGTGCTGTAAGTACTGTTTCGGTATATTTTTACAATAAGTATTGCGAGTGTGTAAATTAATCATAGTACTTATCTGTGTACTCAAAAAAAGCAAGTTGGTTTGTGCTCTCAAACTTGAGTGCACCAAGTATATTTACAGCAGTTTTTCATGAGATTTTTTTATATCGTGAACGATGTCTATCTTGTAGTGTCTCTAAATTGAGCACAATGAATTGTTGAGCACTACATTATATTTTTTCAATGCTTCATATTAACAAATATAAGTAAAGATTATTTGTGATTGTACCATTATGGTGTATTTATATAGTACATTTAGTACCATGTATTAAATTGAAGGGTAAATAAGACGAGACATCGGCCAGTAGGTTATTTCAGTGCAGTTCTGCTCATCTCAGTTGATGGATTTTAAATGGAGTCCCCTGAAATTTCATAGTGAACCATTCCAACATTTGAATTGGAAGAGTTCAAATGTGTCTTCAGGGGTGAATGAGTAAATACATAATATATGTGATGGAGTCTCGCAGAAAATTGTCTCCTCTTCGGCGAATTCTTGAACAGCACTAAGACAACATTGAACAAACCCATTCACTCCTGAAATTTTACAGTGAACTATTCCAACTTTAAAAGACCCAATATACGTAACTTTCGGCAAAACTTGAAGTGAAAATAAAGCCTAATAACTTATTATATTTATAGATTTAGTTAAGTCAAGATTAAATAACTGATACCAGCAATGTTACTGGTACAGCAGTTGAAACAAGGTATTTGTAAATGTGTGTCCATTTTGAACTTTCTTCTAACTTCGGTTTGTTGTTGAAGTTGGCCAAATCTGAATTATTTCCGATTCTTTGGATTTTTTTGTCAAGAGTTTCTTGTTAGTTACCGCTCAGGTTTACTTCGTTTTAGACTTGTTTTTGCATGGTTATCAACTGGATTTTTTTCATACTTTTTCAGAATCCTGAAAAATTTCCTGAAGTTACAGATATATATTGGGCCTTTGATTTGGAAACTTTGAAATGTATCTTCAGGAGTGATAAATTAAACAGACATGTACTTGTTTTTGTTTTGTCTCATCTGGATTTAAAAGTTATTTTTTCATTGTTGAAACATTTTTGTTTACATTTGTAAATCAGATGTCTTATTAAAATTTCCAATGATCCGAGTTTCGCTGCTAAAAAAAACTAGAGGATAACATTTCCAATATTTATACATCTACATACAGTAAAAGCTGGGCCATGGTTCTTCCATTAGCCTTAAAGCTTGTATTAAACTGTGTTAATACCTAGAGTGATACTAACTATATACAATCAGTTCAAGATTCTTAATTCTGGGCCAACTCTTTTGTATTTTTATGCTTGGAACAATATTGTTGCATCAGTTTGTTGTTTTTTTTTCTAATATCTGGTCAAGTTATGATCAGTTGTAAGTTTTATCTAAAGCTTTTATATAGTGGTCATGCAGGGGGAAATTTCCGCTTTTTTAATTGGTACCTGGATCCTAGAACTGAGACTAACTGTTAGGGGCTTGACTTTGGTTGTATGTTGTTTAGTAATTACTAAATTATATAACATTGAGAAATCACCATTTATTGTTACTTTTTGCTCAAGTATGCCACATTTGGTCGTTTTATGACCATTAATGCATCATACTGGCATGCATCGTTTCTTTCATTCACGTCTTCACACTGATCCATACACTGATGTCGCATGGAAACGAGTGCGATGTGAAGATTTAATTTACCTGTCTAATACGTATACCGAGCTTAGTATAGTGAATTTTGGAGTTATCTCCCTTCCTTGAATAAATAAAGTAGCTAAATGCAATCATTTGCGATAAGAAAATATGGTGCTTTTTTGTATAGAAAGAGAATAAATATTTCACGAAATCAAGCAGTTCATTCAGCATAATGTTTTTAAAAGTTAATTTTTTTCAAGGTTTTCTTTGCGGTATGAATGGATCTCATTAAAAAGATTTAAGTACTCTTCGATATAAAATGTACACTGCCATCCAAAAGTTCTGATACATGTTTTCTGCAAACGCTTTGAAATTGAGCAGATCCAATTTTGAAAAATGTATTACAATAAATATTTTTATGTTATAATTAACTGCTTATGATGCTTTGTTATTTTTCAACTACATGTATGTATGGTTTTTGATACAATTAAAATCCTCAAAATCAAATATTTTTGCTATTACACATGTTTAATACATACAGTTCAACAGTATCTTTCTTTCTAATATTTTTGACAGTGGGTCCCATTGTATTAATTCCATTTAAAGGGGCATCCCGCGAAAGTAAGCTTTTTTCATATTTTTTTTTCAAAATATTACATACACATATCGAGGGGGTATTCTTATGGACTACGACGATCGGATTCCGCTGACATGTATTCATAAAATAAATAATTTCAAAATAACTAGTGGAATTCCAAACCGTCTGGCCAGACGTTCTGAATTGGGATTTCCACCTACCAACGCATGCGCAGCGAGCGCCGTTTCCATTGTAAACACTCTATCTGTTATTACCGTTACACTACGATAAGGCCTTACTACTAAGCGAAAAGTTGCCGAATGGTCAAAATATGACACAAGACTGCGTTACGGAATCATATTGAGAGATGGGAAGTATTCTAAGGAAAAACTACCTGCTCTATTGTGTGTATGTTACATATTTCTTCTGTATAACAGTAACATGCACAAATAAAGCTTTGATTTGGTTTTGAGGCTACCCAAGGGGAAACTGTTTCAGTCTTCTGTTGCTTAAAATGCGTGTGTAATATTGAACTTAAAAGTTTGTTTTATAATATTCTCTTTATAAAATCTTATGTTCCAGTAAAACAGTATGATTGAATTATATTGCTGGATAGAAAGACATTTTCAAATACTTATATACCATAACAGAAAAAAGTCGTTTGATTACGTTGTAAAACGGGACGTGCGACCGAGGTACATACGGCTTCAATTTGGACAAAAGGAATATAAAAATTTGTTTTCACGCGTAAAAAAAAAGTGATATTCATACTTAATCTATAAATTAGTGAAGGTACAAATATCATTGGGTTGCGACCCCGGTATTGAATTTGATACGAAAATATATACATAACTGGAAAAAGAAATTACAAAAAAAATCCAAAGTTATACAACATATACTTATATGTATATTCCATTCCTGCAGGTTTTTTTTTTTTTTTAAGTCACCGTCCCTTTACAAGACGACAAAAAAGATGTTAAAAGAAAGCGGAAATATCATAACATATTCATAACGTGTAGTTATAAGTGTTTCAACAGTTCCAAATCTGATATACATGTAGTCATGCTTATAGTGTGTCGTTATATGAGTATGTGGACTTAAATATTCGCATTCCGTGATACGTCTTAACGTGTGAAGACGCTGAAAGTTGGATAGATTTTAAATGAACATGAATGTACTTTGTATATATAGTCTGAAAAAAAAAATCCTCAAGACATTGAGTTGTAAAAAAAAAATCGCAAACATTTTATGTCATTTTATTTTCGAACTTTTCAATGCATGCTACATACATTTTATGAAATCACCTGAAAAGTTGATTCGTGAATATTACCTTTTACATAAATTAAGGTTTGTACCATGGCCGTATTCCGTACCCATGTGTACCGGTCTCAGTCAGGTAAATATAATATAGATAATTCCTGGTGTCGATCGATATAGTGCCGATATGCCGACAATTATTTTTCATTTGAATATCGGTATGTGTGCAATTGATGTCTAATTTCAATGTGAATGTGATTCAATAAGTTTATACACAGACTTTGTCTCTGTTTCATCAGCCGTATACATTACGCATCCCCTCCCGTTTGGCCCCTTCCGTCAAACTGAGCAGGGGTGCGCTCGATTTAAGTAATTCTAAAACATTCCGAACGTTCGGCACGAGTCGGATAATCGAACAAAAATGAAGGTTCCGGACGAAAAATTCCGAACGTGCATACCAAATCGAATGCTCCTGCCCAATCAAGATGGCTGCGCCCATGAGTCCTGCAGTGGCGATTGCTCTTGCTACTGCTTTGCAGACTGAACCTGACGAAAAAGACGATTTTCTTGTCATTCTTCCAGCAATAGCTGCTATCATGTATGTTTTTGTTCTACACAGATTACCGGTCTTTGAAAATTTGAATGCTGTTTTGGAGAATTAGTCGAACATGTCACAATCACTGACAATGAGTTACAGTTTCTCAATATTCTTATATTTTTCTTTTTACAGTGAGAGAAATGAAAGAGCAAGGATAAGACATTTTGTAGATGAAACGGTTCCCGGATATACCAATGAAATATTCAGACGAATGTTTCGCATGACATCTGAAACATATGAGGTGCTGTTAAGCTACTTACAGGAACGTTTAGAGCTTCAAGTAAAAGGTGTTGGTAGACAAGCAATTCCAATTTCAAAACAGATTTTGATAACATTGTGGTACCTTGGTGGGCAAGATACCATTCAGAAGATAGCAGATAGATTTGGAGTGTCAGAATCTTCGGTTGTTATGAGTAAAACCAGAATAATTGATGCTCTTATTTCCGGCATGACGAATTACCCAAATCTACCCAAATCTACCCAAATCTTACCCAAATCTACCCAAATCTACCCAAATCTACCCAAATCTTACCCAAATCTACCCAAATCTTACCCAAATCTACCCAAATCTTACCCAAATCGTACAAGTACACCACAATTATAAAAAAAACAATAGCATTATTAATTATTATATGCAAATTTTTGATGGTCGACGCGTTTTCTCCAGGTTTTAGTAAACCAAACATGAGTAAGGTTTATCTCCCCTATATCACGCATGGCAAAGAAATTACCAACGTTATATATCTGTATTGTGCTTTAGGCCTATTATAATATTTATCAATTTGTTAAATAATATAGATAAAGAAACATTAGAAATGCAATAATCAATAGACGTTATATAATCATCACATCACCCAAATCTACTTAAACCTTACCTAAGACTTACCCAAATCACGGACCTAGATCGCAATCAAATCTAAGTCCATGCCCAAATCTACCCAAATCTTGCCCAATATTCAGTTTAGTTCAATTGATAGGTATAACGTGACATGCATAAACTAATCGTTCTATATAATAATTCCTTTGATAAGTATAATGGGACATTTATCAAACGATCGTTTTTATTCATTTTATAAATATGACACGGGGCATATATAAAACGATCGTTTTTATTCATTTTATAAATATAACGGGCATACATAAACGATCGTTTTTATTCATTCAATAAGTATAACAGGACATGTATCAAACGATCGTTTTTATTCATTTGATAATAGAAACGGGACATGTATAAAGCAATCGTTTTTATTCATTTTATAAATATAACGGGCATACATAAACGATCGTTTTTATTCATTCAATAAGTATAACAGGACATGTATCAAACGATCGTTTTTATTCATTCAATAAGTATAACAGGACATGTATCAAACGATCGTTTTTATTCATTTTATAAATATAACGGGGCATATATAAAACGATCGTTTTTATTCATTTGATAATAGAAACGGGACATGTATAAAACGATCGTTTTTATTCATTTGATATTAGAAACGGGACATGTATCAAACGATCGTTTTTATTCATTTGATAATAGAAACGGGACATGTATCAAACGATCGTTTTTATTCATTTGATATTAGAAACGGGACATGTATCAAACGATCGTTTTTATTCATTTGATAATAGAAACGGGACATGTATCAAACGATCGTTTTTATTCATTTTATAAATATAACGGGACATGTATCAAACGATCGTTTTTAGCGCTAAAACTACGAGTAGTTTTGGCGTCTATTGCTGCCACTATTCTGTGACCTTTTGACCCATGTCATTTTTTCCCCTCCCGCTCCGGAATAGCTTGAATAACTACTAATCGCATGATATATGAACTATTTGAAAGCTTGAACATTAAAGGAAATGATGTTCCCATGGTATTGTTGATAATTATGATGACTTCAATAATATATATGCAATTTGTATCAAAGAAATCAATTTTTCACTCCCACAGCTCATTTAAATATTACGTCTCTGGTCTTAGTTTGACCCATCTGTGTATACATAATCTCTCGGTGTATAGCTACACACACCATAAATAACCTCGAGCTCTCGCGATCGTTGCTATATATACACTCGTATGTACGGATCGTGGTATGTCCCAGACACACCGCTAACAGGTGCGTGTGTACTGTCATGCAATTTGTATTAAACTTTGATTATATAATATATAGCCAACAGTCCTCGTTTTGATTTGATTTCTGACCGACGGGCATCTTGGACATTTAGCTCACAGAATACCATCTTTCAGATGATAATGCCTTTTCTTAAGAAGAAAAAAGAAAGGAAAAAATCCAACTTTTTTTAAAAACAAATGAAGATAGTCTATGGTGGGTACCAAGATCCTCCTGGGACCTATCGTTTAATATTCATACAGATATGTTTGACTTACTATGTAAGTGCATACGTTAGTGTCTCTGATGCACGGGATATTCTTTATCCGATGTCTTAAATGTTTATAAGACTTAATAGTTTATACAGTGTATATATGTTCTAAAGTTAATGTCGCATTTGGTTTTCTACAAACGACATCATATCTTAAATCTTTTATGAGATTCATTTGATAATAGAAACGGGACATGTATAAAACGATCGTTTTTATTCATTTGATAAATATAACGGGACATGTATCAAACGATCGTTTTTATTCATTTTATAAATATAACGGGGCATATATAAAACGATCGTTTTTATTCATTTGATATTAGAAACGGGACATGTATCAAACGATCGTTTTTATTCATTTGATAATAGAAACGGGACATGTATAAAACGATCGTTTTTATTCATTTGATAAGTTGTTACTATACAGCATAATTAGTGTGATGTAAACATGTTTACTATATTCGTCGCTTTCATATAACCCAATTGATATTGTGACACTAATTAGTAAATAACACAAGTCTGTTATCTGGAGTCCAGCTTCATTGTGGACTGGGGCCAATATACTTGGTCGTGTCCTGGGGGCTACTACAATATACGAGGAACTCAGATACTGATAACGAACGTGAACAAAAGAGACCTATGTCAATCAATTAGTCCATGTTAAGTGTCAATAAACATCTAACAACATATATTTATAATAAATTATTCGCTAAGTACGAAGGGACGTATATCGATCAATTCTTACGAAATATAAAATGGGACTTGCAATTTGAATAAATCGCTAGATACAGGGACGTATATGTGAGATATACGTCCCTGCGTATATTTATAATTATATCATTAGTTTAAACACGGACTTAGATAGCAATCTAAGTCCGTGGTTTAAATAACTCACGGGGTAATTAGATGAATAATACGCCAGTTACAAAAGAAGGACGTATAGATATCAAAATTGATAAAATAATTTTCTGGTTTACGGATTAATTGGAATATTTCGCTTAGGATAATGGGATGTATATAAACAGAGACGTATACAGCCTTTATACGTCTATGATATAAATCAAAATTCCAAGTCACAATAACTTCTATTTAGTCCCATTTTTATTTTGACGTTATATTATAGGGACTTGGGAGGGTGATATTAAAAGGTATTGTATAAGAGAAGAAAAATTTTAAAAAATATTCGTAACGTGACGTTTTTATAAGAACTTCACATGCATATTTTGATAAAATATCAAATTACTGATTCGTACGTTAACACAAAGTCAAACACACTCACTCACATACCATTCTTATTAATTAAAGGCCCAATATACGTATCTTTCCGCACAACTTGAAGCGAAAATCAAGCCTCATAACTTATTATATTTATAGATTTAGTTAAGATTAGCTGATATCAGCAATATTCAAGGTGAATTCTTACGTGGTTACCGGTACAGCAGCGTCCACCGGAGGTCGTTAGGCCATGTGAGGTCGTAAAACTCTCAAAATAAATAAATAAATAAATAAGGAACCATCATCAACCAAATGTTCTATCAATCTATCATAATTTAAATCACTGGCATTGTTTCTCAATTGACACAAATGATATTTAGATTTCTAGGATTACAGTTATTAAACATTTCAGAAATACTATAGTTATAGGGGATACTTTTTAAGTTTCGATTTAAAGCTAGAGATTGAAACAGAATTTCTTATTGAGTCTTCCAGAGAGTTCCAGTTATGCATAGCAGAAGGAAAAAACGATTTTTATAATTATTAGTTCTAGCAGTAGGTACATTAAATATTCTTTCATTTCTAAACGAATAAGATGTATTTGTATTAAGGAATGGTTGTATAGAGATATGTAAGAGAATAGTCGTTGATAACTTTAAACATAAGTGTCCTTTATCCAGTTATTATTTTCATAGCTTCAATTTGGATAGATTCAAGTAAATCTAAAAATGTATTTGTGTCAACTATATATTTCAGAATTCTCAGTATATTCAATCTCGATAAAGCTTGATCGTAAATGTTATCAATATGATTGGACCAGGTACCTTTTTTATTAATGTTAGTCCTAAATGTTTGTGGCAGTCATGCTGCGTTATAGTAAAGAGTTGGATGAGTATTAGAAAGCTTACGAGTAAATAACAGTGCAACTACATATACAATACATATTGATGACTGATAATGCCAGAGTCCTATATATAATTGTCGCCTCAAGGAGTTTGTGGCCATTACGATGTTATTTACATACTAACCCGTAACTTGGATTGTAACGGCACATGTCTAGCTAATCGTAATTAGCACACTTCGGAATATACATATACTAAAAAAAGCTTTGACGTCAAGTAGGTATATATACATTATTACGGAATGTATTATATAGCATTATGATAACTGGATAATTTCCCAGTTATTGGTTATTCAGTTTGGTCATGCTTTACCTGTAAATTAACATGTATGTTCATAATTACGTAGATTTTCACCTGTTTCCACTCTTTGTAAAATGTATAATTGTCTATCAGTGTAATCATTCGTTGTTGAAATGTTGATTGCATAATTTTTAGAAACGTATATATATACTCTCTGGTAATAGGTTATTTGTGAGATTTGGGTAAAATTTGGGTAGATTTGGGTAAGATTTGGGTAGATTTGGGTAAGATTTGGGTAGATTTGGGTAAGATTTAGGAAGATTTGGGTAGATTTGGGTAAGATTTAGGTAGATTCGGGTAAGATTTGGGTAGATTTGGGTAAGATTTAGGTAGATTTGGGTAAGATTTTGGTAGATTTGGGTAAGATTAAGGTAGATTTGGATAAGATTTGGGTAGATTTGGGTAAGATTTGGGTAGATTTGGGTAGATTTGGGTAAGATTTGGGTAGATTTGGGTAGATTTGGGTAAGATTTTAGTATATTTGGGTAATGTGATTTTTATATTATGAAATATAAGCTTTTCGAGCACGACAATTTTCTATTGATTATTGCATTTATATTGTTTCTATAGTTATATTATTTAACATGATTGATATTATGATTAGTACGATATAGAAATAGAAATATAGTCACGTTTTGCTGATAATATTCTTTGTCATGCGTGATACAGGGGAGATAACCCTTACTGAAGTTTGGATGGCTAAAATCAGGAGAAAACGACATCCATCATCAAAATTTGCGAATAACTAATTAATAAAGCTATTGGTTTTCTTATAATTGTGGTGTATTTGTACAATTTGGGTAAAATTTGGGTAGATTTGGGTAAGATTTGGGTAGATTTGGGTAGATTTGGGTAAGATTTGGGTAGATTTGGGTAGATTTGGGTAATTCGTCGCGCCCCTTATTTCCCTTCAAAGTAAATTCATCAAATGGCCTGAGAATGAAGAAATTCGGCAGGAAATCAATACTTTTGCTTTAAGAAATGGATTTCCAGGTATTGTAGGGGCTCTGGATGGAACCCACGTAAGAATAAAAGCGCCATCAGAAAGTGGACAGGCGTATGTAAACCGAAAACAGTTTCATTCTATCCAACTTCAAGCAGTCTGCAGACATAATTTAATGTTCAGTGATTGCTTTGTTGGGTCCCCTGGCAGTTGGCATGATGCTCGTGTCTTAAGATCATCAGATCTTTGGGATCAAGGTTTGGCTTTGTGTGGATTCCAGAACCATATATTGGCTGATGCGGCATATCCACTTCGGCGTTGGATACTTACACCATACCGTAATAATGGACATTTGACAAATGAACAGAAGAGATATAACCACCTTCATTCATCAAATAGAGTCGTAGTGGAACGTGCATTTGGACTTCTAAAGGGACGATTCAAGCGCCTTACATGTGTGGAAACAAAGGCTGTTGAGGATACTGTGAAAGTAATTATGGCCTGCTGTGTGCTACACAATATTTGTCTTCTTCACCATGATGAATGCGAGGACTTTCTGCAAGCTGATAATGGCATCATCTATAGAATTCCTGCTGGTATTGTTATTGAAAATGAAGCTGAGGGAGTTCTGAAAAGGGACGCAATAGCAAGGAGACTTAGAAATTGAAGAAACTAAGTTCAGATTGGCAAAATTTTGACACAAGTGTTAAAATTTTCTCTCAGTGCAAACCATTGATTTACATTGATCTTCAATATGAATGTGTGTTACATCTGTTAAGTGTTGTTAAATAGATAATGAGAATCAAAATGAACAGTATAGCGGCTTGTGATGAAACTAGAGCGGTAGATTGTTATTCATTGTTTGCAAACCAATTCTGGTATATAAAAAGTGAATTATTGACAAGTGTTTGTTTTTTGAAACCAAGATTCAAACTGATGTTGCATACCAAATTCCAAGCACCTTTTCTCAATTTTCAAGGTGCATTTTTTGGTTCAAACATGCAGGGATTATTGGAATAATCGACAATATAAATCTTTTAAAATTTTCTTGTAATTGTATTTATATGAATCGGAAAAAATCATTGCATGTTCACAAGTGGAAGATATCAATTCAAGCACTTTTCATCTTCTGTATGAACCACGTCTTAACACCAAATGGGCACCAACAGATTATTTTGACCCTTGTGACATTGAAAAAGTGGGTCAAGGTCATTTATTAGACCAAAGTTTTAGCTCTTTATCCCTACATATACTTCATGCTTAATATCAGTTCCCTTTAAAACTGGATTATTGAGAAATCCTTTTATATTAGAATATTTTTCTATTGTCTACAACTACTAATTGTCTCGCTTTTGACATAAGAAACACTGACACAGTACTACTTAAGACAATGCCCTGTAAAGCTGTAAACCACTTGGGACAGACAAAGAAGAAACAACCAAAAATATCTGATTTGTTTTATTTGTAGAACTTTTAACAAAAACAATACAATGTAAAATAACAAATAACACCAGATTTGAGTCTGAGAAAACAAAATGTCAATTATAACACAGTCACATACTTAAAGGTACTTTCCTTTAAGATTTTTTAAGCATCACTAAAATATGAATGTCAAATTAAAGTAAAACAATAGTAACAGCAATGGTTAACGTTATCACCTTCTGTAAATAAACTGAATACATGTAGTAGGTAATTATGAAACTTTATAAAATACAAGTAATTTGAGAAAGATTCCTTTACAGTCTTAGAAAAATTGCTAACAAATTTTATAAGAAACATTATGAAAATAAAAAACACATGAGAAAGACCTCTTTCTGTACTAAAATAGTAAAACAAAAGTTAAGTAGTTAAATGTGGAACAGATCAACAAAGGACCATATACAAAAGATATTTTGAGTGTTGATGACACAAACTTGCCTTAATTCAGGACCAGTGAGCTTAAATGTTCATGAACTTGAAAGGGACACTTGGAATCAGTAAAACAGTCTTATTTTTTTTACAATATTACACCGACACATGTGACATTTCTCCAATTGTTCCCCACATTCCTTGCAACACAGATGTCCACATTCGAACACCATATTGATATTTCTTTCTAAGCATATTGCACAGGTCTGGCGATCTTCAAGTTCTTCAATTTTTTCTTTTAATAATGTGGTGTTTTCTAGACCTGTAAACAAAAATCAATCATGAAAAATAATCAACATCAAAACATTGGAGTACATGTATCACCGCAGGCACTTGTGGCCAGGAGAATAACCTTTATAGTGATATACCCCCCTCGGTATGAATAATTAAAAAAATATACATAAAAACAAAATTTTACATTTTCTGATAGTCGTTTTTTGGTAAAAATTGATAATTAAGCTGAAATTATTAATATTATATTATCTATATATAGTCTATAGATGGTTATTCTCCTGGCCACAAGTGCCCGTGTGTATCACAAGAAATAAAATTGTTTAAGGACGTACCAAGTACACAGGGCGATTTGAATAGCCCACCATCTGATGATGGTGGGCTAAAAATCTTTTCATTTTTTAAGCGATTGTGTTAAAGCCTGCATCATATCCATTGTTGCCTTGTGTAGTTCTTCCTTTCTCTGCATCTCTTTTGTTGATTTTTCTTCACATGAGCTCATGTAGGTTTTAACTAAATCTACAAGTTCTGAGGCATTTGATTTTCTGGCAGTCCTTGACTTTTTTGATTTTGGTTCCCCATCTGTGGAATGACTAGCAGAGTTTTCATCAAGGGTATCTTCTAAGCCATCAGTAGCATTTAGTTCAGTTTCTTCAGCCACAGTTTTCTTAGACAGAGTGGACAATGTGAATTTGGGTTGTATTGTTGGGCTGCCTTCAAAGATCTCATCTAAGGCTTCTTCATACTCATAACTTTTTCTTGAATTTCCACTTTTCTTATTATGATCCTTCACATCTTTGTACCCACGCAGTAAAGTTTTCCATCTTCCATTGACTTGTTCAGAAGAAAACCTGTAGCCACGACGAGACAAAGTATCTGATATGGCTTTCCATACAGCTTTCTTTCTAATCAGACCCTTTTCCACTTTTTCGGTATACTTTTCATACTCGGATATGAGCAGTAATGTAGCTTTGCGACTCCATGTTACAGACGTACCTGCTTGAACAATTTCAGTGCCAGAAGACCCTGACTTCCCAGTTGTAGAACCTGCAGTAAGATAAAAAAAAATATTCACTACTTTTTTCAAGTTCATCTCCGACCATATAAATGGATGTTAAATTACCAATCCATTCATACCTTCTATACAAATTTGTCAGCATTGATGTAATATGCATACATATTCTTAAAAAATAGCTTTTACCGCACTCAGATTTTGAGAAAAGTGAGGGGTCATTAAATTGTGTTTGTCTTAATTGCTGTCAGTCTGTCTTGGTAGTGTCTATCACAAAAACATAAACTATGGTCAAAACTTCTACATGAAAGAAGATGGGGCTTTCATATTTCAGATAAGCATTACCTGTGACAAAGAACTTTCAGAATTATTAAAAAATTTCAAGTCATGACCTTGACCTCCAAGTTTTCTAAAACTTTAACCTTGGTTGTAGATTATGAATTTAAGAAAATTGGGCTTTCATATCAAAATTCAAAAACATCTAATGAGTAGTGTTTGAGTACCTTCACGATTAAAAATATCACAAATTAGAATGCATACAATTATTTAAACAAGTTTGCTTATCTATTGTATCATGACTGGACCTCACATAGGTTGGTAATTACCGTAAATTAACACTGTTAACAAATTTTACCTGAGATGTCAGTTGATCCATCATCATGAGCCTGATCAGTCCAAGCCGAATCTGAAATTCAATTAAGTTTGAAAATGGAATATAACATTATAACATTCATCAGGTTTAGCTACATGTGATAATACATACAAACAGATGCCCATTAAATTAGAGTGTATGGAATACATATATATATCATCCTTGATTATTTTGATAATCTGAGACTAGCTAAGGTAATTATGGCAGTATTAATGCACAACCCACAGCTTTACATTTTGGGCAAATTGTGTACAAATTATTCTGAAGCAAGCCATTAGATACAGACAAGCTTCATATATTTTCATACAATTATGCTTTTGTCATCTGATATAAATATTAATATAATAACTTTAGAGTAAATTTATAGGCTTACCATTGCTAGAAGAAGCCGAAGACTTGGGTGTGTCATTGTGGTGGCATTCAGTCTCATGTTGTTGAAGATCTTCTACAGAATAGAACACTCCGAAACACACTTCACAGAAAATTCCTGTTCGTCTTTCCACTTCCAGTTGTGGTTGTTTTACACCTGGAAGAGATATGCAACACATAAGTACAATGGTGATCCATGTACACCTATTTATAAGTATATGTACTAGTACTGTGTCAAAAGGAAACACTTGTTTATTTTTGCTATATTCTTAAATTTTCAACTGTTTTCAAAGAATTTCTGAAGAAATTTTGGATACTTATCAGCTGCTTATAGAGAACTGTTTCCTGCTTCATTTTTTAAGTTAATATAATTTGTTATAAATTTGCACTGTGCTCCGTTGTGTAAGACCAACGAATTCATAGTTTATTCATAATATCCATTTTTGTGACGTCATTTTGGTAACGTTAACGTTATAGTAGAATGACGTAACACGGACATTATCAGTGTAGATATTATTTTGCTCCATATACACGACGGAAGATTAAACAAATAATGTGAGAAGAAACTAAGAATATTTCTGTACAAAATGTCTAAATTTTGTCAAAATCCACCAATAAACAAAGTCAGAAAAAAAACATTGAAAAAAGTTTCCATACTTAGGGCAACTGTACACACAACATGTAAAAAAATCGTGGTTAAATTACAACTTTCGCTCATTCAAACTAGATTTTTTTCTTGTATAGGCATTCTGCTTACTTTGGTCTTTAGAACAGCTACATGCGTGATTCCGGAAACATTCAATTGTAGCGAAAAAGATTTTACAGGCATCGCACTGGTAGAACGTTTGACTAGTGTCCGCCATCTTTGATTCTGTGTACACCAGCTCCAAGGCGGGAAGAGGTGGAAGCAGTCCCGAACACCCTTCCAAATAAATCGAGTACCATTCCGAACGTTCTGCATACCGCGGACTGCAAATCGAGCGCACCCCAGGAAACTTGCGGCACACCTGTCACGTTGCGTCATCCCCGCTATTTTTATCTGGGCTTTCCCGAGGAATGCGATTTTGCAAGTGGTCATTATAGACATTTTGAGTGGACTTTTGAATTTGGGAATAACAGGAAAGTATAATTAGTAGTGCAGACGCCATGTATATTCAAGAAAAGGCATTTAGGCTTTCGCGGGATGCCCCT
This sequence comes from Mimachlamys varia, assembly GCA_947623455.1. Taxonomy (NCBI): domain Eukaryota; kingdom Metazoa; phylum Mollusca; class Bivalvia; order Pectinida; family Pectinidae; genus Mimachlamys; species Mimachlamys varia. The sequence continues at coordinate 35,195,365 of OX392540.1, forward strand.
TTAATTGTGCAAATGAAAGAAAAACATTTTTTATTTTGAACATTATCAAAAATAGACCCCTCCCTGCAACTTCCAGTTGTCACTGATTTGTCACTGATAAGTGAACTATCTTTAGGAAATTGCATCAGTTGTGGCTAATGGCTTAATGTGTACACAACGTTTGTAACAAAGCTTTTGGATGGCAGTGTATATAGATGTTTTAATTGTGTTTATTTTCTATAAATACTTAGCCTTAAAAACTCGTCACCCTAAATGTAAAGTTTGTCAGAAAACTGTATTTATTGAAAAAAAGTAGTATTTTTTTCTGTACATTTTATGCATCATTTATACTTTCATAAACGATATGCAAAATTATGGAAATGGTTAATTTCAATCCCACATATTTTCTCTTTTGACCGAATTCACAAGATTTGTTTGTATATTATCTCTTTTACATGTTCAGTGTATTAAAATACATGTCTCAGCGTTTGAATACCAGTAGTTTATTATATTTTTTTGTGATTAAAGGTACATGTAATATTCCAATTCAATAGAACTACTGTACCTTCAGGTTGGAAGCGATTTTGAGTTGTGTTTGTTATACTGCATTCAAATCTTATTTCTGTGTTTTTTTGATAAATAACGAAAAGGTGAGGTCAAATGCCATGTTATATTGTTACACTCAATATATGGCATTATTAAAGTTCATTGTTACTGTACAGAATTATCCTGCATGTTTCCATATAAACATACTGCCAATTATTGTATACTAACATGTACATCCTGTATATACAGTATATCATGCAATACTGCAGTAGTATCTGTTTTTTGTAATTCCAAATTATTTGGAGTTGGCTCCTTGCATATTACATGACAATTCTACTCATGCATACATTTTCTGAAGCTCTACCTGTCATGAATCCAGGCTATTTTCATAATGATTTTATCATTATTTATTTAATGAATGAGAATTTTGCAACAGGCAAAGCCTATACATATAAGCCAAATCTATAGAAATTGTGATTACTTACACCCAAGTGCTAGTTAAATGCTTGTATTATCAAATGGTTAAATCAATATATTTTGATAATAAACTCTTAATTGCGTCCTGATGTTACACCTGTGTTATTCATTTTTAGCTCACCTGGCCTAGAGGGTCAAGTGAGCTTATGCCGTGATGCTGCATTTGTAGGTAAATTTTCCATTGAAACAACTTCTTAATAACTGGAAGGCCTTTGTGAATAGAAATGACCTGGACCAATATTCAAGGTCACATCTGATAAAACCTTTGAACGACTTCTGATGAACCAAAAGCATGACATTTGCTTGGTAGTTTCCTTGGAAGGAGCCATAAAATTTGTGAATGAAAATAACCTGTCTTAATTTGAAGGTCATAGGGGTCAAATACACATGTTCCCTTGAATGTCTTGCAGTTAAAGATTTCAGGCCATTAAAGGATGGTTAAAAGCAAGAAATAACAATACCAGGTGTGCAATGCAGATCCATTGGGCCTAGTCTTAGGATTAATTGAATTATTACCAACAAATTGAAGATCAAATAATCACTATGTATACGAGTTATAAGTGATAAGACAGTCATGAAGTGAAACAAGTATTGGGTATCTCACAACATCCTTCAATAAAACTGTTTTCACATTTGTATATCAGTCTTCAACAATACTGATACACCATCTTTCTTTCAGGATTTTAAAATGACCCCCCCCCCCCCCCCCATTTAATTTTTTGAGCACTAAACCCTCCCTTACCTCCCAAACAAAACCAAGGAAATTCCATTTCATTTAAAATTACAATTTAAAGGATTTTCCATTCAATTGAAATGACTTATTTAATTCATTGGGCACTATAACCAGCCCCCCCCCCCCCTCCCCAACAAATCAAATTTCCTTAAGAATTATAATCTATAGGATTTTCCAAACTATTAAAATGCTGCCCATTTAATTTAATGAGCACAAGTGCTAATTGTAATGGGGTAACATTACAGATGTCCCCCAAACTACCCCTTTGGTCGGAACTGATGAGCCCAATGAACTCACAATGGAAATATAGCTGACACCCCATATATCAGCGGTCATGTTGACGAATTAGGAAACGGAGGTTACGACAATGTCTTTGGTGTCCTACTACAGTTATATAAAAAATTTCATTGAAATCGGACAATATATAAATTTCGACCAATCAGAGGCCAGGAAATAGCGGTCATGTTGACGAATCACGAAACGGAGGTTACGACAATGTCCGTGGTGTCCTACTACAGTTATATATAAAATTTCATTGAAATCGGACAATATATAAATTTCGACCAATCAGAAGCCAGGAAATAGCGGCCATGTTGACGAATCACGAAACGGAGGTTACGACAATGTTGTTGGTGTAATACTACACATATATATTAAATTTCATTGAAATCGGACAATATATAAATTTCGACCAATCAGAAGCCAGGAAATAGCGGCCATGTTGACGAATCATGAAACGGATGTGACGACAATGTTGTTGGTGTAATACTACACATATATATTAAATTTCATTGAAATCGGACAATATATAAATTTCGACCAATCAGAGGCCTCCATTTTCGTTTCGGTGGCAACCAATCTTTACGAAAATGTTACCATGTTATTCAGCATCCCTTAAAACACCCATGTACCAATTTTTACTGAAATCGGAGACTGAATTTTGAAAACCGGAAATTAGCTCTGGCGGCCATCTTGGACTTCCGGTCGCAAAAAAACAACCTGTTTTCACACACCCCACCCCTAATGAGTATGGGTCGGAACTGATGAGCCCAATGAACTCACAATGGAAATATAGCTGACACCCCATATATCAGCGGTCATGTTGACGAATTAGGAAACGGAGGTTACGACAATGTCTTTGGTGTCCTACTACAGTTATATATAAAATTTCATTGAAATCGGACAATATATAAATTTCGACCAATCAGAAGCCAGGAAATAGCGGTCATGTTGACGAATCACGAAACGGAGGTTACGACAATGTCCGTGGTGTCCTACTACAGTTATATATAAAATTTCATTGAAATCGGACAATATATAAATTTCGACCAATCAGAAGCCAGGAAATAGCGGCCATGTTGACGAATCACGAAACGGAGGTTACGACAATGTTGTTGGTGTAATACTACACATATATATTAAATTTCATTGAAATCGGACAATATATAAATTTCGACCAATCAGAAGCCAGGAAATAGCGGCCATGTTGACGAATCATGAAACGGATGTGACGACAATGTTGTTGGTGTAATACTACACATATATATTAAATTTCATTGAAATCGGACAATATATAAATTTCGACCAATCAGAGGCCTCCATTTTCGTTTCGGTGGCAACCAAACTTTACGAAAATGTTACCATGTTATTCAGCATCCCTTAAAACACCCATGTACCAATTTTTACTGAAATCGGAGACTGAATTTTGAAAACCGGAAATTAGCTCTGGCGGCCATCTTGGACTTCCGGTCCCAGCCCCTAATGAGTATGTGTGTGAAGTTTCGTGAAGATCTGTCCAGTAGTTTTTGAGAAAACGGTCGGAAACCTCCGCGGCGGAAGAAAGTGGAAGAAACAAGAATAATAATAATAATAAGAATAATAATAATAATAATAATAAGAAACCGAGCAAAAACAATATGTCCCCCCACTTCGTTTGGGGGACATAATTACAAAACCCTTACAGACAAAAACAAACAAATTCCGTACATTTGCACAGTATGTAGCAGTTTTTAATAGGCAATCGGACGATTTCATTTCAGGAATACAGCCATGCGTCCTTATAACAACCACACAACAGTTGGAATAATTCATAAGAAAACTTAATGTTGAGATATTGATTATAAATGCATCCTTTTTTCCTCTTGGAAATGGCACTCCAAGTCTTTAAAAGTTTTTTCTTCGGTTTCAAACGGAATACGCACAGAGAATTGTCTCCCTTTGAACACAAGGATTCATAACCTCCACAGGATTTTTTTTTGTTCCCCACATTTTAATGATTTGTCTTGCAAGTTTTTTTTTTACATGGGGGGAAAATGCACTGTATCTCAATGTCTCTTGTAAAATACTTGCCGTATTTTAAATAATCTTCCTTGAATTTGTTTCTCTCTTCTGTCTTTAAACTTGTGAATTGTCCGAGAAAACAAAGACACACCTTTATTTAAAACCCTTGTCTATCCACAAAGAGGCACAGTTGAACAGGCATTTCAGCACAAAGATTTGTCAAATGGAAGTCTAATGTTTTTACCAAACACACCTTCTTCAAACCTTTCAGGGTAAATGAAGTTGAATGCACTTGGCTTGGTCTTCAGTACCTATCAAGTACGAAGAACAGTCTTCCCACCTTGGGTCAAATATATCACTCGTAGGTGCATATTCTTGTGGTCCGTAATTAAAAATTTTCGTGTGTAGCAACTTGATGAATTTATATGAAAACATACGCATTCAATGTAGGTCCATTACACCCTTATATACCCAACATCAGTAAGACTAGTACAATAATTTAAAAAAAAAATCAAAAAGGATGATTCTTCCGAGTTAAAATCAAAGAAAATCAGAATGACCAACTAGTACTGCATAATTTGAATACTTCAGCACAAATTCACTATGATTCCACGTATATGTGTAGGATGTTTTCACGACGCTTCTTTTTCCTGGCGGCAACCTGTTGTTAAGATTTGAATTCCTAGATACAGAATTTAAACGAAGATGTAAAACAATACAATCTTAATATAACAGAATATCAGTTTATAATAAAAATTTTAAAATGACAGAATTTTTGTACGTTTTTTTCCCACAATGCGTTACATCTGGATCATGACACCATATCACTACACTAGTAAAGATCCATGTGTTAAATAAACTGAACGTTTCCTCTCCACACTTGATATTTTATATATAACTTTCAAGTTCCGTGGGGGAAGTCGCAGGTGAGGTCAGTGACCTTTTTTGACCCGGCAAAAACGGGTCGTCCTGCGACACTTCTACTGTCGCTGCTGAGCAGGGCGTTGCTGTTGCTGCTGTTGTTGCTGTTGCTGTGTTGGCGCTTGTTCCGCATCAGCCGGATCCTGAAAGCAGAAAAAAAATTATAAAATGGATTGTCATATAACGAAAAACATACCATTTTAGTCACATACATGTATGCATCGCCTAATTATCAGCACTCTAGTTATTTAAGTTCTAGTTCAACTACTTTTGAGTAGCTTGTGCAAGGGAAATCCAATCCAATTTTAGCGTGGACAGTCCTTGAATTAATTACCTATTTATAGTTATCAGTGTATGCTATCAATTTGTGACCCTTGACCTACTCATTCACCCGTGAAGACACATTTCAACCTTCCCAATTCAAAGGTTCGAACAGTTCATTATCAAATTTCTAGGGTGAATCAGTTAACCAACTGGCAGATAAAAACTATGATATTCTTTGACCCACTCCTAGATTTAAAAGTTCTATTCCAGTAAAACATCTATCCAACCCTAGGACTCTAGGTCCTGGGGTCAGGTAGATATTTAAATAGAAAAGCCCTAACATTGGACCAATGACACAGGATATGAATACTTTAAAGGCCCAATATACGTAACTTCAGGGAAATTTTCGTCATTCTGAAAAATTCTGAAAAAAAATCCAGTTGATAACCATGCATAAATAAGCCTAAAACGAAGTAAACCTGAGCGGTAACTAACAAGAAAGTCTTGACAAAAAAATCCAAAGAATTGAAAATAATTCAGGTGGGGCCCACTTCAACAACAAACCGAAGGTAGAAGACTGTTCGAAATGGACGCGTGTTTACAAATAGCGTGTTTCAACTGCTGCTGTACCGATAACCGCGAAAGAATTCATCTTGAATATTGCTGATATCAGTTAATCTTAACTAAATCTATAAATATAATAAGTTTATTAGACTTAATTTCGCTTCAAGTTTTAACGAAAGTTCACTGAATTCTAACTTCAATATCGTGATAGTCCTGGAAGGAGCTTGATAAGCTTTGGTTACCTCAAACGTCTTGTGTTCATCTCAAATCTTACATCTGGGCCCAGTTGACCAAAAGGTAAACCATAAATCAGTGATTATATTAGTGGATTATTCTCCTGTTACTCAAAAACAAACCCACTGAATTAGTTACAACTTTCAAGATATAAAACATTTTGTAAGGTCAATATACAACATGATGGTGCCTTCTTTGGCAAAGATATGGTGCTGATTTCTATACAGCTATCTCACTGAAACACTGGGTGCACTCGTTTGTAATGGCGGAATTAAGTTCCTGTTTTATGCAAATTCTACCACTTTAGTAAAACAAGAATTACACGTAATTATATGAATCGCCTGTCCCACTTTGTCACTATCAGATCTACATCCAACGATACACATTTACCCCAAGTTTGGCTGTTCTAGCTTTTATCCTTTGTGAGAAACATAGTTTTTTCTTCTAAGTCCAAAAATTTGATGTTTTACCAATACAAAAATTGTTCAAATAGTAGTAAAGAGTGTAATGTATTCAAGTTAACAGCCCATGATAATCATATAACCCGAATTTGGTTGCTCTAGTATTTATAGTAATATAAAATATAAACTTTTTTTATTTTACAACAATTATGAAACACGTTATACAACTTATACTAATCACTCTTGTTGGCCCGGATGTTAGCGTAGGAGGGGTCTTATTGTGGGAGGAAACCGCAGTACCCAGAGAAAACCCACGTGGTCGGGCAGGTGACCCCACACTCCAGTGAAATTTTGGGAGTACTGTACTTTTTATTTTCTATACAACATTTTGTACAAGTCATATCTGAAATCAATGGAAATGACATCACTTTCTGGTTATTTTATGTGATTGGTTTAGCAAATTAAGAGGAATTCACCTCAAAATACACGATATTAACCAAATAAAATTACATAGATTATAAAGAGAGAAAAATGGTGCTTGGGAAAAACATGATATAAAGATTTATTAACAGGAGTGATATTAAATGGAGTCCACTGTATTAACTGGAAAATGTTGAAAATGGAGACGGGACCCCTGTTCTCAAATTCCACTAGTCTGTGTACTAGCTCCGCTCCTATTATTGTCAGACTCAACTTTATTTGAAAATTGGTCAACTTATATTATTAACTAATTTAAAACTAGAAATGTCTGCCAGACACAAATGCCTACCCCCATTGGCTTCATATTGCCAGATTACATACATGTATAACATACCAAACTTCATTTAAATCGGACAATATTCAAATTCCGACCAATCAGAAGCCTTTATTTGGCTGCCATCTTGATTCATAATGCCATATTTATTTTGTTTATAATGAGTGTCGTCAAATATGATCCCTCCCACCAAGTTTCATATACACTTTATAAGTAGAAGAAAATTTATTACAGGATAAGTTTTTTAGCCTAACAGCGGCTGTGACGGCCATCTCGGATGCTTGATCCAGAAAAAAAGAGCAAGGTGCACAATAACTGAATAAGACATCATTCTTATTATGTAAATGTATGCAAAGTTTAATTTGCTGACAATCGCATCAGTAGTTATTTAAATTAGCTGGTTAGATTATCATTGGTAACACTAAATACCCCCCCCCCCTCCCATTTCATGGCGGGGCATACAAATTTAGCCAAAAATGATGGAAGTGTTTAATATTGCTACCAGTAGTTCAAATCATCAATCTTGGAAAAGATATATATATATATGGCCATAATCCTTGTCAGAGATTTATATAAATTCTCATGACTTTTTAAAGTAAAGGATTGTTGGGGAAATTGAACAATGTTGTACCTGAAACAAAGCTGTAGGGCTGAGCAGGTTTACCGTCATATACTGTAGCATAAAGTTTTGATGGTGTATATTGTATGTACCATATGGTGCATTAGTCCTGTAACGGTTTTCTGGGGACTTTCATTTAATTTACCATCCAAACTATTTGTTACATAGAAACATAAAAATTGGAATTCCAATATGTTTTCATTATAATTTCCTATAAGTTTGCTGATCAAGTAGGACAGACATAGCTTCAATCATTAGAGGACAACACAAAGGGAAACTTATGACAGGCCTCTTGTTCATTGGTTTCAGAAAAGAAACAGCAAGAGACCTTTAGCTAGCTCAAACATTCGATCAAGGTGGTATACAATGGTACTTTTGATTTTGTGGTACGTATACCCAGCTCTACAAAGCTGGCAGTGTGGGTCCACCACTGATAATTCATAATGAATTTAATCTGATTAAAATACAGATCCTTGTTCTCAGGACCTGACAACATCCCTTAAGAGGTCATGTTCAGATGACGAGATGACTATATGGACAAATGTGAATATGCAAGCTTTGTCGCCTCAAATATTCACCTTCAAGATTCAGAAAGTAATTTGATTGGTTAATGCAAAAGGTCACTGGGACGTGACCTCTATAGGATTTCCTCGGATCAACGCAGCAGAGATAAGTTTACCGAACGGCGTGGAGATCAAGATATGATTTTAATCAGATTGATAATGAATTATTTGAATCATTGAATTGGAGTTCTTGTGTCTTCATGTGTGAATGAGTTAATATTCAGAGAGCACAATAAACATTATAATTAGTTGGTGGCACAATGGATGCCAGGAAGTTAAAGAATTGTATATGTACATGTACATGCAAGCATTACTGCCTTCAGACTAATATTTGTAAACCTTCCAAGCATCAACAAAAATATTTATTATCTATTATGATGTGGGTGGGGGTTATCCTTGAGCAGGCCATTACTTAATGATTAGGCCATTGCCCCCCTCAAAACCGAAATTGACCTCTCAGTATTCAAATTTTACTTTTAGAATGCCAAGGCCTATCTAAATCTTAATTTTGATATACATATACACAGTCAAACATGTCTATAAAGGAAACCCAAGGGACAGAGCAAAAGTGTCCTTTATAGACAGGTGTCCTTTATACAGAGGTCAATTATATAGTAAATTGTACATAATGGGTCTGACGAGTCTGCCCTTATAGGCAAGTGTCCTCCTTTAGAGCAGGTTTAATTTAACTGTATGTAATTGACACAAAATTACAGAAATTGTTCACAACTCTGAAATTGCAGAAGCTCCCTGTAATGTACATTTCATTTGTATCTTTGAAACCGTTACAGATTTTTTTTTTATCAAGTTTTTTCTTGTTCTCTTTTTGTGTTGAATTTCTGTAGTTTAACAGGTTGAGGTATACACAGTAGACTGAAGTTTAATATAGTTTTGCTATACCAGCACATCACGACCAAACTTACAATATAAATCCAGGGATGTACTGTGTGCAGGCCCGATTTCAACAATGTTTAAAATGCCAGCAGGAAAGCATCACAGAACTTAAGGGGGGGGGGGGGGGGGGACTTAAGTGTAGGAACTTACGTAACTCTTTCGTAATTAATGCTTTTTTATATGCAGATTTTTAGTGAAGGAATTTCCTTAATTTAATCAAAAAATATGTTATGAAACTCAGGCCAGTTCCAATAGTCCAACAACAATGACCTAAGATTTATGATTGTTTTCTTCAACAAATCGTACATGTGCTTTCTTGACTTGGAGCATTGTTGTTTTTTTTTCTTCAGATTCTGTTGTAATCATATACTATATAAGGGCACAGGTGGTTGGGATGAAAAAACGAAATAACTTGAAAATATTCTCAGTGTGTGCTAAACTTTCTAAACCTTTACATGACATTTGGGCAGGTAATCCGTAACATTTACACGTCCAAAATAATTTTTACAGGTAACAAACAAAAATCACTAAAAAAAGTTAAAAAGTTACAAGGTTCTTTCATACAAAATCTGACTTAAACAGGGATTTCTTCAATTTTGTTAAATGTTTACACCACTGATTTTGTTAACGGTTGATCTATGACTGGAAGAAAATTTGCATGCCTTCCGTTCGACGTTTACGATATTTCTATGTAGGGCTTAAAGCCTTCCTCTTTTCTTTCACCTCTTAACTCGACAATTTAGGTTTTTTTAAATGCTTAAGCGGAAACTCCACCCGAAACATATACTTTTAGAACAGGAAATGAATGGCGAGATGTAACTAAAGAAACAAATGCAGAACATTTTTTTCTGGATTTGTTCTTATTTTTTAACCGGACATTTGGGCATTTCAAATGTATTTCACCAGTCCAAAATGATTCCCCACCCCCCCTGACAATGTTTGGCACACACTGTATTCTTCAATTCAGCCTTTAGATGCTTTCCTCTAAAAATTTCTACTATAGGTTAGAAATATTATTTGGGGATTAACACTAATGGTAGCCCTGCACGACTGCCATAAAAAAGTCGGGCTGCCAAGATGTCCAATGCTAGTAGCCCAGTTGGCTGCTAGATATTCGATTCATGTGCATGATCTTTAACAGAGGTTTTCTTCAATCCTTGCTGCATGTTTGTTATTTCAAGTTGACTAGGCCTGCTGTAAATGTAAACTTTTTTTCTAATCATTTTCATGTATTTCCCCCCAGAAAACCTCAGGTAGCGGACCCCCATTTCATGCGTACACCCGTGCTTGCGCCGCTCACACCGGGCTGCCACATCCTAGTTTTAGAACCTGGCACCCCACAGGGCTACAACTTATTACAAAGTTAGTGTCAATCCCTGATATTTGTGAAACTGTAACTATTCTCATGGTTTGTGCAGCCCCCTTGGGACAGTAGGGATGCATATATAAAGCTTATAACTAAATAGAACAATTAAAATGACAAGAGTTTCAAATTGGGACAAATATGAACTGCAGAGAATCATTCCCATGTGTGGGGAAAGTTATCATGTATTCTCTCTACATTAAATTGATCCACTTTTCAAACGGTTCTTATACTACATGTATAATACAATAAATATTGGGCATCATGATTTTTTTTGGTTTTCAATCAGCAGCCTTCACTTTCTCCTTAGCTCCTGATCTTGCGCCTACGGTTACCAAAACATTTATTTGAACTGAAAGACAGGAATCTCAATTCACCTCTTCCTCTTGGCGTTTCTCGTAGTGACCAAAGTCATCAAATATGGAAGTTGTGTGACGGTAGGAGTGAAGGAGCTTCAACACCTGCTTCCCTTTCTCTGGTGGCACTTCCTGTGTATCACGAGAGTTTGTGACGGGCTTGTTTTCATTGTTCTCCAGACGAATGTGCCTAAGTTGGCTGTTGGGAACGTCCTTCACATATATCCATTTGACCTCGAACTGACCTTTCCATTTGTCCTGGGCCCAAACCCCTGGACTGCGATTGTAGTCCAGTGTCGACATCATCTGTGCCATGCCACAGAAGTGTCCACTGCCATTGACACTATAGAAAAGGTAGATGGGTCCCTTGCTTTCACGCTCCTTGTATGCACTATCCAGTCTCTTATTTCCATGCTCAGTACTACACCAAATGCTATACTTGATAGAACGATGAATATCGTCCTCCGAGTAGCTCTTGATGACAAAAAACCTGGCTCCGCGAGGGTTCATATTGAAATCCTTGGGGTTGTATTGGTTGGCAGAACGTAGTTTTTCTAACACAGGGTGAGCAGAAGCCCCTTGTTGAGGGCTCGTAATTGAAGCTAGTCCAGAATTTCCAGCGCTTGACGATTGATTAGAGTGGCCTGAATTGGAACTAGAATTGTACGAGTTCATGCCGGACCTACGTGGTACGTTCCATGTTCGTCCCTGTCCGTTGCCTTGCTTGTTTCCTCCGTTGTTGCGGGTGTCCCATGTCCCAATGTCCATATTTTGCTTGTTGTTGGGATTCATTGGGGCCCTGGGAATAGTCCGATGTTTCAGTTGGGGCTGGGGACGAGCAGGCTGACTGGCGATCGCAGCCCAAGACGCCTTTTTAGGAGCTTGAGACGTCACAGGCACATGCTGAACAGGTCCTGCAGATACTGGTGCTCCACTCATGTCCCCCTGTATATGACCTTGGTCATTAACAGTCACACCATGAGCGTCCACCTGTTTATCACTGATATTCATGCCTTTTAGTCCCTGTTCCACCCCCGCCATGTTAGGGTCACGCTCAAACTCACCACCGTTCATTGTGTAGGGATCTGCAGGAATCATGGTTTCAGGCCGATAGTAATCGTCAGGGTAGCCCCTAGCGTCTTTCCTAGCCTGTCCGGCAGCATTACCCCAATAGTCACTCCCCGAATAATCAGTCCATCCGAATTGAGGGTAACCAAATCCTGCACTACTGAACATTCCATTGTAATCGTAACTTCCAATTGAGAACATTGTGGCATCACCTCCATTAGACCATGCTCCGCCCTCACTTAGTCCTTGTCCCAAATAAGGGAAAGACATAGAAGGATTATAATAATTTGGCATGAAGGTATCAGAAACTCCAGGGCTCGACATTGGTCCAGTACTGTATCCAGCCTGCAAAACACAACAATTTATGAATGTTTAATTAACAACATCTATATCTTAAGCTAGGTGTCATCAAGTTGATATTTTCGAAACTTCCATTTCAAATCTGTGGCGAGTGATCTTGGAAACTGTACAGCATTAGCAATTTAGTAAACAAAATTTCAAGAATAAACAGCATTTTATAAATTTATACCAGGATAGGTGTCTAGGTAGACATTGATTTGATGGTAAGTATAGGAAATAACATCGACAAGAAAATTTAAGATCAAATTTGATTCCTAATCAATTTTGGTATTTTTGACATTGTCAAAACACAAGAGCATAGAATTGATGCCCCCACCTTCATATTCTACAAAGGACGGAAGATGGGTCTTTTTCTATAATATGTAACATGCAGTCTGGAAATCTTGACAAGTCACCCCATGGCCTACTTATATGAGGTTAATATATGGAGACTGCCCAGGTGGGAAATTTCAAAACATTCGAAACCGAGGAGACTACTGACATATGCATGGGAGCTGTTGATATGAGTTTGGTACCTATTAATCAATATTTGCAAGATAATGTTGTATGTCAACTTTGCTGTCAGCACCTGGGACCATGAGCCATATAAACGCATAAAAATTCTCAATGCTCAAAACAATATTACACAGAGAAAGAACGAATGGCCAATAGCTATTTCTAAAACAGTAGTAAATGGCCCATACACACAGCATTCTTCCCTATCCCTGCCAAACAGTGTCAGATAGTTCCACGTTCTCATAGGAATGTGCTCTGGCCCAACACCAGACATCTAGCTGTCAAAAAGTCCAAATCTGGTGTTAGGACCAGAGGAAACTCGGCTAAATGTCAGGACACGTCATGCAACTTGGCCATTGCTGCGCCCTTACAGTACATGTAGTAGGTATTCCAACATTACACTAGCAATCAACTAGAGTTGTTACCCTTTCTTACAATTACCTGATGGGCAGCTGGCTGCTGGAGATATGGGTCAAACTCCTCCTCCTTCACACTTTCTTTAACAGCTCCATTCGCCACTACAATAAATATAGTGGACACATTAAATTTTGTGACTAAATCTGCTTTCATAAACAACTTACCTTTTAATTAAAAACTTGTCATTTAATCCAAGTTTTCATGAAAGTTTTCGAAATTATTTATTTCACAACAATTATTAATCATGTTATTCAAACTTTATTACAGTGCAACTCAAAGTACACTGGGCTTCATTTTGAAGGAAACCCAGATAAAGCTAGCATGCCCTGCAGTAGATATTGGAGACTGTCGTTTCTCTTTTTGTTTTGGTCTGTGGCATACCACGAAACGTCGAAAGTAAAACTAATTTTTCTAAATCATATCTCATTTTGAAAATTTATAAATCTGTCTTATATAAATTGTTCCTCAAAATTGATCGATTCAATTTTTTTTATTAATTATTGATCCTTACGCATCACGATTAGTCATAGAAACACCCCTTTCCTGGAATACACAAGTTTGAAGGAAGCCAAAACGCAATACACAACATATGGGAGGGCGTGTGCACTAACTACATGGACCAAACGTAACCGGGGAAGATAAGCATTAAAATAATTGACACGTGTACAATTAGTGTGCAAAGTTGCTGAATGGGCTTGGGCCAAGACCTGTTGATCTGGGATTCAGTACACGAGGCACTGGCTACACTGGGTCATTCGCGTTCACCAAGTTATTTACCTTGGTTTGGCTGTCCTTTTGTCCTCTGTTAATCAGCATTGTACATGAAAATAAACAAAACGGACAGAATTAAGATCAACAACAATCAACATGAACAAAGAATAATTACAAGGAAATCGGACAAACATTTTACATGCGACCATCTTGAATACGTAGGAAATGGCGCATGGCTTTCGTGGCTTTCCCCACCTGATCAATGCTAGCCGACATCACACTAATTCGGTCCTCCTAGATGTCTCTCACAATGAAACAATAAGTCTATTCAAGTCTTAAAAGTTTGAGGTTTCACAATATTTTTCACTCCACTATATCCAGTCCTGTTGTACACGTAAATTCCAACGAAATTCCCCGAAAAAATGCTTCCTTTCCCACAACAATGGCGGCGGCTATACATGTGCCTCGTTCCCGCGTCCATTCACGTGACATATGTGCTGACGTCACATCGCGGATAAGGCAGGTGAGTTCAATATGAACTAGTGCTGGAGGCCATAGGTGTGTAAACAATTTGAGAAAATGTCACAGAAGTCCAAAATGTCGGCTTAATAGGCGAATAATTCTTGAGGCGAGTTCTCTTAAATAAACACAAATTCATTAAATTGATGACAACTTGCATACATAATACAATCATTCGATATAGTGAGTTTTATTTTCTACTTATACTGTACATGTTGTGTCTTTAAAAATAGGCATGTTTGAACATGTTGGACATGTTTCAAATCTTGGTTTAAAAACAATAAATGCAACATTTAATTTTTTTGCTTGAAAGACTAACATGACATTGTATACATTAATTACCGTCCCGATGCGATCCCGTAAAAGTTAAAATAGGCGTATTTCTTACAAGTAAAATTGGTCGGTAAATTCTGGAATTTACCATTATATTTGATGTCAACAGGGACTGGGGTACATAATTTCTATAATGAGATTCTGTCCAGTTACAGATATATAAACTAGGAAATCTATAAACTTCAGAGTTCAAAGCTGCATATATATTGAATATTTGAAATTGTTACTTTTATTTTTAATCTAGTTCCGTGCTTTTAAAAAATAATTCGATCATATTTTTTTGTCCTTTAATCAAATTTAGCCATACAAATTTTAGATGATAAGGACCCCCCACCCCATCCCTCATTACAAAAATAATGATAATAATAATAAATAGATAAGACACTTAATTATTAACAATGAAAATTAAAAAAAATATGTATTCAACAAATAACAAACTGTTTGTTTTGAATTGGACAAAACAAAATTCCAGTACGTGCCTCCGAAATATGATGGTCACCATTCATTGCTCAGCTTTGAACTTCCAGGTCATAATAACATGGTCATTGATTACATGTAAATGGAAGCTGTCCTTTCCTAACCATCAAATTAAGACATATTTTACAATTTTATGGAGTTAACATTAACTTCAATCCGGAAGTTTGACTTGATTTGATAACCAAATTATTACAAAGATATGAATTTAACTCAATCATGGAACAAAGGAATAAAAAAAAACTTACATGTAAAATAGTATTAAGAATAAGTTTCGAGGTGACGATTTCAGCAAAACATTTGGCCCATATAAAACCCCCGAAACACATATCAATCTTCACCATATCACACCCCATACAACAAATATCAGTCTTCACTATATCATACCCCACAACACATATAAGTCTTCACCATATCACACCCACACAACACATATCAGTCTTCACCATATCACATCACACACAACACATATCAGTCTTCACCATATCACACCCACACAACACATATCAGTCTTCACCATATCACATCACACACAACACATATCAGTCTTCACCATATCACACCCCACACAACACATATCTGTCTTCACTATATCACACCCCACACAACACATATCAGTTTTCACCATATCACACCCCGTACAATACATATCAGTCTTCACCATATCACACCCAACACAATACATATCAGACTCACCATATCACACCCCACACAATACATATCAGACTCACCATATCACACCCCATACAACACATATCAGACTCACCATATCACACCCCACACAACACATATCAGACTCACCATATCACACCCTACATAACACATATCAGTCTTCACCATACCACACTCCACACAACACATATCAGTCTTCACCATATCACACCACACACAACACATATCAGTCTTCACCATATCACACTCCACACAACACATATCAGTCTTCACCATATCACACCCCACACAATACATATCAGACTCACCATATCACACCCCACACAACACATATCAGCCTTCACCATATCATACCGCACACAACACATATCAGTCTTCACCATATCACACCCCACACAACACATATCAGTCTTCACCATATCACACCCAACACAACACATATCAGTCTTCACCATATCACACTCCACACAAGACATATCTGTTTCACCATATCACACCCACACAACACATATCAGTCTTCACCATATCACACCCCATACAACACATATCAGTCTTCACCATTTCACACCCCATACAACACATATCAGTCTTCACCATATCACACCCTACACAACACATATCAGACTCACCACATCACACCCCACACAACACATATCTGTCTTCACCATATCACACCCCACACAATATATATCAGTCTTCACCATATCACACCCCACACAATATATATCAGTATTCACCATATCACACCTATCACAACACATATCAGACTCACCACATCACACCCTACACAACACATATCAGTCTTCACCACATCACACCCCACACAACACATATCAGTCTTCACCATATCACACCCCACAAAACACATATCAGACTCACCATATCACACCCCACACAACACATATCAGTCTTCACCATATCACACCCCACACAACACATATCAGTCTTCACCATATCACACCCCACAAAACACATATCAGTCTTCACCATATCACACCCCACACAACACATATCTGTCTTCACAATATCACACCCCGTACAATACATATCAGTCTTCACCATATCACACCCAACACAATACATATCAGACTCACCATATCACACCCCACACAATACATATCAGACTCACCATATCACACCCCATACAACACATATCAGACTCACCATATCACACCCCACACAACACATATCAGACTCACCATATCACACCCTACATAACACATATCAGTCTTCACCATACCACACTCCACACAACACATATCAGTCTTCACCATATCACACCACACACAACACATATCAGTCTTCACCATATCACACTCCACACAACACATATCAGTCTTCACCATATCACACCCCACACAATACATATCAGACTCACCATATCACACCCCACACAACACATATCAGCCTTCACCATATCATACCACACACCACACATATCAGTCTTCACCATATCACACCCCACACAACACATATCAGTCTTCACCATATCACACCCAACACAACACATATTAGTCTTCACCATATCACACTCCACACAAGACATATCTGTTTCACCATATCACACCCACACAACACATATCAGTCTTCACCATATCACACCCCATACAACACATATCAGTCTTCACCATTTCACACCCCATACAACACATATCAGTCTTCACCATATCACACCCCACACAACACATATCAGTCATCACCATATCACACCACACACAACACATATCAGTCTTCACCATATCACACCCCACACAACACATATCAGTCTTCACCATATCACACCCCACACAACACATATCAGTCTTCACCATTTCACACCCCATACAACACATATCAGTCTTCACCATATCACTCCCCACACAACATATATCAGTCTTCACCATATCACACCCCACACAACACATATCAGTCTTCACCATTTCACACCCCATACAACACATATCAGTCTTCACCATATCACTCCCCACACAACACATATCAGTCTTCACCATATCACTCCCCACACAACCCATATCAGTCTTCACCATATCACACCCCACACAACACATATCAGTCTTCACCATATCACACCCTACAAAACACATATCAGACTCACCATATCACACCCCACACAACACATATCAGTCTTCACTATATCATACCCCACAACACAAATCAGTCTTCACCATATCACACCCCACACAACACATATCAGTCTTCACTATATCATACCCCACAACACATATCAGTCTTCACCATATCACACCCTACAAAACACATATCAGTCTTCACCATATCACACCCCACACAACACATATCTGTCTTCACAATATCACACCCCGTACAATACATATCAGTCTTCACCATATCACACCCAACACAATACATATCAGACTCACCATATCACACCCCACACAATACATATCAGACTCACCATATCACACCCCATACAACACATATCAGACTCACCATATCACACCCAACACAACACATATCAGACTCACCATATCACACCCCACACAACACATATCAGTCTTCACCATATCACACTCCACACAACACATATCAGTCTTCACCATATCACACCCCACACAATACATATCAGTCATCACCATATCACACCCCACACAACACATATCAGCCTTCACCATATCATACCCCACACAACACATATCAGTCATCACCATATCACACCCCACACAATACATATCAGTCATCACCATATCACACCCCACACAACACATATCAGACTCACCATATCACACCCCACACAACACATATCAGTCTTCACCATATCACACCCAACACAACACATATCAGTCTTCACCATATCACACTCCACACAACACATACCAGTCTTCACCATATCACACCCCACACAACACATATCAGCCTTCACCATATCATACCCCACACAACACATATCAGACTCACCACATCACACCCCACACAACACATATCAGTCTTCACCACATCACACCCAACACAACACATATCTGTCTTCACCATATCACACCCCACACAACACATATCAGCCTTCACCATATCATACCCCACACAACACATATCTGTCTTCACCATATCACACTCAACACAACACATATCAGTCTTCACCATATCACACTCCACACAACACATACCAGTCTTCACCATATCACACCCCACACAACACATATCAGCCTTCACCATATCATACCCCACACAACACATATCAGTATTCACCATATCACACCCCACACAACACATATCAGTCTTCACCACATCACACCCCACACAACACATATCAGTCTTCACCATATCACACCCAACACAACACATATCAGTCTTCACCATATCACATCACACACAACACATATCAGTCTTCACCATATCACACCCCACACAACACATATCAGTATTCACCATATCACACCCCACAACACATATCAGTCTTCACCACATCACACCACACACAACACATATCAGTCTTCACCATATCACACCACGAACAACACATATCAGTCTTCACCATATCACTCCACACACAACACATATCAGTCTTCACCATATCACTCCACACACAACACATATCAGTCTTCACCATATCACACCACGAACAACACATATCAGTCTTCACCATATCACACCCCACAACACATATCAGTCTTCACCACATCACACCACACACAACACATATCAGTCTTCACTATATCACACTCCACACAACACATATCAGTCTTCACCATATCACACCACGAACAACACATATCAGTCTTCACCACATCACACCACACACAACACATATCAGTATTCACCATATCACACCCCACAACACATATCAGTCTTCACCACATCACACCACACACAACACATATCAGTCTTCACCATATCACACCACGAACAACACATATCAGTCTTCACCACATCACACCACACACAACACATATCTGTCTTCACCATATCACACACCACAAAACACATATCAGTCTTCACCATATCACACCCCACAAAACACATATCAGTCTTCACCATATCACACCCCACACAACACATATCTGTCTTCACCATATCACACCACACACAACACATATCAGTCTTCACCATATCACACCACACACAACACAAATCATTCTTCACCATATCACACCCCACACAACATATATCAGTCTTCACCATATCACACCCCACACAACACATATCAGTCTTCACCATTTCACACCCCATACAACACATATCAGTCTTCACCATATCACTCCCCACACAACACATATCAGTCTTCACCATATCACTCCCCACACAACCCATATCAGTCTTCACCATATCACACCCCACACAACACATATCAGTTTTCACCATATCACACCCCAAACAACACATAGCAGTCTTCACCATTTCACACCCCATACAACACATATCAGACTCACCATATCACACCACACACAACACATATCAGTCTCATCATATCACACCCCACACAACACATATCAGTCTTCACCATATCACACCACACAATACATATCAGACTCACCATATCACACCCCACACAACACATATCAGACTCACCATATCACACCCCACACAACACATATCAGTCTTCACCATATCACACCCCACACAACACATATCAGACTCACCATATCACACCCCACACAACACATATCAGACTCACCATATCACACCCCACACAACACATATCAGACTCACCATATCACTCCAACACAACACATATCTGTCTTCACCATATCACACCCCACATACCACATATCTGTCTTCACCATATCACACCCCACACAACACATATCAGTCTCACCATATCACACCCCACACAACACATATCAGTCTTCACCATATCACACCCCACACAACACATATCAGTCTTCACCATATCACACCTCACACAACACATATCAGACTCACCATATCACACCCCACACAACACATATCAGTCTTCACCATATCTCACCCTACACAACACATATCAGTCTTCACCATATCACACCCCACACAACACATATCTGTCTTCACCACATCACAACTCACATAACACATATCAGTCTTCATCATATCACACCCCACACAACACATATCAGTCTTCACTATATCACACCCCACACAACACATATCAGTCATCACCATATCACACCCCACATAACACATATCAGACTCACCATATCACACCCCACACAACACATATCAGCCGTCACCATATCACACCCAACACAACACATATCAGTCTTCACCATAACACACCCCAAACAACACATATCAATCTCCACCATATCACACCCCACACAACACATATCAGTCTCACCATATCACACCCCATACAACACATATCAGTCTTCACCATATCACACCCCACACAACACATATCAGTCTTCACCATATCACACCCCACACAACACATATCAGACTCACCATATCACACCCCACACAACACATATCAGTCTTCACCATATCACACCCTACACAACACATATCTGTCTGCACCATATCACACCCCACACACCACATATCAGTCTTCACCATATCACACCCCACACAACACATATCAGACTCACCATATCACACCCCACACAACACATATCAGACTCACCATATCACTCCAACACAACACATATCTGTCTTCACCATATCACACCCCACATACCACATATCAGTCTTCACCATATCACACCCCACACAACACATATCAGTCTTCACCATATCACACCCCACACAACACATATCAGACTCACCATATCACACCCCACACAACACATATCTGTCTTCACCATATCACACCCCACACAACACATATCAGTCTTCACCATATCACACCCCACACAACACATATCAGTCTTCACCATATCATACCCCACACAACACATATCAGTTTTCACCATATCACACCCCACACAACACATATCAGACTCACCATATCACACCCCACACAACACATATCTGTCTTCACCATATCACACCACACACACCACATATCAGTCTTCACCATATCATACCCCACACAACACATATCAGTTTTCACCATATCACACCCCACACAACACATATCAGTCTTCACCATATCACACCCCACACAACACATATCAGACTCACCAAATCACACCCCACACAACACATATCAGACTCACCATATCACACCCCACACAACACATATCAGACTCACCATATCACACCCCACACAACACATATCAGACTCACCATATCACACCCCACACAACACATATCAGTCTCACCATATCACACCCCACACAACACATATCAGTCTTCACCATATCACACCCCACACAACACATATCAGTCTTCACCATATCACACCCCACACAACACATATCTGTCTTCACCACATCACACCCCACACAACACATATCAGTCTTCACCATATCACACCCCACACAACACATATCAGTCTTCACCATATCACACCCCACACAACACATATCAGTCTTCACCATATCACACCCCACACAACACATATCAGTCTTCACCATATCACACCCCACACAACACATATCAGTCTTCACTATATCACACCCCACACAACACATATCAGTCATCACCATATCACACCCCATACAACACATATCAGACTCACCATATCACACCCCACACAACACATATCAGCCGTCACCATATCACACCCAACACAACACATATCAGTCTTCACCATAACACACCCCAAACAACACATATCAATCTCCACCATATCACACCCCACACAACACATATCAGTCTCACCATATCACACCCCATACAACACATATCAGTCTTCACCATATCACACCCCACACAACACATATCAGTCTTCACCATATCACACCCCACACAACACATATCAGACTCACCATATCACACCCCACACAACACATATCAGTCTTCACCATATCACACCCTACACAACACATATCTGTCTGCACCATATCACACCCCACACACCACATATCAGTCTTCACCATATCACACCCCACACAACACATATCAGACTCACCATATCACACCACACACAACACATATCAGTCTTCACCATATCACACCCCACATAACACATATCAGTCTTCACCATATCACACCCCACACAACACATATCTGTCTTCACCATATCACACCCCACACACCACATATCAGTCTTCACAATATCACACCCCACACAACACATATCAGACTCACCATATCACACCGCACAGAACACATATCAGTCTCACCATATCACACCCCACACAATACATATCAGACTCACCATATCACACCACACACAACACATATCAGTCTCATCATATCACACCCCACACAACACATATCAGTCTTCACTATATCACATCCCACACAACACATATCAGACTCACCATATCACACCCCACACAATACATATCAGTCTTCACCATATCACACACCACACAATACATATCAGACTCACCATATCACACCCCACATAACACATATCAGACTCACCATATCACACCCCACACAACACATATCAGTCTTCACCATATCACACCCCACACAACACATATCAGACTCACCATATCACACCCCACACAACACATATCAGTCTTCACCATATCACACCACACACAACACATATCAGACTCACCATATCACACCCCACACAACACATATCTGTCTTCACCATATCACACCCCACACAACACATATCAGACTCACCATATCACACCCCACACAACACATATCAGTCTTCACCATATCACACCCCACACAAAACATATCAGTCTTCACCATATCACACCTATCACAACACATATCAGTCTTCACAATATGACACCCCACACAACACATATCAGTCTTCACCATACCACACCCCACACAAAACATATCAGTCTTCACTATATCACACCCAACACAACACATATCAGTCTTCACCATATCACACTCCACACAAGACATATCTGTTTCACCATATCACACCCACACAACACATATCAGTCTGCACCATATCACACCCCACACAACACATATCGGTCTTCACCATATCACACCCCATAGAAAACATATCAGTCTTCACCATATCAAACCCCATACAACACATATCAGTCTTTACCATATCACACCACACACAACACATATCTGTCTTCACCATATCACACCCCACACAACACATATCAGTCTTCACCATATCACACCCCACACAACACATATCAGACTCACCATATCACACCCCACACAACACATATCAGACTCACCATATCACACCCCACACAACACATATCAGACTCACCATATCACACCCTACACAACACATATCAGACTCACCATATCACACCCCACACAACACATATCAGACTCACCATATCACTCCAACACAACACATATCTGTCTTCACCATATCACACCCAATACAACACATATCAGACTCACCATATCACTCCAACACAACACATATCTGTCTTCACCATATCACACCACACACAACACAAATCATTCTTCACCATATCACACCCCACACAACATATATCAGTCTTCACCATATCACACCCCACACAACACATATCAGTCTTCACCATTTCACACCCCATACAACACATATCAGTCTTCACCATATCACTCCCCACACAACACATATCAGTCTTCACCATATCACACCCCACACAACCCATATCAGTCTTCACCATATCACACCCCACACAACACATATCAGTTTTCACCATATCACACCCCATACAACACATATCAGTCTTCACCATTTCACACCCCATACAACACATATCAGACTCACCATATCACACCACACACAACACATATCAGTCTCATCATATCACACCCCACACAACACATATCAGTCTTCACCATATCACACCCCACACAACACATATCAGTCTTCACCATATCACACCCCACAATACATATCAGACTCACCATATCACACCCCACACAACACATATCAGACTCACCATATCACACCCCACACAACACATATCAGTCTTCACCATATCACACCCCACACAACACATATCAGACTCACTATATCACACCCCACACAACACATATCAGACTCACCATATCACACCCCACTCAACACATATCAGACTCACCATATCACTCCAACACAACACATATCTGTCTTCACCATATCACACCCCACATACCACATATCAGTCTTCACCATATCACACCCCACACAACACATATCAGTCTTCACCATATCACACCCCACACAACACATATCAGACTCACCATATCATACCCCACACAACACATATCAGTCTTCACCATATCACACCCCACACAACACATATCAGACTCACCATATTACACCCCACACAACACATATCTGTCTTCACCATATCACACCGCACACAACATATATCAGTCTTCACCATATCATACCCCACACAACACATATCAGTTTTCACCATATCACACCCCACACAACACATATCAGTCTTCACCATATCACACCCCACACAACACATATCAGACTCACCAAATCACACCCCACACAACACATATCAGTCTTCACCATATCACACCCCACACAACACATATCAGACTCACCATATCACACCCCACACAACACATATCAGACTCACCATATCACTCCAACACAACACATATCAGTCTCACCATATCACACCCCATACAACACATATCAGACTCACCATATCACTCCAACACAACACATATCTGTCTTCACCATATCACACCACACACAACACAAATCATTCTTCACCATATCACACCCCACACAACATATATCAGTCTTCACCATATCACACCCCACACAACACATATCAGTCTTCACCATTTCACACCCCATACAACACATATCAGTCTTCACCATATCACTCCCCACACAACACATATCAGTCTTCACCATATCACTCCCCACACAACCCATATCAGTCTTCACCATATCACACCCCACACAACACATATCAGTTTTCACCATATCACACCCCATACAACACATATCAGTCTTCACCATTTCACACCCCATACAACACATATCAGACTCACCATATCACACCACACACAACACATATCAGTCTCATCATATCACACCCCACACAACACATATCAGTCTTCACCATATCACACCCCACACAACACATATCAGTCTTCACCATATCACACCCCACAATACATATCAGACTCACCATATCACACCCCACACAACACATATCAGACTCACCATATCACACCCCACACAACACATATCAGTCTTCACCATATCACACCCCACACAACACATATCAGACTCACCATATCACACCCCACACAACACATATCAGACTCACCATATCACACCCCACTCAACACATATCAGACTCACCATATCACTCCAACACAACACATATCTGTCTTCACCATATCACACCCCACATACCACATATCAGTCTTCACCATATCACACCCCACACAACACATATCAGTCTTCACCATATCACACCCCACACAACACATATCAGTCTTCACCATATCACACCCCACACAACACATATCAGACTCACCATATCACACCCCACACACCACATATCAGTCTTCACAATATCACACCCACACAACACATATCTGTCTTCACCATATCACACCGCACACAACATATATCAGTCTTCACCATATCATACCCCACACACCACATATCAGTCTTCACCATATCACACCCCACACAACACATATCAGTCTTCACCATATCATACCCCACACAACACATATCAGTCTTCACCATATCACACCCCACACAACACATATCAGTCTTCACCATATCACACTCCACACAATACATATCAGTCTTCACCATATCACACCGCACACAACATATATCAGTCTTCACCATATCATACCCCACACAACACATATCAGTTTTCACCATATCACACCCCACACAACACATATCAGTCTTCACCATATCACACCCCACACAACACATATCAGACTCACCAAATCACACCCCACACAACACATATCAGTCTTCACCATATCACACCCCACACAACACATATCAGACTCACCATATCAAACCCCACACAACACATATCAGACTCACCATATCACACCCCACACAACACATATCAGTCTCACCATATCACACCCCACACAACACATATCAGTCTTCACCATATCACACCCCACACAACACATATCAGTCTTCACCATATCACACCCCACACAACACATATCAGACTCACCATATCACACCCCACACAACACATATCAGTCTTCACCATATCACTCCCCACACAACACATATCAGACTTACCATATCACACCCCACACAACACATATCAGTCTTCACCATATCACACCCCACACAACACATATCACACTCACCATATCACACCCCACACAACACATATCAGTCTTCACCATATCACACCCCACACAACACATATCAGTCTTCACCATATCACACCCCACACAACACATATCAGTCTTCACCATATCACACCCTACACAACACATATCAGACTCACTATATCACACACCACACAACACATATCAGTCTTCACCATATCACACCCCACACAACACATATCAGTCTTCACCATACCACACCCCACACAACACATATCAGTCTTCACCATATCACACCCCACACAACACATATCAGTCTTCACCATATCACATCCCACACAACACATATCTGTCTTCACCACATCACACCCCACACAACACATCAGTCTTCACCATATCACACCTATCACAACACATATCAGTCTTCACTATATCACACCCCACACAACACATATCAGTCTTCACCATACCACACCCCACACAACACATATCAGTCATCACCATATCACACCCCACATAACACATATCAGTCTTCATCATATCACACCCCACACAACACATATCAGTCTTCACTATATCACACCCCACACAACACATATCAGTCATCACCATATCACACCTATCACAACACATATCAGTCTTCACTATATCACACCCCACACAACACATATCAGTCTTCACCATACCACACCCCACACAAAACATATCAGTCTTCACTATATCACACCCAACACAACACATATCAGTCTTCACCATATCACACCCCACACAACACATATCAGTCTCACCATATCACACCCCATACAACACATATCAGTCTTCACCATATCACACCCCACACAACACATATCAGTCTTCACCATATCACACCCCACACAACACATATCAGACTCACCATATCACACCCCACACAACACATATCAGTCTTCACCATATCACACCCTACACAACACATATCTGTCTGCACCATATCACACCCCACACACCACATATCAGACTCACCATATCACACCCCACACAACACATATCAGTCTTCACCATATCACTCCCCACACAACACATATCAGACTCACCATATCACACCCCACACAACACATATCAGTCTTCACCATATCACACCCCACACAACACATATCACACTCACCATATCACACCCCACACAACACATATCAGTCTTCACCATATCACACCCCACACAACACATATCAGTCTTCACCATATCACACCCCACACAACACATACCAGACTCACCATATCACACCCCACACAACACATATCAGTCTTCACCATATCACACCCCACACAACACATATCAGTCTTCACCATATCACACCCCACACAACACATATCACACTCACCATATCACACCCCACACAACACATATCAGTCTTCACCATATCACACCCCACACAACACATATCAGTCTTCACCATATCACACCCCACACAACACATACCAGACTCACCATATCACATCCCACACAACACATATCTGTCTTCACCACATCACACCCCACACAACACATCAGTCTTCACCATATCACACCTATCACAACACATATCAGTCTTCACTATATCACACCCCACACAACACATATCAGTCTTCACCATACCACACCCCACACAACACATATCAGTCATCACCATATCACACCCCACATAACACATATCAGTCTTCATCATATCACACCCCACACAACACATATCAGTCTTCACTATATCACACCCCACACAACACATATCAGTCATCACCATATCACACCTATCACAACACATATCAGTCTTCACTATATCACACCCCACACAACACATATCAGTCTTCACCATACCACACCCCACACAAAACATATCAGTCTTCACTATATCACACCCAACACAACACATATCAGTCTTCACCATATCACACCCCACACAACACATATCAGTCTCACCATATCACACCCCATACAACACATATCAGTCTTCACCATATCACACCCCACACAACACATATCAGTCTTCACCATATCACACCCCACACAACACATATCAGACTCACCATATCACACCCCACACAACACATATCAGTCTTCACCATATCACACCCTACACAACACATATCTGTCTGCACCATATCACACCCCACACACCACATATCAGTCTTCACCATATCACACCCCACATAACACATATCAGTCTTCACCATATCACACCCCACACAACACATATCTGTCTTCACCATATCACACCCCACACACCACATATCAGTCTTCACAATATCACACCCCACACAACACATATCAGACTCACCATATCACACCACACAGAACACATATCAGTCTCACCATATCACACCCCACACAATACATATCAGACTCACCATATCACACCACACACAACACATATCAGTCTCATCATATCACACCCCACACAACACATATCAGTCTTCACTATATCACACCCCACACAACACATATCAGACTCACCATATCACAACCCACACAATACATATCAGTCTTCACCATATCACACACCACACAATACATATCAGACTCACCATATCACACCCCACATAACACATATCAGACTCACCATATCACACCCCACACAACACATATCAGTCTTCACCATATCACACCCCACACAACACATATCAGACTCACCATATCACACCCCACACAACACATATCAGACTCACCATATCACACCCCACACAACACATATCAGACTCACCATATCACTCCAACACAACACATATCTGTCTTACCATATCACACCCCACACAACACATATCAGTCTTCACCATATCACACCCCACACAACACATATCAGTCTTCACCATATCACACCCCACACAACACATATCAGACTCACCATATCACACCCCACACAACACATATCTGTCTTCACCATATCACACCCCACACAACACATATCAGACTCACCATATCACACCCCACACAACACATATCAGTCTTCACCATATCACACCCCACACAAAACATATCAGTCTTCACCATATCACACCTATCACAACACATATCAGTCTTCACAATATCACACCCCACACAACACATATCAGTCTTCACCATACCACACCCCACACAAAACATATCAGTCTTCACTATATCACACCCAACACAACACATATCAGTCTTCACCATATCACACTCCACACAAGACATATCTGTTTCACCATATCACACCCACACAACACATATCAGTCTGCACCATATCACACCCCACACAACACATATCGGTCTTCACCATATCACACCCCATCGAAAACATATCAGTCTTCACCATATCAAACCCCATACAACACATATCAGTCTTTACCATATCACACCACACACAACACATATCTGTCTTCACCATATCACACCCCACACAACACATATCAGACTCACCATATCACACCCCACACAACACATATCAGACTCACCATATCACACCCCACACAACACATATCAGACTCACCATATCACACCCCACACAACACATATCAGACTCACCATATCACTCCAACACAACACATATCTGTCTTACCATCTCACACCCCACACAACACATATCAGTCTTCACCATATCACACCCCACACAACACATATCAGTCTTCACCATATCACACCCCACACAACACATATCAGTCATCACCATATCACACCCCACACAACACATATCATTCTTCACTATATCACACCCCACACAACACATATCAGTCTTCACCATACCACACCCCACACAAAACATATCAGTCTTCACCATATCAAACTCCACACAACACATATCAGTCTTCACCATATCATACCCCACACAACACATATCAGTCTTCACCATATCACATCCCACAAAACACATATCAGTCTTCACCATATCTCACCCCACACAACACATATCAGTCTTCACCATATCACACACCACACAACACATATCAGTCTTCACCATATCTCACCCTACACAACACATATCAGTCTTCACCATATCACACTCCACACAACACATATCAGTCTTCACCATATCACACCCCACACAACACATATCAGTCTTCACCATATCACACACCACACAACACATATTAGTCTTCACCATATCACACCCCACACAACACATATCAGTCTTCACCATATCATACCCTACACAACACATATCAGTCTTCACCATATCACACCTCACACCTCACACACCACATATCAGTCTTCACCATATCACACCCCACAGAACACATATCAGTCTTCACCATATCACACCTCACACCTCACACACCACATATCAGTCTTCACCATATCACACCCCACACAACACATATCAGTCTGCACCATATCACACCCCACACAACACATATCAGTCTTCACCATATCACACCCCACACAACTCATATCAGTCTTCACTATATCACACCCCACACAACACATATCAGTCTTCACCATACCACCCCCCACACAAAACATATCAGTCTTCACTATATCACACCCAATACAACACATATCAGTCTTCACCATATCACACTCCACTCAACACATATCAGTCTTCACCATATCACACCCCACACAACACATATCAGTCTACACCATATCACACCCCACACAACACATATCAGTCTTCACCATATCACACCCCACACAACACATATCAGTCTTCACCATATCACACCTATCACAACACATATCAGTCTTCACTATATCACACCCCACACAACACATATCAGTCTTCATCATACCACACCCCACACAAAACATATCAGTCTTCACTATATCACACCCAACACAACACATATCAGTCTTCACCATATCACACTCCACACAAGACATATCTGTTTCACCATATCACACCCACACAACACATATCAGTCTGCACCATATCACACCCCACACAACACATATCGGTCTTCACCATATCACACCCCATAGAAAACATATCAGTCTTCACCATATCAAACCCCATACAACACATATCAGTCTTTACCATATCACACCACACACAACACATATCTGTCTTCACCATATCACACTCCACACAACACATACCAGTCTTCACCATATCACACCCCACACAACACATATCAGTATTCACTATATCACACCATACACAACACATATCAGTCATCACCATATCACACACCACACAACACATATCAGTCATCACCATATCACACCCCACACAACACATATCAGTCTTCACCATATCACACCCCACACACCACATATCAGTCTTCACCATATCACACCACACACAACACATATCAGTCTGCACCATATCACACCCCATACAACACATATCAGTCTTCACCATATCACACCCTACACAACACATATCAGTCTTCACAATATCACACCCCACACAACACATATCAGTCTTCACCATATCACACCCCACACAACACATACCAGTCTACACCATATCACACCCCACACAACACATACCAGTCTACACCATATCACACCCCACACAACACATACCAGTCTACACCATATCACACCCCACACAACACATATCAGTCTTCACCACATCACACCTCACACAACACATATCAGTCTTCATCATATCACACCCCACACAACACATACCAGTCTACACCATATCACACTCCACACAACACATATCAGTCTTCACCATATCACACCTCACACAACACATATCAGTCTTCACCATATCACACCCCACACAACACATATCAGGCTTCACCATATCACACCCCACAAAACACATATCAGTCTTCACAATATCACACCCCACAAAACACATATCAGTCTTCACAATATCACACTCCACACAACACATACCAGTCTTCACCATATCACACCCCACACAACACATATCAGTCTTCACTATATCACACCCCACACAACACATATCAGTCTTCACAATATCACACCCCACACAACACATATCAGTCTTCACTATATCACACCCCACACAACACATATTAGTCTTCACCATATCCCACCGCACAAAACACATTTCAGTCTTCACCATATCCCACCGCACAAAACACATATCAGTCTTCACAATATCACACCCAACACAACACATACCAGTCTTCACCATATCACACCCCACACAACACATAACAGTTTTCATCATATCACAATATCTCACCCCACACAACACATATCAGTCTTCACTATATCACACCCCACACAACACATATCAGTCTTCACCATATCACACCCCACACAACACATATCAGTCATCACCATATTACACCCCACACAACACATATCAGTCGTCACCATATCACACCCCACACAACACATATTAGTCTTCACCATATCACACCCCACACAACACATATCAGTCTTCACCATATCACACCCAACACAACACATATCAGTCTTCACCACATCACAACCAACACAACACATATCAGTCTTCACCATATCACACCCCACACAACACATATCTGTCTTCACCATATCGCACCCACACAACACATATCAGTCTTCACCATATCACACCCACACAACACATATCAGTCTTCACCATATCACACCCCACACAACACATATCAGTCTTCACCATATCACACCCCACACAACACATATCAGGCTTCACCATATCACACCCCACAAAACACATATCAGTCTTCACAATATCACACCCCACAAAACACATATCAGTCTTCACAATATCACACTCCACAACCCATATCAGTCTTCACTATATCACACCCACACAACACATATCAGTCTTCACAATATCACACTCCACAACCCATATCAGTCTTCACCATATCACACCCAACACAACACATATCAGTCTTCACCACATCACAACCAACACAACACATATCAGTCTTCACCATATCACACCCCACATAACACATATCAGTCTTCACCATATCACACCCCACACAACACATATCAGTCTTCACCATATCACAACCTACACAACACATATCAGTCTTCACCATATCACACCCCACACACCACATATCAGTCTTCACCATATCACACCCACACAACACATATCAGTCTTCACCATATCATACCCTACACAACACATATCAGTATTCACCATATCACATCCCACATAACAAATATCAGTCTTCACCATATCACACCCCACACAACACATATCAGTCTTCACCATATCACACCCCACACAACACATATCAGTCTTCACCATATCACACCCCACACAACACATATTAGTCTTCACCATATCATACCCCATACAACACATACCAGTCTTCACCATATTACACCCCACACAACACATAACAGTCTTCATCATATCACAATATCTCACCCCACAAAACACATGTCAGTCTTCTCCATATCACACCCCACACAACACATATCAGTCTTCACCATATCACACCCCACACAACACATATCAGTCATCACCATATTACACCCCACACAACACATATCAGTCTTCACCATATCCCACACCACACAATCCATATCAGTCTTCACTATATCACACCCCACACAACACATATCGGTCTTCACCATATCGCACCCACACAACACATATCAGTCTTCATCATATCACACCCCACACAACACATATCTGTCTTCACCATATCACACCCCACACAACACATATCAGTCTTCCCCATATCACACCCCACACAACACATATCAGTCTTCACCATATCAAATCCAACACAACACATATCTGTCTTCACCATATCACACCCCTCACGACACATATCAGTCTTCACCATATCACATCCCACACATCACATATAAGTCTTCACCATATCACAACCCACACAACACATATCAGTCTTCACCATATCTGACCCCACAAAATACATATCAGTATATATCATATCACACCCCAAACAACACATATCTGTCTTCACAATATCACACCCCATACAACACATATCTGTCTTCACCATATCACATCCCACACAACACATATCTGTCTTCACCATATCACATCCCACACGACACATATCAGTCTGCACCATATCGCACCCCAAACAACACATATTTGTCTTCACCATATCGCTCCCACACAACACATATCAGTCTGCACCATATCACACCCCACACCACACATATCAGTCTTCACGATATCATACCCTACACAACACATATCAGTATTCACCATATCACATCCCACACGACACATATCAGTCTGCACCATATCGCACCCCAAACAACACATATTTGTCTTCACCATATCGCTCCCACACAACACATATCAGTCTGCACCATATCACACCCCACACCACACATATCAGTCTTCACGATATCATACCCTACACAACACATATCAGTCTGCACCATATCACACCCCACACCACACATATCAGTCTTCACGATATCATACCCTACACAACACATATCAGTCTTCACCATATCACACCCCACACAACACATATCAGTCTTCACCATATCACACCCCACATAACACATATCAGTCTTCACCATTTCACACTCCACACAACACATATCAGTCTTCACCATATCACACCCCACACAACACATATTAGTCTTCACCATATCACACCCCACACAACACATATCAGTCTTCACCATATCACACCCCACACAACACATATCAGTATACACTATATCACACCCCACAAAAGACATATCAGTCTTCACAATATCACACTCCACACAACACATATCAGTCTTCACCATATCACACCCCACACAACACATATCAGTCTGCACTATATCACACCCCACAAAAGACATATCAGTCTTCACTATATCACACTCCACACAACACATATCAGTCTTCACCATATCACACTCCACACAACACATATCAGTCTTCACCATATCACACCCCACACAATACACATCAGTCTTCATCATATCACATCCCACACAATACATATCAGTCTTCACCATATCACACCCAACACAACACATATCAGTCTTCACCATATCACACCCCACACAATATATATCAGTCTTCACCATATCACACCCCACACAACACATATCAGTATGCACTATATCACACCCCACAAAAGACATATCAGTCTTCACAATATCACACTCCACACAACACATATCAGTCTTCACCATATCACACCCCACACAACACATATCAGTCTGCACTATATCACACCCCACAAAAGACATATCAGTCTTCACTATATCACACTCCACACAACACATATCAGTCTTCACCATATCACACTCCACACAACACATATCAGTCTTCATCATATCACACCCCACACAATACACATCAGTCTTCACCATATCACATCCCACACAATACATATCAGTCTTCACTATATCACACCCCACACAATACATATAAGTCTTCACTATATCACACTCCACACAACACATATCAGTCTTCACCATATCACACTCCACACAACACATATCAATCTTCACCATATCACACCCCACACAACACATATCAGTCTTCACCATATCACACCCCACACAACACATACCAGTCTTCACTCTATCACACCCCACACAACACATATCAATCTTCACTATATCACACCCCACACAACACATATCAATCTTCACCATATCACACCCCACACAACACATATCAGTCTTCACTATATCACACCCCACACAACACATATCAATCTTCACCATATCACACCCCACACAACACATATCAGTCTTCACTATATCACACCCCACACAACACATATCAGACTCACCATATCACACCCCACACAACACATATCAGACTCACCATATCACACCCCACACAACACATATCTGTCTTCACCATATCACACCCCACACAACACATATCAGACTCACCATATCATAACCCACACAACACATATCAGTCTTCACCATATCACACCCCACACAACACATATCAGTCTTCACTATATCACACCCCACACAATGCATATCAGTCTTCACTATATCACACCCTACACAACACATATCAGACTCACCATATCACACCCCACACAACACATATCTATCTTCACCATATCACACCCCACACAACACATATCAGTCTTCACCATATCATAACCCACACAACACATATCAGTCTTCACCATATCACACCCCACCCAACACATACCAGTCTTCACTCTATCACACCCCACACAACACATATCAATCTTCACCATATCACACCCCACACAACACATATCAATCTTCACCATATCACACCCCACACAACACATATCAGTCTTCACCATATCATAACCGACACAACACATATCAGTCTTCACTATATCACACCCCACACAACACATATCAGTCTTCACCATATCATAACCCACACAACACATATCAGTCTTCACCATATCACACCCCACACAACACATACCAGTCTTCACTCTATCACACCCCACACAACACATATCAGTCTTCACTATATCACACCCCACCCAACACATATCAGTCTTCACTATATCACACCCCACACAACACATATCAGTCTTCACAATATCACACCCCACACAACACATATCAGTCTTCACCATATCACACCCCACACAACACATATCAGTCTTCACCATATCACACCCTACACAACACATATCAGTCTTCACTATATCACACCCCACACAACACATATCAGTCTTCATCATATCACACCCCACACAACACATATCAGTCTTCACCATATCATACCCCACACAACACATATCAGTCTTCACCATATCACACCCTACACAACACATATCAGACTCACTATATCACACACCACACAATACATATCAGTCTTCACCATATCATACCCCACACAACACATATCAGTCTTCACTATATCACACCCCACACAACACATATCAGTCTTCACCATATCACACCCCACACAACACATATCAGTCTTCACCATATCACACCCTACACAACACATATCAGTCTTCACCACATCACACCCCACACAACACATATCAGTCTTCACCATATCACACCCTACACAACACATATCAGACTCACCATATCACACCCCACACAACACATATCAGTCTTCACTATATCACACCCCACACAACACATATCAGTCTTCACTATATCACACCCCACACAACACATATCAGTCTTCACTATATCACACCCCACACAATACATATCAGTTTTCACTATATCACACCTTACACAACACATATCAAACTCACCATATCACACCCCACACAACACATATCAGACTCACCATATCACACCCCACACAACACATATCTGTCTTCACCATATCACACCCCACACAACACATATCAGACTCACCATATCACACCCCACACAACACATATCAGACTCACCATATCACACCCCACACAACACATATCTGTCTTCACCATATCACACCCCACACAACACATATCAGTCTTCACCATATCATAACCCACACAACACATATCAGTCTTCACCATATCACACCCCACCCAACACATATCAGTCTTCACTATATCACACCCCACACAACACATACCAGTCTTCACCATATCACACCCCACACAACACATATCAGTCTTCACTATATCACAACCCACCCAACACATATCAGTCTTCACTATATCACACCCCACACAACACATATCAGTCTTCACCATATCACACCCCACCCAACACATATCAGTCTTCACCATATCACACCCCACACAACACATATCAGTCTTCACTATATCACACCCCACACAACACATATCAATCTTCACCATATCACACCCCACACAACACATATCAGTCTTCACTATATCACACCCCACACAACACATATCAGTCTTCACCATACCACACCCCACACAAAACATATCAGTCTTCACTATATCACACCCAACACAACACATATCAGTCTTCACCATATCACACCCCACACAACACATATCAGTTTTCACCATATTACACCTCACACAACACATATCAGTCTTCACTATATCACACCCCACACAACACATATCAGTCTTCACCATATCACACCCCACACAACACATATCAGTTTTCACCATATTACACCTCACACAACACATATCAGTCTTCACTATATCACACCCCACACAACACATATCTGTCTTCATCATATCACACCCCACACAACACATATCAGTCTTCACCATATCACACTCCACACAACACATATCAGTCTTCACCATATCACACCTCACACAACACATATCAGTCTTCACCATATCACACCCCACACAACACATATCAATCTTCACCATATCACACCCCACACAACACATATCAGACTCACCATATCACACCCCACACAACACATATCAGTCTTCACTATATCACACCCTACACAACACATATCAGTCTTCACCATATCACACCCCACCCAACACATATCAGTCTTCACTATATCACACCCCACACAACACATATCAGTCTTCACCATATCACACCCCACACAACACATATCAGTCTTCACTATATCACACCCCACACAACACATATCAATCTTCACCATATCACACCCCACACAACACATATCAGACTCACCATATCACACCCCACACAACACATATCAGTCTTCACTGTATCACACCCCACACAACACATATCAGTCTTCACCATATCACACCCCACCCAACACATATCATTCTTCACTATATCACATCCCACACAACACATATCAGTCTTCACCATATTACACTCCACACAACACATATCAGTCTTCACTATATCACACCCCACACAACACATATCAGTCTTCACCATATCACACCCCACACAACACATATCAATCTTCACCATATCACACCCCACACAACACATATCAGTCTTCACCATATCACACACCACACCACACATATCAATCTTCACCATATCACACCCCACACAACACATATCAATCTTCACCATATCACACCCAACACAACACATATCAATCTTCACCATATCACACCCCACACAACACATATCAATCTTCACCATATCACACCCCACACAACACATATCAATCTTCACCATATCACACCCCACACAACACATATCAATCTTCACCATATCACACCCCACACAACACATATCAACCTTCACCATATCACACCCCACACAACACATATCAATCTTCACCATATCACACCCCACACAACACATATCAATCTTCACCATATCACACCCCACACAACACATATCAATCTTCACCATATCACACCCAACACAACACATATCAATCTTCACTATATCACACCCCACACAACACATATCAATCTTCACCATATCACAACCCACACAACACATATCAGTCTTCACTATATCACACCCCACACAACACATATCAATCTTCACCATATCACACCCCACACAACACATATCAGTCTTCACTATATCACACCCCACACAACACATATCAGTCTTCACCATACCACACCCCACACAAAACATATCAGTCTTCACTATATCACACCCAACACAACACATATCAGTCTTCACCATATCACACCCCACACAACACATATCAGTTTTCACCATATTACACCTCACACAACACATATTAGTCTTCACTATATTACACCCCACGCAACTTTAATGACTTTTCCATAGTCGAGGTGCCGAAATTGATGATATTGGACCAGTAACATGTTTGGATGAAGGACCACCAAGTTTATTTTATCTAAAGCCCTCATCTTATTCAAGTTCTCATGCATCAGATATGTTTAAATCTTTATGGCATTCGTTTGGATAACCAAGCTAGGATGAGAACCTATCCAACTGAAGTCATAGTTCAGCTTTCATTGTCACGAGGATCATATCAATCCAACAGGAACATGCTCCCTGTGGCTTTATTTAGTCAAGTTGTAGGATTGCATGTTTGGGACGAATACCAGCTCAGCTATGCAAGTGGATTGGACCCCCTGGTTCGTATCAGTAATATTCCATTCATGTTAAGCTCACCAATGTTAAGTGTAACATTACAGTACTCATTTTTGGCGTATGACCGACCTCAAACAGATAAGCGAAATAGTGTATTGACACACTCGTATTCCTTGCTGTAGGAAGCAGTTTTCAAAAACTTTAATTATGCTGGCGTCACCCTGTCCCGCAATTGTCACAAGACGGCTATACGAATATGGAAATTTGAATTTTGGGCGAGGATCGCCCCAAACTTGACCAACACCAAATTTCTAGCCGAAGCAAGTACAATTCCTAATGCTGGCGTCGCAGTGTCCCGAAATTGTCACAAGACGGCTATACGAATATGGAAATTTGAATTTTGGGCGAGGATCGCCCCAAACTTGACCAACACCAAATTTCTAGCTGAAGCAAGTATGATACCTAAAGAAGGTCACACTATGACACCCAAACCAAACACGGAGGCATCACGAATATGTGGTTTTTGATTAGGATGTAGACACGAATGCTGAGCGAAGGCCATGCGACGGCTTCACGACGTCGTATTGTAAATACGATGCCTTAACGAAGGCCTCGCGTGACCCTCCGATGTTTTATAATCGTCAGTCGACCTTGGAAAGTATTAAATGGATTTTTCTCAAATTTCACATATAGGTTCCCCTTAGTCGATTGTTCATGTTTCATTTTGGGACCTATCAGAAAACAGCATGGCCGACAGGCAGCCGTCTTGGATTTTGATAATAGAAGCAATTTTGAAATATGACACTTGAAGGTTGTAACCTCGATATAGACTTCATATGTAGGTTACCTATGTTATCAGATGTGTTTAAGGACGAGAGGGAAAGAAGGGGAAAGAAGGGAAAAGCTTCTTCCATTTGTCTGATATATACCATTCAATGGTGGGCGTCAAGATCCCTCTGGCATCCCTTGATGATAACTTCGAGTGTGACGCCTGCATTAGCGCAATCTTAATCTAGGGGAAGACTTTCAGCGCAAAATCTTTCAAATAAGATAATCGCTTACATTTTTTTCTAAACATTGCATTGTATCCCTTTCAACTTCTTGCTATTCAGATCAATTAATTGCTTTACACACAACACAATAAACATTGAGTTATCTCCCTTCAGACGTTAAATCTTAGCTGTTCCGATCT
This sequence comes from Mimachlamys varia, assembly GCA_947623455.1. Taxonomy (NCBI): domain Eukaryota; kingdom Metazoa; phylum Mollusca; class Bivalvia; order Pectinida; family Pectinidae; genus Mimachlamys; species Mimachlamys varia. Next base: position 35,237,431 of record OX392540.1, read on the forward strand.
ACAGACACATAACAGCCATATACTACATTTATGTTATTGAACATGTATTGATTGATTCTCATTTTTAAAGATAGTGTCAGTTAATACTATAGGATGATATAAGATTTGGATTAGGCTATCTAACAAAATAATCCAAAATTAGCTTGTAAGCTAAAACATAGAGAGCAATACCGGGTATATAATTTTAGTTTTGATTGCAACAGTATTAAAACGTACTTGCCTGATTGTCTTGTTTTGTCCAGAGTTAGTTTGCAAAATTATATTCTAAATTCTTTACTACATTGATGTCAGTACTAGAAAAAAGTTAATGTAATTTGAACATTTTTGGATATTTAAGGAAGTATAGTTATTTATGTATTTCTTTCTTTGGTTTTCAAAATATTGACAATTGAAGATATAGTGATACTCGTCACCTGTACTTTGTTAAATAAAATACAGACATTAGTTGCACCAGGATGCAGTCTATTCAATATCACAGGTAATGTGTTGATACATAATCTGCATTTCCACTTTCTGTGATATAAGGGGAGATAACTCAGATAAATTTCTAGCTTAAAGTCAGGCCCTGTAAGACTCACACAACTAAATCATTTACTCAGTGATCACCGTACAATTTATTTTCAGGGGTCCTTTTTGTACACATTGTTTAAAACGATGGGTCCCTCAATATGAAATTGAAGCATTTCCATACTTTCTATGAGTCCAATCTTAATTTTATGAGTACTGGACTCGGGACTCGCACATAGATTAATCTCTGTTTACTAATATGTTATTTACAAACATTTAGCTAATAACTATAACACTTGAAATTCGACACTAGCATAGGCGGACGGATCCAGAGGGGGACGCAGGTGCCCCCACCCCACCCTAAAATTTGCCGAGTAACCATTTTTTGCAAGAAATAAAGCTAAGAATGTCATCATCAGACAGCATTGCAAGGCATATATTGGGTATGATACTTATAAAAAAATCGGGGCTACGACCTTATACAGTTTATATGACTTATACTCTGTACGTAATAATTGAGTGTAATACATAATATACGTCTGACAATTAGCTACCCCTCCCCATCTTTTGCATGTTTCTTTCTCCTCATAATTAGGCTGATATTGATCAAAAGATGACAAACGAGAGGTGTTCGAAAACTTTTGTAAGTGACATGTTTTCCTATAAACACTTATAAAAACTTGAATGCATTTTGCCTAGTTGAACACACCAATTCAATCTTTGAATCTACTTTTTGAAACAATTTCCATACTCCTCTTTGGGTACACTAATCAGAAACTAGTAAACTGCAGATCCCAGCTCACTTATGGAACTATGCCTCCTACCAGATATGTGGGTTTTTTTTAATTTTGGAAAGAGGAAAAATCGTACGGGGCAAGGTGTGGGCTTTATGGAGGGGTCTGGTAATACATTGACCTTTTCCGACTACAGTTGCTGATTTGTGGGCTGGGTTATAGTAATGTAACACTTGAACATGGTAGAGACCTGTAATAGGACGAATTTTTCTCTTTTGTGTTCGCAATAGTTTCAGAACTATATTCTTATAGAAGCGTCTCGACTCACTCCTACCTTTTAGAAAAGCAATTGGCATAATTGGTCCACTATATACAACGTCATTGCTGTCAATGTTCGTTTAGCAATACTGGGCATTTTGGCATGTTTCAAAGCCAATATCCTATTATCAACTTTCCTCTTAGGCTCATACAAATGTCTTATCATCCATTATGAGACTATCAAATGCCATTTTCTGATACTTTGGGTACTTCTTCAGCAGTTTCTTAGCCAATTGTACCCATGTACATTTCTGCTCGTCAGTGAGTAAATGTGGGATCCAACGAGCACTTATTTTCCTGACCTTGAGAATTTTCTTTAGAATGAAGTGAACAGATGCATGCTAAACCCAAGTTTGTCATTCGTGCTAGCTGTCTGACCGTATAACGCTCATCTTTCTCAATGATTTACATGATTTTATTGACGTTCAATTTGGTAGTCGCCGACCTAGATCTTCCTGAGTAAAGGGCATATTTGACCGATTCGCGACTAGAATGAATTCAGTAAACCATCTATAAACTGTGGAAAATGAAATTCGTTTAACCCCATCTTTTAAATACTTTCTAACCACACATCAGTTTTACAATCATTCGAAATACCCGTTAATGATAAAGACGCTGACTTACCTCGGCTATATTGGATACCTAAACTACACAGGGATCCTTATAAGCAACGTTTTATCGCTGGCTCGTAATGATTTCTCTGGTCATACACAACGGAAAACAGTGAAAATATTATGACATGAAACAGGAAACAATTCTATACAAGTACACAAAATTTCATTAAAAATGAAAAAAATTGAAAGACTCCTGGCACGTAACTGTATATATATATCTGAAAGATGCTATTTATAATGCTGATAACTCGGTGTGGATGAGAGGACGAGCACCTATACACAAAATTTCATTCTAGAAAAAATGTATACTACTTTTGTAATGTCCAGCTAGGTATATGAACATTGGTAATAGAAAACGTTAAAATGCCCCAAAGACCTTAAGGAAATCATTTTTTCTTTGGGGACTGCATGGACCTTCAATTCTGTGTTTGGGGGTTGTCGAGTACAAACACTTTATTACCCTGATCATAATCCCCATAGTCGGACGACAGACATAGACTTCCACATGCACCATCATACCTAACTGAAGATGACTGGAATGTGTATTATTATCAACTCCGAATAACACAATCTTGGACGAGCGCCTTAACCCTTCTGGTGCCTAGAAATGTTTCGTGTATGAATACATTTCAGTTTGCTGATGTGGACTTGAGGACGTATGTACCCAGCCGAGGTGCTTACACAAGGGGAACTTGTAACAAATGTTGATGTACATGTACTAACATTACTTGTCGAAGTAGGTCAACTATACAATGTACCTTGATTCTTAGAAAACATCTTGATTATGTTCACTTGCCATGATTTTTGTTTTTGCGAGGGGGATGTTACGACTTCTTTAAACATTTCTGTTTATTTAAACAAATTTCAAAATATTCTCAAATGGATTGCCAAGATCCTGGTCAGTACGGCACCAATGAACAAGTGTAACGTACAGGCGGTCACCCAACCAACTGCTGATCACGCTCACCGTTGCTTTACTAGCTTGAACGGGTCCCCGGGTTATACCATATGACTGAAAACGCTAGCTTGCCAGTTAGACAGTATCTCCCCCATCATATACCTAGCTGGGCATTACACAAGGAGTGGCTTCCGCTTTAGAAGCTTAACCCAGGAACTATAGCCCTCATATGAAGACATTATTGTATCTGCTGGTGTTTTTAAAAATAATATATATAAATATAAATACTTTTACAATAGCAAAGGTACGATCCTGGGGAGTCAACTAGTAGCGTGTTCCATTAAGCGCAACGTTCCGGTTGTGCCAACTTGGAACTTGTCTGCTTAATGGAACAGAACGTGCCGAATTTCGTTCCTGCAACAACTTTTCCGGAAATAACCAAAACGGTTCCGTCGTAAAATCCGCAAAAAAATGCGAGTAATCCCTATTATTTACACATTTTACACACTATGATGCCACTTGGAGATGATAGTGATATATTTTACTGGTGAAATGTTGTTTAACTGGGTATAGTTAGGTCTATTAACAATTTATTGAACATTTGAAACGAAAACCTTTCACTGGCCGCCATATTGGATCCAACTTTGTACCTCCAAATGAGACGTTCCAGACGAACCGGTTCGTTGCTGCGGAACGTCGTGTACCATTTAGCGGAACGTCTGGTTCGTTTCGGAACAACCGGAACGTTCCGCTAAATGGAACACGCTATCACTCTTCATATATTTACACTACTCGATTTTACAGAAAGTTTCACCAACCTATTGCATTTTGCATTTTTGCAGGAAATGAGGTAAACTTCATTGAACGACGTGCATGTCAGAATGTGTAAAATGTGATACATTTTGTCATGCATTTAATATTTGTCTCATTGAGAAATATTCTGTATCTTTAAGTGATATGAGAATGGACGTTTTTGAGTATGCTCATTAGTGTGTTTACTTGTTGTGATTGACAGTGATCCTCGGTTATCATTTTGAGAACTTGACGTTTACTCGGATGTGACAAAGATTTACATGGCGGGTGTCGTCGATGAAGCAGAAGACGCTTACTCTTCCGGAACACCTGGTATTATTCTCTTGTACTTTTTTCAAGGGTCTCCATGTAAATCTTTCCTTTGTTCTTATTTTGCCCCTGGTTTAATCGATTTGAGTTTGGATTATGATTTTGTTAACGCTGCGGTATTATCTTATTTATTATAAATATATTTGTCGAGTGCGTGTACGGAAACAGTTTGCATATTTTTTTCTTCAGGTTTTGAAAGAGTCGTTTGCTGTAGCAGAGGCAATATGAAGGCAGCTTGCTGCTTACCACTAGATCCCTGACGTTTTTGGGTCTATGATAGGCCAGTAGAGGGGACTCTGGGAATATCCTTTGCAGGTTCGCTGATGTGACAATGGGTTTTCAAAATGGATGGGAGTGTCGGCATGTTTGGGTGGAACATGGCCACACAGGGTACCCTTCGTGTCGGAGGTCTGATTTGATATTGGAGTAGACATGCTCTGTCCAGTAACCTTACTTTGTCTATTCCTTATCTATCAAAATAGATTTGTGAACTCTAGCGAGAAGGTGAGATTTTAGGTTAGATTATCGGCGTTCGAAAATGGTATCGATGAGCACAATCAGTCTTATTCGCAGTGCTTGTGAATAAAGGATACCCCTCGTGGTGTGTGAGGGATGATAGCTGGATGGGCGGGGATACACATGTGTGTCCTTTGGCTTGGAATACAAATCCGTGCTAATTTCTCTGTCAGTTAAGGTGGAAGCTGTGTCTAAATATGTGTTTGCCGTGAATTTGATGGTATGATGAAGCGTGTTCGCATACTCGATATTTATCGAGTGATTCCCGGTCCAATGTCCATTTGATTTCAACGTCATCAATAAATCTCAGCCAACTGAATAGCTTATTAGGGGCAGATGTTAAAAGATGGGATTCACGATGTCTGATAAATGTTTTAGCGTCTAATGGGGCCATCTTCGTGCCCATAGTTGTACCACTGACTTGTATTTACTTTTCCTCATTGATTTTGAAAATTGTTAAGTATGAGGACAAGTATAAGTAGCTCCACAAGGCTATCGGTCGATGGGTGTTTGGTATTACGTCATCGATGAAGCAGGAGACGCTTACTCTTCCGGAACACCTGGTCTTATTCTCCTGTACTTTTACAAGGGTCTCAATGTAAATATTTCTTTTGTTTATATTTTGACCCTAGTTTAATCGATTTTGAGTTCGGGTTATGATTTTGTTAACGCTTGGGTTTCCTTTAATTTTTTCCCGTGCATCCCGGCAGGCAGCAATACCGTCGGCATGTGGGATGTGTGTGTACAAGGATACGAGGTTCATCGTTACCAACAAAGTACCTTGTAGCATGTCATTGAAAGTTGTTTTATTAAAATAATCGGTGGTATCTTTTTTATAAGATGGTAGATTTTCGACAAATGGTCGAAGATGGAAATCAATGAACGGTGAAATTTTCTCCGGCGGGTGGCCGATTGAATTAATGATGGATCTACCAGGATGGGTTCCGAGGTTTATGGATCTTAGGGAGGAGATAGAACTTTCCTACTTCGGCTTTTTCAGAGCGTAGACAATTTGCGGTATCTTCATCAATATCTTCATTGTTTAATGTTTAATTGATGGTGTCATTAACCTGTTGAGCATATTTCTGCGTCATGTCCTTGAATGCCTCACTCGACAGCTGGTAGTTGGCCTCTTTGATGAAGTCACTCCTGTTCATGTTAACAACTGCAGACCCTTTGTCTACTGGCTTGATGACAATGTCAGCATTTTGGGTATACATATACAATGTCAGCATTTTGGGTATACATATATGTATACCCAAAATGCTGACATTGTCATCAAGCCAGTAGGCAAGGGTATACCTGAACTGTCTCTTTCATTTGTCGTAAGCACTTATCAGACACGCGAATAAAATGAAATACAATTAAAATGAAGCAATTACAAGCTGACCGTTAATTGATTCTCACTTTTAGTGCCCTTGGCTGCACGGTGTTTATAGTGTACGTGTATGTGTGTTATCGTGTGGTTTACACACACCTGTTAATATACCTGTACACAATTATGCTATATAAAACGTGTCATTTGAATCAAATAAAGATAGACGTTTATATGACTGTTTTCTATTTGGTTTTGTTCATTTCCGATGACAAGATCATTAATTTACAATTTTCGCTAAGATATTGCACAGTGCAATACCAACCCGATATATGGTACTGTGTGGTTGTATTTGTATCCTGGTGTCTCGCTATTGTTGTGTGTGTGAGAGAGAGGGATGGTATATATATGTTTGTGAGGGATGGTGTATATATGTGTGTGGGGGATGGTGTATATATGTGTGTGAGGGATGGTATATATATGTGTGTGAGGGATGGTGTATATATGTGTGTGTGAGGGATGGTATATATATGTGTGTGAGGGATATTGTATATATGTTTGTGAGGGATGGTGTATATGTGTGTGAGGGTAGTGTAAATATGTTTGTGAGGGAGGGTATATGTATGTTTGTGAAGGATGGTGTATATGTGTGTGAGGGATGGTATATATGTGTGTGAGGGATGGTGTATATGTGTGTGAGGGATGGTATATATGTGTTTGTGTGTGTGAGGGATGGTGTATGTGTTTGTGAGGGATGGTATATATGTTTGTGAGGGATGGTGTATATATATGTGTGAGGGATGGTGTATATATGTTTGTGAGGGATGGTATATATGTGTGTGAGGGATGGTATATATGTGTGTGAGGGATGGTATATGTGTTTGTGAGGGATTGTGAATATATGTTTGTGAGGGATGGTGTACATGTGTGTGAGGGATGGTGTATATACATGTGTGAGGTATGGTGAATATATATGTGTGAGGGATGGTATACAATATAATTGTTTATTCTACTTACCGGGAGTGCAAATGCGATGCTGCCAACCACTGCAACCATGGCACTGCAAGGCTTCCTGGCGGGGTCTAACGGAGTTGGCACAAGCGAGGCACAGACGAGACATCGTTGTTGATAATAATAGGGTCGAAAAAGATCAAGTAATTTGTTCTCTACTTTCACTTACTAATATACCAAATAGGCTTTTCACTGATTGGCTAATCGATTTGCGATAATTGACTGAGCGACTCTGATCATGAGGTACTCTGTTAAAACAACAACCCCTGTGATCTGAGCTCCAACCGCACCGATTAAGATAATTTATAATTATCAATTAATTAAGTAATTATTTGAATCGATATCATTTCAAATTATTAACAAATATAAGAAAGACTTATGATAAAGTAATATATCGGATGCGTATATAACATAACACATTCAATGTCTCTAAATAAATAAAACATAAGACATAAAACATTTCAAAATCGGTATTTAATATATTTGTTCACTGTAAAAGGAACGTCTTGTCACAAAAAAATAATATACATGCATAAAAACACATACATATATACAGTATATTATAGAGTAGGGCCGACTTTTACCGAGGCCGAGAATGTTCAGGACACCTCGGCCTCGGCCGACATGCGCAAGGGCCGAGATGTCCAACTTCCTATTCAAGCTCCGCCCACATATTTAGCCATGCGTATATAAGTATACAGTAAATATAAAGTCACATAAACCAAGACTCTGAACTATTGTATACATTGACAGGTGTGGAATTGTGAAAGATATGGTTTATTCAAACGTTTCCATAAGTGCTATGTTTAATACTTTCTTAGGTATTTGAGATATTGTATGTTTCTACACCATACTGACAATATTTTAAATTAATCATATCATATAACAAACGTTCATACCATATATATAATACAAGTTTTTTATGATATTTCTAAAAAAATATTCTTATTTTAATATAAAACATATGTATAATGTTTAACAACCTGACTTTGTTCTAGATGGAGCTATAGTGTTCATTACCTACTAAAAAAGTATGTAATACAGTTTATTGATCATGAGGGCTTTACTTAAAGTTTGTACGAATTATCTTTCAGGGCGAACTTTTCTTTGAGTTGACACTATACAACACCGGATGACATGTTCGGTACATAAATGGTTTCCCCTTGTTTATGTCGTTCATATCGCTACGCTATGTTGATAGTATCCGTACATTTGCTGTGTTGTATCGATAGTCACTTCAGACATTGGTGTACACTCATTTATTGAATTCCCCGTTCTCCCTTCCACACTTCAAAATAGTTTTACTACATTCAAGCATCGACCTGTTTCTACAACAGGTGTGGTAGCATTAATATTTATATGAAATTGTTTTCATATCGACTGTATACTATTGTTTAGATAACAGTTCAATTTTTTTTTTATTTTCATCTTCACAGATACATCATGCATAATTTTATATTGACATAGTTGTAATACAACTGTATGTATATCCTCTCACAGGAGTGATATTTAGAAAACAGTTCAATTTTTATATAAAACTTGTATATCATATTCCAACTGTACGATGTACAGTATTATCCAGGTAAGAAGTGTGTATGTACACTTGGCAACAATAAATAAAAAAAAAACATTTCTGCTATTTCGATCTAGTTAATGCTTTATTAGGAAGCAAGTTAGACTATGACATGTCTAACGAAGACAACGAATATCTAAGATTAGCAAATTTAAATTTTCTGAATGAAATGCTTAAAAATATAACCCAATTTGCTAACTATTGATGTTTCAATATAATTACTTGTGTTTGAAATAACTTTGTATATGTATATTCAGACTATTCTTGTTTATATGTTGATTGTATGATGTAATTATTCTATTTGTGAATCTTCATTTGTGGAGGAAATAAAGAGAATAATAATAATAATTAACAATACAAATCTTAAGCCTATTATGTGTACATGCAAAATGCAATGCGCTAATCTATATCTTTGGTTTTATATTAGATCTAAAATTAAAGTTATGTTTGAGATGTTTATGTACCTCCAGGGAGAGAGCTTGTATAGGCCTTGCCTGTTGCTCAATCCCTTTAAATCATATTGATTTGATGAAATATTTTGAAATGAAAATAACGTCATGAGTAGTAGCGCCATGCGTGATTGGCTAAGCGAAACTAAAATTTGAGATTGTTTCATGATACAATTATTGAATGTTTGTTTGTTTTAGAGGCGCACTATTGTGTTACTTTGTATGGCGGTCGCTGCCGTGACCATGCTTGTGTTGGAGACGGTTTCCTATCACAATATGGATAACAAGAACATTTTGGATTCGCTTCTGAATCGTGGAGGACTGGATCAGAGTCCAGAAATGCGGCCTGTAAGCAGTGCATTTGAAACTTTTGTTATGGCATGCACACAATCGACAAACCATCGCAAGGAGAACGCCAAATACATCGTGTTCGGCTGCTCTAAGGGAAGGCCAGGGATCTGTGGGGGCTGGTCCGATAGAATTGTCGGTATTGTGACTACATTTCTTATATCAATCTTAACAAAACGACATTTTCTTATCAACGTTGACAATCCGTGTTTCCTTCCTGAATTCGTCACTCCAGCCCACTACGACTGGCTTTATAATTCATCCATACGTTCAAATAGAACTTATTCTTTTTATGAGTTACGTAATACTGAAAGTGAAAACCTAATAAGTTATTTACAAGGGCAGAAGGACTTTTACAACATATTTCAAAGAAGATATGTTTTTCTACGTATGAACTGGGACCGAACAACAGAAATCATGAAGAGACCAAACATCGGCAAAGACGTTCCATGGTTAGCCCAATATAACCAATCAGACATTTATAAATATTTATTCCATTTTCTTTTTAAATTGTCGCCGTTGTCTGCTCGTGAATTGAGTCGCCAATATGAAACACAGCGAAACCGAAACAAGATAGCTTGTGTACATATACGAATTGGACAAAATTCGAACATGCCAAAAGACGGCACACGACTTTATCAATCACCGAACACTATATGGACCTATTTTGACACATTAAGCAAGGATGAATACGACTTATTCGTTGCTACTGACTCTAACGCTGTCAGGGCCATTGCTAAAAAACGTTACCCAAAACACATTATAGATACAGAGGGCAAGATAACACATATTGATCAGCCGCATAAAAATGATCCGCACGAGGGATTTCTGAAACAGCTTATAGATTTCTATATTCTTGTTAGCTGTGATAAGCTTATTATTTCATCGAGTGGGTTTAGCATGTTAGCGGCAATGGTCCGAAACAAAACTTCCGGATTGTATTGCTGGCGAGGCGAATATGTTATACCTTGTTCTAGGTACACAATAAAGGACATATTCCCAGAACTTCCAACGAGAAGAATAAGTAAATTTTATTGATTATGTCATATTTAGAAAATTAACACTTACCTTACAGATACAGGTAAATGATCTCGAGATAGCCGATACGAGTACATTACCTTACACATACAGGTAAATGATCTCGAGATAGCCGATACGTGTACATTACCTTACAGATACAGGTAAATGATCTCGAGATAGCCGATACGTGTACATTACCTTACAGCTACAGGTAAATGATCTCGAGATAGCCGATACGAGTACACTACCTTACAGATACAGGTAAATGATCTCGAGATAGCGGATACGTGTACATTACCTTTCAGATACAGGTAAATGATCTCGAGATAGCCGATACGAGTACATTACCTTACAGATACAGGTAAATGATCTCGAGATAGCCGATACGTGTACATTACCTTACAGATACAGGTAAATGATCTCGAGATAGCCGATACGTGTACATTACCTTACAGATACAGGTAAATGATCTCGAGATAGCCAATACGTGTACATTACCTTACAGATACAGGTTAATGATCTCGAGATAGTCGATACGTGTACATTTCCTTACAGCTACAGGTAAATGATCTCGAGATAGCCGATACGAGTACACTACCTTACAGCTACAGGTAAATGATCTCGAGATAGCCGATACTAGTACATTATCTTACAGATACAGGTAAATGATCTCGAGATAGCCGATACGTGTACATTACCTTACAGCTACAGGTAAATGATCTCGAGATAGCCGATACGTGTACATTACCTTACAGATACAGGTAAATGATCTCGAGATAGCCGATACGAATACATTGTGTGACAGATATAGGTAAATGATCTCGAGATAGCCGATTCGTGTACATTACCTTACAGCTACAGGTAAATGATCTCGAGATAGCCGATACGTGTACATTATGTTACAGATATAGGTAAATGATCTCGAGATAGCCGATACGTGTACATTACCTTACAGATATAGGTAAATGATCTCGAGATAGCCGATACGTGTACATTACCTTACAGCTACAGGTAAATGATCTCGAGATAGCCGATACGAGTACATTGTGTTACAGATATAGGTAAATAATCTCGAGATAGCCGATACGAGTACATTGTGGTACAGATATAGGTAAATGATCTCGAGATAGCCGATACGAGTACATTACCTTACAGCTACAGATAAATGATCTCGAGATAGCCGATACGAGTACATTATGTTACAGATATAGGTAAATGATCTCGAGATAGCCGATACGAGTACATTACCTTACAGATATAGGTAAATGATCTCGAGATAGCCGATACGAGTACATTATGTTACAGATATAGGTAAATGATCTCGAGATAGCCGATACGAGAACATTACCTTACAGATATAGGTAAATGATCTCGAGATAGCCGATACGAGTACATTACCTTACAGCTACAGGTAAATGATCTCGAGATAGCCGATACGAGTACATTATGTTGCAGATACAGGTAAATGATCTCGAGATAGCCGATACGTGTACATTACCTTACAGATATAGGTAAATGATCTCGAGATAGCCGATACGAGTATATTGTGTTACAGATACAGATAAATGATCTCGAAATAGCCGATACGAGTACATTGTGTTACAGATACAGGTAAATGATCTCGAGATAGCCGATACGTGTACATTATGTTACAGATACAGATGAATGATCTCGAGATAGCCGATACGTGTACATTACCTTACAGATATAGGTTAATGATCTCGAGATAGCCGATACGAGTACACTACCTAACAGATATAGGTAAATGATTTCGAGATAGCCGATACGTGTACATTACCTTACAGATACAGGTAAATGATCTCGAGATAGCCGATACGTGTACATTACCTTACAGCTACAGGTAAATGATCTCGAGATAGCCGATACGAGTACATTATGTTACAGATATAGGTAAATGATCTCGAGATAGCCGATACGAGTACATTACCTTACAGATACAGGTTAATGATCTCGAGATAGTCGATACGTGTACATTTCCTTACAGCTACAGGTAAATGATCTCGAGATAGCCGATACGAGTACACTACCTTACAGCTACAGGTAAATGATCTCGAGATAGCCGATACTAGTACATTATCTTACAGATACAGGTAAATGATCTCGAGATAGCCGATACGTGTACATTACCTTACAGCTACAGGTAAATGATCTCGAGATAGCCGATACGTGTACATTACCTTACAGATACAGGTAAATGATCTCGAGATAGCCGATACGAATACATTGTGTGACAGATATAGGTAAATGATCTCGAGATAGCCGATTCGTGTACATTACCTTACAGCTACAGGTAAATGATCTCGAGATAGCCGATACGTGTACATTATGTTACAGATATAGGTAAATGATCTCGAGATAGCCGATACGTGTACATTACCTTACAGATATAGGTAAATGATCTCGAGATAGCCGATACGTGTACATTACCTTACAGCTACAGGTAAATGATCTCGAGATAGCCGATACGAGTACATTGTGTTACAGATATAGGTAAATAATCTCGAGATAGCCGATACGAGTACATTGTGGTACAGATATAGGTAAATGATCTCGAGATAGCCGAAACGAGTACATTACCTTACAGCTACAGATAAATGATCTCGAGATAGCCGATACGAGTACATTATGTTACAGATATAGGTAAATGATCTCGAGATAGCCGATACGAGTACATTACCTTACAGATATAGGTAAATGATCTCGAGATAGCCGATACGAGTACATTATGTTACAGATATAGGTAAATGATCTCGAGATAGCCGATACGAGAACATTACCTTACAGATATAGGTAAATGATCTCGAGATAGCCGATACGAGTACATTACCTTACAGCTACAGGTAAATGATCTCGAGATAGCCGATACGAGTACATTATGTTGCAGATACAGGTAAATGATCTCGAGATAGCCGATACGTGTACATTACCTTACAGATACTGGTAAATGATCTCGAGATAGCCGATACGAGTACATTGTGTTACAGATACAGGTAAATGATCTCGAGATAGCCGATACGTGTACATTATGTTACAGATACAGATGAATGATCTCGAGATAGCCGATACGTGTACATTACCTTACAGATATAGGTTAATGATCTCGAGATAGCCGATACGAGTACACTACCTTACAGATATAGGTAAATGATTTCGAGATAGCCGATACGTGTACATTACCTTACAGATACAGGTAAATGATCTCGAGATAGCCGATACGTGTACATTACCCTACAGCTACAGGTAAATGATCTCGAGATAGCCGATACGAGTACATTATGTTACAGATATAGGTAAATGATCTCGAGATAGCCGATACGAGTACATTATGTTACAGATATAGGTAAATGATCTCGAGATAGCCGATACGAGTACATTATGTTACAGATATAGGTAAATGATCTCGAGATAGCCGATACGAGTACATTATGTTACAGATATAGGTAAATGATCTCGAGATAGCCGATACGAGAACATTACCTTACAGATATAGGTAAATGATCTCGAGATAGCCGATACGAGTACATTACCTTACAGCTACAGGTAAATGATCTCGAGATAGCCGATACGAGTACATTATGTTGCAGATACAGGTAAATGATCTCGAGATAGCCGATACGTGTACATTACCTTACAGATACTGGTAAATGATCTCGAGATAGCCGATACGAGTACATTGTGTTACAGATACAGGTAAATGATCTCGAGATAGCCGATACGTGTACATTATGTTACAGATACAGATGAATGATCTCGAGATAGCCGATACGTGTACATTACCTTACAGATATAGGTTAATGATCTCGAGATAGCCGATACGAGTACACTACCTTACAGATATAGGTAAATGATTTCGAGATAGCCGATACGTGTACATTACCTTACAGATACAGGTAAATGATCTCGAGATAGCCGATACGTGTACATTACCCTACAGCTACAGGTAAATGATCTCGAGATAGCCGATACGAGTACATTATGTTACAGATATAGGTAAATGATCTCGAGATAGCCGATACGAGTACATTATGTTACAGATATAGGTAAATGATCTCGAGATAGCCGATACGAGTACATTATGTTACAGATATAGGTAAATGATCTCGAGATAGCCGATACGAGTACATTATGTTACAGATATAGGTAAATGATCTCGAGATAGCCGATACGAGAACATTACCTTACAGATATAGGTAAATGATCTCGAGATAGCCGATACGAGTACATTACCTTACAGCTACAGGTAAATGATCTCGAGATAGCCGATACGAGTACATTATGTTGCAGATACAGGTAAATGATCTCGAGATAGCCGAAACGTGTACATTACCTTACAGATACTGGTAAATGATCTCGAGATAGCCGATACGAGTACATTGTGTTACAGATACAGGTAAATGATCTCGAGATAGCCGATACGTGTACATTATGTTACAGATACAGATGAATGATCTCGAGATAGCCGATACGTGTACATTACCTTACAGATATAGGTTAATGATCTCGAGATAGCCGATACGAGTACACTACCTTACAGATATAGGTAAATGATTTCGAGATAGCCGATACGTGTACATTACCTTACAGATACAGGTAAATGATCTCGAGATAGCCGATACGTGTACATTACCCTACAGCTACAGGTAAATGATCTCGAGATAGCCGATACGAGTACATTATGTTACAGATATAGGTAAATGATCTCGAGATAGCCGATACGAGTACATTATGTTACAGATATAGGTAAATGATCTCGAGATAGCCGATACGAGTACATTATGTTACAGATATAGGTAAATGATCTCGAGATAGCCGATACGAGTACATTATGTTACAGATACAGGTAAATGATCTCGAGATAGCCGATACGTGTACAATCAAGTTAGACCATGGAACGTTTTAATGCTATTTTATTTTATGAGTCAAATCACCCTGTGGTATGTTCATGTCGTATTATTTAAGAATCAAGACAAAAACGGAGTGTACTCTAAATAGAAGCGGTGTTGCAACCCTTATTGTAATAAATTGCTTAATGTAATAATTTATTACATTAAGGTTAACCTTATTGTAATAAATTAAAAATGATTACATTAAGCGACGCTTATTGTAATAAACATGAGATTTATTACAATAAGGTTAACAACAAAGCTGTTTATGATGAGAGTACACTCCGGTGTTTTTAGTTATAAACCCATAACATAAAAATAGATTCAAGTTGATACTTATAATTGTATCTTGATACTTATAATTGTATCTATACCCTGCGAAAGTTGACTATTGATGGACTCTTATTTCTTGCAAATTAAAGGCCCAATATACGTAACTTCAGGAAATTTTTCGTTATTCTGAAAATTCTGAAAAAAAAATCCAGTTGATAACCTCGCAAAAATAAGCCTAAAACAAAGAAAACCTGAGCAGTAACTAACAAGAACCTCTTGACAGAAAAATCCAAAGAATTGAAAATAGTTTAGGTGTGGCCCACTTCAACAACAAACCGCAGGTAGAAGACAGTTCAAAATGGACGCGTGTTTACAAATACCGAGTTTCAACTGCTGCTGTACCGGTAACCGCGTAAGAATTCATCTTGAATATTGCCGATATCAGTTAGTCTGAACTAAATCTATATTATATAGTTATAAGGCTTGATTTTGGCTTCAAGTTTTGCCGAAAGTTATGTATATTGGGCCTCAAATGGTATAGTGACATTAATGGTATAGTGACTTTAATGGTATAGTGACTTTAAGAGTTCAGGAAAGTTTGTCTCCAGTTGCCTCCGGTCACAATCCTCAACAGGATAATTACAAAAGCAGACAGGGGTATCAATTAGATGAGATTCAAATAGATCTGAGTCTAAACTACTGGTAAAATTTCAAAGTTTATAAAGGGCAATATTAAATAACATTATTTGTATCAGTAAAGACTACAGCACAAAATCCACGTGATGTAAAAGCTTACGATCTGGGCAACCATTTGTAGACACTACTATCGGGCTATCTATCCATATCATGCAGTGTTACCGGCGAAACAGAAATAAGGACAAGTGTATACACGACTGGAGTGAATTGATTGAACATTATTAATTTTACATAAAACGAGCCTTTGGCAAATTTCATCTGAAATCAATTTACGTGTTTAATAGGTTCAATAGTACATGCACACGAGTGTTCGATTCATTTTATTATATAGCTTGAGGAACATGATAACTAATATATTTGCAATGATTATCATCTATAAAGAAAGATACTATGACCACAAGTGTGGCGTCATTTATATGATGACGCCACAATAGTGTTCCCAAACTAACAAGACGCGTTTGCATAGTCATTGCATGTGTTTTAAGGAATGATTTTTATTTTTTTTTCAATATTCATGAGGTCATAACAGCATTGGCTTCTGGACGCGTTGGCCATTCATGGTAAATATGTCCAAAAAGTCAATATTGTTATGACCTCATGAATGTTGAAAATATAAATTTCATTCGTTATATTTACATTATGATTATTTTTAATTTTATCTGTTAACGCACATAATGAAAAAATTGTGAGAGTTTTTCTGTATTTTCTCATAAATATAAGTTATTGTGATAAATAGAATTTTACACTCGTGTCGATGTAATATGGAATTTATTAAACTCGGTAAATAATTTAATATGTCACTCGCTTAAAGGCTCGTGACATATTAAACTATCTAACTCGTTTAATAAATTCCATATTACAATGCCACTCGTGTAAGATCCTTTGTGTACATATCTAGTATTCTTGTTTTTTTTTCGGACGAAGGCAAATCCAGCATAAAGTGCTTATTAAAGCGTTTTAAAGAGGTTTGCCTTCTTGATATCTAGGCATGTCAACTGGAAGAAATTCTATTTTTTAATAAATACCATTGTTGGTTCTATTCACCTCATGAACAAAATCTTTTGTACTTTTCTTTACCCAATATGTATCATCTATCGTGTATGCTTGTTCAAATAATAGAACAGCTATCCCCTAGGGACGGTCATGGGTACACAAAGTAACAATACTGACGTCATAATAACAAGAGGCCCAGAGGGCCTGTATCGCTTACCTGGATACATTGGTATCTAGGTAATCATGATAAAATATTTTCTTTTTAGCTCGCCCCTCAGCCCCCTAGGGTGTCAGTCCCACCCTTTGTACAATTTTGAATCATGAGCACCTAGGGATGCTTCATGCCAAATAAGGCTGATTTCAAATCAATGGTTATGGAGAAGAAGTCGCTTAAACCAATATAGCTAAATAACGCTTTTTGGCCCCGCCCCTAAGCCCCCTAGGTGGTCAGTACCACCAGGAGTACTATTTTGGATCCTGAGCACCTAGGGATGCTTCCTACTAAATAAGGATGATTTCCAATCAGTGGTTATGGAGAAGAAGTCGCTTAAACCAATATATAGCTGAATAATCATTTTTGGCCCAGCCACTAACCCCCCTAGGGGGTCAGTCCCACCATTAGTACAATTTTGAATCCTGAGCACCTAATGATGGTTCCTGCCAAATAAGGTTGATTTCCAATCAGTGGTTATGAAAAGAAGTCGCTTAAACCATGATATAGATAATAACCCTTTTTGGCCCCCCTCCTCAGCCCCCTAGGGGGTCAGTGCCACCAGGAGTACAATTTTGAATCCTGAGCAGGACGACGGACGGACGAATGGACGAACGGACGACGGACGCCACGGTTGGCATAAGCTCACCTGGGTCCTTCGGACCCTTTGAGCTAATAATGACATCAACAATATATCAATGGAATTCAGAGCATATATGAATGCCAACCTTTGGTAGGGTCATATAGCGGCATACATTGTTGGATATTGAAGGATATTGCAATGTGCAATGAAGACATCGTTGGCAGTTTTCGATTCTTCTGGAAATATACTGGAGTTTAACTTTACTCCCTAACTAAGAAAATGAAAAACAGCAATTTGTACTCATAATGAATTTATTATCAAATATTAACGTAACAAACACACACACACACACACACCCACACTCACACACACTCACACACACCCACACACACACACACACACACACACACACACACACACACACACACACACACACACACACACACATGCTGCACCTTTTCAATTTAGTAATCGATACAGATGGCGATAAAATGAAGGGTTAGGTTCATTTACGATATCTGAAACACTGGAACATGTCATGCAAACTTGAAGACCCTATGTCCGCTATCGTGTGAATGAGCAAAGAAGACAAGTTGATCCATTTAAGCAGATAAAAAGAATATCACAGTTGAGAAACGTTAAAACTCGATCGACTGACTTAGATGTCGACCCTATATATACTGAAATGGCATTTTATCAGCCTAACCATTGATTGTTTCCTGAAACCAATCAAACAGCTACTGTTGTGTGTCCTATATTGCTATACTCCAGGGGTGCAGAGAGCGTGACCCGATCAGTGATCCCTCGATACCTGGAACAGCGATTACTAGATGACCCGATCAGTGATCCCTCGATACCTGGAATAGCGATTACTAGGTGACCCGATCAGTGATCTCTCGATACCTGGAATAGCGATTACTAGGTGACCCGATCAGTGATCCCTCGATACCTGGAACAGCGATTACTAGATGACCCGATCAGTGATCCCTCGATACCTGGAATAGTGATTACTAGGTGACCCGATCAGTGATCCCTCGATACCTGGAATAGCGATTACTAGGTGACCCGATCAGTGATCTCTCGATACCTTGAATAGCGATTACTAGGTGACCCGATCAGTGATCCCTCGATACCTGGAATAGCGATTACTAGGTGACCCGATCAGTGATCTCTCGATACCTGGAATAGCGATTGCTAGGTGACCCGATCAGTGATCTCTCGATACCTGGAATAGCGATTACTAGGTAACCCGATCAGTGATCCCTCGATACCTGGAATTGTGATTACTAGGTGACCCGATCAGTGATCCCTCGATACCTGGAATAGCGATTACTAGGTGACCCGATCAGTGATCTCTCGATATCTGTCATAGCGATTACTAGGTGACCCTATCAGTGATCCCTCGATACCTGGAATTGTGATTACTAGGTGACCCGATCAGTGATCCCTCGATACCTGGAATAGCGATTACTAGGTGACCCGATCAGTGATCTCTCGATACCTGGAATAGCGATTGCTAGGTGACCCGATCAGTGATCTCTCGATATCTGTCATAGCGATTACTAGGTGACCCTATCAGTGATCCCTCGATACCTGGAATAGCGATTACTAGGTGACCCGATCAGTGATCTCTCGATACCTAGAATAGCGATTACTAGGTGACCCGATCAGTGATCCCTCGATATCTTTAATAGCGATTACTAGGTGACCCGATCAGTGATCTCTCGATACCTGGAATAGCGATTACTAGGTGACCCGATCAGTGATCTCTCGATACCTGGAATAGCGATTACTAGGTGACCCGATCAGTGATCTCTCGATATCTGTCATAGCGATTACTAGGTGACCCGATCAGTGATCTCTCGATACCTGGAATAGCGATTACTAGGTGACCCGATCAGTGATCTCTCGATACCTGGAATAGCGATTACTAGGTGACCCGATCAGTGATCCCTCGATACCTGGAATAGCGATTACTAGGTGACCCGATCAGTGATCCCTCGATACCTGGAATAGCGATTACTAGGTGACCCGATCAGTGATCCTTCGATACCTGGAATAGCGATTACTAGGTGACCCGATCAGTGATCCCTCGATACCTGGAATAGCGATTACTAGGCGACCCGATCAGTGATCCCTCGATACCTGGAATAGCGATTAGTAGGCGACCCGATCAGTGATCCCTCGATACCTGGAATAGCGATTACTAGGCGACCCGATCAGTGATCCCTCGATACCAGGAATAGCGATTACTAGGAGACCCGATCAGTGATCCCTCGATACCTGGAATAGCGATTACTACGCGACCCGATCAGTGATCCCTCGATACCTGGAATAGCGATTACTAGGTGACCCGATCAGTGATCTCTCGGTACCAGGAATAGCGATTACTAGGTGACCCGATCAGTGATCTCTCGATACCTGGAATAGCGACTACTAGGTGACCCGATCAGTGATCTCTCGATACCTGGAATAGCGATTACTAGGTGACCCGATCAGTGATCTCTCGATACCTGGAATAGCGATTACTAGGTGACCAGATCAGTGATCCCTCGATACCTGGAATAGCGATTACTAGACGACCCCATCAGTGATCCCTCGATACCAGGAATAGCGATTACTAGGTGACCCGATCAGTGATCCCTCGATACCAGGAATAGCGATTACTAGGTGACCCGATCAGTGATCCCTCGATACCAGGAATAGCGATTACTAGGTGACCCGATCAGTGATCCCTCGATACCTGGAATAGCGATTACTAGGTGACCCGATCAGTGATCCCTCGATACCTGGAATAGCGATTACTAGGTGACCCGATCAGTGATCCTTGATACCTGGAATAACGATTACTAGGTGACCCGATCAGTGATCCTTGATACCTAGAATAGCGATTACTAGGTGACCCGATCAGTGATCCCTCGATACCTGGAATAGCGATTACTAGGTGACCCGATCAGTGATCCCTCGATACCTGGAATAGCGATTACTAGGTGACCCGATCAGTGATCCCTCGATACCTGGAATAGCGATTACTAGGTGACCCGATCAGTGATCCCTCGATACCTGGAATAGCGATTACTAGGTGACCCGATCAGTGATCCCTCGATACCCGGAATTGTGATTACTAGGTGACCCGATCAGTGATCCCTCGATACCTGGAATAGCGATTACTAGGTGACCCGATCAGTGATCCCTCGATACCTGGAATAGCGATTACTAGGTGACCCGATCAGTGATCCCTCGATACCTGGAATAGCGATTACTAGGTGACCCGATCAGTAATCTCTCGATATCTGTAATAGCGATTACTAGGTGACCCGATCAGTGATCCTTGATACCTGGAATAGCGATTACTAGGTGACCCGATCAGTGATCCCTCGATACCTGGAATAGCGATTACTAGGTGACCCGATCGGTGATCCCTCGATACCTGGAATAGCGATTACTAGGTGACCCGATCAGTGATCCTTGATACCTGGAATAGCGATTACTAGGTGACCCGATCAGTGATCCTTGATACCTGGAATAGCGATTACTAGGTGACCCGATCAGTGATCCCTCGATACCCGGAATAGCGATTACTAGGTGACCCGATCAGTGATCTCTCGATACCTGGAATAGCGATTTCTAGGTGACCCGATCAGTGATCTCTCGATACCTGGAATAGCGATTTCTAGGTGACCCGATCAGTGATCTCTCGATACCTGGAATAGCGATTACTAGGTGACCCGATCAGTGATCTCTCGATACATGGAATAGCGATTACTAGGCGACCCGATCAGTGATCTCTCGATACCTGGAATAGCGATTACTAGGTGACTCGGTCTGAATGATGGCTTGGGAACATTTCTCACGTGAACTTTCCGAAACAGCACAATAGAAAGGGCATTGATCACTAAATTATGTTAAAGCGAATATGGTTAAAATATTTGCTTTAGCAGATTGATGTTTGGAGTTCAATATTATAATCTACTGAGTACGTTACAGGGAAGTTCGGACAGACAGTAACATTTCCTCTGGAGGTTATTACTGGTGAGTTAATGATTTCTCTAAAACTGGCTCTACATGACATCCTCGTCGAGGTGTATGTCAATACGCCGTCACCCTCTCCTGTAGAAATCCAACAAACTGCAATTATTGAAATGGTGCCTTTGGGAAGAGTTCTAATTTACATAATTAATATCATGGTGGGAAAGTTGCGACAACCAATAACTTTGCTGAACGGAACTCTTATCTGCATTTCCAGGAATCCATGTTGAGTTTTTCATGAGCAATACCAAAACTCTTCCAGGAGAGTCAACAGAAATGTGATAATTTTGGTTTTGAGGAACAAAAGTTTATCGTCTGCATTTATTTAATAGGTGATTAAAATACCTAACCGCATCCGATGCCATTATTGCTTAGATGGACAACGTCTACAGGAAATCCTCATTGAAGTTCCAATGATCAATACCACTACTGCTTGATGAAAACTTCGTAAAGGTTAATACGGGCCTGAAGGAAGCTAGCGCGCAAAGCCACCGATCTACCTGTTTATATTCAATAAATCAATTTCAGTATTTTTGAATTAAATGTGGTTTGTCACTTGCATGACTAAGGCTAAACAAACTTGATCAGGATACAACATGAGCAAATATAACCTGCCGACACGTAACCAGGAAATATCTGCCCATTTGTGTCCATAATTACACATACTTAGCTAAATTAAAACCAATGGAGTAAGATAAGGATCACATTATGCAATCCCGGATGCA
This sequence comes from Mimachlamys varia, assembly GCA_947623455.1. Lineage (NCBI taxonomy): Eukaryota > Metazoa > Mollusca > Bivalvia > Pectinida > Pectinidae > Mimachlamys > Mimachlamys varia. The sequence goes on from OX392540.1 coordinate 35,260,270, forward strand.
ATAAAAAAAAAAGAAATTTGGAGTTGTTTTTACGTGTGCATTTAGTGTGCTTACCGACCCTAAATACATATGTTAGCTTTTGGTCTCTCTACCTGCGCATTGACTCTGGGTAAGGACCCTTAATGCAAATTGTAAAAGGTTGTTTCTTTACTTATGTATAATATTCAAATTGGCGATTTATCATTCATGCTGAAATGTTAATGATTTCAAGGGAAAATTAGTGTTCAGATTGTCATCAATACACTTTGTTTACAAATGTCGAACAGCATCTTGTTACTGAGCATTTGTGAAGACCTGAGTCGTTAACTTCAAAATTTACGTTTTTTCTTTATTATCATTATTTTCTATGATGTTTACTTGAACTAATTTATGAGTTGTCTCATTTCTTTCCGGGTCGTATAAATGTAATAATGATAATAATAATAATTCGAGGTTCTTATATACCACTTGATCACGACCTTAAATGCCGTCTTAAAGCGGTTCACACATTATTATCCGTGGTTATAGGGTCTGAGCAACCAGCCAATATATTTGTTCAACTACCTAGGGGGCATACAGCCGTTGCTGCCATTTCGGCGCTCACAGCCAGCATTCTACAGTATCTAGCACTACCTAACCACGTACTCATTTACAGCTGAGTAGACTGAAACAAGCAGAGTAAAGTATCTTGCTCAAGGATACAACACAAGTGTCGTGACTGGAACTCGAACTCACAACCTGATTTAATTGACAGATCTCAGATGTGGTGTAAATTAATTAAGCAGGATGTTAGAGGGAAAATGTTACAAATAATTCAATCATTGTATAGTTCGGTAAAGTCTTGTGTAAAGCACAATGGTTTTTATTCAGATTTTTTCCCTAATACAATCGGTCTTTTCCAGGGGGAAATTCTGTCACCCATTTTGTACTCCATGTACGTCAATGACTGTGAAATACATTTTATAAAAGAAGGTTGTCCATCAATCGAAATCAATTTAATCAATGTTTTTCTATTAATGTACGCCGATGATACTGTGCTATTTGCAGAAACGCCAGAAAAGTTACAACAAATTCTGGAAGCTCTCAAATCATATAATGAAAAGTACAAACTCAATTTGAACACTGATAAGACAAAAATAGTAGTTTTTAGGAATGGTGGTGGGATAAGAAAAAATGAGAAATGGTTTTATGACACTAAAGAGCTCCAAGTCGTTAACCAATTCAATTATCTTTGCATGCTTTTTAATTATAACGGAAAATTTAATGTTACTCAAAAACATGTGGCAGATAAAGGTAATAAGGCATATTATGCACTTTGCAATAAGTTCAAAAATCATAGTTTTAATATCACAACACAATGTTCTGTATTCGACACTTATGTCAATAGCATTTTAAGTTATAGTGCGGAAGTATGGGGATTTCATAAGGCTTTGGATGTTGAAAAGATACATATATTTTTTTGTAAAAGGCTACTCGGAGTTAAGAAGAGTACTTGTAACAACTTAGTTTATTGTGAGTTAGGAAGATTACCTTTGTCTGTATGTAGGAAATTGAAAATTATCAAATATTGGTTAAAATTAAAAACTACGAATAATTGCATTTTAAAATCATGTTACGAGGAAAGAACTTTGTCTAATGATAGCTGGATTTCAGATATCCGCACTGAACTTAACAAATTGGGTTTAACTTACCTTTGGGACAATGCAATTAATGACAGAAATACCCATACAATCATTGAGCAAAAACTTTTCGATATTTATCGGCAGGAAATACTAGCAAATATACAATCAACTTCAAAAGGTTTCCTTTATCGACACCTGATAGATAATTTTACACTGCAATTATATTTAAGAAAATCAATAAACAACTCATATAAAAAGGTTATAGCTCGTTTTAGACTTAGCTCACATAATTTAAATATTGAACAGGGGCGTTATAGAAACCTTCATAGGGATCAAAGATTTTGTAATTTATGTACCTCTTATAGCATTGAAGATGAATTTCACTTTATATTAAAGTGTAACTTTTATAACGACTTAAGGTGCGAATTTATTAAGCCTTATTATTATAAACGACCAAGTGTTTTCAAATTGATTCAACTATTTAATACACAAAACATTAAGGAATTGAATAGATTAGGAAAATTCTTGTTTTTAAGTAGTAAACGTCGGAATAGCACTGTATAATCTTATATCGATTTTTTCCAATTTACATTTCAATAGGTTGTATTTGTAAAATGCTTATAAAAAATAATATATGCTGTCATTTTGTCGTACTGCACGGTTAATGATAATACATACTGTTATCATGCTTGCCGTTATACAATATGCTTATATTGTTGATATGACTGTTTTTGTTAACATGTTTCATTATGAATTTGTAATATACATACATGTATGTCTACTCTCCGATGTGTTTTTGCACAAGGAATAAAGAAATCTGAAATCTGAAAACCTTTCGATCACGAGCCCGGCGTCCTACCACTAGAACATCGCCTCCTGTTCATGGTATATACTGTGGTACTGTGGAGTAAAACCTTGATTGATGCGGTTAGCCCCGTTTGCCACCTCGCCTACCACCTCCATATTCCAATGCCTCATATCTCCTATGATCTTTCTTCATACCCTTTGTAACACGAAAACAAAGTTACATGGATTAAACAGCGTTTCCTTGTTAAATTTTCATGCCGGTATGAAAGCAGATCGGTTACATCTATACGTATTACACGGAGCGTGCTAGGGATTCGTATTGATATGTTACTCGAGTATTAGTGTGGGTTTCTTCTTATATTAAAATATATACTGCAACAATTCGTATACCCGACACAGTTTATTTGGAAAACATCAGAAGACACAAAAGAACACTACCTGACAATATATGGGCGGACACGTGTGAACGATGCCGTAAATTAAAATATTAAAAACCACAACGTATTAAATATTTATACCGGTATATTTTATATATTAAATTATATTTTATTTCAAGGTTACACTTCTTACAATTGACATTACAACAATTTATATTCCTTTTACCCTAACTTTAATCTGACCACGTCTATGTGCGTTGTTAGATATTTTAACAGTATTAACAAGGTATTCAAATGTAATTATATTAAATTAACTGTATATGATGAATATGTAATACATATTTTAAATAGATTAAATACATTAGTTAAATATTTTATAATTAAATAACCTTGCCTTTTATTACTGTGGCCGTAAAGCGCACATGCTTAATCCGGGTGTGATTATATAGAGACGATCTAAGCATAACATATTTGTGTTGAAACCGGCAAAACAAAAAAATACTGAAGAAACTAAAAAATGACTCCATTCAATCCATTTATTTACAACTTAACTTTCACAGTTGATAATATTTTCAGCTTTTGACGTTTTTTTTTTATAGTTATGTTGCTGGAGTGTTAAATTGCATGCTTCAATCTGATTAAAATACAGATCCACACTATTACTATCGTTTGTAGGATCTGACAGCGACCAGTAGAAGGTCATGTGCAGATGACCTTTGTATCCACCAATCAAATCACAGATTCTGAAAGTGAAAAGCTAATTTCGATTTGTTTCTACACTTGTCGTTAAACCAGACTTAAGTAACGAGAAACCCGAACGACCGTATAACAAAATGGCGGCGCCCAGTTCAGCGGTCTCTACGTCAAGGCGTGTGTTCTTTTTAGCGTTATCGGTTTGATTTGTAGTTTTTCGTTTGTCCAAAAAGAAATGACAACTGAAGTAAAAGAAATTATCACAAAAGATACTTATAAAATTGTTATATTAAGCTCGGAATGATTTTCTCTTCTTCGCTTCGATCTGCCGCCATTTTTGTTTGTCTTCAAAACACCGTTTACAAGGTGCATTTTAATTGACTGTTCATTTCCAAGATATTGAAATAATAAAGGTCATCTGCACATGACCTTCTACTGGTCGCTGTCAGATCCTACAAACGATAGTAATAGTGAGGATCTGTATTTTAATCAGCTTGTGCATGCTTCTACCACTGAACGGTTATCATAATGAAACAAGTTCAATCTAGAACTAATTCTATTTTCGACTGCAGTTTTTTTCCCTAATTTTCCTTTTATAAAATCACAGAAGAAACAAACGAAGCATTTTCTGTTTAAATTTGTTTCCCTTGTGATGATGTTCATCTCTTGTTTTGATGGTTTGTATATTGGAATCTAGAATTGGAACATCCGTTATGTTTGGTTTATCAGTGCTAGACAACCCTCCAGTTGTCACTCTTATTAATCATTTTCTGTTGTCAATTAATCAAACTGTGGACGATAATATCCTTTAAAATTTGTCACGAGATATGATTAATTTGTAATGCTTCTAAGACAAATTTTTTTTATAGGAACAGCAATAATTTGTGTTAACTTGTCGTTGACAAACACACAAAGCTTATTTTCCATTTTTTGAAAGTTACGTCTCTGCTTCTCCAACCTATGGTACATGTCGCAGTTGATTCGTTATTATAAGGCTTGCTCCAAATATCGTGATTTTCATGATCGATGTCGACTGCTGACTGACAAACCAACAAACAAACATGACAGGAATTCGACAAATGCAGGTTGATCAGAACTATGGGCATGCTTTTATGGTCGCCATCTTTGTCTCATTGAGAAACATTCTGTATCTTTGTGTGACATATGGACATTTCTTTGTATGTTCATTCGTGTGCTTACTTGTTGTGATTGACAATAATAACTCGGTTCTCACTTCGAGGACTTGATATTCACTTGGATGTGACAAGGATTTACATGGCGGGTGTCGTCGATGAAGCAGAAGATGCTTGCTCTTCCGGAACACCTGGTCTTACTCTCTTCTGTTTTTACAAGGGTCTCAATGTGAAACTATCCTTTTTTCGAATGTTGCCCCTAGTTTAATCGATTTTGAGTTGGGATTATGGTTTTGTTGACGATTTGTTATTCTCTGATTTTTTTTAATTTTAATATTGAATAGGTTGTGGCTATCAGGGACGTGCTATGACAGTGAGACTAATATTTCATCATGTTTGCACCAGTACCTATAATTCAATATTAATAGGTCACTCATGATCAGCGCCATTATACTTTGGTTTAATCTACTATTATACTAAATGACGAACATGCATTGTTCAATATAAATTATTTGTTTATATAAACCTAAAAAGTGCAATGCCTAACCAATGCTGGCATCTTGGCTAAATAGGCTGCACAATAACTCATTTTATAGAATATATAGCACTGGCTATTTGATTTTGTAATGATGATTATTCCGCTCACAATTTGCAATAGCGTTACCATATCAATGCGTTCAACTAACAATGCTTGATCGTGAAGTAAATTTAAAATACCAAGTGATTCACCCGTAAAAAGCATTGTTAGCTTTGTAATGCAATCACTACTATTTTTCTTCAAAATATTTATACAGGAGACTTATACAGTATTATATAATTACGTTTCGGATAACGATCTCTCTTAAGTAAAGTTATATTTGACGAACAAATTGCTTTAATTGGTCATAAAACAAGCCGACGAATCACCGATCTCGCGATAACGCATCAATGAACCTAACATAAAGCCACCCGACACACGAGTTTCTGAAAAAAAGGCCATACACGGAAATGCATATGATATTTTAACGTGGAGGCTTTTACGCATAAATAATTCAGCAACATATTCTTTCGAAACACAATATTTTTATCGGCATTTCCTTGTTGCATATTCATAAGAAAAATCAAATTGCACCTGATAGGATTGTTGCTCATGAAGCAATTTTATTTTTGTTCGTTGATTTCCGGACTTTCTTGGAAAATAATATAAAAGTACAATCTTCATCAATTATTGGTTATGGGGTATAATTTCATTCACACATAACTTCCTTTAACACAGATAGCAGTTTTGATTTCAATCTTATTTCATCTATTCTTAATCCCGGTATGTAGGCAGGCAGGTAGACAGGTGAGTGATACCCTCCCCCTGGAAAAATAACTAAGCAATACTTGAGAAACTCTGTATTGTAAAATTTGTAAAACCTCCTGTGTGCTCACAACCGGCCAGCCAATAAATGTGATTAAAACAAGTTGGTATAACTTGTTCCATAATTGTTGTAAAATAAATACAGTTTTATAAGACGTTACATCAACAGATAGACAAATGACGTCACTCTATATGCGCCCGAAGATCTTATGCAGAACTGATACGTCTTCTTTTGGTCATTAAAACCTTTATAATGCCCACACGATTGATGTGGTATACAACAGAACTATTACAACGCATGCAATTTTTATAAGGGGGGGGGGGGGGGGGGGGGGAGGCTGCTATGCAAGAGACGGTAACACAGATATATCGACATAGGAACAATTGACGAAATGTGTGTGGGTGTTTGTTTGGGTGTGTACATGTATGATCATAGGTGGATGAATAAAGGGCTATATGAAGAGGCGAAATGAATAAACACTCGATAGTAAATAAACAAGTTTATCACCGTTCACGCTCCATATAATTTAAGCCAATGGGAATTAGCCTCTACTTCCGGTTAATTCCATCGAACTTATATCCCCCATCCTGACGTGTGAATGTCTCAACCAAACTTAAGAGTTATTCTACCCCTAACCTACTGATGCGATATACATATACTAGTAGCAATTTACCTGGATGTGATCTTGATTTACATGGCGGATGTCGTCAATGAAGCAGAAGAGGCTTTCCATTCCAGAACTCCTGGTATTAATATCATTATCAAGGGTTTCCACGTAAATCTTTCCTTTGTTCATATTTTGTCTAATCGTTCTTGAGTTCGGATCATCGGGTTGTTGACGTTTTGGTATGCTCGATTACACATGATATGGACGAGGTCGGACGGACTTGATTTAAATATGACATCTTCTTTGCCAAGATCGCTTCCTCTCTCATCATCACTATAGCAATACTGACCTTCAAATTGTCGAGTGGGCATTCTTATGAATCGCAGATCCTTAGCAAGGATCATTCATTTCTAACTTAAATTCTTCTATGAAATATTTGCGTTTGACAATGACCTCTATTTCTATCGACTAGCTTCCTGTTCCAGTTAAGTTTATGGCCGATAACATTTGTAATTCAATCCTGACATATATATGTTTTGTCACAATGTATTTAATGCAGTTGATTATGTTCACACATTGTGAACAGGATGTATATTTACATTTGCTCTGCATTGCCACTATACAACACTACCAAGGCCAGTTCTGTGTTATGAGACCATACCACTAGAGTGGTTATTATGACGTCATTACGATTGTGACGTGATAATCATAACGTTGGAGATAGCTGGCCGATACGGGGTGTTTGGCCGTTCCATTTATTAAAAATTTACCTTAAATTTCAGGACATATATAGAATATAAATATAAATTTAGTAAATTTATTATAACCCATGGTATAATGTAAATATAAGCATTAAACAGCTTCTGTTCCATGTAATGGTCCTATTACACGGAACAGTGTTGCAGAAAAGTAATCATAACGCGCGTGAATCATTTTGTCTTCAATCATGTTCCATGTTATACGACCATAACCCGGAACAGGAAGCTGTTTAATGCTTAAATAATGACAGCGTTCCATCCAATCAACTTGTATTCGGTATGTCAATGTTTTGTTTACCGATTTTAAGTATAATGTCTTATCCACAGGCCATGTACATGTGCACAGGGACCTAAGAATTTGTTACAGCTAGTTCTGGACCTAAACTAGGATGTTTAGAGTAGTTTTACACTTTTTGAGGGTTTAGATCAATTTTCGATAATAGTGCCCCCTCAGTTGTTATAAAGGCTAAACGACAATTGAAGGGGTATCGAAAATTGATCTACCCCCCACCCCCAAAGGGTAAAATTATTCTCTAAACACCATAGTTCATGTCCAAAACTAGCTGTAACACATTCTTTGGTCCCTGTGAATATGTGTTCCTAATTAAGCCCGTATATATACGTGACCTAAATTGGAAATGAAATCATATGCATATACAACATTTGATATAGCGCCCTATTACGCTAAGATAACCTTGTCTAAAGCGCTCAACATTAATACATATACAACATTTGATATAGCGCCCTATTACGCTAAGATAACCTTGCCTAAAGCGCTCAACATTAATACATATACAACATTTGATATAGCGCCCTATTACGCTAAGATAACCTTGTCTAAAGCGCTCAACATTAATACATATACAACATTTGATATAGCGCCCTATTACGCTAAGATAACCTTGTCTAAAGCGCTCAACATTAATACATATACAACATTTGATATAGCGCCCTATTACGCTAAGATAACCTTGTCTAAAGCGCTCAACATTAATACATATACAACATTTGATATAGCACCCTATTACGCTAAGATAACCTTGTCTAAAGCGCTCAACATTAATACATATACAACATTTGATATAGCGCCCTATTACGCTAAGATAACCTTGTCTAAAGCGCTCAACATTAATACATATACAACATTTGATATAGCGCCCTATTACGCTAAGATAACCTTGTCTAAAGCGCTCAACATTAATACATATACAACATTTGATATAGCGCCCTATTACGCTAAGATAACCTTGTCTAAAGCGCTCAACATTAATACATATACAACATTTGATATAGCGCCCTATTACGCTAAGATAACCTTGTCTAAAGCGCTCAACATTAATACATATACAACATTTGATATAGCGCCCTATTACGCTAAGATAACCTTGTCTAAAGCGCTCAACGTTAATACATATACAACATTTGATATAGCGCCCTATTACGCTAACATAATCTTGTCTAAAGCGCTCAACATTAATACATATACAACATTTGATATAGCGCCCTATTACGCTAAGATAACCTTGTCTAAAGCGCTCAACATTAATACATATACAACATTTGATATAGCGCCCTATTACGCTAAGATAACCTTGTCTAAAGCGCTCAACATTAATACATATACAACATTTGATATAGCGCCCTATTACGCTAACATAATCTTGTCTAAAGCGCTCAACATTAATACATATACAACATTTGATATAGCGCCCTATTACGCTAACATAATCTTGTCTAAAGCGCTCAACATTAATACATATACAACATTTGATATAGCGCCCTATTACGCTAACATAATCTTGTCTAAAGCGCTCAACATTAATACATATACAGGTGTTATCAAGATAACCAGTTCAAACTGCAGCTTGTTTTGTTGTTCATATGAATTTTTACACAAAACACAACAGAGAATTATTGCTGTTGTTAAATGGTCATTTATTAATGACACACACAAGTTGTGGACTCAAAATTCACAATTTGTATTAATTACCAAATATAAAAGTTAACACGTTTTATAATACATAAATCAGAAATACAATTACTTGTTTATTGTTAATTTGGAACAACAAAGGTAGGGTACCAAAGATAGGCACAGATGAGGGGCGCAATATAATACATGCACGCATTCATGATATGTAGAAATATGCACCTCATCATTTGCTATTAAAACAATATACAATTCGGAAGAATTAGCTAACAACTAGTCATATACAATCTGGCTAATATTTCCCTATGTTTGTACATGAATGTCTGAATGTTTGCTGGAGATTATTGTGTTCTGTTATATAGGGACCATGCTTCCAACGGCATCTTTTATAATGCTACCTATCTTGAATGAGACAGAACATAGATACCATAACACCAGTCCAATCTCATATACAAAAAAAGGTGCTTCTCACAACTTACGTAACAGTGGACAGGGATCCTCCGTACCCGTGTTGTCTTCCGTCCGACAATGGACTGATTTAAAACATTCCATTTAACCATTGTGCGCAGTAAATATGTACATCACCTATTCTATAGTCGATTTTGTGTAACGAATCAGCGATGCAAAACAAAAAGTAATAAGCCAAAGCTTCCTCTTCCCTTTATATACAATTACTGTTTGGTCAATAATAGGATTGCCATGACGCTTAGACGTACCACTTTATCGTGAATTAAAGGCTTAAAATTACATGGAAGATCTAATATTAAATAGAAGAAAGAACACCAGCAAAAAATATCTGACGTATGAAAAACATATTTTTCATACACCGAATGTCAACAGTATAAAATACTACATCACATAGCTGTCCGCTGTTTCGTCATCTAAGGACTCTGTGATGTGATAGGTGTCAAACATTTGAATCTTTCCTGAACTTAATTCCTGTTAAAAGAAATCATTTACATTGAAAATATCTGTCATCGACTTCTAGAGTTTCTTATGCCGACATACATGTACTTCTGAAATAATTACATCTTCCGTAACATCGGCAATTGTCGTCATCCTAATAACTATCATTACTAACAGCAGAAACGGTGGGTTTGTTGGCACTTTCTTACTATCAGTGGATAATTGATGTTTTATACGAGCATGATCATTACAAAAAACTACTCGCCTTACTATACCTAGCATACTTATTATCTCTACCGACAAACATGGAGGCGGTAAACCACAAAGAGATGATACAATTAATCGCGTTTTTGAACAATACTCAATAGATAAAACAAATACAGTCGAACTTCGCTGTCTCGAAGTCATCGGTATAGTGGACAGTAGAAAACACTTTCTCTTAGTTTTAAATGCTTACGACAAATACCGGGATGGAACCCCTCGTGCATGCGTTTAAGACCGGAGTTTTAATTACTAGACCAATCCAAATATTTTGAGGGGAGACTTATGTGTACAAATAAAAAGTCCTGACCAGTACGACAGGAATCCTTATTATTTGTGTACTTTGTCGAATTTGTGTATAGAAAGTGCGATGTAAACGTTTCATCTAACATTTTAGCATAGATAAGTTGAAAATCACGTGTGCTTAGCCTTAAGCCGATGTTTTGTACAGAAACAGCGACGCAAAGAAAAAACATTAAATAATCTTAGTAGTGATCGGAGTGTCAGCAGCAGCGCGCAATACTATAGATGTTATCGTTACAACGAGTGTCAAGAGCAGCGCGCCTTACTATAGATGTTATCGTTACAATGAATATCAGCAGCAGCGCGCCTTACTATATATGTTATTGTTACAATGAGTGTCAGCAGCAGCACGCCTTACTATAGTTGTTATCGTTACAATGAGTGTCAATACCAGCACGCCTTACTACAGATGTTATTGTTACAATGAGTGTCAGCAGCAGCGCGCCTTACTATAGTTGTTATCGTTACAATGAGTGTCAATACCAGCACGCCTTACTACAGATGTTATCGTTATAATGAGTGTCAATAGCAGCGCGCCTTACTATATATGTTATCGTTACAATGAGTGTCAGCAGCAGCGCGCCTTACTATAGATGTTATCGTTACAACGAGTGTCAATAACAGCACGCCTGACTATAGATGTTATCGTTACAATGAGTGTCAGCAGCAGCGCGCCTTACTATAGATGTTATCGTTACAATGAGTGTCAATAACAGCGCGCCTTACTATAGATGTTATCGTTACAATGAGTGTCAGCAGCAGCGCGCCTTATTATAGATGTTATCGTTACAATGAGTGTCAGCAGCAGCGCGCCTTACTATAGATGTTATCGTTACAATGAGTGTCAGCAGCAGCGCGCCTTACTATAGATGTTATCGTTATAATGAGTGTCAATAACAGCACGCCTTACTATATATGTTATTGTTACAATGAGTGTCAGCAGCAGCGCGCCTTACTATAGATGTTATCGTTACAATGAGTGTCAATAGCAGCGCGCCTTACTATATATGTTATCGTTACAATGAGTGTCAGCAGCAGCGCGCCTTACTATAGACGCTATCGGTATAATGAGTGTCGATAGCAGCGCGCCTTATTATAGATGTTGTCTTTACAATGAGTGTCAATAGCAGCGCGCCTTACTAAGGATGTTATCGTTACAATGAGTGTCAGCAGCAGCGCGCCTTACTATAGACGCTATCGTTACAATGAGTGTCAATAACAGCACGCCTTACTATATATGTTATCGTTACAATGAGTGTCAGCAGCAGCGCGCCTTACTATAGATGTTATCGTTACAACGAGTGTCAATAACAGCACGCCTGACTATAGATGTTATCGTTACAATGAGTGTCAGCAGCAGCGCGCCTTACTATAGATGTTATCGTTACAATGAGTGTCAATAACAGCGCGCCTTACTATAGATGTTATCGTTACAATGAGTGTCAGCAGCAGCGCGCCTTATTATAGATGTTATCGTTACAATGAGTGTCAGCAGCAGCGCGCCTTACTATAGATGTTATCGTTACAATGAGTGTCAGCAGCAGCGCGCCTTACTATAGATGTTATCGTTATAATGAGTGTCAATAACAGCACGCCTTACTATATATGTTATTGTTACAATGAGTGTCAGCAGCAGCGCGCCTTACTATAGATGTTATCGTTACAATGAGTGTCAATAGCAGCGCGCCTTACTATATATGTTATCGTTACAATGAGTGTCAGCAGCAGCGCGCCTTACTATAGACGCTATCGTTACAATGAGTGTCGATAGCAGCGCGCCTTATTATAGATGTTGTCTTTACAATGAGTGTCAATAGCAGCGCGCCTTACTAAGGATGTTATCGTTACAATGAGTGTCAGCAGCAGCGCGCCTTACTATAGACGCTATCGTTACAATGAGTGTCGATAGCAGCGCGCCTTACTATAGATGTTATCGTTACAATGAATGTCAGCAGCAGCGCGCCTTACATAGATGTTATCGTTACAATGAGTGTCAATAACAGGGCGATTACTATAGATGTTATGGTTATAATGAGTGTCAATACCAGCACGCCTTACTATAGATGTTATCGTTATAATGAGTGTCAATAACAGCACGCCTTATTATAGATGTTGTCGTTACAATGATTGTCAGCAGCAGCGCGCCTTATTATAGATGTTGTCTTTACAATGAGTGTCAGCAGCAGCGCGCCTTACATAGATGTTATCGTTACAATGAGTGTCAATAACAGGGCGATTACTATAGATGTTATCGTTACAATGAGTGTCAATAACAGCACGCCTGACTATAGATGTTATCGTTACAATGAATGTCAGCAGCAGCGCGCCTTACTATAGATGTTATCGCTACAATGAGTGTCAGCAGCAGCACGCCTTACTTTAGACGCTATCGTTACAATGAGTGTCAAGAACAGGGCGATTACTATAGATGTTATCGTTATAATGAGTGTCAATACCAGCATGCCTTACTATATATGTTATCGTTACAATGAGTGTCAATAGCAGCGCGCCTTACTATAGATGTTATCGTTACAATGAGTGTCAATAGCAGCGCGCCTTATTATAGATGTTATCGTTACAATGAGTGTCAATAGCAGCGCGCCTTATTATAGATGTTATCGTTACAATGATTGTCAGCAGCAGCGCACCTTACTATAGATGTTATCGTTACAATGAGTGTCAATAACAGCGCGCCTTACTATAGATGTTATCGTTACAATGAGTGTCAATAACAGCGCGCCTTACTATAGATGTTATCGTTACAATGAGTGTCAATAGCAGCGCGCCTTATTATAGATGTTATCGTTACAATGAGTGTCAGCAGCAGCGCGCCTTACTATAGATGTTATCGTTACTATGAGTGTCAATAACAGCAAGCCTTACTATAAATGTTTTCGTTATAATGAGTGTCAATAACATAACGCCTTACTATATATGTTATTGTTACAATGAGTGTCAGCAGCAGCGCGCCTTACTATAGATGTTATCGTTACTATGAGTGTCAATAACAGCAAGCCTTACTATAAATGTTTTCGTTATAATGAGTGTCAATAACATAACGCCTTACTATATATGTTATTGTTACAATGAATGTCAGCAGCAGCGCGCCTTACTATAGATGTTATCGTTACTATGAGTGTCAATAACAGCAAGCCTTACTATAAATGTTTTCGTTATAATGAGTGTCAATAACATAACGCCTTACTATATATGTTATTGTTACAATGAGTGTCAGCAGCAGCGCGCCTTACTATAGATGTTATCGTTACTATGAGTGTCAATAACAGCAAGCCTTACTATAAATGTTTTCGTTATAATGAGTGTCAATAACATAACGCCTTACTATATATGTTATTGTTACAATGAGTGTCAGCAGCAGCGCGCCTTACTATAGATGTTATCGTTACTATGAGTGTCAATAACAGCAAGCCTTACTATAAATGTTTTCGTTATAATGAGTGTCAATAACATAACGCCTTACTATATATGTTATTGTTACAATGAGTGTCAGCAGCAGCGCGCCTTACTATAGATGTTATCGTTACTATGAGTGTCAATAACAGCAAGCCTTACTATAAATGTTTTCGTTATAATGAGTGTCAATAACATAACGCCTTACTATATATGTTATTGTTACAATGAGTGTCAATAGCAGCGCGCCTTACTATAGATGTTATCGTTACAATGAGTGTCAGCAGCAGCGCGCCTTAATATAGATGTTATCGTTACAATGAGTGTCAGCAGCAGCACGCCTTAATATAGATGTTATCGTTACAATGAGTGTCAGCAGCAGCGCGCCTTACTATAGATGTTATCGTTACAATGAGTGTCAATAGCAGCGCGCCTTACTATAGATGTTATCGTTACAATGAGTGTCAATAGCAGCACGCCTTACTATAGATGTTATCGTTACAATGAGTGTCAATAGCAGCGCGCCTTACTATAGATGTTATCGTTACAATGAGTGTCAATAGCAGCACGCCTTACTATAGATGTTATCGTTACAATGAGTGTCAATAGCAGCGCGCCTTACTATAGATGTTATCGTTACAATGAGTGTCAATAGCAGCGCGCCTTACTATAGATGTTATCGTTACAATGAGTGTCAATAGCAGCGCGCCTTACTATAGATGTTATCGTTACAATGAGTGTCAATAGCAGCGCGCCTTACTATAGATGTTATCGTTACAATGAGTGTCAATAGCAGCACGCCTTACTATAGATGTTATTCATGTCAACTCGATTGATAACAGTATAATCTCAGTCAATTCAATTCGCCCTAGATGTTACGATTTTGAGATGGAACATGACTTGTTTTTTTCTTATTCCTATTGTTAGTCACTTGCTATTGTTTTACACGACAAACATGGGGGCAGTGATCTTGTAACTATAAAGAATATTTTTCTTATTAATTATTTATTATAACGGACAAAATAGATAAAGCTTGATTGTTGTCAAACCACACGAATATGCAATTCATCACCTTTTCGAACCACACTTAAAAATACAACAAATACAGTCGAACCATGTTGTATCGAAGCAATCAGAATGAT
Source organism: Mimachlamys varia (assembly GCA_947623455.1). NCBI lineage: Eukaryota > Metazoa > Mollusca > Bivalvia > Pectinida > Pectinidae > Mimachlamys > Mimachlamys varia. The sequence continues at coordinate 35,275,539 of OX392540.1, forward strand.
AGACAAGAGAAAAATGCTTCCTCTTAGTATTTAATGCCTATGACGAAGCCCGGGATCGAATTCCTGGCGCATGCCTTTAAGGCCGGATTGGTAATCACTAGAACTATAATGGACTAAATACATAAGACTGCTTATAGGCCCAATATACGAAACTTTAGGAAATTTTTCGTGATTCTGAAAAATTCTGAAAAAAAATCCAGTTGATTACCATGCAAAAATAAGCCTAAAACGAAGGAAACCTAAGCGGTAACTAACAAGAAACTCTTGACAGAAAAATCAAAAGAATTAAAAATAATTCAGGTGGGGCCCACTTCAACAACAAGCCGAAGTTTCAAATACCGAGTTTCAACTGCTGCCATACCGGTTACCGCGTAAGAATTCATCTTGAATATTGCTGATATCAGTTAGTCTTAACCAAATTTCTGATAATAATCAGTTAGTCTTAACCAAATTAAAGTTATTAGTCTTGATTTTCGCTTCACGTTTTGTCGAAAGTTACGTATATTGGGCCTTTAACCACACGGGGATACAATTAATAACTTTTTCGGGTAACATTCAGTAGATGCATTAAAATACAGCCAGACCTCGTTATCTCGAAATCATCGAGGTAATGGAAAAACGTCGAGCTATCCGTGTTTCCGAATGAACTTAATACGCCTAATTAAACGGGTTGATGAGTTGGAGGTATCGAGGATCGACTGTTCAGTAGTATTTGAGGATTTGATATGTATATGGCTCTATTTTCTTACATGCAGTTTCGTACTTGGCTAAATATAGATATACCTAATGTAATCTGAATATTTTCAGTTATCCATGACAGATAACACTCTACTTTCGGTTTCGCTTTGATCACATGTTATTTTTTGCTACATCACTGTTACCAAATTGGGACAAGCTTTTGATAAATACCAATGTTCTTTATACTTTACTATCATTTCAAGTTTTATTTATAAATACTTGTAGATACTATCCAGTTTTTATAAATACTTATCTATACTATGTAGTTTTTATAAATACTTATATATACTATGTAGTTTTTATAAATACTTATAGATACTATGTAGTTTTTATAAATACTTATATATACTATCCAGTTTTTATAAATACTTATATATACTATGTAGTTTTTATAAATACTTATAGATACTATGTAGTTTTTATAAATACTTATATATACTATCCAGTTTTTATAAATACTTATAGATACAATCCAGTTTTTATAAATACTTATCTATACTATCCAGTTTTTTTTAAATACTTGTAGATACTATCCAGTTTTTATAAATACTTATATATACTATGTAGTTTTTATAAATACTTGTAGATACTATCCAGTTTTTATAAATACTTATATATACTATGTAGTTTTTATAAATACTTATAGATACTATGTAGTTTTTGTTAATACTTGTATATACTATGTAGTTTTTGTTAATACTTGTATATACTATCCAGTTTTTATAAATACTTATAGATACTATCCAGTTTTTATAAAAACTTATATATATTATCCAGTTTTTATAAATACTTATAGATACTATGTAGTTTTTAAAAATACTTATAGATACTATCCAGTTTTTATAAATACTTATATATACTATGTAGTTTTTATAAATACCTATAGATACTATGTAGTTTTTGTTAATACTTATATATACTATGTAGTTTTTGTTAATACTTGTATATACTATCCAGTTTTTATAAATACTTATAGATACTATCCAGTTTTTATAAATACTTATAGATACTATCCAGTTTTTATAAATACTTATAGATACTATCCAGTTTTTATAAATACTTATAGATACTATCCAGTTTTTATAAATACTTATAGATACTATCCAGTTTTTATAAATACTTATAGATACTATGTAGTTTTTGTTAATACTTGTATATACTATGTAGTTTTTGTTAATACTTGTATATACTATCTAGTTTTTATAAATACTTATAGATACTATCCAGTTTTTATAAATACTTACATATACTATGTAGTTTTTGTTAATACTTATATATACTATGTAGTTTTTGTTAATACTTGTATATACTATCCAGTTTTTATAAATACTTATAGATACTATCCAGTTTTCATTTCTTACTTACCTGCTGATATTTCGGGCTCGCGTTTCTATAAATAGAGCGCAAAATATTATCAGGGAGGGTTCTGGTTTAATTTAATCTCCAAATTAGTAGTATCATTTTTGATTGATTTAATGATATCAAAATAACTTTAAATTATTCATTAAATGATTATCAGCAGCAAATAAAGCCAACGGGAAGTCATATTGTCGTAAAATATTGTCCAATGAAAAGGACTTTTTTTTTTACATCCTTGGCCGTTTTCCAATTTTGCCCCAACGTTGCTATAGTAATTATGGATAGCGTGATGGCGCATTTACTTTTTATATATCACTGTTTTAAATCCAGGAAGTTATACACATAGAAGTTACACAACAGTGGTTGTTTGATATGGAATTTATTTCACTCGAAAAGTTACAAAAGACACAAGCTTTAGCGAAATTCCATATCCTATAACCACGAGTCGTGTGACCTGTTGCTATCCCAATCTCAGTCGGAAGCAACTGGAGAGAGCCATGAACTATGATATACGCAAAACGTTTTACCTCGTATATATTCCTGCCAAGTGGTGACGACGTCAACAATCAGCAAGTGACGTTGTTCCGGTCAAAGTTCATCATTTCAATCAACCAAAATGCGTTTAGAGTTTATTCCACGTGTGGTATAAACAAAATGTTATTCAACAGTTGTAATGATTATTTGATACCATGGGAGTTGAATAACATCCACCTATTGTGGTAGAAACAATATTTATCATCGATAAACAAAAATCAAAGAATATGTCCGTAACAATACATTGATAAAATATCAAGAACAAACATTATTTCAAAATCAGGCTTCAAAACATCATTAAGGAATAAGTTGCTATGGATATAGGATACTTAATTGATTATGCATATAATAATTACATGGACAAAGAAATAACGACCCAGTGTTGATATATTCCACCATTCTCACTACATACATGTATACATAAACAATTATATACATGTAGCACAGTATATAACAAAGATAGACGGTTCATATCAACAATACTACAAGTTAGAGAAACAAAGAAAATCTCTTCTAGAATACGCTACGTTGTAAACGCACATCTCCTCTGTTAGATTGTGACCAAAACAAGTTTATAGATCAATAAAGATAAATGTATACATTTACATGTCGCAGTTGATTCGTTATTCTCGGGCTTGCTCTGAATATCGAGATTTTTGTGATAGATGTCAACTGTTGACAAACAAACTTACGGCACAGGGATTCGAGAAATATAGGTTGATGAAGACTATGGGCAAGTTTCATTGTCGCCAGCTTGATCTCATCAAGAAATATTCTGTATCTTTGTGTGATATGAAGATGGACGTTTTTGAGTTTGCTTGTTAGTGTGTTTACTTGTTGTGATGACAATGATGACTCGGTTCTCATTTTGAGAATTGATGCTTACTTGGATGTGACCAAGATTTACATGGCGGGTGTCGTCGATGAAGCAGAAGACGCTTACTCTTCCGGAACACCTGGTCTTATTCTTTTGTGCTTTTACGAGAGTCTGCATGTAAATCTTTCCCTTGTTACTATTTTGCCCCTAGTTTAATCGATTTTGAGTTCGGATTATGGTTTTGTTGACGCTTTGGTATTCTCTGATGTTTTTTTTTTTATTTATGTATATCATAAATTAAACCATTTTCTGAACTCTATATCGATTAAACTAAGGGCAAAATATGATCAAAGGAACGATTTATACAGATACACTTGTATTTTACACCAGGTTGTTCATACCTGAAGCCTTCGGATCCACATACGCATGTGTGTATGGTACATCGCGTATACTGATTGAATACACTCCATACAGACACAAATGACGAAGAAAAACTTTGTTAGTACTTTTTTCTTGTTCCTTGTCTCTAACACAAAGCCTTAGTCATATCTTCGTCTAGCCAAGAAATTCTACGCACCACATCGCCTTCAAACATGGTATATTGAACCTAAAATACCACATACAGATAAGCAACAAATGAATTGGCAGATTTAGAACAGGTACGTACATTGATATTCCCCATGAACACTGTCAGTTTAATTTTATTAAACAAACTTCCGTGTTTTGCACACGGTACCATTACTTTTCAATGTTGATATATTTAACTCCGCGTAAAGGTAATGACGATTAGTTGTCTTGTATACAGGTAGCGTACAAATGGCCAGATGGCTATCGTCTGCTACCCACTGGTAAGCTACGCTTTCCTGATTGGTTCAATCCTTATCCACTCTGCAGGTAAGGTTTTCTTGGTCAGTTAAAAATAGATCATTGTTAGCGTATTGGGGTGTATTTAAAAGCTAGTATCAACCTGTGTATTACCATAACTGAAGGCAGTATCTCGCCCTAGGATATTCAGTACCAGGCGTACACCAGACGAAAATGCCCGATATTTTGATTAAGAAGGAATATGGGAAACGTTGCATAGGTGAATAAGATTTTTATATTGTTCGAGTTAATTATGTCCTAAAAATTATTTGTTTTTATTTGAATTGAATTCCTTATTTATTGAATTGAATTGAATTTTTTAATTGAATATTTAGATTGAAATTTTTGAATTGACAATTTGATTTTTTATCTTAATGCTTAATTTGGTAACTAGACATACAATTGATATTTGATAACAAAAAATAAGAAAAAGAGTGATTTGCTTATTTCTGAAATGATTGTATGGTTTATAGTTTGATACTTTTTATAATGATATATCCGGTAGTTTTTTGTTCGTTGATGATACAAATGATAATAACATTTCTTGTCATTATAATGGTGATGCGTACGCATAGTTTGTTGTTTGTTGATAATGAAATTTATAATACAATATCCTATATATTTTTTTAATAATGCTGATTCGTAAAATAAGTTTTCATCGGTTTGTGATAATTTTAATAAAAAAAAACGCATAATTGTTAATCTATTCGAATGTGCTAGTAATGCAAGAACTTGTTTATGAATTTATACAAATAATATTTACAGTTGTTTATACAGTCATGTGTTAACAAATACAGACCTGTTTTTGATGGGGTAGATACACGGTTTGATCGACCGGAGAAAAAATATCGACCGAGGACGATATGACTTTTAATCGGGAATCCCGTGTCGCTATCTTAGCCAATCAGAAAGTGTAAAAAATATCAATTTATAATAATAACTATTGTTTATTTTTTGTTTGTTTACTTGTAGTTAAACACAACTACGATGCCTTTGTAAGTCATGGGCCCTCCGATAAAGATAGACAGTTTGTTCGAATGTTGGCGAACATCTTAGAACAGGAACCATTCAATTTCCATCTGTTTCTACCAGACGAGGACCTGATCGACAAAGATAACAAAACCGTTATCTCGGAAATCATAAAACACAGGTAACTTAGACAATTTACCATATAGTATACACCAATTACATTAACGTTTCTAACTGTTGATTAAGAAAAAAGTATCAGCTAATATAGCTATAGGTAAATAATTGTCTATGAATGAGACCCAAAGTCTACTGTTGAATAGTGGCATGCTACCACAGACAACACTACTGCATTAGAAAGTCTGTTACGACAAGTTATGATAACATAAAAAAGTCAGCTAATATAGCTATAGGTAAATAATTGTCTATGAATGAGACCCAAAGTCTACTGTTGAATAGTGGCATTCTACCACAAAAATGGCGCGATGATGCCAATGCATATGCAATTTGACAATACAGCTATTTGTTGTGAATTTTTAATATTGTTCGTTTGCTTTTGGAAATATTTTCTCATTTACTATGCTTTCTAATAAAAGTGGTACTCACGTTCTTGTCAATGAAGAAAATGATAGTCGTTGTATATCTTTATTAATTCATTACACAGCACGAGTAATTTGCCGTACAATATTGGATTGCAAGATTACAAATATACGACACGTACAATGACTATGCAAATGAGCTCCTGTTACTATGGGAACACTATTCTGGCGTCTTGATATAAATGACGTCACGTTATTGTGCATGACGTCACGCTGTTGTCTCAGAAGTACGAAACGAGTATTCCATTATAGATGAGAATCGTTGAAGATACATTAGTTAGTATGTTTTTCAATCAATATAATAAAAGAATCTAACACTCGAGTTCATGTAATATTGAATCTTTTAAACTCATTTAGTAATTTCATATGAAATAAATAAAAAAATAATAATAAAACCTCATTCATTAAATTCAATATACTATGAACACTCGTGTTAAATTATTTTTATATTGAACAATGTTTTTATCGTTAAATTGTTTTTATTTGTTTATTTAGATGTAATCGGCTACTTCTAGTGATGTCTACAGATTATGCTGTAAACAACATGTCCGATTTCACTGTCAATATCGCCTTAGATATGCCTAACTGTGAGTACATTTTTAACTTCTAAACTTTATAAACGAAATCCCAACTTGATGTAATATTCATGTACAGGTATGTGGTATAAGGTTATTCTACCCCAGGGTGAAGAATTGGGTCAGAACCACAAGTTTACCGAGGCTCGGAGTTCACATCCTACACCTGGGGTAGATTTTCCCTGTCCCATAAACATGTATATTCATAGATATCGACATATTTCTCCCACTTCTTACACAAAATATTTAGGTGAAAACAAAGCGCCAAATACGCATACTGAAGTGGTAAAGTACATTTTCTGGACATTGTGCAAACTAACAAACAACCATATAATAATAATAATAACGAGAATAATCAGGCTATTATACTGTTTATGTAATTTCAGAGATATTAGAAGATAAGCTAAGAGCTTACTAGTATCCCCCTCCATGTGTACACAGCTGTTTCATTCCATGCATTCTTCAGTCATTATTTTTAAATCTCCAAACTGTTTAGATGTACATAGTTGGGAGAGAGGTATTCAACTCGTATTTCTGCAAAAACAGGTGAACGAATATTTAAGCAGGATCATAAAATGGAAAAAAAGTTTCACGACGGGACGTTTACTTGGATGTGACCAAATTTACACGGCTATAGGACTCTAACAGTATTTGCTAAGATATACATTATTTCTATTTACATTTTGCAGTTATTATACAATATTAAGATATTTAGAACAGTTTATCGAACCACAAAACAGAATGCCAACATCAATAAAATTAATGACGTCACAATAACAAAAAAAACGCTAAATTGATAATATTTATAGTAACTTATTATATTTCAAACATGACTAAAATGGGGAAAAATACTATTTGACCTATTGTTATATTTTTCTTTTTAATAGGTAGAAGAGATCGCAAAATTATCCCTGTCATCATAGACAGACACTGTTGTCTACCTGCCATGATCAACCATTTGACGAGTGCTGATTTCACGATACCAGAAGCATTGCCTTGGGTATTACCTCGACTGTGTGCTGCTCTAAGAGCTCCTATTTCCAAAACTCCACAAATAAAAGGGCGAACAACTTAAAACACACAGTTTTTAAAAAATATGGCAGACTAGTCGACGTTGTCAATCGATTCATTAATCCTTCTCAGACGGAACAGATATTTCAGCGACGAAGCAGACACAGCTACTAGCAAGAATGACGCAATGCACACTATAGCGTACTGGGTTTTCACTGCCTACTTAGGGTGTTTTGGTTATGTAATTACTTCAAATTCGAGAGATGCATGTTGATCAGAACTATGGACAAGTTTTATGGTCGCCATCTTTGTCTCATTTAGAATAATCTGTATCTTTAAGTGATATGAAGATGGACGTTTTTGAGTATGCTCATTAGTGTGTTTACTTGTTGTGATTGACTATGATACTCAGTTCTCGTTTTGATAACTTTATTCTTACTTGGATGTGACAAAGATTTACATGGCGGGTGTCGTCGATGAAGCAGAAGATGCTTACTCTTCCGAAACACCTGGTCTTATTTTCTTGTGCTTTTTACGATAGTCGCCATGTAAATCTTTCTTTTGTCCCTATTTTGTCTCTAGTTAAATCGATTTTGTCATACGTATTGAGATTATTAGCACAATATTAAGTATCGTTCGGTGCTGTAGGTAGCACGCAGAACTGACTGAATTTCTTTCATAGACCATCTTCGATACCAATGGGTTACGTTCGTTCATTTTCGCTCTCTGTATCCCTAGAATATGCCATAACTTCTTTGAACATTCAGCGTGCACGAGCTTGAAGATGATGACAAGAATATTGTTTGATGCACTTCAAAATAATCTCGCGACAGACTAGGGAAAAATTGACTGGTTTTTAAATCAGGTGTTGCTCTTTAATAGTCTACAAATAACAAGTATGAGCCTTAACTTAATCAGTTGTTTTAACCGTCAAATGAAAAAGCTTGCCTCGCACGCCTTCAACTTTGTTATGAAATAATCCGCTGGTGCAGAGACAGAAAGTTAACATAACCCTCGGAATGGTGTCACTGTATAACCAGTGTTATGCTTCTTGTGTGAATGAAATCCTGTTATAAGTCATTCAGCCCTGAAATTCCAGACTGAGCTTTGTTTAGTTTGAGTTGATTTATTTAGTTTAACGCCCTATCGACAGCCAGGGTCATTTAAGGACGTGCTAGGCTTTTGGAGGTGAAGGAAAGCCGGGGTACCCGGAGACAAACCCCCGTCCTACGGTCAGTACCTGGCAACTGCCCCAAGTGGGTTTCAAACTTGTAACCAATAGGTGGAGGGCTTGTGGTAGAATGTCGGAGCACTTTAACCACTCGGCCACCGCGGCCCCCGTTTTTTTCATACGGAACTTTCCAAACCTTTGTAATTGGAGAGCTCAAATGTTTCCGCTTGGGTGAATGTGTTAACAGCGCCCTTTTAAAGAGATTGTAGTAGGCCAATCAATGGCCTAGGTGTATTTTTACACTTACCATTGTTTGTTTTGATCCAATTACTTTGTCTAGGCATCACACAATGCCAAAACTTAAACTGTTTGTTAAAAACAATCCATTTTTTTACAAGTCCTTATCCGTTTGCGAGATGTGTTTCCTTTTTATTTCTGTAACATAAACTACCTCATCACTGTGCGTTTTGATATATGTGGCCAAATCACTGGTGTACATTTTTTATATCCATCCGTCACGAAGTCAAATTTATAATAATTGAATGTGCTATTTTGAAATGATTCTTAAAGTTATGCTTCTGATGTTATTATATAGGTGCAATCGTTTGTTCAAAACAAATGACAATTAATACATATATGTGCAACAAATAAAATATGAAAATTTGAACCAGATTTCGTTATGCATGTTGCTATCATACCACACGACAATTTTACATTTACTGCAAAACAAATAAAAAAAAAACAAAATGTCGAGCTGGTCCCTCTACTGCCTTGCCCCACCGTCTAGAGTGAGACGGGACCCATAAAGGAGCACTTTCGATACATATGACATTCACATGTTGTTGGTTTTTATTTTGCAACCAAAAAGAATAAGGGGAGGAAAAAAGAAATAAAGACAGGTATTCTCAATAAGAATTATGTTATGTACTTTGAACAAATATCCACATGTTAAAGATAACTCATAAACTCAATTGAAAAACTAGAAAAAATTTAATCAAAAGAATCCCGCAAACAATACGATGCGATAACCTGAGTAGTTTATCGTTATTTCCTAGCATTACGAACTTAATGCTCCAGTTACTCATTGAAGGGATCACGTAACACACACATATGCTGCACCTCTTAAATTTAGTAATAGATACAGTATGCCGAAACAATGAATTAAACTGCATCATACAGTTGGTTTGTCCTTCTAGGACTCTTCAGTGATGCTAGGGGCAAAAAGGTGGGAATCCAAAATTTCTAAACTAATGTAGAAGCAGAAGGGTCAGGTGCGTAAAACCCCTTTAATTTATTAATTTAGAAGTAACATTAAACTAATTCTGTATAATTTCAAATCGTGTACTACGAAAATGTGTATATTAAGTACCTTGCCACTACTCAAATGAGATTAACTGTGGCTATGGAGGCTCCAGCAAACCTCGGGGACTAAAAAATCAACCAGCAGAGTCTGCTACCCCCTATCATAAACTAAGGTTTTTAGAGTAATTTTGCATTTTTGTGGGGTTTAGATCAATTTCCGATAAAAATGCCTCCTCAGTGGCTATGGAGGCTCCAGCAAACCTTACTCATTGAACCCAGACGAACAAGCCAAGTCACGTAATCAAAATGGAGGAAGTGAACTCAATATCGAGGTATAAGCACTCATCAATGGGCTTATTCTATTACAGTAATTTCTTAGAAAGTGCTGAATACAGGAAGTTTTATACACGAAAGTATCACGTATTTTTTTTATGTTTGATATAGGATTTTATTTCATTTGTATTCCAAACCAAAGAATGCCACTCCCCGGTTAAGAGAACAAATTCTTTATGGCGTTTATATAGAGGATATCTTACAGTGTTCCCAGAATTACCACATTGATTGGGTCTATTATTGTATGTTTATTGCGCACTCGTGCAAAAATATAACAATATAAGCCACACAAGTGAAATATTTATTTGGTATCACTGAATATACTGTAATATATTTTATTTATTACATTTTGATTGCAAAACCTACCCGGGCATTTTTTAATTTTTTCCCATTGCCGTTTGTTAACAGTGGATTTGATTGGTTGAATCATACAAAAGGAAATATCATATTTCTTCCTAATGAAACATATTAAATTGAACGAATACATTTTCTTGTTTATACAAATGATATAGGCGATGAGCTTATAATCAACAGCACGTCTATTTCCTGTTGGTTATTCTCTCCAAAACCCCTTTTCTTCATGTCGAGAAATAGATTTAGTTTAAAAAAAAACGATTTATAAAACTACATAGGTTGGCTAAATAAGCTTGTTTCCTTTAATTTTTACAAAAAAGGAGGTAAGTTTAATGTCAAATTCTGACAATATTGATGATGATCTGAATCTATTTATTAATGGAAATTTCATTAGTTTCCATCAATAACACATTGATGAAAATAAATCAGTAATGAATAAAATAAATGTCTCAAGAAAAGTTCAGTATATGTTGTAGCGTGATTCGCTATTAAGAATATACTACCTGTTTTGTACTATGCGTTTGAGGTTTGAGATTTCTGCTCTCAGGTAGATCCAGAAAAGATCAGATGGACTCGGCGTGAAGCAACAATGGCAATAACTGGATTGCCCTCTTATCCAAAGAAATAAAGTATCCGTGTATATATTGAATCAGAATTAGAAGGATTCTCGGATAGAAAGTCCAGAAGAGTAAACTGACTCAAAGCTATCTATCAAATAAATTAACTCCCCCCCCCTTAGCCTGTGATTACAATCCATATGCTTTAAAAATAAATAAGAGAATACCGAAGCGTTAGCAAAATCATAATCTAAACTCAAAAACGATTAAACCAGGGACAAAATTTGAACAAAGGAAAAATTCACATGGAGACCCTTGCAAAAGTACAAGAGAATAAGACAAGGTGTTCCGGAAGAGTAAACGTCTTCTGTTTCATCGACGACACCCGCAATGTAAATCTTTGTCACATCCAAGTAAACATCAAGCTCTCAAAATGAGAACCGAGTATCATTGTCAATCACAACAAGCAAACACACTAATGAGCTTACTCAAAAACGTCCATCTTCATATCGCTTAAAGATACAGAATATTTCTCATAGGACAAAGATGGCGACCATAAAACTTGTCCATAGTTCTGATCAACCGGCATCTCTCGAATTCTTGTGTTATTAGTTTGTTTGTCAGCAGTCGACATCGATCACGAAAATCCCGATATTTAGAGCAAGCACTGGAAAACCGAATCAACATGTAAACACCATAGGTTGGAGAAATGGTAAGTTAACGATCGGAAAATTGAAATAATCACGTTTATCGTATAGCTTAGTAGTAAGCTGTCCATGTTGGTCGTAGTTTAAGTAGAGATCGAGGTAAGCAGCTGATGTAGAAGAGTCTGTTGTGTCCTTTATTTCAAGTTCAGAAGGGTATATACGATCGACGTGGTCAGCAAACTTCTTGTTGTTTATAGACAACACATCGTCGATATATCTGAAAGTGACATTAAAAGATTTGGCAAGGTTTTTTTACCAGTCCGGATTAGCTCCTCCACGAATTCAGCCTCGTATGAAAACAAAAACAAGTCAGCTAAGAGTGGGGCACAGTTTGTTCCCATGGGAATGCCAACAGTCTGCTGGAAAATCTTTCCTCCGAACTTAACAAAAATGTTGTCGACCAGGAATTCAATCATCCTTACTATATCGTCTTCAGTATATTTCCTCTTAGCTTTTGTCGTGTTTTTGACAAAGTACGTATGCTCCAAGATAGCTCACTACCATATATTTGTATCGTCGTCCGCCTTTCTTGGAAAAGAAAGCTCTAATAACAAGAGATCGGAGACGTTCCTTCAATTTTGTGAGGAAAAATCAAATGTTTTGACCGAAAAGACATTTTATGAGGGGGTGTTCAAGATTGATAAAAAAATCTTTCGAGTTTTTCAAAATCCACATCCCATTAATTCAACTTCTGGAGTATACAGTGTCACAATACGACTGAAGCCTTGATTTCATGGTACTAAGAATAGTAGTAAGATGTTATGATAATGGCTTGGTCGAGCAAAACGTAGCTTATAAGGATCATTATGTAGTTTCGGTACCCAATTAAGACAAGGTAGGTCAGCATCTTTCTCATTAATAAAATTTAAGATATAATTAAAATTTAAGGATTCTACATTAACGACTTTCTGCTACAAACAACTCATCATCAAGTATCTTGAATAAAAAAAGATTGCTGTTGGGTCACACATTCAAAAATCCAATTTTCTTTAGCACGATAAATAATGTCATCACAACAAAAGGGATATCTTCATTTTATCTTTAACGCCTAAATTCAAGGTACGTCATTTTGAAGATTTTGTAACAAAGAAGGCATGCTGATATGATATTGAGATAAATATATCACAGTAAGCTTACCAGCTGGGAAGTATTAATTAGCCTCGGTGCTATGTTGATGGGAGATGTGCTGCCGGAGTAAACAAGTTGTTAACTAGGTCTCTGTCTATTAAATCAGTAAGCCGGGCAAGGTAAAGTATTGGTCAGATAAGTAACACCAGATATATTATATTACATATGCACACGGCACTTTTTTGCACACAAAAGTGATTAGTAATTATATAAGTATGATCGAGCCAGTGTAGTCAGAGGGTCAGTCTGTTCCATGAGAAGACTCTGGAGTAGGTCTTTGACAGTTACATCTGTGATGGCCATTGAGTACTAGGTCTTTGACGGTGTAACCCAAGAGCCGCCAGGAGGGCTACAGGCCAGGGTATGTCAAGGCAGGAGTGACATATAAGTTGACAATTGACTTAGTCAGATTGAGACACAACGCCAAAGTACGATCAGCTTGATGATGTGTATTGCCATGAACATGTACTTGTGATGTCGGTGTAATTTACGATCACGAATAAACTGTTTATTATTTTTTTTACCATAGACCATATCGGGCTGGTATTATTATTATATCTATACACTATCATGCCTAACATCAATATTTACATTGACCTCAAAGTCAAAGGTCAAATATGTGTGACCTTTCCCAACAATTCCTGTTCCGACGATAAGTTTTGAACCGTCAAACATTGAAGCAATGAATGTTTTAGGAAATTGCTATTGATGACAAACTAAACAAAGCCCGATAGGGATTAATATAAGTTTGTAAGCCATAACAATGTGTGATATAGGACTGTAACAATGTTTGCTGAAATGTTCATTGCTTATATTTACATGTTAATAGAGAGTTGTGCTTTATTTAGTTACTTTGAACCAATTCTGAACAGCAAATCAAGTGCAGACAACAATGAAAGTGAAGACGTCACAATAGAGTTTGATGACGTCACAATAGCAACTGCTGTTATAGGCTGAGGCACTGTGTATTATAGGCGTATGGCAGCAAATGTAAATATATACTGATGACACATTCTGTATACCTACATCTATCATCGACAATGTGCAATGTACTGTCATTAGTTAATTCTGACATCCACCAAACAAAAGGTTACAAGGAAAATGACCGAATCTTGCAAAGTAAATGCCAATAATTTCTAATAATTACATTAATAATAGTTTATCCAACCTTTGATCAAATGTAGAACTTATATTTCATATATTTAGTTCAAAGGCATAAAGTTCTAATACTTAACAGCCGATTTTACTAAATGTAAAGGTGCAGTATGTGTGTGTGTCACGTCATCTTTCTGCACAAATAAATTGCGTTAGAACACCATCAGTGCTTCTTTGCTGTTCAAATGAAATCGATGATATCGCGCATTGATATTAATTTGTTAAGCGTGATGCGGCCCAATGACCTTATCACTGTAATTTGTACTAATAGTTTTAGTTTAAACATATTTTATTGTCACGAAAACGACAAGAGGATTGGGCAAAAGTTATGTCAACTTATGAAACGCCCTTTTCAACTAACAGTTGTATCATTATACTTTAGTTTGCTACGGGCATATAGGCAAATGCATTACTGAATGTAATAAAAAGCAATTAATGAAAATAAAATTTTGTATAATGTTTAAAAATTATTAGATACACAATTTTATTTCTAATAAACGTTGATAGTCTATTATAAAGATTCCATTTTAACTAAAAGGAGATTAGATCTAGAAAGAGTTGACATTTGACTGCTTTGGTTGGAAGTAACAAGTAACAAACATACATTTTTATTAGGTTGTCTATATAGACCTCCTGATTCAACTGCTGAATTTTGGGCTAAATTTGATTGCATCCTTGATAAAGTATCAGATTTTTCTCTCGATATCTTACTCGTGGGGGATATAAATGTAAATCTTCTTTCTTTACAACCAACTTCCGAGCTTTCTAGAATACTTCATAAATTTAACTTATACAGTCTTATAAATGAACCCACACGCATAACACCAGAAACCTCTAGTTGCATTGATTTTGTATTTACTAACAATACAAATATTGTCAGAGACACACAAGTAGGCGATCCATTCTGTAGTGATCATTCTCCAGTCTACATTAGTATATCACATTGTGTCTTTAAACAAAGTTCTTATGAAAAGAAAATTTGGCAATATGATGTTGCTGATTTTAACGAAATGAACAAAAACTTAATAAATATGAATTGGTGACAAGTGGTGGAAAATTGCAAAAACAGTTTAAAATTTGACAATAAGTCACCCACTATTCCCCCACTTGAATCAGAGGGCAATCTTTTTTATCACCCAAGTGACTGTTTGAATAAATACTTTACATCTATTTCTTCGTCTTCTGATAATCTAGAACTTCCTGTGATACACCTGTGGAACCTCCTTATTTTATCTCAAACATCCAAATAACAGATCAAGATGTTAAAGACCAATTAGAAAACATGAATGATAAGAAACAATCAGGACCTGATGGCTTAGTTCCTAAAGTTATTAAAAAGTTAGCACCATCTCTTATACTTCTCTTAAAATTATATTAACAAAACTCTAAACTCTAGTATTCTTCCAAATTCCTGGAGGCTAGCAAATGTTAATGCAATCTTCAAAGGCAGTGGCTCTAAAAGCAATACTGCTAACTATAGACCAATTTCTATTACTTCTTGTATCTGAAAACTAATAGAAAAAACCTTATTTAAATACTTATACAATTATCTCATATCTAATAATATTTTATCAAACAATCAATCTAGATTTAGACCTGGTGACTCCACTGTAAATCAGCTATTATCTATTTATCAAGAAATTTCAAAAAACTTAGACACAGGAAAAGAGGTTTGTATTTTGTGACATAAGCAAGGCCTTTGATAGGGTTTGGCATTTAGGTCTTATTAAAAATTAAGTAATTATGGAATTAAAGGCAAATCATTATCATGGATTCAAAACTACCTATCTGATAGGTCCCAAAGAGTAAGCACAGAAGGTTTTTATCTAACTGTGAATGCAGGAGTCCCACAGGGATCAGTTCTGGGTCCACTATTATTTTTATTATACATAAATGACATCACGGATCTTGTTTCAAGTAAAGTTAAACTTTTGCAGATGATACCTCCCTGTATGTTTTTGTCGACAGCAACCCTGATCATTCGGCGGAACTTCTAACCAAAGACTTAAAAAATATTAGTGAATGGGCAAAAATTTGGGATGTTAATTTTAATTCAGCTAAAACGAAATCCATGTTATTTTTCCGTAAAAAAGAAACTGTTGTACCAACAATTTATTTTCAAGATAGTATTATTTCTACTGAACCTACTCACAAACACTTAGGCGTTATTCTAAATGAAAATGGCACTTGGGAATCTCACATACAAACTATTTATGAAAAAGCATACTTCGCTGCTTGAAATATAAACTTAAGAGAGAATCTCTTATTCAAATATATTATGCATTCATTAGACCCCTTCTTGAATATGCTGATGTCATCTGGAACCTAAAAAATGTACTTGAATCAATTCACCTAGAAGCGGCAAGAACCATAACAGGACTCAGAAAAGGAACATCACATCATTTACTGTATAGGGAATTGGGGTGGGAACCATTAGAAAATCGTCGAAAAAATCATCAATTAATCCTTATGTATAAAATACTTCATGGTCAAACTCCTTTATATTTGCAAGAAATAATTAACCCATTTCTTAACAATAATATTGATAATGTATACCCATTGCATAGAAATAGAACATTTAACCCACCTCTTTGCAGATCTAATAACTATTATAAAAGTTGTTTTCCTTCAATGCTCAGAGAAGTTAATAATCTTTCACCACCTATGCAACAAGCACCTTCTATTAATAACTTTAAAAAACTTCTTAACGCCTCAAATACTAGTGAAGAGGAAGATAAGAGTATTCAGATGTATTCAAAAATAAAGGATCAAGAAAGGGTAATTTTATACTTTGTCAGCTTCGAAATGGATGTAGCAACTTAAACTTTGACCTATTTATTGATCATTTAAAAGATAATCCTATATGTGCATGTGGTCTAAGTCAAGAAACTGTCTCACATTTTTTTCTTCATTGCCCTTTATTTTTTTTCAGACCAAAGAGCTCTACTAAAAAATGAACTTGAACCTATTGGAAACCATAACAACTTTCATCTCACTAATTTTTTTATATGGCTGTCAGATATGTAGTGAAAGCGTGAATATTGAAATTCTTAACTGTATCCTAAAATATGTAATTAAAACCAAAAGATTTGTTGAATATCGAATATGATACATGTACCTGGCTACTCCATACATTTTGGCTTAATGCATACTAGATGACATAAATTCTTGTATAAAAGTAGCATATATTCGTATAAGAGTGCATTTCCGGCTGGTTACCATAACATTAGTATACTTCCTGGTTATATCAAGCTCCCTTACTCTCTATGTTTTAAACCTTATTGTGTATACATGTATATACATGTACATGTGCGAAATGTCTGTATTAATGTGCATCAATACTGCAATAACACCAGCCCCGGATTATCAACAGTGTTCAGTTGGAGACCTAAACGTAACACATGGACTGTGCGGTCTCCAATCTGATAGTTTCATCACTTGTATACTATATATATGCAGTATATATCTATATCAACATTATGCACCGATATCCTAATTATGATATTGTTATGGGAGTTACCCCCCTCCCCCCACCCTTTACCCTACCCTATCCATACCCTATGATATCCCATTGTTTGTACAGTACATATAATTTGTTAATACATCTATATGTAAAATGGGCGTTGGAACTTAAAACAATACATAAATGGAAATTACTTGAAATTATTCAGCATATGATTTTGATATCAAATTATACATATAATTATCCAAACGTTAAGCTTTCATAAATCTCTCTATATTAAAATTTGCAGAATTTATATCGCAATTTTTCAATATGCTGATTACATTAGAATTCCATTCATAAAGTTACATTGTTTAAAAGATCTAACGCCTAATGTTATACAAGTTTATTATGATTAATTATTGACAAACTAATCTTTATTATTTAAAAATATTTGCAAATACATTGTATATAATACAACGCCCATACATATACCACCTAGGGAGAGGACTTATATAGGCTTTAAGCCTGTTGTCCAATCCTTTTGGCATTGTAACATCGATATCTTGTCAATAAAATTTGTTGAAATGAAAACGTTGATTTGTTTATATACAAAAGTACTGGTGAGGTCTTAATTTCATGTTATGAACCAGTAAAACACATGAAAACACTTACACAATGAGGAAACAGATGGTGCGAATAAATAAAACAAAAACAAGAGATCCTAGTGAGATCTTGTGGCCCGCTATTGATCATCTTCACTAGTTTTTTTTCTTAAAGTTGGACATCACCTGTCAGAAATGTTGGCACTCTTAAAATAAAGAAGAACACAATTAAGGTCCAAGAAGAACCTTTCGGATGAAAGAGACAGACACATCCTGTATTCTCACCAATTTTATACATTTTGCTCTATATTCCTTCTAATTCAAACTTTTTTCTCAATGCATTTCCCGACTTTCTTAATGGATAAGTTTTAATGAAACTTTTGTATACACAAATTGATTTATATGAATTGATTCCTGTTTTGATCTCATAGTATTTTCACTGTTGCTGTTGTGTATGACCATAGGAAACATCATTTATTTACAACATTCAAGTTTTAAACCGCATTTTTAACGTTTTTTCAGAAACGTTATAGAGAAATGGCATCCCATAGAAATTAGCAGTGTATATTATTCTGTAAAGCTCCTTAATTACACAACGGAAAATTGAATAAATGGTATCAGATGTGAAACTTTGCATATTTGTGTACCATATTAACAAAGCTGACAAAAACCATCTATAAACAAAGTCATACAGAGACAAAACAATATGAATAAAGGCGGAATACGCTTACTTTTCCGGAACCTCTGGTCTAATTCTCTTGTTCGTTTACAATGGTCTCTTTGTGGATCGTTCTTCTTTTCGTATTTTGCCCCGAGTTTAATCGACTTTGGGTTCGGATTATGGTTTTGTTAACGCGTCGGTATTCTCTTTTTTCAAGAAGATTATTTCATAGACTATGTAATATATTGGTTATGAGAACAATGGTGATATTAAGAACATTTACTGGACAGGCAACATAACTGTTTCAATGAGGATGTGATTGTCGAATCTTTACGTGTGATTGGATACTCAAGTAGATGATTTACATGCCATACATAGTCTTTCATGAAAGATACTTGTCCGGCTTCACTGTATTTGTTTATATAAACATTCACTCCACTTTGATATTGATTTAAATATGACTCTTATTTCATTAATTGTTTTGTCTTAATCTCAAAGAAGGACCAACAAGAACGACGAAGATTTAAGAAAAAAATTTTCATTTAAACAAATTTTATTTCAAAAAGAAAAAGGATTGATCAACAGGCATAGCCTATATTAGTTCTCTCCAAATAGCAACAATGAGTATATACACAATGAGAAATAAGTTGAATTAAGGACAACTTTTCAGTATATTCATATATTTGATTTACTTTTATTATAGTTAATGTAATTCATTTTACTTATTTTTGTTCAGAAAAAGGTAAACCCTGTATTCATGCCTGGTATTCTGATACAGACCATTAATTTTAATCTAGATAAATCACTGAAGACGAGTACAAGGTGTGGTACGCGTGTATGTACAACTAGATAGAACATTGTGAGGTATATGACAACCTCGTACCATTATAACAGAAAGAAAGTTGGTCCAGGACACTTTCTTTTTGTATTAAAAATTGTTACATGGTTCATTAACATTTCACATATATTAACATATAACATATTTTTTAGATATTGAAAAAAACCCAATTAAAAGAAAAGATTAAACTCATAAAAAATAACAATTACATAAACGTTTTTAATTGATAATTGCATAAACAAAGGCATCCCAAATTATCACCATACAGTCCCCTGTAAAAGTGCATGAGAATAAGACAAGGTGTTCAGGAGGAGTAAACATCTTCTGCTTCATCGACGATACCCGCCATATACATCTTGGTCACATCTGGGTAAACGTCAAGTCCTCAAAGTGAAAACAGTCATCATTATCAATCACAACGAGTAAGCGTACTTATGAGCATACTCAAAAATACTTGGCAATGAGACAAAAATGGCGACCATCAAACTTGGTCATGTTCTCATCAACATGCATCTTTCGAATTCCTATGCAATAAGTTTTTTATCAGCAGTCGACATCTATAACGAAAATCCCCATAAGTAGAGCAAGTCCTAGATGATGACGTAACACACACATGTGCTGCACTTTTTAAATTTAGTAATAGATAAAGTATGCCGAAAAAATGAATTAAACTGCACCATACAGCTGTTTCGTCCTCCTAGGACTCTTCAGTGTTGCTAGGGGCAAAAAGGTGGGAATCCAAAATTTCTAAACTATTGTAGAAGCAGAAGGGTCAGGTGCGCACAACCCCTTTAATTTATGAATTTAGAAGTAAAATTATACTAGTTCTGTATTATTACAAATAATGTACTGCGAAAATTTGTATATTATGTACCGAGCAACTACTCAAATGAGATTAACTGTGGCTATGGAGGCTCCAGGAAACCTCGGGGACTAAAAATTCTACCAGCAGAGTCTGTCACCCAATATCATTACAGATGACGTAACACACACACATGTACTGCACCTTTTAAATTTAGTAATAGAAGTCGTAGAATAACGAACTAACTGCAACATGTAAATACCATAATTTGGAGAAGCAGGGATGTTCCTATCAAGAAATGGAATGTTCACGATCGGAAAATTGAAATCGTCACGTTTATCGTAAAGTTTGGTGGTAAGTTGTCCATGTTGGTCATATATTAAATAGAGATCGAGGAAAGGAGCTGATGTAGAAGAGTTTGTTGTATCCTTTATCTAAATTTTAGAGAGGTTACGATCGACATGGACAGCAAACTGACTTACATTGTAAATGTCCTGATAAGCTCTTTCTCATATTCAGCCTCGTATAAACAAAACCAAGTCGTCTAGGAGTGGGGCACAATTTGCTCCGATGAGAATACCAACAGTCTGCTGGAAAATCGTTCCTCTAAACTCAACAAAATATTGTTACCTAGTAGGAATTCAATCATTCGCATCTTTGAGCTTTGAACGATTTTATGACGATAATGATCCCTTATGTAACTCCAAAGTTCCTATATAAACTATAGCAAACTTTAATTCCTTCCGCAGTGGAAACGTGAAGTCATGGGTGAGTATGAATTTCCCAACTGTGATAAAGCATCTGTTTGTGAAGAGTATTTGATTCCAGCATACATTGCTGAGTTTTGGTCAGTTTGACCCTTTCAAGCCCCTTCCCAAAGCCCTGGGGGTTGGCCTGAATAAATGTTTACTCATATATCAAACTGACATCTGCTGGTAATAATACCAAGCAAGTCTGAACTATTTCCAACTTAAATTAAAGAAAATATACCTAAATGTCATGTTCATACATAAACTATAGTTGATTCTAGCACATTTAGGTCTGGAGAAGACGGGGGGTCCCGACCCCTGTACTTTTGCACTCAATAGATGTGCATTATTTCTTTTAAATAAAGTTTTAGAACAAAAGATTTATGAAATCGATAATTAATTTGCAAACATACCTTGCTACGAATAACTATTGGATGCTAATTGTTTCTTTTCACCTTATTCAATGTAATATGAGTTAATGTTTGTGATGGTAACACCATGGGCATTTGATAAACATTAAAGACAACTGTAACCTCACAGACCATTGTGTTACCATTTTAAATATCATAATACATGTATTTTAGTCAATTTTATTATTGACACCAATTGTCTTTCCAAATTGCATAGAGGGCCATTCTTGATCATCTGGATATTGGATAAACCGAATATTGAATGTCTGTGTTGTTATCATTGTCGTCATCTGGTGCATATTGTAACTGAATTATATTTCATCAGTATGCATATCAATTATAATAGTAAGGTGTCCCAAACAAACAATTTCATTCATTTACTTAAATATCAATTGGTTGTTTATAGTGGAAATTCATATTATGCATCTTTTCTTGTCACCGAATTGTCTGTGGTGTTACTAGTAATGTTTTTGTCATTGCTCACAGACGGAATACATGATTTGATAAGTGTCACACTAGTCATGGGACTTGGTAACACCAAGGACAAATACTTACTCGGCGGGACAGGTAAACATTTTCTTGAAAAATCGTTTTTCCCCCTTTTGCTTATAAGTACCTATTTATTAATCAAATTGGTAATTATCAACAAAACTATTCCCATATTTTGTACAATACCCTATTAAAAATGTTTTTAAATGAGCTTGAATATTGAGGGTTTACCATCGGACACACCCATTTTTGTTAAATAAAACCTTTTTTGCACGATTTCTTGTCTGTTTCTTTTAAAACGTAACTACTAGATCTCTAATTGTTAGTGTATTAGCAAAATATCACCATGTAGAATTAACAGAAATAAACGACAAATTTACCGACGGCGATTTGGTACTAATGACTTATGCTAGAATTATCATTATCATCTTTATAGTGCTTTATACCACCTACCGGTATAATAATAAACTCAATATCATGATCTAACAGTGTGAGAAGAAGTTGAGAACGACTTGAGAAGATCTTGAAAACGAAGTTTCCCGTTTTGCAGCACTTGGGAACGTATTTAACAAAAAAGAACGTCTGCTCGCGATTACAGACGACATTTCCGGAAGTAGTATCCCAACAAAAGTGATCCACGTAAGAAAAAAGTCCGTCATAAAAATTTCAATAAAAACTAATGAAAAAATAAAAACACCATTTTCAGCGTAAATGTGCATATAAGAAAGCCAACGGCGATATCGATGCTTTTTAAATTATCTTTTTTTTCACATTATTTTAGTGTTCATGGTATACCTCCGCGCAAATCTTCTGTTTCTTAACGTTTGCCAGAGACAGATCGCGATTTACCAGAATGGAACTTATATTGACCGAGGCGAAGCCGAGGTCAATATGGTTACATTCTGGTTAATATCAGAGCATATTAACCAAGTAAAAAGTCCATAACTGTGTTATCATATAATCAAAGTATATATGATGAAATGATAAATGTACTCAACTCAAGAAAACAGGAGTTTATCAATTTCGGTGCTGTCCAAAGTCTCAACGTCCTCTGCCACGTTCTTTTCTTTTAAATATTCCTTTTTCGAATTTTTTAGAGCCGAGTCTTGCGCTCTTCTTGTGTTTATGGAATCCTTTTCTGTCATTAATTTGTTAATATTCTCATCGTTTAGAGACGCAAACCGCATTTTTTTTAAGACTCGAAGCCGGCGAAACAGCAGACGCAACCATTTCCTATGCGTTGCTATGGTATTACGTAACTTCCGGTAGGGTATTTCCAGAATCTATTTTTATCGCCGGTGTTATTAACTGGTTTTTTATATTAACTGGGTTTGCTTTGGAAACCAGTTAATATCGCTATTTATCAAAAGTCACGTGTTAGCGATTTAGCCAATGAGAATATGGATAAATACACATTATATAATAAATATGATTATTCTGCTGGCCACAGGTGCCTGTGCTCGCGATGAGAAAATTGTTCTCATGACAAACCCTGAAAATACTACGGAAGCCTATAAGGACCAAAATAAAAAAAGAAAATTTCTTGTAACATGAAAATAAATAAATTTCTTTCTCGTAATAATGAGTTTCTTTCTCGTTATAACGGGATTTTTTCTCGTTATAACGAGATCATTTCTCGTTATAACGACTTTCTTTCTCGTAATTACGAGTTTCTTTCTCGTTATAACGGGATTTTTTCTCGTTATAACGAGATCATTTCTCGTTATAACGAGTTTCTTTCTCGTAATAACGAGTTTCTTTCTCGTTATAACGAGATTTTTTCCTCCTAATTAACAGTTTCTTTCTCGTTATAACGAGATTGTTTCTCGTTATAACGAGATTGTTTCTCGTTATAACGAGATTGTTTCTCGTTATAACGAGATTATTTCTTTTCTCGTTATAACGAGTTTCTTTCTCGTAATTACGAGTTTCTTTCTCATAATAACGAGTTTATTTATGTTCTTGCTTTTATTTTATTACTCATATTTCATGTATTGCCAGATACATGTACATTGTTGTTGTATAATAAGCGTCGATATGACTGAAATTGCAGACATTCTGACATCCTGCTTTGGTATCTGATTCTTTGACATTTATCTTGTTTGGCAATATCTTGTAGATGTGTGATGAGAAGATCATCATTGAGGAAGTGTGGGCATAGTAGAACACATGGACTGGATGTACTGTATTAAAATATGCAATTTTCAGTTGTTTTTGTGAAATTGGTAGCCTTTATGACCATTGAGGGGGCATTTTAATCGAAAATTGATTAAATGAATAACTTCAAGATAACTAAAGGAATTGGGGGTTGAGGGTTGGGGTTGGGGTGTTCCCAAAGTAATTGGTATTTAAAATTAAGAGGGCATTATAAGCACTACTAAAATAACAGTTTATTAAATCGTTTTAATATTTAGCATTTCAATTTTGAAACAAAGTAACACTTCTAAGAAATTCCATTAAAATCGATGATTATCTGTCATGCGTCAAAGTTGTCCCTTGTATTATGCGACAAATGTGTATAAGACCATCTGAGCTTGCTCAAGTGACCTATTCCAATCACTTTCAGTTCGTCGTCTTGCGTTTTGTGTGAAATTTTTACATCTTCGACTTCTCCACAAGAACCAGTGGATGAAATAGTTTCACACTTAGCCAAAATAATCTTTGGTTAATAAGAATACAGATATGTAAAATTTGGATTCCTGCCCCTGCCCCTACCCCAGGGACCAGGATGGGGCCCCAAGGAAAAAATCAAACCGGCTACTCCTCCTAAACTACTGAGGGAATTTCATCGAAACTTGGTTTCAATAATCTTTATTCATTTTAGATGTGCGTAATCTATATCAGGTTGAAATGTTGGTTTCCATAGTAAACAGGTCACTTTACTTTTAGGGGGAAAATATTGTCCAGGCAATCCTTATAAAACTGCGAACCGATGCAAGTGAAACAAAGCACGGTTTGCTCATTTTCTTGAGAAAGCAATTTCTACTTGGTGACAATTATCATCAAATAGTCAAATAATTAGTTTCAATAGTTTTAGAATTTTTATCCTTAATAACATAACAAATGTTTTACGTGTTGATTTGATCATTGAATTTAAACTACAATGTACCATATTCTGTACCATGTTGGCCTGTCACTCATGATCACCGCACCATGTTGGCCAGTCATTTATGATCACTGCACCATGTTGCCTGTCACTCTTGATCACTGCACCATGTTGGCCTGTCACTCATGATCACTGCACGATGTTGACCTGTCACTCATGATTACTGCACCATGTTGGCCTGTCACTCATGATTACTGCACCATGTTGGCCTGTCACTCATGATTACTGCACCACGTTGGCCTGTCAGTTATGATCACTGCACCCTGTTGGCCTGTCACTCATGATTACTGCACCATGTTGGCCTGTCACTCATGATTACTGCACCATGTTGGCCTGTCACTCATGATTACTGCACCATGTTGGCCTGTCAGTTATGATCACTGCACCCTGTTGGCCTGTCACTCATGATTACTGCACCATGTTGGCCTGTCACTCATGATTACTGCACTATGTTGGCCTGTCACTCATGATTACTGCACTATGTTGGCCTGTCAGTTATGATCACTGCACCCTGTTGGCCTGTCACTCATGATTACTGCACCATGTCGACCTGTCACTCATGATTACTGCACCATGTTGGCCTGTCACTCGTGATTACTGCACCATGTTGGCCTGTCACTCATGATTACTGCACCATGTTGGCCTGTCACTCATGATTACTGCACCATGTTGGCCTGTCAGTTATGATCACTGCACCCTGTTGGCCTGTCACTCATGATTACTGCACCATGTCGACCTGTCACTCATGATAACTGCACCATGTTGGCCTGTCACTCATGATCACTGCAACATGTTGGCCTGTCAGTTATGATCACTGCACCATGTTGGCCTGTCAGTTATGATTACTGCACCATGTTGGCCTGTCACTCATGATCACTGAACCATGTTGGCCTGTCACTCATGATTACTGCACCATGTTGGCCTGTCAGTTATGATCACTGCACCATGTTGGCCTGTCACTCATGATTACTGCACCATGTTGGCCTGTCACTCATGATTACTGCACCATGTTGGCCTGTCAGTTATGATCACTGCACCCTGTTTGCCTGTCACTCATGATCACTGCACCATGTTGGCCTGTCACTCATGATTACTGCACCATGTTGGCCTGTCACTCATGATCACTGCACCATGTTGTCCTGTCAGTTATGATCACTGCACCAAGTTGGCCTGTCAGTTATGATCACTGCACCATGTTGGCCTGTCACTCATGATCACTGAACCATGTTGGCCTGTCACTCATGATTACTGCACCATGTTGGCCTGTCAGTTATGATCACTGCACCATGTTGGCCTGTCACTCATGATTACTGCACCATGTTGGCCTGTCACTCATGATTACTGCACCATGTTGGCCTGTCGGTTATGATCCCTGCACCCTGTTGGCCTGTCACTCATGATCACTGCACCATATTGGCCTGTCACTCATGATTACTGCACCATGTTGGCCTGTCAGTTATGATCACTGCACCATGTTGGCCTGTCACTCATGATTACTGCACCCTGTTGGCCTGTCACTCATGATTACTGCACCATGTTGACCTGTCACTCATGATAACTGCACCATGTTGGCCTGTCACTCATGCTCACTGCACCATGTTGGCCTGTCAGTTATGATCACTGCACCATGTTGGCCTGTCAGTTATGATCACTGCACCATGTTGGCCTGTCACTCATGATCACTGAACCGTGTTGGCCTGTCACTCATGATCACTGCACCATGTTGGCCTGTCACTCATGATTACTGCACCATGTTGGCATGTCACTCATGATCACTGTACCGTGTTGGCCTGTCACTCATGATCACTGCACAATGTTGGCATGTCACTCATGATTACGGCACCATGTTGGCCTGTCACTCATGATCACTGCACAATGTTGGCATGTCATTCATGATCACTGAACCGTGTTGGCATGTCACTCATGATCATTTCACCATGTTGGCCTGTCACTCATGATCACTGCACAATGTTGGCATGTCACTCATGATCACTGAACCGTGTTGGCCTGTCACTCATGATCACTGCACCATGTTGGAATGTCACTGATGATCACTGCACCATGTTGGCCTGTCACTCATGATCACTGCACCATGTTGGCCTGTCACTGATGATCACTGCACAATGTTGGCCTGTCACTGATGATCACTGCACCATGTTGGCCTGTCACTTATGATCACTGCACCATGCTGGCCTGTCACTCATGATCACTGCATCATGTTGGCCTGTCACTCATGATCACTGCACAATGTTGGCATGTCACTCATGATCACTGAACCGTGTTGGCCTGTCACTCATGATCACTGCACCATGTTGGCCTGTCACTCATGATCACTGCACCATGTTGCCTGTCAGTCATGATCACTGCACCATGTTGGCCTGTCACTGATGATCACTAAACCGTGTTGGCCCCTGTCACTGATGATCACTGCACCATGTTGGCCTGTCACTGATGGTCACTGCACCTTGTTGGCCTGTCACTCATGATCACTGCACCGTGTTGATCTGTCACTCATGATCACTGCTCAATGTTGGCCAGTCACTCATGATCACTGAACCGTGTTGGCCTGTCACTTATGATCACTGCACCATGTTGGCCTGTCACTCATGATCACTGCACCATGTTGGCCTGTCACTCATGATCAGTGCACAATGTTGGGCTGTCACTTATGATCACTTAATTGTCTTCTTAATAGACAAGTTATGTTGAATTTTAAAACAACAGAAAACAACCAAGTACGGCACAAATATAGTCATGTAATACAGCAAAATTTTTGTCATCACATGAACTCTCTTAGTATATTCAAACATGAAATTATAGGAGATTCTTGAATAAAGTGACTTATTGGGAAGCTGCATGATGGCAAAATTTTAAGTTTTACAATATATGGAACCAGAAAAACAACAATGTCATTGTGCTCTCAAGTGTCTATAGCACACGATAGGGACATTTGTTTGACTGGACATGGCTCTTTCAAAGCGTACAAATTTATTTTGTTTTGACCTTGAAATGCAAATGGCGGTTTGGAATAGCATAACACAAAAAAATAGCATAAATGAAGATATTTCAATCATCAAAAATGCTCTTGTTAGAGACTTATCAAACTTCTGAACATAACAATAAGACTATTTTAAGAAAAATAGTTTAACCACTGAGATTAAGGTAAAAGAGGCAGGTTTCATAAAAAAAGCCTCAAACATTTTTAACATTTGTCTTGAATACAGTCTTCTCGTTTTCTTCAGAAGTCTTAATAATATCCAATAGGAACTTAATTAATAAGTTAAATACCTCTATGTATGCATCTTTGAATAAAACGTTTTATGGCTGCCATTTACATTTCAAGGTCAAAATAGAATCAATGTGTGCGCTTTCGTAGAGCCATGTCTACTAAAACATGTCCCTTGCGTGTGCTATAGACACTTGAGAGTACTTTTGCAACATGTTTGATCTACATGTACATGAGATAAGTGTTCCGCCCTGGAACATGCATTTTGTGCATGTTTTGCACATATATAGATGACCCTTAACCTCGACACTAGGTTCAACTTACATACAAAAGATTTTTAAGTGTGCAAAAAAGGCAGACTGAACGAAGGGAGATAACCAGCAATCGAAAGAAAACTAGAATTTGAAAATAGGTCTTTATGGTGATAACCGGAATTAATGAAGGATAATTATCGCGATCATAAATTCTAGGCTTGTAATTAACGTGCTGCTGAACTGACGCATAATCGTGGTCTTCGGCATCATTGATGGTGTTGTGTTTCTTTATGTTGATAACATGCATCTGTTCCGACCTTGAATAGTCCCTTTCTCGTCTAGTCTTCCCTTGAGTCTGATACCACTCCGGCTTTTCTGTCAAATTTATCGCGGCTACCTGACAGTTGCACTTCCGGTTCTATTTTTACACAAACAATCACGTCACCACCAACCTGCTCCCACGTTCCGTGCCAATTCACAAGAAGAAAAATGTTTGTATATTTTTCAAATATTGAAAAGGATAAAATATTTTTATATCATTAATATGCTAGAGAATAAATCTTGATATGAATGAAATATGTTGTTTCAAAGTCCAATTACTAAGAATTTTAAGAAAATGTGAAAAAATATTTGATTTCGTATCATGTTAATATTCCAAACATGGCGAAATTGAGCAATCATGGGCAAAATTCAGTGAAAAATAAATCATGTTTAGATACTGTTTGGTTATTTGACACAATCGAGGCCGTGCTATTTCTTTTTAGAATAACATTTGCCTTCAGAAAATGTATCATGTTGCATTCAGAAGTTGGTTCAAACACGAGCTCATTATGTCTATTATGTAACTTATGGCATTTAAAAACTGTCGAACGGGCTTTTATTCAACAAAATTGCTTCCATTTCCTAGCCTCTGATTGGTCGAAATTTTAACACTGCTGTTTGGATGAAATTTGATTTTTATTTGGATTATATTATAATTCCACGATCTCAATCGTGGAAAACGTTTCATGATTGAACAAAATAGCCACCATTTCCTTCACTCTTGGTCTAAATAAAATGTTGTCCTGTTTTGATTAAATTTGGTTATGTGAGCCTATTTTTAGCACTGTGGACACCTGTAATGGTCCCCCATTACAATTAGCATTTGTTAAATTACTTATTCTTTACGATTTTTAATTTTAAATTCCATTGACTGTGATGATACTATGTTTTCTAGATTGTGATATTGTTATATGAAATTATGTCAGGCTTATACATATAGAGGATATTGATAATTCAATGGTTTGCCGTTTGACATCAAATATATTTCACGAGTATGGCAGAATGTTTTTTTTTTATATCTTCACGAGTGCGTAGCAAACCATTGAATTTTCTTTTTATTTCATTTCGAAAGAGGCCTTTTATTTAATACTTTTATTTATTTTTTTTCGGGTACGCAGCTGATCGGGATCACAGGGACCTGAGAATTAGTTACAGCTAAATTTGGACCTAGACTAGGGTGTTTAGAGTAATCTTACACTTTTGAGGGGTTTATATCAATTTTCATGTAAATTAAAGAGTAACGGTAGTGCAAAAAGAAACTGAAATTATCAGACTCGTTGTGTCGGCATTAATACATTGTCGAAAACCGCATCGAAATCGGACGAACGGTTACAAAGTTACGACAGGTTGAAATTTGTTTTTTTACCTGTTTTGCCACAAGCTAATCACAGGGACACGTTACAATAGTAATGTATGGATAAAATATATTTTATCCATACATTACTAGTTACAATAGTAATGTATGGATAAAATATATTTTATCCATACATTACTATTGTAACGTGTCCCTGTGAGCTAATTAAGCACACCGCGAACCGCCAAAAGTTGTGCACACGTATTTATACAGCCAACCGACATGCATTATTATTTTTCAGCTTGCATTTTAAATGGTATTACGATCAGTTCCTGCTGATATGTGCATGCAATCAACGCAACCACATCAGTGAATACACACGCCGTTTTAGCGGTGTTATATGAAATCAAATATGAGTTAATTAATACATAATCATATCAAGTGTATGTTTTGAAGTCTTACAGTTTGTCCACAAAATAATATACTGTTAATTATGTTAGAGAGTTCGGCGGTAATTGATTTATGATCATGACCACGTGTGCCGCACACCTGCGGAACTCCCGACCCCCCTCACCATTAATTAAGGCCCCCTGGGGCATATCAGTAGGGTCATTAATGAACTCCGTACACAGCCTTGATATATAATTAGTGTCATATTCTTGAATATAAGACTCTCTACAAATGACAATCGTGATACGATTCATACAATTTTAATATTCTGACTACTCAAGACTATCAGTGGGGTCACCGCTGTGACGTCACTTCCGGTCGTATGGCAAAATCGGGGATTTTCTGATTTGTGTTCAGGTGTGAAATTTGATAAAATGGTCAAAACTTCGTAATTTTTACCCATTTTTTTCGCGAGAATTATCTCACTTATCATTTACTAATCTTTCTATACACGAAAGATGGTTCAGCACTACAGAAGACCGCCATCCAATGACAGCGAAAGGTCAGCGCGTGCAGTGACGTCAAAACTCATTGAATATGCAAAAGTTGCAGCATAGCCGAAGAAAACTTTGAGACACGGAAATTTGGCGTGTTTTTGGAGGAAATCGAGTTTATTTCTGCGGAAGGAGGATACATTTGACGTGCATTTAGGTTTTTTTAGATAAAAATTATGCATATTTCCATTGTACCAAGCGTTTTTTCGTACCTCAATAAGAAATATGATTTTTGATGTAAGAAAAGAAGGTCGGCCGATTATTCGACCTATAAAGCTTTCATCCCTTTAGCCTTTATCAGCATTGAGGGGGCATTTTTATCGAAAATTGATCTAAACTCCTAAGCTGTAAAAAATATTCTCAGGTCCCTGTGATCAGGACTATTTTCCGATCGTGAACTTTCCTTTTCCTGATATTAACATCCATGCTTCTCCAACTTATAGTGATTACATGTCGCAGTTTATTCGATATTCTAGAACTTGCTCTAGGTATCGTGATTTTTGTGATCGATGTCGACTGCTTACAAACTATCTAACAACACAAGGATTCGAGAGATGCAGGTTGATTAGAACTATGAGCAAGTTTATGGTCGCCATGTTTGTCTCACTGAAAAAACATTCTGTATCTTTAAGTGATACGAAGATGGACGTTTTTGAGTATGCTCATTAGTGTGCTTACTTGTTGTGATTGACAATGATACTCAGTTCTCGTTTTGAGAACTTGGTGTTTACTTAAGGATTGAATGTCTATTTTGTTGTTTGCATCGGCTGATGAAGTCAAGTGAACCTCGCGAAATTGAAGTGAACTGCGAAGCAGTTCTAGTCACCGGCAGCATGGTGCTTTACCTTTGTTACATTGTTGCACACTTATCGGCATGTATGTACATACGCATCGTCGGATACCCACGGTTGATCTCGCTTCGCTAACTCACTCATCACCCGTGGGCAAACTCGCCGAGAAATCCTCGTAGGTAATTAATATGTACGAAGCATTTGATTGGTTCCAGTGCAGTTTCGCGATGGGATTTTAAACCAATCAGAATTAGCGTTATATAATACATACGGAAGCATAACTTAGATAAGTAGCACTGTATTGCTCTTGACTTGTTTTTGAAGTCAACGACCTGTAAGACTTGCCTCGTATGATTTTTAAACAAAATTCACAAGACTTAATTGACGCCGCCATCGTTTTGAACACGTCTTCTACTCGCCGTTTACAAGCTTTCTCATGGGCGCAGCCATTGTTGTGTTTGGTGTACCACGAAACGGGTCTTCAAACTGGAGAGTTCCGAATTACATATCAGATTTTTGATTGGTCCGTTCTAATATACGAATTACCATATTTTACGAGGATTTCTAGGCGAGTTTGCCCACGGGTGATGAGTGAGTTAGCGAAGCGAGATCAACCGTGGGTATCCGACGATGGTACATACGCGGAACAGCTGATACCTAGCTTCATTCATCACTTGGCAGCAGAAAAAATGTTGTCCAGAGACAAGATTTTTATTTTCTGGCTTTTATATGTGATGTAATCATACCTCTCAAACTTTTATTTTCATTAAGAATTGATTGAAATACTTTTCCAGTATGAAATGAATTACTAGAGTGTTTTTACTTTTTAGAGCAGTTTACATCGCGCAGCAGTAAATAAACTACATGTACGTTGTGATTTGGTCACAGTTGAAGCGAGTCGAATAAAGTTGTCGGAAGTCAGATTTCGGTTAGGCCTAAGCATATTGAAAACGTCTCATAACAGTCAGTGGATTTAGGCATGTATAGCTTATTGATGAAGGTATAATGAATGGTATTGGTGACATGTAATCAACTGGATTAGTGATTTGACGATTTTTAATTTGGGACATTAACCGAAAACTACATATTTAGCTTTAAAGGTAAGCACACGGTACAGTTACTGACATCACATGTGCCTGCTTGAGAATTCGTTACGTCTACTTTTGGACATAAACTAAGGTTTTTTTTATGTTACACTTTTGGAGGTTAAGATAAATCTGATTAATATGCCACCCTAATCAAAACTCCTCGAAAGTACAATGTATAAATTTATTCTAGACACCGTGGGTTTAGGTCCAAAAACTTCGCTGTAAGTGTAACAAATATCGAGCCTCTATGAGCAAGCTAGGTTAGGCCCTAACGTAGATCTAGTCTAGCTAGCTTATCAGTTTTGTGAACATGTTACATTTGTCGAATGATAGAAAAAAACATATGTAACTTCTTAAAAGAGAACGGATTTCTGTGACCAATCTCAAACATTTTAATTTTAAGTATTGGACATGAAATGAAAAAAAATGCGAAATCTGCCGACGGGCAGATGATCCCATTTGCATTAAACGCACTGTTACGGTCAGAAATAAACCGTGGTAAAGCCAACAAAATAAACAATGAATCCTGTCTAAAATTTAACAATTTATTTTAACAATGACAAAATGACATTTACAGGTAAATACAATAATATCCTAAGTAATATAACAATAAATTGTACTCACAATATTCTCTGTGTAATAAGAATTAGAATGTCCAATGAATCCTTTTAACACTGTTCACAGTATCCAGGTCCAAGAATGAGAGATGAATTAATCCGTTAATCCAAAGTGAAATGATGGAATAAATCCGTGTCCGATTAATGAATGCAAGTGTACGTATAATAATCCCCAGTGTTTGGTAGTGCTGACCCACCAAAGCAGAGCTGAGCTTATATATACTTCTAAGTTTCTAGTTTATTCTAGACTATTCCAAATCTAGAACATACATGTCCACACACAGAGAACATTCAAATTAATTCTACATATCAATAAGTAAACACGTTCGGTTTCTAGAATATTCTCAACATTGTTTACACTACACAAGTTATGCAATATAGTAAACATGTTTACATCACACTAATTATGCTGTATAGTAACACCTCCCCCCTTAAAAAAATTTGAATGTTAATGAAAATTTTAGTAATTAATACAATGATATAAAACATAATAGCTGTACACATATGCAAATGAATTGTACAATTGCTCTGTCATATTGAATAAACATTTAACTTACTCTAGACAAAGCATCAGCAATAACATTGTCTCTACCCTTGATATGAGTAACAATCATGTTGTATTCTTGTAACAACAAACTCCACCTTGTCAGTCTCTGATTTTTGTTTGACATCTTATGAAGAAAGGTTAGAGGGTTATGATCAGTAAAAACAAGAATTGGATGTAAAGTAATACTGAGATAAACATCAAAATGTTGTAAAGCTGACAACAATGCCAAACACTCTTTTTCAATGGTAGAATAGTTTTGCTGATATTTGTTAAGTTTCTTTGAAAAGTAACAAATAGGTCTATCTACATGTTCATCATCATCTTGAAACAAAACAGCCCCAATTCCTACATCACTAGCATCGACAGCAAGTTTGAACTGTTTTGAATAGTTTGGAGCAGAAAGAACTGGACCACTGATCAAAAGTGATTTAACTTTACTGAATGACTTGTCACAACTTCCTGTCCAGGTAAATTTTACATCTTTACGAAGAAGATCTGTCAATGGGCCAACAACAGTGGAAAAATTTGGACAAAATTTCCGATAAAATCCAACCATGCCCAAAAATCTCATTAATTCTTTCTTGTTTGTAGGAATTGGGAACTTAACAATAGCTTCCACCTTAGCCATGATAGGTTTAACCTGTCCTTGACCTACTTGATGTCCCAAGTATTCTACAGTTGCTCGACAAAATTCACTTTTTCCAAGATTGACTGTCAAGTTGGCATTTGAAAGGCGTTTGAAGAAAGCACGCATAATCCTTATGTGTTCCTCCCATGTTGAACTGTAGATGATTACGTCATCAATGTATGCTTCACATCCATCCAGATCCTGGGTTAGGGAATGAATCATCCTTTGAAACGTTGCTGGAGCGTTTTTCATCCCAAATGGCATGACTTTATACTGGAATAATCCATCTGGAGTGACAAAAGCAGATTTTTCTTTGGCTCTTTCTGTCAAAGGCACCTGCCAATAACCTTTCAATAGGTCAAACTTACTAACAAACTTAGCACTGCCAATTTTATCAATACAGTCATCGATTCTGGGGATTGGATAAGAGTCAGTTTTTGTAACAGCATTCAATTTTCTAAAGTCTGTACACAACCGGTAAGAACCATCCTGCTTTCCAACGAGAACACATGGAGAGCTCCAGTCACTATTGCTACGTTCAATAATGTCATTCTCGAGCATGTACTGAACTTCTTTCCTTAGAAATTGTAACTTGATTGGATTCATCCGATATGGGTGTTGTTTTATGGGTGAAGCATCTCCAATTTCCACGTCATGGCAGGCTGCATTTGTTTTGGCTGGTACATCCGGAAATATTTTTGGATAATCTCGAATCAAATTTTCCACTTCATTTTTCTGGTTTTTGTTTAGGTGACCCAGTTTCACATCCAGATTTGACAGTATTTCCGAATTCTTCAAACGTACACTTGGCATAAAGTCTTTCTCGGTAACATCCACATGTACATTGTCATCGGTTTCATGGTCACAACTCAATGAGGAATTACTAGCATGTGCTAAGATGGAAACAGGTTTTACAAAAATTTGTTCACCTCTCTCAACATACTCTTTCAACATATTCAAATGACATACTCTCTTTTCTTTACGCCGATCTGGAGTTCTAACAACATAGTTCAAATCACTAAGTTTGCTTTCTACCTCATATGGACCAAAGTATCTAGCTTGCAAAGGATGACCAGGAACTGGCAGAAATACAAGAACTTTATCACCAGGCTTAAAAATTCTGTTCCTGGCATTCTTATCATACCAAATTTTCATTTTGCTTTGTGAAGTTTTCAAGTTTTCTTGAGCAATTTTACATGCATTATGCAATCTCTCTTTAAAGCTAGACACATAGTCTAAAAGATTCACATTAGTAGGCTCAGTCAACCATTTTTCTTTCAATAATCTCAAAGGTCCCCTAACTGTGTGGCCAAACACTAACTAAAAGGGACTGAATCCAAGGGATTCCTGAACTGCTTCTCTAGCAGCAAACAACAAAAGATGAACCCCCTCATCCCAATCTTTTTCAGACTGAAAACAGAATGTCCGAATCATAGTCTTGAGGGTCTGGTGAAAACGTTCAAGTGCCCCTTGGGATTCAGGGTGGTAAGCACTAGACTTGTACTGCCTAATACCTAACTCATGCATAACCTGCTGAAATAAATTTGAACCTTGATCAGACTGAATAGTCTTAGGAATGCCTACTAAACAGAAAAACTTAGTAAGAGCCTTCACTATAGTCTTTGCCTTAATATTCCTAAGGGGAATTGCTTCAGGAAAACGTGTAGATGCACACATGATAGTAAGAAGATACATGTTTCCTGCCCTAGTCTTAGGAAGAGGCCCTACACAATCAACCAACACTCTACTAAATGGCTCTTCAAAAGCTGGGATAGGCTGCAGGGGAGCAGGCGGTATTTTCTGATTTGGTTTACCAACCATTTGACAAACATGACATGATCTACAAAACTTTGAAACATCACTCCTAAGCTTAGGCCAATAAAAATGACTAAGAATCCTACTACAAGTCTTATTTATGCCCAAATGACCAGCTAAGGGTGTGTCGTGAGCTATAGTCATAATATCCCCTCGATACAACACAGGAACAACTATCTGGTGAACGACTCGCCACTCCTCCTCTGGAGATGCATCTGGTGGTCGCCACTTCCTCATCAGAATACCCTCTTCGATGTAAAAGCACTCTGGAACCTTTGCCGCCTCATCTGGAGGGAGAGCCTTCTTACTGAGCTGGATAATGTCTGGATCTCTGAGCTGCTCAGTAAGCAACTGCTCCTTACTTAAGGCATCTTTGTTTTTATCAAATGGCAGAGGCTTATAGAAGGAACCATCTTTCTGGCTTCTGACCTGTACGGTGGTGTCAGACATGTTGTCCACCGGTACATGGTTGTCGTACATTTGTGATAAAAATGTGTCACTAAGGTCAATGTCAGGAACACAACTAGTACTGTCAGGGGCCGACACTTGACCTTCAGCATCTACCTGCTGTTTCTTCGCCATAGCCCTGGTTACAGCACATGATGGGTATAAATCCTGGTCTTCATCAATGGTCTGATCAACTGGCATAACTTTATCGCAAACCACGGGATCAGCCACAACTTTGCCCCCAGCTAAATCATTGCCTAACAATAAGGAAACGCCCTGAACTGGAAGAGTAGGCCGCACACCTACGATAACAGGTCCAGTGATTAAATCTGACTTCAAGTTAATACGATGGAGGGGAACATTAATGACGCCTAACTCCACACCCTGTAGCAAAACCGATCCACAAACAGAAGTCTGCTCAGACAGAGGCAACACACCTTCTAACAACAAAGTTTGAGCAGCACCAGTGTCTCGTAAAATCTTAACAGGCTGGAGTTCACTAGACTCATTAAGTGAAACAAATCCCTGAGACAAAAAGGGCTTATAATCCTCCATAGAATCAAAAGAACTGGACTTGTGACCCTGTACATCAGGTTTTTCAAAACTAGTCTTAACAAAGGGCTTCCTGTCACTTTTCATAACGGCACAAGCATGGGGTTGTGGATTTTTATCGAACTCACGCTTCCTTTGAAGTTTAAAACAATCACCTATAAGATGACCCCTTTTCTTACAATAAACACAAGTAGGAAGTGAGTCTGGACCGACTGAACTAGAATTTCGATTAAATTTTTGACCAGAAGTAGAACCTACATGAGAGGTTGACTGGGGAGTTGACTGAGCACTACTTTTGTTTTCAGTACTTGCAGTACTTTGATTTTTCACAAAACTACTACCACCTTGTTTTGTCAAAAAAGTCTTCTTATGAGTAAGAGCATAAGAATCTGACGTGACTGCTGCCTCATTCAAAGTTTTCACACCTCTATCATCTAAATGAGTTCTCAAATCTTGTGGTACACACTGCCTAAATTCTTCTAACAACAATAGCTGTCTTAAATTGTCAAAATTTTTCTCAATCTTTTTGGATCTTAACCACTGATCAAACAAATCTTCTTTTTCTCTAGCAAATTCCACATAAGTCTGAGAGTCAAATTTTTTGTAATTTCTAAATTTCTGCCTGTAAGCCTCAGGAACTAATTCATATGCCTTTAAAATAGCGGCCTTCACCTGGTCATAGTCAGAACTTTTATCAATGCTGAGTACTGAGTAAACTTCAGCAGCCTTACCAATGAGCACACTTTGTAACATTGTAGGCCAAACAGCACGAGGCCATTTCAAATTTTCAGCAACTTTCTCAAATTGTGGAAAATATTTATCAACTGATTTTTCCCTGAATTTAGGTACAAGCCTAATATTTTTCGCGGCATCAAATTCTGTCCTTTTTTGACCAAGTGAAGTTTCTGAACCTTGAGCTGCCAGTTTGATATTAGCTTCATGTTCTAGCTTTAGTTTTTCTAATTGAAACTGCCTATCTCTTTCTCTTTCCTGAATTTCTCTTTCTTCCTTTCTTTCCTGAATTTCTCTTTCTTCCTTTCTTTCCTGAATTTCTCTTTCTTCCTTTTCTTTCCTTTCCTGAATTTCTAACTTTCTTAGTTCAAGCTGATAGCCAAAAAACCCAGCTTCTTCTGATGGAAACTGATAAGGCTCTAAAATTTTCTTATCAACTAAATGTTTTACTACAATGGTTTTAATTTCAAGCTTTCTCATAGACGTTTTTACTGACAGCCCAAATTTTTGTCCTAATTCAATCAACTCTGATTTTTTCAAAGATTCAAACTTTTCCTGGGCAGGCGATTGTAAAAATTCTTCTACAATAGATGTCATGATGAATTTTGCTGGCTTTACTTTTCAAAATAAAAGCAAGTATGCTGATTACTTTACTCTTTACAAAATTAATGCAATTAGATCGATCCCGGACAAGCCCCCAATTTCTGTTACGGTCAGAAATAAACCGTGGTAAAGCCAACAAAATAAACAATGAATCCTGTCTAAAATTTAACAATTTATTTTAACAATGACAAAATGACATTTACAGGTAAATACAATAATATCCTAAGTAATATAACAATAAATTGTACTCACAATATTCTCTGTGTAATAAGAATTAGAATGTCCAATGAATCCTTTTAACACTGTTCACAGTATCCAGGTCCAAGAATGAGAGATGAATTAATCCGTTAATCCAAAGTGAAATGATGGAATAAATCCGTGTCCGATTAATGAATGCAAGTGTACGTATAATAATCCCCAGTGTTTGGTAGTGCTGACCCTACAAAGCAGAGCTGAGCTTATATATACTTCTAAGTTTCTAGTTTATTCTAGACTATTCCAAATCTAGAACATACATGTCCACACACAGAGAACATTCAAATTAATTCTACATATCAATAAGTAAACACGTTCGGTTTCTAGAATATTCTCAACATTGTTTACACTACACAAGTTATGCAATATAGTAAACATGTTTACATCACACTAATTATGCTGTATAGTAACAGCACGATCATCGAGGGAATCAATGAGGAATTTAGGACTAACATATCTTGAATAAATGCTTTCGGAAATGTCAGAATTTTATCATATCAAGTATTATTAAAGCTATGTGTGATATGATATTGGCATAACTCATTGGCATGTAAAACAGCTGTTTTCTAGTTTCCTTGAGGCGGAGTGAAGTGAAAATGTAAATATTTGGATGTGACAAACATTTACATTGCGAGTGTCGTCGATGAAGCAGAAGACGCTAACTCTTCCGGAAAACCTGGTCTCATTTTCTTGTGCTTTTACGAGAGCATCCGTGTAAATCTTTCTTTTGTTCGTATTTTGGCTCTAGTTTAATCGAATTTGAGTTGGGATTATAGTTTTGTTGACGCTTTGGTACTGTATTTGATTGACCACCTATTACTTTGAAAACATAAAATCCCCAGGAAGCGTTTTAGAAGGAAAAGACCACATTTGCTGGGTTTACAAAGAAAGAGAAATCTGTATATGTATAGAGAGTATATATCGAAATAGGTTTCATTTAAAGCATGACGAATTGCGGCATCAGAATTTCTCAAGTTCTTTGCGTCGACCGTCATGTCATTGCTGTACCACTGTGACGTCACTTCACGTGAAATGTTATGTAGGACAATACTTCCTCTGAACCCCTTTTTCACTCTTGGCAGCTCTATCTGACATAAACGGAAATTTTGATACGTATTTTTCTAATTCTGGATAATATTTCCTTACACAGAAGGAAATGAGAGATTTAAAAACAGCCATAAGCTACCGGTATGAATATGTGGAGACATGTCTAATTATACACGTTTCTAGAGTAACAGAGAAATGTTTATTTTTGAGTTGGATGAATGCAATTCGTTGATTCAATGAGTGATATCTAACCTATTCGATGTAAGTATTTCAAATATTAAAGACAGTACTTTTTTCAACTACAAGTTGCATTCCAACTACACATTCGATAAACATGCATTAGTTGGGGAAAGTAAGGAAAAATTTTGATGTGGTTTCCCATAAAACAAAACATAAGTAAGTTTGATAGATTCATTTTTTTAATGATGCAGAGAACACTAGCTAGGATACATAATCCTGAAGCTAGATCTTCATCATTGTTTTGCGATCTGATTATTATCCTGTGTCTCCCTTCTGTCCCTTTGGACCATCCGGTCCCGTGGCTCCGGTTTGACCAGTTTGTCCCGTCTGTCCTGTTTGACCAGTTTGTCCCATCTGTCCTGTCATACCAGTTTGTCCAGTGAGTCCAGTCGGGCCTGTAACGCCCGTGAGACCTATTTGCCCCATGTCTCCTTTAGGTCCCGGTGGCCCTTCGAACAAATCTGTTGTGAGGAGTAACGCTAAACCTGAAATGATCATGGCAAAAAAAAGTTAAAAACAGAGTTTTCATCATCGTTCGTACCATCAAATTAAATATATTTTGTAAGAACGTATTAAATATGTGACCGAGTAGATTTTTAACAGAAAGGGAAATCAATGAGCACAGTTAATACTTATGTTGTTAATTCCCGAGAAGGTAACAAAGGGGATTGAGGTCAAAGGGAAACATTACCACGGAAAGACAACATACTGCTGATTGAGGTCAAACGGAAACATTTTATCGTAGTCTAAGCGATGGAGATAGAGACGTTCCGAAGAAACATGACAAACGTAGCTCATTCCGGGTAAATAGCTCTAATGACTATTTACCCGGTCTATGTTATCTTAAAGGATGCGTTTCAAAAACCATTTCTATTGCTTACTTTTCATATAGTGTAAAATAAGGAAAGGTATAATAATCAAAACAGTTTTCCCGAGGTGTTGGGACCAATATGGTGAACATATTCCCAAGGCCTGAGGCCGCGGGAAAAAGTTCACCAGGTTGGTCCACACACCGAGGAAAAACTGTTACGACTATTGACTGAAAGGGCATGAATTAACTCTTTTTTTACCTTTAATTCAACGGTATAGAGTTTTGTACCACGTTCATCGCTCATTTTTCTGTCATTGTTAATCCTATTGCTTCACAATAGTTCCGTTGAACTTAGCATGTTCTCTGTGTTACCCAGATCTCTCGAAACAGCTATCTTCATATTCCAGAAGATAACAGCTTGTCGGAAAATGTCTAACAGTCAGTAAAAGATGTCTACCATCTATAAATGTCGTCTGCATATAAACAAAACGCTATACTCAAGATAAAGTTTACGTTTGGGCACAATTGTTTCCAAGGAAACGTGCATTAGTTCATGACGTCACCGGGTGAATAGTTTTAACTAATTCATGGCTGTATATGAAATGCATTGGATTAAAGGCCAATTAAATATACGAAACTTCGGGAAAGTTCTCGTGATTCTGAAAAATTCAGAAAAAATCCAGTTAATAACCATGCAAAAATATGCCTAAAACGAAGTAAACCTGAGCGGTAACTAAAAAGAAACTTTTGATAGAAAAATCCAAAGAATCGAAGATAATTCAGGTGGGGCCACTTCAACAACAAGCCAAAGTTAGAAGACAGTTCAAAATGGACGCGTGTTTACAAATACTGAGTTTAAACTGCTGCTGTACCGTAACCGCGTATGAATTCATCTTGAATTTTGCTGATATCAGTTAATCTTAAATAAATCCATAAATATAAAAAGCTATTAAGCTTCATTTTTGCTTCAAGTTATGCCGAAAGTTAAGTATATTGAGCATTTAACAATGGAAATTGTCAAATTTATTGAATGTTTTTTATACAGAGAGCAAGGAAACAATTCCTTTTAATGCATATGGATACAATGTTGTAATTCAGGGCAAGACTGTTTACTATCGGCCGGAAATTGTGAAGCAACTCGTTAAGAATTTTTGTTATTTTCTTTGAATTAACAGTTATCGTTATTTTATTTGTATTAAAGATAAAATCATTGCTGATTTTGAGAAATGTTTATATTAATTACTTTGAATATTCTACAAATTGTAAATGGTACTATTTTATGAATGAATAAAAAACATATCTGTGCTTATTTCAAATCGTACTTGCACCGATTAATTCAAAGCACTTAACGTACGGGGACCTAACGTCGTCAGACACCTAAAGTCGTCATGTCAAGTTCTCGCGTGATTTCTTTTCCATTTGCTGACCGAAAAGTTTCAGCGGCGTCAAATTTGAAAGCGGTAAGTTTTATTTTTAATGCATAATTAAAGCGATTCCACTAGCCAAGAATGTGTTGAATCGGTAGATCGCTATTTAAAGTACAACAAAGACAGTTCAATGTGTATGATGGGGCGACAGCGATCACATAACAGAGTGACATTGGGCGTTACAATAACACGGTCACCCTGCCATTCAAAATGGCTGTTTGTCACGTCTCACCACGAGGAAAAAGTTCAACCTATGAGCAAGAGTTATCTTTTAGGACCCAGGTGACATGAAGTCCGCAGTTAATGTTCAATTCTATTAATTGTTGCGTGAATCATAGCATTATATTTTCCATTGGTTGTATGCAGAATGCGGCTTTCTGATTGGTTGAGGTTTTCTTTTCATACCTCTATGAAAAAAAAAATCCGAAAATGTGACGTCACAATGCGGCAATTGACGTTGCGTATTGATTTGTAAAAAAGAATCCGTTGTTAGATCAGTCAAATTGTACATAAACATGTTTTAAATTTAAAAATAAGTTTCAAAAATTAATTATAAACATTGATGTCAATTATTTTTTAATTTCATAGGGTTATGAAAAAAAATTTTGCTTGCAAACTTTTGTAAGATTCCGCTAAGCGGATTCATACAGTTTGCCAAAAAAATGTTTTTCATACCCCAATGAAACTAAAAAAAATTGTCATCAATGCTTAAATAAAAAAAAAGAAACAATAAAACAATCAAGCTTCGAGCTACTAAAATGAACTCTCGAATCAAATGACATTAGCGACAAGCCTTAGATCATACAATTGCGACAAGGCAGGAATCTTTTTAAACAAATTTTCCGGCAACAAAGCGGGTCGAAGTCCCAAAGAGATCGAAACACGCACATCTCCGCACGCTGCTGCGTCATTGCTTCTGGATCTGCTTTGCCTCCTATGTTAGTATTCAGCGACGGGTATCCCGGTGGACCTTGTCATAAAAATGGTCCCATAAATGCAGCTTATGTTTCAACAGTTTCAGGACTCGTGGATAAGGAAACCTACTTCCAGTGGTTTGAAAAAATCTTCCTGAAGTATGCTTTTTAAGATCGACCGATCATTTTACTCCAGGATGGAGCAGTTTCACATCTCAGTCCTTAACTTGCCCGTTCAGTTATTGCTAATGGTATCATTCTGCAACATCCGGAAATGACTCATCTGTTTTGTAGGTTCTGCTTTCATGGCCTTGTAGACAGCCACACCCATAGGTTGGAGTATGTGGGTGGTTTTTGACGTACAAGGAAGGCTATGCATACACACTTAGCAGTGGACAGCGGATGGTACATTATTCTTTAAAATTTTACCGTGCATTACTTTATAATGTCCACGTACATGTTCCTTGTATAACAATCTCAGATCCAAATATATTAAGCCATATTATCAACTAAATCCATCTGTCTTTAATTAATTTAACTTCTATCATCTGCCAAAACGAAAGAATTCTGTAATTTTGGAGAAAACAAATGTATTATGTACTTTGCAAATACATCAAGATCTAATTTATGTAGCAGATAGTTGATTGCTGTAATATTGAAATGAAAAATTGCTGTTTAATACATATTGTATCTATAAACTGTATCAGTTTACGATCAATAGAAAATTACGAATTAATTTATTGCTGATTCTGTTTTAACCTGTTTAAGTAGTGGTCAGTTGATGGACCCAGGCCATGTTGATAAAATTATCGGATAGAAAACGTGGCATTTTCTAATATGTATATATATATCAACATTATTATCATGTGAAAATTCCAACCAAATATTCTTTTTTAAGTTGACCAACTATTGCAAACCTCAGTGAGAATACTGAGTATGTGTAAACTATAATAAAAGTTTATTCTAGGTTACAGAATAACAGATTGTGTACATGGGCTTTTCCCAAATTTGAACCTGTTACATTTTTTCCAGAATTCAAATATATTATATCAACACTATTTAGTGTGAAATTCCAAGGGACTGTTCTTTTGAAGTTTAATTACCAACTATTGTAAATC
Source organism: Mimachlamys varia (assembly GCA_947623455.1). Taxonomy (NCBI): domain Eukaryota; kingdom Metazoa; phylum Mollusca; class Bivalvia; order Pectinida; family Pectinidae; genus Mimachlamys; species Mimachlamys varia. The sequence goes on from OX392540.1 coordinate 35,320,482, forward strand.
TTAATGGGAATACTGTATGTGTGTGATATTAGCTGTAAAGTATATTTTGCTAAAGATTACACATTATCAGAATGTGTTTGTGTGGGTAGGTAGACTCACTAAGCTACTTTTAGAAAAGATCGATAGTTTATTTGATTATTTTATGAATTTTAATGAACAGTATGTGTGAAGAACTGAATCTCTACTTTCAATATTTTTAATAACATAGTATAATCTGTATTTAAGTAAACTAGCTGGTGTCTCATAGGTCAACTTGGCCAGATATTGATTCAATCAATTTTGTCTATTAGCATGTGAACTTAGATATATTTATGAAAATATTGATGATAATTTAGTAGTTATTATTTAATCATATCTACTAAATAAGTTCTTCCAAAATAATGACCTTATATGATTTGTTTCACAGTATTTAATCATTTAAAACAGAACAATATCTTTAATATATATACTTTTTTTATACAATAGCTGTCTTCTGCAAATCTTACTAATGATATGAAAATTTGGTTAAATAGTGATGAAATGAGATGGGTTTTTTGTTGTTTGTGTAAAATACAGGTAAAAACCATGTAATGTGGGAGAACACAGGTAAAATCCAGGTAAGGTATACATGAAGCAGACTATAATGACTGTCAAAACATACCTACACCTATGTTATTTTTAAAAAGTGGGAGAAAGAAGAATACAACCTCCGTATAGCAGGACCTTATATTTTAATCACAATCGACACAATATAACACAATCGACAGGTTTTGTTGACAGGCGGTGCTACATATAAAACGGGATACCCCAGCTGGATGTCCCGGCTGTACATGTATGAGTCACGAATGAAACTATCGATATGATTGGCTACTATTTTAGTACGAAAACGAGATTTTCCATCGATTCTAAGTGTACCGAGGGTTTCCGAAGATGATGATGGACATATATGAACCGAACGTCTGCCATATCGTTTCCTAGCTATTGTATCACGTTTGTTATTGTTGTTATTTCACAACTGTGTTTGAATTCTAAAAGTACAGATATATTTGTCTTAATTCGATATATTGCATTATTCATTTTCATAAAACGAGAAATATTCTAAAATCATATTAGCGTATTTATACTACTTGCCTGCAAAAGCAGCCAGCGCCCAGAGGGGACTTAGTCCTCCTCCTATTGCACCCGGTAACAAAGGTGGTGGGAAGCCTGGTCCTATTGGAGGCGATAACACAGGTGGTTGGAAGGCTGTTGGAAACTGCGGGGTCGCCATTGCCTGTAAATTGAATTTTTATCAATTCAGAATAAATAGAACAATTCTTTTTAGCGCATATGAATCAAAAACACCAAGACTGATATAAGTTTTGCTGTTACACGATCGCTGTTGGTATATCAATAAAAAATAAATGCTAACACTCTAACTTCTACTTCTTAAATAGCTAAATTGATTGCTAAGATTGACCAGAACAAACTGTCAATAAGCCAAAGCTGAGAACAAAAAAGAAAAAAGAAAATAATGGTTTTAAAATGTTTTATAGGTGTAAAACCAGCTATGTAAATATTGCCACTTTATTAATACCTAGTTTAAAATTGTCCCAAAGCGGTTCACGAATTACTATCTGCGGCTATAAGGACTTTACAATCTGCCAATATCTTTCTTAATTCAGTCGGTGCTGCCATTTCGGCGTTTCTGGTACGCGCTCAGATGTCTGTGCTTCCAATGAATTAATCGAAATTTTTCTCAAGTCAGTGTTTTAATTAACTGTTACATTCGGTATGACTGATGGAAAAATAAAAATCATTTTTCTAGAACACGGGTGACTTCATCACTGCGTATTCATATACTTCATATAGTGCCAGGATATTACTGTGTTGACTGTGCTGGGTGGTCCAAATCACTGAACCAAAATATTGATATATATCATAGAAATATTCTTAATGTATTTTAACTGTGTAATTATAGAGTAAATGTGTAAATAGTAAGAGAGAAAGTGTAAAAATATTTATATAACATTATTGTGGAGGTAATCCCCCCTCCCCCCCCACCTTGCCCTCTCTCTCTCTCTCTCTCTCTCTCTCCCTCACTCCCTCTCTCTCTCTTTCTCTCTCTCTCACTCTCTCTCTCTCTCTCTTTCCCTCTCTCTCATTATATAGCATTAAGATTATGAAATTTAAACTGCCATCTTATGATATGTATATATAATTGAATATATTGATTGGAAAGGGCGTTGATAATGTTCATGTAACTTGTGCCCAATCCATTTGCAAATTGGGAATAAAATATGTTTAAACTAATTAAACTCATATACTTGATGACGTAACGCAGGACGTACAACGTATGTCCGCCATGGAACATAACTCGATCTAGATTTGTTATGCAAAAGATAAATTAACAATAAACATGATGTGCTAGATTCTAAAGCGTTAATAAATTGTATATCATGAAATTCCATAAATCAATTTCGAACATAAAGATATATGTGCTTGTTTCTTTTATTTTTGTTGTTATGCTGTTGCTAGGCCCCCAATCGAACAACATTTTGTCACAAAAAATTCTTTCTGCTGCGAAACCCAAATGTTTAAACAGACCAAAACTTGCTTTAAAGAAATCTCTGAATAATCGTGCATTTAAAAATTTAGGCATTCTTAAATGTAAACAAAGGAAGGAAAAACCTGAAGATATGTTTTCAATATTCATGAGATATTTTCTGTACATATTTATCAGGATTCGCAATAATACGTCTCGGAAATCTAATGTTTGTATCATTCCTCAAGTACACGTACAACAAAACAAGATTACTCACCAAAGTGTTGCTTCGCCGCGGTAACTATTTACAAATCGCAAAGAGTTTCGAGACGAATTTATAGCTGCATAGATACATTAACTGAAAGCTCGTCCAATCAGTTCCATGCTTTAGTACCACGTGATTTCTGACGCTTACTTAATACATTTCAGAAGTGCGTACCGATTCGTCTTGATCAGATACAGTACTTGTCAATTTCTCGTTCCGTCAGCAATTTGTCTACAGTGACGAATAGGTGTCGGTGAGACGTGTTTGTAGGTATTTCTCTAAACTTTAAGTGGAACAAATTGCCAATCTGAAATACCAATACGGTTGATATGTTAGAATAATAAAGTATCACACTTTCTCTCATATCTCGCCATGTTGGATAAGGTTTGCCCATGTAAGAAAGCTATGTAAGAAAAATCTATCTTACATAGCATATCACGCGACGTGACGTCACAATGGCTCAACAATGACGTGACGTCACGAATACGGTCAATTCCGATGCTGAAAAGAGAAAACGACGGCGTGATGAAATTGAAACCTTTCACAAAAAAAATTACCATAAACACCAGAAAGGTGACATTAAATTTTATGAGCAAACGACGTTTGCAAATATAGAGTATGCTTAATCTCGCAGTCTAATTTGTTTTCGTAAAAAAAGTCCAAGGAAAAAGTTGAAATTTTCAAAATGATAGCCTTTGAAAACATATTTTTATGGTTTTTGAGCTTATTCGGGTAGTTGATATGAGAGAAAAAGACTCTTTCGTGACCAAAGGTGTAAGATAGGGAAATTTCACCCTCGGGGTTTTCAATTTTGGCAAAACCCTCGGCAAAGCCTCGTGTTTTACAAAATTTGAAAACCCCTCGGGGGGAATTTCCCTATCTTACCTCCCTGGTCATGAAAGAGTCTTATATTCTTTTTAACACTGAAAGATAAAGCAGGTGATCTTTCTACCATCTACCTAATACATTTCTCATTTTGTAAATTGTACCCTCTGCAATTAAAGTTAAAACCGTTGTGCATATTTTGTTCAATTTCCCGTTGTTTATGTATGGCACAGCGTATTCTGTTTACACTGTATGTTAATCTCAATATCATATCAGCATGACTACTTTTTTACAATACCTATTTTTCAAAAGTCGTGTTCAGCGGCACGATTCGGCCATCAGGTCAAAAGGTCACAAGGCAATGGAAACACCTAACCCTTGTTTGTTTTCTAAATTGTCATACACCAGTAATTAACAACAATGAAAAAAAGCACCGCAAATAAACCCTTCAAATATTGTATTCATCACAGAATCTATAAAGCACGTTACACGAAAAGTTTTTTTTATTGAAAACGTACTGATCGAGTGATTATCTACATACTCATGATAAAGTGATTATCTACATACTCATGATAAAGTGATTATCTACATACTCATAATAAAGTGATTATCTACATACTCATGATAAAGTGATTATCTACATACTCATAATAAAGTGATTATCTACATACTCATGATAAAGTGATTATCTACATACTCATAATAAAGTGATTATCTACATACAAATGATAAAGTGATTATCTACATACTCATGTTGAAGTGATTATCTACATACTCATGATAAAGTGATTATCTACATACTCATGATCTATTGATTATCTTCATACTCATGATAAAGTGAATATCTACATACTCATGATGAAGTGATTATCTACATACTCATGATGAAGTGATTATCTACATACTCATGATCGAGTGATTATCTACATACTCATGATAAAGTGAATATCTACATACTCATGATAAAGTGATTATCTACATACTCATGATGACGTGAGTATCTACATACTCATGATAAAGTGATTATCTACATACTCATGATCAAGTGATTATCTACATACTCATGATCGAGTGATTATCTACATACTCATGATAAAGTGATTATCTACATACTCATGATAAAGTGATTATCTACATACTCATGATAAAGTGATTATCTACATACTCATGATCAAGTGAGTATCTACATACTCATGATCAAGTAATTATCTACATACTCATGATAAAGTGATTATCTACATACTCATGATAAAGTGATTATCTACATACTCATGATAAAGTAATTATCTACATACTCATGATAAAGTGATTATCTACATACTCATGATAAAGTGATTATCTACATACTCATGATGAAGTGATTATCTACATACTCATAATAAAGGGTTATCTACATACTCATGATAAAGTGATTGTCTACATACTTATGATAAAGTGATTATCTACATACTCATGATGAAGTGATTATCTACATACTCATGATAAAGTGATTATCTACATACTCATAATAAAGGGTTATCTACATACTCATAATAAAGGGTTATCTACATACTCATGATAAAGTGATTGTCTACATACTCATGATAAAGTGATTATCTACATACTCATGATGAAGTGATTATCTACATACTCATGATAAAGTGATTATCTACATACTCATGATAAAGTGATTATCTACATTCTCATAATAAAGGGTTATCTACATACTCATGATAAAGTGATTATCTACATACTCATGATCAAGTGATTATCTACATACTCATAATAAAGGGTTATCTACATACTCATGATAAAGTGATTATCTACATACTCATGATAAAGGGTTATCTACATGCTCATGATAAAGTGATTATCTACATACTCATGATCAAGTGATTATCTACATACTCATGATCAAGTGATTATCTACATACTCATGATGAAGTGATTATCTACATACTCATGATGAAGTGATTATCTACATACTCATGATGAAGTGATTATCTACATACTCATGATAAAGTAATTATCTACATACTCATGATAAAGTGATTATCTACATACTCATGATGAAGTGATTATCTACATACTCATGATAAAGTGATTATCTACATACTCATGATCAAGTGATTATCTACATACTCATGATAAAGTGATTATCTACATACTCATGATCAAGTGATTATCTACATACTCATGATGAAGTGATTATCTACATACTCATGATCAAGTGATTATCTACATACTCATGATGAAGTGATTATCTACATACTCATGATCAAGTGATTATCTACATACTCATGATGAAGTGATTATCTACATACTCATGATGAAGTGATTATCTACATACTCATGATCAAGTGATTATCTACATACTCATGATCAAGTGATTATCTACAAACTCATGATAAAGTGATTATCTACATACTCATGTTGAAGTGATTATCTACATACTCATGATAAAGTGATTATCTACATACTCATGATAAAGTGATTATCTACATACTCATGATAAAGTGATTATCTACATACTCATGATGACGTGAGTATCTACATACTCATGATAAAGTGATTATCTACATACTCATGATAAAGTGATTATCTACATACTCATGATCAAGTGATTATCTACATACTCATGATAAAGTAATTATCTACATACTCATGATAAAGTAATTATCTACATACTCATGATAAAGTGATTATCTACATACTTATGATAAAGTGATTATCTACATACTCATGATAAAGGGTTATCTACATACTCATGATAAAGTGATTATCTACATACTCATGATCAAGTGATTATCTACATACTCATATTAAAATGATTATCTACATACTCATGATAAAGGGTTATCTACATACTCATGATAAAGGGTTATCTACATACTCATGATCAAGTGATTATCTACATACTCATAATAAAGGGTTATCTACATACTCATGATAAAGTGATTATCTACATACTCATATTAAAATGATTATCTACATACTCATGATAAAGTGATTATCTACATACTCATGATAAAGGGTTATCTACATACTCATGATCAAGTGATTATCTACATACTCATGATGAAGTGATTATCTACATACTCATGATAAAGGGCTATCTACATACTCATGATAAAGGGCTATCTACATACTCATGATAAAGTGATTATCTAAATACTCATGATAAAGTGATTATCTACATAGTCTTGATAAAGTGATTATCTACATACTCATGATAAAGTGATTATCTACATACTCATGATAAAGGGTTATCTACATACTCATGATAAAGGGTTATCTACATACTCATGATAAAGTGATTATCTACATACTCATGATCAAGTGATTATCTACATACTCATGATAAAGTGATTATCTACATACTCATGATCAAGTGATTAACGACATACTCATGATCAAGTGATTAACGACATACTCATGATCAAGTGATTAACGACATACTCATGATCAAGTGATTATCTACATACCCATGATCAAGTGATTATCTACATAGTCATGATGAAGTGATTAACTACATACTCATGATCGAGTGATTAACTACATACTCATGATCAAGTGATTATCTACATACTCGTGATCAAGTGATTATCTACATACTCGTGATAAAGTGATTATCTACATACTCATGATAAAGTGATTATCTACATACTCGTGATAAAGTGATTATCTACATACTCATGATAAAGTGATTATCTACATACTCATGATAAAGTGATTATCTACATACTTATGATGACGTGATTATCTACATACTCATGATAAAGTGATTATCTACATACTCATGATAAAGGGTTATCTACATACTCATGATAAAGTGATTATCTACATACTCATGATAAAGTGATTATCTACATACTCATGATAAAGTGATTATCTACATACTCATGATAAAGTGATTATCTACATACTCATGATAAAGGGTTATCTACATACTCATGATAAAGTGATTATCTACATACTCATAATAAAGTGATTATCTACATACTCATGATAAAGTGATTATCTACATACTCATGATAAAGTGATTATCTACATACTCATGATAAAGTGATTATCTACATACTCATGATAAAGTGATTATCTACATACTCATGATAAAGTGATTATCTGCATACTCATGATCAAGTGATTATCTACATACTCATGATGAAGTGATTATCTACATACTCATGATAAAGTGATTATCTACATACTCATGATAAAGTGATTATCTACATACCCATGATCAAGTGATTATCTACATACTCATGATAAAGTGATTATCTACATACCCATGATCAAGTGATTATCTACATACTCATGATAAAGTGATTATCTACATACTCATGATAACGTGATTATCTACATACTCATGATAAAGTGATTATCTACATACCCATGATCAAGTGATTATCTACATACTCGTGATAAAGTGATTATCTACATACCCATGATCAAGTGATTATCTACATACTCATGATAAAGTGATCATCTAAATACTCATGTTGAAGTGATTATCTACATACTCATGATAAAGTGATCATCTACATACTCATGATAAAGTGATTATCTACATACTCATGATAAAGTGATTATCTACATACTCATGTTGAAGTGATTATCTACATACTCATGATAAAGTGATTATCTACATACTCATGATAAAGTGATTATCTACATACTCATGATCAAGTTATTATCTACATACTCATGATAAAGTGACTATCTACATACTCATGATAAAGTGATCATCTACATACGCATGATAAAGTGATTATCTACATACTCATGATAACGTGATTATCTACATACTCATGATAAAGTGATCATCTACATACGCATGATAAAGTGATTATCTACATACTCATGATAACGTGATTATCTACATACTCATGATAAAGTGATTATCTACATACTCATGATCAAGTGATTATCTACATACTCATGATAAAGTGATTATCTACATACTCATGATAAAGTGATTATCTACATACTTATGATAAAGTGATTATCTACATTCTCATGATAAAGGGTTATCTACATACTCATGATAAAGTGATTATCTACATACTCATGATCAAGTGATTATCTACATACTCATGATCAAGTGATTATCTACATACTCATGATAAAGTGATTATCTACATACTCATGATGAAGTGATTATCTACATACTTATGATAAAGTGATTATCTACATTCTCATGATAAAGGGTTATCTACATACTCATGATCAAGTGATTTCTACATACTCATGATAAAGTGATTATCTACATACTCATGATAAAGTGATTATCTACATACTCATGATGACGTGATTATCTACATACTCATGATCAAGTGATTATCTACATACTCATGATAAAGTGATTATCTACATACTCATGATGACGTGATTATCTACATACTCATGATCAAGTGATTATCTACATACTCATGATAAAGTGATTATCTACATACTCATGATAAAGTGATTATCTACATACTCATGATGACGTGATTATCTACATACTCATGATAAAGTGATTATCTACATACTCATGATAAAGTGATTATCTACATACTCATGATAAAGTGATTATCTACATACTCATGATAAAGTGATTATCTACATACTCATGATAAAGTGATTATCTACATACTCATGATAAAGTGATTATCTACATACTCATGATAAAGTGATTATCTACATACTCATGATGACGTGAGTATCTACATACTCATGATAAAGTGATTATCTACATACTCATGATAAAGTGATTATCTACATACTCATGATAAAGTGATTATCTACATACCCATGATAAAGTAATTATCTACATACTCATGATGAAGTGATTAACGACATACTCATGATCAAGTGATTATCTACAAACTTCAAAAAAGGGTTAATTTGCGGTGTTTTTTTTCATTTTTTTTATTTGCTGGTAGTTATCTAAAACATGCCACACATCAAAATATTGAAAATGTTAATATTGACGAAAAGTCTTTTTTTTCAAAACAATCCCGGAAGTGACAAAATGTTTAGATTTTCAACAAATCACTAATCAACAATGTAGTTTATCATTCAGTGTTACTAACATAAGTCTATACCTACTCCTACACTTTAATGTTACTAACATCAGTCTATACCTACTCCTACACTTTAGTGTTACTAACATCAGTCTATACCTACTACTACACTTCAGTGTTACTAACATCAGTCTATACCTACTCCTACACTTTAGTGTTACTAACATCAGTCTATACCTACTCCTACACTTTAGTGTTACTAACACCAGTCTATACCTACTACTACACTTTAGTGTTACTAACACCAGTCTATACCTACTACTACACTTCAGTGTTACTAACATCAGTCTATACCTACTCGTACACTTCAGTGTTACTAACACCAGTCTATACCTACTCGTACACTTTAGTGTTACTAACATCAGTCTATACCTACTACTACACTTTAGTGTTACTAACATCAGTCTATACCTACTCCTACACTTTAGTGTTACTAACATCAGTCTATACCTACTCCTACACTTCAGTGTTACTAACATCAGTCTATACCTACTCCTACACTTCAGTGTTACTAACACCAGTCTATACCTACTCGTACACTTCAGTGTTACTAACATCAGTCTATACCTACTCCTACACTTTAATGTTACTAACATCAGTCTATACCTACTCCTACACTTTAGTGTTACTAACACCAGTCTATACCTACTCCTACACTTTAGTGTTACTAACATCAGTCTATACCTACTCCTACACTTTAGTGTTACTAACATCAGTCTATACCTACTCCTACACTTTAGTGTTACTAACATCAGTCTATACCTACTCCTACACTTTAGTGTTACTAACATCAGTCTATACCTACTCCTACACTTTAGTGTTACTAACATCAGTCTATACCTACTCCTACACTTTAGTGTTACTAACATCAGTCTATACCTACTCCTACACTTTAGTGTTACTAACATCAGTCTATACCTACTCCTACACTTTAGTGTTACTAACATCAGTCTATACCTACTCCTACACTTTAGTGTTACTAACATCAGTCTATACCTACTCCTACACTTTAGTGTTACTAACATCAGTCTATACCTACTCCTACACTTCAGTGTTACTAACACCAGTCTATACCTACTCGTACACTTCAGTGTTACTAACATCAGTCTATACCTACTCCTACACTTCAGTGTTACTAACATCAGTCTATACCCACTCCTACACTTCAGTGTTACTAACATCAGTCTATACCCACTCCTACACTTTAGTGTTACTAACATCAGTCTATACCTACTCCTACACTTTACTGTTACTAACATCAGTCTATACCTACTCCAACACTTTACTGTTACTAACATCAGTCTATACCTACTCCTACACTTTAGTGTTACTAACATCAGTCTATACCTACTCCTACACTTTAGTGTTACTAACATCAGTCTATACCTACTCCTACACTTTAGTGTTACTAACATCAGTCTATACCTACTCCTACACTTTATTGTTACTAACATCAGTCTATACCTACTCCTACACTTTAGTGTTACTAACATCAGTCTATACCCACTCCTACACTGTATTGTTACTAACATCAGTCTATACCTACTCCTACACTGTATTGTTACTTACATCAGTCTATACCTACTCCTACCCTTTAGTGTTACTAACATCAGTCTATACCTACTCCTACACTGTATTGTTACTTACATCAGTCTATACCTACTCCTACACTTTAGTGTTACTAACATCAGTCTATACCTACTCCTACACTGTATTGTTACTTACATCAGTCTATACCTACTCCTACACTTTACTGTTACTAACATCAGTCTATACCCACTCCTACACTGTATTGTTACTAACATCAGTCTATACCTACTCCTACACTTTAGCGTTACTAACATCAGTCTATACCTACTCCTACACTTTAGTGTTACTAACATCAGTCTATACCTACTCCTACACTTTAGTGTTACTTACATCGGTCTATACCTCCTCCTACACTTTAGTGTTACTAACATCAGTCTATACCTACTCCTACACTTTAGTGTTACTAACATCAGTCTATACCTACTCCTACACTTTAGTGTTACTAACATCAGTCTATACCTACCCCTACACTTTAGTGTTACTAACATCAGTCTATACCTACTCCTACACTTTAGTGTTACTAACATCAGTCTATACCTACTCCTACACTTTACTGTTACTAACATCAGTCTATACCTACTCCAACACTTTACTGTTACTAACATCAGTCTATACCTACTCCTACACTTTAGTGTTACTAACATCAGTCTATACCTACTACTACACTTCAGTGTTACTAACATCAGTCTATACCTACTCGTACACTTTAGTGTTACTAACATCAGTCTATACCTACTTCTACACTTTAGTGTTACTAACATCAGTCTATACCTACTACTACACTTTATTGTTACTAACATCAGTCTATACCTACTCCAACACTTTACTGTTACTAACATCAGTCTATACCTACTCCTACACTTTAGTGTTACTAACATCAGTCTATACCTACTCCTACACTTTAGTGTTACTAACATCAGTCTATACCTACTCCTACACTTTAGTGTTACTAACATCAGTCTATACCTACTCGTACACTTTAGTGTTACTAACACCAGTCTATACCTACTCCTACACTTTAGTGTTACTAACATCAGTCTATACCTACTCCTACACTTTAGTGTTACTAACATCAGTCTATACCTACTCCTACACTTTAGTGTTACTAACATCAGTCTATACCTACTCCTACACTTTAGTGTTACTAACACCAGTCTATACCTACTCCTACACTTTAGTGTTACTAACATCAGTCTATACCTACTCCTACACTTTAGTGTTACTAACATCAGTCTATACCTACTCCTACACTTGAGTGTTACTAACATCAGTCTATACCTACTCCTACACTTTAATATTACTAACATCAGTCTATACCTACTCCTACACTTTAGTGTTACTAACATCAGTCTATACCTACTCCTACACTTTAGTGTTACTAACATCAGTCGATACCTCCTCCTACACTTTATTGTTACTAACATCAGTCTATACCTACTCCTACACTTTAGTGTTACTAACATCAGTCTATACCTACTCCTACACTTTAGTGTTACTAACATCAGTCTATACCTACTCCTACACTTTAGTGTTACTAACATCAGTCTATACCTACTCCTACACTTTAGTGTTACTAACATCAGTCTATACCTACTCCTACACTTCAGTGTTACTAACACCAGTCTATACCTACTCGTACACTTTAGTGTTACTAACATCAGTCTATACCTATTCCTACACTTCAGTGTTACTAACATCAGTCTATACTCACTCCTACACTTTAGTGTTACTAACATCAGTCTATACCCACTCCTACACTTCAGTGTTACTAACATCAGTCTATACCCACTCCTACACTTTAGTGTTACTAACATCAGTCTATACCTACTACTACACTTCAGTGTTACTAACATCAGTCTATACCTACTCCTACACTTTAGTGTTACTAACATCAGTCTATACCTACTCGTACACTTTGGTGTTACTAACATCAGTCTATACCTACTTCTACACTTTAGTGTTACTAACATCAGTCTATACCTACTCCTACACTTTAGTGTTACTAACATCAGTCTATACCTACCCCTACACTTTAGTGTTATTAACATCAGTCTATACCTACTCAAACACTTTAGTGATACCAACATCAGTCTATACCTACTACTACACTTTAGTGTTACTAACATCAGTCTATACCTACTCCTACACTTTAGTGTTACTAACATCAGTCTATACCCACTCCTACACTTTAGTGTTACTAACATCAGTCTATACCTACTCAAACACTTTAGTGATACCAACATCAGTCTATACCTACTACTACACTTTAGTGTTACTAACATCAGTCTATACCTACTCCTACACTTTACTGTTACTAACATCAGTCTATACCCACTCCTACACTTTAGTGTTACTAACATCAGTCTATACCTACTCCTACACTTTAGTGTTACTAACATCAGTCTATACCTACTCCTACACTGTATTGTTACTTACATCAGTCTATACCTACTCCTACACTTTACTGTTACTAACATCAGTCTATACCCACTCCTACACTTTAGTGTTACTAACATCAGTCTATACCCACTCCTACACTGTATTGTTACTAACATCAGTCTATACCTACTCCTACACTTTAGCGTTACTAACATCAGTCTATACCTACTCCTACACTTTAGTGTTACTAACATCAGTCTATACCTACTCCTACACTTTAGTGTTACTTACATCGGTCTATACCTCCTCCTACACTTTAGTGTTACTAACATCAGTCTATACCTACTCCTACACTTTAGTGTTACTAACATCAGTCTATACCTACTCCTACACTTTAGTGTTACTTACACCAGTCTATACCTACTCCTACACTTTAGTGTTACTAACATCAGTCTATACCTACTCCTACACTTTAGTGTTACTAACATCAGTCTATACCCACTCCTACACTGTATTGTTACTAACATCAGTCTATACCTACTCCTACACTTTAGCGTTACTAACATCAGTCTATACCTACTCCTACACTTTAGCGTTACTAACATCAGTCTATACCTACTCCTACACTTTAGTGTTACTAACATCAGTCTATACCTACTCCTACACTTTAGTGTTACTAACATCAGTCTATACCTACTCCTACACTTTAATGTTACTAACATCAGTCTATACCTTCTCCTACACTTTAGTGTTACTAACATCAGTCTAAACCTCCTCCTTCACTTAGTGTTACTAACATCAGTCTATACCTACTCCTACACTATAATGTTACTAACATCAGTCTATACCTACTACTACACTGTAGTGTTACTAACATCAGTCTATACCTTCTCCTACACTTTAGTGTTACTAACATCAGTCTATACTTACTACTACACTGTAGTGTTACTAACATCAGTCTATACCTTCTCCTACACTTTAGTGTTACTAACATCAGTCTATACCTACTCCTACACTTTAGTGTTACTTACATCAGTCTATACCTACTCCTACACTTTAGTGTTACTAACATCAGTCTATACCTACTCCTACACTTTAGTGTTACTAACATCAGTCTATACCTACTCCTACACTTTAGTGTTACTAACATCAGTCTATACCTACTTCTACACTTTAGTGTTACTAACATCAGTCTATACCTACTCCTACACTTTAGTGTTACTAACATCTGTCTATACCTACTTCTACACTTTAGTGTTACTTACATCAGTCTATACCTACTCCTACACTTTAGTGTTACTAACATCTGTCTATACCTACTCCTACCCTTAAGTGTTACTAACACCAGTCTATACCTATTCCTACACTTTAGTGTTACTAACACCAGTCTATACCTACTCCTACACTTTACTGTTACTTACATCAGTCTATACCTACTCCTACACTTTAGTGTTACTAACATCAGTCTATACCTACTCCTACACTTTAATGTTACTTACATCAGTCTATACCTACTCCTACACTTTAGTGTTACTAACATCAGTCTATACCTACTCCTACATTTTAATGTTACTAACATCAGTCTATACCTCCCCTACACTTTAGTGTTACTAACATCAGTCTATACCTACTCCTACACTTTAATGTTACTAACATCAGTCTATACCTACTCCTACACTTTAGTGTTACTTACATCAGTCTATACCTCCCCTACACTTTAGTGTTACTAACATCAGTCTCTACCTACTCCTACACTTTAATGTTACTAACACCAGTCTATACCTACTCCTACACTTTAGTGTTACTAACATCAGTCTATACCTACTCCTAAACTTTAGTGTTACTAACATCAGTCTATACCTACTCCTACACTTTAGTGTTACTAACATCAGTCTATACCTACTCCTACACTTTAGTGTTACTAACATCAGTCTAAACCTAATCCTACACTTTAATGTTACTAACATCAGTCTATACCTACTCCTACACTTTAGTGTTACTAACATCAGTCTATACCTCCTCCTACACTTTAGTGTTACTAACATCAGTCTATACCTACTCCTACACTTTAGTGTTACTAACACCAGTCTATACCTACTCCTACACGTTAATGTTACTAACATCAGTCTATACCTACTCCTACACTTCAGTGTTACTAACATCAGTCTATACCTACTCCTACACTTCAGTGTTACTAACATCAGTCTATACCTCCTCCTACACTTCAGTGTTACTAACATCAGTCTATACCTCCCCTCCACTTTAGTGTTACTAACATCAGTCTATACCTACTCCTACACTTTAGTGTTACTTACATCAGTCTATACCTACTCCTACACTTTAGTGTTACTAACATCAGTCTATACCTCCTCCTACACGTTAATGTTACTAACACCAGTCAATACCTACTCCTACACGTTAATGTTACTAACATCAGTCTATACCTACTCCTACACTTCAGTGTTACTAACATCAGTCTATACCTACTCCTACACTTTAGTGTTACTAACATCAGTCTATACCTACTCCTACACTTTAGTGTTACTAACATCAGTCTATACCTACTCCTACATTTTAATGTTACTAACATCAGTCTATACCTCCCCTACACTTTAGTGTTACTAACATCAGTCTATACCTACTCCTACACTTTAATGTTACTAACATCAGTCTATACCTACTCCTACACTTTAGTGTTACTTACATCAGTCTATACCTCCCCTACACTTTAGTGTTACTAACATCAGTCTATACCTACTCCTACACTTTAATGTTACTAACACCAGTCTATACCTACTCCTACACTTTAGTGTTACTAACATCAGTCTATACCTACTCCTACACTTTAGTGTTACTAACATCAGTCTATACCTACTCCTACACTTAAGTGTTACTAACATCAGTCTATACCTACTCCTACACTTTAGTGTTACTAACATCAGTCTAAACCTACTCCTACACTTTAGTGTTACTAACATCAGTCTATACCTACTCCTAAACTTTAGTGTTACTAACATCAGTCTATACCTCCTCCTACACTTTAGTGTTACTAACATCAGTCTATACCTACTCCTACACTTTAGTGTTACTAACACCAGTCTATACCTACTCCTACACGTTAATGTTACTAACATCAGTCTATACCTACTCCTACACTTCAGTGTTACTAACATCAGTCTATACCTACTCCTACACTTTAATGTTACTTACATCAGTCTATACCTCCTCCTACACTTCAGTGTAACTAACATCAGTCTATACCTCCCCTCCACTTTAGTGTTACTAACATCAGTCTATACCTACTCCTACACTTTAGTGTTACTTACATCAGTCTATACCTACTCCTACACGTTAATGTTACTAACACCAGTCTATACCTACTCCTACACGTTAATGTTACTAACATCAGTCTATACCTACTCCTACACTTCAGTGTTACTAACATCAGTCTATACCTACTCCTACACTTTAGTGTTACTAACATCAGTCTATACCTACTCCTACACTTTAGTGTTACTAACATCAGTCTATACTTACTCTTACACTTTAGTGTTACTAACATCAGTCTATACCTACTCCTACACTTTAACTTTACTAACATCAGTCTATACTTACTCCTACACTTTAGTGTTACTAACACCAGTCTATACCTCCTCCTACACTTTAGTGTTACTAACATCAGTCTTTACTTACTCCTACACTTTAGTGTTACTAACATCAGTCTATACCTACTCCTACACTTTAGTGTTTCTAACATCAGTCTATACCTACTCCTACACTTTACTGTTACTTACATCAGTCTATACCTACTCCTACACTTTAGTGTTACTAACATCAGTCTATACCTACTCCTACACTTTACTGTTACTAACATCAGTCTATACCTACTCCTACACTTTAATGTTACTTACATCAGTCTATACCTCCTCCTACACTTTAGTGTTACTAACATCAGTCTATACCTACTCCTACATTTTAATGTTACTAACATCAGTCTATACCTACTCCTACACTTTAGTGTTACTAACATCAGTCTATACCTACTCCTACATTTTAATGTTACTAACATCAGTCTATACCTCCCCTACACTTTAGTGTTACTAACATCAGTCTATACCTACTCCTACACTTTAATGTTACTAACATCAGTCTATACCTACTCCTACACTTTAGTGTTACTTACATCAGTCTATACCTCCCCTACACTTTAGTGTTACTAACATCAGTCTATACCTACTCCTACACTTTAATGTTACTAACACCAGTCTATACCTACTCCTACACTTTAGTGTTACTAACATCAGTCTATACCTACTCCTAAACTTTAGTGTTACTAACATCAGTCTATACCTACTCCTACACTTTAGTGTTACTAACATCAGTCTATACCTACTCCTACACTTTAGTGTTACTAACATCAGTCTAAACCTACTCCTACACTTTAATGTTACTAACATCAGTCTATACCTACTCCTACACTTTAGTGTTACTAACATCAGTCTATACCTCCTCCTACACTTTAGTGTTACTAACATCAGTCTATACCTACTCCTACACTTTAGTGTTACTAACACCAGTCTATACCTACTCCTACACGTTAATGTTACTAACATCAGTCTATACCTACTCCTACACTTCAGTGTTACTAACATCAGTCTATACCTACTCCTACACTTCAGTGTTACTAACATCAGTCTATACCTCCTCCTACACTTCAGTGTTACTAACATCAGTCTATACCTCCCCTCCACTTTAGTGTTACTAACATCAGTCTATACCTACTCCTACACTTTAGTGTTACTTACATCAGTCTATACCTACTCCTACACTTTAGTGTTACTAACATCAGTCTATACCTCCTCCTACACGTTAATGTTACTAACACCAGTCAATACCTACTCCTACACGTTAATGTTACTAACATCAGTCTATACCTACTCCTACACTTCAGTGTTACTAACATCAGTCTATACCTACTCCTACACTTTAATGTTACTAACATCAGTCTATACCTACTCCTACACTTTAGTGTTACTAACATCAGTCTATACCTACTCCTACACTTTAGTGTTACTAACATCAGTCTATACCCACTCCTACACTGTATTGTTACTAACATCAGTCTATACCTACTCCTACACTTTAGCGTTACTAACATCAGTCTATACCTACTCCTACACTTTAGCGTTACTAACATCAGTCTATACCTACTCCTACACTCTAGTGTTACTAACATCAGTATATACCTACTCCTACACTTTAGTGTTACTAACATCAGTCTATACCTACTCCTACACTTTAATGTTACTAACATCAGTCTATACCTTCTCCTACACTTTAGTGTTACTAACATCAGTCTAAACCTCCTCCTTCACTTAGTGTTACTAACATCAGTCTATACCTACTCCTACACTATAATGTTACTAACATCAGTCTACACCTACTACTACACTGTAGTGTTACTAACATCAGTCTATACCTTCTCCTACACTTTAGTGTTACTAACATCAGTCTATACTTACTACTACACTGTAGTGTTACTAACATCAGTCTATACCTTCTCCTACACTTTAGTGTTACTAACATCAGTCTATACCTACTCCTACACTTTAGTGTTACTTACATCAGTCTATACCTACTCCTACACTTTAGTGTTACTAACATCAGTCTATACCTACTCCTACACTTTAGTGTTACTAACATCAGTCTATACCTACTCCTACACTTTAGTGTTACTAACATCAGTCTATACCTACTTCTACACTTTAGTGTTACTAACATCAGTCTATACCTACTCCTACACTTTAGTGTTACTAACATCTGTCTATACCTACTTCTACACTTTAGTGTTACTAACATCAGTCTATACCTACTCCTACACTTTAGTGTTACTAACATCTGTCTATACCTACTCCTACCCTTAAGTGTTACTAACACCAGTCTATACCTATTCCTACACTTTAGTGTTACTAACACCAGTCTATACCTACTCCTACACTTTACTGTTACTTACATCAGTCTATACCTACTCCTACACTTTAGTGTTACTAACATCAGTCTATACCTACTCCTACACTTTAATGTTACTTACATCAGTCTATACCTCCTCCTACACTTTAGTGTTACTAACATCAGTCTATACCTACTCCTACATTTTAATGTTACTAACATCAGTCTATACCTACTCCTACACTTTAGTGTTACTAACATCAGTCTATACCTACTCCTACATTTTAATGTTACTAACATCAGTCTATACCTCCCCTACACTTTAGTGTTACTAACATCAGTCTATACCTACTCCTACACTTTAATGTTACTAACATCAGTCTATACCTACTCCTACACTTTAGTGTTACTTACATCAGTCTATACCTCCCCTACACTTTAGTGTTATTAACATCAGTCTATACCTACTCCTACACTTTAATGTTACTAACACCAGTCTATACCTACTCCTACACTTTAGTGTTACTAACATCAGTCTATACCTACTCCTAAACTTTAGTGTTACTAACATCAGTCTATACCTACTCCTACACTTTAGTGTTACTAACATCAGTCTATACCTACTCCTACACTTTAGTGTTACTAACATCAGTCTAAACCTACTCCTACACTTTAATGTTACTAACATCAGTCTATACCTACTCCTACACTTTAGTGTTACTAACATCAGTCTATACCTCCTCCTACACTTTAGTGTTACTAACATCAGTCTATACCTACTCCTACACTTTAGTGTTACTAACACCAGTCTATACCTACTCCTACACGTTAATGTTACTAACATCAGTCTATACCTACTCCTACACTTCAGTGTTACTAACATCAGTCTATACCTACTCCTACACTTCAGTGTTACTAACATCAGTCTATACCTCCTCCTACACTTCAGTGTTACTAACATCAGTCTATACCTCCCCTCCACTTTAGTGTTACTAACATCAGTCTATACCTACTCCTACACTTTAGTGTTACTTACATCAGTCTATACCTACTCCTACACTTTAGTGTTACTAACATCAGTCTATACCTCCTCCTACACGTTAATGTTACTAACACCAGTCAATACCTACTCCTACACGTTAATGTTACTAACATCAGTCTATACCTACTCCTACACTTCAGTGTTACTAACATCAGTCTATACCTACTCCTACACTTTAGTGTTACTAACATCAGTCTATACCTACTCCTACACTTTAGTGTTACTAACATCAGTCTATACCTACTCCTACATTTTAATGTTACTAACATCAGTCTATACCTCCCCTACACTTTAGTGTTACTAACATCAGTCTATACCTACTCCTACACTTTAATGTTACTAACATCAGTCTATACCTACTCCTACACTTTAGTGTTACTTACATCAGTCTATACCTCCCCTACACTTTAGTGTTACTAACATCAGTCTATACCTACTCCTACACTTTAATGTTACTAACACCAGTCTATACCTACTCCTACACTTTAGTGTTACTAACATCAGTCTATACCTACTCCTACACTTTAGTGTTACTAACATCAGTCTATACCTACTCCTACACTTAAGTGTTACTAACATCAGTCTATACCTACTCCTACACTTTAGTGTTACTAACATCAGTCTAAACCTACTCCTACACTTTAGTGTTACTAACATCAGTCTATACCTACTCCTACACTTTAGTGTTACTAACATCAGTCTATACCTCCTCCTACACTTTAGTGTTACTAACATCAGTCTATACCTACTCCTACACTTTAGTGTTACTAACACCAGTCTATACCTACTCCTACACGTTAATGTTACTAACATCAGTCTATACCTACTCCTACACTTCAGTGTTACTAACATCAGTCTATACCTACTCCTACACTTTAATGTTACTTACATCAGTCTATACCTCCTCCTACACTTCAGTGTAACTAACATCAGTCTATACCTCCCCTCCACTTTAGTGTTACTAACATCAGTCTATACCTACTCCTACACTTTAGTGTTACTTACATCAGTCTATACCTACTCCTACACGTTAATGTTACTAACACCAGTCTATACCTACTCCTACACGTTAATGTTACTAACATCAGTCTATACCTACTCCTACACTTCAGTGTTACTAACATCAGTCTATACCTACTCCTACACTTTAGTGTTACTAACATCAGTCTATACCTACTCCTACACTTTAGTGTTACTAACATCAGTCTATACTTACTCCTACACTTTAGTGTTACTAACATCAGTCTATACCTACTCCTACACTTTAACTTTACTAACATCAGTCTATACTTACTCCTACACTTTAGTGTTACTAACACCAGTCTATACCTCCTCCTACACTTTAGTGTTACTAACATCAGTCTTTACTTACTCCTACACTTTAGTGTTACTAACATCAGTCTATACCTACTCCTACACTTTAGTGTTTCTAACATCAGTCTATACCTACTCCTACACTTTACTGTTACTTACATCAGTCTATACCTACTCCTACACTTTAGTGTTACTAACATCAGTCTATACCTACTCCTACACTTTACTGTTACTAACATCGGTCTATACCTACTCCTACACTTAGTGTTACTAACATCAGTCTATACCTACTCCTACACTTTAGTGTTACTAACATCAGTCTATACCTACTCCTACACTTAAGTGTTACTAACATCAGTCTATACCTACTCCAACACTTTAGTGTTACTAACATCAGTCTATACCTACTCCTACACTTTAGTGTTACTAACATCAGTCTATACCTACTCCTACACGTTAGTGTTACTAACATCAGTCTATACCTCCTCCTACACTTTAATGTTACTAACATCAGTCTATACCTACTCCTACCCTTTAGTGTTACTAACATCAGTCTATACCTACTCCTACACTTTAGTGTTACTAACATCAGTCTATACCTACTCCAACACTTTAGTGTTACTAACATCAATCTATACCTCCTCCTACACTTTAATGTTACTAACATCAGTCTATACCTACTCCTACCCTTTAGTGTTACTAACATCAGTCTATACCTACTCCTACACTTTAGTGTTACTAACATCAGTCTATACCTACTCCTACACTTTAGTGTTACTAACATCAGTCTATACCTACTTCTACACTTTAATGTTACTAACATCAGTCGATACCTACTCCTACACTTTAGTGTTACTAACACCAGTCTATACCTACTCCTACACTTTAGTGTTACTAACATCAGTCTATACCTACTCCTACACTTTAGTGTTACTAACATCAGTCTATACCTACTCCTACACTTAAGTGTTACTAACACCAGTCTATACCTACTCCTACACTTTACTGTTACTAACATCAGTCTATACCTACTCCTACACTTCAGTGTTACTTACATCAGTCTATACCTACTCCTACACTTTAGTGTTACTAACATCAGTCTATACCTACTCCTACACTTTAGTGTTACTAACATCAGTCTATACCTACTCCTACACTTTAGTGTTACTAACATCAGTCTATACCTACTCCTACACTTTAGTGTTACTAACATCAGTCTATACCTCCTCCTACACTTTAGTGTTACTAACATCAGTCTATACCTACTCCTTCACTTTAATGTTACTAACATCAGTCTATACCTACTCCTACACTTTAGTGTTACTAACATCAGTCTATACCTACTCCTACACTTTAGTGTTACTTACATCAGTCTATACCTACTCCTACACTTTAGTGTTACTAACATCAGTCTATACCTACTCCTACACTTAAGTGTTACTAACATCAATCTATACCTACTCCTACACTTTAGTGTTACTAACATCAGTCTATACCTACTCCTACACTTTAGTGTTACTAACATCAATCTATACCTACTCCTACACTTCAGTGTTACTAACATCAATCTATACCTACTCCTACACTTTAGTGTTACTAACATCAGTCTATACCTACTCCTACACTTTAGTGTTACTAACATCAATCTATACCTACTCCTACACTTCAGTGTTACTAACATCAGTCTATACCTACTCCTACCCTTTAGTGTTACTAACATCAGTCTATACCTACTCCTACATTTTAATGTTACTAACATCAGTCTATACCTCCCCTACACTTTAGTGTTACTAACATCAGTCTATACCTACTCCTACACTTTAATGTTACTAACATCAGTCTATACCTACTCCTACACTTTAGTGTTACTTACATCAGTCTATACCTCCCCTACACTTTAGTGTTACTAACATCAGTCTATACCTACTCCTACACTTTAATGTTACTAACACCAGTCTATACCTACTCCTACACTTTAGTGTTACTAACATCAGTCTATACCTACTCCTACACTTTAGTGTTACTAACATCAGTCTATACCTACTCCTACACTTAAGTGTTACTAACATCAGTCTATACCTACTCCTACACTTTAGTGTTACTAACATCAGTCTAAACCTACTCCTACACTTTAGTGTTACTAACATCAGTCTATACCTACTCCTACACTTTAGTGTTACTAACATCAGTCTATACCTCCTCCTACACTTTAGTGTTACTAACATCAGTCTATACCTACTCCTACACTTTAGTGTTACTAACACCAGTCTATACCTACTCCTACACGTTAATGTTACTAACATCAGTCTATACCTACTCCTACACTTCAGTGTTACTAACATCAGTCTATACCTACTCCTACACTTTAATGTTACTTACATCAGTCTATACCTCCTCCTACACTTCAGTGTAACTAACATCAGTCTATACCTCCCCTCCACTTTAGTGTTACTAACATCAGTCTATACCTACTCCTACACTTTAGTGTTACTTACATCAGTCTATACCTACTCCTACACGTTAATGTTACTAACACCAGTCTATACCTACTCCTACACGTTAATGTTACTAACATCAGTCTATACCTACTCCTACACTTCAGTGTTACTAACATCAGTCTATACCTACTCCTACACTTTAGTGTTACTAACATCAGTCTATACCTACTCCTACACTTTAGTGTTACTAACATCAGTCTATACTTACTCCTACACTTTAGTGTTACTAACATCAGTCTATACCTACTCCTACACTTTAACTTTACTAACATCAGTCTATACTTACTCCTACACTTTAGTGTTACTAACACCAGTCTATACCTCCTCCTACACTTTAGTGTTACTAACATCAGTCTTTACTTACTCCTACACTTTAGTGTTACTAACATCAGTCTATACCTACTCCTACACTTTAGTGTTTCTAACATCAGTCTATACCTACTCCTACACTTTACTGTTACTTACATCAGTCTATACCTACTCCTACACTTTAGTGTTACTAACATCAGTCTATACCTACTCCTACACTTTACTGTTACTAACATCGGTCTATACCTACTCCTACACTTAGTGTTACTAACATCAGTCTATACCTACTCCTACACTTTAGTGTTACTAACATCAGTCTATACCTACTCCTACACTTAAGTGTTACTAACATCAGTCTATACCTACTCCAACACTTTAGTGTTACTAACATCAGTCTATACCTACTCCTACACTTTAGTGTTACTAACATCAGTCTATACCTACTCCTACACGTTAGTGTTACTAACATCAGTCTATACCTCCTCCTACACTTTAATGTTACTAACATCAGTCTATACCTACTCCTACCCTTTAGTGTTACTAACATCAGTCTATACCTACTCCTACACTTTAGTGTTACTAACATCAGTCTATACCTACTCCAACACTTTAGTGTTACTAACATCAATCTATACCTCCTCCTACACTTTAATGTTACTAACATCAGTCTATACCTACTCCTACCCTTTAGTGTTACTAACATCAGTCTATACCTACTCCTACACTTTAGTGTTACTAACATCAGTCTATACCTACTCCTACACTTTAGTGTTACTAACATCAGTCTATACCTACTTCTACACTTTAATGTTACTAACATCAGTCGATACCTACTCCTACACTTTAGTGTTACTAACACCAGTCTATACCTACTCCTACACTTTAGTGTTACTAACATCAGTCTATACCTACTCCTACACTTTAGTGTTACTAACATCAGTCTATACCTACTCCTACACTTAAGTGTTACTAACACCAGTCTATACCTACTCCTACACTTTACTGTTACTAACATCAGTCTATACCTACTCCTACACTTCAGTGTTACTTACATCAGTCTATACCTACTCCTACACTTTAGTGTTACTAACATCAGTCTATACCTACTCCTACACTTTAGTGTTACTAACATCAGTCTATACCTACTCCTACACTTTAGTGTTACTAACATCAGTCTATACCTACTCCTACACTTTAGTGTTACTAACATCAGTCTATACCTCCTCCTACACTTTAGTGTTACTAACATCAGTCTATACCTACTCCTTCACTTTAATGTTACTAACATCAGTCTATACCTACTCCTACACTTTAGTGTTACTAACATCAGTCTATACCTACTCCTACACTTTAGTGTTACTTACATCAGTCTATACCTACTCCTACACTTTAGTGTTACTAACATCAGTCTATACCTACTCCTACACTTAAGTGTTACTAACATCAATCTATACCTACTCCTACACTTTAGTGTTACTAACATCAGTCTATACCTACTCCTACACTTTAGTGTTACTAACATCAATCTATACCTACTCCTACACTTCAGTGTTACTAACATCAATCTATACCTACTCCTACACTTTAGTGTTACTAACATCAGTCTATACCTACTCCTACACTTTAGTGTTACTAACATCAATCTATACCTACTCCTACACTTCAGTGTTACTAACATCAGTCTATACCTACTCCTACCCTTTAGTGTTACTAACATCAGTCTATACCTCCTCCTACACTTTAGTGTTACTAACATCAGTCTATACCTACTCCTACACTTTATTGTTACTAACATCAGTCTATACCTACTCCTACACTTTAGTGTTACTAACATCAGTCTATACCTACTCCTACACTTTAGTGTTACTTACATCAATCTATACCTCCTCCTACACTTTAGTGTTACTAACATCAGTCTATACCTACTCCTACACTTTACTGTTACTAACATCAGTCTATACCTACTCCTACACTTTAGTGTTACTAACATCAGTCTATACCTCCTCCTACACTTAAGTGTTACTAACATCAGTCTATACCTACTCCTACACTTTAGTGTTACTAACACCAGTCTATACCTACTCCTACACTTTAGTGTTACTAACATCAGTCTATACCTTCTCCTACCCTTTAGTGTTACTAACATCAGTCTAAACCTACTCCTACACTTTAGTGTTACTAACATCAGTCTATACCTACTCATACACTTTAGTGTTACTAACATCAGTCTATACATACTCATACACTTTACTGTTACTAACATCAGTATATACCTACTCCTACACTTTAGTGTTACTAACATTAGTCTATACCTACTCCAACACTTTAGTGTTACTAACATCAGTCTATACCTACTCCAACACTTTAGTGTTACTAACATCAGTCTATGTGCTATAATGCTACAATAAGTCTATGCATATTTCTACAAATTTATCAAATATATATTTTTTTCAAATAATTACGCACATTTGTTTGTGTGGTTAAATGTAGCATGTTTAAAGACTACAATTCTTCGCCATCAATCCGTGTCTCGACTCTAGGTTGAAAACTTACATATAATTTAACATACATTCTCATTTTTTTAATCAGATGATTGCTACTCATATTAAGATATTCACCGAAGATAAATAAAAAAGGAGCGGGCGCCAGACGGACGTGTTCCGGGCGCTACTGTACATCTCCACGGTGTTGTTCTATTGGTAACTGTTCGTAGATGAAACAATCTTTCAGTTAATCTTGCATGCAACATTCGTTCCCTCCCGTCAACTAAATTTTCTTAGCAACATAGACATTAATAGCGATGAACACATGTGTAATTTAAACAATCATTTCTTAATTGTTTTATGAGGCTGAGCGTGAAATGAAAATATGGTGACTTTTGGCCCAAACTTAAATCCCACTCTGTATTATCTCATATGCTAGCATTGATGAAGTTTTAACAAAATCCATCAATCCTTTCTCAAGTCATCTGAAAGTAAAATGACGAAAACTATCTATCTTTAGCAACAGTGACCTTCATAGTTGACCTTTCGACCCCAATCTAAATCCCACTCTGTATTACCTCATATGCTTACATTGTATGAAGTTTCAACAAAATGCGTAATCCTTTCTCAAGTTATCATCTGGAAACCAAGATTTGACGAAACAATATATCTATTTTTAGCAACAGTGACCTTTTGAGTTGACCTTTCGACCCCAAACTCAATCGCACACTGTATCACCTCATAACCAAACATTGTATGAAGTTTCAGCCAAATCCATCAATCTTTTCTCAAGTTTTCATCTCGAAACCAACATCCGGACAGACAGACAGACAGACGGAGACAAACACTATAGGGACCTCCGGTTTCACAGTCAGGGGACTGATGGGCTATACATGTATTAGATATGGAAGGTAAAGGAACACAAAAATAAAATATGATTTTTCATCTTTATAATGGGATGCATGTATACTAACACATGACTTATATGTATGAACATAGAGATTTCAACATAACGTACCAGAGACGTGTATATGTAACGCAATCTGACGGGATGTACAAAATGTATGAGCCTTAAAGACAAACATGTGTTGTTTATGTAAAGCCATTTTAGTTTCTGATTTATCTTTTTTAGTTCATTTTGCACTATACTTTCCCTGGATAACGATTGATCAAGTTGAACACCGAGATATTTTTCAGAAGATTTCGACTCAATTAAAAGAAGATATAGTGATAAAAAACTTGTCAAATCTTTCAGTGTTACTTCCAGATATAACAACGATGTTGGTCTATAAATAACAAGAAGTTTGTCGACCTATTCGTTCGTATATACCTTTCTGAACTTAAAACCACTGACACAACTGACTCTTCTACATCAGTTGCTTACCTCGATTCTGTATCTTTAAGTGATATGAAGATGAACAGCTTACTACTAAGTTGTAGACAAACGTGACGGTTTCACTTTCCCGATCGTTATCTTTCCCTTTCTTTATATTATCATACCTACATGTCGTGCCTATATGGTGTTTACATGTCGAAGTTATAACGTTAGTCTAAGGCTTACTTTAGAACCGACTTTTTCGTGATAGTTTTCAGCTGCTGAATAACAAATTAACAACACGGGAATTCGGGATCTGTAGACTGATGAAGACTTTATGGCGGCCAACTTTGAGAGATACATGTTAAGGAATAATACAAAAGCCTCTCCAATCGGGCTGTGACTAACATTTACTCTCCTTTGGTAGATTCTAAAATAATATTTTATTTGAATATGAATGATAGGAAAATGTCATGCTTGTGCCTTTGTTTTGACCAAGAAAATAGAATTTGCTCCTGTATACCGGTCTTACCTTTGAAAAAAAACAAAAGGTTAATTCCTATTAGGTAAAAGCGAATGAGGACAATGCCTGATACGAATGTTTAGCATCGGAAATACAGTACATTTGTATAAATATACTACCTACATATGTATATGTGATCCATCTATTTAACATTTCCATTAGTAATTTAATGTCTGCGAATAAATATATTCGTTCCCTAGGTATGATATTTGTTGTAAAACGTTGAGAGATATTCTGTATCTTTGCGTGTTATGGAGGTGGATATTTTGTTATCCTCTCATTACTATGCCTACTTGTTGTAATGCAGAATGATGCTCAGTTTGAGGACTTGACATTTACGTGGATGTTACCAAGATTAACATGGCGGGTACCGATGTCGTCGATGCAACAGATGGTGCTTTTTCTTCCGGAACATCTTGCTTCCAAGAGTAAATCTTTCCTTGTCAATATCTTTGCCTCTAGTTCAATTAATTTTGAGTTCGGATTATTTGATCCCCCCCCCCTCCCAATAGCCTTTCCCATTCGTTTCATATTAAAAAATATATTTAAAACTTCATCAAGGTTTTGTTTAGAACCAAAAATAATATTTTCGGTTTTACATGTACTCTGGTGAATTTGGAGCTTGTTGTCAACAAGTTCTTTTTTTATATATTGCTATGTATAATTCATAAATGTCATATGATTTTAACCACATACAACACTTATTTAAGCTTCAAAATCATGAAGCAAAAACATGTTTAATGCAATTTCATATTAGAAATTTACATCGAGATATTTTTCATGACAGACCTAGTACGACGTGAAAGGCCCAATATACATAACTTTCGGCAAAACTTGAAGCGAAAATAAAGCCTAATAAATTTTTATATTTATAGATTAGATTAAGATTAACTTATATCAGCAATATTCCAGATGAATTCTTATGCGGTAACCGGTACGGCAGCAGCTGAAACTCGGTATTTGTAAACACGCGTCCATTTTGAACTGTCTTCTACCTTCAGCTTGTTGTTGAAAAGAGCCCCACCTGAATTATTTTCAGTTCTTTGGATTTTTCTGTCAAGAGTTTCTTGTTAGTTACCGCTCAGGTTTACTTCGTTTTAGGCTTATTTTGCATGGTTATCAACTGGATTTTTTTTCAAAATTTTTTAGAATCACGAAAAATTTCCTGAAGTTACGTATATTGGGCCTTTAAATGCAATATTACATTTACACTCGTGTTAGATCCTCTTTTTATGATATACCTTTTTCTAGCAAAAGTTGATATTACTATAAATAGAACATAAAACAACCAAGGTCTCATGAGCTCTTGAAATGTAAACATTTAGCTTAGATGAAAATAAACGATAAATATAAGCAAAACACAAGCACGGTTCAACTTTGTATATCTAATGCAATATTAGTATTATCTATTAACTGTATAATGTTGTCGGACAAGATTTCTGCATCTCAGATATTCAAATTGTACATTATTAATTTCATTAGTAACTAACATTGTCAATATATTACAATACGAAGTATGAACAGTGAAACCTCTCTATTAAGACCACCATAGGGACATCGCCAAACTGGTCTTAATAGCGAGGGTGACCATGCAGAAACATTTCTCTGAAATTTATTTTTTGACCTGTTTTTCATGGTCAGTTAACTAATATACATGCTTTATAATGTTAAACACACAGTAATTGTAACTGTTTATCCCATTTGACACCAAATACACAGCTAACTGATCTAACACTTGACAGGTGTACACAATGGAATACACACCAGGTGACTTTGTGTTTGGTCGGTGGTCTGAGTAGTGAGGTGAAACTTTGTGCAAAGGTGGTATTTGGGACTTTTACAAAACTGGTCTTAATAGCGAGGTGGTCTTATTATTGAGGTGGTCAAAATAGTGAAGCTTATAATTCAAAAATTATATAGAAATTTTTTTTCGGGACTGAAATGAGGTGGTCTTAATTCTGAGGTGGTCTTTCAGCGAGGTTTCACTATATATATATGTCTTAAAAAAGTAATTAGTTTTCCTTGCGAAGTTGAATATAAAAAAAAAAAAGAACAAAAAACAAAGACTTTGTCGCAACGCTTTTCTGCCTGTATATATATATCTACTCATGAACATGATCAGAAAGATAATTTTATTCAGAAAATGGAATGTTACACGTTTCAAATTGAACGGAAATCTGTTTGCCCCCGGATGTTTTCTATTTGAAACCAAATATTGATAAATTACTTCGGATACCCACCACATATCAATCGTGTTGACTTCGATGATAAATATCGGCATCGTGACAAGATGTTAGCTAGAGGGAGACAGATGGAAAGTAGTGACGTCACAAATCACATGACAATTGTAAATTATTTAATGTGCATATATGGGCATCTATGGATTTTCCGATGGTGACAGACATGTTTTCCACGATCAACACCTTTCAACTCTCATATTGGCCTCGGACCCGCAACTTAGGGGTAGAGGCCTAGTGGTTATAGTTACTCATCTTAACCACTTGGCTTTGGAGATCAAAAGTCGTTTAAACATGTAAATCTTTATATATTGATTTTGCAGGTAAGAAATAAATGACTATTGTTTTAAGATTCATGTGTACTGTTATAATATGTAATAGTATTTTTTTATTATGGTTTATGAGTTGACGATGTCCGTCATCATATCAATAAGACATCAAACTATTTTTTATTGTTGTGATCATATAAATTGACAGTAAAGATTACATTTCTAATTGG
This sequence comes from Mimachlamys varia, assembly GCA_947623455.1. Taxonomy (NCBI): domain Eukaryota; kingdom Metazoa; phylum Mollusca; class Bivalvia; order Pectinida; family Pectinidae; genus Mimachlamys; species Mimachlamys varia. The sequence goes on from OX392540.1 coordinate 35,352,260, forward strand.
CAATACCTTTCATTCATAAAAAAAACGAATAAGGTTGAGTTCTTAACATTAAAAAACTAAAAGCATTAGTCTATTCAACTAAAAAACTAAAAGCATTAGTCTATTCAATTCAAAAAACTAAAAACATTAGTCTATTTAATTAAAAAACTAAAAGCATTAGTCTATTCAACTAAAAAACTAAAAACATTAGTCTATTCAACTAAAAAACTAAAAGCATTAGTCTATTCAACTAAAAAACTAAAAACATTAGTCTATTTAATTAAAAAACTAAAAGCATTAGTCTATTTAATTAAAAAACTAAAAGCATTAGTCTATTCAATTAAAAAAACTAAAAGCATTAGTCTATTTAATTAAAAAACTAAAAGCATTAGTCTATTTAATCTATTCAATTAAAAAACTAAAAGCATTAGTCTATTCAATTAAAAAACTAAAAGCATTAGTCTATTAAATTAAAAACTAAAAGCATTAGTCTATTCAATTAAAAACTAAAAGCATTAGTCTATTTAATTAAAAAACTAAAAGCACAATAACAAATGTAAGCATGAACAAAGTTCACTAATTTACAATTAATTTATTATGAATCCTGACAGACGCTCACCATGAGTCAAATATCATAAAATATTCTTATTTTATTAGTATCATATTAAAAATATGTCAATCTCTGCTGATTTCATACAATAATAACCAGAAACATGCCACTGTTGAGCCATGCCAACTTTTATTTATTTTTTTTTTTTTTGTGCTCAGTTTTGGCTCATTTATTTATCATTTTATATAGTTTTACCTCTTTTCACATCTTTTCTGCCAACTTTTATTGGTAAACGGTGTGAAGCAATAATACTGTGACTAATTTTACCGTAAAAAAATACATGTATATAATATGCCAATTACATTGATCACAACATTAATTTAAAGAAAACGGTATATTCTTGTTATCGATACAATATCTGAAAGAAAAACGACGCATCAGTCATTAGTTGTTTTTTTTTTCACTTTTTTTTATTCGATAATTTGGAAGACATTCTTCTCGTTGTTAGGACTTCGGTGGCTAAGTTCTTAAGGTGTGCGACATTCTGCTACCACTAGCCCCCACAGGGACATGCGAATTTGTTACAGCTAGTTTTGGACCTAAACTGGGGTGTTTAGAGAATTTTACACTTTTGGGGTTTAGATCAATTTTCGATAAAAATGCCCCCTCAATGGTTATAGCCTTTATGACCATTGAGGGAAAATTGATCTAAAGGTCCAAAACTGTAGCTGTAACAAATTTTCATGTCCCTGTGCTAGCCCCTACCCCCCCCCCCCCCCCCCCATATCACCTCAGGGTTGCAGGTCCAAGGCCTACATTAGGCACTCCTCAGGTATTGGGCGTTGTTCCGACGTTTTTTCTCGGGAAACGCCGGCTTTCCTCAACCATTATTTTAGCACGCCCTTAATGACCATAGCTATGGCAAGAATTAAAAAAAAAACTCAAACTTAACTTTTCGATATATGTTGAATACAGCTTTTCGGATGATGACATAATAAAATCATTATTAAATACGCATGCGCATTGAATATATTTTCTATATTATTTTAGAATATGGTTAAGATAACATTTAATCATTAAATTTCAGCAGATTGTTCCTGGTCAATGTCCTTCCTACCTAACTAACATGCTACCAGCTCCTCACTCTAACATTAATAACATTCATAAAAAGTGGGGAAGGTGGGACCCCCCCCCCCCCCCCACAAGAAGACACGACTCTCCCAATCAACTTCCAGGCCAGAGTCAACAGTCGATATCGATCACGAAAATCACGATTATTATTGCAAACTCTAGAATAACAAATCAACTGCGACATGATGTTGGAGAAGCAGTGATATTTCTTTTAAGAAATGGAAAGTTAACTCAACAAAAATATTGTCAATCATTTGTACTATATCTTCTTCAGTATATTTCATCTTAGCTTTTGTTATGTTTTTCATAAAGTATGCTTCAAGATATCCCACTACCATATATTTGTATCGTTGTCCATCTTTTTTGAAAAACGAGATATCTAAGACATTTCGTATGCGGAATGGTAGTGTACAGGATGAAAAATCAAATGTTTTAATCGAAGAACAAACATGTTTTGGAGGGGGTGCTCAAGATTGATCAAAAGATCTTTCGAGTTTTTAAAAATCCACATCCTGTTAATTCCACTCTGTGAGTAAACACTGTCACAATAAGACTGAAGCCCTGATACTAAGAATGGTAGTCAGAATAAAGGCTTGGTCGAGCAATTAGCAGAACCAGCAATTAAACGTTCTTTATAAGGATCCTTGTGTAGTTAAGGTATTCCATAAAAACGAGGTATGTCAGCGTGTTGCTCATTAACCGGTATCTTTAAATATTGTTATACTGAAGCATGGTTAGATAGTATTAGCCGGTCAATGTGTAGGCCTAGTTATTTTGCAAGCAATAAATATATACCCCCCTAGAACTATCCTCGATATCAAGGGGTTACGTTCACCTTTGCTCTCTACACCCTGACCTATGTCATATGAACACTGATGGCACTTGGTCACAGGTAAAAACACCGTACCAATTGCTAGGCTAATACTTGTCTTTGAATATTTTAAAGGGCGACAACCGACAGCCTGTACCGTTATGTGACCGCAAGATTATTCTGGTGTGCATCAAAGCGTAAAATAAGTCTTCTTGCCTCGTCAACAAGGTGGCGCACACATAATTCCATAAGTGTAGCGAGCGTAGTCGAGTGTAGCGAGCGTAGGTGAGAGTGACGCATGGGTATCGAGGATGATCCACGCCATCTATTTACTCATTAGGAAGTGAAGCGAGCGTAGGTGAGCGTAAATCCTGGGTGTCGAGGATGATCCACGCCATCTTTTTACTCACTAGGTGAGCGTAACCCATGGGTATCTAGGATGATCCCCGCCATCTATTTACTCATTAGATGGGTGTAGCGAACTTAGGTGAGCGTGACTCCTGGGTATTGAGGATGATTCACGCCATCTATTTACTCATTAGGAAGTGTAGCGAGCGTAGGTGAGCGTAAATCCTGGGTGTCGAGGATGATCCACGCCATCTTTTTACTCACTAGGTGAGCGTAACCCATGGGTATCTAGGATGATCCCCGCCATCTATTTACTCATTAGATGAGTGTAGCGAACTTAGGTGAGCGTGACTCCTGGGTATTGAGGATGATTCACGCCATCTATTTACTCACTAGGTGAGTGTATTGAGCGTTGGTGAGCGTGACTCCTGGGTATCGAGGATGATCCACGCCATCTATTTACTCATTAGGTGAGTGTATTGAGCGTAGCTGAGCGTAACCCCTGGGTATCTAGGATGATCCACGCCATCTATTTACTCACTAGGTGAGTGTAGCGAGCGTAGCTGAGCGTAACCCCTGGGTATCTAGGATGATCCACGCCATCTATTTACTCATTAGGTGAGTGTAGCGAGCGTAGCTGAGCGTAACCCCTGGGTATCTAGGATGATCCACGCCATCTATTTACTCACTAGGTGAGTGTAGCGAGCGTAGCTGAGCGTAACCCCTGGGTATCTAGGATGATCCACGCCATCTATTTACTCACTAGGTGAGTGTATTGAGCGTAGCTGAGCGTAACCCCTGGGTATCTAGGATGATCCACGCCATCTATTTACTCATTAGGAAGTGTAGCGAGCGTAGCTGAGCGTAACCCCTGGGTATCTAGGATGATACACGCCATCTATTTACTCATTAGGAAGTGTAGCGAGCGTAGCTGAGCGTAACCCCTGGGTATCTAGGATGATCCACGCCATCTATTTACTCATTAGGAAGTGTAGCGAGCGTAGCTGAGCGTAACCCCTGGGTATCGAGGATGATACACGCCATCTATTTATTCACTATCCTAATATGTCCTGGTTTTCCACATGACCTCAGGATTTTACGAGGACGTTAAATCACAGGCAAATAATAAACTAAAGAGATGAAATAATTGATTTTGAGACATATCCTCTGAAGTTTTTCGTTTAGAGCATATTTTTGCCTCTTCATATGATATGAAGTATCTAACCAGAGTGTTGTCCTCGCTTGAAACAACTTTACCTGTCTTTCGTGATTGTGCCCCGTAGCCAATTTCTTTTGATATTAGTTCGATGTTGTTTTTTAATGTCAGGATAACAGCATAATTATGTAAATCGTGGACTTTTCGTTGCATTGGTAAGTTTCTTACTTTTTAATGCTTATTTTGAACAATTATGCTAACTTTATTTATGAGAAATGCATCTTTAAACGCGATTTTGTTACGAAATAATCTTCTGATAAATACTTTATTAAGACATTTCTCACATCACTAGTTATGATATAGGTAAACTTGTCGGGGATCACTTGGCATCAAGAAAGGTTTCTACAAAATTGCCTATACGTTTACTTAAGGGTCTTCTCTTGTGAAAAGTCGAAATTTTCTGACGACTAACTTTTTTTCTTATATACATTTTTGGAAAAAGGAGTTCATTGCATTGCAGAAAATGCAAAAAGAAATATATGGTAGTGTACTCGTTTTTGTGCTATGCTCGGTCAAAGATACCAAAATGAGCAAAACACGTGATTTATGTGAAAAATGCTGTTTTGGCCAATTGCAGGACACTTTCGTTCAATATCTTCCAGATTTGTGATCAGATATGTATGAATGTTTGCAGAATTGACAAAAATAGTATTCTCTTATTAATTACGGAAGAAAAAAATCTTTCAATTGTTCTTTTAGCTAAAAAAAATGTTTTAGTTACCCCTACCCCTTATTTTTTAAAGAGAAAATACTCCATTTTTCCTCATTTTTTGCAGATTTAATGCTTTATAAAAAAAATTTAAGCGACTAACTTTTTTTTAAAAATTTGGCAGATCAAAAGGAAATGGGTTGCTCATTCTAAAGCAGTCATAAAAAGTGGGGGGTGGCGTGCTTGTTTTTTTGTCCCATTATCAAATGGGTTATTTTTCACTATTCTTGGGTCAAATATCAAAATCGCTTCAATTACACCAAATATCTTAAAAACTTACCCAAAATGTAAAACAAATATCTTTGTTACATAATAGTTGCTTTATAATGAACATAAAGAAGTTGTACAGCAAAAATGAACTAGCTGTAATGAAAAATGGCGACACACTGACGATTTTAAATGATCAATCAAGCACAAAAATCATGAACTTTTGGCTGTTCCTGAAGGGGAAGAAATACACAGAAATACTTATTTTCAAAATTGCCGCCATAATGGTCTTTTTTTTTAAATTCGTCTAAAAAAAAAGTTCTACAAAATACAGACATCTAATTTTTTGCTATATTTTTGAGATGCATATTTGCTATCAAAATTGATAATAAATTGTTAGATATCACAAAAATATCTCACGTGAGACCAAAACGAGATTTGAACGTGATTGAAACCTCACAAGAGCATATCCTTAATAGATAATAACCGTCAGTTAGTGAGTGGTCATATAAACCTTAAGTGTCACCGTCAGACCATTGGACAAGCTTGTTTCTACCACAATAGGTGGGTGTTATTCAATTCTCAGGGTGTCAAATAATCATTACAACTTTTGAATAACATTTTGTTTATACCACACGTGGATTAAACTCTTAACTCCTTTTGATTGGTTGATATGATGAACTTTGATCGGAATAACGTCATTTGCTGATTTTTGACGTTATCATCAGTTGGCGGGAAAATACGATCCGATATGTTTACGCCCATATTTTCCGCTGTTCATTTATTATGGTAGAAAAAGGTCACACGACTCGTGGTTGTTGGATATGGTATTTATCTCACTCTCATTAGTTAATTTTCAAAATTCGCTTAAGATTTTGGGCCGCGGTGGCCGAGTGGTTATTAATAAGATGTTCCGACATTCTACCACTAGCCCTCCACCTCTGGGTTGCGAGTTCGAATCCCACGTGGGGCAGTTGCCAGGTACTACCCGTAGGTCGGTGGTTTTTCTCCGGGTACTCTGGCTTTCCTCCAACTCCAAAACTTTGCACGTCCTTAAGTGAACCTGGCTGTTAAAAGGACGTTAAACAAAATAAACCAAACCAAACACTAAAGATCGTGACCTTTGTAACTTTTGAACTACCTCGAATGAAATAAATAAATACCATATCCAACAACCACTCGATGTGTAACCTCTATAATCAAGCTGACACACTTCAAACATAGCGCTTGTCAAAAGTTACCTCCAAACGAGGTAGTTGAAAGTATTTTTTTTAACTTTCATAGTGCTATGAAAGGTCAGCCGTTACATCCATATTGAATGAAGCCCGCTGGGGCTTCATGATAAATATGGATGTAACGGCTGACCTTTCATAGCACTATGAAAGTTAAAGAAATGACTTTCAGTCCATATATTTACATGTTTACTATAGAACAATTGCTTACCTTCATTTATATTTTTTCCAATTAATAGTTTATTACCTGCGTTTGTACATGTGTCGTCATTTTAACGACATTGACGGAACAGCCCAGCTTGAAAAAAAATGGCGCCAATGATAATAATTAGTCATTTGAGCGTTTGACGCAAGGAAGGGCATTCTCCATGTTATTCGAAGCGGCGCGACAAGACTCTCATTGAACAAGCTTGATCTATGACGTCATAATTAAACCACGTGCTACGTCTCGAAAACCATTGCTTTCATATAAGGATTGAAAGGTCAGCCGTTACATCCATATTGAATGAAGCCCGCTAGGGCTTCATGCTGAATATGGATGTAACGGCTGACCTTTTATAGCACTATGAAAGTTAAAAAATGACTTTCAATCCATATATTTACATTTTTACTATAGAACAATTGCTTAACTTTATTGATATTTTTCCAATTAATAGTTTATTACCTGCGTTTGTATATGTGTCGTCATTTAAACGACATGGGCGGAACAGCCCAGTTTGAATAAAATTGGCGCTAATGATAATAATTAGTCATCTGAGTGTTTGACGCAAGGGCATTCCCCATGTTATTCGAAGCGGCGCGACAAGACTCTCTTTGAACAAGCTTGATCTATGACGTCATAATGAAATCACGTGCTACGTCTCGAGAACCATTGCTTTCAAAGTTTTAAAAAAGACATTTTTGCTGGTAATGTTCATATAGTGGGTTGCAGCGCAAATGTAAATATACTTTTATGAAAGGCATGTTTGCTGGTAATGTTCATATAGTGGGTTGCAGCGCAAATGTAAATATATATATATTATAGACGTACGCGTAGGACCCAATTCCTTGTGTTCCCGTTGTGACGTCACCAATACGTATACGTGTGCACAACATTTAGCGGTTTGCTGTGCGCTTGATTAGCTTGTGGTAAAACAGGTAAAAAACCAAAGTTCAACCTGTCGTAAATTTGTAACCGGTCGGCCGATTTCGATGCGGTTTTCGACGATGTATTAATGCAGGCACAACGAGACTGATAATTTCAGTTTCTTTTTGCACTGCAGGTACTCTTTAAATACATGTAGTTTTGTTACAATGCTGCAATCATTTGCAATATAATATAGATCAATTTTCGATGACCTCTCAATAGTCATGGAAAGCTTTCGAGGTCGAAAATTCTGGCACCAAAAATCACATTTCTAGTTAGGTATACGTACATTGTACGTATATATACGAAAATCGCGTGATACCATTGGAAAGATGTATATAACATTTATTTTACAAATCTCGTGCACATCAAATGTTTCCGCAGAAATATTTTTCCTCCAAAAAGCACGTACAATTTTCCGTGTTTCAAAGTTTTGGTAAGCTATCCTGCCACTTTTTGCATAGCAATGAGTTAGACGTCACCTCACGCGCTGTCCTTTTGCTGTCATTGGAAGCCTATATTTAGAGGAAGTCCGCCATCCAATGACAGCAAAAGGCCATCGTGTTGATACCTGTAAGTTCGTGCCTGTGTAATCCAATTAGTATGCAGATCCTTGTTCTCTCTCCATTTAACAAGGATAGGACAACAACCCATATGAGGTCACGTTCTGATGACCTTTGTCGCCTCTTAACTTTACACTCTAGATTTTTTTTTCTTAATGATGACACGTGTCATCTGCACCAAGTCATTTTGTCACATTACGTATATTATCTTGTCGTGACGCAATGACTAAACCCAAACCACAGTTGCTTGAGTTTCTGTCAGTATATAAAAAAAGTTTATATATATTGAGCTGCGGCCCATTTTACACATATATATTTATTATTAACTGACAGAAACTCAAGCAACTGTGCCCAAACCATTCACATTCAAGATTAAAAAATCAGTCATTTGATTGACTCGTGCAAAAAGTCATCAAAACGTAACCCTCTATGGGATGTTGTCAGATCTTGACGCAGCAGAGAGAAGTTTACAGATCGGCGAGGAAATCAAGATATGATTTTAATCAGATTGGTGCATGCAATGAGAGTATGTAATAGGGAGACTACATGAAGGAACGTTCGTGAAGACTCTATTACAAGTACCTTGTAAAAGACTAATACAAACTGTCTGAGGAACGGACAGATTATTTCACCCTCAACAATGCTCGCTATCGGGTGGTGCAATGGATAACACACTTTCACCAAGGCGGCCGGGGTTCGATTCCCGACTGGACGTGAAAAGGTATGGGGTCACCTGCTCATCCACGTGGGTTTTCTCCGGATACTCCGGTTTCCTTCCACAGCAAGACCCCTGCCACAGTAACATCGGGCCAACAAGAGTGATTAATATTAGTTGTATAACTTGTTTCATAATTAAGTTAAACAAGAGGCTTAACTGGATACATTGGTATCTACGTAATCATGGTAAACTATTTTCTTTCTGGCCCCACCCCTCAGTCCAACCATTAGTACAATTTGGAATCCTGAGCACCTAGGGATGCTTTCTACCAAATAAGGCTGATTTCCAATCAGTAATTATGGAGAAGTCCCTTAAACCATGATATAGCTAAATAACCCATATTGGTCCCACTCCTCAGCCCCCTAGGGGGTCAGTCCCACCACGAGTACAATTTTGAATCCTGAGTGCCTAGGGATGCTTCCTGCCAAATAAGGTTGATTTCCAATCAGTGGTTATGGAGAAGAAGTCGCTAATATCAATTTAGCTAATAATTATTTTTGGCCCTGCCCCTCAGCCCCCTGGGGGTTCAGTCCCACCATTAGTACAATTTTGAATCCTGGGCACCTAAGGATGCTTCCTGCCAAATAAGGTTGATTTCCAATCAGTGGTTATGGAGAAGAAATCGCTAATATCAATATAGCTAAATAATTCTTTATGGCCCAACCCCTCAGCCCCCTAGGGGTCAGTCCCACCATAAGTACAATTTTGAAACCTGAGCACCTAGGGATGCTTCCTACCAAATATGGCTGATTTACAATCAGTAAGTTGCTTAAACCAATATAGCTGAATAACCCTTTTTGGCGCCGCCCCTCAGCCCCCTAGGGGGTCAGTCCCACCATTAAGTACAATTTTGAATCCTGAGCACCTAGGGATTATTTCTGCCAAATAAGGCTGATTTCCACTCAGTGGTAATGGAGAAAAAGTCGCTTATATCAGTTTAGGTAAATAACTCTTTTTTTGGCCCCACCCCTCAGCACCCTGGGGGGGGGGGGGGGGGTTGTCAGACCCACAATTAGTAAAATTTCGATACCTGAGCACCTAGGGATTCTTCCTGCCAAATAAGGTTGATTTCCAATCAGTGATTATGGAGAAGAAATCGCTAATATCAATATAGCTAAATAACTCTTTTTAGCCCCGGCCGTCAGCCCCCTAGGGGGTCAGTCCCACCATGAGTACAATTTTGAATCCTGAGCACCTTAAGATGCTTCCTGCCAAATAAGGTTGATTTCCTATCAGTGGTTATAGAGAAGACGTCGTTTAAACATCAATATAGCTAAATAACTCTTTTTGGCCCCGGCCGTCAGCCCCCTAGGGGGTCAGTCCCACCACGAGTACAATTTTGAATCCTGAGCACCTAAAGATGCTTCCTGCCAAATAAGGTTGATTTCCTATCAGTGGTTATAGAGAAGAAGTCGTTTAAACAATTGTTGACGGACGGACGGACGACACGGTATGGCATAAGCTCACCTTGGTCCTTTGGACTCGGTGAGCTAATAATAAAGTTTATATATTATATAATTCTGCTAAAATAAATATTTGTGTACTAATAAGATATTTAGGCAGAATGAAAAGAACAAAATTTACCAAAAAGTCCAAGAATGTATTCTTTATTCAGGTGATAATAAATGACATATCACAAAGATACACAGAACAATATGTAACAATAAAACACCATATATAGTATTCTTTGTTTCAGAATATGACCGGTTTTTTAATGAAGTAAAAACATTCTTGGTAAGCGGTTTTGATTCTATTTTTTCAGTTTTACTTTTTCTGATGTAAAATATAATACAAGATTTTAAGAAAAAGATCTTCGATTTCTAAAATCCTTACAACAATATTTGTTTTTACCAAATTCTTATATTTTTCCAACTGACGAATTATCAAGAAAACGTTCCATGGTCTATTATTTAACTACAAGATAAAAAACTTTAATTGTTACTGTGTTTGATCAATTTATCAAAGATGTTCTACATTTTACTAAAAACAAAAATAAAAGATAATTATCATTTTATCAGATCATGATTTAAGAGAAAATTACATCCTAAATTGATTAGTATTTTTCACCCTTCTCCAGTATTTTCCGTATTTGCCTGATGGCACTTTTTACCTTCCCTCTTAAATAACTTTAGGTGTAGGCTTTGTACTAATATTTGCTATCATAATGACACAGCAGGCTATTTCCTGCTATATACAAGCAAATTAGTACACAATGACATTTAATTATCTCACTGGCCCTTGAAACTTTATTAGGTATCATTTCAACCATTGAAATGGACCAGTAAAAACGTATCTATAATCTTGAATGTCTTGAATTCCACATTTTGTGTACAAATTTATTAATCTCTGAAGACAACTGAACTCTCCCAATTTCAAGGTTGAAATTTTTCATTATGAAATTCAAGGGGTGAACGAGTTATCTTTAAAGGCCCAATATACGTAACTTTTGACAAAACTTGAAGCGAAAATAAAGCCTAAAACTTATTATATTTATAGATTTAGTTAAGATTAACTGATATCAGCAATATTCAAGATGAGTTCTTATGTGGTAGCCGGTACGGCAGTAGTTGAAACTCAGTATTTGTAAACACACGTCCCTTTTGAACTGTCTTCTACCTTCGCTTGTTGTTGAAGTGGGCTCCACCTGAATTATTTTCAATTCTTCAGATTTTTCTGTCAAGAGTTTCTTGTTAGTTATCGCTCAGGTTTACTTCGTTTGAGACTTATTTTTGCATGTTTATCAACTGGATTTTTTTTCAGAATTTTTCAGAATAACAAAAAAATTTCCTGAAGTTGCATATATTGGGCCTTTAATTAAAAAATGTCCATCCCACAAACCCTAATGTACCTTTCTAAGGAAATATAGAATTAAACTTAAACATTGGGCTTTCATACCATAACTTTTGAAAATATAGAGATATAGATTAAAGAATGACTATTATATAACTAAAGCGCCTTGGTGGGAGAAAATTTTAACTGAACTATTCACATCACATTTTGCAAGCTATTAAAATTTTATATAAAATGATCTAGACGTATGATGAGAATGCTACCGCTGACTACCATTTTTACGAATATTTTTTTCCTAAATTTCCACTGGTGTTAGACAAGGCTCTCATATGACAGTGACACCATTTTACTAATTAATTAACTAGTACAGTGACACCATTTTACTTATTAATTAACTAGTACAGTGATACCATTTTACTCATCAATTAACTAGTACAGTGATACCATTTTACTATTTAGTTTAAACAATATTTATTTGAGAATAAGTAATACAGTACAATAAATCAAAAGTCTACAAGAGGATTTGGTAACAAGCTTAGAGCTTATGTAAAACCATCTCCTTATTAATGATAGACATGGATATGAAGTAGATTTTACTAATTAATTAACTAGTACAGTGATACCCTTTTACTCATCAATTAACTAGTACAGTGATACCATTTTACTAATTAATTAACTAGTACAGTGACACCATTTTACTCATCAATTAACTAGTACAGTGATACCATTTTACTCATCAATTAACTAGTACAGTGATACCATTTTACTAATTAATTAACTAGTACAGTGATACCATTTTACTTATTAACTAGTACAGTGATACCATTTTACTACTTAATTAACTAGTACAGTGATACCATTTTACTAATTAATGAACTTTACTAGTTAAATTTTTCATAACTCTTGTGAAAAAAATAGTGAATCTTCAACAAATCAGAACATGACCTGCATCACTACATAAAAAACAAAAACAAAACAAAAAACAGGAAATGAATATGATACCATCATTCAAATAAGCTCTGCATCCACTTTTCTTGGATCCTTCAAATTTCAAATGAAATCAAGCAACTACAAGTCATGAAAATGAATTCATAAAAAAAAAAATCGAAGAAATAGTCTATTGATCATATCAATAAAGAGAAAATGTTTTCCCTAATAGATTTTCTACAGAAGTGTTCAGATAGTTTTGGTATTGTCAAGACTATCTTAAAGTGAAAAAAGTGAGCAAGTGTTCTAAAAAGTACAGCGTATTCCTAGAGTATATGGAGAACAACTTTGTCACTGAATACATTATACACATCTTATTCAACACATATCACATCTATAAAAATAAGCACAAAACGTACTGATTAAAGGTACATGTACAGCATAACCTCAATATAATGTCAATTACTTCCATTTCTATCTCAGTTTTGTGCTCCTCGTACGATTTTCCAGTTGACTTACTGTCTAATTAACATGCTCCTTTTTCTTTCCTCTTCCTTCAATTTTTTCCCCTCATCGCAATATCCCCTATGATTTAATTTTCCAGTTGATTCACCATCCAGCACACCTCTCTTCTTTTCCTTTTCTTTGAAAATATGTTTTTTCCTCATCACACTATCCATTCAAATAATTTTAATTTTCCTGTTGACTTACTATCAGCAGCTGCAGGCCCTAGGGTTTTCTTTCCACTTTCTTTTTAAAAAAGTTTTTTTTTATCATCACAAAATGTCTTTATTACACCAACAATTTTCTAATAGACAAAATATGGCAATATAACGAGGTTTAACTAGTTTTGTTTATTGATAATAAATATATATTGACAATCAGCATCAGCACAATAGAATAAGAAGCAAGCTTAAGCTTTACACTTGTAATCAAGGAAGTATAGAGCATCTTTTAAAACTACGGGTCAGTTCTTGTAATGGTGTATTGTGTTAAAAGACAGGAGAATATAACCATGGGCACATCCTGGTCAATACACAGTGGAGTCTGCTGAAGATACCTTGTAATGAAAGGCTTAATGGTAACTCTATCAAATGCATGTTTAAAAATTCACTTGCAACAGTAAATGTTTTATCATATTTTTTACATGAAAACATAACGCATAATTTAAATAATTTTGAAATATAATATTAGTACACTGATGTTATGCTTTCCATTTTTTCCTGGAAGAAAAATTGAAATCTAAAAAAAAATCTTGACGAACAACAATCAATATTTGAAAATTTCATGCATTTGAATTTATCATACACTGTGGTCCAATAATAGATATAAGATGGCAATTTTTTTCCAGTTTGAAATATTCCTACATCATACCTTGCTTGAAGTGAAAAAGAAATTCTACAGATTTATAGTAAAACTATTTATTTTCTGTGTTAAATCAGCTATAGGTCAAATGTTTCCTTTTAAATTTATTTTCTTAGGGAAACTTCACAAAACTAAAGAAAACGTAGTAATGATAATGTATTACAGACTCTAGATTCACAAATAACAAGCTTCATTGGCTCAAAAACTTATAAGGAAAACACTGCCATAGTACCGGTTTTTTTATATTCTTTAAAAAAAAGAGGTTGGCACTAAAGAAAAGCATCAAATAATTCAGGAACTGATCATGTTCAGGATATTTCTAACTGATTTAATGCTGTTCATTATAAAGCCAACCCAGGGCCAAATGCAAGCTTAAATCACAAAAGTGTGTATTATAAACATATTATAGGCATTTTCTCTCTTTTTTTCGAACAAATTGTCTGCAAGAGTCCCCCATCAAAACATAAAACATAAAAGTACCTCTCACTATAAAAGTTCTTCATTTTTCTTTCCAAGAAAACTTTTCATGTCAAATATCAAGGATGTTGTTAAGTGAGGGTTTTAATCCTAATTTGACCCCAAACGGAGCCAATGAAACTTGAAAACACAGAACTATGAACACTAAAATTAGACAAAAAAATGTTTCTATAATGTCAAAAATATCACATTCATCTGAAAATCGTCACAACTCAGGAGAGTTAGTATCTGCTCACAAAGTTGTTTTCCAACATGTCAAGTTCATTTAGAGTTATGCCCCTTTGGTAGTCTTCCGACACTTCATTTTAAAGTCCTTCAAAATCAAAAGACTGCCTTGGTTAACTCTGGTTCACAAAGAGAGTGGTGTCCCTTAGCTGAACTCTCGGTTGCGGAGGATGAGAGGTGCAATAAGGGTCCAGACATACAGAGCAATGCAAACCCATGTGGAAGTAATCTTCACCCACAGTGCAGGCATATTGTAGTTAAGTGTGTTGAAGTCGGAGCTTGGGCTGCAAGAGAAAAAGAAAAGTATAATATAAACTGTGACATAACAGACTGAACTTATAAACCCTGAGGATGTATTTGAAGTCTTTCAATCCCAAAGTTCGAAGGGTTTATTATGAAATTATAGGGGTGGAGGAGTTAATGTGTCGTTTGATGAAAATGAGTGGAACAAACTTTCATCTGTAGCGGTGACTAAGTGTCCCAGCACAGGAAAATACTAGATGACACACCTTCTAGTAGTAATGCACTTATATCTTATGATGTCTTCACTGACTTAAGAGATGAAGAAAGGCAGGGCTATTCAGTAGAACCCAAATTATCAATCATTCTGTCATGCCTAGAAATTATAAGACTTTTTCCTGTACATGTATAGGTGATTAAATATAGGATTTTATTCAAATATTGCAATTTGAACAGTTGAAATCCAGAAAAATTCCGAAAATATGGTAGGAATTGTCAAAAAATATTGTACATTGCACTCCGAGTCCCCCCAAGTCGCAAATCCTGCATTTCGACTCCTAAAATAGCCAAAGGACTCAAAAAATTGATAAAAGCTTTAATATGCATGTATATCATTGGTAATTGGCCATGGAGTCCCAGGACTCCTAAATTTTATTGTTTGAGGATCCCAGAGAACCATGCGCACCATTTTCAAAATGTCACACGATAAACCGCTGCAGCTCTAAGTTCTGACATTCAATGGCCTACCTGTACCAGTTGGTGAGGGTCATCATGACATACAAGGCGCCCAGACACAACATGAAGTGGAAGAAACTGTAGCTGTAGGCAACAGTATCTTCCTCGTTATCCCAGACATTCTGACCGCCTTTCTCCTCATCCTTGTCAGATTCTGATGAAGCTGGAACATAAGTTTATACATCAGTTAACTCTTTCACCCCTGAAGACAAAACTCTTCAAATACAAAGGTTGTAACATTTCATTATGAAATTTCAGGATTTAATTAGTTTAAATTTTCATTTTTTTTTTAAATTTTTCTCCCAAGAAAATGAATCTTACATGTACATAAAACATGTTTTCCAACCAAATTATTTAGATCTCTTCTCACCATCTAAACAGTTCTATTTCAACACTGATGGTGAGTTAACATACAAATGTATCTGTACCTGAGTGATTTCACATGCAGGGAGTCCCTGGGAAATCTAACAAGAGAACTCATGTCAGTTTCTTAATAAATCTCTGAAAACAATTATTTAAGCACATGCAGAGAATATGACTACTTAATATGTACGAAAGTCACAAAAATTAGTAATATTGTAGAGCCTATTCATGGGGCCCCAGAAGTGAAGAAGTTGACTTCAGTTTCAAGTACTAGTGTAATAATTGTATTACTTTCTATGAAGGAACAAATGTTAAAAAAACCTTAAAATTTTATAATGCATTGCAATCATATATCGGCATTTATCACATAACTGACCCGTTCAGTCATGTCATATGGCCATGTCATAAAAATGGTAATATTTACATTTGCTCTTCATTGTCACTATCAAGGCCAGTTCTGTGTTATGAGACCATAACAATGGAGTGGTCATTATGACGTCATTACGATTGTGACGTCATAATCATAATGTTGGAAATAGCCTGCCGATACTGGCTGTTCGCTGTTCCATTAATTAGAAATCTACCTTAAATTTTCAGAACAATGTAGAATATAAATATAAATTTATTATCAAAACCAATAGAAAAATGTTGATATATATGCATTCAACATCAGACAAACAATCATACCGCGCGTTAAAAATGGTATTACACACGTGTAATAACACTACTGTGATGTCATAAACAAATGACGTCTTTATGACGTCATATGATTGTCTCGGTAGTGAAAATTGTACTGTCACAGAAGAAATTTGCCTTTCTTATAGAGAATTAAATTTTTTTGTGTATTTTTTCATAAATATAAGTTATGTGATAAATAGAATCTTACACTCTTGTCAATGTAATATGGAATTTATTAAACTTGTTACATAATTTAATATGTAAGCGCACCTAAAGGCTCGTGACATATTTGATTATCTAACTTGTTTAATAAATTCCATATTACATCGACACTCGTGTGAGATCCTCTATATATAAAATAAGTTTTAATTTGCAACTACAAATTCAAAAAACTGTGACATTAACTGTTTTTTTTATTGGGTAAAACATTAATTAGTTGAATTTTCATAAAAATTAAAGCTAGTAATCTATTTACTAGATTTTACTTTTAGTATTGCAAATGATTCCTTTGTAAATCAGGTACAGTTTGGCTGTAGTTCTCAAGGGCTAAAACAACAAGAGGCCCATGGGCCTTAACGGTCACCTGATGTTTGATATGAAAGAGAAATATGGGAATGTTGAGATGAATATTTATAACAATACATTGTAGCATATCTGGGAGTGGAAAAAATGAATTTTTGAAATTATGTCAATTTGACCCTTTTAGGCCCCACCCCTCAGGCACCTGGGGGTCAGTCAGTGTCAATATGTGCGTACTACTCAAAAGTCATGTCATATTGATAATTTCAACCAAATTTGCATCATTTCTTATGGCAATTAAACAAATAATGCAAAAAAATGTTTTTTTCTGCCAATATACTATAGTAAACTTAACCCCCTCCACAGCGGGAGATGCAAGACCCCAG
Organism: Mimachlamys varia; assembly: GCA_947623455.1. Classification (NCBI taxonomy): domain Eukaryota; kingdom Metazoa; phylum Mollusca; class Bivalvia; order Pectinida; family Pectinidae; genus Mimachlamys; species Mimachlamys varia. The sequence goes on from OX392540.1 coordinate 35,369,555, forward strand.
AGTCATGAAATTCACAATTTTGGTAAAGAACCTTAAAACCAATCCATCTATGAAGAGTATTTGATTCCAGCATATCTGGGAGAAGAGAAGAAGATTTTTGAAATTTTTGTCAATTTGACCCTTTTTGGCCCCGCCCTCCAGCCCCTGGGGGTCAACTAGGGCCAACATGTACATACCATTAAAGTGTCATCCCATGTTAATAATTTGATATAAGTTAGAATGAATTCCAATACAAATCCAACAAATAATAGTCAAAAATGTGATTTCCCTATATAAACTATAGTAAAGTTTACCCCCTCCCCAGGGGCAAACATAAGACTCCAGGGTCATGAAATTCACAATTTTGGTAAAGTACCTTAAGACCCTTCCATCTATGAAGAGTATTTGATTCTACCATATCTGAGAGTAGAGGAGAAGATTTTTGAAGTTTTAGTCAATTTTACCCTTTTTGGCCCCGCCCCGCATGCCCCTGGGGGGTGGGGACCATATAATTCACAAGTTTGGTTCACCCTCAGCCATGGAAGCTTCTTGTAAAATTTCATTGAATTTGGTTCAGCGGTTTTGGAGAAGAAGTCGAAAATGTAAAAAGTTTACGGACGCACGACGACGGACAAAAGGCGATTAGAATAGGTCACTTGAGATTTCGTCTCAGGTGACCTAAAAATTTGACAACAATTTTTAACAGGATATATACCAGGTAAGTATTTTGCATTTCACAAGTTAATTAAGTGTAGTTGGTAGTGAAATTTTCCTACAGTAAAAACCTTGTTATTTCAAAATCGGCAGAACTGTGGTAAAACTTTGATTATTTGTCAATGAGTTTAATGAGTTCAAATACCTAGTGTGAAATTGATTGGTCCCAACAACTAACCAGGGTCTTCGAGTTATACGAGTTTGATAACACAAGGTTCAACTTTATTTGAATCAAATTATTGAGCTGGTAGGAAAAAATTCAAATATACTTGTATGTTTCATGAGTTTCACTCTCAAGTAATACATCAAATTTTCAAAGGACATGGCAAAAAAAAAAAAAGAGGCCCAAGGGCCTTAGCGGTAACCTGAGTAATGTTATAGGTATACGTATGGTAGCTCAATTTCAATGATAAAATCAACATACAAGAGGCCCAAGGACAAAATATACCTAAAAGTATTATTTCCCTATATAAGCTATAGTATACTTTACCCCTCCCCCAGGGGAAACGGAGAGCCCGGGGAAACTGAAATTTACAAATTAAATATAGCCCCTGATGATCTTTCTATCAATGTAAAGAAATAGGCTGTAGTACCTCTGTGTCTGAAGAAGATTTTTGAAATTTAGGATAATTTTCCCTTTGGGGACCCGCCCTGGCCCCTGGGGTAGGGGCAGGAATCCAAATTTTACAGTTTGATTCCATCTTTCTCCAAGGATGATTGTGACAAAGTAGGAATAATTTCCCGTTTAAAATGGACAAAATATACCCCAAATTTTTTATCCCTATATAAACTATCATGGTAAACTTTACCCCCTCCCAAAAGGGAAATGGTGAGCCTAGGGATACTGAAAATTTACAAATTTAACAAAGCCCCTGATTATCTTTCTATCCATGTCGAGAAAAGGCTGTAGTACCTCTGGAGAAGAAGATTTTTGAAATTTAGGATAATTTTCCATTTGGGGCCCCGCCCTTGCCCCTAGGGTAGGGGCAGGAATCCCAATTTAACAAATCTGAATCGTCACCAACTAAGGATCATTTTGGCCAAGTTTGAAAAGATTCCACCCATTGGTTCTGGAGAAGAAGTCGCAAATGTGAAAAGTTTACGCACGACCTGGAATGGAAAGTGATTGGAATAGGTCACTTGAGACTTTGTCTCAGGTGACCTAAAAACCCACGAAAATTAATGATTTCACAGTAAGAAGTTGTTACCAATAAAGGTTTGGTGAAAATAATGTTGTGATGTTTGTTAGTAATTTTCCGGGTGAGAATGAAATCAGAACAAACGGATTCACACAGCACACATGTACATACAAAAAGAATCTATGATAGATGTTAAGGACATGGAAATCCTAGCAGGGATGAGGAGGAACTAGGGGTTAGCTAAAACCCAATACATATATACAGTCGAACAATGCTATCTCGAGGGCAGTCCAACCATGAGTTAACAAAGAATCAGGGTTTGCGATGGGCATTTCATAAATGGGGCTCTTTATTAAATAAATGGGGTCCTTCTGCATAGTTTTTAATGGGAATCATGAACATTACTGAGGTCCTTTTCAGTTTCTATGCTTGAAAAAGATATAGGGACGGATTTAACGCAAACCCTGAAGAATTATCTGTGTATTCCAGCGGAGTGATTTAGAATGTTTAGAGCGAAATTGGCTGGGACTGACAACATACTTTGCATTAAACAGGACTTCAAGTTATACAATGTTCGGCTGTATATTTATCTAGACTTCCTATGATGACATAAGATTTTCTACTTTTTCTCTTGTATTTGGTATTTAGATCTAGATCATTCACCCCCAAAAGACACCTTTGAACTCTTCCATTCATAGGTTGGAACAGTTCATCATGAAATTTCAGGGGTGAATCAGTGTGAACTCCAATCATGACCAGTCCCTAATTTAGCATTGCATTTTATTGTTACATCTTCTCCACACTACAAATGAAAATAGAAATGTGCAAAATCTGACTGTAGGCGGGTACTGGTTATAAAATCATTAAAGTATATACATCAGTAAATATATATAAGGCAGCGAAAGAAATAAAAAATCTGCAGAACAGGAAAGTATGAGTCTAAATTCACACTAAAATGTTATTGCAAAATTAAATGGGCAGTATAAATCTGCAATAGATTTACATTATCTTATTCTAAAGGATACCTAGAAACCTTCAGGTCATATTTAGAGAAATTACAATTATAGGAGTCACAGACACCACCAGTGGTACTGAAGTTAGGAGTCGCAGCACCACCAGTGATACTGTAATTAGGAGTTGCAGCACCACCAGTGGTACTGAAGATAGGAGTCGCAGCACCACCAGTGGTACTGAAGATAGGAGTCGCAGCGCCACCAGTGGTACTGAAGATAGGAGTCACAGCACCACCAGTGATACTGAAGTTAGGAGTAGCAGCGCCACCAGTGATACTGAAGATAGGAGTCCCAGCACCACCAGTGGTACTGAAGATAGGAGTTGCAGCACCACCAGTGGTACTGAAGATAGGAGTAGCAGCGCCACCAGTGGTACTGAAGATAGGAGTCACAGCACCACCAGTGATACTGAAGTTAGGAGTAGCAGCGCCACCAGTGATACTGAAGATAGGAGTCGCAGCACCACCAGTGATACTGAAGTTAGGAGTAGCAGCACCACCAGTGATACTGAAGATAGGAGTCGCAGCACCACCAGTGATACTGAAGTTAGGAGTAGCAGCACCACCAGTGATACTGAAGTTAGGAGTAGCAGCACCACCAGTGATACTGAAGATAGGAGACACAGCACCACCAGTGATACTGAAGTTAGGAGTCGCAGCACCACCAGTGGTACTGAAGTTAGGGGTCACAGCACCACCAGTGATACTGAAGATAGGAGTCGCAGCACCACCAGTGATACTGAAGATAGGAGTCACAGCACCAACAGTGGTACTGAAGTTAGGGGTCACAGCATCACCAGTGGTACTGAAGATAGGAGTTGTAGCACCAACAGTGGTACTGAAGTTAGGAGTCACAGCATCACCAGTGGTACTGAAGATAGGAGTCGTAGCACCAACAGTGGTACTGAAGATAGGAGTCACAGCATCAACAGTGATACTGAAGTTAGGGGTCACAGCATCACCAGTGGTACTGAATACAGGAGTCGCAGCACCATCAGTGATACTGAAGTTAGGAGTCGCAGCACCACCAGTGATACTGAAGATAGGAGTCACAGCATCACCAGTGACACAGAAGTTAGGAGTCGCAGCACCACCAGTGGTACTGAAGTTAGGGGTCACAGCATCACCAGTGGTACTGAATACAGGAGTCGCAGCACCATCAGTGATACTGAAGTTAGGAGTCGCAGCATCACCAGTGATACTGAAGATAGGAGTCACAGCATCACCAGTGACACAGAAGTTAGGGGTCACAGCACCACCAGTGATACTGAAGATAGTAGTCGCAGCACCAACAGTGATACTGAAGATAGGAGTCGCAGCACCACCAGTGATACTGAAGTTAGGAGTCTCAGCACCACCAGTGATACTGAAGATAGGAGTCACAGCACCACCAGTGGTACTGAAGTTAGGGGTCACAGCATCACCAGTGGTACTGGAGATAGGAGACACAGCACCACCAGTGATACTGAAGATAGGAGTCACAGCACCAACAGTGGTACTGAAGTTAGGAGTCACAGCATCACCAGTGGTACTGAAGATAGGAGTTGTAGCACCAACAGTGATACTGAAGTTAGGAGTCACAGCATCACCAGTGGTACTGAAGATAGGAGTCGTAGCACCAACAGTGGTACTGAAGATAGGAGTCACAGCATCAACAGTGATACTGAAGTTAGGGGTCACAGCATCACCAGTGGTACTGAATATAGGAGTCGCAGCACCATCAGTGATACTGAAGTTAGGAGTCACAGACACCACCAGTGGTACTGAAGATAGGAGTCGCAGCACCACCAGTGGTACTGAAGTTAGGAGTCACAGCATCACCAGTGGTACTGAATATAGGAGTCGCAGCACCACCAGTGATACTGAAGATAGGAGTCGCAGCACCACCAGTGATACTGAAGTTAGGAGTCACAGCATCACCAGTGATACTGAAGATAGGAGTCACAGCACCACCAGTGGTACTGAAGATAAGAGTCTCAGCACCAACAGTGATACTGAAGATAGGAGTCTCAGCACCAACAGTGATACTGAAGATAGGAGACACAGCACAACCAGTGATACTGAAGTAAGGAGACACAGCACCACCAGTGGTACTGAAGATAGGAGTCGCAGCACCACCAGTGATACTGAAGTTAGGAGTTGCAGCACCACCAGTGATACTGAAGTTAGGGGTCACAGCACCACCAGTGATACTGAAGATAGGAGTCACAGCACCACCAGTGATACTGAAGTTAGGAGTCGCAGCACCACCAGTGATACTGAAGATAGGAGTCACAGCACCAACAGTGATACTGAAGATAGGAGTCTCAGCACCAACAGTGATACTGAAGATAGGAGACACAGCACAACCAGTGATACTGAAGTAAGGAGACACAGCACCACCAGTGGTACTGAAGATAGGAGTCGCAGCACCACCAGTGATACTGAAGTTAGGAGTTGCAGCACCACCAGTGATACTGAAGTTAGGGGTCACAGCACCAACAGTGATACTGAAGCGAGGAGTCGCAGCACCACCAGTGGTACTGAAGATAGGAGTCACAGTACCACCAGTGATACTGAAGTTAGGGGTCACAGCACCAACAGTGATACTGAGGCTAGGAGTCGCAGCACCACCAGTGATACTGAAGTTAGGGGTCACAGCACCAACAGTGATACTGAAGCTAGGAGTCGCAGCACCACCAGTGATACTGAAGATAGGAGTCACAGCATCACCAGTGGTACTGAAGTTAGGAGTCCCAGCACCACCAGTGATACTGAAGTTAGGAGTCGCAGCACCACCAGTGGTACTGAAGATAGGAGTCGCAGCACCACCAGTGATACTGAAGTTAGGAGTGGCAGTATCACCAGTGGAACTGAAGTTAGGAGTCGCAGCACCACCAGTGATACTGAAGTTAGGAGTCGCAGCACCACCAGTGATACTGAAGATAGGAGTCACAGCACCAACAGTGATACTGAAGATAGGAGTCTCAGCACCAACAGTTATACTGAAGATAGGAGACACAGCACAACCAGTGATACTGAAGTAAGGAGACACAGCACCACCAGTGGTACTGAAGATAGGAGTCGCAGCACCACCAGTGATACTGAAGTTAGGAGTTGCAGCACCACCAGTGATACTGAAGTTAGGGGTCACAGCACCAACAGTGATACTGAAGCGAGGAGTCGCAGCACCACCAGTGGTACTGAAGATAGGAGTCACAGTACCACCAGTGATACTGAAGTTAGGGGTCACAGCACCAACAGTGATACTGAGGCTAGGAGTCGCAGCACCACCAGTGATACTGAAGTTAGGGGTCACAGCACCACCAGTGATACTGAAGATAGGAGTCGCAGCACCACCAGTGATACTGAAGATAGGAGTCACAGCACCAACAGTGGTACTGAAGTTAGGGGTCACAGCATCACCAGTGGTACTGAAGATAGGAGTTGTAGCACCAACAGTGGTACTGAAGTTAGGAGTCACAGCATCACCAGTGGTACTGAAGATAGGAGTCGTAGCACCAACAGTGGTACTGAAGATAGGAGTCACAGCATCAACAGTGATACTGAAGTTAGGGGTCACAGCATCACCAGTGGTACTGAATACAGGAGTCGCAGCACCATCAGTGATACTGAAGTTAGGAGTCGCAGCACCACCAGTGATACTGAAGATAGGAGTCACAGCATCACCAGTGACACAGAAGTTAGGAGTCGCAGCACCACCAGTGGTACTGAAGTTAGGGGTCACAGCATCACCAGTGGTACTGAATACAGGAGTCGCAGCACCATCAGTGATACTGAAGTTAGGAGTCGCAGCATCACCAGTGATACTGAAGATAGGAGTCACAGCATCACCAGTGACACAGAAGTTAGGGGTCACAGCACCACCAGTGATACTGAAGATAGTAGTCGCAGCACCAACAGTGATACTGAAGATAGGAGTCGCAGCACCACCAGTGATACTGAAGTTAGGAGTCTCAGCACCACCAGTGATACTGAAGATAGGAGTCACAGCACCACCAGTGGTACTGAAGTTAGGGGTCACAGCATCACCAGTGGTACTGGAGATAGGAGACACAGCACCACCAGTGATACTGAAGATAGGAGTCACAGCACCAACAGTGGTACTGAAGTTAGGAGTCACAGCATCACCAGTGGTACTGAAGATAGGAGTTGTAGCACCAACAGTGATACTGAAGTTAGGAGTCACAGCATCACCAGTGGTACTGAAGATAGGAGTCGTAGCACCAACAGTGGTACTGAAGATAGGAGTCACAGCATCAACAGTGATACTGAAGTTAGGGGTCACAGCATCACCAGTGGTACTGAATATAGGAGTCGCAGCACCATCAGTGATACTGAAGTTAGGAGTCACAGACACCACCAGTGGTACTGAAGATAGGAGTCGCAGCACCACCAGTGGTACTGAAGTTAGGAGTCACAGCATCACCAGTGGTACTGAATATAGGAGTCGCAGCACCACCAGTGATACTGAAGATAGGAGTCGCAGCACCACCAGTGATACTGAAGTTAGGAGTCACAGCATCACCAGTGATACTGAAGATAGGAGTCACAGCACCACCAGTGGTACTGAAGATAAGAGTCTCAGCACCAACAGTGATACTGAAGATAGGAGTCTCAGCACCAACAGTGATACTGAAGATAGGAGACACAGCACAACCAGTGATACTGAAGTAAGGAGACACAGCACCACCAGTGGTACTGAAGATAGGAGTCGCAGCACCACCAGTGATACTGAAGTTAGGAGTTGCAGCACCACCAGTGATACTGAAGTTAGGGGTCACAGCACCACCAGTGATACTGAAGATAGGAGTCACAGCACCACCAGTGATACTGAAGTTAGGAGTCGCAGCACCACCAGTGATACTGAAGATAGGAGTCACAGCACCAACAGTGATACTGAAGATAGGAGTCTCAGCACCAACAGTGATACTGAAGATAGGAGACACAGCACAACCAGTGATACTGAAGTAAGGAGACACAGCACCACCAGTGGTACTGAAGATAGGAGTCGCAGCACCACCAGTGATACTGAAGTTAGGAGTTGCAGCACCACCAGTGATACTGAAGTTAGGGGTCACAGCACCAACAGTGATACTGAAGCGAGGAGTCGCAGCACCACCAGTGGTACTGAAGATAGGAGTCACAGTACCACCAGTGATACTGAAGTTAGGGGTCACAGCACCAACAGTGATACTGAGGCTAGGAGTCGCAGCACCACCAGTGATACTGAAGTTAGGGGTCACAGCACCAACAGTGATACTGAAGCTAGGAGTCGCAGCACCACCAGTGATACTGAAGATAGGAGTCACAGCATCACCAGTGGTACTGAAGTTAGGAGTCCCAGCACCACCAGTGATACTGAAGTTAGGAGTCGCAGCACCACCAGTGGTACTGAAGATAGGAGTCGCAGCACCACCAGTGATACTGAAGTTAGGAGTGGCAGTATCACCAGTGGAACTGAAGTTAGGAGTCGCAGCACCACCAGTGATACTGAAGTTAGGAGTCGCAGCACCACCAGTGATACTGAAGATAGGAGTCACAGCACCAACAGTGATACTGAAGATAGGAGTCTCAGCACCAACAGTTATACTGAAGATAGGAGACACAGCACAACCAGTGATACTGAAGTAAGGAGACACAGCACCACCAGTGGTACTGAAGATAGGAGTCGCAGCACCACCAGTGATACTGAAGTTAGGAGTTGCAGCACCACCAGTGATACTGAAGTTAGGGGTCACAGCACCAACAGTGATACTGAAGCGAGGAGTCGCAGCACCACCAGTGGTACTGAAGATAGGAGTCACAGTACCACCAGTGATACTGAAGTTAGGGGTCACAGCACCAACAGTGATACTGAGGCTAGGAGTCGCAGCACCACCAGTGATACTGAAGTTAGGGGTCACAGCACCAACAGTGATACTGAAGCTAGGAGTCGCAGCACCACCAGTGATACTGAAGATAGGAGTCACAGCATCACCAGTGATACTGAAGATAGGAGTCGCAGCATCACCAGTGGTACTGAAGTTAGGAGTCCCAGCACCACCAGTGATACTGAAGTTAGGAGTCGCAGCACCACCAGTGGTACTGAAGATAGGAGTCGCAGCACCACCAGTGATACTGAAGTTAGGAGTGGCAGTATCACCAGTGGAACTGAAATTAGGAGTCGCAGCACCACCAGTGGTACTGAAGATAGGAGTCACAGCACCACCAGTGGTACTGAAAATAGGAGTCACATTATCACCAGTGATACTGAAAATAGGAGTCACATTATCACCAGTGATACTGAAGTTAGGGGTCACAGCACCACCAGTGGTACTGAAGTTAGGAGTCTCAGCACCACCAGTGGTACTGAAAATAGGAGTCACATTATCACCAGTGATACTGAAGCTAGGAGTCTCAGCACCACCAGTGGTACTGAAGTTAGGAGTCTCAGCACCACCAGTGATACTAAAGCAAGTAGTCGCAGCACCACCAGTGACACTGAAGTTAGGAGTCTCAGCACCACCAGTGGTACTGAAAATAGGAGTCACATTATCACCAGTGATACTGAAGTTAGGGGTCACAGCACCAACAGTGATACTGAAGCTAGGAGTCATAGTACCACCAGTGATACTGAAGAAAGATTTGTTATCTATAATCAACAGTTATCACTTAGAAACTTTACAAATACTCAAAAGCGGTACGTAAATAGTACAGAAGGTCACAAAAGTTCATTTTTAAAGTAACAGAAAACAAAGATATTTGCAAAATATGTCAAGAGATCAACAGAACTTTTTATGAGGAGTGTTTTTCAAAGGTCGGAGTAAATAAATTAAAGGTCACATCAAGAGAATCAGACGTTAGAATCTGGTTACCATGACTGCAAACAAACTAATCAGATGATAAAATCTGGTTACCATGACTACAAGCAAACTAAGGTTATAACAAACAGCAACATTGATACACACCTCGATAATCAGCTGTAAATGATAATAACAGGGCAATATGCAACAGTCATGCAAAATAATATATAAAATACTGCTGTTGCTGCAAATGAAATCTGATAAAGCCAGCTATGTTCTAGCATCAGTTTATAGGTGTTAGAACAGTAGCTTTAAAATTTGATCATAAAACCAACTAGTCTGACGGAATGCAACCATTTAATATCTGAAAATTTTCAAATCATTCCCAACAGTTCTGTAAAGATAGTTTTTTTTCTAGTATGAGAAAAATATCAAGGGTCTGTTCTAGAATTAGCCATATGGATGTGGCAGGAGGCACTATTATAGATACTCCAGCACTCATCAAATATTAAACCTGAATTTAGCATAAGAAGTGGTGGGTAGATCTGGTTTTAACTCCACCTCCCATGATATACTAAAAGGTGCTTTCCACCTTTGTCACTGTAGATTACTGTAAACCAACTCATTTTCGCGGCGACTTACCGTATTTTACCGGGAATAAGCCCCCTCCCACGAATAAGCCCCCTCCCCACTTTGGTAAAGGTTCTTGGAACAGGGTGGGAGCCTGGGAATAAGCCCCCACCCTAAATTTTGTCTTTCTCTCAATAAAAAGCTTGTTACTTTCTTTTTAATTTTGTGTCTGAACATAAAATATATCAAACTGTGTGCAAAAAAAATATCTATAAGGCTCAACTTGAAATAAAACATTGTTAAGCTGGTGTTAAGAACACCATACTTTCATGTTTGAACTGGTTGTGCATTTTGCAAACTTTGAACAAAAACGGAATATTATTCTTGTACTTGATCCATTATATGCAAGTCTGTATTGAAAAAGAAAATAAAGAAATTATATTTTATAATGATAAAGCAAAAGTAAATTCATTTTGAAGTAGTTTGTTGCCAAGTAGTTTGTTTCAAATCTAACCTTTCTGTCAATATTAGTTCGTTAAAATTGTCATTCTGAAATTTGTATCAACCGGCTCTTTGAGAAAACAAGATGGCTGCCTTCAGATGGCCTTAGCGTTTTTTGGAAGACTTTTATCCATAAATACATGTCTCTTGCTCTTAATGCTTCCAGACTCAATGCAGATAAGTTGGTTTGTTGTTTTTGTATGATTCATGCATTGGTTTTGTGTTAATTTTACCTTGTTTACTCAAATTTCATAAGCCATCTACTGCCTTGCAGGCCTATCACAAATCTCGTAATGGCAGTAGCCAAATGACAAGCAGTCTTATTGTCATGATATTAATTCCTTTTACACATCTGAATGTTATTATTGTATCTTAATGAATACTTATTAACTTATAAATGAAAATTCATTCAAAATGATGCTTGATAAATTGAATTATCTCAACCAATTGCTAATAGAAAATCTGTTAACAGCACCCATCAATCGGTGAATGGCATCAATTTGTAGTGACTGTTTTTAAATATTCTGAATGTAAATTGCTATTTTAACAAAACAAACAACTAGAATTACATTACTGGTATAGTGTGGACTGAGTTCCTAGATCAAAACAGTAGAATATCCAAAATGGCGGACTTATGTGAACAGGGGTGTATTCGGGAATAAGACCCCTCCCTACTTTTGATCAATTATTTTTCTCAGGGGGTGGGGGCTTATTCCCGGTCAAATACGGTAATTTCACGTTTTCATATGAAACCACTATTTCGTGTAATTTCAATTTCACGATAAATCATAAATAAGGTAATAAATTCTATGTACAGTACGTACAATACAGTACTCCTACAGTTGGCATACCTCTGACTGAAACTACTTTCCAGCGATTTATTTTCACAAATTTTTATCAACCGTGAAAAGTAATCGCACATGGAAATAAATTGGTTTACAGTAGTTGGTAGACCTAGTTTTTGACCCTACCACCCATAGCCCTAAATAGAAACTATAGCTAGCTTTTTCTACATGAATAGGTAAAATAAGGTATCACCTTTATTGAAACTGGTATTAAGGTGTTTCTCATTTTTGTTCATTATTGAGAAAATCTAGCAGGAGCAGACGTATTCGGCTATACATGTCAACTATCTAGTAAGTATTTCTAGATGGAGTGCAGTACAAACAAGAACTGTAAGCCGATGGCTAACTAATACCCCTTGCTCCTCCAATTTTGGAAAAAAAACTTTTAAAAGGCAATGTTGATGACAAACAATTATCTGCAGATACATCTATACACATCATCCCTAACATCCCTGCGTAGTTTCACTGAAATTGGTTCACAGATTAAAGGAACATTTTTCTAGTCAAAATTTTCCAAGAAAACCCTGTTTATAGTCACCTGGTTACCATGGCAACAAAGTCTGCATTAAATAATCTGCATGCGTATCTACAGATGGTCCCTAACTGTTAGGCTAACATTCCTGTGTGGTTTCACTTGAATCGGTTCACAGGTTTATGAGTAGTTGTCTGAATAAAATTTCGCCTAAAAACAAAATATAGTAATCTTGTTACCATGGCAACCAAAATTATTTGATGTGGTATAGATTCCGCACTTCTACAATGCACAATAAGGATTATTGTCGCCAAGTTTCCTTGAAATTCTCTCAGTAGTTTAGGAGGAGTAGCTGGCACATCGTTGTGTCTACATACAGACAGACAGGCGGACGAAAAGCAACCTGATTCCAGTATACCCCTCCTAACTTCATTGCGAGGGGTATAACTACTACTAGCTATTCCAGTATACCCCTCCTAACTTCACTGGAGGGGTATAACTACTACTAGCTATACCAGTATACCCCTCCTAACTTCATTGCGAGGGGTATAACTACTACTAGCTATTCCAGTATACCCCTCCTAACTTCACTGGAGGGGTATAACTACTACTAGCTATTCCAGTATACCCCTTCTAACTTCACTGGAGGGGTATAACTACTACTAGCTATTCCAGTATACCCCTCCTAACTTCACTGGAGGGGTATAACTACTACTAGCTATTCCAGTATACCCCTCCTAACTTCACTGGAGGGGTATAACTACTACTAGCTATTCCAGTATACTCCTCCTAACTTCATTGCGAGGGGTATAACTACTACTAGCTATTCCAGTATACCCCTCCTAACTTCATTGCGAGGGGTATAACTACTACTAGCTATTCCAGTATACCCCTCCTAACTTCATTGCGAGGGGTATAACTACTACTAGCTATTCCAGTATACCCCTCCTAACTTCACTGGAGGGGTATAACTACTACTAGCTATTCCAGTATACCCCTCCTAACTTCACTGGAGGGGTATAACTACTACTAGCTATACCAGTATACCCCTCCTAACTTCATTGCGAGGGGTATAACTACTACTAGCTATTCCAGTATACCCCTCCTAACTTCATTGCGAGGGGTATAACTACTACTAGCTATTCCAGTATACCCCTCCTAACTTCACTGGAGGGGTATAACTACTACTAGCTATTCCAGTATACCCCTCCTAACTTCACTGGAGGGGTATAACTACTACTAGCTATTCCAGTATACCCCTCCTAACTTCACTGGAGGGGTATAACTACTACTAGCTATTCCAGTATACCCCTCCTAACTTCACTGGAGGGGTATAACTACTACTAGCTATACCAGTATACCCCTCCTAACTTCATTGCGAGGGGTATAACTACTACTAGCTATTCCAGTATACCCCTCCTAACTTCATTGCGAGGGGTATAACTACTACTAGCTATTCCAGTATACCCCTCCTAACTTCATTGCGAGGGGTATAACTACTACTAGCTATTCCAGTATACCCCTCCTAACTGCACTGGAGGGGTATAACTACTACTAGCTATTCCAGTATACCCCTCCTAACTTCACTGGAGGGGTATAACTACTACTAGCTATTCCAGTATACCCCTCCTAAATTCATTGCGAGGGGTATAACTACTACTAGCTATTCCAGTATACCCCTCCTAACTTCACTGGAGGGGTATAACTACTACTAGCTATTCCAGTATACCCCTCCTAACTTCATTGCGAGGGGTATAACTACTACTAGCTATTCCAGTATACCCCTAACTTCACTGGAGGGGTATAACTACTACTAGCTATTCCAGTATACCCCTCCTAACTTCACTGGAGGGGTATAACTACTACTAGCTATTCCAGTATACCCCTCCTAACTTCACTGGAGGGGTATAACTACTACTAGCTATTCCAGTATACCCCTCCTAACTTCACTGGAGGGGTATAACTACTACTAGCTATTCCAGTATACCCCTCCTAACTTCATTGCGAGGGGTATAACTACTACTAGCTATTCCAGTATACCCCTCCTAACTTCATTGCGAGGGGTATAACTACTACTAGCTATTCCAGTATACTCCTCCTAACTTCACTGGAGGGGTATAACTACTACTAGCTATTCCAGTATACCCCTCCTAACTTCATTGCGAGGGGTATAACTACTACTAGCTATTCCAGTATACCCCTCCTAACTTCACTGGAGGGGTATAACTACTACTAGCTATACCAGTATACCCCTCCTAACTTCATTGCGAGGGGTATAACTACTACTAGCTATACCAGTATACCCCTCCTAACTTCACTGGAGGGGTATAACTACTACTAGCTATTCCAGTATACCCCTCCTAACTTCACTGGAGGGGTATAACTACTACTAGCTATTCCAGTATACCCCTCCTAACTTCACTGGAGGGGTATAACTACTACTAGCTATACCAGTATACCCCTCCTAACTTCATTGCGAGGGGTATAACTACTACTAGCTATTCCAGTATACCCCTCCTAACTTCATTGCGAGGGGTATAACTACTACTAGCTATTCCAGTATACCCCTCCTAACTTCATTGCGAGGGGTATAACTACTACTAGCTATTCCAGTATACCCCTCCTAACTTCACTGGAGGGGTATAACTACTACTAGCTATTCCAGTATACCCCTCCTAACTTCACTGGAGGGGTATAACTACTACTAGCTATTCCAGTATACCCCTCCTAACTTCATTGCGAGGGGTATAACTACTACTAGCTATTCCAGTATACCCCTCCTAAATTCATTGCGAGGGGTATAACTACTACTAGCTATTCCAGTATACCCCTCCTAAATTCATTGCGAGGGGTATAACTACTACTAGCTATTCCAGTATACCCCTCCTAAATTCATTGCGAGGGGTATAACTACTACTAGCTATTCCAGTATACCCCTCCTAACTTCACTGGAGGGGTATAACTACTACTAGCTATTCCAGTATACCCCTCCTAACTTCATTGCGAGGGGTATAACTACTACTAGCTATTCCAGTATACCCCTCCTAACTTCACTGGAGGGGTATAACTACTACTAGCTATTCCAGTATACCCCTCCTAACTTCACTGGAGGGGTATAACTACTACTAGCTATTCCAGTATACCCCTCCTAACTTCACTGGAGGGGTATAACTACTACTAGCTATTCCAGTATACCCCTCCTAACTTCACTGGAGGGGTATAACTACTACTAGCTATTCCAGTATACCCCTCCTAACTTCACTGGAGGGGTATAACTACTACTAGCTATTCCAGTATACCCCTCCTAACTTCATTGCGAGGGGTATAACTACTACTAGCTATTCCAGTATACCCCTCCTAACTTCACTGGAGGGGTATAACTACTACTAGCTATTCCAGTATACCCCTCCTAAATTCATTGCGAGGGGTATAACTACTACTAGCAATCACATTAATCTGTATGACATACAAAGCACAAGGCATGCACTCCCCAAGCCCTAATCAACTCTGTAGTTAATTTTTTCAACCATTCGGGCAGCTGACCCATTTTGTTTACAGATTTCATCAATTATAGGTGGACTATATAATTACCTACATTATAAAACTCATACATGCTTGGAGGTTTTTAATGAAGTATGGATCTTATACCTTGAAGTGCTGTTAGTTATAGAGCCATAACAGGCCAGTGACAGTGTGTGTATTAATTGTTTATGAGGATTTGATCATATAGAACATATCTAGGATATCCAAAGGTTTGCTGTTTAATATTAAGAATATTTCACTCATACGGCAATTCTTTTTTATACATTTTCAGTCCTGCTGCTACACATGGGTGAAAATATATTTTTTAAATTGCCATACGAGTGAAAAATATTTGATATTAAACAGCAAACCATTGAATTTTCTTTTAATTACATTTGGAATGAGGTCTTAAAATCTTTTTTCCTTTATCTGCCTAATGAAAAGTAGCTAGGGAAATTGAAAGTTGTTTCAGCAAAATCTTTTATTTTTATTGCAAAATCTTATATTTTCACTGCTCATCACTTAAATTAAAATATAAATTTTATATCAGTTTGATAATTTTCAATATTTCACAGACAAAAATGCAAAATAAACCTTTTTACATTGATCAGACAAATAACCACTGAAGCGTATGTACACAAAAGCAGTGTGGGAAAGTAACGATAGACTGAGGTCACAGGAAAACCTGTTGGTCTATGCAAAATGTTAGTATGCATATGGTAGACCTAGGCCTGATGTCTAAGCAACTTAATTGCTCTTGAATGTCAAAAGAGTATCAAAACTGTTTGAATAAATCATATCAATTGTATTTCTCTTGTATGTTGTTCATTTCCTGATTTGTTGGGCCTAATTTCATCAATTTTTGTTCAAACATCCGATGAAGGAGGGGAGATCACTCTGTTTTAAGCAGTTTGTTGACACTGATGGAAAAATTCAGTCTACAGAATTTTTGTTGGGTCTATGCAATTTGAAATGTCAATAGACCTATTGTCTATGGAACTTCATGAATTACTTTCGCACACTGAAAAAGTAAGAAATAAATAAACTTTCTAATTTGCTGTGCTATATAGTATGAACCTTGATATATTTCTCAATCATGTGATAAAAATGGGATCTTTATGTATTTCCATTCATAATGTATGAGATTGATGAAAATGTGAGATTTTCTTTTTTTTTCATTTTTGTTTGCCAGACTAGAGGTCTTTAGTGTTTAAATGAAAAAAATCTTCTGTATCATTTCCTCAATCAGATGAAATGAAAACTTATGTAAGTTTCTTGATGTATGTAGAGGATATAGAAGTTTAAGTACTTAATTAACAGTGACCAATATCCTACTGTGACATAGCATTTTATAAACTAAACAAATTAACTGGGGTAGTGTTTCATAAGTATAAGCTTGCTTTTCCTTCCTGTGGATGGAACAGTTGAATCAGAATTTTCAGATTTTAATATTACAGCATTAAAACAGGCAAAAGAAAGGTTCTGTTTATACATATTGTGACTGAACTGTTCCAACCACTAAAAAGTAAAGATACTTCAAAGGTGGGTAAATCATTCAAACCACAAAAAACTATTTGAATTAGCAGAAAATGAACCGTTCCAAACACAAGAAAGAAAACATCCGAAGACACTTACACAGAAGACTTTCCCCTGAAGAGTGGATAAAGGGACATAACTTTGATTAGCATGCGTCTGTATCATGCAAGCTATGTACTGTAAAACAGCAAATTTTCACCCTGTCTTTATATCACTCTGTCTCATGAAAATATTTGAATTTGCCCCGTTTTGCATTCGCCATCATAAACTCGAGTTCTCATTGTTCATGTAATATGAAATGCAAACCTATGTTTTGAAAAATATTCGCTCCGTCTTAAATTTGCCTTTCTATTGTTTAGCAAAAAATTCTATGGTGGGGGGCGTAAAAATCAAAATTTTTATCAAAATGGCTATACTCTGACTTGGTTAAATATTGAACAACAAATACATTTGTATGTATGATAAATACGGTCTACCAATACGAGTACCTGAACTACGTACCTGTGTCAGACTGGAGGATGGTTTTCTCCGACATGGTCAGTTTGCCGACTTGACTGTGGGTGGAGGTCCTGATGCTGTAACAACAATACAATTCTGTGGTTTTGAATCCTCTTAAGAGACAGCAAAAACCAATAGTATTTACATTATCAGCAAAGATGATATATTATATAAAATAATTCATAGATGACTGATTACCTGGTCCAAGGATTAATTACATTAACTATGGACTAATTACCTCATCTAAGGTCTCACTTTTTCGATTAATTACCTCATCTAAGGTCTAATTATTTCGACTAAGGACTAATTACCGCATCTAAGGTCTCCCTTTTTCGACTAATTACTTCATCTAAGGTCTCATTATTTTGACTAAGGACTAATTACCTCATCTAAGGTCTCATAATTTCGACTATGGACTAATTATCTCATCTAAAGTCTCATAATTTCGACTAAGGACTAATTTCCTCAGCTAAGGTCTCATTATTTTGACTAAGGACTAATTACCTCATCTAAGGTCTCATTATTTTGACTAAGGACTAATTACCTCATCTAAGGTCTCATTATTTTGACTATGGACTAATTACCTCATCTAAGGTCTCATCATTTCGACTATGGACTAATTATCTCATCTAAAGTCTCATAATTTCGACTAAGGACTAATTACCTCATCTAAGGTCTCATTATTTTGACTATGGACTAATTACCTCATCTAAGGTCTTTTATTTCGACTATTGGCTAATTACCTCATCTTAGGTCTTGTTATTTTGACTAAGGACTAATTATCTCATCTTAGGTCTCGTTATTTTGACTAAGGACTAATTTATACCTGTTGTTAAGGACTAATTACCTCACAGCTATTCTAGTTTTGAAGTTGTAGGGGAGGGGGAAGGGATTTTGCAGCACCTCCACCTATCATTCATTGAAACCCTACCACTTAAAATTAAAAATGTATGTTGACCCTGCACCACCAACTATTTTAATAGTTTCACCATTTTCATACTGAATTAAATGAAATTGTAATTTGAAGGTGTATACAATACAAGAGGCCCAGAGGGCCTGTATCGCTCACCTGGATACATTGGTATCTAGGTAATCATGATAAAATATTTTCTTTTTGGCTCGCCCCTCACCCCCCTAGGAATCTTGAGCACCTAGGGATGCTTCCTGTCAAATAAGGCTAATTTCCAATCAATGGTTATGGAGAAGAAGTCGTTTAAACCAATATAGCTAAATAACCCTTTTTGACCTCGCCCCTCAGCTCCCTAGGGATCAGTCCAACCATGAGTACAATTTGGAATCCTGAGCATCTAGGGATGGTTCCTACCAAATAAGGTTGATTTCCAATCAGCGGTTATGGGGAAGTCGCTTAAACCAATATAGCTAAGTAACCCTTTTTGACCCCGCCCCTCAGCCCCCTAGGGGGTCAGTCTTACCATGAGTACAATTTGGAATCCTGAGCACCTAGGGATAGTTCCTACCAAATAAGGTTGATTTCCATTCAGTGGCTATGGAGAAGAAGTCGCTTAAACCAATATAGCTAAATAACGGTTTTTGGCCCCGCCCCTCAGTCCTCTAGGGGGTCAGTCCAATCATGAGTACAATTTGGAATCCTGAGCACCTAGGGATGCTTCCTGCCAAATAAGGCTCATTTCCAATCAGTGGTTATTGAGAAGAAGTCAACTAAACCAATATAGCTAAATAACCCTTTTTGGCCCCACCCCTCAGCCCCCTAGGGGGTCAGTCCCACCATGTGTACAATTTTGAATCCAGGGCACCTAAGGATGCTTCCTGCCAAATAAGGTTGATTACCAATCAGTGGTTATGAAGAAGAAGTCGCCAATATCAATATAGCTAAATAATTTTTTATGGCCCCCCACCCCTCAGTCCCCTAGGGGGTCATTCCCTCCATGAGTACAATTTTGAATCCTGAGCACCTAGGGATACTTTCTGCCAAATAAGGTTGATTTCCAATCAGTGGTAATGGAGAAGAAGTCGCTTACACCGATATAGCTAAATAACCCCTTTTGGCACTGCCCCTAAGCCCCCTAGGGGGTCAGTCCCACCATTAGTACAATTTCGAATCATGGGCACCCAAGGATGCTTCCTGCCAAATTAGGTTGATTTCCTATCAGTGGTTATGGAGGAGAAGTCGTTTAAAGAAATTGTTGACGGACGACGGACTGACTGACGGACGGACGACGGACGCCACGGTATGGCATAAGCTTACCTTGGTCCTTCGGACCAGGTGAGCTAATAAACATGTATGTTGTTCTTTATACAACATATGTGCTACAGGATGTTTATGCATTGAATATGTTATTTCTTTAAATAATTTTCATTTAAGCAACCATTTACATTGGATATATCCACAGAACTGAACTTGAGATTATTTAAGTTACTATGGATTCCCCAAACTCCTCTAGATCTGTAGCAATAAGTTAAATGACTAATTCCTTCACAATTATCAGCTATTACCTGTGTATAACACTACTTACCTCTAGATCATCTACTTATTTCCTCACATTTATCGACTTATACCTAGAGTTTCAGACTAACTACCTGTATTTAAGCACTAATTACCTATAGTGTTGACTAACTCCCTAAAGTTCATTGACTAAGTCCTTTACATTCATCAACTAATTACCTGGAGTTTAGAACTAATTTCTTCAGTTATCGACTTTTACCTGTGTATAACACTAATCTTACCTGTGTATAACACTAATTTTACCTGTGTATAACACTCATTTTACCTGTGTATAACACTCATTTTACCTGTGTATAACACTCATTTTACCTGTGTATAACACTAATTACCTCTAGACCTGAATTTAAGCACTATTTACATATAGATTGTTGACTAACTCCCCAAAGTTCATTGACTAATTCCTTCACATTCATCAACTAATTACCTGCAGTTAAGAACTAATTACCTGGAGTAGAGGACTGCAAAGAGCCAAAGAAGGAGAGCCAGCAGACTTTGGTAGTCAAACTGTCCAAAAACAATGGATCCGTCTTGAGTGCTAGAGGATGGGGATCCTGTAGTGTTGCCACTGAAGATTTCAGGCAGACTTGGGTTACAGGAGCGATCTGTGCCAACAACCCGATTATTCTCATTGTATGTGATATAAAGAAAAGTAACGGATCACTTTTTTTA
Organism: Mimachlamys varia; assembly: GCA_947623455.1. Taxonomy (NCBI): domain Eukaryota; kingdom Metazoa; phylum Mollusca; class Bivalvia; order Pectinida; family Pectinidae; genus Mimachlamys; species Mimachlamys varia. The sequence continues at coordinate 35,390,282 of OX392540.1, forward strand.
TTTTACATGAATTTTTACTCATGGTTCAAAAAATAAATAAATAAAGAACTTTTGTATTATATTTTTCAATGTTTTATGCAAATTCTTCGTTTTCTTTAAATCATTGACCCTTGAAAACACATTTAATTCAAAATCTTTCTATTCAATAGTTGGAATCATTTATTATGAAATTTTAAGTATGAATGAGTTTAAAGTGAATTAAAGCACAAAGTCCATTAAAACTATGGTTGTGCCCGTTCCAATAGCTAGTATAGGTATCCACTGGTTTCCATACTGAAGTAAGATTTGAGCCCCAATGGAGCTTGGAACTTGAGTAGAGAATTGTTCTTTTAAGCGATACCGTAGAAACCCTTATATCAATACCAACAATGCCTCGGACGACAAACCACATACCTGGGTTGTTGGACATAGCTGACCAGGTGAGGTACTGCACGTACAGTGTGATGACCGCCGACTGTAACAGGCCTGACCTAGGACTCACTGTTAGTGAAACAGAAACACAAATACATCTGTAAAAGCCCAAAAATACAAAAGATCACAAGGAAACCTTTTCATGAATAATGTTTTCTTCAGGTGCTCTGTTTTCTTCCCACAATAAGACCCCTCGTGCACTAATATCCCGGCCAACAAGAGTGATTTATATGACTAAGATAACTTGTTTAATAATTGTTGCAAAATAAATAAAGTTTATGTTTTCTTTTTTTATCTTTTCCCCTCTATTATCTTCAATTCACTTATCTTTTCGAATCGTATTAGGGCTATTAATTAATCGTATGGGGGAGATGGGTGGCACCTGTATTACTATGGGTGGTAGCAGGTTTTAATCAACATCTGCCTACCATTCCTTATTATCTGATGGGTGATGAGTTCTCAGATAGAGTGCCTTCCTCCTCTGTGGTTAACTATGGAATTTTGCATCAACATTTTATAATTTTTTGAGTAAATGACATTTTATCTGGCATATACATACAGTGATATATATATATAATGCCAATCAGCTATCTCTCTTGTTAATATCACATTCCTCTTTATATCATGTTTTTCCCAAACACCATTTTTCCCTCTATACAATCTTTGTAACTTATTTGGTTAATATCATGTATTTTGAGGTGAATTCCTCTTAATATCATCATTTTTTTAACCAATCACATAAAATATCTAGAAAATTATGTCATTTCCATTGATTTCAGATAAAACTTGTTCAATTTCAAATATTACATAGAAAATAAAAAATAACGAAAAAGAAGAAGATTTTAAAATGAAATAATGTTATCAATAGATTGAAACATCTTCAAATGTACATTGAATAGCTTACTTTTAGTTATGGACATTGGTTTGCCCGACAAATACAACATGATATAAATGGGAATGCACTACAAATAAACAAATCATTCATGACCCTCTCGTGACTCAGATTAACAGTCCCAGTTAACCTTGCTAAGCTAGCATTATACTGACCTGCCTGGACCATGGGTAAGACAGCTAATACAGACACAGCCAAACATAGAATCAGGTTGAAGCTCACGAAGAACTTGTGCAGACTACATGCACCCTGTAACGATGTAAATATATATATCAAATGAAATAAAATGTTTAATAAACCAAAGCTTTACTTTATGTATACAAACCTCAAATTGAATCTAATCCAATAAAATTAACTTTTAATTAAATTTAGTTTTACCGTAATATTGTGTTTGGTCCATTTTCAATTATAATCAATAATCGATCCCTTGATATAAAGCAATTAGTAAATAGGATGTAGAAATTTATTACCAATGATTTTTACTTTATAATTATGTTAATATGGGATAAACAACCAAAATTTGTTTAAGTTATTTTGTATCATTAATTTGCTATAACAATCTATATGTAATTTGAAGAATTCATATCTCCCGCTTTCCCCCCTTTCCTAAGGGAGTAAGCATATTGTTGATAAAATATTTTGAGTTTAGGTTAAAACATGTAGTTTGCACGCTGTTGACACAAGATGTATTACTGTGAAATTGAACAAAAACTAAAGCCTTATACACAAATATCGGATAATATCTTTGCGGTGATTTAATGAAAACGTTAATGGAGGGTCCATAACTCTGCCAAATGATGTCTGCTTCGCCGTTAAGGGACTAATAATGTGATATACATGTATATCATATACATGTAAAACTAAAATGTCTGCCTCTCCTTAGTAGCTTGTAAGGGGGCATCTCAGAAGCTTTCTAAAATATTACTTTGCAGTATTTTTTTTTTTTAATCTCAACAAAAAAGCCTTTTAACTTGCATTATCAGCTTTAATATGTTTTTGGAGTCAGCTGGTATCGAGGAATTAAAAAAATCTTACACCAGAGATAAACTTAACACTGTTAAACCTCACATAACATCATAAACCATAGTGATATATTCTTTACTCAATCTATATGAATGTTTACAATTTCTGTTCTGTTACCCAAATGAGCATCTATTTTAACCAAACTTCCTTGTGCCCTGAGCAATAACTGTTACAAAAATACGGTATAAACCAGTAAAATGTGAGTGAACAGAAAATTAGATATGTCAACGGTAGCAGAGACGGACCTGTAACAATCCAATGAGACCGTGATCTATACACTCACCGTAGCATAGTAAACGTAGAAAAGGATGATGGCCACAAGAGCCAAAATGTAGAATACAACGGTGAAAAACAGCAGTCCTGAAACACAGACATACATTATACCATTTGGATTGTCGGAACAAAAGTTGTACTTATTAATAGGAAACATTCTCCACATCAAATATCTGCATTTCACAATTATTATACGTGTTAACCTCAGAAAACTCCAATGATGAAGATCTTCATCATTCCACATTGGTTTAGGAGAACTTTTCTGGACAAAATATTTCCACAAACAGACAAGCTGATCCCAGTTTATTACAGTAACTATGACTTTTCCTTTCCATTTGATTCCTATGAGGTTTGTTTTTTTTTCTTTACAGAAATAAATTATTAAAAGCTATAGTAATGCAAGAAAAGTGAGTACATTGTTCCAGTTTTTGGCACTGGCCTAGGAGATCCAAAACTTACCGAAGTAGTAACATTTAGACTCGGTTTCCTCATGTTTCTCCACCCAGCTTTCAGCCCAGCCATGTGCAAAATCAATAATGAGGATCAGCTGAATCAGTATGAAGAGGAAGGCGCCGATCATACCGATGACCATCCATACTGAAAAATATACACAATACCTTCCTTACTGATCATACCAATGACCATCCATACTGAAAAATATACATGATACCTATGTTACTGATCATACTGATGACCATCCATACTGAAAAAATATACACGATCCCTTGGTTACTGTTCATACCGATGACCATCCATACTGAAAAATATACACGATCCCTTGGTTACTGTTCATACCGATGACCATATGCATCCATACTGAAAAATATACACGATCCCTTTGTTACTGTTCATACCGATGACCATCCATACCGAAAAATATACACGATCCCTTGGTTACCGATCATATTGATGCATGACCATCCATACTGAAAAAATTGTCAATTCCTTTGTTACTGTGTGTACATGCATGTACAGTGTACAATATAGCACACCCTCTGATATCAACCGCAGCCTTGGGCAGGGGGATATATATAACAATGAATTATCAAACTTTTCATTTTTGGCTTAATGTATATGTACAGCTTAAGTCCAATAACAAGCCCCAATATATCCTCAGACCTGGATATTCCTTTTTGAAGACTTAAACTGCAGTGTATGTAGTGAATGTTAGTTTTTAAAAATTAAAAAAAAAATGATGTTAAAAAATATGGATATTCCTTTTTGAAGACTAAAACTGCATGTAGTGAATGTAAGTTTTTAGATTAAAAAAAAAAAAAAAACGATGTTAAAAAATATTTTTCTATTTTGATCATGTGTTATTTTAGACCTCAGTAACCCACTTGCCTGACTAATTACATTGTTTTTGTATTTATGTAACAACAAATTACACAGTAACACCCAAACTTTAATTTCCTGTAATTAATTAACCATTATTTTTCTTTCATCTTACCCTGTCCAAACTCTCCTCTGGGGATGAAGAAGGCTCCAACACAAATAGCCACAAGGATCAGTATCTTTATGGCCCAGAACCTAGAAAGACATTTGCAGACACATTTTAAAGCTGAGTTCCAGCTAGTGTTTTTTTACAAGTGTGTACTGGTACACAGTGTTTTTGGATTTTATTTCAATCAATTCAAATTGTGTATAACATACAATGCACTACTATGTGGCAGTATATTTTTAGTTAGCTATAGTCATTTTTAGCACACCACTCACACTTTTCAGTAGACAACCCTTTCTTTGCAATTTGGTGAAAAACATGAGTCTACATGCCTATTTGATATACCAAATAACAGCAGTGTATATCAAATATTTTCCATAAACAACACAGTTTTTAAAACTATTGTTATTGGTGAACAGTTGGATTCTGATTTTTTTCCTGATGCAGTTGTCAGGAAAATAAAGGTGTAAATTTCACCCTGGTGAAATAAATGAATTTGAAACACTGAGGTTCAGGTACCCTTTTCATTACCATGCATTCACCAATATACTACTTGATTAACTTAACAGGGGTTGGTCACATGCACTACAGTCTTGGTTTTAACGAGAGAAAAGCATCAGCAAGACCAAGGTTTGTGCTGGGTATTTTATAAATGGGGTCCTTTCCTAAATAAATGTGGTCCTTCTGCATAGTTAAAATGGGAATCCTGATAAGAATTGGGGTCATTTTCAGTTTCCATGCTTAAAAAAGATATAGGGATGGCTTCAACCCAAACCCTGAAGACCATGGTTTGAACCCAGAACCTTCCAAACTCTAGACGGAAGCTCAATCAATTGGCTACCTGCTTAATCAACCGAGTCTTGTTCAGATACACATTATATATATACTCCAATGGTTACATTCATTTATGCTCTCTGCCTCCTTGGAATACAGCTGTATGTCATAATGATAGAGCAGACCCAATAAGCATCAAGGATGAGACAGGACATGTACACTACATTATGTAGTGTGATCTTTAGGTGTACATCAAAGAAACATTGCGGTCATGTAACAATAAAATTTACTGACTCTAAAGTTTGGTGTCATGATCCCTTCCCCTTAATCTTCAAAAGACAGTCTTGGTATATATATCAGCCAAGAGTCAGAATGAGTGCAGAGAACAGATATTAAAAATAATGCTGCAGAAAATACTCCTTAGTAAGTGAATTTGAACAGCACAGTACGTGTATTATCTTTTTCTACACAGCGTATTGATTGTGATATAAATTCTCAACCAGGTGGAATTTTCAGTAAGTAATTATTAATTGAATCAACTAAGCTAGCTACAGTAGTACTAACCCATTCTGGATGCCAGATCTGGGATCTTTGGACGATTTCACGTTGATCATGATGATGGCAAAGAGGAGGAAGAAGGCAGCCATAGCAAAGCAGATTCTGTACACAGAGAGGTATCCGACAATGTCATCGCACATGGACTGCTTTTCTTCTGCATGTTCCGGGGATAAAATGTCAAAGGTGAAGAAGTCTTTACACAATCCAGGGATCTGTAATGATGTAAAGACTAACTAGCTAGGTAAACAAACACAATAGTTCACTAATTAGGTACACAAACAAAATAGTTCACTAGGTCACATTCCTTTTATGGTTCAATAAACATTTTTTTAATAAATTGCAGCAGTTCATTTTTCTCAATTCTATCATGTTTATTTTGTAAATATATCTATACTCTTACTTTCTTTCGATCTGACTTAAGTACAATAAAAATTAAAGAAAACAAACAAAATTTATTCCTGACATTGGCCTTGCTTCAGGATCTCGGACATTAAGCTACCGTTTTGGAAGACACAACAAAATTGAAATGAAATGAACATGTCTTTACAGTGAAATCCAATAGGTGATATGAGGCTCAATATTATAATCTGTTGAGTAAAAAACATACATATAACTCCAGTGGTCTTCACACTGAACCACACATGTTCATACCTTATCCAGTGCGCCTCGTAGTCCAGGAGCCAGGAAGATGCTGGCCACAATTGTTCCAACGATGAGAACGATGGAGTAACCGATTCGAGTGGCAGTCGAGTTCTTGCATGATGGACATGCGGCACAGCAAAGGCTACAGGCAGCACTTCCACAGCAACAGGCAAGCTGTGGCAAATAGTGAAACAGAGTGATAATGATGGACCTATTGAGATTACCTATATATTAGCTAGGATCATATTAATTTGATCACAAATTCTCTCACACTTCACAGGTGCCATGTTCATTCCCATTTTGGCTCGGGAAAACATCTAGATAAACCTGTCTTTTACCCAGGGTAGGGAAAAATATAGCTCTCACACGCTATTATTCTAAAACGTCACTATCCTCTAATACCTTCAGGTTTTGCATTGAAGCCATCCTTATATCTTTTCAAGCATAGAAACTGAAAAGGCCCCACTTGTTTTCAGGATTCCCATTTAAACTATACAGAAGGACCCCATTTATTTAGGAAAGGACGTGTACATGTCAACCCCATTTATAAAATACTCAGTACTAGTGAGCACCCTGAACTTAATGCAGTATGACCAGAGTAACATCACTAATTTCGTCACACATTGCATCTATGCTTAAGGATAACACATTGAGTAACAGATTAGCGTGACCTACAAGTGAATGTAAACAAACCGTCAATTATGGTGAACTTTTGTGGTATCTTTAGTTATTCCAATAACGCTCATAAACCGCGCATTTCTTTCTTAAGACTGCCAACAGTTATCACTTATCAAGGTGAGGAAACACACAGCATTACGGTAACAGTTACAGTACCCATTTCAGTAAAAATTCTTTTAGCCTAGCCCTCATGCAGTTTTATTTCACTTCATTTACCATTTATGATAAATGGTAAATGAAGTGAAATAAAACTGCATGAAGTCCATTCAAACATATACATCATAAACAATACAACATGGTGCATTTGTGCACAAAAAAAAATATAAATTATGTTGTCTAATATAATTAGAATTCTACTTTTTCAAAAAAAAAGTGACAAAATGTATTGCCTGGGCCTCCATTGCTTATAATGTTGAAGAGTGGAGCTATACACGGATGTACATAGAACGTCCCCAATTAATATACTGATATAGGAAAGAAACAGTTACTGGTCAAAAGTCTTTCCGCATTTGAAATGCGGCAAGACTTTTTGACTCATATCTGTATCTTGGTATTTCTATGTTATCGCAACATTGAACTGCTGTCCTTACAATGCCATCAAACAGGACATGTTGTTCTGCTAGGAACTAGGCTCCTAGTAAGTTAAAAAAATAATTACCCATGATACTTTTGTTTATGTAAATTATGACGCAAAATGATTTCACCATCAAACAATCCAACACAATCTGACTGCAGATCTGCTAAAGAAACGTTATTTTCTCAAGACATTTTCAAACTTACCGAGCCTACAATACAGCCCATGTTTCAGTATATAGAAGTTTCGATCTATCCGAGCTTAAAAGTTGTAATTTTTTGTCAAACCCTGTGACGTTTAGTCACAAGATAGCTATTTGTTTATGTTTTGCAAATGGCGCATGAGTGATGCCTAGCGTGTAAAACCAATGCCGGAAAAGGAACAAACCGGATTTTATCTGCGTCTCGCTTTCCGGAAAGTGAAAAAAAACTCAACTACACCAACAATCAAATATTGCTTCATGCTTTTCAAAAATCAATCTAAATAATACTTTTTTTACTCATAATCATTTGTTGGTTTTGTATTCTGGTGTTTCATTGTAATGGGTTTGAAGTAATCTTTATGTGAAATTTAATCAATAGATCTAATAGATTCTATTGAATCATGATATATCGTATTACTATAGCAATAACAGAGATTTTTGTAGAGTCTTTGTTAGTGTGTATGGGTGTCCTTTGAAAGAAAATGTTTAGACTTTCTCTATACAGTGGTGGTGATGATGATGATGATAATTGATTGATTGATTGATTGATGATGATGATGATGATGATGATGATGATGATGATGATGATGATGATGATGATGATGATGATGATGAGATCAAATGTGATAATGAAATGAGGATGAAAAAGTGAGTGTAAAACGTGTGAACATGTGATCAAAAGAGTGCGAAAGGGAAATACATGTTTTGTATCTATATTATTGAAATCTTTGGAAAACTAAAAGATAAAAAAAAAAATTATAAAGAGATAGATAAATAACATCACATGCAAAACGACATATTAGTTTACAGAGCCACATGCTTTATACGTCTCTGATATTTATTACACGTAGTTTTACAAGTTAGATACAAAAAATATTCATTCTCTAAAAGTGTTATTTTTCACACAGGGACCTGAGAATTTGTTACAGCTAGTTTTGGACCTAAAATATGGTGTTTAGAGTAATTTTACACATTTGGGGGGTTAAGATCAATTTTCGATAAAAATGATCCCTCAATGGTCATAATTGTTAAATTTTGCACTGTCATCTAAATACAAGCCGAAAATCAAGAGAATGAGACCAACGGACATATATTATTACGTTGTCAGCTTTTTTCAGATATTCGCATATGTTGATTCAGTGTCCTATACTTTTCGGTGACAGCGAGCTTACTAATGACGAAAATCCTTTAATTTGTTCATGCGTCCAAAACTTCATTGTTACTTCTTCAAGATTCGAATGATTGTTTACAATACACATCTGTTAAAGCATGCTAATTTTATGTCAAGGCATAGACGGCATTCCTTTCTTATTTCTTATAGTCTCTCTCTCCAACTATCTCTACTCTCCTTTTCTCACCTCCTTTTTCATTTATTCAAATATCAATTATCATTGTTAGCTGAATTATTCTCCCACTTGATGCCGTTTCTATTTAATTTATGTAACATAAAACAGTAGACGGATTTGTATAAGTTGATTACTTGTTTCCGTATTGTGAAACGTATATAATTATGAATTAAATAAAGTTTATATTATTTAAAGCTGAAAATGATAAAAACTGATCTGTGTATACGTACGCGTTAGACCCTATAAATAAATGCCAGAAAAAGGCCCGGACAAGTCGAACGTAAGTATTATAAAAGTGAAGCTGTCGTGATCAATATTGGATTGCTGCAAATCAAAGCAATTTTTAGTTCGCCACAGAAAACAGTTTAACTACTCGAAAATTTTACCCATTCTGTTTTCTCTATGTTTTTTTTAATAATCCGGAAATATTTTTCCGTTCAACTGTATGTTACATTCGGTATTGTATTCGGAATCTCTCGTCGAAATGCGGAGTCTCTCGTACATGTACATACAGACATTTAAAGTTCTATTTATAAATGTATATAGACCCTATTACAAATACATGTAGGATAATCAGGTGAAAGTGATTTGCAATAAAGATACACAGTCTAACTGTATTTAAATATAGATACAATAACAATGTACATGTATCAATCTTTTAAATACAAATAGCTCTATTCTAATACATATAATTATATAAGCTCAGATCTAAATAGACCTAGACGTCTATTTTATATTTCAAATAGATATTCCTATCTGTATCTCAAAAATATAAGAGATATCGTTATTTCTTGTCAAAATGAAGAAGAAAGATTTCTGTTATTCAAATAAAGATATCTGTATTTGAAATCGAGGTATTTAATTCAAATACAGATAAGCTAGAACTATCTGTAATTTTGATAAAACCCCAAACGACTTGCCATAAACGCCTCTTCCTGATGTAAACAATAAACAAAGGGTTTTTAGTGAAATTTGATGTACATCTACATTTATCAAATAAAATAAAAATTAGGAGTGTGATATGATGTAAAGATACATTTTGTAACAGTATCCAATGATGGATTATTTAACGACAAAAACTGAATAGTTAATTGTAAGTAGTTTTGTCAGTGCACTATATATATTCCTATAGAATATAAACTAAATGCATGTACACGTACAGTTAATATACATGTATGCATAATGTTGATCGCTTGAGGAGCATGCAAAGCTCGCGTCGCGAAACTAGAAAAAGAACTAAGCGAATCACGCGAACAAAACAAAAAACAGAACGAAATATGGACAAAAAGTAAGAACAAGACAGATAACCGTGTGAACACACTTAAAGACGAGATAGGTGAATACAATGCATCCAAGATCAACACCGAGAACAAAATTGGTAACCTCAACAAGGAAGTGAAAATAGTCGCGGAAAATATAAATGATTTCCTGACGATATCGAAAAGAATTGACAACACTCAACTGAATGTTGTGGCAAGTTGTAAAAATTCTGTTAAACTGACGACTCAAAAGGTGAAATCGATAGATGAGGAAATGCAAAGAATGAATGACGTTCTACAAGAGACACAGAATCGCGCGCACACACCCAACAACAATTGAATAAACTTGCAAAAGGACAAGACAGTAAACATAAAAGTAAACATACAAATGGCACTGAGAACATTGACCATGACAGAACTACGTTCGAAGGAGGACCTCAGCTATCCTCAATAGAAACCCACAACCGCTTTAATATTTTGAGACGTGATGACCAAGAGCCTTCTAGTGAAACCCCCAAACAGTCGTATACCTACGCTCGCGCAATACGTCCAGACACTCCACAGAATGCTGAGTTAAATCAACGGACCCCGAATGCATCAGCAGTCGCCCAACCAGCTCACCAACCCAGTCATAAAAAAGTCGACTGAAGTACAAACTGGCGTGAGGATCAATTGTAAATCAGATCAAACCAGAGGTGAAAATTGAAATTCTGATTCCGTCCAAATTAAAGTCCATTGTCCCTCGTCGGTGTGTCACCCTACTTACCAGTCGTCACATAAATTGAGCGACAAATTCGTTGGGTTTATGCCTGTTAAACAAAAACGTGTGCCTCAAGAACATAAATAAGAAACCAAAGGTGAAACTGAATTGAGATATGACGGGAAAATGTTAAGGGACGAGAATGATATTTTAAGAGGTTGGTCTCTTCATTTTCAAAATATCTTTAAAAACCATGACGTTGAAGAATTTGACGGTTGCTTCCGCAACGAGATCAAAGACCGAATTAAAATCATAAAATCGAATAGTCGTTTAGATGAAAATCTGTTTTTATATGAGGCCTTCTCGTCACAAGAAATTAACCTTATTTGTAAAATGTTGAAAACAAACAAAGCTGGTGGACATGAGGGTCTTGTATATGAACATGGGAAATATGAAGGGCAAGCTGTGATTTACCATATACAGAATCTATTCAATCTTGTTGTGAATAATGAACATATCCCCAGAGATTGGAAACAGGGCATTATGGTTACTATACACAAAGGTCATAACGCATAAGGGGAATAACGCTTTTGCCGGTATTTAAAAAAAAAAAATTTAAATGGCTGTTGCGAATAGAATTATCCATATAATCGATTCTGAAATATTCCCAAACAAGCAGCAGTCAGCCTATCAGAAGAATTTATGTAGAATTTGTACAGCGTTTAATTAACAAGAATGTGTTTATTATAATATGGAAAATGGTTCTGATGTTTATGTGTCGTTTTTAGATAGCTCAAAAGCGTTTGATACCTTGTGGCACGACGGTTTATTAGTTAAATTGTATGACATTGGCCTAACGGGTAAAGTATGGAATATTTTAAAATATATGTATACAGATGTACAGAGTTGTGTCGTGTTTCATGGCACCCTCTCTAAACCGGTTAAGATGGAGAGAGGTATCTTACAAGGCGGGGCCCTATCTGCCAAGATGTACTTATTCTTTCTTAATGAATTATTGAATGAAGTCGAAAACTGTGGTCGAGGTGCAATGATACTAGACAAAACTGCTAATATCCCAACTCAAGCAGAAGACATTTGTTTGGTGAGCACAAGTGTTACGAGTCTGCAGAAAATGTTACACATCTGTGAATTGTCGTAAATGGAGATTTTTGTATTCAATTTCTAAAAGTAAAATTGTTGTATTTTCAAACAAAAGATTTGCAGATATAAGCTGTACCGTTTATCTTTATAATAATGTATTGTTGTCAGTTGTTGCTGACATTATTCATCTTGGCATTTTATTGAATTTAAGACATATTTCGATTGAAAGAACAAAACAGGCGTGTAATAAATTAAAAAGTGGTACTATGGCCCTTTTACGTTCTGGTGCCCATCAGTGTGCTTTTAATCCATTAGCTGCGTCTAAAATTATAAAAATTAAAGTCTACCCGTCTGCACTCTACGGATGCGAACTCTGGATACTTTCAGATACCGAGTTATTGATGTTAGAAAGGGCCCAATGTTTTATTGTAAAGTCCATTCAAGGTCTTGGTAAAAGAACGAGAACTGATATGTGTACCTCTTTACTGGGTTGGACGTCTATAGAAGCTTACGTGGATATCAAAAACTTTTATTTCTAGGCAGAGTGTGCCGAATGAAAATAAGTAATAAAACCTGTAATATATTTATTGTAAGATGCTTTTTGCATACCATAAATGAACACGTCCAAAAAGGTTATATACCTGATATTGTCAGAATACTAACAAAGTACAATTTACTAGACCACTTTGATATATTATTAGATAATGGTACATTTCCGAACAAATTATACTGGAAGAAATTGGTCTATAAATCTGTTACAGACTATGAAACAAATGCTTGGTTACGAAGAATGTCTAATGATGCTGACTTTTCACGATTTTTACTACTGCACGACCGGTTAAAACCACACTGTTTATGGAAACTAGCTCTGTATCACCCAAGCTGTCTGGACAACATACGCTATATAATCAAAATCATTGTTTCCATACGAAATGAAAATACACAAACTTTATGTCATTATTGTGGATATTTTTATACAGATATTGTGAATCATGTGATTTTTCATTGTTCTTCGTCAGAAACTATCCGTGACGACTTGTGGTGTGTAATTGCGTCCATTTCAGATATTGAATTTAGTTATTACTTACACTTGATCGTTATCAGAATATGTATTCATTCACATTTTGCTTGGGGGCCCTCTGGCATACGCATTTGACAAACTTGATTTAGATCAATTTAGACTAAGTTCAGTTTTCCATATAAAAAGTATGCTGGATCTATATGGCTATGCATAGCGTTATTTATTACACGTAAATTGCCCCAGAAGTAATTGATTTTGCCATTAATTGGTATGCTTTTACAATGCGACTATTACAACTATATAAAGTAATCATTTGTACTATTTTTGTTTACTTAGTGTATATGTGTAATCTTTAACATGTGTCACATATGTCACATTTTTTTAAAAATGTAAAATCTAAATAATGAAGTTGATAGCTATTGCTGTATACATGTATATATGTATACATTTCGCCATTCGCTTCTTTGGTCGAAACTCTGAACTTTTTGATTGATATACTTTGCTTATTGTTTCACTATAATTTCATGTACTTGTATATATTCGTATTATTAGTAGGAAATAAATACAATAATAATAATAATGTGGCGTTATACCAACCTGGTAGAATTAAATATTGCCCGGGTTTTATTAAGTTTGTCATCAATAGCTATGTGTGTTATAGGACTGTAACAACATATCTGCTGAAACATTCATTGCTACTGTAAGTATAGCTATTATGAGACCGAATATATATTGCACTACACTTTTTTTGTCGGCCTTGTGCAGTTTAGTTACAATCGTATAGGTATAATACAATTGCTATTATTGTCGTTTTGATGTAGTACCTAAATTTGTCCAGAAAAATAGCGTTAGATCACAAAACGCAATCAAAGAAGCACTGTTAACACGTACTAAGTAGCGTTTTGGCACTTTTGGGAATAAATGCCGCAAATATAGAACTTTCCATCATATTTAGTATGGCCACCAATATCACAGTTGTAATGCGTACCTAAATTACAGAAACTAACAACAGTATTTGACCTAACTAACGTAGGGTTCGAATCCAGTACTGATAGATGTCTGATCACACGGGTTTTACTCCGATATCTTATCACATTAATGAATACTCACTGAGTGCTATGAAATCATTATATCTGTCAAAAATGAAAGCATTCGGTGCCGTAAGATGTCTGTTTGAACAATTTTATTTACCAACACCCCGAGATGGCGATCTGTACGTCAAATAGTCCATAAAATGCAATTTGAAAATTCAATAATCAGAGTTCTGTCCTTTATAAACTTTTAAATAGTTTACTTAATGACGTCATATGATTGTATTGTAGCGGATCTAGACCGGGTCGATCGTCTGCGACCAGATAGCTCAATTGGTTGAGCGTCCGTCTAGAGTTGGGAAGGTCCCGGGTTCGAACCCCGGTCTGGCCGTGCATTTTTCCTCTCCTGTTACATTTGGTGCCTGTGACCAAACCTTGTTTCAAGTGCTGGATGCATACTTGGCAAGGGGATACCCGAGCCTGGGTTGTAAATCGTGATGTCTCCGGGGTCGAAGACTTTGTTAAAGGAGGGAGGAATGTAGCGGATCTAGACCGGGTCGATCGAAGGTCCCGGGTTCGAACCCCGGTCTGGCCGTGCATTTTTCCTCTCCTGTTACAGTATATCGTATTCAAGGTCATGGGTCAAATCTGTTAAAACATTTAAACGACTTCTTCTGAAATACCAAAAGCCCTAGAAGCATGATATTTGCCTGAAAGGTTTCTTTGATGAAGCCGGACAAAGATTGAGAAAAGAAATGACCTTGACCCATATTCAAGGTCACAGGGGTCAAATTTGACCTAATTATGCTGTCAAAAGAACGTACAGCACAAACAATTAAAACCTAATTACACACTAACTTCACAACACAACTAAAACCGGCTAAAATGGTCGAGAGTTTCCCCGACATTGCCTAAACCATTTGACAATCCTAAAACGTGTAATAAAATTGCATATCCCGTTTGGCTTGAGATCGAGGATAAGACCTTGACCTTACTGTAGGTGGTCACCTGTCCTGCCATTTACCGGACGCGTCACACAGCCGTAGGGTCTTAGACAGCGGCTGTCAACGATATCACAATAAAGTCATGATAGAGCTGTCATAACCACATACGACGCCGTAAATCACGTGGTGTCCAAACACCTGGGCCTATTATTACAGTGGTTTTACAGTACAGTGCACCGCTTGACCGCTGACTAATGGTCGAAGGGTCAAGTAATCATGTGTTTAGTCTCCAGCTCGATCGGTAGGGACTATGTTACGATACGACTTATGTTATATTCGTTAATATTTACATTCCTAGTGAACTTGGACTCACTGTACCTACCAAAGTGCTTGAAGGTTATTTTTCGATAAACTTTCCAGTTTTCGTATAAATACATCAGTAAAGTAGTGCAGGAATTAGTCCGTTTCTCCAAACTATTTACAACCTGGGTTTTGTTTCAGTTTCCAGATCAAATACCCGTGTTGTACCGTTTATAGTGCCTAGTTGTTTTCAATACGAAAACAACTATGAATTTCATCGGAATGACGTAATCCAGTGAATGATGACGTGACACGTCTTTGAATCTTCCGCTGCATAGACTTGAACGAGTTCAATATTTTAGAAATAACGACAGAATACCTGTAAATATAGGGAATGGATCCTGTTTTGTTAAGGTTTATGGTGTATAAACCACAATGGGTCTAGAGACAAATTTGATATGAACTGCTTCGCAGAGCATTAAATTTGTCTCAAGACCCATTGAAGTTTATACCCCATAAACCTCTACAGAACAGGGTTCAATCCTTATATATTTCACAAAATAACATGAGGATCGTCAGATTTATCTTCTCCAAAAATATTAGTCCATCATTTACATATTTGTACTGAGAAATGGAAATGTTGGACAAAGAACTGTGTAATTATGTATTACATGTATACATTTCTCAATGTCTACTTCAATCTTGATCAAACTCGGTATAAATACTCTAAAGCATGGGCACTGGCACGGTCGGATTGTAGACCCTTTGGACACTTAAAGCTATATGTCTAAACTAATCAAAAGTACTGGAAGTACTGAAGGAGGCGTTACTCGGATGTTTGGACATGGTAAAAGAATGAAATGGAAATGTAATATGGGGCAGTAGGTACAGTTCTTACACCCTATATGCAGGGTAAGTTTGAGCACAGAATCCATTGTTGAGCATGAAGACGATTTTATGAAAACGACCCCTGCCTTCATTCTCTTGTACTTTTTCAAGCGTTTCCGTGAGCATGTTTCCGTTCTTCATATTTTGTCCCTTGTTTAATCAATTTGTAGTTCTAATTATATCAGTATTATCTGATTTCTCTTTCTCAACACTGCCACTAATTGGGATATGCGGAAGCCGTCGGAGAAGGGTATTCAGGTTTATTTTTGACTTGGTAGAACACAATGGATCTTTAAATTCTCCTTAATTCAATAAATAACTAATAATGTTTCTTGAACTTAACGAATGACATTTTCACCAAAGACTTAAATTTCTTGTTAATTTTGAACAAAGAATGCATTTATGGCTTAATTTTTCTACACAGAAGGAAAAATGAAATGTTTTACGAATAAGAAAGTTCGAGAAATCTTCCAACTGTACTTTCCTTCTTGAGCTGTTGTTTAACCTGACAAGTGTTAAAATAGCTGACGTTGGAGTATGTTTGTGAAAAAAGTACGACGGATCCTTATACTGCTCAAAGACGGAAGACTACTTAACCTTGCTTGTTACATGAATATGCATGTCGATGCTATTTCTTCCAGGTAATTATTGCCAAGCATGTACATTGGAGTGTTATACACACATGGCTCCTGTTACAACAGTATTTTCGGCAATATTATTCCTCAAGTCTGGCCCATATTCTCACCGATGAGTCAAAGAAAGACGAAACACCTGTATGATACAGTACAATCAATATTTGACATACGGGGTTACTGTATGAAAATATAGTCAAATGTCAAGATGCAGTCTTGGGTTTGTGTGTTTTTCATCTTTCTAGAAATCATTTAAACAAATAAACTTTATACTAATCTTCGTGTCATTTTTTAACATCGACAGCTTTAATGATCTAACCAGATCCCTTATTCTCTGTAATGTTACGAAGTGGAGACCTAAAACTAGCGTCAACATTCATGCATAAATCAACAAAATGACACTAGCACACCAGTAACACAGATAAAACACTTGAGATTTTTATTCATTCACCAAAGAAGAAAAAAACCCGTTCGAATTTAAAGGTTTTTATATATCATAATGAAACTTTGGTGGTGAATGAGTTGATAGAAAAGGTTAAACGCCTTCGAAACGATCAAAATCATTGGAGGATGTGTCCCAAGTGGAATACCACGATTGATAAAGCACGAAGAAGACAGAGAAAGGAGAAAAACAAGTATTACAATTAGTGGAACAAAATAATTGTTGGTCCCCCATGTCCCTTTTGTGGACCCCACATTACTCGCATTTCCAATACACATGCAGAGTCTTCAATGCCCCTGAACGGAAGAAAAAGAAACCACACCCTATTCTGAGAAAGGCTCATCCTTATTAGCCTCGTAGGGTAGTGCATGGGATACCGTGCAGGTCATACACAAATAATAATACAAGTTATGTGTTATCCTAACAATATAATATGCTGATTATGATGATAATATTGAGGCTTTGATTTTCTATTAAATATTCCAATAGTTTTTTAATATGAAAACATTCTGTTTCATTGACTGTTTTAACAATTTAAGAATTTGAACTCAAATATCTTCTAGTTCAACGGTAGTCTAGACAATTTGATAAAATACTAAATGTTCCGGAAGGAAAAGCGCCTTCTGCTTCATCGGCGTCACATCCACGTGAATGGGAGGTATTGACAAAAACTAGAAATGTCCCCGTCCCTTATGAAATTAGTTCGTCATGCTTATTATGTATGCAAAATTTGATGACAATCGGATCAGTAGATGGGACGCGACGGGAGGGGACCGGACATGGGTAACACTATATGCCCCCCATTTCATGACAGGGACATAAGAATCAGAGAAGAGCGGGGCGTCAACAACACCATATATTCATAACTAAAAATCGATTAAACCAGGGGCAAATATGAACAAATGAAAGACTTACACGGAGACCCCTTGAGAAAAGTACAAGAGAATAAGACCATGTGTTCTGGAAGAGTAAGCGCCTTCTGCTTCATCGACGACCGGATTGCGATGTCTAAATATTTCCGTTGCCATTAGTTCTGAAAATAATTACTATTAATCTATGTTTCTATCTCTGAATAAATCTTCGTGTTTGAATTATTTACTCACTGATATATCTTTTTTGATTTGCAATTTACAATAGACTCATTTAAGTGTTATCATGCAACATGTAAAGTTAAGGCAAACAAATAAATGCCAAGTTCTTCAAAGCGAGAACAAAGGAAGTAATAACGAATTAAGGTGGTACTGCACAATAATGTTTATGACAAATATTGACAAAATCATCGATGATAAAAGAGATTAAAAATTGACAACTCGTATCTGACAAAGAACAACTCGCCCTCTAATGTGATTATGGTTAATCGTTACTCTAAAATTATCATCACCTTGAAACAGCTGTATAGTGCAGTTTCAGTCAATATTTGGCTCGTCTGTGTCTTATTCTAAATCATAAAGGTGCTACTATCGTGTGTCTTTTTACAATCTTTAGAAACTCTGTGTTATAAGTTAATCCGTCGCCATCAATAAGACAGACATTTACACTACAGGAGACTGTTAACCTGACTTTGTACTTCATCTTTACCCTGTCCAATAATACAGTCTTGATTGATGATTTATTAATTTGTCATGATTATGACAGCAGAAAATGTCAGCAGATGACTCATCCGATTAGTAAGCTTGATATGTTGCTGTATGTGAAGGAAGGAGCCGCGGTGGCTGAGTGGTTAAGATAGTCTGGCATTCTATCACTAGACCTCAACCTCTGGGTTACGAATTCGAATCCTACGTGGGACAGTTGCCAGGTACTTACCGTAGGTTGGTGGTTTTTCTCCTGGTACTCCGGCTTTCTCCACCTCCAAAACCTGGCACGTCCGTAAATGACCCTGGCTGTTAATAGGACGTAAAACAGAACAAACCAAACCAAAGTGTGTGAAGGACGAAATGATGATACAAATTACACTAAAACAATGTTAGTGGCTGTTCATTGATTGGGTTTCAAATCAATCAAAAATGAAAAAAAAACCACTAAAATTTCATATCTGGTTTTAAGCATGACTGTATTTCTTATACTATCATAAACAAAATACGGTTGCTATAGTATACTGAAAAGAAATGTGGATACGACAGGCCTCATGAATAATTTAATTCGGGATTTTGCTTAGTTTTCACATTGACACCAAGAGCGTGCTCTTTGATAAACCTCTTCTGTTTCTTACCGATACAGTACCAAAGCCACGCCCTACTTAAAGTTTATTACTTAGAGGCTATTCAATGGTTTCCCCTTAAATATCAAAAATATATTTCACGAGTAAGGCAGATTTATATTTTCACGAGTACCAACCACCAGTGAAAATATATTTCAAATCTGCCATACGAGTGAAAAATATTTCATATTTATTGGCAAACTATTGAATCTTCTTTTAATTTCATTTTCGAAACTCCCAAAATTCTGATTTCATTTATAAAATTTGCGGTTACAACTTATCGGGACGTAGTGCGTAAGGCTTATAGAATATTAATTTTCCACAGGATGAAGTTCTATTTTTGTTCAAAATATTTCAAAAATACAAAAATATACTACTTATATTCATTAGATATCTATTAATTTCCAAAATACTATAAAGGTTTTAAATTCCCTTGCTTTATATGTTTTGATTCTAGAATAAGGAAAAAATAGTACACAATAGTCCGCCATGATAACGGACCGAAACTTATATCATCACTTATGATGATATAATATTTCTTATGTGATCACTAGTGATGATATACGATTTCTCAAGTCATCACTAATGATGATATAAGCAGTGATGATATAAAAAGTGATGATATAAGTTTTATGAAGCTGATACTTTCTGATATTTCACTGATAAAAATGTAACTATACGGTGTAGTTCTCAAGAGACCAAGTAAGCTAAAACCTGAAAACAAAATTAAAAGGTCGAACAAGCTGAAACATATAAACACTGTGAATGCGAAACGATTTTTTAGGCCAAATATAGAAATATAATATTAAACAATGGATGTGAAAAATGATGCATTATGCCTAAAAATGATAATCTGTTATTCACAGAGTATGCTTTGAAATGTTAAAAGTTGAAAACATGTTTACGCTGTATGTAGCGAAAAGATCGAACAAGCTGAAATATAAACAGTGTGAATACGAAACGATTTTATATGCTGAAATATGAAAATATGTTATTAATGAGAAAAGTATAGGTGCAAAATGACTAAAAGGGTTTAAATATGAAAATGTATTATCCACAGTGACTGTATTAAGCCGAATATAGAAATATGTTAAAAATTGTTTAACACTATGAAGCGAAAAATCGAAAAACTTAAATTCAATCTGCTGTAATACTTACAGTGACTGCATTAAGGGATCGAATAAGCTGAAACTAAAAATACGTTAAATATTGAAAACATGTTAAAATTGAAAATCTTTTAATATATTGTATGTAGCGAACAAATCGAAAACTGATATATGAAAACATGTTATTGAACAGTTTAGTTGCAAAACGATTCAATAGACTGACATATGAAAATATGCTATTCACAATGCTTGCATCAAATAAAATGAAACTAAAAATATGTTAAAAATTCAAAACTTTTATATGAAACGAAAAAGATGAAAAAAAATGAAATCAATAATAGATGCAAACGAATTCAATAGGCTAATATAAGAAAATACGTTATTCACGATGCCTGCATTAACTTCGCAAGCCAGGTGTGTACAATGAGCATTGTACATACACACTTGGCTTGCGAAGTTGTGCCTGCATTGAATGCTAGGTTGAGCTGAAAATGAAAATATGTTGCTAACAGTATCGGTAGTAAAGAGATCGAATACTGTCAGGCGAGGAATGCCTTATATTGGTCGATCTGTCTCTCAGTCTGACACAACGTTATATGTTCGCTGTGGGCGTTATATTATAAAGGTATTAGCGCCAGGTTGACATCTGGTGTTAACGACCCTCTCACGCATTGTCAACTTGACTTATATAAATTTATTGACAATTGTCACCAACTTTCTCCTAAATAATTATGTTTTTTTATTCAAATTCTTATTACTTTTCAAACAAACAACATTCTGACCACCGAAGAAATATTCGCTTGGAAAACAAAAGAAACTTCTTGATTTAAACTGAGATAACTTAGTTAATGTAAGCTTGCCGGTTGAAAGGAAAATCGACCGCGCTGAGTATGAATTGCAGACTTTGTCATGTATTTGCAGATATATGTTGTGCTTTGTAATGTGTTGTACCTGAATAATTCTTGAGTGATCTATGGAAGTTGTCACACGTGTACTGATCTTGTGAGCGAAGCTAATTGTACCGGGAACTATTTACACTAAATGAAAACACAACAGTTCAGAGTATCGACTATAACTTAGGTACAGCCACATGTATTTTACTTATTAGAAACATGAGAACTGGACACGCCTGTTATGTGTTTCATCATGAGTGACAGCCCCGTAGTATATCAACTTACCATTGAGTAAGTTACATATAGACGCTTCTATCAGCGTACGTACAAAGAAGACATGATTATTCATTTTATATTTTCTGCAAACGAAAAGCGTAAAACTTCAACACTGCGCCAAATATCGTAGGCGACGTTCATTTGCTAATCTGTGTATATATTGTACAAGCGAAGTGTGGATTTTATTATCGATTTAAAGACGAGAGGAAGACACACTAGCTTTGAATACAGGTAAGTCAGGATAAGTTCATTGTCGCTACATTGTATATTTTATACATATACAAGGTATATAATATACAAGTTTTTGAATTATTTTGTATCCTTGTATGATATGAAGGTGGACATTTTGAATAAGCTTACTTGTTGTGATTGAGAATGGTGACAAAGTTCTCATTTTGAGAACTTGATGTTAACTTGAATGTTACCAAGATTTACATGGCGGGTGTCGTCGATGAAGCAGAAGACGCTTACTCTTCCGGAACACCTGGTCTTATTCTCTTGTATTTTTACAAGATATTCCATGTAAATATATCATTTGTTCATACTTTGCCCCTAGTTTTAGCGATTTTGAGTTAGGATTATGGTCTGGATGGTTCGTTATCCTTTTATTTATTTATTTATCGTTGTATAATGAATGTTTAACTGATTTTCACTTTGTGTGTGTTGCTCATACAAACCAATCAAGATCATCAAGATATTGATTAAAAGTGGCTAAGGATGTGGTATGTGTTCAAGCTTAATAAGTGAAACCGAAAACATAAAGGTGTATTATTCGAGCGAAATTTGAACATTGTTCAATGTCAACGAAAAATATTGACCATTGATATCATATCTTTGGAAAATGTGGATATTGTGTTCCATTCAACGACACTTACATTGGATGTGTATAAGCTTCGTATTTAACACCGAATACGTGAAACCAAAAGTATAAAAAAATATAATAAATTTTTAGGACAAAACTTGAACGTTGTTTTACAATGTTATAATTGATCATTCTATATTCCATGCTATGATGACCACGTTTTTTTTCGATCAAGTTTCATATTCCTGTATGCCTAAAACATGGACCATTAAGGAATTTAGTCTTAAGACCGAATTTAAGCGTTGCTTTATTGCTCCGATGTTAATATGTTGTTGTGCGTTGGTGTAAATATAGTATATTAGATGGAAGTATAGCTAACGAATTCGTGTGTTGCACTTTCAAATGTTAATGAAAACAAGAACGCAAACTATTGAACGAATCTGTTGTATACCTGGAAAAAGTGGATGGTATATTAAAGTGTATGTCTCCAACTTTCATATAGAGTTTAATCCTCTATACCTTATTCCGAGAAAGCGAAATAGTATTATAGAATTATCGAATAGGAATGTTGTGTTGCAGTTTCTATATTAAGATGTTGATACACGTAGATGTAAGATGTAAGAAAAAGTGTTTTTCTCCTGCCCACACCCCTCCAACAACCTAGGTGGAGTATAAAATGGTCTGGGGTGTTGCAGTATCTGTGCTGTAGCATTCAAGTGAGGTGGCACTCTTAGAGATGCCGTTGGAAACACGAACCCACTATTAACAGAACACAATTCATCTCCAGCACACACACAAACATACACACACACACATTTGGAGATATTAGCCATGTGGTATAGGACAAGTAGTTAGCGCCTGATAAGGCAGCTCCTGTGAACTCATCAGAATTGTATATGATGGAACTGTATGTGTTAATTGTAATTATTATATGATAATTGTATATCTATGTACTGTAAAGCGCTTAACAGTGGCTTATATTACCTAGATAAGGCGCTATATCAAATGTTGTATATTATTATTATTATTATTAAATACAGCCAAACTCTGTCTTTAAAGGATACCAAGGAGACAGAGCAAATGTGTCATTAATATCGATATATATCGATAATTTCAATATTTCTCCAAATCGGAAATCGGCTCCTGTTTAAGGATCCTCCATCATTTACCCGCCAGGACACTATTTCTTTGTCTGTTCAATGGGTTTGCAAGATTACACGCTAACCGAAATAATACGATGACGTCATTGAAAGAGCGATTACACAGCATTTGGATTAACACAGATTTACAAAATATAAATTACAGATGAAAGCCGTTCATTTAAAACACATCGGTATGTTCAGTTTGGTTGAGTTTTGTTTTGTTTTACGTCCTTTTATCATCAATGCTCAATCAAGGATCACCTCTGTTGTGTATATTTTGGAAGCCGCGGTTTGGTCGTGTAAGCCTTCTTGCGATACTCTGGAACTTGTGCCGATTTAAAGTGCTATCACACTGAACCATTACCTCAGTATAACATGCAACCCGGTCACATTATACTTTGGTAGGTCTCGGCCAGGGGACATAACCCGTAGCCTCCCTCACATAGGCGAACGCTCAAATTAAGGCCAAAAGTGAGGTAGTGTCACGGCAGACATTAGGAAGGGAGAATTATTTTGAAAGAAAAGAAACTTCAGTCGCCTCTTAAGATTATACAATGGGGGCAGCAGGTTCATTTGTTGCGCCCTACGCCCACCGGCACGATCACCGGAGAAATTATGCAACCACTTCATGACTGCATATAAATATACGTTAATTGCTTGAACGCAATTCATTTTTATTATGAAAGGTTCGAGTGTCAGGATTTTGTTCATTGCCATTTTCTAAACTGATTGTAGCGTTGGAGTTTTAATATATACAAAATCATGTTTCATTGAAGTTTTTGCCTTTTTTGATATACGATAGCGGTATATCATCACATATCTTTCAACACGGATTTGGCTGGCATATATGGGATGTTTCAATTGCATGCGGTACGTGCATGCCTAAGATATGACTCTGGGGTACGCCATGCAACCTCTAAAAGCGTTTATGCTGTAAATTACACGATTTGGCCTCCGGGCGAAGATTTATTATAAATAATGCGGTTTTGGCTATCGCAGTCGTCGTGTACTGTGTGCATAACGGATGTAACTTTATTTATTTAAAGAGGCAATTCAGTGAAGTTTGTTTAATTTTTTTATAATATCGCCAGATATTGTATGAACTTGTAGTTCTGTTCTCCATATGAACTATCATACCGATATTTTGACAGGCCGTATTTGCCGTTTTCTTAATAACAAAAAAAAAAATTGTTAATCGTACATCCCAAAAAATAAAGAGACCCTGTTTACAAGTTTCTCTGAGCATTTTGATCCCACGAGCATGCGCCGACCTGTCACATGTATGTAATTTAAAGTAAGAATATTGCACTCATCTCATTACGTTTCAGGTACATTATATGAGTTCCTTATCAAAAGCACATTCTCTACATCACCTCTATAGCTGAAATTCGTGACGATTTTTTATCTTACGCAACACTACCCGTACCATTCCAGCTGCGAGCTACCAATGATATATATTTGATTGATTTGATTTACAATTTCTCATTAATCCTAACGCCTATTATAATTGTTTAAAATGTATCTCATACATCCTTACTATAAGATAGAAATGTGTGTGAAATCAAACATACCAGGATTCATTTTTTTACAAGACACGCATGTATACTGTACACGTATTCGCGCGAGGGGGCGCGGTATTTCGTGCTATATTTCATGTCGTTATATTTGACACGAGCTTTCCCAATAATTAAACTCCACACACTAGACATTGGTTACATGGTATCTAATTATCAAGTACGGAATCATTTGTCTGAAAGTATGTATTTAGTATACAGAACTAGTTTAATTTTATTTCTAAATCCATAAATTAAAGGGGTTTTACGCACCTGACCCTTCTGCTTCTACATTAGTTTAGAAATTTTGGATTCCCGCCTTTTGGCCCCTAGCATCACTGAAGAGTCCTAGGAGGACGAAACATCTGTATGATGCAGTTTAAATCATTTTTTTCGGCATACTGTATCTATTACTAAATTTAAAATGTGCAGCATATGGGTGTGTTTCGTCATCTTCTAGTTAAATGAAAAATAAAGTTGGTTGGCTGAATTGCCTCTTTAAGATACGTTAAGCTATTGGCGATCACTACTATCTGTGATAGATATATAGTAGTAGTGGCGGGGTGGTATTCGAGAGAGGTAAAATAATTATCTGACAAGCATTTCATAGTGATATAGGTCCGTGCCTTATCCCTGTGTTGGCGACGTCACGTAAGGATGTAAAACAGTTATTGGTTTTCTATCAGGCGTCTCATAGAAACGGAAACAACAGATAGGTACATTTGTAAATGAAAAGTGCATCGCTGGTTCTTTAAACATTCGCTTAGTCATCAATATCATTTAAATGCTAATTTTATCGAATTAACAACAAAACTAGTCGTAACAAATTATCATGCCCCTGTGGTAATAATACGCGGTTTGCAAAACTTTCAAAGCTGGTCATTGTTGAGAGCAACAAATCGTGACATTTAACAGACAGAAATACCCCCGATAGATTTGATTACGAAATAAACTTCTATAGGTTATTTATAAGTCTATTACGGATGAGAATCGTGCTAACGGACAATATGTACGTACATGTAGCCTGTAGATCTACATGCACTCTCTCTGTTCAATATACTGATATTTGTTTGACCTACATAACTTTCTGACTCATTAACTGTTTGAACAAGTGCTACGGCTATGGCGTAATCTGGAATATTTTGTCCGGCTCCATCATTTTTGTTTGCCGATATGATTGAACCTTTCTATAGGCCTACTTATTGTCTGGAGTATTGTTTAAACAGATTCGTTCCACTTGTTGATGTCACACATGGTGATGTTCCACATGGTGTTGTTACACATGGTGATGTAAAAATAAGATATCCGACAACGTTCATATATACCCTGTAGTAAAGGCTTGATTTGCTTACCTTCGTTATACATACAGACTTTGGTTTCTATACAATATAACTTCGTTATATTTCCCCTCGTTCCTATACAGAAAAGGCTTGATTTTACTTACCTACGTTTTATTGCCCTTTTTTCCATTCACTTAAACTTCGATATAATGCCCCTCGTTTCTGCACAGTAAAATCACGATATACAGCCGCAGTAAACTTTCGATATACGGCAACAGTAAAATTACGATATATAGCCACAGTAAAATATCAATATACAGCCAGAGTAAAATCTCGATATAAAGCCACAGTAAAATATCGATATACAGCCACAGTAAAATCACTATATAGAGCCACAGTTAAATCTCGATATATAGCCACAGTAAAATCTCAATATACAGCCAGAGTAAAATCTCGATATACAACTACAGTTAAATATCGATATACAGTCACAGTAAAATCTCGATATAAAGCCACAGTAAAATATCGATATACAGCCACAGTTAAATCTCTATATACAGCCACAGTAAAATCACTATATAGAGCCACAGTTAAATCTCGATATATAGCCACAATAAAATCTCGATATACAACTACAGTAAAATATCGATATACAGCCACAGTAATATCTTGATATATAGCCACAGTAAAATATCGATATACAGCCACAATTAAATCTCGATATACAGCCACAGTAAAATCACGATATACAGCCATAGTAAAATCACGATTTACAGCCACAGTAAAATCTCGATATACAGCTACAGTTAAATATCGATATACAGTCACAGTAAAATCTCGATATACAGCCACATTTTAATCTCGATATACAGCCACAGTAAAATCACAATATACAGCCACATTTTAATCTCGATATACAGCCACAGTAAAATCACAATATACAGCCACAATAAAATCACGATATACAGCCATAGTAAAATCACGATATACAGCCACAATAAAATCACGATATACAGCCACAGTAAAATCTCGATAAATAGCCACAGTAAAATCACGATATATAGCCACAGTTAAATCACGATATACAGTCACAGCAAAATCTTGATATACAGCCACAGTAAAATATCGATATTTCCCCACGATGTATTCACCAAATCGTTTCACCTCTAATACATTTTATTGCAAGGTTGTCCTCGTATGAATTCCTTTATACACTTTCGTCAATTTGCCGACAAACCCCTCACTTGATTCCAACATTTCTTTGGACAAATGTCGGCAGTATAACGACATTTTATATACATATGATGGCATTATAACGAAATTTTACTGTAGAATATCATTTTATTTCGCGCATCATAGATATATCAAAAATCTATCCTACCAATACAGTACGGATATATCTATCCACTTATTTATGCGTGTACGTATATGCCTTAATGGATTTCACGCATTATCGATTGAATCGGTACGTAACCTATCCGACTAAATATACTGCATACATGTTGTAGGTTATCAAAGTAGTCTGTATGTCAGGTTTATCCACATATATACATAAGGTAAAAATAATTAGTTAGTTCGTAGTATTAATCTACTTAATGATATGTAATATCAATTCAACAATTATGACATAATATCAACACGCACGTGCTTAGCGGAGGCGGTATATTTATGTGTGCGACGCGACAGATGGTGAGAAATCAGTATAACGTGAGGTCTAAGCATTCCACGTGATGGTGTTTTATATACGTGACACAAGCATCCGGGATCAATGAAAAGTGGTGACACTGATCGTTTCCTTCAGTCTGATTCACACAGTTATTTGTTTATGATATTCGTTAACCAATCGGGTACCGCCGGCACTTCCCGTATTTTATCGTTTACGGAAAGTGCCGACGGTTCCCGATTGCTGCATTATACCCCAGGGGCCAAGGGCGCCTTTTTAAGGTAGGTTGACACCCCACTCCCCCCCCCCCCCCTGCTGTCAAAGGGTGGCCTATTTTTTCATAAGTATGGACCTTCTAGAGTATATTTCAGCTGGCCACCCCTCTGGGAAATCCACTGGAGATTTTTTGTGGGGTCATATACATACTACCCCGGCAAATCAAATGGCAGTTTTAAAAAAGGGGGGTAGGGGTACAGAAATTGCTGTATCATTTCTAAACCTCTTCGGATGAATAATTAGATGGTATATATAGATCACATTTGCATCACTTAAAATTTTCTAATATAAACGTTACAATATGACCTCCATTTTGAAGGTCAAAGGTCAAATATTTCCAAAAAGTATCGTTTTTTCCCTTAAATTACTCTTTATTGTTCATTGTCTTTTCAATGAAAATACAGAAATTGATCAACTAACTTGTTTTAATTGTGCTATGGGTAACATACCACTATATTTTCTATATCTTTGTCCTAGTAATTCAGTTAGGAAGAATATGGTAGCCCTTTGTTATGTATATATATTGTTATTAAAACTGAAATTACAGATTACGGGGTTAGGGTTCAGAAATAAGTATAACTCATGCTATAGTTACTCCTCACATTAATGAATGGTACTTATATGGTGATTATGCATTACCCATCCTTTTTATTTTATTTATTTTTTCATAATTTTGTTGAACAGTACTGTCAAGGTCATATCAATGTCAAAGGTCAAAATTCAAATATAATTAACCTTAAAAGACAGATTATTCCTAGTGCAACTCCACTAAGCATAATTTAGCTGATCTCATTTAAACAGTAGGAGGGATAGGAAATCTTAAAACCATTTCTAGATGGTATATATAATGTATGCATCACTTCTAACTCGTGATGTATAACTGTCTTTACTTGACCTTGATTTTTAAGGTAATAATGTGTATATAGGTGTCCCCCTCTCTAAACCAGTATACATTGTACATAGGCGTCCCTCTCTCTACACCAGTATATATAGGTGTTCCCAGAGGGGTGGTCAGCTGAAATATACTCTAGAAGGTCTATACTTATGAAAAAAATAGGCCACCCTTTGACAGCAGGGGGTGCTCACTTAACCCCTCTGGCCCCTGGGGTATTAACGTTCTATCACGCCACGCAGGACTCGAACCCATGGCCAAGTGGCGGAGGGGTAATGGTCGAAGCGTCGTAAACGGTATTTATTTGTCAGATTCTTTAATGAAAAATAAATAACTTTATAGATTTTTGTTTAAATAAAATCTTTTCTTATTCACGTTACATACTTAACTCCTAAAGAGATTTATTCATTCTATCGTCGTCAAGATGTTTTGTTAAATGTTGTTAAATGTATATATTAAGTACATCTTATGTATGACAAGGGAGGCTACTGTGCACTACCTCTGGAGTAAGTCTGTTCTATAGTCTACGTTTATATTTTGTATACCTCTTCTGAGTTATCCATATATAAAAACAACAAAAGACTACCCCGCGGCCCCTGTGTATAAATGTTCAAGATTAGTTTTAGAAAAATTGCGATAGCATTGATGTCTTACACTCAGTTTCAGGTTTTCTTGTGGTTTTTTATTGTGTGTGGGGTTTTATTTTTTGTGGTTTTTGTTGTTGTTTTTTCCATAAATATTACCATAAGCCAATAAGTATCTTACAGTGCTTAAGTAGATAAAAAGATGAAGAGATTTACATTTCCGTACATCCGCTCTAAACAACATCAATTAGTAACCGGTCAATCTGATTAAAATAATATCTTGATCTCCGCGCCGTTCCGTAAACTTCTCTCTGTTGCGTTAAGATCTGAGAAAATCTCTAGGGGGTCATGTCCCGATGACCTTTTGCATAAGCCAATCAAATTACTACTGTCAGAATCATTTGTCCGTTTAGTCATTTCGTCACCAAAAAGGTGATGTTAAATAATGTGACGAAATGACTTGCTGCAAGATGACAGGTCATTGGAAAATAAGTAAAGAGGCGACAAAGGAACGCGACCTCAGTTATGGGATGTTGTCAGATGCTTGTAAAACGGAGTGAGAACAAGGATCTGTATTTCAATCAGATTGTAATCCGGTATGTCGGTGTAGGAGGAGGGGGTATCCTAATAATTGCCATAAAACCCTGTGTCAGGGGTTATGGGGTTAAAACTCATAAAACACGTAGTGGTTGTTTTCACATCGTATTTGTCACAGAAAGTGCAAATGCATCGTCGGAAATCCACGGTACACTTCTCTGGCGGATGCAAACGTCAGAGAAGTGTACCGTGGGTTTCCGACGATGGTGCAAATGATGTGTACAGATATCGGCTACATGTGTAAAATCTGCAAAATGTCATTGAACCCATGGCTAACGGTTCTGTAGAGACTTTGTTGTTGATGGGTTTACATTATACATTGTATTATACATTACCCGTGTTAATGTGTCGGTTAATGGACTTTGTTGAGGTAACTTACCTGTAGTAGAATTACTTAATGGACTGTCATTTCTCCTATAGACTGTAAAAGTTCTCCGGGGGTCAAGTTAACACTTACTGTTAGATATTTCTGGTGTCTGAACAGAGGCAGACGTCAACAATAAATCGCAAAACGAGTCAGGCCCAAAAAAGTTGTGTTCGTCCTGAAGAGGTTTGGAAATACACAAAAACAATCACGGCATTGTGACAGAGAACAAGAACAGTAGAAGGGAGATAACTCTTGCGGACTTAAACAACAACATGCAACAATTAGATGCAGGCGCGTTGATGTCTTCTTCTGATTCCAATCAGGTAGGTTACGGTGACACATACTTAGGAGTGTTGGTTTTACCGCCCCCATGATTCGTCCGTTATAAACACCAAAACATTACCTCCCCTTATATTATATAATGACCCAGGAATTATGTGTTCCACAGCTTACTTGACGTTGGAAGTTAACTACCGTAAACAATGGTAGGTTTCGTGCTTGCCTATTGAACCACGAAAATAAGTCCATTGTTTTAAATCAATGCAAAACTATGAAACCCGTCAGGAATAAAAAAATCTTATTTTTTTTCATAAATCTTATATTACACATTCGTGTAAACGCGCTCGTGTCATCACTCCTATTCAACGTCTGATAATTACCTGGTGGGGCGATACAAAAACTAAATCATTTATCCGGTCGGTTTTAAGAAACTTATTCTGTCCCAGTGATTGTCCATTTTGTCAAAAATCATCACACTTTCATAAACTGTACTAATAAGCATTCAGTATGGTAAAAAACATATTTTAGTTTTAATTTTCTCAAAACCGATATATATGAATATTTCACATCATTTTTTCAATAGACTTGTTGTTATCTAATTTTACAATTGATGCGATACGAAGTCAACGGCAAAATTAAACAATAACAACAAACAAAACGTAGTTTGTAGGAGCTACCTACACACACTCCGTGTAACCGACTGGCTAATGCCATTCTAGAACTTTATGAACAGTTATCGGCGTGTTTGTACTGCCATCAGGATCATAACAAAATCTGACCGAAACTACTTATTATTGATCTGTATTCGGATTACTTCGCCCTTTTCCGTCGCATGCTCGTAAACAAAGGCAACACTTCGGGGACATTTCCTGTAATCTTTGAAGACCGGGCGTGATTCGTTTAGTTGATCTGTTGTGACGTCACTTAAAATGTTGCCCCCCCCCCCCCTCACTTATCACATCACCACTGCATTACCGTTGTCCTCCCCCCTCCTCCTCCTCACCACACCTGCAACAAGCGTTGTCATCGACCTCTCCCCTCATCCTCCTCTTGTATGTAATGCATACGCCAACATACCTTGTCTCCGACATACATACCCCAACACACCCTGTATCCTGCACACATACGTAAACATACCTTGTCTCCGACAGCCATACACCAAACATACCCTGTATCCTGCACACATACGCATACATACCTTGTCTCCGACACACATACACCAAACATACCCTGTATCCTGCACACATACGCATACATACCTTGTCTCCGACATACATACCCCAACACACCCTGTATCCTGCACACATACGTAAACATACCTTGTCTCCGACAGCCATACACCAAACATACCCTGTATCCTGCACACATACGCATACATACCTTGTCTCCGACACACATACACCAACATACCCTGTACCCTGCATACACGCGCACAATCACGCGTACACACCACACATAGCACGATACACATTAATTGAATTAATTAAGTGTTGATTTGACGTTAAACAAAATAAAACCAACCATGCATGACGCTCAGCATTAAGGGTTACCACAACAACTTGTTAATCCGTCATTATAATACTACAATGTATTACAAGGTACCTTCGGAACGGTATTCAGATGAGGTGCCCTCTAAAATAGGCATCATGTTTATACATACAAGTATAAATTGTTACATGGTGGTGGTGGCAATTAAGGTTCTGTCATCACATAGTGAGATAATATTGTCAACATAGCGAGATAACTGTACCATATAGCGAGATAATACAACGACATAGCGAGATAAAACAGTCGACATAGCGAGATAATTTAATGCGTCCGTTTGGGAAGTCGCTATCGCGACATCTCGCTGCATTAGATCAGAAAAAACTCAAAACCAATTTTGTTTTTACAAATGATCTATTATATTAGATAGTAAATATGTAATGTGTTTAAATTACATGTACAATGTACGCCTACAGAATATACTGTCAGAACGCATCCGATAGCGAAAACGTCATCACACATGTGTGTGGGGAGCCTTGTAGCCCTGATCCCGCGTCGTACCAGCCCCCACACATGTGTGTACACAAACATGTACGCTAACAAACGCTATCACCAGTTCGCCTTACACACAAACACACCACTATACAACACCGGCACGCGTCCTGTTCTCGCTTAAGACGCAACTTTTTAAATAATTGTAAACAATCATACTACGTGCAACGTATCTAAAACGACCCGGAACTGGCTACCATCTGATATTTGTGACGTCGCTGCATGTCGTGATTATAAGCGTTGACACATGAGATAAGGGGGTCAAACTATCGCATCATTATTATCTAAGGCACGGACCGGAAACGGGGATTTAAAACGGACAAGTATGCCCGTCATGTGTTTTGTTGTTTATATACGTTGACATTGAACCATGCCTTTACCATACCATGTGTTATGGGGAGTGGGCTCCCACACACGTTGTGTTTTGGATATCAGTTACCAGTTCTAAGGATAATAACGGTCTTGCTGTGTTGTGATTAATTTATAATACAAAGCCATTTATCGCGGAAAGCATTGGAATTACCATGTCGAAAACGGTGAGTGTGTTAATCTGTTTTTGTCACATATTTGATCACGCGGGCCGAGCTATAAAACGAAAGTGTTAGGTATGAAGGCCTACCTTTACATGGCTTATCGCCTCGTTTAAATATACAGTAATGTAGTCTATTTATAGTGAAGATTTTGAGATACGCCTTCCTCTAACTAGTAACAACTCGGCGCCCTACTCCGATGGCGGTGCCCCTGTTGAAAGTAAACTGCATCGTGTAACTTCTTCCCTCGAAACATTTTAACACACATATGTATGGAACGCCATAGCCTCCTGACGATGTTGCCTTGGTGTTTCTGATTTAATTATCGGCCCAGATTTTCAACCCGCGTCAGCTGTACTAAAGATTAAATCATGTTCTTTTTCTTATAGGTACATACCGAAATATATTGTTGATCTTGGGTTCATATACATTTAGGCCTACCTGGCATTTAACCACATGGATTTGTAAGATTAATGTTTTTAACCACAGGGGTTTGTAAAATCAATATTTAAATCAATCACTTCTGTATACGTCCCTGGGTAAGATGACTGTTTCTTTTACCACAGGGATTTGTAAGATCAATGTTGATATGATATTGAAAGTCATCACTATAGTTTTATGTATATCTGGACTCGATTTATTCATTACCATCACTCTTACAAACCCCTGTGATTGAACTGTACACTGATTGAGGGCGTAAATAGTAACCCACTGTCTAATTATAAATCGTTACTAGGACTAATATTAATGTCGTTATCAAGACATCGTACAGTAGGCCTATCTCGTTAACATCGTAACAAGACTATATGTTGGTAATATAGCGATTTTGTTTCTCTTTATAGACTAATAATCTCGTTAGTAGACGCTATATCTCGTTAACTGGCTAAGATTGTCGTTATAAAGACTAATCATTATCTCTTTATAGTGACCCACAGAAAGTATTTTATATCGCCATAAGGACTAGATGTTCCCGACCGCGTTATACAGACTTCATATCTCGATAACGATATGGTACTTCATTTAGTAAAGACTAATTCTCTCTTAATAATAACTATATATTCCAGAATGAAAGTTATATCGCTATAATACAGACCTGCTATCTCGTTATATCGATATGGTATTTCATTATAAGACTAACTATCTCGATATGCATCACTAATCTTCTCTTTATAATGACAAATTGACTCATCACATGGATTTTGAATGAATTTCTAATGATTTCGCAATCTGATTAAAATACATATCATTGTTCTCACTCTGTTTTACAAGAATATATCGACATCCATCCCATAAGAGGTCCTATTCTCCATTTCTGGTGACCTTTGTCGTCTCTTTACTTTACACTAGTTTTGGTGACGAAATGTCTAAACGTACACAAACGATAATGCAAGATTTGTCGCCTCAAAATCAAATCTGATTAAAATACAGATCCTTGTTCTCACTCCGCCGTTTTACAAGCATCTGACAACATCCCATAAGAGGTCACGTTCAGATGACCTTTGTCGCCTCTTTACTTAACACTAAAATAATTTTCCAATGACCTGTCATTTTGCAGCAAGTCATTTCGTCACATTATTCCACATACACGTTTTGGTGACGAAATGACTAAACGTACACAAACGATAATGCAAGATTTGTCGGCACAAAATCCACATTTGAAAATCTGAAAGTAGTAATTTTACTGGCTAATGGAAAAAAATCATCTGAACGTGACCTCCTATGGGATGTCCTCAGATCTTGACGCAGCAGAGAAAAGTTATCGGAACGGAGCGGATATCAAGATATGGTAATAACCAGATTGAATGATTTCGTTATAAAAGCTTATCGTCTCATTATATTGAATATCCATTATAAGGACTAGCTATGTCTTTACGTTACGACGTTTTGCCTCATTGTAAAGACTTTGGCCGGTATGAAAACTTTTATCTCGGTACAAAAAATAATGTTCTCGTTATAACGACTTCACATCTGGTTATTGTGACTGATAACTTCGCTATAACGATAACGTATTTCTTATAAAGACTCTCTCGAAATAAGGACTGCTTACAGACTTGTCAGTACCTTGTTATAACGACTTTTTGTTTCGTCAAACAGACTTGTCAGTACCTTGTTATAACGACTTTTTGTTTCGTCAAACAGACTTGTCAGTACCTTGTTATATCGACTTTTTATTTCGTTACACAGACTTGTCAGTACCTTGTTATAACGACTTTTTTTTTCGTTACACAGACTTGTCAGTACCTTGTTATACCGACTTTTTGTTTCGTCAAACAGACTTGTCTGTACCTTGTTATAACGACTTTTTATTTCGTTACACAGACTAGTCAGTACCTTGTTATAACAATTTTTTGTTTCGTTACACAGACTTGTCAGTACCTTGTTATATCGACTTTTTATTTCGTTACACAGACTTGTCAGTACCTTGTTATATCGACTTTTTATTTCGTTACACAGACTTGTCAGTACCTTGTTATAACGACTTTTTATTTCGGTACACAGACTTTTCAGTACCTTGTTATAACGACTCCATATAATTGTATTAGTAAATATTGTTATACAGTTTACCCTCGTTGTGTTATGACTTATTATCATTTTTTAACATGAAAAATAAATATTTGGATTTCTCGCCAACCGTAAGAATGAAAGTATAAGCTTATGAGTAATAATAATGAAGTAGCGACTACAAACATTGAACAACTCATTCTTTCCACTGTATGACTCTATACATGTAGTCCTATATTATACATTATTTGTTTACAATTATTCATCTGTAGGTTATCTTGTGATTTTTAACGTCTATTTTTAGATATTTACATTTTTATTATCACGTCGCGGTTCGGCAAATAGCAATAATGTAAATACCCGATAATAAACGTTAAAAATCACGATATACCCGCACGAAGGCATTATGTTTCATATGTTTTACTCAAAACGTCATGCATTCGCATCTGGTATGTGAAACTGTATATATATTTAGCCTTCCTACCTGATATAGTAGGACAGGAAAGCGAAAATACAGTTTCACAAATAAGATGCAAATGCCCGTGTTAAAAGTAAACACGAAATATCCTCGAATATATCAGCCCGAGGGTCGGCAGCCAGAGAGCTGTTGAATTGTTAGTTGAGGATTGGCAGGGGGGTGGGGGCATGAAAACTGTCACACGAACAACTTTTTTCAATGAATATACATGAACTCCGACATCAGATCAATTGTTTAACCAATGATGCAGTATGAGTTTAAAGGGGCATCCCGGGGAAGTCTACAATGAAGTTCTTGAATGTACATGCTGTCTGCACTACCAGATACATTTTCCTGGTATTTCAATATTCAAAGTCCAATCAAAATGTGTTTATTAGCAACTTGCAAAATTGCATTCCTCGGGAAAGCCCGATAAAAATAGCGCTGATCACGCGTCAGGTGACAGCGTTCTCGGTCAATTTGACGAAGGGGTCCAAGAGGGGACGCGTAATGTATTTACATGTACGTCCGATGATGAACCAGACACAAAGTCCGTGTATAAATTTATTGAATCACATTTACGTTTAACAGTGTCATGTGGGTTTCCGATGATGACAACCATAGGGCAAAACTTAATTTCTGTAAAAAGTTATCTTCACGAATCCTCATTCAGAACCATTTCACAAAAGGTGTGCATTGAAAAGTACAAAAATAAAATGAAATGATTCCGAATTTTTTTATACAACTCGATGTCTTGAAGATTTTTTTTCAGATTATCTATAAATTCATCTAAAATCTATCCAACTTTCAGCGTCAACATACTTTAACACTTACAATTATATATGTATGACGGAAGTCCGTGCACTCATATGACGCACCACGCACTAAACATGTAGAATACATGTATAATATATATATCAAATTTGGAACTTGTCGAGAAGATAATTGTCCAATACTTAATCCATTTATATATGTTATGATTCATTTTACTTTTTTATGTAAAATTTAAAGGTTCGTTAACTTTTTTAACACAACTGCAGACATGGGACATACATGTACAGATGTATATGATTTTTTTTTATGAATTAATGACTTCACTTATATAATGCATGTATTTTTATTCATATCAAATTAAATACCGGGGTCCAAACCCGATAATATTTGTATAATCCGTATTTTATAGATAAGGTATGACAAGAATTTTTTATCCGCACATGATGACATAAATTTATTCATATTGTCCAAATTGAATCTATATACATTAAACTCAATCGCCCTATACCGGCGTTTTACAACGTAACACCCCAATACGGTTTTTCTTGTATGTGAAAAGGTCTTCTCTTCAGCAATATAATTCAATAATGCCGTTTTACTGGAATATTATAAAGGGAATATTACAATACACGCTTTCAAGTTTTACACACGCATTTCATGTAACGGAGGAATGAAAGAGTTATCCCTTGGGAGGCCCCAAAACCAAATCAAAACTGTGTCACCGGCTATCCAGAAGAAAACTGTAACATGCAAACAATTGGGCTGTTAGTCTCTCCCTTGAATACTTCCCATCCCTCATTATGCTTCCGTAATATAATCCTTACGTCGAAGTTTGACCATACGGCCACTTTTCGCCTGGTAGTTACATGTAGGTCACGCGGATCGCCATTTTTTGTTTACCGATGTAGCTTGTTATGCGCATGCGTTATCATATGTGATGCAAAAAAATTTACATGTCCAAATCGTTGATCAACGAATAGTGATTCCCTTTTTAAATTATTAATTAAAAATTTTGAGAACATATTTCAGCGTAAATCGCCCATAAATTTTCCACAAGAGTATACATTTAATTCATATATACAATAATTCTAAATAAGCATAAAAAAATATAGTTTTACCGTGATGCCTCTTTAAGTTGGGGGAGATTTCTGAATGTCATTTACAAGTGTGACCACAAGAAAATCAGATATTAAGTGTGCTGATCAGGTATGACGTACTTCCGGCGGCTATAGTGCGTGTCTCAGTATATGGATGGGTCCGGAATACGTTAGTGGTTCAGATCAACAACCCGCAAAATAAAACGCCACATTAAGGTTGCACTACTCATGAAAATATATTTTCGGATTTTTGTTTTAATTAAGGAGTCATGCTACGTTTTATGGGTGATTTAGGTTAACTCCTTTAAAAGTTTACCAGAAGCACTTATCAATTTGCATAAAGATTTACTACATGGTTCATACAGAAGATGAAAAGTGCTTGAATAGGGGTCAGTGCTTGAAAAGTGACGGAATTCGCTTACAAATGATTAAAAAATGCTTAAATTTATAATTAACAGCTGTTAACATGCATTTTTTCAGACTTCAAATAATGATTAAAAAACATTACGAGAACATATTAAAAGATCAAAGTCGTCGATTATACCGCTATTCCTTGCAAATTTGGACAAAAATACACTTTGAAAATTGAAAACAAATGCTTCAAAAATGCTGGAAAAGTGCTTGAATTTCTATGCGAAACATCTCTATGAACCATGTACTACAAAACCGATTGAATGATTCGGCCCCTTGTGTCTCTAATCTTGGTGTGAAACTCAGAACAAATATATAAGTTTGTGTGGCCTCGCCGTCATATAATTTATGAGAACACATCGACACTTCCTTGTAAAGTTAATTCCTTTTCTCCAAAGAAATATTACTAAGTCTGTACCGGAACTATCTGCTGCGTGATTTTTATTATTCACACGTATACGTGGAATTCACACAAACGACAAGGTTATAGTCTATATGATATTCCGCGCTATTATAATTTACATCCAGAATAAATTTGTTTACCGGTTATATTCAAAAGGCCATTGACCGGGAG
Source organism: Mimachlamys varia (assembly GCA_947623455.1). Lineage (NCBI taxonomy): Eukaryota > Metazoa > Mollusca > Bivalvia > Pectinida > Pectinidae > Mimachlamys > Mimachlamys varia. The sequence goes on from OX392540.1 coordinate 35,429,706, forward strand.
TCTGAGCTTTGACAGAGATTGACGCTTGTGCTTAGGATATCAACACTTAAAGAGGCATCACGGTAAAACTATATTTTTTTATGCTTATTTAGAATTATTGTATATATGAATCAAACGTATAATCTTATGGAAAATACATGGGCGATTTACGCTGAAATATGTTCCCAAAAACTTTAATCAATAATTAAAAAAGGGAATCACTATTCGTTGATCAACGATTTGGACATGTAAATTTTTTTCGTCACATATGATAACGCATGCGCATAACAAGCTACATCGGTAAACAAAAAATGGCGATCCGCGTGACCTACATGTAACTACCAGGCGAAAAGTGGCCGTATGGTCAAACTTCGACGTAAGGATTATATTACGGAAGCATAATGAGGGATGGGAAGTATTCAAGGGAGAAACTAACAGCCAAATTGTTTGCATGTTACAGTTTTCTTCTGGATAGTCGGTGACACAGTTTTGTTTTGGTTTTGGGGCCTCCCAAGGGATAACTCTTTCATTCCTCTGTTACATGAAATGCGTGTGTAAAACTTGAAAACGTGTTTTGCAATATTCCCTTTATAATATTCCAGTAAAACGGCATAATTGAAATATATTGCTGAAGAGAAAGACCTTTTCATATACAAGAAAACCCGTATGGGGGAGGGGGGTTACGTTGTAAAACGCCGGCATAGGTGCGATTGAGTTTAATGTATAATTACATACAGATTCAATTTGGACAAAATGAATTAATTTATGTCCTCATGTGCGGATAAAAAATGCTTGTCATACCTAATCTATAAAATACGGATTGTACAAATAGTATCGGGTTTGGACCCCGGTATTGAATTTGATATGAATAAAAATATATGCAATATATAAGTGAAGTCATTATTTATAAAAAAAAAATCATATATATGTCCCATGTATGCAGTTGTGTTGAAAATGTTAACGAACCTTTAAATTTACATAAAAAAAGTAAAATGAAAACGGAGCTATCATAACGTATACAAATGGATTAAGTATTGGACAATTATTGTCTCGACAAGTTCCAAATTTGATATATATATTATACATGTGTTCTACATGTTTTGTGCGTGGTGCGTCATATGAATGAACGGACTTCCCTGATACATAATTGTAAGTGTTAAAGTATGTTGACGCTGAAAGTTGGATAGATTTTAGATGAATATATAGATAGTCTGAAAAAAAAATCTTCAAGACATCGAGTTGTATAAAAAAAATCGGAATAATTTCATTTTATTTTTGTACTTTAAAATGCATGCACACCTTTTGTGAAATGGTTCTAAATGAGGATTCGTGAAGATAACTTTTTACAGAAATTAAGGTTTGCCCTATGGTTGTCATCGTCGGAAACCCACATGACACTGTTAAACGTACAATGTAAGAGTGCAGTCTGGCGATGCATGGTTGTATCCAGGTACTGATGTCGATAAATGATGCATAGATGTCGACATAAATTTCTTCATATGAATATCGTGTGTAATTAACGTCTGATTATTAATGTGAATATGATTCAAAAAATGTATACACGGATTTTGTGTCTGGTTCATCATCATCCTCGATATCCAGGGGTTACGATCACCTATGTAATCTACACCCCTGGAATATAACATGGCAAAATTGAAAGCTCCCGGGTCTGCCACCTAGCGGTCGGTGTGCGTTGTGTACTTTGAATCACGTAATCACCGACCAATCAAAATTGCGTGTAACAAAACGGCTTCTGCAATGAATGTAAACAAGGAAGAACATCTCATTCGGTTGATCTATGAAAAATTCAAGCTTGATCAAATTAGACAGCATCAGGAAACGGCGATCGACGCACTGAGTCCTTGCCGTAAATGGTGTCGTTGAAGATTGTTCTTCTCTGTTTTACTGGTAAAGATCCATGACACAGTCGACACTGTGCCATGTTTGTTTACATTTTTTTCTGTCCCATTAGTACAGCGCGTGATCAAATGTAAGGTGCGCTCTGATTGGACGCAGCCAGACCTAGCTGCATCCAATGAAAATTCTCGTCGCGGGATTTACGAAATGTGGTCTATATATGCCAAGGGTGAAGATGAGTATGCGGATCGTAACCCTTGGCTAGCGAAGATGGTTCATCATCGGACCTATACATTACGCGTCCCCTCCCTTTGGGCCCCTCGTCGACTTGCGACAAAATAGTCACCTGACTGACGCGTGATCAGCGCTATTTTTATCGGGCTTTCCCGAGGAATGCAATTTTTCAAGTGGCTAATAAACACATTTTGAGTGGACTTTGAATATTGAAATAACAGGAAAATGTATCTGGTAGTGCAGACAGCATGTACATTAAAGAACTTCATTGTAGACTTCCCCGGGATGCCCCTTTAACGCGATCTTAAATCAGGGAAGTGCGGAGAAACATTCGGGGATGAAGCTGACTGACATAGACATAGGTAGATTGATAAGACAAAACAAAAATAATATATGTCGTAATTTAGTTACCCAATGCTTAAATATACAATCAAAACTGGCGGAATGAAAAAATAATACAGTAGAACATTGACATGTGCAAAGCAAATAGATGGTCGGTTGGTGCAGTGGATTGCGCACCTGCCTTTCACCAAGGCGGCCGGGGTTCGATTCCCCGACCGGACATGAGAAGGTATAGGGGGGTCACCTGCCCGACCACGTGGGTTTTCTCCGGGTACTCCAGTTTCCTCCCACATTAAGACCCCTCGCGCGCTAACATCCGGGCTAACAAGAGTGATTAATATCAGTTCGATAACTTGTTTCATAAGTGATGTAAAATAAATAAAGTTTATATTTTTTATATTGTATAAAGGGATTTAAACAAAATTCATTGAGGTATTATGCTGTATCTGCAAATCCAAGTGACAAATGCAACGAAACACATTACATCGAGTAAATGGCAAAATATCGGAGTTTCACTCTATCAACATATACTAGAAATGACAAGGGTATCATGTATTCGCAAGATTTACCCCTTTCTTTGCATGTGGAAAAGGGACATTATATCGAAGTGTTATTGAATTAATTTAAACAGATTTTTTTCTGTATTTATTCGGAATTCCAGAATATTAAAGTGTATATGTGAAGCGATTACGTCACACAGACGTCGATTTCTTTGTACATTTGTAGTTATTGCTTTGTTGGGCCAACCCATTCGGAGCACTTCTCGATTACAACATCCTATGGACCGAGGTGTTCCGATTGGGTAGCAACCTTGACATAGACAGAATGAACATCACTTTTAATTGCCATGGAGATTTAGCATGCGTATCTAAAATGGAATCTTCATGAAAGCATGGATTTTCGTTTAAACAGTGGAAGCCCTCCTTACACCAATCCCCCTACACATTTGTACCGTAAATTTCTCAAACGAGAATAATGATTAGGCCAAGCTAAAATAAAGGTGTGTTTCCTGTTCTTGTTCAAACTAAGATCAGTGTTTTATTTTGCAAACAGGGGTCTAGACTTTCAACAATAAATATAACATTAATTAAGGTTGGCAAGACAAATATCCGAGTATGTCATTAATGCCTCCGTCTACAGCGAGAGTTGTAACAAGGGAGGCGACTCTGGTGAAACGAGGTAATTAGAGGCATTACACACATATAATGATTTATTTGGCCTTCAGATCATGGTTATTATTTGTTGTTGTCTTACAAGTTGGCACGAATGTGAAAACTACACGTCACAAACATGTGAATGCATTATGTTTCACTTACACAGCCGTTTCTGCTCGTTCAGCATCTTTATGCTTCGTAGTCTGATAAAAGCATTCGATATTTTCCGTCGCATACTATATCACCGAAACGGCCAGTCGTGGTCTAATTGTACAGAAGTTGGGGTCAGAAACATTTAGAAGTGTTTGGGACTGGTGTTAGTATAAGAGGAATCCCACATGTTGTATTGAGTGAGAGTAAGTTTGCCGTTCTTTTTAACAGTTCGTGTACATGCACGGTTTGTGTGGCGATTGAAGTAATGGCAGCGATCAATTTACAATTTATGTTCATGGGTCCTTTTTGTAAATATTGCCGAAAACTTTGGGTCCCACAATGTTAAATTGAAGTATTATCAGAATTTCTACGAGTCCTTTCATAAGTTAATGAGTACTGGACTCGGGACTCGCACGTAGATTGATCACTGTAATGGCTGTTTTGTATTGTGTACAACATTTGGTTAGGTTTGTTCTATTAACAGCAAGGGTCATTGAAGGACGTGTATGATTTTGATGGTGGAGGAAAGTCGAGTTCCCGAAAAAACCAACGACCTACCTGGCAACCGACCGAAATAGGCCACAAACCTGCATTACATAGGTGGAGGGCTAGTTGTAGTAACATTCATACATTTTAACCACTTGACCACCACGGCCCTGTGTACAGCGTAAACCATATTGTATAAAACAGTTTAGTTTTAATCGGTTGGTTTCGGTTTTTTAACGTCCTAGCTTTTAACAGTCAAGTTCGTCCGGTCACATACTGACAACGGGTGAACCACCCTGCACAGTATACTGCCCGGTTACATTATACTGACGGGTGAACCACTCAGCACAGCATCCCACCCGGTAACATTATACTGACAACGGGTGAACAATCAAGCACAGCATCCCTCCCGGTCATCTTTAACGGATAACGGGTGAACCACCCAGCGCAGCATCCCAACCGGTCACATTATACTGACAACGTGTGAACCACACAACACAGCATCCCGCCCGGTCATATTATACTGACAACGGGTGAACAACCAAGCACAGCATCCCTCCCGGTCATCTTAAACGGATAACGGGTGAACCGCCCAGCGCAGCATCCCAACCGGTCACATTATACTGACAACGTGTGAACCACCCAGCAAAGCATCCCGCCTGGTCACATTATACTGACAACGGGTGAACCACCCAGCACAGCATCCCGCCCGGTCACATTATACTGACAACGGGTTAACCACCCAGCACAGCGTTCCCCCCGGTCACATTATACTGACAACGGGTTAACCACCCAGCACAGCATTCCTCCCGGTCACATTATACTGACAACGGGTGAACCACCCATGCAGCACAGAATCCCTCCCGGTCACATTATACTGACATCGGGTTAGCAAGTTGTTTTCGTTAACCTTCAATGCTAAATGTCAAGCAGATAACCACATATACAAACTACAGACTTCGGATTGTTTCGGCAACGATGGACAGAGCCTATAGCATTCCTCACAGGGACGAAAAAAAAAGATAAGATATGGTAACAAATATCGGCGCCTCTTACGAATCATTTCTTAAACCATATGTACACGACAGAATTATAATCTAAAACGTATTGGAAAAAAATCAAAGACATTCTGTAAACGATACATTTTTGCATTCACTTGGTTGGCTTATTCCATTTTAATATGTATGGCGAAAATTCTCCAAATTGTTTTTAAGGTATGATATCCAAGTTCAAATTCAGCAGAAATCTATGAAAATTTCCTTAAGTTAAGGAACGTTGATGAAACCGGGGCCATTACTGGTTCTTTCAAGTTCTTTCTAATTTGATATTGTCCGCGCCGTAACTTTTTAACCGTTGAATATATCTTGATATATGAAAAATGAAGTTTAGACGAACCTCGTTATCTTGAAACTCGAAGACTCCATTTAATTCGAAATATTTGCACGGTCCCGGCCAAGTTTTACAATAAAAATCAAACTCCTCTGTAACTCGCGTAACTCGAATACTTTGATAACTCAGTTTCCCATGGTCCTGTCGACTTCGAGTTAACGAGGGTCGACTGTACATGTATCACACAACGAGAGTGATTGTGTGCTGTCATTAGGTCATTGTGATATTGACCCAAAGGTCATGAACTGGTTGTAACTTAAAAAATTTTAAAGAGGGAGACATGCGTTTTTGATCACAGATGCCATATTTCACACCCTTAACATAATTTTAAAGTTCAACTTTAACGCCTATATTGTTTCTAGACATAAATGAAAAGTGAAGCAGCATGTGTTTATCCGTAACACGTATAGCAGCACTCGGGCCGTGTTGATAAACGGATTGTTTTGACATTAGTTTATATGGGATAGCGATGGTTTCGCTGACATTTGATAAAATGAACCAAATTATTTATATTAAATTGCTGGTATAAAAGTCAACTGAGATTCATTATTGACAAAAACATTGGGAATGTGAAAACGAATAATTGCCTGTTTATTTCACCTAGTTGACAATCTCATATGGGGATTGGCTAGTATTTGAAACACTGATCATTTACTTGCAATTGAGGTGAAACGCCATAATGAATGCGTTCATGTTTTGACCACATCTTTCATCAAAGCTTTATGTACTTTCAGAAGAAAACCAGTAGGTCGTCGGTAAAAGACGCCAATGATGTTGACGAGTTACTGCCCTTGACATTTTCCGGAAGTCCTTCCCCTAACGACGTCTTTGACGAAACGCCCTCTATCGAGGAGATGGAGAAGAACGGCAAACAACTAACGGAGTCGGATTCAGACCCTTGGGAACAGAGCGCTGGACTTAACATCATGAACGAGAAACGTAACCAGTTTAAACCTACACATAAACCGGAAGTGAGTCGCTCCATGTCGTTAGAAGACCCGGATATTCGATGTGGTTTTGGACCTTACAAACCTGATATATTACAGAAGTTTAACAATCCCAAGTGTCTACTAGCTTTTCTCTCATTCTTCGCATTCATTCAAGGTAAGTGTTTGATTACTTTTGTATGCAATTGTATATTAAAGTAGCCCTCAATTTCCTCAAATCCTGCCTCCATGTCTCGTGTGGGGACATAGCCCAATGCTATATGAAATTCGAACAATTGAAACCCAAGGACTCTGCTGACGCTGACGGAAATTATGAGTTTTTAGTGATATAAATCTTGATTGGATAAATAAATATTCAATTCACATATGTATTTTTGTATGTGTTGTTGCATAGTCGACTTTTGTTGTCAGCACCCCCAAAACTCTCAATTACCAAATGTTTTTCGATAAATTGACAAAATGAAATCATTCAAATGTTTTAAAACCAGAGCATTAAATAAGGTTTGAGTACAAAATCCATGTTTGAGCATGAAGATGAGTTATATTCGTACTACATGTTGGCCCGGCACAGGAGGCACAGAAATTGTCCACGGTAAACGAATGCACTTGGACCAAAACATAGACAGAGCAAAAAATCCTCAGTTTCGGAGGAGAAATTAACAACATATCAAGATCAAAATGCCCTTATTCAGGGTTCGCGCATGGTATTATCCCTAGATAAATGGGGCCCTTCTGCATAGTTAAAATGGGAATCCTAAATATTAGCGGGATCGTTTTCGGTTTCTATGCTTGATATAGGGATGGCTTCCACGCAAATCCTGCTTATTTCACGCGTCCACTAAATCATATAACGTGGCTTTACATCTTCACATGTACTAAAATTGTTTAAGAAATAAGTAACACAAACTAGCAATAGTCAGCAATTTAGTTTCGGCCAGGTACGGCTGGATCCTCAAACTACACATTGTCAGATTTTCCAGAGGTGAGACTCGGTCCAAAGTGCTTGGTGTTTTCGTTCAGGTTAAACTGGTTCAACCGGAAGCGCGAATGTACCCATGGTTTCATGAATATGTGCCCGGAAGATATGTTTTTTTATATGACTGTTCCATGTAAGTGATATTTGAAGATATCTGGCCCCGGTTTCATCAACGTTCCTTAACTGAAGGAAACTCCTTAACTGAAAATCTCCATAGGAAAGCATTAAAGAATTTAAGGAAATTTCCTTAACTAAGGATTTCCCCCTTAAATTCTGTAATGCTTTCCTATGGAGATGTTTAAGTTAAGGAGTTTCCTTAAGTTAAGGAACGTTGATGAAACCAGGGTCATGTGTGTCGCTTGAAAATATTTTAAAAAGTTGAAATTCTGTATATTGTATTTCATTGACTTCCTCAAATTCCCTAAAATTATCCGGAACCTAGGAATTAATTTTAGAGTTACAAATATAGAAACGCTGATTGGGTGATTTAGTCGTGGGAGGCCTTCAAGATAAAAAAGTACCATCAAGCATTTACACAACATTATCATCCAAGCAATTTAGATAAGGAGCTTACGTAATCAGCCGAGTACTTTGTTGAACATTCATAGTTAATTAAGATAATACAACGCTGCCTACAGGGAACTTGTCTCAGGAGAGCACTCAAAGTAAGTCTCAAAATTAGTTTCCTAGAATAGCTGCTTTCTACAGTGGGCGTATACGGTAACCCGATTATAAGGATTAGACAAATCGTAGTCTATTCTGTCAGTCAATAGGGATGGTCTCTCGAACGAATCTAACTTTATTCTTGCTGATAAACGCGTCAAATAGGAACTTTTGTCATAACTTTTGGAGCCATTTGATGTTTTTAGGACGCTTTTTTTCTTAGCAATACATCTTATTTCCATAAATGTTCTCATTACATTACAGTCGATGTCCTTATATATATCATTCATTTCGATATTCCATTCGTGTATGTATACGATTTAACTAAGCATTCAAATTGTAATATCATCTTAAAGGCACTAAAACAATATTTGGAATGAAATTCCCAAGTCAGTTTGAAATTTATAAATATAACGTGTACTTCCGGTTCATCGCCGCATGCGGTCGTGATTGACAGTAAATATTAATATTTGTCAGTATATTGTTTCAAACTGTGCTGAGACGATTTTTTTTAATTTTTTTTAACAGGTTTTGTTGTCAATGGTATAAACAATGTGAACACGTCGACAATAGAACGGCGCTTCGGTCTGCCGAGTTCAAAGGTCGGCAGCATTTCCAGTGCCTATGACGTATCAGCAGCTATAGTTGGTTTGGTGATCAGCTACTTCGGCTCTGGTCGGAACAAGCCGAAGTTTTTGTCGTTAGCGGCCGGAAGTATGGCTATCGGATCCTTCGTGATGACTTTACCACATTTTACCACGGGACTGTATATGTGGGGTGAAAATGTCCGGGCGGTCTGCAGCGGTGAGTTAAGACTTAGAGATAACATAAAAAAAACTCCTTTGAATGATCGTCCAAAGGCCCAAACCGCGCCTAGTCTACGGAACCTTAACCAAGCACAAACACTATCCAACAATTGCCATGTAATTTAAAGAATATTCTTTTAACGTGTAGCTTAAGGCTGTTTCTCCTGAATGAGAAACATGAAGAACGTTCCGTAGTATTTGTTTTCTGGTTTTTTTTTGTTATGGCAGTTTTTAAGCTTTCACTTTTGAAACCAATTTTGACGATTAAATTTCAATTGCTTTTAGTTGTTGTTTTTTTCGAAATCACATATAGTACAAATGAATTTGGGAAACAATCTTTTTAGAATTTCAACTTTGATTCGATTTTGTATTACCAGATGGGTAATAGTAACATTGAATCCCATATGCAGGCAAAGTAAGGTAACTCATACATCCCTGGAATTTCATAATTAACTATTCCAACCTTTGTATTAGGTGAGTTCAAACGTGTCTTCAGCGGTGAATGAGTTATGTACATGTATACATTTGTAATGTCGTGATTGTAGAAATGACGGAACCCAATACGTGCAGTACAAATGAGAGCCTGCAACACTATCTCTACGTATTTCTCCTAGGACAGGCCTTACATGGAGTGGGCGGGACCACACTCTACATTGTGGGCGTGTCTTTGATGGATGACAGCGTGCCAGCCACATCTTCTCCCATGTATATTGGTAGGCATGATTTTTAACATACCCGGTCACATACTTAATGTGCACGTGACGAATTATGAATATTGTAGGCGTGCCTGATTCTTATTTGTTGTTGATGTATAACTCAAGTATAATTGTGGCTTTTGTGACTGAAAAACGTAACATAATGTGGTCGTGTCTTACGAACCTCTGTGTGAATGAACAGTGAAAATCTAACGAACAGTCTCTGGCAGTTAACAATGAAGATGATGTCGGCGTATTTAACGAACCAGCTATGGGCGTGTACAATGAACAAAATGACATGTGTATTTAACTCCTTCACTACCTTTTGCCCGCCCCCGTTTTTACGCCTTCGCTACGTTTTGTTCTGCCCTTTTTATTGCTGTTAATGTTTTAGATATATTTTACGCTTTTGTTATGTTTGGCTTCGCTTTTTTCATTGTTGTTTATTTTTCAGATATATTTAATGCCTTTGCTACGTTTGGCCCCGCCCTTTTTATTGTTGTTTATTTTTTAGGTCTATTTTACGCCTTTGCTACGTTTGGCCCCGCCCTTATTAATTGATCTTTATTTTCCAAGTCTTTTTTTACGCCTTTCCTATGTTTGGCCCCACCCTTTTTAATTGATCTTTATTTTTTAGGTATATTTTACGCCTTTGCTATGTTTGGCCCCGCCCTTTTTAATTGAGGTTTTTTATTTTAGGTATATTTTACGCCTTCGCTACGTTTGGCCCCGCCCTCGGATACATTATCGGAGGTCAGATGTTGAACGTGTATGTGGACTTCAATGAACCAGCAGGTAACAGGTAACTTGTGCTTCTTACTCTTTGGTTTATTCACGTTTTATGCACGCTGGGTTTTATTTCCTTATTTACATTACTGTGCATTTGCTCTTGATACCTTGTTTTGTGTTAGCCTGTGTTTGCACATTTAAGTACCTGTCACAAAGTGAATATAAGATTTGATAAAGTAAAGCTTGTGGAACTTTAAAACTTAATGATGAGATGAAGTAGGTCAATTATTATTAACGACAGATTTATGAAAAAACAAAAACAAAAACAAACAAACAAATCCGCGGCGCAAGATTCGGATTCAAACCCTTGGCTGCGAGAGTAATCTTGGCTAATTTCTAAATGTGAGAACGTTTACTTGGATGTGACCTTAATTTACATGGCGGTGGATGTTGTCGACGAAGTAGAAGACACCCTCTTCAGGAGCACCTGGTCTTATTCTCTTCTACTTTTCAAAGGTCTCTTTGTATGTTTCCTTTGTTCATAATATTGCCTCTAGTGTAATCGATTCGGAGTTCAGATATGGTTTTGTTGGCGCTTCGATATTCTATTGTTTTTCTCACATTGAGGAAATGGTGTCTGATTTTGTGACCTAGATTTACATTGCACAAGTCGTGGAGGAAGCAGGAGACACACACGCTTCCGAAACACCTGATTTAATTCTCTTGTTCTTTTCAAAGGATCTCTGTGTATATCTTTCCTTTGTTCATATATTGTCCCTAGTTTAAACGATTTTGAGTTAAGATTATGGTTTTGTTGACGCTTCGGTGTCCTTTGATTCTTTTTTTTGCAATAAGCTTATACTGTTAAACTATTGTGTCCTAACCCTATTAGATTTCTTTGTGCGTTAAGGTCTAGTAACAGCTACATGTAGGATCATTTAAGGACGTGCTAGATTTTCGTAGATAAGGAAAGCCATACCAGAGTTCTCGGATAAAAAAACCCCACTGACCAATGACCAGTACATGGTGTCTGCCCCATTACAAGCCTATACTCAATCCTTCTACAGTTTGGCCGTTGTCAGTATAATGTGACTGCCCCATACAAGCCTATACTCAATCCTTCTACAGTTTGACCGTTGTCAGTATAATGTGACTGCCCCATACAAGCCTATACTCAATCCTTCTACAGTTTGGCCGTTGTCAGTATAATGTGACTGCCCCATACAAGCCTATACTCAATCCTTCTACAGTTTGGCCGTTGTCAGTATAATGTGACTGCCCCATACAAGCCTATACTCAATCCTTCTACAGTTTGGCCGTTGTCAGTATAATGTGACTGCCCCATACAAGCCTATACTCAATCCTTCTACAGTTTGACCGTTGTCAGTATAATGTGACTGCCCCATACAAGCCTATACTCAATCCTTCTACAGTTTGGCCGTTGTCAGTATAATGTGACTGCCCCATACAAGCCTATACTCAATCCTTCTACAGTTTGGCCGTTGTCAGTATAATGTGACTGCCCCATACAAGCCTATACTCAATCCTTCTACTGTTTGACCGTTGTCAGTATAATGTGACTGCCCCATACAAGCCTATACTCAATCCTTCTACAGTTTGACCGTTGTCAGTATAATGTGACTGCCCCATACAAGCCTATACTCAATCCTTCTACAGTTTGACCGTTGTCAGTATAATGTGACTGCCCCATACAAGCCTATACTCAATCCTTCTACAGTTTGACCGTTGTCAGTATAATGTGACTGCCCCATACAAGCCTATACTCAATCCTTCTACAGTTTGACCGTTGTCAGTATAATGTGACTGCCCCATACAAGCCTATACTCAATCCTTCTACAGTTTGACCGTTGTCAGTATAATGTGACTGCCCCATACAAGCCTATACTCAATCCTTCTACAGTTTGGCCGTTGTCAGTATAATGTGACTGCCCCATACAAGCCTTTACTCAATCCTTCTACTGTTTGGCCGTTGTCAGTATAATGTGACTGCCCCATACAAGCCTATACTCAATCCTTCTATTGTTTGCCCGTTGTCAGTATAATGTGACTGCCCCATACAAGCCTTTACTCAATCCTTCTACAGTTTGGCCGTTGTCAGTATAATGTGACCAGGTGGGGTGTTCTGCTCGGGGACTTCGGCAGTATACTTCAGTGTGGTAGCACTTTAAATTGGCAAAAGATCCGGACTATCGCAAGAAGGCTTACATTAATATATCGAAGCCTTCCAAATACACACGCTCTCAACACACATCATACCCACTTCGCATACACCGGGAGGCCGTTCTTAAATGACCATGGCTGTTAATAGGACGAGAAAACAATCAACCAACAAACAATCTTCTACAGAAATCAGTTATATCAAAGTAGGTAGGTATATAATTGAATTAGGGGTGGGGGGGGGGGGGGGGAGGGGGGCAGAATGTAGTGGGATAGTGATCCCTACTTTAAAGAACTCATCCGGCTTAATACATGGTCGAGTTGACTAAAGTTATATGATCGCCATATTTTGCCTCATTGAATACTATTCTGTATCTTTAAGTTATGTGAAGATGAATGTTATTGAGTATGCTCATTAGTGTGTTTACTTGTTGTGATTGACATTGATACTCGGTTCTCATTTTGAGAACTTGATGTTTAAATGGATGTGACAAAGATTTGCATGACGGGTGTCGTCGATGAAGCAGAAGACGCTTACTCTTCTGGAACACGTACCTGGTCTTATTCTCTTGTACTTTTACAAGGGTCTCGATGTTAATCTTTCCTTTGTTCATATTTTGTCCCTGGTTTAATCGATTTTGAGTTCGGATTATGATGTTGTTAACGCTTCGGTATTTTCTAATTTATTTACATAGGGACAGGGATGTTATTAAGAACCCTGATTACAGATAATTGTTTGGAGCTAACTTAATTAATCATCTGCATTGTATTACATTTGTTTTAAAACGACTCTAATTTTATCAATCAATGAACTATTTAAATGATGACGAAACTAATTACACAATCACTTGACCTTCTATTAGTTTTAATTAAGACCATCATCTCCCAATAACTTTCTGTTAATTAGTTTAAAACTAATTCAGTTTAGATTCATTAAGGAAGCAGCATTTTTCATGCAATCGTGTTCCTGTGTGATTTTTGACAATATTTTTTTCAGAGACTGATTCTATTTAAAGCACAATAATTATTTTGTCCACGAATTCTAATTGGTTTGTAATATTCATGATTTAGTAATAAAGTAATTTAAATAAGCGACCAATTGCCTTCATGTGCCTTCGTGTATGAACATATCAATTCATTTGATATCAAACGAAATTTTAGTCTTGATTTATTTTGAGATCTGAAGCAAATCTTGTATTTTAAGCCACAATCCGTGTACCGTATTTGATCTAATGAGCGGAAATGGCGCTAGTAGTCGAAAGAAGGGGCGCCCATATTAGGACATGGGGCTTCCTTATCTCAAATATGGTACTGTATTTCCATTCGATAACATCAAACACACCCGATACATCTCCTTGTTTACCTTTCCATTGGCTGGACAAGGGCTGACATAATTAAACACTGCGTAGGAAAATGATAAATCAATAGCTGTTGACATGGACGGTTTGATAACAGTGCTTCAAGATATAGTCCCTTTATTCATTCCTAAAATATACCTGGATTTTAGATTTTTGGTACACTGTTTACGACAACATAACATGTTTACGTTTGTGCAACCTACGCGTGTACTGAGGTGCAAATTGAGGTTAACTTAAAAGTAGTTCCTGGGAATAAATACATGCGCTTTATCGGGCGATGATTTATTGAGTTGACCACATTATCTGGGACATTACAGAATACAAGTGTTTTACCATGCCTATGTTATGGTAATATGAAGGAAAGTTGTTTAGCATATGTTATGTGGTATTAAATACAGGTCATTCGCTACTGAGTGTTGGCCTGGGTTTCTTTTTAACCTCAGCCGGTTAACTTTTATCTGTAATCATGCGCACTATTTGTGAAAAGGACATAAAAGATGTAATAAAACACTTTTGAAATTAATGTTATCATGTTTTTGAAACTTAATATCAAATGTTTAATTATAATATTTGGTTAAATTTGCATACAGCTGCAGTGAGTGCCGTGTTTATCAGATGAAGCCTACACTCACTTTAATTAGTCCACTCCATCGGAATCACATTTCTCCGTTGAAACGCTTTTAAGAAGCATTTTATACGACTCGTTAATATTTATACGAGTCATATTTTAATCAAAACAATATTTGACCTAGTTCCGCTGATTCATCAACATATGTGTGACGTGTTAAGTCTGCTCCCTGGCCTGGTCCCATGAAACAATCTTAGACTTAAGATTGAGCTTAGCCAATCATGTATGACGTTACTTTTTGAAACGTTTATCGTGATTGGCTAAGTCAAAACTTAAGACAAATTTAGACTTAAGATTATTTCATGATCCTGGGACCTGGTGGTAGTCTGTCATGTTACTCAGACCTGTGTTTCAGTCGACGTGATAAACAATTATAGGTCTCCTCTGTAGTAACGACAATAAAATCTTGATCCTATATCGGCACCAGATTGAAACAAACAAATCTTGGTTGGATGTGTATTACTCATTCGTATAAGTTATAGACAACTGTACTTATGGCAATGTGAACGCATATATGTTCAGATGATAATAAGAACAAATTGGTTTGGTTTGATTGTTTTACGCCCTATAAACAGCTATTAAGGACGGTCTCCCGGTGTTTGCGATGTGCATGCTTGTGTATCTAGGATGCAGCGTTATGTTCGTGAAGCCTTCTTGTGATAGTCGTATACTCCCGGAGTCCCCCAACAAAACACCCCACCCGGTCACATTACACTAACTACGGGCGAATCAGTAGTTCCACTCCCATAATGCTGAGTGTCAAGCAGGGAATAGTAACTACCATTGTTAAATACACTGGCATGTCTCGGCCTGGGGGCAGAACCCATAGCCTTCCTAACAAGGGCGAACACTCAACTAAATGCCAAAAGTGAGGTAGTGTCAATGGAGGAGACATTAGGAAGAAGAAAATTAAATAGAAACCCGAATTGAGTCGCCTCCTATGGTCATGCAATGGGGGCAGCAGGTATAATTCTTACGCCCTAACTACTCGCATATGTTAAGATGAGAGTAAGTAACTGAACAAGAACATTATAGAAATGATCCAGAATGTCCATCAAGTGCCAGCAATCAATTTTGTTATCTCAGTGCTGCCCCTGATTCTATAGGGATCATGTATTGGTCGTCTTAAACTCATTCACCCTTGAAGTTTCATAATGTATTCAAACCTTTCAATTGTAAGATTTCAAATGTGTCCCCATGGATGAAGGTGTTAATGGTACGCAGTAGGATAATGTAGGTCGTCTGTCTCCTCGTTATTAGCGGAGGTAGGATACAGTAGGTCGCCTGTCTCCCCGTTCTTACAGGAGGTAGGGCACAGTAGGTCGTCTGTTTCCCCGTTCTTACAGGAGGTAGGATACTGTAGGTCGTCTGTCTCGCCGTTTTACAGGAGGTAGGATACAGTAGGTCGTCTGTCTCCCCGTTCTTACAGGAGGTAGGATACAGTAGGTCGTCTGTCTCCTCGAGCTTACAGGGGGCTAAACAATAGTGTCACAGGCGCAGTAGGTTACAGTAGGTCGTCTGTCTCGCCGTTTTACAGGAGGTAGGATACAGTAGGTCGTCTGTCTCCCTGTTCTTACAGGAGGTAGGATACAGTAGGTCGTCTGTCTCATCGAGCTTACAGGGGGCTAAACAATAGTGTCACAGGCGCAGTAGGATAAGTAGGTCGTCTGTCTCCCCGTCCTTACAGGAGGTAGGATACAGTAGGTCGTCTGTCTCCCCGTTCTTACAGGAGGTAGGATACAGTAGGTCGTCTGTCTCCTCGAGCTTACAGGGGACTAAACAATAGTGTCACAGGCGCAGTAGGATACAGTAGGTCGCCTGTCTCCCCGTTCTTACAGGAGGTAGGGCACAGTAGGTCGTCTGTCTCCCCGTTCTTACAGGAGGTAGGATACTGTAGGTCGTCTGTCTCGCCGTTTTACAGGAGGTAGGATACAGTAGGTCGTATGTCTCCCCGTTCTTACAGGAGGAAGGATACAGTAGGTCGTCTGTCTCCTCGAGCTTACAGGGGGCTAAACAATAGTGTCACAGGCGCAGTAGGATACAGTAGGTCGTCTGTCTCGCCGTTTTACAGGAGGTAGGATACAGTAGGTCGTCTGTCTCCCCGTTCTTACAGGAGGTAGGATACAGTAGGTCGTCTGTCTCCTCGAGCTTACAGGGGGCTAAACAATAGTGTCACAGGAGCAGTAGGATACAGTAGGTCGTCTGTCTCCCCGTCCTTACAGGAGGTAGGATACAGTAGGTCGTCTGTCGCCCCGTTCTAACAGGAGGTAGGATACAGTAGGTCGTCTGTCTCCTCGAGCTTACAGGGGGCTAAACATTAGTGTCACAGGCGCAGTAGGATACAGTAGGTCGTCTGTCTCGCCGTTTTACAGGAGGTAGGATACAGTAGGTCGTCTGTCTCCTCGTTCTTACAGGAGGTAGGGTACAGTAGGTCGTCTGTCTCCCCGTTCTTACAGGAGGTAGGATACAGTAGGTCGTCTGTCTCCCCGTTCTTACAGGAGGTAGAATTCAGTAGGTCGCCTGTCTCTCCGTTCTTACAGGAGGTAGGGCACAGCAGGTCGCCTGTCTCCCCGTTCTTACAGGAGGTAGGATACAGAAGGTTCTCTGTCTCTCCCCGAGCTTATAGGGGGCTAAACAATAGTGTCACAGGCGCAGTAGGATACAGTAGACTTTCTGTGTTACAGGTACCCGAGAATTTTCACAGCTAGTCTGGACCTAAGCTTAAGTGTATGGAGTGATTTTACACTGTTGAGTAGTTGGAAGGGCGTAGATCAGTTTCCGTCAAATATATAAGTATTTGTCTCCATAAGGGTGCATATTTATGATGTCCCCCAAATATTTGTTTGGAGGACTGTAAGAACGGGGAGACCTATTGGTCTTCTTCTTCTTCTTCTTCTTCTGCTTCTTCTTCTGCCGTTTGGTTTCCGTGAATGATCTCAGAAACTACAAGTAACAAGACGGATTTTCTAGGACGCTTCTGGAAAAACAATATTCTCCGATTTCAATTAAATTCTGTATATAGGTGTATCAGGAACACAATGGTGAAGTCCAGCTTTTGATTAAACAGAATGGCCACCAACAGGAGACTTCTGATTGGTCCAAATTTAGATTTTGTCCGATTTCAGTCAAATTTGGTATGTAAGTGGAATATGACGCTACGAACATCATCATAACTTTGCTTTCTTGATTCAACAAAATGGCCGCAAATTCCTGGCTTGTGATAGGTCAAAATTTAGATATTGTCCGATTTCGTTCAAATTTGGTATGTAAGTGTGTTAAGACGCTACAAACAACAACGTTACTTCGATTTCGTGATTCAACAAAATGGCCGCCATTTCCTGCCCTCTGATTGTTTGAAAGTTAAATATCGTCCGATTATCATGAAATGTGGTTTGTACATGTATTTCAGCACTGCGGACCGAACTGCGGGGGTTTTGGAGACTTCTGTAATGGTCTCCATTACAATTAGTTGAAAATAGTTTTTACCCTCCCCCCTCTAAACAAAAGAAAATAAACGTGTAAAATTACAATAAACACTTAGCTAATGTCCAGAACTAGCTATATTACAAATTATCAGGTCCCTGTTGCATGTCAGTGGCAGACTACGTCTTTATATATTTCCTTTTTCTAATATGATAATATGTCACTAACGTTAAAATACAAGTCTCTAAATAGAAAAACAAAATCACCTTAGTATACAATACATCTGACACTGACATTTATGTAAATATATTAATGTGTATGATATGTAATATGGCTTTCGACCTTGTGTTGTTACTGTAGAAAGAGAATGTTAGGTATTTAACCAACATTTACCGGGAACAACTTGTCATGTTGTGTCAGTATACTCAACGATTTAAAGGACCTTATTGACATTTGTTCTCAAATTGAAGCGGAAACATCTGGGGGAATATTTCTGTCATTGCCAATATTGTTATTATATGATGAAAACACATAGGTTTTTTGACCATCCAAGCAGCGACCTTATGCTGAGATATTATTTTGCTCAACTATATTTTGCATATTTAAGCATTTAACATCATTCTGTTCCGTGTTATAGGACCATAACACAGAACAGAATGATGTTTAATGCTTATATTTACATTTTTCCATTGGTTTTGATAATAAATTCATATTTATATTCTACATTTGTTCTGAAAATTTAAGGTAGATTTCTAATAAACGGAACAGCGAACAGCCAGTATCGGCCGGCTATTTCCAACGTTGTGATTATGACGTCACAATCGTAATGACGTCATAATGACCACTCCAGTACTAGTGTTATGCTCTCATAACACGGAACTGGCATTGGTAGTGTTATATAGTGGCAATGCAGAGCAAATGTAAATATATAACTTATAACCTTTTGTGTTGTCTGAATGATGTGATCTGATAGGCCTTTCATTCAGATTGTAGTAAGAACCACAGAATATCATATGACCTTACATGCCTTTCATTGCAGTAAGAACCACAGGTCATCATATGACCTTTTGACCTTTGACCTTGTGTTGTGGCTGGGATATTTTTTTATTGTTCGTGCTATTGATAGTGTGGACTCGTGATGTAATGGGAATATTATTGTATGCGTTATTTGATGATATAACCTTTGACCCCGTGTCATTACCTGTTGTACAAATTGTTTATTCAGTATGACTTCATGTTTTAGGTGGAATATATATATGTCCATGTGTTTTAGTTGTAACGTTATTGCATATTGTATATATATATATAATTCATTCGTTATGACGTCATGTTTTCGATGGTATACTTATTTGAATACTGTGTTATTTAGCAAAATCTGACCTTTTACTTTGGTGAAACACATTTGTGCATAGTGCGAGTTATATTTATAATGTGACCCTTGACATTTTTACAGAGGGCACCTGACCCCGGATGACCCTCGATGGGTTGGAGCTTGGTGGGTTGGGTTCATGGTGGCGTCTCTCGTCATGGTTTCTGTGGCTATCCCTATGGCGGCCTACGGTGTGGAACTTCCCGGTGAGTTATAGACCAATAAATGCCAACCCCAGTCACTACCAATTAATGTTCCTTACTGCACATTAGTTTTCGCT
Source organism: Mimachlamys varia (assembly GCA_947623455.1). NCBI lineage: Eukaryota > Metazoa > Mollusca > Bivalvia > Pectinida > Pectinidae > Mimachlamys > Mimachlamys varia. The sequence continues at coordinate 35,449,352 of OX392540.1, forward strand.
TTGTGTTTCACTCAGCAAGTGTGTCGAAACTGATATAAAGATAAACAAATAGTTATGAGGCACCGGGAATCGGAATCGAAAAAAGGATATAAACATATTGGATTACAGGGGAAAAACATAATTTCAAGTTTTTTTAAGAATGGTATTTAAAGGCCCAATATACGTAACTTCAGGAAATTTTTCGGGATTCTGAAAAATTATGATAAAAAATCCAGTAGATCACGAGGCAAAAATAAGCCTAAAACGAAGTAATCATGAGCGGGTAGCTTACAAGAAACTCTTGACAAAAAAATCAAAAGAATTGAAAATAACTCAGGTGGGGCCCACTTCAACAACAAACCGAAGGTAGAAGACAGCTCAGAACGGACGCGTGTTTACAAATGCCATGTTTCAACTGCTGCTGTACCGGTAACCGCGTAAGAATTCATCTTGAATATTGCTGATATCAGTTAATCTTAACTAAATCTATAAATATAATAAGTTATTAGGCTTGATTTTCGCTTCAAGTTTTGCCGAAAGTTACGTATATTGGGCCTTTAAGGAATGACCACCGTTTGTGTGTTATACGGTATTTTTGTCTATGCTAAACAAAAGTGCACACATTTGTTTTGGTATATACCACATAACTAGCAAAACACTGTGGTTATCCTTAGAATTTAATTTCTAAGGATATATATAGTTCCAAATATATAAGTTTGTGGTAACTATGTCAATATAACCCACATTTATCTCTGAAAGATATGTTATAAAACCAAACCATAACAATTCATTTCTGCATAACTATCATAGTTGTAACACACAGAAGTGTTAAAAGTTGCAGCAGTTTTTTAATTGCGTGTATGCTAACCAAACTCCGACTTACAGATCTCTCAGCATTTCACGTGCATGTGCGTGCTTTAACTCACGATGGTGTATTTCGGCAGATGTGCGGCCCATGGAATGTACCTATTTACGTGCCTGATACAAATACACAAGTTGTATTTATTATGTCTAATTACAAGTCTATCCACCAGATTGCGTCATTATGTCACATGTCTGCAGTGTTTTAAGTGGGATTGATACGATTCTGTGATTGAGAAATCCGGCAAACTTTGATATATTGTCATTCGTTTCATTTTCAACTTCATTTACCATCATGATTTCAAGACCCAATTTCTCGTTTTTGTTAGAGTTCCTTAACAACATATGACGTCATTGTGTTTTGTCTTCAGTGTTTGGTAATATTAAATACCATAAAACCTCGATACACTGACCCTCGTTTTATTTTCTGCGTCGCTTACCGCCAAAATACTTCAATGTCAAATTGTCTTGTTTTCGTACGTTTTCCCCCTAAATGTATCGGCAAACCCCTTTATAACACTGAAATGCCACTGGTCTCGCAATGGCAGTATAACGAGGTTATTTATATTGGTATTGCTTAGGAGTTGGAACAGTACTATCAACGACTGTTCATCTAAATCAAATGCATATACATACAGTACATTACGTCTGTCCTTCACTCGCATATTTTTCGGTATACCGGTACACATGTATACAGCTGGGTATACAGAACTGGAATACCTGGATTATAGTATACTTTTATATAATGTATACATGTATCTGTATATCAATTTTTGAACAGACCAACAACTCTAATGTTCATAGAGTTATTCAATGGTTTCAATGGCATGCCAAATACGATATGATAATGACATTATTTATTTAAATAGGGTAATCGGATTCTGAAAAATACACTGATATGGACAAACAATAATGACTATGAGATTATAGTCACATGTGAATAATGGGCATGACATAGGACACCAGGAAGTAGATTTAAAATGGTATTCCAATTACAGAAACATTACAACAAGCATATGTAGTAGGGAGGTAGTTTTTACTTTTACACATGTATTAAAGGCCCAATATACGTAACTTCAGGAAATTTTTCGTGATTCAGAAAAATTCTGAAAAAAATCCAGTTGATAACCATGCAAAAATAAGCACAAAACGAAGTAAACCTGAGCGTTAACTAACAAGAAACTCTTGACAGATAAGAATAGAAAATAATTCAGGTGTGGCCCACTTCAACAACAAGCCGAAGTTAGAAGACAGTTCAAAATGGACGCGTGCTTGAAAATTCCGAGTTTCAACTGCTGCTGTACCGGTAACCGCGTAAGAATTTATCTTGGATATTGCTGATATCAGTTAATCTTAACTAAATCTATACATGTAATAAGTTATTAGGCTTGATTTTTGCTTCACATTTGCCAAAAATTACGAATACTGGGCTTTTTAAGTAATACATTTTAATGATATTTCAATGTTACTCAATACAGTTATCAGCTATTGACCTCTGTTGAAGTAAATATTTGGCTTTATAGACATAAGAAAGTAACATTGACCGAGATGAAATCGATGTAAATATAATTTAACCACATTATTAATCGAAATTAAAACAAAAAATGTTTTAATCATGAAACAATTTCGAATGACTCTTAAAAAAAGTGATGCATCTGTCTTAAGACATTATTGATTACATTCGAACTGACTTTATTTCATGTATCGTAGCCCAATATTTCTAAAATTAGTAACACCGAGTCAATATCTGAACTCCGCGTGATTGGGATCCAATCATGTCAAAATAATGTGGTTTATAAAGCGCCTACCCTGGATCATCTTTGGCTTATCCCCACTGGTCCCCGGCTTTGAGTTTACGTGAGCCAGTATTCAGGTACTGACCACAGGTCGGGTGCATTTTTCGGTTATTCCGGCTCCTCTACCACCAACACGTGACACATCCTTAAATGGTCCATATGTAAACACAAACAAACCAAATCACACTAAAACAAAGCGAAGAAACCCAATCGTTCACGATTTGTACTCTTAAATTTGTTGAAATTAATATTTCCGTGTATCTTTCAGCCGCAAAACAAGTGAGGGATACACGCGTGTCTCAGATGCATAATGACCACGTAGTAGAGTCCAAGAGTAATGAAGAGATAGGCAGTTCCCTGAAGGACCTTCCGCGTTCCTTCTGGATCCTCCTCACCAACCCAGCGTTCATGTTGATAACTCTGGCAGGGGCAGCCGAGGGTCTGTCAACATCCGGGTTTGCTACATTTATGCCAAAGCTAATTCAGAACCAGTTCGGTACCACTGCTGCCTGGGCTTCAATACTTGGGGGTGAGTAAGCATCAGTTCGGTACCATGCTGCCTGGGCTTCAATACTTGGGGGTGAGTAAGCATCAGTTCGGTTCCGCACTGTCTTTTTCAGTAAACTGTAACGCGACAAAGGATTAGTCTTGAAGGGGGTGGGGATAAAACCTTGAGTTTCTGTTGAAGATGGGAGTAGCTTCCAATGACAAGACATGTAAGAAGGGCGTGGTGTGTTGACAAGGGATTGGTCTTAAAGGGTATGAACTTGGCACGTGAGGGAATAATATCATAAAAGTCTTTCATAAGTGACAGGAGATAACCAAACGATAAAGATGTGGCCATAAAAACATGTCTGTACTCTAAAGAGGGAAGTGATCATGTGCTATGTTCAAATGTGATAGCCAAATTAGAGGTGTGAGGCCCAGTGAGAGAGATCAGGTTTAAAAACAATTTAGGCCCAGTGAGAACTATTTATAGTTTACTTGGGTTGTTCTGGTGAGATAAAAATAGCAAAGTGAAATGGTTATTGCAAGTGGAAGATTTGTGGTGTAGGGAGATGATAGCCTGGTGAACGAGGTGTGGTGTGGTCACGGAAGAACAGAGTGGTACAGGGAGGATATGGGGGATGAATGGGGAAGGCCACATTACAACATTGTAGTCCATAAGTGAGTGGCTTAGCGAGATAGTTTAAGCTAGAAGAATGTAGACTTCCTTATGAAGTGTCATGAATTAGCGAGATAGTCATGCACGTAGCTGAAGGAATGGGGACTAGTTAGCAAATGAGGGACTTGCCTAATGAGAGGGGCGGGGGCTAAGCGAGGGATGCAGACAAGTGAATGATGGAATGACCGTATAAGAGGGACTTGGCGTATGGAGTACATATAGCTGAAAGATGAAGACTAGTAAATGGGGGATGGCCTTATGAGGAGAGGGGCGTGGCTAAGCGAGATTGTTATAGCTTTAAGGATGTAAACTAGTTTGGGGTGGTCCTATGAGAGGGGCGTGGCTTTGTAATATATATCAATTTTAAATCTCAATACATCAAATGATATCAAATAGTGATTTAAAACAAATGATTTCGTAATGTAGCGTCGATGAAGCAGAAGACGCTTACTCTTCCGGAACACCTGGGCCCTTATTCATAAAACCGTTCTCATGCTCAAGCATGGTTTCTGTGCTCAAGCCAGCTTTCCTGAAACTCAACTAAAATATGTCAACTATCAAGAAGTCCATTGTAAATGTTGAAATTAGTATTCTGCTTCATGGATCTTTATTTCCCCCAAATACTTTGACCAATTAAGAGTTTTTAAATAAATTATAGCCAGAACAAGAAATCAGTGTTGAGCACAAAATTCATGCTTGAGCATGAGAACGGTTTCATGAATACGGGCTCATGTCTAATTCTCTTGTACTTTTACAAGAGTCTCCATGTAAATCTTTCCTTTGTTCATATTTTGCCCCTGATTTAATCGACTTTGAGTTTGGATTATGATTGTGTTAACGCTTCGATGTTCTCTTATTTCTTTTCGTAATAACACAAATATTTGAAATGTTTTAAAAATAGTTTGAATTGCCATGGCAAGAATTTTGACATAGAATAAAAGCTGGATGTCTAATGCTACATTCTTCCGTCTTTTCATAGGGATAGTCGCAGTTCCTGGCGCTGCTGGTGGTCAGTTGGCGAGTGGCTATCTTTGTAAGCGTCTCAACCTCAAGGTCAGAGGGATGCTGCGTCTGATCATTGTCGTGTGTGTCCTGGCAGCTGTCCTCGACTTCTGTGTCTGGATCCGATGTGAGCAGGAAACTATAGTTGGTGTCAACTCGAAATATTCCATTAGGTAACTTATCAAATTTGACCTTCATACAACCATTGTCTTTTCATTGAGTTATTTCAAGGAATCCATAGTGATTTTTTACAGTATGTTAAACGAAATTAATACAGATATGTTATGCTACAGTTGAACACTCCGATGTCCTCCTTTTTTGTGTTGTTGCATTTTGAACTTTGAGAGATAATCTGATGGCTATAGAATGCTGTTAGTGTAGGTTTTAATTTTCTTTTACATGTGTTTTCAATGACCTAATCACAGAAACATTACAGCACTGCAGCGATATCTTCAATGAAATCCATGTTTACGTAACTGTTCTTAAATTGGGACGGTACCAAAAGGGGACATATGCGGGAAACGGCACAAGAAACTGGCATGTTATGCATAGAAGAAGTACTTTTATGAAAATAGTTTTCGTTTGATAAAATGTTTATGACAATTTAACAGTATATCAACTGTATGGACTGCTTAATATTTCACAATGAACAAACAGTAAGAATACTTACCAAAACAAAACTGTACCGTCTTTTCGTTTCAGATGTCACTATTTATTTTCAAAAATCAATTTTTCCGATTTGCTGGTATAGAAATATTTGTTTATCCCCAAATATTTACCATGTAGGTGTGCATTTTAGGATAAAGAAACAGCAACGCGAATATTTCTATTTAATAGAACCATGCGTTCGAAATAACTTAAATCGGATAGTATCTGTTTTTGAAAAAAAAAAAACATTTTTGGAACTGACACAATATGGTATGATATCAATGCTATCCGTCTAACAAGTGTCCCCATTAGGATATACTGTTGTTTCTCTCGGTGATCTAATTAATCCTTAACCCTTCATCCCTTTGGAAGGCTCTTCCATGTATTCGACTGGATGGGTTCAGAACTGTACCTGCTTTCCCCATTTCATGATTGTGAGAGGCGACTAAATTTGGCATCTTATCCTTTCTCTTTCTAAACAACTTCTTCATAATGTCACTCTTGACACTATCTCACTTCTGACTTTGAGTTGGAGTGGGTGTTTGCTCTTGTGAGAAAGGCAATGGGTTCTGTCCCCTGATTGGGACATACCAAAGTGTTAAACAATCGTAGTCAATACTCCCTGCTTGACGCTTAGCATTATGGGAGTGGAACGACTGGTTTGCCCGTTGTCAGTATAATGTGACCGGGTGGGGTGTTCTAATGGGAACCTTCGGCAGTTTACTTCAGTGCGATAGCACTTTAAATCGGCCTCAAGATCCGGATTATCGCAAGAAGGCTTACACGAACATACCGCTGCCTTCCAAATATACACGCATTCAACATACGTACCCACATTGCATACACCGGGAGGCCGTCCTAACAAAACCCTAGCTGTTAATAGGAAAACGACCAAACCCAATCATCTGTGATTTCGTTTTTTAGGTACCCTGACCAGCTTCCGAACCTTGAATCACAATCGTGTAACTCCAACTGTTCGTGTTCGTCCGAGTTCTATCAGCCCGTATGTAGCGACCAGAATGTGCACTACTTCTCTCCTTGTCATGCCGGTTGCCAAGGTTATAATGCTGACAGATCGGTAAGTGGTGCCAATATTGAATTAATTTAAACCGACAAATTCTTTCTTATTGTTTAAAATTGCTTTTTAAGTCCGGGCTATATAAAATCAATAACTGTTCATAATATTTTAAAAGTTTCTTTAAAGTGTGTATTACTTAAAATTGGCTACTTCTGGTTGAAACAATGATATATGATTGCAACGTTCATGAGAAATACAGTTGCTATATAGTAGTTCCAGAAGGTACAATTCATTTTAAGCACTAGCCATTCAAACGATCTGGTTATGTTATGTTGGTGATTTACTAATCGGACATCAAAGCATGTAAAAGCCAGCACTTCAGTGACAATCATCGTCTATATCTGTGCAGTAAATTTGATTTGTTGTATGCTCCCGCCATGAATTGGCGGGACATAATGTAGTCCTTGGCCGTCATTCTATCATACTTTTGTTTCCGCTCATTTACACTTATAACAAGTAGAGATATTGAACTTTAATTGAATTCGGATGTATGACTTCTGATGATCAGGGGAAAACTTTCCAAAAAATAAATCACTTCTCTTTGGTGGCCATCAGGGCATTCGTGTCATACTTAAGAATTGGATAGCTTCATCTTCTTTTTGTTGCTGTTGAGATTGCTATATTATAGTGAATATTTTCCATCAGCTCTTGTTACGATTGCTGTTCTTTCATATGCAAATATCTACATGCGTAATTCCAATGATAGGTATTTGTTTTACCCTTTTCAGATATTTACAAATTGTTCATGTCTGAGCGAGTACGAGGGATATTCGCCAAATAACTCTACCACCACTGTCACAAACGGCAAATGCCAAGATTCGTGCCTTCTGCTTTACATCTTTCTTCCGGTCCTGCTATTCGCCATCTTCTTCCGGTTTGCGCAGTCACCCCCTGCGCTGTCGGTGACACTAAGGTAAGATGAAACGTGGCGATGTTGAATAATGAGACTGTTAAATGACACATGTGGCGGTCGTCATAGTTACGTTTGTCTCCAACAAGGGAATGATATACATAGGATTGGTTCATTGTCTGTAATGATTTTAAACATTTTCATCCATTTCTTTAACGATTTGTGCCCTTCGTTTATTTCTGGAATTTTCCGGATGCATTATAGGAGATGATATTCGTTAGTAAGGACATGCTAGTACCCTTCCGGATCAATTATTCGTCTGCTGTATTTATGGTTTATTCCGAGTAATTGTTTAGATGTCTGTTCTGTGCGCTGCTGTTCTGTTTCTCAATTCTGTCTTTATGGCATAATATTTTCTATACAGTGTTGTTATGTCTATTGTATATTTAACAATATCACGGAACGATAAGGCGTATGTTAGTTGATAGCACTATAAAGTCGACATCAGTTTGGCGCTGTCACAAAGAGACAAGTACATACCCTGTTTACAGGCACACATATATACATGAACATATGTACAACACACACGGAGCTGCATCCCTAGATAAGGCCAAATATACGTAACTGCATGGATTTTTTTCTGAAAAATTCTGATAAAAATTTAGTTGATGCAAAAATAAGGCTAAAACGAAGGAAACCTGAGCGGTAACTACCAAGAAAATCTTTACAGAAAATTCAAACGAATTCAAAATAATTTAGGAGTTAGACCGGCAGTTCAAACTGGATGCATGTTTACAAATGCCGAGTTTCAACTGCTGCTGTACCGATACCCACGTATTAATCCATCTTGAATATTGCTGAAATCAGTTAGTCTTGACTAAATCTATAAATATAATAAGTTATAAGGTTTAATTTTCAATTAATATTTTTTCTGAAAGTTAGGTATATTGGACCTATAACGCAACCTTATCTGAACAAACCAAAAATCAAAGGAGCAAAAGAAGGACTGACAAAATACATCTTGGTAAAAATGATAGTTTGTACATTGTCGTTGGCTACGAACAACTTAAGCTTCCAACTCTTCTTTTTTCTTTTATGAGTTTCCTTGCGATGATTTTGTCCCTAACTCCTTAACTATTTTACTATTATCAGGGGTAATCAAGATAGTGTGTGTGGATTGGATTTGTAACACAGAGGATTTTCGGGTTAATGCTCCCTTTTACTTCACAATGGGTTGCATAATTACCTGTAGAATAACTTCATCCTTTAGGGAAATTGATTAGTGAAGATTTTGTAGGTCAATGGCAAAACTGAGTTTTATACCAGCATATATAGCATTCACTTTGTCTGTGCGTACGGACCTTGTGTACACAATATCTCAGAAAGCCTTGGTATGATTTGGTTCATGCTCACACCATATCATCACACATCAAAGGTCTACATCTCATTAGATTTGGGGGATCATCGGTCAACGTTAAAGGTCAAAAGTCAACATTGACCTCTTTGGGAATAACAAGCTTGTGTACAACACATCTCATGAGCATCTGGATAGATTTGGTTCATATTCACACCACACCATCTAATTCAACAACTGATTAGATTTGTGGTCATCGGTCAATGTTGAAGGTCAAATGTCACACTTGACCGCTTTGCGGAAGTAGGGGGACAAACTATATGAGCCCTTGCTCACTTTGCTTTTATTTCACAAGCAATACACAAACAACTGATCACGTGATCCAAAAAGATGGCTAAGTCGACGACCCATAAGGTCCTCAATCTTTTTATCTATCCCGGTCATGTATCGTCACAAACCGTTTCATCTTGTTACCTCTGTGATCGGCGCTTCCGGTGACGTGATCAAAGTAGCAGATCACACGATCCGTACATTGCGTCACCAAGCATTTTCAATCGGTATGACAGTACTGTCCTACGACGAAGCCTTTCCCTGCCATTCAATCGATTTACAGGCTAGGCCGGTAATTAAAGTGCTGAGTTTGTTTCATACGCGTAAGCCGATGCCACATAATATTTCTGTTGATCAATGAGTACTGCGTTGTCATTGTGCTGGAGTGGTTGATCAATACAATGGAACCCAATACAAACGGCACTTATAATGACGTCAATGACAGACACAATGAAAACCTAGAAACGTCACTTGTGTCCAGCAGGTGACATAGCTTGTGTTGACATCGATATTACAAGGTCAAAATCTGGAAACAACAGCACTGGTGCCGGGGTTGGTGTAAAATACAAAGTCACTTTTACTGACGTCAATGATAGATACGATGAACACACAGGAACGTCACTTGTGCCGGTGTCAATAATCAAACGGGTGACATAGCTTGTGTTGACATCGATATTACAAAGTCAAAAAACTGGAATCAACATCACTAGCGCCGGGGTTGGTGTTAATACAGTATAAAATACAATGTTACTAGTGTTACGTTGATGATAGATACGGTGGAAAGTTTTTCACTTACGATGAGGTTGATAATAAGTACAGTGCAATGAAATTGTATTTTACTTAGGTGTGACATATCTTTACATGGCGGGTATCGTCGATGATACAGAAGACGCGTACTCTTCCGGAACACCAGGTCTAATTCGCGTATACTTTGTCACTGGTCTGCGTGTGAATCTTACTTCATTTTTTGCCCCTAGTTTTATCGAACTTCAGTAGGGATTGTTTTTGTTGAAGCTTCGGTATTCTCTGATTTTTATTATTTTTGGTGATAATAAGTTTTCATTATGGATTATATGAGCTATTGCCAGCTGTGTTTGCATTTGTCTATTAACTTTTAACACTTTAATTCTCTGAAACCACTGATCTAATGTCAAAATTTATTTTGCTTGCTAATGTGGGATTAGGCCAAAAGGAGTAAAATCTGGAAAAAAATCATAATATTCTTCTGCAGACCAGAATAGACTTTAATCAAATATTCTTCGTGCATGAAACGGTCATACAGTGTTTTGTCAAAGCAGTGCCTTCCTTGACCCTGGACCACTACTTCTTACCTGGAGAGGGGGTCAACTTTACTATATTTAATATAGAGAAATAACACCTTCGAGAATTCGGGCCTTCGGGCATAATTTGTTTGTTTTTAGCGGAATCTAATTCAAAATTCCCGGACAATCTACAAAAGCCTTGGCCGTTCAGATATATCGACGATGTGTTGGCTTTAAAGATGGCGTAACACACATGTGCTGCACCTTTTAAATTTAGTAATAGATACAATATGCCAAAAAAATAATTAAACTGCACCATACAGCTGTTTCGTCCTCCTGGGACTCTTCAGTGATGCTAAAGGCGAAATTTTCTAAATTAATGTAGGAAGCAGAAGGGTCAGGTGCGTAAAACCCCTTTAACAACAAGATGTTTGCTGACCACGTCGATCGTATATACCCTTCTGAACTTGAAATAGAGGACATAAAAGACTCTACAACAGCAGATGCTTACCTTGATGAGTACTAGAACTATGACCAACATGGGCAGCTTACGACTAAGCTATACGATAAACGTTACGATTGCATTTTTCCGATCGTGCAATTTCCATTTTTTTCTTGATAGTAACATCCCTACATCTCATACCTGGTGATTACATGTCGCAATTGATTCGTTATTCAGGGGCTTGCTCTGAATATCAAGATTTTTATGTCTGAGGGCGACTGCTGACAAGCAAACTTACTACACAGGGATTTGAAAGGTGCAGGTTAATGAGAACAATGAGCAAGTTTTATTGTCGCCAATTTTTTTCTCTTTGAAATTTTTTTTTGTTTCTTTGTGTGATATGACGCTGGGCGATTTTGAGTATGCTTAGTAGTGTGCTCTTACTTGTAGCGATTGACAATGATTACTCGGTTCCCATTTTGAGGACTTGGATGTGACCAAGATTTACATGTCGAGTGATGCTGATGAAGCAGAAAACCCATACTCTTCCGGAACACCAAGTCCTATTCTCTTGTACATTTACAAGGGTCTCTGGGTAAAGCCTTGTCTTTTGTTCATATGTTGTCCCTAATTTAATCGATTTTGAGTTTGGATCCGATTAAAGTTTTGTTCATTATTCGGAATTTTTCTATTTGTTTCTAGTTTGTTGTTAACAAGAATTATCATCGGGTGGTTTCAGTTTGATCGTTGTTGGCAGTATTATAATAATTAGGCTGAATATGATGACTTATTAAATGGACTTATTGGAGGATGAAATTAGTACCTAGCGAAAAATGACGGGCATTGATCCAATCTATCAACAGTAGAAGGAAAATCGCGCTGGGAGTGACAGGTTTCCATTGTTGATATTGAGAGGTCATACCGATATCAATAAAAGCTATAATCGCAGATAAATGTTGACTGTCGCCCGCATGAAGCTGAATGCAGACTAGCCTGGTATTGATTGAGGCGTTGTGGTGATGAACGAGTAGAACCATATTATCAGCGTTGATAGGCGTCACATCAAGCTGATTGGGAATTCTCGCGGGAAATCTCGTGCCCCTGTTGATCCGACCAATATTTTATTTAATTACAACTGCAATTTGCAATATATGACTTGGAACTGATGCGCAGATGTAAAATTTTTCTAAGGTAGTGTCCCAAAAGAATTCCTCTAACACAGGTTTATATGACAAAGCACCGACTTTATCAAATGCGTCATTGGTTCTATTCAGAATAGACTGTCGCAAGACTGGGGAGATCTCGGCTTGTTACCTAGCCTGCTCCTCGCCATATCCCACTCTGGTTGAGAAAAATTGAGACTACGCACTACTTCATTGTGTAATAATCCTTATTGCCTATAGCGTACATTTCTTTCCTATTGTCTCCTTGTCCGTGGTTATTTATCCACTTTTGGTCTTTAGTTTAGCCCCCCCCCCCCCCCCCACCCCCGTGAGAAATTGTATTGGTTATGTCCCATAACTGAGACATACAAATCTATACAGTTGGTAGATGTGGTTCCCATTCAGCTTTTATATGTAACGACAACAACTGCCTGACCCGTTGTCAGCTAAGATGTGTCCGCACAGGATGCTGTGCTAAGTGTCTTTATTCTTTGCTATCCTAAGGAGACAAGTTCACCAACATACTCTGCCTCTCACATACATGTACACATACACAACATATGGAGGTACAGTCCTAAAACATTTTTAGCTGTTTACAAGACGTTAAACAAAAAAAATTAAAGCGAAACAGTAATACCTTACTCAAATATAGATTCGCGCAAAATTGCAACTATAATCAGATACAATCAACAAAAATAAACTAGTGACCTTTTCTTCTTGTTTAGGAATATTCGTACTTCTTTCACTTGACCATCTCGCCCTATTAAAACAATGGTGTCGATTTACATCCAAAGTACACACGCACTCAAGACTTGCACTCTCACCATTTACACCTTAGCAGTTGTAAGGTCGTTAAACTACAAACAAAATATTATCAAAAACAAACTAAATTGGCAAATCGGCTATTGACATTATGTGTACCTGAATTGCATTGTATAGTGATACTATTACATATAAGAAACGGTACTGATTATTCGATTTTATAAGTATTGTTTCATGACAACACCAACGATAATTCTTTCTTTTTCAGATGTATTCACGACAAGCAAAGAACGTTTGCCCTTGGTATTCAGTGGTTTGTTGTCAGACTAATGGGTGAGTCATGGAAGAAAGTGTTTAAATCCTCTTTCTGCCGCAATATGTTGGTGTTATTCAACTTTCATGATATCAAATAATCAGTTCACTTGTTGAATAATATTCTGTTTATACCACATGTACAATAAACTCTAAACGCATTTTGATTGCTTTACATTGTGAACTTTGACCGGAACAACATCACTTGCTGATTGTTAAAGACGTCATCAATTGGCTGGAAAATACGATCTGATAGTTTGCGCCCATGTTGTCCGCCGCTCATTTATATTCAATTCAACGAAATACGGTTGTGTTCGGATCTAACGTTCGATAGAAATGGCTCATACGACTCATGGTTGTTGGATATGGTATTTATTTCATTCTTGTTCGTTAATTTTCAAAGTTCCAAAAAAACACTCGCTTAAGTTCGTGTCTTTTGTACCTTTTGAAAATTTGAACTAACTCGAATGAAATGAATATCATATTCAACAATCACTGGGTGTGTAACCTCTATGTATGCTCTATAAAGAAATGGTTAGTATCACCTAGGGGTAGTACGGTAGGCTCGTGAACGAAGGTTCGAGTCGCGTCACAGCACTGTGTTGTATATTTGAACAAGATACATTACTCTTCTTGAGTAAGTGGTTAAGCAGCACTTGACTTGTTGGATGCTACACACGCATGTAGCTGTTGGCTCCGAAATGGCAACATTAGTTGTATGCGAAAATAGTATTAGCTGGTTGTAAAAGCCCTATAACCATGGATAATGATGTATGAACTGTTTTGAGACGACTTCAACTACAAAATGTAGGTTGTGATAAAGCGGTATATAACAAACTCCCGTCATCGTCAGTATTAGTATTATTTATAATGATACCTGAGCTCGCATCGGGTGTTAAACAAACTTCACTACGGCAATATAATACTACTTAATTTAGAATAAAAATAAAATGATAAAATTATCAATTTCTCATGATTTCGTTGTCGTGAATTATGTCTTATGGTCGTGGCATGAAACGTGATATAAAACTGGCTTGGCTACTGAACGTGTTCGTTCGTTGTACATCTTGTAGATGAAAAATGGATCACTTCTAAAACAGTCTTTTTCAGTGATATTTTATTTCTGTTTCGTTTGTCGTTCTTTTAAGTCGGTGTTCCTGTTGGGTGCATTTCAGAGGACTAGCGGCATACATAGTCATTTCCGGCATCGGAGATTTAGAAATAAATGCATTTAGAAATAAATGAAGTACACAAATCCGCAGTTTTAAAGTCAAAAATGAAATTATTAAAGAGATATTAACTTTAAATTTTATAACAAAAATTGGTCAATAAGTTCAAATTCATTCTTTTTTTTTTTACTTTTAATGAAGCAAAAATAGCCAATTAATAATTACGTTCTTGTTCTTATTTGCTCGTTTTGTTCTGTCCCACAGGTACTGTGCCAGGACCAATAATGTTTGGAAGTGTTATAGACAGCTCCTGTCTCATTTGGCAGGAGAAATGTGGAGAAAAAACATCATGTTGGATATATGATAATGCAATTTTAAGTCGGAACTTTTTTATAATAGTGTTTGCTGTGAAAATCACCACCAGCATTTTATTCGTAATTGCCTACAAACTGTATAAACCACCTGTGGAAAAATCAGTTTCTTATTCTGTGCCTAATGGGACGAAATCAGGACTATCTACTTTGGATGACAATAGTAGCAGCTATGAATCCGAGGTTGTTGATCAACAGAGTACAGTGACAGTATTATAGTAAACATGCATGGTGCTTCTGGCAGATGTTGATGACATACACAATATTTTATTTAGTTTTCTTGTTGACTGTATAAACAGATTGAAATATATCTTCTCAACTGGTGCTACATGACCTATATATCAAATTATAGTATTATTGAATTTTATTCTTCAAATATCAAACAAAGTGAAAGACGTAAATTGTATTTCAAAAGTTTTGTGGAGTGACATTTTGCGCTTTTCGCATTTAGTATGAAAGCACGGAAATATCCACATGTTCTTATAAGTTATAAATATATATATTTTACTTAACTTTCAAAGCTTTAAATTTCATACAGTTATCATTTAATGAGTCACAAACTGACAATTGCACATTAATATGTAAGTGTACAGTATTTATGTACAAGTGCCCAACGATATATATATATCATTCCAGGTTAATGTTCCCATAGTGCTTATCTACTTAGCGTTCCAGCATACAAAGTGAGACTGTCCACTGTCGAATTTGTGTAACGTCTCATTAGACCCGCAAGGAGTAAATTGAAATAATCCATTGAGAAATATTCTGTATCTTTAAGTGATAGGAAGATGGATGTTTTTGAGTATGCTTATTAGTATGTTTACTTGTTGTGATTGACAATGATACTCGGTTCTCATTTTGATAACTTGATGTTTACTTGGATGTGACAAAGATTTACATGGCGGGTGTCGTCGATGAAGCAGAAGATGCTTACTATTCCGTAACACCTGATCTTATTTTCTTGTACTTTTACAAGGGTCTCCATGTAAATCTTTCCATTGTTCCTATTTTGTCTCAAGCTTAATTGTTTTTGAGTTTGGATTAAGATTTTGTTAACGCTTCGGTATTTTCTTATTTATTTTCAAAACGATGAAATGAAAACCATTTTGATTTCATTTATAGTAATTATCTGAGGACGTACAAACACAAATAGTTTGCTACCGTAAGTTCATTTACATTATATCTAAAGTGTTGATGTATTTGAACTTAACTGGGTTGTTTTGATTTAAGACATTTTCACGTTTTGGAATTAATTTGCTAACCTCTTAAATTTGGAAGTTTTCGCTGAAAGTTATGATGTGCAATATCTATTTGGCATTAAGTCTAAAAAAACCTTTGTTTAATGATGTCTAGATGATATGTGTGGCAAATAGGTAACGTATTTATTGCACTTTGTTAACAAATGCCAGTACATACAAACTTACTATACGCAAGAGTTTCACACGAGTCGTCTCCATTGTTTATAATGAGCTACTGATCTATTTATATTTATTTTTGGAGTGGTAAGGAAAAGCCATCACTGTATAAACAGGAGATCGTTAAGTGGCCGTGACAATCCCTGCTGTATTTATCCATTTGATACTATATTTGGTATCAACAAGCGCAATTTATTATTTGTACATGTTTGTTATGAATATATTGTCTTACGATTATTGTGTAAAGATGTACGTAATGCCTTAGATACATAGCTTTAATTGTTACAGTGTGACATTCCAAAAAGATACTTTTGAGAAATAAAACATATCAAATGTTGTTCGTGTTACAAGACATGGTGGTATTATTATACGTGTAAACACGAACAAAGTAACAAATTGTTGTTATATTTTAAGATAGACGTTTTACAGTTCTGTAATTGTATATTGACGCCGTCACATATATTCATGTTATTAAGACAATGTCTGATGAGTTGGCATTAGTTTGTTAGTTTGGTTGATTTTGGTTTTTTTTTATGTAAAAAAAAACAACAAAAAAACCGAAATGTTCTTTTTGAGTTTTTGTGTATTACATCAATTTGTTGTCATACCAAAATCATAAGATGAGCGTCTTTGAGGTCATATTAAGGGTCCCGGTTTATGTATTTTGATTGTAACCTTAATTTGTTCAGGAAAGTCATATTATATAACATGCGCAAAGAATTAAAGTAAAGGTTTTGACGGGAGTGGGGTTTCAAGGGGGAACAGAGGAGGACTAAAAAAAATCGCATTTCTGTTTGGCTATCCGTGGGAGTATTCGTGTCCCACTTACACATTTATTTGTATGTCTGTTTAGTTTATTTATGTTTTCTTAAACAGAATTTCAGCTGATTTTTGAAATAACAAATTTTATTTATGATTTACCCTCATTCCTACCAATGACATTTTGTAAAAGCACTGATACATTTTCATTTGATTAAGAATTTTAATAAATGAATAATTCTAGACCAATTCATCCCTGACGACGGATTAGAACTCTTCCATTTTCAAGGTCGGAACTTATGAAACACCAATGCTGACCGAGTTATTTTCGTGATCATAGCTTTTACGAAAGAACGTTCAGTTCAAATTATATTATGTAAGTATTTGTGATATTGTGGTGCCGTTGTGTATAATAAATTGATATCATTTTGAGGATTGATGCTGACATGGATGTGACCAAGATTTACATGGTGGGTGTCGTCGATGAAGTAGAAGACGCTTACTCTTCCGAAACATCTGGACTTATTCTCTTGTGCTTTTATGAGGGTCTCCATTAAAATTTTTCCTTTGTCCCTATTTTGCCTCTAGCTTAATTGATTTTGAGTTCGGATTATGGTTTTGTTGACGCTTTGGTATTTTGTGATTGTTTTTGTATACAAAAGGGAAAACAAATATTATCTGCTTTTGCACGTTGGTAATGTTCGAACAAACAACTTTATTTTATTTTTTAAACGTTTTTGTTTTGTTTTCCATTGACTTACTTTATTGTTAACAGATACCCCCGTGTAGGTTTTTCCAACTTGTCCATTTCTCTAGTATTGTGTTCTATATCCAATATCTGGCTCTCCAGCCTATCCGTCTCTTCTCGATGATGAAGTTTAGCATTGTTCATTTTAACCTGGAATTCGTACTTGACTTTTTTCATGGCATGTGCAGGTCTGTAGTATTATGTAAATGGTGCCAGAATTACTGATACGGGGATGCTAAATATCAATGAGATTGCAGTCCTGCTAAGTTTCCTTAAATATCTTATCCTTTCTCTTGGTTTTATGTTGCCCAATAAGATATGTTATTTTTCGTAAGTTTTCTGAATCTGTTTTTTTTAAACTCTGCTTTCCAAGGCGTATACTGTTAGCGAAGATTTTTAGCGGTATTCACATTCAAATAATCAATGTGCTGAAATTTCAGTCGATTATTAAAATGATAACTTTAATAAAATGTTTCTGTCGATAGGTCGGCATATTTGGAAGCGGAGATGTCATCTCCGATAAAAGGTTGTTTGATTTTTAGTCCATTGATTTACTCTTTCAATGCGCTTCGCATCATGCCTAATTGATAGTTAGATAAGACATTTCCCAGTGGGACAACATTTTGCCTCCAATGGTTGTCTCCAAGCAAACAGGACTTGTTAGCGAATCTGTAAATATGCCAACGAAAACATTTCCGCGCGAGAGTATATTTAACTTGTCAATTCTACCAATATATGCTTGTCAGTGAGTCTATATTTACCAACAGTGACGTTAACACATGAAGTATTTACTAAATTTTGAGTAGGTTACCTTCCTAGTCTATGAGTCCTAGAGCGAGTTTACGCTTGAAAGTTTGTTAATTATAACGAAACATGCTTTAACTTTGTTATTTATCACCTTAAGTCTATCGTGTTTATCTTAGTTGTCTTTGCTTGAAATGTTCACTTTGTCTCAACGTTTTATTGATAAGTTTAATTGATGTCCTCGGAATACACTTCCTGGGAGTCTTGTTGGTTGTTTTAGTTATTCGCGGGCTGAAGCCGTTGAGCCATTTAGCCGACAGCTTTGTCTCACTATACTACATGTGTATTTCCAACGGAGGGGTGCCAATTTGGGCCTTAAAAAACAACAAAACAAAACGCGTGGAGCGCTCCGGCCTGACCTTAATTGCATGTCATGTAATGACCACATAACCCAAAGGTGTTGATATATAAAAAATAAAACCTATCGGTGGCCCAAATTAGCACTCCTCCTTTACCTGTCATTGTTTGATATACAGCAAAGTACATGCAAGTATTTCTGGGGACAACATGATCAAAATCATAAATCTGCCTGTTCTATAGGGCCTATTTTTATATGAAATGTCGTTATTATATATACATCAATATAAAATAAATTGAAATATTGTTCGTGTTGTTGGTGTTTGATTTCAAAACCATAAATAACATCGCATGTTAGGCAAATCGCCCTGCGTCTGTTGTCCGGCGTCCTTCCTTCCTTAAACAATTCTTGTTACCGCTAATTCTTGAGAGGTATTGGATGTATCATTCTCAAATTTTATATGTACGTTCCCCTTGGTGCTTTGTTGTGCACGATGCATTTTCAGACAAGCAAATAATAGATATGGCCGACAGGCGGCCATCTTGGATTTTGCTGTTATAGTTTATCATTATATCTTGACAAGTCAAGGATGGGTCATTCTCAAATTCAATATGCCAGTTCTCCTTGGTATTTAGTTGTGCATGGATCAGTATTGGACGGATCATATAAACAAAATGACCGACAGGCGGCCATCGTGGATTTGGCATCAATTAATCAAATAATATACAATTCTTACCCAAAATACATGAATGATAATAACCAGGACGCTTATGAACAGTTTTGAGATATAATGGTCGACTTCATAGACAAAATATTTAGATATGGATATCGAGGCAATGTCTTGACTGCGGCCATTATTTATTTCTTGCATATAACTATTACTAGTGCAGTTCAATTCATTGGCTTTGACAAAGTTTACTTGTAGGCATGCAGTCGTTCTTCAATTCATAACATAGTTGTCGTGCATCTTGTTTCCATTAATCTAATGATATGGAACTGTATTTCACAAGACATAAGTTATTGTAGTATACTCAATGTAACAAATCTGCTTTATTTACATCTGGACTTCGCCCTGCATCAATGAACCTATTAAACTCTGAACATTTCGTTTCCGGATGGTGATGGTTGGTCATGCGCTTTTTCGTTCCTGGCAGCAATACATGTATCTACAACGCCTGGTCCATCGTTGTGTACGAGTGTACTACTCAAGTATGCCAGTGAGAAACGCCAACAAAAATACTGACATTTCTGAAAGCATCAATTCAAGATATATTGGTCAAAGTGAATTCCTGTTTAGCTCCATTTGATCATTGTATGAACAGGATTTGTCTCGTTTTGAGATATTAAAATATTGATTATAGAAGTCCGTTCTCTATTAAAAGGTGAATACTGTGTGTTCGACTATCCATGCATCAGACTTCACCGAATGTCGTAACCTGTAAAATACAATGCAGCCAGCTAGTCCATGGTTGTACTGTGTGCCTACCTTTAAGTTGACAATTTTCGGCCGGGTCGATCCTTATGTCACTAAACTAAAACACTCGTGAAAATGGTACGTAAACTGGTTCGCAGTTCACTTCATCCGGCCATGCAAACATCAAAACAGACATTTAATCCTTTTAGACAATCGTCGTTGAAATGGAAATACCAAGAGGACATATGATTGGTTAAGTGCCGGAAAACGGTCGTTTATAGTACAGTGGAATCCATGTTATGAGATCATCGACGGGAAACCTCAAAAATGGTCTCCTAGCAGAAAAGGTTTCCCTATAGCTTGCAAGACTGCAAATCGGATCAGCACCCAAATCGGATCACTTTTCGCGGACATACAACTAGTGTCAGCATTTTTATGGGGAAGGAGACATATGACAAATTAATACGTTATCACATGTTTGTACCTTATGCTCATTTTCCTACAAACTACGAGTTACGTACAAAAATCTTGTTTCCAAAGATTCAAGAAATATTGAAATGCGTGCAACAAAATAAAATATTATCGACACTATGCAAACAAACGGGAAAAAATAATTGTCGGTTTTTAATTCATGTGTGCTTTTCAGTTATAAGAACACTTATTATTTTCTAATCTTGTCACAACAATAAAGGAATGAAAGCTATCCGTAATTTCAAATAGATTAATTTGTCAAGGGATATAAATCTTGAAATAAATATCGATGTATCATTCATTGTCAAAAAGTGACTTCTTATTTAAGTTCAAATAGAAGAAAAACTTGTTTAAAAAAAGACGTAAAACACATACGCTGCAACTTTCAAATTTAGTAATAGATACAGTATGCCGAAAAAATGAATTAAACTGCATCATACAGCTTAGGACTCTTCAGTGATGCTATGGGCAAAAAGGTGGGAATCCAAACGTTCTTAACTAATGTAGGAGCAGAAGGGTCAGGTGCGTAAAACTCCTTCAATTTCTGAATTTAGAATTAAAATTAAACAATACTGTAGGATTTCATATGCATTACGAAAATATGTTTATTTTGTAACGTGCCACTACTCAAATGAGATAATTTCCACTGGATCTACCTGAGAACCTGCCGGGCCTAATTTGACGTAATCTAGGTCATCGGCAGCCTTTACAGATTTACAGCCTCAGTAACAGATGAAAACTGAAATATTTTTCAGATACTCGGATTTGTCGATTTATTTTACATCCAATCATTACTCTTTGAACTTTTGCACAGACCAGAGTATTCATAAACATGGTCAATTAACGACTCAAGATAGTTATGGATGTGTTAGCCGTTAGGTTCAAAACAGGTTTGACCGGTTTAATTGCAGAACTGAAAATCCGTAAGATCAAAGACTTAATTGAAAAACAATCCTAAATTTTTTTCAAATTAGGTAATTAACTAACTACATTTTACCGTAATTTGGGATATTTTAGCGTCGCCAAATTTTGGCGTTTTTTGCTCAAAAATAGGGAAGTTCAATACTTGTGCACCAAATGTTGGCGTTTACCATCATGACGTAACACACACATATTCTGCACCTTTTAAATTTAGTAATAGATATAGTATGCCGAAAAAATGAATTAAACTTCATCATGCAGTTTCGTCCTCCTAGGACTATTCATTGATGCTAGGGCCCAAAAGGTACTCTTACAAGTAGTGGATCATTGATGCAGCTATGTGATTGTTTTCTGACAAAAGATGCTAGGAACGCACAACTTTATTAGAGAAAAAAAGACTTTTCTTCGTGTGGTCAAGTTTAAATCGAACAGTAATATGTTGTAATATAAGTACATTGTATGCAACAAGAATACACCCTATGAAACTGCGTTCGAAACACATTGGAGTGAACATTCAAGTTACTCGTATCCTGGACTCAGTCCTTCAGTCGTGATCATTAATAGGCAGCAGTAAGTACGGGATAAAAGACAATTTGTCAGTTGTTTCCGTTTAAATAGTTTATTTCTCTAAAGATTTTTATACACGAAATTACAAAGTGCTTTAGACAAAGGTAAACATAATAGTTTGATTTGTGGGATAAGTGCATAATGCAATAAAATAAAAGATATATATTATGATAAAAATCTATATATATAACAAACAGTACATTAATTTTATAACAAATATATAAGACATCAGATAAAATATACTGTTAGTAGTCACTCATCCATACATTAGTATAATAATATATAAATAAAGCAAATCAAAATTACAAAGTAGTGCCATTTTGTGATAAAACGCAAACATGTGCCAGATCTTTTGCTGATTTTTTATCAATATTTCTACGTAATGACTGTGATGTTACAAAAAGCTAACTTTTGGTTTGGTCCCAAATTTACATTTTATTATATCAAAGGATTCCTTATAACGTAACCTATCAGAAAGGTTCTACATTGAAATGTTCTACAGTTGATATTACCGATTTCATACAACCTTGACACACATTTGATCTCTTCTAATTCAAAGTTTGAAATGCTCATTAAGAAATGTAAAGGGTGATAATTTATTTGGATTCCCTGTTTCTGACAATATCTCTATTCAACAGGAATGAAAATCCTCCTCTAAAACGAGGAATTCCTCCTTTTTGATGATTTTGCTGTAATGTTAATTCTTTAAATTTCCTACTAAAACCCCTTAAAATGTGGAATTTCCTCCTTTTCACAATTTACTGTTTTCATCGAATTTGACAATGGTTAAATCATTTTCACATTACATATCACTGACATTTATAGCATGTAACAGTTCTTTTGTAAGTCTAAGAAAAAGTTGTTCTCTTTTGTTAGCATGTGTCTCCTGTTTTCGTATTCCTCAGATGTCTTTGAAATATTCTATATTTGACATTTGAAATGTATAATAAAACCCAACACCGTAGAACAAGCATTGAATGCATTGAAAGCCTCTAAAGAATTTCCCCAAAATCTTTACTGGACGGACGGACAGACAAAAGGAATCCAGTTTATCCCTCAACCTCTTTGCAGTGGTATAAAAAGGAATTAAAAAAGAGGAAAGAACACAAGAAAGTCACTACCTGACAGGATTGGACGCGGCTAGAGCGCAGTATTACAGAAACAGATAAAACAGGGGAGGTAAGTGAATCATTCATCATATTTAAACTCTGCCGATTAAAAGGTTTGAATATTTCGAATATTTATGGAATTTTAGGGGGGTGACTTACGGTTATTCAGACGACATTGTAAATTTTTTTTTCACAAAAAAGAATCTGTTCATAGATGTACTTCATTTCGGAATGTTAATTTGTAAAAGTTTTATGTGTGTATGTGATTATGGGAAAAGACAGGTCTATACAACTATAGGATTGCAGAAGATGACAGCAAAGTAAATATAAAACAGTTTTTACTTCCTTTCCTTTAAATGTTAATATATATGAAGGTCAAATAGGTAAAAGAGGGTATCTATATTTCTATCACCTGGATATGTAAAAAAAAACTTGAAAACAATCTATATAAAAAGACATTGTACTAATGCTAGACTTGGAAGCACCCGCTACCTTCGAACAAACCTCATGCTTATTTATAAACAGGTTTTGTTTCCTTTTATTCCATCGTGCGCTGGAATATATTTCAGATAGGATGAAATTCCGTGACCTTTCTCTCAATATCAGACTTTTTGTTTTCATTGGAAATATGCTATGGTTATCAACCTTACAATTTCACCATTAGAAGGACAAATATAAAAAATATATGTTTTATTTTCTATCTGTTTGTTGATAATCCAGGAAGGTTTCTCATGTTTTACTTAAATTGTCTAACAGAACCAAACCAAATCAAAAATTTGCAAGAAAGGGATCATTTGGTATTATCTTAAAATGGATTTGCTTTGATAAAACATCAAACATTGCATATTATTAGAAAAGTAAAAATTGTGTAATACAGTTTGATCCGTTATCAAGGTATTTGCAGGTAACACGCGTTGTCTTTCGAAAATTAAAATAAAACTGTAACAGAAGAAATATATTTCAAAATATCTTTCAGATATAAAAAGATCCATATAACATATAAAAGAAATCACGCATCATCTATCAAGGAAAAGTCCTTTACATATAACACCAGCTATCACAGTGTAGTTGCATGGTAACCGTTAAAAACATTTCAAAGATACGCTCTTTATAAACTTAAAAATGATGAACAAATTAACTATTTTGTTCAGTATCACAAATAATTTCAAAACATTTTGATTCTTACGCTACTAACATGCATTATATCTATTTTAATAGAGCGTCATTATACCATTGCCATTGGACAAATTTGAAACGTATACAATGCTATTTAACTTTTGTTAATACGAACACTGTCCCTGGATACTTATAGTGTTAACATGAGATATCCTTTATCTAGTGGTAAACATAGAAAACTACCCTATTTGAATAGAAGTCAACTATACTTGAGGAGCACATTTCGTCTAAATGTCAGTAACACCCTGTTTAATTTGTAGACCATATTATTTTGAAATACGTTATATGCATACGACGGAATAAGAGACGCATGTTCCTGGGAAGAATTGCGCTTTGCTGAATAGGTATATTTTTGCAGTGTTATAACAGCAAGCCTAGTATTCTACCGGAATATAATCACGAAAACTTTACGTACTGCCATACTTACTATACTCCCTCATACAAAGATGATATTACAGCAATTTCAATAAAATGAAACCGCTCAAAAGAATTTCAAAACATTCTTAATCCACATGCGCCCCAAGTATTGCTACAACTTTAAGGTTTTCTAAAAGATAAAATGTGAAGATATATTTTTATTTCTTTCAGAAGAATTAGAATAAATTATCTTATTTCTAACAAATCCTCATTGAAATCATTGTAAGGCAATCCATTAGAAATTTCTGGATAAAAACAGATAAGTAATACATAACAGTGCGAACTATTCGTATCAAAACAACTATTAGACTAAAGTATAAAAAACTATTTCATCACAAGCAAACACATTTATGAAAATCCACTACATAAGAGAAGGAAAATATATTAGTATCAAAAACAAAAACGTATTAAAACCATTCGTATCAACATATATTATAGACATACCAGAATTGCAACTATATATACGCAGATACATAATATAAAACAGATCTAGAATTCAGATACAATAATATGAATTGATAATTATATTCTAAACAATAAATTACATGGGTTTGCCTTCATCTGGCTCCGGTTGTCCAAACAGTGATTAGCTTAATCATTGGTTAGTGACTTTAACTTACTAACTAACCAAATTTTCAGATAGCAAATATATCAGAAATATAAATGGTACGAAAAATACCAAGTTTTTACCCTGTATATTTAACTACATTGTAGAGGTTTAAACGTGCGGTTAACGCCGGAAATTTCAAAATGAATTATTCCAATGTCTGAACTGGAAGAGTTCAAATAGGTCTGAACAGGTGAATGGGTTTTTATGAACAGTTCTTACACTAATCACGTTTAAACAACTGGGCCCAGGTGTTGTTACTTTTAATTTGTCTGAGTGGGAAAGGCAAGGTCAAACAAATACGTCCTCAAAAATACTTTCAACACCAAAAGTATTTTAAGTGAATATTTACATTCCCATTGCACAGAGACTTGATTGAGTTACCTTGCCCAATGTACTGTAACATACATTGGCTAACCTACATACCCTAAAATCTCGATAATAAGCCACGACTTATTTTCTTTTTTTGGTAAGGAATCCCTGGCTTATTTTCAAAGGCAGGCCTATTTTCAAGGCCGTCATATTTTCTAAGTAATTTATCCCGCAAGGAAAGTAAGGCTTATTTACGAGACTGTCATACTTTCGAAAGCTTTCATTATCGATGATTTCAAAAGATATTTCATTTTGCCCTCGTAATGATCAACGCTATGTGAAAATTCTACTTTCACTTTCAATTATATTCGAAAATATGCGGAAGAACTATAGTTATACTTCATACTAGCTAACGACACTGTATATTAATAGTCAATAAGATGCAGAAATCGATACAATTCGATTCAGGCTTATTATCGAGATTTTAGGGTATTCAACATGGGGTGCTAGCAAGCAGCACTATTCAATAAATGTAGGTGCGCCAATGTATATCACACACAAATGAATGTCAAAAATATGACAATCAATCCTTAAATGAAAAACTACATAGACTGAAATCAGTTTGGAACAAGAGGTAAAATAATACACCCATATAAAATTTGAGATCCAAGGGCTTTGAT
Source organism: Mimachlamys varia (assembly GCA_947623455.1). NCBI lineage: Eukaryota > Metazoa > Mollusca > Bivalvia > Pectinida > Pectinidae > Mimachlamys > Mimachlamys varia. The sequence goes on from OX392540.1 coordinate 35,475,594, forward strand.
AACTCACCGGCTAGAGGATTACTGGAAATGTAAAACAGGTCGATAATGTTCTGTTGATTACACGGTTGGGGTTGCCATCTTGGATTTCTTAGTGCTAATGTCTGTAAGTTACAGACATTAACAATTAAAATGTAAACAAATTATTTAGACATTTATAGGAAAATATACACATACTCTGATAACAATAGATTAAGCAGATCTGAAGCATTAATTTAGTGTTAAATGTCTCTGGCGCATACAAACAATCTCGGATCATCGTAACAAACAGAAAATCAAAACCTGCTCAGAACTGTGAAAGGACTGATGTTCTGTGTTAAGATTGCCAGTGTTTGGCCCAAGATAAAATCAGGAACTTATATGTCATATTTTATAACATACAGTAACTGTGAAAATCTCCGGTACAGCGGTCTAATAAGTGGAACCAACTGGATAATAGGTATATATTTTCCTATAATCGACTACATGTGTACTTCATACATGTATGATAAAAATAAAATAGTATTCTGCTTCACTCAACACAGCAAAACACAAAATCAAATACAGCTATATATAAAACTACATGTATAACAAAACAGTGCAAGAGAAATATTCCTAACAAACAAAAACAATTTACATATAAATAACAGCAAGCTATATATATAGTTTAGTCCCGCAAATAATGTCCCTCGATTAAATGTGACTTAATCGGATATATACTAGTAGTGCATTTTGATAATCATATCTTTATTACAACATTGTCATTAAAGTAAGTGTGATATGTTTACTTCATAAATATCGCTATGTACTCAATTATTAAAAGTTAATGACAAACATTCAGTGAACGTTTTCTTGATATTATTGAATTTTCTCTAGATGGAATGTCACCTGCATTATTGTAATTTGTAAATTTCTTGAGATTCTAAATACTTAAAAACTCAAAAACGTACAGTAGTTCATCTCTCGGTGTAATTTGATCTGGAGGTCGATAATTGCGAAAACAAACATGACTTAAAGACCATATTGATAAAGAGATCATTTCGGTATTTCTTTCAAAGAAATAGACAGACAAGTTCTTCCTTGGTAATCAAAAGCTATTTTATAAAAAGCTCATTAACTAAATCCAACACTACATATATCAATCTTAATCTAATTTTACAACTTATTTTCTTCTGTTTAAAATACAAACATATCCGTAAGAGTAAAGCTAACTGACGATTGCATACAAAGGTGATGACATCATGATGACTGCAATATATTTCAAACTGTTCAGTTAATCTGGTCACTCAAATATGAGAAAATGAAAACATTTTAAGACATGTTTGTCCATTTTATGGAGCCTCTTGTGAATTAAAATGGTCTGACTAGTTTTTTTTTTAAATATGACATGGACACGAATATTACATGTTTTATTACACAATAAGGTCTTAAGAATATTGGGATAAATACACTTTCCTTGTCGTTCTTGAGGTGTTAAAAATTGAGCCATCAGGGCCTTATTTCTGCTATCTCCATTGTGAACCCGTATTATGTGACCCTCATTTCCTTTTTCATATTAAGACATAAGTTCATTAGTGAAAATACTATTAATGTTTCGACAGATTAACATACGACCAACAAAAACATTAAAGAAAACAACTGTGTTTCCAATTAAAACTTCTTGTATACAGTATCATCAACAGAGATTTCATTAAACGATTGATGAAATAATTTTAAAACAATTTGTTTTGTCAGTAATTGTAGATACTGCCATGAGTAAGGCACATAGAAAGATGACTTAACACACACATATGCTGCAAGTTTTAAATTTAGTAATAAATACAGTAAGACGAAAAAGACGAATTAAACTGCATCAGACAGCTGTTTGGTCCTCCTAGGACTCTTCAGTGATGCTAGGGGCCAAAAGGTGGGAACAGAAATTGTCTTAACTAATTGACTGTAATTAAAGGGTCAGGTGTGTAAAACCCCTTTAATTTATGAATTTAGAAAAAAAATAGTACTGCATAATTTCAAATTGTGTACTACGAAAAATGTTTAATTTTGTACAGTGCCACTACTCAAATAAGATTAATGTGGCTATGGAGGCTCCAGTAAACCTTGGGGACTAAAACATCCACCAGCAGAGTCTACCACCCCCTATCATGAAAGATGACGTAACAGTTAGCCTTTTAAATTCCTGTTAAAATATTCATGTGGTGGATCCCATAATACTAATCATCACCAACAATTTCAAGTTAGAGAAAGGTGTAAGTATCATTTGTAAAGCACTATTGGTATTTATAACACCATAAAAACAGTGACTTTGACAAACAGCTTTACATGTAAAATTATTACAAATACAATTTCTCAACAAGATTTTCAAAGATCACACATCAAGTGGATTTCACGATCGTTGAAATTATTCACATAAATATTTTGTATGTAAAATAAAATTCATATTCATATGAGGTCTATTTCGTGACAATAGGAATTAACATAGGAAAATTAAACAACAAAATGTTTAAATCTTGTTTTTAATTGTATCTGAATATTCAATACATTCTGAATACAAATTCTTCCAGGAAATTTAAACTGAAGTCCTTCCCCACTTGAATAAATATTTTTTTCAAATTAGTACCAGGTATGTGATTTAAAGTACAATGATAATATACAATCTTCAATAACAATAAATTAAACGAGTCAAAAATAAAAAAACTAATTGGAATTCATTAGAAAGATGACTCAACATTTGTTATTGAAACATGAAGTTTTTTGTTAAATTGTGTCTTTCCAAAAAAAATATCACATCTAAAACTTTCCAATAAATGTATTACAAGAAAGCATGATATAACAATATCCTTTTAGTCATTAATTACAAAATCAATTTTGATATATATTTCGTAAAATTTCCTCTAATAAAAAAACAGTAATCTTATTGAAAGGTGTCACATTCAATAGCGATTGTAAAGTTTGACAGTAGGAAAAATCAGACAGAAAACAATGAGCTATCTTCCGAATTCCAGGAATTCACAGTACACTGTTATGTTCTCTGAACCCTAAGGATCATCCTAAATATCTGGAGGTTACGCTCACCTCTGCTCCCTACACCCCTGGAATATGTCATAGGAAAATCAAAGGCCCAGTGTGCAGCACGTTTCGGGCAAAACAAAACGAGAAAACTGAATTAAGTTTGAATCTTTGAAGAGCATCAATAGAATGCTGTGGTCCTGTTATGGTAAAGACTACTAGCTTGCCTCTTTGTAATCTCCATGGAACAAGTATTTAAGCGCAGTGATTGGTCACTCTTCCTTTACCTGACACCAATCAAACAGCTTTAAGTCACTACCTACAATTTTGATATGACATATTCCCTAGGTCCTGAGAGTGAAACTGAGCACGACTCCTGATATTGGGGAGGACGAAAGATATGTTATATTGTAACAGAATTGACGGCACAGTAAGCTTATTGGGGAGGCCAAAAGATATGTTATATTGTAACAGAATTGACGGCACAGTAAGCTTATTGGAGAGGCCAAAAAATATGTTATATTGTAAGAGAATTGACGGCACAGTTAGCTTATTGGGGAGGCCAAAAGATATGTTATATTGTAACAGATTTGACGGCACAGTAAGCTTATTGGGGAGGCCAAAAGATATGTTATATTGTAACAGAATTGACAGCACATTTAGCTTATTGGGGAGGCCAAAATATATGTTATATTGTAACAGAATTGACGGCACAGTAAGCTTATTGGGGAGGCCAAAAGATATGTTATATTGTAACAGAATTGACAGCACAGTAAGCTATTTAATAACCTGACAAATCGCTAGGCTTATAACTGGTCTTAAAGAAAACATTAATGGATTTGAATGCTCTACTTGTGCCATCCACAAGGCAATGCTTACAAAGCCTTCAATTCCCACGAATAAAGAGAGCATAACCCTTGGAATTTTGAGGATTGCATTGACCCAAACAAAATGTTTGTAACTTTTTAAGTACAGACACAATATTCTTCATTCAGAGAAAAAAAATGTATTCATTTTGGTGAATTTAAAGTTTTAAAAAACTATCAATGGTATTGCTATTCTTAGACATCCATATTGCCCAAACAGATTTGTGGTAGCCTTATACTATCACCGTTTTATATCTTTCTGACTTTTTTGACCTGAAACAATGTTCTGCTGCTATTTGCAATGATATTTTGTGAGTATCACTCACTAATGAAACAAATCTTTCATACATTCACATTCAAATTGCACTCTGATCTTTCAATGCTACCTTCACGTTTCCTCCTGGTCTAAACACTATACCTTATATCACTGCCGTTTCATTTTCATTGCACCTGCCCGGATCTCTTTACCTGTAAGTCAAGAAGGAAAACAGTTATCATACATTATACAACCAGCAGCAACAGGGTAAACAAATACATGTAGTAAACAGCAGGCCAATTCTGTCATAGTCAGAACTTGAGTTAGATTTTGCATCAAATCCTTCACCCCTGAAGACATATATGAACTCTTCCTATGGAACGGTTGGAACAGTTCATTATGGAATGTTAGGGGTGAATAAGTTAAACCATCGCGACTTTTAACTGTAGGGATTCATGTTATCAATCATTTTTATTAGTGTTTGATTTTACTATATAATACGACAAAGTCAAAGCCTTAATACAGTGTAGCTTTAGTAAATCTCTGCTATTTACTAAGAATAATTCATTTTCTGGTTCAGAAAGATATAAAATCTCCATAATTTATAAAGTTGACAAGTCTAAAACAAAAACAGCTTCTCAAGCAATGATAGAGATAAATATCATTGAAACAGACATCAGCTGAAAGATATTTGGGTTATTTTCAACATTCTGGAAATAACAAGACTGATTGTGTAACGTAATTGTGTGACGTAATGAATTTTTGGGTTGTATTTTCAGTTTCCCCACTAGAGGGCAAAGGGCAGCAACAAGGGGAAACAACTCTGTTTACGCACATGTGTTATCATTCAAGAGATCTGTTTGGGTGGCAAAGGCGCCCGAGTGCTGCACTCTTATCATAAACTGTATACTGGGAAGTTTTTGCAGTAGTTTGTTATTGAGGTTACATGTATGTCATAATTGCAGCATGAATTAGTTATAACATACTTTTTATAGTACCCATGACTATTTTGGTCCCGATGGAAAAGTGACCCTGGGGACAAAATACCATTAGGCCATACCAATTTGATTTATTGTTCTTCGGAAAATGAGATTTCAAAATAGGAGCGAGCAGGCGCAATTTTTTTGTTTTTACAAAACATTTGAATTCCTTAAAATTTCGAGCGAGCGGTAATTTTGAAAGACTAAATGTTAGAATACATTGTTTGACTATTGATACAAAGTATCACCAAATAGAAAACGCATTTAAACTGTTGTAGCGTGTTGTTTTTTAAATCATTTTCCATGGTACAAACTACTTGTATAAAGCTGTGGAATAAAACAGCATTTGAGAGAATTTGTTTCTTAAATAACCTTCTTAATAGAAGACCCAAGGTCATTCATTAAAGTAAAGTGATTGAACCGAAGCCACAGGAAACACCTTTTAGGAACCACATTTTTTCCTTGTAGGTATTAAAATGCTTCTATTCATGCAGAATGCAAACATGTTATCGAAATTATATACATTCGTATATTAAAGAAGACAAAATATATATATGATGTACCGCTATCAAAACAAACCCTGAAGGCTAAAAGTATGGCACTAGTTGTTTTGCTGACATTAACCTTTGAGTTACAATAATAATAATAGTAATATTAATGCACACAAGCATTATATCTGTATTATATATCCAGATAAGAAAGATTGATATCAGTTTATAAGCTGAGGTCCCATATAATATTATGAATAGGTTCATTATTGTTTATCTCGGGGTTGAATAAGCATCATGAACCCAGTGTTAATCCATTCCAGATTTAAATGTTCAGACTACTGGTGACTAGGTAACTACATCATCTGGAAGTGAGTTCGAATGGTAATACCTACATAAATATTTCCAAGTATTAATAACAAACACATTTTTAACTATCAACAGCAGGCCTATTCTATAAAAATAAGACTGATGAAAGGACAATGATGTCTGCCAAATAGGGTCGATTGCTTGAGAAGAATATCGATTTAAAATTAAATATAGGTGTTATTATAGTCGTACATTTGTATTAACAACACATCTTTTGATGTCGCTTACTTAATTCAGTATTTTTAAAGATATTTGCTGATGACGCTTGAAGTCGCTTTTAGTGAGACAGCTTGAGTTCCATATTTTGTTTATTTGATCAAGAGATCTTGGAACGATAAATCATCTATTGCGGTATTTTGCAATACATTATGGAGACCGGATTATGTAGTGACCAACACGATAAGAAAGCCTATTTGACACATTCTCAGTTTTCTTCAAAAGTGAAAAAGCCGCGGCATTTCCCTCGTGTTGCTGCCGAAAAAACGCTTGAAATACTATTTCTACCTTCATTTCCATCATCCAAATGATCCGGAATTACGCTTTCTAGATTTTGAACCATTGTAAAATATATCTGGATTCGTCATTTTTCATTGACGCTTAACTTGGAGTGGTAAATTTTTACTTTTACTTTTATTTTATTTTTCCAAATCAGGAGCGGTAAATCCGACGAACAATAAATCAAACTGGTATGGCCTTAGGGTAAAATGGGGGCAAGTCATATCATTAATGTTAATTTGACTCAGTGGTCATTTCACAACGATTCAAAATACAGTCGCTTAATTCAGGTTATTATATAGTGAATTTCGTTTGGGGGAAATATTACGGTCACATTTGACAGGAAGTCACTTAATACAGGTGGTCGTTAAGGCAGGTTTGATTTAGTGTACCAGCAAGGGGCGAACACTTTTTTTAACTGGACTAAAGTTTCTCAATATAATGTAATTTTACACTGTCACTTGGATGACAATGTTTAAAAAATATTTCTACAAAAACAATTCTACTGGCAATATTACTATACATACCCCATAATGTCTTGTTGATGAAATCTCCGATCAGGTAAAGAAACGCAAAGAAGACCATGAGTGCTCCGATAAAGATAACACGCTGATGGGCATGCATGACTTTAAGAACTGGGTAGACCCAGAAATCGGACACATAAGCTATCCACAAGATCCTAAAAATGGAAATAACAGTGCATGCCTTTATTGTGGAACATTCCAGTGGTTCTTACTTGACTCAGCCTGTTAAATTTAACAAAGCACTTCTGTTCCTGTAGGTGAAAATCTAATATTTAAACCAAAAACGAAATGACATTTCGGAAATACACTAAACAGTTCAGTTGTAAAATCTGCAATACCAGTAATCACTTTTGTTTACAAGTTATATCCACGGTGATGCCATAGGGAGTCGGTAGTGTTGTATTTTACTGATAAAATAGAGTTAAACTAATAACAGTTTATATATCTATTTACAACATCTGAAACGAAAACCTTTCCCTGGCTGCCTATTTGATCCATATCTTGGATCAATTGAGACATTCCTGATGAACCAGTTTGTTCTTTCAACAGGGATATAAAGATTATACTATGAATTCAAACAGGAATGATGAATATTTAAGGTTTTCACTGAACATGTATCAAGAATATTTCTTAGAACAAAATATTAATAGATCTATAGAAACATGCTGAAGGCACTGTGGTCTGGTGGTAGGAGGCCGGCCTCGTGATCGAAGGGTTGCGAGTTAGAGTCACGGTCACAGCACTTTCAATGTATTGTATCCTTGAACAAGATACTTTACTCTGCTTGTTCCAGACTACTCAGCTGTAAATGAGTACAAGGTTGGGTAGTCCTAGAAATTGTAGAATGCTAGCTGTGAGCGCCGATATTGGCAGCACCGGTTGTATGCTCCCCAGGGAGTTGAGAGCAATATTGGCTGGTTGCTAAAATCCTATAACCACAGCTAGGATAATAATTTGTGAATCGTTTTGTGGCAATCTTTAAAGTTGTGAAATGTGGTATATAAGAACCTCAAATTATTATCATTATTAAACACTTACCAAAACAGATAGGCTAAGGCAAATGCGAGCAGAATTGCAAGTCCTGTACGTTTCCGTGGAAACTGATGATACACAATAGCTAATTCCACAATCAGTAGGGGAAGGACAAAAGTATGCTGGAAAAAAAAATAATACAGCTATGTTAAAATACCAATAAGTAATTTCATTTTTTCTATGAAGTATGAAAAGAATGTTCTGGTTTTAGCTAAGGCAACATGTATTTGTAAACATTATTTTTCAGGTTTGAAGGTATAATTTTTACACAACCAATAAATGTTTTATGCGGTGTTTTGTTATGTACTCTGATCTGTCACCTTTGTCAGACAAATGACAAGCAATCGTAGTTTAGCATATTTTTCATACACATTTAAATGAAGGAAAATAACTTGTTACTTTCAAAAAAATATGAATGACAAAATATTAGCGGTATAATCATGGTCCCCTTTTCCATATAAGGTTCAACTGTTTCAACCAGCTTAAAAAAAAAGAAAATGAAAGACTCTAATTTGAAATGAGGCTGACCTTGAACTTGCTAACCTGCGAACTCCTCAGAATTGTATATGATAGAACCATATGTGTTAACTGTATGAGAATTGTATATCTATGTACTGTAAAGTGCTTCAGAGTGGCTTATGTTAGCTAGATAGGGCGCTATATCAAATGTTGTATATTAACCACAGTATTAGATTTGTATTCATTTAGGAGACCTGTGACAGAAGTACACATCATTGTAAATGTTATGTTATTTATTTGTCTCCAAATTTCTAAAATTTCTGCATTCTTTTAGCAAAGCAAATAGTTTGATCAAAGTACGTTTTTTGATGATGAAATATCTATCCACTTCTTGAACAGATTGAACTGGGGATTACTCTAAGCCAGTGTGTGCCAAACACTGTCGGGCTGTCGGTCATGTCTGAAAAAAATGATTTCGACCCGGTAAAATATTTTAAATACATGCCCAAATGTCCCGTTAAAAAATCAGAACAAATCGGGAAAAAAATGTCTGGCATTTGTTTCTTTAGTTGTCATACGGAAGCCATGGCAAATTTTTTGTCCAGTCAACCAGAAACAAAATTGGTGGTGTAAACAACTAACAAAATTGAAGAAATCCCTGTTTAGTTCAGATTTTTTATGAAAAACATTGTAACTTTGAAACTTTATAATTTTTTTTTTTTTTTGACATGTAAAAGTTATTTTAAAGGTTTTGAAAGTTTGGCACACACTGCTAAGCACTAAAGCATAATTAGCAAAGGGAGGTAACCTTGTTACGCCAGACTACCACTTACCAAGGCATGGTTTAACCAGACTGGTATAAGGCCATCCAGACTTTTAGGGAAGATAAGCTCTCTGTCTACAGTATAGATACCCCAAAAGGTGCAGACAACAAACTGAAATTAAAATAAATATCATACGGAAAATATTTATAATTGGGGAATAACCCGGGTTTTTTTTAATATTGCGATTATACTATTTACAACTTGAGCCTTAATGGCAACAGGGATTTATGAAAATCTGTTCTAGAAGTGACAAATACTAATTTTGATAAATTAATAGCCATTAAAACGTCTGGACATGCATTGTAAAACTCTAGTTTATAATGAATACTGCCGGTATACTGTCTGATCTATGAATATGAATAATTCAATTTAAAGGCCCAGTATACGTAACTTTCGGCAAAACTTGAAGCGAAAATCAAGCCTAATAACTTACTATATTTATAGATTTAGTTAAGATTAACTGATATCAGCAATATTCAAGATGAATTCTTACATGGTTACTGGTACATTAGCAGTTGAAACTCGGTATTTGTAAGCATGCGTCCATTTTGAATTGTCTTATATCTGCGGTTTGTGGTTGAAGTGTGGGCCACACCTGAATTATTTTCAATTCTTTGGATTTTTCTGCCAAGAGTTTCTTGTTAGTTACCGCTCAGCTTTACTCCTTTTAGACTTATTTTTGCATGGTTATCAACAAGATTTTTTTCATAATTTTTCAGAATCCCGAAAAAATTTCCTGAGGTTACATATATTGGGCCTTTAAAGCATCTGACCTACATTTGTACTATTTTACCTCCAATATTTGGTTCTGAAATATTACCTAAGGCCAACATTTGTTTTTAGTTTTGGCCTAATCAACATAAAAGACTATAACGATAAAATATGAATATTGGTAATCAAGACCTGAAATAAGTATGAAATCCTAAGCTCTGAAAAGAGAAAAGTCTCACCATTGCACACTGGAGTGAAGCTTTAACTAAAAAATACAGAACAGATCCAGCAACACAATTAAGAATCATAGATCCTCTGGGCATAGTTGTTCAAAGGGTGGTAAGCTTAATCACTATTTAACGACATTTTTTAAACATGAATACTTCTGTCAATATATAAGTTACAATCTTAAATTTTTGTATGTACATTGACAATATTAGGTATTTGATGTCTGCAAAGTTGTAACTAAATCTATAGTTTCATTTTAAAGATACAGGATAATTAAAATTTGAACTAATCACTGATTACGCTAATCATCCTTAAAGTTTGAACAACTGGGCCCTGATAATCAAGACCTAATGAATAAGAATGAAACAATCCCCTTACCGTTCCTGCGGGGAATACAACTGACGCGAGGAGAAGGTCCCGCAGTTTTTGTAGGACAGACTTTCTTCCTTGTAATTCTTTTGATTGAGATGGCCGAACATTACTGCCGCAGAAATCATTCAGGGTTGCAATACCAAAGTAGATTGTCTGAAAAACCTGGAAAAATATAACTGAAATGGTTGATATGATGTTGGTCTTTCAAGGATAAATAGACTCTTTGAGAATAAAGTTACTAAAAACTGTATCATCTACATCTACAATACTGTCAATATAGTTTAATCTATACTTAAGTCCAGAATTACCTACAGTTGAATTTGTCCATTAACATATAGAGAACCATGAATTAAGAAATCACCTGCCGGATTTTTGTTAACAAACTTGGGGCCTCATGGTCAGCATTTCCATAAACTCCATGCAGAGAGATGTTTACCTGCACTGTTACAGGTACTTAATTGTTCCCTCAATTTACAAGGGTAGGCTTATATAAAAGATCATAATGAGGGTACAAACTTATTGAAATATCCTCAAATGTTAAACACAGTCAGTGTTTTTGCTACCTTTAATTATTTTACAGCAGCTTGTTCCTTATTGATTTGGGAAAATAAAGTAGGATTTTCAGTTAAATTGGGAAAAGATTCTTTAATTCTGGTTCATTTTGGAAAAGTAACACATATTTTGTGTGGGAGAAACAGCCTTATATCAGCTGTAAAAATGGGCAAACAAAATCACTGACAGAGGATGCATGCTTGGTCTCTGATGACAGGAATTTAGAAAATATAACTGGCATTAATTTGACAAAATGTGTACTGGTTTGGGAAAATGTAATAATTTTGGAAGCAAAACCTTCCATGTGACAAGCCAAACTTTTCACTCTAGCTATTTAAAAAAATATAAAAGTTTAACATTAGCATCACATAGCGATATTGTTTAGTCCATTTTAATAATTTTTTATGTATTGACATATTTCAATAACTTCTACATATTTAAATTCATCCATTCCTGAAATTTTACGATGAACCATTCTAATCTTTGAACTAGAAGAGTTCAATTATGTCCTCAATGATCCTTTAAGGATGGTAACACTTAGCAGTAACATTGCACATATAAATCTTGGAAACGTGTAAAGCATAAACTCATTAACCCCTGAAAAAACATAATGTACTATTCTGTCCTTTGAATTTGAATAGTTTAAATGGGTCTTCAGGGGTAAGTAAAGTTAATGAAATTAGTAAGATAAAGACAGGATCATTATTCAGTTGGGATTTGATCTCTGTACTGGACCGCTATAAAAGCTTGGGAAAAATTTAATTGTTCACACATGTATGGTATATAGCTATAGATATACATGCCCTTTAAAGAAGAACAAATATTACAATTGGAAATCATTCAAACTGCATCCCACAACACAGTTGGTCCCTTTAAAACAGGTTGTCTCTTGACAGCTTTTAAGGTTAATTTTGGCTCAAGGAAAAGTTTGACAGTATTGACTACTTTGTGTAGAGAACATAGGTGATCGAACCACCTAGATATCGAGGATATGGCTCCCAGCAAACCTAGAATATGACATGAGAAAATCATTTCATGTACATCACAAAAATTCTGTGGTACCATATATATATATACTGGTCTGAATATATCAGCAACATTGACATGGTTTTGTACTCCGAGTAATCTGCCTACTTCCTCTTAAATCTCTTTTTATGTAAATTGTTAATCACATTCAGGAACACATAATTCATGATTTTTGAGGTATATTCATAGCCATTATCTATGATGGACTATATAGCTAGAAGGGGAATAACTCCCCTATCCTTACCACTACACTGACCTAACCCCCACAATTACCATTATATCAGAATATTTACATTAATTTCAACTGCACAAAGACTAGAGTGTATGTTATTTCCCATCAACATAGATCTGATCATTGGACGTTGTGATGTTGCCATGACGCCATAACTCGGTCTGGGTTTACCCTGAAGTTGAACCTGTTTAGACTAATACTTTATGTATATTTCTGGCTGCATCAACTGTATGTTAAATTATCAACAAATAACATGCAACATTGAATGTGTATATAAAGGTTTAGAAACCAATGTATGTTACACACCAGTGAATGTCAAAAATATGACAATCAATCCTAAATGAATACGTTAATCTGATGTTATTGGGTTTTTTTATAATTCTTTTTAAAAGTATGTTAAAAAGTTTATACCTATTAATATACACGATACTGGAAAAAATGTACTAGCTTTTGATTCTGAATCTGGTCTCGCACGATACATTTATATAACAAGACTCATTTTAGGAAAAGATCTGACTGGTACTTGATTCAAAATCATTTGATGTCAAGAGTTTTTCATGTTTTAAATCCAAGGGTTAGATTGCTGTATGACGTGGAGTAGACATATGGTAGTACAAGCTCATAGAGTATTAGACCCTGTCTCAATTTTTTTTTTTCGACCCCGAGCCAAAAGTGAGGCTTCCATAAAGACCAATCAGTTTATGAGCCCATAGACCCCTCCTTATACATTGATATTGAATGTCGCCCTGACAATCTTTTAAATACTTCTTTGCTACATATACAATTATTCAGGAAAGATCCTAATTTGATCACTTTTTGCAAAACAAATCTTTAAAATCTATGAATGTTTCAACAGATAAATTTTAACCATGAGGTTATCTTAAAATACATATCCAAGCCATGCACCATTTTTTTTGAAAACAGATAATTATTCTTTTAGTTCAAATTAAATAGCACATTAGAAAATTATGTAAATTCAAACGAGTCAGAGATCAGTGTTTTAGAAAAATTTAAATGGTACGAGTTTCAGCTATATCTCTCCTCGTAAGTGGTTTTACAGACCCCAGCAAAGCAGGGGCTATAGAAATATAGGCCAGAGAAAGATATCTAATACGTGCTAGTTAAAAAAAAAAATAAAAAGACTATAAGCTTGTAATTTGTTACATGTCTTTCTTACTCAGTGTATTGAGGACATTGGTCACTACAAAAGAAAAGTCATTTTGACTCACATTCTTCACTCCTGTTTTAGCTGGATGGAGATCAAGATGATCCGCTTATTTATCACCCCCGGCCCCTAAGAGAAGATAAGCATGCATATTTACACCTGTAGCACACTGATCATGATCGGAACCATTCGTCTTTGCCATGTATGTATCTGTGAATCCAGGCAGTTGTCACTAGTGTTAAACTTCAAATATTTAAGTTATTAGCTCTAAAGCTTAGTAATAACATATAGTAAATTATTTAGTTGTGCGAGTCTTTAAAACCTTTGGCATTTTCAATACGTGTATGTGTAGAGTTATCTCCCTTTACAGGTAAGCCGGCATCATCAGCATATATATATACTAATCAGGACACTTGTTGACGTGATAGTTATATCATTCATATCTACCATAAACGACATAGACTATATTAGAACATTAAGGAACATTGTGAATGACGACACGACCTTTGATTGCAAGAAGACCCAGCGTATTTCGATTGGTTCGGGCCAAGGTTGCAATCTTTCTCTTGTTAAAACTGAGCAGTTTACCTCATTCCAGACGGTGAGAAACTTGAACTTCCCTCCATATCCACCACTGCCATGTTCAATGTTTACAAAGTCGTACGTCACGACATACAGATAATACAGGTACACGGGCAGGTGATAACAGATAAGTTTGGACACCATTTTGACCCCACGCTATACAATAAAACGTCATGTGACCGTCATGTGATAGACGTACAAAAAATAGAAACAAGTAAGAGTTACCGCCCATTCTTTGATATGAAGCTATCTAGAACTGGTGCTATTTGATAAAAAAATATACCACCCAAGCAAAATAAAATATCCTTCTCATAATCTGTACTCTTGGAACATGTATTTGTTAATTTACTTAAAGTTGAAATCTCAGAGGCCAAATTTCGAATAATTATCAGTTTCATTATGAATTCAAGAAAAAATTGAAATATTTTGAAAATATCTTTTAATAGAGGATACTAATTAATGCGTTAAGGTTATGTCCTTTTTCTTTTTACATACTATTGTACTCTATTCTAATTAGCAGAGACGTATATAGCACGTGTGTTACACGTCTCTGCCAGGGAAGACGAGCCCCGGCCGTCTACATGAAAGGCTAACGCGCTATCCACTGAGCCACTATAACCATACGAGCATGCTTGCATGATCAGTAACATGTAGAGAACATGCATACACCCGCTCGACGATAATCAATTAGTATCACATTCACGTATTTAAAGTAGGTACAATGTTTTCTGTCATTGATCAATTACTGGGCCGAAATTTTAACATCTGATTTAATTTAATGGATACTATTTTAAGTTTCTCAAACATCGATATTGCTGTTTATACATACTTTTAAAGGTCCTCCAGACACTGATAATTAATTATACAACACTGCGACATATATAGGTATCTCTTTGATTTTGTCAATCTGTGTATTTTGACATGTCTAGTTAAATAATGACGTGTTTAAATATTCCATGGAGACGGCTGATTGTTTACTCTTGTTGCCATGGTGATTCGTACTTAGATTGTGTTGTATTTCCCTGGAGGATAGTCAGACTTTAAATATAGTAATGACTAAATAATTTACAAAGACCAATGTAGTGATATCAGTGCACGAAATACAAATATTTCTAATTCTATGTCTTTGCTATATAAATATATACTGTCTACCCACAGGTTACGAGAGTTTTAAATGGATATGTATATATACTAAACTGAAATTTGGTCACAACACACATATAAGGATTGAAAGTCATTTTTTTAACTTTCATAGTGCTATGAAAGGTCAGCCGTTACATCCATATTGAATGAAGCCCGCTAGGCTGTAACGGCTGACCTTTCATAGCACTATGAAAGTTTAAAAAATGACTTTCAATCCATATATTTACATTTTTACTATAGAACAACTTTATTGATATTGTTTCCAATTAATAGTTTATTAGCTGCGATTGTATATGTGTCGTCATTTGAACGACATGGGCGGAACAGCCCAGCTTGAATAAAATTGG
The DNA here is from genome assembly GCA_947623455.1 of Mimachlamys varia. Taxonomy (NCBI): domain Eukaryota; kingdom Metazoa; phylum Mollusca; class Bivalvia; order Pectinida; family Pectinidae; genus Mimachlamys; species Mimachlamys varia. The sequence continues at coordinate 35,491,227 of OX392540.1, forward strand.
CGCCAATGATAATAATTAGTCATTTGAGCTTTTGACGCAAGGGGATTTCTCCATGTTATTCGAGGCGGCGCGACAAGATTCTCGTTGAACAAGCTTGATCTATGACGTCATAATGAAATCACGTGCTACGTCTCGAGAACCATTGCTTTCATAGTTTTATAAAAGGCATTTTTGCTGGTAAGGTTCATATAGTGGGTTGCAGCGCAAATGTAAATATAAGCATATAATGCATTTATTTTTGCATGCTTGCAGTTTGTGTGTACATGCATAATGCAATGCGCTAATCTATTTCTTTGCTTTTATATATCTAAAATTTAAGTTATGTCTGAGATGTTTGTGTACCTCCAGGGAGAGAGCTTGTATAGGCCTTGCCTGATGCTCAATCCCTTTAAATCATATTGATATAGCATATGTGTATTTCAGACATTTGTAACGAGCCACTGTAATAAACATGTAATTCTACATAATTTAAATGGTATTCTTCAATGTATGCTGTACGTTTTATGAGCAATTTTGAGCAATGTTGTTCATACCGTCATTTTGATGACTCTAGTGTACCCCCTATGTTCCCGTCCTCAGATAACCCTGACTGTAGTGTATCCCCTATGTACCAGTCCTCAGATAACCCTGACTGTAGTGTACCCCCTACATACCCATCCTTAGATAACACTGACTGTAGTGTACCCCCTACATACCCATCCTTAGATAACACTGACTGTAGTGTGTCCCCTACATACCCGTCCTTAGATAACACCGACTGTAGTGTACCCCCTACATACCCATCCTTAGATAACACTGACTGTAGTGTACCCCCTACATACCCATCCTTAGATAACACTGACTGTAGTGTACCCCTACATACCCATCCTTAGATAACACTGACTGTAGTGTACCCCCTACATAACCATCCTTAGATAACACTGACTGTAGTGTACCCCCTACATACCCATCCTTAGATAACACTGACTGTAGTGTACCCCTACATACCCATCCTTAGATAACACTGACTGTAGTGTACCCCCTACATAACCATCCTTAGATAACACTGACTGTAGTGTACCCCCTACATACCCATCCTTAGATAACACTGACTGTAGTGTACCCCCTACATACCCATCCTCAGATAACCCTGACTGTAGTGTACCCCCTACATACCCATCCTTAGATAACACTGACTGTAGTGTACCCCCTACATACCCATCCTTAGATAACACTGACTGTAGTGTGTCCCCTACATACCCATCCTCTTATAATTTTACTACGTCTGTCATAATAACTCTACTTCTTATTGTTAATGATATACAGCATTCGATAAAGCGTCTTATCTTTCTAGAATAAACCGATCTAATATGTTTTTAGTATACATAGATAACAGTTAATACAATCGATACAGTTATCATAGTTATAATGTAAATAAAAACAAGTTACGTTTTAGTATCATACGTTAAATAAAAGTCCTGTACCACTTTGATGATACCTCCTATATGCGTATGTGTGTGCGTATGTGCTAGAATTGTATTGTGTTCTGATTGAAGAGTGACCGTTCCTCCAACGGTATCATTTTTAGTGACACGTCACTTTCAATAACACTACGGCACATCATAGAATCCACTTCAGACCATTTCACAAGTAAACAGCGTTAAAACATGTTTCTTGCATCTTGTTAAGTAAGGTTAATTGGACTATTTCAGCTCGCGTGCTAGATCGAGTTATTTAAAGTTGATAACACGACCAAAACACCAAATAAGTAATACCAAAGTATAAGATAGCTGTTTAAGTCCCTGCTAATGTATGTAGTGTAGCCTGTCATGGCCCGTTTATAACGCATGATTTCATTTAAAAGATAAACAAATTTAAACCTTGATAAGGTCAATTAATTCAAGAGTATTTGGAAGTGAAATGTTTTTTTTTATTTATTTACATGATTGTAGACATAAAACCTTTCCTATACGACGTGTACATTACAATCCATTAGACATATCGAGGACCTGTAGCGAGACTTCCTCGGTGTATCATAAAATAGCGACACATTTCTCCGTGTTTATATCTTTGTTTACTGCAAAATAACGAAATCACCAATAACCAACCGACAGACGGACGGACAGGATGCTTAGTTCTAACTGGTACATGTATCTCATCAGACTGCTCGGGGTTCTGTAACATAATTCCAAGTGAAACGTACGTAAGCCGTGTTTTGAAATTAAAGTGTTAGCCCGAAACTGAGGTAAACCAATCTCACGCAATTACAGATAAGAATTATTTTTGTTTTCCTGTACACCTTATAGTTCGAAAAAAACTAATGTTGATATAATCTACACGTAAACGACCCAGGGCCTTTGTATGTGTCCACGTAACACTGAATCCCGTCATTGAAAAGAGGAAAAGGTGTTTTACGATGTAGATTATGTTTCATCACCATGGAAAATACGGTCGTATGTTTCCACCTTAACACTGTGGCCCGTCCTTATGAAGAGGAAATCTTGGTTTACAACGCAGACTGTGTTTCATATAGAGCACCAAGAATCTAATTATTATCAGAAATTAACATATACAGCAAAACAAAAAAGAAGAAAAATAGTTTATGCTTACTCTCATTAGCGTGCTGATGAATACACGTCACGTGAAAATTCCGCGAAATGTCGTTGACATGTGTCAGATCGGATGAAATAGACAAATCTAGCCCGGGACAACACTGCCGATACCCTTTCTGAAGTAAAAAATGATTATGTGAAATTCATAAGATTAAACAAAACCGTAAAACTTAAGCAGAAATTTTATTGAACAATGTATATATTCACATACGCAAATACAAACGTATATAACACAGAAACACATCAACTATATACATGTTCACCATCCTCGACATACAGGGGTTACGATCACCTACGCTCTCTACACCCCTGGGATATGTCATAGCAAAACTGAAGGCCCTGTATGTGCCACCTTGTTGATGAGGCAAAGAGACTGGTTCGACCCTTCGATTTACATCAAAAGAACCTCACAGTCACATAAAGATAAAAATTGACAGGCTTTGAAGTCGATCGGGGTTCCTTTGTAATTTTCAAAGGACAGGCATACACCCTAGCGTTTGGTCAGGCTTTGTACCTGAGCGTGCCTTCAGTATTGCCATGACTTATTCCAGGGTTGGAGAGAACGTAGGTGATCATAACCCCTGGATATACACATCACAGGCATATGATAATTTGTTACAGCTAGTTTTGGACCAAAACTAGGGTGTTTAGAGTAATTTTACACTGGTGGGTGAGGGGGGGGGGGGGGGTCGATCAATTGTCGATAAAAATGCCCCCTCAATGGTCATAAAGGAGCTTTGTGACCATGCGCGAGGAGGCTTATCGACAATACATCGAACTCCCCCCTCTCCCAGTATAAAGTTATTCTAAACACCGTAGTTTAGGTCCAAAACTAGATGTAACAAATTCCCAGGCCCCTGTGATACACATAATGACCAACAAACAAATGATATTTACAGGATAAAATTAAAAAAGATATCCGTCAATTGAGCGATTGAATCAAAACCCAGAAAGGGTACACACTATCAAGCGTCACCAGGACAATGACATCATGGACAAAGTCACATGACAAATTGAAATTAAATTGGACACTTTCGTAGTACGAAATGAGCAAGCATGATAAATACGAAATGCACACGACAGTAATTAACGAAATGTCTAAGGAAAATTTACATGGGGTGAACACACATACATAGAGGATAAAGAAAGCTGATTAGGTTGTACAGTATTTAAAAAATAAGTAAGGATTTCCTTGTAATAAAAATAAAGTAACAGGTAACATCTGTCTAAAAACAATTTAACAGGAATACAAAGTATGACCAAAAACATGTAAATTACAACAACAACAACAACAATATGTTTGATATAGGGAAATGTCAGATACAGGAACTGGTGTACAGATACCATATACAAGATATTGTATATATCAGGTTTTGATTAATACGTAAAAATATTCTGGTCAACTTATCCAAAACCACCGTATATGGATAAACTATGAAGACACGAGCATTAATGTAGCTTACAAGATGTGATTTACAAACACTAGCCAAAACGTCGCATTAACGAGATTCCATTATACAAGCCAGCTAACATAACATCCACCGTTCAACCAAACTAACTAGTCCGAACTAACGGGCAAACTAACTAACGGGCAAATGTATCCGGACTAGTAAGAGTCCACTCTAAAAACACAAGTTGACAAGAAAAACTCAAACTAAATGAACACACAAGTTGATATATTCAAATAAGAAGGTAACGTATAACGGAATTTCAATTAGTGATATCCCGGTATAACTGATCCGGACAAGCGGTAGTATACTGTATATACAATCTACGGTATTCGTACCAACGACAACCCACCATACACTACAAGATAGTTTACCAAACTAACAAATTTCATTGTACAGACTAATATATCTGGATAAGTGAGATTTCATGGTACAATTAAGAATACGTCTCTGAGTTGTATTCAACTATATATATTAACACACACGGCTTGATAATGATATTACACTATGTACAATCGCATCCGTAAAAATAATATTCCACTCTTAACATAAGCCAACACAACTGGACCGGACTAACGAAATTCCATCCAATACACAAGCTAGCTCATACGAAAAAAGTGAAATTCTATTCTTTGCATAAGCTTCCACATTCGGACTAAGGAGACTCCACACAATATACAAGCTACCACATCCAGACTAACGGGGTTCCACACAATATACAAGCTACCACATCCGGACGTACGAGAATCCACTCAATATGCAAGTTAACACATCCGGACTAAAGGGATTCCACTAAATTTACAAGTTAAAACATCTGGACTAACGAGATTCCACTCAATATACAAGTTAACACATCCGGACTAACGGGAATTTACTCAATATGCAAATAAAAGCATCCGGACTAACGATATTCCACTCAATTAACAATTCAACACATCCGGACTAACGAGATTCTACTCAATTTACATTTTACACATCCGAACCAACGGAATTTCAATCAATATACATTTTAACACAAATAATATATATAATAATATAAAAAAAATTCAAATAGAGATCTGTATGCAAAAATAACATAATAGATATGTTATTGTATAACCGAACAGGGACCCTTAATGGCATACATACTGCGAAACATAATAACGTCAACCCTCACATTACAATTCGTGTCACGTGACATATTTATGCATCGCTTGGAGTCATTACATATACCATGCACTACATCTTCAGTTCTTCATGTGAGCATACAAGTTAAAATAAAATACAAAAATGCCTTAAGTTGTGAGAACAGTTTAAAAAAAATCATCTCGAATCATTTTCGTCAACAAACATTTAAACAGTTTGTGTTGATTTCGATAGGTAACGAACTGATAAAATACAAAATACTATTGAAAATAATTAAATCATTATTAACAGAAACAAAACTTAAAACGAAAATAGGATTTCTAAATAGGATACATCTCTTTCAGTTGATAGGGATATATTAAAGATTTTGAGATCAACAATTATTTTGTAAAGGTTGAGAATGTTTCACACTTGTAAGTAATATGGATGAGAATTTATCGGGATTTGCTGTATAACATGTGATATGGACATCAAACAAACGTAATATATTACGTCATGGCGACAATAAAATGGAAATCCATACACGCTCTTAGTGTCGATTTACAAAATCAACTAGATCTGATTAATACGATGAATTCTACGTAGTCATAAGGACACTTTTAGTTCAACTTTAAACAGATATTCGGGTGGTGCAGTGGATAACGCACTTGCCTTTCACCAAGGCGGCCGGGGTTCGATTCCCCGATCGGACGTGAAAAGGTACGGGGTCACCTGCCCGACCAGGTTGGTTTTCTCCGGGTACTCCGGTTTCCTCCCACAATAAGACCCCTCGCGCGCTAACATCCGGGCAAACAAGAGTGATTGATTTAAGTTGTATAGTTTGTTTCATAATTGTTGTAAATTAAATAAAGTTTATATTTTATATTTTTAAACAGATATTATTATATATTACAACCTTTCCAAATCTCTGACACAATAACAAAAATACAATATCCGAGACATGCTGTATAGTAACTAACTTAGCGGTGCTTTCATTTCAGCGCTTTTTACTCTATTGATGAAGAGATAGACTTCATCAGAGTGTCAACCATACACGTTCCTGTATTTCAAAATAAATTGACTCCATGGAATTAAAAACAAAAATGGGGTTACCGTGGAGATATATCAGAGTGCATACACTCTGGAGGTGGAACTTTATGCTTCTTGGTTTTCATTGTCGAAAGAGAATTTTATTCGCTTAAAATCAATGGCAAACCTTGAGAATAAATGCACCATAGCTATGCACGCTGTTTGTCAAAGTGGCCGCTTTTTCTGTTTTTCGTTTGTTTGTTTTTTGTTTACAATAAAGCACAGACCCTTACTTGAAGAAAAAACTCGTAATATTTGAACTCCATTAAATGAAGAACACTACTATACAAATTACATTTTGTGGAATTATTAACCAAAGATTACACTCGGACATTATATACATGACACGCTTGTGAAAACATTAATTTCAAACATAAGGCTTTAATAATGAAATTGTGAAAAAAAATGAATAAACGGATATCATTTAATGTAGGAAAAAGTAAATTTAGTGAATGTATGAATATCGCTACAAATACGTATGGATATCATTTAATGAACGAACGAACGAACGAACGGACGAACGAACGAATGAATGAATACTGCATCAAATACGCATGGACGTCATTTAATGAACGAAAGAACGAACGAACGAACGAATGAATGACTGAATGAATGAATGAATGAATACTTCATCAAATACGCATGGACGTCATTGAATGAACAAAAGAACTAACGAACGAATGAATACTGCATCAAACACGCATGGATGTCAATTAATGAATAAAATAATGAATTTGATGAATGAATACTGCTTAAATTAGGATATCATATACAGCACTTACGTCACTCATCAACCTGAACTTTTCAGAAGTTGATATGACAAAGAAATACACATTTTATAACAGCATATATACAATGTATTATACCAAAAGATGAGTATTTGTCAAGGTTGTACTTGTACAAAATCTCTCGGCAAGCGAGTATTTAATCACGATAAGTTGGTCACACTCTGTTCTGTATTTTACAAACTCTAGGTAAACGAGTATTTAATCACGATAAGTTGGTCACACTCTGTTCTGTATTTTACAAACTCTAGGTAAACGAGTATTTAATCACGATAATTTGGTCACACTCTGTTTTGTATTTTACAATCTCTAGGTAAACGAGTATTTAATCACGATAAGTTGATCAAAGTTTGTTCTGTATTTTACAATCTCTAGGTTAACGAGTATTTAATCACGATAAGTTTATCAGAGTTTGTTCTGTATTTTACAATCTCTAGGTAAACGAGTATTTAAGCACGATAAGTTGGTCACACTCTGTTCTGTATTTTACAGACGCTAGGTAAACGAGTATTTTAGCACGACATGTTGTTGAATTTCTGTTCAGTACTGGCATGTGATATACTCCAGTTTGTAATCACGATATGTTGGTGACTGTTCTGTATGTTACATACTCCAGAGTATTTAAGTACGACCTGGTATTGGTCTGTTTTGTATGTTACTCAAGGTAAACGAGTATTTAAGTACGACATGGTGTTGGTCTGTTTTGTATGTTACTCAGGGTAAACAAGTATTTAGGTACGAGATGGTATTGGTCTGTTTTGTATGTTACTCAAGGTAAACGAGTATTTAGGTACGAGATGGTATTGGTCTGTTTTGTATGTTACTCAAGGTAAACGAGTATTTAAGTACGACCTGGTATTGGTCTGTTTTGTATGTTACTCAAGGTACACGAGTATTTAAGTATGACCTGGTATTGGTCTGTTTTGTATGTTACTCAAGGTACACGAGTATTTAAGTATGACCTGGTATTGGTCTGTTTTGTATGTTACTCAAGATAAACGAGTATTTAACTACGACATGGCGTTGGTCTGTGTTGTATGTTACTCAAGGTAAACGAGTATCTAGTTATGTAGGTAACATACTTCAGATAAACAAATATTAAAGCACCTTAAATATTTGTTTATCTGAAGTATGTTACCTACATAACTAGATACTCGTTTACCTTGAGTAACATACAACACAGACCAACGCCATGTTAGATGCTCCACTCCAGGCAAATGATCAACACAAAATATAAGATTTTACAGAAGTTGACGCTCTCATAAATGCTTGAAATAAATTTCTTTTAGAGATGTGTCCATTCGATGATATTAATTTCTTTAAAGTTCTCAATGGATTCTTTTTCATTTTCGTGAATTTTTCGCTCGTCCTCTACAGTGAGAACAATGTCTGTAATGAATGTGGGATTAACCAGTCCGTTCTTATCCAGTTTTCCTTCCACATTGTCATGATATGTATCAACATTATTCACTTCTTTCTTCTCTTTCTCTTCAACAGTCTCCTTCTGTTGTTTCTGTCTTTCTTCCGTTGCTCTTTTCTTCGGCATAGACAGGATGAGTTTCTTCCAAAAATGATTTATTTTCTTTTCAGAAGCTTCAGCCTCGGGATAAGCAAGGTACGTTACAGATTTAATGATCTGTTTGAGGTTTGGGTCCATGCTGTCGGTAACATCAGCTATATCCTCCAGGAGTATCGGTATGATCTTGTGTTTGCGTTTCAGCATTTCATGTTGGGCTACCTGGTATTCAAATCTAGTGAATTCACTGTTGACGTACCTAGGTGTCAAGATAAGGATTGTTCGTCGGCTGTTGTCGATGGCGTTGATAATATTGTTGGCAATCGCTGAAAATTAAAAAGACCAGCTTTAAGTTATTTTATGTAAAGATTATTTAACACAATCAAATTATGTTTTTTGTGACGTTTCCATGTCTAACTAGTACGATATATACACTGTCACCTTCATCAGACTAATGACCAACAAAACATATATAAAGTTATTATCATTAATAGATATGATAAAATTACCTGTAAACAATAGTTACTATGATAACGTGTTTTACTCTCTTATGCTTATTGACAGTGGAAGGTTTTGGATGTGCTCACTGGTATGCCTACTTGTTGTGATTGAGACTTATGCCTCAGTTCGCACTTAGAGAACGTGGCATTTACTTGTATTTAACCTCGATTTATATAGCGGTTGTCGACGATGAATCAGGAGAAGACTACTCTTCCGGAACACCCGGGCACGTATTCATGAAACCGTTCTCATGCTCAAGCATTGGTTTTATGCTCAAGTCTAATTTCTTATTCTGGCTATAATTTATTTTTAAAATCAACTTTTGTCAAAGTTTTGTAAAAGAAAAACAAAACATTGGAGAGATATTAGGTCGAAAGCTGTCTTCAACATTTACAATGATTTTTTTTACTCTTTGACATGATTCAGGTAAGTTTCGAGAAAGCTGGCTTGAGCCCAGAATCCATGCTTGAGCATGAGAACGGTTTCATAATATACGGGCCCGGGTCTTCTTATATTGTACCTTTTACACACTTATAAAGCCTGCGCTGGACAGCATAATTTAGGGACGCTAGCATTGATAACTGTAATAAAAACGTAACTAGCTTAATCAACTGATATTCTGACAAGCTTTATATCAATTATTTAGATCAAAAAGAAATAAATCTAACACAATAACATGAATTCGTAGTAGTCTACAAATATGTGACACTGAGGCAGCATCTTGTCTAGCCAAACGTATATTATAGAACCATAAATAACATGACCGTGATTAAATCTGATCCAGGAATAGTCTTACTGTCTTTCCCGTTTAATGGTGGCGCAGGCTTAAATTGTCCTCTTGTCGTGTTTCAACAGTTGAACATGATAATTCATGTTGTGAACGACTTCATATTTCTGCTATTTTATGAAATTCACGTTGGCGTAAAAATAAATTTTGTTATGATTTCATGAGGTCTATGTCTGCTTTCAGTATCAAATATCTAACATAACAAAACGGACATCGTATGAGAAGTACTTGTTTTCCGATCGTTGATGAGCGTGCATTTAAAATGTCTTGCCTTAAGAAAATCAGAAAATACCAAAGCGTCAATAAAACCATAATCGTAACTCAAAATCGATTAAACTAGAGGCAAAATAGGAACAAAGGAAAGATTTACATGGAGAATCTCGTAAAAGCACAAGAGAATAAGACTAGGTGTTCCGGAAGAGAAAGCGTCTTCTGCTTCATCGACGACATCCGCCATGTAACTCTTGGTCACAACCATACTCTCTTACCGCAGCTTCTTACCTAGATCTTTACTTAAGCTATGGCCAACACGTGCACATGTTCATGATTTTGATGTTCATGTTTCACAATAACTTCCACAAAACACAAAACAAGCGAGATTGTTTGTAATACCTAACATATACAAGTATTATCGATATTGCTATCCAGAAAGATTATAATCTTACTCAACATATTGTTCGTAACTTGCATAAACATCATTGCTGTGTCTTAAAACTACTTGGAAAGTAGCTATCATATTACATTTCCATTACAAGCCATTCCAGACTTGTATATGTTATTGTATACTGTAAAAGTGGATTTTTTCGCGGAGTGGAAATTTTTACTTATTTCGCTTACATTAAATCTCATATAACATACATATCAACAGTACTCAAATTCTACAGTGTTTAATAGTATTATAGTCACATAGTACAATCTAGCTCGAGTGACATTGTGTAAAATGTTCACACTGCGAACAGTTAATAGGTTGACTAAGCGAAAAATTCTACACGGGAAAATATCATTTTTTTACTGTTGTTTTATTTCTCTCTTGGTAATATTCTAAAAAATTAATACTGTCTTTTTACTGCTTGGTTTTTATGAAATAAAATGTTTTATTTTAAAACTGATATCAGATTGGAAGGTAGTTTAATGGATACTGAGTTTTATATCTATCTAAGATATAAAGAAATCTTTTATACAACATAGAGGACGGAAAAGTAATTCCAACAGTGTAGTAAATGCCTCCTTCCCCCATATGAAATTAAATCTTCATGCTTATTACGTATGCGAAGTTTGATGACAATCGGATCAGTAGTTATTTAAATTAACTGGTTACATTACCATGGGACGGGACGGACATTGGTAACACCATATGCCCCTCACTCCACATTTCATGGCGGGGGTATTCAAATGTTGCTGTGACATAAAAACAATATTTGAAGTATAATAAGAAGAGGTTTCAGTTATTTTTAAATCAATACGCCCTTCGGCTTACGTTAGCTGAAGGCAGAATTACAATATATATATTATTATAATTTGAATTTCATGCTACAACTTTCTTATCTATACAGCAGGATATGCAATAGGAATTATATCGCATTTACAGAATCTTAAACGCGTGGTGGTAATGGGCGTAGCAGGATAGATAAACCCCACTTTCCTATTGTACTCGTGCAGGAAAATAGACATCGTACACTAATTTTGTGACCAGGAAGGAGGAAGGTCGTTCTGCTTCGTAACACACCAACTTAATGTACTATAGTGTCACGTCACACATCAATGAACTACGCACGTAAACTGGCTCTCAGTGACGTCACTTCACCAAAAATATCTCTTTCGTGAATTGATAAAGGAAAGATAAGGTTATTCATTGTAGCATTGTAATTTATGCACTGTTTGATGAAACTAAATGAAAGCCCCTTAGATTAAGAAAATCCATATGTGAAAAATGCTTGTTTTCCAGGACAGGCGATGTTTTGGTATATACACTATAGAAAGAAAATTCAGAGAATACCAAAGCGTCAACAAAATCATAATCCGAACTCAAATTCGATTAAACTAGAAGCAAAATTGGATAGGCAAAACATTTACACGGAGACTCTCGTAAAAGCGCAAGATAATAAGACCAAGTGTTCCGGAAGAGTAAGCGTCTTCTGCTACATCGACGACACCCGCCATGTAAATCATTATCACATCAAAGTAAAATTAACCTTTCCTTGTATTATTATTTTCATCGGAAGTGGTTGAGGAGTTGTGGATAGAGGGTTTACAAAGAGTTGAAAATATACATAGGTCTGTATGTTTAACCTTTGTTGATATATCAACAGAATTAAAACAAAAACGGTGTACTCTGTAATAAACAGCTGTCTTGTCCTAGTACACCATGGTAACCCTTGGTCAAAAAGTGTGAAAGAAAGAAAAACTTTGTCTTAATGACTGCTGAAAAAGGTTAAGAGGTGCCTGACAACGCCTTCATTTAAACAATTTCACAATTTAGAGGATTGCGGGTATCTTATAAATTCAAGAATGAGTAAAGAATATATATCATAAGCTATATCCGAAAACAACCTGGGCTTTTTTCTTCAAGTTATATATAGAAAACTTGATCAAAAAGGTCTACATCATGTCTACCCAATACCCGCCCTCCTCCCGATCACTCACACCATTGTTTATTTTTTTCTAATTCCTTTTTTTCAAAAAATTACATTACATTTAGCAACCACATAAAGACATTGTACACCATATTCCACATCGTGACGTTAAAGGGAATGAGATGTAACGCCCTGTATTTATGATCACACAGCGGGACTGTATCAGCCACCTATGATTTGATCGTTCAATGATATGATTATTACTGCCATTTAAAGGCCCAATATACGTAACTTTCGGCAAAACCTGAAGCGAAAATCGAGCCTAATAACTTTTTATATTTATAGATTTAGTTAAGATTAACTGATTTCAGCAATATTCAAGATGAATGCTTACGCGGTTACCGGTACAGCAGCAGTTAAAACTCGTTGTTTGTAAACACGCGTCCATTTTGAACTGTCTTCTAACTTCGGCATGTTCTTGAAGTGGGCACCACATGAATTATTTTCAATACTTTGAATTTTTCTTCCAAGAGTTTCTCGTTAGTTACTTTGTTTTAAGCTTATTTTTGCATGGTTATCAACTGGATTTTGTTTCGTAATTTTTTAGAATCACGAAAATTTCCTGAAGTTACGTATATTAAGCCTTTAATGTATTTATATGAATGCAATCAATGTAAATTCATTCAGTCATCAAAAAGTGTCATATTCAGAAAAGTAAATGCAATTTTCATCTTATTATGTAAGTATCCAGAATGCATTTGGTTGCAATGATCACCGACAGGAGATGAAAATATAAAAATAAATATAGATATTAAGAATTAATGTGTCTTAATTTAAATTATTTTAATGCATAAATGTAACAAAGTGTATAGCAGATGTGTGAAAAAAACATATTTCATGAACATACAAACTGTAATAATGATAGACGAACAGATAAATATCAAGTTATTCAAGTTTAACATTAACTAAAGTTGTTGGTGTTGGTTTTCCACCCAAATATTTTATGTCATTACAGGTTGTTCAGAAACGAAAGAAGAGACGGCAATATATAATATTTCATACATACTCAATTCTTAACTCATCAACAATTTAAACATTTTTTACCAGCGATTATAACACTGACTTGTCTCTTTATTAAGGAACAGGTTTTAATATATGTATAGTCTAGTGAATAGACTCGTAGCTTTACGAAGGGACCGGATTCACACTCGTTATGTCTATGTAATCAGTCTGCGTACACGTTCGATATCCTACATGGTCAGAATTGGACACCCCTTCAACTTCCAACTCTCCTTGTTTCATTAAGCATTCATGACATTTTCTTTTAGTTTCATTGGGGTGTGAACAAAAATTGTTTCCAAACTGTATGAATCACCGTATTCTTACAAAAGTTTGCAAGCAAATGTTTTTTTATAACCCTATGAAACTAAAAAATAATTGACATCAACGCTTATAATTAATTTTTGAAAACATGTTTATGTACAATTTGTCTGATCAAACAACGGATTATTATTTTTTTACAAATAAATACGCAACGTCAATTGCCGCATTGTGACGTCACATTTTTCGCGCCATTTTCGGTTTTTTTCATCTCAACCAATCAGAAAGCCACAATGTGCATACAATCAATGGAAAATTTCTCCTTTAATGTCACATAGTTTTACGCTTTCTGAGAATTTAAATTGTCGGGAAATATTTAGAACGATAATATGACAGTATTACAAAGTGCGTGTCATCCCTAATTTCCTTGTGAGAGGTAGCAAAGGGACCTGAGGATTTGTTACTACTAGTGTTTTACCAAGGGAACACAGGGACCTGAGGATTTACTACTAGTGTTTTACCAAGGGAGAACAGGGACCTGAGGATTTGTTACTACTAGCGTTTTACCTAGGGAACACAGGGACCTGAGGATTTGTTTCTACTAGTGTTTTACCAAGGGAGAACAGGGACCTGAGGATTTGTTACTACTAGTGTTTTACCTAGGGAACACAGGGACCTGAGGATTTGTTACTACTAGTGTTTTGCCTAGGGACCACAGGGACCTGAGGATTTGTTACTACTAGTGTTTTACCTAGGGAACACAGGGACCTGAGGATTTGTTACTACTAGTGTTTTACCAAGGGAACACAGGGACCTGAGGATTTGTTACTACTAGTGTTTTACCAAGGGAACACAGGGACCTGAGGATTTGTTACTACTAGTGTTTTACCAAGGGAACACAGGGACCTGAGGATTTGTTACTACTAGTGTTTTACCTAGGGAACACAGGGACCTGAGGATTTGTTACTACTAGTGTTTTACCAAGGGAACACAGGGACCTGAGGATTTACTACTAGTGTTTTACCAAGGGAGAACAGGGACCTGAGGATTTGTTACTACTAGCGTTTTACCTAGGGAACACAGGGACCTGAGGATTTGTATCTACTAGTGTTTACCAAGGGAGAACAGGGACCTGGGGATTTGTTACTACTAGTGTTTTACCTAGGGAACACAGGGACCTGAGGATTTGTTACTACTAGTGTTTTGCCTAGGGACCACAGGGACCTGAGGATTTGTTACTACTAGTGTTTTACCAAGGGAACACAGGGACCTGAGGATTTGTTACTACTAGTGTTTTACCAAGGGAACACAGGGACCTGAGGATTTGTTACTACTAGTGTTTTACCAAGGGAACACAGGGACCTGAGGATTTGTTACTACTAGTGTTTTACCAAGGGAACACAGGGACCTGAGGATTTGTTACTACTAGTGTTTTACCTAGGGAACACAGGGACCTGAGGATTTGTTACTACTAGTGTTTTACCTAGGGAACACAGGGACCTGAGGATTTGTTACTACTAGTGTTTTACCTAGGGAGCACAGGGACCTGAGGATTTGTTTCCACTAGTGTTTTACCTTAACTAATGTTTTAAGCGCAATTTTTTAATTATGGTGTAAAAAATCCTCCTCTATGATCAATTAATGACTGTGATTTTTGTGGTTGATTTCTATCGAAAATTGATCTTAATTACCCATCAAATTGCGCTTAAACTTACTTTAAGTCGAAAACTGTAAGAAATTATCAGGCCCCTGTGAGAGGGAGAGGTCACTTCACCGATGTATTGTAATGTCTGGCTGGTACATATTTAAGTACTCCCGGACTATACACGTCTGGCTTAGTTACATCCGTCCACAACAATAGTTAATATATAGCTCAATGACGTCATACTTATGAACAATTTTTCGAAAGCATTGTGAGCTTTTTCAAATATTAGGCTGTGTTTTGTCAACACCAGTCATGTTTTTGATATAATTTATCAATATAGTTTTTTAGATAATACATTTAAATTATTAATTTTTTTCAGTGATGAGACAGCAAGCGACCTTTTCAGCTTGAATTTCAGTAACAACATAGCGATAAGCTCGGGACTCGTTTAAAGACTTGTTAGCTTTGGATTTCATTAGATTAAAGAATCCAATCTGTAATATTTCCAAAATTATTTAAACTGATCACAAATTAGGTTTATTCTAGAATTTACGAAGCTTCTCTGTAGACTAAATGTGCAAAAATACTTTTTACTGCTTTTTTTTCAAAGATGTACCGTTAAGGTTAAACTAGGCAAAAACTGATACAACGGGACTAGGACGTAAGGTGCACGATATCCGTTCAACATTTACACAAGGCATACATCCGTTATTTACGTATGTGCTACCTGTACTCACTTTCTCCAGGTAAGAAGTCTCGGTGATGTAAACATAAAGTAAATCCAAGCTCTTTCTCAAGTTTAGGAAACAGTGTGTTCATTACAAATGATTGATCGATGTCGGCCGATTTATACGAAACGAATGCATCCCATGTTTTCTCATCTGAAAAGAGACAGGAAAAGTATTATGATAAAAAAGGAGTACGTGACAAAAACAACAGCAAAAATGATTCATTATCATGAATTAATCTGTGAATATTTTAACCTAATACGAAAAACAATATGATTGATTAAGGTCAGGTCAAGCACTGGGACACAAAACAATAAGGATGTATGGGAGACTATCAATTTTTCCTTGTTTTCAGAAAGCCAGAAAATACAAACAACGAAGAGCCCCCAGAGAATTTTGTTTGAAATTGAGTTAAGGGTCACTTTCGTTGGAAAGGTGTTTCTCTCTCTCATTCTATTCTATTCCAAAACTCCTAAATCATACATTTGTAAGTGATCAAGATGGATTATCCAGGAATACCACCTTTATAATTTATAATACGATACAGTCGAGCCAAATAATGAATCAAACTGCAACAAACAGCTGTTTCGTCCTTCCAGGACTCGTCAGTAAAGTAAATAAAATACTGTAAACGTACATATTTTCGCGGTAATCTTATTTTAGCGCTTTTCGCGTTGAAAGTTTTGCGCTAAAATATGATTACGCTAATTGGAGTTTTAATATACTGCTTATATAGTTATTTTCACTGATGCGCGAATTTATCATTGCGCTAATATGACAAACAGTAAAAATGCGCTAAAATTTGATTGCGCCAAATTAAGTACGTTTACAGTAAGAGAATACCGAAGCGTCAACATTATCATATTCCAATCTCAAAATCGATTAAACCAGGGGCAACATTTGAATAAAGGAATGATTTACATGGAGACCCTTGCAAAAGTACAAGAGACTAAGACCAGGTGTTCCGGAAGAGTAAGCGTCTTCTGCTTCATCGACGACACCCGCCATGTAAATCTTTGTCACATCCAAGTAAACATCAAGTTCTCAAAATGAGAACCGAGTATCATAGTCAATCCCAACAAGTAAACACACTAATGAGCATACTTAAAAACGTCCATCTTCATCTGAAGCTAAGCCAGGGTCTAAGATGTAAGACCTTAGAGGCGACTGAAGAAACAAAACCGGCACAAAGTTCAATCATTTTCGTAGTAACTGTATTTACTGCCCCAAATAAACAGGGAGATTTGGTACGTGATATTGCAGTTAAGACAATATCCTTGCAACTTTTCAATATAATGTGATAACATAGACAGACAGTTACAAATGAAACAAATAATGAGGAAAGTCAAAAGCTAAATAATATTATAAACATATATTCCTGGTATTCAAAATCTATCTAGTTTTATTTGTTTTGTATAAGCTAAGTGTTTCGTTTCTTCATTTGTTTACCATTAGGAATTCATGTTGATGAAATTTACAACATTGGACATAAAAGAACAAACAATGTGCTTAGAATATGAACTGGTGTTTGCATTACGTTAACGCCTCCTCACTAACAACTAAACATCACAACGCCTGTATCAATACAATGACGTAGCATGTGTATTGAAGAACAAAGAATGGACCTCGTTTATGGTAAAAGGAGTGAACGATATCCGTGTATTTCTGGTAGGTGAATAAAAGAAATGATATTGCGTATTTGATACCTGTTGAATGGTGCATGATATATCGTTTTCATTCTGCTAAATAATGTTGAACGATAATTCATAATGCATTTCCAACATTTTTTGAAAGGAAAGAACGTTACCTTTTTATACTGTTTGGTGGACAGAGATAAATATTTCGTTTGGTCTGTGTGTTGTAGAGATCGGATTTCTCGTTTGGGTTGTCTGTTTTAGGGTGTGTATTATTTCTGATTCGCTCTTGAATGGATTGAGTAATATCTCGTTTGTCATGTTTTTTGTTTCGAGTGGATAATATTTCGTTTGTCATTTGTCATAGGTATTGTTTGGAGTGGATAATATCTCGTTTGTCGTATGTGTTGCTTGGAGTGAATAATATCTCGTTTGTCGTGTGTGTTGTAGGGAGTGGATAATATCTCGTTTGTCACGTGTGTTGTAGGGAGTGGATAATATCTCGTTTGTCACGTGTGTTGTAGGAAGTGGATAACATCTCGTTTGTCACGTGTGTTGTAGGGAGTGGATAACATCTCGTTTGTCATGTGTGTTGGTTGGAGTGGATACTATCTCGTTTGTCATGTGTGTTGTATGGAGTGGATAATATCTCGTTTGTCATGTTTGTTCTTCAGAGTAGATAATGTCTCGTTTGTCATGTTTGTTGTTAGGAGTGGATAATATCTCGTTTGTCATGTTTGTTGTTTGGAGTGGATAATATCTCGTTTGTCATCTGTGTTGTAGGGAGTGGATAATATCTCGTTTATCGTGTGTGTGGTTTGGAGTGGATAATATCTCGTTTGTCGTGTGTGTTGTTTGGAGTGGATAATATCTCGTTTGTCATGTGTGTGGTTTGGAGTTGATAATATCTCGTTTATCGTGTGTGTTGTTAGGAGTGGATAATATCTCGTTTGTCAAGTGTGTTGTTTGGAGTGGTCAATATCTCGTTTGTCATGTGTGTTGTTAGGAGTGGATAATATGTCGTTTGTCAAGTGTGTTGTTTGAAGTGGATAATATCTCGTTTGTCGTGTGTCTTGTTTGGAGTGGATAATATCTCGTTTGTCATGTGTGTTGTTTGGAGTGGTCAATATCTCGTTTGTCATGTGTGTTGTTTGGAGTGGTCAATATCTCGTTTGTCATTTGTGTTGTAGGGAATTAAGGATATCTCGTTTGTATTTTGTGTTTTAAGGAGTGAGAAAGTTGTTTTTTTTTGGTAGCCGGTCAAAAGATATTTTCATGGATTTTAAGCTTATTCGGGTAGTTGGAATGACCAGGCGTGTAAGAGAGGGAAACTCTATTCTCTGGATTATCAAATTTGGCAAAAACCTTGGCAAAGCCTCAGGTTTTACTAAATGTGAAAACCCTCGAGTGGAACTTGTTACAGTTGTACATAGTAACGAAGGGGTGTAGGGGGTTTCTATATTACATACTATTTCACGTGACGTGACGTCACGACCTCCTTGCCACAATGCGGCAGAGTACGGGTGATGAAATTAAAACTGTTTATTATAATAATGTTAACCGTACACATTAAAAAGATAATATTGTTTTTTGGCAAATATGAGGTATGCAGAAACTCTCTGAATAACTCGTTTTCATCAAAGAAGTTCAAATTTGTTTCAAAATGGTAGCCAGTACAATGAAAGCATTTTTTTTAAAAACTTGTTCTGGTAGTTCAATGAAAGATCAATACTCTTTCGTCAGCGAAGGTGCAAGAAAAATTTTACCCGGAAGGTTTTCAAATTTAGTAAAACCCAAGGCAGTTTTTTCATTATGTTGAAAACTTACCATCATCCTCGTACGCCTGGAAATAGTGGACGATCTTCATCACAATAGTGACCCTGTTACGCCACATCCAGAAGAACAGGAGAACTGCGGCCACAATGAGACAGACCAGGACGATAGCACTCACCCACAGAGGCCATAGGTCCACTTCGGTACTAGAGGGAGCTGTGAAACAAACAGACCACGTGTAGAGTATGATATCGTACCAGAAATATACCTCGGTACTAGAGGGAGCTGTGAAACAAACAGACTACGTGTATCATATGATATCGTGCCAGAAATATACCTCGGTACTAGAGGGAGCTGTGAAACAAACAGACTACGTATTAAATAGGATATCGTACCAGAAATATATTTTTTGTTTGTTTTGTTACAAAGTAAAGATCGGAATTTCTTGTTTTCCTAGTTCTGTACATAAAAACCATTATAAATTAATTATAAGATGAGTAACATGAGAAAAGTATTCAATTGAATGATAGTTATATTACAGAAAAACGTTATATACTTGTATTCGAAATCTCGCAAGTGAAGCATTTGAAGCATATTCCTGAAAATATGTATTTGCCAAAATTCGGTGAATACCAGTAGATTATATGAACTAAAAAGAGAAAGATTTATCTGCACCTACAAACTTTGATGAGAGAGTTATTCGAACTCAGATCCATGGAAGTGTATGCCCATTACATAATATTGTATGCAACATCAGGCCTGCGACTAGACTATTTTATTATGAAGAAAAAAAATGAATCAGAGAATACCGAAACGCCATCAAAACCATAATCCAAACTCAAAATCGATTTAACATGTGGCAGAATATAAACAAAAGAAAGAATTACACGGAAAGCCTTTTGGAAAAGTATTAACGAATAAGACCAGATGTTCCTGAAGAGAAAGCGTCCTTTGCTTCATCAACGACACCCGCCATGTAAATCTATATCACATTCAAGTGAATGGCATTGCCTCAAAGTGAGAACTGAGACAGCATTCCTGAGCATTTTCAAAAACTTCCACATTCATAGAATACAATGATACAGAATACGTCTTGGACTTGATTTCCAATATTTCATTTGCGTCATTTTCAAACTTTTAGATGAGAAATCGTATGGCTCTTTTACGGAATTGTTAAAAATATTTTTTTCACACTTTTACAATGTAAAACAAAACACCAAACAAATCTTCTCCATATTATGGCTTCATTCATATAAACTTAGGTTAAGTAAGGTTCATTCATGCTAAACGATCAACGGTTTCGTTCATTTCTGCTCTCTGTAGGCCTTGACTTCATTATGGCAAAATCGATGTTACCCTAATGGCTACTGATTTCAATTGAAATAACTCGACCCATCGCAGCATTGATATCTAGCCTTTCGAAGTTAAGTGGAGCTAAACCTTACGTCAATGCCAGTCATTTCTACTGCAAAGGTGACGCGTGAAAAAATAGCAAAAATATGTCATGACACGACTAAATCTGGCCCCGGTTTATTTAACTTAAGGAAATTCCTTAACTTAAAAATCTCCATAGGAAAGCATTGCATAATTTAAGGAAAGTTCCTTAGCTAAGGATTTTCCCCTTAAATTCTGTAATGCTTTCCTATGTAGATATTTAAGTTAAGTAATTTCCTTAAGTTAAGGAACGTTGATGAAACCGGGGCCTTATATGGACGTTACCCTGCGCTTACCGTCCTATTACCAGCTATGATCATCAGGGACGTAGGGGCCGCGGTGGCTAAGTGGTTAGGTGGCTGACATTCTACCACCACTAGCCCTCTACCACTACGTCACATCGGCTAAGTGGTTAGGTGGCTGACATTCTGATAGCACTAGCCTTCCACTTCTAGGTAACGGCTTCGAGGCGTACGCGAGGCAGTCTCCAGTTCCTTGCTGTTTGTCGGTGGCTTTTCTTCTGGAACTCCGGCTGTCCTCTACCTCTAAAACCTGACACGTCCTTAAATGTTCATAACTGATAATAGAGAGGAAAACACAAACAAACATAAAAGACGTGTCAGGTTTTAGTTATGCAGGAAAGGCTGAGAACCCGTCCAAAACCACCGACTTACGGTCAGTAGCTGGCAACTACTTAACATACTGGTAGGTCTCGAACCCGCTACCCAATGATAGAGGGCTAGCGGTATCTAAATGCTAGACGCGTCAACCACTCGGCCACTACAGTCTTTCATAAAATAATTAAAGATGACAGAAAGTAGAGACTTACCGTTCGTTGCTGGTTTCTTTTTCTCATCACATAAATCCCCTTCGTAGTTGAATTGGCATTGACAGTACTCTGTTCCATTCGACAGGGTTTGACACTGACCATAGTCTGAGCACGGCATACAACATAGGTCTTGGCATAATCCTCCTGAACCCCCATCATCACACACGCATTCCAAAATGGACCCGATGTCCCCTTGAGTTATTTCACATGCACCATATTCACAAACAAAGTTAGGCATACATTGCCTTTCTGATAACGGCCGTTTTGTGTAATTTGCTGAGCAGGCGTGTACAGCGGTGGAATTGTCAGTAGTCACCGGCGTGGGTAGAGGAGTGTTTGGGATCCCTCTCGATGGCGTTGTTGGGGGTTCAGAAGTAGTGGATTTTGCCTTGCATTCGAAGGTGCTACCGACCATAATACAGTCTGTATTAAATGGGCAATCCAGCGGACATATAAAACGATGACAAAACGCGCCTTCCCAGCCGTCGTCACACGAACAATAAAAGGCCGATCCCTCTCTGTGGCAGACACCATGGATACATACAAAACTAGGGAAACACTCCCGTTCGATCAAGGGTCTCAGCGTCGTTGTGGGTAGGTTGTTGGTTGTTGGTAAACTCTGCGTCTTGCTTGTAGAATAAGATGTCTCTGTGGTGAATATTGAAGGAGGCTGCATAGTGGTTGTGACTGGTTGTTTAGTCGTTGTGACTTTCTCCTTACATTCAAAACCACCGTTAACCAAAACACAATCTGCGTTGTTCAGACAATGTATAGGACATTTAAATGTTTCGCAAAAGTATCCCTCCCAGCCATTATCACAGGAACAACTAAAGACGGATCCATCTTTGTCACAGTAACCATGGATACACACAAATCCAGGAACGCATTGTCGTTCTGATAATGGTCTGAGTGTCGTTGTCGGTAAGGTAGTTGTCGTCGGATTTGGAGTTGGACTCTGTGTTGTTGAAACTGGTTGTAAAGTGGTTGTGACTTTCTCCTTACATTCAAAGCCATCGTTAACCAAAACACAATCTGCGTTGTTCGGACACTTTATTGGGCATTTGAATGTTTCGCAAAAGACTCCTCCCCAGCCATCGTCGCACGAACAATGAAACGATGATCCATCTATGAGGCAGTACCCATTGATACAAACAAATCCAGGAATGCATTGTCGTTCTGATAATGGTCTGAGTGTCGTTGTCGGTAAGGTAGTTGTCGTCGGATTTGGAGTTGGACTATGTGTTGTTGAAACTGGTTGTAAAGTGGTTGTGACTTTCTCCTTACATTCAAAGCCATCGTTAACCAAAACACAATCTGCGTTGTTCGGACAATTTATAGGGCATTTTAATGATTCACAAAAGTATCCCTCCCAGCCATCGTCACACGAACAATGAAATGATGACCCATCTTTGAGGCAGTACCCATTAATACACACAAATCCAGGAATGCATTGTCGTTCTGATAATGGTCTGAGTGTCGTTGTCGGTAAGGTAGTTGTCGTCGGATTTGGAGTTGGACTCTGTGTTGTTGAAACTGGTTGTAAAGTGGTTGCCACTTTCTCCTTACATTCAAAGCCATCGTTGACCAAAACACAATCTGCGTTGTTCGGACAATTTATGGGGCATTTGAATGTTTCGCAAAAGACTCCTCCCCAGCCATCGTCGCACGAACAATGAAATGATGACCCATCTATGAGGCAGTACCCATTGATACACACAAATCCAGGAATGCATTGTCGTTCTGATAATGGTCTGAGTGTCGTCGGATTTGGAGTTGGACTATGTGTTGTTGAAACTGGTTGTAAAGTGGTTGCCACTTTCTCCTTACATTCAAAGCCATCGTTAACCAAAACACAATCTGCGTTCTTCGAACAATTTATGGGGCATTTGAATGTTTCGCAAAAGACTCCTCCCCAGCCATCGTCGCACGAACAATGAAATGATGACCCATCTATGAGGCAGTACCCATTGATACACACAAATCCAGGAATGCATTGTCGTTCTGATAATGGTCTGAGTGTCGTCGGATTTGGAGTTGGACTATGTGTTGTTGAAACTGGTTGTAAAGTGGTTGCCACTTTCTCCTTACATTCAAAGCCATCGTTAACCAAAACACAATTTGCGTTCTTCGAACAATTTATGGGGCATTTGAATGTTTCGCAAAAGACTCCTCCCCAGCCATCGTCGCACGAACAATGAAATGATGACCCATCTATGAGGCAGTACCCATTGATACACACAAATCCAGGAATGCATTGTCGTTCTGATAATGGTCTGAGTGTCGTCGGATTTGGAGTTGGACTATGTGTTGTTGAAACTGGTTGTAAAGTGGTTGCCACTTTCTCCTTACATTCAAAGCCATCGTTAACCAAAACACAATCTGCGTTGTTCGGACACTTTATTGGGCATTTAATTGTTTCGCAAAAGACTCCTCCCCAGCCATCGTCACACGAACAATGAAATGATGACCCATCTTTGAGGCAGTACCCATTGATACACACAAATCCGGGAATGCATTGTCGTTCCGTTACCGGTCTCAGCGTTGTGGTAGTGATAACATCTGTGGTTAGGTCACATCGCTGACCAGAGAATGAAGGCGTACAGCTACATCCATATTGACAGGTTGTCGCATCTTGATAACATGTTCCGTTATTAAAACAAAAATCAGGAAAATCTGCACACGAACTTGTACAGTTGGTCCCTTCAACAGCTCCATACCTCAGAATAGTGAGTAGAAATACAGTATAAACACCCCGATACATGTTGATGTCAACTTTAGTGTTCAGTTTGTAGTTAATCATTTATTTTTTTTACTTCTGAATAAACTTTTATTCTAAATATCAAATAAATATTGAATGCATTTGATCAACAACGTTACCTATCCATTTCGAGAATACATGCACACTTTATCTGTAGTGTTAAAAAACGACGATGTTATGTTTTGGGCTGTATTACATTAACCAGAGGATTTTATGTCTCTCCGTGCTACACTCCCACATAATAAACACTACTGCGACATATATACTCTCTGTGTTATAGTCATCGTCACACTCCACTGAGTTTTTAATCCAAAGATCAAGTACATATTGACCGATATTAAGACATCGAAATATATCCCATTGCTGAATCAGCCCCAACTTTTACAATGCTGATTTGAATATACTTTCCTGATAAGCTAAACTACTTATACAAATCACTTGACATGTAACGAGTGTTTCCTTTCTAATTTACCCAAAACATCTTGACAAGTGTTATCTGTTTACAAACAAACAGACGTTTGTCATCCACGAGACGGAAGGAAGATATAATAGAACCATCCCTCCAATCGTCGTATATATTGTTACAGGTAGGCCCAGTCGACAGTTACGTCCGTACTCTCCGATTGTACACCAGCAAATACACAAAGTAAACGGCTCCCAGGTGATGGTAGACAAACATGGTGTGCAGTAGAGCGTGACCACATTGATTTAAACGAGGGAGGGATCGGTTTCTATGTATAGACCGCGTGTCAGTTCTGGGTGTTACTGTAAAATATGTAGGGGTTTCAGTGAATTACAAATGTACATATACACCGAAACGTGAACACGTAAGGTTAAACCACGAGGGCTCAGGTTTTGTTTCTCGTATTTTTTTACCTAAAGTCAGATTTTACAACGGGAATGGTGGTAGGGTGGGTGGGTGCATATGAGGGGGTATACAGTTTTTCTGTATTAAGATATATTTATACCTCAAAATACTATCTACAACACTTTGAAATGGACTGTAGCCGAAATGTATGTTAGGTGAGACTGAACTGTTGTATCTTACATTCCAACATACCAGTGTACCGGTGTACATGTGTAATGTGTCTTATAAATAGTAAGTATCGCATCTAATTACAAAAAAAAAATCTGGAATTCTTATATTTGACCACAAATTATAATAAATTTACTAAAAGTTTTGCCATTTTCATTTTCATAGCGAAAACAATCACTTATTTAATCAGAGGATACTCCAGTCTTGATATGAAATATGCATTTAAGTTTTAATTTATCTCTGACTGTAAATCATAATAATAATTATATTTCGCAGCGGATTGAATTTCGCGTGAATTCAAATATTTCACGATTATTTGTACCAAAATAACAATTTCTTGATCGTTCATGTTGATCTTGTCGTTATCTTCATTTTTAGACATTCCCGTTCATTTTAAATGTATATGCCATATCGGATAATCACAAACATATCGACTAGACGCATAGAAAGTATTACCATTAAATTCTTTGGAACGTCATTCAGTTGTAGATCAGAAGCCGGAGGTCGAGCACGTGTGCCTTCTTCAATAATTACCTTTTATTTTGTTTGATGTTTGGTTTTTTTCGGCCATTTGTTTACCGTGCAATGGCCTATCCTTTGGTTGAAAAGTCGTAAAGCATACACTACTTATAATGAAAATATATGAAAATTCACAGCATTGCACCACTATATGTGCATATTAAACGCGGTACAATTACGACAGGAAATTCACAATTTAACCTTCGGAACAACAACACCAAGTGTATAAGATAAATTGTGTCTAATATCAAGATGAATAACACAGAAACATAAATGATGAAGGAAGACGATGTTTAACTCGAGTCCGGACCGGGCCTCGAACTCGCAATCTGCGACACTTAATCGCCTTATCAGAAAAACCTGCGGCCTCTACCACTGCGCCAACTCGACATCCCTAAAAGGGATGTCTCCATGTCGCAGCGATAGACGGTCCGGTATTCTGATAGGTCATAAAGGCAATTTGTCTATTATAAATGATGTGAATGCGTGAATGGCAAGATACAAGATACAAGTTACAAGAAACTTTATGTAGAGTCAGCATCAGCGCTGTATCGCTATTTCTGAGACAAAAATTGTAAAAAACAAACATAAAATAATCTAATTAACAAAATACATAGAAAGAGAGCAAGAGCTCAACATGTAAGACTATATATATGCTATCACAGACAAATACACGATTAGAATATAACATGTTAGTAAGATATGTGAGGCATACATGTATAACACAGCAACTTAAATTTTCATATCACATTACCAGAAATATGAAATAAATGTATTTATTAATGTTGAACACCTGCATATCACACAGGTGTTGCTATAAAGGTGATTAAAGCACTATATAAGTCGACTATACATAAATGCTGTTATAGAAAAGAAACAAAATTTTACATAGTATACACTTATATAATGGTAGTTAAAAAAACCCAATGAATTCAAAGAATTAAAAAAATGTGATAGAAACATTAGGGTTACAAAAATTGTGCTGCTGGTTATAAAGGGATTGAACGGCGGTGTTTTAATTTTTATGCCGGTATGAATGCAAATCGGTTGCATCCATATTGACCATGAAGCCCGCTAAATCCATATCTTTACATTTTTACTATTGAACAATTGCTTAATTCAATTTATATTGAACAACTGATTAATTAACTGCGTCTGTGATTGCGGCGTACTTTAAACGAAAAAGGCGGAGCAGCCATAATTTGAGTAAAATCGACGCAAATAATTTACCTTAGTAATCTGAGCGTTTGACGCGGGGGCGTTCTCAATGGTATCCGAAGCGGATCCGTAACATTCGTATTTAACAAGACAAATATATTACGTCATAAGTAATTCACATGAATGGATGTATTCATACTGTATTCATAGTCTAGTGTTTGTTGTTTTCAGTTGGTATGTTCTAATTGAGAACAAACAATCAGCATGTAAATATATCATAATAAAACATGCAAAAAGGAAAAAGACAGGCTAGTCATAAAGCTAAAGGACAATAAACAAAAAGGCATTGCTACGCACTTGAGCAAATGTCACACGAACATACGAGGCCATCCCAGGTATGCAGCAGTCTGGAAAAACTCTGGATAAGTATCCACATTCCTCATATGGTTTGGCAGACTGTTCCATATCCTAGCGGCCTCGAAAGATTTTAAAACCGTACCTGGTTGTCCGTACTCTAGGTAGTTCCAGCTGCCTTTCACCCCTGCGGTTATAAAAAGACGTGTTCTCAGTTAAAACATTGCATATATAATCAGGAGTTGAATTAGAAACAATTTGTAAAACTTCACAGGCCATGATTTTCATTCTATGATTGTGTAAAGATGATAAATTAAGTTTCTGTAAAAGTTCTGATACTGGTGTAGTAAATCATCCTCAAGAAAACGAATTGCTCACTCTTGTATCTTTTCCATCTTTCTAGTGGAATTCAAACTACAAAAATGTGAAGCCAGGGGACAGTAATTAAAATCGGATAGAATAAAAGATGTGAAAATTAAAATCCCCCCCTGCTTGCTAAGATCGTTGCCCTTTTTTTAAAACAAACATAGCTGTTTTGAAGTTTTCTTACAAATGTTGGATACATAAACATCAAATTTCAGATCAAAATCAATATCTACACCTAAAAGTTTGACAATATTTTCACATTTTATATCCTGATCCTTAACAGTAAAAGAGACTATCATATTGAGTGTTTTTCTCCGATCGATATGGCCTCGAACTTATCAGGATAGGCCTTCATACCATTATTTTAAAAACTATTAATACTAGATATTGCAGTCCCCTTCAAGTGTGTTCTTTAAACGTACAGGGTCAGAGTGTTATAATCTGCATACTTGTCTAGGATCTGTATCTGTATGAACATGTCATTGACACCTCCATAGCCACAGTTTATCTCATTTGAGTAGTGGCACGGTATACAATATACACATTTTCGTAGTACACGATTTGAAATTATACAGAACTAGTTTAATTTTACTTCTAAATTCATAAATTAAAGGGATTTTACGCACCTGACCCTTCTGCTTCTACATTCGTTTAGAAATTTCAAACGCACAAGGTCAGAGTCAAAATGGGACAGAGTGTTTTAATCTGCATACTTGTCTAGGATCTGTAAATGTATGAACATGATAAAAGATGCCATTGATAAAAAAGTTACAAATTAGAGGTCCTAAGATAGAGCCCTGTGGTACCCCCTTTCCAACTGCTCCCAGGCAGAGACATTAAACCCCAGTCTAGTCTACTGAAACTTGCCCCCATGATAGCTGCTGATGAGACCAACAGCGCTCTCATCCAGCCCATATGCTGTCAGCTTCTCGAGTAGCAGTCCATGAGGAATACAGTCAAAGGCCTTGGAGAAATCCATGAGGATAGCACCTACAAACGTATTCTCACCCAAGGTCCTCTTCCAATCCTAGAGAACCACAGGAGAGTGAACGGGCATATATATCCCCTCCTGAAAGCAGAACGAAAGGGATAAAATACATAGTGTACATTATTAAAAAACGCATATAATTGATCATGTAATATTCTCTCAAAGAATTTTGAGGTAGAGGGTAAAATACTGACAGGCCTGTAGTTTATTTATCAAACGGGAATTTGTTTTGTTAAATGGTACTACCTGTGCCAGCTTTAAATTTTGTAGAAATGACCTTGTGACAATAAAGAAGTTAACAAAGTAACCAGGATATAACTTAACGAAGGAGATCCTGCCTTAAGTACCTTTGAAGGAATACCGTCTACACCTACACATTTTTTTACAGTCAAACTATTTTATGATTTTGTAATTGTTTAGGCATTGCCTGTTTACAGAGCTCTTACATGCTCTATATTTATCAAAAAGCGTATAATTTTAAAAGCAGCTTTGCAGAGTTCACTGTTAAAAGAGGGTGGTTTGACAAGTTTTGGCTTTTTCTCAACAAAATCCACATTGACATTTCACCCCATGCTGTAAATACTCGCGTGCCCAATAACAATAATCTTAGTCACCAAATGTACGGTACATGGAAAGACGTAAAAGTTAAATCATTGTTAAATACATTCTAATCAAAATTTTTAAAACTTCTAAACTTGACCTTCTGTTGTTTAACATTTAATACAGCACCTTCAATTACCGTTCCAATAATGTGCCAATCGCTGGTACCACAGCTAAAATGCATGTCATTAAAACAGAATTTTGGACATCAACAAGAGGTGAGCAGTCTTTGAAAAAACAAGTTGCACTTTAACAAGATTCCTAAGGTCAAAATAGCACATAAGTCTTAAACAGGTCTACCTCGAGACGGTTTCAAAACATCACAATTTAAATATCCTATAATTATTTGTTTGTCAACTTTTGCGGAGATTTTGTCAAGACCTAATGTGATGGTGTTAATAAAAACATCATCCTTAACAGATGGGTGTTAGTAGGAACCTACAATTGCCAACTTTCTGTTCAACACGGAACACTCAATCACAAGGGATTCTACATCACTGAGCTCGAGATCAGCCCTCCGTCAGGTTGGTTAGCCAGACCTACATAAGCTAGAAGTCCCCCTCCGTCGGGCTGGTAAGTCAGACCTACATAAGCTAGAAGTCCCCCTCCGTCAGGTTGGTTAGTCAGACCTACATAAGCGCGAAGTCCCCCTCCGTCGGGCTGGTAAGTCAGATCGCACATAAGCTAGAAGCCCCCCTCCGTCGGGCTGGTAAGTCAGATCGCACATAAGCTAGAAGTCCCCACCGTCGGGCTGGTAAGTCAGATCGCACATAAGCTAGAAGTCCCCTCCGTCGGGCTGGTGGGTCAGACTGTACATCATCTAGAAGTCCCAACCGTCGGGCTGGTAAGTAAGACCGTACATACGCTAGAAGCCCTCCTCCGTCGGGCTGGTGGGTCAGACTGTACATCATCTAGAAGTCCCCACCGTCGGGCTGGTAAGTCAGATCGCACATAAGCTAGAAGTCCCCTCCGTCGGGCTGGTGGGTCAGACCTACATAAGCTAGAAGTCCCCACCGTCGGGCTGGTAAGTCAGATCGCACATAAGCTAGAAGTCCCCTCCGTCGGGCTGGTGGGTCAGACCGTACATCAGCTAGAAGTCCCCTCCGTCGGGCTGGTAAGTCAGACCTACATAAGCTAGAAGTCCCCCTCCGTCGGGCTGGTGGGTCAGACCTACATAAGCTAGAAGCCCCCCTCCGTCGGGCTGGTAAGTAAGACCGTACATACGCTAGAAGTCCCCCTCCGTCGGGCTGGTAAGTCAGACCTACATACGCTAGAAGTCCCCCTCCGTCGGGCTGGTAAGTCAGACCTACATAAGCTAGAAGTCCCCCTCCGTCGGGCTGGTAAGTCAGACCGTACATATGCTAGAAGTCCCCCTCCGTCGGGCTGGTAAGTCAGACCGTACATATGCTAGAAGTCCCCTCCGTCGGGCTGGTGGGTCAGACCGTACATCATCTAGAAGTCCCCTCCGTCGGGCTGGTGGGTCAGACCGTACATAAGCTAGAAGTCCCCTCCGTCGGGCTGATGGGTCAGACCGTACATTAGCTAGAAGTCCCCTCCGTCGGGCTGGTGGGTCAGACCGTACATAAGCTAGAAGTCCCCTCCGTCGGGCTGGTGGGTCAGACCGTACATAAGCTAGAAGTCCCCTCCGTCGGGCTGGTGGGTCAGACCGTACATCATCTAGAAGTCCCCTCCGTCGGGCTGGTGGGTCAGACCGTACATTAGCTAGAAGTCCCCTCCGTCGGGCTGGTGGGTCAGACCGTACATAAGCTAGAAGTCCCCTCCGTCGGGCTGGTGGGTCAGACCGTACATTAGCTAGAAGTTCCCTCCGTCGGGCTGGTGGGTCAGACCGTACATGAGCTAGAAGTCCCCTCCGTCGGGCTGGTGGGTCAGACCGTACATAAGCTAGAAGTCCCCTCCGTCGGGCTGGTGGGTCAGACCGTACATAAGCTAGAAGTCCCCTCCGTCGGGCTGGTGGGTCAGACCGTACATAAGCTAGAAGTCCCCTCCGTCGGGCTAGTGGGTCAGACTGTACATCATCTAGAAGTCCCCTCCGTCGGGCTGGTGGGTCAGACTGTACATCATCTAGAAGTCCCCTCCGTCGGGCTGGTGGGTCAGACCGTACATCATCTAGAAGTCCCCCTCCGTCGGGCTGGTGGGTCAGACCGTACATCATCTAGAAGTCCCCTCCGTCGGGCTGGTGGGTCAGACCGTACATCATCTAGAAGTCCCCCTCCGTCGGGCTGGTGGGTCAGACCGTACATCATCTAGAACTCCCCTCCGTCGGGCTGGTGGGTCAGACCGTACATAAGCTAGAAGTCCCCTCCGTCGGGCTGGTGGGTCAGACCGTACATTAGCTAGAAGTCCTCTCCGTCGGGCTGGTGGGTCAGACCGTACATTAGCTAGAAGTCCCCTCCGTCGGGCTGGTGGGTCAGACCGTACATTAGCTAGAAGTCCCCTCCGTCGGGCTGGTGGGTCAGACCGTACATTATCTAGAAGTCCCCCTCCGTCGGGCTGGTGGGTCAGACCGTACATTATCTAGAAGTCCCCTCCGTCGGGCTGGTGGGTCAGACCGTACATTAGCTAGAAGTCCCCTCCGTCGGGCTGGTGGGTCAGACCGTACATTAGCTAGAAGTCCCCTCCGTCGGGCTGGTGGGTCAGACCGTACATTAGCTAGAAGTCCCCCTCCGTCGGGCTGGTAAGTCAGATCGTACATCATCTAGAAGTCCCCTCCGTCGGGCTGGTGGGTCAGACCGTACATAAGCTAGATTCCCCCCTCCGTGGGCATTCCTATCTTTTCGGAAGGTCATTATCCTGCGACATCAAAGCCTGTTTAGAGAAAGTGTCTTCAAGCTTCGTCTCTCCAATAAATACAAACAGTCGTTCAACATACCTGTTATATCAACAAACTTGTATACACTTGGATACGAATGGTACCAACATTACATCTCATGCTAGTGCATTCTGTTCTCGAACCCAATTTCTTGATCCGTTTATAAATTAAAGATGAAATGATATTTTGCGAAATATTTGGAAATTATTTGAAGATAGTTGAAGCCAAATACTGTTTTAATGTTTATATTTCACTTTTTTGGCGTTCGACACAATTTTAGTAAATTACGAGAAAGCTGACCTGAGCACAAAATATATGCTTGAGCATGAGAATTTTTTCATGAATACGGGCTCTGGTGTGAACAAAGTAAAGGCAGAGTGCTGGGAGAACTACTCAAAGGCGTAACAACACACCACCAATATCTATGCTAAATAGCAGAAGAACAAAAGTTGATCCCCTCGCCTAAATATACCGGTAGTTAATGTATTAAAGGCCCGATATACGTAGCTTTCGTCAAAACATGAAGCGAAAATCAAGCCTAATAACTTTTATATTTATAGATTTAGTTAAGATTAACTGATATCAGCAATACTCAAGATGAATTCTTATGCGGTTACTGGCACAGCAGCAGTTGAAACTCGGTATTTGTAAACACGCGTCAATTTTGAAACTGTCTTCTAACTTCGGCTTGTTGTGAGCCCCACCTGAATTATTTTCAAATTTTTGGATTTTTCTGTCAAGAGTTTCTTGTGAGTTACCGCTCCGGTTTACTTCGTTTTAGTGTTATTTTTGCATGGTTATCAACTGGATTTTTTTTCAGAATTTTTCGGAATCACAACAAATTTCCTGAAATTACGTATATAAGCCTTTAAGGGTGAGTAATGTTTATTATATCATAATGAAGTAGAAACTGAGTATCATTTTCTTTTTTGAAAGTACATTTAATGATGATCTTAGATCTGAACTTTTAATCAAAGCAAATCAGGTGTACGATGTTTTAACGATATGAACAAACCTGAACAGTTCAGATATGTTGTCCATGAAAAAGCATTTGCTACTCAACTTTCTCTTCTGTAGGGAAGAAGTACTTGAATATGTTTCTCCCACAGTAATTGTTTAAATATTACTTTGAACTCGGGTACATGGCAATATATGTCTTATAAAAGTAATCAGTTACATAATTCTATAACATATTCCTGTTTTACTGTCGATATCTAAGTCCGAGAAAATGGGGGCTGGGGGATTCGTTGGAAAGTTGCCCAACCCTTTTACCCAACTCGTACTCTGGACGGTATTATATATTATATATCTATAAGTACTTGCATTTGTTGAGTACAAATGTTTATATATAAGTACACTGTGTTCATTTTAATTATCGTAATGCATTATTTGTGTTTTATATGCATCTTCCAATAACTTTCCAATAAGCCAGTATGACTGCATACATATTTTAAAGCAAATTGTATAGTCATATATTGTGATTTTACGTAACATATGTGTTTGACAAGGATATGAATATAAACGAATTGTATTCATGTTTGGTTTGTTTGTATTTTTGTTTGTTTGTTTGTTGCAGTGATACTAAAACGTACTCTATATAAACACTGTGTTGGCTGTTAAGGTGCATAACATGGTAGGTATGAAAAGATTTACTCTCCAGGGTGTTAAACACGAAAATATAATTAAAAAGCTTTCAGTAAATCATTTCAGGTTTAACACACCGTACACATCTTCAATCAATTCAGATTTATAAATAGGTCCACAGTTTAGAAATGTATGAACCATCTATATCAATATAACGTAACGTGTGATTCGCTGTATTCCTGTTGACACGGTAACATGGCGAGGATATGCTCCACCAACAGTAGGACGGACTGTGTACTGATAGTAACCTACATTTATATACATTTGATTTAGCGCACTATATTTTGTTAGAGGCCACTCTAAAGCACTTTTCAAAAATTGTTGTACCATAAACACCAACTAATATAATAGGCAGAATTGCCTAATAAGGCGCTTACTTCTAGTCATGCGCCACCTGGTCGATATACTTTGTATCTAACAGATAGGTGCATGAGAATTAGTTGCAGCTAATTTTGGACCTACGCTGAGGTGTTTATAGTAAATTAACACCATTGAAGAGTTAAGATTAACTTTCGATAAAATGCACACCAATTGACCATAGAATGAAAATAAAAATGCACCCCAATAGTAGTATATATGGGGGTAGAGTAGACCATAGGGGGCTCCTGGGTCGGATAAAAATGATGACACAATATCTTCAGCCATCATTGTCGCTCTCTGCACCTCTAGAATATGCTATAGCATACTGAACGCTCAGTGGATGCTTCCTCAACGAGCAGCCAAACGGTTGTCAGTCCTTTTCCTTCAAAAGAAAGGAATTGGCCCAGCACTTGGTCAAGTTATTTTACCTGACACAAATCATATAGCCATCTTTTTGCCTTCATTCCTATGATATTGACATATTACCGGGTTGGAGAGAGCGGAAGAGAAAATACGATAGCAGAGTCACCTTGGTCAAGGTCGGCTATAAGGAGGTTTCTCCTTTTTTCAGTCAGACATATGTTATCCACTTATTAGGGAAGTGGTTACAATGTAGTAATTCCATGGGTAACTCCGTCATTCGAGGAGATATGTATTTTGGTAAACCCGTTATTTGAATAAGTTTATACTTTGGTAATCCCATTAATCGAAGGGGTATGTTTTTGGTAACCCCGTCATTGAAGATGGTACAAAACGTATGTACTTTGGTAATGTCTTCATTCGAGGAGATAGTTGCTTTGGTAACTAAGTCATTGAAGGAGATGGGTCCTTTGGTAACTAAGTAATTGAAGGAGATGGGTCCTTTGGTAACTAAGTCATTAAAGAAGATGGGTCCTTTGGTAACTAAGTGATTAAAGGAGATGGGTCCTTTGGTTATTAAGTCATTGAAGGAGATGGGTCCCTTGGTAACTAAGTCATTCAAGGAGTTGGTTGCTGTGGTAACTAAGTGATTGAAGGAGATGGGTCCTTTGGTAACTTAGTCATTGAAGGAGATGGGTCCTTTGGTAACTAAGTCATTGAAGGAGATGGGTCCTTTGGTAACTAAGTGATTAAAGGAGATGGGTCCTTTGGTTATTAAGTGATTGAAGGAGATGGGTCCCTTGGTAACTAAGTCATTCAAGGAGTTGGTTGCTGTGGTAACTAAGTGATTGAAGGAGATGGGTCCTTTGGTAACTTAGTCATTGAAGGAGATGGGTCCTTTGGTAACTAAGTCATTGAAGGAGATGGGTCCTTTGGTAACTAAGTCATTGAAGGAGATGGGTCCTTTGGTAACTAAGTAATTGAAGGAGATGGGTCCTTTGGTAACTAAGTCATTGAAGGAGATGGGTCCTTTGGTAACTAAGTCATTGAAGGAGATGAGTCCTTTGGTAACTAAGTCATTGAAGGAGATGGGTCCTTTGGTAACGAAGTCATTGAAGGAGATGGGTCCTTTGGTAACTAAGTGATTGAAGGAGATGGGTCCTTTGGTAACTAAGTCATTGAAGGAGATGGGTCCTTTGGTAACTAAGTGATTGAAGGAGATGAGCCCTTTAGTAACTAAGTCATTGAAGGAGATGAGCCCTTTAGTAACTAAGTCATTGAAGGAGATGAGCCCTTTAGTAACTAAGTCATTGAAGGAGATGAGCCCTTTAGTAACTAAGTCATTGAAGGAGATGGGTCCTTTGGTAACTAAGTCATTGAAGGAGATGGGTCCTTTGGTAACTAAGTGATTGAAGGAGATGAGCCCTTTAGTAACTAAGTCATTGAAGGAGATGGGTCCTTTGGTAACGAAGTCATTGAAGGAGATGGGTCCTTGGGTAACTTAGTGATTGAAGGAGATGGGTCCTTTGGTAACTTAGGCATTGAAGGAGATGAGTCCTTTGGTAACGAAGTCATTGAATGAGACGGGTCCTTTAGTAACTTAGTCATTGAAGGAGATGGGTCCTTTGATAACTAAGTCATTGAAGGAGATGGTTGCTGTGGTAACTAAGTAATAGAAGACAAATTTGCTCTCGTAACACAGTTATTTGATGGGTACACGTTTGTTTCGCCTTACTTTGGTGAATTGTGTACCGAGTTCGCAATCCCGGATGTGAAGATGCTGGTAGATATACAGTTTATGTAGGTAGGGAAGTTATTGTGATGTTGATTGTAAAGTATATTAGGTTATTTGTCTAAATATGCTTATTACATTGTAAATAAGTTCTGGTTTTTCCTGTTCCTCTTTTACGTCAGCGAGACTTGTCCTGTATTACAGATTACTGACCTGTACATCCTACCTTCCATTGTGTAATGTTCTGTTAGGTGTATCCGGAGCGTATTTTAAAACTTTGTGAAAAGAAACGCATGCATGACCTTGGTTAGTATGTGTTGTATAAAATCAATAAAACACAGACTAGGTTACCTGTGGTCACGATTTGACCTACAGGTGGGATAAATTCCGGGTACAAATTTAGAATTCCGAGGGCGCAGCTGCCATGTAAGCCCATACCCCCATACTTGCACATCATTTTCCAAGTATGTGTATTAAAGTCGAGAAACATAATTCGACTTCTCTTCTTATTATTCACACTGATACTGTAACTCTTTTTTGTGACTCGTCAGATTAACAAACCGGCTGCAGTTTGTTAGTTATATATACTTAGGCCGACTTTTCCTTTAATTATTTCATATTAGGTTTAAGAAAATCTGTATTAGATTCAATGTAAAAAATGGCCATTCTTTTATCATTCTAAGAGTAACAAGAGATCCCAGAGGGATCTTGGCGACCACCATCGATGATTTTTTATTAATGGATCTTTTCCCTTCTTATTTTAACTTTCGTTTATGTATGTAATTTTAGTTCTATGAAT
The DNA here is from genome assembly GCA_947623455.1 of Mimachlamys varia. Taxonomy (NCBI): domain Eukaryota; kingdom Metazoa; phylum Mollusca; class Bivalvia; order Pectinida; family Pectinidae; genus Mimachlamys; species Mimachlamys varia. The sequence continues at coordinate 35,528,488 of OX392540.1, forward strand.
TTATCTTGAAAACTAATAATAGTTGAAAGAATGTCTCTTGTGAGGAGTTTTTTTTACTGATCAGTTCCAAATTCCAATTCCGAATCTTGTCTTTCTTAAAAAAAATAACCAAAATATACTTTTATAGTCAACATACAAGATGGCCGTCTGGCGGCCATATGTTCCCCCTAGAACAGTCCAACAGTTAGACCATGCATAAGAGGGGTCCTAACAGAACCTGCTTTTAAATTTGAAAAGGGTCCATCTAGTACCTCTCAAGAAATAGCGATAACAAACTAACACTGTCAAAATAAAACATTGCCGCCTGTCAGCCATATTGTTTATTGGATCTGTCCACTAGACCACCTACAACAAGAAGCCAAGGGAATCCTAGATATGAAATTAGAAAGGATCCATCCAGTACTTCTAAAGAAATTAGAAAGGATCCATCCAGTACTTCTCACGAAATAGGAAAGGATCCATCCAGTACTTCTAAAGAAATTAGAAAGGATCCATCCAGTACTTCTCAAGAAATTTGAAAGGATCCATCCAGTACTTCTCAAGAAATTTGAAAGGATCCATCCAGTACTTCTCACGAAATAGGAAAGGATCCATCCAGTACTTCTAAAGAAATTTGAAAGGATCCATCCAGTACTTCTCAAGAAATTTGAAAGGATCCATCCAGTACTTCTCACGAAATAGGAAAGGATCCATCCAGTACTTCTCACGAAATTTGAAAGGATCCATCCAGTACTTCTCACGAAATTGGAAAGGATCCATCCAGTACTTCTCACGAAATTGGAAAGGATCCATCCAGTACTTCTCACGAAATTGGAAAGGATCCATCCAGTACTTCTCACGAAATTGGAAAGGATCCATCCAGTACTTCTCAAGAAATTTGAAAAGGATCCATCCAGTACTTCTCACGAAATTGGAAAGGATCCATCCAGTACTTCTCACGAAATTGGAAAGGATCCATCCAGTACTTCTAAAGAAATTTGAAAAGGATCCATCCAGTACTTCTCAAGAAATTAGAAAGGATCCATCCAGTACTTCTAAAGAAATTGGAAAGGATCCATCCAGTACTTCTAAAGAAATTTGAAAAGGATCCATCCAGTACTTCTAAAGAAGTAGCGATCACAAACTATCACTGTCAAAATCAAAGATGGCCACCTCTCGGTCTTATTGTTTATCGGATCTTTCCAAAAATATTGTAAATAAACAATGCACAACTAAGCACCAAAGGGAACCTACTTATGAAATTTCTGAATTATATATCCAGTACTTCTCAAGACAAAAGGATAACAAACTATGACTCGCAAATCCAACATGGCAGACAGTCGGCCATATTGTTTATCGGATCTGTCCCAAAATGGAACATGCACAACTAAGCGACAACGTGACCTATAGTTGAAATTTGAGAAAGATCCATCCAGTACTTCTCAATTTAGAAATAGCGATAACAAGAAGTGTTTAAGGAAGCACGGACCACGGACGCGGGGTGATTTGAATAGTCCACCATCTGATGATGGTGGGCTAATAAAAGAATGGCCATTTTTTACTAAATTTTTGGTCAGTTCAAACAAAAGTCAGCAAATACTATTACAAATGAGCCAGGCCAAATTTCCTTCACTTAAACATCTCCATAGGAAAGCATTACAGGAGTTAAGGAAAATTCCTTTAACTTAAGATTTCCCCTTCTGTAATGCTTTTCTATGGATATATTTAAGTTAATGAATTTCCTTTAGTTAAGGAACGTTCGTGAAACTAGGTCTGTTCGAATTGTACAAAACTATGCTTTAGAAAACAAGCAAAAGTTCTCACTCCCTGAGTTGAAATAATCACATAACACATATACTTATTAACAGAGATGTATTATATCAAAGATGGCTTTATATGTCTCTGTTATTACAATGTACTTACTGACTGGAAATTGACCTAAGAAACGTATGGATAATGATTTTGTTGCCATACATCATGGAATTAAAACATATCGTATTCCATTTTCGCATTATTGATTTTATAATGTATAATGGTAGGCCAGACAATGATTATTCAAACAAGTCCAAAACCATGGCATCATTTTAAGGCAAACATGTTATTTTTGTCCCGAAGGACCCCCCCCCCCCCCCCCCCCACTCCTACTAGTAAACGTCGCGGGGATTGCACATCAAAATACCTCCAGCTACGCCCTTGATTAATGTATCGTATGGATTGATATTTGAATTACATAATACTTGAGTTTTTTTATAATTATAAAAGCTGATATCGCATGAAGCAAATCAGTTCACAAATATACCCCATCGTGACCGCACAGCGACATAATCGGGTCGCGCATCAAGGTGAAAGCAAAGGAGAAAGACCAACGTCTCCGATCCTCGGCAAAGGAAAACAAAATACATACCTGTAGATCAAGTTATCTCAAGCATTTAACAGCGCTGTCTCGGGTTTTAAAAACTTTTTTTATATTTAATTTTTAAATGCACATTCATATCAGATACAATGTATATCATTGAATTATTTTATTTTCGTGCAGTGTGGGAGACTTGTGTTTCTTTTAATCTTATAAGTTTAAATATGTGCATATTTTTGGAAAAAAAAGGTTTATCCATTTAAAAAACTATTACAACGAATGCGTTTCAAACTTAAAAGTTATTTGTGTGAAAATAAATATTTTTATCATCAAAACATTATATATGGTGCTTGTTAAATAAACTATCTACCTGTCGCAAAAAATAGTTGTTACTTTTGTTAATTGACTGTGGTTAATTAAATAGAAAGGATCGTAGTACGATCTCAGCTTTAAACTATTTAATTGCAGAGCGAAATTACATGTATTAGATTCAGCACTTGTTTAGATTTGATTTTATGCTGACTCAGAGTAATAATTATAATAATTGCATTCGTCTACAAATTAGTTTTCGGAGTTTGACACCCTTGAAATATCTGAAGTTGTATATTTATGATATTGTGCAGACGAAAAGAAATCTGAGGAGATATAAAGCAATAACAAGAATGAGGGAAAAAATGTCCAAAGGGTTGTTATGGGTTGGGTTGGGGGGGGGGGGGTAAATGCTTAATTGTCCCTTAGAGAGGGGATAACCTGACATTTACGTGCAGAGCAACATATACGTCGTCCCCTATGCTACATGCTATGAGATCCGTTACCGGACCCCATCCCTCTGTTACATGCTATGAGATTCGTCCCCCGACCCCAGCCCTTTGTTACATCCTATGGGATCCGTTACCCGACCCCATCCCTCTGTTACATGCTATGAGATTCGTTACCCGACCCCATCCCTCTGTTACATGCTATGAGATTCGTCTCCCGACCCCAGCCCTTTGTTACATGCTATGGGACCCGTTCCCCGACCCCAGCCCTTTGTTACATGCTATGGGACCCGTTCCCTGATCCAAATCCTTTGTTACATGCTATGGGATTCGTCCCCCGACCCCAGCCCTTTGTTACATGCTATGGGACCCGTCCCCCGACCCCAGCCCTTTGTTACATGCTATGTGATCCGTCCCCCGACCCCAGCCCTTTGTTACATGCTATGGGACCCGTCCCCCGACCCCAGCCCTTTGTTACATGCTATGTGATCCGTTCCCCGACCCCAGTCCTTTGTTACATGCTATGGGACCCGCCCCCCGACCCCAGCCCTTTGTTACATGCTATGGGACCCGTCCCCCGACCCCAGCCCTTTGTTACATGCTATGGGATCCTTCCCCCGACCCCAGTCCTTTGTTACATGCTATGGGATCCGTTCCCCTACCCCAGTCCTTTGTTACATGCTATGTGATCCGTTCCCCGACCCCAATCCTTTGTTACATGCTATGGGATCCGTTCCCCGACCCCAGTCCCTTGTTACATGCTATGTGATCCGTTCCCCGACCCCAGCCCTTTGTTACATGCTATGTGATCCGTTCCCCGACCCAAGTCCCTTGTAACATGCTATGAGATCCGATCCCCGACCCCAGCTCTTTGTTACATGCTATGGGACCCGTTCCCCGACCCAAGCCCTTTGTTACATGCTATGGGATCCGTCCCCCGAACCCAGCCCTTTGTTACATGCTATGGGATCCGTCCCCCGACCCCAGCCCTTTGCTACATGATATGTGATCCGTCCCCAGACCCCAGCCTTTTGTTACATGCTTTGAGATCCGTTCCCCGACCCCAGCCCTTTGTTACATGCTATGGGATCCGTCCCCCGACCCCAGTCCTTTGTTACATGCTATGGGATCCATTCCCCGACACCAGCCCTTTGTTACATGCTATGGGATCCGTTCCCCGACACCAGCCCTTTGTTACATGCTATGTGATCCGTCCACCAACCCAAGCCCTTTGTTACATGCTATGGGATCCGTTCCCCGAACCCAGTCCTTTGTTACATGCTATGGGATCCATTCCCCGACACCAGCCCTTTGTTACATGCAATGGGATCCGTCCCCCGACCCAAGCCCTTTGTTACATGCTATGAGATCCGTCCCCCGACACCAGCCCTTTGTTACATGCTATGAGATCCGTCCCCCGACCCCAGCCCTTTGTTACATGCTATGAGATCCGTCCCCCGACCCCAGCCCTTTGTAACATGCTATGTGATCCGTCCCCCGACCCCAGCCCTTTGTTACATGCTTTGTGATCCGTCCCCCGACCCCAGCCCTTTGTTACATACTATGTGATCCGTCCCCCGACCCCAGCCCTTTGTTACATGCTATGTGATCCGTTCCCCGACCCCAGCCCTTTGTTACATGCTATGGGATCCGTCCCCCGACCCCAGCCCTTTGTTACATGCTATGTGATCCGTTCCCCGACCCCAGCCCTTTGTTACATGCTATGTGATCCGTCCCCCGACCCCAGCCCTTTGTTACATGCTATGTGATCCGTCCCCCGACCCCAGCTCTTTGTTACATGCTATGTGATCCGTCCCCCGACCCAAGCCCTTTGTTACATGCTATGTGATCCGTCCCCCGACCCCAGCCCTTTGTTACATGCTATGTGATCCGTTCCCCGACCCCAGACCTTTGTTACATGCTATGGGATCCGTCCCCCGACCCCAGCCCTTTGTTAATGCTATGAGATCCGTTCCCCGACACCAGCCCTTTGTTACATGCTATGGGATCCGTTACCCGACCCCAGCCCTTTGTTACATGCTATGGGACCCGTTCCCCGACCCCAGCCCTTTGTTACATGCTATGGGACCCGTTCCCTGATCCAAATCCTTTGTTACATGCTATGGGATTCGTCCCCCGACCCCAGCCCTTTGTTACATGCTATGGGACCCGTCCCCCGACCCCAGCCCTTTGTTACATGCTATGTGATCCGTCCCCCGACCCCAGCCCTTTGTTACATGCTATGGGACCCGTCCCCCGACCCCAGCCCTTTGTTACATGCTATGTGATCCGTTCCCCGACCCCAGTCCTTTGTTACATGCTATGGGACCCGCCCCCCGACCCCAGCCCTTTGTTACATGCTATGGGACCCGTCCCCCGACCCCAGCCCTTTGTTACATGCTATGGGATCCTTCCCCCGACCCCAGTCCTTTGTTACATGCTATGGGATCCGTTCCCCTACCCCAGTCCTTTGTTACATGCTATGTGATCCGTTCCCCGACCCCAATCCTTTGTTACATGCTATGGGATCCGTTCCCCGACCCCAGTCCCTTGTTACATGCTATGTGATCCGTTCCCCGACCCCAGCCCTTTGTTACATGCTATGTGATCCGTTCCCCGACCCAAGTCCCTTGTAACATGCTATGAGATCCGATCCCCGACCCCAGCTCTTTGTTACATGCTATGGGACCCGTTCCCCGACCCAAGCCCTTTGTTACATGCTATGGGATCCGTCCCCCGAACCCAGCCCTTTGTTACATGCTATGGGATCCGTCCCCCGACCCCAGCCCTTTGCTACATGATATGTGATCCGTCCCCAGACCCCAGCCTTTTGTTACATGCTTTGAGATCCGTTCCCCGACCCCAGCCCTTTGTTACATGCTATGGGATCCGTCCCCCGACCCCAGTCCTTTGTTACATGCTATGGGATCCATTCCCCGACACCAGCCCTTTGTTACATGCTATGGGATCCGTTCCCCGACACCAGCCCTTTGTTACATGCTATGTGATCCGTCCACCAACCCAAGCCCTTTGTTACATGCTATGGGATCCGTTCCCCGAACCCAGTCCTTTGTTACATGCTATGGGATCCATTCCCCGACACCAGCCCTTTGTTACATGCAATGGGATCCGTCCCCCGACCCAAGCCCTTTGTTACATGCTATGAGATCCGTCCCCCGACACCAGCCCTTTGTTACATGCTATGAGATCCGTCCCCCGACCCCAGCCCTTTGTTACATGCTATGAGATCCGTCCCCCGACCCCAGCCCTTTGTAACATGCTATGTGATCCGTCCCCCGACCCCAGCCCTTTGTTACATGCTTTGTGATCCGTCCCCCGACCCCAGCCCTTTGTTACATACTATGTGATCCGTCCCCCGACCCCAGCCCTTTGTTACATGCTATGTGATCCGTTCCCCGACCCCAGCCCTTTGTTACATGCTATGGGATCCGTCCCCCGACCCCAGCCCTTTGTTACATGCTTTGAGATCCGTTCCCCGACCCCAGCCCTTTGTTACATGCTATGTGATCCGTCCCCCGACCCCAGCCCTTTGTTAAATGCTATGTGATCCATTCCCCGACACCAGCCCTTTGTTACATGCTATGTGATCCGTCCCCCGACCCCAGCCCTTTGTTACATGCTATGGGATCCATTCCCCGACACCAGCCCTTTGTTACATGCTATGGGATCCGTCCCCCGACCCAAGCCCTTTGTTACATGCTATGGGATCCGTCCCCCGACCCCAGCCCTTTGTTACATGCTATGGGATCCGTTCCCCGACCCCAGCCCTTTGTTACATGCTTTGAGATACGTTCCCCGACCCCAGCCCTTTGTTACATGCTTTTAGATCCGTTCCCCGACCCCAGCCCTTTGTTACATGCTATGTGATCCGTCCCCCGACCCCAGCCCTTTGTTAAATGCTATGTGATCCATTCCCCGACACCAGCCCTTTGTTACATGCTTTGTGATCCGTTCCCCGACCCCAGCCCTTTGTTACATGCTATGGGATCCATTCCCCGACACCAGCCCTTTGTTACATGCTATGGGATCCGTCCCCCGACCCAAGCCCTTTGTTACATGCTATGGGATCCGTCCCCCGACCCCAGCCCTTTGTTACATGCTATGTGATCCGTTCCCCGACCCCAGCCCTTTGTTACATGCTATGTGATCCGTCCCCCGACCCCAGTCCTTTGTAACATGCTATGGGATTCGTCCCCCGACCCCAGCCCTTTGTTACATGCTATGTGATCCGTCCCCCGACCCCAGCCCTTTGTTACATGCTATGTGATCCGTTCCCCGACCCCAGCCCTTTGCGACATGCTATGGGACCCGTTCCCCGACCCCAGCCCTTTGTTACATGCTATGTGATCCGTTCCCCGACCCCAGTTCTTTGTTACATGCTATGTGATCCATTCCCCGACCCCAGCCCTTTGTTACATGCTATGTGATCCGTTCCACGAGCCCAGCCCTTTGTTACATGCTATGTGATCCATTCTCCGACCCCAGCCCTTTGCGAAATGTTATGGGACCCGTTCCCCGACCCCAGCCCTTTGTTACATGCTATGTGATCCGTTCCCCGACCCCAGCCCTTTGTTACATGCTATGGGATCCGTTCCCCGACCCCAGTCCTTTGTTACATGCTATGAGATCCGTTCCCCGACCCCAGCTCTTTGTTACATGCTATGGGACCCGTTCCCCGACCCAAGCCCTTTGTTACATGCTATGGGATCCGTCCCCCGAACCCAGCCCTTTGTTACATGCTATGGGATCCGTCCCCCGACCCCAGCCCTTTGCTACATGCTATGTGATCCGTCCCCCGACCCCAGCCCTTTGTTACATGCTATGGGATCCGTCCCCCGACCCCAGTCCTTTGTTACATGCTATGGGATCCATTCCCCGACACCAGCCCTTTGTTACATGCTATGGGATCCGTTCCCCGACACCAGCCCTTTGTTACATGCTATGTGATCCGTCCACCAACCCAAGCCCTTTGTTACATGCTATGGGATCCGTTCCCCGAACCCAGTCCTTTGTTACATGCTATGGGATCCATTCCCCGACACCAGCCCTTTGTTACATGCTATGGGATCCGTTCCCCGACCCAAGCCCTTTGTTACATGCTATGAGATCCGTCCCCCGACACCAGCCCTTTGTTACATGCTATGAGATCCGTCCCCCGACCCCAGCCCTTTGTTACATGCTATGAGATCCGTCCCCCGACCCAAGCCCTTTGTTACATGCTATGAGATCCGTCCCCCGACCCAAGCCCTTTGTTACATGCTTTGAGATCCGTCCCCCGACCCCAGCCCTTTGTTACATGCTATGTGATCCGTCCCCCGACCCCAGCCCTTTGTTACATGCTATGTGATCCGTTCCCCGACCCCAGCCCTTTGTTACATGCTATGAGATCCGTCCCCCGACCCCAGCCCTTTGTTACATGCTATGAGATCCGTCCCCCGACCCAAGCCCTTTGTTACATGCTTTGAGATCCGTCCCCCGACCCCAGCCCTTTGTTACATGCTATGTGATCCGTCCCCCGACCCCAGCCCTTTGTTACATGCTATGTGATCCGTTCCCCGACCCCAGCCCTTTGTTACATGCTATGGGGTCCGTCCCCCGACCCCAGCCCTTTGCTACATGCTATGTGATCCGTCCACCGACCCCAGCCCTTTGTTACATGCTATGGGATCCGTTCCCCGACCCCAGCCCTTTGTTACATGCTATGGGATCCGTCCCCCGACCCCAGCCCTTTGTTACATGCTATGTGATCCGTTCCCCGAACCCAGTCCTTTGTTACATGCTATGGGATCCATTCCACGACACCAGCCCTTTGTTACATGCTATGGGATCCGTCCCCCGACCCCAGCCCTTTGTTACATGCTATGGGATCCGTTCCCCGAACCCAGTCCTTTGTTACATGCTATGGGATCCATTACCCGACACCAGCCCTTTGTTACATGCTATGTGATCCGTCCCCCAACCCAAGCCCTTTGTTACATGCTATGGGATCCGTTCCCCGAACCCAGTCCTTTGTTACATGCTATGGGATCCATTCCCCGACAACAGCCCTTTGTTACATGCTATGGGATCCATTCCCCGACCCAAGCCCTTTGTTACATGCTATGAGATCAGTCCCCCGACACCAGCCCTTTGTTACATGCTATGTGATCCGTCCCCCGACCCCAGCCCTTTGTTACATGCTATGTGATCCGTTCCCCGACCCCAGCGCTTTGTTACATGCTATGGGATCCGTCCCACGACCCCAGCCCTTTGTTACATGCTATGGGATCCGTCCCCCGACCCCAGCCCTTTGTTACATGCTATGTGATCCGTTTCCCGACCCCAGCCCTTTGCGACATGCTATGGGACCCGTTCCCCGACCCCAGCCCTTTGTTACATGCTATGTGATCCGTTCCCCGACCCAAGCCCTTTGTTACATGCTATGAGATCCATTCCCCGACCCCAGCCCTTTGTTACATGCTATGTGATCCGTTCCCCGAGCCCAGCCCTTTGTTACATGCTATGTGATCCATTCTCCGACCCCAACCCTTTGCGAAATGCTATGGGACCCGTTCCCCGACCCCAGCCCTTTGTTACATGCTATTTGATCCGTTCCCCGACCCCAACCCTTTGCGACATGCTATGGGACCCATTCCCCGACCCCAGCCCTTTGTTACATGCTATGTGATCCGTTCCCCGATCCCAGCCCTTTGTTACATGCTATGTGATCCATTCCCCGACCCCAGCCCTTTGTTACATGCTATGGAACCCGTTCCCCGACCCCAGCCCTTTGTTACATTCTATGGGATCCGTCCCCGACCCCAGCCCTTTGTTACATGCTATGTGATCCGTTCCCCGACCCCAGCCCTTTGTTACATGCTATGGGACCCGTTCCCCGACCCAAGCCCTTTGTTACATGCTATGGGATCCGTCCCCCGACCCAAGCCCTTTGTTACATGCTATGGGATCCGTCCCTCGACCCCAGCCCTTTGTTACATGCTATGTGATCCGTTCCCCGACCCCAGCCCTTTGTTACATGCTATGAAATCCGTCCCCCGACCCAAGCCCTTTGTTACATGCTATGGGATCCATTCCCCGACACCAGCCCTTTGTTACATGCTATGAGATCCGTCCCCCGACCCCAGCCCTTTGTTACATGCTTTGGGATCCGTCCCCCGACCCCAGCCCTTTGTTACATGCTATGTGATCCGTTCCCCGACCCCAGCCCTTTGCTACATGCTATGTGATCCGTTTCCTGACCCCAGCCCTTTGTTACATGCTATGGGATCCGTTCCCCGACCCCAGCCCTTTGTTACATGCTATGGGATCCGTTCCCCGACCCCAGCCCTTTGCTACATGCTATGTGATCCGTTTCCTGACCCCATCCCTTTGTTACATGCTATGGGATCCGTTCCCCGACCCCAGCCCTTTGTTACATGCTATGGGATCCGTTTCCTGACCACTGCCCTTTGTTACATGCTTTGAGATCCGTTCCCCGACCCCAGCCCTTTGTTACATGCTATGGGATCCGTTTCCCGTCCCCAGCCCTTTGTTACATGCTATGTGATCCGTTCCCCGACCCCAGCCCTTTGTTACATGCTATGGGACCCATTCCCCGACCCCAGCCCTTTGTTACATGCTATGTGATCCGTTCCCCGACCCCAGCCCTTTGTTACATGCTATGTGATCCATTCCCCGACCCCAGCCCTTTGTTACATGCTATGGGACCCGTTCCCCGACCCCAGCCCTTTGTTACATGCTATGGGATCCGTTCCCCGACCCCAGCCCTTTGTTACATGCTATGTGATCCATTCCCCGACCCCAGCTTTTTGCGAAATGCTATGGGACCCGTTCCCCGACCCCAGCCCTTTCTTACATGCTATGGGATCCGTTCCCCGACCCCAGCCCTTTGTTACATGCTATGTGATCCGTTCCCCGACCCCAACCCTTTGCGACATGCTATGGGACCCATTCCCCGACCCCAGCCCTTTGTTACATGCTATGTGATCCGTTCCCCGACCCCAGACCTTTGTTACATGCTATGTGATCCATTCCCCGACCCCAGCCCTTTGTTACATGCTATGGGACCCGTTCCCCGACCCCAGCCCTTTGTTACATGCTATGGGATCCGTTCCCCGACCCCAGCCCTTTGTTACATGCTATGTGATCCATTCCCCGACCCCAGCCCTTTGCGAAATGCTATGGGACCCGTTCCCCGACCCCAGCCCTTTGTTACATGCTATGTGATCCGTTCCCCGACCCCAGTTCTTTGTTACATGCTATGTGATCCATTCCCCGACCCCAGCCCTTTGTTACATGCTATGTGATCCGTTCCACGAGCCCAGCCCTTTGTTACATGCTATGTGATCCATTCTCCGACCCCAGCCCTTTGCGAAATGTTATGGGACCCGTTCCCCGACCCCAGCCCTTTGTTACATGCTATGTGATCCGTTCCCCGACCCCAGCCCTTTGTTACATGCTATGGGATCCGTTCCCCGACCCCAGTCCTTTGTTACATGCTATGAGATCCGTTCCCCGACCCCAGCTCTTTGTTACATGCTATGGGACCCGTTCCCCGACCCAAGCCCTTTGTTACATGCTATGGGATCCGTCCCCCGAACCCAGCCCTTTGTTACATGCTATGGGATCCGTCCCCCGACCCCAGCCCTTTGCTACATGCTATGTGATCCGTCCCCCGACCCCAGCCCTTTGTTACATGCTATGGGATCCGTCCCCCGACCCCAGTCCTTTGTTACATGCTATGGGATCCATTCCCCGACACCAGCCCTTTGTTACATGCTATGGGATCCGTTCCCCGACACCAGCCCTTTGTTACATGCTATGTGATCCGTCCACCAACCCAAGCCCTTTGTTACATGCTATGGGATCCGTTCCCCGAACCCAGTCCTTTGTTACATGCTATGGGATCCATTCCCCGACACCAGCCCTTTGTTACATGCTATGGGATCCGTTCCCCGACCCAAGCCCTTTGTTACATGCTATGAGATCCGTCCCCCGACACCAGCCCTTTGTTACATGCTATGAGATCCGTCCCCCGACCCCAGCCCTTTGTTACATGCTATGAGATCCGTCCCCCGACCCAAGCCCTTTGTTACATGCTATGAGATCCGTCCCCCGACCCAAGCCCTTTGTTACATGCTTTGAGATCCGTCCCCCGACCCCAGCCCTTTGTTACATGCTATGTGATCCGTCCCCCGACCCCAGCCCTTTGTTACATGCTATGTGATCCGTTCCCCGACCCCAGCCCTTTGTTACATGCTATGAGATCCGTCCCCCGACCCCAGCCCTTTGTTACATGCTATGAGATCCGTCCCCCGACCCAAGCCCTTTGTTACATGCTTTGAGATCCGTCCCCCGACCCCAGCCCTTTGTTACATGCTATGTGATCCGTCCCCCGACCCCAGCCCTTTGTTACATGCTATGTGATCCGTTCCCCGACCCCAGCCCTTTGTTACATGCTATGGGGTCCGTCCCCCGACCCCAGCCCTTTGCTACATGCTATGTGATCCGTCCACCGACCCCAGCCCTTTGTTACATGCTATGGGATCCGTTCCCCGACCCCAGCCCTTTGTTACATGCTATGGGATCCGTCCCCCGACCCCAGCCCTTTGTTACATGCTATGTGATCCGTTCCCCGAACCCAGTCCTTTGTTACATGCTATGGGATCCATTCCACGACACCAGCCCTTTGTTACATGCTATGGGATCCGTCCCCCGACCCCAGCCCTTTGTTACATGCTATGGGATCCGTTCCCCGAACCCAGTCCTTTGTTACATGCTATGGGATCCATTACCCGACACCAGCCCTTTGTTACATGCTATGTGATCCGTCCCCCAACCCAAGCCCTTTGTTACATGCTATGGGATCCGTTCCCCGAACCCAGTCCTTTGTTACATGCTATGGGATCCATTCCCCGACAACAGCCCTTTGTTACATGCTATGGGATCCATTCCCCGACCCAAGCCCTTTGTTACATGCTATGAGATCAGTCCCCCGACACCAGCCCTTTGTTACATGCTATGTGATCCGTCCCCCGACCCCAGCCCTTTGTTACATGCTATGTGATCCGTTCCCCGACCCCAGCGCTTTGTTACATGCTATGGGATCCGTCCCACGACCCCAGCCCTTTGTTACATGCTATGGGATCCGTCCCCCGACCCCAGCCCTTTGTTACATGCTATGTGATCCGTTTCCCGACCCCAGCCCTTTGCGACATGCTATGGGACCCGTTCCCCGACCCCAGCCCTTTGTTACATGCTATGTGATCCGTTCCCCGACCCAAGCCCTTTGTTACATGCTATGAGATCCATTCCCCGACCCCAGCCCTTTGTTACATGCTATGTGATCCGTTCCCCGAGCCCAGCCCTTTGTTACATGCTATGTGATCCATTCTCCGACCCCAACCCTTTGCGAAATGCTATGGGACCCGTTCCCCGACCCCAGCCCTTTGTTACATGCTATTTGATCCGTTCCCCGACCCCAACCCTTTGCGACATGCTATGGGACCCATTCCCCGACCCCAGCCCTTTGTTACATGCTATGTGATCCGTTCCCCGATCCCAGCCCTTTGTTACATGCTATGTGATCCATTCCCCGACCCCAGCCCTTTGTTACATGCTATGGAACCCGTTCCCCGACCCCAGCCCTTTGTTACATTCTATGGGATCCGTCCCCGACCCCAGCCCTTTGTTACATGCTATGTGATCCGTTCCCCGACCCCAGCCCTTTGTTACATGCTATGGGACCCGTTCCCCGACCCAAGCCCTTTGTTACATGCTATGGGATCCGTCCCCCGACCCAAGCCCTTTGTTACATGCTATGGGATCCGTCCCTCGACCCCAGCCCTTTGTTACATGCTATGTGATCCGTTCCCCGACCCCAGCCCTTTGTTACATGCTATGAAATCCGTCCCCCGACCCAAGCCCTTTGTTACATGCTATGGGATCCATTCCCCGACACCAGCCCTTTGTTACATGCTATGAGATCCGTCCCCCGACCCCAGCCCTTTGTTACATGCTTTGGGATCCGTCCCCCGACCCCAGCCCTTTGTTACATGCTATGTGATCCGTTCCCCGACCCCAGCCCTTTGCTACATGCTATGTGATCCGTTTCCTGACCCCAGCCCTTTGTTACATGCTATGGGATCCGTTCCCCGACCCCAGCCCTTTGTTACATGCTATGGGATCCGTTCCCCGACCCCAGCCCTTTGCTACATGCTATGTGATCCGTTTCCTGACCCCATCCCTTTGTTACATGCTATGGGATCCGTTCCCCGACCCCAGCCCTTTGTTACATGCTATGGGATCCGTTTCCTGACCACTGCCCTTTGTTACATGCTTTGAGATCCGTTCCCCGACCCCAGCCCTTTGTTACATGCTATGGGATCCGTTTCCCGTCCCCAGCCCTTTGTTACATGCTATGTGATCCGTTCCCCGACCCCAGCCCTTTGTTACATGCTATGGGACCCATTCCCCGACCCCAGCCCTTTGTTACATGCTATGTGATCCGTTCCCCGACCCCAGCCCTTTGTTACATGCTATGTGATCCATTCCCCGACCCCAGCCCTTTGTTACATGCTATGGGACCCGTTCCCCGACCCCAGCCCTTTGTTACATGCTATGGGATCCGTTCCCCGACCCCAGCCCTTTGTTACATGCTATGTGATCCATTCCCCGACCCCAGCTTTTTGCGAAATGCTATGGGACCCGTTCCCCGACCCCAGCCCTTTCTTACATGCTATGGGATCCGTTCCCCGACCCCAGCCCTTTGTTACATGCTATGTGATCCGTTCCCCGACCCCAACCCTTTGCGACATGCTATGGGACCCATTCCCCGACCCCAGCCCTTTGTTACATGCTATGTGATCCGTTCCCCGACCCCAGACCTTTGTTACATGCTATGTGATCCATTCCCCGACCCCAGCCCTTTGTTACATGCTATGGGACCCGTTCCCCGACCCCAGCCCTTTGTTACATGCTATGGGATCCGTTCCCCGACCCCAGCCCTTTGTTACATGCTATGTGATCCATTCCCCGACCCCAGCCCTTTGCGAAATGCTATGGGACCCGTTCCCCGACCCCAGCCCTTTGTTACATGCTATGGGATACGTTCCCCGACCCCAGCCCTTTGTTACATGCTATGTGATCCGTCCCCCGACCCCAGCCCTTTGTTACATGCTATGGGATCCATTCCCCGACACCAGCCATTTGTTACATGCTATGTGATCCGTCCCCCGACCCCAGCCCCTTGTTACATGCTATGGGATCCATTCCCCGACACCAGCCCTTTGTTACATGCTATGGGATCCGTCCCCCGACCCCAGCCCTTTGTTACATGCTATGGGATCCGTCCCTCGACCCCAGCCCTTTGTTACATGCTATGTGATCCGTTCCCCGACCCCAGCCCTTTGTTACATGCTATGAAATCCGTCCCCCGACCCAAGCCCTTTGTTACATGCTATGGGATCCATTCCCCGACACCAGCCCTTTGTTACATGCTATGAGATCCGTCCCCCGACCCAAGCCGTTTGTTACGTGCTATGGGATCCGTTCCCCGACCCCAGCCCTTTGCTACATGCTATGTGATCCGTTTCCTGACCCCAGCCCTTTGTTACATGCTATGGGATCCGTTCCCCGACCCCAGCCCTTTGTTACATGCTATGGGATCCGTTCCCCGACCCCAGCCCTTTGTTACATGCTATGTGATCCATTCCCCGACCCCAGCCCTTTGCGAAATGCTATGGGACCCGTTCCCCGACCCCAGCCCTTTGTTACATGCTATGGGATCCGTTCCCCGACCCCAGCCCTTTGTTACATGCTATGTGATCCGTACCCCGACCCCAGCCCTTTGTTACATGCTATGGGATCCATTCCCCGACACCAGCCATTTGTTACATGCTATGTGATCCGTCCCCCGACCCCAGCCCCTTGTTACATGCTATGGGATCCGTCCCCCGACCCAAGCCCTTTGTTACATGCTATGGGATCCGTCCCCCGACCCCAGCCCTTTGTTACATGCTATGTGATCCGTTCCCCGACCCCAGCCCTTTGCTTCATGCTATGTGATCCGTTTCCCGACCGCAGCCCTTTGTTACATGCTATGGGATCCGTTCCCCGACCCCAGCCCTTTGTTACATGCTATGGGATCCGTTCCCCGACCCCAGCCCTTTGCTACATGCTATGTGATCCGTTTCCTGACCCCATCCCTTTGTTACATGCTATGGGATCCGTTCCCTGACCCCAGCCCTTTGTTACATGCTATGGGATCCGTTTCCTGACCACTGCCCTTTGTTACATGCTTTGAGATCCGTTCCCCGACCCCAGCCCTTTGTTACATGCTATGGGATCCGTTCCCCGTCCCAGCCCTTTGTTACATGCTATGTGATCCGTTCCCCGACCCCAGCCCTTTGTTACATGCTATGGGATCCGTTACCCGACCCCAGCCCTTTGTTACATGCTATGGGATCCGCCCCCGACCCCAGTCCTTTGTTACATGCTATGGGATCCGTTCCCCGACCCCAGTCCTTTGTTACATGCTATGGGATCCGTTCCCCGACCCCAACCCCTTTGTTACATGCTATGGGATCCGTCCCCCGACCCCAGCCCTTTGTTACATGCTATGGGATCCGTTCCCCGACACCAGTCCTTTGTTACATGCTATGGGATCCTTTACCCGACCCCAGCCCTTTGTTACATGCTATGAGATCCGTTCCCCGACCCCAGCCCTTTGTTACATGCTATGTGATCCGTTCCCCGACCCCAGCCCTTTGTTACATGCTATGGGATCCGTTACCCGACCCCAGCCCTTTGTTACATGCTATCGGATCCGTTACCCGACCCCAGCCCTTTGTTACATGCTATGGGATCCGTTCCCCGACCCCAGCCCTTTGGTGGTACTGTAATGTGCGCAGAGGGGCCGGTATGGTGGTTGGGACCCTGGTACAATGTACGTCCAATCTCACGAACAGAGCAGTTACATACACCGAGCCCGTTCTCTCCCTGAAACTTCATCTATTTATTGGTGATGTGCAATATTAGATATAGCGTACTACCTGGCTTAGTTAATACGTACATGTACTTTCACATATAAAGATTTGGGGAATTCGCAAGAGCTGACTTATCAGGCGCTAACAACTTATCACATGCTACTAATGCAAACTCATAATTCCCTATGTGTGTATGGCTTTCTATGTGCTTGATACGTATTGTTATCGGTTTGAAGTGGGAATGTGCTTTTAACGGCATCTGTATAGTGCCAACTCACTTGAAATTTACGGCACAGATACCATAACATCCACTCAAAACAATTGTATCCTCCGCCTAGTTGTTGAAGTTGTGTTAGAAATGGGAGGGAGGGCCGAGTGGGGGTATTTAGGTGTACGTCAAGGTGCTGCCAAAGGCCCTTCTCGTTGTCCGATTTTGTTTTTACTTTATGTAAAGACTAATTTACACTACCAATATGGGTTTTTTTCATGCCACGTTTTGATGATTGGAACCTTACTTACCCTGTCACCATCACCGGACAAATGACCAGCAAAGCGTATGACACACGGGGTGTAAATTATGTACGAGATGGTAATGATATATCATCGGTCGATTCGTCTACGCGTGTGTACAATAGCAAACTCGATTCAGCTACGCTTTATTTTACTTGAATGAATTGCAGCACGACATTGGAAGCTGTTTAAAATGCATCATCAGCAACGAAAAGCTGGGATGGGGAGCTTTATTGACTTGTGTAACAGTCCCCGGTAACATTGAAACGTGTCATTGTTCTTATGAGTTTTAATCACGTTGATTCATTATCCCCTGATGACAGAGCGATGATGTAGCGTTATTAACAAGTGCATAAACAAATCGCGAGTGTCAATACACACGAGTGATGCTATTTGTCTCATCACAACAGGGACGTGTATACTGGTTAACACTAGATACAGACAACATGGCGAAACGACGTTTGTCATGACAACGGCAGCCAACATCCAGGAAAGGTGGTAAAACTCTATGCGTAGCGCGCAGTTCAAACACCACAAATATGTTAAAGGCCCAATATATGTAACTTAAGGATTTTTTTCGGGATTATGAAAAATTATGAAAAAAAATCTGGTTGATAACCATACAAAAATAAGCCTAAAACGAAGTAAACCTGAGCAGTAACTAACAAAAACTCTTGATGAAAAAAATCCAAAGAATTGAAAATAGTTCAGGTGGGGCCCACTTTAACAACAAACCGAAGGTAGGAGACAGTTCGAAACGGATGCGTGTTTACAAATATCGTGTTTAAACTGCTGCTGTATCGGTAACCGCGTAAGAATTCAACTTAAATATTGCTGATATCATTTAATCGTCACTAAATCTAAAGATATTATAAGTTATTAGGCTTGATTTTCGCTTCAAGTTTTGCCGAAAGCTACGTTTATTGGGCCTTTAAGGAGTTGTTGATAGGACAGTATATTTATCTTTCTTGTGTGTATGTATTGTATGTACTTAAGATTTCAAAAAAAACAAACGGTAGAAGGATAAATTCGTTACATATGGTGATTGAATGTGCGATACGGGAATATACGGCATAAAATCCGTATCTTCGGCGTTACCAAATACGGATTTTACACGTCCGGCCTTACCAAATACAGATTTTACACGTAGGGCCACGTCAAATACATATTTTACGCGAAGGGCCACGCCAAAACCATATTTTACATGTAGGGTCACGCCAAAACCATATTTTACATGTAGGGCCATGCCAAATACATATTTTACACGTAGGGCCACGTCAAATACATATTTTACACGTAGGGCCACGCCAAATACATATTTTACTCGTAGGGCCACGTGAAATACATATTTTACACGAAGGGCCACGCCAAATACATATTTTACACGAAGGGCCACGCCAAATACATATTTTACACGTAGGGCCACGTGAAATACATATTTTACACGAAGGGCCACGCCAAATACATATTTTACACGAAGGGCCACGCCAAATACATATTTTACACGAAGGGACTCACCAAATACATATTTTACACGAAGTGCCACGCCAAATACATATTTTACACGAAGAGCCACGCCAAATACATATTTTACACGAAGGGCCTCACCAAATACAGATTTTACACGTAGGGCCACGCCAAATACAGATTTATACCAACCTCACAATTAGATATGAGGTCGGGTGGTGTAGGGAATAGCGCATGTGCACTTGCCTTTCACCAAGGCGGTCGGGGTTCGATTCTAAATGTTCATTGTACAGGCCCTTGGTGGACAAAGTTTCTTTCCAGTCATATCTATATATGTTAACCAATAACTATTAATTATAGGAAGCTTATCACCAAAATGCGATTGTCAGCTATTTTTTTATCTATTGAAATGGGTAGGTACAATAGAATCCCCGTTGAACAACGTATTTGTCAACAGTGTAATAGTGATATAGAGGACGAGTTCCATTTCATCCTAAATGTCCATTTTATAACCGTATGCGTTGCTATTATATCAAGACTTACTATAGAAGTAACCTCTCCGTGTATTAACTTATTAAGTGGCTGAAAACTAATAACGTAAAAGAACTTTGTATGTTGGGTAAATTCCTACACTATACCTCAAAATCACGTACTAGTCTAACTTAGTCTTCATAATGTTTAATTATGTCTTGAGGTAATTATTCATATTGCTGTGTTATATACATGGTATGGGTTCACCTGCCCGACCACTTAGGTTTTCTCCGGGTATTCCGGTTTCCTCCCACAATAATAACACCCGCGTACTAACATTTAAGCTAAGAAAAGTGATTTATATAAGTTCGATAACTTGTTTCATAATTGTTGTAAAATAAGTTAAGTTTATATTTACATTTGCAAAATAAGCAAAATATGACATAAATATATCAACAGCATAGTACAGCAATCAGGTGATTAAATGTAGAATGTGGCTATATTTAGCAAAAGACATACAAACGTATCGGTATATTTTATGTGGTGAAATACAGAGCTAAATATGATATATCAAGACTTACTATAGAAGTAACCTCTCCGTGTATTAACTTATTAAGTGGCTGAAAACTAATAACGTAAAAGAACTTTGTATGTTGGGTAAATTCCTACACTATACCTCAAAATCACGTACTAGTCTAACTTAGTCTTCATAATGTTTAATTATGTCTTGAGGTAATTATTCATATTGCTGTGTTATATACATGGTATGGGTTCACCTGCCCGACCACTTAGGTTTTCTCCGGGTATTCCGGTTTCCTCCCACAATAATATGTGGTGAAATACAGAGCTAAATATGATAAAAATAGAAACGATAGGGGTACAAATTAAATATAAAAAGAAAACAGAACGGCATCATCTTCAACGAAAAATAAAATATAGCCAGGAACGTTGACTTTATCATTTGACTTTGTATCGGAAATCGTTAAGCGAAGCTATCTAACTTTTAAAATACGAACGTCGGATTTCGTTCTACTGTGGGGCGTGTCATGTTTCGCTAATACCCATTAGTCATCATCCCATTGGGCCGATATCATTTGTCGACAAGTTTGTGACCGTGTTTCCTTGTGTTGTAAAGTAATTTGTTGTGATGGGTAGAATTGAACAGAACATTTTCAAAACATATCCCCCAGGCGATATGACACTCAATAGGATACATGTATGTGATTTATTGAAATCTGTTAGTTTCGTGTAATTGTTTGAATTGAGTTTAACAGAGCATGAGTGTATACGAACCGTTTATACAA
Organism: Mimachlamys varia; assembly: GCA_947623455.1. Classification (NCBI taxonomy): domain Eukaryota; kingdom Metazoa; phylum Mollusca; class Bivalvia; order Pectinida; family Pectinidae; genus Mimachlamys; species Mimachlamys varia. The sequence continues at coordinate 35,549,336 of OX392540.1, forward strand.
AGTAATTACTAGGAAATTGAATCTCTCACGGTCCGATGATTTGGAAAATTAGAAGGATATTAAGCATATAATGTAATATATCTACAGCGTAGTGCATACATGTTGATTTATTAATTTCATTTATTTATTTTTAAAGTAATAATTTGGAACATTACCTCCACATAAGAAGAAGGTCTCAACAGTTTTCATCATATATTTTTATCTAAAGTAGTTTTTGTGTGTTTATTTGTTTAGGATCGACGCCCACGCACTATAACTAAGGTAATGTGAAGATGGGAATTCCGCTCGAAAAACCTACCACGCGTGGTTCACGAGATTCATTTTATTTTTCACTGCACTTACAACGCTAACCAAAGAATTGTTTTTTTCTAAAAATATAAAATAGATACTAGTTTTTTCCGATAAATAAAATCCACATGTGCTATTATCAGCTAATGAACCGCAACTTTTGCGCGATATTGGCGTCTTCATTAAAAAGTCTTTTGAGCAAGGGAAGGTGCGTAAGTTTGTTCAATACAATAAATGTATATGAAATGTTTTTTATATGTATGTTTGTATGTTTGGATATGTTCGTTGCAGTTCGCTCCACACAATGTTGTTTGGGTGTAAAATGCAATAAAATTGAATTGAATTGTAATATGGATCCTATATATATGGTGCATACATAAATATATAGTCCGTTACATACTATACTACACATAACGCATGTCTGTGCTGTGGGGGTGAGGGCGCGAATCCGCTACCAACCCTCCACCATTGGGTCACGGGTTCGAAACCTTCATGTATGGTGTCGTAGCATTCATCTGACCCTTTAGACATGCTTTTACAACGTAACTTCCAGTTTTCACTATAAGATTCAAGATTCAAGATTCATTTATTTCTCAAACAAACTAACTTAATGGTACAGAGAATACATAACAAACATAATAGTGGTTTGTGTGTTCATTACAGTACGGAACAGATATAAATTGTAGTTTTGGATTTACACATTTTCAGGAGAACAGACTTTATCATTTACACATTTGATAAGCTTACATAGATTTCTGAGCTTTCTTGTGCTTGAACGATTCAATACAGAAGACTATTTCAAAGTATTAACTCTTTCACCGTAGTATTTGCAAAACAGAAGAGATAATTACAGTCGAACCGCAATGATACGGATATTGTTTGTAATGATATGGAAAATAAATCGTATGTAATTCGTCTTTTTTTTATCTACCGATCAATCATGTGACACCTGTTATTTCTTCACTCGAAGAGGTATGTCTTTGACACGAAATCCTTCGCATTTAACCATGAAAAAGGTTAGATAGACCCAAACACGTTTTTTCTTTGCTAAATCTGAACTTTGCAAATTTGATCGTCAACTTTTGCGCCACCCGTCAAAGATTATCGACGAATAGCATTTATTTTGAAGCTACTAATGGGGAACCCAGAAGTGATAGGGGGGGGGGGGGGGGGGGCTTGAAGGGACACAATAAGAGGGGATAGCACTCACGCTATAAAAAATCAGAGAATACGAAAGCGTCAACAAAACCACAATCCGAACTCAAAATCGATTTAACTAGCGGCAAAATAGGAACAAAGGAAATATTTACATGGAGACTCCCGCAAAAGCACAAGAGAAACATCATTATCGTTTCTCCGTTACCATTTGGTTATCTCATTGTGCGCGTTGTCGATCATGAGCAGACAGTATCCGGGTTTACGAAAAGGTCAGATCTGAACTGTTCATGACTCGACAACTTTAACCTTAGACGCCGTTTTGGGATTTAATTCGTATTTCTATAGAACGATCTAGAAATGTTTCTGCCAAATAACGGAAAATCAGAAGGGTTATGATATTTGATAAAAACCACCTTATAATTACATTACTTGCGGTGCAACACACTATATAAACATTATCAACAGAAATGTTTTTCATGCTGGTATGAAAGCAAAAGCTCTCGCGACGTAACACATACAGTAAATTTATTTATGGCGCCATGGATCAAGCTTGTCCACATGGAGAACGCCCCTGCTCCAAACTCAACTGATTGTAAAAATTACAAGGAACAGATGTACAGTCCCAATACTTAAATCAAATACTGTATATACTTTGAACTAGAATTGGAAACAATTAGTGCTTGTTCGACAAATTGCATTTCTGCAGCTTTGATGCCCACTCCGATGCTACCCAGTGATCCCCATTCCGACCCCTGCACCCTTTCTCTTTCTTTCCCCTGCACTTGTAATATAGATATATATATCATATTTATGACACATGTATCATAGTTTTGTCAATACCAGTCCATAGCTCATATCAATATTAGGAGACGGATTAACATAAGTACTGTGTACTTGTTTCTGTATCCTTACGTTTATATTATGTATGTATACTATTGCTATAACCATAATAAAATAAAGTTTAAACTAAACTCAACTGATTAATTATTTTCATTGGCGAAAATTTATTAAAATTGGGCTGTTCCGCCAATGTCGTTCAAATGACGATGCGAATTATCCCAGGGACAAGAGGGGCTAAGCACCCCCTGCTGTCAAAGGGTGGCCTATTTTTTTTATAAGTATGGACCTTTTAGAGTTTATTTCAGCTGGTAAAAACCAGCTGAAATATACTCTAGAAGGTCCATACTTAAAAAATAAATTGACCACCCTTTGACAGCGGGGGGTGTCCACCTACCTTAAAAAGTACCCCTGGCCCCTGGGGTAAACACAAACGCGGTTAATAAACTAATTATTTTAAAAAATAAATAAATGAAATCAAGCAGATGTTTTATCATATAGTGAAAATGTAAATAGATAGATTGAAAGTCATTTTTGAACTTTCATAGCGCTATAAAAGTTTGAAAAAATGACTTTCAATCCTTATGTTAATCTAATCCCGTGGACCTTTCATCAATCATTTTTTAACTTATTAATTTATGTTACGGCTTTTAAGTATTTTTTTATTTGATATACTCTGATATAAGATATGTTTTTCCACTCAACAGGTTTGGCCAAGCTTGTGCCTGTCTAAATAAAAATGGACATCTCATTTTTTAAATCGTTTAACAAATTGCAATTGGAATCTTTAGGAATAATGTTTCACTCCTAACCCTAACCCTATACTAATGTTTCACCTTTCACATCCGGATATCCGCGAAACTCCAGCGATTGCGCTCAGATTGTTCTCTACAACAGTGGAATATGTCATAGCAAAATTAAAAGGACAGGGGTAGTTATTTGATTGGTCTAATGTAAAACATTTCGACCAATCACAAGGCTGTTACCTGTGAAACACCCGACTTCAATGCCAACTGATTTTACCGTTACACGACCGCGAGATATTTGCATGTACAGTCTCATCCAAACTTGATGCACACCGAGTCTTCTATTTTGCTATAACATATCCCAGGGGTGTACAGAGCGAAATGTATTGGAACCCCTTCATTATCGAGGATGACTATTTTTCGTTAGTGTTGTAGTTGTTGTTGTTGTTTTTCCTGCTGTTGCTGCAATTAAAGTTGTTTTTATTGTTGTTGTTTTTGATGAGGTTGTTGATGATGATGTTGATAATGATGATGATGATGATGATACAGTTCTTTTCTTTTGCTTATAATGGAATAGCATAATTCGATATTTACTATAATATCTAAGTACCTTTATTTCGGGGAATATGTATCATATTATCCTGACAAGGTTTGATTTTTCTTTCTTGGGTCTATGAACCAGATATTCACCTCAATAAATGTCAAAAGCAAATCTTTCGTGTATGTTTTTATATCTTGTTTACATAATTAATGCGTTTTCTTTTTGTTGAATAATATAAGATTAAAATTGTGTTTGGGTTTAAAGGGACAGGATGTCCGTGATACATGTCCGCGGACTGGATTGGTCAAACAACTCGGGAACATCCGGATTGGTCACGTGGATACTGACGACGTAGAATGACCACCACGAGGCGCTGTACAACCAAATATGACTACATGCGATATATATATATAATATATGTTTTCAACCAGGATATTGTCGGGGCTTCGATCAATACAATAAAACGAGTTACAAATCATTATATATAAAAAAAATATATATTTTTACATGTACACTCCACAAAGGCACTTTCCGCCCTACTGACAAGGGACAGGCTTTGTGTTGTTCAGTCACCTGACTGTGAATTATCCCTAAGTCACGTGAGATACGAATCGTTATGGTGATAGATGTTTTCACAAATATGAAATTTCCGATTTATCATTCGATTTCTTTGTCATCAACATAATACTATAATTTAAACAGTATTTATTCAAAAATTCAAGCATGTTATCTGATACATATAATTACACAAGAATTGGAAAACCACCTCAAGGCGTATGTAAATACCAAACGATCTACTACAGCGATGGAGGATATAACTGAACGGAAGGTAATCCTTGTCTTTTAAACGCCAAGTTTTGTCTTAACGCAACATGAAAATAACTCAAATTTATCAGAAAGGATAATAGAGCTATTAGCTGTATTAGTTACTCAAAATCTTACATGGTAAGGGAGATAACTCAATTATAATTTCAAAAATATGTCCGCAGTTTGCAACAAACATGACCAGGCGCCTACCCAGGCGCTAGGGTTTGATTTTTGATCTGTAATCACTTTGTGCATTTCCGTTGCTTCCCAATCCGCGAAAGCCTTCTGAAAAATAACACGTACACGGTCTACATATATGTGATAGGTGATTCCACGGTATTCAGGTTAACTTCATTATCAATTGGATAAATATATGTTGAACGCAGTGGATAGATACAGACTTTTCAAGATTTCAGCTGTAAGAAACCCGCTCTCCATGGTTGTTAATCGTGACGTCACTAAAACCTGCTACATATCCATTTTAGCGGTTGTATCTGCTAAATACGATATATATGGTCATTTGAAGATTTAAAGTGTACTTAGCATATTTAGTTTCGCGCTAAAGGTAATTTCTCTTTAGGTCAGTGATAGGGCGTCTGACGAGAACCTGGTGATCGAGGGTTCGATACCCCTCGGTAACACTTTATTCTGTTTCCTGCACATTACAAAAGGTGCTCTTGGTCCTCGTAACAGGGAATTAGAGCCTGGCTCGTGGTGTTTGAGGACGAACACATTTAAAAAGCGGCGAGAGGATGTCCGAATTTAATGTTTTTTTCATTTTATTATTTTCGAAAATATATTCCTGGTGAAGTCACACCCCCGGTTGTGTCTTCACCACTTCGTCGGACCGAAGGACCAACAGGGCTTCCACTTCCATTAAGGTCTGGCTACGGGCCTAATGACATACAAAAAAAAAGCAAAACACAAAAGCAAAGAAATCAGAATTAATACAACTATATAAAGTAGTCATTTGTACTATTTTCTTTTACTTAGTGTATACGTGTTTAAATAAAATATCTGTTAATATTTATGTTAACTCATCAATCAAAATAAAATTTCATAAAATTGCATCCAAAAACTAAATTTAAGCATTAAATTCAAGACAAACGAAATCTAATAAAACCTTGAATAGAACGGAAATCTCTTTAAAAGACGGAAATGGTCCAGAACAAAAATCGATAAAAGCTGGAATAGGTCAAGATAGATCTCGATAAAAGTCGAAACACGTCCAGAGAAATCTCGATAAAAGTCGGAATAGGTCTAGAGATATCTCGATAAAAGTCGGAATAGGTTCAAAGAAATCTCGATAAAAGTCGGAATAGGTCTAGAGATATCTCGATAACAGTCGCAATAGGTCCAGAGAATTTTCGATGAAAGTGGTATTATATAAAGAGAAATCTGAAAAAACGAGATAAGATTAGGAGACATATCAGCAAAACCGGGTTCAGGTTCAGAGAAATCTCTACAGATTCGACAAAAGGTGCATCGTAAACGTTTCACCAAAATGTGAAGAGTTGCAGAGATATCCCGAAAATCCCGAGGCTAGGTCTAGAAAAAATCTCGACAAAACTGAGATTCTAAGAGAAGATGGCCTTCGTATTTTCAATGTAAGGGGCAGTAATTCGAGTTACTTCCCCTCTCCCTGTTCACCAACAAAATATACTGTAACGTTCCAAGTTGACACAAACATATTCGTGTCATTTGCTAAAATACCAAAGTCATATTTATTTTCAAGGTTTTTTTATTCTTGATTTTTTAAAACAGTTTTGCAGTATATATGTTCAAGGTTAAAGACATGCCAGTGAATGCCTTGTATATACTGTAGCAATATCTGTCAATATCAAAGTTGTGTTTAAAAAAGCATGAATTATGAATTGACAAGTTTGTAGAGAAATTAAGAGGCATATTTATCCTGTATCGTTCTTCAATCCCTTTTGTTATATGAATTAAAAAGAATTTAAAATCCATACCAACTATTTTCAATCAATATTATTGATGTCCAACGCTGCATAAACAAAATATGCATACTAACCAAAAACCACTATTAGAAGAACCTTTAAGACATTATCAAACTCATCCATTTTGGAAGACATATTTGAACTCAACCAGTTTAATGGTCTGGATAGATCATTTTGAAATGTTGTGGGTGAAAGAGTTCAGATAGAACGAAAATAACGGGGAGGGGGGGGGGGGGTAGAACTAAGATGGCCCCAAAATAACGGGGAGTGGGGGTAGAGGTTAGATGGCCCCAAAATAACGGGGAGGGGGGGGTAGAGGTAAGATGGCCCCAAAATAACGGGGAGGGGGTAAAGGTTAGATGGCTGCAAAATAACGGGGAGGGGGGAGGGGGTGAGGTTAGATGACTCCAAAATAACGGGGAGGGGGTGAGGTTAGATGACTCCAAAATAACGGGGAGGGGGGTTGAGGTTAGATGGCCCAAAAATAACGGGGAGGGGGGTAGAGGTTAGATGGCTCCAAAATAACGGGGAGGGGGGGGGGGGTAGAGGTAAGATGGCTTCAAAATAACGGGGAGGGGGGTAGAGCTAAGATGGCCCCAAAATAACGGGGAGTGGGGGTAGAGGTTAGATGGCCCCAAAATAACGGGGAGGGGGGTAGAGGTAAGATGGCTTCAAAATAACGGGGAGGGGGGTAGAGGTAAGATGGCTCCAAAATAACGGGGAGGGGGGGGGGTGAGGTTAGATGATTCCAAAATAACGGGGAGGGGGGTTGAGGTTAGATGGCCCAAAAATAACGGGGAGGGGGGTAGAGGTTAGATGGCTCCAAAATAACGGGGAGGGGGGGGGGTAGAGGTAAGATGGCTTCAAAATAACGGGGAGGGGGGGGGGGGTAGAGCTAAGATGGCCCCAAAATAACGGGGAGTGGGGGTAGAGGTTAGATGGCCCCAAAATAACGGGGAGGGGGTAGAGGTAAGATGGCCCCAAAATAACGGGGAGTGGGGGTAGAGGTTAGATGGCCCCAAAATAACGGGGAGGGGGGGGGGTAGAGGTAAGATGGCTTCAAAATAACGGGGAGGGGGGTAGAGCTAAGATGGCCCCAAAATAACGGGGAGTGGGGGTAGAGGTTAGATGGCCCCAAAATAACGGGGAGGGGGGTAGAGGTAAGATGGCTTGAAAATAACGGGGAGGGGGGTAGAGCTAAGATGGCCCCAAAATAACGGGGAGTGGGGGTAGAGGTTAGATGGCCCCAAAATAACGGGGAGGGGGTAGAGGTAAGATGGCCCCAAAATAACGGGGAGTGGGGGTAGAGGTTAGATGGCCCCAAAATAACGGGGAGGGGGGGGGGGGGTAGAGGTAAGATGGCTTCAAAATAACGGGGAGGGGGGTAGAGCTAAGATGGCCCCAAAATAACGGGGAGTGGGGGTAGAGGTTAGATGGCCCCAAAATAACGGGGAGGGGGGTAGAGGTAAGATGGCTTGAAAATAACGGGGAGGGGGGTAGAGCTAAGATGGCCCCAAAATAACGGGGAGTGGGGGTAGAGGTTAGATGGCCCCAAAATAACGGGGAGGGGGTAAAGGTTAGATGGCTGCAAAATAACGGGGAGGGGGGAGGGGTAGAGGTACGATGGCTCCAAAATAACGGGGAGGGGGGTGTGAGGTTAGATGACTCCAAAATAACGGGGAGGGGGTTTGAGGTTAGATGGCCCAAAAATAACGGGGAGGGGGGTAGAGGTTAGATGGCTCCAAAATAACTGGGAGGGGGGGGGGTAGACGTAAGATGGCTTCAAAATAACGGGGAGGGGGGTAGAGCTAAGATGGCCCCAAAATAACGGGGAGGGGGTAGAGGTAAGATGGCCCCAAAATAACGGGGGGGGGGGGGGGGTTAGAGGTAAGATTGCCCCAAAATAACAGGGAGGGGGTAGAGGTTAGATGGCCCCAAAATAACGGGGAGTGGGGGTAGAGGTTAGATGGCCCCAAAAATAACGGGGAGTGGGGGTAGAGGCTACATGGCCCCAAAATAACGGGGAGGGGGAGTAGAGTTAAGATGGCCCCAAAATAACGGGGAGGGGGGTAGAGGTACGATGGCTCCAAAATAACGAGGAGGGGGGGTAGAGGTAAGATGGCCCCAAAATAACAGGGAGGGGAGGGTATAGGTTAGATGGCTCCAAAATAACGGGGAGGGGGTGAGGTTAGATGGCTCCAAAATAACGGGGAGGGGGTAGAGGTTAGATGGCCATAAAATAACGGGGAGGGGGGTAGAGGTTAGATGGCCCCAAAATAACAGGGAGGGGGGTAGAGGTTAGATGGCCCCAAAATAACGGGGAGGGGGGGGAGGTTAGATGGCTCCAAAATAACGAGGAGGGGGGTAGAGGTTAGATGGCCCCAAAATAACAGGGAGGGGGGTAGAGGTTGGATGGCCCCATAATAACGGGGAGGGGGGTAGAGGTTAGATGGCTCCAAAATAGCGGGGGGGGGGGGGGGTCATGAACAGTCGCCGAGTCTCTGACCCAAGGGAGGCAACTCTCTTATTTTCTAAGCGAAAAAAAATGTGTCAAACACGCTCCGCATTTATACAATATTCGCTTCAATATACACAGCTAGGTTAAAAACCAAAAATTGTTTGATAAGGCCATCACTTGTGCTAGAGGAGAAATATTTTAAAATATTTTCATCCGTTTCCCTAGGAAAAACATATCTTTCATTTATTCAAAATTATATTCACTTTGCCGTGTGTTTCGTTTGCTAAAGGTTTGAATGCATTCGCCTACTGAAGTTATGTCCCTGTAAAGACCGATACGTGTGTTGGTTATGGTGGTCATGTTGTTTGTTTGTTTGCCTGTTTATTTGTACACCAACCCACAGGGGCTAGACACAGACCTATGTCACTATGAACTGATTGTCAGATAAATATTTTACCTCTCTCGAATATAGCCCCTCCAGCTACTATATATCTGAGACAGGCTCGTGATGGAAGGGGTGTGAGTTCGAGTCACAGTGCGATACCGTGTTGCATCTTTGAACTAGATAGTCCACTCCGCTGTAAAGAGGCTGTGAGCGCCGAAATGGCAGCATCGGCTGTATACAAGGGACCTTTTACCACAGAAAATTATCTGTGAACCGCTTTGAGACGACATACGAACTGGGTTGCGATTAAATGGTACTAGTGTCGTATTTGCCATAGAAAGCATTATGACGTCACAGGAGCAAGCAGAAATATCGCCATAATCAACTCTTGGTGCAAGAAATTAAAAAATGCTGAAAACAATTGATTTCTAACACAACATTGGAACGACAGTAGAAAAATAATCATCCTATATATTAATGTTGTAACAGAAAGATATTCAACCCTCGGGATAGCGATTTCTCTGACACAAACCCTCTGGATAGGGGTAAATTCCATTAGCAATCGTCGTTTTCGTTGCAATAATCATCGTCGCAGTTATTTCACGGTCATCATCGCAGCTGGTTTCATCACAATTATGGTCACAAATATTTGCATAGTTATCTTTCGTTGTCGACTTTTGGTTGCGGGAGATTCCCAGCAGAACTATAACATATGTGTACAGATATTTATTTAGTAATGTAACGCAAACAACAGTAGATGGGGACAGTGTTACCTGGATGTTCCGAACAGAATAGATCATACAACCTTAACGTCCAACCGGGGGCTATTAAAAGATTAAAAGTGAAAATATCTACTATCCGATAACACTCTCCCTACAAAGCCGAGGTGATAATTTATGATCCTTGATTAGCGTCGAGTTTATCATTCTCCCATCATAGGGTCATCATCTAGCTTCCTCAGTGAGGCCGGCGTCGGCGCGTTCGATTACAGCCGGGTAACGGAGGAGTAGACCTCCGAACACTAACGTTTGAACTTGGACTTCTGTTTGAATTAAACTACCATAAACCGTCTCTGTAGAACGTGTTGTAATTTATAACTGCTGATTAGCAACGATGCATTGTGTCGATTCGATGTCTGTCTACTATCTCTACACCGTGGGGACAAAAGTAAGTACAAAATAATGCATAACTTTAGTTTAAAATTTCTTTTATTCAGGCATTACAAAACATATATAGTAACATAATTGAATTTACAGAATAGGAAATAGAAACAAGTGTCTCAGACACTTATGTAAATCTATCACCTTATCATAAACAGCAAATAAATTCAGGATGGACAACATATTGTTTGCCATGTAAGGTCATATAATAACAATGTTTAGCAAAAGTTTAAGCAAGGAGAAGAAAAGGAAAAATGGTGAATAGTTGGTGTAGAGATTAGGTTGTTGATACAAACAACTCAACTTTAAGTACAAAAACATGCTTTTGAGATACATAAGTTTGTTATTGGTTTGTTACAGTCCTTTAAATCAGGGATTTCTTCTTTTAACAACATTTGTCATAGCTATAGGTAGCAATCGTTGAATTCAAATACAGTGAGAAATTTACAGGTTAGTGTAATTCGGAATCAAAGTCATTCTCTCTACCCAGGTTTGTCCTTCTTTCCATCTCATTCTCTCAACCCAGATTTGTCCTTCTTTCCATCTCATTCTCTCTACCCAGATTTGTCCTTCTTTCCATCTCATTCTCTCTACCCAGATTTGTCCTTCTTTCCATCTCATTCTCTCTACCCAGGTTTGTCCTTCTTTACATCTCATTTGCGTTAGGAACGATAACTCTCTACATTGTTTTTTTATGTTATCACATGGTTAAAAAAAGTTGTACGAATAACTTTTGAGATTCAATTTTAGACATGTGACATAATTTATGTTATAATTTAATGACGTCACAAAAGTTGATTTTATCTATGACTGATCATCTGAAAGCTAAAAAAAATGATTTGGTGCATTCACAATAAACACGAGAAAAGTTCGTATCCTTGTCTCTGGATGAGCCAATAGCCACCGACATGGCATAGCCTCTATAAGACTCTATAAGACACATTGTATGTACGTTTACTATGCGGTTAGACCAACACGCCCGGAGAAGCTAACCACAAACCAGGTCGGAGAGCCCAAGTAGGGAAAAACCACCATCTTAAGTGTTTCTCGTGACCTCGGTTCTCTCCACGTGCTTTTGTTCGTCACGCGAGGATTTGTCTCTGAGGATTTTCAGGGTAAAGTGACCGGACTGTTTTTAGAACGCATGTGTGTCTTTTTTTAGTTGATATTTGGCGCTTGAACTCTTCTATATCCTGTGTTCCGTGACACAAGACAAAAATAGCGCTGATATAAAAAAAATAACTACGTTTCATTAAAAATACATGTAGTGTATCATAAAATAAATAGATCATAAATGCGCAGAGTATTTTTTACTTTCCAATATTTCGCTAAATATATTTTGTATCCATGCTCTTCTTTTATAATTGTTTTGCTTAGAATCTACTAGAGACCCTAAATATGAATGAATGAATGAATGAATGAATGAATGAATCAATCAATCAATCAATCAATCAATCAATCAATCAATCATTACTGTGCCAGGTTTTGGAGTTGGACGAAAGCCGGAGTACCCGGAGAAAAACCACCAACCAACGGTCAGTGCCTGGCAACTGCCCCACGTGGGATTCGAACTCGTAACCCAGAAGTGAAGGCACTCTTAGGCATAAAACATCTTGATCCGGGATCATATAAAACCATCTGTATATCTGAGCATGTGATTTGTACTCGAACCAAGTATAAATAATTATTCCGTTAGCGGTCTCTCTGATTATCTTCCAGATTATTTACAGTGCGGTTTTATTTCTCATCGCGGGAATATTAAAAGATGAGCTTGAATATTGTATCTGACGGGTTGAGGATGATAAATATTCTTGAAGATGAAAATGGTTAATTGTTCACCAGTGTGGCAGCGATATACTTTGACATTTTCTCTCCCTTTTTGTTGATCTGGCTTCATAGATTTATTGATTTATTTACTGATTGATTGGTTTTACGCCAACTTCACAACGAATAACTGGGTTATCCTTCAGTCGAAGAAAATACAGGAAAAATAATGTCAGGAAGAATAGAGTATGGAGTAGAAAATGTAACAAGGGAGAGAAGGAACCGCCTGTCTGAATAATTGAGCTGTTTGTACGTTTATAGGCCCCTTGTGATATAATATCACGGATATAGGCCCCTGTGATATAATATCACATATATAGGTCCCTGTGGTATAATATCATATATACAGGCCCTGTGATATAATATCACATATATAGGCCCCTGTGGTATAATATCACATATATAGGTCCCTGTGGTATAATATCACATATATAGGTCCCTGCGGTATAATATCACATATATAGGTCCCTGCGGTATAATATCATATATACAGGCCCTGTGATATAATATTACATATATAGGCCCCTGTGGTATAATATCACGTATATAGGCCCCTGTGGTATAATATCACATATATAGGCCACTGTGGTATAATATCACATATATAGGTCTCTGTGGTATAATATCATATATACAGGCCCTGTCATATAATATCACATATATATACCCCTGTGGTATAATATCACGGATATAGGCCCCTGTGGTATAATATCACATATATAGGCCCCTGTGATATAATATCACATATATAGGCCCCTGTGGTATAATATCACATAGATAGGCCCCTGTGGTATAATATCACATATATAGGCCCCTGTGATATAATATCACATATATAGGCCCCTGTGGTATAATATCACATATATAGGCCCATGTGGTATAATATCATATATATAGGCCCCTGTGATATAATATCACATATACAGGCCCCTGTGGTATAATATCACATATATAGGCCCCTGTGATATAATATCACATATATAGGCTCCTGTGGTATAATGACACATATATAGGCCCCTGTGATATAATATCACATATACAGGCCCCTGTGGTATAACGCCACATATACAGGCCCCTGTGGTATCATGTCACGTAAACAGGCCCCTGTGGTATAATGTCACATATACAGGCCCCTGTGGTATAATATCACATGTAAAGGCCCCTGTGCTATAATGTCACATATACAGGCCCCTGTGATATAATGTCACCGATATAGGCCCCTGTGATATAATACCACATATATAGGCCCCTGTGATATAATATCACATATATAGGCCCCTGTGGTATAATATCACGTATATAAGCCCCTGTGATATAATATCACATATCCAGGCCCCTGTGACATAATGTCACTTATATAGGCCCATGTGGTATAATATCATATATACAGGCCCCTGTGGTATAATGTCACGTATATAGTTCCTTGTGGTACAATGTCACATATATAGGCCCCTGTGGTATAATGTCACATATACAGGCCCTGTGGTATAATACCACATGTATAGGCCCCTGTGGTATAATATTACATATATAGGCCTCTGTGGTATAATATCACATATATAGGCCCCTGTGATATAATATCACATATACAGGCCCCTATGGTATAATATCACATATATAGGCCCACGTTATATAATATCACATATATAGGCCCCTGTGATATAATATCACATATACAGGCCCCTGTGGTATAATATCATATATACAGGCCCTGTGGTATAATGTCACGTATATAGGCCCCTGTGATAAAATATCACATATACAGGCCCCGGTGGTATAATGTCACGTATATAGGCCCCTGTGATATAATGTCACGTATATAGGCCCCTGTGATATAATATCACATATACAGGCCCCTGTGGTATAATATCACGTATATAGGCCCCTCTGGTATAATGTCACGTATATAGGCCCCTGTGATATAATATCACATATACAGGCCCCTGTGGTATAATGTCACGTATATAGGCCCCTGTGATATAATGTCACGTATATAGGCCCCTGTGATATAATATCACGTATACAGGCCCCGGTGGTATAATGTCACGTATATAGGCCCCTGTGATACAATGTCACGTATATAGGCCCCTGTGATAAAATATCACATATACAGGCCCCGGTGGTATAATGTCACGTATATAGGCCCCTGTGATATAATGTCACGTATATAGGCCCCTGTGATATAATATCACATATACAGGCCCCTGTGGTATAATATCACGTATATAGGCCCCTCTGGTATAATGTCACGTATATAGGCCCCTGTGATATAATATCACATATACAGGCCCCTGTGGTATAATGTCACGTATATAGGCCCCTGTGATATAATGTCACGTATATAGGCCCTTGTGGTATAATATCACGTATATAAGCCCCTGTGGTATAACGCAACATATATAGTCCCCTGTGATATAATATCACATATACAGGCCCCTGTGGTATAATGTCACGTACATAGGCCCCTGTGATATAATATCACATATACAGGCCCCTGTGGCATAATGTCACATATATAGGCCCCTGTGATATAATGTCACATATATAGGCCCCTGTGGGATAATGTCACGTATATAGGTCCCTGTGATATAATATCACATATACAGGCCCCTGTGGTATAATGTCACACATATATAGGTCTCTGTGATATAATATCACATATATAGGCCCCTGTGGTATAATGTCACGTATATAGGCCCCTGTGGTATAATATCACATATACAGGCCCCTGTGGTATAATATCACATATATAGGCCCCTGTGATATAATATCACGTATATAGGCCCCTGTGGTATAATGTCACGTATACAGGCCCCTGTGGTATAATGTCATATATATAGGCCCCTGTGGTATAATGTCACATATACAGGCCCCTGTGGTATAATGTCATATATATAGGCCCCTGTGGTATAATGTCACATATACAGGCCCCTGTGGTATAATGTCATATATATAGGCCCCTGTGGTATAATGTCACGTATACAGGCCCCTGTGGTATAATATCACATATACAGGCCCCTGTGGTATAATGTCACGTATATAGGCCCCTGTGATATAATGTTACGTATACAGGCCCCTGTGGTATAATGTCACGTACATGTATGCGTGGCCATGCTAGCAGTTTAAGAAGCTACAAAGAAGCAACTTAGTGTCATATTTAGCTGACATGAAATAATTAAAGAAAAAATGTTAAGTGAAAGCACTTCGATAAACTGAGTCATTTTGAACTGGTGCCAACCTTTGTTTACAAACATCTTCGTATCAAATCTGCTCACAGCCATCAAGATTTGTTAACTTTCACGTTTTTGTTGAAGGCTTCCCGACAAAAAAATCTGCAATGCGTTCTCTTCTTTTTCCATTTGAAATAAATATCTGCTTCTATGTCTTGAATAATTGGTTCATTCAACTTTGTGGCCATGCAGATTACGAACATTGTTTAACATTAAAAATGATATTAAGAGTTGAAAGTAACCAATTTTTATGGTCAGACTAGTGGCTAAGTGTGTTGGCATTCTTGTTGGTTTAGGTAGGAATTTGGGACACAACGTCAACTTTGGTAGTCAAACATCACAATTAGGGCGTGGCTTATTATGTAAATAAACTCAGTGCGTGAGACAACTGCGAGACGACGACACTGATCTGATCGAGCAAAAATCAATATCGTGATACGGCTAATCTGATTGGATGAATTGTCAAATCAGTGGGTGTGGTTATTGAATTGTTATGCAAATGACCATCGGTCAGTGTTGGGTGTTAGGGTATTGTCATTCCTCTAAACAATAGAAACTGACCGACACTTCTGGGCGTAATACAATTCAACAAACTAGCATTGCTATCAACACAAAACAGTGACCATCAAATAAGATTGGTGAGTACGAAAGCATGTTTGTTTATCAATTAATTCCTTCATTCATTCACGGCCTTAGCTAATTCCCTGGTTCATAATTTGTTTCAGGAAAGCAGATCAATTATACTTAAAGTTCGATAAAAAAAGTGTTTGTTTATCACTTTAATGCCTTCGTTTATCAAGGCCTTAGCTCATTCCCTGGTTCATGATTTGTTTCGGGTCTGCAGAACAATTATACTTTGATAAAAAAACGTTCTGCTTGTTTCGGTAGAGATACATCCGAATCACTACCGAGTAGTTACCTAGCACGACAGGAGGCCAGGATTCTGTAGATCCCAGTTTTAACTTTGGAAAAAGATGTAAATTTGTGTTATCTGGGACGAAAATTACTTCGCCAAGTTTTTGACACTTAAAAAACATGCGAACTTCTGCTAAACTTTACTAAAAATATTTTTAAATGTCAAGTTACTTTAAATTTAGGACGAATATAAAAAGATATGTGAAGTTAACACACCTTTAATGTATAAGTTGTGTTTTTCTGCAAAATAATTTAATTTATTTTATTTCAGGGACGTATATACAGTGAGAGGGATTTGTCACTGTCTCACGTCCCTGATTATACATAACCATGTAATATACAATATTAACAAAACACTTCAAACTGGAATAATGATGTCTGTTGTATAATGTAAAATATTACCATTTTTCTAGATACAACATTTTTTATTTTTAACTCCATTTGGCGTTTCATACAAAACAAAGGTTTCAAAAGGGGTATTCATGTGCGTCAGTCACAGTATAAGTCGAGACGCGCACTTGTAACAAAATGTGTAATTACCATCTTATCAACCAATGTCAAATAGGAAACCATTAATTATGTTAGATCAACAAAAAATAACAAATCGAAATAATTTCCAAACTAAGTGTTAAAGCTGAAAACCTGGTAGAAATACCCGAAATATCTTGTTAGAGCACCGCCTCGTTACCTAGGATTGGGGGGGTACCTATCAAATTTCCTTAGTTCAAGTTCAAATATCTTATTTTCGTGTCAAACACATATTTCACATAAAATCATAATAACATAACTATACAAATTGTAATAAAATATTTGTCCAGCCATATTGACTTATTAGACACGTTAATTGAAAGATGCAAATAATAAAAAATAATGCATTACGCTAATTAATTTAGGTCAAACACTAGCGGTGACAATTTTCAGGAAGGCCCATGTAGAGAGGGGGTGCAACAATAAGGGTTTTACTTGAAGTCCTGGGTCCTTTAAGATTTTATTTATTTACAAGCAGTTTCTCAGGTTAGTATTCATAGAAATGTAAGCAATTCTGGAAAAAATCATCTTCTAGAAATAAGAAGATTTTGTCGAATAGGAATAATTTCCTGTTACAGTATAAGCACGGGAAATGTGTGTTTGTAAGGATAACTTGAGTTACTAAGACAGAGGAGGAAATCTTTAGTGGGATTGATGGCACGGGAGATACCGATTACTTACGTACATATTTCCGGCCAATACAGTTAAGTATATATACGTACTCAACTTAAAACAAAGCCTGAGAAATTGAATTGACTAATTATGCAAAGCACTGTATATTTTGCTAGGAAGAACCCCCTTTCAGCAGAAAACTGCATTTTCCGAGAATTATTCGGATGAGCAAACATTTTTTTTGTATATTATCTACATTTAAATATTTTTTCTAAATCTGTTACACATTTTTTTCTCACACATTTACAATAATAAAAAGGTCAATGGTGACACATGTCGATAAATTTCATTTTCGAATGTTTATAGAAATTTAATATCGACTCTTGTGATTCATAGAAAATGGCGTCTGAATAGATTCTGGTAATATAATTTTTTTTAGTCCCTAATAGAGAGGGATTAAATGTCTGAAGGATTGTGGAACATTCAATAAGTCGGTAAGATAAATGTTTTTAATATTTTCTATATTTCGAATGTAATGCAGTATCGAACAGCTATTCTATATCATTTAAAGTTCATTTCGCCAAAATATCATATCCGCGAATAAGAATTAGTTTATTCTGAACGCGGGCATTAATTGCCTCTCTATTCAGATCATCGTCCAAAAAGTATTTAAACAAAAAATATAACAATGTTTATGTTGTGACGTTTGTGAACCACTTTGAGACGACCTATAGATTGTGATTAAGCGGTATCATTATCGAATTAATATTATTGAAATACCCTTTTTAATATGAATTTGTTGGGAAAAAAGAAAAAAAACAAGGAAACCATTATTATTCTCTATCCCAAATTTTGCAAGATCATTAAAAAACGTTGTTTATCAGATTAGAAAATTAGGAAATTAAGAAAAACCGATTGGGGTTTATATTCTAATACAAATAATTTTTACCTGCATTTGTTCTATTTCATGTGAATTATTAACGAAGTGTCGTGGCATCTTCAAAACTCGGTGGTTCCACTTATACACGTGTCGTCTGCTCAGACCCTGTGTCGTAACCAGAGCGGAATCGTTTCAGAGAGGATTTGATAATATTATATTGTAAGGGAAGAGGTTAAGACATGACCAATAACAATGGCTTATATCATAGCTACTGATATCTTTTTTATCCATCGTTATTATTTGACTCATGAAAAATCTTTAAACATTATTGTACATTTGAAATCCAAGTTTCCGTGGTACTCCACGTCTGCACTGTAAGAAAGATGGCGTATGTCATGTGTATTGGAATTTCGAAGATGAATTTGTTGTCAAATTGCCTTTAAAAAGCGGGAAAATTTCAGTGAAAGATATGTTGATTTCGAATATACCATGATGTTTGAAGATTTTTCATACGTCAAGTAAGAACGATTGATATATTATCAAGGATTTAAAACCACACAAAATGTATTTAATGTGTAAAGAATTAATTCTCAAAGGTATGTCGACAATATCGAAATAATATGTTTGTAGACAATCTTGTTGAAACAGTATACAACATTCATGTTTTTTCTCTAGACTTCTCAAGAGAGTATAAATTTGTTTATTTTGGGTAAATATTGACGGAGCGATCAGGGTTTCAAGGCCTGTTGGCGTATCGAAAGAGAAATTTTGTTTGTTTATGAATATGTATAGCTGATCAACCCGGTATTTGTGTCAGAAATGTCCGTTACACGGGTTTGATGGGGTTTATTGTACAGCTTGTCCAAACAAGACTCGACCAGGCCCAGACCTTTGGTTCAAAGTTTCTAGACCAAACTTGGACTCTTGACATAATTATCTGTTGTCCAAATAGAAACAATGGCTCTGACACACGATTATTGTAACCTACGAGACCATATCCCATCAACATTTCAATAAGAAGCGATTTCAAGTGACTGTCAAAACCTACACATGAACATATATTTTATATTCTTTTGGTGGACTTAAAGTTTGCATATGTCTAAAAAAAAATGCAATTTTCATTCAAAGCTAGCTTTCATCACAAAATAGTATACTTCAAACTTATTTGCATAATTTTATTATCAATGTATTGGAACAGTATTGTACAAGTATTATCATGGAACAGGCACCCAAAGAAGAAATTGTAGGCTTTCCCACAAAGATGGCCACTTTTTAAATAGTTTAAATCTTGAACCAAGTTTGCAGAGGAAGATCTAAAAAGAATTGATTTAAACCTATTTTATTTGCAAATATACAAATGAAATATGTTTAAATTTATTCTTCTTAGATCATTCTTTGCAAAAAATAGACAAGTCCGTGCTATTTCAAAAAGTTGAAAATGCCGATATTTCTTCCGTTATTTAACACTTAAAAAACAATAACATGTTTTAACATACAAAAATTGGAAATTTAAATAGATTCATTGGCATGGCCGAAAAGGTATATATTTATGTGCAACTGTGAATTTTCAAATATAACAACTTTTCAAACGAACTAAACACTCAAGCATTCAAAAATTGCAACAAAGTAAACCTCTTCAAATTGACTAGCACTCGAGGTTGAAAAAAATAGATTACAGTAAATTTCACTTCGATACACAACACAACAACATCTGCTGCTCAGAGGTCACAACCAAAGAATTAACTTAGGTCTGAGCTACTTATGTAAACTATGAATCTGAAATTATGAACATATTTATATTTCTAGTTCTTGCATCCAAATTGAAATGAAATATTGGCTATTTTTAAAGATGAAAGCGCTTCATGCGACTCTAGGAGATTTTAATAGAGACATACTAAATTTTAATATAGAAAAGAATCGAAGAATACAAGTACATGTATAAATAAATATTGAATCAATAAAAATTGATTTTTTTTTGGTTTAATTTATTAAAATGAAATCGTCTTTGCAAATTTTCATTGCAACAGCTAATCGTTACACATGTCCTGCAAAATTAAAAACTTGAAAATTAAGATTAAAATTGTTTCAAACGATACCTCCCTCTCCGGGGGGGGGGGGGGAGTTTCTGGGGGGGGGAGTTTCTAGGTACAAGCTGCAGTAGCCGATGACTTTTTGAAATTTTTAATTGTCAATCTAGTACACGACCAACAAACAAACCTTTATGTTTCTTGGCAAGTAAACAATTTCAGACAATCGCGTTGACATCTTGTCAGACACGTGATGCTGGTCGGGGTCCAGTGTATACACCTATAAACTTCACACCTGTAGAACTACCTGGCTACTGACAGGTGAACAATGAAATGGCATCTGAAGTAATAGATGCTGCATAAATCAGTAACCAGTAGTTAACTGTATATCATACAGAAATCACACCTGTTGATTACAGAGAAAAACCATGTTTATCATTGCACAGGGACCTGAGAATTGTTTTCAAACTATATTTTGACCTTTATATAAATAACGAAAATTGCGAGATTCTTTTTAGTACAATAATACTTGCTTAATACATTTATGATTACACAAACCAGGAACATAAACGTCCCTGCACAAACGATGTACGTGTCAACTTCACAGAATCCAGAAAATACATAACTAGGTCACAAAATATAATGTGATTTTATCTATATTTATTTCCCCGAATTGCGCTAGGTACACAACTCAGCTTGTATCAATAATAATAAATAATAAGATACAACATTTATATAGCGCCCTATATAATTTGTAAACTTCCTCTAAAGCGCCTCACAACATGTGGATAATAATTTGATCCTTACAATGCATAAATAATGTTAAGTTATTACAATCTAAGCTAATGTGATAATATAAAAAATGTATATAAATACGAACTAGACAAACAAATGTCAGTATATACATGTAATCTAAGTTGATACCCTAATATACAGACGTGAAAAGGTACGTCTTCAGATGTTTCTTGAATTTGCCCACAGTATTTGTCTTTCTTATCCACACCCTTTTCAGGAATACAGTGCATTTTGGAATCGAATTACTTCTTTATACCATACTGTACATGTACATTCAATTAATTTCTAAACATTATCATTCTTTTGGTGTTTCCAAGATTCTTGTAAAATCGAGAATTGAATTAAATACAATTTATCTCTATACATTATATGGACCACATTTCCGAGACTCGAATAGTCGTATTTCAAAGATTTTGAAAATCCAAGTTGCAAGCTGGATATTGGTCTAACATAACTGTTTACATAAACCGTACATAAAGTTTTAACTTGCATGTTTAGTGAAATTTCAAAGCAATTTAGAAAATCCAGAGAGTGCCCCTAAAAATTTATATCATCATGATTTTCTTCCGTCAGTTTTATGCAAATGAACTTTATTTTCTGAGTAACTTATTTTCAACCAGAAGGTCCCCTTTAAGAATGTTTGTAAATAAAATCATGTATATAAATAAGTCTTGACAATAGATTCACGGAATACTAATTATCAGCCGCCATGTTTGATAAGCACGGAAGGTCAAGCAAAAACCACAAGTCATATGATTTCTAACACGAGTGCGCAATGATTACTAAAACATATCGCAATTCTTTATGACGTTCACAGTTTCTTAAAGTTAACAGATGTCATTAAAAAAATCTTAAAACTAAAATAAAATGATTATTGAACCGTATGAAACTGGTTTTTGTCATTACCAAAACTTTTTCAATATAAACGCTGTCCTAAATTAAATTTTTGATATTGTCAGCAGGAAAATTCCACGAGTAATTTTTATAGAAACCTTTATCAATCATACCGAAACACCCCCTTCAGTAGCCATTTTTTTTGATTCCGAGACAAACCCCTCCCCAGTAGCCATTTTACTTTGATTCCGAGACAACCCCCTCCCCAGTAGCCATGTGATGCTGATTCACACCTGTGCACGTGTCCAGTTAGTAGGTAGGTAGGTATACACATCCTAGTACACGACTTCATTTTTACCTACACAAACAATCCACAGATCAATGGCATCTACCTGTCACACACCTGTATATCAAACGGAAGCTGACGGGCTAATTACCGCCTAGTAGACACCCTAGTGAAGTCTTAGACAGGGACGAACAAAGACAAGAGGCCATACTCTCCAAACTTACCATGGACGAAAGTCACACCTGGACGAAACCAGTTAGATACAAACAAATTGATTTTCTAGTATACAGGTTTGATTGTACAGTCATAATAGTTATTGAAACTTATGAAATAAAACAAATACATCTTCATTATTTATCTAAACAAAACAATTTTACGCATCAACAATCCTTTAACTTCTTGTTATAAATAAGATCCACATTTAAATTAACACGAGATATATTCAACATAAAATTCTTATTTTCAAAATTGTAATTGTAAAATATAAACATAAGGCAATTTTATTATATCCTGATGAGGATGAGGTTTAGTGATAATGTCGAGGATGAGGATGATTATTTATACACTATTATACTGTTGATGGAGACAGATGATGATGATGATGATGATGATGATGACTCATGTTTATGTCAGTGTGATGATGATGATGATGATGATGATGACTACCATGTGTGAAGTGAAAGAGATTACTGTCACATGTGTACAAGAAGGAAGTAAGGATGTGAGAGTGTGTATGTTTTGTTTATGCCTTGTGTTGTATTTGTGAATAATCTGAAAAAAAATTAAAAAAATCCTGATTTAATTTGATATTCATATTACAGTTCTCAGTAATATTATTTACACGTAACTTGTAAGAGCGTTAAGTTATGCTACTCTACTTTTACTTGCATCATACAATAGTTAGTTTAAACAATATTTATTTGAGAATAAGTAATACAGTACAATAAATCAAAAGTATACAAGAGGATTTGGTAACAAGCTTAGAGCTTATGTAAAACCATCTCCTTGTATGGAAAGGACTATGATGGATATTTCTTCATGATAATGTTTTCATTATATGTAAGCTGAGTAAACTAATCGAATTATCGTGCTTATGTGTTGATTTTCGATCTATCCGAGGAAAATTTTACGAATTCCTTTTATTTAAAAACGATTATCATAGTACTCTATTGCTTTAAATTCACTGAAGCTAAGTTTTTGGTCGTCATTATATATTGTTAATATGTTTTCATTCTCAAAATTCACCTGTACAGTTTCAGGTAACGAATAAACTTGCTTTGTCTTATCTAGCGAATATACCGAAAAAACCAAGTTTAATATTAAGTTTCTTTTGTTTTATATTCAATATCTTTTGATGAATGTTCATATTTAATTGTTGTTTTCAATAACTCGTGACAAGTGTTTTATGTTTCATTTCTTGTCATGTATATTAAATGATGTAAAATCCAAATAATAAAGTTGATAGCTATAGCTGTTTACATGTACATGCATATATGTATTTATTTCGCTATTCGCTTCTTTGGTCGAAACTCTCAGTTTTTTATTGATGTACTTTGCTTATTGTTTCACTATGATTTTATTTACATGTATCGTATGACATGGTATTATGTCATGCTTTTCATCTTGGAGGAACAATAATAATACTATTAGATTTAATGATATTGTAACGTTTTACACGAAATTTTCCCAATTGAACCAAACTCCTATACCCCTCCCTGCAGAATTATTTGGTTTGTGTGTCAATTGCTTAAAAACGATATGGTACATTATGTGCAAAAATCTCGATGTATAAATATTACTTTTCATTTCAATTTGTTTTTTTTCGGCGCTTGGTAACCTTTTACATGATCACTTGGCTACGTCACAAATAAAAACAGATAAAAGATAAATTATGATGATTTTAAAACAAATTTGACTAAATGTACATCAATTTCTTAAATTCAGTTTCACCATATATTTATTGCAAAAAGATGACAGGGGATTAGGCACAAGTTATTGCAACTTGTCAACCTTTCTCCAAATATTATTTTACAAGACCTTACAATAATTAGTTCACATAAGTACATAGTTGAACTAACAGTTTAATGTTAAAATCTCTTGCTGGATTTGATAAGGTTGTGCACATTTCTAAAAATGTAAGGTCCGCGGAGTTGCCAAACAAAATTATTTCAAAACTTATTTTAGCATCCAAATTATTTTTATCTGCCAAATAGTCTTTCATTTGCAAAATGATGACATTTCGAAATATAATGAAAGACATTTTTTTTTCTTTCTGAAAGCGAGTTTCGATTTATGTTTTCCGAAAACGACAGAATCCCAAATCATCCATACCATCGCCCCCTAACCACCCTGGTGCTGATATCCCCGGTTTGACTGTAAGTTAAGGGCCAATAAGGAAGGAACGTTTGACGCTATCATCTCATTTATTTCTAAATGCATTTCTCACACAATATCAGAAAAAATAATTTCCGGGTATATCTGGCGACTGGAACAAAGCATCATGTGTTTGTACAATGCTTCAGTGCTTATGTCATTCATTTTATAGGACCTATGTTTTGACCACTGGCTATAATTATTGCAGAAACATATAGTACACATATCCTAAACTTTAACTGCACGAAGTGTATTTAAGAAGAAACTTCAAAACATATTTTTATTTTCCTCAGAATTAAACGCAGTTAAAAATTGAGAAGGTATCCCTTTTACTGGTTTAAACAATAAATATCACTTTACATGAGTTTATTATGATGGAAAAAGTCTAAATGCTTTCAAATTAGAATTTTATTATGTGACATAAATTTGTAGTTTCAAATAGCGAGGTACATGTCAGCCAAACTCTCTGGAGTAGCGAGGTATCTGACAACCAAACTCTCCGGAGTAGCGAGGTATCTGTAAACCAAACGCCCTGGAGTAGCGAGGTATCTATCAACCAAACTCTCCGGAGTAGCGAGGTATCTGACAACCAAACTCTCCGGAGTAGCGAGGTATCTGACAACCAAACTCTCCGGAGTAGCGAGGTATCTGTTAACGAAACTCTCCGGAGTAGCGAGGTATCTGACAACCAAACTCTCCGGAGTAGCGAGGTATCTGTCAACCAAACTCTCCGGAGTAGCGAGGTATCTGACAACCAAACTCTCCGGAGTAGCGAGGTATCTGTCAACCAAACTCTCCGGAGTAGCGAGGTATCTGTTAACCAAACTCTCCGGAATAGCGAGTTATCTGACAACCAAACTCTCCGGAGTAGCGAGGTATCTGACAACCAAACTCTCCGGAGTAGCGAGGTATCTATCAGTCAAACTCTCCGGAGTAGCGAGGTATCTGACAAGCAAACTCTCCGGAGTAGCGAGGTATCTGACAACCAAACTCTCCGGAGTAGCGAGGTATCCGACAAGCAAACTCTCCGGAGTAGCGAGATATCTGTCTACCAAACTCTCCGGAGTAGCGAGGTATCTGACAAGCAAACTCTCCGGAGTAGCGAGTTATCTGTCAGCCAAACTCTCCAGACTTGCAAAGTTTATCTGAAAACCAAACGGTTATTTTTCATATAAATTAACCTTCAAGTGAACCTGTACGGTAAATATAACATAATGCGTGTTATTTATGGGTGGTGAGATTGTGACGTAACCTGAATCTGAACGCAACATCTACTAGACTATTAGGGATCATAATACTTCATTTATCTAATCAAAGCAAAAGGAACAATTATATCCCATAATTTATCAATTTGACCATAAAGTGACCAGCAATGCCGGGGGTTGTTGAGGGAGCTTGTACTCTTGACCACTGACCGGTATACATAAAAGGTGTAAATCCAAGTCTTGTGCAATTATTCGTTATCACCCTTAGTAATTAGTTCCGCTTATTATTATCACCCTGACAATTAGGTCCGGCTTTCTCCTATTAGCTGACAATTGGTTTATGATTGGGTGATAAGGGCCATCAAAGGGGTTTGTGTAACCCAATAAAACACCCCATAGTCCCAACACTATCACAATACATACACGGGGCGATTAGATAAAGTAGATTTAACTTAGTATTATTGACACTAGCACCGGAACAGTCCCATTCGAACGCGCCCTTTATAATCTAATGGTTGTCAAAACCAGTCGAACGCATCGGTATTGTTTGATGATTCGTGTTACAACTGTTTGCATACGACCTCTGTTTTCGTTTTCTTTAAATTATTTATCCGTTATCTGTCCGTGTTTTCCCCTTGTCTTTGGCGCTCATTTTGTAACAAAATGTATCAGTGTATCACAAGTTATTTCTCTTGTGATAGATAATTTGTTTAATTTGTAACGGAAGCAGTTGTCAAATTAGATCTTGTCAATTCAATCAACTAGATATGGTATCATGCGATAGACTAATAATAGAAACAACATATTTTCTGTAGTCTTCAATAAAACAGTAGATAGAAGGGTATTGAACACAAACGTTTTGAAGATTTGTGCTTAAAAACTTACTGAATCAAGATGTATTTATTAACTATTGGTTTTTACTTCTTCTTAATAACTTAACATTTATGAAAACTTCTAAAAACGTGGTTGGTCTAAATACGGCGTTACGATAAAAGTTTACAAGGAGGATTCCGGAAGGAGGCGAGTCTTACTCGGACAAGTTTTCCATCGGCTGTTATAGGCTGACGGAACGACACCAGTATATATCTAGTGTTTATTACCGGCTAATAAACGAAGTCATGCTGCATTCACTGTCATGTGAATTCTAATTTAATTCATTAGCTGTACCGGAATTCACGGCTATAAAATCCGCATTATCAGTGAATCCGCTTTCCCTTGGGAGCGGTAAAGTTGAAAGGAAATCGTGACAGGTAAAAATCATCCAGGTATCACCCCTGTGTCGTAGTCAGTCACAGCTAGGTGTTGGCTGACCGCTCTACTGACCATTTGAACAAATTGTGGTTCTCACTGGTCAATAGGTATAGATGGTCAGTGTCAATTCATCTAATTATGCAAATAAACGCCATTTCACAGGAAACAACCTCGAGCCACAGTGTCACTTTCATAGACAAGTACTAAATGCGCTGCAATTAACGAACGATAACTTTTCAGACATTAAACAATGTCGATCCCAACCTTCCTCGGGGAATTTTACACATACTCTTAAATGGCTTTATTAAGTAACAATAATGCAGACCAAAAATTTTCCCTAATTCATAAAAGTTCAACTGACAAATGATTCCGTCTCCTCCTGTTGGAATATCGCCATTTCTACGCCCCAGAGAAATCCTATGTCGAATCATATAATCAAGTATTTATAACCTCCGTTGAGGTTGTTACAAAGATTTATCAACCCATGAAAGATCGAATTTCACTCGGACTCCGGCTTCGACAAAATATATTCTTTCTCGGGTTGATCTAGACTTCACCAGGTGTTAATAAGTGTAAAGTTATACACATCCGAGGCATAGTTTAGATATATGTTACGAAACTTTGATTATGTGTATTGTTTTATTAGCAAGCTAGCTTACAACAGATACATATTTTAAGTGTCCCTTGAACAATGGTGAAGTGAAATAATCCATAGAATCAGCATATAAATTGTTTAGAATAAACACCTGTCTATAAAGACCATCTGTAAACTGTTCAATATAATATATAATCCTATCTAAAAGACCAAATTACAATAAGACCACATTTCTACGTTTTTAATATGTTGACTATTTAAAGTTTAGTACTTCGTGTATTTCGAAAACCTGTTTATATTGAAAACCTGTTTATATTGATAACCTGTATGTATTGACCATTTAGACATGATTAGATATATCTTGTATGGCTGAATCAGATGTTACAGAAATGTATTCTCTTAACCCCTTTATAGCGACAACATCAATTGATGATGACAGTATAACGAAGCTTTAGAGCATACGAACACATGACAAGAACCAGTGACTCTGCAAATGTACTTATAACCATCACATAAAAACAATAAATACAGCCCATGATATAACCCTGAACTCCGTCATACGCACAAACGGGAAACAGCCGTTTCGTCTTGGACCAAAGATAGCGTTAACAAAGCTTGTTTGGAGTTAATGTCATTGTTTACAATTTTATTTAACAAAACCTTTTGAAAGTAAATACAAACAAATATTAACTTAATTTAGGATATCGTCTCATAAACTAAATAAAGAAACTGGAAGACATCATAACGTCATTCGTAGAAACAGGATTTGTAACCAATGTAATTTGAGAGATATAGAAGACGAATTTCATTTTATCTTGATTTGCCCTTTTTATAGCGATTTACGAGGCAGATTATTGAAAAATTATTATTACAGAAAACCCTCCATCTTTAAATTAATACAACTACTTAGCACGCAAAATGTTAGAGATCTATTCAATTTAGGGAAATATTTGTATTTAGCTTGTAGGAGACGGTAATCATATTTACATATTGTGATGTTCCATAACTGTTAATGTGTTAAATAAGTACTGTTATACTTGTATGAACATTATTGAACTATGTTGTCTGTATATTGTGATGTCATTCTCCTGTATGTACCTATAAGCCTAAGGGCTTTTGGCTAATAAAGAACTGATAAATTTGCATCAAATTTACAGGATATATGTTTTGTAAATGCTATGTTATTATGAATAATCAAACGACCTCCATAACTGATATAAGTCACACTTTACAAAAGTTAATTTGCAAACATTCATACATATCTGATCACAAATCTGGAAGATATTGAATGAAATTGTCCTGCAATTGGCCAAAACAGCATTTTTCACATAAATTACGTGTTTTGCTGATTTTGGTATTTTTGACCAAGCATAGCACAAAAACGAGTTCACTACCATATATTTCTTTTTGCATTTTAGCTATGCAATGAACTACCTTTTTCAAAAAAGGACAACAGAAAAAAAGTTAGCCGTCAGAAAATGTTGACTTTTCACAAGAGAAGGTCCTTAACACGCTAAATAGTAATATAGGTACATGTATATTCTAAGCTAAGTTTAAAAATGACTCAGCATTATTGTAAATTGTCTGTCGTAGTGGGGAGGGATGCTTAACACTAAGAAAAGCAGCAGGTACTTGAGCGCGGTTTTAAAACGTATATATGCGCGTGCAGTTTCAGCAGAGTAACAGATGTATTTATAAGTCTAATAAGTATTCTATTTGAAAGATGATAGGTCAAAAAAGGTCCAGTGGCTGCCATGTAGAGCGACCATGGGGTCCTGAGTAATCTAATGTGTAGGATATATCTAGTGAAGTGTTTTCAGTATCTGGGTATCAAATTACGTAGTCCTTCAGTATATACAAGGAAAATAAGAAGGCTGTTTGTTACTTTCTCTTTCATCAATTATACTTTAATAGAAATATATACCAGCAGCATTTCAATATGCGTGGGAGTTGTGAAAAAAGGGAAAATCTGAAGAAAAACATCTCCTACCTCTTCTTCCTCCCTCCTCCTCCTGGTTCCTTCCACCCCCACCCCCCCGTCCCCACCCCCTCGTCATCCTCCCCGTGATTATAAAATTATTTATATGCTACACCATGGATGGCAACGTCATTTCTTCAAATTAATTTTAGCTATGCTTTATACACTTATTATATTTCTCTTATTATATGTCTTCATTAACAAATACTGTTATGAGTATCATTTTTCTCTATATATTGTAAGTTTTTTGTCATAAAGCAAACATGTATGTCGATTTGACAAGATTGATCAAAGGAACAACAATGCTTCATTGAATTCGAAAAATATTAATTGGAATTTAAAAGTTAATTTGAGACACTGATTCACAACTGAAGACATTACTTGGCCGGAAACTGTTTTGATCCTGAAAGCGGTCAGTTAAAGAATCGTAACATCTAATAATAACTTTGTATGGTACTTGTTTGGAGTTAAGTATGAAATGTTGATGCTTCAGAAAGCGAAATTTAGCTCCAGAGTGTGGCGAGAACAAATTGTTGTATCAAAAGTCTGAAAAACTTTTATTTTATTTAGAAACTTAATAAACTTCGAAAATACATTGAGGTGATTTGTCGTGAAATTTCTTTCATATGCTCAGAAATTTAATATTTCTAATACAAGTCAGCATAGGCCATCAGCCATTCGGGTGTTCGATTATTTCATAGATTGTTTTTTTCTTGTTTCTTTCTGTATTTTTCAATAGCATGTAGTTTATTATGTGGTTGGACAGAAACACAACAAAAGCTGGGTCTCCCTTTCTCACCTCTTTGTTACCTGTTTAAATCCCTCCCCGTTATGTGGACACTGACGTAATCCGGATCTGTCCGGTCCGTTTATTAGATTACCTTCCTGCCCTGATCACACCTTCCGCGGGACTAATATTTCACCAACGCCCTTCTGTAAACAAACCACCTCTGAAGGTATCTGTCTCAGCTTTCCCTCTTTCTGAATAGGACAAATAAGCTTAGGTGTATCACAGACATACAAAGCTGGGTTTTACACTTAAGGGTAGTTGATCAGTTTTCGATAAAACATTCCCCTCTCAATAATCATGTACATTAAATTGGGAGGGGGGATTTTATCGGAAATATATGTTGTCACCATCTGCCTTTTCATAATTGTAGGTCTAAAACTAGCTGTAACAAATTCACTGGGTCTGGTTTGTGTTACTTTGTAAATAGTTTGACTTTAAGAGAGATAATTCTTTTGCGTTTCCCCTAAGGAAGGGGAGATGATGTGTCGAATTTTTCACAAGTTTAGAGGCGATAATTCCTCTATGTTTCCTACTATTTCAGGGGAAATAATTCGTCTGTTTCCCACAAGTTCGGAGCATATTATTGTTTATATTTTCCATCAAGTTCAAATTGGATGTTATTTCACTGATTGAGGAGAGATTATTTGTTTGTTTTATCCTATTAGTTCATGGGAGATAATCTATGTTTTTCCGCTGCTTCAAAGGAAATAAATAGTTTTTGTTTTCCAACTTGATACAAAATTCAAATTAAATTTAGGTTACACCTTTCGTAATTTTTTAATATTGTGAACATACGGGTGGCTATATTCCTAACGACGAAAAACAAATGTTTGGAAGGGTTTTCTTGTATGCATTACTAGGGTACTTTTGTATGGGTTTTCTCTATCAACGAATCTTATAAAATTTATAAAATAAACGTTATTATTTAGTTTTGTCTGTACTTATAGACCATAGCGGATGATAGTACGAAAAGAAGAAACAGGGCAGTAATCCAAAAATTAGCTTTGCAATGCAATTATCAAAATAATATTCAATAATCTTTAACAAATCTTTCATATTAATATATATATATATCTCAATCAAAAGGTTTGTTTTCCCCTTGTGAACACGTATATACTCTCTTAAATAGCATTATGGCGCTTTGCAGTATCATTAAAATGCACAGTGAAATTTATATCCGGACGACATTTTCAGATTGTAGATTTGATATTTCGCCTGAACTCGTTTTTTTTCATTGAAAGAAAGATGCGTTGAAATTGAAAAAAGACGATTTAAGTTTAAAACACAACAAGTTTTGATTTTCATCTAAATCCAGGGATTGTCCCAAACAAAGAGCGTGAAGGTTAGAACTCTTTAGTTGTGGAGGTGAAGTTCTCGACAATGACGACTTGCATATGGCTTCTCCTTACATTTAATTACACACGATAAACAATAAAGATAATTTGCTTTAAGAAGGATGCTATGTCGAAAAATGGGTCAACGACGTAATGTTAGATCGCTAGATCACATATACCACTGTATATTGCAAACCTGTGTTTGTACGATAGGGATTACTTAAAATTTTTACTAATTGGGCATCGAAATTAAACAAATAGTGAAGACAATACGAGGTTTTGGAACGATTCGCTCATTTATCTATAGACAAAGGAAATCAGAGGATTAACATTAAATATAGGCAAAATTAATATATATATATGATCTTGCAACATGTATCTATATAACAAAATTTCCTCGGCTAGCGTAAACTGAAGGCAGAATGCACATTGATCCATATGTAGGCCTTGTGTGGAGGGGCAGGGTAGGGCTATATTGTGGTCGAGACCAGGTTTGGGTTGGTCCAGGACGGAGGAGGAGACAGGGGTAATTTGCACTCATATTCGCCGTTAGTTTATTATTACATATAAAAAGTTACAAGTTAACGTCGACGTTATTTGGGGAGACGAACAGTTGTATTTGTTTCTAACTTCCTCCTGTAAGCTCACAGTCATCTACACAATAAGTCGGTATTCTATTTGACTAATTACTCCTGTCTTTGTTAAAGTCGGGACGACTGACCAAGTCATTTATGTTTTATAAGCTAACAATAAACACTTACTTATATACTGTTTAGCATTCTAACACCCTAATCAATGTGTCGGTATCGGTAATGTTTGTTTGTTTGTTTCTGTTTTCCTGACGCTTTGTTATGTGATAGTACAGTGACACCAAGGTATACACGTATAGTATCATCATACCTTATGTAACAGTCTAATTTACGCTAATCCACTCCCATCAAACAAACAAAATTATTGACAAATAAGATTTGTTAGAAAACAGGCTGTAAGTAGAAAACAATACTGTACAGGGAAGTTGATCAGGTCGTTCTCTGATACCAGAAATATGCCCTTTCATCTTTCCGACCCGTCCAGGAAATAAGATGTATATACAATATACATTATAAGTAATTGCGCGGACGGCTCAGTCACATAAGCTGATACACGGCTGTAGTAAGCGGTTACCGTTGTCACCATCCATAGGATTGTACTTACTGTCGACACCGAGGTAAACGATTTGATTTTATTTCATTGCAAGTTGATACAGCCTCACGATTTTATAATTAATATTTATATATGAGGTATATATAACCGTTAACGGAATAATTCAACGGATCCGGTTTCTTAATTATATAATTACTGTTAAATCTATAGAATAAGACCGAGGTAAACAATTTGATTTTTATTTCATTGCAAGTTTAAACAGCATTACGATTTTATAATTAATATTTATATGTAAGTATATATAACCGTTAACGGAATAATTCAACGGGTCCGGTTTCTTACTTATATAATTACTGTTAAATCTATACGATAAAACGGAGGCAAATTATTTGATCTTAAATTTTCGATGAAAAATTATTACAAGTTGTTAATGCATATGTGATAAGTATACAAAATCATAAACGGAATAATTTGACAGACGCTGTTTTTATATTTTGTTTAAGCATGCATCTGACAGCGACAAACAAGTCATTGGATTTGTTTTAATGTGTACGCCGAGGACGTTTTTTTTTAAAGCGATGCGTATCTTGGCTATTTTTTAATGTTTTAATCGTAAACGGAAAAATTCAACGAATTCGATTTTTTTATTATATAATTATGAGAACATGTTTCGGATTAAATATTATTTTAGTTTTTAACTAGTATCATAGCAAGTTTAGTTTAAACATATTTTTACTGTTTCAAAACAAGCATGAGGATTGGGCACAAGTTATACACAACTTGCTCCTCCAAATTGCTTTTGAAATTTGCTTTGATATATGTCATAGCCGTAAAGTGATTGATTTGAATTTAACGAGGTTATTCTCTGTATTATATATAGAAATTGCACCCCATGAAATTGTCCCGTATTTTATTGACGTATACATTATCATTGGTTAGTAGTACTGACTTATTTTATTGTAAATTGGTTCAAAAGGACTGGACAACAAGATTTAGAAAATTACAAAAATATTTCTAGAATAATTTGAGAAAATTACTTAAATATATACACTTTGATATGTCTCAATATTTTGTTTTTAATATACTTTTTCTGAATTTTACAACTGAATAGATAAATTGAAATAGATCACATTGTTGATTATATTAAGAAATGTATGTTATCAGATCTAAACAATCTCTAAAAAACGTTTTTGTGGTAGACACATCATAATTGCTATTAAGATCTACTGGAATTCTTTGCTTTTACTGATTATTTTCCAGACACAAAACCATTTCGTAGAATATCACAAGTTAGTATACATGATTTAATAGAAAATTAAAATTTAATTGTTTGTACTGCCTTCATCATTAAATGTCTTGACTTCAATAATTCCATTCAATTAAAATAGATCGAAAACGGACTACTGGCTATAAGACAAAGAGAATTATATTCAAAAAAGATTGTCACAAAATACATATGGTATAAAAAAATGTTGTTAATCTCAATTTTCGTAAATAGGGTGTTAAAATATAAAAGAAGAAATTAATATCCGTTTCAGATAAAGACAGAATAGTTTTATTGTATTAAAACTAAAAGAAAAATGTTCGTTTTGCTGTCTAAATGATTAAACAATTATAACTGTTCCACGGTACGTTTTTAAAAAAATCGCAGACGTTTAAATTTTCGATAAAAGAAAATTGATTGCAAACACATTTTGTCACGTGTCCTCTCTAAATTTCAAATCAATACTTTTTGAATTAAGGTAGATTAAACAAAAAAGAATAGTCGGCAGTATAAAAATATCTATATTTACGTCTGCGCTGCAGCCCACAATATGAACATTACCAGTAGAACCTATCGGGCTTCATGAAGTATGGATGAAACCGAATTGCGGTTATACCGGCATGAATGTAAAAAAAATCACGTTCAATCCCTATATAAACTAAAGATGGAGAACATGATTCAGCCGAACGTTACCAACTCCTAAGTCTTATATATAATGGACTAAGTATTAACCATGCAATGAAATCGTTTGATAAAGCATTTATATAGAGTATAATAGAAGGGAGAGGTGTGGAGGGGTTGGTATTATACTCAAACGAACAAAAATCTTTCAAATTAAGAAACTTGTTACTGAAATTCATGACCTGATCAGAAAATGTTGATTTTAAGGTTAAAATATTTGATAAAAAAAAGAGAAATCTGGCAGCAGTATCGAATTTCGTTCATGGTTATACTGACATAAAAAAACAGATAAATATGCCCGAAAGAGTCACACGATTTACAAAATATTTGCGGATATTGCTTGTATCAAAAATGAAATAATCATCTTTTTCAGAAAGACTTCAATGAATTTGCATTTATTATAGCATAAAATTGAATAAAAACAAGAAAAAAAAACCCAAAGTTTTAGATCAATTAATAAACAGCTGTTTGGTTCTTTAAGATTTTAAGTCTGATCAAACTATACAGATATAAGTGGCGTTACGTAACAGAATCGTGTCCACTAGTAATTATTGTACTCCTTGTAGCTCCGACACTGACTGTAGAAACCGTGTATCTTAGTATGTACTAGGACAAACATACTGGAATATCAGAATAAATATTCATAAAAAATTCACTTATAACAAAAATATACAGACGCATTTGTTATTTATTTCAAATATTTTAACTGAAGAAAAGATTCAGAAACAGACTTTTCCAAATTTTACATGTTTTTTTTTTTTGCAATTTTACTCGAACAAAATTGCAGTACCAGTATTTTATCATCGTGCTAAACTCGCTTTTCTTTACCTTTTTGTGACTTCTGCTCCATCTTAATAGATTTATTGAAATAATTTCGTCCTTAATTCACATTTCTTGTTACGTAGATATTGTTGACTCTGTTCGCAGACTAGTGACCCTAGAGGTCGACAGAAAATTGAGTTTTAGGTAGAATTATAACCAGCTCAAAAATGAACAAAATGTTGAAGTGGAAATAATTAAAAATGAAAAAGTTTGCTTTTCTTTTTCCAGCTGTATTTCTTCGTATGCTTCAAGCCACTTCAGATTTGTAATTTCATTCTTCTAACCTAAAGTACTGCTAACGAGTTCTAACGAGCGACAAGTCGCGTATTTGCAACAAGATTTATTTGTGATCTAAGTGTTATACTTTGAGAACATGTATATGAAATCGGAAGAGTAACTTTTAGATTTCAGAGATGAAAATCAAAAGGCAATTATTTTTTTAAACAACTTAAGAGGAAATTTACAAGAGAGTCTGTTTTACCGAATTATTTATTAAAAGTGATTTTAATATTGCATTAAAACATAGGAATTGTTGGGGATATTTAACGGAAGAAGCAATATCTTATTCAAGAACAAAATTTTCCAAATTTTATAATTTGTTCCATTTTTGAGATTTTACTCGAACGAATATTTCAATAAAACCTGGGAGTTGTTGGAGGTATTCACCTTTTAGGTTGATGACGTGGCGAGATTAATTTTAACTACAATGCTTATTATACTGGACCTATGATCGTGTCCCTTGTTATGACGCGAGCGTGAATATATTTTCTTAGTCAGCTTATTTTCATAGAGCATAGTTATAATTATAGCGTGTTTTGGGCTTCATGGGAAATGACTGTAACCGAGTTGCATTCATATCTACATGAATATTAATGAACAATGCATTTCAATCACTGAATGTATTTTGTGAAATTTTGATAAGCACGAAAAAAAAATCAAATTATAGTAGCTGGTTGTAAGTTCATAACCCCGATAAATATGTATAAATTAAAGAACATATGACTGAGGTAGTTTACTCAAAGAAATTTGAAACCTGTTGATGTATCAAAAACAGAAGTTCTTGTGGCCCAGCAAAAGGCCATTGCATTGACAGGCTTTATAATATAGAAACTCACATATTTGCAACTTCCTTTTATTTTTAATGGTTATTTCATTTTTTTTTTTGTAATTTGCATAAGTGCTATTACATTTATAAAAAAAAGTACAGAAAAATTAAAATAACGTGAACCAAATAGTGGCTAGATAATCTTTTTAAACAAAATCTTACATATGATATCGATCTGAAGCTAAATATTTTGTTTCAAATCTTATAAAATAAAAAAAGGAACATTAGATTGGTCTGGGTCTTTAAAGTAACTAATGCCAGTTTATAATGTGAAATTTAATTGTTTTCTTTTTTTATTTAAGAATCACCATGGCGAAGATAGCAACATTGAACCCCTACCCAATCCTTCCGCGGACCGTGATGTCTTCTTCCGATCTGCAATTTTCTCTCTGTCACATGCCCTACCCGCTCAATCCCAGGGGCGTGATGCCCCTTCCGTGGGACCAGTGGTCAACCTACAGCGCCCTCTACTTCCAGACACAGCAGGCAAGCCGTTACCATGGATACCTGGGAGCAAACTACTCAACCCAGGGGCTGGACCTGTCACTGAGGCACGAGGACCGCTCTTTCTCCCCCGGATCTGACGATGAATCGCCCAAGAGAATTATCGCAGGTATGTCCAATTATTAATATGGTGTAAGAATACGAAACTGC
This sequence comes from Mimachlamys varia, assembly GCA_947623455.1. Lineage (NCBI taxonomy): Eukaryota > Metazoa > Mollusca > Bivalvia > Pectinida > Pectinidae > Mimachlamys > Mimachlamys varia. The sequence goes on from OX392540.1 coordinate 35,586,800, forward strand.
CGTGACGTCACTTCCAGTTCTCCAGGATGTTTCGGACGTTTATAAGACATTTCGACACAATACGAAGTTGTTGGCTGGAAACCCGAATATTCGCAGTAAAGCGGACGTAAAACCACTCCAACAAACAATACCAAGTGACTTGAGATATAGAAGATGTGACATAAATCATTTCAAAATAATGTCTTTGCCAATCACGGTGACGTCTTATGTGAGAAGTGCCTAACCGTTTTAGCTCTAAGGGCCTTTTATACGGTAGAACAGGGGCCAGAGACCTTAAATTGAACGTTTTAGCACTAAGGACCTTTTATATGGTAGAACAGGGACCAGAGACCTTAAATTGAACGTTTTAGCACTAAGGACCTTTTATATGGTAGAACAGGGGCCAGAGACCTTAAATTGAACGTTTTAACACTAAGGGCCTTTTATATGGTAGAACAGGGGCCAGAGACCTTGAATTGAACGTTTTAGCACTAAGGACCTTTTATATGGTAGAACAGGGGCCAGAGACCTTGAATTGAACGTTTTAGCACTAAGGGCCTTTTATATGGTAGAACAGGGGCCAGAGACCTTAAATTGAACGTTTTAGCACTTAGGGCCTTTTATATGGTAGAACAGGGGCCAGAGACCTTAAATTGAACGTTTTAGCACTAAGGGCCTTTTATACGGTAGAACAGGGGCAAAAGACCTTAAATTGAACGTTTTAGCACTAAGGGCCTTTTATATGGTAGAACAGGGGCCAGAGACCTTGAATTGAACGTTTTAGCACTAAGGGCCTTTTATATGGTAGAACAGGGGCCAGAGACCTTGAATTGAACGTTTTAGCACTAAGGGCCTTTTATATGGTAGAACAGGGGCCAGAGACCTTAAATTGAACGTTTTAGCACTTAGGGCCTTTTATATGGTAGAACAGGGGCCAGAGACCTTAAATTGAACGTTTTAGCACTAAGGGCCTTTTATACGGTAGAACAGGGGCAAGAGACCTTAAATTGAACGTTTTAGCACTAAGGGCCTTTTATATGGTAGAACAGGGGCCAGATACCTTAAATTGAACGTTTTAGCACTAAGGGCCTTTTATAAGGTAGAACAGGGGCCAGAGACATTAAATTGAACGTTTTAGCACTAAGGGCCTTTTATACGGTAGAACAGGGGCCAGAGACGTTAAATTGAACGTTTTAGCTCTAAGGGCCTTTTATATGGTAGAACAGGGGCCAGAGACCTTAAATTGAATGTTTAGCACTAAGGGCCTTTTATATGGTAGAACAGGGGCCAGAGACCTTGAATTGAACGTTTTAGCACTAAGGGCCTTTTATAAGGTAGAACAGGGGTCAGATACCTTAAATTGAACGTTTTAGCACTAAGGGCCTTTTATATGGTAGAACAGGGGCCAGAGACCTTGAATTGAACGTTTTAGCTTTAAGGGCCTTTTATACGGTAGAACAGGGGCCAGAGACCTTGAATTGAACGTTTTAGCACTAAGGGCCTTTTATATGGTAGAACAGGGGCCAGAGACCTTGAATTGAACGTTTTAGCACTAAGGGCCTTTTATACGGTAGAACAGGGGCCAGAGACCTTGAATTGAACGTTTTAGCACTAAGGGCCTTTTATATGGTAGAACAGGGGCCAGAGACCTTGAATTGAACGTTTTAGCTCTAAGGGCCTTTTATATGGTAGAACAGGGGCCAGAGACCTTAAATTGAACGTTTTAGCACTAAGGGCCTTTTATATGGTAGAACAGGGGCCAGATACCTTGAATTGAACGTTTTAGCTCTAAGGGCCTTTTATATGGTAGAACAGGGGCCAGAGACCTTAAATTGAACGTTTTAGCACTAAGGGCCTTTTATACGGTAGAACAGGGGCCAGAGACCTTGAATTGAACGTTTTAGCACTAAGGGCCTTTTATACGGTAGAACACGGGCCAGAGACCTTAAATTGAACGTTTTAGCACTAAGGGCCTTTTATATGGTAGAACAGGGGCCAGAGACCTTAAATTGAACGTTTTAGCACTAAGGGCCTTTTATACGGTAGAACAGGGGCCAGAGACCTTGAATTGAACGTTTTAGCACTAAGGTCCTTTTATACGGTAGAACAGGGGCCAGAGACCTTAAATTGAACGTTTTAGCACTAAGGGCCTTTTATACGGTAGAACAGGGGCCAGAGACCTTGAATTGAACGTTTTAGCACTAAGGGCCTTTTATATGGTAGAACAGGGGCCAGAGACCTTACATTGAACGTTTTAGCACTAAGGGCCTTTTATACGGTAGAACAGGGGCCAGAGACCTTGAATTGAACGTTTTAGCACTAAGGGCCTTTTATACGGTAGAACAGGGGCCAGAGACCTTAAATTGAACGTTTTAGCACTAAGGGCCTTTTGTATGGTAGAACAGGGGCCAGAGACCTTGAATTGAACGTTTTAGCACTAAGGGCCTTTTATATGGTAGAACAGGGGCCAGAGACCTTGAATTGAACGTTTTAGCTCTAAGGGCCTTTTATACGGTAGAACAGGGGCCAGAGACCTTAAATTGAACGTTTTAGCACTAAGGGCCTTTTATATGGTAGAACAGGGGCCAGAGACCTTAAATTGAACGTTTTAGCACTAAGGGCCTTTTATATGGTAGAACAGGGGCCAGAGACCTTAAATTGAACGTTTTAGCACTAAGGGCCTTTTATACGGTAGAACAGGGGCCAGAGACCTTAAATTGAACGTTTTAGCACTAAGGGCCTTTTATATGGTAGAACAGGGGCCAGAGACCTTAAATTGAAACGTTTTAGCACTAAGGGCCTTTTATATGGTAGAACAGGGGCCAGAGACCTTGAATTGAACGTTTTAGCACTAATACGGTAGAACAGGGGCCAGAGACCTTGAATTGAACGTTTTAGCACTAAGGGCCTTTTATACGGTAGAACAGGGGCCAGAGACCTTGAATTGAACGTTTGAGCACTAAGGGCCTTTTATACGGTAGAACAGGGGCCAGAGACCTTAAATTGAACAACAATGGACTAATAAGTATATGAAAACTAGTATGCTATTCGAAGAATCCTGACAGTAGTCCAAATAAATTGTTTAAAAGGTAGCTAGTTGATCAAATGACTGAGACAGAATGATAAAATCAAAAAAAGAAAAAATTGTCGGGAAGAAGAACAACAAAACGTTCTGAGGACTGAGTTATTTTCGATTTAAATCTTATCCGAACTTAAAATAGTAAAGATGCAAAGTCTGAAAACAATTACAGTGATATACACACCACAACTGTATACTTACTATGGTCATGTGTAGCTGTCTTAGTTGAGAATTATCCCTAAATATACCCCACACTAGTATGAAGTGATAACAAGAAATAAAAAATTCTCGGATGAAATGTTTTGTTAAACTATTTATTTAACTCTTTCTTTTTAAATTTATTTATTCAATATTTTCGTGATGTAATAATTTTTTGAGATGGAAGCTGAGGAATCAAGCAAAGATCCTTTATGATATTGTTGTTATTCGGAATGTTCATATATGTATTTACACTGTAAATAGTAAACAATATAACAGTTTATTAATCACCTTCCTTATTAACAGAAGTTAGTACAGGAGATAGTAAGTCATCTTTACGAAAAAGGCTCATCTTCTTACTTAGAAATGTGTGGGGTGTCTGACATTTATACATAGAATTCGCTCTTACAAACTATGATACACGGTTTGAAGGTGACACGATCAATACGAGACTATAGATCAGTGATTATCTTGTCCATCAGGGCATCTGTTCGACTGGGAGCGGGGGTCTCAGTACTTAGTTCTTCCGTTATACCAGTAACCACAGTATACATCATTTTCCGAAAGGATGCAAGCGCCGGAACGACCTTGTTGTAATATCAGTAAAATTATTCGTACGCGCTACCGCCTTCTGTCACCATAGTGAAACTTAACATCGCTGATTCAGTCGATGGCTCATTAAATTAAATCATTCCCTACATATGCTATGTATGATTAAAATGCGTACTGAAAAAATGGGTAATATCGTTCATGAAGTCGTTCTTAAGTTCGAGCACGGATTTTATACTCAACAAACTTACTTATAACTCACTAAAGTCATCTACTGTAAAAACGTTAAGACTTAACATCGTAAATCTGATACAATTTAAAATCTTTTGAAAATTCAACAGTATCAACTGACAAAATATGATAGTTCTCATATTGATAACCATTACAAGAAATCTGACATTAGTATAGAATCTTAATCTGAATATCAGAACTGGTTCCATGGCAACAAGCTCAGACGTGGTCAATGAGTAAGATCAAGTGACGTCAGACGTAGTCAATGAGTAAGATCAAGTGACGTCAGACGTGGTCAATGAGTAAGATCAAGTGACGTCAGACGTAGTCAATGAGTAAGATCAAGTGACGTCAGACGTGGTCAATGAGTTAGATCAAGTGACGTCAGACGTAGTCAATGAGTAAGATCAAGTGACGTCAGACGTGGTCAATGAGTAAAATCAAGTGACGTTAGACGTGGTCAGTGAGTAAGATCAATTGACGTCAGACGTAGTCAATGTGTAAGATCAAGTGACGTCAGACGTGGTCAATGAGTAAGATCAAGTGACGTTAGACGTGGTCAATGAGTAAGATCAAGAGATGTTCAGAACGTGAAAGATCGTTTGACGTGTGTACCATGTTAGGTCGTATGAGGTGTATTACGTATCAGATTAAATGACGTGAAAAATCACAACACGTGTATTACGTGCAAGATCAGGTGATGTGTATCACGTGTAAGATCATGTGATATGTATCACGTGTAAGATCAGGTGATGTGTATCACGTGTGTAACGTGTAAGATCATGTCACGCGTATATCGTGTAAAATCATGTGACGTGTACAACGTGTAAGATCATGTGACGTGCATAATTAACGTGTAAGATCATGTGATTTGTATAACGTGTAAGATCACGTGATGTGCATAATTAACGAGTAAGGTCATGTGGCGTGTATATCGTGTAAGATCAGCTGACGTGTATATCATGTAAGATCATGTCACGTGTATATCGTGTAAGATCATGTCACGTGTATATCGTGTAAGATCATGTCACGTGATATCGTGTAAGATCATGTCCATGTATATCGTGTAAGATCATGTCACGTGTATATCGTGTAAGATCATGTCACGTGTATATCGTGTAAGATCATGTCACGTGATATCGTGTAAGATCATGTCCATGTATATCGTGTAAGATCATGTCACGTGTATATCGTGTAAGATCATGTCACGTGTATATCGTGTAAGATCATGTCACGTGTATATCGTGTAAGATCATGTCACGTGTATATCGTGTAAGATCATGTCACGTGTATATCGTGTAAGATCATGTCACGTGTATATCGTGTAAGATCATGTCACGTGTATATCGTGTAAGATCATGTCACGTGTACCACGTACGAACATACATATAGTGTAGAACAAATCAAATTTTGGTTTTATAAATGTGTATTCGTCCATAAACAAATCGTTACATTTTTCTAGTTCGACAAAATGCTAACTTTCTTGCATTACATTTCTGAGCCTAATCAGAGCTTTACAATTTTAGAAAGACACTTTTTATCCAGATTAATTAATGTCTTGGTATTAAATAAACAAGATAAAATAATTTCTCCTTGCATCTTATTTTCGAACTTGCATCAATAGAATTTAATGCTTTGTGTAGGAACATTCCTATTCCCACAGTATATTCTAGGTTAATGGTTGTCATAATGCAATTCGTTTGCTCTCTATTAATACTCGCCGTTGCTAAAACAACATTTTTTTCATCATTTAAAAATGAACTTAATAAAACCATGACATGATCAAGACGAAATGAAGATGTCTTTGTATAATGTTATCATAAAACTTGGGCAGGTTTCCTCACAGTTTCATTATTTTACTTCACATTTAATGAAAATTTCAGACCACCTTGTTTAATGCACTCGCTCAATAAGAAAGGAAAATATTTTATGGTAGCAGGAGTCCGCTTATTTTATTTATCTGCATTGGATTCAGTATATTGAAAAAAAACGACAAAACTTGTAAAAAAAGAAAAGAGAAAGAAAGAAAAGAAAGTTTATACCTTTATAAAAAAAATTATACTAGAAGTTTTTAAATATTCTTTTTACTCAACTTATCAGAAAGGTGACCTATCCTAGTTGGGTAATTTTGAATTGCAAAACATTCATATTATTTCTCACCCTAAAATTAAGTTAAAAGTCAAAGTAATGATTTTAAAACTTGAAGGAAATTAAAAAAAACTTATAGACAACATTTTCTTAATATGTTTCGGATTTATGCATAAAAAGAGTCCAGAAATGATGTTTATTATAAAGAATGTTGTTTATGTATTTTGCTTTCTTGTGGTTTTACAATATTTCTGGGGCAGTTGTTTCGTGGGTAGCTCGGTGGCAGTGGATAGTGGGCTTCCTAAAACTAAGTATTGTGACTATATATCCGCAGAATAATGAAATCATCCCTACCGCTACACCTAAACCACTGGGGCTCACGACGTAGCAAGAAAAATAATAACTTTTAATATACTTACTGAAAGGAAAATAAGTTTGAATTATAAGCAGTTTTTTTTATCAATTTCGACATAATGCATATCTTGTAAATATGAATATGTATCGTATTTTTTTTATAGATATTGCTAAAATTTAAAGAAACATTTCTGTGCATTGTTTTCATCCGTTGGGGGCCCCATCTTTTGTAGGGATAACAATGAAAACCTTATAACCACAGATGAGAGTGGGTCAAGTTTCTGGGCGAATTTCGGAAAAAGATAAGCGCAAACGGACGCGAATCAGAGGAATTTTAATTTTGAAAGGAAATATTTGAATGAGATGTCGCTGTTTGCTCGGGGGTATGACTTTATCTCCACCTAGCAAGCCGGCTAGTCCTTGTTTTTATCTCAAACGACATAGAAAGCACTCCTGGATTGTTACAACTGGACCCGAAATTATGCTAATTTACTCAATACGCACTTGCCCTGAAATGTTAATGATGTTGTTCATTTTCCCAGTAAAGCACTTTGGAGTTTTCTATTTACGCTCTCAAGGGAAAAAACTATAGGACATATTCCTATAGATGCAGTATATTATATCATGTTTATTGCATCTGGGACAGTTTTATTTTCCCGAGCAGGATTTACTTTCGGATTGTGAATCTAAAGGATGTTGTTGTTTAGTTTTGATTTTTTGTTTTCATTTTCAGAAAAGAAAGAAGCAAAGCCTCGATTTGACTTTGCTCATTTGGCCGAGTCGGCGACCAGTAAATCCGACAAGGAAACGGATACCGAGAAGAAATCGATCAATCAGGATCCAATAATTAGCCATGCGCTCGATCACTATTTTACCTCCGACAACTTCAGGTACGACAATTTTCCCTTTCGTCATATTAATTGTTTGAGGAAAAGTACATTTTTCTTCAATTCAAATCACTTTGCTCTTAATTCGTTCAAATTAAGTTTTAAGAAGTCCCGGTTTTGTTTAAATGAATTTAAACTGCATTTAAAACAAAGACACCGTTTTTTAGGTCAATTTAGCGCAAAATCTCTTTATTAAAACATTCATATTTCATATATATCTACTTGATAATATATATCTCTTACATTATTTAGCATATTGAATGGAAAAAATATGAAAAATGAAACAATAAAGAATTGTAATTTGTTTTTTGATTTGTCGAAAAGGAGAAAAACAATCGCAGTTATATTTCAAACTTTGACTTAATATTTAAGTAGAGTGACTTCCCTTCTTTCTTTATGGACAATTATGTATTCATGTCGTGAGGGATGTGGGCTACAGCCACTTAGATTGATGGCCGTATTGCTCGAACGCGTCGCTGGAGAGGCGGAGCTTCGGGCACTTCTCCACCAAAGCTGAACTGCGCCGACGAAAATAAAAAATAAAAGAATTTCAACCACCATTTAAAATAATAATTCATAATAACTTCAATTCTTTTACTTTATCCATAAATTTGTTTATTTGAGAGGCCGCTATTGGTTAAAATAAAAATAAGACAGGAGTAGAACCATTATAAATGAAAGAAATTGTACATTTTTAAGAGCAAAACCTGTATTATGTATTTCCAAAATAGGGCATGATATAATTCTATATAAGTCTGAAATTATTTAAAATTTCATTATTATCATTTTTTATTCAAGTTTGAATTTCATAAAAGTGTTGTTTTTTTTTAATATCAATAACATAAGTTTTACAAGATAATGAAATGTTCTTCCACTTATGGATTCCAATCATTTGTTAGTTCATAATAGACATTTCTAATATTTGTTTATTGAATTTTTTTACTATTATAGCCTGAAGTAAACTATAATAATAATGAATTAATTCTTATTTAAAAACAAATATCGTGTATTTTTTAATCTGATGTGATGAGCAATTTAGCGCGAAACGTCTGTTACTGTTGGTGATGTCACTAATTAACGAATACATTGCACGACATGCATCACTGAAGCAAGATCCTTTCATCCTGTAAAGAATAAAAGTCTATAAATATAAACGCTTACCACTCCCATAAACATGTAGGAATTGTAAGATAATGTGTATATAACACCTTAAAACTAATCATCCCCGATAAATTTTTAACTGGGTCAACCCTGAACTTTCATAACGAATTCTTAAAACTTTTGGATTTTGGAAGTCCAAATGCGTCATCAAGAGTGAACGGGTTGATAAGAAATGTGTTTAATGTTTCTAGGTACAAGCCGAGCTTCCCGACTTGGTACGGACCCCTCACCAAGACTCTAACCCAGACCCCAGAACGAGGACGTGGGAGGCGACCAAAGAGGTACTTTTTCCTTCTTTTTTTTTCGCTAATCTGACATAATTATTCCAAAATTAATTGGAATTAAAAACCCTCCGTTCCTAAGTACAGCTTGTTGACATAAAATGGTCTCTCGGGTTATATGTTTGAATTAAAGATATCAATTATTTAGATTTTAGAATAAGTTGTACATTGATATGAAGTTTTTTATACCAAACCAAAAAAGATTCCGTTTCCATATTTTTTTCGGCTTGCACTAAAACGAAACTTCTGAACATATTGGAAAGCAAAATATTTCAAAAAATTGAAAGCTGAAAATAAACGGCTTGTGAGATTTTTACATAGTTGCAATTTTCTATTTCATTTCAATTTTCTATTCACATATTACTTGGATTTATTTGCATGTAAGTGAACTAAAGTTGAATTATTTTAGCGACTTAAATGTTTAGAAGGCACATTCATAGTTAACATCTTACTAGCCTGATTTTCTCGGTTCAATTGACTAATACAAACGCCAGACTAATTTTTCATCATAACCTGATAAAGGGCTAATTATGATTAAGAAAACATATGGTGAAATACATTTCAATTGTCCAGACTACGGTTCTTTGATAACATTAATTATCGTTGTCGAGCCTTGATATATAAGAAAGTACCTATTAATTAATGAATTTAATACTGAAATTGGATATCAATATCAATTCCATTTTTTATTGACGATCATAAATATCTAAACCTAAACCCTAAAATAAATATAATACTAAATTTCTTGCTTTTGCCATTTATCTTAACATTAAAGCCGGATGTTATGATTATTCTCAATTTCGTGTTTAAATAAAGTCTGTATATCTTTCTATGGCTCATCAACATTTTTTCTAAGTTACATGCTAAGGAAGTCTGTAGGTTTGAACTTGATTATCTTACATATTATTTACTTAGAATCCGACAGTGTTTATCGGAAACTTAATTAAGTATTAACCAGGTCAAACAATTACAATGGGTCGACGAACAAGAAACATATGTTTTATCAATAATGAGAGGGAGGTACATCTAGTGAGGTAGTGACGTCCTTAACTCAATTACACCACGGAGACGCATCTGAGATTGGAACAGCTCATATCATGAGATATACGTGTACCACTGGTAATACAATCTAAATAAAATTAAAATGTGTATCAGTTGCTGACAGCTAATTGTAATATAATTTACGACCACAGGGGCCTGATGATTTGTTACATCTGTATTAACGACCACAGGGGCCTGATGATTTGTTACATCTGTAATAATGACCACGTGTTCCTTTTCCTCAGGGCTAAGAAAGAGTACATATGTAAGTACTGCTGCCGACAGTTCACCAAGTCTTACAACCTCCTCATACACGAGCGGACGCATACGGACGAAAGACCATTCCCTTGTGACATCTGCGGAAAGGCTTTCAGACGACAGGACCACCTCAGAGACCACAGGTAAGGAGACATATATTTTTCTTTATGCTGGACATTTGTTTTATTCATATTTGATTACAAAACAGCATTTTTCCTCATTCGGAATAGCTGGTGTTTTTATGTACCGACAAAAGCTTAGACTATCTACGTGGACGGCCATGTTTTATATTTTCTGATTTTTTTTATTCGTTTGGATATTTTTGACACTTTAAATACTGCAACAACACAAACAAACTTGTCTGGTTGTCCTCATTTATAACAATACAATCCACAATGTCTATAAATAATCAGTCTGTTCGTCCTGTATTATCTGTTTGTTCGTGCTTAAGTATGTTACAATTCTATCCGTCTGCTCGTCCTCAAGTTTGCTACTATATAATAATAGGCCCGTTGTATGTTCGTTCTTATTTATGTTATACTATCTGTCTGTTTGTCCTCATGACTGCTTCAATCTTATCCGTCCGTTCGTCCTCAAATATGTTACCATTCTATCTGTGTAAGATTGTTTCTATACTGTCTGTCTATTTGTCCCTTTAATACTTTACCTATGTATCCGTATGTCCGTCCTCATGTACTAACTATCCGTCCTATGTCCTCATTCCTATTTCATAAAATGTTAAGATTCCTTCACGCCCATATTCGTTAATCTATACGTCTACTCATCCACACATCTCACACACTATCTGTCTATTCGTCCTCATTAATGTTATAACATCAAACGTCTATTCGTCCGTCTTTAAATATGTCGTCTTTCTCTCCATAGATACATCCACTCAAAGGACAAACCCTTTAAATGCGGTCAGTGTGGGAAGGGATTCTGTCAGGCGAGGACTCTGGCCGTTCACAAGACCACACACGAGGTAAGTAAATATAAACTGTATTTCATTCATTTTTTTATTTACAGTACATATTGTATAGCAATACACAACTGTTGAAATTGGATTTTGAAACAAATCTGTTTAAGGGAGTTAACAACAATTTTTCGGTACATTAACCAATACATTTGGACCATTAAACTTCTAAACACAAAGCAATGGACTTGTTTACTTTTAAAATAAACCATGGAAAGCCGGAATTCATTTCAAGTTTCTTAAAGTTTATTTGTTTTCACAATGATCGTAATATGAGGCATACGTGTACAATTATACACATTTTCTTAAGACATTGTGAAAGCGATGACCAAATAAGTTAACATCCGACTGCTTTGTATTGGTTTACTTTACTTGTAATGCACATCTGATTGTCATATGTTTCTATTTGAATATTGATTCTGTTTTTGCAGACGTGATGTCAGGATTTCCTTGTGAATATGCGAACGGAAGATCTTCGAGGATAAAAATCTGTTTCCGTGATCTTAAGTGCCATTCCGCCTTCCTGTCTCATAGCAACGAACAATCCTCAGAACAGTTGACAATCAAGTGGTCACTGTCGAAAATGACTATGATGAATATTCATAAACTACAAACTGGCAGGAGTAGGAAGTTGCTCGAGTGTATGCGCAGTGAACCGGAAGTTGAAAGACATGATATGCGGTGTGTGTGTGTGAATGTGTGTCAGTGAATATATTTATTCGAGACAGGTGTTTCTGGCCCGGCTTGATGGCAGTTTTATTTTTATTTTGAATTGTGTAAAGTTGGTTTAATAACTTGGTATCAGTGATGTACAGAATATTGTCTAAATGGTCTAAGACACATGTACAGTATAAAACACGAATAGTATTAGTTTCTTTAGGAGAAATACTAATCACCAGATATCTCTTTTCATTACCTACTTAAGCCGTCTTATCTTTACAACTCCAGACTTGCCGAACAATATCTAAAACATTATGTGTGCAGGTACACAATAAGTGATGACGTAACAACAGTATTTTTTTTGTAGATAATAAAAGGAAAGAAACCACATTTTTTCGTGTATATTTGCATCAACGTATACACTTTAGTAGTAAATAATTAATGTCAAAAACCGATTTTTAAATACTGCATCATATTTAAATTTTAATATCAGAAAAAAATAAGATTAAGAACGACTGACATTTTCAACTTCAGTTGTTTTTTGACCTACAAGTAGTGAAGTGTTAAAAGATAAGTAGATTTTCTGCTGAATTTCCGTTTTAAGAAAATGTGCATTAAACTGTAGGTCAATATCGTATCTTGCACTACAAATATTATGAAAATCTATCGGTAATTGTAGAAATGTTTCCCTGAAAAGAAACGCCATCCACTTGAGAAAATCAGCTGTTTGTCATGGTCTTACCACTTACATTGTATTTCAATTGTACTGCATCATCGGTCCTTGAATCATGTGCGAACCTAAGTAATTCGACGCATTCACGCACAAACGATAGCAATATATAAACCACAACGTTGAAAGGCGTGTATCATTTCACATCATAGCTGGCTTCTACTGCAGCTTTCGTTAGAATCACAGTCATTCAAACACTTGAACCAGTCGGCCACTTAAGCGCTTGACAATGTGTTCTGCAATAGCCGGAAGTAGCAATAAGATTCGAATCTCGGACACAATCACGCACGGCTTGATGTTTTAAGATCTGTCAACTTAACAAAACGAAAGTCTATAGTAATGTTGAATGTTATTGTTTTTTGTTGTGTTTATGAGTTAAGTTGAAATCACAAAAACATGTGGTATGTATCTCAGCTTGTGTGTTTCTTAACGCAACTCAAGCAGTATTAGCGAAAATGTTTATTTTCATGACCTATCGGCAAAGTTATTTTGTTTCTTATAAAAAATTGTAGGATACATACAACTGATCATTAAACGCCAAGAAGGTTAAATATAGATATATATACACAAATGTTGCACTTAAAATCCAAAATATAGGACTAGGGACACGTGATTTTTTTTATCAAGGGCAGAAATGTATGATTCAGAAGCGTAAATGTTTTGTAACTTTGAGTAGAACACAGATGTATGATCCGGGACACTTGTATGCATGTAAATATTTTAATAACACGTACTTATACCATGTAAACATATACACACCATGCCATTGTCTATTGGCAACCCTCTATTTGAGGTTGTAGCTAGCGTTTTTATTGGTCGTGTAGGTCGGAGACCTTTGACCTCGAACATACAAACACATTCCATTGGTTGTTACGATTTGTTCATGTCTTGTTACGCCATTTGTTATTGGTTATTGCATCATAGCAATATGTTATGGAAGAATCGAGAATGTAAGTGTGTGATTGATGGTGCGCCCTTAACGCGCGCGTGAATTTGAATGCACGTGAAACGTGTCACCAAAGTGCTTGTAAGACTGTGTCTTATGTGTACAGATGTACATTTTGTAAATCCGAATTGAAAAAAATAAACAATACACTATTTATATTTATACAAGTCTTCGACTTATTGTTCCATTATAACAGAATATTCCCATTGATTTTGATCACGTGGTATGGGTATAACGACACTTGCAAATGATAGCGTTATATGCGAAATACATCATTTGCAGGTGGTCACGTGATATGTGCAATACGTCACATGCAGATGGTCACGTGATATGTGTATTAGATATGTCACTTGTGGACGCCTTTGTTGTTTCCCGGATTAGACGAATACGTTGCTTTTCTGTATACAACAGCTAATGGAGCTGGAATAATTATGGAATAAAATTTTATCGCTTCAAATTGGAATAGTTTAGCTGCCCGGCTTTTAGACAGTGGAATAAAAATAAGTTTAAATAGCTCGCCCATCAATGGTACTACACTGTATCATTGGATAGCACTACCATGTCAAACCCGAAACCATTTAGACATCACTTATTAGTTAATTCATCTACCTAATCCGAAAACCCGTGCAATACAATATATTGGTCATATTCTTCTGTCAGATATGCCAATCTATTGATCATAAATTCGAGAATCTATGTAACTTTCCTATCCGAAAACCTGTATAAGACGGTATTAGTGATAGAAAAAAGTGTCTTATACAACATTATATTGAATTAAAGCTAGTCAGACTTTTAAGTCTAATTCGACACAATGCATAGGTGAAATTCACCTGTTAGATCCGACACTCTTCAAGCTCGGGGGTCAGCTGCCCGACTACGTCGGTAGTCCCCAGGTACTCCAGTTTCCTCCTATGATAAGACGGCGAACCGATAAGACCCACCCCGCACGCCAATATCTGAGCCAGCAGGAAACTAGTATAGGTTGGCAGGATTTGTTTCCTAATTATTGTAAACTAAATGAAATTTATAATACTCTGCAAGACTATATATAAGAACTTAACTGGTCAGTATGTCAAATCTCTTTCTAAATTACAACGTGTTTGTCACTTTTATCGGACCAATCCAATATCTTACATATTATATCAGTCAATTAACCTGCCTAAACCGACATCTTACATCTTATATCAGTCAATTTACCTGTCTAAACCGACATCTTACATATCATACCAGTCTATTTACCTGTCTAAACCGACATCTTACATATTATATCAGTCAATTAACCTGTCTAAACCGACATCTTACATATTATATCAGTTAATTTACCGGTCTAAACCGACATCTTACATATCATACCAGTCAATTTACCTGTCTCAACCGACATCTTACATCTTATATCAGTCAATTTACCTGTCTAAACCGACATCTTACATATCATATCAGTGAATTAACCTGTCTAAACCGACATCTTACATATTATATCAGTCAATTAACCTGCCTAAACCGACATCTTACATATTATATCAGTCACTTTACCTGTCTAAACCGACATCTTACATATTATATCAGTCAATTTACCTGTCTCAACCGACATCTTACATATCATACCAGTCAATTAACCTGCCTAAACCGACATCTTACATCTTATATCAGTCAATTTACCTGTGTAAACCGACATCTTACATATTAAACCAGTCAATTTACCTGTCTAAACCAACATCTTACATATCATACCAGTCAATTTACCTGTGTTAACCGTCATCTTACATATCATACCAGTCAATTTACCTGTCTAAACCGACATCTTACATATAATACCAGTCAATTAACTTGTCTAAACCGACATCTTGCATATTATACCAGTCAATTTACCTGTGTTAACCGACATCTTACATATCATACCAGTCAATTAACCTGTCTTAACCGACATCTTACATATCATACCAGTCAATTAACCTGTCTAAACCTACATCTTACATATTATACCAGTCAATTTACCTGTCTTAACCAACATCTTACATATTATATCAGTCAATTTACCTGTCTAAACCGTTATCTTACATATTATAACAGTCAATTAACCTGTCTTAACCGACATCTTACATATTATATCTGTCAATTATCCTGTCTAAACCGATGTCTTGCATATTATGCCAGTCAATTATCCTGTCTAAATAGAATCTTACATATCATACCAGTCAATTTACCTGTCTAAACCAACATCTTACATATTATACCAGTCAATTAACCTGTCTTAACCGACATCTTACATATTATATCTGTGAATTATCCTGTCGAAACCGATATATTGCATATTATGCCAGTCAATTATCCTGTATAAACGGAAATCTTACATATTATATCTGTTAATTATCCTGTCTAAACCGATATCTTACATATTATGCCAGTCAATTATCCTGTCTAAACGGAAATCTTACATATTATATCTGTCAATTATCCTGTCTAAACCGATATCTTACATATTAAGCCAGTCGATTATCCTGTCTAAACGGAAATCTTACATATTATATCTGTCAATTTACCTGTCTAAACCAACATCATACATATTATACCAGCCAATTAACCTGTCTTAACCGACATCTTACATATCATACCAGTTAATTTACCTGTCTAAACCAATATCTTACATATTATACCAGCCAATTAACCTGTCTTAACCGACATCTTACATATCATACCAGTCAATTAACCTGTCCAAACCGTTATCTTACATATTATACCAGTCAATTTACCTGTGTTAACCGACATCTTACATATTACATCAGTCAATTAACCTGTTTAAACCGACATCTTACATATTATATCAGTCAATTAACCTGTCTAAACCGACATCTTACATATTATATCAGTCACTTAACCTGTCTAAATCGTTATCTTACATAATATACCAGTCAATTTACCTGTCTAAACCGACATCTTACATATTATATCAGTCTATCTACCTGTCTAAACCGACATCTTACATATCATATCAGTCAATCTACCTGTCTAAACCGACATCTTACATAATATACCAGTCAATTTACCTGTCTAAACCGACATCTTACATATTATATCAGTCAATTTATCGGTATAAACCGATATCTTACACATTATACCAGTCAATAAACCTGTGTTAACCGACATCTTACATATTACATTTACATTTCACTAGTGAAAAATATTACTTTTGCTGATTTGACCAATCAAAACACAGCTTACAAACAAGCTTTGGAAACACTTCAAGCTACCCTTCTGTTCAAATGCTGGTTAGCTTAACGACACAAAAGCCTCATTTATTGTACTGTACAGAATTATCAGATCTGTCACCTAATTCGGGAATTTTTGTCTGTAAAAACACAATGTTTAATTCTACAATTGCCTTTCATTTTAAGGAACCTGTTATACTATGCAAGTCAGCAGTTCTATCTGTTTGATCGGAGAAAACTTGTGTCAAACGAAACACGGAGTATCAACATTCTCCACGTCGCAGAATATAGCCAAAAGTACTTGTATAAGATAACTAGGATCATCTCTGACAGTGATAGGGATAAAGTGCAACTCACACAAGCCTGGATGGCACTGATATTTATCATCTGGATAAATGGTGACAAAACAACACATCCCTTCTCTCGTTTCTCACCATATTACCGCCTGTAGATTCGGCGGTTATCAACATTGAGTAATGATCTGCGTCGATGACGGGACTTCTTCCAGAAATTTTACATTATTTAAGTAATATGACATACCTATTTATAATATGAAGACAAATACTTTCTTTAAAATCAGTGATCAAAAGAAGTTACATATAATGTAGTGACAAGTTTTCACATTTTATTGAAATATTTACGGAGAGGACTATAATTTGTCCCATCGAAGTGTCTAGACTTACTAGTGTCAAAATTATCTACACCAAGTATTGTCAACATAATGTGGTGTTTTGTAACAAAAATGTTATAAACAGAATATCTAACAGTCTTCATTAAAATGAAATATATTTCACTCTTGCGGCTAATATTTTGATATAGCACTCGTGAAAAATATCAAAATATTAGCCCCACTCCTGAGATATATCTCGTATTACTGAAGACACTGCCAGTTAGATATTCCTTACTTATCGGATGTATTACCCTGTTCAACCTGACGTCCCTATTTCGATATAACCAATCTGACACCCCGAGGGACGGTTACATTTTTCTGCCAAGTCTTTCACATGGAAGATAATAATAACTAGTACTAATTGTAATGGAGATCATTACAGAATTCGAAGTCCCCCCCCCCCCCCAAAAAAAAACCCCGCAATTCGTTTCGCAGTGCTTAAATAGGCTTACATACCAAATTGCATTAAAATCGGACGGTATCTAAATTTCGACCAATCAGAGGCAAGGAAAAATGGCAGCCATTTTGCTGAATCATGAAATCCAATTCAATAGTATTTCATTTACATATATATATATATACAAGTTACAACAACACATTCTCAGAGTTAGCAAGTTCAAGATATGTTTTCATTATGGAGTCACATGTCAATATACATCATAACGAATCGCAGAATCATAAAATGATATCCTTTTTTAAATCGGTAAAAACCAGGGACGTATATGTCACATGTATATACATGTACGTCCCTGGTAAAAACATATTGACATCCAAGCAATGTTTTGTTATGAGACATTATAGCAATTTCCAACCATTTCCTCCTTCAACATAAAGTATTTATAGACTGACAAAGTTCCATCATGAGATGTACATGAAATAATGTTTTGATTAGTTCTGCTTTTTTCTCTTTCTTAAAATGTTATGACATAAAATACTTCAAAAGACACTGTGCCATAGCCGATCATGACTTATGAGACATCATTATAAGTTTATATCCGACTGAAATTAACACGACAACACTTACAATGTTACATGAAAATAAGATACACAGAAAACCTGTATGTAATTAGGATTATCAGTACTTCATAATGATTAAGAATAAAAATGTCAATTACACAAGCAGACGCTTCTTTAGATCTGTGTAAAATCTGCGACCTTACTAGATTAGTTTTAATGAGACTAATAAATAAAATATTTACGAAGTTTCGACAACACTTTAGTATGGATGACAAGTCCAGTTGATCACGTGTAAACCTATGATAAACGTTCATCTGCTTAACTGGATTTATCATGTCAAAACACATATTCATACACAGTACACGTTTCGCGGTAATGACTTTACAATTTTGAAATACACCAGAAACAAACATCTTATGATACACATAAAGTGCTTACATCAGCTTTGGCTGGCCTTGTCGTAATTATGTGAGTATATTATTAGCTTACTGTTTCTAAAAATAATAAACATTCCGGTAATAATATACTCACATAATTACGACAAGGCCAGCCAAAGCTGATGTAAGCACTTTATGTGTTTCATAAGATGTTTGTTTCTGGTGTATTTCAAAATTGTAAAGTCATTACCGCGAAACTTTACCAACACTGAAACATAATTAGCTTACTGTTTCTAAAAATAAAAAAAAACATTCCGGTAATTATGTTTCAGTGTTGGTAAAGTAAAAACAAACACGAATCAGTATTGGCTAACTTGTTATATTGATGACATTTCGGGAAAGTTTGATTTTGTTGTCAAAATATAGACGGATGCATGTATTTTTAATTTTCAAAATGCATAAAATAAGTGCCATAATAACAATAAAAAGGAACGTGATGAAAATGATTATAAGCCACTAAGGGCTAAGACTCTGCTTCTTCTACAAAGTTCGCGTTTTATCTTAAAAAGGGTAACAAGAAGCAAAAATAAGGGGATGACGTTGTAAAATAATGCTTCTTTAAGTCACATTTTGTCGATGACGTGGTTAAGGATTGCTTCTTGATGTCACAATTTCAGGATGATGTGATTAAGGATTGGTTGTTGACGTCATAATTTTGAGGATGACGTGGTTAAGCATTGCTTCTTGACGTCATAATTAAAGGATTACATTGTTTAGCATTGTCATTGACGCATACTTTAAGGATGACACTGTCAAGCAATATTGACGTCATAAGTCGAGGATACGTTGTATAGCATTGTTGCTTGACGTCATAATTTAAAGATGACGTTGTTAAGCAACATTAACGTCATAATTCGAGGATGCGTTGTTTAGCATTGTTGCTTCACGTCATCATCGGAAAATGACGTTGTTAAGCACTGTTACAGGACGTCACAATTCGATGACACGTTGTTCAACAATGTTAAATGACGTCATCTAAGCAATGGATGTTTTAGCAAATGCTGTTTTAGTCGTATAACACACATTGCTATTGATGACAAACTAAATAAAGCCCGGTACATTTCATTTTGATAGAATTATTGTGCTTTATTTATTTTCTTCAGACCGATTTTGAACAGCAAATCAAGTGTAGACAACAATGACATTGATGACGTCACAATAGGAACTGCTGTAATAGTCTAAGGTACTGGGTGTTATAGGCGTATGGCAGCAACTGCCTCTTAGCATTGTGTCAATGGAAAATTACAGAGCAAATGTAAATATAATTTGAGGACGACTATGTATAACATTGTTAGTTTACGTTATTATTATAATATGACGCGGCTGATATTGTTTCTTGACGTCATATTGGAGGATGAAGTTGCTGGGCATTATTTTACACCTCCAGGATGTAACCTAGTAGTGGGTAACATGTGATCCAATGACCTAAGTAAGGGAAAAATACAATGTATATTATATTGAATACAGTCAACTACGAAAACCAGGAATTTTGTAAGTAATTGATTTTTGTAAACGTATGGCAGCTTTTTCGGCATTTTTTTTTCTTTTTTTTTTTGCAACGTATTTTACTTTTTCACCGTTTATAAAGAGTGGGAGGTTGTTTTTTGGTGTATCTAAAGCATCCGATGTACATATAATTAACCTTCAGGCTTGGTATGATGTATTCAGGTAGTGTAGGAAGCGATTGTGGTCTCGAGTGGTATCGAGGGTGCCTAACATCAAAATATATATTGACACTTTTTTTAAAAAATTGAAATGCTGAAATGATAATGTATTCGTTGGCGGGACTAGGACTCAGACCAGATGCGTTTTATGTTACGATATTAGATGTTTAAAGGACTTTAAAAAAATAGAACCAAACATGAATTATAGTATCATAAGCGCAATCTAGTTTTCTATGAAACTACATATTCCAGAAATAGAGGATCTTACACGAGTGTCGATGTAATACGGAATTTATTAAACGAGTTAGATAATTTGATATGTCACGAGCCTTTAGGCGAGTGACATATTAATATATTTGACGAGTTTAATAAATTCAATGTTACGTTGACAAGAGTGTAAGATTCTATTTATTACATAACTTATATTTATGAGAAAATACACAAAAACTCTCAAATTAGAAAGGTTAATTCCTTCTGTGATAGTACGATCAATCATATGACGTCATAAAGACGTCATTCGTTTATGACGTCACAATTATTATTGTTATTACACGTGTGTTACATCATTTTTATGACATGGCCGTATGACTGAACGGGTCAGTTTTGTGATAAATGGCTTATACAAGTATTCAACTGATTTCAGTTGGCATCCACAGGCAACGTACATTTGAACCAGATAAGCTTCATGGAATTTGTTCAATGCTGAAACAGCATACAAAGGGTACTAGTATGGCGATAAAGTGACTGGATTGCGTTGAGCTGCCAATGTAGCTTTTTGATATCTTCTATCAATTTTGTTTGTAAGAAAGACTGAGATTCTGAATGAACTGAAGACTCTGATATACGGTTATGAATATTGAAATCAAGGCATTTTGATGCAATCGGATACTTTTAACAATTAGGTTTCCGTCCACGTGCTGACACGGTGAGAATTACCTAAACCAACCATTCATACCACTTTGTAAGAAAAAGTCTGAGTGATACTTTGATACCCAGGGCGGACACAATCTTGTCCAGGGGTCAGAGAAGCCCCTAAAGGGTCCGAGGTCCCTACCAATCCCAAGGGTCCCACCTCGCGCGCCTTCCTTAACTCGCCACGTGCTTGTTAAGGATTCCACACACGAGGCACACCAAAGGGGAAAAGACAAAATCTTAATCCTTCTTTCACAAATCAATAACTTCCGTTCGAATTTTAAATATTCAGTAAAAATATTTGAGAAATTAATACAGCTTTTGTCTTTGTTTTATTTACACGATCTGATTATAAATGAAATTTAGGTCTACGTTTAATATTTTATGCCTCCTATTTTTGAGTTCCTCATTAGAATATGGCGCCAGTGCGTTGTAGACATGCTCTGGGGTAATTATCTAATCTTCACTGTAAGTGTGAAAACACTTCAGGTTCATCCTCTTTTAACTATCTGTCACTTGACCAATTATAAAGTCACCGTTTTCAGAAACATGACTCCTGAGAGGGCTTAAGGTTAGGGAAGTCGTTTACATTGAAATGTTCAAAACTGCACGTATACGCGTGGATGATTAAACATATGTGCGGAATATATATATGAAGATGCAACGATTTTGTAGATGTGGTCACAAAGTATTTCTTTTGTATTTTGAAGTAATTAAGTAATTTGGTGGCAATATTTGTAATTGTAAATGTTAAAATAACACGGACACATTCTTAGTACTTTCGCTCCATCAACGGGAGCTCTTCGGACCGATTGGTTTGTGATAAGTGATTGGTTTTTGGTTTGTATCTATATATACAAACCACAAACACCTGTGCCTAGGAAAATAACCATACTAATTAAAAGATATGACAATGTACCATATATATCATCGTGAAATATCATTAATAAAAACGGTAAAAATAAATGTCTTAAACTGTCTTTTCGTGCTATTTATTTTGTAAAAATCCAATCAAAATTATAGCCACATATCAGCTTGATACGTCAAACGGTTTAAAAACAAATCGACTGTCAACAATTTTTTCAGTGTCTGATAGTCGGTTATTTTGGAAAAATTGATGTATCCAGCTATTATTTTGATTTTCATTGGATTTTCGCAAAAAATAATAATAAAATAAAATACATGAAAAAAATTAAGATTTTTCTAAAATTATCTTTTTATTATTTTTAATATTACACAATGATATATATGTATATATTGTCATATAAAGAAATGTAATGAGCTTTCCTTGCGAAATTGAATATAAAAAAGAACAAGAAAAGAAAGACTTTACAGCAAGGTCTTTCTGCTTTCTCAGGCTTCTCCAGGCTGACTGAAAGCATAACGGTTTAACAAAATAATCATTCATAAAGGCTTAACGAAATAATCATACATAACGGTTTAACAAAATAATCATTCATAAAGGCTTAACGAAATAATCATACATAACGGTTCTACAAAATAATCATACATAACGGTTCTACAAAATAATCATACATAACGGTTTAACAAAATAATCGTACATAACGGTTCTACAAAATAATCATACATAACGGTTCTACAAAATAATCATACATAACGGTTCTACAAAATAATCATACATAACGGTTTAACAAAATAATCGTACATAACGGTTCTACAAAATAATCATACATAACGGTTCTACAAAATAATCATACATAACGGTTTAACAAAATAATCGTACATAACGGTTCTACAAAATAATCATACATAACGGTTCTACAAAATAATCATAGATAACGGTTTAACAAAATAATCATACATAACGGTTCTACGAAATAATCATAGATAACGGTTTAACAAAATAATCATACATAACGCCTGAACAAAATTATCATACATAACGGTTTAACAAAATAATCATACATAACGCCTGAACAAAATTATCATACATAACGGTTTAACAAAATAATCATACATAACGCCTGAACAAAATTATCATACATAACGGTTTAACAAAATAATCATACATAACGCCTGAACAAAATTATCATACAGAACGGTTTAACAAAATAATCATACATAACGGTTCCACAAAATTAACATACGTAACGGTTTAACAAAATAATCATTAATAACGGTTCAACAAAATAATCATACATAACGGTTTAACAAAAAAAAACATACTTAACGGTTTAACAAAATAATCATACATTAATGTTTATCAAAATGAGTAAAGTTTATATCACTCCCGAATGTTGAACTTCCGACATATTCAAGACGCCGTATTATTATGATGCTTATAAGATCGAAATCGATAGTTAGATAATGGAAACAAAGCAAAAACATTTCGTTTATTTGGAAATCGTTAAATTATTCAATTTCTATTTCGTCAAGATCTGTGTGATTTACCATGGTGATAAATATTCTACTTAAAACAAAATTAAAGTATGAAATGGCAATTGTTTAATGTGAATGACCTTGTCGTCCCACAATTCAAACCCCCTCCCCTATCGTTATCCGGTAAATTTTCATTTTCTAATTTGTTAAGATATGCGTAATACAACTAACAATATGATTTAATTTAATCATGATTGCACGGGAAATCACCTAACCGTTCCGCCGTCCCCACCCCCACCCTTGTCGATATCTGGAAATTGTTATTTTTTATTTCGATCAGCGAAAACGTTACATACTGACTTTCTTTTGCAAAAAGTGACTTTCAATATGTGTTTATTGCTCACATGAGTTCGGACGGAAGTACATGTTGACCTGAATGTCAAAATAAACGAGGTTTAAAGTGCTTTATCCTTATTCGGCTAGAAACTCCTCAAAACCATTACAATGACCTTGGTCTGATTTGTTTGTGTTTCACATTCTATTAAACGGCGATGTTAATTTACATTTGGTGGAGGAAAGCCGGGGTTCACGGAGAAAAACCACCGACGAACGGCCAGTACCTGTCGTCTGACCATGCAGATCACAAAGGTGGAGGGCTAGTGGTAGTAGAATGCCAGTCACCTAAAGCACTTAGCAACTGCGGCTCAGCATTTCGCAGTTTTCCCCATGACGTATAGCTAGACTTTGTAGCATTTTTTTTAAAAGATCCCCATCTTACTGACTAGAACGGTAAATAACCTTTATTTTGAATTTCTGTGGCTGTGCAGTCACCCAACTTGAGCTTTTCGGGACGACATTCGATGTAAACATGAATAAAAATTTTTGCGTTCGCTCAAGCATGGATTCTAAATTGATTTATTTAGTCCATATTAAGCAGGTGCACTTGCAACAAAGTTCAAACTAATTCAAAACTAACTGCTGCTCTAGTCGAAAATGTTCACTGTGAAGATTTTGCACTGCCATAATGTATTTTTATACAAAGTTTGAGTAATCAAACCGCAAATAAAATCATAAAGAAGGACTTCTGGAAATACGTAAATTATAGAAAACAAAGATAAAACAGGACCGATGGAATCACCTTGGCGTACACGTACACTAACTTAAGTTTGAGCAGGACCAAAAAAGAGAGGGGCCGAGGGCATCGCCTTTCCATACACCTTTAGATATGTCAATCAATCTGATTTTCACAGCAGCCATGTTTGACGACCGTTAAAAATATTATTTATGCATATCTGCATACACTGATCAATAATAAACATGAGTTAAGGTCAACGATTATTATTTGAACCCGATAGAGTGATAGAAACTGCTGGTGGAGTTCGAGGTCAATATTCCTTTATCAGATTTATATGGCAGCGTATCAATGGAGACAGAAGTACAGTCGTATATGATATGTCACGATATAACATATGAAATGAAGCAAGACAAGCATAGGAAGCTGGGGTCGATATGCTTTATATTGGTGTACCATTGATCAAGGACTAGCCTATGAAGCAAAGGTAGCCCACATTACATAGATACTATTTCAATATTTTTGAAAAGTTTCATTAGCAAAGTCAGCCACTTAAGATCCAGCATCAGGGTTGCTGTATAGCACAGTCAGATGAGACGAGGGTTTGTTTCCGGTTTTCCAAATTTCCCACGACCGTGATTAAAAGCGAGGAGGAGTAAATGGGACGGGTATCTAAACTTAGCGCGCGGGCCTATACTTAGACCCATGACCATTTTTATCTGCACGCACGCGCTGACACTGTGGTAGCTTACACACTTGATCCTCTTTTGATACACGTGGTGTTCTCCTTTTTAACTCTTCGTAGAAAAATCTAATATGTATATTTTCTGAAAGCCCACTAGGCAAAATGCATGACTTATGATCAAACTCCTTGAGCATTTCTCCTCATACTGCAAAAATCGAGTTTTGCAAGGTAAATCTTTGAATACAAATAATAACTTTCGCCACGGTGACGGAATATTATAATTTGGAAATGTATGACGTCATTTCATTATGATTAGATAAAGTGCATGAAATCTGATCATATATATAGGACAGCAAACCATTCCTGTGTCGGTATCTGGATGTCATCAATGTACGTTCTCCTTAAAGGCCCAATATACGTAACTTCAGGGAAATTTTCGTGATTCTGAAAAATTCTGAAAAGAATTCCAGTTAATAACCATGCAAAAATAAGCCTCAAACGAAGTAAACCTGAGCGGTAACTAACAAGAAACTCTTGACAAAAAATCCAAAGAATTGAAAATAATTCAGGTGGGGCCCACTTCAACAACAAACCGAAGGTAGAAGACGGTTCGAAATGGACGCGTGTTTACAAATAGCGTGTTTCAACTGTTGCTGTACCGGTAACCGCGAAAGAATTCATCTTGAAAATTGCTGATACCAGTTAATCTTAACTAAATCTATAAATATGATAAGTTATTAGGCTTGTTTTTCGCTTCAGGTTTTGCTGAAAGTTACGTATATTGGGTCTTTAAGTTTTCTTTCTTTTCAGCAAAAACAAGTTATTTTTCTTATACTTATCAGTCTTGCTCGCCTGGATGTCAGAGATAGAGGAGTCTATCTGTGGAAGGAAACTGGAGTACCCGGAGAAAACCCACGTGGTTGGGCAGGCGACCCCATAGCTTTTCACGTCCGGTCGGGGATATGAGCCGCGGCCGCCTTGGTCCTTCTGAACATTTCATGTTTACCTTGATCAAATTCATAGGTATTATTGCTCGAAATATGATATTGTTCCCTGAAATCAGTAGGATTGCAGTCGTTGTTTATGTAATGTTACATTACGACGGATACCTTCATGTTATTCTGCCAAAATGAAGAACGGAACCACCAAAATGACACTGTCCAAAGACATTTATAACAACATGAATGCATTTTTTTTTCAGGAAAGCCTGTTTAGAGAAAAAATGCAGGATAAATGCAAATACTATTTACATAGCTAAAACGAATAGACGTAATTTGTTAACAATGCCTGTTGAGTCATAAGTCTATTGATAAGTTATCGTCATCATAGTAATTTTCGTTCTGCACGAACCACTTCCGTTTTATGCTGTCCGTGACGGAGGGTACCAGTCCTGTGCTTTCCCCGTAGAGGTCCGATAAGAAAACTAGGAAATATTTAAAAGTTACAAAACTCGAGTTATACAAATAGGATATGTAAATAATGATGACCTCATAAAAAATATTGAGATGAAAATATTGTTGGTGGACGAAGCACTTAAATCTGCACCAGATGTTCAACCTGTGGTCGCCATATTTTAAGTGAGAGCACAGCCTGTTCTTCTCTTTAAAAAAGATTTGTGTATTGAAAGTATCATTCTTTCATCTCGAAAACGAAACAGTAAATTCTTATGTGGCGAGCAGTCTGCTTTCAGTCGACGACTAAGAATTAAAAGGTATTTCCTTATAAGTCGGAAAGACTAATATCCTAAGAATTTTCTGTGGTGGTAGCAAAATCCGCTAAATAAATGACTTTGCAAATTACAGTTTCTATATATTACTTTCTACAGCAAATATTGTGAGTGTGCTAATTCATAATTTGGTTTCCATGACAGCATAAACATTTAACTATCGAAATATAAGGGAAAATAATGTATCAAGATAATAATGTATCAAGATAATAATGTATCAAGATAATAATGTATGGTAACAATAGAGTTTGATAGGATTGGACGTATTTCTTTTCCTTTTTGTTTTGCCGATATGAATTCAAATCGGTCACATGCATTAATTCTGTTTTTGGTTGTATGTAATATAGTTGCTTTCACATCAGGATGCTGTAGAAATTTGAGGGAAAATCGTTAATACAAAATAATATCAGTGCACGTTAATTCAGCTTATACAGAAAACGGGTGAGATGAAACAGACAGAAAACCTGACGGAATACAGGTTAACCTCATTCTGAGGATAAATCTTTCTCAAAAGAGGATACTCTGAATTCTCTACCAAGGAACGTTGCCAAGTGATAAACATCAAAACCTTCATCCGAGGGTTTATTTCGCCTCTTTTCTTCTAAGACAGCAAATGTAAGACGATGATAAGTTTGTATAATCTGATCATCGTCCCATCACTAAAAGTGCATACAAATAATTAATTTACATGATGTTAATTATGTATAAGTGTAAAGCAAGTATGCATATACATGTACTTTATCCAGTAATGCTGTTGTGGTATGTACTGCAGTATTGGCGATGTTTAATTATTATGAAATTACCTGTTCTGGTATAAACTTTGGATTAACTTTGTATGTATGTAATAGGGACTGTACTGTATTGAAAAAAAAAGTTGGTTAGGAGTAGCGATACAATTACGTCATCAACAACAAGCTCTCAAATCTCTGTCAACAGTCATGTGCTTCAGATTGAGACTTTCAGTTATATGAAAGCTTCCGGTCGATTATGTCCCCTGAGTGTCAGTACCCTGTTTTGCTGTCCCCGCTGTGGTTTATTGACCTTCTCTCCGGCGGCGACTTCCGGGCGTACTGCGCGTGCACGGTTCCACTTTTCTTTAAATTAACAAGTACATGCTACAATGAATGCATCAGGGGATCCACTTTAACTGAGGTGGACAATATGTACATTCATTTATGAGAAATATTTTTGTCCTTCAGTTTGCTTGTTAGTGTGTTTACTTGTTGTGATGACAATGATGACTCGGTTCTCATTTTGAGGATTGATGCTTACTTGGATGTGACCAAGATTTACATGACGGGTGTCGTCGATGAAGCAGAAGACGCTTACTCTTCCGGAACACCTGGTCTTATTCTCTTGTGCTTTTACGATAGTCTCCATGAAAATCTTTCCTTTGTTCCTAGTTTGCCCCTAGTTTAATCGATTTTGAGTTCAGATTATGGTTTTGTTGACGTTTTCGTATTCTCTGATTTATTTTTTCGTTAGAGCACAGGAATGACAAATCATCACAAATGATCCATTAAGATACAAGAAGATTAATTTTATTGGATTTAAAACCCTTTCCACTTCATAGTGTTTTCACATCAAACCGACGACCTCTGGCATCACATCTCGCCTCAATATAATGGCGATTAGTATGTGTTTGTTTCTTTAATATCAATTTTTATCTAGTACTTAACGTTATTTTTCATGGTTATTTGTTTATGAATTATATTTCATAGTTTGGCTGAAACCAGGTGGTTGCAATCTGCACATGGATTAAATGAACAGCATCCCGCCTTATTTAGATATTGAGATCATTGACTTCTAACTAAAAGTAAAATGTCGATTATGTATATTTTTTTTTTATTATTATTCAAGAAAATTTGTTTATAATTGTTATTTCATAGTTATACAACTTCGGTGGTTGCACTCTGCACGTACATTAGATAAACATTCTGCGAATTTCCGAATAGAAGACGGATTAATTTTTGTTAACAATTAAACGCCCGATTTGCTGCTGTCGAGTGCTTGAACTGTATACAACAATTTTATGAAAGCTTCCGGATCGATTGTATTCTCTGTGTATCAATACCTTACTAAATCGTCTCCATTGTAGTTAACTGGAGCCCTCGTTGGCCGCCACCGCCGAAACCGTCACTTATGTACTTTGCAGAACAATAAAACATGTTACATACATGTATATAAATACGCAATGTCCTGATTGACCTCTTATTTTTCGGAGAAAGTATTGCATAAACGCTGCCTACCTTTGAGTCATTAACATTTGTGTTATTTACAATTTCAAATAACATTTTTAACGGTTTGGTTTGATTTGGGGTGCTGCGTCCTATTAACAGCTAGGTCATTAAAGGATGACATGCGATGTTTGTGTGTGTGCTGAATGTGAGTGTATTAGGAAGACTTTTGTATGTTCTTGTAAGCATCCTTCCGACAGTTCTTATCCTTTGCCGATTTAAAGTGCTTCCACACTGAAGTATACTGTTGAAGGTCCCAAGAAGAGCATCCCACCCGGTCAAATTACACTGACGACTGGTGAACCAGTCGTTCCACTCCCATAACGCTGTTGGTTTGTCCCGGCCAAAACTTCGTCGCCTCTTACGATCATGAAATGGGGGCAGAATACTTTGCAATACCATTCCCTCCCTCACCAGAGCAGATGTTTAACATTAAATCATAAAATAAGGCATAAGTTGTCAAGCAAGTTACAAGGAAATAATAATAATAAAAAAGTGCCGATCTTAAATATTGCAGAGTCCCGGAGATTTCAGTTGGTCGTTATAAGTAGGGGGCACAAGTTGTTGCACGTGGTTCCGGCGTCTGTAGATGTTAAGTATTGAATGTCACCGAAAAGGAAAATGTTCATTAGAAGTGACAGCGATGTGTTTCCGTGTATTACAAATAACCTTGTTAAAGTCGTTTACACCCTCGTGGCTGACAATGTAAAACGTATGCCAGCCCCGCCGATCCCCGGGACTGCTTTTAAACAAAACAATAAGCCTGATCTCAGCCAGCGATAAAGGGAGACATCTACTCATCATTATGAAGAGGTACTTGATATATATAAAGCTAGTTTATTTCAAGGGCTGAATGTTCTAGTGCCTTTCTTCTTAATAGATAATAGTCAAGTACCCATTGTGCCAAATAACAATTGTTGACAAGCAACCAAAGTTGTTTTATCTATTGGACAGTAAAGATATTACAAAACTTGCAAAGTTTATTATATAATAATACTCAACACCTTAACAGTATAGGACCAAGACCATAATTGAGTTTTATTACTTATATGTTTCATTGTAACATCTAATGATATTAAAAATTCCCAAAATTTGATGTTCAGCTTTACATCTAACTTCGTCAACAGCATCTTCCTAGGAATAAACTATCAAAATGTCGTCATAGCATGTTGGTGTTTTTTTCTAGAAATAATGTCTGCATGTGCCACCATTGTGAAATATAAACTTCCGGGTCGGGGGTAGAAGTAAACACCAGACATTTCACACCGCACCAAGCCCCCAAAAAATGCACAATATATATATCTAAATGTCACAGCAAATGTTAGCATGTTTATCTTAGTATTTCAACACCAAACTTGTACACGAATTCCAAGTTCTAACAGGCATAGCATAATTTTAGATTTGCATTGATTAACCTAAATTTACATGGAGGGTGTCGTCGATGTAGCAGAAGACGCTTACTCTTCCGGAACACCTGGTCTTGTTCTCTTATTCTTTTACGAAAGTCTCCATGTAAATCTTTCTTTTGTTCCTATTTTGCCCCTTGTTTAATCGATTTTGAGTTCGGATTATGGTTTTGTTGACGCATTGGTATTCTCTGATTTATTTTACTGATACATATAATTATATTTCTATGGGTTTTAATCGTATGTACTGAATCCGGAAGCATTTAATGTGTGGGAACTGTTTTTCTGCCATTTGTCTCCAGCTCTTTAATTCAAACTCAATAGCTTGGCGTATATGTTGCGTATTCCTATTGAACTAAAGAAAATAAATACAGCGGATTTCGATTAAAAGCTTAAGTTAATTTAGAATATATATGAAATGTTTTACCTCCAAATGGCTCTAAACACCAGAGAAAGAAAACTAGATAGGATATCTCAATCAAGGTCTGTATTTGTGTAATATTTGACAACCGCCAAGGTTGAGAACGCTTTTTACAGTTTTGTAATTTTAGATCAAAATCAGCGGACTCTCATTTCTGATAACAACAGTACTTAGATGAGATGGTGAGTGGGCGAGATGTTTAGATCACAAGGGGAGATAACTAAGAATGCTGAATCATCACAAAGCTTTACTGATGAACTGGTGAGAAAAATACAACAGTAACAACCAAATATTAAAGGGGCATCCCGAAGAAGTCTACAATGAATTTCTTGAATGTACATGCTGTATGCACTACCAGATACATTTTCCTGTTATTTCAATATTCAAAATCTACTCAAAATGTCTTTATTAGCCACTTTCAAAATTGCATTTCTCAGGAAAGCCCGATAAAAATAGCGATGATCACGCGTCAAGTGACAGTGTTGTCAACCTATTTGACGAAAGGGGCCATAAGAGAGGGAACGCGTAATATATAGTTCCGATGATGAACCAGACACGTAGTCCGTGTATAACTTTATTGAATCACATTTACATTAATAATCAGACGTTAATTTTACACGATATTCATATGAAGAAATACATGTCGGCATTTCTGCATCATTTATCGACACCAGTACCTGACAGAGACCGATACAAATGGGTACAGGATACAACCATGCATCGTCAGAAACCCACACGACACTGCACTCTTACATTGTACGTTTAACAGTGTCATGTGTGTTTCCGACGAAGACAACTACAGGGCATACCTTAATTTCTATAAAAAGTTATCTTCACGAATCCTCACTTAGAACGATTTCACAAAAAGTGTACATGCATTGAAAATAAAATTAAATGATTCCGATTTTTTTTATACAACTCGAAGTCTTGAAGAGTTTTTATTCAGACTATCTTTTTATTCATCTAAAATCTTTCCAACTTTCAGCGTCAACATACTTTAACACTTACAATTATGTATCCCGTGTACTCATGTGACGCACCACGAACTAAACATGTAGAATACATGTATAATATATATATATCAATTTTGGAACTTGTCGAGAATATAATTGTCCAATACTTAATCCATTTATATATGTTATGATAGCCCCGTTTCCATTTTACTTTTTTTTTATGTTTTAAAGGTTTGTTGACATTTTCAACACAACTGCAATTTGATTTTTTTTTTAAATTAATGACTTCGCTTCGAAAATGCATATATTTTGATTCATATCAAATTCAATACCGGGGTCCAAACCCGATAATATTTATACCATCCGTATTTTATAGATTGGGTATGACAAGCATTTATTTTTCCGTGCATGATGACATGAATTTATTCATTTTGTCTAAATTGAAGCCGTATACATTATAACCTCAATCTCACCTATCAAATGCCCCCCCCCCCCCTACGGTTTATCTTATATGTGAAAAGGTCTTTCTCTTAGCAATATAATCCAATAATGCAGTTTTACTGGAATATTATAAAAGGAATATTAATAAAACACGCTTTCAAGTTTTACACACGCATGTCATGTCATGTAACAGAGGATTGAAAGAGTTATCCCCTGGGAGGCCCCAAAACCAAATCAAAACTGTGTCACCGACCGCTACTCAGAAGATAACTGTAACATGCAAACAGTTGGGCTGTTAGTTTCTCCCTTGAATGGGGCCTACTTCCCATCCCTCATTATGCTTCCGTAATATTATCCTTACATTATAGTTTGACCATTCGGTCACTTTTCGATTGGTAGTTACATGTAGGTCACGCGTATAGCCATTTTTTGTTTACCGATGTAGCTTGTTATGCGCATGCATTGTCATACGTGACGCATAAAATGTAAATGTCCAAATCGTTGATCAACAAATAGTGATTCCATTTTTTAATTTTTAATTAAAGTTTTTGTGAACATATTTAAAAAAAACACCCATTTATTTTCCACAAGATTATACATTTAATTCATATATACAATAATTTTAAATAAGCATAAAAAATATAGTTTTACCGTGATGCCTCTTTAAGTTGATAAAAGCAAAACAAAACCAGAATTACAAAGCCTCAACAAAATACCGACATGCCCATCTAGGCCACTTACATATTAACGTCCTCAAGGCGCGAACTGAGGTATTGAAAGCATAACATAGCGCACCAATTAACACACAGAGGATACCGAGTTTTCCCCTTATGCTACTAATAATACGAACGATGAGGCATATGTTTATTGCTATTTATTGTCACTTTTAAAGTCAGATATTTTTATTTGTCTGTTGGATAGCTGAACTACGTTTAGGGATGAAACAGACTTATGATTTCATGATCCCTGTTCCACAGTCAAAACATTTTACAACTATGTGTTGGAAACTATTTTCCCGTCTTGAACTTGACCAATCATTTCAGGTGAGAAAATCAAACTTGATTATGATTTGTAACCACCTTAGGTTAAAATAGGATAACCTCAACCTGGGAGTTGTGGGATTCTAAGATGCAAAACACGACACTTTGCCGAATGTTTGTCAACTTGAGACTCTTTTCCCAAAGGTTGAGGTTCCCAAATGATGACTAAATGAGATAAATATTATATGGTCAGCGGTGCTTTAGATGTGTAAATTCGGTTTGGTAGCCCTCAAGGTAGGGCGTAAATATTGTGTCTGCTGCCCCCATTGAATGATCGACTAAATATGGAATCCTATCTTTTCCATTCTCTACCCTTATGTCTCTATTGTCTCCTTTGACACGACTCATTTTAGGCCTTTAGTTGAGCGTTCGCCCCTGTGAGGAAGGCCGCGACATACCCGAGTCTCTAACAATGTTAGTCATTACTCCCTGCTTGACACTCAGTATTATGGGAGTCGAACGAATGATTCGCCCGTTGTCAGTATAATGTGAACGGTTGGGTGTTCTGCTTGGGGCCTTCGGAAGTATACTTCAGAGTGATAGCACTTTAAATCAGCAAAAGGTCAGAACTATCACAGGAAGACTTACACGAGCATACCCCAGCCTCCCAAATACACATGCTCTCAACACACACACTCATCGCGTTCACCGGGAGTTTGTCCTTAAATGATCCCCTCGCTGTTTATAGGACGTAAAAACAATCTGTTTTAAGCTAGCATCTAAAGGTAATGCCGATCGAACGACCAAAGAAATACTCAAAGGCGTAGGCAAGTATTTCATTTTGATTCCGCCTTTAACAAATTTTGATTCATATTGCCTATGAATGGCAACTGGAGGAAATGCAATACAATGTGTGTGACGTTTCGATTACAATCTATTAATTATCATCATTAGAACAAAAGCAAAAGCCAGTCTATTTTTGTGTGCGACTTTTCGATGACTGAGGCTATAGGTTTTTTTACACATTCATTACACAAAGCTTTGTGATGGATCTGGTTTGTTTTTTGTTTGTGCTTTTTTTGTGCATCTAAGGCCAATAAAGGACCGGAATTTCTGACGAAAGCCAACGACCTGTGGCCAGTACCTGCCCAAAGTAGTCCTCGAACCCGCGACCTAGTAGTAGAGGGTTGGCGATAATACAATGTATAATGTTGGATACATTAACTCTTTATGAAGTTGAGAGAGAACATATCGCTTTTTTTTTCTAATGAAAACATCGCACATAAACATCCCACTGCCTTTGCTCTATGAAACGGTATGCACATTATATGTACCAAATAAGGGGGAAATAATAAAACATATACAGTAGACCCTTGATATCTCGAACTCATATAACGCGAAAACCCCGTTTAATTCGAAGTATGTTGTTGGTCCCAGCCAAGCTTTACACTAGCATTCAAACTGCTGTAACTCGAATAACTTTCTTATGGTCCCGTCGATTTCGGGGTAACGAGGTTCAACTGTACTTTTAAGTAATTAAAGGGAGTCGAAAATGGGCATTTAAACAAGCCTTTGGCATAAATATACGTTTGAATGAGAATTTCAGCGCATTTGATTGAGATCAAATGTTAGGTTCGGAGGTGAAAAGGTCCGATCGAGATACCTGAAGCATACAATTATTTGATTTGGCCTTACGATAGCCCCATTAAAGATTCTAATCAATCGAAGGATATGGATATTGCCACGGTGTATTGTGTAAAAATAAGCCAGTTCATTACGGAAGAAGATAAGTATAGCATTGTCTCTTCGTCAGTTATCCCGAGAACCAGCGAACTAACACATACACAATCGCGGAAGTAGGATATGACTTTCCTTAGAACTGCTTGTTACCAGGAATACGAGAGGTATGATTGTGTATCATGAACATCTCACATAGCCTTCCTTATTGTCTGTTAACCCATCCTAATGCTATCTATTATCATCTTCATTACAAATATTAAAGAAATGAACTTGACGTGAATACAGCTTTGAATTATTTGTCGAAGTAGTTTCCTTATATTGAGGTTAATAATCTGACTGTTTTTAAGTGTTCCCAGACAAAATATAAAGATTTTAGAACCATGGTATATACTTTCTATATAAGACTTTTAAACAATCAATCAACCTTCTGTGCCGAAACAATTGTCACCGTTTGTTATTTTGGAATTGTTTCATGGTGTTATGAGAATATTGATCAATATAGATCTTAAGGAGAAAAGAGTTCAAAGCATATCCAGGCAATATTTCTTCACACGAAGATATTTCGGCTGTGCATAAAATACCGTAAAACGTTTCATCTAGTACACGGATTGTTTCGTCTTCTACATTGCTTATGCTAAAGAAGAATATACAAAAGAATGGAAATTAAACTCGACTCTCAGCACTGAAGTGTAGTGTAGTGATGTGTAAGGTTTCCTCTCTTGAGAAAAACATAACAGATATTGAACAGGTTTAACAGGTTATTTTACGAAGTTTGCTATCTCGCAGAGTATACTTCATCATCTCGAAGAGTTAGCTTCATCATCTCAAAGAGTTTGCTTCATCGTCTCGCAGACTAGCTACAAAGCTCAACAAACTAAATTATATTGAATTTGTGCTGGTAAATACCAACCACAATATGATTTTGTATGGTGAATCCGGAGCTCCGACTCGTTTGACGGATGTAGTATAGCAAAGAAGACTTTAGTGCCTTATATTTGGAGGTGACAAAATTTTCATCTTTGACCATATAAAGAAACAAAATCAGACGATACCATGATCGGAACGCGAAATCAATTAACCTAGAGGCAAAATAGAAACAAAGGAACGATTTACACAGAGACTCTCGCAAAAGCACAAGAGAATAAGAGCAGGTGCTCAGGAGGAGTAAGCGTCTTTTGCTTTATCGACGACACCCGCCATGTAAATCTTGCTCACATCCAGGTTAGCATCAATCCTCAAAATGAGAACCGAATCATCCGAGTCATATAAAGATGACGTAACACACATATAGTGTACCTTTTAAATGTTATGTTGTTTAAGATTGTTTAAATTATTCAAATAAAATTTTGTTGTATACCGGCTATGTACAACTAATTACATTGCAGTCAAAACAATAAATGAAAAAAATGGCATATCCTCTACACTTTAAAGGTGTGATAATAACACGGTTTTTTTTTACAAATCTCAGTAAAATTTGTAAGATAAAATCACACAGACATAATTTATTTGGCTTTTGCACTTGTCAACTATATGTCAATGTCTAAAGTTACAAGTTAATGACTATGAAGATTTATTAGTCACCATCATAATTATACAGGGAAATTTCTATTGTTGTACCTTTATGCGAAATTAAGGTCGATACTTGAATTTTGCTCATTAGTGTGCACTACTATCCCAATTTTAAATTTGGAAAAGTAATTGATTGGGGTTTATTTAGATTAACATTGTAAGCTTCAGCGATGTATTTCAAGGTGCGTTTTCTTCCATAGCATCTGGTTTCCGATATATTAGATATTGTTTGTATTTTGCCTTAGTGTTGGCAATAGTGAGTTCGAGTTACGGTTTTGTTGAAACTTCGCTATTTCTTTGATATTTTCTTTCCATTCTAGGTTCAAGTTGTGTTGACGGTTCGGCAGTCTTTTGAAACATTTTTGTCCTAGGTTTTCTCGTGTGAGATATATTCCTTGTCGAAATTGGCTTTCCAACAAGGAGACAAGGAAAACCAATGGTAATTTGGTGATAATACGGAAGTTCATCTAAATGCTATGCGGTATCCGGTATATCCTCTCCGGAATGTGCCGCTTTTGTTATTAACGTCCTGTTCATCTGTTCAATATTAATAGATTGCTTATTGTTCATTTTGATCAATCAAACTGTTAGTATTGTTGTTTTTGTGGGAGCATCTCAAATTTTATTTGATTGCATGACATTACAACAAAGTTTTATTGACAATACTATTATACTTCAAATGATTGGGCAACAGAATCAGACTGAAAGTCCTCTAAGTATAAAGTATGCGGGCAATATATGTTTAATAAATTATATCGTAATTGATCATGCCCTATTCGGACAAACACCAACATATAATAATGCACAAGATATAACAAAGCCCTTATTAACAATGAAAACGACACCCCTACCCTCTCAGACAAACGAGGGGTTTTAATCCGCCATATGTAAAACTAATAATAGCTTTAGTAGCTTCATGGCTTATATGTGTCGCTCTTCATGGTGTAGATTTTTTTTGTATCCTTGTGTGATATAAAAATGGACGTTTTTGAGTATGTTTATTGGTTTGCTTACTTGTGATTGAGAATGATGACTCGGTGCGCATTTTTAGTACTTGACGTTGACTTCGACTAAGGCTTACAGAATATTAATATGCCACAGGATGAAGTTCTATTTTTGTTCAAAATATATTAAATACAAAAACATATTAATACAATTTATTATATATCTATAAATTTCCAAAATACTATAAAGGTTTTTAATTTCCTTATTTTATTTTATTTCATTCTAGAATAACGAAAAAATAGTACACAACAGTGCGCCATGATATCGGACCGAAACTTCTATCATCACTAGTGATGATATAAGCATTTATGATATTAGTTTTATCAAGCTGATATTTTCTGATATTTTACTGGTAAAAATGTAATAAATCAATGTAATGCTACGGTGAACTTACCTCATGAAATAATCAAGTCCAAGTGTCAGTTGCGTTTGACTATTCTTCTTTCGTCGGTTTATTTGGCTATTTTAAAGATATTGAAACTAGATGGCGATGTCGATAAAGAGAGAAAAAAAAATAGACAAAACCGAAGCTTTAACAAAATCATAATCCAAGCTCAAAAACGATTAAACCAGGAGCAAAATATGAACAAGGGAAATATTTGATGGGAAACAATGATAAACGTTTGATGATAAAAAGAAGCTGCCATTCGTTTCCCTTGATATAGATTTTCCATACACGTTTAGAATTTTTCATTTTGCTCGCCTCTCTTATGAACTGAAACTTAAAAAATCTATAATTTCCATTACATGTATTATAATATCTAAATGATTTGAGCCCATGTTCATAAGCCTATCCTCATGATCATGTCTGCATTGGCTTCTCAAATCTAATTTCTTGTTCCAATTATGAATTAATGAAACAAAGGATGGGTGTCTGTAAGGCCCCTTTTATGGGCCCCGATATATTCGGATTTTTACTTTCTTGATCTATCAAGTATGTCCTTTGCCATTACATTCGGGAAAAGATAAAAGTTCGACCGAAAGTAGGGTTTTGGGGGTACCAAAGGGGTATAGTAAACTTTAAATACG
Source organism: Mimachlamys varia (assembly GCA_947623455.1). Lineage (NCBI taxonomy): Eukaryota > Metazoa > Mollusca > Bivalvia > Pectinida > Pectinidae > Mimachlamys > Mimachlamys varia. Next base: position 35,625,665 of record OX392540.1, read on the forward strand.
AGATGCTGTCTTCAACAGGCTTATGTAACAAAATGAAAAATAACTGAAATTCAATCTTGCTTTAAAATAATTTATTTAAGATGGAGTATTAAGCCAGGGGGGGGGGGGGTGCAGATTATCTTCAAGTTAGAAAGTGTTTTGGTTTCTCAATCTTTTCTTGTTTAAGTTATATTTAGAAATACATGAAATAAAAATTCACTACACACCTTCTTTTTGTTTTATACTAAGTTATGGTACCTGGACTCGTCTCAAATTTAACGATTTCGAATATCCTAATTGATACTATGATGCGATGTGTAAAATCTACTTTCTGTGAAAGTTATATATACCGATATGACCTGTTGTGGATGAGATAAGAAAACGGTATTTTAGCCACTAGATCGGACAACTGAATTATACCTGTCCCCGTGTACCAAGGTAGGTTTGGTGACAACTGAAGTATACCTGTACCCGTGTACCTAGGTAGGTTTGGTGACAACTGAATTATTACCGTACCCGTGTACCTAGGTAGGCTTGGTGACAACTGAATTATACCCGTACCCGTGTATCTAGGTAGGTTTGGTGACAACTGAATCATACCCGTACCCGTGTACCTAGGTAGGTTTGGTGACAACTGAATTATACCCGTACCCGTGTACCTAGGTAGGTTTGGTGACAACTGAATTATACCTGTACCCGTGTACCTAGGTAGGTTTGGTGACCACTGAATTATACCCGTACCCGTGTATCTAGGTAGGTTTGGTGACAACTGAATCATACCCGTACCCGTGTACCTAGGTAGGTTTGGTGACAACTGAATTATACCTGTACCCGTGTTCCTAGGTAGGTTTGGTGACAACTGAATTATACCCGCACCCGTGTACCTAGGTAGGTTTGGTGACAACTGAATTATACCTGTACCCGTGTACCAAGGTAGGTTTAATGACAACTGAAGTATACCCGTAATCGTGTACCTAGGTAGGTTTAATGACAACTAAATTATACCTGTACCCGTGTATCTAGGTAGGTTTGGTGACAACTGAATTATACCTGTACCCGTGTATCTAGGTAGGTTTGGTGACAACTGAATTATACCTGTACCCGTGTATCTAGGTAGGTTTGGTGACAAATGAATTATACCCGTAGCCGTGTATCTAGGTAGGTATGGTGACAACATAATTATACCCGTACCCGTGTACCTAGGTAGGTTTGGTGACGACTGAATTATACCCGTACCCATGTATCTAGGTAGGTATGGTGACAACTGAATTATACCCGTAACCGTGTACCTAGGTAGGTTTGGTGACAACTGAATTATACCCGTACCCGTGTACCTAGGTAGGTTTGGTGACAAATGAATTATACCTGTACCCGTGTACCTAGGTAGGTTTGGTGACAAATGAATTATACCTGTACCCGTGTACCTAGGTAGGTTTGGTGACGATTGAATTATACCTGTACCCGTGTACCTAGGTAGGTTTGGTGACAACTGAATTATACCTGTACCCGTGTTCCTAGGTAGGTTTGGTGACAACTGAATTATACCTGTACCCGTGTTCCTAGGTAGGTTTGGTGACCACTGAATTATACCCGTACCCGTGTTCTTAGGTAGGTTTGGTGACAACTGAATTATACCCGTATCCGTGTTCCTAGGTAGGTTTGGTGACCACTGAATTATACCCGTACCCGTGTTCCTAGGTAGGTTTGGTGACCACTGAATTATACCCGTACCCGTGTTCCTAGGTAGGTTTGGTGACCACTGAATTATACCCGTACCCGTGTTCCTAGGTAGGTTTGGTGACAACTGAATAATACCCGTATCCGTGTTCCTAGGTAGGTTTGGTGACCACTGAATTATCCCTGTACCCGTGTTCCTAGGTAGGTTTGGTGACGACTGAATTATACCTGTACCCGTGTACCTAGGTAGGTTTGGTGACCACTGAATTATACCTGTACCCGTGTACCTAGGTAGGTTTGGTGACAACTGAATTATACCTGTACCCGTGTTCCTAGGTAGGTTTGGTGACAGCTGAATAATACCCGTATCCGTGTTCCTAGGTAGGTTTGGTGACCACTGAATTATACCTGTACCCGTGTACCTAGGTAGGTTTGGTGACGACTGAATTATACCCGTACCCGTGTACCTAGGTAGGTTTGGTGACAAATGAATTATACCTGTACCCGTGTACCTAGGTAGATTTGGTGACAACTGAATTATACCTGTACCCGTGTACCTAGGTAGGTTTGGTGACAACTGAATTATACCCGTACCCGTGTACCTAGGTAGGTTTGGTGACAACTGAATTATACCCGTAATCGTGTACCTAGGTAGGTTTGGTGACAACTGAATTATACCTGTAATCGTGTACCTAGGTAGGTTTGGTGACGACTGAATTATACCTGTAATCGTGTACCTAGGTAGGTTTGGTGACGACTGAATTATACCTGTACCCGTGTACCTAGGTAGGTTTAATGACAACTGAATTATACCTGTAACCGTGTACCTAGGTAGATTTGATGACAATTGAATTATACCTGTACCCGTGTACCTAGGTAGGTTTGGTGACAACTGAATCATACCCGTACCCGTGTACCTAGGTAGGTTTGGTGACAACTGAATTATACCTGTACCCGTGTACCTAGGTAGGTTTGGTGACAACTGAATTATACCTGTACCCGTGTACCTAGGTAGGTTTGGTGACAACTGAATTATACCCGTACCCGTGTACCTAGGTAGGTTTGGTGACACCTGAATTATACCCGTACCCGTGTACCTAGGTAGGTTTAATGACAACTGAATTATACCTGTAACCGTGTACCTAGGTAGATTTGATGACAATTGAATTATACCTGTACCCGTGTACCTAGGTAGGTTTGGTGACAACTGAATCATACCCGTACCCGTGTACCTAGGTAGGTTTGGTGACAACTGAATCATACCCGTACCCGTGTACCTAGGTAGGTTTGGTGACAACTGAATTATACCTGTACCCGTGTACCTAGGTAGGTTTGGTGACAACTGAATTATACCTGTACCCGTGTACCTAGGTAGGTTTGATGACAATTGAATTATACCTGTACCCGTGTACCTAGGTAGGTTTGGTGACAACTGAATTATACCTGTACCCGTGTACCTAGGTAGGTTTGGTGACAACTGAATCATACCTGTACCCGTGTACCTAGGTAGGTTTGGTGACAACTGAATTATACCTGTACCCGTGTACCTAGGTAGGTTTGATGACAATTGAATTATACCTGTACCCGTGTACCTAGGTAGGTATGGTGACAACTGAATCATACCCGTACCCGTGTACCTAGGTAGGTTTGGTGACAACTGAATTATACCTGTACCCGTGTACCTAGGTAGGTTTGGTGACAACTGAATTATACCTGTACCCGTGTACCTAGGTAGGTTTGGTGACAACTGAATTATACCTGTACCCGTGTACCTAGGTAGGTATGGTGACAACTGAATTATACCTGTACCCGTGTACCTAGGTAGGTTTGGTGACGACTGAATCATACCCGTACCCATGTACCTATGTAAGTTTGGTGACAACTGAATTATTAAGATAATGGTATTAAACACACTTACATATTAAGAAAGTGAAAAATCAATAACACTATGTACAGCATTATTGTCAAATGAAAGTTTGTTTCGGTTATACATATTTTGTTTCGTTTGGTGTTTCACTCGAACAATATCAACAAGTAGATTCTATATTTCGCTATTTATCCCCCCCCCCCCGCCCCCCCCCCCCCCCCCCCCCCCCAATATTTCATTAAAAAGGTCATTTAAAAAATACAGTAAAACTGTCTCATCACCTCGGCTGTCGATGTGAAAGTACTACTTGAGATTTCTGAAGTTCACTTTAACATTCTGATCACGTGATTGTTTGACAAGTCACGTGACTGGATATTCTGTTGTGTGGGTGTAAAGCTATGTAGAAGTCTTATGTTATACTTATACACATCGATATCCTACGTTTAAATGTACGTAACACCTCGTCTTTTGCTTTGTCATTTCCCTGAACATGTGGACGGTGTTTTCCAAAATCATTTCTTGTGTTGGTTGATTGTATAGTTAACCAATGAAATTGTTTAAAATTTTGAGCATGCTTTCGTGTATACCGGCATTTCAGAAATATTTTGCCTCCATTAAGCTGTTTCTTCCGCAATAAAATATTAAATACATAATTATGTTGCAACAGTGTTGTTATCCGTGATAATTGATTAATTTCAAATGAATACAACGTACATGCATATTAATTAAAACGTAGAATCCAGGTAACCATGGTGGAATCCTAAGTCCACATAGTTGGCAATCAGATGTGTTTGGTTGGTCTCAGGTAAACTCACTAGGCTGAAAAAAGACCTCCGACTTAAAAGCGTGGGGACTTTAATGTTAGGCGACCAACATATTCTTTTGCTGCACATCGAAAGATCAGATGAGTCTCCCAGTGTCGTTCACAATGTGATGCAAACTAAGCTGTTAAGACCTATACCGGAGTGTACATAGCAGAAAAGATCGTCTCTCCTAGAGTACTGAAGATGGAAGTATGCAGTTACATGTAGTGTTTGATATACATATATGTATTATATAGTCTATTATAATACAATATAGAATGAGGTAACTGTTGTAGTCGGTATTTCTGCTCCGTCATTATTTAAAGAGGTTTCGCCTATTTACTTTCAGTACACCTGGAATATACAATATCGTAACCAATCATACCGCTCATTGCACCTGGTGGATGATACACTTTACAGCTGCTGACGAACAAACTTACAGCACAGGGATTCTAGAGATGCTGGTTGATGAAGATTAAGGGCAAGTTTTATGGTCGCCTTCTTGGTCTCATCGAGAAACATCCTGTATTTTTTGTTGATTAACAGATGGACGTTTTTGAGTATGCTCATTAGTGTATTTACTTGTTGTGATTAACAATGATACTCTGTTCTGACTTTGAGGACATGGTATTTACGTGGATATGACAAAGATTCAAAAGGCGGATGTCGTCGCTGAAGCAGAAGACGCTTACTCTTGTACTTTTAAAAGGGTATCCATATAAATCTTTCCTTTGTTCATTATTTTGCCTCTAGTTTAATCAATTTGGAGTTCGGAATATGGTTTTGTTGATGCTTTGGTATTTTCTTATTTATTGCTACATCTGTTTTGTCGTTTCATTGACATAAAAACCCAGAGAATATCGAAACGTCAACAAAACCATAATCTGAACTCAAAATCGAATAAACGTCGGGCTTAAAAAACTCCATTAGGCTCTTGATGATCAAAGACAGCGACATGGAGAAGCTGATTGGCTTTGAAAGCAGGCGTGATTTCTCCTTATCTTCAAAGGATAGGAACAAACCTAGCGATTGGCTAGGTCTCGAACTGCTACCTATAAAACCTGGTTTATTAATCACATTTTCATGATACATTCTAGGGGAGCAGAAGTTTTGAGTTGCCGTTATATTCCTATTTTTATGGAAGAAGGGACGCAACCCCTATCAAAAATCCATGCAGAAATATACCGACCAATATATAGAGCTAAAACTTTTCACATTCATTTCTGAATGGAAACCAAACCGTATGGGAACCTCATGGAAAGCATCAGAAGTGTGTGGGGGGTGGGGGACATTATCACATACTTACCTTTATGGTCAGTGCTACGTAGATTGCTAATACCAACTACTGCTTTTGTCAGTTGATTTTCAGGAGGTATTACTTAAGTGAATATCCTCATTACATTTTGTTTACAGTTTATTAATGGTACTAAATTTGAAATGCTGTGGAAAAATTGGGTCAACATTGATGCTCAGAAATATGTTTTATGACAAAAACTCTTGTTTTTCTTATCAAAAATGATGTGTGATTCATGAAATTTTTTTTTTTCTCAAAAATCTTGCTGGTTGAAAAGTTTTCACAAATAAGAAAAGTCTCACAATAGTAATTGTTACGGTGTTTTTTATTCTTTAATGGTTATATCTGTGACCTCAGTTTGAAAATGTGTCTCGATATTCGCTCTCCACCCTTAGAATATATCACCCAACCGCCCAGCTAATTTCAGTTGGCATTTATTATTGTCTTTGCCCATTGGTATTCATATTACCCAGTGTTTATATTAACCATTATCGGAGTTTTCGTCTCATAACAATTTAACACATTTTTGATTAATTAGAATTTTCCCCAATACTGTATTTATCGTGTATGCTTGTACGAAGAATAGACCAGCCATCGCCCGGGAGGTGTAAGCGATATTTAACGTATCAATCATGACGTCACCAATCTGTCCATTGCATTCATAGCATGTATAAATGAAATGATAGTTATAGCAAAATGAAGGCACACGGCTGTCTGTTTGATTGGTATCGAATGAAATACATCTGAGTAGGCCGATACATGGGACTTTGAAAATTACAGGTGAGCGACATCCGACTTCAAAGACAGTCGATCATAATTTTACCATTTGGCGACCGCGATAATGTGTTGATGTACATCATAGGACCAGCATCATCAGTCGATCCCGAGGTGGTCATATTGACTCTTTGTTTAGGCTGTGGCATGTTTCAAAGTTTTAATTTTGAGAACTTGATGACTCGGTTTTCATTTTGAGGACTTGATGTGATAAAGACTTGCATGGCGGGTGTTCTCAGAAGACGCTTACTCTTCCGGAACACCTGGTCTTTTTCTCTTGTACTTTTACCAGGGCATCCATGTAAATCTTTCCTTTGTTCATATTTTGCCTCTAGTTTCCTCGATTTTGAGTTAAAGAATTTCGATTATGGTTTTGTTGACGCTCTGGTATTCTTGGATTTTCGTTGTTGTTGTAGAGAACAAACATGAATGTAACTCACGGAGATGCCGAAAGGATTTACAAAAGACACACGAGAATAGCGCCTTCATAATTAAGAATATTATACAGCCGAGCCCAATAATAGATTATTATTGGTGGTAGGGTGGTGCAGTGGATAGCGCACTTGCCTTTCACCAAGGCGGCCGGGGTTCGATTCCCCGATCGGACGTGAAAAGGTACGGGGTCACCTGCCCGACCACGTGGGTTTTCTCCGGGTACTCTGGTTTCCTCCCACAATAAGACCCCTCGCGCGCTAACATCCGGGCCAACACGAGTGATTAATATAAGTTGTATAGCTCGTTTCATAATTGTTGTAAAATAAATAAAGTTTATATATTTACATAATAGATTAAACTGCCCAATAAAGCTGATTTGCTCATCTAGGACTTGTCAGTGATACTAAAAAGGGCATAGAATGTGAAGCCTAGGATGCTTTATATATCTAAAATTCAAGCTATGTTTGAGATGTTTATGTACCTTACAGGGAGAGCTTGTATAGGCCTTACCTGTTAATCAATCCCTTTAAATCATATTGATTTGATAAAATATTTTGAAATGAAAGCCTAGGAGGCATTTGAGGGAACAAAAGAAATGTCCAAATCCAGAAAGTGAGGAAATGAAAGGGCAGAAGAGCATCGATATCAAAATTCCCTTCCTTGAATGAAAACCAAAATAAAACATTGAATGCTTATAAATCGACCTGACCATAGCATTGTCCGTTTATTTATTTCTTATATTTCACAGTAATCTTCAGACCGACGTAGAGGTGTCTTACGGAATCTTTTTTTTTGTTTTGAAAACTAATCAGTGTCTGAAAATAAAAAAGTAATACATATTTACATAGTTTACGGTGATGCGATTTCGAATTCAAATCAAAGTTTAGCAAATATTTTATTAAATCATATTTAAATCTCGATTCAAATCATGTTGTTTCTATGCAAAACAATACCTAATTTTAATTGTGTATAACAAAAAAGCATTAAACATAAATCGGTTTGATTTGTTTTGATTTAAGTCCGATTAACATGCAGGGTCTTGAGTAAAACTTTTGAGTACCCGGAGAAAAAACATCGTCCTACGGTCAGTACCTGGCAACTGCCCCACGTTGGGTTTCGAACTCGCAACACAAAGGTGTAGGGCTAGTGGTAGAATATCGGGACACCTTAATTACTCCACAGGCACTTGTGGCCAGGAGAATAACCATTTACATGTATATATAATATAGAGATAATAAATCGAAATATGAATAATTGAAATAAAATATAAAAACTAAATTTTCCAATTTTCTTTTTATGTTATTAATAATCTAAAACCACAATGAAAATAACTGCCAAATTTCAGCTTGATACGACACTGCTCCTTTTCAGTGTTTGATTTGTTGTGAAATGTAACCGCTTGACGTATCAAGCTGAAATAATTTAATTATTAATATATCGCTGTATTATCTATAAATGTATATACATGTAGATTGTTATTCTCCTGGCCACAGGTACCTGTGAATTACTCGGCCACCACGGCCCCCATTTGTTTAAACTTAAAAAATTAGACTTAAAATATGTGAACAAAATATTTCAAGAATATAATTCTAAGCGATCTTGTCGACGAGTTTTCCCGTCTGTTTGTTAACTGTGATATTGATCTGCCATGTTAAGTTAATGGAACGGTTAGTCATAGCTTGCAATATAGTAATCAAAGGGCAGTTAACTCTAATTCTTCATTTTTCATGCTTATTCCGTGATTTATATACCTGAATCCGGATACTATTAACCAGCTATGACATATAATAACTCGATGGAGCACAAAGCTGTTCTGTGATTTGTTTTCACTTTAAACAAGCGATAATTGGACAGGAATAAAGATGGCATTAGATTAAAAACAGATATTTTGTAGTTACATTTTTTGGAGCTGGTAACAGTCTGCTACATTACACTCATTCCCATCACAGCATTCCGAACATAAAGGTGTGTCCAGTCGTCTGGCTAAATCTCGCCCCGTGTTTTGGACGGTCGTTGGGTTTCTGCATAGCTTAAACATATAGGTGTAAGATTGTTTTATCCGTGCTTAAATATATCAAATTTTCTATAATTTCCAGGTTTATGTTTTTTATGATATTTCAATTCCAGCAATATTTAATGAAGAAAATTGAAAGATATGTACGTAGCATCTCATCAGTGATACAAGTAGACATATCGAATGCATTCAATGGAAATCACACCAATCGCGAGGCAGCATAAAGGTAAATTCGACATGCTTTCGAGCAAAGTGTAGCTCCTTTGTAATTTGAAAAACTTTGAATTCAGTCTAATGTTTGCCAATCCAAAAGATGACTAGCATTCAGAGTTCTTGTATTCATTTTTCAAGACATTTTCCATGAGATCATTTAGGTTTTAAAGTTAAGGATACATTTTACTTGTGTTTGTTTTGATTGCAATCTATGGCTGTAACTACTAATAACAATAAACATACGTGTATCTATAATAATAAACCTACGTGTTTTTCTCTGCATCCAAGCATATACCGAATGTTTCCACCGACGACGTTTATTTCACTGTAACACACCTGAAAAAACACAATAACACAAATTAATACACTATCATATACTGGTAAATACCAATATGTTCATTAGTATGTCTTATTGAGAATGAGAGTGTACCTGAGCTCTCACTTTCAGGGCGTGACAGTCACAAGGATGCGACATAAATTAAGATGGCGGAACGTTTGCCATGTTTAACTTCAATTGACTGACAAAAGCTAATTCCTAATTACGTTGTACTCGGTCAAGGGGAGGAGCCTCACTAATACCATGCCTCATGCACCGGCCTTCCGCTGTCATTGGATGGCGGTATTCCTCTAAATATAGGCATACAAAATCCAAATCTATTATTGCTATGCAGAAATGTGGCAGGATAGCTGACCAGATCTTTAAAACATGGAAATTTCGCGGGGGATGTTTATCTAAACACCCTCAGGTTAGGTCCAAAACTAGCTGAAGCAAATGTTCAGGTCTCCGTGGTCGTAGACTTTAGTATAACGTCGACAGAGTGGATTGTACAGACCGGGAGTGTGTACCAGTAGATGTGTCAATAGTAGTCTTAGACTAGTGGTATGACGTCGACAGAGTGGGAGGTACAGACCGGGAGTGTGCACCAGTAGATGTGTCAATAGTAGTCTTAGACTAATGGTATGACATCGACAGAGTGGAAGGTACAGACCAGGAGTGTGTACCAGTAGATGTGTCAATAGTAGTCTTAGACTAACGGTATGACATTGACAGAGTGGGAGGTACAGACCGGGAGTGTACACCAGTAGATGTGTCAATAGTTGTCTTAGACTAGTGGTATGACATCGACAGAGTGGGAGGTACAGACCGGGAGTGTGTACCAGTAGATGTGTCAATAGTTGTCTTAGACTAATGGTATGACATCGACAGAGTGGGAGGTACAGACCGGGAGTGTGTACCAGTAGATGTGTCAATAGTAGTCTTAGACTAATGGTATGACGTCGACAGAGTGGGAGGTACAGACCGGGAGTGTGTACTAGTAGATGTGTCAATAGTAGTCTTAGACTAACGGTATGACATCGACAGAGTGGGAGGTACAGACCGGGAGTGTGTACCAGTAGATGTGTCAATAGTTGTCTTAGACTAATGGTATGACATTGACAGAGAGGGAGGTACAGACCGGGAGTGTGTACCAGTATATGTGTCAATAGTAGTCTTAGACTAATGGTATGACATTGACAGAGAGGGAGGTACAGACCGGGAGTGTGTACCAGTAAATGTGTCAATAGTAGTCTTAGACTAATGGTATAACGTCGACAGAGTTGGAGGTACAGACCGGGAGTGTGTACCAGTAGATGTGTCAATAGTAGTCTTAGACTAATGGTAAGACGTCGACAGAGTGGGAGGTACAGACCGGGAGTGTGTACCAGTAGATGTGTCAATAGTAGTCTTAGACTAACGGTATGACGTCGACAGAGTGGGAGGTACAGACCGGGAGTGTGTACCAGTAGATGTGTCAATAGTAGTCTTAGACTTATGGTATGACATCGACAGAGTGGGAGGTACAGACCGGGAGTGTGTACCAGTAGATGTGTCAATAGTAGTCTTAGACTAACGGTATGACATCGACAGAGTGGGAGGTACAGACCGGGAGTGTATACCTTTAGATGTGTCAATAGTAGTCTTAGACTGATGGTATGACATTGACAGAGTGGGAGGTACAGACCGGGAGTGTGTACCAGTAGATGTGTCAATATTAGTCTTAGACTGATGGTATGACATCGACAGAGTGGGAGGTACAGAATGGGAGTGTATACCTTTAGATGTGTCAATAGTAGTCTTAGACTGATGGTATGACATTGACAGAGTGGGAGGTACAGACCGGGAGTGTGTACCAGTAGATGTGTCAATATTAGTCTTAGACTGATGGTATGACATCGACAGAGTGGGAGGTACAGAATGGGAGTATATACAAATAGCACCAGTTAATGTGTCAATAGTAGTCTGTATTTATAAAAGACTTACCTCCGTAGCTCCACATGTTGTAATGTGTTTACAGTCCTCCGCCGAGGCGACAGGTTGTGGACATTGGCGACACCGTACAGTGTTTACTAAATGTCATAGATTCAACGGAAAGAAAACATAGATTATAATAAGCAAATCGATAACTGACACAAAAGTATTAACAATTAAACAAATAACATATCTATGTTGACTTTCATCGTCGTAATCATCATCGTCGTCATCGCCGTCGTCAATATACAATGTATACGCTAAAGGTAATAAAAGAGAATACAAAAGCGTTACCCAAACCATAGATCGAACTTGGAATCGATTTAAATAGAGACAAAATATAAACAAGGAAACCCATTGAAAACGAGCAAGCGTTCCAAAAGAGTTCACATTTTCCCCTTCATCGCTGACATCCGTAATGTAAATCTATTTAGAGCAAGCCATATAATAATGATGTAAATACTATAGGTAGGGAGAAGCAGGGGTGTTACTAACAAGAAAGGGAAGGAAAGTCCACGATCGGAAAATTGAAATCATCACGTTAATTGTAAAGCTTAGTAGCAAACTGTCCAGTTTCACTATAATTTAAGTAAAGATAGGTATAAACAGCTGATGAAGAAGAATCGGTTTATTACCTTGATTTCAAGTTCAGAAGGGTGCATACGATTGACTTGGTAAGCAAACATAATTCAAACTGTCAGAAGTATTTGAGAGAATAAGTCTTCATAATTTGTTTCCACCTGAAAACAAATTAATGATGACGTTTGTATGACATCTATGATGTAGTTGTCGATATCAACGAAATCAGATCATAATAGGCTTTTTTTCAAGATGGATTTCAACAATGCTTTGAACATAGATGTAGTAAAACTTGTTTTTTTGCAAATGGTAAAAAGTAGATATTGTAGATTAAATTCTCAGATAAATGCATTTGATGTTGAACTTTTATTCAATTGGGGGAATAATAGGAAAAAAATCAATTGACACTTGCAAAACATTTGCCAGAAGTTTAGACAGGTTGAAGTTTGTGATAGACAAGAGAGAATGACATCTTCAACACATCATAAAATGAAACAATAAAATTGTACGATAATACTCTTTAATCTAATATATCATATTTTCATTAAAAATGTTTTCTTTTTTTTATCATGTCGAAAAGTTGGGACATGTGTCTTGTAACACCCTGTACCATCATGCTCATCATGCTGATGAAAATATGAATAATTGTTGTACGGTTTTCGAATGACCGTTGACCCTTAGGCACCGATATAGACGACTACGATGATGATGATGATGATGATGATGATGATGATGATGACGCGACGAAGACGATGGCTAATTCATAAAACTATGAATAGTTACAAAGATGAATTCTAATATGAACAAAAAAAAAGTGCAATATTATCGAAATGTCACCCTATTGCTTTGTACGGAAAACTACGAAAAAAATCATGTTTATATGACACGTATAACTCATACTTGGATTTTGGCCACAGAGGTACCCGTTGCATAGTCTAGTTGAGTTTGAGGTATTGCAACACTGTGCACATTCTACAAGGTCTCTCTTCCCTGTTGCTGACGAGAGTTGTAACATTAAATCACAAACCTAAAAGCAAAACAAAAGAGCACTAAAACATGGAAAACCAACACAATACATACAAATAATGTCAGCAAAAATCGTAACAGCTTTTTCAAATGATGAATAAAAGAAAGAAATTATATAGAAAAGAACAATGACACGACCTCAAGTGTTCCGTTAGGGTAAGTTCGTAAAAATCTGAGGTTTGTGGAAACAGTAATTCGGGTCAACCGTACAGTCATTGGTTTTTGTATGATTACTTATTTCCCTGCCAAACACTGGTTAACACTTGTATGAACAGTTATCTCCCTTTTCACGTAGCTGTAACAGTATTAAAGCTGGGTAAAGAGCGTTTCTTTGACAGTGTATTCTTTTGATCAGCGTCTTAAAAAGACGTTCAATGAATCAATGATCTTGAATTTCATATGATTCCATGTGTTCCCGTTTTATTTAGTTCCTCAACATTTTCCACACTTACTGGCTGAACTAGCTTGAAAATGTACACGTGGTTTTGGATAAAAATAAATTTACATTAAACAATATGTATCAAATAAATGTACCACAGGGACTAGGCACGGACCTTTATCACTTTGAAATGATTGTCAGATAATCATTTTACCTCTCTCGAATATAACACTTTCCACTACTATATATCTTTGACAAGGGAAAGAACTAGCCTGAACTAGAAAATCAACCTATTTTCACTCTAAGCTTGTTTTCGTCACTGAATGAAGTCCATTTTTTACATGCATGCCTTGTGGGGGTTTATTAGAGAGAGGTTAAATACTAATCTGACTATATTTCATAGTTACGTGCCTAGCCCCTGTGAGGAAAACTCAGTAGGGCATCTGTTATTTCAAATGTATAATCGCGTATGGCACCACTTGCACTATGGCAACGCATTGTTTACAGTTTTGTTCATCTTTGGGACTTTGTTTGAAAATATAAACAATATGTTCCAAATGCATATCTATGAAATTCATCAGAATGGGGAAAATAATATTTTCTCTCTGTCAAAAATGCAAAACAGTATTGAAGTTTCAGCTTTTAAGCTCAAATGGTTTAACTTTTAATCACTGTGTGCTTACTTTGTATCCGATTGAAATTAAAGTATTCTTACCGTTTTAGACCGACATCCCGCGTTAAGAATGATATTCATTCTATCATCGATAATCTTTTCCAAATAACACTTCTGAAAGTAAGAGAACAGACATGAGAGGGAACACGGGTAAATTCAAAAACCGGCTTCTCCGGTTATTTATAATTTACCCGTTTTCCATTGTAGATATACCCGGATAACCTAAACAAAATAGAAAGTTAATCCTTATATTAACAGTATATTTCTGTGAAATGTTAGGAACTATTTTGTTCATTATGGTCCATCTTCGGACACAAATTTCATTTCAAACCTAATGTAACTGCATGAAAGTTGCAAAAATAGTTGTTAGCTCCACCCACGTTTTTGTTGATGACGTCACACAATTGTCTTTCAAACTGGAGGATTTGCATAGCTCCGCCCACATGTATTGTTGTCGACGTCATAGAAATTTGGCACGTGTTTAAGTACAGTTATCAAGTGATAATGATAGTCTGTGGAACAATGGTTATCGAGCGAATGTCAGTGTAGACTGTAAGTATTAACGTATAACAGAATAATCACTGTTCTTTACATAGATTTCGTAACACACACATGTGCTGCACCTTTTTGATTAGTAATATATACAGTATGCCGAAAAATGAATTAAGCTGTTGGCCCCTAGCATCAATGACCATTCCTAAAAACAGATGTATGATGCAGTTAAATTCATTTTTTTCGGCATGCTGTTTCTATTACTAAATTTAACAGGTGCAACATGTGTGTTACAGGTGTGTGTGTTACGTCATCCTTAAACTGCACCATACAGCTGTTTTGTCCTCCTAGGGCTCTTCAGTGATGTTAGGGGCCAAAAGGTGGGAAAATAAAATGTCTAAACTAATTTAGAAGCAGAAGGGTCAGGTGCGTAAAACACCTTTAATTTATGAATTTAGAAGTAAAATTAATTTAGCTCTGTATAATTTCAAATCGTGTACTACGAAAATGTGTATATTATTAGCTTGTAATCGTTTTGACATAAGGTGTATACACTCGTCATCAATAAGTAGATTGTCCCGTCTTTGAAAGAAATTGTACAGTCGGGTCATACAATTTTTCATCTACCGGTTAAGGTCCTCATGACATAGGAGTATTCAAAATATATCTAGTTCATGAAGTTGTACTTTAAATTTCATCACAAGATATCACAAACAGTTAAAAAGCGTGGACAGGATGTTTCTGAAATAGTGCTCACATTTGACTTTTGACTTTTGACCTTTAGATCAAGGTAAAAATGGCCCAAGGACAATGACTTTTACAATGTATATGGGGATACAGGTACACCTCAATATTTATCAATATATCATGTTCTTGAATAAGAAACATATATTTGACCTTTCACCTTCGGGGCAAGGACACAATATCCTAAAAACAGTACACTGCACACATAATCGGGGTGATGCAGGTAGGTTTTAAGTTTCGTCTATTATAGTTTACAAGGAACGAACCGGCCAAGATCATATTAGAGGATCCAGAACAAAAACAAGAGCAAGAATAACCAATACTACTACAGGATTAGAACGGGACAAATTGGCCTTGAAACGCTGTGACACGTCTGATTTGTACATTGATAGTGTATGAAACACAAGTACATATTTCCAAATTGATTTACCTTAAACAAATAACCAAATTATCTGAAACTTATGTGTGCGTCGCGCCGTCTCTTTAAAATACATGACGTCATGATAGTTCCTTTTTTCACTAAAATATCGAATTGTCAACAATTTCAGAGTACACAGTTAAAACCGATTAAAGCTTGGACAAATAATGAACATATAAAAGTGTTACTTGAACACTCTTGGAATAAGTGTATAAATGTATAATTGGAAGAAAACCATGCGTTCCTTAAGGTAAATAGTTTTTGGTTTACTGTTTACAACCACTGGGTAAATATTACTCGAAAACAAATAATGCCACGCCCTCATAGCGAGATCTAGGGTAGTGGGATATAAACAATGCAAACACAAACATCCATGCATTCCAGAAGGAAAAGTGTCTTTGGTTTATCGGTTACAACCACTTTGTGAATATTACATTTTACTTAACAGTTAATATCACGTCCTCTTAGCGAGAACTAGGGTAGTGAGGTGGCAGTTTACAGTTGGATTATTTGGCTATGGGTGATAATTTTGTACAATGAATAAACCCTATAAAATTATGTGAATCAAAATCTAAAAATAAAATAAGCAGTAGTATTGGCATAAACATGATAAAGTTTACCTTGTGGGCTTCAAAATTGTAAAATAAAAAAGGAGAAAATTTGGTTAGAGATTAACATTTTGGCCTCGCCGAAACTGGTGTCTACACATGAAAAGCTAGCTTTACAGGAAGTGAAATTCTAAAAACAGCACATGAAGGGAAATAGCGAAAATTCTAAACAAACGACCTATGCTGGGACACAGATAATTCTACAACCAAGTATGAATTTTTAATTTTAGAAAGAACTAAGAGAAAAACCTATTTGCGGGGGTCAAATTTTGGGTAAAAAATAATGTTTTTTTGCCTTTTTTGGTTATTTTTGATGTGGTTACCATGGTTTTCACACAGGTAACATACATAGAAAAAACGAGTATATACACTTCTTATTTCTTTATTTGTATCGAAAAAAGCATGTCGTTCACAGACATATATAACATGTTTATTTTGTTTTGTTAGGTTATAATTCTTTTTTTTATTTTTCTGAGGCATGGGCCTTGTTTTTCAGAAGCAATTGATTTTACTGCAATTTGCTACCTGATATCAAAACCAGGCAAATACCAACTTATGTACAGGAAAACAATGAGAACAAGTGATATTCTGACACCTTTACCTCGTCGTCCCCGCAGGTAACCGCGGCGCCACAATCCTGGATGCTGACAGCGTCATAACACCTCAAGCAGGTCAGCCCTGCGTTCACTGCAGAATTAATTTTCTGTTATCAAAATTTAACAATTATTATATGCAATAAACAAAACGCATCAAGTAGTACATTTTCCATGGGTTCAGGATGAAATTTTTACTATTATTAAATTTCCTAATGATAAAAAGTTAAAATTTAGTCATACGGTAATATCTAAAACAAATTAAGACATAATGTTTATGTCAGATAACACGACAAACGTTCCGTGTGTTTATTTTTGTATATCCGTACACTAAAAGTGGAGGTTTCGTTCTGGAACATCCATCTACGTCTCTAATGGACTAGTCCGTCAATTTGTGCTAGAAATCATCATTTTTGTTGAGAAAGATGATATTCTTACAGATGTGTTAACGCTGATCGTAGACTAAGTTGATTATGAACTGCATTGATACTACCATAAACGCCATTGAATGCAGATCAATCATTGAAAGAGTTAAAACTAATGTCAATACAATCCAAGTACGTTGTTAAAGGATCTCAAATAAACATTTAACAACACTACTATACTCCGAACTAAACATCGATAATACTAGAGGCAAACTATGAAAAAGGGATACCCTTGTAAAATTACAAGAGACTAAGACCAGGGCCTGTATTCATGGAATCATTTTCATGCTCAAACATGGATTTTGTGCTCAAGTTGAATTTCTTGTTCTGGTTATAGTGTATTTTATATATCTTATTTTTTCAAAGGATTCTTATGGACTCTGTGGAAGATTACGCCAGACAATGGGCTAAACTTGAACATGCTGAATTGGATTCACTTTCAGAGTGGTTTAAATATATCAGGTCCTCTATTTAGAAAAGAATAAGCAGTTTGCGATACAAAATGAAAACTAAACATAAGTCGATCTTTCTTGACCCCGATGTTCGAATAACACTCAACGACTAACATGACAAGTATGTGATTGTGTCTGCAGACGGGGCATTTAATAACCTGATCCTAGTTTGCAAACACTATTACATTCATTGTTTGCATCGACCGGTTTTTCGAAAGATGAAATACTTTCCAATCATACATCAGTATTACAATCATTCAAAATACCCGTTAATGATAAAGACGCTGACTTACCTCGCCTATATTGGATACCTAAACTACGCAAGGATCCTTATAAGCAACGTTTTATCGCTGGCTCGTCTCATTGCTCAACCAAGCCATTATCAAAACTTCTTACTTCCATTCTCAGTACCGTTAAATCAGGGCTTCAGTCTTATTGTGACACTGTATACTCCAGAAGTGGCATTAATGGGATGTGGATTTTGAAAAACTCAAAAGATCTTCTGATCAGTCTTGAGCACCCCCTTCTCAAAAATGTTTCGTCCATCAAAACATTTGATTTTTCCACCCTGTACACTACAATACTACATGCCAAATTAAAAGAACGTCTTCGGTCTCTCATTATGAGAGCTTTCTTTCCCAAAAAATGTGAACAACGATACAAATATATGGTTGTGAGCTATCTCGGAGCATACATTGTGAAAAACACAACAAAAGTTAGGTTGAAATATACTGATGAAGATATAGTGCGAACGATTGAATTCCTGGTTGACAATATCTTTGTTGAGTTCGGAGGAAAGATTTTCCAACAGACTGTTGGCATTCCAATGGGCACTAACTGTGAAGCACTTTTGACTGACTTGTTTTTGTTTTCATACGAGGCTGAATTTGTCGAGGGGCTTATCAGGACGGGTAACAAAAACCTTGCCAAATCTTTCAACTTCACTTTCAGGTAAATCGACGATGTGTTGTCTATAAACACCAAGAAGTTTGCTGACCTAGTCGATCGTATATACCCTACTGAACTTGAGATTAAAGACACAACAGACTTTCCTACATCAGCTTCTTACCTAGATCTTTACTTAAGATATAACCAACACGGGCAACTTACTACTAAGCTGTATGATAAATGTGACGATTTCGATTTTCCGATCGTGAACTTTCACTTTCTTGATAGTAACATCCCTACTCTCCATCCTTTGGTGTTTAAATGTCGCAGTTGATTCGTTATTCTAGGGCTTGCTCTGAATATCGAGATTTTCGTGATAGATGTCAACTGCTGACGAACAAACTTACGGCACAGGGATTCGAGAGATGCAGGTTGATGAAGACTATGGGCAAGTTTTAAGGTCGCCATCTTGATGTCATCGAGAAATTCTGTATCTTTATGTGGTATGAAGATGGACGTTTTTGAGTTTGCTTGTTAGTGTGTTTACTTGTTGTGATGACAATGATGACTCGGTTCTCATTTTGAGGATTGATGCTTACTTGGATGTGACCAAGATTTACATGCCGGATGTCGTCGATGAAGCAGAAGACGCTTACTCTTCCGGAACACCTGGTCGTATTCTCTTGTGCTTTTACGAGAGTCTCCATGTAAATCGTTCCTTTGTTCCTATTTTGCCCCTAGTGTAATCGATTTTGAGTTCGGATTATGGTTTTGTTGACGCTTTGGTATTCTCTGATTTTTTTTTTTTTATGATATGGACGATCCATGACGTTGAATACTGCTTTCAAGAGCACGGAATCCATTCGTGAGCACGAGAACGGTTTCATGAACACGGGCCATGGTGTTCCCAAAGGAAAAGCGTCTTCGGCTTCGTCTACTTTCATGTTAATCTAGGTAAAATCCTAATCCAAATAAAAAATAAATACATAGAGATTTTTTCTGATTTGTTTTTCTTAGACCACCAATATATATACATAAAATCCCACAAGGTGCGGTTTTCTTTTCAGGAATGATTTACAAGAATTATAGCCGCGTGTGTGTTTCCAACACTCGACTTCAGTTTTAACAGAGATCAGGGGATCCTTGATTTAGACTCAGTAGTATAGGATTTATTTGACAATCTATATATGTTTTGCTATTCGTCTACAGTCGGTTTTTTTTTTAATTATTACAAATCTCCATTTCAGCGTCCAAAAATAAACAAACGCCATAAATATAATAATATAATGCACACAAAGTCATCTCAATTATTCGTAATCAACGTATATCGGATAAATATGTAGCCAGAACTAACAAGTTAAGAGAATATGGAAACATCGAAATATCCCTTACAGAATGGATAGATACTTACCAAATGGAATCAACAGAACAAGACATCCTGAAGAGAAAATTGACAGCAATGGTAGACAAACAGCATCAAAACTACAGGCAAGAAGGGGGAGGGAGGAACAATAAAAAGAAGGATGGGAAAGGGTAAAATGGGAAATATGTGTAATGATCAAGGAAGGAAGGATAGAGGAGAGGGAAAGAAAGGAAGTCCCGTTCGTTTTGCTATTGTTTCCATTACATTGAACATAATTAAGCTGAAAGCAAAAAATAACTTGCTTTATTAAAATATGGTGACACATTGACCATTTCAATGTTCATGAAGTACAACAAATACACAGAATTACACATTTTCAAAAGGGCCTACATATCATTAATTTTCTAAAATGTTTAAAGGAAAGAAAAATCACTACAAACAGAAATCTCGATTTTTGACATTCTTTTCAGATGCCTGTTTGTTAAAAAAAATAGATAATTATTTCCTAAACATTACAATGATAATCAAATACATGAAATCAACGCAAGACTTAGACATGATCGAACCAAAGAAGTTTTTATTTCACTCTCTCAATCAAACAACCAGTTAAGCGCAACGTCTTTTCATTTTGAAATGTCTTTGTAATGATGAAATAAAACCTCTCGGAAGAAGAGCTGATATAGGCTACGCCTGGTGCTCAATCCAATTGATTAATCAATACAATATGTCTGAAATGAAGGGCAAAAACCTAAAACCTGAATTTATCAAAATATATAATGTTAATTGCGTACAAGTTGCAGCAATATTACATCAGAAAAAAACAGAGAATACCAAATAGTCAACAAAGCCATTATCCGAACTCAAAAGCGATTAAACTAGGACAAAGTATGAACGAAGGAAAGATTAACATGGAGACCCTCTTAAAAGTACAAGATAATAAGACCAGGTGTTCCGGAAGAGTAAGCGTCTTCAGCTTCATCGACGAAACCCGCCATGTAAATCTTGGTCACATCCAAGTAAGCATCAATCCTCAAAATGAGAACCGAGTAATCATGTCAATCACAACAAGTAAACAAACTCAAAAACGTCCATCTTCATATCACACAAAGATACAGAATATTTCTCAAAGAGATCAAGATGGCGACCATAAAACTTGCCCAAACTCTTCATCAACCTACATCTCTCGAGTCCCTGTGCCGTAAATTTGTTCGTCAGCAGTTGACATCTATCACGAAAATATCGATACTCAGAGGAAGCCCAAGGATAACGAATCGATTGCGACATGTAAACACTATGTGAGGTAGAATTTGAAAACTGAAATCGTAATACATTGTATAGTTATAATGTTACTGATAAGTCGGTAGATTTGATATAGTAATAATATTTAAATTATGTGATGTTCTATAAAAACCTATTTCACCAATAGTAAACAAATCAATCATTAAGGTACTTACCTTGAGCTACGCTAAACATGACTGTTTCAGTGTAGTTCCTACTAACTCTAGTAAATAGTTTTGCATGAACGGATGTTCCTTCTGAGAGAACATTAACACGCATGTAATTGTGATAAGAAGTTCGCTGGATTTACCATACTGGTGTTAATAATTTCTTACCGTAAGTTCATAACTGTCACTAAATTGAACTATAGTTTTTAACCCCCGCTTTCGCCGAAACGGGGGTTATTTATTTGGGGGTTCGTCTGTCACACTTCGTTGCCATACAATAACAGCAATATTATCCGATTTTCCTGAAACTTGATTTCAAGGTTAAATGCCTAAAAGGCTTGGCCAAGTTCCATCGGGCCGTATTTTGCAGAGTTTGGCCCTTTTATTAACGAAAAATGTTATTTTCTTCCGTTTCCGTACCGGCAACAAATATTATCTGATTTTCTTGAAACTTTGCAACAAGAATAAATTACTAACGAGCTCGAACTAGGTTGATCGCTCTTTTGGCTGACGTTTTTTTTTTTGCGGAGTTATGACACCTTGATTAGCAGTATATTTCATGTTCTGCCGTTTCCTTGTGAAAACGGCACAAATATTATCCAATTTCTTTATATAAGGCTTTTGTTATTGTTCAATTTCCATGCAATACATCTTGTGTCAACAGCATGAAAAAATGATTTTTTTTTACCTAAATTACAATATGATTACCCCCTTACGAAAGAGGGAAAACGGGGTATATTAATTCTACGAATTAGTTTGTTATTCTAATTTTCAATCGGTTATTATACATGTACAATCGCCCAACATACATATATAGGTAAACTATACTGTATAAATTGTTACGCGTATGTTTACTACAATGAATATTTTACAAAGTCTTCTGTACATATGTTACGAGCATATTGTGGTGAGCGCCTGTGTATTTGGGAAGATTTGTAATGTTTTGAGGTGTGAACAACTTGTGTCAAGAATTATGAAATTATTAGCATTAGTATGGTAAATATCGCATTATTCTTATCACAAGCACTGAACATAGTGTCAACCAATACATATCTATCTTATCCTAGGGCATTCGACATGAAAAGATACCTTAAGTTATAGCCTTAGCCTCCATCGCCACAATTATCCCATTTGAGTAGTGGCACGATACCTATATACACATTTGCGAAGTACACGATTTGAAAATATATAGAACTAGTTTAATTTTACTTCTAAATTCATAAATTAAAGGGGTTTACGCACATGACCCTTCTTCTTCTGCATTACTTTTGAAATTTGGAATCCCACTTTTTTGGCCACTGGCATCACTGAAGAGTCCTAGGATGACGACACAGCTGTATGGTGCAGTTTAATTCATTTTTCGGCATACTGTATCTATTACTAAATTTGCCAGAGTCTTGAGGGGATCTTATATGACAAGAGATCCATAGATATACACTACGGTACCTCAATTAAATCGACTAAGTGATCGTATTTAAGCAGAGAACTCATATTTTGTTCCACCCTCGTCAAAAGCTAAATCTGTGCAATTTGTTTATGGTTATAGATGTTGTACATACCGTTAAAAAGGTTACAATTTAGCTTAATTCTCTTTCACAATACATTGTACAGAGAAATCAATGTAGTGTTCCTAGACCGCGGTATACAATATCAATGGATAATACATCTGCAAGTTCACATCAAGGAGGACAAAAATTGTTATAAATTATTCTTATAAATGTGCAGAGTTTCTTTACTATTTTTGTATTATTAGTGTTCATTAATTCATTGAATTTAATTACATTCAGTCTCCCCTAAATATATAAATCTATAAATAAACTTCTAAAATCATATATTGAAGGACAGGAAGTAAGTAGTGAAATGCATCACCATTTTTTTGTTTTTACAATGTGGGCATTTTCTTTCTTTATACCATTAAACCATCTACCGGTTTCAACAATAAACTTGTGATTGGTAGTTCGGAAATTACAGAATATAAGCCTGTCGTTATCACGGTTTAGATACGGAACGAAGCAAAGCTATTGTCTGCTTAACATCATAATAGACTATTTTTGAAAGATGAGGTTACACCACATATGCTGCACCTGCACAATTTAGTAATAAATACTGTATGCTGTAAACTACACCATACAGCTGTCTCGTTTG
Organism: Mimachlamys varia; assembly: GCA_947623455.1. Lineage (NCBI taxonomy): Eukaryota > Metazoa > Mollusca > Bivalvia > Pectinida > Pectinidae > Mimachlamys > Mimachlamys varia. Next base: position 35,649,241 of record OX392540.1, read on the forward strand.
GAAGAATTAAATTAGTTTTGTATATTTTCAAATCGTGTATACTAGGACAACGTGTATATTATGTGTCATGCCACTACTCACATGAGATAAATAACTGTAAACGTAGGGGCGACATAAGCTTACATCCAATGTCGTTTGATTAGCTAGGCCAGAAATAGCTCCATATCCTGGTCTTTCAGCGAGAATGAAATATATATAATTACAGTACCACGTTGTCGGCCAAAAATCAATATCCGCTTTAAATATGATTAAGACACATCATGATCTTCTCGCTCTAAATCATAACTTTCATTATCATTTGGGTATCCAAGAGTATTTTATTTGGTATCGGATCCATTTGCACTCGGGGTATTGGCTGTTTCCTCGACGTTTGTGATAAAACACTAAGGTCCTCCTCCAGCCATTTAATCGAGTGTTTCACATTACGTTACACATACGTATAGTATAGAGCGTTTTGTTATAATTGTAATAACACGCAGATAATTTCCCAGCAGTTTGGACTCAGTACGAGAAAACAGACAAACCTGCAAACGGCATCTTGTTCCGTATTTAAGTGGGGACTGTTTGCCAAATTGGCCAACTATCGTTCTTTGACATAGAAACACTTATTTATCCTTGGGCAAAGTGAATACATTTCGTATAAACAGAGAATAATCACGCTCTTTGAGATAATAGGGTAAAAGAAGATTATTTAATGTAGGGGGGGGGGGGGGGGGCGTTGCCCTTTTAAGGGCATAGGAGCGATTCCAAATACAGCAGGGAAGAAAGAAGTAAATCCGTGAAATATTTATCTTTCTACTGTATATAAATGAGTGATTTCCATATGATCGAGTGGAACTAGGTTTTGTTACAAACATTGGTGACAGAATCCAACGAGCCAACAGGGGAACACTTTCGTTTATTTCACAAGATCAGACGTTTTACACTTTGATCAAAATACTTCTGGGGAAGGGAATTCAATTTTTCAGGAAGTGAAGTATCCGTCTCACCGGTATAAAGGGGCGTTTAATCTTGCGCTTATATTTTTGAAATTAATTGTACTTATAACATTTCAAATTGATTGGGATTATAATGCAATAGGATTGACTCAAATTCAGGGTGTCAAACATTTGTTGATTTTCAAACTGTTTATCAAAGAACAATGAAAAGTTCCAAATTATTGATTGAAAAGTGAATTAATCTACAGCTATATAGATGTCTAATATGGAGTAGTTTACAGCAAGTGACGCTCAATTTACTTGATAAAATATTAGCACGTGACCTTAGTAACGCAGTAGTAAGGTCTCATTGAGAATATCAGCTCTAAATTGGTTTTAGATAACTTGGTTATGTCAAACTTTTTTTTTCAATTCTGCTGGCTTTGACTTTAACAAACAGTATCGTGAATGATTAGTGTACTGTCAAATGACCATGTCACTTCACGCTGTCGTGGAGAAACCCAATCGGCCAATATCTTGTTTACCTAATTAGTGACAATATAGGAGTCGTGCCATGCTGCTATCTCCTCCGTTACCAGATAGGTTTTACAGCACACTTCAGCAAATAATAAAGGTCTATGTTGACATTTCTTAAACACAGTGCCTCTTGTTGGCCTTATTAATTATTTTATATTGCGCGGTACATTCTGCTATTCGATTTCTGATCAGAAGGTCTAAACAGCATCATATTATCAAAAACATAATTAATTTATGCGACTTTTACAAGTTGAAAATTTTACTATAAGCGTTAGTGCATATGGACAAAAACATTTTATGCATCCAGACCACCTTAGTGCAATGACGGTGTCTGTCCTTAAAAAGATGTTGTCCATGTATTTACAAAATTAAACATTCGGTTTTAACTGTAAATCGTAGTCTTTGGTAGAACAGCAGGTTATCACCACATACTCGGCGGCATCCTCACTAGGCAAGGGGTACGGTCCGCTCATTTACTAGGCAAGGGGTACGGTCCGCTCATTTACTAGCCAAGGGGTACGGTCCGCTCATTTACTAGCCAAGGGGTACGGTCCGCTCATTTACTAGCCAAGGGGTACGGTCCGCTCATTTACTAGCCAAGGGGTACGGTCCGCTCATTCACTAGCCAAGGGGTACGGTCCGCTCATTCACTAGCCAAGGGGTACAGTCCGCTCATTTACTAGCCAAGGGGTACGGTCCGCTCATTCACTAGCCAAGGGATACGGTCCGCTCATTCACTAGCCAAGGGGTACGGTCCGCTCATTCAATAGCCAAGGGGTACGGTCCGCTCATTAGCCAAGGGGTACGGTCCACACACTAGTCAAGGAGTACGGATATGGAATTTTTTTCACTCTCGTTAAATATTTTCAAAAGTTACAAAAGACACTCGCTATAGATCGTATCTTTTGTAAATTAAAAAAAAATAATTAACTCGAGTGAAATAAATTCCATATCCAACAACCACTCGTTGCGTAACCTCTATATATCGGACCTAGAAAGACTATAAACGGCTGAATGTTTAGAGGGTTTTCGTTTTACAGGAACTGTACTGGTTCAAACCCGTGGACCAGGGAGCGCAGCGGTAGAATGTTCATCTAGATTTCGGAAGGTCCAGGGTTCAAACCCCGGTCTGGCCGCTTCATTTTCTCTTTCTCCTAGCTGTTACATAGATTTTGCGCTTTCTCATGTGTTCATGCTGTTTCTTATTTTAAACCTTGTTCTGGAGGAAATAGATGACCAAAAATTATCATACAAAGCCGATACCATCCAACAGGGACGTATATATGTGAGATTCACATACAATGTATACATACGTCCCTGCATCCACAGTTGCTCGAGTTTCTGTCAGTATATGAAAAAAAATGTTTATATATATGGAGTCGCGGCCCATTACTGTAATGGGAGGCTCATTTCACAAATATATATTTATTATTTACTGACAGAAACTCAAGCAACTGTGCTGCAGCCAATAAGAAGGGGGGCCGTTTGTGAAGTTAAATGTACCGGAAGTGATTTTGACCTGTACATTGCCAGTGCTGATCTTTCAGCTGGTATTATTTCTCCATTCTGACCTCAGAGAAAACATGTTCTTTGGACCGAAACTTGGCACTGTGTGCTTAACGTTAACAGTTAACGGAAAAGACAGTGTAACCATGGAAACTAACCAGATGCTGAGAGCATAAGTATATAGATGTACTGGATGGTGGCTTTTATATATCCACTTCTACTTAAAATCGAACGAATTAGTTATAAATACTTTGTACTTTCTTATATATATTAATTGTGAACTAACAATATATAGGCATACCAATAACACTGCATTTGTACACTCTGGCTACGGTATTACTGACGTAGCGATATTCTAATATAAGCGCCTTTCGCACGTCGCTCATCGTCGGAAACCCACGGTATACTTCTCTGACGTTTGCATCCCGTGGGCTAGAATCGGTATAAACCTTCGTTTCCCCGAATAGAAGTTTATTCGGAGATATCATCCAATCAAAATGGTCGTTTCTCATGACCCTCTGTTAGATGAGTTTACCTTGACTACGACCAGCATATTTCTGTAGGCATGACGCCGATGTCAATCGCCATATTGCAGGACCTTATATTTTATTCACAATCGACACAATTACAACACAATCGACAGGTTTTGTACAGGCGGTGCTATAAATGAAACGGGATACCCCGGCTTGATGTCCCGGCTGTATGTAGTCACGGATGAAACTATCGATATGATTGGCTACTATTTTAGTACGAAAACGAGAGTTTCTTTCCATTTGAGCCCACGGGATGCAAACATCAGAGAAGTGTACCGTGGGTTTCCGACGATGCACATCGCTAAAATATCTCAAAACTCTCTACGATAAAAAAAACTTCAATTACAAAGTGCATTGCATGTATTTTAACCAAGAAGGATTTTATAATGCTTTGTGTAATATATAGAAGACTATCTAAATAAAATATTAAAACGAAAATACTTCAATTGTTTCAAAAACTATTTACTCTTCAAGTGCAGATCTACGATTTAACGAGAAAATACCTAGTCGATAGTCGAAAGTTCAAAATATGCAAAACTTCCATTATTAAATAAATTTAAACCTATCGCTTAATTAGGTTCTTTAGATTTAAAAAAATTTGACCATGAATTTTGGAAGAAAAACAATAATAAGAAAAATAACAAAAACAAAAGGTCTTTTTACCAGTTGGTGAAACGCCTCATTATATATAGACTTTTTGCACGTCGCTGTACATTTCAAAGGTACGAAAATCTATTTATAGATTACGTGATTCCCATGCAGCGGAAGTTGAAGAGAAAAATCCCCGGAAGTTGATAAATGGAGACATGCATGCAAGTATTTCGACCTAATTTCATCAGCTGAGTTGTAATAATTCCAGGATATAAGTAAGTATTTGCATGTGCTTAATGAGTATAATGCACATATTGGAAGAATATATATATAACTTGTGCTAAATAAATATGAAAATAACATGTTCAACGTCAGTGTTACGGTCAACCGTAGGCCTACTCGCATGCAAGAGCCAGATGGTCATAGCACCTTATGTTTACAAATATGGTAGGTCTAAAATCGTATGTTCATGTTAAAACACACATTTATTTATCTCATTTTATACACAAGTCCGTTATAGACAACATATGTATGTGTAGTAGAAGTGATTTCGTTGCGTAGACTATCAAACATGTTGGGCACACCGGCACATATGTGGGTAATAGTCTACTCCAAGGCAAAGGTAATAGTCCTGCATTTGGGTAACAGTCCTACCCATTCCTGTAACAATTCTGTTACTCATATGGGTAACAAAGTGAAATACAAACGCATGAAGTCCTTTTAAACTCTTAGAACAAAAAAGGATGATTGATGTAGTGTAACATAAATTAATTAATTCATTAGTGCTCAACTTTTTAAAGAAAAAAATTATGTGCTATTTAACAGTGATATTTTATTGTATATTGTGATATTTTATTATGCTCTGACAATTCACTCTGTACTTACATTTGTAATGCCTTTTGCCAAATAAATATTATATTATCATTAAATCTATTATCAACGACACAAATGAAAAGTGTAATTCTATAAAATAATCTAAAAGTTCAGATTTAACTCAATATAATACTACTGAACAATATACTTTATTTACAGATAACAATCTAGCTTATTATTATATCATATCAACTTATGTACTTCCACATAAAATATTACATAGTATACTTGTGTGTGCCACAAAGCCGTGGCTACAACTTTGCAACAATCTATTCTTTCAGATGTAATATAAATAAAATCCATCTTGGTACTTTTATCCTACTTTACTCAGTTATCATAAACGTAATAACACCTCTTACAAAATTATAAATTAACAATCTTCCATTACAGTGCTAGGTCAGAAACATAAAAAATAATATTACATTAATTATGTTTGATTTCTTATAAGATGATTAATAAATCATCTATATGTATTCAAACTTAGAGTTATTACTCTCATAAAATACATAGTACAAATGTACATACATAGAAATGTACACAAAGACAAAGAAACACTTACATTCTACCATTCCGTCCGTCGCCTGTGAGTCCTCAAAGGGTACTGACGTAATTTCTTATTCCAATTGATGAGAACCCAAAAAGAAATACACACCAAAACTGCCCACAGAATTAACCAATAAAAACACATAAAAACTTGATGTAACACTGACCAACAATTATAATGACAAGCAAAATATCACAATACACCTGTACAACTTAAAATCACAACATGGGATACGGTCAAATCTTTGCACTACATGGAATAGGAAACATATACTTGGAAAGTTGATTCACTATAAACAGACCTACTAGATAAACATACATAAGATAATATATATTTTCTATCATTGCCATGCAAAAGTCATGCATATCATGTATCAGGAGATGGAAATACTTTGACACTATCAGACCAGTGTTTGAACCTTGGGGGGCTGACACAAACAGGTTTGGCACATATGGGGCACGGAATGTAGATTGCTATCCAAGTCCCTGATATAGGTAACAATCCTGCATTTGGGTAACAGGTACCATTTCAGTAACAATTTTGTTACTCAAATGGGTAATAATGAGATTGACTGTGAAATAAAAACACACAGAGTCCTTAAAAACTCTTGAAGCAAAAAAAAGGTGTCATTCTTTTTACATAGTCTGATAAAAAATACAACAAGGTGCATTATTTAGTTTTTATTTTGCTTTAGATAAATTAAACATGTTCTTAAAACAGAATAACATTGACATTATTTATTACATTGTCAGTACATGGCTGAAAAACAACCAGGAAAAGTGCTAAAGGATGATGATCCTGGTTCATCAGAGATCAAAGCACAAGGTCATCCTGCAGACAAAAACCCACCTCAGCAGCAAGGAAGTTCAAAGAAGAAAGATAAAAAGAAAGACAAAAAACCTTTGTCACCACGGGATGGCAACAAAGGCCAAGGTCAGACAGACAAAGTTCAAGGTCAGAAAGACAAAGTTCAAGGTCAGACAGACAAAAGTCAAACTCAGATCCCTGTCGACAAAGGCAAAGACCAAGGTGATAAAGGTCAAGGTCAGTCAGAGGATGGAACTCCACAAAAATCAAAGGCAGAACTAAAAGCAGAAAGAAGGGCAAAACAGGTAATGTATTACAATCTGGTTAAAATGCAAATCCTTACGTTCACTCCTTTATATTATTATACGTACATATTAGGGATCTGACAACATCTCATAAGAGGTCATGTTCTGGTGACATTTTGCGCCTCTTTGCTTCATGGTCTAGTAGAATTTTCTATTTTGCTGTCATCTGCAGCAAGTCATTTTGTCACAACATTGCACATTAGCTTATAGTGACGAAATGACTCAATGCACAGATAGCTATTTCACCCACAAACTATCACATTGAAGATTCTGTAAGTGACAATTTGATTGGCAAATGCAAAAGGTCACCAGAATGTGACTTCCCTATGGGATTTTGTCAGATCTTGATGCAGCAGAGAGAAGTTTACGGAACGAGGCGGAGATCAAGATATGATTTTAATCAGATTGCATATATTAAAAGATTCTTCCATTTCCAGGGGTGTGGGATTTCCAAGGATTTTACAGTTAGGAAAATTCAACTCCAGGTTTATGTAAAATTTGATAAATAAAGGCTTTGCTAAATTGAATATCTTGAGGGTGAAATTGCTTCTCTTATACCCTTGGACAATGAAGATCAATCTAGCTATGTGTGAGTCCTAAGTCCTTTATACTCATTAAATTATGATTGGACTCATAGAAATTCTGAAACAAATTAACGTTGTGGGATCCATTGTGTTAGCATTATGTACTAAAATGACCCATGAAAACAAATTGTAAATTGATCACTGTGAACGAGTATTTTTTTCTCTTATTAATACCTTCACAAATGGAAATGTATTGCGATATAAGACTTAACATACAGTGCACAAATGTATTACAGTGAATTCCACTTAATATCATCCCTGTTATTATCACATTCCACTTTATATCATGTTTTTCCAAAGAATCAATTTTCTCTCTATATAATCTATGTAATTTTACTGGGTTAATATCATGTAATAATGTAATTTGAGGTGAATTCCTCTTAATATCATGTTTTTTTTAACCTATCCCATAAAATATCCAGAAAATGATGTTGTTTCCATTGATTTCAGATACAGCTTCAGGGTTCTCATTAAAAGCCGGTTGCCAGCAAAAGTAGCCTGTTATTCAACAACTTTGAACTGGCTATTTTTCAGAATTATATGTCAGCATTACAGAATTTGAAAATTCAACCAGCTATTCTTTCAAAGTCAACCAATTACATGTATTGCAAAGCTTAGTGAGAACACTGAGCTTGTACAAAATATTGCATAGAGAGTTAAAAAAACCCCAAAAATATGGGTTTTTTCAATGAAATAATGTTATCTATAGAATGAAACATCTTGATATGTACACTGAATAGCTTAATTTCAAGTATTGAGATTGGAAATGCACAAGATTTACTTGAAAAACATGTTTCTCTTAATGTCACATTGCTGTTAATATCATGTTTTTGTCCTACAAATGCAACATGATATAAAGAGGAATGTACTGTATCATAATACAAATGTGTAACTTAGTAATGATTGTGTGTAGGACTCCCTAAGTAATTTATACTAATTCTGTTGATGTAAGGAAGCACAGAGGGCAGCCAAACTAGCAGCCAAATCTGCAGCAGGAAAGGATGGAGGCCAGGCGGGATCAGGTGAGAGGATTGATTAAATCAATGCCACATGTCAGGAGTTAAAACCCTATTAACTTACCTGCACCATTTTTTATAAGCACCTCCAAAAGATTGTTCAAGAGGGTCATCATTTGACCATAATTCAAGAAAATCTTTGTTAAAAATAGAGAGTTTATTTTGGTATTTTTAAGAATTTCCACTAATTTCCAAATTGTGAATTGTGAGCTCATGTCAGTGCTTCATTACTAATATTTAAGGTCAAACAATTATGTTGAGTACATTTTATTATAAGAAGAATATTGAAGACATGATTCAACAAAGGAATAAACATGTACATTGCTACAGGTGTGTTTTCAAGACGTTTTAAATTCCATGATTAGATTTTCCCAAAGTTAAAAGCCACTGATCATATTTCCAAAAGAATTGAGAAAAAACCTCTTCTTCACATAAAATGCATTTTTGAAGACTTTTTTTTTGTTTTTGTTTACAATACTTTTATAAATTTCCTGATAGCAGCACCACCTGCTGTCATGAAAAAGGAACCAAAACGAGTTCCGGACCACCTCAAAGCAGATGATGCAGAAATCCAAAAAAAGCTCGCTAAGAAATTGGAAAAACAACAGATACCACAGAGGACTTCTACACAGCGGAAAGTCCGACTCTTCAATCATCTACACCAATACGAACGCCAGTCCTCCCTTACAAGCTCCCTCAAGTAAGCTCAAACACTTTAGATTCTCCACACCAATACGAACGCCAGTCCTCCCTTACAAACTCCCTCAAGTAAGCTCCAAAGCGTTAGATTCTCCACACCAATACGAACGCCAGTCCTCCCTTACAAACTCCCTCAAGTAAGCTCCAAAGCGTTAGATTTTTCCACACCAATACGAACGCCAGTCCTCCCTTACAAGCTCCCTCAAGTAAGCTCAAACACTTTAGATTCTCCACACCAATACGAACGCCAGTCCTCCCTTACAAGCTCCCTCAAGTAAGCTCAAACACTTTAGATTCTCCACACCAATACGAACGCCAGTCCTCCCTAACAAGCTCCCTCAAGTAAGCTCAAACACTTTAGATTCTCCACACCAATACGAATGCCAGTCCTCCCTTACAAGCTCCCTCAAGTAAGCTCAAACACTTTAGATTCTCCACACCAGTACGAGCGCCAGTCCTCCCTTACAAACTCCCTCAAGTAAGCTCCAAAGCGTTAGATTCTCCATTCCAATACGAACGCCAGTCCTCCCTTACAAACTCCCTCAAGTAAGCTCCAAAGCGTTAGATTTTTCCACACCAATACGAACGCCAGTCCTCCCTTACAAGCTCCCTCAAGTAAGCTCAAACACTTTAGATTCTCCACACCATTACGAACGCCAGTCCTCCCTTACAAGCTCCCTCAAGTAAGCTCAAACACTTTAGATTCTCCACACCAGTACGAGCGCCAGTCCTCCCTTACAAACTCCCTCAAGTAAGCTCCAAGGCGTTAGATTTTCCCACACCAATACGAATGCCAGTCCTCCCTTACAAGCTCCCTCAAGTAAGCTCAAACACTTTAGATTCTCCACACCAATACGAACGCCAGTCCTCCCTTACAAGCTCCCTCAAGTAAGCTCAAACACTTTAGATTCTCCACACCAATACGAACGCCAGTCCTCCCTTACAAGCTCCCTCAAGTAAGCTCAAACACTTTAGATTCTCCACACCAATACGAACGCCAGTCCTCCCTTACAAGCTCCCTCAAGTAAGCTCAAACACTTTAGATTCTCCACACCAATACGAACGTCAGTCCTCCCTTACAAGCTCCCTCAAGTAAGCTCAAACACTTTAGATTCTCCACACCAGTACGAGCGCCAGTCCTCCCTTACAAGCTTCCTCAAGTAAGCTCAAACACTTTAGATTCTCCACACCAATACGAACGCCAGTCCTCCCTTACAAGCTTCCTCAAGTAAGCTCAAACACTTTAGATTCTCCACGACAATACGAACGCCAGTCCTCCCTTACAAGCTCCCTTAAGTAAGCTCAAACACTTTAGATTCTCCACACCAATACGAACGCCAGTCCTCCCTTACAAGCTCCCTCAAGTAAGCTCAAACACTTTAGATTCTCCACACCAATACGAACGCCAGTCCTCCCTTACAAGCTCCCTCAAGTAAGCTCAAACACTTTAGATTCTCCACACCAATACGAACGCCAGTCCTCCCTTACAAACTCCCTCAAGTAAGCTCAAACACTTTAGACTCTCCACACCAATACGAACGCCAGTCCTCTCTTACAAGCTCCCTCAAGTAAGCTCAAACACTTTAGATTCTCCACACCAATATGAACGCCAGTCCTCCTTTACAAGCTCCCTCAAGTAAGCTCAAACACTTTAGATTCTCCACACCAATACGAACGCCAGTCCTCCCTTACAAGCTCCCTCAAGTAAGTCCGTCATTCACAGATTTGTCTCCCTTTTACCCGTCCTAGATTCCTCTGCCAGGACTATTCTGCTTAAAATATCTGCCCCATCCCAGGAAGCTTTGTTAAGGGGTACCATCCAAAAGAATTGATTTACTAATTACATGAAAGCAATAGAAAGGAAATCCAACCATGGGTAGAAGTAATCCTCATGCTGACTAGCCAAACACTTATACCCCATTTGAGAAATCACTGTCGACGGAACAGAACCATGAAAGATTGCACTATTCTCACAAAAACAGTAAATTGTGCCCTGTTTTGTGCTACATTGTCATTAATTCTGGTCTAGTTGTATTCTGCTTTGATTTTTCTACAGATTTTCCACCAGTAGCAGTATCCACCCTGCTATAGTGAAGCTGGGAGTCCAGTACGCTGAGGGTATCATCACAGGGTCGAATGCCCGCTGTCTCGCCATGTTAGCCGCATTCAAACAGGTGATGTCACATGGCAGTCTATACACTAGTGACAGGCAATGAGTTCAAAATGATTATTGATCCTAAGTGTTGATTTCTGAAAGTTCAAATAAAGGAGATCTTTCTCATTCCACATTTGGCAACTGAAACTGCTTTGTTAAATGTATCTGTAGTATATTTAAGCATTGAACTGTTACCAGATGTAGTATACAGTCGATATGAATACAATTTCGGTGACATATAAATAGAATGTTGCCCATAAGGTTTTAGAAAAATAATGCAATATGCTATATAAGTTTTAGAAAAAAAATGCAATATGTTATATAAGTTTAAGAAAAATAATGCAATATGTTATATAAGTTTAAGAAAAATAATGCAATATGTTATATAAGTTTTAGAATAATAATGCAATATGTTAAATAGGTTTTAGAAAAATAATGCAATATGTTATATAAGTTTTAGAAAAATAATGCAATATGTTATATAAGTTTAAGAAAAATAATGCAATATGTTATATGGGTTTTAGAAAAATAATGCTTTATGTTATTTAGGTTTTAGAAAAATAATGCAATATGTTATATAATTTTTAGAAAAATAATGCAATATGTTATATAAGTTTTAGAAAAATAATGCAATACAGTGATATTCCATTTCTGTATTGAGTCCAGATAACTTATGCCTATGTATTGCAGTATACAGGTTCTCCGGTGCTGTGACAGCCCTAATATCTTCCTTACATTTCACAGGTAATAACTGACTATGTTACCCCCCAACAAAAGGAGCTATCCAGAGATCTAGAAGCACGTATCAAACCCTATATCAGGTAAGTTGTTATCAAACCCTACATCAGGTGAGTTGCTTCTAATCAAGCTGATAAGGAGATATTAGCCAGGCGGTATTGGAACTAGTCTGATCAGGAAGTATTTTCCTTCATTACATGTGTGTATTAGTGGACCAAATTTATGACATAGCCGTACACATACGACAAAGCATAAGTGGTCAGTTACTTGATAAAAAGTAGCTCACATGTGATTGTAATCGTGCTGAAATGTGCTTTACTGCTAAAACTGAAATGTAATTTTCATCATCTTCCAGTTTCCTGAACCAGTGTCGGCTGATTTCAGTTAGTATGGGCAATGCCATTAAATATCTAAAATGGAACATTTCACATATACCACGGGACAGCTCTGAAATTGAGGTGAGTCTTTTAAGCATTATAAATCCACATGGATTATTTTCTAGTTCATATGAAATACTCTGAAAAACACTGTTTGTGCTTTAGCTAAATTTGCTATTAGCAGTTTATGATGAAAGCTGATATTCCTTCACATGGTAATCCCTTATACCTGAATTTTAGCAAACAGATAGCACTTTTTAGCTCGGCTATCCAGAAAATATGGGGGCTAATATAATGAAGTCAAGCCCGCATCAGCTTCCCACTTCACTTAGCTTACAGATGTTTGATATATCATAAAGAAATATATACCTGCCAGTTGCTTGTTAAATGTACAGAATGATGGTTTGATTCAATTTTGCTGAACTTCTTTTGTAATAAACTGAATATGTGTTTCAGGATATTTTCACCTTTTTCATCTGACATTAGAAAATGAGGGCAAATGTATGCAATGAAGCAAACTGTAGTTAAACAATGTACAATCCAACCTCATTATCGGGATGTCGGTGGACCATCCAGGAGTTATCCAAATATTGGAGTTAGATGAGTTTGAATTCTTTCTGTGAAGTCTGACTGGGACTTAAAAAATTGCGGGTTTGACTGTTTATAGTAATTAAAGTGAAGGGTGAAATTAACATGGGTCAAGAACATGCAGGCCAAATCATACACTCCTGAAATTTCATAATGAAATATTCAAACGTTTGAATTGGAAGCAGTAAAATGTAATTTCAGGAGCCATTGAGTAAATTGCAGAGGCTAAAATTTGACAGAATGGAAGTTTCCTGGTTTACGTACTTATCCATAGTTATGTAGCTGGCACTAAAAAACATCCGATGAACACAGGTGTGTGGAGCTGCCTTTAGATTGGTAAATTGATTAAATTTTAAATTTACACTTTTCTTTTCAGGCAAAGAAAGCCTTGACCGAATGTATTGACAGATTTGTACGAGAGAAGATTTTGCTGGCCGGAGATGGCATTTCTAAATATGTTAAGGATGAGAAGAAGATTGCGGATGGAGATGTTATTGTAGTGTTTGGGAGGTGCGTAATTCTCGTACTGTATTAATCCTGCAATAAGCCAAGGGAGCCAACACATAATCTCTGACTGAATGTAGGGGTGGGCTTATAACAGGACAACACATAATCTCTGACTGAGAGTAGAAAATGAGCTTATTACAGGACAACTCAGGTCGCTGTCAGATCTTACACACGATAGTAATAGTTAGGATCTGTATTTTAATCAGATTGACAAAGGAGCAGCAACCAACTACAATGCCTCTCAATTTTTACCTTTATTTGACAGTGAGATTCTACTGATGTACATCAGAGGGTCGAACCAGTCTTTTTAGTCCCCCACCGGAATCCGGGGGGGACTATAGGTTTGCGTTGTGTCCGTCCGTCCGTCTGTCCGTCCGTCCTTCCGCACACTATTTGTCCGGGCTCTATCTCCCATACTATAAGACATTGGAACTTCATACTAAGTGTGTGGGTTCCCTGTGGGAAGGCGGTGTGTCGCATACAAAACCGGGTCACTGTGACCTATATTTTGACCTTTGACCTACATTAAAGAAAAAGCTTGTCCGGGCTCTATCTCCTACACTATAAAGCACTAGAACTTAATACTTAGTAGTATTGTTCTCTGTGGGAAGGCAGTGTGTCGCGTACAAAAACCGGGTCAATGTGACCTATATTTTGCTATTTTTTTTACCTCTGACCTACATTAAAGTAAAAGTTTGTCCGGGCTCTATCTCCTACACTATAAAGGACTAGAACTTAATACTTGGTATGTAGTATGGTTCCTTGTGGGAAGGCGGTGTGTCGCGTACAAAAACCGGGTCACTGTGACCTTTATTTTGCTATATTTTGACCTCTGACCTACATTAAAGTAAAAGTTTGTCCGGGCTCTATCTCCTACACTTTAAAGGACTAGAACTTAATACTTGGTAGTATGGTTCCATGTGGGAAGGCAGTGTGTCGCGTACAAAAACCGGGTCACTGTGACCTGTATTTTGACCTCTGACCTACATTAAAGAAAAAGCTTGTCCAGGCTCTATCTCCTACACTATAAAGCACTAGAACTTAATACTTGGTAGTATGGTTCCCCGTGGGAAGGCGGTGTGTCGCGTACCAAAACCGGGTCACTGTGAACTATATTTTGACCTCTGACCTACATTAAAAAAAGAAAAATTTGTCCAGGTTCTATCTCCTACACTATTAAGGATTAGAACTTTATACTTGGTAGTATAGTTCCCTGTGGGAAGGCGGTGTGTCACGTACCAAAACTGGGTCACTGTGACCTTTATTTTGCTATATTTTGACCTCTGACCTACATTAAAGTAAAAGTTTGTCCGGGCTCTATCTCCTACACTATAAAGGACTAGAACTTAATACTTGGTAGTATGGTTCCATGTGGGAAGGCAGTGTGTCGCGTACCAAAACCGGGTCACTGTGACCTTTATTTTGCTATATTTTGACCTCTGACCTACATTAAAGTAAAAGTTTGTCCGGGCTCTATCTCCTACACTATAAAGCACTAGAACTTAATACTTGGTAGTATGGTTCCCCGTGGGAAGGCGGTGTGTCGCGTACCAAAACCGGGTCACTGTGAACTATATTTTGACCTCTGACCTACATTAAAGAAAGAAAAATTTGTCCAGGTTCTATCTCCTACACTATTAAGGATTAGAACTTTATACTTGGTAGTATAGTTCCCTGTGGGAAGGCGGTGTGTCACGTACCAAAACTGGGTCACTGTGACCTTTATTTTGCTATATTTTGACCTCTGACCTACATTTAAGTAAAAGCTTGTCCAGGTTCTATCTCCTACACTATTAAGGATTATAACTTTGTAGATAACAACCCGGTGGGGGACTGTAATTCGTTGAATTATCTTGTTCAATTTTGTCTCATCAACAAGATGGCGCACACAACCTTCAGTTTTGCTATGACATATTTCAGGGGTGTTGAGAGCGTAGGTGATGAAACCCCTGGATTTTGAGGATGATTCCAGGGGGGTGTAGAGAACGTAGGTGATTGTAACCCCTGGATATCAAGGATGATTCCAGGGGTGTAGAGAACATAGGCGATTGTAACCATTGGATATCGAGGATGATTCCAGGGGTGTAGAGAGCATAGGTGATTGTAACCCCTGGATGTCAAGGATGATTCCAGAGGTGTAGAGAACATAGGTGATTGTAACCATTGGATATCGAGGATGATTCCAGGGGTGTAGAGAGCATAGGTGATTGTAACCCCTGGATGTCAAGGATGATTCCAGAGGTGTAGAGAACATAGGTGATTGTAACGCCTTAGATATCAAGGATGATTCCAGGGGTGTAGAGAGCGTAGGTGATTGTAACCCCTAGATATCGAGGATGGAAAAATGCATGTTTCCCTATTACAACTACAGTACATGTTAAGAAAACTGCCTGTGTAGACATTAATTTTGTGTTTGTGCTTCCAGCTCATCACTAGTGAAGAAGGTTCTCTGCGATGCCTATAGACGAAAGATAAAGTTCAGAGTCATCGTAGTGGATGGTCAACCCAGAATGGAAGGTGATCGTCTCCTCGTAATCTTCAAATCTTCAAATCAGAAAACTTTTTCTCTATTCTTCAGAATTTTTTTTTTATGAGCTTAATACATTAGTACTACTACACAGTACACGTCAGGTGGTTTGATTCTCAGTCGACCGTGGTTCAAATTCTCTTATCTGTCGCTAGTAGTTGCGGGAATATTATCCGCAGAAACCGAGTGATTGAAGAATCTGGCCGTCTACAATCACTAATACAGCCCCCAGATGGTGTCGTTGTGGCTAGACACCTAGATTAAGGCATCTACTAGTAGGTGTCTTATCATTAGCCCTCAACACCATTGTCGCATTGGTCAATTGGTGAAATTCTCTGGCTATTTACGACCAATGGGCTGTTGGGTTTGATGCACATGCCAACGTGCAAGTCGGGGAGACAGTAGGACTTGTAATCACAAACTTGTTTTTACACTCAGCCTTTTTAGGTCATCTGACCCAAAGGGTCAAGATGACCTATAGTTACCGTGCTTCGTCCGTCGTCGTCCGTCGTCGTCCGCCGTCCGCCGTGCGCCGTGCGCCGTCCGCCGTCCGTAAACTTTTCACATTTCAAACTTCTTCTCAAGTTCTACCAATGGGAATAAGCTGAAACTTAGCTGAAATTATCCTGAGATGGTCCTGACCAAGTGTTGTTATTTTTCGGGTCGGTCCGAAATCCAAGATGGCCGCCAGAGCCGCCATCTTGAAAAACACATTTTCAACTTCTTCTCAAGTTTTACCAATGGGAATAAGCTGAAACTTAGCTGAAATGATCCTGAGATGGTCCTGACCAAGTGTTGTTATTTTTCGGGTCGGTCCGAAATCCAAGATGGCCGCCATAGCCGACATCTTGAAAAACACATATTAAACTTCTTCTACAGTTCCACTGGTACCTGTGAGCTGAAAATTGGTAGGGATGTTCAGGAAGGGCAGCCCATAAAATGTTGTTATTTTTCGGGTCCGAAAAACTCTCGACATTTGTGCCATGGCGGCCATTTTGTGACATGATTGCGCAATCACTGTTTTCCTGAACAACACCTATTTTAAACTTCTTCTTAAGTTCTACCACTGGGATTAAGCTGAAACTTGGCTGAAATGATCCTGAGATAGTCCTGACCAAGCGTTGTTATTTTTCGGGTCGTCCGAAATCCAAGATGGCCACCAGAGCCGCCATCTTGAAAAACACATTTTCAACTTCTTCTCAAGTTCTACCAGTGGGATTAAGATGAAACTTGGCTGAAATGATCCTGAGATGGTCCTGACCAAGTGTTGTTATTTTTTGGGTTGGTCCAAAATCCAAGATGGCCGCCAGAGCCGCCATCTTGAAAAACACATTTCCAAATTTCTCTCAAGTTTCACCTGTGGGATTAAGCTGAAACTTGGCTGAAATTATCCTGAGATGGTCCTGACCATGAGTTGTTACTTTTCGGTCGGTTCGAAATCCAAGATGGCCGCCATGGCCGCCATCTTACAAAACACATTTCCAACTTCTTCTCAAGTTCTACCTGTGGGATTAAGCTAAAACTTGGCTGAAGTGATTCTGAGATTGTCCTGACCAAGTGTTGTTATTTTTCAGGTTGGTCGGAAATCCAAGATGGCTTTCAGAGCCATCATCTTGAAAAACACATTTCAAACTTCTTCTCAAGTTCCGTCAGACATCCAAGATGGCTGCCACAGCCCCCATTTTGAATACACATTTAAAACTTTTCATAGAAAAATGATCCCCAGATAGTCCCAACCAAATGTTGTTATTTCTCCAGTCCGTCAGAGATCCAAGATGGCTGCAACAGCCCCCATTTCGCATCCACATCTAACACTTTCCATGATCTGAAACTTGCCTAAAATGATTCTGACCAAATGTTATTTTTCGCACTGTTCCGAAGAAATCCATGATCATCACCATCTTGAAAACCACATTTGTGTGGCATATTGTTACATGATTGTATTACTAATTCCTAGAGGAGAGGAATTTATATAAGCTATTAGCTTGTTTTCCAATCCTCACTATTTGTACAATTTCTATATATGTAATATACATGTACACTGATTGAAATAAAATATTGTTTAAACTAATTCCATAATGGTATCACAATTGGTAGTCAGATGACCGTTAAGGCCCTTGGGCCTCTTGTTAGCTCACCTGGCCCGAAGGGCCAAGTGAGCTTATGTGATGGTGCAGCATCCGTCGTCCGTCCGTCCGTCCGTCCGTCCGTCCGTCCGTCCGTCCGTCCGTCCGTCCGTCCGTCCTGCGTCCGTCCTGCGTCCGTCAACTTTTTCCTTTAAACGACTTTTTCTAAAATACTGAAAGGCCTAGTGACATGAAACTTGGCTGGTAGATTTCTTGGAAGGAGCTGAACAAAGTTTGCGAAAACAAATCACTTTGACCTAATTTCAAGGTCACAGGGGTCAAAAATGTCGAAACCTTCAAACAACTTCTTCTAAAATGCCCTCAGGCATAGAGACTTCATATTTGACCAGTAGCTTCCTCTGATGAAGCCAAATAAAGTTTGCGAAAAAAAATGACCTTGACCAATATTCAAGGTCACAGTGAGGTTAAATTTATTTTAACCTTTAAACGACTTCTTCTGAAATACTAAAAGCCCTAGAAGCATGATATTTGGCTGAAATGTTCCTTGGATGAAGCCCGACAAAGTTTGCGAAAAGAAATGACCTTGACCTATATTCAAGGTCACAGGGGTCAAATCTGTTAAAACCTTTAAAAGACTTCTTCTGAAATACCAAAAACCCCAGAAGCATGACATTTGGCTGAAAGGTTCCTTGGATGGAGCCCGACAAAGTTTGCGAAAAGAAATGACCTTGACTTATATTCAAGGTCACAGGGGTCAAATATGTTAAAACCTTTACACGACTTCTTCTGAAATACCAAAAGCCCTGGAAGCATGATATTTGGCTGAAAGGTTCCTTGGATGAAGCCCGACAAAGTTTGCAAAAAGAAATGACCTTGACCTATATTCAAGGTCACAGGGGTCAAATCTGTTAAAACCTTTAAACGACTTCTTTTGAAATACCAAAAGATCTGGAAGCATGATATTTGGCTGGCAGGTTCCTTGGAGGAAGCCCAATAAAGTTTGCGAAAAAAATTGACCTTGACCTATATTCAAGGCCACAAGGGTCAAATCTGTTAAAACCTTCAAATGACTTCTTCTGACATACCAAAAGCCCTGGAAGCATGATATGTGGCTGAAATGTTCCTTGGATGAAGCCTGACAAAGTTTGCGAAAAGAAATGACCTTGACCTATATTCAAGGTCACAGGTGTCAAATCTGTTAAAACCTTTAAACGACTTCTTTTGAAATACCAAAAGCCCTGGAAGCATGATATTTGGCTGAAATGTTCCTTGGATGAAGCCTGACAAAGTTTGCGAAAAGAAATGACCTTGACGTATATTCAAGGTCACAGGTGTCAAATCTGTTAAAACCTTTAAACGACTTCTCTTGAAATACCAAAAACCCCAGAAGCATGACATTTGGCTGAAATGTTTCTTGGATGGAGCCCGACAAAGTTTGCGAAAAGAAATGACCTTGACTTATATTCAAGGTCACAGGGGTCAAATATGTTAAAACCTTTACACGACTTCTTCTGAAATACAAAAAACCCTGGAAGCATGATATTTAGCTGAAAGGTTACTTGGATGAAGCCCGACAAAGTTTGCGAAAAAAAATGACCTTAACCTATATTCAAGGTCACAGGGGTCAAATCTGTTAAAACCTTTAAACGACTTCTTCTGAAATACCAAAAACCCTGGAAGCATGATATTTGGCTGAAATGTTTCTTGGATGAAGCCCGACAAAGTTTGCGAAAAGAAATGACCTTGACTTATATTCAAGGTCACAGGGGTCAAATCTGTTAAAACCTTCGAACAACTTCTTCTGAAATACCAAAACCCCTGGAAGCATGATATTTGGCTGAAAGGTTACTTGGATGAAGCCCGACAAAGTTTGCGAAAAAAAAATGACCTTGACCTGTATTCAAGGTCACAGGGGTCAAATCTGTTAAAACCTTTAAACGACTTCTTTTGAAATACCAAAAGCCCTGGAAGCATGATATTTGGCTGGCAGGTTCCTTGGAGGAAGCCTGACAAACTTTGCGGAAAAAAATGACCTTGACCTATATTCAAGGTCACAAGGGTCAAATCTGTTAAAACCTTCAAATGACTTCTTCTGACATACCAAAAGCCCTAGAAGCATGATATTTGGCTGAAATGTTCCTTGGATGAAGCCTGAC
Organism: Mimachlamys varia; assembly: GCA_947623455.1. Taxonomy (NCBI): domain Eukaryota; kingdom Metazoa; phylum Mollusca; class Bivalvia; order Pectinida; family Pectinidae; genus Mimachlamys; species Mimachlamys varia. Next base: position 35,669,288 of record OX392540.1, read on the forward strand.
AAACTTTGCGAAAAGAAATGACCTTGACCTATATTCAAGGTCACAAGGGTCAAATCTGTTAAAACCTTTAAACGACTTCTTCTGAAATACCTAAAACCCCAGAAGCATGACATTTGGCTGAAATGTTTCTTGGATGGAGCCCGACAAAGTTTGCGAAAAGAAATGACCTTGACTTATATTCAAGGTCACAGGGGTCAAATATGTTAAAACCTTTACACGACTTCTTCTGAAATACCAAAAACCCTGGAAGCATGATATTTGGCTGAAAGGTTACTTGGATGAAGCCTGACAAAGTTTGCAAAAAAAAAAATGACCTTAACCTATATTCAAGGTCACAGGGGTCAAATCTGTTAAAACCTTTAAACGACATCTTCTGAAATACCAAAAACCCTGGAAGCATGATATTTGGCTGAAAGGTTTCTTGGATGAAGCCTGACAAACTTTGCGAAAAGAAATGACCTTGACCTATATTCAAGGTCACAAGGGTCAAATCTGTTAAAACCTTTAAACGACTTCTTCTGAAATACCAAAAACCCCAGAAGCTTGATATTTGGCTGAAATGTTTCTTGGATGAAGCCCGACAAAGTTTGCGAAAAGAAATGACCTTGACTTATATTCAAGGTCACAGGGGTCAAATCTGTTAAAACCTTCGAACAACTTCTTCTGAAATACCAAAAGCCCTGGAAGCATGATATTAGGCTGAAAGGTTCCTTGGATGAAGCCCGACAAAGTTTGCGGAAAAAATGACCTTGACCTATATTCAAGGTCACAGGGGTCAAATCTGTTAAAACCTTCGAACGACTTCTTCTGAAATACCAAAACCCCTAGAAGCATGATATTTGGCTGAAATGTTCCTTGGAGGAAGCCTGACAAACTTTGCGAAAAGAAATGACCTTGACCTATATTCAAGGTCACAAGGGTCAAATCTGTTAAAACCTTTAAACGACTTCTTCTGAAATACCTAAAACCCCAGAAGCATGACATTTGGCTGAAATGTTTCTTGGATGGAGCCCGACAAAGTTTGCGAAAAGAAATGACCTTGACTTATATTCAAGGTCACAGGGGTCAAATATGTTAAAACCTTTACACGACTTCTTCTGAAATACCAAAAACCCTGGAAGCATGATATTTGGCTGAAAGGTTACTTGGATGAAGCCTGACAAAGTTTGCAAAAAAAAAAATGACCTTAACCTATATTCAAGGTCACAGGGGTCAAATCTGTTAAAACCTTTAAACGACATCTTCTGAAATACCAAAAACCCTGGAAGCATGATATTTGGCTGAAAGGTTTCTTGGATGAAGCCTGACAAACTTTGCGAAAAGAAATGACCTTGACCTATATTCAAGGTCACAAGGGTCAAATCTGTTAAAACCTTTAAACGACTTCTTCTGAAATACCAAAAACCCCAGAAGCTTGATATTTGGCTGAAATGTTTCTTGGATGAAGCCCGACAAAGTTTGCGAAAAGAAATGACCTTGACTTATATTCAAGGTCACAGGGGTCAAATCTGTTAAAACCTTCGAACAACTTCTTCTGAAATACCAAAAGCCCTGGAAGCATGATATTAGGCTGAAAGGTTCCTTGGATGAAGCCCGACAAAGTTTGCGGAAAAAATGACCTTGACCTATATTCAAGGTCACAGGGGTCAAATCTGTTAAAACCTTCGAACGACTTCTTCTGAAATACCAAAACCCCTGGAAGCATGATATTTGGCTGAAAGGTTCCTTGGATGAAGCCCGACAAAGTTTGCGAAAAGAAATGACCTTGACCTATATTCAAGGTCACAGGGGTCAAATCTGTTAAAACCTTTAAACGACTTCTTCTGAAATACCAAAAGCCCTAGAAGCATGATATTTTGCTGGCAGGTTCCTTGGATGAAGCCTGACAAAGTTTGCGAAAAGAAATGACCTTGACCTATATCCAAGGTCACAGGGGTCAAATCTGTTAAAACCTTCGAACGACTTCTTCTGTAGTACCAAAAGCCCTGGAAGCATGACATTTGGCTGAAATGTTTCTTGGATGAAGCCTGACAAACTTTGCGAAAAGAAATGGCCTTGATCTTTATTTGCCTAGAAACATGATATTTGGCTGGTAGCGTCCTGGGATGAAGCCAAACAAAATTTGAAAATGAAAATGATGTTGTCTTATAAGGTCACAGGGGTAAAATATGTTTAAATCTTAAGATGTTCTTCTAAATGTCTTACATTGAAAGATTTTAGGGGACTTTAGGGTTACACTATAATATAAGTCAGAGATTAATACCAGGTGAGCGATGCAGGCCCATTGGGCCTCTTGTTTATGACTTGCTTTAATCGAGTGGGAAAGTCAAAATGTTGATTGCAAATATCTTGAATTGTATTTGGTTTGATTCTGCCAAAACCATGACTTAAAGTGAATATTTCAGCAATTATTTCAGAGCCAAAAATTGAACTTCAGCACAAAACCTGAGTTTGGCCATATGAGCGGTTTCACAAATATGGGCCAAGAAACTGTCCACATGTTGGTCAAGGTTTTTTGCTCTTTGTTATTTGGCTTTCCTCCACCCCTAACAAGGGTCCTTTTGTCTTTTATATAAAGATTATTTTACACAACCAAAATATATTTTTGTGACGTTTCGATGACCAGTACGATATGTATCCTGTCACCTTCATCAGACTAATGACCAACAAAGCGTATGCATACAACAGGTGTAAAATTTGTACGAGTTGATAAATGACAAATCGGTCATTTCATCTACACTGTTAGGCGTATTTACAATAGTAAAATTATTTTACAGAAATGATTTGATTCATCTACGCTTTGTTTATGACTTGGTCATAGATGCTGGAGAGTCTGTGAGCCCCCTCATCTCGATTTAGAACTGGCCCACTGCGGCATATCCAGATGGCTTCTTTGATCTGCCGCCTCAGCAGATTACTCTCTCTCTGTCTAAATAAATTATACTTTCCAACCTGAAGAACTTGTTTACAAATGTCCTGTTGTCTGTATCCAATTAAACGATTTGTCTACATCATTTTGGGTATAAATCCTGACCACTTGCAAATTTTAATGCAGAGGTTGAAAGGCTTTTTCAAGGCACACATTAATGTAGCATTTGATTTATAGGTCCAACTTCCTTTCATAAATGAACAGTATTTAACTGACAGGGGTTCAACCATTTGGTTCTCAATAAATGGAAATGACCCTAGTTTTAATCAGATTGATCAGACTTCAAAATAAAAAAAAAATTAACCTTTAAGACATGCTAATGTGGTGATATCATGACTTAAGTACACATGATTTTGTACTTCTGCAGGTCGAGAGATGCTGAGGAAACTTGTGAGGAGTGGTATCAAGTGTTCCTATGTTCTGATGAATGCTGCGTCCTACGTAATGCAAGAGGTAGAAACAAAATATTCTCTATGATCCGGTTTTGTTGGCTGCCCTTGCTAGTTTTGTTCACATCAATTTGTAATTGTACGAATTTAAAAAATACCAAGCAAATGTCTCTGTTAAAAAGGTCAAGTGTTTGATCGTTTTTTAAAACCAGATCAGTCAAGATTATTTTTAACACAATGCAGGCGTATATAAATAATTTACAACCTTGTTTTGTCTACCTTAATTCTATCACAGCCTGTTAGTATCTAAAGCAATTAAATATCAATTTTATGGAAAAAAAAATTATAAAAAGTATATTTTAACAGGTACACTCCCCAACAAAGGAACTTATATACTCATGGGTGAAAATTTTCTTATAAAAGATTTGTTTTGTTTAAACTTTTGTAAGGAGTTTGTAGATCTTTTTAGCTGAAAAAGACAGGTAAACAAAAATGAATCTTTAGTTGAACACTGTCAAATACACATGTGCTTTTTTTGACAGGCGACCAAGGTGTTTCTAGGAGCTCATGCTTTGCTAGCCAACGGATGTGTCATGTCCCGGGTAGGGGCCTCGCTTATAGCTCTCATTGCCAAGTCCTATAATATACCAGTCCTTGTCTGCTGTGAGACTTACAAGTTCTGTGAGAGAGGACAGACCGATTCCTTTGTATTTAATGAATTAGGTAAGTAACCTTCATTATGCCCCCCACTTAGCTAAGGGGGGGGTTATATAGTAATCATTTTGTCTGTGTGTACCGTTTGTCCGTTTGGATCTTGTGTATAACATATCTTGATCTCTGCGCCATTCCGTAAACTTCTCTCTCTGCTTCGTTAAGATCGGAGAAAATCCCATAGGGGGTCATGTCCCGATGACCTTTTGCATTAGGCAATCAAATTACTACTGTCAGAATCTCGACAGTGAAATTTTGAGGCGACAAAGCATGCATAATCACATTTATCCGTTTAGTCATTTCGTCACCAAAAAGTTCATGTGGAATAGTGTGACGAAATGGTTTGTTGCAAGATGACAGGTTGTTGGAAAATTATTTTAGTTTTAAGTTAAGAGGCGACAAAGGTCATCTGAACGTGACCTCTGATGGGATGTTGTCAGATTCTTGTTAAACGGAATCATTCATCCCTGTAGACACATTTGAACTCTTCCTATTCAAAAGTTGAAATAGTTCATATGAAACTTCAGGGGTGAATGAGTTGAAGAAACTAAACACTTTAGATAAGTAAGACGAGATTTTGACTTTGAGTTTTATGTTGCCTACAGGTGACCCTGAAGATCTGGTATCCATTGGAAACAAGACACAATACCTGACTCAGTGGCGAGATCATGCATCCTTGACCTTGCTCAACTTGGTGTATGATGTCATGCCTCAGGAATTCGTGTCTTTAGTGATTACAGAGCTCGGACTCATTCCCTGTACATCTGTACCAGTAGTTCTTAGGATGCAACAAATAGAGACCAATGAAACTTGAGGACACAACTCTCTCAGCCAATCAATTGTGATGTAACAGCATTGACCGGACTCGTCATTTTTATGTGCCATCTTTGAAACAGCAGACTTTTCACAATCACTGATATATGAAATATATTAAGTTGTTTACTTAAAATCACTGCAGCAAAAGTTTTAAGAAGAAAGTTTAACATTTTGTTGACGTCAGTTGTGCTATTTATGTTACAATAGATTCTGGCATAATTTTGATGCAATGTTTTGTGGCTTGATATACATGTATACATGTACCAGGTAAATACAGAAATAAGAATAATTTGTGCTGTCTTTACATTTAACATGTATTATAAATGACTTGATGGTCAATGTAAAAGTGTTTTTGCTTTCTTATATTTTTTTTTCAGCTCACCCGTCCTATGGACTAGTGAGCCATAATTATCAGACATGATTCTTTTCAGCTAATATAATTAGCTGAATGCAGTTTTTTTCACCTTTAAGTTAAGAAATATCAAAGTCATATACAGTGTATTGACTTGAAATATACAAATAATCTACACGTTTTGGGGGTTCCCAATTTTTTTCTAAAAAATTCAGCTGTTTTTTCTTTGGTAGAAAATCATGCCTGAAAATTGCTGTGACGCATCATCCATTGTACATCTATTGGTCAACTTTCTCTATGAATCATTTACTAGTAATGAACCATATAAGGCAATTTATACCAAATTTGGCCAGAATGAACTTTTTAAACCTTTGAAATGGAAGAGTTCAGATGTGTCTTAAGAGTTGAACGAGCTATCGATTACTTCACAGACGTGACAACAGAGCTGTATAGCTATCGCCGGTACAATAACCTGCTGGGTGGTCCATACGAACAAAGCTGTATAGCTTTATTAATCGCTGGTACAATAACCTGCTGGGTGTTCCATACGAACAAAGCTTCATAGCTTTATTAATCGCCGGTACTATAACCTGCTGGGTGTTCCATACGAACAAAGCTTCATAGCTTTATTAATCCCCGGTACTATAACCTGCTGGGTGGTCCATGCAAACAAAGCTTTCAAAGCATAGTTTTTAAACAAGAAGTCCAGAGAGGGGCCTTTATCACTTATCTGGATACAGTTGTATCCAAACAATCAGTAACGAGAGGCCCATAGGGCCTGTATCACTCTCCTGGATACATTGGTAATCATGGTAACTATTTTCCAAAAAGATCCCATGAACAGAGACCCAAAAGACCAATCCTTTAGCATATCTATAAATTAAATTTTGGTTAATGGGTATGTATCTCAATTGTTTTCAAGTTCAACTGAGAAACTAGGTCCCTCTGTGGCCAGACCCGACACCAATGCTTATACAAATGTATCACGATTATGTTGTTTGTCTCTTTATGCCCAGCAAGTGTATAGTTTTGGGGTAGGAAGTCTGCAAGGGCAATACAGATCAAATCTATATCATGCTTGTGATTCCAGCAATCTCAACAGTTCAGATCTATATTCTGCAATGGCGAGGCTCACCCCGGGACCAATATAATAACATGTGTTTGTCTCTTTATGCAAAGGAATGGTATACATAGTTATAGGGTGGGAAGGTGACAACCAAAACCAAGTTAAACAAGTAGGGATTTAAAATGCTATACCTCTATTTACCATTTTTAGCCCCATCCCTCCTGCCTCAGAGGGGTTAATCAACATTTACATAAAATCTGTTTCCCCTTCTCCAAAGAATGTTTCTGGCCAATTTTGCTTAAAAATCAATGCAGAACTTAGTGACTTGTAACAATTTAAAGGAAATGTTGAGGACGGATGTGGCACAATAGCATAAGCTGCTAAAAATCTCCTTTTTAGCCTACCATTATAAGATGTATGGATCTTTGTCAAATTTCATATGCAGGTTCCTTTTGGATCCTAGTGGTACTGTATTGATTTTGGGACTGATCAGAAAAACAAAATGGCTGAAAGGTGGCTGTCTTCGATTTTGACATTGAAAATTTGTTACCATTATATCTTGAGAAGTACTGGATGATGGATCTTTCCTTAATTTCATAATATTATTATGTAGGTTCCTCTTGGTGAGTTGTTGTGCTGTATTGATTTTGGGACTTATCAGAAAAACAAAATGGTTGACAGGCGGCCATCTTGGATTTTGACCATGAAATTTTGTTACCGTTATATCTTGAGAAGTATTGGATGGATTTTAACCAAATTTCATTTGTAGGTTCCCCTTTGTGCCTAGTTGTGCTGTATGAAATTTTGGTACCATTATATCTTGAGAAGTATGTATCCTTTCCAAATTTCATAAGCATATTCTGTTCAGTCCCATCATCGTAAACATCAAAATAACTATTGATAAAATTTAAATTTTATTGAGAAATAAATATCGGAAAAGTATTTCTATGATGAGGATATTATATCCAGTATTGACCAAAATTCCAGCACTTAACCCCCAAATTCCAGCAATTTTCATCTTCTGTATGAACCATGGATATAACGACTTCAAATACAAATTGATTAAATATGAAATACAACTGTATTTGGATTGAACCAACCATCTGTAATAAGGCTTTTAAAAGGAAAAAGTTGATGGACACTTATTGCGAAGTGAGTGGGAATAGACCCCAAAATATAAAACAAAACCAAAAGAAAAACAATATAACAAAAGTTTATATTAAAATATGTTTCCCTGGTATTTGGTTGTATATTTTATTAAATTGCAAGGTCAAAACCTCGTTTCAAATTAATTGCTGAACTAAAAGTTTTTGCTCCTTTCAACTGTGTTTTCCTGTCAAATTGGCCAGGATTTGCTTCTGTTCAAAGATTTTCCTGATGTTAGCGAAGACAACTTTGGGTGGCTGCGATGCGTCAATGGCAGTGTGTAGTTGTCGCTCGCTGTAGTAATCCACGAGGGGCTTTGTCTGTTTGTGGTAGGAATCAAGGCGCTTCATTAAAGCTTCTCTGTTATCATCTGACCGTCTTATCAGAGGCTCCCCAGTAATCTGTTAAAGGAAAACAAAACTTACGTAACTATACCAGCGTGGTTTTTACCATCAAAGAAATGACGTCATCTGATTGGACTACCATATAATGTAAAAAGAATTTGATGAGAAAATATTACAAGATCATTAGGCCTTTTGGTTATGATAATTCAGTATGATAACTCTATACAATGTGTAGTTAGTTTTTGCAGTGACACTGGGCCCCTTAAACTCTCTCTTGATTTAAAAGTTGGAATAGTTAATGTTAATTATTATGAAATTTCAGGGGTGATGAGTTTATCTTTTGCCTAGCATATAAGAAAAAATATTTTTGCTTCAGTTACTGTGGGCTATTCCAGTAAAATTCCTATCCAACCTCCAGACTCCAGGATTTGTTTAGGGGTACCACACATAGAAGTTTATGAATAATTTACATTGAATATAGATACTATAGACAAGAAACCTAAGCATGGACAAACTTGATTTATTTTGGACTCTCGGGGCCAGAGAGATTTTTTACTGGTACATATGGACATGGTTTCATCATAATTGTTACTTACATCATCTGTCATCTCCTTTTTCGGAGGGTTGAACTCGACATGGTAGGATCGCCCACTCTTGCTGTGTATAAGACGTCCGGTGATCCGTCGGACTAGCAGAGAATCGTCTATACTGAATTCCACACAGGCGTCCAACTTAGTTTTCCTACTGTATAATAATCCATCCAGCTACAGAAGAGAAAACATTTAATAAACAAGATGATATTGCTAAACTTCCTACAAAGGTCACACAGACATGAGCCCTTCCGTCCCTATGTAGTGTAGCTATAGTAGATTCCAATGTGTAATAATCTGGATCAATCTGATTGAAATGCACATCCATTGTTACTCCGTTACTCTCCACATAGGATCAGACATAGTGACAACACCCCATCAGGGTAATGTTCTGTCAGATGAGAACTTTTGTATCAGCCAATCAAATTACCGCTTCCAGGATCTTAAATGTGAATGTTTGCGGCCTTAAAATCTTGCATTATCCTATATGTGCATTTATTCCAGGATAGCTGTTATGTTGACCAAATTTCCCAAATTTGATCTCAGGGTCTGATTCCCAAATTCCCCGATAAAGCCCAGCTATTAATAGCATTCATCCATTAAATTCCTTAAATAATCTTGCATAATACAAAATCTCCTACAAGTTGCGCTGTGGTGAAGTTCAAAATTTTTGAGAAAAAAAGGTTAAATTGCTTTATACCATATACTGATATAGACACCAGGACAGAAACATCAAGGATGTAAGTCAGGTAACCCATTTATCAAGAAAAGGTAATCAGATAAACCCATTTATCAATGGAAGTTCCTTGTAAGTCAGGTAACACATTTATTAAATCAGATAACCCATTTATCAACGGAGATAAGGCTAATCCATTTATTAAGGAGGTAATTTATGCAAATCTATCACTCACAGCCTCTGCCTGTTTGATAGTGCGAGGAAATCCATCCAGCAGAAATCCATTTTTACACTCTGGTTTCCCGAGGTTGTCATCGATGAGCTCCACTACTAGACTGTCGCTGACCAGCTTGCCCTCATCAATAACTCCCTTGATACGTTTTCCTAACTCTGACCCGGAAGCTATTACAGCTCTCAGCATATCCCCTGTAAAATGTAAGGATTGTGTTTTATAACCTATAAACATTTAAGGTCACCTATTATGGACACCCTCCCTTTGTATACAAAAAAACAGGATAATCACATTTACTCTTGGAGACAATTATAATTGGAACTCTTTCAATTCAAAGATTGGAATACACACACATTATATTTCATTATGACTTTTCAGGGTTAAAGGGGCATCCCACGAAAGTAAGCTTTTTTTCATATTTTTTTTCAAAATATTACATACACATATCGAGTGGGTATTCTTATGGACTACAACGATCAGATTCCGCTGACATGTATTCATAAAATAAATAATTTCAAAATAACTAGTGGAATTCCAAAACGTCTGGCCAGACGTTCTGGATTGGGATTTCCACCTACCACACATGCGCAGCGAGCGCCGTTTCCATTGTAAACACTCTATCTGTTATTACCGTTACACTACGATAAGGCCTAACTACTAAGCGAAAAGTTGCCGAATGGTCAAAATATGACACAAGACTGTGTTACGGAATCATATTGAGAGATGGGAAGTATTCTAAGGAGAAACTGCCTGCTCTATTGTATGTATGTTACATATTTCTTCTGTATAACGGTAACATGCACAAATAAATCTTTGATTTGGTTTTGAGGCTACCCAAGGGGAAACTGTTTCAGTCTTCTGTTGCATAAAATGCGTGTGTAATATTAAACTTAAAAGTTTGTTTTATAACATTCTCTTTATAAAATCTTATGTTCCAGTAAAACAGTATGAATTAATTATATTGCTGGATAGAAAGACATTTTCAAATACTATATATACCATAACAGAAAAAGTCGTTTGATTACGTTGTAAAACGGGACGTGCGACCGAGGTACATACAGCTTCAATTTGGACAAAAGGAATATAAAAATTTGTTTTCACGCGTAAAAAAAAAGTGATATTCATACTTAATCTATAAATTAGTGAAGGTACAAATATCATAGGGTTGCGACCCCTGTATTGAATTTGATACGAAAATATAAACATAACTGGAAAAAAAAAATTAAAAAAAAAAAAAAGTTATACAACATATACTTATATATATATTCCATTCCTGCAGGTTTTTTTTTTTTTAAGTCACCTTCCCTTTACAAGACGACAAAAAAGATGTTAAAAGAAAGCGGAATTATCATAACATATTCATAACGTGTAGTTATAAGTGTTTCAACAGTTCCAAATCTGATATACATGTAGTCATGCTTATAGTGTGTCGTTATATGAGTGTGTGGACTTAAATATTCGCATTCCGTGATACGTGTTAACGTGTGAAGACACTGAAAGTTGGATAGATTTTAAATGAATATGAATGTACTTTGTATATATAGCCTGAAAAAAATCCTCAAGACATTGAGTTGTAAAAAAAAATCGCAAACATTTCATGTCATTTTATTTTCGAACTTTTCAATGCATGCTACATACATTTTATGAAATCATCTGAAAAGTTGGTTCGTGAATATTACCTTTTACATAAATTAAGGTTTGTACCATGGCCGTATTCCATACCCATGTGTACCGGTCTCGGTCAGGTAAATATAATATAGATAATTCCTGGTGTCGATCGATATATGGTGCCGATATGCCGACAATTATTCTTCATTTGAATATCGGTATGTGTGCAATTGATGTCTAATTTCAATGTGAATGTGATTCAATAAGTTTATACACGGACTTTGTCTCTGTTTCATCAGCCGTATACATTACGCGTCCCCTCCCGTATGGCCCCTTCCGTCAAACTGAGCAGGAAACTTGCGGCACACATGTCACGTTGCGTCATCCCCGCTATTTTTATCTGGGCTTTCCCGAGGAATGCGATTTTGCAAGTGGTCATTATAGACATTTTGAGTGGACTTTTGAATTTGGGAATAACAGGAAAGTATAATTAATAGTGCAGACGCCATGTATATTCAAGAACAGGCATTTAGGCTTTCGCGGATGCCCCTTTAAATGAGTTGATTCAGTGAAATACAAAGAAAACATACTTTTGTCTTGGACTTCAAACATGTTGTGGACTTACTGGAGAAATATTGCCAAAAAATCAATGTACTCTGCGACTTCACGTAATAACAGTGTTCTCAATAAATTTTGCAATAATTGGTTGATTTTGAAAGAATAGCTGGTTGAATTTTCACATTCTGCAATGTTGACATATGTAAAATTCTGAAAAATAGCCGGTTCAAAGCTGGTGAATAACAGGCTACTTTTGCCGGCAACCGGCTTTTAATGAGAACCCTGAGTAAGTAATTCTATAATGTAATCTAAACTTGAATATAATTTCAAAGGAAGTTGATTTTCATTCAAAATATGACAGAAAGCGTTACTACCGATTCTTTATGATAATGTCTGTATAATCTGAACAAGAGGCCCAATGGGCCTGCATCGCTCACCTGGTATCAATCTCTGATTTATATTATAGTGTAACCCTTAAGTACTCTAAAATCTGTTACTGTAAGACATTTAGAAGAACATGTTAAGATTTAAACATATTTTACCCCTTCGACCTTGCAAGGCAAAATCATTTTCATTTTCAAATTTTGTTTTGCTTCATCACAGGACACTACCAGCCAAATATGTCTCTAGGCCTCACCATCACCATAAGCTCACTTGGCCCTTCGGGCCAGGTGAGCTAAAATTAAAAGTTTACATTATACTGAAATTCTCAAAAAGGCTGAAATAAGCCAATAGGCTGAACATTTTCATTGCTGCTAAATATCATTTGGGGCAAATGAAAGGATAATCAATAATTTTCTTTCCGTAAGGTTTATATTTGGTCAAATAATCTTGACTTGAACAGTTTTATTAAGTTTCCAAAGCAAGTTTGGGTATAGTAGATAGAGGATAAGGAGAAATAAATCTATTTCATTTGGTCAGATGACAATGTCAGAGGTCAAAATATATTACCTGTGGAAAGATGACAAACTTTGTACAGATCTGCCAGCATAGGTGCCTGAAAGAAAACACATAAACTGAAATGGCATTGAATTGTAACAGACACACACAAACTAACACTGGTAAGCAATTTTTGAGCTGGGTCATACTTGACCCTGGTTTACTGGGTATATTCATGAAAAGAACAACTAAAATATAGTGTGTGTGCAAAAATTTAACAGTATGAAAATGACTCACCACCTTCATACCAATTCTTGAACTTGAAGGTAAATCTGGAATATTTACGATAATTATTAAACAATCTTATCATTGATTATGTTACAATATCTGTCTCACGTCCTACAGTGTTTATTAGTTTCTTCAGAAATCTGATGAGCTCTTTTTTGATGTAATTATTAGAGCAATTGCCTTTTGCTAAATTTTAAACTGACCCCAAAGTTAGAAATGTCATGCTTCGCTTGAGTTTTTAATGACATCATAATGTTAGTGAATACAAAGTTTAAAAGGACCCACTTTGTTATCTAACCCTAATAGCTGAGTTAAGCAGTTAAGAAAAGAAGAATTTGACCTTGACATGTGGTCTGATGATCTTGAGGTGAAAGATGTTAAATTCAGTATATGAGGTTGACTTTTAATCTTGACCTTGATGTTTGATCAGTTAATTTTACAAGTAATCTGACACATTGAGAGTTATTGCATTTCATCACATAAAATTTGTCCTTTTGACAATTGAAAATTAATAGCAACTATCAATGAATTTTAAAACATGTAGAAGGGTTATCAAAATGTTGATTGGACAGGATGTGGTCTATTAACCACCCATCACCTGAAATGTGTAAACCAAAATTCCTGTCTTTTTCGATGAGGGCATTTATAATTATGAAATTTTAACTAACAAAGGGCAATAACTCTGTTTAAAAAATTATGAAAATTCAGATGTATACACAAGTTCTAATATTTTATAATAAGTAATACTTAATTTTATTTATGAGCTATTCTTGTGACATGAATTAATGCAAGATGTGTTCATTGATAAAAACCAGGAGATCAATGACATGGAGAAATTTAAATAAAAGACCGTCAAACATACATAGTTCATATACAGTCACACTCGCAGTGTCACATCTCTACTTTAGGTTACAGGGTTGAATGAACTTGAACGTAACATAAATGTGTGTGTGCTTGAGGTCACTTGGCTATGCATTTTGATAAGAGCTAAGTATAGAGTCACATGTGTCTGCTCCAGTTATTGACCTTATATGTACATATCACTTGATACTGTACTGTTTGTGTCTCACACAGAAGTGACCTAATTCATCAAACTAGTTGTACTTACGAGGAATACACGAATCAAACGCACAATTATCATAATTACACAACGAATCTATATTGGCAAATATGTAAATAATATCAAACTTAGTTGATAGTAATTAGGTCATGGTCTGTCAATCTTGTCATCAATAAGTTCACAAGCACATGCACGTCTCAATGTTAAAGTGAAAGTCAAGCTGACACGTCATTCTATCCACGAAGTTTACCTGTGTGCCTTTCCCAGAACCGGGAGGTCCAAGAAGGACGGCATTTACACCTGTCTTTCCACTCTCTGTAGCAACTGGTACTGGTGGCATGTTGTTTTCTTTGATGTTTGAGTTTACCACAATCTAGCCTACCATCTATATACCGGCTCCTTATTAAACGTGTTTTCTGATTTACTGCGCAAGTGTCGAAGAGAAACTTCCGGTTTTCTATTTCCGGTAAAATGAAAACAAACCACCTGCTGGCATTTTTAGCTATTTTGTGGAGTTTTTAACCGAACTCCGACGATCGTTTGATATCCTTGGGCTCAGTCAACAATTTTGAAGCAATCTTTTAATCTATTTTAGGCTTAATCCTGTTTACATCACAAACTAAGTTAAAGTCACGTGATAAGACTGGGGAAACATGGCGGAAGGGGAGTGTTCCCACTGCTTGTCAAATTACTTGGATTGATTTTTTGGTCTTATGCGTTTCCTGACGTAAAATTCAAAGATGCATTTCTCAATACCTGAGACACAGGAACAACAGGATGCTAATGGCACGAGCTACACGGTAAAAATACTGGACATCAATGAAAAACTGATGAAGTCAAAGATCAAATGTGACAGATCTATAGACTCATTTTCATTTTATTTACACTTGTAAACCTTGCTAGGTAACTGCGCATATTACCAATTCTTTCACCAGAAGTTATTTTTTTAAATAACTTATCTGCATGCATGTATAGTGTTTTTATTTACAGCAACATATAGACAAGTACTTATACTGCAATGTTATTTTACACATGTTTGTGTAACAGAAAAGATAATAAATGTGCTTCAGCCGGGTATCAGTGAGTATAAGATATGTCTAACCTTTGAATTCCCCTTTTTAAGGTCATTTGACCAAAAGGGTCAGGATCCGTTGTCTGCTGAATGCCGTCTAATGTGCATATATATATTATTATTACTTTTCCTTCAAACAACTTAGCTTCTTCTCAATACTGGTACATATGTATGCATATGTGGTATGCTGGGATGAAGGGCTACCGATTTTGGTAAAAATAATAACCTTGACCCACTTTCAAGATCACAGGTTTCAAATGTCCTAAAATTTCTTTCTTTTTCTCAATAACCAAAAGGCGTGGGGTGGGGTAGCCGGTACTGATGGGGGTACAAAATGTATACATGTAACATGCAAGAAGAAGGGTTTGCTGAAATGAATGATCTTCACCCACTTTCAAAGTCACAGGGATCAAAAGTTCTTAAAGCAATTTATTCTGATCACGAGTAACCAAAATCACAGGTAAATTCAGGGCCATGGCCAACATTTTTAACATATGAAAGAGAATTGCTCTCACAAGGGGATCAACCTTCAATATATATCCAGGTTTTAATCCTTATATAGTAAGATGTTATGCCACTGAGCTAAAGTAGTATAATGTACTGTAGCATGAAATTCCATAGCTGTAAATGGTAAGACAGGAATATTGATTCCAACGGAAATGATACCCGTGACCCTGGACTTAACACAGTAGCTTTGTCAGTTATAAGCTAATTATAAAGGGAAGTAAATTAACTCTGTAGCGTGAAGCCAGATTGTACACCATGCCAGTATGTCATTGCATGAGCTATAACCTTGGTCACTGATGATAATTACTGCTACATGATTACATTACCTGCAGTCAGCCTCCTAATTATAAAATCTCCCACAAAGCTTATTCTTATTAATAAAATACAAGGAATTCAATTGTAAATTAATTGAATAAAAAACTCAACAAATTAAGATCTATAGGGTGAAGCCCCCTTCTGATATTTAACCTGAAAACTCATTTTTGATAAACCTGTACCATACTCATGATTAATAACTTCTAATTTTAATAAATTTGCCAGATGAGTAATTAAGGCCTCTAGATCTGGGCCTCTTGATTTATCAAATTTTGTAAAGCTGTATACATATAATATACAGTCAATATCTTATAGTGTATTTGTGTGTGTTATGAATTATTAATAAGAACTTCTATGACTTTGTATTTCAGACATTCAACATTCATATCAATGGAATGTTTCACTGTTCTGTTCGCTACAGTGTGCTTCACACATTTCATGAGCAAGTGAGTATACAACTACAGTACCTGGGTACTACCGGGTACATGTAGTTTTATGTATGTGTATCATGTTTTTACCCTCAATTGGCCCTGACTTTGGTACATCCATCCTCAATCCTTCAATCTCTTTTCATATAAAGGTGATCAATACACATGTATATTAATGATTAATAAATGTTACGGTTATCAGCAGTTTTAGGTGCTTACCTTATTAATGAAGTGTAAATGGTTGTCGGCTTGCATTGTCCTGCCAGTGAGAAGAACTGACAGGAAAACAGTTCATGTCAGCATACGCTGTATATACTGTAGTATTGCATGTTAAGTGGGCACTGACATATATTGCACAGGTACTTTTTGGGTTCCAAAAAATGTTTTTTTTAATCTGGAAAACAAAGAAGGGGGGAAAATAATTTGAAAATGTTGTAAGTAGTTGCCTACAATGTAGTTAAGTTGCCATATTTCATTTTGCACAACAACATTATAATTATGTAAATGTACACATGAAGATCTGGAAAAATCACCAATGTTTATCTCTCACCACCTTTAAACCAGGATATTAGTTTTTTAGGAGGGTTCCTAAAGAACATGTGTTCATCAATTTTTTATTTTTTTTTTGTGACGTTGAATATGGTAATAATAAGGGGTTTTTTTTGTCTTGATAAAGGAGCATATATATTGCGAGAGTTACATCATATTGTTTACGCTGTAAGAATTATTTCATTTGCCCTATGTGAAATTCTAAGTATTAAATGTATCCTACAAATGTACATTTACAAGGGTCTAGCATCATTCAGGATTATAATTCATTTGAGATGTAATTAGCATTTGATTGGTCAATTAAACTGACTTGCGACAGTGAAACCACAATATATACATTATATACATGCTGTCTGTAATTCTCATTTGCATGCAGTGATTAATCTACATTCGCATCCAGCATCCTTAATATGTACTCTTGAAAAAAAAAAAAAATTTGAAATGAAAGGACCCATTGAATTTCCAAAAATGGTAAAATTTAACATTGTGGGACCCATTATTTTGGCAATACAAATGAAAAGGACCCATGAAAAATAATCATAGATTGACAAACGTCACCGTGCATATATATAAAGCTCAGATGGCGATTGACTTGTTGATGACACGTCTGACCCCGACACGTCAGGAAATCCACTTTAAGAACAATAGCAAATCAATACTGTATAATTTATACAGTACTAGTACTTGAAAATAACCAATGTACAGTATATGTGTGCACATGCATAGCCACAGTACATTGTTTTATCTTTACATTTGCCAACTGCATGTCCATGTTCTTCTTTAGGAGTGAGCTCCCAGTTTTTGACCATTATATTAAAACTGTTTCTATTTCTAAGAGGTGGTGATCATGATTTCATCTGAAAGAGTAACTTTAAAGATATCATTTAGTAGCAAGTTTACAGAACATGGTTAATGATTAATCCCCTCAGGGAATTTTTTTTTTTAAATTGCAAGTAAATTGTATTAGTTTGGCGTAATCAGGTTCGATAATTAATTTATTAGATCCTATAATTATATCGCTGGGGAAAATTTTCTGAAAGTGATAGAACTTACGGCATACATTTGTGTACTGTTACAAACCTTAATACACAATGTAATTATAATTAGGTTAACACCGATTCCGCCATGATAGTCAAATTAATATTACTGTTACCATATTTGTTGTAATAAGCGCCCCTCACCCTATAATTAAAAGTGCCCCTCTTCTACAGATGTTTTGAAATAATATAGCGTCCGTACTAATCAGGACACAAACATTTTTTTTATTATGGTACAGTAAACCTCTCAGTTTGAACAAATAAATAAATAATGTCAACCTTAAAGCTTGTTGAATTACACAGAATTATATAGCCACTGAAAAATGAATGGTATAATACTTGTTCTAACACAATACCTTGTACTTTGTATATTTTGACTTTATTAAAACAAAATGTTTCATCCAGATATGAAGTTTTGTAATCCTATTAATGTCTCCTTTGAAAGCAATAATCAAGGTGCCCTAGATGTTAATAATCCAAATACCATATACATGATATATGTGCATGCTATAATATAACTTTTTGACAGTGATTATTTAGAGCAGCAGAATGACAAATGAATGAAAAAAAAGGCACACAAAATATAATTATCTATTAGAGGCTTGTACATGGTAATTATTACATGAGTGTACGTATTAAAATATCTTGTTTCATCTCTTCTAAACCCATTTTCGATTATTTTGTGCTGTATATCTATTTCAAGTAAAAGTATGCTGATTTTAGCTGATATACCAGTATGTAACTAAAATTTCTGTTGCATTTCAGTTGAAGAAAGAATTTGGGGCTAATCAGCTTCCTCATTTTCCACCCAAGAAACTGTTCCCACTTTCTCCGCTAAAGTTAGATGAAAGACGACTACTACTAGAGAAATTTGTACAAATCGGTAATTATGCATAATTATTTACCAAGAGGTGCAATTTTGAAACCAATTCATTAATCTTATTTTCAGCTTCAGGCTTAACTAATATCCTGATATATCTTTGTATATAGAATTTAGTTGCATAGGTGTCAACCTCTGAAACCTCCAATGAGGGAGATCTCCCTCTTTCCATATTTCCAATGAGGGAGAAAGTGTGTGAAATGCGACTAAAACTGCATTGCTTAATTTGTCTTTCCCTTATGTACGTATCAAAATAACTTCATAAAGTATTCATTTGATCCAGATACACCTATTATGGTCATTACACATATCCTGCATTAACTTGGATCACATTTGACCACAAGATGTAGATTTTGAGTTATTGTTGGTTTGGGACTTAAATGAGGGAGATGTCGAGGGAGATTGGTAAATTTTGGGCAAAATGAGGGAGTCTCCCTCCGAATGAGAGAGGATTGACAGGAATTTAGTTGTATTATGCCAATGATAAAAAATGTGTAGAACATTGCAGTATTTTTGTATTTTTACATATATACGTATCGTGTATTTATTTTAATCCAACAGACCACAAAGCCTACTACTAATAACTACATGTACAGGTTGATGATATAGTATTATATGTATGTCATTGATGATAAAAAACTGAGTGGTGAATTGTAGAATAAGTGTTGAATCTATTTTGAAATTGTAGTAAGTCAAGACCCAAAGATTGCCAACAGTGATGTGTTCAACGGATTTCTTCTCAGTGCACAACAGGTAAACACACATCTCTCAGTTCCGTGTAAGATTAAGCTGTCCATGGTAAGAAAGAGGTTTAAGGATTCACACAACTAAATCAGCCTATCACGAAGTGTTTCATACGTTTGTTGTCCCTACTGAAAATTTGTTCCGGCTAAGTACAGTGATTCGGAGTAATTTAAATAGGTAATTGTTGACCTATTCTGCTTTGAATGAAATCTGTAGATAAATAGGTAATTGTTGACCTATTCTGCTTTGAATGAAATCTGTAGATATTTAACTTTACAAAAATATATACTTTTGGTAGATTTTGATAAGTGATGGCAGATTGATATGGGGTCAAAAGTCAGAGGGTGTTCCCGTCCCATTTCACTGGTTTGACATTTAAATTTCCGGTTGTCCGAAGCAGACGCCTGTAGCGAGCTAATATGCCTGTAAACTCCTCATAAAATGCCCCTTGAAGCCTTTGTCATGTACATTGTATGTTTCTGTGAATTAAGGCATTTTTTAAAAGTGTTGAACTTCAAATATTACAGTTATTAGCTCGAAAGCTTAGTAATAACATTTAGTAAATTATGTAGTTGTGTGAGTCCTTTAGGAAATTTCTATCTTACAACCTATCTTAATATCTATCTTGTGTGACTTCTAAAAACATGTGGCTGAACACTGATGTGACATCGTCAATGCTGCAAAGGAGATGAAATTAAAATCTTTTAGGATATATGTATCTATTCTTCACTTAAGGAAAATGAGTCCAAACGTAGATTCATGGTTTGTGACATCATAAATCAAAGATATAAGGGAAATTCTACCAACAGGATTTTCTTATATGGCAAAACCTTTAGCAAATCCTTGCCATCAAAAGTCAGATGTATTAAACACAGATTCCTGACCATGGAAAATGTTTTTTCTGCAGTCTAAATTATTTTTGGCCTTTGGTAAATTTAGGAAACTCAGAAGGAGCCGTCGGAAGATGTAGTACTAGATGTGTATTTGATGAACGGACATAAGATCACGATCAACATCAAGTCAACGGACCAGACAGATGATGTTTTAGAGGTAAGGATCAATTAGAAAGTAGAACAAATTGTTTCATATATAGGAAGCAATAGATTTTCAATCTTGATTTTGTGACATACAGTAAAATCCTGCTTACTCGAACCTGATTTACTCAAATACTCCTCATTTATGAAACAATTTGTTTGGTCTCGACTGAGTTTGTTTATACCTTATTCAATCAATTAACTTACAATTACTTGAATACCATGTATTCCTCAAACTATTGATACCAAAGAGTTCAAGTAAAAGGGTTTTACTGTACCTTAGAAATACTGATGCCGTGTAAAGTGATTAAGTAGGTCATTATTATCCACATATTGTTCCCTGACTTTAACTAAAAGTGCAAAATATGTGAGATTGAATATATTTACATTATTTCACACGGTGCCATCAAAGTTAATTGATATCCTGCAGTGCTGGAACATAAATATAATGTTTTCAGTGGTGTCCACCTCATATTGAATTTAATAGAACCCCACCACATATTGGCAGACACCCTATAGTGATCACTTTTATGTAAACTCAATTAATTTTGATAATTTTGGCATTCCAATTGATTCTTTACATATTTACCTGACATCGCACCATTAGAGATGGTTTCTATCTCCATGTCATCAAGCCTAAGTTAAACTCCAACACTCGGAAGAGCCTGTTTAGTTCAGTATAGTTTAGTATTTTATCAATCCGAGCCAAAATTCACACAAAAAAATTAATTTGAACGCCTTTGGCTCAAAAACTCAGATAACTTGAAAGTTTTCTCACGGTACTACAGACTTCGAAGAAATGTTATTCGATTGTACCTAACTTTGAAGCTTGTGTCATATTGATTAATTGAACTTGTATATGTGTTGTATTAATTAATTGAACTTGTATATGTGTTGTATTAATTAATTGAACTTGTAAGTGTGTTGTATTAATTAATTGAACTTGTATATGTATTGTATTATTTAATTGAACTTGTATATGTGTTGTATTAATTAATTGAACTTGTATATGTGTTGTATTAATTAATTGAACTTGTATATGTGTTGTATTAATTAATTGACTTGTGTATGTGTTGTATTAATTAATTGAACTTGTAAGTGTGTTGTATTAATTAATTGAACTTGTATATGTGTTGTATTAATTAATTAACTTGTGTATGTGTTGTATTAATTAATTGAACTTGTAAGTGTGTTGTATTAATTAATTGAACTTGTATATGTGTTGTATTAATTAATTGACTTGTGTATGTGTTGTATTAATTAATTGAACTTGTAAGTGTGTTGTATTCATTAATTGAACTTGTATATGTGTTGTATTAATTAATTGAACTTGTATATGTGTTGTATTAATTAATTGACTTGTGTATGTGTTGTATTAATTAATTGAACTTGTATATGTGTTGTATTAATTAATAACTTGTATATGTGTTGTATTAATTAATTGACTTGTGTATGTGTTGTATTAATTAATTGACTTGTGTATGTGTTGTATTAATTAATTGAACTTGTATATGTGTTGTATTAATTAATTGAACTTGTAAGTGTGTTGTATTCATTAATTGAACTTGTATATGTGTTGTATTAATTAATTGAACTTGTATATGTGTTGTATTAATTAATTGACTTGTGTATGTGTTGTATTAATTAATTGAACTTGTATATGTGTTGTATTAATTAATTGAACTTGTAAGTGTGTTTTATTCATTAATTGAACTTGTATATGTGTTGTATTAATTAATTGAACTTGTATATGTGTTGTATTAATTAATTGACTTGTGTATGTGTTGTATTAATTAATTGAACTTGTATATGTGTTGTATTAATTAATTGAACTTGTAAGTGTGTTGTATTCATTAATTGAACTTGTATATGTGTTGTATTAATTAATTTAACTTGTATATGTGTTGTATTCATTAATTGAACTTGTATATATGTGTTGTATTCATTAATTGAACTTGTATATGTGTTGTATTAATTAATTGACTTGTGTATGTGTTGTATTAATTAATTGAACTTGTATATGTGTTGTATTAATTAATTGAACTTGTAAGTGTGTTTTATTCATTAATTGAACTTGTATATGTGTTGTATTAATTAATTGAACTTGTATATGTGTTGTATTAATTAATTGACTTGTGTATGTGTTGTATTAATTAATTGAACTTGTATATGTGTTGTATTAATTAATTGAACTTGTAAGTGTGTTGTATTCATTAATTGAACTTGTATATATGTTGTATTAATTAATTTAACTTGTATATGTGTTGTATTAATTAATTGAACTTGTATATGTGTTGTATTAATTAATTGACTTGTGTATGTGTTGTATTAATTAATTGAACTTGTATATGTGTTGTATTAATTAATTGAACTTGTAAGTGTGTTTTATTCATTAATTGAACTTGTATATGTGTTGTATTAATTAATTGAACTTGTATATGTGTTGTATTAATTAATTGACTTGTGTATGTGTTGTATTAATTAATTGAACTTGTATATGTGTTGTATTAATTAATTGAACTTGTAAGTGTGTTGTATTCATTAATTGAACTTGTATATGTGTTGTATTAATTAATTTAACTTGTATATGTGTTGTATTCATTAATTGAACTTGTATATGTGTTTTATTCATTAATTGAACTTGTATATGTGTTGTATTAATTAATTGACTTGTGTATGTGTTGTATTAATTAATTGAACTTGTATATGTGTTGTATTAATTAATTGAACTTGTAAGTGTGTTTTATTCATTAATTGAACTTGTATATGTGTTGTATTAATTAATTGAACTTGTATATGTGTTGTATTAATTAATTGACTTGTGTATGTGTTGTATTAATTAATTGAACTTGTATATGTGTTGTATTAATTAATTGAACTTGTAAGTGTGTTGTATTCATTAATTGAACTTGTATATGTGTTGTATTAATTAATTGAACTTGTATATGTGTTGTATTAATTAATTGAACTTGTAAGTGTGTTGTATTCATTTATTGAACTTGTATATGTGTTGTATTAATTAATTGACTTGTGTATGTGTTGTATTAATTAATTGAACTTGTAAGTGTGTTGTATTCATTAATTGAACTTGTATATGTGTTGCAGGCTGTGGCTTCCCAGATAGATCTACCAGATGACTTTGTATACTACTTTGGTCTATTCCTTGTGCAGAAGGAAGAAGCAGGGGATAACTCTAGTAGGTCTAGTTTACTGTTAATAACACAATTAGCCTTTGTCCACACTGATGTTACAGGTCCTAGACCCCAGTTTATAGATATATGTTTCCCCTTTTTATCTTTGAGTATAATTCAACACATTTTACAGTTCAATCTGATTAAAACGAGAATTTATATTCATGACAATACTCTCTGTATAAAAGCTTTTATAGTGAATATAAAGATACGGTTTTGAAATACTCAGATTGAAGTTGAACACAGTTGAGAAATGTTTTAGATTCAGATTGTATATTCTCATCAATTTATTAATTTTCCAATTCAACACATTGCATTATAAAGTAATTATCTCTGCAACTAGTGCACATATTGAACTGACATTTGGTATACAGATACATCATGGGGATGTCTAGGTCAAGTCCCTGTAATTTGTTTAATGAATCATTGCACCTAAAAAACTTGCGGGGGCCATAGGGGACAATTTGTATTCAGCAATACTCGGTATGCTTGTTAAAATGAAACTTCATGCATACTTTCAACTTTAATGATTTCAGTCTTTCACAGCAGATATGTCATATTCTTTTGGTAGAAAACATGATTCTTATTCATTTGTTACAAATACTTTTGAAAATCATAATCTGTAGAACTTTGTTGTTTCAGTTGTCAGAAAGTTACAAGAATTTGAATCTCCATTCATTTCGTTGAAATATGCAAACAAGTCAGGAACACATCGAATAGTCTTCAGAAAAAGGTGAGAATTAATTCATCATCAGAGTGTATCTCGGCCCCCGCCGGTCTATTTCTACATTCTGCTTTAATAAAGCTCTATGGCATCTACCTACAGAGAAAGTTGCCGAGATGATGTCAAAATGTTAAACACCTGTTACTGCCTATAGGTTGTTTGATCTTCAATGAGCACAACCAAAATTTCTGTAATATTATATAATACCATGTCTTCAATCTTAACTGTAGTATTTCCGCTAATCTAAAAAGATTATGTGTCTTCTTGTAATAAGCCCACCTCTACCTTCAGTCAGAGATTATGTGTTGTCCTGTACTAAGCCTTTCTCTACTCTCAGTCAGAGATTATGGATTGTCCTGTAATAAGCCCACTGCCTACTCTCAGTCAGAGATTATGTGTTGTCCTGTACTAAGCCATTCTTTACTCTCAGTCAGAGATTATGTGTTGTCCTGTTATAGGCCCACCTCTACCTTCAGTCAGAGATTATGTGTTGTCCTGTAATAAGCCCACCTCTACCTTCAGTCAGAGATTATGTGTTGTCCTGTAATAAGCCCACCTCTACCTTCAGTCAGAGATTATGTGTTGTCCTGTAATAAGCCCACCTCTACCTTCAGTCAGAGATTATGTGTTGTCCTGTTATAAGCCCACACCCTACATTCAGTCAGAGATTATGTGTTGTCCTGGTATAAGCCCACACCCTACTCTCAGTCAGAGATGTGTTGTCCTGTAACAAGCCCACCCTATACTCTCAGCCAGAGATTATGTGTTGTCCTGTACTAAGCCATTCTTTACTCTCAGTCAGAGATTATGGATTGTCCTGTTATAAGCCCACCCCCTACTCACAGTCAGAGATAATGTATTGTCCTGTAATAAGCCCATCCCCTACTCTCAGGCAGAGATTATGTGTAGTCCTGTTATAAGCCCAACCCCTACTCTAAGTCAGAGATTTTGTGTTGTCCTGTACTAAGCTATTCTCTACTCTCAGTCAGAGATTATGGATTGTCCTGTTATAAGCACACCCCCTACTCACAGTCAGAGATAATGTATTGTCCTGTAATAAGCCCATCCCCTACTCTCAGGCAGAGATTATGTGTTGTCCTGTTATAAGCCCACCCCTACCTCCAGTAATAGATTATATTGTTTTGTCCTGTAATTAGCCCACTCCATTCTTTCAATTAGAAATTACATATTGGCCCCTGGGCTTTAAGTATAGATACATTAACTGAAGAAGTTCATAAATTGAATGTTAATCAAAAACATGTTTTGTTTTTGTAGTTTTTGGGACTTATCATACGAAGATGACCTTCTAGAAAACAAAATTTCTATGAACCTTCTTTATGTGCAGGTATGTATCAGAGGCAAACATTTGTTAATATTTAGTAGATTGCAGGTTTTGTTATGGAGGTAACATTGAAATAAATAAGGCTACTTTCGTGTAATCACTTTAACTAAAACAACAACCTCAGATTTACACCCCAGGCTGACCTTCTGAAAAATTGGCACGTGCATGCTGATGGCCCAGATGTGCCTGACCAAAACTAAAGACTGAAGATTGTCAGTTAGCATTTTATGCATGAAACAAAGTCAAATCAGGTATATTTTAGGATATGGCATACAACATAGCAGTTCAAGCATGAAACAAAACATTTTAGCAATGATATATGTGAAAGAAACCTAAAATCAAATTTAAAGGTAATGGGAGGTAACTATATTGGAAAAGTGGTATTTGTTTAGTGTGAAAATCATATAGGGGGATAACTATATAGGAAAAGTTGTAATTGTTAAGGGGGAAGATCATAAGGGGGGATAACTATATAGTAAAAGTGGCAATTGTTCAGTGTGAAGATCATAAAGGGAAGTTACTATATAGGAAAAGTGGTATTTGTTCAGTGTAAAGATCATAAGGGGGGATAACCATATAGGAAAAGTGGTATTTGTTCAGGGTGAAGATCATAAGGGGGGATAACTATATAAGAAAAGTGGTATTTGTTTAGTGTGTGAAGATCATAAGGGGGATAACTCTACAGTGAAAGTGGAATTCTTTATTGATTAACCTGCAGTGGGCCTGGATCCCCTTAAACTTATTCACCCCTGAAATTTCATGAACTTTTCCACCCATTGAATTGGAAGAGTTAAATGTGTCTTCAGGAGTAAATAGTTAACAAAGTGTTGATTATGTTGATGATGTAATTTCTAGGCAGTCAACGACATAGAGAGGCATTGGACTCTGGGAAATAAGGAGCAACTTAAGCATTTATCTTCTCTACAAAATAAAGGGTCCAAAAGGGAGGTAAGTCACCCAGAATTCACTCATTCACCAGTACCCATAAATTAAAATGAGCTCAGCTCTTCCAATTCACAAGTTGGATTTGTTATCCCTTACAATGAGGTCGCTGCTCTACTGGGCCCAGTTGTTCAAAAGGTGATTAGCTTAATCACTATTTAAAGACATTTTTCAAACTTGAATAATTCTGTCAATATACAAGTTACAATCTTCAAATGTTGTATGTAAACTGACAATATTAGGTATGTGATATCTGCAAAGTTGTAACTAAATTTATGGTTTCATTTGAAAGTTACAGGATAATTAAGATTTGCACTAATCAGTGATTAAGCTAATCATCTTTTGAACAACTGGACCCAGGTTGCATTTCTCACCTGATTAACATGAAAATGTACAGAAGTGTTCACAAACATCATCTGATTTCAGCCCTCTGCATCAATATCCAGGACATCGTTCATATAAATAGAAATTGACATAAATTTGACCTTACCGCTCTACAGCCTGCATTTTTCACCCGATCGACACAAAACGTCAAAGTCACAACCATCACCTTTTGTACGAGTTTGCATTTCATTTTTCGTGGTCGTAAACCAGGTCACTTTCACTATAAATAGAATTTTGGCACCATCATAAAGTAACATTTATCCTGGATGCATACAAGCTCATGAAAACATGTCTAATCTAATTTATCACTCAACATTTCCTTTTAATAGGTATTAGTATCATTGTCGATGCCTTGTTTATTATGAAATTTCAGTTTTGACTGATAGAATAGATACCAATTTATATTTCAATGTGAAATATCCATCTTACTCTTTGTGTGATAACACATATGAAATATGTTCCATTTGGTGGTACCATCACTTTAGGTAATTGTACTGGGGAAAAAAAGGTAGAAAATATTTGTAGCTTCGTGTTTTTGTTTTTACAGTACCTACGACTAGCTAGGACGCTCAAGTACTACGGTCACCTACAGTTTAAACCATGTGTGACCGACTACCCTCAACCCAACTCAAGGGCTGTCGTGTCCGTTGGCAACAGGGAAATGAACTTCAGAATACAGACAGCCCCTGTAAGTTTCCAGACAATTATATGGCCATACTCAAGACAACATGTATTTTAAAATACAACACTGTACTTATTTTTTAGCGCCCTCAAATTTTAGCTTACACAACCAAATTAATTTTGAACAGACAAGTTCAGTGAATTTGCACACTCATAATACTCACTGTAAAAAACAATATACAGAAACTGTAATTAGGGCAAACATGATTTAACGGAATGGGAAAATTGCTTAAATGGGATTACCATTATATAAAAGTAAGTACTTTCACAGTATTGCAAAAAAAATAACTTATAAGTTATATCAGTCGTATTGTAGTATTGGAAATGTATGTATATTACAAAACTGTTATAGTCCGATGGTAATTATTTCTTTGTAGAATGTGATAAAAGAAGGAAACTTCCGCATAACGAGAATGAGATGTTGGAGGATCACCACTTGTGTATGTATATCCTTGTTGGTCCTGATGTAAGCGTGAGTAGGACCCAGATTTATCAATGTTCAATAGGAATATAAGCTTCATTTGTTTGATGGCAATTATGAAACGTACACTGATCACACTTGTTGGTCCTGATGTAATCGTGAGTCTTTATATTGCTGGAGTCACTGGAGTACCTGGATAAAACCTGTGGTCAGGTTGTAAGGTGGTCAGGTGACAGGCAGGTGACACCAGCTGATGTCTTTTTACAATTCATTCTTGGTATCAAACTCTGGCGGCCGTAAACCGGTCGGCCAATGTAGTCTGTTAGGAATTATATCATACCAGCTTAATCTCATTTTTTGTTGTCTTTTATGTTATTCTATTATTATATGAAATTAAACTTAATTGATTTTCACCCTTCAAAGGTAAATTAATATTCACCCATTGATTTTTACGCTAAGGCGTATACGCCTACAGCGTATTGTCGCCAGTCAGAAACCGGAAACATTTTTTTCCTTTCCGCCTACGATGACCTCTGGCGGACGTTATTGGCTTTAATCTGACATGAAATCTATTATAATATCGTAATCCATACAAACCTGACAACAACTAGGTGCACACATTAATCTATCTATCATAAACCTTCCTTTCCATGTTAGTTTATTTTAATGTGTACCGTTTATCTACAAAACCAAAAAATCGTTGTATCCATGCTAACTTGCATACCAGTCGCGCAACTTCCGGTTGAGGTGCCAATATAAAATTCACGTATTGGATAATGAGAAATGAAAGACCTTTACGTAATTTTTGGCGAATTATAAAATTAATTTGCGAAGTAGCTTTTTAACGTCTTTTTATGAAATAGGCCGTTGAAAACTTTTATTCAAACATTCGGTGAATTTCGTTAATCTCCGACTTCTAAAAATACCCATGATGCAACCGGATGTTTACATTCATCGCCATTACTGATCGATTGCTGTTTCCTCGAAAGCCTCCAACAAATCCATTATCATCTTGTCTAGTTAATACCATCGGCAATAACAAGTGTAAGTATACGTTTCTAGAATGTTTAATCTATCATTGTTTGTCCATTGTTATGATTCTTTGCCTTGTATTTTGACAAAACAGTGGCTTTCATTATTTGTTTTGATGTTGAATCAACAGCCTGTAACGTCAATATACAGATCGAGTAAATTAAATAATTGCCATAATTGATTGTTAAAGTATTCGTTTATATGATGAAGATGCAAGAACGTGTGCATGAAATTTGAATAAAGATTGGGAAGAACGAGGGTGTCAATTAACACCAAGTACGGGAATGAATTTAATAAAGATTGGGATTAAGCCCGGTTGGGGTTAGTACTAATATTAATACCCGGCCTCCTATGGCTCTGCCCGGCGAATATATAAAAATCGTCTTGTCGTGAAGAGCTACGTTATCGCAGCTAGGTTGGGGTATTTACCGGAATGGACTTCAATAATTGAATTACCGAAAAGTAGGAGAATTGGCTTGAAATTTGAAAAGGGTATTATTTTAAGAGAATGGACCTAAATATGCATTCTTTATCATAACATTGGGGTATATGCAAAAGGTCGAGGGTGTATTTTATCCAGAAATATTTTAAATTAATTTTTCAAAATTACGCAATTCACGCCACGACTTTCGTCACCGAAATGGAGTGCAAACACATCTTTATTGACATTTTCCCCAGAGAATGGACCCAAATATGCCTTCATTATCACCAACTTATTGGTACATATTCATATTCCATATATGACAGATCATGAAAGCCTGACAGATCATGAAAGCCTGACAGATCATGAAAGCCAGGTTGTAGCTACATATGTTGCTCTGTGCACATTCTCATTGAGATTGATGTCTTTAGGTTTGCAAGGAATATTGAAATGTGGTCTCACTAGTTCAATTAAATTAAATATGAATCCTATATCAAGATACTCAAATGCTTTCTAACAAAGATACATCACATGATATCAGACAATTGTGTAATTTGGGTATAATTTGATTATCAATGGTATATGTTTAAGGGTGGGGATTGGAACTAAATTCTGTAAGCATTATTTTGTCCCCGACCCTTAGACTGAGGGGGAGGGGTGTGTGAACCTGTCAATTTGTAAAAAAATGATTTTTGCATGACCAATTGCTAAGTCCCATTATATCCTTACCTGTTTGTGTTAAAAGCTTTGTACTGATCACAAAAACAATTATTGCCATGTAAATAAGACTCTTTCTTATGATGTTTCCTTTCACATCAATTTGATTTTACTATATTTGTAAGAAGTACGGTCTCTTTCATTTCAATTACATCAAGATGGAAATATACTGTTTTTTTCATGTGTATTTTGGCACCAAGCACAATATAAAAAGTTATCATACACAAAATATGTCAATTTAAAAATTACATGTTTCTTGCACTTTAGGATAGGACAAATCCCACTGTTTTTATGTAAGATTGCTCACTCACATTGTTTGTGAAACGTGTGGGGACTATAATTTCCTCGTTGTCTGTCCACTGAAGTCTGTCAGCACTATCACAAGCTAGAGAGTTATTAAGTTTGTAACCAAATCATGTAGCCTAATGCTGAAGAAGTTTTTAGTTTTTGAAATGTTTAATTTCTTGTTTTAAAGTCAATAAGGAAATTACATCAACCATGATTGTGTAACAGTTATGTCGCATGATGTAAACCATCGTTATATTAATAACCAGTAAATCTACATGATATTAAATCAAAATCATTTAATTTACAGGTGACAACAGCCATGGAACTACATTGAGAAGGAGCGACAACAAAATGTATACAGAAATGCTAAATGGGCAGTTTAAAAAATCCACAACCAGCCATGGATCTACATTAAGAAAGAGAGCTGCAACAAAATGTAATAAAGAAATGCTAAATGGACAGTTTAAAAAATCCACAACGGTGTATAAATCTTTCAACAAACTTTATGATATAAAATTCTACTACACTTTCAATCCCGGAAAGTGTTAAATAATGTGCCAAATTCATACTTGAACAAATTAACAGATAATGAAAGTGACCAGCATTCTTGAGATGATCTTGAGAAATTGACAGATTTTTACCTGGAAAGAAAGTTATAATTTCTACGGTTAGTATAATTGTTGTATTGATGGTATTTATTGCTGAATTTGAAAATAAAGTGTATTGTTCATCATGTATTGATATATGTTGTTTGTTTCTTGAAAGTAACAGCCATTCATCTGAAAATATTAATTCTAAAACTTGGTCATTATACGTCTTAATTAAATATAATGATTATGAAAAAATATAACTATTTGCTGTTGAATGTTGCAATTCAGACTTGATAGCATTTGGAGGAATGACAAGCCGGGGTTGACTGGTGGCTGTGAAAAGAACACTACTGATAAAAATAAGTGGCTACTGAAAATCACACTTGGCTTTTTTTAGCCCACCATCATCAGATGGTGGGCTTATCAAATCATGCTGCGTCCGTCCTTAAACAATTCTTGTTATCGCTATTTTCGGGAAAGTACTGAATGGATCATTTGTTGGTTCCCCTTGCTGCCTTATTTTCCATATTCCATTTTTGGACAAATACGATAAACATATGGCCACCAGGTGGCCATCTTGTATTTGTGAGTACAAGTTTGTATCACTATTTCTTGAGAAGTACTGGATGGATCATTCTCAAATTTCATTTGTTGGTTCCCATTGATGCTTAGTTTTGCATATTTCATTTACGAACAAATCTGATAAACAATATGGTCGCCAGGTGGTCTTTTTCGAGAGTAATAGTTTGTTATTTCTGACTACTGGATGGATCTTTCTCTAATTTCATTTGTAGGTTCCCCTTGATGCCTTGTTATATATACAATTGCTGAGCATAAAGAGGTCTCAAATATGATTTTAGATTTGAACCCATAGTCTGCAACACCCTTGCAGACTTGACTCTTTAGTCATAACTTTTAAACGGCTAAGATTCACACCCCAAAACTATATATATATGTAAAAATAAAAAACGACACGGACACATTACTTGGCGCTTTCACTCCATCGGTGGGAACTCTTAGATATATACGATCGTTGAGCATAAAGAGACTATCACAAATATGATTTTTGATCCATCTTTCTAAAAATGAATAAAAAATCATTGATAACGGGCACCAAGATCCCGCTGGGGTCTCTTGGTTTTTTTTAAGGTTCAATATTATCAGGGTGAGCCCTGTATCAGTAACATGAAGATTCATACAAACCTTACATTAACTAGCTGTACAAATGAATTTGTCATGTGAACTATCATATTCTCTTTTGGTAATTTCTGATTGTTTGATTTATAATGCCGTGAAACTGGCAACTATAAAACTCTTTTAATTTCTTTAGGAGCGCTGACTTTTCAATGAACACTGAGTCTTGACCGACCATGCTGACTTTTATCGACAACTCTCTACTTTTCCATTGTGGTCGATGAAAAGTCATCTTTTGCTAATCTTGAATACCATTTAATTTCTATTACAAATGCATACTGTGTACTCCATCCAAAACATCATATTAATACTGTTTTTTCGCCTTAGCTTCCAGTACTTTCAGTACTTTGATTAAGTAATTTTGCCATTTACATTTAATTGCTCTGCAAAATGATCATACAGAGAAATAAAATGTGAAGGTAAGAGTCAATCTAGCCTTTGAATTGTAAATTAATTTTTGGTGTTTTGTTATTTGTTGTAGTGTTAAAAATTTACGCTCATAATTACGGATGTGAAAAAAAGGCGAAAACTTTTCTTTGTTTCCTTAAACACAGACATTGTCTTAATCTCCTTTCAAATGTATAAGCACATATCTTCAGTACCAACGAACGTGAGTTTGTGATGATGAAGCATAGGAGATAAAAAATCAATGAAAAACTGTGAGTTCTGTTGCCAGATTTTAGAATCTGCTGGCACCTTAAACACTGATTTCCCATGTAGGAAAATTTTTATTTACTGTGACTGTTTTTTGCTTTACAGCTAAATGACAGTAAAGAAGAAATTGGGAACCCGTCTAGTCCAAGGTTGGAGCTCGCCTTCGAGTATCTCATGGCGAAGGATTCACTGAAATGGATTACCATAACAAGTGACCAGGTAACTTGTATAATACTGTGTATTTTCTCATTTCTGTTTAAATGAAATTAAAAGCCCCTTTTATGCCCAAAGAATTAGGATACAGGTAATATTCCACCTGATGAATTGGGTAAAACCAGAGGCTTTGACAATGGTTTTGCAATATAGTTGAAAATCCTGAGAGTAAAATTTCCATATCCTACATACACCTTTGACTTGATTCCAGTTTCCAGAATAAGTTCAAAAACTATGTAAATGTGTTTGGACTGGCTTACATTTTGAAAATATCACTTTTCCTCCTGAACTTTTTAAGACGAAAGCTGTCAGCCAAATCGGCACTATTGTGTACCATCGAAATCTGTTTAAAAAACACACAATGAATTTACCAGAGGTTAATTGCAAATATAAGTCTAGTATTGATAAAATGATAAATTATGACATTACCCCATTGATGATAATCAGAATGGTTATAGATTTAACTGATCCTTACAGACTATAAGTACTGTACATAACCACTAGGGAAATCCGTGTTAACTAGACAGTTGAAGCTCTACATGTATTACTTACTGCAGGGTTGAAATTTGAAATTATGCCAGGTAAGATACATATTCAAACATATCTTGCTTAAAAGGTTTTGCCTTCAAATAAAATTGCAAAAAGAGAATGTGGTGGAAAAAAACAACATTATTTTTTGTGAAATTTATCCAATACCTTTCCTTCTTTTTTCAGGCTATTTTGATGAGTATGTGTTTACAGTCAGTTGTGGATGAATTAATAAGGAAAAAGCAAGGAAAGAAAATCAAGAGAGTAAGTACACTGATAATATACAATCTCACATTGAGAAGGACCATGTTGATTTTTGACCTACACAAAGAAAAAAATTGTCCCGGCTTCATCTCATGCACTTCAAGTCATAGGAACTTCATAGTTGGTATATGGATTCAGCATAATTGCCAACTCTCCCTATTTAGGAGGGAGACTCCCAATATTGGACACTAAAATGTTGCATTTTCAACTTTGGAATTTGCTTAACTGTTCCTATTTTTCAAGATCTGATGATTTCATCTGAAAGAAGTGCTCAAAAGAAGCCATTTAAAAGTGTTATTTTCCCTCTGAATGTACATATAAACATATTATTTATGTTTTCAATTCTGAGCACCCGTAATCTCCCCCATGGAAACAAAAAGTTGGCAAGAATGGGATTGTCATGTATCAAAAGAAGGTCACTATGACCTTCATTTTGACTTTTCACTTACCAGGTACATTAAAGAAACAATTTTGCACACAGGCTCTATTTCCTACACTTTTTTCACTACAACTTCAATTTTAGGGTAAGGATTCACCTTAATGAGGGAGTGTAAATTGGTTACTATGACCTTCATTTTGACTTTTCACTTACCAGGTACATTAAAGAAAAAATTCTGCACACAGGCTCTTTTTCCTACACTTTTTTCACTACAACTTCATATTTAGGGTAAGGATTCACCTTGGTGAGAGAGTGTAACTTGGTCACTTTGACCTGCATTTTAACCTTTGACCTATACCGTACTTTGGGATATTTTGGCGTGGCAAAATTTGGCGGTTTTTGCTCAAAATAGTAAGGGTGTTTAAATATTGATGCACTAAATTTTGGCATTTACCATCATGTGTGTTGAATTTTGGTGTTTACCTGTAGCTATGTATAAGTAATTGATCTGTTTGTTCATTACTTTACAGAATACAGATAATGATCCTTATGAAAATAAAGCGTCTCAGTAACCCTGATGCAGCTGTATTATATAGTAGTTACGAAGTCGAACACAGCTAATTCAACAATGAATTTGGAAAAAACATGCATTTATGACAATTTAAATGAAAACACACCTTTATTGATGTGTTTTATCAAAAAACTATATTCCAACACAAGGACAGCTTGCGGATATTAGTAATGAGTATGTAGATATTGTTCCAACAATTTTTTCGTTAAATTTTGGTGTGTTTGATTTTTGCTCACTCACCCCAGGCGCCAAATAAACCAAAATATAACCATATCCAAAATATCCCAAAGTATGGTATAAAAAAAAAGTTTGTCAGGGCTCTATTTCAGACACAACTTCTATTCACTGGAACTTCATACTGGGGCTAATAGTTTAACCTTGGTGAGAGTCACATTCTGTGTCTTGTTTGTATTAGTCTATGATGTCATGTTAAATTATTAGATGTTTTGATAATAAAAAAATGTTGCATTTACTAGCCGCAGGACAGAAACAAGACCGTGTCAGCCATCCGACCACTACAGAGAGGAGACAGCTACGCTGGAGCACTAAGTCGGCAGGCTTCTCTTCCCAGCCCAATAGAGGTAAGGGCACATAACTCTAGTCTAGGTAAACTGACACAACTTCCCTTCAAAATTTAATTACGTAAGGGAACTGACACCAGTAAATATGAGTTTCCATCAACGCCTGTCATAAATCTATTGGCACATAACTCCAATACTAGGAGAACTGTAAAGCAGTGTTTCCTTCGAAGCCCATTATTTATCTAAGGGTACACAACTCTGGTCTAAATGGACTGGAACAACAGTGTTCCCTACAAAGCCCATTATTTGTCCAATGGCTCATTAAAATTGAATATAGTTATGTTCTAGGTTTGATTGACAAAACAGAATTTTTTCTATCAACCTATTTTAGATCTAAGGGCACATAACTCTTTGTCTAGCTAGACTGACACCACAGACTTTCCTTCTGAAGCCCATTATAGATTCAAGGGTACATAACTCTTGTTTAAGTGAACTGAGACAAAGCTCCCTCCAGATTATAGATCTAAGGGTGAATAACTCTGGTCTGTGTTAATGTACACCACAGAAATCTCTCCAAAGCACATAAGAGCCCTATGGGCTCATACACTGGTCTAGCTGGATTCACACAACATACATAGACTTAAGGGCAAATATATAACTCTGGTCTATTTTAATTGACACAGCAGATTTTCCTCCAAAACCTCATTATATAGATCCAAGGGCACACTACTCTAGTCTAGGGAAACTGATTTGAATTAGCATCTTTATCTTGTATCCCATACAGAGCTTATTCTATATAACTAGTTTAAATCAAGGAAACACAAATAAAGCTTAAGGGTGATTTAACAGGCTGCAGTAATAATGTATGATAAATGAGTTATTCTGTAAACAGAACTTAGTACGCCCTGTTTCTCATCATTTGTAACTGTTTTTCATTCTGTTGAATTCCACAAATTTTACCAGGTAAATGAAGAATGTCAGATTTTGTACTTTAGAATTGAATGTACATGATAAATGATTATAAACTTTTCATTCAAAACCTTTATTTTTCAGGAGGCACCCAAAAGTAATGGACAGAGTGTAATAGAAAACAATGCATTTGATACGATAGGAGACGACGATTTATGAAAAGGTTACCTTATATACTTAACTATCATCAGATTTCCTGATAAAACGATAGGAGACGACAATTTATGAAAAGGTTACCTTATATGCTTAACAATCATCGGATTTCCTGATAAAACGATTGGAGATGATGGTTTATGAAAAGGCTTCCTAGACTTGTATAATAAACTTTCAATCATCGGATTTCCCGTTAAAACAAAATTTTAATGCAGGTCAAAGTTTGAGTCCAGTTTCTGTGAAAGTTTTCATCCAGAAACTATATGATACATATAGAGCTGTTTATATCAACTCACACAATGAACTGGTAAAGGTTTTGCTTTCTGATATTCAAAAATCAGGTTGCTTACCTATTTGCTGTATTGCACTGAAAATAAAAGAAACTTGAATAACTACAGTCCAGTTCAGATAACATAGAAATTATCTAAAATTTCTTGAAAGTGTATGGAAATGCCCCTGTAATTGTTATTTTTTCTCCGATAAACATGATATCTTAACAGCAAGTTCCACTGTATGGGATTACCTTGTGCTATAAAGCATGGAAATAGTGATTCAAAACACTTTGGGCTAATCTGTGAAAAGACGTGTGGGACATCTTTCTGTCAGAAGTTAAAAGCATCATAACATTATGAAGATAAAAACTAGAAATAATCTATTGTATTTATATCAAAGATAGATTAATACTGCACAGACTTTCGTGGGAAAATGTGTGAAAATAAAATCCAAATCTTTATCGTTAAAATTGATGCATACAAAGCTAGCACAAAGGAATGTTCTTTTTGGTGACATTATTAAAACATGTTCCTGGAAAAGTTCTTCAACCTCCCAATATTGGGGATCAGAGTATTATTACAGACGAATATTGAAGGCTTTGTAATGTTTCACTTTATTTTCTACAGGAAGGTAGACTTGTGGACTTGCTTCAGTATCATTGTTTCAATTGGTGAAGAAATTTGAAAGAAACAGACTCTATATTTACCAAATCACCTTCAAGAAAAAAAATCTTTAGGAACTCCTGTTATTAGAAATTCTTGTAGAAACAACAGAATATGTTTTCCATGGGAATAGCATGGGGTGAAATCCTTGCCATGAAATGAAGTTTGAACTATTACCAAAAGAAACTTTGTTGAGAACTTTTCTAAAAGGATTTCTAAAAGAATAATACTGATACCATATTTGATGTTATAAGTGCACATGCTTTTTAAAGTGCACTGGTATCCCCAACCGTTTTATCGGGGAAAGAGAATGAATGGGCTGACATCAAATTGTCTAAAAAAGTTTCTAATTTCACTGATCTGCCAACACAATCTTCAGTCTCAATGGAAAAAAAAAAAAAAAATCCCACATAGAGTTCACATGGAAAAATGTACCTGGTACATACTTGTTTTTTTTAAGCGCACCCCATTTATCTTTTTAAGTGCATAGTGCACTTATTAGGTAAAATATGGTACTTCAAAATAAAAAAAAAAAAAACAGGTATTTCATATATTAATCATATAATTGTTCAGTTATCCAGTGAATTTTCCTGTGTAATAATATTGCGTTTGTAACTTGTTATATATGGAAAGATATAACTTTGATCAGCTTTAAGTTTGGATTGTTCATATTGTGATGTCACACCTAGGACAATTTAGTGACTCCATTGACTTCTGCACTGAAGTCAAAATGGTGTTTTTATACATTGTGTATGAAAATGTATGTTTTACATGAATAAATTAAAATACCATTTTGATAATGTGATAAAAAAGATCTTACATTCATTCACATTTCATTTGAGATTTACATAACTCCTCAGAAGTTTTTCAATATAGCTTGCCGGAGGCCCGCTTATTTGGAAATTTTTTAAACCCGTTTTATAAATCCCATATGAAATGAAAATTTGTGTAAGATCCTATATGTATATAAAAGAGACTTAACAGATTTGGAAAATCTGTGTTAGATATAGCAGTTGATGCAATTAAAAACTACTTTTGCAATATGTACAGTAAATTTAAATATCACCTAAAGTAATTGCCTTAATTAGCGCCCCTTCCCTTTTTTTGAGAGGAATAAGAATTAAAATGAATTATTACCCCTACCCAGCCCTGACCAGGCCGGATAAGACTGGTGAACATGTCTGGATTTCCGGTGAATGGATGAAACATTTGGTATTCAAACATCCATTCATTATGCATGTTTACAATTTCCTTCTGTTGTATTATATTTTATCATCCTTATAAACATCCCCGGCCCATTTAAGGCGCTAATTATGGCAATACTGGTAGATACATGTATTTTGCAATACTTGTTGATGTGTAGATTGCAGAAATGTCTTTCATGATCATTTATTTGTATTATTGTGGATGGGATTTAAAGGCCCAGTATACGTAACTTCCGTCAAAACTTGAAGCAAAATCAAGCCTAATAACATATTATATTTATAGATTTAGTTAATATTAACTGATATCAGTAATATCCAAGATGAATTATTATGTGATTACTGATACATCAGCAGTTGAAACTCGGTACATGTATTTGTAAACACGCGACAGTCGTCCATTTTGAACTGCTTTCTAACTTCTGCTTGTTGTTGAAGTTGGCCACACCTGAATTATTTTCATTTTTTTTTGTAAATCTTTCTGTCAAGAGTTTCTTGTTAGTTACCACTCAAGTTAACTCCGTTTTAGGCTTATTTTTGCATGGTTATCAACTGGGGTTTTTTTCAGAATTTTTTAGAATCATGAAAAATTTCCTGAAGTTACGTATATTGGGCCTTAACTCTGTCTGACACATGTGTCTCATTGTTGGAAACATTTTAACAAAAGTTGTCCACAGCATACCTTTAATAGTGGTTGTCATGGAAACAATAGATGTTCAACTTGTTAAATATTAACTTTACTTGATTAGTCATAGAATTATGTTAATATTAAATTGTACTTTAGTCATAGAATAAGTATTATGTAACGAGAGATTTTCTACATTGTATTAATATGAATTCTCTCCAATACGATCCCAGATTATTTCAACATTCTATCTAATCCAAGATTATGTTGTTATTTAATCCTATTTCTAATGACCTACCAGATAAGACCTGTATACACTGACATCTTGTCTTATCTGACCAATATGTTGTGTACAACAGGGTGTCAGGTCACAGTTGCTTGAGTTTCTGTCAGTATATAAAAAAATGTTTATATATATGGAGCTGCGGCCCATTACACATTACTGTAACAGTTATGGTAGGCTCATTTCACACATATATATTAATTATCTACTGACAGAAACTCAAGCAACTGTGGTCAGGTGTACAGTGTTCTCTGTACATATTCAGAATTACAGGAATGTTTCCAACACCAGACTATGATGTAAGCAGCAAAGTTTATGTGTTCAGTTTTCATTTAATTTTGCCATAAGATGACCATAATTATGTACAACTGTGAGTATGTAGTTCTGTAGAAAACAATTATTTCACAAGAATTTATCTCATTTACCCCTACATATTCATAATAGACTCACCAAGTCTTTGATTAGGTAAGGTTCAAATGTAACTTTAGGGGTGAAATAGTTTAAGAGGTAAAAATGTGCAAGTAATATACTTGTGTAGATAAAAATCACTATGATTATAGTCCTCCTTATTCTTTTCCACCTCACTTAAAAATTTCAACAGCTGTTTATCAATGCACAATTGCTTGAGTTTTGTCAGCATATAAAACATTTTTCTTTTTATATATATGGATCCGCGGCCCATTACAGAAAACATTACTGTAAATGGTCGGCTTATTTCACATATATATTTATTTATTATTTACTGACAGAAACTCAAGCACCTGTGATCAATATTACTTGAAATATGTATATTATAGTTTTTTATTTATCTCAAAATCTCTTTAGAATGCAAAAAAATTTCAGAATAAATTACAGCAGCATAACAAGGTGTTACTGACCATGTATCAGGACCCGACATAATTATGCAACTTTGTTCAATGCAAAAGTGAAATTGTGAATTTTTTCTATACCAAATATAAAAAAATTATATAGCTGCATTTGTTGATTACTGCTCTTGAAGAAGACAAGGTGACTGGATTTATCATTCTTTTTTTTTTTCATTTTGAAATCAACTTTTTTGTTCAAAAAGTAGAAATTTTTTATTTAATATCAAAACTTGCTTCAAACAATCCTTAATGGAGGGGATATCCACGAATGTACAAGTACAATGTCTTTCAAAAACGCATGATCAAATGCAGAAAATGGTCACGTGATGATTTGATACAGTTGAATGATTATAATGAGGAGTTATTTAATCTGTGTCACAGTTCATGTAAATTGATCTGATTAAAATCATATTTTGATCTCCACGCCGTTCAGATGACCTTTTTCATTAGCTAATCAAATTACTACTTTCAGAATCTGAAATGTGGATTTTTGAGGCGGCAAAGCTTGCATATAATCACATTTGTACGATAGTCATTTCGTCACCAAAAATGATTTGTGGAATAATGTGACAAAATGACTTGCTGCAAGATGATTGGTCATTGGAAAATATTTCAATGTTAAGTAAAGAGGCGACAAAGGTCATCTGAACGTGACCCCCTATGGAATGTCCTCAGATCTTGACGCAGCAGAGAGAAGCTTACGGAATCGTGCAGAGATCAAGATATGATTTTAATCAGATTGCATGTAAATAGGCTTTCTGTACCACTCTCGGACTGATACATGTTTTGTTATCTGAAATGTTGTAAAGCCTACTGAGATATGCTTTAAAGATTTTGTTCTTGTAAATACTGTAAACATATACTGCTTTTGACCCTCTAAAATTTAGTGTACGTCTGAATTTAAATAGTAAAATTCACTCAAAATACTTGCTGTAGAAAGCAATATAAAGAAAAGATAGTTTGTGCATTCATGATTTAGCAGAATGCTTTCAGCGTGAAAATCTTGAGGAAAATGAAAATACTGCTGAAAGATGTTTACATCAACTCGTTCAGCCCTGAAGTCGCATTTGAACATTTTCAAAGGCTGGAATATATATACTAATGTAGTTCATTATGTAATATCAGGGATGAATGAGTTTATGGATATACCTTGGAAGCACATTATCTGGAACTCGTAACCCTGTTTAATTATAGTATCCCATCAGTCCCGGCCAGCCTTAATATTAACTATTTAGTCACACCTTACTCGGATAACGTAAAGTTTTTTCAGGGTCCCACTGACTTTGAAATAAGTTATTGACAATGACAATCACTATTTTGAGATTAGTTTCTGATAAAACACAGGTATTTCCTCTAAAAGTAAATGATTAATTCAATTTCTTAACAAACATTAAAATTATATTAATAGAAAGTAAGAAATAACAAAATTGCAATCACCCTATTATTATCGTGGCAATGACACATATAATATATTACATGTTTGATCATAATGTATAGTTAAAAAATTTGACATGGTCGGGGGTTCAACCAGCTTGTTATTTTAGAAACCTTGTGAGGCGGGAAAAGTCCATGTTCGATGTAATGTGGAAATGTAAACAATATTTGTGTTATTATTTGAAAAAAAGATATTAGGAATTAAAAACTTTAATGTGAACATACATTTTGATCCCATTCTCATTGTCAAAAGTTACATCAGAATATTTTTAATTTAAATTACTAGTAAAAGGTAGCTTTTGTTTAAAATTTCATGCACTATGTCTGCAAGGCAACATTTATAAACTTATTTGTTAGATTTTTAATGTATTTTGCTTAGTGGTTAAATACATATATTAAATGTACTTTGTATATAAATATATATCTCACAATACCTTAAAAAATGTTTACTTGGTTTTAAATACTTGAATTCCCAAATTCTGCTGAACATATGAATTATATGCGAATGAAATATTAATACCATGTCTTTCCACAATAAGCCCATGGGCTGTCACCTTATCTGTTACTTCATAAAGAGGGTGGGCTTATTACAGGACAAGGAATAACCATAATTTTGAATTTCTACAACTAGTGAACTGCAATATACACTGCCATCTAAAAGTTTTGTTACAAACTTTGTGTACATATTAAGCCATTAGTCAACAGAAAATGAACACAGCTGGTGCAATTTCCTTAAGATAATCCACTTATCAGTGAAAATTGGCATTTTATTTCAAAAATACCTAAGTCCTGGAAGTTGCAGGGAGGGTCAAGGGAGGCAGTCTATTTTTGCTATTGTTCAAAAATGAATAAAAGTTGTATTTCTTTCATTTGCACAATTAAATGGAATTAATACAATGATCCACTGTTAAAAATATAAGGAAGAAATTAATTGTTGAATTGTATAAATGAAAACTGTGAAATTGCAAAAATATAGCATTTGAGGATTTTAATTGCAGTTGAAAAAATAACAAAACATTGTAAGAAGTTAATTATAACATAAAAATATTAATAGTAATACATACTTAAAAATTGGGTTTTGCTCAATTTCAAAGTGTTTGCAGAAAAATGTATCGGAACTTTTGGATGGCAGTGTATATAATATACTAGGGCTTATCAGCAGGCGTGGGCTTATTGCTGGATCCATATGGTTATCAGCAGTATACATATGCTACTTAATTGTTTTCTTGTTATAGATTTTTACAGAGGCCATATTTGTTCATCACTACACTTTATATATATAACTGTTATCATATGCTGTGTTGTTATCATTTTTGTGTGAGAGATCGTCCTTAGAATTCCAGGGGTTTCAATCATTTACATTCTTTGTACCTAGGGAATTTTCCTTGAAAAAGTTCAAAGCTCAGTAAGCTTTTTGATTGGTGACAAGGATGAAAATCCTCCTCCCAAAAGGAGGGATTCCTCCTTTTTGATTATTTTGCTGTAATGTTAATTCTTTAAATTTCCCATTCAAATAACTGAAAAATGTGGGTTTCCCCCGTTTTCACAATTGGCGATTTTCATCACTGATTTCCCATTCAAATTACTGAAAAATGTGAGTTTCCTCCGTTTTCACAATTGACTTTTTTCATCTCTGATTGGTTTCTGATAAAAAAAATACCAGAACTTATCAGCAGGCTGATATACATTTCCTTGATCAAAAGTATACAGAGATCAACACCCAACTTCAAAGCCTGTTAATTTCACCGTTTTGCTGCCTTGTGATTATTTGATGTATATCAAAAGCTCCAACTTGTTTCATACACAAGGTGGTATGCAAGGAACCTTTCATGACATTTCCTGTGGAACAGAGATTTTAATTCAGAGATTTAAAACCCTGGAATTCCACGGGTAATGGAAAGTATATGCAGTGTTGACTTAAGTTTTGATGTTGTTGTAGCACTGTTATCATGCATGTGTTATCTTGACACATTTAAATGTAGGATCGTCTTATAATGAGAATAAATTGTGAAAGCATAAAATATTAAGGAATTATCAAACCTGAATATTTACATCATTTTTCTATATAGAACCAGATATTCTTCTCATGTTTTCATTTTGCCTCTATGTTTATTAATATAACACATACATGTTTTATCATAAACATGCAAAGTAAACATGTAAGGTAGTCAGGTTTAATGTAGTTATCCTAGATTTCACATGAACCTGTTTAATCCAGCCACTGAATAATACCATTGCATTGTGTATATATTATTACAATGCTGTACTTTTCCAATTGTTTGATACCATAAATTAGACATGTGTGTTCTGACATTCTCTTAATCTGACTACCATGGTGTGTCTCACATGGTGTCAGATTAGATAGGTAAATTTGACAAATATCCTGGGTCACAAAGGTATCAGGTTAGACAGGTTGGTCTTAAGAATATCTTGTATCTCACATGGTGTCAGATTAGACAGGTTTTTCTGAGAAATATTTGGGTCTTAGCTAGGTTGTCGGATTAGACATGTGAATCAGGGAAATATCATGTGTCTCGATGGTGTCAGATAAGACAGTCAATATTGGTGATTTACTGTCAGATTAAACAGGTTCCACTGTATTATGTTCATGTTTTCAATAAAATTTATATTTGGCTTTCAAATATTCTATTAAAATGTGTCAGTATTCATTGAAAAAACTTGACTGATTATTGATTACTAACACTCATTTCATCTCTTGCTTCATCTTGTTAATTTTTTTTTTATGTCAGAACTAGATGAGTCAAACAATATTATAATATGATACTTTGAGTCTGAGATTATACATAAAATACCTATATTGATTCAGTTAGATCTTGCACACATTTGTTTAACATTCCTGCACTATTGATTTAATGCTGTAAATGTGATTTTATTGTTAATGTTTTTCCAAATATATTGAATGT
Source organism: Mimachlamys varia (assembly GCA_947623455.1). Classification (NCBI taxonomy): domain Eukaryota; kingdom Metazoa; phylum Mollusca; class Bivalvia; order Pectinida; family Pectinidae; genus Mimachlamys; species Mimachlamys varia. The sequence continues at coordinate 35,713,946 of OX392540.1, forward strand.
TTGTACATTAAATTTTGTACCTTGTTAATACTAATTTAAAAGTAGTTTATAATGGTGAGCCAGTGTATGAAAAAATGTATCATACCCGGGTAGTCGTGACCTATTTATAGACATGGAAATCTTCGTTCCCTCTTAAAGACCCAATATACATAACTTTCAGGCAATACTTTAAGCGAAAATCAAGCCTAATAACTTATCATATTTATAGATTTAGTTAGGATTAACTGATATCAGCAATATTCAAGATGAATTCTTTCGTGGGTATTGGTACAGCAGCAGTTGAAACTCAATGTCGTAAACATGAATCCATTTTGAACTCTTACTTTGGTTTGTTGTTAAAATAATAGTGGTTCACATGTAAAATATTTTGAATTCTTTAGGATTTTCTTTAAAAAGTTTCTTGGTAGTTACCGCTAAGGTTTACTTCAGTTTAGCCTTATTTTTGCATGAATTTTTTTTTAATTTGTCATAATCGTGAAAAATTCCATGAAGTTACGTTTATTGGGCTTTTAATTGTACAGTTACAGTAAACTAATTAATTTCTTTTTAAGGCACCAGTTGCTCCATAAAATTAATTTCATAAGGAGACTGTTTTAGTAATTTCAAATGTCTCATTTTTAATACTTGCTGGTTGTTACTTTCAATACAAAATCAAAACATCTTCTAAAATGTGAATTAAGATATTTGCTGATCTGTTTACATAATGCACAGAAATAATTCGCAGAATATTTAAAGTACATGCAAAACTAAGTTGGCTACCAAAACTGTCCAAACCAGAAAATGAAGTGGCTCTATTGGAGTCATAAAAGAACATATTTTTACATTAAATTTGTTTGTAAAGATTTCTTGCCATAGAATATATATAGCCTAAGTTTTTAATTTGTGACAAATTTAGATATCAAAGATCAATTTTCCAGTACAGTGTTCATGTATATCTTTATTTCCATATACAATTTATGTAGAAAAAAATCAACATGTAGGTAATATATCTTACATACAATTACCGACAACATATAATTACTGGGTAGGGCTGCAACGATATGACACATATCTTGATACTGTGCACATTGTCATGATATGATATATATTATGATACTGTGAAAATGTATGGCAATATGTCAACAGGTCATGAAGACATGGTCAATACATGTTTTACGCAATACACACTATCAATGTGATAATGATCTGGAGCTTCAAAAATCCAACTCTTTATACGGGAACAGTATTTCCAACAGTATATGATACTAAATTCAGAAAAAAACAAATCTGGAAACATCGTAGGCATATTATATGACCTTCAAAAAATATACTGTGGATCGATTTCTGTATTCAAAATATTGTGCCCCATGAAAAGTACCGTTGCAGTCCTACTACAAAGCTAGCTAGTAGCCTTACGTTTACACGGAAGGATTTTGATAATGTCAATCTTAAATCTGCTCCAAAACGATTTTGCCTGTAGCTTATTTTCAGAATATATCTCAAGAATGATGTTTTGGGAATAAATTGATCCTGTATCATGGTAAAACAAATAATTTTCATGAAAAAATTTGAAAGTTGCATATTAGCTTACTCGTTCACTCCTGGAGACAAAATTTAACTCATCTAATTCAAAAGTCAGAATAATTCATTTTGAAATTTCAGGAGTTAACAGTTTTTCGGCAATGTTAAATGATATGATTTATACACATTGAAATGGTTGTTGAACACAAAATAAAACAATTGGAAAGAATGAAATATTCCAATCTTTAAATCGGAAGTGTTTATTTCCAGGGGTAAATGTCTATTACTGTCAAAAGACTTGAATTTATTTTGTTCTTTCACTGAATGAACAAATTTTCACTGAATTATATACCAGGTATATGATGCTTGCTTTTTTTTTTTACATAAATGCATGACTGAGTCTTGAAGAAAAAATTGAGAGTACAGTTTTGTAGTTAGGAGAGGATATTTCTTTTCTTGCTGCAATTTAAATCAAATTGTGATAGAAAATATCAAATGTTTCAAAGTACCAGTAGGTAAATTCATGAAATAATTATTACAATACGAAGGTCAAACATTCCCAAAGTGAAGAAATGTGAATCTTATCTCCACTTTACAGTGTTAATTTTCCTGTAAACCTATAACTGATTGTGATATCTTTTTAGAATATAGAATGTTTGACAAAACACAGATATAAAGATCCTAGCTATTGCCAAAACCCAAATTTATCAAAATTATATATGGGTCCAAAAAATCTCATATTTGTCTGGTTCATCAGACAATACACTATCAAACTTAGCCCAATATTGTTAGATGTAATTGACGTAAGTTTATGTGTTTTATGCATAGTAACATATGTGTACTTGTACATGTACTTTAAAAATGTTGATTATTTGCCAGGGGAGATAATTCGCTCTTGGACCAGTTCTAATCAAACTGTTTTTGTTCTATATGTATATGATTTGTTGCAAACATAGCTGCCATATGATATTGTCTTTAGAGTGGCTTACTGAATATGTTCCTGTTATTTCAGAAAATTGTATATCTCTGTATAATTGAGTTCTTGATGAAGATATTAATAAAATTTCAACATACACAGTTATTGCATATTGTCAAGTGTGTTTTGTTATAATCCCCGCCCAAAAAATTTGGCGGGGCCCAGGATATGCAAATGCCTTTTGTCTGTACTAATTGCTTTCCACATGATATCTTTTGAAGTAATTATCAGACTTTAAGGAGATCTACTTGATACTTTTTACCTTAATCCCCTGTTAAAGTAGGATTATCAACTAATTCTGCACATATTTAATGAGGCTGTTGTGACCTGATTGGCTACCTAATTGCTTTCCGCACGATGTCTTTGGAAGGAAGGATAAGATTTTGACGAGACATACTTAGTGGACTTTTCAATGATCTCACTCAAGTTGGAATTCTGAACATATTTAATGTGGCTGTGATACGTTCATGGGTGGGAGATCTTGATGAATATGTCCTTGTTTGACATAATAGTGAGTTAATCTGGTTACTTCTCTTTGTTTATAGAAATGTAAATTAAGTTTAGAGAGTGATTGAAAATGAAATGGTTGCTACTTGGCCATTTTGGATTTTACAGGACTGGCCATGAAGATCCTGATAATGTCTGCCCTCAGATCTGTCAATCATGTCCGTGATTATCCCAAGAGAGGATTACTTTATATGGGAAATTTTTTATTGAACTAAAAGATGCTGAGAGTGTTCTATATTAAAATTGGCTTCAATTTGTTTGCTTCTTTATTAAAAAAAATCAGTGGTGATTCAGAAGCCCTTTACATAATTATGATGTTTTTGGGGGCCATAATGATTTCAAGACAGTGCAGCATAAGATTTTTTTTATTGTTTTCTTAAAAGGCCCTGCAAATTTCAACTGAAGATTTAAATACATTTGACTTCTGTGACCTTGCAAGTGGGTCAAAGTCATTCATTTTAACAAACTTGGTAACCATTCATATACATGTATGTTACTGGTTAAGTGTATATCAGTACCCTTGGACTTCTGGTTATTGAGAGAAGTTTTAAGATTTAAACAAATTTGACCTCTCTGACCTTTACAGTTGGTGAAGGTCATCCATACCATTTGATTATTGAGAAAAAGTTATTTGAAGTAAAATCTTAAGTCAAAATACTATATATGGATAGGGGGCTCTACACTACAGCATAAGCCAATCATTTTCCCTTCAGACCAGACTTGCTATTTTCAAGGGATCCGGGTGCCCCCCATCGAAGATTTGAGAATTTCTCTTGAAAATTAAAAATAGTTGAAAGAAGGTCTCATATCAACAATTTTGCTTTTCTGATCAGTTCCAAAATTAAACGAGCCCAACTACGATAAAGGGGGACCAGCATATGAAATTTGAGGAGGATCCATCCAGAACTTCTCAAGAAATTGTGATCAGAATATATTACCATCAAAATCCAAGATGGCTGCCTTTTGGTCAGGTTGTTTTTGGATCAGCTCCAAAACTGGACAATGCACAAACAGGGACAAAGGGAAATCTGCATAAATGTATGAGAAGGATCCATCTAGGACTTCTTAAGAAATAGCAATCACAGGAATTGTTTAAGGATGGAAGGATCACGAACACGGGGCGATTTGAATAGCCCACCTGATGATGTTGGTGAGCTGAAAATGTGCAGATCAGGTTGGTAAGGTCGGTTATTTGTTTTTACGTCCTATTAACAGCCAGGGTCATTTAAGGACGGCCTCCCGATGCATGCGGATCAATGTTGATGATAATGTATCATATTTTAACCACATGGGTTCTTCTTGCCAGGTAAACAATAACATCTTGTAATCATGACTTCAAACACATATACCAGGGTAGTTAGCTATAAAGCTATCAAATTTATTTGTATCAAATATTGTATATCTGCATGTTGCTTATCAAATTAAATTTTGAACAATTTGAATTCAGACATGTAATGTATCTCTCAGACAGCACAATATACAGTTTAATAAGTCCTTGTTTACATAATTTCCAGCAGTTTCATTTTGCTTTATTTTTAGCATAGACACTTGAATATCATCTATCCAGAACATTTGACCAATGAAAATGTCTCTTACACTTTTAAGAATATTCTCCATCTGATCATGGTGATTTGTATCAAGGTATGTGAAGTCAACTTGAGTTATCTTTCCTTTATTTATTTCGGTTGCTATGGAAACGGTGAACTCTCTTCCTTCTAACACTGTACTGTAGTTCTTTTTTAACCAGAATTTTGGTGTTTTCCCGTAAATCCATTCCCACTGCTCCAAATCGGACTGTAGTTTGTTAAGTCCTGGAAACATTTCACTGTCTGTGGGATCCACGAACTGGATTTTGCCGAACTGTTGAGATAAATACAATTTTATTAAAATGGCATAGTTCAATCAATAATTTAATAGTGAAAATCGAAATTTACCAATTCTTCCATATTTTTTAATCCATGATTAATAATCACAAGTTCATTAAAAAATCATAAATAATAATGTGCTTATAGGCATGAATTAATATTTGTTAAATTGTAGCTCTGGTTGGGAAATAAATTGACTTAAATAAATCTCTATTCAGTAAGCGAAATAGATAATAGCAAACCTTTTGCGTGATAGTTTGATTTCAGAATAATTTCTTAAAAATTGCATGCACTTTATTTTACATTTTGAATGTTAAATTTATTGATTTCAGCAAAACCTCTAGCTATCAAATGCTAATCAGTTCTTTTGCCAACAATAATACTTCAAGTATACTTTCCTCCTTTTTTTACAAATTCTTTTCTGTAGTTAAAAGAATCATCAACTTATTGCTTAACTGTTTTAAAAGCCAAACCTTTTCTAGATGAACATTTATTTAAATGCTTAAAGGTAATTGTGGACATAACTCATGAAAAATAGGTGGACATTCACCAAATCAAAGTTTGACCTGCAGTTCAATCTCAGCTCACTATCCATTAAAGAGTGAATGAAATAATGGAACACAGAATGATTGCCAACGGCAACCAACACTAGATGTCCTGGTCAAGGTGGGGCATACAAATATTGACTCACCCTTTGCTGATCAAACTCCTGGTCAAGGTGGGGCATACAAATATTGACTCACCCTTTGCTGATCAAACTCCTGGTCAAGGTGGGGGCATACAAATATTGACTCACCCTTTGCTAATCAAACTCCTGGTCAAGGTGGGGGCATACAAATATTGACTCACCCTTTGCTGATCAAACTCCTGGTCAAGGTGGGAGCATACAAATATTGACTCACCCTTTGCTAATCAAGGTGGGGGCATACAAATATTGACTCACCCTTTGCTAATCAAACTCCTGGTCAAGGTGGGGGCATACAAATATTGACTCGCCCTTTGCTGATCAAACTCTTGGTCAAGGTGGGGCATACAATTATTGACTCACCCTTTGCTGATCAAACTCTTGGTCAAGGTGGGGGCATACAAATATTGACTCAACCTTTGCCAATCAAGGTGGGGGCATACAAATATTGACTCACCCTTTGCTGATCAAACTCCTGGTCAAGGTGGGGGCATACAAATATTGACTCACCCTTTGCTGATCAAACTCCTAGTCAAGGTGGGGACATACAAATATTGACTCACCCTTTGCTGATCAAAACTCCTGGTCAAGGTGGGGGCATACAAATATTGACTCACCCTTTGCTGATCAAACTCCTGGTCAAGGTGGGGGCATACAAATATTGACTCACCCTTTGCTGATCAAACTTCTGGTCAAGTCCTCCACAGTGAAAATGCTGCCCAATCACCTGTACAAGAGAGTTGAAGTCCATATCCTCCGCGTTGTCTGACATGTTTCTCACCTGCGCTGACACACTCTGTGTGGCTTTAGAATTTACTCCAGTCTGCAGATAAACAATTTTGTCATATTAATATATCTATATAAGAAAACTGTTATAAAAATGCTGTCATTTTCATGTTTTGGTAGAAGTATGATAAATGAACAGTTTAGGACTTGGTGGCTAAATTGTTTTAGAAACTTGCTCAATTGGTTCAAGTGTTCCTTCGCTGTCGTAAATGTACATATTTTCGTGCATGGAATTTTTCACTTAGTCAGCATCAAAACTTTACAATGTGGGCATTTTTCACACTGTCAGTCAAGCATTTTGTAATGTGTGCATGAAATACTAATCTAAGACACTGTACTTAGTTTGAGAAGTGTTCAATATGTTTACACTTTGAGATCTGGAGTGTGTGTAGTAGCCAGCTATCTGGAAGGGGGTCACTGGTGTGGACTATGCTCCTGAACTCGCACAATAATAAAAAGAAAAAGAACCAATCCCAATGACAGACCTGAAGATTCTGTGAAACTGGAATTGTTGGCAACATGGACATTTTCACTTTTTCATTAAATGCATACCCCTCCCCACCCCCACCCCCACCCCCAAATATATCCTGGATTAACTGACTTGAGGAAATTTATATTTTATATGTTTATGCATTGTCTTAATTGACTCAAGTATATATATGTAAAAACTGTAAATCTTGAACTTTACCCCAAATGGACTTGTGAGGAGTTGGTGTAGTTTGTCTGTGTCCGTCCTGTACAGAAGTGTGAAATGGTGGTAGGTTTTTGTCCGGGTCAGGCGTGACGCAGTACCAGATACCTGAAGCATAAACAGGAAATATATCTACAGTCACTAATTTCAAGTTTCTTTTTTCTTATATTCTTAATAAAAAATTGACCATTTTTAAATTGAGATGTTACAAGACACTCAGCTGATTGGTAAAAATAATTTTGAAGCAATATGATATATCGTCAACAAATTTTTCAAAATCTATATGAATATACACTTATAATGACACAACAATTCTATATACTCTACCTTATATAATTGATCAAGGATGATGTCATCACGTTTATTGATCTCTAGATCTAGATCCCATCTGGACTTTATAGCATCAATGACAAACTGAAGGTTTCTTCGTCTATCGTAGCGACATTTATCTGTTATAAAGGAACAGTTAAGATTTCCTTCATCATGATAAACTGTTCCACCACCACTGGCCCGACGAACAACTTCCACTCCCATGGTAACGGCCTTGGAAACGTTACACTCAAGCCAGGGATTCTGATGCCGGCCAATCACAACACATGGCTTGTTCCTCCACATAAGCAACACAGAATTTTTTGTCAGGTCTCGGTTCTCAAACAGCCATTCCTCCAGTGACAAGTTAGCAAATATATTATTGGATTTTGAAACTACAACTTCATATATGTGACTGTGTGATAATGATGGTCGTTTTACAACGCAAAAAGTTCTTACTTTACGAAAGTTTTTATTCCTAAAATTTTCTTTAAAAATACTTCTACACAACATATCAAATTTAAATCGGAACATAGTTGTTTAAAAGCACGTTATGGCCTACTTTCACTTTCGCCGATTAAGTATATTTCACAACTATTAGCATTTTTTGGTGTTGGAATATATATGTTATCCCGTTTCAAAAGCATGAATGTGTCCATAAAACATACATGAGATATATTCTTCAAATCAAGACTGAAATATATCCATTTTAATGCTTAGTTTGAAGATATAATCGCATTTTATTCTACGAGGTCACAATCGAATTCATCAGCCATGTTACCGGATGTAACTCTCCTGGATCGAAGCTCTCTTATTTTTACCATACTATATATGGTAAAGTCCAGTTTATTCCGAAGTACGGGAAAAGATGGCGACGTCCATGGCGCCGTACGATCAATGGTTGGCAGACAAACTTTTGTCGCTGAACCCTGAAGTCGATACAGACGTCTTCGTAATGTATATCAGCAGTATGTTGGAGGAGGATTCGCCGACTGACGAGAAACGCGAGTCCATACTCGAACTGTTGGCCGAAGTATTGGTGGGTTTGTAGATTCATTCCGAGCCATATGCCACATGTGATCATTAATATGTATGTCAGAACTCAAATCACTGCGGGTAGCAAACAAAGAATATATGCCTACTAACCCCGATACCATCAAAGTATTTCAGCTTAATAAAAAATCTCCATAAAATAATTATTACAAATAAGGAGATAATCTTAAGATTAAACCGGGGGCTGAATGTATATTGTGATGTTGTTTTTTTTATTTAATTTTTGTCATTATGAAGTATCAATTTACATTAATCGGACATTTTTAATCTGGTTTAAGGTGAGTAGATGTTCTGTATTGAGTCCATCTATGGGTTTATAATGAAATCTTTATTGAATTTTATTTCATTTTAAAATCTTCCAGTAGTACATATATATATGTTGTTGCATTACTGATTTCCGCACACTTACATGTAGCAGGTCATGGAAAACCACAGACTTACACGTATAATTAACACACAATTGGCCTATTAAAAGCTGATTGGGGTATGGATTTGTTATTCCAAAGGAAGAATTTCGAAGCTATAGGAGATTGAGATGCTTCCTTGGAGATATCAAACCTATACATAGGTGTTAGCCTCTGAAACCTCCAATGAAGGAGATCTCCCTCATTCCATATTATTTTCCAATGAGGTAGAAAGTGCGCAAAATGCGACTGAATATGCATTGCTCAACTTGTCTTTCCCATTTTATGTATCAAAATAACTCCAAAAAGTATTCATTTGATCCAAACACATCTGTTATGGTCATTACACATTCCCTGCAGCAACTAGGAGATCATTTGACCACAGGATGTAGATTTTGAGTTTGTGTGAGTTTGGACTTGGATGAGTGGGATTTCGAGGGAGATTGGTAAATTTTGGTCAAAATGAAAGAGTCTCCCTCCTAATGAGGGAGGGTTAACAGGTATAAACCTAGCTATATATAGGTTGTAACATTGTTGGGTTACAAAAAATTATAAATAATAAAACAAATTAAATTGTCAGACAAATTATATACTATATATAGCAAATCAGATCTACAGCGACTGACACACTACACAGCCTTACCATACATGGCACGACATGTAATATTTGTTTTGTTGAAATATCAGGAAACGGACCGTGAACTAGCCTGTGATGAAATTATAAAGAAATATGATGAAATAAACAACAAAGATGCAAACAAGAATACAGAATCGGGTAAGAAGCTGAATAAACATGATTCATTTTTACATTTGAGGTTATTTCAACATGAACGCTTTGTATATGATGTATATAATCACTTTAAGATCCCAGACATACCTCAAGGGTATACGTACTACATATCCTCAATTTCCTCTGCTTTGGCATTTATATAAAATCTCAGCTAACCTCTAAGTGTGAATAATTCTACTAGAAATTAGAAACCACCAGGGAATAGTAACTTTTATGTTGGAGCTGTTGAACATTGTTATTGCAAACTTAAAAAATATAGTCTCGGCAAAATAAAATGTTCAAAATACAACAGTGAACTTCCAAATAAATTTATAATCTTGAAATGAAATTTTACACCTGTGATCTCAGGCCCTTAAGTTTCTTATTTAACTGGTAGATGATCAACCCAGTTCAGTTCGGCTTCAAATGTCTGGAATGAAAATTAATTTTGCATATTATTTACAAACAAAGTATTATGTCATTTGAAGTCTCTTTTGTCTATTTATATTGATTTTATCATGTCAATATTTCAATAAAATGTGTTATCATGGTTACAGCTCAGAAAAATATTGCGGACCAGTTATCTAACATGCTGGAGAAACAGGCGATAGAGCCGGTCAAGGTCAAAGACACAACTACAGACGAAGCCCGGGCCAGGAAGGAGGCCATATTGGCTCAGTATTCGAACGTGTCAGATGAAGAAGACGAGTATCCTTTGTCAAAATGTTTTTTCTGGAAATATCTTCTAAATACTTTGTTTTCCATTATCTAGCAGAATCACTTGTCCATTCAAAAGCTTATAAATGTTGCTGTCCAATATGTTACCTGTACGGATCCAGTAAGTGCATTATATTGTGTACTTATTGGACAGCTACAGGTGAGCCAGTGAATTATGTTGGATACTGTACTGTAACAACAATGGATGACACCACAGCTGTGTTTAAAAAAATTGTAAACATCAGAAGTGAAAACTTTCATTGGCGACCATTTTGGATCTATCTTGGGAATGGAATGTCACATTCTGTTAAGCTGGTTGCCATTTGAATTGTGTGCATTTTATGCCCTATTATACAGCTATATTGAAAGATCACGCCAGGTAGTGTAGGTGTAGGAAAGCTGGAGCTACCGCAGTGAAAACACTGACATACGGCAAATGATTGCAATCGTGGTTCATACAGAAGATGAAAAGTGCTCGAATTTAGGTCAGTACTGGAATTTGCTCACAAAAGCTTGAAAAGTACTTGAATTCACCCTTACTAAAATTAATGTAAACATGCAATTTTTCAGATTTATTTTTTAAATTATTAAATAAACATCACAATTTGTTTTTTAAAAGATTGAAGTTGTCAATTTTTACCCCTTTTCCTTTCAAATTTGGACAAAAAAAATGCACCTCGAAAATTGAGACCAAGTGCAGGAAAAGTGTTTGAAATTTGGTATGAAAAATCTGTATGAACCATGGCATCATTGTAGGTCTAAAACTTGACCCAGTGGTGGAGGGCTAGTGGTAGCAGAATGTCCACTAGTCCTCTATCCCAGAGTTGTAACATCAAGATATACGTGGGGCATGCCACATGGGTCTCAAACCCATAACCACCTGGTTTATTTAACTGCAACTGGAATGTTGTACTAGATGGAACAAGTAATAAATCTACTTGACAGAGATGATGAGGGACAAAGGCACAATGGGCCTGTTCATTTATTAAAGAAAAGTAAGCACTGTAAATGATCAATCTACATGTGAGTCCAGAGTCCAGTACTCATAAAATTATGAAAGGACTCATAGAAATTCTGGAAATACTTCGGCAATTTTTACAAAATGGACTCGTGAAAATAAATTGTAAATTGATCGCTGCACTGTGTAACAAATTTATCAGATTTAACATTGCCTATCATAACTCCTTAACTACCAACAGTGATGGACATTCTACCCATACTGGCACCACAGGAGGAGGAGCCGCCACAAGTGGTGCTGCAAGCGGTGCCTCGGGGGACTGTATCCTTCTTTATTGAATTATAAGCACAAAGTATGACAACTGAGACCTGGGACTCAAATCACAGCTGATGTATAGTAAATCTTTATATCAATTTTAGGAGTCCTTTGTGGTAGTTTTAGGAGTCAAAATGCAGGTTTTTTTAAATCAGGGAAAACCCTGAATGGTGATTATACCTTCCATGATAATATTATATTAAGATACTTGGTGTGCCTAGCTATCTGTAAGAAGTTTTATTTATTTATTTATTTTTTTTTTGCTATTCTTTCTAAAACATTGTGACCACATTAGTTTTCGCTCAGCTGGCACAAGGTCCAAATATTACTATCAGGTCTGACACAGAAAAGGTGTTCAATTCATATTAATAAATGAAAAAAAATGTTCAATTATACTCTCAACTAAGTTTCTTTAGCATGCTTTATTAAATTTGCATTTTTCCACAATCAAAACAAATTCGAAAAATTTGATCACCAGGAATTATGATTGGAATGATTCTGTAAGATGTAGTTTACTGGCTATATATAAAATGTATAGTCTGTTTCACAAAACGTATTGCCAGGAATTAGGATGGGGATAATTTATTTTATAACCTATAAGATGTAGTTTACTGGCTATATATAAAATGTATAGTCTGTTTCACAAAACGGATTGCCAGGAATTAGGATGGGGATAATTTACTTTATAACCTATAAGATGTAGTTTACTGGCTATATATAAAATGTATAGTCTGTTTCACAAAACGGATTGCCAGGAATTAGGATGGGGATAATTTACTTTATAACCTATAAGATGTAGTTTACTGGCTATATATAAAATGTATAGTCTACTTCACATAATTGATTGCCAGGAATTAGGATGGGGATAATTTACTTTATAACCTATAAGATGTAGTTTACTGGCTATATATAAAATGTATAGTCTGTTTCACAAAACGGATTGCCAGGAATTAGGATGGGGATAATTTACTTTATAACCTATAAGATGTAGTTTACTGGCTATATATAAAATGTATAGTCTGTTTCACAAAACGGATTGCCAGGAATTAGGATGGGGATAATTTACTTTATAACCTATAAGATGTAGTTTACTGGCTATATATAAAATGTATAGTCTGTTTCATAAAACGGATTGCCAAGAATTAGGATGGGGATAATTTACTTTATAAGATACACTATAGTTTACTAGTTATACATACAGAATGTATAGTCCGTTTCACAAAAGTTAATTGTCGCAAACTAGTTGTGATTTGGGACTCGCAAAAGTAATTAGCTGCGAAAGAAACTTGGTTTATATTGCACCATAGGGGGTCGTACAGATAAATATGATTTCATTGAACCAACCAGAAGGAATGTATTGCAGTCCATATTTTTTGAAACTGAGATGTTCATTTCAAAATAAATTGTTGTCAGATTGTCATCACATTTAATCATATCAGATTGTTTTAGATTTTAGTTACAGTCTCGATATTAGCCACTAGTCCTAGCTATGCCCAAGACTAGTAAATTTTGGTACGGACTAGTGGAAATTCCTTGAATTTCAATATAGTTTGTTATAACAAACATTGCATTTTGCTTGTGTGGACTAGTGTTTAAAAATGTTAATGTCACAGACTGTAGTTAAACCAAAATTTTGAATTTTGAATTGATATTCCTGGCGATATTTCATTACTGTATTGCAGTACATGGGATGGACTTCTGCATCATGATAAACAAGCTGAATCTAGTTTTGTGACAGCCCCAACAGGTATTGATAACATATAGTCTGTAATGTAATCATTAACACTTGTTTCACTGAACGTTTTTTGGTTTGGCATTTAGCTCACCTTCTCAAAGGCAAGCTAGTGAGCTTATGAAGTTATGTCATGGTGCAGTATCTAGAGTCCATCCAACATCAACTTTTCCTTCTAAAATACCAAAAGGCATACAGAGATGATGTTTTACTGGTTTCCTTCTCTGAAAGCGGAACAAAGTTAACACAAAACAAAAAACAAAAAAAAAACAAAACAAAAATGTTGATCTCCTTCAAGGTCATAGGGGTCAAATACATCAAAGCATACTTCTTTTGAAGGAACCAAAAAAAAAGTTTAGAAAAAGAAAATAAGTTTTACCTACTTTCAAAGCCACAGAGGTCAAACATGTTAAAAACATCAAACAACTTCTTCTGAAATACCAAAAGACCTTTAGAATAATTTTCTCAGATGTCACTACTCTGCATACTTCTTTCTTTTTTACCTGATGTAACCCATTTTCATGAAACTTTACCTCTTTTTTATGAGTTTGTATTTTGTGAGAGTATTTGTATTGTCTGCAATGCCTTGATTAGTTTCATATCCTATCAACAGCTGACTTCATGAAATTTTCATTGTAATAAATGCGGAACAGAGGATCGCTTAATTGAAAAATTCTTACTTGTTTCATAAAACTCATATGAAATGGAAATTCATGTAAATTCCTGTATATATACATACTAACTATATATAGTATTTTCACAGTACAAATTGTAGGTAAACATTTCAGTTGATTGTGTGTTTCCTTAATTTGTAATCAGCTCTTATGATGAAAAACACAAACGCTGAGAGTGTGGGACTGGTCGAGAAAGAAAAACGAGAGAAGGCAAAGGAAGAATCGGACAAGAAAAAAGAGAAGGACAAACAAGATCGTGCACAACAAAAACAGAAAGCGGTGGACAGAAAGGAGGCGGAGAAAAAACGTACACAGAAAGGAGAAAGAAGGAGATAGCATCGCTAAAATATAAAATTAGGACATTTTATATATCCAGATACATCAAAACCGCAACACAGCTAGCTACCGGCACAATAAACTAGATGGAATTCCTCCTCACAGAGACGATTAATATTTATCATTGGGATAATACTGCTGTGCAGATCCAAACAGTTCAACCTGTTGTTCGTTTATGAAATAATATCGGACTAAAAAAATCTACTGGAGCTTTCAGTAGCTATAGTCCTGACAAAGTTTTGCAAGGCCTGCATAAATATTTGAATGTCTGAAGGTTAACCAAAAGCATTAAAGAAAGACAAACCGGTTAAATGGACAGAAAGCCCTTTGTAGTATGAAATATTGTAAGAATTCTGTAAAGTTCTTTAATTGTGAACAGATGATTTCGAGATATTTTTAATATGATTAAAGAAGTAAAGGGTTGAAGATTGATTTTTGATAGGTTTGTTTGCTCTTTCCAGTTCTGGTTATTGATTACAAATTCATTACTGAACTGTATCGTGTATAAAATGTACAGCATGCATTGCAAGTAAGTTATTTTGTTTATTTTTATTGTATGATAATGTTATTGTTTTCAAAAGCAAAAATCTTTCAGACTGAAGTTTACCCAATGGAAACATTTTTGTTTATTACATTTCGAATAACTGGACCAGTTAAACTAGAGCTGTTTGTTTAAGAAATGAAAGGGACAACACTTATGATTTTAATTTTGCTGTCAGACTGTGGCAAAGTTTTACATGGTCAACGATTAAGAACTGCAGATTCGTTAGATTTTACCCCCAAAATACTATGTCCAAAACACATACTACAAATAAGTTAGACTGTATAAACATATTTAAATCGTATGACTGGGTCTATTACTATAAAATATCCATACTTTTATGTAGTCAAATATCGGTCAATTTACTAAAACAGAATATACCCCTAGAAACAGATTTTCAGCTAAGATTAAAACCCGATAACGTTGCATTTAGAATGTTAAAAGGTACCTTGTAATGGAAGAAGCAAAGGGAGATAACCTGCTACTAGTACACGAACAAATAGGTTTTCTGGACTTTATGAACAGCTGTTCAGTGATGAATCTAGTCAAAGGTGCTTTCACATTTTTTGCAAGGAAATACACTAGTCTGTCCTGGACTACCTAGGCAGGAGGCGGCTTAAGCTTACATGTGCTATTCTCGAATGTCACCATGGTGCCATCACTTCATGCTGTGTATTCAGTTCAGTAACATCATTAATTTCGTCACACATATTAAGTCTTACCTTCTGTTTGAGATTTCTCATTCTACATAACACTGGGGTGATAAATTAACGGACAACTTAGTCTACAGTTATAGCATATGTCAATTACAATATATTTTATGAAAATAAAGTTTGTGCTAGTATTTGAAGTAATTGAATTTTTTACTCTATGAAAATTCTTTTTATTATTGAAGTCCTTTTTTCATCTAAAAACAAAATTATGTTTGATGTAAATTAAAGCTGAAGAAAAACATCTTGAATTTAGGTGTTTGTAATCTTCTTTGATCCTGAGAATTTCGTATTGAACATATAGATTTCATGTAGATTTTGAAATTGTAATAAACAATCATAGATTTAATATACACCATTTATTTTATCATAAATCTCAGCTATCTTTCAGCATTTTGTTGAATCTGATTGTTCTTTGTTCTTTTAGACCATATTAATTTATTGTTCTTTGGCAACTGTTTTTTTTTTGAGCTTACTAAACCAAAATTTCAGTATTATCTTTGTACATGTATGTATCAAAATTTGTAGCCCCCACCCCCTACAATGAAATGGCCAGTGCTAGGCCAGAGCATATAGTGTTGTCCTTGGTTGTCTTTCTGTCACAATTTTGTTTGCACTCATGATCATGTACTGTAAACGTACATATTTTCGCGGTAATCTTATTTTAGCGCTTTTCGCGTTGAAAGTTTTGCGCTAAAATATGATTACGCTAATTGGAGTTTTAATATACTGCTTATATAGTTATTTTCACTGATGCGCGAATTTATCATTGCGCTAATATGACAAACAGTAAAAATGCGCTAAAATTTGATTGCGCCAAATTAAGTACGTTTACAGTATTCTTTGAAAGGACAAAGATATTTATTTTTCTTAATATAGATGTATAATAAGATGCCATTCACTCTCTGATATTGTGACAATTCACCTTTTTTTGCTGGAATTATGGCCAAATTAACTTACATAATTTTAGAAAAATGGTCGTTACACTGGAGAGCCTTGACGGACACCAGTGGATTATTTTTTTTAAACGCTTTAACAGAACGACAATTAAGGGAATCATGTCCAGTATTATTGACCACAAAAAGTTCCAAAATCTTGTCCGGTAAAAGTGGAATTGTTCGCGGTGTGGACATTTTTGCTTATTTCGCTCTCATTTACTCTCAGCGAATATATATCCACACACAAGTATATTGAACACCTATCAAACTCTAGACTATTATAATAGTGATATAGGTACACAGTTTAAAATGGCATGACTACGGCATGACTACAGCATGACTACAGCATGACTACAGCATGACTACAGCATGACTACGGCATGACTACAGCGCAGACATTTCCACACAGTGAACAGTTTGGAGGCTGACGAAGCAAAAAATTCCATGCCCGAAAATATTGGCTTTTACAGTATACTAGGTAATGGGGGAAGTAAACAAAATTCCTCTTATTGATAAGGGCTCCCCAAAATCTTATCCAGTGTGAATTACAATCTTAAGGTCACTGGAGGTTATTGACCATGTTTTTCTTTCTTTGTATTTGAAGCATTTTTAAATGCATACTTGCCAACCCTCCCTATTTAGGAGGGAGACCCCCGATTTTGGACCCTAAAATGTTGCATTTTCAATTTTGGATTTTGCTTAACTCTCCTATTTTTAAAGATATGATTATTTCTTCTGTAGGAAGAGCTCAAAAGAAAACATTTAAAAGTGTTATTTTTCCTCTGAATGTACATGTATGTACATATTATTTATGTTTTCAATTGTGAGCACGCGTAATCTCCCCCATGGAAATTTCAAAAAGTTGGCAAGTATGTAAATGGAATACAGTACCCTAAACATTGAATGGGCTATTCAACTGTGAAGGGAAGTTAAGAAATTTTGTCATATAAATGTAAAATAATTGGGAATGTAGAATCAGTACTTAGATTTCAGAGGGGAAAAGTTAACAAACGGCAGAATTTGTCACCGCCAAAAATTGTAAACTGCTGAAATGTATTTTCATTCTAGAATTCTGTCAGTATTTTACATCTCAAAACAATGTAAAAGATACTATAGAAATTATATTTTTGATAACTAGTTATTTATTGTAATACATTATGTACATCTTTATCATGTATTTGTGAATTTAGTAGAAAAAACCTATACATGTACATTTCTAAACAAGAGATGAATGTCATCCTTATAATCCCTGGGTCATGCTTACAAGGCAGGTCAGGGCACCTCTGAGTTCACAATAGCAAAATCAAAGGCACATATATACATAGCTAGCTATATTTAATGCATGCCATGACTCCATCATTATCATGATACATACTGTATTGTTAATGCAAACTATTATCATATCTTAACCAGTGAATACAGTAAAACCCATCTTACTCAAACCCATGGGGACCTGATCAAAACTTAGAGGAATATATGGTATTTCAGTAATCCAAGGTTGGTTAAATGTGTTCAAATTCGGTCGGGACGAAGGAACTGTTAGATGAATGAGGGGTACTACACTGGGTTCAACTAAGTGGGGTTTTAATTGTATTGTGATATGTATTGTACCATGATTATGATATCAACTCAAAATGGGGTAGAGCAAACACCGGTCGGAGGTCCGGCCCTAACGTTAGGTATGGTCCAATGGAGGTGGGATCGCTGGAGAATGGATACCGGCTAGGTATTCCAGGAGTCACTCAGTTGTATATTAATATTCATTGTTATAGGGGAGATAACTCAATAATCAATTTACATCTAATAATTAGGTGTCCTTTATTTGTATCGGTAATTAAAATAGATGAACTCATTTGTAGTACACAATTTGAAATTATACAGTATTAATTTAATTTTACTTCTAAATTCATAAATTAAAGGGGTTTTACACACCTGACCCTTCTGCTTCTACATTAGTTTAGAAATTTTGGATTCCTACCTTTTGGCCCCTAGCATCACTAAAGAGTCCTAGGAGGACTGTATGATGCAGTTTAATTCATTTTTTCGGCATACTGTATCTATTACTAAACTAAAAGGTGCAGCATGCATGTGTGTTACGTCATCAATGTATTGTTGAATGTTATTTCTTAAAAGTCTAATATAACATATACATAGGAGAGATATCCGACATCAAAGTCGGTCAGGTTTACTGTTACACAGCTGTGTGGGTATTTTGTAGTAAGTCAAAAGATCAAACTATAGTTATCTACTAATGTATCATCCACAAGGTGCCACACATTATTATATACATTTGTATCACCAAGCCCTTGATTTTATCACCATATATTTCAGGGTTGAGGAGAACATGAGCAGAACTCCTGGAATTTTAAAGGTGCATGAATGTTTGATAATATGACAAATTTTACAATTGTGTAAATTTACAATATTATGATATATCATACAATTATTAATATGTGTGTATGTAAAATGGTAGACATGATGAACTAGCTCTCCAGAAGTATGTTGTTCTATTTTTCACCAGCTATTTTGCTTGTCCCTTTGATAAAAAATGATAATATTAGCATGTATGTATGATCAGCTAAAAATTCAAATAAACAAAAATTCAAAAAGTTTGCTATTTCTGACAAATATTATTTTAGCAACCAGACCTGAAATTCAATTAACTCTTTTTCCCAAATATCAAAATTGTACAGTTAAACCTGTTAAAAAGGACACCTGTATTAAGGTCACCTGTCTATAAAGGACAGCCATCGGACTGATTCTGTAGTCTGTATAAAGGACACCTGTCTATAAAGGACACCTGTCTATAAAGGTCACATGTCTATAAAGGATACCTGTCTATAAAGAACACCTGTCTATAAAGGACACCTGTCTATAAAGAACACCTGTCTATAAAGGACAGCCATCGGACTGATTCTGTAGTCTGTATAAAGAACACATGTCTATAAAGGACACCTGTCTATAAAGGTCACATGTCTATAAAGGATACCTGTCTATAAAGGTTACCTGTTTATAAAGGACACCTGTCTATAAAGGTCACCTGTCTATAAAGGACACCTTTCTATAAAGGACAGTCATCGGACTGATTCTGTAGTCTGTATAAAGAACACCTGTCTATAAAGGACACCTATCTATAAAGGACACCTGTCTATGAAGGACACCTGTTTATAAAGGACACCTGTCTATAAAGGTCACCTGTCTATAAAGGACAGTCATCAGACTGATTATGTAGTCTGTATAAAGAACACCTGTCTATAAAGAACACCTGTCTATAAAGGACACCTGTCTATAAAGGACACTATCTATAAAGGACACCTGTCTATAAAGGACACCTGTCTATAAAGGTCACCTGTCTATAAAGGACACCTGTCTATAAAGGACAGCCATCGGACTGATTCTGTAGTCTGTATAAAGGACACCTGTCTATAAAGGACACCTGTCTATAAAGAACACCTGTCTATAAAGGACACCTGTCTATAAAGAACACCTGTCGATAAAGGACAGTCATCAGACTGATTCTGTAGTCTGTATAAAGAACACCTGTCTATAAAGGTCACCTGTCTATAAAGGACAGCCATCGGACTGATTCTGTAGTCTGTATAAAGAACACATGTCTATAAAGGATACCTGTCTATAAAGGTCACCTGTTTATAAAGGACACATGTCTAAAAAGGTCACCTGTCTATAAAGAACACCTGTCGATAAAGGACAGTCATCAGACTGATTCTGTAGTCTGTATAAAGAACACCTGTCTATAAAGGTCACCTGTCTATAAAGGACAGCCATCGGACTGATTCTGTAGTCTGTATAAAGAACACATGTCTATAAAGGACACCTGTCTATAAAGGTCACATGTCTATAAAGGATACCTGTCTATAAAGGTCACCTGTCTATAAAGGACACCTATCTATAAAGGTCACCTGTCTATAAAGGACACCTGTCTATAAAGGACACCTGTTTATAAAGGACACCTGTCTATAAAGGTCATCTGTCTATAAAGGTACAAGTCTATTTGACTACTATCTTTATCACTATTCCTCGTCCTGAAAGTTTTACAAATTGGTGGTGTTGACTCTTCCCGTTCAAGGTAGGAGAACCCTAGGGAGTCAAAAGTCCTGGGTTGACAGACGAAAAAAGAGGTAGCAAGCCGGAGTACTTTGTTCACTACAAACTTAGTCCATCTCGCCCTTGTGACAATTGTTTAACAAAATAAGATGGATGTGTAAATAATACACTTCGATCAACTCTCAATGAATTTTAACAATGTATTAATAAGCTGTTTAACCTACTTGTGTATAAAACATTTTATTGACTTTAGACATCCCCAATGATGCAGAAAAAAAATGATATTTCAAAAAAGGTTAACGAGAGGTTGTGATTTTTTTCTCATCTACAGTAAGGTTGGCAATTAGTACGTAATGAATCTAGGCTCGGAGTCCTACCTGCATTAGCCAATGTCTGT
Organism: Mimachlamys varia; assembly: GCA_947623455.1. Lineage (NCBI taxonomy): Eukaryota > Metazoa > Mollusca > Bivalvia > Pectinida > Pectinidae > Mimachlamys > Mimachlamys varia. The sequence goes on from OX392540.1 coordinate 35,734,874, forward strand.
TGGAATATTTGGCTAACATCTTCTGGACAGTTACCAGTGTATTCATATAAATTGTATTGTACTTTGTTAAAGCACTTTAGTCTACCCACTGATCTGGTATCAATACATAGAAATCTAAACCTGCCCCTAATATAATACATTTTATTGGTGTATATTTTTAAGTGTGTCCATGATACATCTGGATATAGAGTGAAGACTGTACAGATGGTATCAGTAATTAGTTACTCCGTTTTAAAAGGCATTATTATTTAATTATCTGAAATAAAGAGGGTGCATGACTTTGCAAAAAGATTTCGACCTTGAACAAATGCATTTTTTGAGTGGTTTGTATGAAAGCTTAAAAACTATATTATAAATTGTTTTTTGCTGAATAAAACCATATTTTTTCCTACGAAAAGTATCTGCTTCTTATTTCCTTTATTCCATATAAAAGTTGACATGTGAAAATATTCATTTCCATACCTAACTCATTAGCTTTCATTGCATGGTAGCAGATGAATTTTAGTCTTCCTTCATTAAATGCAGAACCTCATTCATTAATTGTTTTTATTTCATTTCATTTCTGAAAGAATCTTAACGTAGTATACTTTAATCATAATTTGTCTTACCTTTTAGTAGTTATTTCATTTCTTTTTGGTTTTTATTTTGTCAGCCTGTTTATTATATATATATATCCCATTGCAAGGAAAGTTATAGGACTTCACTTGTACATCCATGTATGTGGGTTTGAATGTAAGCAACATTAATTGTCATCGTTCTAATGACTTCATTTTTAACGGGATTCAATTATCTTCATTCAAGTGTTTGTTATGACTACCTGTGACAAGTTTGGGATTATTGTGTTGAAGGGCAAGGCCACTAATCATTTTAAGAAGTCAACTTTTCATCACTCAGGTAACTTAAGTATTCCCAAATGAAATTTTATGGAACTCAGTTCATATGAGAGTTTATGACATCAATTAACATGAGAATATTCGTTTATTTTTGTGTAATTTATTTGGAGCTTGAAACCTCCTACCATATACACATAATGTAATGACAAGAGCGATAGTCCCGATTTGATACGGAGCATACTCCCAGGTGCCCCGACATTCAATTTTGTCCTAAGTGAGGTTGGATCCCCTGTAGCAGAGGGATAAGGAACTAAAGAGCTTCTAAAATACCTCTACTATATACTATTAGAGATTTATGGATTTTTTCCAAATTTGTCTGGAGCATAGACCTTGGGTAAGAGGATTATATTATTATAATTGAGTATGGCTAATTCCCTGGGGACAGCGCCATCGTCTGTTTTCATCCTTTAAAAACAGTTTTCTTAAAGCTTTTTCTCCAGAAACATGTACTTGATAGATTTTGAATTTTTTAATGAATGTTCCTATTTGGTCCTAATTGCAGAAGTCTAATTGAAATTGACCACAAAAAGTATCCGTAAGGGAAAATAATCTCAACAATTTCATTTCTTTTTTTAAAATCTTTTATTGATCTCATGATCGTTTTTTTCTGTCTGAAGTTTCAATGAAATTTATTCAACATGATCCTATCATCATTAATATGTCTATTGTTACATTCACCCGTACAATGGTCTACATTTAAATATACAGTAGTCAAATCATGATTATTACCATTTATGTTATTACCACTATATAACTGTTCCAGACTCAATCTGCATTCATATTGACTTTGAATGCCACACCCAACAAGCTGATGCCATCAATTCTTCCATATTAAAATGGCATTCATTTTGGCTATAAATGCCACAGCCAACATGCTGATGCTATCAATACAATGTTGTAATGGCAACATTGCTGAAAACAGTCGTGGATATCTCATTCTCTACCCTGAAGAAGCGTGTTGTATTGTTAAATAACACAATACATACATGTATGTTGAAAGTATTCAGAATTTTATTATTATTTTCTTAAAGGTTGAAAAAAAATCTTATGTAGTATTTTTTATGTTTAATTTGAACTAATTTCCATTGGCATTCATGAAGTCAAAGATAAATTCAACAGATTCACTTTTAATGTTTAACATCATCAACTAGCAACAAAAATTTCACAGCTGAAACAAAGTTATCACAAGCAGATAACATCAAAAAATCCTTTAAAAAATATTCAATTAACAAACTTCAAATTGAACTATTAATTCAAAAAAAAGTTTGGTGAACTTATATATAAAATTGGGGATTTTATTTGCTGTTATAGTACCCCTTTATGTGATTTATATAATTCTTGTACACATGAAAAGCCAGAATAAAATCCACAATGCAAAACTGTCATGATTATCAATTCCTGCAGATTTACACTGATGCAAACATGATTTGAGCATTTTCAATGATTTTCTGGTGACAAATTTGGCTATTCCAGAAAAAATACCTACCCGACCCATGGACTTCAGGTTTTATTTTAAGTGGTACCAACCACAGAAATTTATTGAGAGTTTACAGGGCAGTAAACCTAACCATGGACAGTACGTAGGCGTGCCGATTAAAGGTCAGGGAGATTTTACTAGCATAGCCCTTGATCTAATTAGAATAATGTGGAATAGATTCCTATGTTACACTGTGATGGCACAGAGAATCGGTATAAAATAAAGTCCCATTTTAAGGAACAATATTTCATGCTTATGAATTATTCAAGAATAAAGTATTGAGGACTGTATAAGACTGGTTCATTTATCATGTTTACCCGGTAATAAACCCAGCATTCATACTTAAAATTTTATAATGAATTCTTCCAACTTTTGAATTGGAACGGTTCAAATATGGATTCAGGGTGAGTAAGATAATGTCCTGAAATAAGCCCACGCCAATACTTTCAGTAAGAGTACATATGTTGGGTTTATCAGAAACTAAACATGATAACAATGCCTAACCTTGATTAATATACATGTCGTTTCTGTGATGTTAATCTTTACAGGAATATACTGTGATTACAAAAATATTTCTTTTTACAATATTACCACACAACGGCAGAAAAATTGAACAAAATCATAAAATGTAATGGCCCCAAAATAATGCCAGTGAAAATAATTATCTGTTAAAGCAGAAAGTAAAGCATGAACCCTTTCATCCTTATTTAACTGAAGTAGACTCTACGAAGTATTGATCTGGAGTCCAGTATGCTCTACAGGGTGGAAGGGTTAAGTTGTAAGTTATCAGTCTCTAGCTGAGCACTATGCCTGCATTGTAACGTAATCAGGGATGATTATTTTACTGATTATGCAACAAACTATAGAGCTTATAATAGTTTTAAAATCATTATAAATACATACTTGATTCCTTGTTTTCAAACTCGATAAGCTGTAAATTTAGCTACCAGGGCCCAGTTGTTCAAAGGATGATTAGCTTAATCACTATTTAACGACATTTTTCAAACTTTAATAATTCTGTCAATATACATGATAAAATCTTACAACTTTTCATGTAAATTGACATTTCTAGATTTTTTAAATCTGTAAAGTTGTAACTAAGTATATGGTTTCATTTTAAAGTTAAAGGATCATTAAAATTTGCACTAATCACATTTTGAACAACTAGGCCCTGATATGCAGTGTTTGAACCAAATTCTGCAAGTAACACAATAACGATAGTAGCTTACATGCTTCTCCGGCAATAAACCCATGCTTGGTAATAAGCCCACCCCCCACTTTTGACCTCCCCCTACGCATTGGGGGGGGGGGGGGTCTGGTAATAAGCCCACCCCTTACTTCAGTAAGAAAACAATGGTTTTGGAAAGTGTGAGATTGTTTTTACAATATATTATCATACAGTAGGACATTACTGAATCACTGACTGAAACAACTGGACAGGAAAAAAACTAACCTCACAACCACACACATTCACTCAATGGTGCAACATGGTCCACAGTTCATACAAACTTCATTTCAAATAAGAAGGCATGCTCAAAATCCAACAGTTTCTGCTCTTAGAAAACTTCTCTGCTCCCCTTGATCATACAAAGTTTTGATTACACCTCATCTTAGGGGAACAGATAAGTTTATTATTTGTATCAAGAACAGAAATGTTGGATTTTGAGGATGACAGAAAAGCTGAAATCTTTCAAAGTGTAATCCACTATCATTCACAATCACTAACGATCAGATATACAGAATGTTACTTCAGAATGGTCGGGGGTCAAATCAGCGTCCTACGGCCACGAGAAAGCATGCATCCTCACATTTATCCATAACATATGAAAGACACCTTGATGATCCTTAACCAGAGTCAACAGGAAATAACATCGGCTCCATATGTTAAGGAATTACAGCACATTGTCAAAAGTAAAAACGACCAATCTGTCACCATTTGGACAAAACACAGGGAGCAAAAACATGCAGGAGAACAATGTCAGAATTAAACCAACATTACTGACTGAATGGTATACACGCTACATACAGGAACTTTACGATATATAATCACAAAATGCTTGGCTTTTACCCGAGGTACTGGACAAGTACCAGTCCTCTGCTAATAATGATCTCTGCTATTCTAGGTAGGGTGTGTGGACTACGACACTCCTGGCTAGGTACCACATACATGTATACACAACAAACAACACCATTCTAGTGACGACACCTCTATAACAAAACTTCTTTCATGGCAGGGCGTCCGTACCTGGGGAAACTTTACAACATTCAGCAAACTTACTTTCTCTTTCTCAGTTAACTCATTCACCCTTAAATACATAATGAACTCTTCCAGTTCAAAGGCTGGAATAGTTCATTATGATGTTTCAGGGATGAATGTGTTGATTTAATAACAGCAACAAACAATATCTAACACAGGTAAGAAGGGAGCAATATTTGTGAGAATAATTATACGGTACAGTTGTTAAATTTCGTAGGGATAACATTTCACAACTGTCATGATCAGAATAAGCTGGCAAGAATTTGATTTTCCACAATGATGCCAAATAAAAATAATACCTTTGTATAATAATGTTACATTAAAATAACATGAAATACAAAATAAAAATGTGGTTTTATCATTAATATTTGGAGGTAAAGGCTATCATCTCATTCCTTTACCTTCATATAACTGCCCTCCAACTCTGTATTCATGATACTGACATTTCCCGAGTGTGAATTTCGTGGCATCCATCTTTGTAAATCTCGGAGCTAGTGAAATCAAAACCCTCATCAAAATTACCAACTATGCAGTTAGACTATCACAAACAGTATACCACATATAATCTGAACATCCAATCCCCCAGTCATTTCTGAAGTAACACTTTGTAACCATTACAAAAATATACAATTTCATGCACTTTTCACAAGTTACCCACTTTCTTCTAACTGTCACTGTCTGTTACATACATTTTAACATTCAGACCCTTCCACTGTATATTTCATACAATAATTCAAACAGTGTTGTACAATGTTGCATACCATTTTTTTTCATACCACTTTCCAAACACTGTAACTACATTTCATAAATGAATTGAACAATTTTGCATACATAAAATATGATAAATTAATTTCGGTTTTCTGTATCATAGTTCGTCTTTGAGGTCGTCGAGCTCAACATCACTCAGATCAATCTCTTCTTCCTGGTACATCTGAAACAGCAAAAACAAACGACGATGTTTAAATAGGAATTGCCCAACTTATCCTGATTATTATGTTATTAAACAAAGAGGTCTTATTGTGGGAGGAAACCGGAGTACCCAGAGAAAACCCACCTGGTCTGGCAGGTGACCTCCCGCCTACTACTTTTTCAGGTCTGGTCAGGAAATCAAACCCCAGGCGGATACTTTGGTGAAAGGCAATTGTGCTATCCACTGCACCACCCAACTACCCTGTGTCGGGTTTTACAGTGTGGAAGGTGCATACTTTCCATCTTTTTGAAATTTCCATGGGGGAGATAATGCATGCTCAGAATTTAAAGCATAAATAATATGTGTGTATTTACACCGAAAGGAAAAATAACACTTTTAAATGGCTTCTTTTGAGCTGTTCTATCAGATCTGAAAACATAGTTATAGTTAAGCAAATTCATTGGCTGAAAATGCAGAATTTTAGGCTTCAAAATCGGGAGTCTCCCTCCTAAATAGGGAGGGTTGGCAAGTATGAAGGTGTTGTGTATTTACCTGTCCGTCCTTTCCGTCCCAGGGTTCCAGAGTCTCTACCTTGGGCAGCTCTTTATCTTTCAATGGCACAGAGGATCCTTTACCGTATGCAAGGTCCCTAAACGGATTGAACATAACAGTTTCATTCATCTGACATAACATTCTACATTTTCTAACCAATGAATATTTTCCAAAAAATTTAATCAATAATTTATACTTCAACATTTTTTTTCATTAATAATAACAAATTTTCCTCAAGTTTTTCCATTAAATATTTAAGTACATATTTTATCAATAACCAATACCCAATAATAACCAATTCAATAGTGTTTTACTGCTAAACATTTTCTTCAACCATTTTCTGTTGAATATCGACTACATAATATGTTTTATCATCAACCATTCACTGAATATTTTATCATTAAATATTTTCAACAAGATTTTATATTTCATATATAATTAAATTGTATTTCACCATTAAAAATAATATATACAAAGAGACTTAATACAATAATTTAATATGTCACTTATGATGTCACAATAGTGTTATTACACATGTGTAATACCCTATTTAAAACATGGCTGCATGACATGACTGAACAGTTCAGATTTGTGATATTATTAAACATATTGAAAATTTCAACTGAATATCTGTACTTTTACGTTACAACTAATTTAAAAGCGCTATACAGCATTATGAAGTATATTAAGTAGTATAAGAAAAGCTACCATACCTCAGAAATTCATTGATACCACTTTTACTGAAAGGTCCCTTCAGAACAACATACAAGTTTTTCCTGGAATTGAGAGCCACCATTGCCTACAAAGAAAGTTAATACCCAGTCAATGCACTATCAAACATGTTATTGATTTTGTTTATTTTGTTAAACGTCCTATTAAAACCCAGGGTCATTTAAGGACGTGTCAATCGCTGGAGGTGAAGGAAAGCCGGGGTACCCGGAGAAAAACCACCGACCTATGGTCAGTACCTGGCAACTGCACAACGAGGATTTCAAACTCGCAACCCAGAGGTTGAGGTCAAGTGGTAGAATGTCAGGACACCTTAACCACTCGGCCAGCGTGGCCCACACGTTATTCAGCCTCAGTTTCATGTTCACAAGTCCGCACAAAAAATCTGCTAAAACTAGCCATCAGTAAATGGAATAAAAAGCTCTCGATACAAAACATATTTTTACGTAAATATACATTGTAAAAGTACATGTATATGTATTTATTCTAAGCAGACACAGACTTTGTTGTTATATCAAATTTTAACTTATTCACTCCAGAAATTTCATAATGAACTATCATAATGAACTATTCCAACATTTGAACTGGAAAAGTTCACATGTTCCTTTAGGAATGAAAGAGATAACTGATTTAACACAGTGAAGAATTTCTGTGATAGAGAAAACAATGTTGTAACATTAACGTATAAACAGCACAAACATAACCTTGCATAATATATAATTTAATTTTGCCTATACCCGCAATGTTAAACTTTTTCAGGTTATATCGTATAACCTCAAAAATCAGACAACGCAAAAACTGATGAGTCTTATACCACCATTTTTGGCGTGGTATTTTGTAATCAAACTTCTGATTGGTTGAAGTTGTTTTGCGGTGAAATTTATGCACATGTTTTTGTATTTTGCAAAACCGTTCAATTCTTGTTATTATAAATACGCAATCATTGTATAAGACTTATTTCTTATATATGTTTCTTTAGAAATGAAATTATAAGGAATGACCACAATATTTTTTTAGGGTTATACGGTATATACCGAACAAAATGTGTGCACTTTTTTGCATAAACCGATTCGCAGATTTATGCAAAGTGCACACTTTTTTTTCGGTATATACCGTATAACCCTAAAAAAAAAATTGTGGTCATTCCTTAATTACAGCCCAAAACGTGCTATTAAAGATAACAATACCACTAAAATTCAATCATGGGAAATGTGAGATGAGGGGAAATCACCCTCAATGGTAATGTGAGATGAGGGAGACCTCAGTCATTGGTAATGTGAGATGAGGGAGACCTCAGTCATTGGTAATGTGAGATGAGGGAGACCTCAGTCATTGGTAATGTGAGATGAGGGAGACCTCAGTCATTGGGGGTTACAGAGGCTGGCACTGACACATTAAACAAGTCTTGTGAGTACTCACCGGATAACCAAATCCTCCCATACCCAAAGCTTCTTCAAGTTTTGGCTGTGCTACTGCCTCAGCCCAAACCCACCTGCAACGCAATGTATCATCGGCTAGAGGATAATGCATTTTAAAAATGGGAAACAATTTGTAACACAACATTTCATTCAATTTGGCTAATGGCTGGAACACTTATTTTTCATCATAATTATGAAGTTTTGAATAAAGTAATTAGTAAAATTGGAGCATTGTTAATTTTTAAAAGTTATGGCCCTTTCTTATTCCTCAAAGCTTAGAAAAGGGAAATAATCTGGCAATACAATATTTCAATGGCTAATGGCTACTATGTGCACATTTTGAATATGGGAAATAATTAATCTAGAATTGAAAATATACAATTATCTTTTTACAACTTCCAAAATGACATGTGATAATTTCAATTTATCATTGCAATTTACTTAACAAGAGGTGCTCACAATTTTTCGTATATTCAGTAATGAAAAACGTCTAGGATTAAGGGTTTTGTGATTTATAGCAATATTTAAAAGAAAAGATTTCATTTAACAAGGTTTTTATGAAACAGGAGAGGAAAATGCGTAGCTAGACCGGGGTTCGACCCCCGGACCTTCCAAATTCTAAATGGACCCTCAATTTCCAACCAACTGAGCTATCTGGTCATTGACAATGGAACCACTTCCAGTTCCTTTTGAATTCAATATCAAAATTTGCTTCTAATTATATTAACTTTTGTAAACACTACTCAAACAGTGTATACTTTTTCTAGGGTCTCTAGGGTTCAATACAATGCCACATTCCCAATGAGATTCTGGCTTCAATTTTTCCAATTTCAGATTCATTTTCCCAATCTGACAGTACAGTGTAATTAGGCTAAATTCAAAGCTGGTAATTTCCTCAAAATTTTAAGTTATAATATGTGAAAACTTGTGCACTGCAAACAATGAAGACAAAAACAATGTATCATTTGTACATTGTATATAAATAAATTTTCTTTTATTCCATGAATTATTTGAGAATTTTTCCCAATTTACCTAGAAGAAGCTCTGACTTATGATCTTACCCCCATTGGTTTTTCTTGAACTTTTCACCGAGTCCTTTGAGTGTGGCAATGTAGTTGTTCCTACACTCCGCCTGGCAGTCGAGGATGTGAGGGAGGATGGAAACAACACAGATCTGTTGGTTCTGGCAGTTTTGTTTCATTACATCCTCGGACGTCAGCTAAACAACAACAAAACCACTGTCTGTCACTGCATCAGGATTAAATCACTGTTTACCTACATTATCAACTCATTTACCCCGATGACACATTTCAATGGTTGGAATACTGCGAACATATATATTTTCACCGTAATCTTATTTCAGCTCTTATGGTGCTGAACGCATTGCAATAAATTATGATTGGGCTAATTGGAGTTTATACTCTGCTAATATACCGGTAATTATCACAAAGGCATGAATTTATCAATATTGCACTAATGTGCCAAAAACTGACAACGCACTAAAATTTGATTGCGCCAAATTCAGTATGTTAACAGAAGTCCATTATGAAACTTCAGGAGTGAATGAGTTGTTAGCATAGAGGTTCAAACACGACTGTTCATGTAATATTGAATTTATAAAAGGAGTTGAAATGAAATTAATAAACGATTAAATAGATTAAATATTACATAAACACTAGTGTTAAGATAACATTAAGCTTAAAACACTATGATAATATATTTCTCAACAATTCTCTGAAACAGAAGTTACAATTTTCACTAGAGACAACAACGCGACATATTTTTATACAAACAAGTGATTTTATTCATATATATCAATAGTGTTCCCATAGTAGCAACGCTTATTTGCATGTTATTGCATGTTTGCTGTATCCTTATTATTGCACCCCAATATTGCACAGCAAAGACCTGTGATATATATGATTTTTAATAAATGTATAAATAACAAGCAGTGATTTCATTTTATGTTAAGTCTGTAATGCAGAAAAATTAAAAAGAATAATATATAAAGAGAGTTATTTTGGACTTAACCCCTGAAGATACATTTCAGCTTTTCCTATTCAAAAGTTAGAATAGATTATTTTGAAATTAGAGGGTTGATCGAGTGAATACCTCATAGACTTCTGGGGGTGGAATGTTAGCAGCAGCTTTGTCTGTTGCCCAGGCAACAATATCCGACGCTGTTCGTCCACCGTCATATTCACTAGCTTCACCTTTCTGGAACATCTTGATGGTTGGGTAGCCACGAACCTACACAAACAAAATCAACCAGTTTAAGCTTTACCATATTTTGATTTCATATTTATTATTTGGTTCTTCAACACAATAGACTAAATAGTATCTCAGAATCATGACCTAATAATTAAGCACATAAAAAGTTTTTAATACTTAAATTCCAAAACCACAAGAAGATAAATGATGCAGAAATATTGAAAAGAGACCTTTACAATATTCTACTTGATCATTAAGGATCCTAACCTCGTATCTGATTACTGGTATTGAGGATCTTTATCCTTTGTTGCCTGTATCTAATTATTAAGGATCCTTACCCTTTACCTAACCACTAAGGAGCATAACCTTGTATCTGATCATTGAAGACCTTTACTATGTGTTGCCCTGTATCTAATTATTAAGGATCCTTACCCCATACCTGACCATTAAGGATCCTTACCTCATATCTGCTAGCATACACGGTATGCACAGTAGCATCAACAGCTCCAAACTTGACCTTGCCCTTCATCTGTGAAGCAGCCGACTGCCAGTGTGGCGCAAGGTTCTTACAGTGACCACACCACGGTGCAAAAAACTCTACGAGCCACAAATCATCGCTGTCCAGCACCAACTCCTGGAAGTTCCCATCGGTCAGCTCAACCACATCCTTGGGATCTCCACCAGACTGGAACCAAAATAATGTAATCACTATACAGGTTTTCTTCTATAGATAGAATATAGCAATGGAATGCTTAAAGTTTAGTGTACAGGTCATCCAGCCATCTGTCTTTACAAGTACCGTAAAAACTTGTGTAATCTACACACCAGTGGTATTTACGCACCCTAAAAATCACCCAAAAACTGCTGGTAAAAGGTCTGTATCAATAAAATTTACGCACCAAAAAATTTTTTAAAAATCGCCAGGTTGACAACCATTAATTTGTCTCGTTCCCATGTCATTCAATATTCTTTTTTCTGTTTTTAGGTGACGATTTTCTCCATTAATTAAAAAAAACATGGATGAGTACATTTCTTTTGCAATACAGTATAACTCCCCTTATTAAAACTTATATGTAAGATGTTGCTTTGAACAATGATTTGTGTTATTTCCCTTCAAAAACTTTTTAATGAAAAAAAATCTCATCACAGAGTTAATGCATTCTTGCTATGATCATCTTTCTCTGTTGCAAACTTTAATTTACCTCCAGTGAAACATACTGACATGTTAATTTCCTTCTCATGTACAATGTATAAATGTACTTTTAATTAACATTTATAGTGTATAGCTGGAAGGTTGTGTGCACTTATATCCCAGCACCACAGTGACAAGAAATACTTCAACAATATTACAAGTCAAAACCAGCTGAGACTTATTCCTACAATTAATGCTAATATTTATGACAACATTTTTATGACATAAACAAATCTCTTTCTTGATATAATATCTATCTCTATTATCAAACTAAATGTATTAACTTTTTAAAGTGTTAAAGTTGTTTGAAGAAAGAAGACAACTTTAACAGACTGACAGAATGTTTTTTTTTAAGAAGTATACAGAAATTGTTCATCCTGGGTTATCAGAAAACACTTGTTCACCATGTCTGAATATAACAGGCTTACCTTTGATCCCCCTCCGCCACCACCGCTGCTGCCTCCGCGGCCACTCATGCGGTCATTTACCATAGCCTTGGCCTTGGACAAGGCAGTACTAACAATGGCGTCGGCTGTGCGGCCACCTTGATAGTCCTCCGGCTTGTTTTTATTGCCGCCAAATACTTTAATGGTGGGAAATCCCTGGACACTGAACCTTCCCCCGAGATCTCTGTGGGCGTCCGCGTCCACAGCGGCCACCTTAACCACACCCTGGTATAGACAAACGTTAAGGATCAGGCCAAACAAAAACATTTCCTGTTTCTGATAATCCTATCTACCCTAATGTTTTCTGTATTTCTGGATAATAGAAAATGTCTGCAAGACATGAATGCCCTCTTGTTGTTTTTTAATTTTCTATATCAACCGTGACCTTGGTACAGTCTGCGACATTAGCCACTTTTCCTACCACGACTAGTAAATTTTTATTTGGACTGGTGGAAATTCCTTGAATTTAGTTTAAATTTCGATATATTTGTTAAAATAAACCTGTCCGGACTAGTGCTTGAAAATGTTAATGTCCCAGACTGTTGGTACCCTGGCTTAGGTCTCTTTAAACCCAGAAATGCCATGATGTTCATAGTTTACTCGTGACTTGACTTTTGTATAAAGTTTTATGAAAGCATGTCAAAGAATGAGTATTTGTGATATGAACATCCCCCTCTCCCAAAAAATGAATATTTGTGATAAGAACATTACCCCCAAAGAATGAATATTTGTGATAAGAACAATACCCCAAAGAATGAATATTTGTGATAAGAACATCACCCCCAAAGAATGAATATTTGTGATAAGAACATCACCCCCAAAGAATGAATATTTGTGATAAGAACATTAACCCCAAAGAATGAATATTTGTGATAAGAACATCACCCCCAAAGAATGAATATTTGTGATAAGGACATCACCCCCAAAGAATGAATATTTGTGATAAGAACATTACCCCCAAAGAATGAATATTTACAATGAATCAGAAGGAGATGGGAATGCGATGGAACATCACCACCAGTCATGTTACCCAAGATATACAATTTGATTTTTACCATTTGTTCAATGTATCTACATGTACAATGTTCATGCATTACCTTAAGTGCCTTAGCGGCCTTTTTCCATTCTGGAGCCAGACTTTTACAATGTCCACACCTGTAAACAGCAGACCAAGATTTAAACAGTTTTACAGTTTCGGCCAATCATGTCATTCACAAAATATTTCCATTTTCCTTCCATTCACGAGTTGATTTAAACATTTCTTCAGAATAAATTGTTAATATCGAACCAAAAACGGCTAATTTGTAAAATGTCTGAACTTATAAGTTATATTTAGTTAATTGACAAATTGATAAATGTTTCCCTTTTTTTTTGTAAATGTTTGAATATTATGAAAATGGAAATGTTTTTCACAATACCAAAGGTATATGCTTCAAAGAAAATAGGTTAAAAAATAACACTGTCATTATTTATGATTTTTTATAAGCACTTATCAGAAACGTACCAGGGGGCATAAAATTCAATGAGCCATAACTCGTCACTGCCCATCACCTCCTTGTCAAAGTTTGCTGGTGTCAGCTGTACGACGCCGTCACCAGAGGAGTACAACGCCGCTGCTTTCGACAGCAAGCCCACCACGACCAGCGCTGAAAAGTAGAAAAACATTTCATTAGCAGGGATCAATCTAGGCCAATTTTACTATATTATACTTCATTCATTCAAGTGCCTACATGATTCTATTAGTTGCTCCAGTCAATATTTTCAAATATTGGCCCGGAGTCGAGGACTATGTGCCGACGCTATATATTTATAGACGTCATAACTGCTGTGATCATTCCAGACAATGATCAGCTTCACTTCGGTCCATATACATATTTTTTGGTGACTGACCAGTCCATAAACTCGAATATTGCCCGAAGTGACATGTAAAATTTGTTAAATAACGTAATAATAAGTTCAGGTTTAGCACTAGCTGGGTGCTAAACTAAGACTTGGGCCCATATTCATGGAACCGTTCTTGTGCTCAAACATGGACTTGTGCTCAAACCTAATTTCATATTCCGGGTTAAATTACTTAAATAATCCCTTTTTGTTAATGTTTTTAGAGAAAGTGCAAAGACATGAAGCCAAATACTGTTTTCAGTATAATTACAGTTGACTATTGATCGTTGATAATATTATTGATAAGAAATCTGGCTTGAGAACAGTTTCATAAATTCAAAAAAATGTACTGGCCATGAACTTATAATTATTATGTTCTAGAACCCTAGAACCTGTGATTGTAGCGTTATGAGGGCCTTGTGGAATATTAGTGCTCGTACTGTACATGTTACCCTCGTTAAATAAAGTTCAGGGCTTTATAACCTCTCTTTTTAGGTCCGGTTAAGGGTCACCCATTCCCAATGAAAAAAGGTGTGATTTTTCCCAATTTCTTCTTAAAAATTCCCAATTCAGACACTTGAAAAAAAAATGGTGGTTTTTCATCCTTGAGGTGCTTTTTGTGACATAAAAGTTTATTAAGAAACAAAAAAGATGGGCTGTAAATCATAAAATGTCATGAGTACAGTGCTTTAAATAGTAATTTAGAAAAGAAATAATGTACATTATCTGTATTTAGTTGTTATAATAGTGTTTGTCAAAATTTCAAAAATAGCTTTTATGTCGATCAATTTTTCCCAATTTGATCTCAGCGTCCGATTCCCAAAACCCCCTGATAAAGCCCTGAAGTTTATTTTTATTTAACGTGTCCCTGTGGCGGAATGTTGATAGACCAGCTGACATGATTGTATACAATTCGAAGCCTTTCTTCAATCATTATTATGTTCAATGACTTGTGAAAAATTAAACGCAGGTAAGATTCACATAACGGCAATTGCATGTATTGTTAAAATAATTAATAATATCGATTTAAGTTTTCAATGTACATGCATAGGCATATTTTCGGTGCTAGAAACAGCCATCTGTGGAGTGTGGAAATGACAGCTCTAACGCAGTCCAGTTTCGTTTTGTCGGCTACACACCGTTCAAGCTAATTGCAACCCAGATGTTAATTCAACTGATAATGCAACACAACAACACTTACCAAGCAATTGCATCTTGACTTGTATTCGTTTCAACAACAAAATTCGTCTTCCGTTCCGTTTCTAGTTCCTTGTTCTGTAACCGGTGCCTCCTGCCTTCTCCACGTTTTGTGTTGACCCGAACATCAAAGCGTGGCTCGTTTTCATTGGTTCAAATTTAATGTTACGTGTTGTCATCTCGGGGATCTCCTACGGGAGATAACTCTGATGTATGCGCGCCCTCGATTGATGCGGAAGCTGAGGCTAGGCTGGGGGGCGTGTACCCTGTGTACAGGTTAGCTACATTTTGTAGGCCAATCATGTTTTAACCGGGATGGCACAGTTACCCAGTGTTTTTCCTCCTACATGGTCATTTACTGCATATGTTAATGCAACGATGCGCCACTAATATTCCGTTAAATTCTTACCCTATTAGCATGTTTGACTTTTTTTCTTAGATTTTCAACAACATGATTTTTTTTCTCAGTGAATGCAGGCTTTCAATATCCTAGCTATACCTGTACATGGTGATTATTAGTCAGGAGGAGATTTTTACATCTTAAGTCGCTTTAGCAGCACACTCCTTAGAGTTAGCTCCTGTCAAGGAATTAAGGTGATGATGGTGATGATGATGATGATGATGATGATGTTATGAAACAAAGGGGATTAAGGGAAATTTAGCAGCAGTTCATAGGAAAACAATTCCTGAATACAGAACATCAGTAAATATAATCAAAGGACTAAAAACATAATGACGCATGCATGGAGCTATCCAATATATGTACATGTACCTCCAGTGTGTACATGACACGTATATATACAATAATCAAAGTACTGAAAGTACTGAAACGCTAACACTTCTAACAAAAGTATGTATTTTTTAACAGCTATTGAAGTGATTTTGTTGTGTGGGTTACTAAGTTTCGATATCAGAAGGTTTCAGAATAGGGATTAGGTTAGTAAGTATTTAGAGTAAACATAATTTACACGCAAATTGTTTAGATTGACGAGTTGTTTTCAATGTACATGTACAATTTAGTGCAGTGCTTTTACAATTTGACTAAAATATCATGTTTTTTATTTTGAAATGAATATTGATCAATTTACAGGGAAGCGAATGTGTTTCTTTTAATATATGCATTGAAATAAACGGTATTAGTTTGTTAGACACAAAATGAAGCTGTATTTCATAAACCTTCCCTGCAACACTTAAAACAATTTAAACAAAAAATCACACCTGAGATCCAGTTGGAAATGTAAGCTGAGGATTAATTACGGGAGCAATGGCAGATCAAAGTTGAAACGACATATACTGGTTTGTTTTGATAATAAAATGTTTGTTTGTAAGGTAACAGTTTGCATTATGAAGTAGACATATCATACCAACCTCCTAAAAGTACGATTAATGAAAATGGATGTAATGAAGCAATTGAAACATTTCGTTTCATTTCATTCTATATCATACATATGTACATGTATATCTCATAAAAGATTTAAGATATGATGTCGTTTGTAGAAAACCAAATGCGACATTAACTTTAGAACATATATATAAACTATTAACTCTTATAAACATTTAAGACATCGGGTAAAGAATATTCCGTGCATCAGAGACACTTACGTATGCACATACATAGTAAGTCAAACATATCTGTATGAACATTAAACGATAGGTCCAAGAAGGATCTTGGTACCCACCATAGACTATCTTCATTTGTTTTTTAAAAAAGTTGGATTTTTTCCTTTCTTTTTTCTTCTTAAGAAAAGGCATTATCAACTTAAATATGGTATTCTGTGAGCTAAATGTCCAAGATGGCCGTCGGTCAGAAATCAAATCAAAACTAGGACTGTTGGCTATGAAGCGATTATATAATCAAAGTTTAATACAAATTGCATGACAGTACACACGCACCTGTTAGCGATGTGTCTGGGACATACCACGATCCGTACATACGAGTGTATTTATAGCACCGATCGCGAGAGCTCGAGGTTATACAGTTATACGCTATACACCGAGAGGTTATGTATACACAGAGGGGTCAAACTAAGACCAGAGACGTACTATTTAAATGAGCTGTGGGAGTGAAAAATTGATTTCTTTGTTACAAATTGCATATAGATTATTAAAGTCGTCATACTTATCAACAATACCATGGGAACATCATTTCCTTTAATGTTCAGGCTTTCAAATAGTTCATATATCATGCGATTGGTAGTTATTCAAGCTTTTCCGGAGCGGGAGGGGAAAAAATGACATGGGTCAAAAGGTCACAGAATAGTGGCAGCAATAGACGCCAAAACTACTCGTAGTTTTAGCGCTAAAAAATGTATGTACATGTACATCTGGGGTGAACTGTAACACATGCGCACTGGGAGTGATATATCCTAAGAGAAAATCGTTGGACTACAATTTTTCAACAAACACAGTCTTCTATTTCCTACCACAGTGTCGTATTAAGATGCTTATTTAAAGACAATGTATTGAATAACCACTGATGCCAGAGATGTATATAGTTACGTTAATATACTACACATATCTCTGCTGATGCGCTATCGTTCGAGGATCGATACCCAGGGGTTACGTTCACCTATACATACACAGGTATGCATTGTATATAATATAGTCATATCAAAATTTAATATTATTAGTAGTGCAGACGCCGTGTATATTCAAGAACATGCATTTAGGCTTTCGCGGGATGCCCCTTTAAGGCTCTGTGTGCGCTACCTGTTGATGCAACAAAAAGACTAGTATAGTCGATCATTTGATGTACTGTATATAGGAAAAAAGTCGGTTGACGCTCCAATGTAATTTTCAAAAGCCATGTTTATCAGTCTAGTGATTCGTCGGGGTATTTTTTTTCACCTGGTCCCGGTTTCATCAACGCTCCTTAACTTAAGGAAACTCCTTAACTTAAAAATCTCCATAGGAAAGCATTACAGAATTTAAGTTGAAAATCTTAAGCTAAGAAACTTTTCTTAAATTCTGTAATGGTTTCCTATGGAAATTTTTAAGTTTCCTTAAGCTATGGAACGTTGATGAAACCGGGGCCAGGTGCCAATTCAACTGTCGTTTCTTTGTCTTCAGCTTTGATATGTAAGATATTCCAGGGATGTACACGTAGTGAGTGTGAGTGAGCGTACCCCCTGGATATCGAGGATCTGATGCTATATATAGTAATTAATGATATAGATCGACGTTAGTCACGTGGTTGTAATTGGTTGGCTAGAAGCACAGTCATTCTTGTATTTAGGTCCAAAAATTGTAGCTGCTATACATTACCAAGCCCCTGTGACCTTCATTACCTGGACCAATTACGAAGAGAGAGAAAACGTCTACAAATGTTGCGATGGTGCAGTAGATAATTTCTCTGTTCGCTACTCTCTCTTCCCGAGTGTACAGGATACAAGAAGATCTATCTATTTAAAATCGTACATGTGAAAACAAAGAACAATAGCTCTGTAAAGCTATTTTTACGACAATTTAAAAGTGTATGACACCGGCACATGCGACCAGGAGAACAACCATAACAATCAATTTCTAGATAATATAATGTAATATAAACATTAAAACAGATATAAAACAATAGACTTTCAGACATTGAAAGGCAGAGTCATAATAATAATCCATTCCATTTCACTCTACACTAGACACACACGAACATTAATTTTCTTGCTTAACATCAGTAAACTTTTGTCAATTCAAATTAAAGGCCCAATATACGTAACTTCAGGAATTTTTCGAGATTCTGAAAAATTATGAAAAAAAAATCCAGGTGATAACCATGCAAAAATATGTTTAAAACGAAGTAAACCTGAGTGGTAACTGACAAGAAAATCTTGACAAAAAAATCCAAAGAATTGAAAATCGTTCAGGTGGGGCCCACTTCAACAACAAACCTAAGGTAGAAGACAGCTAAAATGGACGCGTGTTTACAAATCCCGTGTTTCAACTGCTGCTGTACCGGTAACCGCGTAAGAATTCATCTTGAGTATTGCTGATATCAGTTAATCTTAACTAAATCTATAAATATAATAAGATATGAGGCTTGATTTTCGCTTTATGTTTTGCCGAAAGTTGCGTATATTGGGCCTTTAAATATGAAGCTTAAACATTGATGAGCGTGCTGTCAAATTAACAACACATATTCAACCCACTGCTTACATGTGGTGCGGGATGGAACATGTCGTCAACATCGACGTTAGTACTCCGTATAACGTGAACTGTGACATGGATGATGACTGAGAAAAGTACATTCAGATGCTGTGTATTTTAGCAGGTACATTGCATAGCACATAAACCTTGAACCTTATCGAACTACTGTTCTACACGAACTTGTCCTTGCTAATTATAGAGTCGATTAATCTATTAACATGTCTTTGTTGTATTTGAATACTTTAGACATGAAATTATTTATGTTCGGATGAGGAACGAAGGAGAACATAAAACTTACTTTTTTTCACCTGAAATTTGAGCAAAAACGAACTAACTTTAGTTGCGGTTACCTCCCTTCCTCCACAGACGTTGTGTAATCCATTATATTCACATCATTTATGTTTATTTTCTCAAATAGTCACGCCGACACGGCTAGCATTGTTTGTATGATTTCCTTTCCCTCTAACATCTAATCTATTGTCGTTAAATTGATGGTGGGGGAAAGCCGGAGTACCTGGAAAAAAACAACCGCCCTTAGCAAGTTGATGGTTTTCCTCCGGGGATTCTGACTTTTCTCCACCGCCATAACCTCGCACATCCTTAGTGTATGACCAAGGTTGTCAAAAACACGTAAAATACTAACTCCTTGTGAAGTGTGTAATGATTTTTCTTTCAACATTGCATATATACTTCAGTAAAAAAAAAAGGTATTTTGTCCTTCTTTTGAAGTAAAACCCTGAAAGAATGTAGAGAAACGACATCGTACAATTTATCCAACTAGTGCCTAATCCGATAGATAATTAGAATAGGAATGCCAGTTAAATGAATTGTTTGTTTCTGGAAATAAATTAGAGAATACCGAAGTGGTGACAAAATCATAATCCGAACTCAGAATCGATTAAACCACAGGCAAAATATGAACAAATGAAAGATTTACATGGAGATCCTTGTAAAAGTACAAGATAATAAAACCAGGGCCCGTATTCATGAAATCATTCTCGTGCTCAAGCATGGATTCTGTGTTCAAGCCCTATTTCTTGCTATAAATCATATAAACAATCTAATTCTGTCAAAGTTTTGGTAAAGTTTTTTTCAACATTTACAGTAAGCTTTTGCCTCTTCGACATGATTTCAGGTGAGTTTCAAGAAACCTGGCTTGAGCACAAAATCCATGCCTGAGCATGCGAACAGTTTCATGAGTACGGACCCAGGTGTTCCGAAGAGTAAGCGTCTTTTGCTTCATCGACGACACCCACAAGATGTAAATCTTTGTCCCATCCAAGTAATGGTTCTGTAACAATGTTTATATTACGACAATCAGTTGGGTTTATAAGCCGGAATTTAATGCAGGCGCTGAAAGTTCTTGCAGTACGTACAGTATACGAGGCTAATACACATACATGTACCTGGGACTGACATTATCGCGCCATTTTGTCTTGGTGCAGGACGGTTACACCTTAAAGCGAAAACAAGCAATTGTGTCTAAGTGATACGTACATGTCGGCATATTGGTCTGATTGACAAGATGAAATTGGGCTTACACAACTAATTATTGTACATTGTCAATAATTTGCGTCCCCACGGTAGAAGATGGAATTAATAAGCTTATCACAATGAGTAATATGTAACATAGTTAGGACACAGTTGCTTGAGTTTCTGTCGGTATATAAAAATGTTTATATATATTGAGCCGCGGCCCATTACAGAAGTGATATAATGGGAGGCTCATTTCACAGATATATAATTATTATTTACTGACAGAAACTCAAGCAACTGTGGTTAGGACACCCATCCAAGTACTGACCCTGCTCACCGTTTTTAGCTACACTGGGCGGGTATATGGCTTCACATTTATTCAAAGAGCATGTCGATCCTGTATTTCATAAATTATATATATATAAGATAGCAAGAACAGGAGACCCCTGTCCAGGCTGCACTGCTGGGACCACAGGGCCCTGAGAACTGGCCAAAGCTATATTTGGACCTAAACAAATGTGTTTTAAAAAAGTTATATCACACATTTCGGGGCTTAGATCAATTTTCGTTAAAAAGCAACCCCAATGTGTATGCCCAACGAAGGGGGTTGTGTGAGGGCATTTTCATCGAATATTTATCTTAACCCACCAAAAGTGTAAAATTATTCTTAAATCCATAGTTGATCCAAAAATGGTATAAAGAGCGTTGGTAATCGTAACCCTTGAATCTGGAGGATTGGTCGAACTAGATAGTCTACTAGTTGTCAAATCCTTGGGCTTTTGTGTTAAGAAATAATAAATTAATAAACAGTCACCTCTTACGAAACGTTTGAGCTCTTCCAATTCAAATGTTGGAACAGTTCGTTCATTATGATATTTCAGGGATGAAAGAATTAATGACAATAAAAATGTAATATAGATTTGGACACCTATCGACCAAGGTGCGTCAAAGCTCTAATCAAAGAGGAAAGCTACAGATGTTTGCTTTGGTTCTAGATACTTCTCTGACTTTTGCATTCCGTGGTCTAGAAAAGATGTAAATCCTTGTTTCCCCTAATAGAAGTTATTCAGAGATTTCCACCGATCAGAATGGTCGTTTCTTGTGACACTTTGTTCGATCATTTCTGTAGGCATGACGCTGATGTCAATCTCTGTATAGTATGACTTAATATTCTAACACAATCGACACACAACACAATCGACATGTTTTTTAGATAGGCGGTTCTAAAAATTAAACGGGATACCCCGGCTGAATGTTCCGGCTGGATATAACCATGGATGAAAGTACCGATATGATTGGCTATTATTTTAGTACGAAAACGAGGATTTCCATCTATTCTAGCCCACGGTATGCAAGCGTCAGAGAAGTGTACCGTGGGTTGCCAACAATGATGTATGTGTAGATGTACGTAAATATTGTTTTACACAACCAATGCGTTATGAGTCGTTTCGATGACAAGTACGTTCTATACATCAACTGACCAGTAAAGCGCAGACACATAAGGTGTAAATTGTGAGTTACGAGTTAATTACGAGCTGGTAACGACAAATCTGTCGATTTCATCTACGTTATATACATTACATTCTGAAATTGGCGGCGCCGCCGCACATGTATATGCATGTATATACTTTTATTTACTGATAGAAACACAAGCAACTGTGGTTTGTATAAGGACCAGACTGTTCGAGAAAATAGCTTCCATATAACAACGTATCCCGGTCTCAACCAGATCGCGGCGCTCTTGTGTCTCCATATTATTATTTTAGTACAACCATTGACACACTGTCGGGTTGTCATCTGGTGCAGAGTACGGGATTTGACACGTGTTCCTAGAGCTTGATAACAACTAAAGATGTTTCACCAAACAATAACATGTTATCTTAGCATTTGTTTTGTTTTCATCGGACTGGTAAGCCCGGCACATAGTAAGTATCCGTCTTTAATGATTATAGTATTGTACGAGACTGAAGTATCGCTTTCTCTATCCACTTAAGAAGATATGGTTTGTTTATATCGCTAATTGTAAGCGTACATTGTACGGTACAGAGAGAATTCCTTCAGAATTAACGACGACAAACACAGGTGAATTTTAAATGAATGTTTTACCTTACAGCGCTGTTTTGTTTTAACATAATTAATTTTCCTGTCGGAGATAAGGTCGCACTTGCCTACAATACGGCGACTCAACAAGTGTTGATTTAATTCCATAGAAATAACTATAAGAAAGTTCTGTTTTGATGTTTTGTCAGTGACGGATCTAAAGAAGCTTCTTGACTACTTTCGCTTAACCTTGAGAGGGAAAATTAAAAAACCGTATGCTTTCCTTACACCCCCTTTTCCCCCCACAACCACCACCATAACCTTCATCACACACAGGGACTCGCAAAATCAGTAATAATTAGAATGTTTTGACGTTAACTGATATGTTCTGAATAGCATCATTTCTGAAGATGATAACCATTATTTTGGAGGAGGTGGGGGTTAAACACATCCATTTTGGCCCAAACACCCAAACTGCAACGGAAACGAAATAGCGGATCCCTGTGCTAGTACAATTGTCTAACGACATTATCAAAAGAAGATATCTTATTCATGTTGAATTACTCAAGCTTGAAACAAACGTTTATGATTAAATCAAAACAAACAAATACGCAATTATTTTTTATGAGCGTCAAGTCGGTAAAATATTGTTATAGAAATCCTCTGATTCTGTTTATATTTCTATATATACCTTTTTTTATTGAAATCGCCTCCATAGCCTAGCACTTCAATAAGACACTGCTGTAACCGATTTTCAACTCTCATCTACTTCCGACATATTTATATATTTATAACACGGAATTAGATTGCTTTGTAAGTCCGAGAAGCTCGATATTTTATCCATATGAAACAAAAACTAACCACTTTATCAAAATCATTTATATACTACTGACTTATATATGTTTCCTTGCAAACGTCAACTACACAGCCAATGTTTCTTCACGTGAATTTCTTGTGAGAAATTTCACGTGAATTTCATATGAATTTCACATGAAATTCACTTTTTCCCCAAATTTCACGTGAAATTCACATGAAATTTTTCACGTGAAATTCACGTGAAGACATATTGCCTGTGTACACACAACATTTTCCAGTAAATAAGTTCAAGGGCTATTCGAGTGGAGGAATACAATGAACTTTAGTGAACCATATTTGCTTTTTCATATGTACATTAAACCCATAACAAGCTGTTGTTTTCTTTAGGATATTATTTCGTTACTTTACATCAATTTGTTTATTCAGGACTATTTTCTTTTACACGCGAATTATATTTGCTTGAATACCATGTATATATCATATTTCAAAGAAATGTTTCCATTTTCGGTTAAACTTTGTATCTTGTAGATTACTTTATACGACTAGTGTTTTTTTTATAGCAGCCGTATACTGTCAACAATTCCGAAACAGTCGGTTAAGGATATATAAAATAATTCATTTTGCTTTGTTCAAATTTCAACGAACGTTCTCTGTTGTGCGCCAATATAGCGCCAGACTTGTAATACCTTTGGAATATGACCATGCATCAACGGTATTTTTTTCCGGATTTAGTTATTTCTTAATTTAGTCTGTTCGTATCTGTTTTTGTTTGAATTATTATTTCATCTTGTAATATTATCATGTCTCTACTGTTTCTGTATATATGTAACGCGATACGTATCGTATCATGAGGACAGTATGGTGCTATGTATATTGTATCGTGACCCCGGTATATATATAGTGATATGTATAGTATCGTGACCAGCATCGTATCGTGACCAGATTATCATTATACGCATCGTATCGTGACCCCGGTAAAGTGATATATAGTATCGTGACCAGGATCGTATGGGACCACGGTATCATTATACATTTGTACGTATCGTATCGTGAACACGTTTCTGAGACATGTATAGTATCGTGACAAGTATCGTATCGTGACAACGATTTCATATAATACGTATCGTATCGTGATCAAGGTATCGTGTATGTGTAATATAGTGACCAGAATCGTATCGTCACCACAGCACCACGATACGTATCGTATCGTGACCAAGGTATCGTGATATGTGTAATATCGTGACTAGAATCGTATCGTCACCACATCATCACGATACGTATCGTATCGTGACCACGGATTATTGATATGTATAGTATTGTTACCAGTATCGTATGTGACAACAGTATCGTGAAACATATCTTATCGTTATGTAAGTGTACCATTGAAGGCCTCGCCACAGATAATATAGGATGATCTAAACACAGACCTTAAATAATAATAAACACAGCTGTCAACAATAACAACATGTTCCAAAACACAATAAAATTCTTAGAACTTGACAAACCATGCATGATCTATACGTACTCTGATACATCGTAAACACAGTATAAAAATGGCGTTAAATGGCCGTCCATTGGTGACGTGAATTACTTTACACATGTATTAGGAATATTTTTCTTTGATAAATTGTTACTCTCCACTCGTACTGTCCGACCATTTCCCTCTCTGGGACAACATACCAAATCTATCTGCTGTAATAATTGGTTCTTACCACCATTGTCCCCGCTCTGCTGTAAGGCTGTACAACCGACGTGATTACATATGTAACACGATTTCTGCTGCTATTCTTAGTCATTTTTTTCATTGGTCGGTCATATGTACACTAAAATATTGACTGAAACAGAATAAAACGGAATCCATTTTATAAAAGTGTGGACACAATGATCACTTTGTGGGACCCTAAAAAAGCATACTGTACAGCGTGTATTGATGTCTTACCGGTCCTCTAGATATCTGTCACTTACTTTTTCGAAACGCCACTCATAATGAGCGCTGGTATGCCGCTGTTATTGTGATATTTACAAGTACACTAGCCATTGTTGTGCTAATTAAAAGGTATTTATTAGTACAAGTATCTAAAAAATACGGTTACATTCGCTTGTTTGAATTAAATTTTAGAGAAATGAGAAATAGTCCAGAAAATAATGAATCTCGTACCAACTTCTTTCGTGAAATGCAGTCTAATAAAGCATGCAGTACCAGGACAAATGCTAAAAACATTGAAATGTAATTTACCCACATGAAAAAATGGAGGAAATTACAGACGACTCCAACGCAACAGTCCTTCCTCAAATTATTAACCATGAATTACCAAAGTGTATGCAATAACATTAAGTGCACTGAATAAAGTATATGTATTTGGTATTATTGAAGAGAAATTAGATTGTAACTGTGGCTTGGTTGTATTTACCGGAAATCAACTTTCCGTACTTGCCGTAAGGAGAACGCAGGACGAAAATGTCAGACTCTGTTATCCAGTTTTTGTCCGCCAACGACGACAAACTGAACGGAGTTTGATTAAATCATTTGTGAAGTTTATGTAAGATTCAATTGTTCCTTTACCCAAATGTCCCATAGTGCTCTGAACAAAGCGCCAGCTATTGTAAGAGGTATCTCCCTTATTTAGAGTAACTACGGAGATTACCGCTAGGTGTCTCAAATCCGTGCTTCCGCTCTTACCCAATCCCTATATGCATGACGTACAACGCTTCCATAAAAAGGCTAGCTAAAATTTATTTCTTAAGAACAAGCAATTATTTTAAAAGTTTTTGCTCCATACTTTATATAAAAAGCCATCGTTTCCATCAATTTAGCAAAACATCATACATATCTGATAGCTTATTTGGAACATACTGAATGAATTTGTCATGTAATCGGTCAAAACAACAAAATCACGTATTATGCCTATTCGGTATTTTTGGCCGATTATAGCACAACACTGAGCAGGCCGACATATATTTTTGTTTGCATGTTCTGCCATGCCATGAACTCCCTGTTGTGATAAAAGCACTGAAATTGCCGTAGTGCTAAAACTAGTAGACTCCCAAGTTAATTATACTGACGGATTGTAACATTAAGCTGTTATTATGGACATTTATATTCGTATTATGTTGAACTAGTATTTTAGTACATTTTTATTGATGAAACCTCAAAGGATTATTGAACTGCTGAAACAAACATATTCTAAATCTGTCAGAGATTTATTTCTAGATATTTTATACACAGGCTGTTTATTAAGCTGCCCCCCCCCCCTCCCCCCGCCCGGAAGTATATGTGACATATTCATCCTTACTCCAAATAATGAAATCGTTTTAACAGCATTCGTTCAATTAATGAATTATTAATTGAACGCGTAATTAACGATTCTGTACATATTCAGTGTCCAAATTAACTTTGAAAAAATATCCCGAATTTGTTGAAATTAATTGGGAAAAGTTATCACTGATATTTTGAGTATAAAAACGACAATTTAGCTATGTATATTGTTATTAATGCAAGTTTGCAATCACAGATATCACATATGTTGGCTATTGTAGCCTGACAGACAATTCGCCATTCCACCATACAACTTGCCATAGTAACACTCTCAACATTTACACAACCTTTATTCTGGAACCTTTTGGTCTCAAAACTTTGGAACCCGTCTAACGAAATCACTTCCGTAGCTTTGGGAAATTACATACCCGGGTATCATAGTAAGGCGTTTTAGCATTTCGGGATTTTCAGTACTTTGATTTGTAAGTTAAACTAGTAAGTTGAACTTAAATTTGTAAGTTACATGTATGACTCGGTTCTCATTTTGAGGATTGGTACTTCCTTGGATGTGACCAAAATTTACACAGCGGGTGTCGTCGATGAAGCATAAGACGCTTACTCTTCCGGAACACCTGGTCTTATTCTCTTGTACTTTTCCGAGAGTCTCCATGTAAATCTTTCCTTTGTTCCTATTTTGCCCCTAGTTTAATCGATTTTGAGTTCGGATAATGGTTTTGTTGACGATTTGGTATTCTCTGAATTTTTTAGAAGATTGGTAAGTTTTAGCGTTTCAGTACATGTACTTTTAGGACTTTCAGTACTTTGATTTAATAAATAAGAAGTTTCGGTGCCAGCTGGATTTGTAAATTTTAGCGTTCCAGGACTTTCAGTACTTTGATAAGTAATAGTCGACTGCAGCTTTCGCCAGGGCTAACAACACTGACGTATAATAAAAAGGTGCTGATTCGTGATTTCTACATGTAACACATTTAACAAAAACTTAATATGAAGATTATGTTGCTTCTTTTAGTACGTTGTATATGTTATATATTTCTTTCACAAGTCCCAAAGACGGATTGGTTCGGAGACGCGCAGAGGGAATTACATAGAAATCTGCGTCGTAAGAAGAACACAAACGTCGCCAAAAACATCGTATTATTTGTGGGGGATGGAATGGGGGTCAGTACCGTGACAGCAGCCAGGATCCTCAGAGGCCAGCTGAACGGTCGCACAGGGGAGGAAACTGTGCTGGAGTTTGAGAAATTCCCACACTCTGCGTTATCGAAAGTAAGTATCGTTTTGAAACTCAAATTAATTCGAAATCTGTGGAAGCTACAGCCATTGAAGTTATGACGAAAGGTCCCGTAAAACGAATCTATATAATGCTAATTTGTCCGTATAGTAACTGAAGAAAGTCTGGTCTATTTTGATGTAATTTTCAGCATTTTTGTTTTGCATCGAAGTTATATGATGTCATTTCTGTATTCGCTCAGGATACACTTTAATACACATGTGTAGTCATGCTTAAGCATAACAAACGGTTCCGTAACCAGCTGATTAATACGGTGAACGTCGTTTCCGAAAGAACTGTTTTTGAAGGGCAAGGGGAGGGTATGTGTAAAGAGTTTCATATATCAGCGGTTTTTACTAAAATGGCTAGAGAGAATATTTCTACTGGCTGATTTGATAGAGCGTGAAACTAGTGAACCAGCCTAGGGTTAGATTTTGAGCGATGCCGTTGAAATATTGGCGCCCACGGAAGAATAATGACAGATTGACCCTGCCAATGGGTCAAAACTTTGAATTAGTTCTTTGCTGGAAGGGAGGTACATTGAAGCTCATCCCGGTAATAGACAAGCTGCGTCTTACCGATAAAGTTCTGTAAAGCTTCAAACAGCATTCAAAACCCCTCGTCCGATTCTGTCATCCTGATTAAAGTGTGTCGAAGCGTTAGCTTTACAGGAACAGTAAACCAGAGTCTTTACGGGAACAGTAAACCAGAGGCTTTACGGGAACAGTAAACCAGAGGCTTTACGGGAACAGTAAACCAGAGGCTTTACAGGAACAGTTAACCAGAGGCTTTACAGGAACAGTAAACCAGAGTCTTTATAGGAACAGTAAACCACAGGCTTTATAGGAACAGTAAACCAGAGTCTTTATAGGAACAGTAAACCAGAGGCTTTACAGGAACAGTAAACCAGAGGCTTTACAGGAACAGTAAACCAGAGGCTTTACAAGAACAGTAAACCAGAGTCTTTATAGGAACAGTAAACCACAGGCTTTATAGGAACAGTAGACCACAGGCTTTATAGGAACAGTAAACCAGAGGCTTTACGGGAACAGTAAACCAGAGGCTTTACAGGAACAGTAAACCAGAGGCTTTACAAGAACAGTAAACCAGAGTCTTATAGGAACAGTAAACCAGAGGCTTTATAGGAACAGTAAACCAGAGGCTTTACGGGAACAGTAAACCAGAGGCTTTACGGGAACAGTAAACCAGAGGCTTTACAGGAACAGTAAACCAGTGTCTTAATAGGAACAGTAAACCACAGGCTTTATAGGAACAGTAAACCAGAGGCTTTATAGGAACAATAAACCACAGGCTTTATAGGAACAGTAAACCAGAGTCTTAATAGGAACAGTAAACCACAGGCTTTATAGGAACAGTAAACCAGAGTCTTAATAGGAACAGTAAACCACAGGCTTTATAGGAACAGTAAACCAGAGGCTTTATAGGAACAGTAAACCAGAGGCTTTACAGGAACAGTAAACCAGAGGACGCTGGTTTGATTTTAGGTTGATACAATGAAACAAAATGTTATACATGTTAGTATATACACATGTATAACTCATATTTTTTTTTATTTCGAGTGGGACGAAAATGTACCGTATGTTACTTTCTCAGGTCGACCAAATCTGAAACAAATTTAAAAGCAACCTAATGGATACGCTTAGTAACTGTCTTGAACAATAAGTACATGTAACAACATTTTTTTGTGAATTTCATATTTTCTAAACATCACCATAGGATGTTTCTTTGCTGACTTGGTAGGACCTTCGGCGTCCGATCAGCCGAAGGGATTAAATGCAACATTTAGCATTTAAATAAAAAAATGTTTCATGTTTTATGTATATTCTGTTTATGTGATGTAACGTGTATTTTATGTGTCTTGATAAAGGGGCGGATAGCCTTGAAAATTTGACAATTAATTTGTCCGTACTGTTCCTATTACTTCCACGATCATATATATATATATATTGCATAGGGCATATTGCTTCTGAAGAGTCTCCGAGATGTGACGAAAACGTTATAATGTATGTTTTTTTTTGTTTTTTTTTTTAATTTAATGCATCTGGTTTATATGTGTATTTGTTATAAATGTATATGATATAAACTATATACATGTATGTAATTCTTATTTGACAGACGTATGCTAATGACAAGCAAACACCAGATTCGGGTGCCACAGCAACGGCCATGTTGTGCGGGGTGAAAACAAACATTTTGACGATCGGGGTCAATGACAATATCCGGGTCTCGAATTGCTCAACGCTTCCCGGAAACGAGCTCTCCTGTATAACCGACTGGTTTAAAAAAGCGGGTTAGTTTCGTAAAGATGACAGATGCCTCCTTTCAAAGTTGACTAGAAGACTTTGACAGTTTTCTTTTCTTTTTCTTTTTAAGCTACATTTGTAGGAAGAACTGGGTTTTTGAAAAGCCGAAGTTTTATTTCAGAAATTTCTGTATTATATATATATCGTAAAAAAGGTTTGGAAATGTCTTGTGAAACACTAGGCAACAATTGATGTTAATCGGAAAATTTTAAACTGCTGCAATCTGATTGAAAATCAGATCTATTGTCGGGCCATTACTCTCCACATATATAGACTCTGATAACATGCCATAAGGGATCATGTTCTTTTGCATCAGCTAATCAAATAAATTCTTAAAGTGAAAGTCTGCGTTTAGTCATTTCCTCACAATAAAAGCCAATATGCATGTTGTGACGAATTGACTAAATGCAGATAACAGCATCGACTGTCATCAATTAGACAATTCTACCAGAGTGGAGTAAAGAGGCGACAAAGGTCACTTGAGCATGACCTCTTACGGGGTGTTGTCAGATCCTTATGGAACGTATGAAAATAAAGATATGCATTTTAATCAGAATGAACCAATGTGCTGCTATGGTTACCGTCACTTACTGAAAATATGTGTGATTGTCATATGAAACAAAAGGGTATAACACGTGAGAAGGACTTGCTCCTATAGTCATTTGCTAAGTATCATTATATTTCAAACTGGATAAGGAACGATTATCATATGATTTACCTCGTTTTATACAGCTTTTATTTGTCTGACCTATTACTGCAATGTTTTTCTGGCGTCATCGCTTTTTGGATAGGAAACTTTTCTTTTTGGGATACTGGAAAAATTCAAATTAAAACAAATGAAGTAATGTCAATTTATAATTTCCAGTTAGACGACGTCTCAAGTGGCATATATAATGCTAATCGCATATTGTTTGGCGTCGTCCGTTGTGCGGCGTCAGAGAGTAAACAGTTTATATTTATGACTTTTTCTCAAAAACACCTGAACCGATTTGATAGGTGACAGGAACTTTTCATGGCCAAAGATACTGTAAACGTACTTAATTTGGTGCAATCAAATTTTAGCGCATTTTTACTGTTTGTCATATTAGCGCAATGATAAATTCGCGCATCAGTGAAAATAACTATATAAGCAGTATATTAAAACTCCAATTAGCGTAATCATATTTTAGCGCTAAACTTTCAACGCGAAAAGCGCTAAAATAAGAATACCGCGAAAATATGTACGTTTACAGTAATTGAAATTCAGAATTATGTGTCCTAACCCCTAGGTGTCTGACAGAAGGGCCAATGTTGGTCAATTTGCTAACATTTCAAAACTCGTCTTCTTCATTCCCAGAAAAGCTGGAATGAAATCCAATTCAAAGATGGAAGGGTCTTCGGTTGATTTGTCAAAAATTGTGAATTTTTTGGGGGGAGGGGCTAAAGTGGGTCGAATTGGAAAGAATATGAGCATGCTTATTCTTCATACCTAGATCTCAATTCGATTGAATCAAATTGCTAGCTCAAATTCTGACGGAAATATCAAACACAATCGCAACAAGAGGCACATGGGTCTTAACCACCTGTATGTGGTTTTTGTTTTGTTTGCATGTTTGCTTTTTGTTTTTTTTGTTTTTGCATTGCAAAATTGTTTCAAGATCTTGACATATTTGACCCGTTTGACATTGTAAGAGGGTCAAGGAAAAAATCTTTGTATCCTTCATCCAAACATGCTACCGGCAAAATATCAGTACCCTTGGCATTTTGGTTATTGAGAAGTCGTTCGAAAATAGGTCAAGGGCATCCATTTGAACTACTTTGTGGTCCTTCATTCCAGCATGCTATATATGCTCAAAATTAGTACCCTGGGCTTTCTTAGCAATCCCTGTTACCCTGAGAGTGGGTCAATGTCTTTAATTTGAACTTTGATCTTTGAAGATTTGAACTTATTTGACCCCTCCGACTTTGAAAGTGAGTCGCTTGGTAGCCCTTCAGCCCAATATAGTACCTTAGGCTTTTGATCATTAAGAAGAATCCGTTTGCAAACATAAATGACCCCTGTGACCTTGAAAGTTGGCCAGGTTTACTCATTTGGACACACTTTGTAGCCCGTAATCCGTGCAAGCTATAGGCACAATGTGAGTAACCAGGGCCTATCGGTTATTGAGAAGTCGTTTGAAGGAAATGTTTGACGAAGGATGATGGCGTATGATGAAATTATTTATGAGAAATCTTATTTGTTAACCGTTACCTTATTACTGTTATGACTGATCTGTTCGTGTTTTAGGGCGTTCGTCGGGATTTGTCACTACAACAAGGGTCACCCACGCCACGCCGGCAGCTACCTACGCTAAAACTCCCAACCGCAACTGGGAAAATGATGTCCTGATGAACTTAACCGGAATTCCCTCGGAAGACTGCGGGAAGGACATAGCGTATCAGCTCATTTTCGACTCCTCTCTCAAGGTTTGTAACCAAAACCCTGTATTTTCATTTTGTATAGTTGCTTCACTAAAGTTAACCCCTGTGCTAATCTGGATTGTATAAATACCGTCTCGAACATCATCGGTATATTTTTGTATTTAAACTTGCTATTTCACACTTAACGATTCTAAAGTTTGATTTTTATAATTCGTCATTACCACTTTTTTACGAGGAGTGTTCGAAAACTTTTGCAAACACACCGTATACTCTATTATCACGTGATATATGAGAACTGGTTCACCGCTTATAGTTGTAGTGTTGTATTCCCTTGCAATTTAGATTGCTTTCAGGCGTAGTCATATAAACTGTGTTGAAAATGGAAACGAATAGAACATCGCTGAAATCAGGTGCTATAGCAACGCCCGCTGTAAGTCAGAAATGTACATGTTGAGATATATACTGCTTATGGGGATAAACGAAAGTAATTTTCAACAGTTTATAGATGGTCTACTAAATTTCATTCTGGTCATGAATCAGTCCAAGGGTCCAACTCAGGAAGACCTGGGTCTGCAGTTACCAAATTGAACGTCAATAAAATCGAATAATCATTGTGAAAGATGCGCGTTAAACGGTCAGACATGCAGCTAGCACGAATGACAAACTTCGGGTTGGCATCTGTTCATTCATTGTGAAGAAATTCTCAAGGTTAGGAAAACAAGTGTTCGTTTGTTTCCACATTTACTCACTGACGAGCTGAAACGTACACGGGTACAAATTGCTAAGAAACTGCTTAAGAAGTACCCAAAATATCAGAAAAGGGCAACTGAATTTCTCAGTACGTAGAGACATGGGTGCATTTTTATGAGCCTACGAGGAAAGTTCACGATAGAATATGGACTTTGAAAAAATGCCAAAAGGCCCAGTATTTACAGCAAAGAAGGTGTTATACGCAATATTCTTCAGAAATAGTTGACCAATCATGCAAATTGCTTTTTCAAAAGGATGGGTGTGTCTGGAAGCTTCTATAATAATGTATTTCTGAACAAAAAACGGGATAAAATCGTCCTAAAACAGCTCAACAGCATGTCAAATTGTTACATAATGATGCCCCAGCCCACAGATCAACAACTCTAGTCCAGATTGTTAAGTCAGAAAAGGTCATATTTATCATCACACCCTCAGTACAGCCCTGACCTTGCCTCGTGTGGATATTTTCTCTTTCCGAAATTAAAAAAAGCACCTATTTGGTACAAATATATGAGATAAACTTAAGCTGGGGTCTGCAGTGCACCAATTTCTGATTAGTGAACACAAAGAAGTCAAGAGTATGAAAATTGTTTCAAAAGTAAACTCAAAGATGAAAACGGTGTTAAAACAAGTTAAAGGGGAATACCAGGTATTTTGAAGGTAACTAAACAAAATGCTTTCAAATTTTGACTAGCGTTTCTGAGAAAACAGGTCATTTGCAAAAGTTTTCGAAAACCCATCCCTCCCATAATCCGTTATTATCATCCATAGGTTATGATGGGCGGCGGTCGGATATTTTTTCTAGACAAAGACACTAATGACCCAGAGGCTGGAAATTCGACACAATTTTACCAGCGACAAGATGGTTTGAATCTGATAAAGGTAGGGCCACTGTGAAGGTAATGACTTTCAACGTTTTAACTAATTCAACCCCAATTCTTCTAACTTGGCGCTTCCAGCTTTTGATAGGATATGATATTCAAATGTGATTTTAAGAATTGATCCGTTAAAGCTTCTGTAAACCAAATTATTTTCGCGGCGACTTTCATTCGCGTTTCATATGAAACGACTACTTCACGGTGATTTAATTTCGCGATCAATACGATCATGTACAGTACAGTAAAGAACTCCTACAGTCGGCATACTTTTGATTGAGACTCTTTCGTGGCGATTCATTTTCGCGAATTTTAATCGCACGCGAAATCCGCGAAAATAAGTCGGTTTACAGTATTAATATGCGTCGGTTAATCAGTTAATGACCATTAAACATTAACTCGAGACTTCATAAGATTTATACCATCTTAACTTAAATATATCAGTCCAAGTATTTTTTTGCAATTGAAACTAATAAATTGGACTACTTTCCGCAATAATTTACTGTTGTATTTATACACCCACCAAAATATAATCCTAGCTATGTGAACCGTAAGTGTAACATTTAAACTAAATCGCAGTTGATTAGGCCACACGACAAGGAAAGATTTTCCTAGTTGTTAAAAATAAACCTAAAAAGACGTAAAAATCGTGCATCACAATAAGCGAGTACAACTCATGGCAACGTCACACAAAATATTTACGTGTGGTATCAGAACATCTATACGGAAGTGATTTAACCAAACTGTGTTCATTACTTTGTCTCCCGCTTTTCACAGGTTCATTCCCATTTTGCTAGGGAAACGATAAACCCGTCTTTTACCGGGGTAGGGAAAAAAATAGCTCACACGCGCTATTTTTTTAAACCGTCACTATCGCGTTATCACTTTATGCAAGGTAACTAGAGAAACGTCACCTATTTCGTCACACATTACATCCACAATTGATGATGGCGCGATGCACGGAGTTCACATTACAACTTATTTTACGCACGGAAAGTGTGGGAGAAAAATAATCATTCACCTCTGTATAATGTAGACAGAGAACTCACAACCCTCAAGATAAGATTTATTAATTTTAACACTCGACAAAGCCTCATTCTTCAATTTATAAATCTTACCCTCGAATTGAGATTTCTCAGTCTCATCACCAAGGGTTGATATATTCTATTTATCTTACCCTCGGGTTGAGATTTCTCAGTCTCATCACCAAGGGTTGATATGTTCCATTAGTCAAACTCACAAATAGAAAATTTCCAGATCATTAATTCACCAGTTTTGATACAGCTAGTTTTGGGTATAAACTAAGGTGTTTAGAGTAATTTTACATTTTTGTGGGGTTCAGTTCAATTTCCGACAAAAATGCCCCTCAGTGGTAGACTTTATGATCATTGAGGGGGGAATTTTATCGAAAATTGATCTAAACCCCCAAAAGTGTAAAATTACTCTTAACACCCTAGTTTAGGTCCCAAAACTACCTGTAACAAATATTCAGGTCCCTGTGTTGTCCATCACAGGAATGGAAGAAGAAGTACAGGAGGGGCAGATACGTCTGGAACAAGGCACAGTTCGACAGCGTGGACCCTGAAAAGACAAACCGATTATTGGGTAAGTATTCACCCCGAAGGATTGTTATCATTACAGCATCATCCTTAAAACTCACGAAAAAAGATTTTTCACGCAAGAAAAGACCAAAATAGCAATAAAAACAACTTTTTCAAATTCTGATGTTGTAAACCTACAGTAACACAACACTCCATTGGCCACAGTGCTGAAGTAGAGTTTTAATCGGAGATATTTTTTCGACTTGGAGTTTCTCGCCTTTTACAAGGAAGATCAAAATTCAACAGGTAGTCTAATGTCTGGATTTGAATAATTCCCCTTGTCGAGATTTCCCCGAGTTTTGCGGTCCGTCGATGGGTCAATTTGTTTAATGGTTGGCAGGTATCGTTTTCAACATTAATAAAGGGTAGGATTTGTAAAGTCTATTTCGAGTTCGCTTCCTGGTTTATCGTTAATCTTATTTTTTCGTAATTTATATACTTATTTTTAATATTCCAATGTTTTACTTAATGAAACACTTTCTGAAAAGAGCTTTCCTGCTTTTCGCTGATGCAAAGCCGTAGGCACTTAGTTTTCCCTTTTCTAATATGCTTACAACTAAGCCTGAATATTTCGTCGGAGACCGGACCCAGATTCGAATTAGTTCGCCTACATTTCCAACTATTGGTACCTGACAATGACTAGCTACACACATAAATCAAGTGCGGACTATGTTATGCACAAAACGTATCATCTCGTATATATTCCCGCAAAGTGGTGACGACGGCAACAAACGACGGCATCAATCGATGACGAAGTCGAAATTGTGAGATTAATAGCAGGTTAGCGACTCAGGCCCATTGACTCTTGTTTTGATTTCGTTCCCCAAAAGTACCATATTTAAACTGTTCTATTTTTCACATAAGCTTTCAGTACTTTCAGTACCATGTTTAGTAATATCTCTGTGCAGATTTCTGTGAAAACTCCGATATTTAACTTTATTGTTAGAATATTCGCTTGGGATGATCATGAAGGTAATTATATTTATTTTGTAATTGTTTGGTTTTCCAGGACTATTCGAGGCTTCACACATGCATTATGAGGCGGACAGAAATGACGGTCCGAACGGCGAACCATCGTTAGCTCAAATGACCGCAAAAGCCATTAGGATTCTAAGAAAGGACCCCAATGGTTTCTTTTTGCTAGTTGAAGGTACGATATATTTTACAGTTTCTTATCCTACTGAACTGTGTATCCCCACCCGTATCAAATGAGTGTCCAGTTGTCACCTTAACTTCCTTTTCTAAATTGGATTTCTCTCTCTCTCTCTAGTTTTACACCCTCTCAACCACTTCCTCTTGTCCTTTCTTGTACCTCATCCATCCCTTCTACTCTCACTTATGTATTTTCTCGTTTGATGCGGCGTAAAACTGGCAAAATCAAGAACAGTAACTATAACACGTTTGTTAGTTCTAGGCCCCAGTTTAGATTTATGTACCTATTGTAAGTTCTTTAAATTAAGGAATTTACTTAAACATCTTAATAGGAAAGCTTTACAGAAGTTAAGGGAGAAATCTTAGGTTAAAGAACTTTCCTTAACTTTTGTAACGATTTCCTCAGGAGATTTTTTAAATCAAGAAATGTCCTTAAGCTAAGGCACGTTGATGAAATCGGAGCCAGTGAGAAACATAGCTGTTTAGTTGTTGATGTAGTTTCTGTCGATAGCTTGTTTGGTTAGTTGATCGTAGACGTTGAGTTTGATTTTAGTGTTAAAAACCAGTTGTGGAACGTGATTGCTGTTGCAAATTTCAACTTAAAAACCAGCTTTAGATATTAAACTAACAAAATTGCGACCCCATCTCTAACCGCCCCCGTTCATCGATATTGAAAAGGAGTATTGATTTGTATGAATATCATAGCAGACATGTGTATTAAGCTTCTAGAATTATGAATCATTAAGAAAATTAGGTTTGCTATTAAGTTTGTCCACATGCTTTATTCTTTGTTGACAGGTTAGATATGTCTGTGTCAAATTCCATCCTTGATAGCTAGGGGTTAATCCTGCTAATCATGGATATCTAGGACAATTTATGTTTTGTATGTGCTTTATACAAATTAGTCTCGTATTAGTGTATTGAAATTAACAGTCTATATTGTTTTGTCTATGTTGTTTGAATGGTTGTTGCAAGGAGATGGCTTTAATAGTTTTACATGTACAACTTGTAGCAAATCCTTTTCTCCACATTTTTGGTGATATGTCATTTTGGGCACGGGCACTAGAATCTGGACCCCGCCCTCTCGCCAAATATCTAAAGGGGGCGGGGTCCAGATTCGAGCGCCCGTGTTTAGGGTGATAAATCACTATTCAAATTGATGCTGGAGCCTTTTTGATTGGCAGGAGGTAGAATA
Organism: Mimachlamys varia; assembly: GCA_947623455.1. NCBI lineage: Eukaryota > Metazoa > Mollusca > Bivalvia > Pectinida > Pectinidae > Mimachlamys > Mimachlamys varia. The sequence continues at coordinate 35,773,350 of OX392540.1, forward strand.
GACCACGGTCATCATGCGAACAATGCCGGAAGAGCGTTGCGCGAAGTTCTGGCGTTCGAGGACGCGGTGAAGAGGGCCGTTCGTTTGACCAATGAGAAGGACACTCTTATCATCGTCACGGCCGATCATTCACACCCTTTCACTATGTCCGGATATCAGTCCCGAGGAAACGACATATTAGGTAAATATTCCTGATTACGTGTAATATAAAGATGGTATATGTATAAAATTATAATTAGTACTTATTTACATGATGCATTTATATATGTAACTCCAATGGTTATAATATGTCATGGTTTGCTGATTTGTTATCAAAGGAATAATTCAACAATAATGAAAAGTCATGGTTGGGTGGTGGGCTTAGGCGCACCAAGATAGACTTTTGATTTTATCACTGTCATAATTCGCTCGTAAAAATGCGAATTTCACTACATGTAGTGAGTAGAAAGGAACCAAAGTGAAATAGAATTCCCATTATCACATTTTTGTGAAATTTCCTTTAACAGCAGTTATTTTTGAAATCCAAAATGGCTACTGTATAACACATTGATTTTTATGGAGGCGTTAGTAACGCCGTGCATAAAAAGATTGGCTAAAAAATTGGATGCACGGAGTTGGAGACACCTCGCGGTAATCTCCGCAATTACTGTACATAAGGGATACAACAGTTATCGGAGTACGGGCATGATTATTTTGTGACCCTTCTGTACGTTTCAGATATCACCTTTTCAAAACTGTATTTGTTGTGAGATAATATATCATATGTTAAGGCCGTTTTCCTATATGCTGAACAACCTGGTCACTTTTTCACGTTACACTGACAAAACCTTATGTTTTCACTGCTCATCATTTTATTGAAAATATAAGTTTTAGCAGTGTGATATGTTTCTATATTTCACAGGCAATAATGAAAGAAAAGATTTAATTGAATCATTGATGAAGGCTATTGCCGTGATAACATCGTTATAGTTCAATTACGTGTATTAGGTCTGTGCCCTCGCAGGTGTCAACATATCTACACCGTAACTCGGGGAGGTGTCAGACAACGTCATACATAAATAACGAGGCATTGTGTTGTTTTCCAAGTTTCTTTTTCATATGTGTTAGTTTAATTAACTTTAAATGGAAACTTATCTGGTTGTTGCTAGCTCTCCATCTTGACTTTTTCAAGATGTTTTTCTTCAATTTTTGGACCCCACAAGGTGCATGCGCAATATACACAAGTGCACACTATATGTGCGAAATTACGGTAGCTAGGTTATAGTGGCGACGAGAACCTAAAGAAGAATCAATTCAATTGACTCCGATTCCAACTATCCTTATGATACTATCAGTATTTTCTATTTTCTATCCTCTTTCAGAGTATACTGCTATCAAACTTTTACACTTCTAATCGATTTTACTGATGAAAGGTACACACCTAAAAAATAATTTGAAAGCCTAGAAAGCACAAAATATTTCACAACATTTTATCGATAATTTGATTATGTATAATATGAATATTTAAGAAAAGTTAAGGAAGTCAAAACATCTTCGGATATAGTTTATAATTGTTTATACATGTATATCAACAGTTGCTTATTTTTGCATCTATAATTGCATTTTCAAAAAATGCACCTTTCACATTTCATTTTTTGGACCATGTCGTTACATCCGAGTAACGCCTCCTCCAGTACTTTCAGTACTTTTGATTTAAATTGACGATAAAGTTATGAGTGGACTAGAATGTCCACGCTTTTGTCACAATTTTGACTTGTAGTATCCAGTCAATAACAAATTCAAGTGTTTAAATAAATTATTCTGAAATGCATAAAACAAAATCACAAAATATTCAACAAAAAGAAAACCTCTCATTTTTGAACTTATGTTTTTTTCTCAGGCGTTGCAGACAATATTCTCGACTTGAATGGAGTTCCGTACACGACGCTTTCATACGCTAACGGTCCAGGATACAGATACGGGGATCGCAACTACACCAATGTCGCCAACTCAGGTAAGGGGCATTTTAATATTGAAATTACGATCCCTTTGTCATAAGACGTATTTGTGAATCCCATACATTATGAAAAACAACTAAAAATAATAAGAGAATACCAGCGTTAACAAATCATAATCCAAACTCAAAATCGATTAAAACAGGGGCAAAATATGAATGAAGGAAAGATTTACACGAAGACTATTGTAAAAGTACAATTAAATGGAGACTATTGTAAAAGTACAAGGGAATAAGACCAGGTGTTCCGCAAGAGTAAGCGTCTTCTGCTTAATCGACGACACCCGCCATGTAAATCTTTGTCACATCCATGTAAACATCAAGTTCTCAAAATGAGAACCGAGTATCAATCACAACAAGTAAACACACTAATGAGCAAACTCAAAAACTTCCATCTTCATATCACTTAAGATACAGAATATTTCAATGTCTATAAACAACAAGAGGTTTGCTGACCTAGTCGATTGTATATACCCTACTGGGCTTTAGATAAGGATCCAGCAGACTCTCCTACATCAGCTTCTTACCTCGATCTTTACTTAAACTATGACCAACACGGGCAGCTTACTACTAAGCTTTATGATAAACGTGAGGATTTCGATTTTCCGATCATGAACTTTCCCTTTCTTGATGGTAACATACCCGCTTCTCTATCCTTTGGTGTTTACATGTCACAGTTTGTTCGTTAATCTAGGGCTTCCTCTTAATATCGGGATTTTTGTGATAGATGTCAACTGCTGACGAACAAACTTACGGCACAGGGACTCGAGAGATGTAGGTTGATGAAGACAATATGGGCAAGGTTTATGGTCGCCATCTTGGTCTCATTGAGAACTATTCTGTATCTTTGTGTAATATGAAGACTGAAGTTTTTGAGTTAGCTCATTAGTTGTGATTGACAATAATGACTCGGCTCTGATTTTGAGGACTTGATGTTTACTTGGATGTGACCAAGATTTATATGGCGGGTGTCGTCGATGAAGCAGAAGACGGTTACTATTCCTGAACACCTGGTCTTATTCGCTTGTATATTTACGAGGGTCTCCATGTAACTCTTTCCTTTGTTCATATTTTGCTTCTTTTTTAATCGATTTTGGGTTCGGATTATGATTTCTTTGACGCTTAGGTATTCTCTGACATATGTTACAAAGCAGGCATGCTGCTATGATATATCACGGTAAGTTTATCATCTGGGAACTGTTAATTAGCCTAGGTGCTGTGTTGATGGGAGATGTGCTATTTGGATAAACTAGTTGTTGATTAGGTATCTGTCTATTACATCAGTAAACCGGGGCAGGGTGAAGCATTGGTCAGATAAGTAACACCAGATGGAGTTTTTGGATAAATGATATTGTTTGCACACGGCGCTATTTTGCACACGAAGGGGATTAGTAATTATAAGTATGAGCTAGTGTAGTCATAGTGGGAGTCTGTACCGTGAGGTGACCATGGAGTAGTTATTTTACAGTCTGTACCATGAAAAGACCCTGGAGTAGGTCTTTTACAGTCTGTACCATGAGAAGACTCTGGAGTAGGTATTGTACAGTCTGTACCATGAGAAGACCCTGGAGTAGGTCTTTTACAGTCTGTACCATGAGATGACCCTGGAGTAGGTATTTTACAGTCTGTACCATGAGAAGACCCTGGAGTAGGTATTTTACAGTCTGTACCATGAGAAGACTCTGGAGTAGGTATTTTACAGTCTGTACCATGAGATGACCCTGGAGTAGGTATTTTACAGTCTGTACCATGAGAAGACCCTGGAGTAGGTATTTTACAGTATACACCTGTGATGGCCATAGAATACTAGGTCTTTGACAGTCTAACCCGAGATACCGCGGGGCGGGGGGGGGGGGGGCTGGGGCTACAGACTTATCAGTTGACAATTAAATTGACTTAGCGAGATTGAGACACAACGCCGAAGTACGATCAGCTTGATGATGTTGTATTGCCATGACCATGTACTTGTGATGTTTGTGTTACTTACGATCACGAATAAACTGTCTATTATTCAATATTACGTGTCATTGCCTGAATTGTGTCACACATATTACGATCATTAGCATCATCTTCGGTGATGCTAAGGACCAAAAGTTAGGAATCCAAAATTTCTAAACTAATGTAGAAGCAGAAGGGTCAGGTGCGTAAAACTCCCTTTAATTTATCAATTTAGAAGTAAAATTCAACTAGCTCTGTATAATTTTAAATCGTGTCCTTCGAAAATGTGTATATTATGTACCGTGCCACTACTCAAATGAGATAATTGTGGCTATGAGGCTCCAGCACACTCGGGGACTAATCCACCAGCAGAGTCCGCCACCCCTTATCATGCAAGGTGACACTGTGATTTACGATCATGTATAAACTATAACTGTTACCAACAGTTACGTATCTGTTCTGCATACTGTGACGCGACGTGTGATACAGCCCAGAGGTACCGTAGCGCGATTTTTCAAATTATATGGAACTACTTTGCAGTGCACGGAGTGATAAAACTAGAATCGGAGTACTTGGGTGTTGGCCTACAAGTGTACACTTGTATACAGAATCAGCCGACACACTCGGTTGTGTTTCATATATTTTTTTTTCAAATGATCAATGCTATATGATAAACTAATCTTACATTTATATCCCCGTCATATTGAATGGATTAAATTCGATGTGATGGTTTATAGTGTATCAATCTGAAGTATACGTAGAATTACGGTCAACTTCTAACTTCGAGTTAGGTCGTATTTCCTTTTAGCTAAGCGGTAGAGCGTCCGACTAGGAACCGACTAGAAACCTAAACGTGTTGATCCTCGATGGAAGCAGGCCATTTTTTATGATTATCCTGTTACATACATGGCAGACACAACTTAAACAGGTCGATTGTGACCTAAGGTCATTTTGCTGAAGTCTAATTGATACGTAGATCATTGTTCAAATGTAAATAATTTCATTAGGCGACATATAGGGATCACTATGTCGGCGTCTGCACCAACAGTTTCCGTGCGATAACTTGAGTTTCCTTGGGCCAATTTAACTCAAACTTCTTACAATGCATCATTACCAAAAATGCTTGCTTGTGATTGCTTTTCAGGGTCAGAGGTCAAAGGTCAAGGTCACTGTTGCTATAAATAGAAAATCTGTTTGAGTGCAGTTACTTCAGTATCTCCCAGCTTGCTGCGCAGGCGACACATCCACTTCCGTGGAATTTATGTTTTCTTATTGTTATTGAGCGGCCGTATGTTGTAACAAGAGCAGTTGACCTTTCATTGCTCCCTATGAAACTGCCCAAGGGAAAAGTACAAGTACTGTCCATTGCTTAATTGATTTCAAACAGATCTCATTTAAATACTGTAGTGCTTAAAGTTCATTGTAATATTGTAACTTTAATTTATTCTGACAAATGATATAATGATTTGAAGAGATGTTAAGTGCTTTGAAATGCTGACCATAGTAAAGTTTCCCTGTTGAGTGTTGTAGTAGTGTCCCAATTTTACAAATAAACATGTTATATAGAGGTGCTATTGAAATATTGTAATGATACATTTGCGGGTTATCTCCCGTTGAACCTCTAAAACGTGTACATCTTAGCTCAAGTTCAACTACATTATTATATTTACAGTCTATACGGACATTCACTCGAGAACCATTGTTCCACAGACTATCATTATCACCTCATTGTTCCACAGACTATCATTATCACCTCATAACTTTACTCAAACACGTGCCGAAATTCTATGACGTCGACAACAATACATGTAGGCGGAGCTATGTAAATCCTCCAGTTTGAAACACAATTGCGTGACGTCACCAACAATAAACGTGGGCGGAGCTTGGATTTTTCATGCTGTTACATTTATTGAACCATTCTCACGTTTATTAGTTTTGAAATGAAATCTGTGTCCGAAGATTGGACTATAATGAACAAAATAGTTACGAACATTTCACAGAAAGATACTGTAAATATAAGGATAAACTTTCTATTTTGTTTAGGTTATCGGGGGATAACTGCAATGGAAAACGGGTAAATTCAATAACCGGCGAAGCCAGCCGGTTATGTCTAATTTTCCTTAAGTGTTTTGCATCACTACGCAAATACAAATCCTCCGTGTGTTTATCTTTATAGCATTCATCGACTTTAAGCAGGAAGTCACCGTCCCTTTAGCCATTGATTCTCACGCGGGAGAGGACGTTGCTATTTACGCCCGAGGGCCGATGTCGCATCTTATAGACGGTGTCCAGGAGCAGAACTACATAGCCCACGTGATGGCACATGCGGCGTGCGTAGGCCCTCACCAGTGTCACAATTTTGGCTGGAAGAAAGCCCACATTCCTTAACTTGAAATGTATATGGTATTTAGAATAAATTCATTTTAAGCTTACCGGGTCCGAAGGACCGAGGTGAGCTTATGCCATACCGTGGCGTCCGTCGTCCGTCCGTCGTCCGTCAACAATTGTTTAAACGACTTTTTCTCCATAACCACTGATAGGAAATCAACCTAATTTGGCAAGAAGCATCCCTAGGTGCTCAGGATTCAAAATTGTTCTCATGGTGGGACTGACCTTCTAGGGGGCTGAGGGCGGGGCCAAAAAGGGTTATTTAGCTATATTGGTTTAAGCGACTTCTTCTCCATAACCACTAATAGCAAATTAACCTAATTTGGCAGGAAGCATTCCTAGGTGCTCAGGATTCACAATTGTACTCATGGTGGGACTGACCTCCTAGGGGGCTGAGGAACGGGGCCAAAAAGGGTTATTTATCTATATCATGGTTTCAGCGACTTCTTCTCCATAACCACTAGTCAGAAATCAACCTTATTTGGTAGGAAGCATCCCTAGGTGCTAAGGATTCAAAATTGTACTTATGGTGGGACTGACGCCCCAGGGGGCTGAGGGGTGGGGCCAAAAAGAGTTATTTAGCTATATTGATATTAGCGACTTCTTCTCCATAACCACTGATTGGAAATCAGCCTTATTTGTTAGGAAACATCCCTAGGTGCTCAGGATTCAAAATTGTACTAATTGTGGGACTAACCACCCTACCCACACAGGGGACTGAGGGGCGAGGCAAGAAAAAAAATATTTTACCATGATCACCTAGATATTAATGTATCCAGGTGAGCGATACAGCCCTCTGGGCCTCTTGTATTAATAATTTAGTTGTATAGGGAAATTATGAATAAATACCAATCTTCCTAGACTTTTTCAGAAAAGATATTGTAATATTTATTTTTAATGTGAATGCTGTGAGGGCAATCCAAATATGAAATAAAAGTCCCAAGATTTTAACAATGGTTTTCTGAATACCTCAATGGGAAATGTTTGCGTTTTCTTATCTTTTAATAAGGAAATCATCAATAAAAACGAATCTTCCTTGAATTTTTCAGAATTGATATTGTAATATTATTTAATATCGATAATGTGAGGGCAATCCAAAACAGAAATGATTGTCCTAAGACTTTAACATAAAAACCGTTTAATTTTATTTTTTTATTTTTGTTGAAGATGTTGGTAATGCGCATTGCGTCTACCACAATACGGAAGATTATATTAAAAAGGGGAGGCTACACTGCTGATAATTTTTTCGCACATCTCCCATGAGCTATGAATTAAGATAAAAAGTTCCGGAAGAATATCATGGTTTTCCGTCCTTTTGGAAGAATTCTATAAGTCACATGTATATTATCGCAATGAATTATGTTCCATGGTTTTTGTTATGAAGAAGACGAACAGACATCCTCGATATCCAGAGGTTACGATCACCTTCGCTCTCTCCACCCCTGGACTATGTCATTACAAATATGAAGGCACGCTCATGTAAAACAAATCCTGAAAAATCGCTAGACTGCATGCCTGTCCTTTGAAGATTACGAAGGGGCCCCATCGGTCTTCAAACCTGTCGATTTTTACCGTTATGTGACCACGAGATTCTTTTGATGTACATCAAAGGATCCAACCAGTCTTCTTGTCTCACCAATAAGGTGGCGCACACGGGGCCTTCAGTACAGATCGAAGGTGATCGTAACCCATTGATATCGAGGATGATTCCAGGGGTGGAGAGAGCGTAGGTGATCGTAACCTCTGGATATCAAGAGGTGCGGTGCTACCTGTGAAGCGATTGTTAAATAAGCATACTGTGGTCTACTGCGTCACCTATATCGGAGTACCTGGAGAAAACACATGTGGCTTCTAATTTGACACCTTACCTTTTTACATCCGATCGGGGAATCGAACTTCGGACCCTACCGAGAACCCAGGGGAGGTTACTCTATACACCGACGTGAAAATCCTGAGTGGAACTCTGTGTTTAGTTTCAGCAGGACAGCGATCATTAAGGGAGGGAGAGCTGGTAATGTATTTGTCCATATATTGTCCTTATATTTGGCTGTTGTTAAATATGGCCATAAGTCTAGAAACAATGATTGACCATTTGTAATGTCCAGCTAAGTATATGTGGGGAAATACTGCAAAACTGGCAAGCTAGCTTTTCCAGCCATTGGGACCCGCTCTCTCTAGTAAAGCAACGATGAGCGTGGTCAGTAGTTGGATGGGTGACCGCCTGCAGCAACATGTTACACATTCACCAAATCAGAACGGGAGAAGCATCTTATCATTTTACAACTAAATACCATATTATTGTTCAATATGTCTATAAATTGAGTAAATGTTGACCGGATTTGACATTAAAGGCCCAATATACGTAACTTTCGGCAAAACTTGATGCGAAAAGCAAGCCTAATAACTTATTATTTTTGATAGATTAAGTTAAGATTAACTGAAATCAGCAATATCTAAGATGACTTCGTACGCGGTAACCGGTACGACAGCAGTTGAAACTCGGTATTTGTAAACACGCGACCATTTTGACTGTCTTCTACCTGCGGTTTGTTATTGAAGTGGGCCCCACCTGAATTATTTTCAATTCTTTAGATTTTTCTGTCAGGAGTTTCTCGTTAGTTACCGCTCAGGTTTACTTCGTTTTAGGCTTATTTTTGCATGGTTTTCAACTGGATTTTTTTCAGAATTTTTTAGATTAACGTAAAATTTCCTGAAGTTACGTATGTTGGGACTTTAATGAAGGTCTGATGCAACACTTTACAGTAGAGTCTATGTCCCTACCATTTTATGGAGGGGACATAAAAATGCAATAACTGAAACTTTTTATTTACTGTAATTAATGATTAGCTTATTCTACACATTCTCTCTTAGTATTGTGAAATGTTATTTTAGGGGCCAAGATTAAAACCTATAATACAGCATGCAGACAAATAAAGGGAAGTAAGTCGTCCAATGATTCAATCATATGACGAATTACTTCCCTTTATTGTTCTCCACCCTGAATGTTCAGACATATTTTCATATTTGTTCTATATCTAAATGTTTCACTTTTGGTTGGTTACTCATGTTATTTCTGTATTGTAAAGTATTCACTGATCCGTCTCGATTGTACTATATTTATCCTGACGGTGCAGAGGGGTTTGGTTTCAAAGTTGTTAGTAAAATAACCAAAATAAAAATAATAATAAAAGCTTTTATTTGGATGTCGCATATATACTCTACATCATACATAATTTACATTCATCATTTACATACATAATTGACTTACTTAATTTACATACATAATTTACGTACATAGTTTACATATCTAATTTAGATACATAATTTAATTACTTAATTTACATACATTATTTACGTACATAATTTACATATTTAGTTTACATACTTAATTAACATACTTAATTTACATACTTAATTTACATACATAATTTACATACTTAACGTAAGTAAAACTACGCACATACAACATGACTAACGAAACACTTAAATCAAAATCGATTTCAACACAAAAAAACATGTAAAATGGATTGAACACGTAATAATGTATGCCTCATTCCAAAGTTGCTCAAGTTTCTGCCAATAATTAAAGAAAGATATAGGCCTATATATATATAAGGAGCCGCCCATAGAGAATATGTTCTGTAATGGGCGGCTCCTTTATATATTATATCACGGACTTAGATTCTAAGTCCGTTATTATATATTATATATATATATATTATTTACTGACAGAAACTCAAGCAACTGTGCCCGTTCCGATGGTAAGAGATGTACGTACGGGAGTAATTTAAACTTTCTTTCATTCCGAATGTGTGTACAATCATTACAACATTAAAAACAGAAAATTTAAAGAGGCATCACGGTAAAACTATATTTTTTTATGCTTATTTAGAATTATTTTATATATGAATTAAATGTATACTCTTGTGGAAAATTAATGGGTGATTTACGCTGAAATATGTTCTCAAAAATTTTAATTAATAATTAAAAAAGGGAATCACTATTCGTTGATCAACGATTTGGACATGTAAATTTTTTTGCATCACATATGATAACGCATGCGCATAACAAGCTACATCGGTAAACAAAAAATGGCGATCCGCGTGACTTACATGTAACTACCAAGCGAAAAGTGGCCGAATGGTCAAATTTTAACCTAAGGATTATATTACGGAAGCATAATGAGGGATGTGAAGTATTCAAGGGAGAGACTAACAGCCCAATTGTTTACATTGTTACAGTTTTCTTCTGGATAGCCGGTGACACAGTTTTGATTTGGTTTTGGGGCCTCCCAAGGGATAACTCTTTCATTCCTCTGTTACATGAAATGCGTGTGTAAAACTTGAAAGCGTGTATTGTAATATTCCCTTTATAATATTCCAGTAAAACGGCATTATTGAATTATATTGCTGAAGAGAAAGACCTTTCCACATACAAGGAAAACCGTATGGGGGGGGGGTTACGTTGTAAAACGCCGGTATCCCGGGTGATTGAGTTTAATGTATACAGATTCAATTTGGACAAAATGAATAAATTTATGTCATCATGTGCGGATAAAAAAATATTGTCATACCTAATCTATAAAATACGGATTGTACAAATATTATCGGGTTTGGACCCCGGTATTAAATTTGATATGAACCAAAATATATGCATTATATAAGTGAAGTCATTAATTCATAAAAAAAAATCATATGTATGTCCCATGTCTGCAGTTGTGTTGAAAATGTTAACGAACCTTTAAATTTACATAAAAAAGTAAAGAATCATAACATTTATAAATGGATTAAGTATTGGACAATTATCTTCTCGACAAGTTCCAAATTTGAGATATATATTATACATGTATTCTACATGTTTAGTGCGTGGTGCGTCATATGAGTGCACGGACTTCTGTGATACATATATAATTGTAAGTGTTAAAGGGGCATCCCGCGAAAGTAAGCTTTTTTTCATATTTTTTTTTTAAATATTACATACACATAACGAGTGAGTATTCTTATGGACTACGACGATCGGATTCCGCTGACATGTATTCTTAAAATAAATAATTTCAAAATAACTAGTGGAATCTCAAAACGTCTGGCCAGACGTTCTGAATTGGGATTCCCACCTACCAACGCATGCGCAGCGAGCGCCGTTTCCATTGTAAATACTCTATCTGTTATTACCGTTACACTACGATAAGGCCTAACTACTAAGCGAAAAGTTGCCGAATGGTCAAAATATGACACAAGACTGCGTTACGGAATCATATTGGGAGATGGGAAGTATTCTAAGGAGAAACTACCTGCTCTATTGTGTGTATGTTACATATTTCTTCTGTATAACGGTAACATGCACAAATAAAGCTTTGATTTGGTTTTGAGGCTACCCAAGGGGAAACTGTTTCAGTCTTCTTTTGCATAAAATGCGTGTGTAATATTAAACTTAAAAGTTTGCTTTATAATATTCTCTTTATAAAATCTTATGTTCCAGTAAAACAGTATGATTTAATTATATTGCTGGATAGAAAGACATTTTCAAATACTATATACAATTGTACACCATAACAGAAAAAAGTCGTTTGATAACGTTGTAAAACGGGACGTGCGACCGAGGTACATACGGCTTCAATTTGGACAAAAGGAATATAAAAATGTGTTTTCACGCGTAAAAAAAAAGTGATATTCATACTTAATCTATAAATTAGTGAAGGTACAAATACCATTGGGTTGCGACCCCGGTATTGAATTTGATACGAAAATATATACATAACTGGGGAAAAAAAATACAAAAAAAAACCCCAAAATTATACAACATATACATTCCATTCCTGCAGGTTTTTTTTTAAAGTCATCGTCCCTTAACAAGACGATAAAAAAGATGTTAAAAGAAAGCGGAATTATCATAACATATTCATAACGTGTAGTTATAAGTGTTTCAACAGTTCCAAATCTGATATACATGTAGTCATGCTTATAGTGTGTCGTTATATGAGTATGTGGACTTAAATATTCGCATTCCGTGATACGTGTTAACGTGTGAAGACGCTGAAAGTTGGATAGATTTTAAATGAATATGAATGTACTTTGTATATATAGTCTGAAAAAAAATCCTCAAGACATTGAGTTGTAAAAAAAAATCGCAAACATTTCATGTCATTTTATTTTCGAACTTTTCAATGCATGCTACATACATCATCATCTGAAAAGTTGGTTCGTGAATATTACCTTTTACATAAATTAAGGTTTGTACCATGGCCGTATTCCGTACCCATGTGTACCGGTCTCGGTCAGGTAAATATAATATAGATAATTCCTGGTGTCGATCGATATATGGTTCCGATATGCCGACAATTATTCTTCATTTGAATATCGGTATGTGTGCAATTGATTTCTAATTTCAATCTGAATGTGATTCAATAAGTTTATACACGGATTTTGTCTCTGTTTCATCAGCCGTATACATTACGCGTCCCCTCCCGTATGGCCCCTTCCGTCAAACTGAGCAGGAAACTTGCGGCACACCTGTCACGTTGCGTCATCACCGCTATTTTTATATGGGCTTTCCCGAGCAATGCGGTTTTGCAAGTGGTCATTATAGACATTTTGAGTGGACTTTTGAATTTGGGAATAACAGAAAAGTATAATTAGTAGTGCAGACGCCATGTATATTCAAGAACAGGCATTTAGGCTTTCGCGGGATGCCCCTTTAAAGTATGTTGACGCTGAAATTTGGATAGATTTTAGATGGTTATAGAGATAGTCTGAAAAAAAATCTTCAAGACATCGAGTTGTATAAAAAAAAATCGGAATCATTTCATTTTATTTTTTTTACTTTTCAACGCATGCACACCTTTTGTGAAATGGTTCTAAATGAGGATTCGTGAAGATAACTTTTTACAGAAATTAAGGTTTGCCCTATGGTTGTCATCGTCGGAAACCCACATGACACTGTTAAACGTACAATGTAAGAGTGCAGTGTAGCTTTTATGACCATTGAGGGGGGCATTTTTATCGAAAATTGATCTTAACCGCCCAAATGTGTAAAATTACTCTAAACATCCTATTTTAGGTCCAAAACTAGCTGTAACAAATTCTCAGGTCCCTGTGATTTGCATCGGTTTCAGTCAGGTACTGATGTCGATAAATGATGCAGAGATATCGACATAAATTTATTCATATGCATATCGTGTGTAATTAACGTCTGATTATTAATGTGAATGTGATTCAATAAATTTATACACGGATTTTGTGTCTGGTTCATCATCGGACCTGTACATTACGTATCCCCTCCCTATGGGCCCCTCGTCGACTTGCGACAAAATAGTCACGTGATTGACGCGTGATCAGCGCTATTTTTATCGGGCTTTCCCGAGGAATGCAATTTTGCAAGTGGCTAATAAACACATTTTGAGTGCGCTTTGAATATTGAAATAACAGGAAAATGTATCTGGTAGTGCAGACAGCATGTACATTCAAGAACTTCATTGTAGACTTCCCCGGGATGCCCCTTTAAAGGAATAAGATCCGGAAACAAGTTTTAAAAAAAAATATGAGAGTGGCTGGGCCAGTCCTTCTCGATAGACCCCTCCCCCCAACAATGGACTCTTGATCAACTGGCAACTATTAATACAAAAAATATAATCAAATTACCAATCCGATAACAATATGTCTGAAATCCACTCTGTACAGTACTGGTGCACTTTATTTCATTAATCTGGTTTTCAGATCGAAAAATGAACGTAATTATATTTATTATATACTTACTAAAAAATACAGGGAACACTATACTTGATTAATACGCATGTTTTTAGTACATCAGCTCACCGGGTCAATATGGACAATTCTTCGTTTAGCGGGCCGAATACACTGTATCAACCCGCTTCTGAAATTGCCGTGACGTCATATGACGTTACAACAATCGAAAATGGATAGGAGGATCTATAGATGTTGACGTTTAAATTGGCGAGAAAGTTTTGGAGTCTATCGAATCAAAAATAATAGAGCTTGATGAAAACGCCGATGTAGAGGAACAGGTAAATAATTCCGAATCCATTGTTAATGGTATTCAATTATTATCTTAATCAACGTCCAGACGATGACAAAACAGGGAACAAAAAAGAGACATCGTCAAAAACAGATCATTATGAATTGTCACAAAATTCAAAATATATAATTAATAGAATATTACATGATCATTTCCATTATCAGGCCTTGAATAGAATATTACATGATCATTTCCATATCAGGCCTTGTATCAACCCTCGACCCTTGCGCCTTCGGCCCTCGGGCCGATATTGGGATATCGGGTTGATAGAAGGCCTGATATGGAAATGGCCATGTGATATTCTCTATTTACTTAAACTGAAGCTAGTAAAGTATTAAGTATCCTTCCACCAGGGCGGCAATAAGAATGAATTTACGGGGTTTTTACTTTAGTCAAACATCAAACAAACTTAATTACTACCACGTCTCCTTTCATACAAAAAGGAAACTTATCTTGACTAAGGGAGGTGATATCGGTCCTTCGTAATAATTCATGGAAGTAAAAGATTACTCGTTCTTTCAAACGCAGTGATTTTAACATAGGAATATAAATCACAAATATGCTAAGAAGTCAACACATGAAATAATGAATATTTATAAAAGATCATTTCTTAAGAGTGTTTGTTTCTTTTCAGTTCTACATATCATTATTTTTCCGCGTTGTTTTTAAGTGCCTGCCCTGACTACCTTAAGTATTGCCTTAAGTAAAACAAAACAATACATGTATATTTAAACCTTAGTGGCTCAAGAAGGGAATATAGGAACTTGAATCGGTACGCCCTACAAAAATACTGGATGCCGTTTACGATTTTTCGACCTGGAAAGCTTTCCACCCAATGCCTTTATGACCATTGAGGGGGCATTTAGAACTATCGAAAATTTATCTAAACCCCCAAAACATGTAAAATTACTCTAACAACCTAGTTTAGGTCCAAAACTAACCGTAACAAATTCTCGTGATCTTGTGCTTTCAAGTATTCTCGTATACGAAAAGTGCCGACGGATCCCGATTGGTCTGACCAGTATGCGAAATAAAAGGGAGGCAACTGTGTACATACAATAAGCTACGGTACTTTGGGATACAAACTGATTAAAATACAGATCCTCACTATCACTGTCGCGTGTAGGATCTGACAGCGACCTGAAGAAGGTAATACCTTTGTATTCACCATTCAAATCGCTGCTTACCAGATGCTAATTTCGATTTGTTTCTACACTTGTCGTTAAACCAGAGTAAAGTAGCGAGAAACCCGAACGACCGTTTTTATATCGAAAATTGATCTTAACACCCCCCCCCCCCCCCCCCCCCCCAAATGTGTAAAATTACTCTAAACTTCTAAACACTCTATTTTAGGTCCAAAACTAGCTGTAACCAATTTTCAGGTCCCTGTGGTCTCTACGCCAAGGCATGTGTTCTTTTTAGACATTATCTGTTTGATCTTTAGTTTTCCGTTTGTCCGAAAAGAAATAACAGCTGAAGATAAACAAACTAATCAAATTGTTATATAACGCCCCGAATGATTTTCTCTTCTTCGCTTCGATCCGCCGCTACTTTTGTTCGTCTACCAAACACCGTTTACAAGGTATATTTTGATTGGCTGTTCATTTCTTAGATATGGAAATAATAAAGGTCATCTGCACATGACCTTCTACTGGTCGCTGTCAGATCCTACACACGATAGTAATAGTGGGGATCTGTACTTTAATCAGATTGTTTGGGGCAGGACAATTGACGACGAGGGCTGATTGGTCAGTTTATCCCCGGGAGCTGGCATGACCTTGAGTTGAGATTAATTTGTCCGGAGAAAGCGGTGGGTGGGTGGATCACAACATATCAGGCCTCAAGTAGTTGTTGCATTTCCACTTCAGTAATTCCCGAAAATATTGAAAATTTGACAATTAGGTCAAGAAAACAAAACGGGTGAAATCCGGTTTTCTTTTCAAATTTTACATGAACAAAACCAAAGAAAGCATGAAAACGGCTCACGATAAAAGCAAATATTTTCCAGGTTATCAGTCCTTTAACAGATGTGAAGACATTATAAGGTATTACATACAAAATTGATTTATCAAATAACCTATATATATATATAGTTACGAAAGAAATCTGTGCGATTGATTGTTTATTTGAGTTCCCATATCAGACAAATAGCAATTTAAGCTCACTCACCAAACCATCTCGATAGGCGTATTAGAAATTAGTATTGCCATCATTTTGTAGATTACCGTGACATTTGGAGGTCATTATATGTCGATTTCAATAGATTACCTTAGTTACCTACCGCTTATCAAATTGAGACATCATATCAGCTCGAGGGTTTGAAGGCCCAAGGGCTGATATGGGACGAGGGTTCATACAGTGTATGGGCCAGGGGAGAGACGGAAATTATCCTATTACAAGATTTTCAACACACACACTACACACTAAGCTAACGTCAGCGTCAGAAATATCGGTTAAGTACATAAAGTCTAACACAGATAAAATATCGCACATTTGTAATTATTGACAATTGTCTTTTACAGGAGATGCGCATGCGTGGTTTTGGGATGTGTCATGGATATTGCATATGATATGATCGTTACATATTTAAAATCGCAGATAATAAAATTAACTACTTTGGTAAGTAATAACTGGCTATATGAATTTTTTTCTATAATTCGGTTTGATATAACGTATTGATAATGGTCGGTTCAGTTTACTACAAAAGAAAGAACTTGACATTGAACTCTGGTCATCTGTAAACTTTATCGCTTTGGTCATCTGTCTCATTGAAGGGTCAGTGTTTTATTTACCTATATTGGTCAGTATGAGGTTTTGATCATAAGTGGACTAACCAGTCCTTACACCGTGACTGTGTCCCTAGATACCCGTCCTTATATGTAACACCATGACTGTCTACCCGTCCTTATAACACCCTGCATGACTGTGTCCCTAGGTACCCGTCCTTATAACACCCTGACTGTCTCCCTAGGTACCCGTCCTTATAACACCCTGACTGTCTCCACAGATACCCGTCCTTATAACACCCTGACTGTCTCCCTAGGTAACCGTCCTTATAACACCCTGACTGTCTCCCTAGGTAACCGTCGTTATAACACCATGACTGTCTCCCTAGATACCCGTCCTTATAATAGACATTTCTAATATCGAGGAAAGTTACGCAGACACCTACACTTACGCTGACACGTACAGATTTCGGGGGCCATCTCCAAACTAATTAAATTTTAATGAATTTCGTTGTTGTTTGCATTGCATTTTTTAGGTCATCTGACTGAATGTCTTGGTGGTGGTGTCCGTTGTCGTGCGCTGTGCGTAAGCTTTTCCTTCAGAGGGTGCTGATATTATGCATGTAAAATTTTCTCAAATTAATGGTCTAGACCCACTTTCAAGGTCACTGAGATCAAATGCCTTAAACAGTTTGCAAACAACTTCTTCTCAGTAACGTAAAGGCGCATAATCCTGAAAATTATATGTCAGCATGCTGGGATGAGGCACTCCCTAGGGGAAGTTGAAATGGGTATAAGCAGAGAAAAAAAGTAAAATTATTTATTTGGTATATATTAAAAACTATACAATTATAATAAATTCATTAGCAAAAAGGTGCGTAAATTATTGAAGACGTTTGATTATGAGATTCGTCTGATATTGAATGATTTGAAATACACAATGAAATTATAAAAATGGCCCGAGCGGTAACCTGAGTAATTTTATAGGTATGGTACAATTTAGCTCAATTTCAATGATGAAATCAACATGTAAAAAAGGTGAAATACAACATTGTCATGTCATAACAGGGAAAATTGTATTTTGAGGCAAATTATTTTACTTTTGCGGATGATTGTCACCAAGTAGCAATACTTTCCTAAACATTATGGACAAAACACAACCAAAAGTGTTATTTCCCTATATAAACAAATGTAAATTTTACCCCATCCCGATGGGGAAATGATAGCCCGGGTCTACTGAAATTTACAAAGTTACCAAGGCCCTGATGATCTTTCTATCCATGTCAAGAATTAGGCTGGAGTACCTCTGAGTGTGGAGAAGAAGATTTTTGAAATTTAGGATAATTTTCCATTTTGGGCCCCGCCCTGGGCCCTTGGCTAGGGGTAAGAATCCCAATTTTACAAATCTGTATCCTCATCAACTAAAAATAGTTTAACAAAGTTTGAAAAGATTCCATCCACTGATCCTCAAATATAAGTAGAAAACATAAAAAAGAAAATACGCACAACGGACGACGCATGACGGACGGAGACGGACAGAAAGTGATTGGACTAGGTCACTTGAGACCTCGTCTCAGGTGACCCATAAAAAGAGAACTAATATCATTAACTTTTTGCTCCTTTTTTATAGATCTTCCCGTGTTTAATTAATTTAAGAAGAACAAGTTGGCAGTAATTTAGTTCAGTGACTTTGGCTCGAATTCCCCTCCCAAGGTCATCCATATGTTATAGATATTATCAATAGTACATAAAGCCTTTATATTAGACGTTCTTTGGGGATTCTGATTTAGATAAGCATGCACATTTTATACATTTGAATTATGTATTTTGAACAGTATTTATGGGCAATGTCGCGAAATTCGTGTCAAGCCCATGTGTATCATACACATTTTTTAGCTACTTTTGTAGCGGAACAACACGTGATTTGAACCCGAGACATTGCACGATTCATGTGTATAGCCGCAAAACAGAATATTTTGAGACGACCCCTGTTTCTGTCGGTGTCCGCGTAGGTGTGTGTAAAACTGTCGGCTATATTAGAAATGACTAATACCCTGACAGTCTCCACAGATACCCGTCCTTATAACACCCTGACTGTTTCCACAGATACCCATCCTTATAACACCCTGACTGTCTCCCTAGGTACACGTCCTTATAACACCCTGACTGTCTCCAGATACCCGTCCTTATAACACCCTGACTGTCTCCCTAGGTAACCGTCGTTATAACACCCTGACTGTCTCCCTAGGTAACCGTCGTTATAACACCCTGACTGTCTCCCTAGGTAACCGTCGTTATAACACCCTGACTGTCTTCCTAGGTAACCGTCGTTATAACACCCTGACTGTCTTCCTAGGTACCCGTCCTTATAACACCCTGACTGTGTCCCTAGGTGCCCGTCCTTATAACACCCTGACTGTCTCCACAGATGACCGTGTTTATAACACCCTGACTTTCTCCCTAGGTACCCGTCCTTATAACACACTGACTGTCTCTCTAGTAACCCGTCCTAATAACACCCTGACTATCTCCCTAGATACCAGTCCTTATTACACCCAGACTGTCTCCCTATGTACCTGTCCTTATAACATCCTGACTATCTCCCTAGATACCCGTCCTTATAACAACCTGGCTATCTCCCTAGATACCCGTCCTTATAACAAACTAATTGTGTCCCTAGATACCTGTCCTTATAACACCCTGACTGTTTCCCTGGATACCCGTCCTTATAAAACCCAGACTATCTCCCTAGATACCAGTCCTTATAACATCCTGACTATCTCCCTAGGTACCCGTCCTTATAACACCCTGACTATATCCCTAGATACCCGTCCTTATAACAACCTGACTATCTCCCTAGATACCCGTCCCTATAACACCCAGACTATCTCCCTAGGTACCCGTCCTTATAACACCCTGACTGTCTCCCTAGGTACCCGTCCTTATAACACCCTGGCTGTCTCCCTCGATACCCGTCCTTATAACAACCTGACTGTCTACCTAGTAACCCGTCCTTATAACACCCTGACTATCTTCCTAGATACCCTTCCTTATAACACCCTGACTGTCTCCACAGATACCCTTCCTTATAACACCCTGACTGTCTCCACAGATACCCGTCCTTATAACACCCTGACTGTCTCCCTAGGTACCCGTCCTTATAACACCTTGACTGTCTCCCTAGGTACCCGTCCTTATAACACACTGACTGTCTCCCTAGATACCCGTCATTATAACACCCTGACTGTCTCCACAGATACCCGTCCTTATAACACCCTGACTGTCTCCCTAGGTACCCGTCCTTATAACACACTGACACTCTCCCTAGATACCCGTCATTATAATGGCCTGATTCTTTCCCCCAAGTTAATCTTTTTTGAATACTTTCCAGAATAAGGGTATCATAAAGATATCCAATATTTATCGAGGAAATTTCAAATTAAATTATGCATGTATTTCAATATTTTAGTTAAGTGGTACTATGACGTTTTATTTAGAATATATTCTTATCCACAACTTTTGAAACTAACAAAGCTTTGAAAACATGGTCATAATGTCTCTGATTGAAAAGTTTAAGTTCTATACAATACCCTCATGCCAGATTCACGGTTAGACGCTTAAATTAGTATCAGATTCTCTGGTGGTGAAATAATATCAAGAAAGCTTAAGGCAATTGTTTAAATTGAATCTGATTTTCCTGTTTATGTGTGTGACGATGACTGATAGCGAAATCGAGCTCTATCCGGTAATTCAGCAGGCACGATTTATAACGCATCTCCTCCTAATCCCCACCCCCGGGCAGTATTAATTACAAATAAAGTATTGCCTTTGATAAAGTCTTGTGGCACATCAAACGCAAATTAAGCAGCGAAAAATGATGGACGACAGAAATACCTACGCATGAGACAGTTGTGAAATTTTTTTAAGAAAACAAACATTTTAAGGTCATTCTGACAAATAAATCTGCCGGGCATCAATTTTCTAGAGAAGAAATTGATAATTGTTATAAACATGTATAGTTTCTTGATGGGAAATGGCCAACATAGTTTCATTAATGTTTTAGTATATTTCTATTTTAAGGAAGTTCACTTATGAGAGCATAACTGCAATTGATATTCACGATGCATGGATACATATCATTAGTAAACACTCACCAAATAACTGAATTAAAATAAGAGAATACCGAAGCGTCAACATAATCATAATCCAAACTCACAATCGATTAAACCAGGGGCAAAATTTGAACAAAGGAAAGATTAACATGAAGACCCTTGCAAAAGTACAAGAGAATAAGACCAGGTGTTCCGGAAGAGTAAGCGTCTTCTGCTTCATCGACGACACCCGCCATGAAAATCTTTGTCACATACAAGTAAACATCAAGTTCTCAAAATGATAACCGAGTATCATTGTCAATCACAACAAGTAAACACAATAATGAGCAAACTCAAAAACGTCCATCTTCATATCACTTAAAGATACAGAATATTTCTCAAAGATACAGAATATTTCTCAATGAGACAAAGATGGCGACCATAAAACTTGCCCATAGTACTGATCAACCTGGATCTCTCGAATCCTTGTGTTGTTAGTTTGTTTGTCAGCAGTCGACATCGATCACGAAAATCCCGATATTTAGAGCAAGCCCTGGAATACCGAATTAACTCCGACATGTAAACACCATAGGTTGGAGAAGCAGGGATGTTACTATCAAGAAATGGAAAGTTAACGATCGGAAAATTGAAATCATCACGTTTATCGTATAGCTTAGTAGTAAGCTGTCCATGTTGGTCGTAGTTCAAGTAGAGATCGAGGTAAGCAGCTGAAGTAGAAGAGTCTATATTCGACAGTCTTTAGCGTTGCCATACCACAGCTCAATGACATAAATGATCCAGAAGGTTTTGTTTGTCACAAACGAAGGTATCTATTTCTACATATATACTGACAATCAATACCATATTTTTTTGCTGTTTCTGCTTTGGTGGGGAATTTACTCATAAGAAATTGGTCAAACTCGGCCCAAAGAAATATAGTCCCAATTGACGGATATTGTACATGTATCAATATCACCAATTTGTAAATACATGTATATTGAAGCAGAATATTTTTACTTTTGTTGAAGCAAAATAAAAAAGACTCGGAACGTCACAAGTCCTTTGTACATAGACTGGCGAAGTTTGAATCTAGAAGCCCAAATAACTTATAACTAGGTCATGGCTATTACATGTACGCTTGAAATAGTGAGAAGTGAACGAAGTCATGTAACGAATGAATTTGAAAAAAAAATAAAGTTATATATTTGGCAACAACTACGAAACAACTGTAAACGACTCATATTAGTCACCCTTGTTGGCCCGGATGTTAGCGCGCGAAGGGTATTAATGTGGCTTCAGACCACAATTAATTCTACTATATGTTACTACTAAAGGAAATCAAAAATTAAAATGTTTTCAAACTTTGCACGGGGCCTGGTTCCTATTTGACGTTGTAGATCTATTTAAACTGGACCTATAGTGAGCGGGAAAGTACCTCATGACCGGCATTTAAGAAAGATAATTTAATTTGAATGCCACTACCCTTTATTCATAGGGGAAAAATTACCATAATCACAAAATATTAATGGGCAAGCTTCATCGCTCTACGAGTCCTGCTGCCAAAACAAACTTGAAAACTGTGTAAAATAAAACTTAATCACTAGAATGGATATTGGTGAACAATTCTATGTAAAGAAACTGTACATATAAGGCATAGATCAGTCAGGAAAAAATATTTAGCAACCCACCTGGAATGTCCGTATGCACTACATTCGTGTACAACGACCCGGAAGTTTTATTGAGGTCAATGTGGAAGGAAACTGGAGTACCCGAGGAAAACCCACGTGGTCGGGCAGGTGACCCAACAACTTTTCACATCCGATCAGGGAATCGAACAACTGACCGCATTGGTGAAAGACACAAGTGCGCTATTCAAATTGACCCCGATCACCGAATTCAATCCTATTTGACTTTTTTATTTAAACATTTGTTTCAGAAATTCTTTAGTCCCAGAGAGAAAAACCGCGACTACAAAAACAAGAATTTGAAAACAATTAAAAAAACGAAAGAACGAAAATAACCAACATACCCGATCTACTTACTGTAACAGTCAATATTTTTGTGAGTAGAATTTTTCGCTTAGTCAGTCTCTTCTATCTTCGCGGTGTGGATATTTTCGAGCTGTCAGTCTTGCTTTTTTACACTTCATTTCTGGAAAACTGTAAGACACTATAGTGCTTCATTAGTGTTTAATATGTTTGCGTGTGGATATATTCGCGGAGATTTAATGCATCGAACCAGGGACGTATATGTGAGACATATACGTCCCTGATCGAACTAAGCGACAATTTCCACATCGCGAACAATTCCACTTTTACAGTACACGCATATGCTCATTCTCAGGGGGAAAAGCGAACCAAATTAATGTTCAAGCTTACAATACATGATTCCTTGTGGTCGATTGCTCTAAGATAATAGCTTACCATCTTATAGCCCCAATATACGTAACTTTTTCGCAATACTGAAAAATTCTGAAAAAAAATCCAGTTGATAACCATTCAAAAATAAGCCTAAAACGAAGTGAACCTGAGCAGTAACTAACAAGAAACTCTTGACAAACAAATCTAACGATTTGAAAATTAGTCAGGTGGGGCCCACTTCAACAACAAGCCGAAGTAAGAAGACAATTCAAACTGGACGCGTGTTTACAAATACCGAGTTTCAACTGCTGCTGTGTCGGTAACCGCGTAAGAATTAATCTTGAATATTGCTGATATCAGTTAATCTTAACTAAATTTATAAATATAAAAAAGTTATAAGGCTTGATTTTCGCTTCAAGTTTTGGCGAAAGTTACGTATATTGGGCCTTTAAAGTACACGTGACATTGGTCCAATTTCTTCGTATCTATTTATTCTCCCGCGGCCATACAGAGATGTACGGACCACGCGTGGGATTTATATGAGAACATCGTGACGTTAAAACTAAATTACAAAGCGATGCATCCAGTGACAGATCCGGACCGTCACCTTTAGGCCCATTTCAGGTGGAAATCGGTCTTGTCTAAAGGCGTTTAAATCATAATACGAGTATCGTTAACTTGATAAGTGGCGATATCAATTATCTTTCTCAAAATCTGATTTGTCCGACTCCTATACGCGATATCCCGCCAGATACGATTACAATTGTAACTGTAAACCACTTACCTACTCGGCTGTACAAAACTAAGACCCACGGGAGTTCTATTTCTGTTGTATAGTTCTTACATAACTACCTCTCATTGAACTTTCCAATATTTATTCGTAATACTACAGTAGCTAAAAAAATCCATCACAATTTTGTGTGTAAGGGTGTGCGTGCATGTGTATTATTTTCATTAATTTCCGTGGGAAAAAAATGAACAAAACGACACAACAAATACCGTTTCCTTTGTTAAAGGCCCAATATACGTCGGCAAAACTTGAAGCGAAAATCAAGCCTAATAACTTATTATATTTATAGATATAGTTAAAAGCCCAATATACGTAACTCTCGACAAAACTTGAAGCGAAAATCAAGCCTAATAACATTTTATATTTATAGATTTAGTTAAGATAAATTTTTAATCTTATATCAGCAATATCCAAGAAGAATTCTTACGCGGTTACCGGTACATCAGCAGTTGAAACTCGGTATTTGTAAACATGCGATCATTTTGAACTGTCTTCTAATTTCGGCTTGTTGTTGAAGTGGGCCCCACCTGAGTTATTTTCAATTCTTTGGATTTGTTTGTCAAGAGTTTTCTGTTAGTTACCACTCAGGTAAAAGCTTTACGTATTGTGTACTGTAGTCTACGAAGCAACAGCAAAGTCTTTGTTTCACTAGTAGATAACAAAGTGTAATTCTATTTTACCTAAGCTAGGACGAAGACCAAACGGGGCACCGTAATTACGTTATAACTGTCGGGCTCCCCAATTATCTGTCAAATGAACAACATTATTAACAAATCGCCTGACCTTCAGAAGGCGAGCAGACTCCCCACCATCTCTATTTCTGACCTGTTGGAATAATAAGGGGTAAATGACTCAACGGCGCTCCATACACCTTTTGAAGTCATAGAAGCCGCCTTCCGAACTCTCTCGCGGTCTGTAGAACGTGTAACGATAGAACGTTGTTTGACCTTCTCCGTACCAGAATCGCCACAAACGTTGCTAGTGGCAACAGCCTTGCGTCAATGTCGACGACCCACTCTTCCATGTCGCGTGTGGAGGGAATTGGTGCCGACGTTTTGCGACCAACTGACTCTATCAATTTCGTTTCGTCATGATTTTTGCGAACGTCCTCAGCTGAACGAGGTTCCGATTCCAAGTCAGTTTTCAAAACCCGGAAAACGTGTTAGACTTTCACAACTTAGGTAAAAGTGTCCTGGAATCCATCATGATTTGTTCTAATCTGATTAAAATCATATCTTGATCTCCGCGCCGTTCCGTAAATTTCTCTCTGCTGCGTTAAGATCTAAGAAAATTCCTGAGGGGGTCATGTCCCGATGACCTTTTAAATAAGCCAATCAAATTATTACTGTCAGAATCTTGACAGTGAAATTTTGAGGCGACAAAGCTTGCATAATCGCATTTGTCCGTTTAGTCATTTCGTAACCAAAAAGTTTATGTGAAATAATGTGACGAAATGGCTTACTGCAAGATGACAGGTCATTGAAAAATTAGTTTTAGTGTTAAGTAAAGAGGCGACAAAGGTCATCTGAACGTGACCTCTTATTGGATGTTGTCAGATCCTTGTAAAACGGAGTGAGAACAATGATCTGTATTTTAATCAGATTGGATTTATTTTATCGCGAGAACACGAATTTTACTTTTCAATTTCACTCTGTCTGGTTTCTATCCTAAATAAATAGGGCAAATATAGATTCCAGTGTCACATGCACTCTGAGTTTGGCCTCCGAGCCTATGTTCAAAACTGGTAAACTGTCTTTAATTAAAGTTACATCTAAACTACTACACACAACTTTCTTACTAAGCTGACTGAGAGCTTCCGATGACCACTGTTCATCTTGGTCACTTTAATTGGTGGACGCTAGGTGGCGTGGTTACGTCGCTCGAATGAATCTGTCTCTTAGGGGGCCGCGATAACCGAGTAGCTAAGGTGTTTCGACATTCTACCACTAGCCCTCCACCTCTAGGGTTGCGAGTTCGAAACCCACGTGGGGCAGTTGCCGGGTACTGACCATAGGTCGGTCATTTTTCTCCGGGTACTCCGGCTTTCCTCCACCTCCAAAACATGGCACGGCCTTAAATGACCTTGGCTGCTAATAGGATGTAAAATAACATAAACAAACTGTCTCTTAGAACATTATCCTGCAGTGTCACGCTATACATATAAAAAAAACAAGTTCTATAATAAAGTTCTTGAAATAAATATTAGATCCACACGGCGTCACTCTTCAACAATATGTTATGAATGTTGTGAACGACGGCATTCTCATTCATCATGCATGCACAATTGAAATTTGAAATTAAAAAACTAAAAATATCTTCGTCAGTCATGCTCAGAACACATTCATCAATACAGCCTACAGTCAGTTCATTTTTTAAACATCATAACAATATGTTAAAAGTCACAAATTTGACGTTTTGTTGATGCTTAAACGCAAGTAATGAAATATCATCAATAGATATGGGCTCCATTGGGTAACACTGCCCAACGTTAAAGATTGAACATTAGTCTGAAAGTCAAGACTCATAACTCATTTTTATAACAATAACGTTTATCAAGGGGTGACAAATTTTCCTGTGCATCTTACTCTTTTCCCTGTTAATAATACCGTTGCATTCGCGTGTTTCTGGAACCAAAGTAGACACCGACCTCACAAATCCCGACCTTCTGCTTCATCGACGACACCCGCCATGTAAATCTTTGTCACATCAAGTTCTCAAAATGAGAAACGAGTATCATTGTCAATCAAAACAAGTAAACACACTAATGAGCACCCAAAAACCTCCTTCTTTATATCACTTAAAGATATAGAATATTTGTCAATGAGACAAAAATGGCGTATAATAATTGATTTCAGTCTGCTGTGCAAGTCCTTTCATCACGAATTCGATGTGACGAAATTACTTTTGTTGTGACAAAATGACTTCTGTTTGTGACGAAACGACTTGTGTTGTGACGAAATGCCTTGTGTTGTGACGAAATGACGTCATACATAGATAGAGGTATCAACCGGAACACCTCCGGTATTCTCTTCAAGCTTGCCCGAATGGCCCGAGGTTGTCCGATTGATAGGAGTATATGCAAGCTTTTTCTTTGGTTTCTGTAACCTGTCCGAAACATTGGGGCCTTTGGAAGGATACTTCAGTGTGGCATAATCTCAAGGAGGCTTACACGAACATACCGCAGCTTCAAATATGTTATTTTCTATTATTAAAAATGTTATTATGACGAAAAACTTAGTAAAACCAGTTTTGCCGAGTGGTGCTTCACTGCTAGGAGTAGGTTAACCTTAACTTCGTATTTGTATAGATACCTAATGTCTACAAATAAAACGTAAGCTCTTACAGTATGGAAAAGGTGTTTGGTGGATCATGAATATAAAATGATGACGTTACTGAGATGGCAAAACAATTAATAAATTATCTTTATTTTTTTAACTACTTTCATAGTCACAACAAAGGGTGTCTGAACAACCTTCATGTATTCAGCGGATGTTCGCCCTATATTCAAAATTACAGAAAATGCAGGACTTATGATTTAAGACCACAATATCAATATCGGCATGAAATGTGTCCTCATCAAGTTGTGTACTGGGAAAAAATGTATTATCAAAAAAAAAGAAGTATAAAGAAACATTTCGTAACAATGAAACGATGAAAGACGGAGCAGATATTTAATTATAAAAATATGACACGCATTGATGCCGTGAAGGCATTGATACTTGAAATCAACCTGTCATCGCATTTGACATGCGCGATACATTCTGTGTCACATTGACGCTTGTATCACATGTAACTGAATTGACACGGTCGTTTGGGATCTTTATTCGTATCGAAGGCTAGAGACGGTAACCATGACATATCATAATGATATAAAAACATAATCGTTTACAACATTTCCATTAAACAAATTAAAAAGAAAATAATTTCTTGTAAATTGTGTTTGTCATACTTCCATTTTAGTTATGGGATGTGATGCAGTTTATATGGTGTTGTAAGCATCTACATTTAAAATTTTGAACTTTTCTTTTTAAGAGGGAGGGGTAGTAATAATGAAAATGTTTGAAGCAATATGATTAATGCGTTGGTTAGCTGTTTATCTATGATTAATGCGTTGGTTAGCTGTTTATCTATGATTAATGCGTTGGTTAGCTGTTTCACTCTCTATCTTTATTCAATATACATGTATGTCCTGTTCTTTACAATCGGTCTTAAATAAAACATGCTGAATAAAACAGCCCAACGGAATTTGTGAAAAAAAAATCTATACATTGAATCTCCATAACATCAATTATTAATTTGAATGTTCAGAATTGAACATTTATGTTTTTGTCAGTCTTGAAATGAAACATCTACATCTAATACTATCACCCAAGGAGAATCTGTAAGAATTTTAAATAAAATTCTGTCGAGTAATAGAGATAACAAGAATTGTTTAGTTCACAGAACGCGTGGTAGACTCACTATAAAAAGGAGAAAGTCGAACTTTATTTTGTTTGAAACACATCGTTATTGTGAAACATGCGGCTCAAGGGACCTACATGGCTCACCTGTTTTCCGTCTTGCATCTGTAAACTGAACAGAAACTCGGGATACTGTATATGCCCCCACCCACCCACCCCATCGATCAAGAACGGGTATATTGGATTGCACAAGTCGGTCCGTTCGTCCGTCTGTCGGTCGGTAGACCATATGATGTCCGATTAATATCTTAAGAACCCTTTAATTAACATTAACTGGTCAATCCTTAGATATATTACATCTTAACCTCAAGGTCATCAAGTCAAATGTCAAGGGAAAATTTTACATTACCTAACTACTAAACTAGTAGGTACAGTTACATCTTAACCTCAAGGTCATCAGGTCAAATGTCAAGGGAAAATTTTACATTACCTAACTACTAAACTAGTAGGTTCAGTTACATCTTAACCTCAAGGTCATCAGGTCAAATGTCAACTACTCAGACAACAAAGCGTGGACCCTAGCTAGCTTCCTGACCTGTTGACATTGACATCATTTATTTCTATTGGCCAGTTTATGATTAAGCAGGATGACGTTTTTCGAATCATTAATAAGGTTAAATAAGAGCTAAGATTTTCTGATGAACGATTGAAAGTAATAGATTGCAGATACTTTCACCACCATTAACCAAAATCTGAAGAAGTAGAATAAGGAAGCTACATATAAATAACTTCAGTATATCTTTTCCCAACATGTGCCACCTGCCTGGATTTGTCATTTTCCCATACACCGTGCGTTTAGACGACTCGGGTGAGCTAGGTGAGAAGGCATATACAGTTACGTGCCATAAGTCTTTCAATTTGTTTTTATTTTGCTATATATTCTTTGTATTTCCAACTTTTTTCAATGAACTTTCCTGAAAATTCAATGGGTTTCCGTTTTAATGCCAAATATATTTCACTCGTATGGCAGATTCTTTTTTTGCTATATTCGTGAAATATATTGGATATCAAACGGCAAACCATTGAATAACCGCTATATATTAAGGTCATGTAATTTGTTAGTTCAATTAACAGTTTCATAAATATATTTCTCATGTGCTTGACTCATCGTTTGAATTGAATAATTTTGTATATAATTTTGTATTTAAATTATTATATAATAAGTTTGTATATAGTAATTTTGTATATAATAATTTTCCTCTTGAGTTCTGTTATATGTTTTCCGTTTCGGTTCGCAATTTTGTTAATTGCAATTTTATCAAATGTACCGAAGCAAGTCTGATAGTTATGTATGTATTATTAGCCCTTAGGAATT
The DNA here is from genome assembly GCA_947623455.1 of Mimachlamys varia. Lineage (NCBI taxonomy): Eukaryota > Metazoa > Mollusca > Bivalvia > Pectinida > Pectinidae > Mimachlamys > Mimachlamys varia. Next base: position 35,803,442 of record OX392540.1, read on the forward strand.
ACCGCCAAGTGCGGTGGTTTGTGTACCGTGATGTTCACTGATATATCTATGTTGAGGGCGGCATTAGATCTACTCTATATAAAATGTTATTCTGCTCATGCATACTCACAGAAATCGTAAAGCAACTATGATTACTTCCCATTGAGAACCATGGAGGTTTTTATTGTCCACTATTATGGAATGAAAGATTTCCAGAACTACCGACCTATCTCATTACTGAGATCTGTAGGCAAACTTTTTGTAAGAGTAATACACAAATACCTCCATAATTTTAAAATTTACTATATAAATACCAATCTGGTTTTGTTTAAGGGCATGCCACTGTTTATTAATTTATCAAAATATTCCTGAATATATGTTTAGCAATAGAAAAAAAAACAGCAAACGTGTATGACGTTTTTTGATATACCTAAAGCGTTTGACAGAGTGTGGCACAGAGGCATTCTCATCAAATTATACGCCTATTGCACTATGGCAACTTTCTTCTTGGCTTAATGATTATTTATTGTGATAGGCCTCTATTGTTTTTAATATTCATAATTAAACGCAGGATTCCCCAAGGTTCTGACTTGGTCCACAGTTATTTTTAAATTCTAATAATTAAACGCAGGAATTCTCTATTCTCTATTATTTTTGATATTCTGTCCTTTGTCCTCTTTTAGTTTTAATATTCATAATTAAACGCAGGGTTTCCCTATGTTTCTGTATTAGGTCCTCTGTTATTTTTCATGTTTATAATTCCCGGGGGTTCTCTCCTTGGTCCTCTATTATTTTTTCATATTCATAACTAAACGCAGGATATCCCCAGGGTTCTATACTACGTTGTTTTTAATATCTATCATTAAACGCAGAATATCCCCGAGATTCTCTCCTTGGTCCTCTTGTATTTTTAATATTCATGATTAAATGCAGGAGTTTTCCAAGGTTCTCTCCCTGGTCCTCTATTGTTATTTTTAATACTCATAATTAAAGGCAGGAATCCACACGGTTCTCTCCTTTGTCCTCTATTATTTGTAATATTTATAAACGATGTTGCTTGTTTGCAGATTGATAACACACCTTTATCATTTTCCTCTTGCAACATTATACAAATGAAACATGTAATGAACCATGATTTAGACTGGTCCGACAAATGCAATGTAATGTAATTTTGCATAATGCAAACAACCGCTTAAACATCAACAAACTGTTTGATAATATCTCATTACAAACTCCAGTTAATCACAAACATCTCGGGGCAACATTTAATGAAAACTGTAAATGGATTTACTGGTACTAAATGGTTAGAGTTCGGTTACTGTAAATGCTAAGAAATCAAAAATTGTCATATTTTCTAAAAGGAAGACAAAGATAAGAAATTGTTTTTTATTTAATAATCAACAATTAGACACCCAGGATACTTTTTCAATTATAATGGAACTTTAAGACAGCTAAAAAACATTTGTCAGATCAATCCAAAAAAGCTCTCTTTGCTGTGTATCGAAAAATAAGAAATGTAAAACTACCAGTTGACTTACAATTTAAATTATTCGATACATTAGTCGCTCCAATTTTGTTATATTCTAGTGAAATATGGGGATATGAGGATGTAAGTCAACTTGAAAAAATACACCTGCAGTATTGCAAACGAATTCTCGGTTTAAGGAAAAATACATCAAACTGTATGATATATTGTGAGACCGGAAGATATCCAATTGAAGTTGATGTTAAAATGAGAATGATAAGTTTTTGGCACACTCTTATTAAAAGTGAAAATAAACTTTCAAGACGTAAGTACAAATTGATGTATTCTCTTCATGAATCCGGTCAAATTGAGTTAAAATGGATTAATTATGTTAAAAATATCCTCGACAATGTCGGATTAAGTTATGTCTGGATGAACCAGAAAACGTTCTTACCCGATATCAACTACATAGAAAAACAAATTGAACAAACTTTACACGATCAGTTTATTCAGACTTGGTTTGATCAGCTGGAAAACTCGTCACGAGGACAAACTTACTGTATTTTCAAATACCGTTTTGGCTTAGAAGATTATCTCGTACGACTAAACGAAAAAGACAGGAAGGTACTTTGTAAATTTAGAACCTCAAACATAAATCTTCCAGTCGAAACAGGAAGATGGACAGGTATGCAACGACAAGACAGAATATGTCCTATTTGTGACACAGGAGTAGGAGATGAATTTCATTTTTTATTTATATGTAATAGTAGTAAAGTGGTACAGTTAAGACATAAACATACCCCTGCCTACTTTTACAAAAACCCTAATTACTATAAAATGAAAGGAATGTTTACAATCTTTAATAAAAAACTGTTAATTAATATAAGCCAACTTGTCCAAAAACTTTCTAATATGTTATGATATCACAATATTACAGTAATTATTTATGGTACTACTTGATGTATTTTTTTCAACAGTGCTACATTGTAATTGATTATAACAAAAATATATGTATGCATTGCCTGTCATGCTTTAAACATGAAAAAAGTGACCTCTTGTTACACACACTGCGTGTCTGAGCGAATAAAGAAATCTTGAAAATCTTGGTAATTTCCTTTAAGTATTTGCTTTCAGGCAAGTGTTTTAGTACATGAAATTAGACTTTTTACATAATTACAGCATTTGATATGCAACAATGTGGAAATTTGACATGTTCAAACTTCCGCTGGTCAACACGCAATGTTTTGATCGGAAACAGCCTAGTACATCACATGTTCTTTCGGAACCTCGTTTCCATCCGCCAATAAACCGGAAGTTGTCTAAAAGTAGAAAAAGTGACGGACTACGGATAACTCGAAACTCTACTTTTAGAAACGGTTCGCAAAATTTATTTTTGTATTTTTTTGCATTTCTCTAAACAAAGGCCATGCTAACTTTTTGACTTTATAATTAATTGCAAGTACATAACTTTTATGATACTTTTAAATGTTATAGCACTTTTTATCAGCTTTGACAATGAAATTAATCTAACTATTTAGTTCTTTTAACACGTAGATAATATAGTTAAATCAATTTCAAAACACTTACCAGTATAACGGAGCTGAGTTTTAAAGGCCAAATATACGTAACTTTCGGCAAAACTTGAAGCGAAAATCGAGCCCGATAACTAATTAAATTTATAAATTTAGTTAAGATTTACTGATATCAGCAATATTCAAGATCAATTCCTTCGCGGTTACCGTTACATCAGCAGTTGAAACACGCTATTTGTAAACACGCGTCCATTTCGAACCGTCTTCTACCTTCGGTTTGTTGTTGAAGTGGGCCCCACCTGAATTATTTTCAATTCTTTGAATTTTTTTGTCAAGAGTTTCTTGTTAGTTACCGCTCAGGTTTACTTCGTTTTAGGCTTATTTTTGCACGGTTATCAACTGGATTTTTTTTCAGAACTTTTCAGAATCACAAACATTTCCCTGAACTTACGTATATTGGGCCTTTAATCAGATTGTCAAAATGGTACATTGTTTTCTTAAGTGCGAGCTATGGGATGAAAATAATAGTGCTAACTCAGACAAATTAGAAAAAAAAACTATAGTTAGAAGCAGGCAGAATAGTGACTGGTCTTCCTATTTTTCACAAGTCGGCATATTTGATATGTTGAGACTGGATGGGAAACATGGACACGTCGTCGAAAATCAAAGAAGCTAACATTGTTATAATTATAATATACACAACAATATTACCCTTCCATATGTGCATGCTAATTTGTCAAGCTCAGTACACGATGTTAGCCATTATAATTTGAGAAATCATTACGATCATGTGAATCAAACATGAAGATTAATCTTGTTTGAAAAATCATTTATATATCCGATACTGTAAAACTTTGAAATAGTCTTGATTTTTAAAAACCAGATCATGTAATAGAATATTGACTTTTAAAAGGAAATTTTCTTTAGAAGGGGAATGTGCTTCCGTTTATTTTTATGTTGATAGGAAATTAAATATCCTACATACAAGAAAAAAAAAGTCAGAGAATACCAAAGCGTCAACAAAACCATAATCCGAACTCAAAATCGATTAAACTAGGGGGAAAATAGGAACAAAGGAAAGATTTACATGGAGACTGTCGTAAAAGCACAAGAGAATTAGACCAGGTGTTCGGGAAGAGTAAGCATCTTCTGCTTCATCGACGACACCCGCGATGTAAATCTTGGTCACATCCAGTAAGCATCAATCCTCAAAATGAGAACCGAGTCATCATTGTCATCAAAACAAGTAAACACACTAACAAGCAAACTGAAAAACGTCCATCTTCATATCACACAAAGATACAGAATATTTCTCGATGAGATCAAGATGGCGACCATAAAACTTGCCCACAGTCTTCATCAACCTGCATCTCTCGAATCCCTGTGCCGTAAGTTTGTTCGTCATCAGTTGACATCTATCACGAAAATCTCGATATTCAGAGCAAGCCCTAGAATAACGAATCAACTGCGACATGTAAACACCATAGGATGGAGAAGCAGGGGTGTTACTATCAAGAAAGGGAAAATTCACGATCGGAAAATCGAAATCGTCACGTTTATCATACAGCTTAGTAGTAAGTTGCCCGTGTTGGTCATAGTTTAAGTAAAGATCGAGGTAAGAAGCTGATGTAGGAAATTCTGTTGTGTCTTTAATCTCAAGTTCAGTAGGGTATATACGATCAACTAGGTCAGCAAACTTCTTATTGTTTATAGACAACATTTCGTCGATATACCTGAAAGTGAAATTGAAAGATTTGGCAAGGTTTTTGTTACCCGTCCTGATAAGCCCCTCGATAAATTCAGCCTCGTATGAAAACAAAAACAAGTCAGCCAAAAGTGGTGCAAAGTTAGTGCCAATTGGAATGCCAACAGCCTGTTGGAAAATCTTTCCTCCGAACTCAACAAAAATATTGTCAACCAGGAATTCAATCATTCGTACTATAATTTTCCTCAGTATATTTCAACCTAGCTTTTGTTGTGTTTTTCACAAAGTATGCTCCAAGATAGCTCACAACCATGTATTTTCATCGTCGTTCACCTTTCTTGGAAAAGAAAGCTCTCATAACGAGGGACCGAAGACGTTCTTTCAGTTTGGTATGGTAGTGTACAGGGTGGAAAAATCAAATGTTTTTATGGACGAAACATTTTTGAGAAGGGGGTGCTCAAGACTGATCAGAACATCTCGAAGTTTTCATTCTGAGAAAGCGTGTCAAAACCAAAAACCAAAAAATCTGTAGATATTTCAGTTAAAAGATTATTTGCCATCGTAACCCCTGGATATCGAGGATGTTTCCAGGGGTGGAGAGAGCGAAGGTGATCGTAACCCCTGGATATCGAGGATGATTCCGTGGGTGGAGAGAGCGTAGGTGATCGTAACCCCTGGATATCGAGGATGATTCCAGGGGTAGAGAGAGCGAAGGTGATCGTAACCCCTGGATATCGAGGATGATTCTAGGGGTAGAGAGAGCGAGGGTGATCGTAACTCCTTGATATCGAGGATGATTCCAGGGGTGGAGAGAGCGAAGGTGATCGTAACCCCTGGATATCGAGGATGATTCCGTGGGTGGAGAGAGCGTAGGTGGTCGCAACCTTTTGATATCGAGGATGATTCCAGGGGTAGAGAGAGCGAAGGTGATCGTAACTCCTTGATATCGAGGATGGTTCCAGGGGTGGAGAGAGCGAAGGTGATCGTAACCCCTGGATATCGAGGATGATACCAGGGGTGGAGAGAGCGTAGGTGATCGTAACTCCTGTATATCGAGGATGGGTGCTGTGCTACTTGTGAACAGATTGTTAAATAAGCATACTGTGATCTACTGCGTCACTTATCATAATGCTGAATAATATGTTGGACATTTTATTCATTTGTGCTGATTGTTACAAAATTGTTTTATAATTACATTTTTGCCAGTTAAATATCAACTAGATAAAAATTATATTATCACTACTTAGATAACATAGAGTTAAAGGGAATAAATGGATAAAAATCAATGTTAAAAAATCTTATTAAACGCAACATTTCCTGAACTTATATCATAGAACTTACCATTTCACTTAATTACACAAATTAAAAAAGTTTCAGCAAGCGCTGCTATATAATAATTACTTTAAAACATCGTCAAATAATCATGACCTTATCGGCAAGCTACGGGGTGAAACCGACATGGCGTTGTTTACAATAATTAGACGACTATAGCTAACACAATGTTTTAATCTCGTAAACAGATTCGTATACACCAAAGCTGGCGATATTAACGCACGAATCGCTTACTTAACAGTCTATTTCATCATTTTTAACAAAACTTTTCAATCCACATCAATGTAGCAAGGTTGATAATGAGATTATCATCATTATAAAGCACTATATTTATAAAACTAGGTGTCTAAGTAACTATTTGAATATAAATGGTCTCATTAATGTAATTAAAAATAACTTCAGGGTCCAAAAGTATATAAATAATAGTCAAAAGGACAATATAAAACGGCAATTTGAGTTAGATTGGAGAAAATGGAAGACTCTATTAGAGCTATAGGTTACATATATATATTTATTGCATTTTTACCAGTGAAATATAGAATATTAATCATTCTATAAAAGTGATATACATACAGTTATTAGTACTGCTGCGCTAAAATACTTATAAATTGTGCAATTTGTATTCTCTGTACACACATAATTACATGTATATTGCTATTTTGTTATATCAATATCGCCGACTTGCCTGATGATTCCTAATCCTTTGTTATAAATTCTAAATATAATAACTAAAGAGACAGTGCCTCCCTCTTTCTCCTCCTTCTTCTCTATCTTCTTCTTTGTGTCTCTTATTGTCTTAATGTCCATCTGTCTTGTTCATGTCTGTCTGTTGTCTGTGTACGAGTGAGTGTAAATTCATGAGTTTGTTTAGCTTGAGAGGAATATTTTTTTTCATTATATTCAAGTTTGTTTGAATATGGATATTATTATAAAGTGTTATACAGTGTGTGTGAGTAAGAGTTTGTGTGTGGGAGCAGATGTGTGTTAGGGGATGTGACAGAGAGTGTGTGAGTGTGCACATGTGTGGAAGTGTGTGCATAATTTATGATGTGAGCTGTGTTAAAGTTGTGTTCTCGTGCTCAATTATATTTTGTGAAAAATTTCTGAAAATAAAAAATCACAAAAAAATAATTAGACGACAATAGCTAACACAATGTTTTAATCTTGTAAACAGATACGTACGTATACACCAAAGCTGGAGACATGAGCGCACGAATCGCTTAGTTTTCAGTCTATTTCATCATTAATAACAAAACTTCTCAATCCACTGGGTATGAAATATACGGCATTAGTCCATATAAGGTCCAATATCGTTTCACACTATTTTTCTACTATTTTTCTTTTAAATCTTCACCGTATATGCAAACTAATAGATATTTAATGAAATGTATTATTGTTTTCTTTTATTTGTTATTTCTTTTAAAATAGTACCTCCTATGTTTTCCTGTGGCTATCGCATTCTGAAAGCCTGAAGTACTCCGTCCCAATCAGCTTAAAAATGAAAGCCTAAAAGCTTTTAGGGGTCTCAAAAATACGATACGAAGAAAATTCAATGGTTTCCAGTTGGATATAAAATATATTTCACTCTAAAGGCAGTTTTTTCTCTCCAATATTTTCACTCGTGCTACGCATTCGTGAAAATATATAAAAAAATCTGAATATCATGATATATGTTTGATATTTAACGGGAACCGATTGAAAAGCCTCTATAAATATCGGACTATATTGCATTAGTGCGACATGTATCGTGTCGGCAAACTCCATTCAAGTTTTTTTTCAGTATGCAATTACAAGTACCGCTCAATCGTACACATGCATGCTTTACTGACATATACGGGTACAAAAACTATCTTGTAATTCTAAATGTATTACAAATTTTATCTAATAGTCAATTTTGAGAGTGTCATTTCATATAACCGTTGCCTTTATTCTTTTCCAAACTTGCGGTCATATGTATGTATCACTATATATTTACAGTCTGTTTGGAATTGATAGTATATTGCCTATACATTTCTACGAATGCCTACTGAACTTTATTTTCCGATAAAATCAGTGGATCACGCGCCTATTGGCGCAGCGCGCAGTAATACACTCCGTTACGATTTGAACACGAGGCCGCGTCACTACTTTCCAGACTCGATCAATATCCTGCCGCGTAGTATGTGTTAATTTATATAAGAATAAATAAGAAGCATTTTAATGGGTTTTTTTAAATACAATAACAGTAACAAAGACAGAATGGTTTGTTTATATATGAACTTATGTGAAAAAAATAACAATAAAAAGATGTAATCTTTTGGAACTTTTTTGTTTACTTGTTGACTGAAATTTCGCGGGAATTCGCCACCTCATAAGGCGGCTGTTTCAACAGTCTACCGAAACCAAACGATACTGTTTGATTTCATCGCAGTAAGTATCATAATATCTGATTAAAGAAATAATTACACGTGGGAATATAAGGTCTGGACAGTAAATATAAGGATTAAAGTTTCTTTCTGGTGGTTTTATCAAAGGATAAAGTTCAGTAGGATATCGATAGTTGGAATGGAACGCTAAGCGTTCCATGAAACAACTATCGATATAGTTGATTTATAAACTGTGCTAGTAGGAATAAATCCTACTGGTGATAAAACCACCAGAAAGAAACTTTAATCCTTAATTATGATTTACAGAAGACGAATAATAAGATGTTTAAATTGTATTAGATATTTGTAATATTTTGTTCAATATGTATCAATCTGATTAAAATGCAAATCCTTGTTCTCACTCTGTTTTACAAGGATCTGACAACATCCCATAAGAGGTCATGTTCTGATGACCTTTGTCGCCTCTTTACTTAACACTAAACTAATTTTTCAATGACCTATCATCTTGCAGCAAGCCGTTTTGTCACATTATTCCACATGAACATTTTGGTGACGAAATGACAAAACGAACAAATGCGATTATGCAAGCTTTGTCGCCCCAAAATTTCACAAAAAGGTCATCGGGATATGACCCCCTATGGGATTTTCTCAGATCTTAAAGCAGCAGAGAGAAGTTTACGGAACGGCGCGGAGATCAAGATATGATTTTAATCAGGGTGAATATGTATATTTTGTCTGCCTATATGTAATGTGCATTTAGTAATTAACTGAATTGAACTGTTGTCTAATCTATTTCTACATATGCAAATAAAATTTGTTTACATAAACGGATATTCAAATAATTGTACACCGTATGCAACATTCGGGTTGGTAAAACCGAAGGTTTACGCTGAAGACCTTCAAATAAAAAAAATGAAATTATAACAAACTCACAAGTTCTAGTGGTCATTTACGGATCTGGGGTTTAGGAATACGCGTCACGCACCTGTGCGCAAAAACTTCTGACGTCACGCCCATTTGCGTAAAGCCGTAAAAATCGTGACCCGCCCACGTATACGCAGTACACCTAGCTAGGCGCCGCACGCGATACCTAACGAAAATTTTAATACTTACACAGTTTACATAACGTCATCACAGACAACTCAGCCTTGTCCCTATAAATAAACAACATACACGTAAGAAAACATACCCAACTGTACCTCAGGGCCACTCGTTATTCACAGGTGTTCCAGAGTTTACACATAAAATGTACATTGTAATACCACCCAGTTCTCGGCCTCATTCTCATTTCATAGGATTTTTGTATTTTTTCGCTCGGGTTATGATTTCAAACAACGAAATGTGATTGGGTTTTAAAATTGGGTTTTCATTGAGTTTTAAAATATCAAAGGTGAAGATTTTTTTTAAAAATGAAGATTTTTTTAAAAAACGAATTCAATAAAAAATGGTTGAACGATATAAATTGGGTTTAAGTTGCAAACGGATTCAGTTTTTCGAAACTAATGCCATTTAGAGATACTTGAAAATAACCAGTGTGGTTCTATGAAAATAATCTTTACATTTCCACAAATTAAATTCAAAAGAAAGAAATATTTTGGTTAATTCGTTTCTCCCACAACACCTATGGTTTACGTCACCCGAATCAATAGATTGGCGCTGCCCGTTAGTGGGTCGTACTCTTGACCACAGGTACCTGATAATTTGTTACAACTAATTTTGGACCATAACTAGGGTGTTTAGAGTAATTTTACACTTTTGAGGGGTTTAGATCAAAATTCTCAGGTCCCTGTGATTTTGATGGGATTGCCTTGGTCTATTTCTTACTTATGACGTCACGAAGCAATGCTTTACGACGTCATCATCTATTGTGACGTCTTGATTCTTTAATATAGCTATTGTAAGTGACTATTAAAGCATTACCCGATATAGAGAGGTTTATATAATGATCTCGTGATCCTTGTTATATAAACAGTGACTAGTACAACATTATCCGGTATAGAGAGGTTTCTATAATGATCTCGTGATCCTTGTTGTATAAACAGTGACTAGTACAACATTATCCGGTATAGAGAGGTTTCTATAATGATCTCATGATCCTTGTTATATAAACAGTGACTAGTACAGCATTATGCGGTATAGAGAGGTTTCTATAATGATCTCGTGATCCTTGTTATATAAACAGTGACAAGTACAGCATTATGCGGTATAGAGAGGTTTCTATAATGATCTCGTGATCCTTGTTATATAAACAGTGACTAGTACAGCGTTATCCGGTATATAGGTTTCTATAATGATCTCATGATCCTTGTTATATAAACAGTGACTAGTATAGCATTATGTGGTATAGAGAGGTTTCTATAATGATCTCGTGATCCCTGTTATATAAACAGTGACTAATACAGCATCATCCGGTATAGAGAGGTTTCTATAATGATCTCGTGATCCTTGTTATATAAACAGTGACTAGTACAGCATCATCCGGTATAGAGAGGTTTCTATAATGATCTCATGATCCTTGTTATATAAGCAGTGACTAGTACAACATTATCCGGTATAGAGAGGTTTCTATAATGATCTCGTGATCCTTGTTATATAAACAGTGACAAGTACAGCATTATCCGGTATAGAGAGGTTTCTATAATGATCTCGTGATCCTTGTTATATAAACAGTGACTAGTACAGCATTATGCGGTATAGAGAGGTTTCTATAAAGATGTCGTGTTCCTTGTTATATAAACAGTGCCTAGTACAGCATTATCCGGTATAGAGAGGTTTCTATATAGATGTCGTGATCCTTGTTATATAAACAGTGACTAGTACAGCATTATCCGGTATAGAAAGGTTTCTACAATGATCTCGTGATCCTTGTTGTATAAACTGTGACTAGTACAACATTATCCGGTACAGAGAGGTTTCTATAATGATCTCATGATCATTGTTATATAAACAGTGACTAGTACAAAATTATCCAGTATAGAGAGGTTTCTAAAGTGATCTCGTGATCCTTGTTATATAAACAGTGACAAGTACAGCATTATCCGGTACAGAGAGGTTTCTATAATGATCTCGTGATCTTGTTATATAAAAAGTGACTAGTACAGCATTATCCGGTACAGAGAGGTTTCTATAATGGTCTCCTGATCCTTGTTGTATAAACAGTGACTAGTACAGCATTATCCGGTATAGAGAGGTTTATATAATGATCTCATGATCATTGTTATATAAACAGTGACTAGTACAGTATTATCCGGTATATAGAGAGGTTACTACAATGATCTCGTGATCCTTGTTGTATAAACAGTGACTAGTACAGCATTATCCGGTACAGAGAGGTTTCTATAATGGTCTCGTGATCCTTGTTGTATAAACAGTGACTAGTACAGCATTATCCGGTATAGAGAGGTTTATATAATGATCTCATGATCATTGTTATATAAAACAGTGACTAGTACAGTATTATCCGGTATATAGAGAGGCTACTACAATGATCTCGTTTCTTGTTATATAAACAGTGACTAGTACAGCATTATCCGGTATAGAGAGTTTTCTATAATGATCTCGTGATCCTTGTTATGTAAACAGTGACTAGTACAGTATTACAGCATTATCCAGTATAGAGAGGTTACTACAATGATCTCGTGATCCTTGTTATATAAACAGTGACTAGTACAGCATTATCCGGTATAGAGAGGTTTCTATAATGATCTCGTGATCCTTGTTATATAAACAGTGACTAGTACAGCATTATGCGGTATAGAGAGGTTTCTATAAAGATGTCGTGTTCCTTGTTATATAAACAGTGCCTAGTACAGCATTATCCGGTATAGAGAGGTTTCTATAAAGATGTCGTGATCCTTGTTATATAAACAGTGACTAGTACAGCATTATCCGGTACAGAGAGGTTTCTATAATGATCTCGTGATCCTTGTTATATAAACAGTGACTAGTACAGCATTATCCGGTATAGAAAGGTTTCTACAATGATCTCGTGATCCTTGTTGTATAAACTGTGACTAGTACAACATTATCCGGTACAGAGAGGTTTCTATAATGATCTCATGATCATTGTTATATAAACAGTGACTAGTACAAAATTATCCAGTATAGAGAGGTTTCTAAAGTGATCTCGTGATCCTTGTTATATAAACAGTGACAAGTACAGCATTATCCGGTACAGAGAGGTTTCTATAATAATCTCGTGATCTTGTTATATAAAAAGTGACTAGTACAGCATTATCCGGTACAGAGAGGTTTCTATAATGGTCTCCTGATCCTTGTTGTATAAACAGTGACTAGTACAGCATTATCCGGTATAGAGAGGTTTATATAATGATCTCATGATCATTGTTATATAAACAGTGACTAGTACAGTATTATCCGGTATATAGAGAGGTTACTACAATGATCTCGTGATCATTGTTGTATAAACAGTGACTAGTACAGCATTATCCGGTACAGAGAGGTTTCTATAATGGTCTCGTGATCCTTGTTGTATAAACAGTGACTAGTACAGCATTATCCGGTATAGAGAGGTTTATATAATGATCTCATGATCATTGTTATATAAAACAGTGACTAGTACAGTATTATCCGGTATATAGAGAGGCTACTACAATGATCTCGTTTCTTGTTATATAAACAGTGACTAGTACAGCATTATCCGGTATAGAGAGTTTTCTATAATGATCTCGTGATCCTTGTTATGTAAACAGTGACTAGTACAGTATTACAGCATTATCCAGTATAGAGAGGTTACTACAATGATCTCGTGATCCTTGTTATATAAACAGTGACTAGTACAGCATTATCCGGTTCAGAGAGGTTTCTATAATGATCTTCTGATCCTTGTTATATAAACAGTGACTAGTATAGCATTATCCGGTATAGAGAGGCTTCTATAATGATCTCGTGATCCTTGTTGTATAAACAGTGACTAGTACAGCATTATCCGGTACAGAGAGGTTTCTATAATGATCTCATGATCCTTGTTGTATAAACTGTGACTAGTACAGCATTATCCGGTACAGAGAGGTTTCTATAATGATCTCGTGATCCTTGTTATATAAACAGTGACTAGTACAGCATTATCCGGTATAGAAAGGTTTCTACAATGATCTCGTGATCCTTGTTATATAAACTGTGACTAGTACAACATTATCCGGTACAGAGAGGTTTCTATAATGATCTCATGATCATTGTTATATAAACAGTGACTAGTACAAAATTATCCAGTATAGAGAGGTTTCTAAAGTGATCTCGTGATCCTTGTTATATAAACAGTGACAAGTACAGCATTATCCGGTATAGAGAGGTTTCTATAATGATCTCGTGACCTTGTTATATAAACAGTGACTAGTACAGCATTATCCGGTACAGAGAGGTTTCTATAATGGTCTCCTGATCCTTGTTGTATAAACAGTGACTAGTACAGCATTATCCGGTATAGAGAGGTTTATATAATGATCTCATGATCATTGTTATATAAACAGTGACTAGTACAGTATTATCCGGTATATAGAGAGGTTACTACAATGATCTCGTGATCCTTGTTGTATAAACAGTGACTAGTACAGCATTATCCGGTACAGAGAGGTTTCTATAATGGTCTCGTGATCCTTGTTGTATAAACAGTGACTAGTACAGCATTATCCGGTATAGAGAGGTTTATATAATGATCTCATGATCATTGTTATATAAAACAGTGACTAGTACAGTATTATCCGGTATATAGAGAGGCTACTACAATGATCTCGTTTCTTGTTATATAAACAGTGACTAGTACAGCATTATCCGGTATAGAGAGTTTTCTATAATGATCTCGTGATCCTTGTTATGTAAACAGTGACTAGTACAGTATTACAGCATTATCCAGTATAGAGAGGTTACTACAATGATCTCGTGATCCTTGTTATATAAACAGTGACTAGTACAGCATTATCCGGTTCAGAGAGGTTTCTATAATGATCTTCTGATCCTTGTTATATAAACAGTGACTAGTATAGCATTATCCGGTATAGAGAGGTTTCTATAATGATCTCGTGATCCTTGTTGTATAAACAGTGACTAGTACAGCATTATCCGGTACAGAGAGGTTTCTATAATGATCTCATGATCCTTGTTGTATAAACTGTGACTAGTACAGCATTATCCGGTACAGAGAGGTTTCTATAATGATCTCGTGATCCTTGTTGTATAAACTGTGACTAGTACAACATTATCCGGTATAGAGAGGTTTCTATAATGATCTCGTGATCCTTGTTATATAAACAGTGACTAGTACAGCATTATCCGGTATAGAAAGGTTTATATAATGATCTCGTGATCCTTGTTATATAAACAGTGACTAGTACAGCATTATCCGGTACAGAGAGGTTTCTATAATGATCTCATGATCCTTGTTGTATAAACTGTGACTAGTACAGCATTATCCGGTATAGAGAGGTTTCTATAATGATCTCGTGATCCTTGTTGTATAAACTGTGACTAGTACAGCATTATCCGGTATAGAAAGGTTTCTACAATGATCTCGTGATCCTTGTTATATAAACTGTGACTAGTACAACATTATCCGGTACAGAGAGGTTTCTATAATGATCTCGTGATCCTTGTTGTATAAACTGTGACTAGTACAACATTATCCGGTATAGAGAGGTTTCTATAATGATCTCGTGATCCGTGTTGTATAAACTGTAACTAGTACAGCATTATCCGGTACAGAGAGGTTTCTATAATGATCTCGTGATCCTTGTTATATAAACAGTGACAAGTACAGCATTATCCGGTATAGAGAGATTTCTATAATGATCTCGTGATCCTTGTTGTATAAACTGTGACTATTACAACATTATCCGGTATAGAGAGGTTTATATAATGATCTCGTGATCCTTGTTATATAAACTGTGACTAGTACAGCATTATCCGGTACAGAGAGGTTTCTATAATGATCTCGTGATCCTTGTTGTATAAACTGTGACTAGTACAGCATTATCCGGTATAGAGAGGTTTCTATAATGATCTCGTGATCCTTGTTGTATAAACTGTGACTAGTACAACATTATCCGGTATAGAGAGGTTTCTATAATGATCTCGTGATCCTTGTTATATAAACTGTGACTAGTACAGCATTATCCGGTACAGAGAGGTTTCTATAATGATCTCGTGATCCTTGTTGTATAAACTGTGACTAGTACAACATTATCCGGTACAGAGAGGTAACTATAATGATCTCGTGATCCTTGTTATATAAACTGTGACTAGTACAGCATTATCCGGTATAGAGAGATTTCTATAATGATCTCGTGATCCTTGTTATATAAACAGTGACTAGTACAGCATTATCCGGTATAGAGAGGTTTCCATAATGATCTCGTGATCCTTGTTATATAAGCAGGGACTTGTACAGCATTATCCAGTATAGAGAGGTTTCTATAATGATCTCGTGATCCTTGTTATATTGACAGTGCTAGTACAGCATTATCCGGTTTTGAGAGGTTTCTATGATTACCACGTGATCCTTGTTATATAAACAGTGTCTAGTTCAGCATTATCCGGTTTTGAGAGGTTTCTACAATGATCTCGTGATCCTTGTTATATAAACAGTGACTAGTATGGCATTATCCGGTATAGACATGTTTCTATAAAGATCTCGTGATCTTTGTTATATTGAATGTGACTACTACAGCATTACAGCATTATCCGGTATAGCGAGGTTTCTATAATGATCTCGTGATCCGCGTTACCGCTGTTCATGGTAAGGTACATCTTTGTCCAATATACAGAGGGTTATATATCGTGGTAAGAAACACATCATTACTTTAGGTGTAAATTTATTCATAGAAATAAGTACCATTTTTCGGTATTGATGTTTTATTATGATAATATACCGCAGCCATACTTTCCGGTGTCCGGTTTAGGGAGGTTGCCATTATGATTATAGCATTCACTACATCATTGTTCGGTGTACACAATTGAAATTACGATCTCTTATTATTTCTTGTAACGATGGTGACGCATTTACGATTTTTTAAATAAAGTTTTCTGTTTAAAAATGATCAATTGACTATCTTACTCTGTCAAAAAAGATATTTCTATACAACAAAGCGACATGGTGTAGATTCTCGGACTAACAGCGGACTAAATCCAAAATGACTATTCATATCGTTAAAGGGGGCTAAGGCTTTTTATAAAAATGAGTAATGACTCTCAGGTTTCAATTTGATTAAAAGTAAGCGAAAGTTTATTCAGATCCCAGAATCTGTTACGGAATCTTTAGGTAGCGGGAGTTGATTCGAGTATAAAATGTTTTAATCAGAAGTCCGAAAATTCTTTTATTTTTCCTCTATACGATCAATTGGATAACAGAATCTGTAAATATTTTGTAAATAATTCATTAGGTATCATGACTTCAAAAATATGTTAAGTTGATTGTTTGTACGCATATTTTGTTTTGTTTTCATTTTAATTGGCGATCATGTAGGTTGATCATAGGTTTCGAGCGATTCAATTGAATTTATTATTTACATGTTAGCATTATGCAATATAAATGTAAAACTGCTTTCAGAGGAAAACAATTCTCATAACATACAGGTAAAGCTTCCTGGGGAAATCCCTGTCCGAAATAGATTTGTATATGGTACATAGGGCTTATAACATAAAGCGTTGGCGGGACTGGACTTGTGTACAAGTAAATCAGGTTCAAGTTCATGATCAGCCACGGAATAGTCTGAAACTCCATCGAAGCGACTATCGCGTGCAGCATGCACGGGTGAAAAGATCCGAGTTTTGACCAATCAAATGTCTCCATTTGTGATGTAACCAATCAGATGGGAGATGATCAGTGATCGGTAATCAAGCGTGGACCACAGGTCTATAACACGGCGAGCTCAGTTCGGACTCCACTCGTCAAACAGGTGCTATCGGCTTGTACGTCAGGAATAGGAAGAAAGGGAAAGTGCTGAGAGGGACAAAGATGGCGGTTGTCCGGGTACTCTGTTTCATTGCAGTCTTGCATTGCTTGTCTGCATTTGTCCTCGATAAAGAAAAAGGTAAGTTATATTATTTTATAATTAGTGGTATTTTTATTGTAAAAATGTATATTGTCGACGTTTTAATTCACAGGGCCCTGCGACACGGGAAAGTCGTCAAAGTATGATATAATATTTTGGATGACGAACGTTTATGTCGCATGAACTCGTGTCCCTGTGGTTTTATTCGCATGCTATAATGATAAAATATCAAAGTTGTGCACACTTTCACTTTTATATTTATTTTTTTAATATCAAATTTTGGCAAACGGTCATATATATGTACAGATAGAATCTCGTTTTTTTACCTCTGTGAGAGACCAATATTTTAAACCTCCAGGAGAGTATTCCGGATTGGAAATACATGTAATTGATAACTATATGGAGTGTCGTGTATACCATAACGAAACTTATATACTACCCTGTGTTAGCAGAATGTCCAATCATATAAACGAAACTTATATACTACCCTGTGTTAGCAGAATGTCCAATCATATAAACGAAACTTATATACTACCCTGTGTTAGCAGAATGTCCAATCATATAAACGAAACTTATATACTACCCTGTGTTAGCAGAATGTCCAATCATATAAACGAAACTTATATACTACCCTGTGTTAGCAGAATGTCCAATCATATAAACGAAACTTATATACTACCCTGTGTTAGCAGAATGTCCAATCATATAAACGAAACTTATATACTACCCTGTGTTAGCAGAATGTCCAATCATATAAACGAAACTTATATACTACCCTGTGTTAGCAGAATGTCCAATCATATAAACGAAACTTATATACTACCCTGTGTTAGCAGAATGTCCAATCATATAAACGAAACTTATATACTACCCTGTGTTAGCAGAATGTCCAATCATATAAATACGTATCGTATTTGAACAGTTCTTCGTTATTGACACGCATATATATATCGCCGTAAACTATTTCAATAAACAGAAAACCATTATTTTTTCAATTTTGTTTTTAACTAGAACATAATAAAACGGTGACGTTAAACGTGCATTTTAATGCTAAACACCAAAAGTTTGTTCACTTATTAAAAGTTTAATGATAATAAAACATGTGATATAAAGGCTGATATACGAATTGTTCTGGGGTAGTAGCGACACCATTAAAATAATAGATTTACATATTTAACCTAGTATTTAATTAGTTTGATTATTCATAGACCCGTGTTATACCACAGAAACTGTTAGGCTATTGTTAAACCTTATAGGGAACGAAATCAATATAACCACGAGGTACCTGCCCCTACCTGGGCACGCCATGTCTGTTGTGGCTAGCCTTCTGATGTGCTGTTTATCACCTGTGCAATATACCTGTAGTAAAATGATACCCTTGTGAAAGAGAAAACGATGACATATTGTCCCACATTGACAACATAAATGTACAAGGCCCGGGATACATCACAGGGACCTGAGAATTTGTTACAGCTAGTTTTGTACCTAAAATAGCGTGTTGAGTTATTTTACTCTTTTTGGGGGTTAAAATCAATTTTCGATAAATGCCCCCCTCAATTGTCATAAAAGCTTTTATGACCATCGAGGGGAGCATTTTTATTGAAAATTGAATTGATCTTAACCCTCCAAATGTGTAAAATTCCTCTAAACGCCCTATTTTAGGTCCAAAACAAGCTGTGACAAATTCTCAGGTCCCTGTGGGACACATGGCCTGGCTCCCGATACATTGGACGAAAACCAAGTACGTTCATGCAGCTTCGTTTGGAACATTTGGACCGTTTAATTATCTGTTAATGAAACTCAAGTGGACATGCTGCTTGATTAAAAATGATTGTCAGAAATAATATCTGTTTATAACTCTGTTATAGCGAATGTAATCTGTTTTATAACTCTGTTATAGCGAATGTAATCGGTAATTGAATTGTTCAAAAACTGAAATAATGAAACTTCTTTGTATATTTTGTTTTATAACTTTTATTATCATTTTTTAAAATTACTAATGCAGGCGTTTTCGTTTGTCAACCGACTGCTGTTTAGCATCAAAATTAAAATTGTAATTAATAATATCTATATATGAAAGTTGTCGAGCTCGTGGTCACAAAAAAAAAGGGAAACTAAAAAATATAAGTGTTTTTTAAACCGGTACAATGTAATAGCTAGATTAGGGTTTGCTAGGTCAATGAAATGGCCGTGGGAAATTACGAAACTCTGTTAATTACGTCAGAGCCCTGTGGGAGCTTTTCCAATCGGGAACCGTCGGCACGTTCCGTAAAAGAGAATACTCTATACGGAAAGTGCCGACAGTTCCCGATTGCTGATGTTCTGACTGTCCATGAGCGTCAAAGCCGTAGGATAGCCGACGGTTCCATGGTCAATGGAATATGATTAATTCAAATATTATTATACTTGCATTCTCTGCAGTAGTGTAGCTAGTTGAACATAACCCATTATATATTTTGCTAGAATTTCTAATGACTTCCTCGATAGGCCGTCATACCTTTTACAATGCCAACAGCTGATAACTCCTATAAAAGACATTATTACTTGACTTTATACGTCTCTGCTTGAATACGGGAAGACGGGAAGAAGACGGGAGTAGTGAGAGAAAATACTGCCCAACATACCACTGATGTAATGTGATCGATAGTGGTAACGTTATCAGCTAGTGCTAGAAATGACGCGTTTGGCTCTCCTGTTAATTCATATGAATTCGTCACTAACGAAATTTTGTAGCGAAAAAAAATATGTAAAAAGGAACACTGATTAAAGGTATATTTTACGTCAAACTAAAACTAAGACGAGGGGTCTCGCAAAAATTGTGTTTCTTATTACTTTCTAGTGAGTTTATTAGACAATGAACAAAGGTTTTAAGAGTTTTAGATGTATACGATAGAGTTTTATGTCCATCGGAAAAAATACATAGTGTTTTATACATTTTATATAACTGACAAGAAATTTCGATTTAGATTAAATGGAATTTCGAACTACTCGATATTGCAACCTTTTAACTCGAGAATCGAGATCATTCATCATTCGATGATGTCATGTAATTTTCAGTCTTTCTTCACATTAAGAAAATAACACTTGTATTCCTATAATTTTCTGCACAACACGATAGTCATGCAAAAAATACTGTTCATGTCTATGATACATATGTATATATATACAACAAATTTTATATAAATGTGTTGTATGATCGTTGAAGTAATAGCAACAGTACGGACAAATTGTCAAATTGTCGAAGCTATCTGTCCCTTTACCCTTTATCAAGACACGCACACAAACACGTTACATCACACAAACAGAATATACATAAAACATGAAACAAATTTATCAATTTAAATGATAAATGTTGCCGATAATCTCTAAATCAGCAAAACATCCTAAGGTGGTGTTATATATACTTAATATCTGGGATGGCAAATATTTCTTGGCTAGCAATTGAATATTTCCGGGATAGGAATTTGAGATGGCAAATGGATATGAAAAATGCAATATTCGAACGTGTTGTATACAGATTTCGAAATAAAACTTTGAATTATGAAGTAGAGATATCGAGTTATATAAAGTAGGTACTTCGAGGTATGAAATATGTGTATCGAGGTATGAGGTTATCAATTGTATAGAGTTTGTGAGGTCGAGATACTGAGTACTAGTAAGTATATTGTATTTTGGAGACTTAAGTTTTTTTTTTAAATCTATAATTTCTACACTGCCTCCTCGTTCTCCCGTGAAAAAGAAAAGTAAACATTGTACATTGTTTTCATCTCCGGTTTAGATCGTATCACTTCACGCGTACAGGCAGCGGGGGGTATTTTTAGCAGCCATAACATTGGTACACTACAGAATTGTATTAAGCTATCCAGGTAAAATTGGTTATATTACCTGTCCTACACAGGTGATCATACAAATGTTTCTGCGTATTTGTGCAGCAAAATCATGTTTGTTGTCTCGGGTTTCACACCGAATATACTGAAACGTATTGTCTGGAGTAGAACAGTGTACAACGATATATAGATTAAATATATTACCAGGAGTCCAAGTTTTATTTTGCAGAGACGTGCTATTCGTCCCCGCTACGTGTTACGAAATAACATTAGCAGTGCCACAGGGACATGAGAAGTTGTTACAGCTAGTTTTGGACCTAAAATAGAGTGTTTACAGTAATTGTGCATGAATGAGTCGCACCTTCAACAGATGTGGGCGGAGTTGACTATATTATAATCGCTAGCGTGTGCTATATTCATTAACCACTGACTTAGATAGCACATAATTCTAATCTAATAGCGTGTTTTAACCGATTGTTAAAGAAAACAAAAAAAAATAGGTAGGCTATTTGGTGACAGATTAATAAATAAAATCGTAACGCAGCATTTAGAGAAAATTGTTAATAGGATCGTTGATTTAAATTCCGTGATAACTATCATGAAATCAATTAAATATCAGGTTCTTGTTGTACGCGAATGTACGGACATATGAATATGATCTAGTCGAGCCGAGTCCAGTAAATACAGTCTCAGACAGTAACATCAGCTGTACAGTATAGTCTTTGGTTAAATCTCTGGTTAGACAGTAACATCAGCGTTATTTCATTTTCTTCCAAAGTCTGCGACATAACTCTAAGGTATTGGTGCAATCTTCGAAAATTGGAATGCACGTGTTCTGGAAGGCGACACTTGACGTTAACGGGTTTTTTACAACCGACTCTAAAGCAATAGTGTAAAACAGTACAACACGCATGCATACGAGATTTTTATAACGCTCTATACAGTACATCAAATACAGATTGTATATATTATACATATCGCACAAACTTGTGTAAAATCTGAAAATAATGATTCAACCACCTAAGATAGTTCGATAATTGGCACGCATAAATGAGATTATGTTAATTTACATTGTAGTTAACTGATAAATAGGAGGCAAAGACAATATGTATAGCACGGAGTTAGAACTAAGCCATGAGAAACAATGATATATATAGAGGTAACACAACTAGTGGTTGTTGGATATGGAATGATTTCACTCGAGTTAATTATTTTTTTCAAAGTCACAACTGTCTTTTGTAACTTTAAAAAAATAATTAACGAGAGTGAAATAAATTCCATATCCAATAACCACGAGTCGTGTGACCTGTTTCTACCGCAATACTATTAAGTCACAGTGGCAGAGTTATTCTCTGTGAACCGCGGATGATATTTGCGTGAAAACACGTCATCTCGTATATATTCCCGCCAAATTGTGACGACGTCAACAATCAATGACGACGTCAACAATCAGCACGTTGCATTGGCCCACGTGATTTCCGGTCAAAGTTCAACTTTTCAACCAATCAAAATCAGTTCCTATAATACTTTTTAAAAAAAATCAAATTCAAACGGGAGAAAAATTACAAGTTCAGTAAATTAATGCCAGAGTATGATTCGTGACATCACGGACTTAGAATACCGTGGTGCCATAGGCCTAATGATCATCGACAGATGTGTCTGGCCACGGACTTATTCTAAGTCCGTGGTCTGGTTAACGTTGCTGGTCAAGTAATTTTGTCCAGGAGTGTTTTAATATCTAACTGACCATAAGCAATATAGCTCAGATGTTCGTCTAAGTTTAGGGTTGTTTGTCTGGAGTTGGTGTCAGTTCACCAGTGGACATGAATTTCACCGTATCGCCCCAGGTTTGTGGTTACGTCACAGCCAATGAAAACGTACTTGTAATGAAAAATTCACCGATAAGTGAAGTGGAAAAATAATTCATTTGACCGGACCAACGGGAGTATCGTCTATATCTAAAACTGAACCACAGGCGCGTCAATCAATAAGCTTGATCTTGTCGAGGGTCGACTATGCTAGGCATGGACACTTCGGTACAGTAAAATATTTCTTATCTGCAATAAAGAAATCGCTTTCATTTTTACATAAAATGACGGGTGTCCCTTAACTATGCATACACAATCGTTTCCCTCGAAAAGTGTTTTTTTTTTATATTGACATTTTTTTCTCGTGTAGACTGATATCCATGCCACCGAAAAGAGTGCTTTTGAAAAGCACTTTTCGAGTGAACGACAGTGTATAAATGATTGAGATACTCTGCCATTACTTAACTGTATAGATAATACTTAGACTTGCGTCACAGGGACCTGAAAACTTGTTACAATTAGTTTGGGGTTAGATCAAGTTGATAAGAGTTAAATGGGTGTCTCAAGGCAAGTCATTCACAGCTTTCAATCTATTTTGGCCCGATATAATATTTCTCGGAGATTATCAATTATTTCAAATCATTTGAATGAAAACGTAGGAAGATGGTCGAAAAATAAAATTAAAGAAATAATTATATTATCCTTGATCCGTAACATTAATCCGGAATAGGTTTAGAGTACTAGAAGAACAATCGCTGTTTCCGGTGAATGAACGAGCGGGAACTTTTCAAGTTGCAGCGTCTGAGATAAATGCAACGTATTCATAATCATAACATTGCATGGAAATACTTGCGATTTATTATTACAGGCCATGGTCAATATTTGATATTTTCATTTATTGGTAAGATAATGTAAATGTAATATAAAAATCATCTCTTTGTCTAGACCTAGGCCTACTACGTATTACGAATTTACGGTATACGTTATCGCAGCTATACGTTCTTGCAGCTTTTTTCATAATATTTCTATAATATTGAACATTATAAAGTTGTACAGCAAAACTTGGCTTGCTATGATAAAAAATGGCGAAAAACTTATGTTTTTTAGAGATCAATCCAGCATCAAAAGGTGAAATATCGGCCTTTTGCAAAGTGCAAAATATATACAGAAATATGCATTTTCAAAATGGCCGCTGATTTGGTAGTTTTTTTTAAATTCATGTAAAAAAATCTACAAGCAACAGACACCTATAATTTTGACACAATTTCCATATGCATATATGCTAACAAAAGTGATAAAATTTCTTCAATATAAAGTAAAATGATTACATGAGATTAAAACGAGACTTGAACGTGACTGAAACCTCAGAAGAATATATCCATAATTTGCGCCAAATCGTGTGTTGGCAGTGTTTGGCATTCATTTTTCCTGATTTGGAAGACTTTTTGATATGTATGTATTGTCTGGGACAGTTTTTTTTTCAAACAAATCAAGCTAGTTAATTAATGAAGACCTAATATATACATATATTAAAATGAAAAGTTGATTTTTTTCCCCAGAGGGTTAAATACGTTTCCTTTATTGAACAAAAGTAAAGGATAAAATGTTTTGATATATTGGTTACTGTTTAGGGAATCATACCTCTATGAAAAAAAAATCCGAAAATGGTGCGAAAAAAGTGACGTCACAATGCGGCAATTGACGTTAAAAAGAATCCGTTGTTAGATCAGTCAAATTGTACATAAACATGTTTTAAATTTTAAAATAAGTTTCAAAAATTAATTATAAACATTGATGTCAATTATTTTTAATTTCATAGGGTTATGAAAAATTATTTTGCTTGCAAACTTTTGTAAGAATCCGCTACGCGGATTCATACAGTTTGCAAACAAATATTTTTTCATACCCCAATGATATTAAAAAAAATTGTCACCAATGCTTAAAGCATAATTGGACAATTAATTCAATAGTCACTTCCAGTAAATAGCAGTAATAGATTTGAAGCTAGCTTAACAAGATAGTTATATTTCAAGTTCAATTATTATATTTTAAGTTCAATTATTTCCAGTAGTTGTCCAATCTAATTTCCAAGCCTTGCATTGCCTTGTATTGAGAAATACATTTAAGAAAATTAGTGTTTAGTTCAATTTGAATTCAATGATGAAATTGTTTTAATTACAATTTGATAAATAATTTACATACTTTTACATATGTAATTGATTCATTTTTACAGTAAATCAAGAAAAGCAGGACATCAAGAGAATTATAGAACTTTTGCGAAAAGAAAAACTCCAAAAACTAGCTGATGCCCATGTAGATGAATTTCGCAGTACATCTGGAATTGAGGGGAAAGGGGAAGAAGACGAAGATGAAATTCCTGAGGTAAATTACTGCAGTATATTTTTAAGTTATATTTTTGGATCCAAAATACAAACATGAATCCATGAGTGAAAACAGTCAAGCTAAATCTTCACATTTTGAGGAAGTTATCAACATTATATAGGAGTGAATCTTTATACCCACAACCAAGTTTGAACTCATCCAATTCAAAGGATTGAATAGTCCATTTTGAAATTTCAGTGACAAGTTGGATTGTGAGCTATAGCAAAACTAATAAAGGGAGCTAATCAAGTTTGAAATGAACATTGAGGAGGGGAGATGATCCAGTTGTCTTTTAGATTGAGGTGAAACTTTATATATGAAGGGATTTATTAAGGTTTTTGTTCATATTTCAAATATATGTATAAGCTTTTGATTGATGCAAATTTTGTTTGTTGATTTGAAGGAATTGGAGGCAGAAAAGTCCCTAAGCTTGTTTGAGAACTCGGAAACCAGAGGATTTCTTGAGAAACTTGACAACAAAAGGCAGCAAGAGGAAGTAAGACAGTTTAATGAAGTTGTATGTGGTGTTGGGAGTTGATTAAAATTTCATGATTGACCATTTTTGTATCGCCTTCGATAGTCTAGAAAGCGAGACTTTTCTGGTGGCTGCAACTGCGTTAAATCCATTTTTCACAGTGTTATAATTATCCAATTGAATTGAAAGTTGGTCACATATACTCGAACCATTATACTTAATACCTAAACTCGGTTTAAAAGCAATTGTGTAACAGGTTTTGGTGTTTTGGGGCAAAAACATGAATTTTGAGAATTATTGTAGCGTCCACTTTTTATAGTGATATTGATATATAATTAAATTGAAACTTGGCTAAGTTACTGATATCTTGCTGTATGTACAGTATTTTGTCATATTAATTTCTGTTTTGACATGAATGTTATTGACAAAGCAAGAAAGTTGAGACATAAAATTACGAGTATTTGTTTTCCATTGAAGGAAGATATACTGTACACATTTTTGTTCACAAAAACAAATCTCTACTTTTTAAATGGATTACTCCATGAACTTTAACTTGTATGCTTTTACAGTTTACGATTGATACAGTCTGTGACTAACAGTTTCAAGCACTGGTCTAAGACAAGAAAAATCCAGTGTTTATCAATACAAATATAATGAAATTCCAGGGCTTTCCACTAGACCAAACCAAAATTTACTAGTCTTGGGCATAGGACTAGTGGCTAGCATCGTAGACTGATTGATATATGGTTATTTTTAGAATGAGGAAAGGGTGAAAGAGGAGGAGGAAGCTGAAGACCTAGAAGGAAGATCTCTGTTGGACACAAATGGACATGGGGCGGAGATTGATGGAGTAAGGCTTTCACTACCTTTTGATGAAAAATATGGTGTTTTGGCTAACCTGATTAAAACTAGAACTTTGCATCACTCCCATCTACCGATCATTGTTGCATGGACCTAAAATGTAGATCTAGACCTTACACCACATCCACTAAGGAAAGAAATTTGACTCTTCAATCATTTACTTTGTAAATTGGTTAATCGTATTTTGCAAAAGTGTTCAACTCATTCACCCTTAAAATTTCATGATGAATTGTTCAAACCTTTGTCTTATGGGGTGAAGGAGTAATATTTGACAATTATATTTGTAGGATGTTGAGCCAGGGGAGGATCCAGAACTGTTTTCATTACTGAACAGCTTTTTAGACGAGAAAAACGGAGTCCAAGAACAGGTAAGATAGTTTTGTACAACATTGATAACTGAATATATAATATTTATATTATAATTATGTAGGAGTATTGGAACTTACTATGTAGAATCTTGGTTAGACAGAACTTTGCAGAGGTTCTGGCCCGCATTCACCTGGATCAAAGGCTGGTGAGCTAATGCCATGGCGCAGCATCCGTCGTCTTTTGCCTCAAATTACTACTACCTCACAGGGTGTTCATTACATATTAGAGTAACTGGCTTCATAGAAATAGTAGGTGGCACCATGCGTGCCACCGTCACGCAGCCAAAAGCGACGCCAGAGGCGTCGCAGGGGGAGAGTATGAGAGGGGGCCTTCCCCCTCATTAGGGCGGGTATGGGGGGTCTCCCCCAGGAAAATTTTGAAAGCTAGGAGGCCAGATATGGGTTTCCCCACTATCTTACAGTAGTTCTAGGAAATAATTTAGTGATAAAAAAACACTTTTTGTATGTATCATACAAGCAAAAAAGTAAAGTGCATTTTTTATTACTAAATTATAAAGTGTTGTAAAACTTCTGAGTGTACCAACTGGTATTGTTGTTTTATTTAGAAGTTTTGTGAAGAATTATTGATGCCGGTTCAGTCATGTCTTACGTCATTTTTAATAGTTGTGTAAGTGTATGGAAAATAAAACAAATTCAACATGATGTTTAGGAACAAATTTTAATTTTCTTTTTTAATGTAAAAAGAATTCACTGGTCACAGTGCAGCAGCAGCCTTGTCACTCAAATTCAGATTCTGATTCACCACTGAGCCATCACTTTCACTGTCATCTTGAAGACCCAATTTTTCAGCTGCTGCATTAATCTGTTCATACACTGTGGCCGAAGATTCTTGGAGAGCACATTCATCATCTGCAATATCTTCTGGTACCACGCTGTACATGTCTGCTTGTACAGGAGTCCTCAAAGTCAATCAATAATTACAGTATATTCAGACAGTGAAATAACAATCTGATTTATTAAGCGGACAATATAATCCAATAGCTCGTGATTCATATTCAAGCAGCATTTCATGGCTAGCCATGGCCACAAGATTTACTTGCTAATCATTTCAATTCTTCTATATGATAACATCCTACTTTATAAATAGTTTGTAATTTGCTTAGTTCTCACAAGTTCATTTATCAAGCATAGCATTTATCATCTACATTTAACATTTCAAGGGGGGAGGGGGGGGGGGGGGGGTCAAGTGACTCTGAACTGAGAAATCTAGAATAAGGAGAACTTGGGACAAACTTCACATATCCTACACCATATGTTTCACTCTTTTCTAAATCACCATTAATTGTAAATAATAAACACAAAAGAAAAGAAAACAAAACAAAAATTACCTTGAGGTCCCCTTGAAGGTCACAGTTCCAAAACACGTAACTGAAAATGAACAACTTAAAAAACGCAAATTAAAGAAAAAAAATATATAAAACACAAAATACATGTTTATAGGTTGTGATTTTAATTCTTTATTGTGTGTGAAACTTCGTAGCAAGAATCAAAGTAATGTAATTCATCACGCCGATTCTGTGTCAGTAACGTGTGAACCAACTACATGTCAATCACAATGATAATCATCCATCATCACTCTTCAGAGGATCGCACTCTGTAGTTAATAATTCGGTTATACTGTACCGTTGTTCGATTATGGACAGTGAGAATGCATCTAAATAACATACCCTTTTGCTTTTTCCTTGAAGAGATCTAGACTTCAAAGAAGTCGTTTAGAACCGAAAGCATGTGCTTATAGCTCATGGTCAGACGTTTTCATCGCAGCGCGAAAAAGCATCACAACACAATACCTAGATCAACATCGTTCGTTGTCGTGAAGAAGCTTCTTGTTTTCTTCGACGGTGTTTTGACAGCATGGGAAAATGAACGATGAGTAATAATCGTTGAATATTATATGAATAAGGTTGTGTTTTATTTGTTTCCCAAAGTCAGAATACATATCACAATATTTTAATTTGTAACTAGACATCTGAAAGTAGCCGGCGCCGGGAGCAAAGTAGCCGGTGAAATGTGCCGGTCGCCGGCTTATTTTGAACACCCTGACAGTCCTGGTAGTAAAAAAGTCCTGATTGGACCAAATTTGGTCAGAAACATCCTAAGGGGAACAGATTTTGCATAAATGGTGATTGACCCCTAAGGGGCCAGGGCTTTTTCTGGGGTCTCTCAGGGGCTGATATATGGCCCCATTCCCAATCAGAGTTGGGCTTCAATTTTCTCAATTTCAGGTTTTTTTCCCCCAATCAATTAACTATGCTAATTAACACAAATTTTCTAATAGTTTGGTGAAAATGTAGAAAGAAAAACGTGCTAACTACTGCAAACATGAGACAAAATCGATATATTTCTTGCAATTTTGTATTTTAAAGGCCCAATATACATAACTTTTGGCAAAACTTGAAGTGAAAATTAAGCCTAATAACTTTTTATATCTATAGATTTAGCTAAAATTAACTAATATCAGCAATATCCAAGATGAATTCTTGCGCGGTTACCGGAACAGCGGCAGTTGAAACTCGGTATTTGTAAACACGCATCATTTTTGAACTGTCTTCTATCTTCGGTTTGTTGTTGAAGTGGGCCCCACCTTAATCTTTTTCAATTCTTTTGGATTTTTCTGTCAAGAGTTTCTTATTAGTTACCGCTCAGGTTTACTTCGTTTTAGGCTTACTTTTGCATAGTTATCAACTGGATTTTTTTTAGAATTTTTCAGAATCACGAAAAATTTCCTGAAAACTATTTTTGCTACTGTATGTTGGTGATACATTATGTATTGTAAATACCTTCTGAGGCCCTCTGACAAAATAATACCAACATACAAAATACTGAAAATGTTTGGAAACGTGTAGTTCTGATTGCAGTGAGAGCCGTGCAGATTTTGGCGTCATTTTTGTTTGTAATGAGTTCCATATGAGGGGAGATAACTCCGATGATAAAGGGAGAGTAATGAATGAAATGAATACTATGTAATGTGAGACTTACATTTCATACTCTTATGTAAATAAAACCAACATCACCAAACAAAAAGAAGTTTTTTTCAGAAATACAAAACTTTTGGGTTTTAACTGCCTTCATTATGTTCTAGGGTGCTGGATTGGACCATACTTACAAAGCCAAGAAAGACGGAATGGACTCCCACAAACTGACGCATCAACAGAAAGTAGAATTAGGCCTCGAGTCAGAAAGGGTACGTAATTGCTGTTATTTGGTATAACTCGCTTATTTTTGATATATTTTGTCTATAGAAATTTACTTTTGAAGTTTCATACTTTGACAGAATAGATCTTGCACAGAAGACTACTAATGTTTTCAGGTTTTGCAATACTTAAGAATAGGTGACCATACATGTAGGAATCCATTATCTTAAGACCTCTGATTTGCAAGTCTCTCACTAAAAATATCTAACATTTAGTAGGATATCAAGATTTTCACCACATTATACAATTCTCTGAAGAGATCAACATGTGTAAAAAGTGCAATGACATCCCATGAACAGTGAACAGAACAACTTTGTGTTCAAAGTGTCTGTCGCAATCACAATGTTAGTGTCTGGAGGATATACTTGTGTACCAGTGCCTACCCAATGCTGCCTATTTCGAACCCCCGCCAAGGCATCAAAATCCAAGGTGAAGGGGAGCTATAGGCCAAACTGAATTCATAGCGGTCATACAGTACCACATATCTGCTCTGTGTTACTTCAGTTTACATAGCGGTCATACATACAGTACCACATATCTGCTCTGTGTTACTTCAGTTTACATAGCGGTCATACAGTACCACATATCTGCTCTGTGTTACTTCAGTTTACATAGCGGTCATACATACAGTACCACATATCTGCTCTGTGTTACTTCAGTTTACATAGCGGTCATACATACAGTACCACATATCTGCTCTGTGTTACTTCAGTTTACATAGCGGCCATACATACAGTACCACATATCTGCTCTGTGTTACTTCAGTTTACATAGCGGTCATACATACAGTACCACATATCTGCTCTGTGTTACTTCAGTTTACATAGCGGCCATACATACAGTACCACATATCTGCTCTGTGTTACTTCAGTTTACATAGCGGTCATACATACAGTACCACATATCTGCTCTGTGTTACTTCAGTTTACATAGCGGTCATACATACAGTACCACGTATATATCTGCTCTGTGTTCAGTTTACATAGCGGTCATACATACAGTATCACGTATCTGCTCTGTGTTACTTCAGTTTACATAGCGGTCATACATACAGTACCACGTATCTGCTCTTTGTTCAGTTTACATAGCGGTCATACATACAGTACCACGTATCTGCTCTGTGTTCAGTTTACATAGCGGTCATACAGTACCACATATCTGCTCTGTGTTTCTTCAGTTTACATAGCGGTCATACATACAGTACCACATATCTGCTCTGTGTTCAGTTTACATAGCGGTCATACAGTACCACATATCTGCTCTGTGTTACTTCAGTTTACATAGCGGTCATACATACAGTACCACGTATATATCTGCTCTGTGTTCAGTTTACATAGCGGTCATACATACAGTATCACGTATCTGCTCTGTGTTACTTCAGTTTACATAGCGGTCATACATACAGTACCACGTATCTGCTCTTTGTTCAGTTTACATAGCGGTCATACATACAGTACCACATATCTGCTCTGTGTTCAGTTTACATAGCGGTCATACAGTACCACATATCTGCTCTGTGTTACTTCAGTTTACATAGCGGTCATACATACAGTATCACGTATCTGCTCTGTGTTACTTCAGTTTACATAGCGGTCATACATACAGTACCACGTATCTGCTCTTTGTTCAGTTTACATAGCGGTCATACATACAGTACCACGTATCTGCTCTGTGTTACTTTCAGTTTACATAGCGTTCATACATACAGTACCACGTATCTGCTCTGTGTTCAGTTTACATAGCGGTCATACATACAGTACCACATATCTGCTCTGTGTTCAGTTTACATAGCGGTCATACATACAGTACCACATATATATCTGCTCTGTGTTCAGTTTACATAGCGGTCATACATACAGTACCACATATCTGCTCTGTGTTACTTTCAGTTTACATAGCGTTCATACATACAGTACCACGTATCTGCTCTGTGTTCAGTTTACATAGCGGTCATACATACAGTACCACATATCTGCTCTGTGTTCAGTTTACATAGCGGTCATACATACAGTACCACATATATATCTGCTCTGTGTTCAGTTTACATAGCGGCCATACATACAGTACCACATATCTGCTCTGTGTTACTTCAGTTTACATAGCGGTCATACATACAGTACCACATATCTGCTCTGTGTTACTTCAGTTTACATAGCGGTCATACATACAGTACCACATATCTGCTCTGTGTTACTTCAGTTTACATAGCGGTCATACATCCAGTACCACGTATCTGCTCTGTTGGTGGCACAGAGGCCAGATATAACTGTGGTCACTCATCATAGTTATTAACCTGTTTTGTTACCTTTGTCAATCCAAATCTTGACCTTTTTAATAGTATATACAGTGTACAGAGATGCTGTCTTCAATGACCTAGGCTGTCGGACTTATAGGACCAAATCATGCACACTGTGGCATGCATTGTTGAATTGTACATGTGATTTGTATCATACTTTTAAATTGATACAGTAATAAATATATCTAGAGAAAAATGATGAAAGTCCTTGTACATTAACATATTTTTTTGACAGTACTTTGATTTTATTTCCATTTTTGTTTTTCTCCAGGATGGCGAGACAAAGAGAAATTTTCTCACCAACACAAATATTCTCTGGCCCCAAGGCATCATACCCTATCAGATCAGCAGTGGTTTCTGTGAGTAAACTGTTATCAATGTTCATATACATACAATATAGGATGGTGTTAAGTACTTCTAAAAAGTTTCTCCTACTTTCTTCAGACACATACTGTCTTTTCAAAACTTTGTATGTAATCCAGGCATCATTTCTTCCAACTAAGCGGTCAGTTTTGAGGAATACAGTTTTCATTTGTTCATGTGTACATTTTTAGATTACCTGAGGTTTCACCCGAGTCTTGGTGATCTATTATCATTTGTCCATTGTCCGTATATATATATGTAAGCACTATATATTTTCAACTTCTTAAAAACCCCTAACCAATTGGGACCTTCCCTGGCCAAATATGCACAGAAATTGTGATGTACTACTGTAAACTGTATTTTCGCGGCGACTTTATTTCGCGTTTTCATATAAAACAAGTATTTCATGGTGATTTACTTTCACGATAAATATGGTTATAAATCCCATGTACAGTACAATACACCTACAGTTGGCAACTTGGCGTACCTCTGATTGAAAGTATTTTGCAGTGATTAATTTTCTCAAATTTTAATCAACCGCAAAATACCGAAAATTAATCGCACATGAAAATTAGTAGGTTTACAGTAGGCACACCAGGGGCCTCATGGAGGGACCCAAAGGGGTCAGATTAGTAAAAAAAAATTAAAAGAATCTTCAAACTTAGATATTACTTAAATCATATAAAGGTGCTTTATCAAAAGTGTGAATTTCATACTCCCAAGACTTCAGGCTTCCCCCTGGGGAGGAGATAAATGTTGTCAAAGTTTACGCAAGAACTTTTGGGTAAATTAAGGGACCTTTTCCCGGACTTTCATCAGTTGCGTGAAGTTTGTAGAGAGGTAATTAATGCCCAGAAATACCTGAAACCAAAGTCAAATTTTGTTTGTTTTTAGCCCACCATCATCAGATGTGGGCTATTCAAATTGCCCTGCGTCTGTCATCCATCCCTCATGCGTCTTTCCTTAAACAATTCTTATCACTATTTCTTGAAGTACTGAATGGATCTTTCTCAAATTACATATGTAGGTTCACTTTAATTTTGGGACTGATCAGAAAAAGAAAATGGCTGAAAGGCGGCCATCTTGTATTTTGACATTGAAATTCTTATCGCTTTATGAAAAGTACTGAATGGATCTTATCCAAATTTCATATGTACTGTAGGTTCCCCTTGGTGCTGAGTTGTGCCCTTTTGATATTGGGACTGTTTGGAAAAACAAAATGGCTGAAAGGCGTCCATCTTTGATTTTGCCATTGAAAGGTTATCGTTATTTCTTGAACCTGATGGATCTTACTCAAACTTCATACCATAATTTCTCGCATATAGTGTGCACTTGCGTATAGTGCCCAGGTACTTTTTGGGTCCAAAAATGAAGCCAAAAAATCTTGGAAAATTTTTATTTTTTTTTGAAAAACGTCAAGCCACAATGATAGCACCAACCAGGTAAGTCAGGTAATTAAACAAACACCTTTGAATATGAACAACACAATGCCTCTTAAATTAGGCTTGACATTGATTGACACCTCGCGCAAGTTACAGTGAAGATCTGTTGACACCAGCGAAGGCGCAGCTAGGCCTAATACAGATAATTGAAATAAAGGATGTTTTCACGGCAATATCTTTCATAAATTATTCAATCAAATCTTACATAAAACTTAATCTTCCATGTTTTCTATAAAATAAACAATTTGGGAGTCTCTGTGCATCTAGACATCGAGAGTCGGCAGTGTACTGGGTTGAAGGGTGTACTAAAAGCAGTCACTCAATCATGTCCGACGAGGACCGCATACAGCCAAATTTTGTTGGACATAAAAAAGCAAACCATTTGTGATTTCAGCATTTTTTCTTTTGAAAAGAAAACATGGATATGTATTGGACTGATTTGAGTCCATAGATTATTTTCCAAACTCTAACTGTTATCGGTACCAGTTCAACTCGCATGTTTGCGACTTTGTTGGTTACTGCCGCGGATTAATATTACGCGACCAATACACAAACTGGTGAACTTCCTATGTCATTCTTGACACATTTGTTCTATCAGGATTGAATTGTCCAGCATGATTTTACACAAGAAAGGCATTTTTAACATCGGTGTGCTAACAACGATCTACAATGTAATTCTTCGGTATATTTCACCATATGCCTTGTGATAATGTAGCGTCAATACAATCTCGACCTGAACGTTCAGGCTACTTTCCACGAGTTTATTTATCGGATCCTATCGTATTGTATGGCTTTTATAATTGCAACTTTTCGTGCTTGTAAAAAGCAAATTGGGAATTATTTAACAAAATATCAACTGTTAACTACCGCGAGGATATTTAAAGTCATTCTGAAAATCTCCGAAAAATTAACGTTAAGTAAAGGTTTTTGCTTGTTCTTGTGTATAGTGCGCATCCCTTTCTTGACACTTTCGATTTTCCCTAAAAAAGTGCGCACTATACGTGAGAAATTACGTTAAGTATGTTCCCCTTGGTGCCTAGTTGTGCCCTTTTGATTTTTGGACTGATCTGCAGGACAAAATGGCTGAAAGGTGGCCATCTTGGATTTTGCCATTGGAAGCTTGTTATCGTTATTTCTTCAGAAGTACTTGATTGATCTTACTCAAATTTCATATGTAGAGTTCCCTTGGTGCTTACTTGTGCCCTTTTGATGTCAGAACTGATCAGAAAAACAAAATGGCTGAAAGGTGACCATCTTGGATTTTGACATTGGAAACTTGTTATCGCTATTTCTTAAAGGACTTGATGGATCCGACTCAAATTTCATATTTACTCCTACCCCTTGGCCCCTAGTTGTGCCCTTTTAATTTTTGGTATGAATGACAAAACAAAATGGCCAAAAGGCGGCCATCTTAGATTTTTCCGCTGAAAGCTTGTTATCACTATTTCTTGAAGTACTAACTCAGAATAGATCTTGCTCAAATTTCATATAGTTTCCCCTTAGTGCCTTGTTTTGCTTTATCAATTTTGGGTCTGATCTGAAAAACAAAATGGCTGAAAGGTGACCATCTTGGATTTTGAAATGAAAGTTTGCTATCGCTATTTCAGGAAGTATTTGATGGATCTTATTCACATTTCATATGTTGATGCCTAATTGTGCCCTATTGTTTTTGGGTCTGATTGGAAAAACAAAATGGCTGAATGGCGGCCAGCTTGGATTTTACCATTTAAAAAAGCATGTTATCACTATTTCTTGAAGTACTTATCGATGTTTCTCAAATTCCATATGTCCTCTCGTTTAAGAAATACAAGATGGATTTGAAATTTGGAACTGATCAGAAAAACAAAACTCCTGACAAGAGACCAACTATTTAATTTTCAAGAGAAAATTCATAGAACTATATAAGATTAGATACATCTAAGATTCATTTCTAAGAATGAATGAAAAATCATCAATGGTGGGTGCTGGGATCTCTCGTTTATTACTTAATACTAATGAAATTTTCTTTTGACATCGTGAAGCAAAATCGGTCAGAATCAAGAATTAGTTGACTAGGACTGAATGTCGAGTTCAATAGGATCAAAAGCCAAGGTCGAAGGACTTTTTGGTTTTGCCTGTTTTTGGCCCAAATCTGTCTGTTTTGAACTTTCTTTATTGAACTCTCAAATCATTTGTTTCAAATATAGACTTCATCCCTCATGCAATTGTAATATCTATTTGTTGTTTGTGCTATGGTTTCCATGCTTACCATCCCGAATATGCATAGATCATGGAAAGGTAAATAATTGGTTTCACTGATATTGGATTCAGTTGAAACTTGGTAGTTACTAGTATTATCATACTAAAGACCTTACTGAAATTTGGAGGAAATTTATTTGCAGGTTTTGCTGTTTTGGGACAAAAACATGGGTATTTTGAGAATTTACATGCCATCCACTTTTTATAGTGTTATTGATATGTAATTAAATCGAAAATTGGCCAAGTTACTGATACCATATTGCTGTATGTATTTTGTCATACTGATTTTACCGTTGGAACTTAAACATTATCGGCAAAGTGGGAAAGGCGAGACATATAATTACATGTTATTCTTGTTTACATAGCAACCATTGAGCGCATTCTTAACAAACTTTGTATTTCTCTTAAAGAGGTGGTACAAGTGCCCACATATTCTCATTTGATATGAAGTTTGTTCAAGAATGCGCTCAAGTTTCTAATAGTAAAACTATCCGAAATTGACTAAATGGTCAAATTTCCCTAACTTATGAAAATTTGAGATGGTTGTCCATGACAACCAAAGTTGAAACAACAAATATTTATGTTCAAGTTTTATCACGGATGTAATTCCATATTTGAAATATATTGATTTGAGACTTTGATAATCTGTTTCAAAATTTCATGATTTGGGCTTACAAAAGGCCCAAACCATACATATAGTCCTTCCATAGTTTTTCACAGTAACATTTTGTTATCCAACTATGAAGCAAAGTTAGTTGGGAGTCCACTGACAAAAAAGTAAATGTTGCCAAGTCAACAGACAAAGTCAGGTCAGCAAGTCGAGGTCGCATGCCATAGCTTTTCACTAGTGAACATTTTTATATTATGAGGCAAAATTTGTCAGAATTAAAACAAGGATTTAACTGAAAGAGATCAATGTCACTGATTTAGAAAGAAATTTTTGAAACTTTTCAGATTTGAGAAGTCAATTGAACAAAGATCAAAGTCAGAGTTTGATTGCTAGGTTTAAAGATCAATTGATGATTTTGTTCAAGGCCCTTGCTGACCTGTTAGTGTTTTAGTTCAAACATGGTTAAGGTTAATGATAATTTTGGTGCAAGGACACTACAAACACATTATGGGTGTTAGTGCATGTGACCTGTGACCGTTAATTCCCATGGGCCTCTTTGTTTCAGCATCTTCTGAAAGAAGTACTATTGAAGCAGCAATAGCAGAAATGGCAGCCAAGACCTGTGTCAAGTTTCAGCCAAAGACCACGAATCATGCAACTCAACTTGGACATAGTTCTTTCATCAACTTTTTCAGTGAAAGGTTGGTAGACCATTTGATAGGTTTTTGGTAGTGATATGCTGATTAATGTAAATTGATTATTAGTTGGAAATGCATTTTTTATAATTTTTAGCCCGCCATCGTTTGTCGTTGGTCTGTTAACAATTCTCATCACTTTCTCTGAAGTATCAGATGGATTATTCTGAAACTTCATATGTAGATTCCCTTTGGTCCCTAGTTGTACATTGTCCCAACAGGTGGCCATCTTAGAAGTTTTTTTGTTCACCTGCCTAAAGGACAAGTGAGCTTGTGTATATATGGTACAATTTGTAAATCAATCTTTTTCTATAAATCCCTCCTACTGATAACCACTGGTGTCAGAATCGAGCCACATCGTCGACATACGCCACTGACAGTGTCTGAAATACAACACATCTGTTAACATTACGCAAGTAATTCTGTGTCAGACATCCGTTGATTTTATCGTTTTTACCGCCAGTGAAAATTGATTTAACTTTCCGCCATATGTATGCAGCATGGCAATGAACTTCGATCAACCATGCCTTGATTGGGACGCAAAGGACACGTATAGCGAGTTCCAAAGATTCCAACAACACGTTAGTTTTGTGTTTAAAGGTCCACAAGCGTAAGCAAAAGACCGGGCTGGATGGATTGGCAAGCAAGGCAGAGAAGTTTACAAAACGCTAACATGGGCAGTCATTAGGTTAAGGGGAAAACTAATTTGTATAAATAAGAGTCTGACCCCCCCCCCCTGGGCCTGAGGAGAGGGGCGCAATAGGAGAAGGATTTATTTCTTATTTCATATTTTGATGAAACATCCTTGGGTGAAGGGGGATAACAATTTTGGATAAATGGTAGGTTTGATTCCAAAGGGGCTGTTTGTGTAAGATGAGAGTTTTATGTAAGTTTGGTCGATGTATATGCAGCTACAGAGTAGGCCTACTTCAAAGTTAACAAACTCCGATACTCATCTGCATTAAGATACAAAGTAATTAAATTAACACATTTAATTAAGTGATATTGGACATAATTTTTATGTGTAAAAGTATCCCTTTGGAAGTTAAAAGGGCAATTTAGTCAATCTTAAAATTTTTCAATTCAAATAGAATGGAATATACATTTATGAAGACGCAAGAGTCTGTGTTTGATA
Organism: Mimachlamys varia; assembly: GCA_947623455.1. Taxonomy (NCBI): domain Eukaryota; kingdom Metazoa; phylum Mollusca; class Bivalvia; order Pectinida; family Pectinidae; genus Mimachlamys; species Mimachlamys varia. The sequence continues at coordinate 35,842,541 of OX392540.1, forward strand.
ATTAGATATACAACACTGTCATGTAATGTTAATTGCAGTCAGTTTAACAATTAGGAAAGCCCAATACATGTAATAAAAAATAACTGCAACCCCTGGTGTGAGCATGTGTACAGTGTGTTGTAATAAACAAACATGGTATAGAGTGGTGGGTCAAGGTGACACAGAAGTTTGATTTCACATGTACTTCTTTCCAGGGTTGATTAATTGATTGATTTGTATAAATGCGAGCCTAGCCCCCCCCCCCCCCCCCCCCCCCCCTGTAAAATCCTTCGGTAGGAATGAAGAAAAAACAATCCAATATTTGGGCTGAACTTTAGTATAGAGTTTGGTCCCAAGGGGCCTGAGAGGTAGGGCCCAAAAAAGGGAAATATGGCAATTTATGTAAAATCTTGCCTCTGTAGGAATAAAAGGATTTGTTCCTTAAGGTTTTTTTTTATTCCATATTTGGTCTGAACATGCTTGGGTGAAAGCTAAGGGATTTGGTTTTGCATAAATGTTATGTCTAACCTCCAAGGGGCCTGAGGGATTGGGTTAAATAGGGAAATAAAGCTAATTCTTAAAAATCCTGTTCCCTAGGAACAAAAGGATTTGTTCCATATTTAGTCTGAACCATCCTAATGGATGAAGAGAAACAAATTTTATAAAAAAAAATAACCCCATAAAATGATTTTTAATTGAAATAATGTTATTTATATATTGAAACATCTTTTTATATTATGTTACATTGAATAGTTTAGTTGGTTTTGGAGATTGGAAACCCACTAGATTTAGTTGAAAGATCTATTTCTCTCAATACATACTTAATGTTATATCATGTTTTTGTCTGACAAAATGCAACATGATATATAGAAGATTGCACTGTACCTAACAAGTTGTCGAATATTTAACACTTAAGATATGACGTTTGATTTCATTGGTCTCTTTAAATATCTACTTGTGTACCCGAGTAAAAAAAATGAATTTGATAATTGACAAAGCGGGACAGGCGACGCATAACATAATTACATGTAATTCTTGTGTATAAACAGTCAGACACCCCCCCCCTCCCACACACACACAAAAGCACAAAAGGTATATAGCAAATTCTTGGAAAACTTTTCTCTGTATACATGTAAATGAAAGGATGTGATCAAAATTTGATCTGAAGCATCCTTGGGTGAATGTGGATTCAAATGTGTGTAACAGTAGCACTAAACCCCCACCCCACCCCACTTATCGGGGGGGGGGGGGTGAGGGGGTACGTAGGGCCTTAAAGGGGAATTCAGTTAATTCTGAAATCCTGCTAAGTGACTTGACAGGACAGAGTTTTCCATGTTTATATAAAACTCTATGCGAGTAGCAATACACCAGGGCCTCTTGGTAGAGTTATACCCCCTCGGTAGATTGTTCTGTTCTCTTGCAAAGTACTACATTCATTTTGTAGATTGACCATTATCAAATGTCATGTGTAGGTTGCCCTTGATCCCTATAGTTATTAGAGCTGTGTATCGCAAGAGACTTAATTGGCAATACGATACGTATTGCGATACATTAGGGCCACGATACGATACTTCTCACGATAAATGAGAAACCAACAAACAGTCTGACAATGAACATTCTATTGCCAGTTGAACTTCTATACCTACAAGTCACATTTAAAAGTTACTTCAGATCTGTAGTGTTTTCTGTGGAAATGATACGACGGGCAAATCAACACGTGAAACAGTTTTCTATTTTGTTTATTTTGTTTTCAACTGATTTTAAGTTTATATTTGCGTCTGTGATCAAATTCGCACGTGTACAGTCAGATTTGATTGTTTGAAACATAGACTTTAACTTAATTTTAGCCTGTTTAGATACTGCAGAGGCCGTAAATGAAGCGCTGAACTGAGATTTAACATTAACATGCATTGATGTCAATGTCGTAGCAATTTTGTTGTGGTGTTGTGAATATGTTGTCTTCGTTGTATTCCCGTAATACTTGAGCCCAAATGCAACCCCACTTTCACTACAATTAATACATGGACGTTTCATCGGTATCGCATAAACCACTCTATTTTGGCTGATCAAGTTTCAAATAAATCCAATGAGTGGCTTTGAAAGTCGCTAGAGTAGCAACATGTTTCTGTTCAACCCTTTTTACTACTTGTTGGCCATGATGGTTACGTGATGGTGCAAGGGAGATAACTCATTTCAGGTATCACGATACCAAACAAAGCCAAATGATGCATCAATGCACTGTCCCACGATTTGATACATCGATGCATCGTTACACCTCTAATAGTTGTCTCATTTTCGGCCTGATCAGAAAAACTATGGCTGACAGGCAGCCAGCTTGGATTTTGAGAGTTTATTGCTATTTTTTGACAGGTACTGGATGCGTCCTAAAATATTTCACATGAAGGTTCCCTTTAGTCTCTCCTTCAGTTATACACTGTCCCTTTTATATACTGATACAGTAAGCAATCGTGAAATAAATTATTTTGAAGTTATTAAACATAGAACCATTTCATTTCAGCGGTTGTTGGTCTTATGTCGGGAGAGTGTTTGGTGGCCAGCAGGATATAAGCTTGCAGAGTCCCGGTTGTGTATCAGTAAGTATAAATGTAGAAGGATACTACTACTACTGCTACTAGATAATCATAAATAATCATAGAATAAAAATTGAGAAATTGCGGCCTTTTGGGGGAAACTGGTAGCATTATGTCAACAAAAACATATTGCCAGAAAGATAAATGAACGAGGATATTCATTGAAATTTGATTTCAAGTGTTTATAGCATACAGAGAGCAGTAATATTGATAAGAAGTTTCTCGCATTCCATGAACATGATTTTCAATGTTCAATTGCAGTTGCAAATTAAGCCATCATCATGTAAAATTACATGTGAAGTGTTTTAGTATTATTATTTACAGACATGTAAATGAATTAATTGATTCGGTTGGTATATCATCATTATTTAAAGGTCACATTCTAGACAAAAATGAATTGCATTCAAATTCTCAATAAAACAGGTAATGAAACGCTTGTGCTACAATTACTACAATTCAAATAAATTTAATCCCAAGTAATGTCGGTGCCGATTAGAATTATTTCACAAGGTCAAATATCCATTTGTCCATAGGAATCAAAACTTTTTATCTGTGAAATAATAACTTGCAAAAAAACACGACATCTAGGTAAATATACAATGAAACGTTTTACACTAGCTGGCTACATTCAGTGGCTTGGAAGATTTATATCTGAAAAAAAAAAAAAATTAAAACAATCTACTGTATTCACCGTAATTAGCGCCCTTCACATCTATCGATCCTCCACGAATGTATTGAAATTGAATTGGCGCCCCTACTTCTTAGCATGCCAAAGCTTAATTTTTCCATATTACAGTTCAGTATACCTGCTATATGCGCTTGTTTACCATAAAAAAACCCCCACAAATATCGGTATTCGTAATACACAATGTCCGAAATTGATGACAAAATCGCATCATACTACATCCATTTTGGTCCCAAAACATTGTATTTAATGACTTTACAGTGTTCGAATGTAAAGGTGGTCTGATGGCCCAATTAAGGCTATAGAAAACCTGGTCAGTCATGTAAAACATGTGCGTGTTGGTCGGGTTGGCTATGCAACATTGGAGTCCTGAAATACAGCACAATTCCTGTAAACAACATTCCTATATTGTGTGACAAGCGTTCATATGAAACCAGAGCATACACTCAAAGTGGTTTTACCGAGAACAGCACATTATTGGCTTCAAACATTTCAACGAGTATGAACCGGAAGATTCCAGTGTTTGCATGACCCAATTATAAAAATAACATGCCACATATGTTACGATATTATGAGGGCGCCAAGCCAAATTCGACTACATGGAAGGCATCCATCTCCGCCACGGACAAAAATAAAACGAAAAGCATACAATGATCGGGCGTTTCAACTTATCACAAAGATGCTGAGAAGGCAGTCATAAATAAACGTGTACCAACTTGTCAGAGAGGGTCATTGCTATGAAATAACTGTCTTTAGCTCAACTAAAACATTTTTGTCATCAATGAAATAATTAAAAACATGAGATTGTATTATATTTTCGTCATATATTTATATTTTATTCAACTCTTACAACAACAAACATGTGCTTTCAACTGTGTGTACAAAAATGAAAATGGGTCTATGGAAAAAAGACTCCGGCCATGAGATTTCAGTTTTCTGTAGACCAATTGTCTATGGAATTTTCATATTCACTTTCCAACACTGTTTATAGAAGCAATTTTTGTTGAAGTTCTTTTTGTTATCCTATTAAGGTCACTCGGTCCCTTTGTCAATATCCATGGGAATTTCATGAACTTTCACTCAATTGTTCACTTAAATGTGTATTAAAAAACAAGTATTTGTGTTGTAATTGGCCAAAAAACTACAGAAATTGTTTTTGGTGAAAAACTGATTTCAGTGTTTTTCCTGTCTATATAACTGGGTACGCCAAACGACCCCATTCCCAATGCGTTTTAGTGTTTTTTTCCCCCAAAATCAACGAAAACATTTCCCAATTATTATGACTTTTCAAAATCCGGAAAAAAAGGACAGGCACATGATGTTATAATGAATAAAAAATCATTAAAAGAAATATCAGCGAGTCTGACTCGGACTTGACTCACCATGTAACTTCCAGTTCTTTGTTTTTAGCTCACCTGGACCGAAGGTCCGGTGAGCTTATGCCATGGCGCAGGGTCCGTCGTCCGTCCGTCGTCTGTCAACATTTGCTTCAAATCGCTACTAGTCAAAAAGTCCTGATTGGATTTTAACCAAATTTGGTCAGAAACATCCTTGGGCGAAGGGGAACAGATTTTGCATAAATGGTGACTCTGACCCCCAAAGGGCCAGAGGGGCGGGGCCCAATAGGGGAAATAGAGGTAATTCTTTAAATCTCTTCTTATCAAAAAGTCCTGGTTGGATTTCGACCAAATTTAGTCAGAAACATCCTTAGGGGAAGGGGAACAGATTTTGCATAAATGGTGACTCTGACCCCTCAGGGCCCAGAGGCACGGGGCCCAATAGGGGAAAAAGAAGTAATTCCTTTAAATCTCTTCTTGTCAAAAAGTCCTGATTGGATTTCGCCCAAATTTGGACAGAAACAACCTTGGGGGAAGGGGAACAAATTTTGCATAAATGGTGACTCTGACCCCAAAGGGGCCAGAGGGGCGGGGCCCCATAGGGAAAATAGAAGTAATTCCTTTAAACCTCTTGTCAAAAAGTCCTGATTGGATTTTAACCAAATTTGGTCAGAATCATCCTTGGGCGAAGGGGAACAGATTTTGCATAAATGGTGACTCTGACACCCAAGGGGCCAGAGGAGCGGGGCCCAACAGAGAAAATAGAGGTAATTCCTTTAAATCTCTTCTTGTCATAAAGTTATGAATAGATTTTGTCCAAATTTGGTCAGAAACATTGTTGGGCGAAGGGGAACAGATTTTGCATAAATGGTGACTCGGACCCCAAAGGGGCCAGAGGGGCGGGGCCCAATAGGGGAAATAGAGGTAATTCCTTTAAATCTCTTGTCATAAAGTTATGAATAGATTTTGTCCAAATTTGGTCAGAAACATTGTTGGGCGAAGGGGAACAGATTTTGCATAAATGGTGACTCAGACCCCTAAGGGCCCAAAGGCACAGGGCCCAATAGGGGAAATAGAGGTCATTCCATTAAATCTCTTCTTGTCATAAAGTTATGAATAGATTTTGTCCAAATTTGGTCAGAATCATCATTGGAGGAAGGGGAACAGATTTTGCATAAATGGTGACACTGACAGTCAAGGGGCCAGAGGGGCGGGGCCCCATAGGGGAAATAGAGGTAATTCCTTTAACTCTTTCGCGGCCGATCCCGCCTCTGTGCGTGATATTTACAACCCCCCTGCCGGCCCGATACCGCATACAGGCGGTCTAGCCATGCTCGTCGTAAATGGCCGATCCCGCATACAGGCGGGCTAAAACCTGTCGTTACGTTTGCTACGATTAGTTGAGAACAAACATTCCAAGGGAAATACCACGATTTCGTCCAATCAGAGGAGGTTTTACTGAACACGTTGGTAGGTTGTTTACTATGATTTGATTGGCTGATACACACAAAGAAAGGTTTTAACCTTCACCTTTGTTCATTCATAATGTAAACATGGCATCACAGACGGCGGTGTACTATCCAATATAACGATAGTCCTGGAGAAGAATTTGATGGGATTGATCGGAAAGATGTCAGGAAATTTGTACATCAGCATCAACAACTTATATAGAAATTACGGGATGATGATTTAAACTTTAAAAATCATTTCAAGCTCCGACAAATGCGACGAATCTGAGGATGAAGATTGGCCCTTCGAGATTCTAATGGCGCTAGCTGAGACTGTTTATACCGAGCATTTTACGATTTACTTCTTGATTATGAAGCTTATGACACATTAGATTAAAAAGAGAATGGAAAAGAAGTATTTGAAGACCATTTATAGCAGAATTTACAGGAAATACAGGCCTAGTAATTGTTATGTCGGCCGCGAAGTGAGAACACAATTTTCAGTCTGGAGTTTCGTTAACATCGTAGCGGATACCAATAAAAACAGAATTTTTCAAGACCACCTAAATTACCCAAAAAGTTTCCATAGACGCCTCGAAAAAACGCAATTATCCCCAAATAATATATACAAATAAAATATTTATTTATCGCAACAGAAATATTATAAAATTGATAAAGAATATACTTGTGTGTGTCTGTACTACAAGCAATATTACTGGAAGGGTTTGAATTCGTGTGATATTTTAACAATTTTGAATGTTTTTCTTGTGTTATATTACTTAAGTTTGTAAGTAGATAAAGTGCAGGTGTTCTTTTTATTGGATACCTATGAAAAATGTACTTATTTGTGGGTTTTTTTTTTGTTTATTTTCTCTGCTTTAGTTGTGTACTCAATATAACTTTTGAAAATTTTTTGATCATTTTATCTCAAATTACTTATTAATTATCCAATTTCAAAAATGAAAACACACACACAATGATAATAGTTTCTTCTGTCTTTTTTCTTTTTGCTGTAAATACAAAAACGTGATGAAAATCAACTTTATGAGTGTTTAAATTTGACTACCCAAGCTCTGACCACTGATCCGTGTAGATGGTCAATTAGGGCCTGGGGCACATGGCCCTAGCCAGCCTCAGGGGGTGCTGGGGCACTCCCCAGTAAACAGTGCTGGGGCTGAAAGAGTTAAATCTCTTCTTGTCATAAAGTTATGAATAGATTTTGTCCAAATTTGGTCAGAATCATCATTGGGGGAAGGGGAACAGATTTTGCATAAATGGTGACACTGACAGTCAAGGGGCCAGAGGGGCGGGGCCCAATAGGGAAAATAGAGGTAATTCCTTTGAATCTTCTGGTAAAAAAATCCTGATTGGATTTTGACCATATTTGGTCAGAAACATCCTTTGGGGAAGAGGAACAGATTTTGCATAAATGGAGACTTGGACGCCAAAGGGGCCAGAGGAGCGTGGCCCAATAGGGGAAATAGAGGTAATTCCTTTAAATCTCTTCTTGTCATATAGGGATTGAACGGCGTTTTTTAATTTTCATGCCGGTATGAATGCAAAGCGGTTACATCCATATTGCATGAAGCCCGCTAGGGCTTCATGGTCAATATGGATGTAACCGATTTGCATCCATACCGGCATGAAAATTAAAACAACGCCGTTCAATTCATATATTTAAATTTTTACTACTGAACAATTGTCTAATTGATTTTCTTATTTATCGAACAACTGGTTAATCAACTGCGTTTGTTATTGCGCCGTCCTTTAAACGAAAAAGGCGGCACAGCTATAATTTGGGTAAAATTGGCGCCAATAATCTAACGTAGTCATTTGAACGTTTGACGCGGGGGCCTTCTCTCTGTTATCCGAAGCGGAGCCGTAAGACTCCCATTGAACAAGACTAATATATTACGTCATAAGTAATTCACGTGAATGGATGTATTCATACTGTATTCATGATGTATTCATAGTCTAGTGTTTGTTGTTTTCAGTTGGTATGTTCATATAGAGAAGAAACAATCAGAATGTAAATATAAAGTTATGAATAGATTTTGTCCAAATTTGGTCAGAAACATTGTTGGGGGAAGGGGAACAGATTTTGCATCAATGGTGACACTGACACCCAAGGGGCCAGAGGGGCGGGGCCCAATAGCGAAAATAGAAGTAATTCCTTTAAATCTCTTGTCTTAAAGTTATGAATAGATTTGGTCCAAATTTGGTCAGAAACATTGTTGGGGGAAGGGGAACAAATTTTGCATAAATGGTGACTCTGACCCCTAAGGGGCCAGAGGGGCGTGGCCCAATAGCGGAAATAGAAGTAATTCCTTTAAATCTCTTCTTGTCATAAAGTTATGAATAGATTTTGTCCAAACTTTGTCAGAAACATCGTTGGGGGAAGGGGAACAGATTTTGCATAAATAGTGACACTGACACCGAAGGGGCCAGAGGGGCGGGGACCAATAGGGAAAATAGAGGTAATTCGTTTAAATCTCTTCTTGTCAAAAAGTTATGAATAGATTTTGTCCAAATTTGGGTCAGAAACATTGTTGGGGGAAGGGGAACAGATTTTGCATCAATGCATGGTGACACTGACACCCAAGTGGCCAGAGGGGCGGGGCCCAATAGCGAAAATAGAAGTTATTCCTTTAAATCTCTTCTTGTCTTAAAGTTATGAATAGATTTTGTCCAAATTTGGTCAGAAACATTGTTGGGGGAAGGGGAACAAATTTTGCATAAATGGTGACTCTGACCCCTAAGGGGCCATTTTGACGACTTTAGGGGTACAAGAGATTAATTCCAGGTGAGCGATGCAGGCCCATTGGGCCTCTTGTCATTGTTTACCATACCGTAAAGCTAAATGATACACTGTACACTGTAAAATTTGTTAGCATGGAACATTTGATGAGTGTGGTTGGATTTAAATTTTTCCCAATTTATTACCTGTTCGCGCTAATTTTTTTCCCAATTTGGCAAATTGAATTTTTCCCAAAATACCCAGGAAAAACACTATTTTCAGGGAAAACACCAGAAAGGGCAAAATCAACAACTAACATTTCTTTTTGATATATTACAATGTTATCTTTATATATACATATAAAACAGCAAAAAAGGCAAACCTTTAATGTTTCGTATAACTTTTATTCAACAAAACAAACACACATATATATACAATGTATATACATTGTATGCATGTTTTTCATCAACATTTTCAAATATCCAAAAATTGTGTGGATGAAAAACTGATTTTATAAAATCATGTTATGAAGAAATAATCCTTATTTAACAATGCATGAAAAAATCGAACCAAAAAACATTATTTCACTGAAAATTTGGAAAATAATCAGAATCATTGTTTTTTTTATTTCAGTTGCCTCCCCTTTCACTGCAACTGGACTTAATTGTAGGAGGTATAGATATTCCCATATCACATAAAACCAACTTCTAAAGTATCTAAATAGAACAGCCGACACAACACTACTATCAGACACTGAGTGTGGCACTTCCGGTTTGTCCGCTTCTCCTCCGTTGTGTATAACATTACCTTTCGAATACTAAGGCAAAGGTGCGGTGTAATTAACGTGTGGTCAAGAGCAACACTTGACTCGCTCATTAAATCACAATATACTTGTTTCGCCAGAGAAGTGTCCGCCTGCCATCGATCTTGTTGCCGCTCAATGTTTACATTGGATTGTGATCCGGTAAAATTATTCCCGTCTTTTTAAAGGTTATCCATTTAATTCATTGTAAGTAGTGAGATATTAGGTTTATCGCTTGCTTTTGCCTGATTAATTTTGTATAAACTGGCCTGGTATCAGATTACACAGAAAGTAGTTTATAACTAGTATTTATGGCATTTATTGAATAGTGATATCATCAGAACATTTTGCATTAAATATCGAATTAATATAAAACAATGTGTTTGTTTAATGGCGCAGTTGTAAAGAAAAGCGGACATATAGGTTGTTTTTGTGTCTACGTTTGTAATGGATGAGTGAGGGTGAGTGGGAAACTCACTTATGAAACTCACATCATGACATCATTGCACATGTAGATAAAAACACAAACGCGTGTAACCAGTTCCAAGTCCTTGTATTCACCCCCAAATATATCTTTTACATAAAGAGATTTTTGATAAATGGGAATAACTCCAATACATTGGAGTTACTGATTATCTCCCCTATACCATACGGTATTGTTAACACAACACGTTAACATCAGATCAGGTTAATATAATCGATAAATACTCAAACCAACTCAACCTTCTAGCTTTTACATAGATTCTATCAGACGCTTGCATCTTTGCCGGATTGCAAATTGCATGCTGATCAGTGTATGTACGGTGAATTTCTTACGCACGATAGCTATCAAATTTGATATCCGTCAAAGCGGCCATGTTTTTACCAAGAACGATAATCAATGGACCGAGTTTAGTCATGTGACTTTCATCACCACGTGACTTTATTTAGGGCACTTTTGAAAAACAAAATGGCGGCTAAATAGAAGTTTTCAATGACGGTAAGCGGGGTAAAGTGTTTAGTTGATCGAAAGAGGGATCACACCTTCAAATAAAACAAAAGGGGTGTTAGTAAAATTAGCAGAGATCACTGATTAACTGAATTTATCTTGTATTGAGAAATATGAATGCAATCCACAGTGCTCGTAATCAGGGTTTCTCTTTGCTGTTGGAAACGATCTGAACGTTACATTTTGCCAGATTGTTGCTTTTACGACTGACAGTTACACATCTAGGTACAACACACCATGACTTAGTTTAAGAGCCTGTATCTTTGTTTCGTCCATTTTTAACCTAAAGCAACTAAAAAATTGAATCGAATCCAGCTGCCGTTCGGTCGTCATTGCCGCCATTGTAAAGTGCCCTAAATTTCTCGCCGACACATGATCAAATCACCGATTTCTAACTCCACTTCAAAAGAGTTCTTGTATCTTGGAAACGGCGTATTGAATTGAAACTTGGCCACATTGTTCAAACCATCATACTTAATACTTTACCTCAATTTAAATGAAATGGTGTTAAGGTTTTGGTGTTTTGGGGCAAAAACATGGGAATTTTGAGAATTTGCGTTTAAGTCCACTTTTTATAGTGTGACTGATATTGGATTCAATTGAAACTTAGGGTAGTTACTAATATTATCATACTGAAGAGCTTACTGAAAATTTGAGGAAATTTTGGGGTAAAAACATGGGAATTTTGAGAATTTACATTAGTGTTATTGATATGTAATTAAATTGAAATTTGGCTATGTTAGATATAATCTTGCTGTATGTATTTTTTCATACTAATTTCTGCGTTGGGACATTATCAGCAAAGTGTATTGTAAAGGTAATAAAAAAATTGGGAATGCGCCGGAAAATTGGTCCGAAGGGTCAGGATGACCTATAGTCATCGTGCTTCGTCCGTCGTCGTCCGCCGTGCGCCGTGCGCCGTCAGTAAACTTTTCATTTCAAAATGCTTCTCCTCCTTCATTTCTTAATGGATCTCCACCAAATTTGGTGTGAAGCATCATTGGGGGAGGGCGATCAGATTTAATATAAATGAGGCTGATCGAACCCCTGGGGCCAGAGGGGCGGGGCCTCAAAAAGGGGACTTTGCTGAATTTTTACTTTAAATTCCTACTCCTCCTTAATACTTGAATGGATTGCATCCAAATTTGATGTGAAGCATCATTTGGGGAGGGCGATCAGATTTTATATAAATGAGGCTGATCCAACCCTTGGGGCCATAGGGGCGGGGCCTCAAAAAGGGGACTTTGCTGAATTTTTACTTTAAAATCCTACTCCTCCTTAATGCTTGAATGGATTGCATCCAAATTTGGTGTGAAACATCATTTGGGGAGGTCAATCAGATTTTATATAAATGAGGCTGATCCGACCCCTGGGGCCATAGGGGCGGGGCCTCAAAAAGGGGACTTTGCTGAATTTTTACTTTAAAATCCTACTCCTCCTTAATGCTTGAATGGATTGCATCCAAATTTGATGTGAAGCATCATTTGGGGAGGGCGATCAGATTTTATATAAATGAGGCTGATCCAACCCTTGGGGCCATAGGGGCGGGGCCTCCAAAAGGGGACTTTGCTGAATTTTTGCTTTAAAATCCTACTCCTCCTTAATGCTTGAATGGATTGCATCCAAATTTGATGTGAAGCATCATTTGGGGAGGGCGATCAGATTTTATATAAATGAGGCTGATCCAACCCTTGGGGCCAGAGGGGCGGGGCCCCAAATGGGGAACTTCGCTGATTTTTTGCTTTAAAATCCTATACTCCTTCTTAATGCTTGAATGGATTGCATCCAAATTTGGTGAGAAGAATCATTCGGGGAGGGCGATCAGATTTTTTATAAATGAGGCTGATCCGACCCCTGGGGCCAGAGGGGCAGGGCCCAAAAGGGGAACTTTGCTGAATTTTTGCTTTAAATTCCTACTCCTCCTTATTACTTGAATGGATTGCATCCAAATTTAGTGTGAAACATCATTTGGGGAGGGCGATCAGATTTTATATAAATGAGGCTAATCAGACCCCTGGGACCAAAGGGGCGGGGCCCCAAAAGGGGAACTTTGCTGAGTTTTTGCTTTAAAATCCTCCTCCTCCTTAATGCTTGAATCGATCAGCACCAAATTTAATGTGAAGCATCATTGGGGGAAGGTGATAAGATTTTAAGTGTTTGCAATTGTCAGATGACCGTTTAGGCCCATGGGCCTCTTGTTACTGGTTAGTCGCCCATTAGTCATCAAAACGTTTGAATAAAGGCAAATGCAAGCGTTGAAACGACCGTGATTTATCTACCAAAGAGACTATGGCACTTATTTCTGTACAAATAAGGAAAGAACATTGTCGGTGGTTTTTCGGAGGCCTACACCACAGCCGATCTCTACTACATGACAATAACCGGCAACATTGATCTGGTAGTTGTTCCCAGACAACCTGCCATCAGCCAACATGTCGGACGTTAGTTGGGTGTAGTAAAACGGGTCTCCCTATAGATACGCCATAGGATATTTTTGGCTCCATAGATATATGTATGTAGTATATCTTCAAAAGACATCATTTTATTCCTTGATCGAAGCCTAATTACTTTTAATATTTATAGATTAAGTTAAGATAACTGATTTCAGCAATATTCAAGATGAATTCTTGCGCAGGTACCGGTACAGCAGCAGTTGAAACCTGGTATTTGTAAACATACGTCCATTTTGAACTGTCTTCTAACTTCGGCTTGTTGTTGATGTGGGCCCCACCTGAATTATTTTCAGTTCTTTGGATTTTTCTGTCAAGACTTTCTCGTTGGTTACCGTTCGGGTTTACTTCGTTTTAGACTTATTTTTACATGGTTATTAAAGTGGATTTTTTTCAGAATTTTTTTGACCATCATTGACATGGACTTCAGGGAGTGTTACAATTTTGGAAATTGAAATACCTGTACTTATGAAATGCGTTTAGTATGCTAGTGATAACTGGTTTTATTTTTACAGAACAGCATTACGCTTCATGAGATGTGCCACGCGATCGGCCAGATGCATGAACAGTCGCGCTCTGATCGGGACAACTACGTTACCATGTTATGGAACAATATCCAGGGGGGAACAGGAAATAACAACATGGCCAAAGATACCACATTGGATAATAATGAATATGACCATGAATCTGTTTTACAATACAGTCTTTATGTAAGTACTGAATTACATTTTGTTTAAATTTTTTCTGTTATCCTGTGAATTTGTCCCCGATAGTGTTTCATGTGTAATTATATATATTTGTTCTGTTATCCACTGAATTTGTCCCCGATATAGTGTTTCATGTGTAGTTATACATATTGTTCTGTTATCCACTGAATTTGGCCCCCATATTAATTAAGTGTTTCATGTGTAATTATATATATTTGTTCTGTTATCCACTGAATTTGGCCCAGATATAGTGTTTCATGTGTAATTATACATATTTGTTCTGTTATCCACTGAATTTGGCCCAGATATAGTGTTTCATGTGTAGTTATACATATTGTTCTGTTATCCACTGAATTTGGCCCCCATATTAATTGTTTCATGTGTAATTATGCATGCATTTATGCCACTAGTTACACATGAAGCAGTATTTTCCCAAGTGTAAATTTGATTGGCTGTAAGTTTCAAATTTTTCTTATTGTCCCCCGCTTCCGGAGGAACGGGGGATATTGATTTGGGTTTGTCCGTCCGTCCGTCCGTCCGTCTGTCCGTCCCTCTGTCCGTCTGTCTGTCACACTTCGTTTCCGTGCTCTATCTTTTGAAGGAATAAACCGATTTTCATTAAACTTGGTCAGGATACTTATCATCCAAGTACCTCGGATGAGTTCGATTTTCGTGAAATTCCGCGCATATTTTATGGAGTTATCCCCCTTTTATCACCAAATATAGGCATCATGTACAAAATGCCATAACTCTTATGTTTTTTATTTAATTCACTTTAAATTCTGTAGAATATTATATAAGGTAATGATGTTTAACATATATTACGGGTTTGGATGTCGTATCTCAACTTTCTTTGGAATCCGACAGAGTTTTGTCCCTTTCATTGCCTCCCTCTGTCCGTCTGTCTGTCACACTTCGTTTCCGTGCTCTATCTTTTGAAGGAATAATCCGATTTTCATTAAACTTGGTCAGGATACTTATCATCCAAGTACCTCGGATGAGTTCGATTTTCGTGAAATTCCGCGCATATTTTATGGAGTTATCCCCCTTTTATCACCAAATATAGGCATCATGTACAAAATGCCATAACTCTTATGTTTTTTATTTAATTCACTTTAAATTCTGTAGAATATTATATAAGGTAATGATGTTTAACATATATTACGGGTTTGGATGTCGTATCTCAACTTTCTTTGGAATCCGACAGAGTTTTGTCCCTTTCATTGCCAAATGAAAGCATTATGTACAAAAAATTGCTTTCCGTGCTCTATCTTTTGAAGGAATAATTCGATTTTCATCAAACTTGTTGAGGATACTTATTATTCAAGTATCTCGAATGAGTTCGATTTTCGTGAAATTCCGCGCGTATTTTACGGAGTTATCCCCCTTTTTATCATGAAATATAGGCATCATGTACAAAATGCCAGAACTCTACGCACATGATGTTTCCCCCCAAGTGGCCCTGAAGCGGGGGACATAAATTCCACGAATTAGCTTGTTTGTGATGTCGTGCCCAGGACAATTAGATTTCATTGACCTCCACACTGCAGTAAATATTCTGTGTTTTACATTTCACTGGTGTATGGGTATTGATATGAATTATGAATAAGATTTTTTTTTACATTTCTTTGAAACCTCTTGAGCATGGCAATAGACTTTTTAGCCCACCATCATCAGATGGTCCCTTGTTGTGCATGGTCTAATTTTTGGACTGTTCCAAGGGAAAAATAAGGCCGCCACATGGCCATCTTGTTTGTTGACTATGAAAGTATATTGTTATTTTTTAAGAAATACAAGATGGATTTGTAATTTGGAACTGATCAGAAAAACAAAACTCCATCTTTCAACTTTAATTAATTTTCAAGATAATTTCATGGAACTTATGAGCTAGAGCATGGCCATAGTTTATACTTAAAAAAATCTGATATTGCTGAGGCAATAATAAATGATCAGCAAAAAATTATCTAGATTTTCTTGGACCTAAATTGCAGTTTCAGTTTTAAAATGTTGGCAATGAATCGTACCACCTCGGGAACTCGGCAGGACTGATAAAATCTTAGGTTTGAGTTAAGTTTGAATGTTTAGCGGTAAGCCTGGCCAGGACCAAAGGAATACTTCAAATTAAAGGGGGTCTTCAAGTTATACAGTTCTAGATATTGAGCTAATTGAATACCCTAACCAAATTGACATCATTTAACAAGATCCCAATCAAATTGACCGTGTCCAAGAAGACCCTAATCAATTTGTCTGAGAAAACCCCAATCATTTTGACTGTGAAGAAGACCCTATTTAATTTGACTTTGTCCAAAAAGACCCAAATCAATAATTTTCAAATCTTTTTGCAGGCATTTAGCAACAACGGTAATCCTACTATGGAGTTTACTGACCGGCGTTTAGACTTTTTGGCCGACTCTGCCGTTGGTTTAATGTTCTATGATGTCAAGGACATTACTGCTGCCTATCAGTGTTCACGTAAGTCCAGTTTTAACTTCCTGCCTATTGTGTACACGTAAGTCCAGTTTTAACTTCCTGCCTATTGTGTACACGTAAGTCCAGTTTTAACTTCCTGCCTATTGTGTACACGTAAGTCCAGTTTTAAGTTCCTGCCTATTAGTGTACACGCAAGTCCAGTTTTAAGTTCCTGCCTATCAGTGTACACGTAAGTCCAGTTATAAGTTCCTGCCTATCAGTGTACACGTAAGTCCAGTTATAAGTTCCTGCCTATCAGTGTACACGTAAGTCCAGTTTTAACTTCCTGCCTATTGTGTACACGCAAGTCCAGTTTTAACTTCCTGCCTATTGTGTACACGTAAGTCCAGTTTTAAGTTCCTGCCTATTAGTGTACACGCAAGTCCAGTTTTAAGTTCCTGCCTATCAGTGTACACGTAAGTCCAGTTATAAGTTCCTGCCTATCAGTGTACACGCAAGTCCAGTTATAAGTTCCTGCCTATCAGTGTACACGTAAGTCCAGTTTTAACTTCCTGCCTATCAGTGTACACGCAAGTCCAGTTTTAACTTCCTGTCTATTGTGTACACGTAAGTCCAGTTTTAAGTTCCTGCCTATCAGTGTACACGTAAGTCCAGTTTTAAGTTCCTGCCTATCAGTGTACACGTAAGTCCAGTTTTAAGTTCCTGATGATCAGTGTACACGTAAGTCCAGTTTTAAGTTCCTGATGATCAGTGTACACGTAAGTCCATTTATAAGTTCTTGCCTATCAGTGTACACGTAAGTCCAGTTATAAGTTCCTGCCTATTAGTGTACACGTAAGTCCAGTTATAAGTTCCTGCCTATCAGTGTACACGTAAGTCCAGTTATAAGTTCCTGCCTATTAGTGTACACGTAAGTCCAGTTATAAGTTCCTGCCTATCAGTGTACACGCAAGTCCAGTTTTAAGTTCCTGCCTATAATCGGTGTACACGTAAGTCCAGTTATAAGTTCCTGCCTATTGTGAACACGTAAGTCCAGTTATAAGTTCCTGCCTATCAGTGTACACGCAAATCCAGTTTTAAGTTTCTGCCTATCAGTGTACATGCAAGTCCAGTTTTAAGTTCCTGCCTATCGGTGTAGAATAATTATAAAGTGTCCTTCATTATTGTGTTCCATTTTGTAATCATGATAACCTCAATTTATCGTTGCAGTTAAATCACTATCCATGAAATGATTTTATTGTTCATTCTTCAGAAAATTGTAATAACGCAATACAATGTGAGAACGGAGGATTTCAGGACCACACCTGTGGCTGTTATTGTCCAGATGGCCTGACCGGGGACAGATGTCAATTTGTTGACTCTGACAACAGTAAGTAATTTATTCAACACTTCAATTATAGCCTTCGCAACAAAGTTAGGGAGGTATACTGGAATCACCCCGTCTGTCTAGAGGTCTGTCTGAATGTGTGTCTGAAGTGATCCTCATTAACGTGTCCGGAGATCTCCTTATAACTCAGTAACTGGCAGATTTCGATGACACCATAGTTATTAGTTATCTTACAGAAGACCATTCTAGTTTATAATAATTTGTATTCATATAGGGATTGAAAGTCTTTTTCTTAACTTTCATAGTGCTATGAAAGGTCAGCGCGGTTACATCCATATTGAATGAAGCCTGCTAGGGCTTCATGCTGAATATGGATGTAACGGCTGACCTTAAATCATAGCACTATGAAAGTTAAAAAAATGACTTTCAATCCATATATTTACATTTTTTCCATAGAGCAATTGCTAAACTTCATTTATATTTTTTTCAATTAATAGTTTATTACCTGCGTTAGTATATATGTCATCATTTAAACGACATTGGCAGAACAGCCCAGCTTGATTAAAATTGGCGCCAATGATAATAGTTAGTCATTTGAGTGTTTGACGCAAGGGCATTCTCCATGTTATTGGAAGCGGCGCGACAAGACTCATTGAACAAGCTTGATCTATGACGTCATAATTTAACCATGTGCTACGTCTCGAACCA
The DNA here is from genome assembly GCA_947623455.1 of Mimachlamys varia. Lineage (NCBI taxonomy): Eukaryota > Metazoa > Mollusca > Bivalvia > Pectinida > Pectinidae > Mimachlamys > Mimachlamys varia. The sequence goes on from OX392540.1 coordinate 35,860,730, forward strand.
TTGCTTTCATACTTTTATGAAAGGCATTTTTTGCTGGTAATGTTCATATATATAGTGGGTTGCGACGCAAATGTAAATATAGAGGTATGAACAATGACTTAAGTACTGTTCAATCCTTATACAGTATACTCTTTATATCATGGATACCATTATGCAGTTATATCGGATTAACTCTTTATATTTGATACATGATATGCTACATTATTCAACAGCATGCGGTGGGATTATTGATGTATCGGGAGGACCAGCAACCATTACAAGTCCAAACTATCCTAACAACTATGATGTGAACGCCCAGTGCACTTGGCTTGTGAAGGTATTGGGGGTTAAAGAAGCCATTGTTACGCTAATATCAATTATAGAATCAGTCGCTACTCAATAGTATTGCATGAGCATTTCGTCCACGATTTTGTTGGCCTGAATATTGAATTTCAAAACTAAACGCTACAAACCCTTTGACGTTCTATGGCAGAGGAGTATGTAAGAAGGATGTAATAAAGTGTTTAATTCGTGTATTGCAGTAACTGCTAAAATATTGACATTTTTTTCGGGTATCACAACTGCAGAGAAATCTTTCTCAAATTTCATATGTTGGTTCCTCTTGGTTCTTACAGTTGTGCAATTTTGTTTTGGGGACTGATCAGAAAAAAAAATGCTCACAAGCTAGATCTTTCAATTCTCTTAACTCCCAAGTTTCTTATAGCTAGAATTGAATACATGCATATATTAGAAAAGAGAAGATCCAACTTATTAAGAGCAAATGAAGATTGTCTATGATGGGCATCAACATCCTTCTGGGGCTCATGTTTTTTTTTAAGAAAACCACAATTTTAACCAATTATGATTTTACAGTATAACATGATTTTAACTGTTTTACAGGGCGGACCCACAGATTTTATCAGGGTCAGCATTGATGACCTTCACCTTACTGATAACAATGCAGGAAGATGTTACCACTGGCTAGAAGTACAGTTCAATCTGATAGGCCAAACAGGCCCAAGGTATGCAAAACTTTTAACTAGTTCACTCATGAAATTTCATTATGAACTGTTTGAACCTTTGAATTAAATGACGACGAGTTCAATGAGTGAATGAGTTGATTCTGTTTTCTTCATCGGCTCAATTGTCAGTTGTTTTTCACAGGTTCAGCTCAGGCTCTGGTATCTGAAGTAAAAAGATCTGAATTTTGAGAATTCATGTTAAATTCCACTTTTTACAATATTACTGATATCTGACTGAATTGAACTTGGTCAGGTTACTGATACTATGTGTTCTGTTGTACTGATGTATTCCCAGGATTTTTCCACCCTATTTGGGGAAAAATTCAGACATCGTTCAAATGGGAAACTGCTTATATCGAAAACTTGAAAATTGGGGAAAATAGTGTTGTGTCAATAGAAATCCAATAAAGCCCTTAACTCTTATGATAAATCGATTTAGTAACTCAATATCCAGTTAACTAAAACACTGGTTAAATTCAAAATAAATAAGCAATTTTATTGATCCACAGGCACTATATGCTTTTTGTTATGGCGGGGCGGGATATAATTGTCTGGTGACAGACGACATGTGACCAATTAGACCAAACAGCACTGTCAGCAGCTGAGAAACCGTTTCAATACAGTAAAATGTGTACAAATTTATCAGTTTGACCGCTTCCGATTCTTTTTTTTTTTTTTTGTGGACAATTTAACCCTTAGACTGTTAGTCATTGCATATGTTCTGTTAAAGAAGTCAATGCATAAAAATAAATTTACTAAAAAAAAAAAAACCATGGCATATGCCATTTTCTATAGGTAAACGGGAAGATGTTGCTCAAAGCAAGTAAAGCCACCAATAGTAGTTTAGTAATTACTTCTGATTGGTCAATATGTACCCACTTTCATTTTTGGAGGTGCTTTTACACTATTATAGGATAGATAATGTTTGCTTGGGGTCGATTACCGATGTCAGTTTTTTTAGGTAGAAAAAACCCTGATTCTGTACAGACTTTGAATAAGCATTTTTTAAAATCTAAAACAGACGTTGCGGAGATGTGGTAGGAGAGGAATACACCACAACTATCGATGGCAATCCAAACCTTATGCTGCTTAGGTTTGACAGCAAGTTCAGTAGTGACCGTCAAAGCAGTAAGGGATTCAGCCTAACTGTCAGTGCTACTGGTGCCGGTAAGTGATGATGGCCAAACATAAAGCACAAGGGTCTAATGGTAGGATGCCAAGCGTATGACTGAAGGGTTTGAGACACGAGGGTCTAGTGGTAGGATGCTGAGCGTATGACTGAAGGGTTTGAGACACAAGGGTCTAGTGGTAGGATGCTGAGCGTATGACTGAAGGGTTTGAGACACGAGGGTCTAGTGGTAGGATGCTGAGCGTATGACTGAAGGGTTTGAGACACAAGGGTCTAGTGGTAGGATGCCGAGCGTATGACTGAAGGGTTTGAGACACGAGGGTCTAATGTTAGGATGCCGAGCGTATGACTGAAGGGTTTGAGACACAAGGGTCTAATGTTAGGATGCCAAGCGTATGACTGAAGGGTTTGAGACACGAGGGTCTAGTGGTAGGATGCTGAGCGTATGACTGAAGGGTTTGAGACACAAGGGTCTAGTGGTAGGATGCCGAGCGTATGACTGAAGGGTTTGAGACACAAGGGTCTAATGTTAGGATGCCAAGCGTATGACTGAAGGGTTTGAGACACGAGGGTCTAATGTTAGGATGCCGAGCGTATGACTGAAGGGTTTGAGACACGAGGGTCTAGTGGTAGGATGCCGAGCGTATGACTGAAGGGTTTGAGACACGAGGGTCTAATGTTAGGATGCCGAGCGTATGACTGAAGGGTTTGAGACACCAGGGTCTAATGTTAGGATGCCGAGCGTATGACTGAAGGGTTTGAGACATGAGGGTCTAATGTTAGGATGCCGAGCGTATGACTGAAGGGTTTGAGACACGAGGGTCTAATGGTAGGATGCCGAGCGAATGACTGAAGGGTTTGAGACACGAGGGTCTAATGTTAGGATGCCGAGCGTATGACTAAAGGGTTTGAGACACGAGGGTCTAGTGGTAGGATGCTGAGTGTATGACTGAAGGGTTTGAGACACGAGGGTCTAATGTTAGGATGCCGAGCGTATGACTGAAAGGTTTGAGACACAAGGGTCTAATGTAAGGATGCCGAGCTTATGACTGAAGGGTTTGAGACACGAGGGTCTAATGGTAGGATGTCTAGGGCATGACTGAAGGGTTTGAGACACGAGGGTCTAATGGTAGGATGTCAAGGGCATAACTGAAGGGTTTGAGACACAAGGCTCTAATGGTAGGATGTCAAGGGCATGACTATATATCCTATATTCACAGATAATGATTTTTGAACCACTTTTAAGACAACCTATATTATACTAGCTTGTGATAAATAGGTTGATAAGAACCTCAAATTAGTATTAACTCATTCATTGCGACATGATTATTACTCTGGACTGAAGATCATTATGTAATTAAGTGGACATGACATGAAGTGTCGCATCGTACTCCAAAACTACAATGCTGAGCTTTATAATTGCCTTCTGTTGGGTGCAAGTGTGTTCTGTTATCGTAGAATGTTCCAGCTCCACCTGAACCTACCTTTTATAGTATTTCTATCATTTCAGATATATTGTTTTCCCCTGCCCGTCCTTTCGTCCGTCTGGATTTCGCTTTCTGCACGATATTTTTTTTCGGATTTTGATGAAACCTGCTTAGCAGACATGTTATCTAAACCCCTCGTTCCAGTTCGATTATCAGCATATTCAGCACTTATTTAATGAGGCTACTGTTACCCGATTGGCTGATTGCTTTCCACACAATATCTTTTGAAGGAATGATCGGATTTTGATGAAACTTGCTTGGAAGACTTATTATCTAAACCTCCTTAAAGCTTGCTCAAGTTCAATGCTCATGTAGTGTCGCATATTTCAACGATATTTGCATGGGTGGGGATCTGGATGACTTATATATGTCCTTGTTTCCAATCTGTATTCTGACTTGTTTCAGGTTGTTCGTTGTTGCCTTGTATACAGGGAACATGTACGTGTCGAATATTTTATCGATATTTGCATGAGTGGGGATCTGGATGACTTATATATGTCCTTGTTTCCAATCTGTATTGTGACTTGTTTCAGGTTGTTCGTTGTCGCCTTGTATACAGGGAACATGTACGTATCGAATATTTTATCGATATTTGCATGGGTGGGGATCTGGATGACTTATATATGTCCTTGTTTCCAATCTGTATTGCAACTTGTTTCAGGTTGTTCGTTGTCGCCTTGTGTGGAGGGAACGTGTACCGCTACAACAAATGGAGGTTATACATGTTCATGTTTCAATGGATTCTCTGGCCAAAATTGTGATATTCCATCAGGTGAGTTGTATAAACTTTCCTAGCCCACCTTTTCAAAAGGCAAGTGAGCTTATGCCTTGCTGCTATAATTTTTGTGTCGCCTTCGATGGATGTCGGAAAGGTGGCGCATAGGTGTTGCTATTTCTGATGGCGGCAATTTTGAGGTTTTGCGTTTAGCTCTGTTTTTGACAAAGCTAGCCCAAAAAAACCTCAATCAATCATTTGGAATGGGCAGAAGCGCCTGCTGCAGTAAAGAAAATACATTGATTCTTGAATTTTTGGGATAAAAATATAAAATGTCTGGACTTTAAAGAAAGAGCAATGTCCTCACAAAGTATAAAAGTTAGAGCAGCCAAACTTGGATTATATGTGTATTGTGGAATGTGTAGCTGAATGTATAACACTCTTTACTAGCATTTCAACTATTCTATTTGTATATTTGCATAAAATGACAGAGCGGGACAAGCGATGCATATATATACACATAATTCTTGTTTCTGTAAACAACATCTTCGAAAGAACAGACGGATGTAGTGATATTTGACTGAAGCTTCCTTGGATAGCCCCAACAAAATTTGCAAAACAATACTTTTACTTGCTTTCAATGTCATAAAGGTCAATTGCATGCATGTCAAAACCCTCAAATGAGGTCTGTTTGGTCACGTGATCAAGATGAACTCTTTAATTGAAATATTTTAAATGCCTTTTGTCCTCAATGTCTGGCGGAAAACTATTTGCATTTTCAATTTCTCCAAAACCCCCTTAACCAATTTGAATGAAATTGCACAGGAAATTGTTATGGTCAAAGACACAATAACAGTGAATTATATATAGTCACATCCTACTAGCGGCCTGAGGGAGGGGCCAAAAGAGCGACAACAAATTCCAAAGCCAGTAATGTTTAACGTATTGATAGTCTACTAGAAATATTTAATTTTCAATTTGCTCAAGCCTTCAAATTCTTGTCGGTCTATCTTGTATGTATATATAAGTCAGTCTGTCCTGTATGTTTATATTAATAGCAACTAACACTTTATCCTGTATGTTTATATTAATAGCAACTAACACTTTATCCTGTATGTTTATATTAACAGCGACTACCGTTTTATCCTGTACATTTGAGCAAACCAGCTGTTTCCTTGGACAAGCCACAGACGATACTTTTGATTGGCAAAGAATGTCAGTAAGTGAAAATTGTACTGTCTTATATTTGTGAATATTGTTCAATATGGAGGCCATACTGACGTGTATATCAAGAAAATGTTGCTGCATTTTAATTTGTTCCTCATTTTACCTGCCTAATAGGGGCAAATTGATGATGGTGAATATAAAAAAAAAAAAAAACACAATAACAATTAAATTACAGAATGGTATCTATATACACAAGAACAAAATGATTATAGGCTGAAGGCAAACATTCCCCATGTATTAGTCCCTTAACTCTTCCCGTACTCATGACGCCTTGAGGCGTCATAAAAAAGTGCTCCCGTATCCTTCATGACGCCTTGAGACGTCATAAATAAGTGCTCCCGTATCCTTCATGACGCCTTGAGACGTCAAGAAAAACTTGTGTGTAACTCGCTCGTTTGGCGTGTTTGTACAAAGGAGTTTACAGACGAAATTCGTATTTAACTAATAATAAATATCGAAGAAATTCAAAACATTCAATATTACTTATAACAGGCGTAACTATTTGTTATAATAGTCGTTTTCACAGAAAACGGCAGATTTTTATCCAGTTTAGTCAGAGTTGATTACACTGACAACAAAATGGAGGACCCGGATTTTACTTTCGATTTCAAGGCATTAATGACGGTAAAAACGGCAAAAAAATAGTACAAATGTTCACAAATATACCAAGGAGTACAAATTATCGTCAAAATAAAACAAGAATATGTTTAACGTGTTTTCGCAACGAAATAAAAGGGTTACGATGAAGTGATATTCCACACATGTGTGACACGGTGAACAGATAAACAGTTCGACTTCCTGTCATTCTACCGGACGATTTCGTCATGTATTCTCGTAGATACTTGATAAACATGTTTCTGCCGATTTCATACAATGCATTTCAACAAATAAATGACAAAGTACCGGACATATAAGCAACAGACAGCCGTAAATCATCCTTTAATCGAAGCGGTAGCATTCCGCCATGTGCTCTGAAAAGCGTCGTGCGCAAAGGACGAACCGGTGATCACTTCCGGGTATGAGCGGGAAATTTGAACGAGTACGGAAAGAGTTGATGGCAAAGCCAGAGGAGACTTATCAGTTTACTGTCCATCCGTCCGCCTGTATTGTCACCTTTTTGGGGTTTCCGTGCATTATCTCTGCAACTTATGCACATTATAAACAACATAACAGTATATTAACACCTCGTCCTTCTTGAGCTTACAAAATGTAGTAAACTCTGACTGCAAACAAATTAAGAGATTCCCAATGGAAATAGGCTCGCGGATTGCATATTCTGTGCATATTTAATGAGGCTGCTCTGACATGATTTGCTGTTTGCTTTCCACATGATTTGTTTTGAAGGAATGATTGGATTTGCATGAAACTTTCTAAATACACTTATTACCTATAAGCTAAACCCCACGCATTAGTTTGATTATCGGCATACTCTACATATTTAATGAGGCTGTATGCAACACCAAGATTTGTTGATGCACTTGCAAAACACCATTTTCTCCCTGTTCCGACTCTTATGTGCTAAATGTTGGGACAGCTGGCGTTTCGGAGCCACAGGCCATTCCAATATTTATCGGATACACAGTTCGGTCGGAACCTTTCGGACTCAGTTTCAATTTTCTGGTTTTTGAATCTCAAGTTGTCAAGTTCTACATCTGATTATATTTTGGTAGTCATGATCAAGGTGACCTTTAAATTTTTTGGGGAAAGCCTGGGCACAAGATCTCTCTAACCCTTTTACAGATTAAGCTTATATTTATACCATAAAGTGTCATTAAGTTTCCTCCAACCACATAGTACCAACCCCACACACAAATGTCAGGGCAACAGATACAATTTACATCAGCTGGAATAACTTGTTAAAGATTGTAATATGAAAGATGTTCACATTTGAATTGCAGGGTTCCACTCCGTCTTCCGGCACTGGCCCATCTACAGTACAGTCTGGTTCCTACTATTTGTACGCAGAGATGTCCTCTCCTCGAGTTCAAGGCGATATAGCTCGCCTGAAAAGCATTTTCGCCATGCCAGGTATTTCAAAACACGACATTGTCATTGCTTTGGTTCAATGATTGAGGCAACCAGCTGCCACTGCTACCCCACTGAGTAATTTGGCATGAATACCGTTATCCTGGGTAACTTTGCATGAATAAACTGTTATCCTGCGTAATTTGGCATGAATACTGTTATCCTGGGTAATTTGGCATGAATACTGTTTTCCTGGGTAATTTAGCATTAATACTGTTTTCCTGGGTAATTTGGCATGAATACTATTTTCCTGGGTAACTTTGCATGAATACCATTATCCTGGGTAACTTTGCATGAATTTAACTGTTATCCTTTGTAATTTAGCATGAATACTGTTATCCTGGGTAATTTGGCATGAATACTGTTATCCTGGGTAATTTGGCATGAATACCGTTATCCTGGGTAATTTGGCATGAATACTGTTATCCTGGGTAATTTGGCATGAATACTGTTTTCCTGGGTAATTTAGCATGAATACTGTTTTCCTGGGTAATTTGGCATGAATACTGTTATCCTGGGTAATTTGGCATGAATACTGTTATCCTGGTTAACTTTGCATGAATACTGTTATCCTGGGTAATTTAGCATGGATACTGTTATCCTGGGTTACTTTGCATGAAAACTGTTATCCTGGGTAATTTTGCATGAATACTGTTATCCTGGGTAATTTAGCATGAATACTGTTATCCTGGGTAATTTAGCATGAATACTGTTATCCTGGTCAATTAAGCATGGATACTGTTATCCTGGGTAATTTGGCATGAATACTGTTATCCTGGGTAACTTTGCATGAATACTGTTATCCTGGTTAATTTAGCATGAATACTGTTATCCTGGATAATTTGGCATGAATACTGTTATCCTGGGTAATTTGGCATGAATACGGTTATCCTGGGTAATTTGGCATGAATACTGTTATCCTGGGTAACTTTGCATGAATACTGTTATCCTGGGTAATTTAGCATGAATACTGTTATCCTGGGTAATTTGGCATGAATACTGTTATCTTGGGTAATTTGGCATGAATACTGTTATCCTGGGGTATTTGGTATGAATACTGTTATCCTGGGTAATTTAGCATGAAAACTGTTATCTTGGGTAATTTGGCATGAATACTGTTATCCTGGGGTATTTGGCATGAATACTGTTTTCCTGGGTAATTTAGCATGAATACCGTTTTCCTGGGTAACTTTGCATGAATACCGTTATCCTGGGTAACTTTGTATGAAATAACTGTTATCTTGGGTAATTTGGCATGAATACTGTTATCCTGGGTAATTTGGCATGAATACTGTCATCCTGGGTAATTTAGCATGAATACTGTCATCCTGGGTAATTTAGCATGAATACTGTTATCCTGGGTAATTTGGCATGAATACTGTTATCCTGGGGCAATTTGGGATGAATACTGTTATCCTGGGGCAATTTGGGATGAATACTGTTTTCCTGGGTAATTTGGCATGAATACCGTTTTCCTGGGTAACTTTGTATGAATTAACTGTTATCTTGGGTAATTTGGCATGAATACTGTTATCCTGGGGTATTTGGCATGAATACTGTCATCCTGGGTAATTTAGCATGAATACTGTTATCCTGGGTAATTTGGCATGAATACTGTTATCCTGGGTAATTTGGCATGAATACTGTTATCTTGGGTAATTTGGCATGAATACTGTTATCCTGGGGTATTTGGCATGAATACTGTTTTCCTGGGTAATTTGGCATGAATACCGTTTTCCTGGGTAACTTTGCATGAATACCGTTATCCTGGGTAACTTTGTATGAATTAACTGTTATCTTGGGTAATTTGGCATGAATTAACTGTTATCTTGGGTAATTTGGCATGAATACTGTTATCCTGGGGTATTTGGCATGAATACTGTCATCCTGGGTAATTTAGCATGAATACTGTTATCCTGGGTAATTTGGCATGAATACTGTTATCCTGGGGCAATTTGGCATGAATACTGTTATCCTGGGGCAATTTGGGATGAATACTGTTATCCTGGGGCAATTTGGCATGAATACTGTTATCCTGGGTAATTTGGCATGAATACTGTTATCCTGGGGCAATTTGGGATGAATACTGATAATTGTGTGAAATTGATCATCACATTGAACCTAATGGAATTTCATTGTAATACATGGTCAAAGGCGGGTGAAACTAACACTGGTGAAACTAACACTGGTGAAACTAACACTGGTGAAACTAACACTGGTGAAACTAACACTGGTGAAACTAACACTGGTGAAACTAACACTGGTATTTCTAACACTGGTGAAACTAACACTGGTGAAACTAACACTGGTGAAACTAACACTGGTGAAACTAACACTGGTGAAACTAACACTGGTGAAACTAACACTGGTATTTCTAACACTGGTGAAACTAACACTGGTATTTCTAACACTGGTGAAACTAACACTGGTGAAACTAACACTGGTGAAACTAACACTGGTGAAACTAACACTGGTGAAACTAACACTGGTGAAACTAACACTGGTATTTCTAACACTGGTATTTCTAACACTGGTATTTCTAACACTGGTATTTCTAACACTGGTATTTCTAACACTGGTATTTCTAACAAGTTGTAGGTTTAAGGGAATCATTTTTCTCTCGCCTGGATGATGGTCGAGAAAACTGAGACAAACGTCTTGCTTCTCCGGCGGTGGCATGAGAATATTGTTAATTATCAGATAGATTAACTACAGCTGCACTCTTTTAATTAAGGCTTCGCCATTTTCATACTACACTATAATACCACCCAGTTCTACTAGCTAAGTGCCCTGCAAGATTTTAATGCGAGTTTGTTTGTTGAATATAGCCCTGGATCGTTGTCTGCAGTTCTGGTACTGTATGTATGGTGCATCTGTTGCTGACCTCTCGGTTGCCTACTCCGGAACAAACACACCCAAAGCTACTCTTTGGACGGAGAGTGGCGATAAAGGCCAGGCGTGGCTTTCGGCTTCCATCGATGTACCGTCCACTGATGGACTAGAGGTATTGTTTTCTAGCCTTTAACTCCAATTTGTTTGGCATTATCGCAAATAACAGTATACAGTTGTTTTACTAGTTATCCTACAGATGACAGTAATTAACTTATTAATTATTTTATTTAATATTACGGATGACGGTTCTAGATTTATTAATTATTTTATTGAATATTAGATGACAGTTCTAGATTTATTCATTATTTTATTGACTATTACGATTGACCGTTCTAGATTTATTAATTATTTTATTGAATATTACGATTGATGGTTCTAGATTTATTAATTATTTTATTGAATATTACAATTGACAGTTCTAGATTTATTAATTATTTTATTGAATATTACGATTGACAGTTCTAGATTTATTCATTTATTTTATTGAATATTACGATTGACCGTTCTAGATTTGTTCATTATTTTATTGAATACTACGATTGACCGTTCTAGATTTGTTCATTATTTTATTGAATATTACGATTGACAGTTCTAGATTTGTTCATTATTTTATTGAATATTAATCTATCAAGTGCATCTACTTGTATTTTTGTCATATTTGTTTTAAATGACATTGGAGGAACAGCCAGAATTAGAATGAAATGAGTGCCAATAATTAACCATAATCTTTTGAGCGTTTGACGCGGGGGTGTTCTCTCAGAGTGGCAAGACTCATTGATCAATCTATGATATCATTAGTAAATCACGTGTTATGTCATGTTTTGCTTTTATGCTCAAATGAAAAGCATTTTTGCTGGTTATGTTCATATAGTAGGTTTTAGCTTGAATGTAAATGTTTTATAACTCAAAACAAAGACAAAATGAAGTCAGTTATTGACATTTTTCATAGATTTTCTTTGAGGCCACCAGAGGATCCAGCTGGAATTCTGATATTGCCATAGATACTGTGAGATTCCTACCTGGCAAGTGCAGTAAGTATTCCCGCTTTGTTGAACCTCCCACAACAAACTCAAAAACACGTTCGTGGTACATAAAATCCTAAAACTATAAGAAAAGTCAAGTAAGAGTTGTCTGTCCATCTGCCTGTGAGACAGAAAACTGTTTTCTACCAAATGTCATATAGCTTGAGGTTGTTAACTCTTTCCGTACCGCAACTTCGGTCCCGATTCCGTACTGGAAGTTCTAACTAGACTCGCCACCCCCCCCCCCGCACACAAAAAAAATGCATGTCTGCTGCAAGAAATAAACAAGTATCTGTGAACTTATGCTGGTTTTTTTCATGCTGTTGATTATAGACATGCATCTCTTAATTTTCGCAGCATTATAACGAACTGGTATATGATTATGACTGAAAAATTTACATTTATCTGGCGACGAAATGGACCATTAGCTGTATGCAAAACTGCGTTGTTATACAGGTCCAAAATGAGGGTGAATTTTGTTTACATTTTAAGTCGTTAGGTTTTGCTTAAACATTTGCCACATAAAAGCTTATGAAAAACAGCACTGTGCCTCATTGAAGAAATCATACAATGTTCGTTGCGAACATTGTTGCAGCGTCAGCCATTTCAGACCACCATCTCAATGGCACATTTCGTTGAATTTTAGTGATAAAGTGTTCAAATTTAAAAGTTGATTTTGGAAGCTGATCTGTTTATTTTTCACAAATTTTCTTGAAATGAAGTATATTCAGTATTAATCGAAGTTTACTTTGGTGCATTTTCCAAGAAAATTCAACCAAAATTGAAGCATCAAAAATCATCTTTAAAACTGTATGGTAAAAATTACAATAGGCCATGTAAGTCACTAGTCGGTGACTACATCAATTTTCTATTGGTATTGATCATCAGTCACCCCATTGCTAATTGTTACTGATTTTTCTGTTACTACAGATTCAACACCACCGCCCCCGTCAACACCAGCCCCGACAACACCGGCACCGACAACGACGTCACTAGCCCCGACAACACCGGCACCGACAACGACGTCACTAGCCCCGACAACAACGACGCCAGCGATGGGTATGTATGTCTTGGTGCTTCTGGGAGATGTTCATGTCGGAACAGATTTGTTGGATCATTTTGCAAGCTAGCTGACTGCTGTCTGTTTTAGGTCAGGGTTTAAATTTGTTTTATTCTCCCAAATCTTTTAGATTTGCAATACTCCTGTAGATAATATTTATTTCATCTTCGTTTTCTTATGACAGTCTTTGACATACCTCAGAGGGTTTTTCATGGCTCACACAAAAATGATAAGAGCTTGAAATTTTTAGCCTGGGCATGATAACTGCTTAAATTCATAAAAGCTCATTTTATGAAAGTGCTTGATCGAATACAACATGAAAATATTAATTGGATATAAAATATATCATATTTCTGCAGAATAGCAGCTTGTCATAGCTGCAAACTAAACAAAATGTATTATGAAAAATCTAGAGGAATTCTTTTCTTGCCACATTTTTTTTAAACCCTTAAATCTTCAAAATATATTGATAAAAAAATTGCTTTGAAGAAAAATTAATTACTCCAAGCGTAATGAGCAAGCTTCGTTAAAGTATTGAGTAGTACTGGGTGAACTAACCAAGGCTCTCTATTTCAGTGTCCTACACCTGTACATTTGAAAATGCCGATTGTTTCCTGAGGGACTCGGTAAACGATAATTATAACTGGACTATACAGTCGGTAAGTTTTAAGTTCTCCTAACTGAAGGGCAAGTGCACCGATGCCATGGTGCGGTGTCCGTCATCCAACCATCCAGTGTCAATATTTTTTTGCATTGAAATGTAATTTATATTAGTGAATGCAAAGTTGTTTTGTCACCACTTGTCCAGATGATAAAGCATCCGCGCCACCTGTTTTACATGCGAGTTATATGCACAGTGGACACAGATTGTTACAAGTTTCCTCCAATCAAATAGATTTACTGATGTGTATAGTCTGCCATTGTCGGATACCCACGATTGATTGCACTATGTTACACAGTGGCTGAGTGAAATCAATCGTGGGTATCCGACGATAATCAAGTGTCGGCTTCCTTAACCCCTTAACTCCCAGAGCAAATTTTGAAATAGATGTCTTATAGCCATATAAATGTTTAACATCATTTTTAGGCCTTTTCTGTTAACATTTTAATAATACAACCCCCATATATTTTAAAAGAGGGGGATGTGAACTTTCAGTTTTTGTTGTGAAAAAGTCTGTTTTTGACCTCTGTAATCGTAACCATGGCAATAAAACTGTTTAATAATCATTGGAATTGTTAATAATGCTACCTAGTAGATGAATCGCATGTGCTTGATTATTGGTTCATCAAAATATATAATAAATTACATTCTTAAAAAAATAATAAAACACGAAATATAAGTCAAGATGTTTAATTTGGTATTGGTAAATTTTTTTGCCGATGGTATGACACGAAGCAGTCTCCCTTACACAAATGGAGATCACACATTTGGCATCCATACACGGTCTCTTTTCTCCTCTTTTCACCTTGTCTCGTGCACCATTTGCAGATGGAACGTTTTCTGAGAAGTCTGGATTCTGTGTGCATTGTGCCAGGGCGTTGTTGGGGTACTTGATGTGTCTTTTGAAATCGTTGAAAGGGACCAATCAATGCCATGGATACGTCTGTCCTGAAGTCCAATAACTTATAAGACTTTTTCCTCGCTAGTGTTTCTGAAAGTTCAATTAAGATTACGACATTTTTTAAATTTTTCATCGGTATTTTGAAAATTTTGCTTTTCTACAAATATAATGAAATATTGTCAATCTCCTCCCGATCGAGATGCAAATTAACATTTCACGACCCTGATTTACAATAATAAGTTCAATTTGGCTAACAGATGCTAGGAAATCGAATTACTTTATTGTGCAAAAAAGTCCCGTAATGTGAACTATCCCTCCCCCCCCCCCCCCCCCCCAGCAAATCCATCAAATGCATCTCCAAATATGCCTGGATTTTCTCTTAGATGAAAAAGTTGAATATTAGCAATATTGATTATTGACTGTTGTTTCAATTGAATTATGTTTACTGTAGTTCACAACTAACAATCAATAAATATTGTAAATATCACACGAACTGTCATTCAAGGGCGACTTTTCTTTAGATGCTGTGTAATACAAAATATCTAAGATATAATATTGTCAAGTAACTAGAATTACCTGGTGTCTCTTTCCAAATTTGATAAGCATTTATAAGGCAAACTTCCACGATGAAATTCATAAGGTACTTCCAGTACTTCTTGCATGGCCTACCAACTGGATTTTTTGCTCTGTGCTGCATACATCTGTCGACTCCGCTCATGTACTTTTGGTAGCTCGTCACTGTAGGTGGTCTTTTGATTTCTACTGCGTCTCCCCCTGGCACCCGTCGAACTACAGGGTCATCCCCTAAAGGATCACACCCAGAGCTCAATACATGGACCTGAAACATATTTACAATTTATTAGGGCTATCGGAAGCAAATTCATATTGAAGGGAGGGGAGGGGGAGGGAGCTGACCTATAAGTTGGAAGTGAAAATTGCATTTTACATATATTCCCTCTGTTCAAGGAAATTTTTGCTCCCCCCCCCCCCCCTCCTTCCTACGTCCCGGTATTTTTTACAATAAAACTATGAGCACATAATAAGGAACTGGCTGATGCACCTATCTGTAAAACTATAAAAGACCTCAGGTTCAACTTCTTTGAATACATCATTCTTGGTTAGCAACTCTGTGCATGTAAAACATATATCGAAAAAAAAATCAATAGAAATGTGATTGCTAGTAAGTAATACAGTGTCAATACTTTACCAATTTCTTGTCTTTCCACGCTGTCAGAACCAAGTTTCCGTGCTGCTTTTGCATTACATCCCCTCTCTGTAACCGACTCGGGCTTTGTAAATCTTCAGGGACATCACGGCTGGTTTGTTTTATGGTCCCACATGAATATATCCGGCTGAATTCCAAAGTTCTGACTAGCCGAAGGCTTGTAAAAAATCTGAAAATTAAAAAGATGGTGACCTCTAAGAATGTACAGAAGGACGTATTTCTGAAATGTGATTGATCTTATTTACATACAATATGTACAATGTATACAGATGGGAGGAGGGGGGGGGGGGGGGTAGGGTGAAGAAAGGGGTGCGACCTGGTTGAGCAACCACCCCATCCCAAGAAAATGACTGTTTATGTTTATTACCTTACCTTTTTGAGGTTGACTTTTTTGTTTATATGTACCTTTATTTATTTACTCTTCTAAGTACCAACAATAATGGACGGAAGGAAAATCAGAGTTGTTCAATAGGAGGTAGTCGCAATACAGCTCCATCCCTTCCCCGATATGCACGTGACGAAACAATTACACCTGAATGAGCCATTTGACCCATAATCATATTGTACCATAACGGCATGTGAGTGTCAAGGAATTTCTTTCGGGGTATGGGGTGGGGGTTAGAAAGCCAAGAATACTTCAAGGAGTATGGTACATTTTTTACATAGTTTACAGATTCCGGTATAATATATAACTAATGATAAAACTTACCGGTCAAAATACACACAATGTCCTTTATGTTTGAGTGGTCGACATAAATGTCTTACGACTCGCTCTCCGAGGTCTCGTCCGTGAAAATTGTCGTGCTTGCCTAAATATGGTAGAAAGTCACCACAATAGCCACTTTTCTCACATCTCATCCATACCTAGCAAAGACAACAAATGATAAACTAATTTATTAGTTAATATTAATTAATAATTAATATTAATATTTGTTGATTAACATATATTCATCTTGGTGTCAGAGATTTTGGTCACAGGAAGGGGGAGTGGGCTAACCTACCTGTATATATGTTAGCAACGTTTTCGGCATGTGAAAATTGCACTTCACTTCGGAATTATTGAGACGGGCATTGCCTTCTATCACATTTCTTGTCAAATGTCAAAATTAGGGGGAAAATCATTATACAACTTGAAACTTTTATACCTTACCTTCAATCCCCTCTTCACAGGTTTTCCAGGCATGTACTGCTTTGCATAAAACGTCCCTTATATTTTATCATCCCTTCATCTATGGCTTGGTGCTGACCAGGAAGGTAGTGTTGTTTGAAATTTGTCCTTACCATGTCGATAAGTGGCCTGATTTTATGGAGCCTTGACAGAAAATAAAATTCAAAGATACTAGTATCAAACATTATATGCAATGAAAATGTTACATGTTAATGTCATGTTGTCAATTTTCGTCAGTATTGGTGACCAAAAATTTATAAAGTCATCTGTATTGTGCAAATATCAAAAGGCAAGCAACCACAAAGTTTGTTATAGTGACCAAATCTGTAATATTGTACTATTATAATACACTCTTTCACATAAAAGTTTCCAAATTAATGAGTGTATACAGTAATTTTAAATTTTAAAAATGCTAAAAGAACTTCAAAAAATATGTGCCTGTATCTGTAAGTCTGTATTTGATACGTACAAAAACTTCTTCTACACAATAAGAAGTAGACCTACCTATCGTACCCTTGTTCACCTTGTGGAATCCTAGCTTCATTATCGTTTACATGAAAGTATCTCTGTAGTGCTTGAAAACGGTTCCGAGACATCGTATTCTGGAATCCTGCATTGCCTGGAAATAAAATGTATACAAATAAAATTTCAAAGACAATCGACCCATTACAGATACCATTGACAAAGATGACGTAAAGTCGAATTTATTCATTTAGAAAAACAAAAATTAAATGCGAAAATTCTGAAGGCACATAGTGATATAGAAATCTTCAGTTTTTACTAATTTCTGAGACACTGACCACAGCGACATGTATAGACTTTTGATAAAATTTGGTGATACATAGGCCTACCTATAGATATTGTCAAAATATATAGGCATTTACCACTAAATTTTGTCATAAGTCTATACATGTCCCTGTGTCAATATATACATGTATTTATCACTAAATTTCATCATAAGTCTATACATGTCCCTGTGTGCCCGGAACCCCCCCCCCCCCCCCCCCAAAAAAAAAAAAAATAGGTAGATTTTTTTCGCCCAACCAGTGTTACAGAAATCATAAACATTGAGAATAGTTGTACAATATTTTCTTACCGATGAAGATGTTCTTAGACGAATACATTTCAGTGCTTGGCATCTGAACTATTCCCATAAGAATCTGTAGTCCAATGAACGCCATCATCTCTGGAATTGTTGTATCTACCCAGTTGCCGTCAGGTACCTGTTGTCTTTGTTGGGAAGAATACTTGTTCGTCTCTGCAGCAAGTTTGGAAAAAAACTCCTCAGAAAACATTAGAAAAAAAAACATTAGGACGTTTGCTGTAGGTTGCAGATCGTGTCGGGGTCCTGTCTCCTCATCAAAGTCAGTAACATCTACATCATGCAGGTCGTCACTCCAAAAATCACCGTCATCCCCGACAGAACTAGCCTGGCTGTAGGTGTTGATGGAAGAACACGTGTCGGGTTCAGGGTCGGAATCATTGTCGGATGAAAATGAATGGTCACTAAAGTCATCATTCATTTCTAGATCAGACGATGAATAACCGTCCTCGTCTCCATCGGATTCAGAATTCTCCAGCTCGTCTTCACTATCCGACATTTTGAAGTTCGCGCTCTTTTCAGTATGTGACACGTAATTGGAAATTCCCTAGTACTAATAATAGAAGCTAGGGCCAATGCCATGAACTTGCGATATGGTCCATTCTATTGAGAATGATCCTTGTGTACCATGGCAATGCATTGTACACAAATATAGCCTGGAATTGAAATGCATTTTAGTAAAAAATACTACATGATTTAGCTGTAGATCTACACACGTTGTCGTGTTTTACATCAGAATATTTCATACCGTCTACAATGCAAGTATATATATATCCTACGAGAGCACCGGGGTACCGATGCCGTACATCTAGCTTTACGCAATTTGTTTGCCTTTCAATGTTCATTTAGACATGCATTTTATGTAAATTAGCACCTATCTATTGTTGTTTTTATTCTGAAAATGTCTTGTTTGAAGTCTTTCTTTTGTACATGTGGACATTCGACCTGCGCCGAGAACTTGTCAATCGTGACGTCGTCGTTATCGGCGTAAAATGATAAAACTATTAAAAGTGAAAATGTAATTTGATTCTAACACTTAATAATTTTTTCATCATTGGTTTAATCGAAAAAGCTGGAGGATAAAAAAAGTTCATCAACATGTTAAGTTTCGTTTGATATATATTTAGTACACCCATGTGATAAATTAAGAAAGATACATCGATCGTTTTACACCGTATGTCAATATGCGTAGAAAATGCGTAGCTGGGAGTTAAGGGGTTAATGAAATTTTATTAAAATTAAACACTGTTTTCTCCAGAATAGTTTTAATAGTTTAGACATGTTTTATTGTCATAATATAATATTGGACAATAGGGATTGGGCACAAGTTTTATTAGGTCACCTGAGACCTTGTCTTGACGATAGTTTGGACGAGTGTGCAGGACGCACAACGTAAAATTTACACACACATTGACATGCTTTGTACAAACACATTGCAAACTGGAATAATGCTGGCTTGAAATCATATTTATATAAAGTTGTGATTGGTGAAATATTGGAAGGAAGTGTACAGTGAAATTTAAACACCCCCCCCCCCCCCCCCCCCAATATGTTCTGTAAATGAAAACACAAAATATCTGCCCCTCGAATATATTAAAGCGCTGTACAATATTACAGATCAGCTAATTCTGGACTGTAAGATACATGCAATTCAGGCCCACATACTGTTGAGCTTACAAGTATTTGAGCATATGGGCAGCTTGAAATTTTTCCAAGTTTTAATAAAGTGTTTCAATTTGTCACATAAAAAAGGGATATCTCAGTATGTGAAAAATATTAACTTCTGTTTCAAAATTTTTACTGAATGAAGAAATTGTATAAATTACCTTATAGTCTGCAGTGATGTAAACTTGGTTTTATTTCTTCTCAGCTCTGAGCAATACAATAATACAAATAATTTACCTTGTTTGACCTAATTAGGGTGTTGGTAGTTGGGGAGAAATATGGCACCCCTGTTGCATTTGTCTTGACTTCTCAGCTACAGTTTACATTATAACGGTGCTGGATAAGACCAATTAAACTCATAGGGTTATCCAAATATCTTGTTTTGTGAGGAATTTGGAGGAACAGTTGGTCAATTATGTTATGCCAGGCAATTTTTAGTGTGAGCAAACGCACTATAGCAATCGCCCAGATCTGTGTAGCTGTTTCCAGTATGTGCAAAAACACACTGCGCATATAATAGCGGATATGAAGGCCAGTGTTGCCTATTGGGCCTCGCGACTCGTCAAAATTTACTTTTGTGCACTTATGGCATCAAAAATACAATGTATATCTACTCCTTACCAAATATCTTGTTATTGTGAATATGCAATTAAACATAGCTCTTACAGTCCGGTCGAACACGCTACGATACACATTTTGTAGGTCGGCACAAGCTGAAGCGGTATATCGTATCAGCACTTGTATTGGTTATGATTGTTAAGCGCTTCGGTGACAGCTAGGGGCGATAACTCTTAACTTTCGGAATCTTAAAAATCATGAATTTGACTTCTGAATTTTGCACTCTGCTTTGTTGAATGAAATGCTTAGTAATAGCTATTCTGTTCATCTGGAGACTCATTTTATTGTGTCGCCTCCGACGGATGTCGGAAAGGCGGCACATAGGGTTTACTTTTCCGACGGCAGCGGCGTCAACAATGTTAAAGTTTTGCGTTTAGCTCTGTTTCTGACAAAGTTACATCAACCAAACTTCAATCATA
Source organism: Mimachlamys varia (assembly GCA_947623455.1). Lineage (NCBI taxonomy): Eukaryota > Metazoa > Mollusca > Bivalvia > Pectinida > Pectinidae > Mimachlamys > Mimachlamys varia. The sequence goes on from OX392540.1 coordinate 35,881,047, forward strand.
GATGAAGCATGGGTAGTAGAGTCTACTGGGCTAAAAAAAATCCATGATTTCTGCTTTTTTGGGATAAAAATCTCAAATTTCTGGAATTACAACGTTAAAGTTTTGCGTTTAGCTCTTGCATATTAGGCTGTTTCTGACTAAGTATAAAAGCTACAGCAACCAAACTTGGTATGTAGGTGTATTATGACTCAACGAACACTATCACACTCTCCGTTTTATGATTCAACAAAATGACCGCCATTTCCTTGCCACTGATTGGTCAAAATTTAGATATTGTCCAATTTCGCTCAAAATTGGTATGTAGGTGTATTATGACTCTACGAACACTATCGCAACTTCTGTTTCATGATTCAACAAAATGCCCACCATTTCTTTGCCACTGATTGGTCGAAATTTAGATATTGTCCGATTTCACTCAAAATTGGTATGTAGGTGTATTAGGACTCTACAAAAACTATCGCAATTTCCGTTTCATGATTCAACAAAATGGACGCCATTTCTTTGCCACTGACTGCAGAATTAATGGTCATTAATGTATTATCAAGCAACATTAATGCATGTTCAATTGGCATGACTTTATTTTTCATGGCCTAATAAGGGTCATATGCAGCGAAGTACACAATGTAATGGGTATAAGGTCATGGCCATCAAAAAATTTCAAACAAAAAATAATGGTGCATTTTAATGGGTTCACAAGATTTTTCAGGGAAAATTCATGACTATTGCATTTAGTGCGCATGAGGACATCGGTCAAAACGGCACAATGGAACTGAGGTTTCTATTAGATACTACATGAACATTTCTAGCTTTTTTGGGTAAAAACTGACGGATATTATGGCGTTTTGGCGGAAATTGTTAGCATAATGTAAACCAACATATTGCCAAAAGGGTCAATAAACGAGGATATTCATCGAAATTTGATTTCAGGTGTTTACATCATACAGAAAGTAGGAATATTGATAGGAAGAATCTTGCATTCCATGAGCGTGATTTCCAATGCTGCAAAGCCATCATGTAAAATAGCGTGTAAAGTGTATTTTAGCCCACCTTCATCATCAGTTTTATATTTGAGCACCCACTTTGAAACCTGTTTTTAGGTGCCCTGTGTGATAATTATGGCGAATAATGTAGGTAAAATCTTCAGGAGGTGCGAGGACCTCATGTCTTCCAGACATATTTCTTGTTAAACTTGTAATTAATTATTACAATCTGCTAGATTTAAATGATAATCTTTTTACGCATGTAACTAACCTTAAGAACATTTTTCCAGCAAGGAACACCATCCACTGGCACCGGTCCCAGCAGTGCACACTCTGGTTCTAACTATGCATACTTCGAGGTTTCTAATCCTGTGGCCCAAGGAGAAAATGCAAAGTTGGAGACTTACAATAACATACCAGGTAAGATAAATAAGAAAAATATTATTGTATCCTCTTCACCCAATGGTCAGAGGTCAACATGTGAGATTCTTTCAAACATTTAAAAGGTGAAGCCAGGTGATGCCAACTATCTCTTACTGTGTATTACATCCAACAAAACTTTTCCAAATCTTAGATTAAAAAACAAGCTCAATTTCATATCTTTCCTCAAAATAATTGGTCACCAGATCAAAGGTCAAGGTCAAACTTTACATCCCTAACTGGATAACCCTTTTAATGATATTATAAAGCAGAGTTGGACAGAATCAAACATGGTGTCAACTGACCAAACCTCAAGGTCAAACATCTGTAATCTTAATTAGGGTCAGATAACATAGTGGGGTCCTTCCTGAGGTATGGGTGTTTATTAGGGTCAGATAACATAGCGGGGTCCTTCCTGAGGTGTGGGTGTTTATTAGGGTCAGATAACATAGTGAGGTCCTTCCTGAGGTATGGGTGGTTATTAGGGTCAGATAACATAGTGAGGTCCTTCCTGAGGTGTGGGTGTTTATTAGGGTCAGATAACATAGTGGGGTCCTTCCTGAGGTATGGGTGTTTATTAGAGTCAGATAACATAGTGGGGTCCTTCCTGAGGTGTGGGTGTTTATTAGGGTCAGATAACATAGTGAGGTCCTTCCTGAGGTGTGGGTGGTTATTAGGGTCAGATAACATGGTGAGGTCCTTCCTGAGGTGTGGGTGTTTATTAGGGTCAGATAACATAGTGAGGTCCTTCCTGAGGTGTGGGTGTTTATGAGGGTCTGATAACATAGTGAGGTCCTTCCTGAGGTATGGGTGTTTATTAGGGTCAGATAACATAGCGGGGTCCTTCCTGAGGTGTGGGTGCTATTAGGTTCATGACATGTCAGTGTTCTAGTTTTGCTTCAGCTTTGTATGCAATATAATGGCATTGAATACTATCTAGTCCAGCAAAAATTGAACAGTTATCCAATGTTCAACCAATTATCAATCGGTTCATAGCAAGTAATTAAAAAATTGGATGTAAAAATTTATAATGGATTATTGTGGCTTTAGTTGCTGGTGTTAGTTTGCTATAACTAGGTGAAATTTGTAAAGATCTGCCATGCTCATTTTGTATAATAAATGTGAAATAACATTGTAAACAACATATTTAGTCTGTTGTTTTCATATGATATTCACTGCAACCAATCTTCCATTGAAACAAATGCAAGAATATTTTAATTTGACATTATAGCTAACTGATTGCATATCTATCTTTGCCTGAAAATTGGTTATGATTTCCAAGCCAATTCTGAAAACATTCATGAATAAAGTGTTAAATTGTAAAGCGTCTTGACAATTTCAGTTCGAAATGTTAGTGATTTCTGTGTTTATTACAGCCATGGATCGCTGCCTCTCATTTTGGTACCATATGTTTGGTGCCACTGTGGGTGATCTTGAGATTTCAACAGCAACTTCGGGAGTTTTATGGACCCTGTCTGGTAGCCAGGGAAATCAGTGGATTAGAGCTGTAGTGAACTTGCCATCGGACCCCGCATTTCAGGTACAAATTTATAACTTGTTTCCCCTCGAGTTTTATAATGATCGGACCCCGCATTTCAGGTACAAATATATAACTTGTTTCCCCTCGAGTTTTATAATGATCGGATCCTGCATTTCAGGTACAAATATATAACTTGTTTCCCCTCAAGTTTTATAATGATCAGATCCTGCATTTCAGGTACAAATATATAACTTGTTTCCCCTCGAGTTTTATAATGATCGGATCCTGCATTTCAGGTACAAATATATAACTTGTTTCCCCTCAAGTTTTATGATGATCAGATCCTGCATTTCAGGTTCAAATATATAACTTGTTTCCCCTCGAGTTTTATAATGATCGGACCCCGCATTTCAGGTACAAATATATAACTTGTTTCCCCTCGAGTTTTATAATGATCGGATCCTGCATTTCAGGTACAAATATATAACTTGTTTCCCCTCAAGTTTTATGATGATCAGATCCTGCATTTCAGGTACAAATATATAACTTGTTTCCCCTCGAGTTTTATAATGATTGGATCCTGCATTTCAGGTACAAATATATAACTTGTTTCCCCTCAAGTTTTATAATGATTGGATCCTGCATTTCAGGTACAAATATATAACTTGTTTCCCCTCAAGTTTTATAATGATCAGATCCTGCATTTCAGGTACAAATATATAACTTGTTTCCCCTCGAGTTTTATAATGATCAGATCCTGCATTTCAGGTACAAATATATAACTTGTTTCCCCTCGAGTTTTATAATGATTGGATCCTGCATTTCAGGTACAAATATATAACTTGTTTCCCCTCAAGTTTTATAATGATCAGATCCTGCATTTCAGGTACAAATATATAACTCGTTTCCCCTCGGGTTTTATAATGATCAGATCCTGCATTTCGGGTACAAATGTTGCCAGACACATGTTTAAATGTAGTATACAGTCAATATGAATACAATTTGGGTGACAGATAAATAGAATGTCACCCCTATAGCTACAGGTGACATGAATATTTATGTCACTCATATTGTATTCATATCAACTGTATACTACCTCTGGTTACAGTTCAAAGCTTATATTTACATTAAGGATAAATTTTAAATATGTCTTGTCTATATCTTTGGGATATAATCGGTAAACATTCTCCCTTTAGGTGCATGTAAATAATTATATAGCCCCTTCACCCCTAAAGGTTCATAAGTAATGAGCTATTCTGAGCAATGCAACAGACAATTGCAATAAATAAAATAAATAAATAAATATACAACATTTGATATAGCGCCCTATCTAGCTAACATAAGCTACTCTAAAGCGCTTCACAGTACATAGATATACAATTTTATACAATCAATACAATTTCAACACATATAATTCTAACATATATATATTTCTGAGGAGTTCGCAGGAGCTGCCTTATCGGGCGCTAACTACTAGTCCTATACCACCTGGCTTAGATCTCCTTATGTGTGTATGTATGCGTGTGTGCTGGAGATGTATAGCGTTCTGTTTGTAGTGGAACCGTGTTTCCAACGGCATCTTTTATAGTGCCACCTCACTTGAACGCTACGGCACAGATACCGCAACATCCACTCCAGACCATTTTATACTCCACCTGGGTTGTTGGAGTTGTGTGAGCAGGAGAAAAACACTTTCTCTGAAAATTCCAAGCGTACGACGATTTCGGGGATCGAACCCCGGCCGCCTGCTTGGAAGGCCGGAGTGTTACCACTCGACCAATCCGCCCAATCCGCAATAGAATGTGACTATCTTAATAGTACCGATCATATCAATAGTAGTATTTTTATTACTTAAATGGTATCACGATATTTTATTGTAGTTGATTAATTTGAAACTCTTTAGTGAATATTACAATTATAAGTTTTGATTTACTCATCATGCAAACTGAAATGGACAAAAAATGTCAATATTTTGGCCTGAAATTAGTAAACTAAGGTGCTTGTGTCATTTTAAATACAATATTTTAAATATTTCAAATATTTCTGGTGATACCTATCTTAATAGTATATATTGCAATAGTTTGTTGATATAGCAATACTATCGTAATTGTAATTCTGACTATCGCAATACAATCACAATGGTAAAATTGTGCTCATTAGTAACCCCTATGCACTAGGGACATAATTGTTTAACTGAAAATAACTTCATAATGCCAATAGTACATGTCTGAATTATGTAACAGGTGGCTCACACCTATCCCTCAGGGTTTGAGGATTCCGTTTGTTGCTTTTATTGATAGATAACAATGACAAGTTTGACAGTTAAATATATATTTATTACATAAAGAGACAACAAAATACAAAGTAACGGTAACTCGCTTGCACGATGCCTACAGTAACATATATAGATATACCCCTACATTTACCACCCCATTGTCTTACCTAAACAAGTACATGTTGTATAACCTATCGGCCGCTGGAGAAGGGAGAGAGACGCACAACTGGTGCTACTGTCACTCTCTATCCCACAACTGAAAATCACATGAATTTATACGATTAGAACACAATACTCGATCACTTCAACCAATCGGCTCGCACAAACCATACTCTCACTCGCGCTAGCCAATCAACATGCAGCTCTCATTTACCCAACGGAAGTCATTCACATCAAACACCCGGATATTCACTCCCGTACACAAAAATGTAAGTATATATAATATCAATACTCGCTCATATAGACTCTCTTACATTTCAGTATTTATTAAAAATGACAAATTTGATGTTGCAGCTTACCATCACGGCTACTAGAGCCAATAGCTGGCAGGGGGACATTGCTTTAGATGACGTGGAACTTATTAGTGGAGCATGTCGTAAGTATTTAAAGGCATAAAGCCCACCCTAAGCACAAGAAATTTGCTAAATACAACTTGATGAGCCTATATTTGTGATGAACCAAGATTTCAATTGTAATAATATCAAGGTTTCGAATTAAAAAACATTACTTTCAATAAATTGTCCCTTGATGAATTCCTGTAATATAAAAAAAATCTCGATCGTTATTGGGGTTTTCCAGGATTAACCATAACACATGTAATTAAATGGTCCAGATTAGGAGCCTTCCTACAGTCCTAATTATTGAGAGATGCATAGATATCTTTCCTAGCTATTACCGGCTGTATATCATCGCAGCCCTCGAGTACAATGTGTTTATAACTTTACTAGTATTGTTTAAACATCGTTCCCCGATGCTGAAAGTTTCTTTTACTGGGTACCCCTTGAGGGCGAGACATGGGGATCTCAACCTGAGGTGTAAGCAACCATCAAAAGGGTGAATGATTATTTTTTTCTTGCCCTGTTAAACCTCGATAATATTTAATATTGATGTTAGTTGTTACATCAATGCAAGACAATATTGATGTGATGTGATTGAGTGACATCATTGTATGTTGCCGTGACGTCCTACAACTGTTAAAATGCATAACACATGTAGCTTGTCTCAACCTATAATATTCAATATTGATGTTAGTTGTTACATCAATGCAAGCCAATATTGATGTGATTGAGTGACATCATTGGATGTTGCCGTGACGTCCTACAACTGTTAAGGTCACTCGGTTCCTTGTCAATATCCATAGGAATTTCATTAAATTTTACTAATGTTTACTAGTGTATGAAGAACAAGTATTTTTGTTGTAATTGGCCGAAAAACTGCAGAAATCTTTTTGGGGTGAAAAACTGATATTTTCTGGGAAAACACCAGAAAGAGCGAAATCAACTAACATATTACGTTTTAATGTATTACAATCCTAACGCTATATATACATATAAAACAGAAAAGAAGGCAAATATTTTACGTTTCGTATAACTTTTATTCAACAAAACAAACAATTGTATGTATGTTTTTCATCAACATTTTTAAATATCCAAACATTGTGTGGATGAAAAACTGATTTTTTAAAATCATTGTATGGAAAAACAATCCTTAATTAACAAAGCATGAAAAAATTGAACCAAAAAACATTATTTCACTTAAAATTTGGGGAAAATAATCAGAATTGTTTTTTTTTTTATTTCAATTGCCTCCCCTTTCACTGCAACTGGACTTTATTGTAGGAGGTATAGATATTCCCATATCACATAAAACCCACTTCTAAAGTATCTTAATATAGATAATATAGATTAATAAAACCATGTGTATCAAAAATGTATTATAGGAACATTTCAGTTAACCCTAATTTAAACAACTCCGATACTTATATGAAAAAGATTATCAAGCACTGTGATGATACCTACTGAAAGTCTAAATGATATATAGGTTGTTTTGGTGTCTACATCTAAAGATTATCCATTTAATGCGTTGAAAGTAGTGAGATACTAAGTTTATCGATTGCTTTAGCCCGATTTGAATGTATCCACTCGCCTGATATCAGATTACACAGAAATAGTTTATAACTAGCATTTATGGAATTTATTGAATAGTGATATCATCATAACATGTTGCATTAAATATCGAATAAATATAAAGCAATGTGTTTGTTTAATGATGCAGCTGTAAAGAATTGAAGCGGACATATAGGTTGTCTTGGTGTTTACATTACTAATAGATGAATGAGGGTGAGTGGGGAACCCGCTTATGAAACTCACATCATGACGTCGTTGTAGATAAAAGCACAAACGCGTGTTACCAGTTCCAAGTCCTTGTATTCACTCCCAAATATATGTTTTACATAAACAGATTTCTGATAAATGGGAATAACTCAAATACATTGGAGTTACTAATTACCTCCCCTATACCATACTGTATTGTTTACACAACACGTTTACATAAGATCAGGTTGATATAGTCGATAATTACGCAACCAACTTAACCTTCTAGCGTTTACATTGATTCTAGCAGACGCTTGGGTCTTTACCGGATTGCAAATTGCATGATCATCGGCGCATGTACGGTGAATTTCTTACCTACGATAGGTATCAAATCGTATATCCGTCAAAGCGGCCATGTTTTTGCCAAGAACGATAATCAATGGACCGAGAGACCTTAAAATGCATAACACATATAGCTTGTCTCAACCCTAAGGTGAGATAAGAAATCTCGCACCAGTAATATTGTGGATACTGTTTCTGTCCATAAGAGAAATTATTGTATCGCCATATGTGTATCTTTGCAGCCCTAGCAGCCCTTTGGGATCTCTTGTTTTAAAGTGTTGATAAAAACATGGTATCGTAAGCATTGTATCCCTGATGCATATTGTTATTCAGGGTTTTACCTGACCTGCATAAACCTACATTTTGACTTCTAAAATTGCCAAAGGACTTCCAAAAATGATTAAAGTGTATATATATATATATACATTATTTGTGATGAGTCCCAGGACTCCTAAATTTACTAAATTTGAGGGTCGCAGGGAAAACCGTTCTTATTGCAGTCCTTGTATACAATGTGTGTATATAATTGCAGCACAACTACCATGTGATGTGTCCACCACCTGTATGAATGGAGCAACTTGTTTGAATGCCAATGCCAACGGAAACAGCTTTACATGCATTTGTGTACCAGGCTTTACTGGAGTAGATTGTAGTGCCACGGGTACAGTATTATTTTTCATATCATGAGGCTAAAATTAAATGAAGTCTTGCATTTCATGGACTATCCTAGATTTTGCAGAAGATCCTAGATTTATTATGCCTATAGTATATACTTGTAACATGAATTAACTAGTCAGGCAAATTTCAAAGCAACACCATGTGTTATTACAACCTTTGAATTGAAACAAGTCTATTCGTCCTTTAGATTTCATAATGAACATATTCCAAAATGTTTGTAAAAGATCATTCATCCCAAAACATCAAATGCATCTCCAGGGATGAATGTGAGAAATTGCCTAAATTTTACTGTCAGACAAGTGGAGGTAGTATATCTTACCAGAGAAATATAGAAAATTCTTCATCTATAATAAAAAAATATATTTTTCATTTGTGAAAACTGTTGAAAACTGGACTTCTTGCCCTATCAAAGTGTCTAGACTTGCTTGTGTCAAAAGTAGCTACACCATATATTGTCAACTTGATGTGGGTGTTTTGCGTTCTGGATGGACTTATGCAACAAAAATGTAATAAACACAATATCTTACAATATCTTCATGAAGTAAAAGGAAATTTATTTTACTCGTGTTACTGCACATTCGTGAAAAATATCAAAATATTAACCACACTTGTGAAATATATTTCGTATTACTGAAAACACTGTTACATAGGCTCTATGTAGCTTTTATGAGACGCTATCAAAATCACCCCTGTTAACATCACATTCCTTTTTATATCGCCCCTGTTTACATCCCATTCCTTTTTATATCGCCCCTGTTAACATCACATTCCTTTTTATATCGCCCCTGTTAACATCACATTCCTTTTTATATCACCCCTGTTAACATCACATTCCTTTTTATATCACCCCTGTTAACATCACATTCCTTTTTATATCGCCCCTGTTAACATCACATTCCTTTTTATATCGCCCCTGTTTAAATTACTTTTTATATCACCCCTGTTAACATCACATTCCTTTTTATTTCGCCCCTTGTTAACATCACGTTCCTTTTTATATCACCCCTGTTAACATCACATTCCTTTTTATATCGCCCCTGTTTAAATTACTTTTTATATAGCCCCTGTTAACATCACATTCCTTTTTATTTCGCCCCTTGTTAACATCACGTTCCTTTTTATAGCGCCCTTGTTAACATCACATTCCTTTTATATCGCCCCTGTTAACATCACGTTCCTTTTATATCAAGTTTTTCCAAAACACTTTTTCCCCTCTTAATAATCTGGTTAATGTTTTTTTAAATCAATCGCATGAAATATCCAGAAAATGATGTCATTTTCATTGATTTCAGATACAGCTTGTACAAAACATTGCATAGAAGAAAAAAAAACAAAAAAAACCCAAACTTTTAATGAATTGGTGTTATCAATATAGATTGAAACATCTTCGTATGTACATTGAATAATTTACTTTTAGTTATGGATATTGGAAAACGTGTTTCTCTTAATGTCACATTCCTGACAAATGCAACATGGTATAAAGAGAAAATGCACTGTATTTATTTGTTCAATGTTTCAGAGACTGTGCTGTGCCCGGCCTCCCAGGACCCCTGTCTGAACGGTGGTATCTGTTCGTTGACCGGAAGTGTCACCAGCTGTACTTGTGTGGGCGGATACTTTGGACAATTCTGTGACAGTCAGTATTATCGAGTAGAAATTCTGAATACTGTAAACATAAATATTTTAGAGATAATCTTATTTCCGTAACATTTGAGATGAAATCTTTCCGCTTTGTTATGATTCTGCTAATTCCAGTTTCTGTATAGTTTTTACAGCCGATATTGTAAGTGTTATTTCATCATTACACTCATCTGTTTTTATTGACATATGTGCAATTTAATTGCAAAAAAATATTATGTTTACAGTATTACATCAAAATTAAAACGTAACTTGATATTTTATTTTTAGTGATTTTTCCAGAAAAAGTTCCCTACCCCAAAACTATTTACTTACCTATATATAGAATTACTGCATGAGCATAAAGTGATTTGACCCCAGGGTCCACCACGCCCCTACAGGCTAACCTATTGAGTCATAACTTTTAAATGATTGAGATCCCCACCCCAAAACTATATATATACAATTGCTGAGCATAAAGAGACAATCACAATCATGATTTTAAATTTTACCCCGGGTCTGCCACGCCCTTGCATACTGGACTCCTGAGTCATAACTTAAACAAATGGAATCCTCACCTTAAAACTATATATGACATTGCTAGACATAAATAGAGACGAACAAAATTGTGATATTAGCATTGATGTTTTGGTCTTGCACATCCATAATTTCCTTATCAGTTGAACTTGAAAACAGATGAGATACCAACCAATTAACCAAACTTGTAATTGATACTGAAAAGCTTCAACTATTGGTCTTTTGGTCTGTCCCTGTGCGTGGGATTTATTTGGAAAATATTTTAACATTATTACCTAGCTACCAATTTATCCAGGTGAGTGATGCAGGCCTTCTGGGCCTCTTGTATTAGAAATTGTTTGTCTGTGTACAACCGTCTTAAAAATGTATTTGACAGGGTCTTTTAACTGGGTTTGATTACTTTATTTGACAGGTATTTTTCCTAATGAAAAGCAAGTGTTTAAAGTCTTTTAATGGGATTTTTTAGGAAAATGTAATGGACGCAGACATTGGGTACCCCAATATCCATATCTTTTAACGATACAATATACATGTAAAAAATGTGTACCATCATTTGTTTCTTTTGGATATTTGTAACTATTTAAGTTATTGTATCCAAGCTCTAGATTTTTCCATTGTTCGTCTAAATTGATTTCATTGTCTCTTATTGCTAATGAATTCATGCCATAATCGGGAAGTCCGTTCCAAATATCGATAGGTCTGAAACTAAATGAGTCTTAATTAATTTAAAAGTGTAGTCTCCTGGGTTTTTTTTCTACAATTTGTGTGTCCAGGTCTCTCGTTCTTGATGTTTCAGTCACAATTTGCAGTACGTTTCTTTGTGAGAGATGTTCACTGTTTTGTTCACATTGATATTACATCTCCTATCGGTCTTAATAATCGAAGAAACCATACAGTAATTTAAATTAAGCCAAAATTGCTATTTTCCATACAGTCTCTTAGATAGATTCCATACAGTAGCATTTTGAAAGGTGCTATTTACAATATTTGTTTATGTTATGCTTGAAAAACACAAAATTAATGCTTTCGTTGATGTGTGTTTGAATTTGTGAATCATTTATTAAGAAAAAAATACATAAACCATGTGTCAAATGAGATATGCGAGTTAATCAGCATAATCCATGATGTTGTTCACACTTAACACTTTAAGGCCCAATATAAGTAACTTCAGGAAACTTTTCGGGATTCTGAAAAAATATGAAAATAAATTCAGTTGATAACCATGCAAAAATAAGTCTAAAACAAAGTAAACCTGAGCGGTAATTAACAAGAAACTCTTGACAAAAAATTCCAAAGAATTGAAAAATATTCAGGTGTGGCCCACTTCAATAACAAAAGTTGAAGACAGCTCAGAACGGACGCATGTTTACAAATACCGAATTTCAACTGCTGCTGTACCGGTAACCACGTCAGAATTCATCTTGAATATTGCTGATATCCGTTAATCTTAGCTAAATCTATAAATATAATAAGTTATTAGGCTTAATTTTTGCTTCAAGTTTTGCGGAAAGTTACATATATTGGGCCTTTCACTGTAATCTGTGACTACCTTGCATTGATGTTATTAGTCTGCCATCTGCTTGCAGTTCTAGTTTGTGATTACTTTGACTTGCCTGTAACTTGTGTCATTACCAGGATTTACCAGCTTACCTGTAACTATTGATTACCTAGACTTACTGTCTGTCTACTATTGATTACATAACCTTACCTGTAACTATTAATGATTACCTGGACTTACCTGCTTCTATTGATTACATAGCCTTACCTGTAACTATTGATTACCTGGACTTACCTGTTGCTATTGATTACATAGCATTACCTGTAACTATTGATTACCTGGACTTACCTGTTACTATTGATTACCTGGATTTGCCTGTATCTTGTGATTACCTGTACTTACCTGTTGCTATTGATTACCTGGAATTGCATGTTACTATTGATTACCTGGACTTGCCTGTATATTGTGATTACATGTACTTACCTGTTACTTTTGATAACCTTGACTTACCTGTTACTATTGATTACCTTGACTTACCTGTTACTATTGATTACATAGCCTTACCTGTAACTATTGATTACCTGTACTTTCCTGTAACTTGTGATTACCTTGACTCATCTGTATCTTGTGATTACCTGTACTTACCTGTTGCTATTGATAACCTTGACTTACCTGTTACTATTGATTACCTTGACTTACCTGTAATTGGTTTTTGCAGCTCTCGGCTCTACTGCGGCTCCAACTACAGCCCCACCAGGAACAACATTTACGTGCACATTTGAACCTGGTGTTGCATGTTTTCTGAGTCAGGATTCCTTGGACACTTTTGATTGGACTTTCCCAGCGGTAATGCTCTTTATTCATTATAATCTGTAATGCTTTGATTGGTTTTACCTCTGAACTTTCATAATGAACTGTGCCAAACAAGTGTCTTCAGCGGTGAAGGATTTAATTCCTTATTCTAAGTCCAAATTAAATAATGTATAGTTGGTTACACAATTTAAACATTTGTGAAGCAGTTTTGTTGAGGAAGTCCAAGAGTCAATGCCTGATATAAAGTAACCTCATATGATAAAAAAATATATTACCTACTTGCCTTATTTATTTCCCAAGTCTTTTTCAGGAAGCAAACTTTTCTTGTTTGACCTAAATTCTCATGTACAGTCTACACACCAATGTTGAAAGTTCTAGAAAATAAACAGGTGTGAAATCTTATTACAGAAGATTCTCCTTATATCGACCTGTTAATATCACATTCCTCTTTATATCATGTTTTTCCAAAATTTTATTCCCCCCCTCTATATAATCTTTGTAATTTTGTTTGCTTAATGTCATGTGTTTTGAAGTGAATTCCTCTTTAATATAATGTTTTTTTTAACCAATCACACAAGAGATTTATTCAGTTACATGGACAAATTTTACAAGTTAGAAGATATTTACATAAAACCACTTATATAAAGCGGTTCAAGTAAATTTACATGTATTGAGTAAGTTTACAGTGGTGAATGAGGTTTGAGGCCTTGTAAGGGTTTCTGGTTGTTTCAAAGATACTTGTTGATGGATATTTTCCGATTATGCGAATAAACTGCACACACACACACAAGTATGAACTTGTAGCACTAAGATGGAAAACAAATTCAGTACATTTGCTTCAACGGATCATAAAATATACCTCTATCAGATAAACACTTCAGCTTATTGTATTGTAAATTTAAACAAAGGTAACAATTTAATGACACTTTGACAGACATGCACCCTTGAAAATATGAAAATATATATGATTTTGCGTGATCTCTCCCATTCTTTGCTATTGATAAGTTTTTGATTTCAGCATTGGTTACCCAATACTTAGCAATTATGTGAAATGCTTTGAGTGCAAGGGAAGTGTTTTTGTGATGATTTGGCATAATTCCCATTATGACATCATAATTACATGGTGCAAAAACACTTCCAAATGTAGTTATGATATTGCAAACAAGGGAGATAACAACACTTTTGAGATAGGACTATACCAACAACCATACTATGTCCAAATACTACCTTCCTGATTTAGTCAACCTTGCTATGATTTGATGTGTTTGTAGATTGGCTCGACCCCTTCCTCCAGCACCGGGCCAAGCGCTGCCTCTGAGGGCTCCTACTATGCTTTCATCGAAACCTCCTCTCCCAGAAGTGTTGGCGATACAGCAGTGCTGATGTCCAGCGTCCTGCCAAGTATGTAACACTTGTGCCAAAAAATTATAAGAACTATTTAACTGAACTGTACAGATTTCCAGTCATCACAATGGAATTGGTGTCGCGTGACAAATTGAGTCTCCAAGCAAACAAACAAGCCTTATTTATTATACCTAGCAAACAAACGAGAACTAAAAGCAGTTTCCAAGCAAAGGAACAAGCAACAAAGACGCATTATCTACCAAGCAAACTAGCAAACAAAAAACCTTGTATATACCAAGCAAATGAGACAAGTAAACTAAAAAACCTTTGCATACATATACTAAAAAAAAAACCTAGTACAAAAAAATCATTATATACGAGTGATTAGCTTCAAATAGAAATGTCAAGCCTAATAACGAGGCATTGTATTGTTTTCAAAGTTTCCTATTCAAAGGTGTTTAATTAACTTTTAAATGGCGACTTACCTGGTTGGTGCTATCATTCTGGCTCGACAATCACCACAATGTACACACTTTATCTGTATTATAAGTACCTATCTCTGAATACTTATAGGTCAACAATCACCTCAATGTACACACTTCTTTATCTGTATAAGTACCTATCTTTGAATACTGATAGGTCAACAGTTGCCACAATGTACACACTTTATGTCTCCTCTAACAGGGGGAAAAAAGACATGCTGTCAGTGTGCACAAAGCGAAGTTGTCTAATTTACAAAGCAATCTTCTGTTTTATGACACAAAATGACCGGAATATTTAAGATGGAGGTCTATATTTTCGATGCCCTTACCAATATGGGAGTCTGTGGAAGTTTAGTTTGGCTTGCTCATTGATCCATGTAAAGTAATTGGATATATATCCTGTAGTGCAAAACTGTGGGGGAAAAGATAAAATTAATCAAAATAGTTGTTTCACAAGAAAAATAATCAAACAAAAAGAACTAAAATAAAATGTACCATCACCAAATGTTTGTGCCGACAGTCACACATCCAATTTCTGACCAGGCTCTCCATTGCTAACTTTGGCGAGTTAGCTATACAGGCAACGGAAATAGATCGGGACATCATTGGGACCAATTAGAACTCAACTATACCAACTAGACATAGCAGGCCATGAACCACTATTTATTCAAATATTTGTTCATATGCATTGAAAATAATAAAAGTATCAAATCATTATCTTCATAAAGGTTAGGCAGGGGTGTGTGTGGTAGTTAGGTTGATTACAGTAATTGAATGCGAGAGGATTTGTATGACATCAATTGTGATGCCTTGTTTTCTAGTGGAGAATTTTTGCCTTACCTTCGACTACCACATGTTTGGAGGGACTATGGGAGACCTCAACGTTCTAATCAATGATGCCGGTTCAGCCTCCACAACGAGAGTCTTATGGACCGAGTCGGGTGACAAGGGAGATATGTGGATACCAGCTGCAGTCGAGATCCCTGCAACACCATCTCTAAGGGCGAGTATCTATAAATTAAAACCTGTTACACCATGTCTAAGGGCGAGTACCTATACATGTACACCATGTCTAAGGGCGAGTATCTATACATGTTACACCATGTCTAAGGGCGAGTACCTATACATGTACACCATGTCTAAGGGTGTGTATCTATACATGTTACACCATGTCTAAGGGCTAGTATCTATACATGTTACACCATGTCTAAGGGTGTGTATCTATACATGTTACACCATGTCTAAGGGTGTGTATCTATACATGTAACACCATGTCTATGGGCGAGTACCTATACATGTTACACCATGTCTAAGGGTGTGTATCTATACATGTACACCATGTCTAAGGGTGTGTATCTATACATGTTACACCATGTCTAAGGGTGTGTATCTATACATGTTACACCATGTCTAAGGGTGTGTATCTATACATGTTACACCATGTCTAAGGGTGTGTATCTATACATGTTACACCATGTCTAAGGGTGTGTATCTATACATGTTACACCATGTCTAAGGGTGTGTATCTATACAGGTTACACCATGTCTAAGGGCGAGTACCTATACATGTACACCATGTCTAAGGGCGAGTATCTATACATGTACACCATGTCTAAGGGCGAGTATCTATACAGGTTACACCATGTCTAAGGGCGAGTATCTATACATGTACACCATGTCTAAGGGCGAGTACCTATACATGTACACCATGTCTAAGGGCGAGTACCTATACATGTACACCATGTCTAAGGGCGAGTACCTATACATGTACACCATGTCTAAGGGCGAGTACCTATACATGTACACCATGTCTAAAGGCGAGTACCTATACATGTACACCATGTCTTAGGGCGAGTACCTATACATGTACACCATGTCTAAGGGCGAGTACCTATACATGTACACCATGTCTAAGGGCGAGTATCTATACATGTTACACCATGTCTAAGGGCGAGTATCTATACATGTTACACCATGTCTAAGGGTGTGTATCTATACATGTTACACCATGTCTAAGGGTGTGTATCTATACATGTTACACCATGTCTAAGGGTGTGTATCTATACATGTTACACCATGTCTAAGGGTGTGTATCTATACATGTTACACCATGTCTAAGGGCGAGTACCTATACATGTTACACCATGTCTAAGGGTGTGTATCTATACATGTTACACCATGTCTAAGGGTGTGTATCTATACATGTTACACCATGTCTAAGGGTGTGTATCTATACATGTTACACCATGTCTAAGGGCGAGTATCTATACAGGTTACACTATGTCTAAGTGCGAGTATCTTATATATACATGTTACACCATGTCTAAGGGTGTGTACCTATACATGTTACACCATGTCTAAGGGTGTGTATCTATACATGTTACACCATGTCTAGGGGCGAGTATCTATACATGTTACACCATGTCTAAGGGTGTGTATCTATACAGGTAATACACCATGTCTAAGGGTGTGTATCTAAACATGTTACACCATGTCTAAGGGTATGTATCTAAACATGTTACACCATGTCTAAAGGTGTTTTTCTTGCAGTTAAGGACAGGAATACCCAACAGCAATCTTTAGAGTGCAATGTTCAGACCTACTCGCCCCTAAATTCACATGTAAACCTCATCCAATCAGAAGCTGAGAAAGTCCATTTAAATGATTATTAACTGTAAACATATTTTAGCAGTTATCATATCTTAAAGTTCCTGTATAAATTTTTGCAGTTAGTATGTACATGTATTTGAGTGCACCAATCCATTGTACTTTGTTTAAAATTTCATGTGCTAAAATTTTAATGTGCCAAATTGAATTAACTCTTTCCGTACTCAAGAAGCCTTAAGATCTCATAAAAAGTTATCAAGTTCACTCAACGGACAACAAAATGGCGGACTCGGATTTCACTTTTGATTTCAAGGCATTAATGACGGTAAAAACAGAAGAAAAGTAGCAAAAATGTTTACAAATATTTTAAGAAATAAGTGTTACAACAAAGTGATATCGCACACATGTGCGACACAGTGAGCAGATAAACGGTTCAACTTCCTGTCATTCTACCAGACGATTTCGTCGTATATTCTCGTAGATACTTGATGAACATGTTTCAATGAATTTCAACAAATAAATGACAACATACCGGATATGTAAGCACCAGACAGCTGTTAATAATCCTTTAATCAAAGAGGTTGCTTTCCGCCATGTGCTCTGAAAAGCATTGGATGCGCAAAGGGCGAACCGGTGTTCACTTCCGAGTAGCGAGAGAAATTTGAATGAGTACGGAAAGAGTGTTTGTTCGAACAAGTTTTATTTTACTTGCAGGTTTACTTTGAGGGCATACGAGGTTCTGGATACACATCGGATGCAGCAATTGACAATGTTGCCATGACACCAGGATCATGTGGTAAGGTCAAACTCATTCAAGACATCTCTTTTAATGCTTCTTGCTTGACTTTGATGTAGAAGTTAGATATCTGCCATGGTTCTTTGCTTTGGTATTGTAAGGAGGCACAGTATTATAGTGGTAGCACATCGGGCTTGTGAACGAAGGGTTACAGGTTCGAGTTGCATCACAGTGCTCTAGTGGTAAGACGCTGGGCTCGTTACTAAAATGTTGCTGATTCGAGTTGCATCACGATAGTCTAGTGGTAGGACACCGGACTTGTGGCCGAAGGGTTGCTGGTTCAAGTTGCGTCACAGTAATCTAGTGGTAGGACGACAGGCTTGTGACTAAAAGGTTGACGGTTCGAGTCGTGTCACGGTAGTCTAGTGGTAGGACGACAGGCTTGTGACTAAAAGGTTGACGGTTCGAGTCGCGTCACGGTCGTCTAGTGGTAGGACGACAGGCTTGTGACTAAAAGGTGGACGGTTCGAGTCGCGTCACTGTAGTCTAGTGGTAGGACGACAGGCTCGTAACTGAAGGATTGTGGATTTGAGTCATGTTACGGTAGTCCAGTGGTTGGACGCCGGGCTTGTGCCCGAAGGGTTTAGGGGTTTCGGACTCCAGTCGCATCACGGTAGTTTAGTGTTAGGATGATGGGTTCGTAACTTAAAGTTTGCATGTTTGTGTTACGGCAGGCCACTGGGTTGTCTTTAAACAAGATACTTAAATATATGCTTCTTTTGGTCTATTCGGCTGTAAATGAGTACCTGGTTCTATTTCAAACAGATTTATGACTATAATAGAACATTTACGTCAATGTATTTGAATTTCTGCTCGCAAGAACTTCCGGTTGGTCATTATAAAAAAAGGTTCTTAATATTATATACACTTTCTTCCGCCGACGCCCCAAAGACTCATCTTCCACTTCAAATATTTGAGTTGTTCATTGTGAAATTTTAGGGGTGAATAAAGGAGATTTACATAAATGTCTGAAACACATGTTTCCATTTCGTAGTCTGTATAGTCAATCATATAACTTTGTTGTTTTTATATGCCTGAATAAAAGAAAGTTTAAACTAACTGGGTCTGAATGCTTTTTCTAACTGTTTGAAGGTTGTGCTGGTGCCCCATGTCAAAATGGTGGGAGCTGTTCACAGGATGCCTTAGGACAGATAACTTGTGCCTGCCTTCCAGGATTTACAGGAACATTGTGTGAAGCCTATGGTAAGTGCTGACATACAGTATTTGGTTATTGGACAGATAATTCGTACCTGCATGCCGTTCTGGATTTACAGGACCGTTGTGTGAACCCTATGCCAGTATGGTACGTGCTGACATAGTGTAAGATTAGGTGCCAATGAAGTATAGTTCTGAAGGTTTCACAAATTAGCAATGTATAGACAGACTTGTTCCATTAACCGATGGCGTGTTCTATTTATCGGAACGTTCCAGATGTGTCAAATTGGAACTGGTCCGTTAAATGGAACAGAACATGCTGAAATCCGTTTCTGCTGGTGAAAATCTAATTATCGAAATTGAAAAAGAAACAACTTTTCCGGAAATAACCAAAACGGTTTAGTCATAAAATTGGCAAAACAATGCAAGTATTCCCTTTTGTTTACAAATTTTACACAATATGATGACAATAAGAGTCGGTAATGATATATTTTACTAATGAAATGCAGTCTAACTGGTTACAGTTTTGTCTATTTACAATTTCTTGAACATCAGAAACGAAAACCTTTCACTGGCCGCCATATTGGATCCAACATGGAACCCTCAAATGAAACGTTCCAGACGAACCGGTTCGTTCCGGCGGAACGTTGTGTTCCATTTAGCGGAACGTCTGCTTCGTTCTGGAACAACCGGAACGTTCTGCTAAATGAAACACGCTATGAGTAAGCAAAATGTCTCCTGGAGTCAATGCAAGCAACAAAGAAAATGGTACAAGTGACTCACTTAATTAAACTCAACAGAAGGTCTAGTCTCTTGAGACCCATTTTAATGCATTTGATATGATTCCATTGTGCTCGCACTTTATCAAAAAGGACTAAATCCTCCTTGGTGGTTGAAACGTGTAAGGCTTGATTGATGAGCACCATCATTACCTATTCTTCTGTATAGAAACATTGAGGGCGATCAACAAAGAACTACTAATGATGCTGTTGTAAAAGTTCTTTTTGGAGTTTGTAAATGATTGGAAGGGGTACATGTATAATTATACATTCATGATAACTTACTAAATAAGAAATGGCAGCTAGACCTACCATAAAATCTCTCTTGGTAATTAAATTCACACTTTTTGAGCCTAAATTGCAAATACCTTATAATTAGCACAAAGGGCGCTTAAAAATTGGGGATGTTTAAGAACAAAACTAAGATCTGGATGAAAAATGTTTTTATGAACAAGAATGGGTAGTAATCATGATGTGCAACATTATTGTCAGGAACTTCAGACAATTTGTCCATGTATATTACCAATATTTCTGTTTTTGTTTTTTTTAATATGCATGCGTCAAGTAGGGTTTGCCATACAGTATATAGAATAATTTAATTATGTCACGATAACTAGGGGAGCTTATGATTTCAATACCCCTGTAGAAGGGTGAGGGGTGCTTAGAAGGGGAGGGGTGCTAATTACAGTAAATATGTTATAGTGAAATATTAAAAAAAATAATAGCATTTTATAGTATGGTAGTACAGTGCACTCCTCTTTATATCATGTTGCATTTATCAGACAAAAACATGAAATTAACAGGAATGTGCCATTGTTTGGGTTATTTTTTATTTTCTATGCAGCATTTTGTACAAGTTGTATCTTAAAGGCCCAACCCATACCAAAAAAAGGTACAAAAAAGTTACATTTTTATAGGTACAAAAAAGTCATAACTTTTTTATGCTAGATTGGAACCCTATCAGAAAAGAGGTTTCAATCTAGCACTAAAAAGTTACAAAAAAGGTACAAAAAAGTTATACTCAACACATTTGTTCAGTTAAATAATCACTTTATTGTCAAAGAAAAAGGTACAAAAAAGGTATACTTTTTCAAAGGTATTAAAAAGGTACAAAAAAGTTATAAAAAAGGTACAAAAAAGTTATACCTTTTTAAAAGGTATACCTTTTCAAAGGTATGAAAAAGGTACAAAAAAGTTATACCTTTTCAAAAGGTATAAAAAAGGTACAAAAAAGGTATTCTTTTTCAAAGGCATTAAAAAGGTACAAAAAAGGTATACCTTTTTAAAAGGTATAAAAAAGGTACAAAAAAGTTATACCTTTTTAAAAGGTATAACTTTTCTGTACCTTTTTTATACCTTTTTAAAAGGTATACCTTTTCAAAGGTATGAAAAAGGTACAAAAAAGTTATACCTTTTTAAAAGGTATAACTTTTCTGTACCTTTTTTATACCTTTTCAAAAGGTATACCTTTTTTGTACCTTTTTTATACCTTTTAAAAAGGTATAACTTTTTTGTACCTTTTTCATGCCATTGAAAAGGTATACCTTTTAAAAAGGTATACCTTTTAAAAAGGTATACCTTTTAAAAAGGTATACCTTTTAAAAAGGTATACCTTTTAAAAAGGTATACCTTTTAAAAAGGTATAACTTTTTTGTATAAAAAAGGTACAGAAAAGTTATACCTTTTAAAAAGGTATAACTTTTTTGTACCTTTTTTATACCTTTTAAAAAGGTATACCTTTTCAAAGGTATTAAAAAGGTACGAAAAAGGTATAAAAATGGTGTTAAAAGTTACAAAAAAGGTACAAAAAAGGTATAGCTTTTTAAAAGGTATAAAAAAGGTACAACAAAGTTACAAAAAAGGTATTAAAAAGTTACAAAAAAGGTACAAAAAGATATTAAAAAGTTACAAAAAAGTTACAAAAAAGGTATAAATTTAGAAGAAAAAAATCTTTATTTTTCAGAACATCAAATTTCAAAAATAATCCATTGTGGTTACTTTAACATTGATATTATCCTATTACAGTGCACTTCTCTTTATATCAAGTTGCATTTTTCAGACAAAAACATGATATAAACAGGAATGTGACATTAAGAGAAACATGTTTTTTCTGTCTAAATCTAGTGCATTTCCAACCTCCATACCTAAAAGTAAGATATTCAATGTACATATGAAGATGTTTCAATATATAGATAACATTATTTCAAATAAAAATCATTTTTGGGGTTATTTTGTATTTTCTATGCAACATTTTGTACAAGTTGTATCTGAAATCAAAAGAAATGACATCATTTTCAGAATATTTTATGTTATTGGTTAAAAAAAGATGATATTAAGAGGAATTCTCCTCAAAATACATGATATTAACCAGATACAATTACATAGATTATATAGAGAGAACATTGGTGCTTAGGAAAACATGATTTAAAGAGGAATGTGATATTAACAGGTGTGATATTATGTGGAGTCCACTGTAGTACTATATCAAAATTTTTGCAGAAATTATATGTAGAAATATTCCTTTAAGCTACCTGTATGCAATTATTTTTGTATAGCTACTATTTCAAATATGTCATTATTGAGGAACTGTCATTAAAATGAAATTGTAATAAATATTATCTTCTTAAGATTCCCACAACACATACATCATATGATATACATAAATTTGATAATAAAAAAACCTATCTTACATCATACAAATACACACAAATTTGACAAATATAATAATAATCTTCTAACACTATATCATACTCACTACACATACATCAAACTATAACAATGACAGGTCAGCAAGGGCCCTGTCATGTGCTATTTCTTTCCTGTGATCATCAAATCTTGAGCTTTAGACCCAATGGTCAAACCAAACAAGATTGATCTTTAGTCAATTAACTCCTTGTTAGTTTCTGACCAATCATGCTTCATGATGTCATACGGACCTGTTCATCAGTAAAAGATGGTTTTTGTTTGTTGAGTCTTTATTTAATTAAAACCAACTTTGCTTCATAATGTCAAAATAAAAAGTTCATCAGTGGAAAGTTACAAAATTTGCCCATGAGTTGACCTTTTACCTGGTAACCATGAGTTTTGGCCTATTGAATCCTTGTTTAATTCTGATCAACTTTGCTTCATAATGTCATATTAAAATGTTCATCAGTGAAAAGGTACAAAATTTGACCTTGGCCCGGTGATTTTATCTTTAACTCTGTGACTTTGACTTATTGTCAGCTGACTCATTGTTTAATTTCAACAAACTTTGCTTCATTACTGTATGTCACAACAAAAAAATTCATCAGTGACAAAGTACAAAATTTGACCTTGACCTTTGAACCATATGACCTTGACCTTTGACCTCAGAAAGTATTTATGTCAACTTAACATCTTGATCAAGTTTCAAGTAAATTGGTCAATAAATAAGGTATCAGCTATGAGCTATTATTGGACAGGTGAATAGAGTGATTACTGTATTTGTCTTAATTAGTGCCCACTAGGCACCTAAAAAATGTCCCAAAGGGAGCGCTTAATAGGATAACAAAAGTAGGACCTACAAGAACTAGAAATATCTATGAGACATAAATATGAAATCCATATGAAATAAGTTCTGCAAAATTTCATGAAACTTGGATATTTGGATTTTGACCAATCAGAGACCATAAAATGTCTCCCACTTTGTTTTTCATAAAAAGAATACTGTCATTGCCTTCGTATCGTCAGATTACATATACATACTAAATTTCAATCAAATCGGACAATATTTAAATTTCGATAAATCAGAAGCCTCTAGTTGGCAGCCATCTTGAATCGTAATGCCACAGCTTTTTGTTTATAATGAGCGCCTTCATGTTATCATCCATCCCACCAAGTTTCATCATGATTGGTTTAGTATAGAAGAAAAGTTATTACAGGATATATTTTAGCCAATCAGAAGCGGTGGCGGCCCTCTTGGACGCTTGATCCGAGAAAAAAAAAGAGCAAGGTGCACAACAAGACATCATACTTATTATGTATGCAAAGTCTGATGAGAATGCATAAGTAGTTATTTAAATTAGCTGGTTACATTACCATGGGATGGGACGCGACAGGACGGACATGGCGGGGGCATAAAATGTCTTTTTAATAAGGTAAATAAGTACAATGTATTATGACCAGAATGGATAGTACTCATGATGTGAGACATTATTGTCATCAATTTTGGATAATTTGTACACAAATAACCAATATTTGTGGGGTTTTGTCTTGTAAACATGCACACAGCAAGGTTTTACCGCACCGTTAGATGGAATCTTTTAGTTGCATTGCGATTAAAAGGGCACTTGTATAATTTGTATACCTTGGTAGAATGGGGGAGGGGCGCTAGTTACAGTGAATGCGATACTATAGGGTACCAGTATCTCCAATATGAGGCCCTAAATGTGGTCCAGAGATGGAAACATCTACACCAGACTGATGCCAGGTAGATCCAGGTAGGTAGTAAATATACATTAATATTATAAGTACAATCTTAAATCATATAAAAACACATACATTTGTAAATTTAAAATCACTTCACATACATCATAAATTATACATCAATAAACATTACAATCTTCTAACACCATTATACTCACTACACACTAATCTTCTTTCTAGAAAAATATGGCACTACACTGCTTAAGGAAATCCCAATTCCTTGGACCCTGGCCCTGCACCCATGGGTTTTAAAAAGTTCTAATTTTCATTGGATTTTAGAGAGTGTTCATTATGAAACGCATGGTGAACCACAAGCTAAAAAGTTCTGTATTTAAAGTTAAAAGGATAATAGGTAAAAACAACAGGTGATGTATCTACAAAATGCAGTGTGCGAAAGTAACGAAAGACTGGTAGACCGAGGCTACAGGAAAACCTGTCGGTCTATGCAAAATGCTAGTATGGTAGACCTTATGTCTTAAGGAATTTAATTGCTGATGATTATGAATGTCGAAGGAGGAGAGATCATGATCACTCTGTTTAAGAGGTCTGTTGACACTGATGAAACAATTCAGTCTACAGAAATTTTGTTTGGTCTATGCAATTTGAATATCGATAAACATATTGTCTATGAAACATTAAGAATTACTTTCGCACACTGAAAATGTATTGAAGTTGAAGAAAGTCAAATATGCTAGGTTGAAATGTGGACTGGACACTCTCGATTGTTGGTTTGGATCAAGTCTCTGTTGCTATTCCATTCCATGTGATGATGGTTCTGGGTAGGAAGGAGTACTGTCCAGATCTGTAAGTGTCTGTTCTGGATGGTATGTGTCAGATGATATTGGCCCGAGGATCCTCTGGTCTTGGCGTCAGCCAACTTGAACATAAAAACATATCTATTAACTTTAATCATGGATTTCGATCTAAATTCGTGTTTCTATTTAGGCTTTTTATATTTAAGTTCCTAATTAATAATATTGGAACAAAATGAGAAGAAAATTTGAGAATATTTGCAATGTATATATTGAACCTGAAATGTTAAAAAATGTTGAGTGTTTGAAAGGTGTATAAAAGAAAACAAAATTGCTGAAATATAGAGAATTAATGTTAAGATGGAAACATTTTAGAAAAAAAATAAACCCTAAAAAAATAATTAATTTTTAAATTTGAAGAATTTCAAAAGAAAAACATTATTTAACACATTGACTTTGTGATAGATGCACATATATACGCATGGTTCATGTATATGGTATAATTATGTAATTAATTAGTGTTCGTATATAGTTAAAATCAATTTCAAAACTGCCTAATCTCAGCAACTGTGTATTAAGCCCCAAACAATTAATTATTTAGTTTGACTATATTTCTTAAAAAGTTTTGACAATTTAAAAAACGTAAAGCAGATTTGAATAAACAATGCAAGCATTTAAAACCTTTAATTGTTATTATATCACAGCGAATCTTCAAACGAATGCATAATAGCTACCGTTAGACAATTTATCAGTATTTATGTAGTAAAATACATTGAAAAACTTACATTACAATTAAAACAAAATCAAGTCAAGTCGTTGTGAGGAAGTCGTGGCCATGTGTTTATGCAGCTGTTAATTGTGATCGTTGAGCTGGAAAAGATGAAGAATATTCACTAATGAACATGATGAATTGGGTTCTTGAAGTATCCAGCAAAACAATTTAAATATTGACGAAACTTTCACAACTTATATATCGATGAACTTACGTTGGTAATGGCCGCCACGCCGAGGTATGCCGCAAGTTCTGGAAGAATCTATTCGTCGCCGT
This sequence comes from Mimachlamys varia, assembly GCA_947623455.1. Taxonomy (NCBI): domain Eukaryota; kingdom Metazoa; phylum Mollusca; class Bivalvia; order Pectinida; family Pectinidae; genus Mimachlamys; species Mimachlamys varia. The sequence goes on from OX392540.1 coordinate 35,907,408, forward strand.
TTGTGTAGAAAACATTCTGTGTTGCCTTCACCATCTACGTGTGTTGTTCTCAGTTGCTGGGGACCGTTAATTTCCAGCGTAACATGATAATACAACTGTTTTCCGGTAATATTGAATCGGTTTGAGACCGACTCCCGTTTGTTTACATTTGCAATCGTAGGTCGTGGGTCAAAGTTGAATCAAATAAGGAATAAATTTCCCGCTACGTTTTGATTGGTCAGTAAATTTTGGGGTTATTGCATCATGGGAAAAAATATGGTTTACGGAGGGTGACGAGCGAAAACTCCCTTAGTTATTAAGTTTTCATTTGTCTTTAATTGAATCGAATCAGTGAATGACATCATTATTGTGATTATTTTCAGAAAAGAAATATAACAAGAAAGGCACATCGTGTCGTACGTAGCGACTCGACATGTTTTTCTCTAATCTTCAATACACTTCCGGGTTCGATTGCGGACTCGGTGAAAACATCCCACCACACATCGACTTCAAAATCAAAATGATTTGTTATCACATCAAATCAGAAGAACACCAAGATATATTATATATTGTTATCTTATTGTTGGCTAGTCGCTGACGATAATTCATCACTTACAACGAAGTCATACACCACGAAGCCACTCGGCGTAATTCACGATTTTACGGGACGAAAATTTTCAATAAACTTTTAGGCCTAGCTAGTGCTTGGGTAGCACAGGTTGCAGTGTACATGTATTTTGTTTCGTCCTAAAATCAGTAACCGTTTTTTTCATTACGTATGCATAGACTAAATTGTTTGCGTTTTTACAAAAGATCTGATTTTACATTTCTCAAAAATATGTCTTCAGCTCGATGTGTAAATATACTTGTAATGAAAATTAAATAATATTATTATGCAGGCCTAGAATTCTATCATTAATAATCATGATTAATAATTAAAATGATATGATATGATTTTTTTTTTCAATAGAGAAAAAAATATTGAAATCTATACTTAGGCCTTTATGGATATACTGGTGATTTTTTTTTTTTTTAAATTAAATTAAATTTAATTTCAAATAATTTATTGTCAATGCCACACATATATACACAATCACATTAATTATACAGCCTTAATTGCAGCATTTACAAGCCAATATCAGTCTTTTCCAAAGAAAAGTTCCACAATAGTTGTTAAAAACAGCTAGAATTTTTTTATTTGTTTATTCAAAATGCATACACCTGGTCAGCTTTTCTCCATGTCCATGTAGAACAACTACAAGATAAATTCAATGGGAGTAATTATCAATTTATTGCTGAATGGGGTTTGTCCATACAGTGTCCAGTACACCTGTGTTATATCTACAGGTTAGGATCTACCTGCTAATTACCTGTTATAATCCAATTATCATTGTGAACTGGCCATGGGTTCTGTTTTGGAGGTAGTTCATACAGGTAAACTTGAGTCTACCTGTTAGGTACAGGTAATTATCCAATTATTAATTGTTAACTGGCTCAGGTTCTGTTAATAACAGGACTGTGGGAGTAGTTTATACAGGTAAGGCTGGTACCTTGTAATATACAGGTAATTGTAATCACTGTTAATTTTGGTTCTGTTTATTTGAAGACTGTGGGAGTAGTTTATACCAGTAAATTGACCTTATACAGATTATTGAGTACTATTCATGCAAAATATGCAACATCTTTTCCATTTCTCATATTCTAATAGAAGTAAATAATTTGCAAAAAACCTCAAAACAGCCATATCTCAAAAAATATTGATTGTACAGAGTACGTGTAAAAATATTTTTTTGTAGATAAACTATAAGATAATATCTAATTTCTTCCTATTCATGTCATGTGAATACAAATTATTTCAAGTAATAAAGCTTGCTGTTGGGTCAAAAATTAAAAAAAATGGGAGGGGGGGGGGGGGGGATTTAGTTTTCTTTTTTTTTCTCCTTAAAAATTATTCTTCAGGACAATGGACAATATCATCCCCATAAAAGAGATGTCTTCATTTTTTTAAGCACTACATTTAAGGTTGAACGCCATTTTGAAAATGTCCCTATATATTCTATAGATCTTCCCGTTAAAAAAAAAGTCTCGCATTTCAAATTTCTCCTCAAATTCCACCATTTAGCTCAAATTTACCTGAAGAAATCCTTAAACATTCCTGACTAATTATATAAAAGTTGTTAATTTTGTGTTGGTCTGAAATTCAATATGGCCGCCATGATGTCATACCTCAAAATGTGTAAGTGGTTATAACTAAAAAACTGTTAAACTTGTAGCTTTTTCAAAAGGCATATTTCTGTAAAATACATCAGGGGAAAACTTTTACAAGTTATTACAAAATATGTCCAGTAAAAAAGCTCACCAGAGGTCAAAGTTAATCTATTTTTAGAATTTTTCATTTTTTGCCATTGTTGAAAAAACCCTTTTACAGATTAAAGCAGCATGTCATTCCGACGATATTGATACCTTCTGTTTTTTCAGTAGCATTTCTAGTTAAGGAAGAAGGCCATTTTGGAAATTCCCCAATATATGCTATGGGCTGACATTTTGCATTTTGATAATGTTTCATAATACTTGTTCTTGTTTCATAATACTTGTTCTTAAAGCTTTCATAATACTTGTTCTTAAAGCTTCCATTTTGTTAACTTGATATCAAAATATTATCTTGACGTTGCCCCCGTCAGCTGATGATACGGTCCTAAATTCATCAAAAAAAGCAAAATGGCCATGACACCTTTTCTGGTTTTAAACCTAAATGCCATATCTCATTAACAGCTGAATGTTAAGAATTAATTTTTGGATATGTTAATTATGTGGAATAATAAATAAATAACATTTGTCAGGGAACATTTTTCTCTAAAATGTCAACTTCCAGTTTTCTGTAGGGGTCAAAGTTGAAAAGTGCTGTTTTGGGTGGCAAACTTTGACAAACTTCTGCTCCAGATCTGTAAAGCCTAGAGCCTTGATATTTCACACATCATATGTTAAGGTCATGAATCATCAGGTTTAAAAATATGAATGACCTTGACCTACTTTCAGGGTCACAGGGGTCATTAAACTTCAAACGTTTAAATGGCTATTTCTTCATTACCAGAAGACATACAGTGATGATATTTCATCAGCAGCATACTGTGAACACTTTCTCTTAATTGTTTTGAGAAAACATCTGAAAAATCTACCCCTGGTTTTGGTAGGGGTCAAATTTAGAAAGTGCTACTTTGGGTAACAGAGTTTGAAAAGATGCTAAGGTTATTGCATATCAATGGTGGAAGGGAAGGTATTTGTAGACTATGTAAGAGTTACCTCCCTTTTACCAAAGACCAAAGTGGCCATGGATTCGAGTTATTAATTTTATTGATGAAACTCCACAGGACACTCATTTTGGAAACTGATAAATTTAGTAAATTGATGGTTGAATTTCTATTTAAATGTTATTGTATAATTTTTTTTCTGACATTGATAATAAAAATAATGGTACAAAAACATTAAACATAAAATAATCAAAGTCAGTATTTTTGAAGACCAGTCTTTTAAGAGATGTTCAATATTTTTATAAGTCCAGAAAAGGTACAAAAAAGGTATACCTGATAATTTCAAAGTCCAGAAAAGGTATAAAAAAGGTATCCCTAATAATATCAAAGTCCAGAAAAAATTCTAAGTCCAGAAAAGGTACAAAAAAGGTATACCTAATATTTTCAAAGTCCAGAAAAGGTATAAAAAAGGTATACCTAATAATATCAAAGTCCAGAAAATATTCTAAGTCCAGAAAAGGTACAAAATAAAGGTATACCTAATAATTTCAAAGTCCAGAAAAGGTACAAAAAAGGTATACCTGATAATTTCAAAGTCCAGAAAAGGTACAAAAAAGGTATACCTAATAATTTCAAAGTCCAGAAAAGGTACAAAAAAGGTATACCTAATAATTTCAAAGTCCAGAAAGGTACAAAAAAGGTATACTTGATAATTTCAAAGTCCAGAAAAGGTACAAAAAAGTTATACTAGTAAATTACAAGTTTTGAATAAGGTACAAAAAAGTCATAACTTTTTTGTAACTTTTTTAAAAAGTACAAAAAAGGCACTAAAAAGGTACAAAAAAGTTATGACTTTTTGTACCTTTTTTTGGTATGGGAATTTACGTAACTTCAGGAAATTTTTCGTCAATCTGAAAAATTCTGAAAAAAAATCCAGTTGATAACCATGCGAAAATAAGTCTTAAAACGAAGTAAACCTGAGCAGTACCTAACAAGAAACTCCTGACAGAAAAATCCAAAGAATTGAAAATAATTCAGGTGGGACCCACTTCAATAACAAGCCGAAGTTAAAAGACAGCCAAAATGGTCATGTGTTTACAAATACCGAGTTTCAACTGCTGCCGTACTGGTTACTGCGCAAGAAGTTAATCTTAACTAAATCTATAAATATAATAAGTTATTAGGCTTGATTTTCGCATCAAGTTTTGCCGAAAGTTACGTTTATTGGGCCTTTAAATCAATTGAAATGACATTTTTGGGATATTTTATAAGATTGGTTGAAATAAACATGATATTAAGAACAATTCTCCTCAAAATACATATTAACCAAATAGAATTACATAGATTAAATAGAGAAAAATGGTGCTTAGGAAAAACGCGTTATAAACAGGAATGTGATATTAACAGGGGTGATATTAAGTGGAGTCCACTGTATTTGGTCAGACGCAAGAACCTCATCTGATAACAGTTATAATTAAATGATTGCTTTTCCCAATTAGATGGAAGCCAGATTGGGTGTACTTTCGAAGACAACGTTCCCTGTTTTTTGCAGCAAGACCAACAGGACGACTTTGATTGGAGTATCAGAAGTGTAAGTTATATGTACATCTATTCCCACCTTATTTGGCTCGGAGATGCTGGTGCTATATAATACTGAAAACAGTCTACATGTGGCACACTCAAATTTTAACACATAACCAAATTCAACAGTACATAATATACTCATTTTCGTAGTACACGATTTGAAATTATACAAAACTATTTTAATTTTACTTCTAAACTAATAAACCTGGCCCTTCTGCTTCTACATTAGTTTAGAAATTTTGGATTCCCACCTTTTGGCCCCTAGCATCACTGAAGAGTCCTAGGAGGACGAAACAGCTGTATGATGCAGTTTAATTCTTTTTTTTGGCATACTGCATCTATTACTAAATTTAAGAGGTGCAACATTTGTATTTTACGTCATCGCATAATTAATAATTTGGTGCAAAAAATACGTAATGATACTAGTACTAAAAAAATTGAGGATAAAATACCTGTTTAGCAAAGCTTATCTTCCACAGGGTCCTCTTGTTAGTAAAAGTATTAGTTACATGTACATGTACTTGCTATGAAAATCAATGTACATGGAACTGTTGTAGCTGTAATTATTAGCCCAATCATATTTAAGCAGAAGCTATGCTTTCAGTGCTAAAATAAGAATACTGCAAAAATATGTATGCTTACAGTATACTGTTTATATAATATTATATATAATCACTGTACATTTCTGTTTTCAGAAATTGTTGAGGCACTAAAACATGTTTTTTAATTTCTGAAATTTAACGGACTCATCAATTGTTATGTACGATAAAGGTTACCAAATTACCAAATTATTAAATGAATCTAAGATGTTTGTCAAATCGGTGGTTAAGGATTGTACCTCATTTTGACTGTATACGGTAGTGTGCCCGTAGTTGGCAACGAACATATTCTATGGTCCACGTTAGCGCTCCATATTGAATATGTTCATTGCCAACTGCGGGCATACTACCGTATACGCAGTCAAAATGAGGTACAATCCTTATATTTACATCATTATTCATTTTCAAGTGTTATATGAAGAAAAACATTTGAAGCGGGTTGCTACGATGGTAACTACGATGACCCTGGTTGCTAAGATTATATTGTCCTACTGAATCTTCATCGATATATTGGTAAAAATAGAAAATACAGTGAACAATACTATATTTCTTCATTACATCGTTTGTTAATTTGGTATTAAATAATATTTCTAGCCCTTCAAATGTATAATTCTTTATAACAATCGTTATGTACACACATTGACAGTCGTCTGGTTGTGACACTTCGACGTCGAACGTCGCAAGTGCAGGATGCCGCCATGTTTGCTTACCGTCAAAGAATTTTGAATGCGAATCATTTGAATCAAAAGTTTGCAAGAAACCATTTATTGCATAATTAGACGAAATGTATTCTATATATGTTCCATGTTTCAAAGTCTTGAAGGAACCAAACATTGGCAGGCAGTGAATACTTATTGTTCTGAAACGTGAACGATGCAATATTTGAACAAACATCAATCCGCCGAGCCTTTTTTCATTGCGTATACATTAATATATTCGCAGTCGAGTTTACTAAGCTCAGGAAGGGAGAGGTGTAAATATTACAAAATATCTTCATTAATGATTGATGTGTGCATGAATAATTAACTTAATATAGACAAAACCCATTTGGCTTTCATCGTTATTCATACAAGACTTAAAAATGTTCTGAGTTATAATGTTAAGAAATCTTTTACAGGGATCCACACCTAGCTCTAATACGGGGCCATCATCAGCATTTGAAGGAAACAAGTACGCCTTTATAGAAGCCTCGAGTCCTAGGGTCGAATTTGATTTTGCCGATTATTTTGCAGATCTAAGTGCCAATTGTAAGTTTTGATTGTGTTCTCAAACATTTAACAAAAGTCCGACTTTACTGGTCCAATTTCTTGAATTTAATCGATGCAGTCATTAATTATGGGAAAGACTTAAACCTCCCCCCCCCCCCCTTCCATCCGGGGCCCAACCCCCAAATGAAGGGAGATGTATTAATTAGCACTGGTTCTTGTAGTAAAAGTATTGATGGGGCCACAACTTCTAAACCATTAAATATACATGTACCATGACAAACTTGAGGTAGCTTTTTTCATCACTATAAGCTGATGTGCATTGCAATGTTAGGTCACTGTGTGACCTTGACCTTGAGATCAAGTGTCAAATTAGTAAATTTTCCCAATAATTCTTGTTCAGGCAATAACTTTTAAAACCGATACAGGTATACTTATTAGGGTCAGATAACATAGTAGGGTCCTTCCTGAGGTGTGGGTGTTTATTAGGGTCAGATAACATGGTGGGGTCCTTCCTGAGGTGTGGGTGTTTATTAGGGTCAGATAACATAGTGGGGTCCTTCCTGAGGTGTGGGTGTTTATTAGGGTCAGATAACATAGTGAGGTCCTTCCTGAGGTGTGGGTGTTTATTAGGGTCAGATAACATAGTGAGGTCCTTCCTGAGGTGTGGGTGTTTATTAGGGTCAGATAACATAGTGGGGTCCTTCCTGAGATGTGGGTGTTTATTAGGGTCAGATAACAAAGTGGGGTCCTTTCTGAGGTATGGGTGTTTATTAGGGTCTGATAACATAGTGGGGTCCTTCCTGGGGTGTGGGTGTTTATTAGGGTGAGATAACAGTGGGGTCCTTCTTGAGGTATGGGTGTTTATTGGGGTCAGATAACATAGTGAGGTCCTTCCTGAGGTATGGGTGTTTATTAGGGTCAGATAACATAGTGAGGTCCTTCCTGAGGTATGGGTGTTTATTAGGGTCAGATAACATAGTGAGGTCCTTCCTGAGGTATGGGTGTTTATTAGGGTCAGATAACATAGTGGGGTCCTTCCTGAGGTGTGGTGTTTATTAGGGTCTGATAACATAGTGGGGTCTTTCCTGAGGTGTGGGTGTTTATTAGGGTCAGATAACATAGTGGGGTCATTCCTGAGGTGTGGATCGATGTTCTGGTTTTGCTTTTACTTTGTATGCAATGTGATAGAAATGATGCCTGGATATATGTTTCAATACTAACTGAGGGGTCAGTTTTAAGGACCATACCCATTAATCCTAGCTCATTACAAGGGAGACTCTCTCATTTTGACCATAATTTACCAGTCTCCCTCGAAGTCTCCCTCATTCAATTCCAAACTCACACAACCTCAAAAGCTATATCCTGTAGTCAAATGATCTCCTTGTTACTGCAGAGTATGTGTATAATGACCATAACAGGTGTGTCTGGATCAAATGAATAGTTATTTTGATACATACGGAAAAGACAAATTGAGCAATGCAGTTTAAAGTTGCATTTTATGCATTCTCCCTCATTGGAAATGCGGAATGAGGGAGATCTCCCTCGTTGGAGGTTTCATAGGTATAATTAGCACCTTTGGAGGATTGCTTTAATGATCTTGCAATAAGAAATTGTTCATATACCTGGTTTGCGTTTTTATAATTTAGCAGGTGGAAGTTCTTATAATTAGATCTAATAGGTCTAAAGTATTCTAATGAAACTAAAATTTGTGCAATGTCCTAGGGAAAATCTAGTCATGGTCACAAGTTTGAAATGGGTAAAGGGGAGAAATGTTTTTGTTCCATGGTATATGTTGTCCATAACATAACGAATCTCGTGTTACATATGTTATATGTGGACCATAACAAATCTTGTGTTACGTGTTGTGGTATATGTTGTCCCATCTTCACTAGCCAAGGGTTACGATCCGCATACTCATCTTCACCCTTGGCATTTATAGACCACATTTCGTAAACCCCGCGACTAGAATTTTCATTGGATGCAGCTAGGTCTGGCTGCGTCCAATCAGAGCGCACCTTACATTTGATCACGCGCTCTACTAATGGGACAGAAAAAAATGTAAACAAACATGGCACAGTGTCGACTGTGTCATGGATCTTTACCAGTAAAACAGAGAAGAACAATCTTCAACGACACCATTTACGGCAAGGACTCAGTGCGTCGATCGCCGTTTCCTGATGCTGTCTAATTTGATCAAGCTTGAATTTTTCATAGATCAACCGAATGAGATGTTCTTCCTTGTTTACATTCACTGCAGAAGCCGTTTTGTTACACGCAATTTTGATTGGTCGGTGATTACGTGATTCAAAGGGACACAACGCACACCGACCGCTAGGTTGCAGACCCGGGAGCTTTCAATTTTGCCATGATATATTCCAGGGGTGTAGATTACATAGGTGATCGTAACCCCTGGATATCGAGGATGATGTTGTCCATAACATAACGAATCTTGTGTTACATGTTACGATATATGTTGATGTCTGCTTACAGCTGGGGAGCAGTGTATGTCCTTTGCCTATCACATGTATGGAGCTTCTGTAGGTAGTCTGGAAATTTTCTCCTTGGATGGCCAGCAGCTTGTATTATTGTGGTCAAGATATGGGAATATAGGGAACTTCTGGGAAACAGGGGCTGTGCAAATCCCTGCTATGAACAACGGACAGGTTTGTACACTGATGTATTATGGGAAAATACCTTTTACTACCTTTCAATTTTGCTTGTTTTAAATTTGAAAAAAAAACCTATCTAAGATATGGAAATTAAATGTGTTGCCTCAAGAACAGGTTTTGAAAAATATAAGTTTGGACAAAAATATTTTCTAAGGAAAATAGTTGCTGTTCCTGTTAATGTAAAAAATATTTGGCAAGGAATAAACGCATCAATTTTCAGTGTTTTTAAGTATTTGCTTTTACATCTTATGTATTTTGAATGCTTCTTCATGTTGTCCGAAGGACCGAGGTGAGCTTATGCCATACTGTGGCGTCCGTCCGTCCGTCCGTCGTCAGTCAACAATTTCTTTAAAAGACTTCAACTACATAACCACTGATAGGAAATCAACCTAATTTGGCAGGAAGCATCCTTGGGTGCCCAGGATTCAAAATTGTACTAATGGTGGGACTGACCCCCTAGGGGGCTGAGGGGCGGGGCCAAAAGGGGTTATTTAGCTATATCGGTTTAAGCGACTTCTTCTCCATAACCACTGATTGGAAATCATCCTTATATGGCAGAAAGTATCCCTGGGTGTTCAGGATTCAAAATTGTACTAATGGTGGGACTGACCCCCTAGGGGGCTGAGGGGCGGGGCCAAAAGGGGTTATTTAGCTATATCGGTTTAAGCGACTTCTTCTCCATAACCACTGATTGGAAATCAACCTTATTTGGTAGGAAGCATCTGTAGGTGCTCAGGATTCAAAATTGTACTCATGGTGGGACTGACCCCTAGGGGGCTGAGGGGCTGGGTCAAAAAGGGTTATTTAGCTATACTGGTTTAATCGACTTCTCCATAACCATTGATTGGAAATGAGGCTTATTTGGCAGGAAGCATCTGTAGGTGCTAAAGATTCAAAATTGTACTAATGGTGGGACTGACCCCCTAGGGGGCTGAGGGGCGAGCCAAAAAGAAAATATTTTATCATGATTACCTAGATACCAATGTATCCAGGTGAGCGATACAGGCCCCCTCTGGGCCTCTTGTATTATGACATGTCATGACTGGGGACTAGTGAGATACCTGCTTTGTAACTCGGAAAACCGACTGAAATTTTGGCCTCAATTTGTTAGATTACAAAGGAACACCCAATTTCAAATTAGCCAGTCAATTTTTCATTTTGGCTATTCAAGAAATAATCTTTTGATTGGAGGTCGGAAGCCTTTTACCCCATATAACTTCAATATACTCGACTATGAATTACTCTGAATAAATATTAAATCCAGATCTGCTATTTCTTAATTCACTTAATATTTGATGGGCAGGGGGCTGGGGTCTCTGCCATCCCGCCCATATAGATAATTCTGAAACGGCCCTTTGAGTGACCTAGATATTCCTATGTACAGCAAAGGATCGGTATGCGATGTTCACTGAACCTTGGATTCTCGTCTGCTGGACATCCGAACTACTTGGTAGTGACATGATTTGGCAACATGTACAATATATACTCAGAGGTTAATGGATGCAATGCGAGTCTAACCCACTAGGATATTGAGGATTCGTTGTTATATTAAAGTGATTTCTTTATTGAATGCCAATTTTTCTGCCCTTGTAGATATACATAACGGCAACCCGAGGTGGCTGGAGCAGTGATATCGCTATTGACAACGTGCAACTGACAGCAGGGCTCTGTGGTAAGGGAGACAACTGTGATTAAAATTGGAGTAAACAAGTAAATGTCTGGGTTAAGTTAAATAAATATAAATAAACTTTATTTAACAACAATTTTGAAACAAATAATACAACTTATAGGGGCGTGTGTCTTGTTTTGGGAGGAAACCGGATAACCCGGAGAAAACCCATGTGGTCGGCAGGTGATCACCCCCATACCTTAAATTCACAACGGGAAGGGGAATCAAACCAGTTTCCTCGGGTGAAAGAAAAGTGTGCTATCCTCTGCACCACCCGAACATCCTATTTCAGGGTTTAGTAAATTTACATTGCTGATATGCCTTGTACTTGATAAAAAAAATGGCTTTAATCTTCTTACATTTATTTACACCTTCATGGTGTTGAAGCATACTGCAAAATCAGATTTTTGTAGGGCTTAAATTTTGTTTTTTCCCTCATGTTTTTGGAAAAAGCAAAATAAGTTGGCATAAAAATTTGATTTATGAATAAAATATTATACGTAGTACCAGTGAAAACGCCATTAATTTAAAAAAAAAATGGCCATAATTAAAATGAAGTTTTGGGATTAAAATGTATTTGAAATGGCAAGTCATATATTGTAACATTCAATAATAATGCACTTGAGCACACGTAAGCTGGCCACAATGCAGCTCCTTTTAATAAAATATAGCACTTTGGCTCATGTTTATCATTTGGCAGACAACCTACCATCTACACACACAAGTCTCTGGCGAGGGCAAAAGGTATTTTCCATACTGAAAGTTGATTATATACGAACATTCACAAATTAACCTTTTAATCACTTGGCCAAGGCGGCCTAGTGTTGAAGGCCGTTGATAGAATGTCTGACACCTTATTAATCACTTGACTACTGCGGCCTAGTGGTGGAGGCTGCTGATATGTCGGACACCAAATTAACCACTTGGCCACCATGGCCCGGTGGTGGAGGCCGTTGATAGAATGTCAGACACCTAATTAACCACTTGGCCACCGCGGCCCAGTGGTGGAAGTTAATGGTAGTAGAATAAAGGACAGTGGTGATAGAATGTCAGACACCTAATTAACCACTTGGCCACCATGGCCTGGTGGTGGAGGTTATAATGGTTATTAGAATAAAGGACAACTAATTAACGACTTGGTCAGTGCCACCCAGTGGTGGAGGTTAGTGGTGATAGAATGTCGGACACCTAATTAACCACTTGGCCACTGTAGGCACTTATGTGCTAGCTAGGAACTGTATTTAATGAATGATTTACGAATTTATTGCTCTCTAGTTGGACTAACAACATGTTTCTGTTTTTGAAGGATGTGCTGCCTCGCCCTGCGAAAATGGTGGAACTTGCACCAATAGTGACAATAGTGCTGTGGGATACGTCTGCAACTGTGACACAGGTTTCAGCGGGGTAAACTGCGAAAACCCAGATGGTTAGTGTTTCGAAGGATATTTTATGCTCCTCTATGACCGGTGGTCATTGTTGCAGCATAGGTCTATATATAGGTGCTACATGCAAATAGTTTGTACATGTTATGGCTGTTTTTACAATGGTTCAAAATTTAGAAAGCGCAATTTCGAATCATTTGCATGTTTGAAACGAAGGTAATAAATGGTATTTCAAGCGTTTTTGGCAACAACACGAGGGAAATGCGTGACAAGGCTTTTTCATTTTTTAAGAAAACTGGGAATGTGTCAAAATGGCTTTCTTATCGTGTTGGTCACTGCATAATCTGGTCGCCATAATGTATTGCAAATTACCGCAATAGATGGTTAATCGCACCAAGATCTCTTATCAAATAAACAAAAAGTAAGCGACATCGGAAGATATGTTGTTAATTCAAATGTACGACTATGATAACACCGCTTGTATATAGAATTTCAAATCGATATTCTTAAGCTTTCGACCAAATTTGGCAAACATCATTGTCATTTCATCAGTCTTCTTTTAATAGAATAGGCCTACTAGTACTGTTGATAGTTAAAAACGTGTTTGTTATTAATATTTTGAAATATTTATGTAGGTAATACCATTCGAACTCTCTTCCAGATGCAGTTGGTCACCTAGTCACTAGTAGTCAAAACATTGAAATCCCGAATGGATATAACTCTGGGTTCATGATGCTTGTTCGACCAAGAGATAAACAATAATGGACTTATTCATATATGGGACGTCAGCTTAATATAAACTGATATTATTTTTTATGATTTGGATATTTTGTACACAAATAATGCTTGTGTCCATTACTATTATTATTATTGTAACTCAAAAGTTACGTCAGCAAAACACCTAGTGCCTTACATCTAGCCTTCGGGGTTTGTTTTATAGCGGTACATTATACATATATTTTGTGATCTATACCAATTCGATAAATTATGCTTTCTGCATGAACAGATTCATCTTAATACCTACAAGATAAAAATGTTGTTGCTAAAAGGTGTTACCTGCGGCTTTGGTTCAATCACTTAACTTAAATGAATGACCTTGGGTCTTCTATTAGAAAGTTATTTAAGAAAACTTTTCTCTCAAATGCTATTTCATTGCACAGCTTCATACAAGTAGATTGTACCATGGAAATGATTAAAAAAACGCTTCAACAGTTTAAATACGTGTACTATTTGGTGATACATTATATTGATAGTCAAACACGTATTCTGGCATTCAGTCTTTTGAAAACTACCGCTCGCTCGAAATTTCAAGGAATTCAAAATTTTGTAAAAACAAAAAAATTGCGCCCGCTCGCTCCAATTTTGAAATCTCATTTTCCATGTACTTGTTTTTTATTCGCACGAATTTTGGTGTAATCTAATGTTGTTTTTTTTAAATTTTGCTCATATTGTATAATATCGTTGTAATAACACCTTCAATATTCATGTCAATGTTCTTCAGATACTGATCGAAAGTATCGTAAAAAAATCAAAGTATGTGTTGGCTGGCTATATAGGTCTTTAGAAGTGTCTCTGTGCGGTTTCATCACAACAATGAGAACCGGTTTGACGGCCTGGGTGCCTTTTATACCCAAGGAAGCCGACTATCGTTACCAAGCAAGGCAAAAACTAAAATGCCATTCCTTAGTAACCTGTAAGGGGGCATCTCAGAAGATTTCTAAAAATTTTATTTGGCCGTTTTTTTTTAAATATCAACAATGAAACTTTTTAACTTGCATTGTCAGCTTTAAGAAACAATAGTCGGAACAGATAGGGATGATCTCGGAACCAAAAAATTTATACATTTTTAAAAATCTCAATTGAAAGCTTTTTAAGTTGCATTGTCCACATAAGTACAAATTTACTGCCAAGAGGAGACACTTTCTTCTTCATTGAAACAGATTTCTGGGTTCATAATGAGTAATTCCTCCCGTTGAATTTGAAGAGTTCAATCATGTTTTCAATGTGAATAAATAAATAAAAAAAAAGCTTTTGTAGTAGATTTATTAAGCCTAGTTGTCATTCTGCATTTGGCTGTTCATTTCTTCCAGGGAGTGTTCCTCTTTCCTGCACATTTGAAGATGGAACTACGTGTTTTCTAAGTCAGGTCAATGCTGGAATAGACGACTTTGATTGGACTATCAGGCAGGTAGGTTTACAACAATAGACTGCACGGTGGATCGATAACATAAAATGACTCGAGTTACAGACCTGGGAACTCCTACAGATTGTCCGTAATTGCTACGGAATTTAGTTATAAAATACGGACTACCGATTGACAACGAGATGCTACGGAAATTAAAAAAAAAAAAGAATGTCTTTTCATTCTAATTTAAATTGGTTAGATTGAAAATTAATGTTCACAATTATGTTAATTTCGAGTTTAATTTCTTATTAAACTATCACATACTTGCTGTGAATCTTTGTCAATCTGTTTTCTGAATCCGCGAAGTTTTGAATTACAAAGGTCAAATAAACGCTTTATTTGACCAAAGTCGAAATCAAGTGTCGTGGTCGTGTTACTATACGTATCCGATACTGTGAACCTGTAACTATACATATCCGATACTGTGGTCGTATTACTATACGTATCCGATACTGTGGTCGTGTTACTATACGTATCCGATACTGTGGTCGTGTTACTATACGTATCCGATACTGTGGTCATGTTACTATACGTATCCGATACTGTGGTGGTGTTACTATACGTATCCGATACTGTGGTGGTGTTACTATATGTATCCGATACTGTGGTCGTATTACTATACGTATCTGATACTGTGGTCATGTTACTATACGTATCCGATACTGTGGTCATGTTACTTATTATACGTATCCGATACTGTGGTCATGTTACTATATGTATCCGATACTGTGGTCATGTTACTATACGTATCCGATCTGTGGTCATGTTACTATACGTATCCGATACTGTGGTGGTGTTACTATATGTATCCGATACTGTGGTCGTATTACTATACATATCCGATGCTGTGGTCGTGTTACTATACGTATCCGATACTGTGGTCGTGTTACTTATATATATACGTATCCGATACTGTGGTCATGTTACTATACGTATCCGATACTGTGGTCATGTTACTATACGTATCCGATCTGTGGTCGTGTTACTATACGTATCCGATACTGTGGTGGTGTTACTATATGTATCCGATACTGTGGTCGTGTTACTATATGTATCCGATACTGTGGTCGTGTTACTATACGTATCGGATACTGTGGTCGTGTTACTATACGTATCCGATACTGTGGTCATGTTACTATACGTATCCGATACTGTGGTCATGTTACTATACGTATCCGATCTGTGGTAGTGTTACTATACGTATCCGATACTGTGGTGGTGTTACTATATGTATCCGATACTGTGGTCGTGTTACTATATGTATCCGATACTGTGGTCATGTTACTATACATATCTGATACTGTGGTCATGTTACTATATGTATCCGATACTGTGGTCGTGTTACCATACATATCCGATACTGTGGTCGTGTTACCATACATATCCGATACTGTGGTCATGTTACTATAGGTATCTGATACTGTGGTCGTGTTACTATACATATCCGATACTGTGGTCGTGTTACCATACATATCCGATACTGTGGTCGTGTTACTTTGTATATCGGATACTGTGGTCTTGTTACTATACGTATCCGATACTGTGGTTGTGTTACCATACATATCCGATACTGTGGTCGTGTTAATAATCCGATGTGGTGTTCATGTAACTATACATATCCGATACTGTGGACGTGTTACTTTACATATCCGATACTTTGGTCGTGTTACTATACGTATCCCATACTTTGGTCGTGTTACTATACGTATCCCATACTTTGGTCGTGTTACTATACGTATCCCATACTTTGGTCGTGTTACTATACGTATCGGATACTGTGGTCATGTTACTATACGTATCCCATACTTTGGTCGTGTAACTATATGTATCCAATACTTTGGTCGTGTTACTATACGTATCCCATACTTTGGTCGTGTTACTATACGTATCCGATACTGTGGTCATGTTACTATACGTATCCCATACTTTGGTCGTGTTACTATACGTATCCCATACTTTGGTCGTGTTACTATACGTATCCGATACTGTGGTCATGTTACTATATGTATCCGATTCTGTGGTCGTGTAACTATATGTATCCAATACTTTGGTCGTGTTACTATACGTATCCCATACTTTGGTCGTGTTACTATACGTATCCGATACTGTGGTCATGTTACTATATGTATCCGATACTGTGGTCGTGTTACTATACGTATCCGATACTGTGGTTGTGTTGCTTAACGTATCCGATACTTTGGTCGTGTTACTATATGTATCTGATACTGTGGTCATGTTACCATACATATCCGATACTGTGGTCGTGTTACTATACGTATCTGATACTGTGGTCGTGTTACTATACATGTCTGATACTGTGGTCATGTTACCATACGTATCCGATACTGTGGTTGTGTTACTATATGTATCAGATACTGTGGTCATGTTATGTCGTATCCCGATATTTCAGTCGTGTACAACACAATTATGCTGATTTTCCTTACTCTGCCATGTTTTCATTCCTAGAGCTGAAATCTCTGATGCTCTGATGATGGATAGTAATTAAAGGATTTTGAACGTGTGGTTTTTTTCTCCCATGTGTTATACTTGTTGCTGTTTATTTTCCAGGGAAGTACTCCAAGCTCGGATACCGGACCAGACAATGCCCATACTGGATCAAAGTATGCATATATAGAGACCTCCAGTCCTAGAGTGGCCGGAGAAAACGCCATCCTCAGCTCCGAGCTGGTTACTTTTCCATGTATGTAATCAAACCTAGTGTGTCGCCGTAGTGGTTTCCTTAATCGGATGCATCATCTTCTGTGAGCCCGATCGCATGATCATCAGCTGGTGTTGTCCTTCATGCATGGTCATGTCAGTCTTGTGTAATGGCACAGCGTCCGTCGTCCATCCGTCAACATTTGCTTCAAATCACTACTAGTCAAAGTCCTGAATTGGAATTTGACCAAATTTTGTCAGAAACATCCTTGGGGGAAGGGGAACAGATTTTGAATAAATGGTGACTCTTGACCTGGTCAGAGGGGCGGGCCCAATATAGGGGAAATAGAGAGAAATCTCTTTAGTGATAAAGTGATGAATGGATTTTGACCAAATTTGGTCAGAAACATCCTTCGGGGAAGTGGAACAGATTTTGCATCAATGGTGACTCTGACCCCTAAGGGACTGAGGGGTGGGGCCCAATTGGGGAAATAGAGGTAATTCCTTTAAATCACTATTAGTCATAAAGTTATGAATGGATTTGAACCTAATTTGGTCAGAAAGATCCTTGGGGGAACAGGTTTAGCATAAATTGTTACTCTGACCCCCTAAGGGGCTTGAGGGGCGGGGTCAAATAGGGAAAAATATAGAATTCCTTTCACACACAATCGCTATTTGTCAAAGTTATGAATGGATTTGAACCAAATTTGGTCCGAAATATCCTTGGGGGAAGGGGAACAGATTTTGCATAAATGGTGACTCTGACCCCAAAAGGGGAAATAGAGGTAAAGCCTTTTAAATCGTTACTTGTCCTGAAGTTAAATGGATTTTTGCCAAAGTACTGAATGGATCTTTTTGGAAAATATTTTACCATGATGCCAATCTATCCAGTTGAGCAATACTGGTGACTTTCTAAATATTTGTTAACATTTGTCTTTTCGCTTCATTTCAGTTTTGATTTATACCTTATTTAAGCCCTTATGTCAACTTTCCTGTCTTGATGGGCCGTTTAGCTATATAATAATAAAGATATCTATTTCTTGACCAGTACTATGTTGAATGTTGCCCATTGTCCAATTTTAGAAATGGTCTGTAAAAAGAATATTGGAATATAGGATCTATGTTTATTAGTTATAAAGCTGCTGTACAAGATTTTTACAACTGCATCCTGTATGATCCATCTTGCATTTGTATTCTTGTTATATCATTTGTAGACTCTTGATTTACTTATATAACCCTTGAATTTTCCAGTTTCAACCAGAAAATTTTCATTAACTACCTAATGTTGTACCTAAATTTTAAGATGTGAAGATCTTCTCAGAAAGAATATATAAGGTGTAATTCTAATCATTGTAACTCTATATTCTACACACACATTTTCTGCAGAATCTGCCCACTAAAAAAACTCAAAAAGTTGGCAAATGTGCTATATATGTACAAATTTTCTCCTTCCCTCTCCTATATATAGACACAATTTTCTCCTTCCCTCTCCTAATTATTGACACAATTTTTTCCTTCCCTTTCCTATATTTATGGACCCAATTCCTCTCCTATATATTTGGACCCAATTTTCTCCTTCCTTCTATATATAGACACAATTTTCCCCTTCCCTCTCCTATATAGACAGACACAATTTTCTCCTTTCCTCCTATATATACAGACACAATTTTCCCCATTCCTGTCCTATATATATACTGACACAATTTTCTCCTTTCCTGTCCTATATATACAGACACAATTTTCCCCATTCCTGTCCTATATACAGACACAATTTTCTCCTTTCCTGTCCTATATATACAGACACAATTTTCTCCTTTCCTGTCCTATATATACAGACACAATTTTCCCCATTCCTGTCCTATATGTACACAATTTTCCCCATTCCTGTCCTATATATACAGACACAATTTTCCCCATTCCTGTCCTATATGTACACAATTTTCCCCATTCCTGTCCTATATATACAGACACAATTTTCCCCATTCCTGTCCTATATATACAGATACAATTTTCTCCATTCCTGTCCTATATATACAGACACAATTTTCTCCTTCCCTCTCCTATATATACAGACACAATTTTCTCCATTCCTGTCCTATATATACAGACACAATTTTCTCCTTCCCTCTCCTATATATACAGACACAATTTTCTCCATTCCTGTCCTATATATACAGACACAATTTTCTCCTTTCCTGTCCTATATATACAGACACAATTTTCCCCATTCCTGTCCTATATGTACACAATTTTCCCCTTCCCTCCTATATATACAGACACAATTTTCTCCTTCCCTCTCCTATATATACAGACACAATTTTCCCCATTCCTGTCCTATATGTACACAATTTTCCCCTTCCCTCCTATATATACAGACACAATTTTCTCCATTCCTGTCCTATATATACAGACACAATTTTCCCCATTCCTGTTATATATATATACAGACACAATTTTCCCCATTCCTGTCCTATATATACAGACACAATTTTCCCCATTCCTGTCCTATATATACAGACACAATTTTCCCCATACCTGTCCTATATATACAGACACAATTTTCTCCTTTCCTGTCCTATATATACAGACACAATTTTCTCCTTTCCTCCTATATATACAGACACAATTTTCTCCTTTCCTGTCCTATATATATAGACACAATTTTCCCCATTCCTGTCCTATTTATACAGACACAATTTTCCCCATTCCTGTCCTATATATGCAGACACAATTTTCTCCATTCCTGTCCTATATGTACACAATTTTCCCCTTCCCTCCTATATATACAGACACTGTTTTCTCCATTCCTGTCCTATATATACAGACACAATTTTCTCCTTTCCTGTCCTATATATACAGCCACAATTTTCTCCATTCCTGTCCTATATATACAGACACAATTTTCCCAATTCCTGTCCTATATATACAGACACAATTTTCTCCTTCCCTCTCCTATATATACAGACACAATTTTCCCCATTCCTGTCCTATATGTACACAATTTTCCCCTTCCCTCCTATATATACAGACACAATTTTCTCCATTCCTGTCCTATATATACAGACACAATTTTTCCAATTCCTGTCCTATATATACAGATACAATTTTCTCCATTCCTGTCCTATATATACAGACACAATTTTTCCAATTCCTGTCCTATATATACAGATACAATTTTCTCCTTCCCTCTCCTATATATACAGACACAATTTTCCCCATTCCTGTCCTATATGTACACAATTTTCCCCTTCCCTCCTATATATACAGACACAATTTTCTCCATTCCTGTCCTATATATACAGACACAATTTTTCCAATTCCTGTCCTATATATACAGATACAATTTTCTCCATTCCTGTCCTATATATACAGACACAATTTTCCCCATTCCTGTCCTATATGTACACAATTTTCCCCTTCCCTCCTATATATACAGACACAATTTTCCCCATTCCTGTCCTATATATACAGACACAATTTTCTCCATTCCTGTCCTATATATACAGACACAATTTTCTCCATTCCTGTCCTATATATACAGACACAATTTTCTCCATTCCTGTCCTATATATACAGACACAATTTTCTCCATTCCTGTCCTATATATACAGACACAATTTTCCCCATTCCTGTCATATATATACAGACACAATTTTCTCCTTTCCTGTCCTATATATACAGACACAATTTTCTCCATTCCTGTCCTATATATACAGACACAATTTTCCCCATTCCTGTCCTATATGTACACAATTTTCCCCATTCCTGTCCTATATATACAGACACAATTTTCCCCATTCCTGTCCTATATATAGACACAATTTTCTCCATTCCTGTCCTATATATACAGACACAATTTTCTCCATTCCTGTCCTATATATACAGACACAATTTTCCCCATTCCTGTCCTATATATACAGACACAATTTTCTCCTTTCCTGTCCTATATATACAGACACAATTTTCCCCATTCCTGTCCTATATATACAGACACAATTTTCCCCATTCCTGTCCTATATATACAGACACAATTTTCCCCTTCCCTCTCCTATATATACAGACACAATTTTCCCCTTCCCTCTCCTATATATATATACAGACACAATTTTCCCCTTTCCTGTCCTATATATACAGACACAATTTTCCCCTTTCCTGTCCTATATATACAGACACAATTTTCCCCTTTCCTGTCCTATATATACAGACACAATTTTCTCCTTTCCTGTCCTATATATACAGACACAATTTTCTCCATTCCTGTCCTATATATAGACAGACACAATTTTCCCCATTCCTGTCCTATATATACAGACACAATTTTCTCCTTTCCTGTCCTATATATACAGACACAATTTTCTCCATTCCTGTCCTATATATACAGACACAATTTTCTCCTTTCCTGTCCTATATATACAGACACAATTTTCCCCATTCCTGTCCTATATATACAGATACAATTTTCTCCTTTCCTGTCCTATATATACAGACACAATTTTCTCCATTCCTGTCCTATATATACAGACACAATTTTCTCCATTCCTGTCCTATATATACAGACACAATTTTCCCCATTCCTGTCCTATATGTACACAATTTTCCCCATTCCTGTCCTATATATACAGATACAATTTTCCCCATTCCTGTCCTATATATACAGACACAATTTTCTCCATTCCTGTCCTATATATACAGACACAATTTTCTCCATTCCTGTCCTATATATACAGACACAATTTTCTCCTTTCCTGTCCTATATATACAGACACAATTTTCCCCATTCCTGTCCTATATATACAGATACAATTTTCCCCATTCCTGTCCTATATATACAGACACAATTTTCTCCATTCCTGTCCTATATATACAGACACAATTTTCTCCATTCCTGTCCTATATATACAGACACAATTTTCTTCATTCCTGTCCTATATATACAGACACAATTTTCTCCATTCCTGTCCTATATATACAGACACAATTTTCTCCATTCCTGTCCTATATATACAGACACAATTTTCCCCATTCCTGTCCTATATGTACACAATTTTCCCCATTCCTGTCCTATATATACAGATACAATTTTCCCCATTCCTGTCCTATATATACAGACACAATTTTCCCCATTCCTGTCCTATATATACAGACACAATTTTCCCCATTCCTGTCCTATATATACAGACACAATTTTCTCCATTCCTGTCCTATATGTACACAATTTTCCCCATTCCTGTCCTATATATACAGACACAATTTTCTCCTTCCCTCTCCTATATATACAGACACAATTTTCTCCTTTCCTGTCCTATATATACAGACACAATTTTCTCCTTTCCTGTCCTATATATACAGACACAATTTTCTCCTTTCCTGTCCTATATATACAGACACAATTTTCTCCTTTCCTGTCCTATATATACAGACACAATTTTCCCCATTCCTGTCCTATATATACAGACACAATTTTCCCCTTCCCTCTCCTATATATACAGACACAATTTTCCCCATTCCTCTCCTATATATACAGACACAATTTTCCCCTTCCCTCTCCTATATATACAGATACAATTTTCCCCTTCCCTCTCCTATATATACAGACACAATTTTCCCCATTCCTGTCCTATATATACAGACACAATTTTCCCCATACCTGTCCTATATATACAGACACAATTTTCCCCATTCCTGTCCTATATATAGACACAATTTTCTCCATTCCTGTCCTATATATACAGACACAATTTTCTCCTTTCCTGTCCTATATATACAGATACAATTTTCCCCATTCCTGTCCTATATATACAGACACAATTTTCCCCATACCTGTCCTATATATACAGACACAATTTTCTCCATTCCTGTCCTATATATACAGACACAATTTTCCCCTTCCCTCTCCTATATATACAGACACAATTTTCCCCTTCCCTCTCCTATATATACAGATACAATTTTCCCCTTCCCTCTCCTATATATACAGACACAATTTTCCCCATTCCTGTCCTATATATACAGACACAATTTTCTCCTTCCCTCTCCTATATATATGGACACAATTTTCTTCTTCCCTCTCCTATATATATGGACACAATTTTCTCCTTCCCTCTCCTATATATACAGACACAATTTTCTCCTTTCCTCTCCTATATATACAGACACAATTTTCTCCTTCCCTCTCCTATATATATGGACACAATTTTCTTCTTCCCTCTCCTATATATATGGACACAATTTTCTCCTTCCCTCTCCTATATATATGGACACAATTTTCTCCTTCCCTCTCCTATATATACAGACACAATTTTCTCCTTTCCTCTCCTATATATACAGACACATAGACACAATTTTCCCCTTCCCTCTCCTATATATACAGACACATAGACACAATTTTCCCCTTCCCTCTCCTATATATACAGACACATAGACACAATTTTCTCCTTTCCTCTCCTATATATACAGACACATAGACACAATTTTCCCCTTCCCTCTCCTATATATACAGACACAATTTTCTCCTTCCCTCTCCTATATATACAGACACAATTTTCTCCTTCCCTCTCCTATATATATGGACACAATTTTCTCCTTCCCTCTCCTATATATACAGACACATTTTTCTCCTTCCCTCTCCTATATATACAGACACATTTTTCTCCTTCCCTCTCCTATATATATACAGACACATTTTTCTCCTTCCCTCTCCTATATATACAGACACAATTTTCTCCTTCCCTCTCCTATATATACAGACACATTTTTCTCCTTCCCTCTCCTATATATATGGACACAATTTTCTCCTTCCCTCTCCTATATATATGGACACAATTTTCTCCTTCCCTCTCCTATATATATGGACACATTTTTCTCCTTCCCTCTCCTATATATACAGACACAATTTTCTCCTTCCCTCTCCTATATATACAGACACAATTTTCTCCTTCCCTCCTATATATACAGACACAATTTTCTTTTTCCCTCTCCTATATATACAGACACAATTTTCTCCTTCCCTCTCCTATATATACAGACACAATTTTCTCCTTCCCTCTCCTATATATACAGACACATTTTTCTCCTTCCCTCTCCTATATATATGGACACAATTTTCTCCTTCCCTCTCCTATATATATGGACACAATTTTCTCCTTCCCTCTCCTATATATATGGACACATTTTTCTCCTTCCCTCTCCTATATATACAGACACAATTTTCTCCTTCCCTCTCCTATATATACAGACACAATTTTCCCCAT
The DNA here is from genome assembly GCA_947623455.1 of Mimachlamys varia. Classification (NCBI taxonomy): domain Eukaryota; kingdom Metazoa; phylum Mollusca; class Bivalvia; order Pectinida; family Pectinidae; genus Mimachlamys; species Mimachlamys varia. Next base: position 35,931,839 of record OX392540.1, read on the forward strand.
TCCTGTCCTATTTATACAGACACAATTTTCTCCTTTCCTGTCCTATATATACCGACACAATTTTCTCCTTTCCTGTCCTATATATACAGATACAATTTTCCCCATTCCTGTTCTATTTATACAGACACAATTTTCTCCTTTCCTGTCCTATATATACAGACACAATTTTCTCCATTCCTGTCCTATATATACAGACACAATTTTCTCCTTTCCTGTCCTATATATACAGACACAATTTTCCCCATACCTGTCCTATTTATACAGACACAATTTTCTCCTTTCCTGTCCTATATATACAGACACAATTTTCCCCATTCCTGTCCTATTTATACAGACACAATTTTCTCCTTTCCTGTCCTATATATACAGACACAATTTTCTCCTTTCCTGTCCTATATATACAGACACAATTTTCCCCATTCCTGTCCTATATATACAGACACAATTTTCCCCATTCCTGTCCTATATATACAAACACAATTTTCCCCATTCCTGTCCTATTTATACAGACACAATTTTCTCCATTCCTGTCCTATATATACAAACACAATTTTCCCCATTCCTGTCCTATTTATACAGACACAATTTTCTCCTTTCCTGTCCTATATATACAGACACTATTTTCCCCATTCCTGTCCTATATATACAAACACAATTTTCCCCATTCCTGTCCTATATATACAGACACTATTTTCCCCATTCCTGTCCTATATATACAAACACAATTTTCCCCATTCCTGTCCTATTTATACAGACACAATTTTCTCCATTCCTGTCCTATATATACAGACACAATTTTCCCCATTCCTGTCCTATTTATACAGACACAATTTTCTCCTTTCCTGTCCTATTTATACAGACACAATTTTCCCCATTCCTGTCCTATATATACAGACACAATTTTCCCCATTCCTGTCCTATATATACAAACACAATTTTCCCCATTCCTGTCCTATATATACAGACACTATTTTCCCCATTCCTGTCCTATATATACAGACACAATTTTCCCCATTCCTGTCCTATATATACAAACACAATTTTCCCCATTCCTGTCCTATATATACAGACACAATTTTCCCCATTCCTGTCCTATATATACAGACACAATTTTCCCCATTCCTGTCCTATATATACAGACACTATTTTCCCCATTCCTGTTATATATATACAGACACAATTTTCCCCATTCCTGTTATATATATACAGACACTATTTTCCCCATTCCTGTTATATATATACAGACACAATTTTCCCCATTCCTGTTATATATATACAGACACTATTTTCCCCATTCCTGTTATATATATACAGACACTTTTTTCCCCATTCCTGTTATATATATACAGACACAATTTTCCCCATTCCTGTTATATATATACAGACACAATTTTCTCCTTTCCTGTCCTATATACAGACACAATTTTCCCCATTCCTGTTATATATATACAGACACTATTTTCCCCATTCCTGTCCTATATATACAGACACAATTTTCCCCATTCCTGTCCTATATATACAGACACAATTTTCCCCATTCCTGTCCTATATATACAGACACAATTTTCCCCATTCCTGTCCTATATATACAGACACTATTTTCCCCATTCCTGTCCTATATATACAGACACAATTTTCCCCATTCCTGTCCTATATATACAGACACAATTTTCCCCATTCCTGTCCTATATATACAGACACAATTTTCCCCATTCCTGTCCTATATATACAGACACAATTTTCCCCATTCCTGTCCTATATATACAGACACTATTTTCCCCATTCCTGTTATATATATACAGACACTATTTTCCCCATTCCTGTTATATATATACAGACACTATTTTCCCCATTCCTGTTATATATATACAGACACAATTTTCTCCTTTCCTGTCCTATATATACAGACACAATTTTCCCCATTCCTGTCCTATATATATAGAAACAATTTTCCCCATTCCTGTCCTATATATACAGACACAATTTTCCCCTTCCCTCCTATATATACAGACACAATTTTCCCCTTCCCTCCTATATATACAGACACAATTTTCTCCTTTCCTCTCCTATATATACAGATACAATTTTCCCCATTCCTGTCCTATATATACAGACACAATTTTCTCCTTTCCTGTCCTATATATACAGACACAATTTTCCCCATTCCTGTCCTATATATATAGAAACAATTTTCCCCATTCCTGTCCTATATATACAGACACAATTTTCCCCATTCCTGTCCTATATATACAGACACAATTTTCCCCATTCCTGTCCTATATATACAGACACAATTTTCTCCTTTCCTGTCCTATATATACAGATACAATTTTCTCCTTTCCTGTCCTATATATACAGACACAATTTTCCCCATTCCTGTCCTATATATACAGATACAATTTTCCCCATTCCTGTCCTATATATACAGACACAATTTTCTCCTTTCCTGTCCTATATATACAGACACAATTTTCCCCATTCCTGTCCTATATATACAGATACAATTTTCCCCATTCCTGTCCTATATATACAGACACAATTTTCCCCATTCCTGTCCTATATATACAGACACAATTTTCTCCTTCCCTCTCCTATATATACAGATACAATTTTCCCCATTCCTGTCCTATATATACAGACACAATTTTCTCCTTTCCTGTCCTATATATACAGATACAATTTTCCCCATTCCTGTCCTATATATACAGACACAATTTTCCCCATTCCTGTCCTATATATACAGACACAATTTTCTCCTTTCCTGTCCTATATATACAGACACAATTTTCTCCATTCCTGTTCTATTTATACAGACACAATTTTCTCCATTCCTGTTCTATTTATACAGACACAATTTTCCCCATTCCTGTCCTATATATACAGACACAATTTTCTCCATTCCTGTTCTATTTATACAGACACAATTTTCCCCATTCCTGTCCTATATATACAGACACAATTTTCCCCATTCCTGTCCTATATATACAGACACAATTTTCTCCATTCCTGTTCTATTTATACAGACACAATTTTCCCCATTCCTGTCCTATATATACAGACACAATTTTCCCCATTCCTGTCCTATATATACAGACACAATTTTCCCCATTCCTGTCCTATATATACAGACACAATATTGCTAATCTTTTATGATCTTGGATGAAAAAGCCGAATATACAAAATTGTATGTTTACTACTATAATTCATGCAATTATAATTTTTCGTCTCGATTTTGCTTTCAGCCATGGATCGATGCCTGCGTTTCTACTATCACATGAAGGGTAGTAGTATTGGGGAGCTAATTGTTCTGGCCGGTGAACGAGGTGCTGAAACATCGGTCTGGAACCGCGCAGTTGAACAAGGAGACCAATGGCAGTATGCTGAAGTTAGCATACAAACAATGGCTGATCTTGTTGTAAGTACAATTAATGTTACTGATCCAACCCCCACCCCCACCCCTTACCTCCTGTCTGTACCATGTACCAAATTCAGCTTTTATACCCCCATCCCCACCCCTTACCTCCTGTCTGTACCATGTACCAAATTCAGTTTTTATACCCCCATCCCCCACCCCTTACCTCCTGTCTGTACCATGTACCAAATTCAGTTTTTATACCCCCACCCTTACCTCCTGTCTGTACCATGTACCAAATTCAGTTTTTATACCCCCATCCCCACCCCTTACCTCCTGTCTGTACCATGTACCAAATTCAGTTTTTATACACCCATCCCCACCCCTTACCTCCTGTCTGTACCATGTACCAAATTCAGTTTTTATACCCCCATCCCCCACCCCTTACCTCCCGTCTGTACCATGTACCAAATTCAGTTTTTATACACCCATCCCCACCCCTTACCTCCTGTCTGTACCATGTACCAAATTCAGTTTTTATACCCCCATCCCCCACCCCTTACCTCCTGTCTGTACCATGTACCAAATTCAGTTTTTATACCCCCATCCCCACCCCTTACCTCCTGTCTGTACCATGTACCAAATTCAGTTTTTATACCCCCATCCCCACCCCTTACCTCCTGTCTGTACCATGTACCAAATTCAGTTTTTATACCCCCATCCCCACCCCTTACCTCCTGTCTGTACAATGTACCAAATTCAGTTTTTATACCCCCATCCCCCACCCCCACCCCTTACCTCCTGTCTGTACCATGTGCCAAATTCAGTTTTTATACCCCCATCCCCACCCATTACCTCCCGTCTGTACCATGTACCAAATTCAGTTTTTATACCCCCATCCCCCACCTCTTACCTCCTGTCTGTACCATGTACCAAATTCAGTTTTTATACCCCCACCCCTTACCTCCTGTCTGTACCATGTACCAAATTCAGTTTTTATACCCCCATCGCCCACCCCGCCCTTCAGCTTCCCCTCCCTGTGTCTACCATATATTACATTTGTTTTACCTACCCTTCCCCTCCAAAATCTCCTGTCTGTACCAAATTTAGGTTTTTATTCCCCCATTGCCCTGGAGTCTCCTCTCGCGCCGTCTACTATATTTATATTGTCTTTGACGTTTATAAACAAAGCAAGAAAGGTAATTGGGTGCAGTTTTATATTAATTCATATCATAATTTCATTTATGTTGCTCAAAATGTTACGTATGTTGTGAAATATCCTGTTCCTTTTTTGTATTTTTGCAGGTTGCATTTGAGGGTGTGCGAGGGAGTAGTTGGAGTGGTGATATTGCTTTAGACGACATAGAAATGAGTGCTGGACTTTGTAAGTGTTTACCTTTATCTACAACTGTTTGTTGGACACAGCAGATAAACAGAACATTTCCGTACCAATCAATTCAGTATAGCAGTAAAGTATGTCATGGCGGTATCGCAGTCGAGTATCCATTTACAATAAATACTTGAAAAGTATGAATTGAATGTGCCTAAAATAATGTGTGAAAGATTTAAATATAACTCAAACTATACTAATAATTTGTAATTCTCAATTTAATTACAATCTTTTGAAATATGGCATGGTTTTGTGCTACCAGCTAGTAACTAGCAGTAGTATAGAGAGGTGCAATAGGGGGTTAAAATTTGTAAAGTCGACATCGCTTACCAAATATGGAACTTGGAGGGGTACAGTTAAAGTGTTTCCTTTAACATGTTGGAACAACTTAAGGCAGGTTGTACTAAGTAGGTATCTAATATTAAAGGCCCAATATACGTAACTTTTGACAAAACTTGAAGCAAAAATCAAGCCTAATAACTTATTATATTTATAGATTTAGTTAAGCTTAACTGATATCAGCAATATTCAAGATGAATTCTTTCGCGGTTACCGGTACAGCAGTAGTTGAAACACGCTATTTGTAAACGCGCGTCCATTTCGAACAGTCTTCTACCTTCGTTTTGTTGTTGAAGTGGGCCCCACCTGAATTATTTTCACTACTTTGGACTTTTTTGTCAAGAGTTTCTTGTTAGTTACCGCTCAGGTTTACTTCGTTTTAGGCTTATTTTTGCATGATTGTCAACTGGATTTTTTTTTCAAAATTTTTCAGAATCACGAAAATTTCCCTGAAGTTGCGTAAATTGGGCCTTTAACTTTACCTTGGAAGTCTATATAATGAAATTCTAGTGACTTTAACGAGGCTTTCTTGAATATTGCTTTGAATAGTTAACGGTCAACCAAATATTGCTGGTAGAAAGGGAAATGTTAAATGGGTTTTTTTCTTTTTCACAAAAATGATGATTAAGCTGAACTGTTGTATTTTCTTTCGTTCTAGGTTGATGTTCGTCTAGAGGTTACATTATGGAAATTGGAACGGAAATGGACATGCCCATATATTATATCTCTACCTATATATATATATAACTCAGTGCTGTTTTGATGGTTTTAATAAATCCTATTGACGGTTCAAACAGGTTTGTTATTCACTGCCTCAACATTGTTAAGAATTTTTTAAGAGTAAAGAAGTCAATTTTATTCTGTTAAAATGTGGCTTTTTGTTTTTTGTTTCATCTGCATCCACTTTGATTGTATGCTGGTTCATGAACAGGAAGTGTGAAAATAAACTTCATTCAATATTTATGAAACAAGTTAATACCGCTATATGTTAATTGGCCTTGCCTGCCAGTATTGTTGGTGCATAAGGGTTTCTACCCAAACTTTGTAGAACTGGGCCCTGGCCCCAGCATGGTAGAACTGGGCCCTGACCTAAATATGGTAAAACTGGGTCCTGACCCAAACACGGTAGAACTGGGCCCTGACCAAAGCATGGTAGAACTGGGCCCTGACCCAAGCATGGGGAACTTGCCCATTAACCAAACTTTAATTTATACAGATATGTCAAAAGGATTTTCTTCAGGTCTGCCCCTGTCCATGGGATCTTTTTGGAAAATATTTTACCATGATTACCTAGATACCGTTGTATCCAGGTGAGCGATACAGGCCCTCTGGGCCTATTGTTAAGCATTAATTCCTTTCAACATAGAAGATCAGAATAGACAAACCCGACCCAATTATTCAAAAGGTGGAATTATTATAAAGCTTAATTTTACTGCATCTTTTAAAATGAAACCATTGGATTGGTTAAAACTTTTATATATCAAATATTTAGTAGTTCATTCCATGCAAATTTTGAGATTTTACCATGATGTTATTAACAGAACTATTAAAAGTTGAAGTCGTTAAATAGTGATTAAGCAAACTGCCTTTTGAACAACTGGGCCCTGACCCAAGCATGGTAGAACTGAACCCTGACCCAAACATGTTAGAAATGGGCCCTGACCCAAGCATGGTAGAACTGGGCCCTGACCCAAGCATGGTAGAACTGGGCCCTGACCCAAGCATAGTAGAACTGGGCCCTGACCCAAGCATGGTAGAACTGGTCCCGGACCCAAACATGTTAGAACTGGGCCCTGACCCAAGCATGGTAGAACTGGGCCCTGACCCAAGCATGGTAGAACTTGGCCCCGACCCAAGCATGGTAGAACTGGGACCCGACCCAAACATGTTAGAACTGGGCCCTGACCCAAACATTGTAGAACTGGGCCCCGACCCAAGCATGGTAGAACTGGGCCCTGACCCAAGCATGGTAGAACTGGGCCCCGACCCAAGCATGGTAGAACTGGGACCCGACCCAAGCATGGTAGAACTTGGCCCCGACCCAAGCATGGTAGAACTGGTCCCGGACCCAAACATGTTAGAACTGGGCCCTGACCCAAACATTGTAGAACTGGGCCCCGACCCAAGCATGGTAGAACTGGGCCCTGACCCAAGTATGGTAGAACTGGGACCCGACCCAAGCATGGTAGAACTTGGCCCCGACCCAAGCATGGTAGAACTGGGCCCTGACCCAAGCATGGTAGAACTGGGTCCCGACCCAAGCGTGGTAGAACTGGGCCCCGACCAAAGCGTGGTAGAACTGGGCCCCGACCCAAGCATGGTAGAACTGGGCCCCGACCCAAGCGTGGTAGAACTGGGTCCCGACCCAAGCGTGGTAGAACTGGGTCCCGACCCAAGCGTGGTAGAACTGGGCCCCGACCAAAGCGTGGTAGAACTGGGCCCCGACCCAAGCGTGGTAGAACTGGGCCCTGACCCAAGCATGGTAGAACTGGTCCCGGACCCAAACATGTTAGAACTGGGCCCTGACCCAAGCATGGTAGAACTGGGCCCTGACCCAAGCATGGTAGAACTTGGCCCCGACCCAAGCATGGTAGAACTGGGACCCGACCCAAACATGTTAGAACTGGGCCCTGGCCCAAACATTGTAGAACTGGGCCCCGACCCAAGCATGGTAGAACTGGGCCCTGACCCAAGCATGGTAGAACTGGGCCCCGACCCAAGCATGGTAGAACTGGGACCCGACCCAAGCATGGTAGAACTTGGCCCCGACCCAAGCATGGTAGAACTGGTCCCGGACCCAAACATGTTAGAACTGGGCCCTGACCCAAACATTGTAGAACTGGGCCCTGACCCAAGCATGGTAGAACTGGGCCCTGACCCAAGTATGGTAGAACTTGGCCCCGACCCAAGCATGGTAGAACTGGGCCCCGACCCAAGCATGGTAGAACTGGGCCCCGACCCAAGCATGGTAGAACTTGGCCCCGACCCAAGCGTGGTAGAACTGGGTCCCGACCCAAGCGTGGTAGAACTTGGCCCCGATCCAAGCGTGGTAGAACTGGGTCCCGACCCAAGCGTGGTAGAACTGGGTCCCGACCCAAGCATGGTAGAACTGGGCCCCGACCAAAGCGTGGTAGAACTGGGCCCCGACCCAAGCGTGGTAGAACTGGGCCCCGACCCAAGCGTGGTAGAACTGGGTCCCGACCCAAGCGTGGTAGAACTGGGTCCCGACCCAAGCGTGGTAGAACTGGGTCCCGACCCAAGCGTGGTAGAACTGGGTCCCGACCCAAGCGTGGTAGAACTGGGCCCCGACCCAAGCGTGGTAGAACTGGGCCCCGACCCAAGCGTGGTAGAACTGGGTCCCGACCCAAGCGTGGTAGAACTGGGCCCCGACCCAAGCGTGGTAGAACTGGGCCCCGACCCAAGCGTGGTAGAACTGGGTCCCGACCCAAGCATGGTCGAACTGGGCCCTGACCACAACATGGTAGAACAACTAGGCCTTGATACAAGCACGGTAGAGTTTATGTGAAAATAAACTTTATTCAATAATTATGAAACGGTTAACACGGCTATACTATTCGGCCATGCCTGCCAGTATGTTGGTGCATAAGGGGGTCTACCTGGGAAGAAATCAGAATACCCGAGGAAAACGAACATCATTAATGTGAACCTGGGGAGGAAGTCGGAATACCCCAGGAAAACGAACATCATTAAGGTGAATCCATACCCTTTCAACTCCGAGAATCAAACTGGTGGTGTTGTACCTTGGCTGGAAACCAAAATACCTGAGGAAAACCAACATAACTTAAATTAGAACCTTTAGCTTGATTTTTAAGCAAGAATAGACAAACCCAGGCCCAGTTTTCAAAAGGTAAGGGACTAGCGTAAAGCTTAATTCTATTGTAATGTTTAAAAGAAACCATTGGATAAGTTAAAACTTCCGGTATATCAAATACCTAGTCAATTTACATACAAATTTATACATTTTACCATGTTATTAACAGAATTATTAAAGGTTAATTAACAGAATTATTAAAGGTTAAATAATGTTGTTAACGAGCTATAGTGATTAAGCAAACTGCCTTTTGAACAATTGGGGCCCTGATCCAATGATGGTAGAGAGTATCAAAGGTTAAAATGGTAAAATAGTAGTTATAAGAACTGTGGTGGCAGATATTCTGTTGGATGCCTTCACCATTGTACTGAAGTGAAGAATCTAAACTTAATTGGCATCCGATCCATATAAATCAACATGCCCATCTCCCACAAAATACAAACATACATGTATGGACGAACAAAGTGTAGTTATATTTTGGCACCACTAATATTTTTAATTATACATTTCATGCATTTTGACAAATTTTCTTAGAATTTTTATGATATCTTCTTCCAATGAATTTTCTTGAAATTCCATGCACAAGTAAGCAATATGTTGGCTCTTTCATCTCATGCCTTTTACATTCCTAAATCTTTTTTAATAAATACATGCATCACTGTAACAAAAGTGAGACGTTCTCGTCCCTGTTAATAACACCACTGCCAACATTTTGAAACCGAAACGAAGAATATATCTTAAAATACTTAAGTACATCTACATGCATATAAAGTTTTAGTGAATTACATTGAAAAACAAAATCATAACAAATAATGGAAAATTTGTGAAATTGTATGAAATATATTCCTTAATTTCCTTCTAAAAGTGCGTAGATTACACAAGTTTTACGATAGTAAAACATAAAGTGTCTGAATTAAGATTGCTCTACCTTGCACAGACACTAAACCTTAAACGCCATAAAAAAAAAAAACAATCCTGTAAAACTTCATTCAGTGATATTTTTATTAACAACAACTTTACAGATATATTTAAAAATGATTGTCCGATGTAATGCACTAAGCAAAAAAACAAAACAAAACAAAACTTCTACATATGTCCAGCTAGGTACATTCTATATGACCCCTTCATATAGAATGTACTTAACTGGACATATGTAGAAGTTTTTTTTTGCTTAGTGCATTACATGGGACAATCATTGCCCATGCGGTATAACCACGGGGACCAGCTGACGCTAGTTAAGCAACATTAACGCGGAGCAGTTGAATTGGTGACTGCCTGCACATTACACATAAACTGTTCAATTTTTGCAATACACTTCACTTTGATGACCTAGCGGCACTATAGGTAAAATACTGACAATATTGTCGCAAGGAGAGCACTACAGTGCTAATGTTATGTTAACATGTTCATGTATGGGACGTTAAATAAAGCTTCCAGATTGGTTAATCAATGTTGGTCAAGATCACAAATCATCTTACAAGAGAAAAACAAACCAGATATGCTTTCAAAGCCATTCATTGCTTGCCTGTACCACGGGCGCTCGAATCTGGACCCCGCCCCCTTTACTCGCCAAATACTCTTATGATATTATATTGCCTGTACACACATAATTCGTAATTCTATATTTACTGTTTAGCATACATGATAGCTTTACAAAATCATGTCGAGCAATATTTTCAATAAACCTCTACATAACTAGCTCACACGGGTCAGAAAAGTCTACAACAGGTTAAAATTAAAAACAACAAAACTTTAACCACACCACACCAATACTAAACCCCATAGAACCTCCATGTCAAAACTTAGCGTCCTAGAACGAATAATGAATGGACGACCAGCCTCTACATTACTTACACCAAAACAATGGGGATAATGCATGCGCAACAACTCTCCATGTTCTTCTAACGGCCGATACCAAGACAACAGAACAGCTGATTGGGTCCGATACTAGGACAACAGAACAGCCGATTGGGTCAGATACCAAGGCAACAGAACAGCCGATTGGGTCCGATACCAAGACAACAAAACAGCCGATTGAGTCCGATACCAAGGCAACAGAACAGCCGATTGGGTCCGATACTAGGACAACAGAACAGCCGATTGGGTCAGATACCAAGGCAACAGAACAGCCGATTGGGTCTGATACCAAGACAACATAACTGCTGATTGGGTCCGATACCAAGGCAACAGAACAGCCGATTGGGTCCGATACCAAGGCAACATAACAGCTGATTGGGTCCGATACTAGAACAACATAACAGCCGATTGGGACCGATACCAACACAACCGATTGGGTTCGATACCGAGACAACAGAACAGCCGATACCAAGACAACAGAACAGCCGATTGGGACCGATACCGAGACCACCGAAAATCAGCATGAACCGACAAAGCAGTGTACATGGGAACTCGATGTCGACTTGAAAAAATCCCATATCCTCATAAAAAAACAAACCAGACTTGTGAATTACAAGATAGGAATACATGGTGTCGAATCCACCATCCTCGATATCCAGGGATTTCGCTCACCTAAGCTCTCTACACACCTGAAATATGTCATTTCAAAATTGAAGGCACGCTCAGGTTAAAACAATCGACATATCGCTAGACTGCATGCCTGGTTTTTTTAAGATTACAAAGAAGCCACATCCGACTTGAAAGCCTGTCAATTATTACCGTTATGTGACCAGGGGATTCTTCAGTGACCATCAAAGGGTCGAACCAGTCTTGTCTCATCAACAAGGTGGCACACACGGGGCCTTCAGTTACGGCGATGACGTATCCCAGGGGTGTAGAGAGCTTGCAGGCGAGCGTAACCCCTGGATATCGAGGATGCATCTTTGGGGCCAACTCTCTTAGTGAAAATAAATTAGGGAATACCGAAGCGTCGACAAAACCATAATCCGAACTCGAATTCGTTTAAATGTAAGGTCAAAATATGAACAAAAGGGAAATATTTACATGGAGACCCCTGCAAAAGTACAAGAGAAAAAGACGGGGGTTCCGGAAGAATAAGCGCCTTCTGCTTCATCGACGACACCCGCCATGTAAATCTTGGTCACATCCAAGAAAGCACTCGAAATGAGAACCGAGTCATCATTAATGATCGGAACAAATCCCCTCAAAAGTATGCTTGAAAAACGTCCATCTTCATATCACAAAAAGATACAAAATATTTCTCAATTAGACAAAAATTTGTGAACATAAAACTTGCTCATAGTTCTGATCTACCTGCATCGCACGAATGTTGTAAGTTTGTCGGCAGTCCACATCGATCACGAAAATCTCGATATTTAGAGCAAGCCCTAAAATAACGCATCAATTTAAACGCCATAAATATTGACTTTGAAAGCCTAGTTAAGGTCCGACCAATGCTGTTAGGAATTCTCAGTCCCCTTTGCAGTTTAGCAAAGATCTTGCTAAGAGGCAGTTGCCACCATACGCCTATAACACCCAGTGCCCCAGACTATAACAACATTTGCTATTGTGACGTCAACGATCGCTATAGTGACGTCATAAATTTTCTTGTTTACATTTGATTTGCTGTTAAAAATCAGTTCGAAATAGATGAAACAAAATTTCTATCAAATGTAAATATAAGTAATGAACATTTAAGCAAATATTGTTACAGTCCTATGACACACATTGTTGTTGCTGACAAACTTACAAAAAGCGCTACCGGGCTTTATTTAGTTTGTCATCAATAACAATGTGTGTTATAGGATTTGTAACAAAATTTGCTAAACCATTCATTGCTTAAATGAAATAGAAAATATACAAAGAAGAGCAAGGTAACATACCGGGAATGGAAAATCTAAGCAAGAAAATAACCTCCCCTGAATCATAGAAGATTTTTAGGAGACATAATTCTAATATATAAATTAACGCATGAAAGATATGATCAAGGTGTCGTGGAAGGATTTTGAATTCCAAATAATAGCAAAAAATGACCACAAGAGAACATCCTCTGTCACCAAGGGAATAGAAGAGTACAATGAACTTGAGGACTATTCTGTCATTGTCCAGATGATGCCATTGCTACGTCACTGAGAGTCACAACATCCTCGATATATTAGATATATACTATTTTAGATTCTACCAGGTTGGTATAACACCATATTGACCGAATAAAAGGTCCTTAATTTTTATATTAGATGTGAAACTTGCTTACAAAAGACTTTCATTGAATTATTTCTGTCTTGATAAAGAATGAAATTTAAAGTTGCATGCATGGGTACTATAATGTCACAATGCTTATGACGTCACAAATGCAATATTGACACGGTGTTTCTAAAAATAGAAACATCAGGTTGATATCTCAAAATTGGATCTCCATGAGACCATATTATAGCTAATGAGAATTGAGGAAAGTCAGACCACATATGATATATAAAATTATGTTTATCTTCATGATCTGGATATATAGGCATAATGCCTCAGTTTGATTAAAATCATTATTATTACGGGGCTTAGTACAAGGACGTACCTGATAATTAATTACAACTATATTTGGCTCCTATATTTGAGTCTATATTCAATGTTTCAAGTAAATGTTATTTAGCGTCGATATAGACACAGTCATATGAGAATACAGGCTCAACTAGTTGAGCTACATAATAATGGGGGTTAGAGTACCCGAACACGCTGTAGATGAACATTCGTATGCAAATCATCTTTGCAACCTCGGATACCCAGGGGTTACGCTTATCTACGCTCTACACATCCATGGAGTATATGTTATGGCAAAACTGAAGGTATGCTCAGGTAAAAAGTCCTGATCAATCGCTAGGCTGCATGCCTGTCTTTTGAAGATTACAAAGGAGCCACAACCGACTTCAAAGCCTGTCAATAATTATCGTTATGTGGCCAGGAGATTCTTTTGATGAACATCAAAGGGTCGAACAAGTCTTGTCTCATCAACAAGGTGGCACACACGGAACCTTCAGTTATGACGATGACGTATAACAGGGGTGTAGAGAGCTTGTAGGCGAGCGTTACCCCTGGATATCGAGGATGAATATTTGGGGCAAACTTTCTTAGTGGAAATAAATTAGGGAATACCGAAGCGTCAACAAAACCATAATCTGAACTCAAAATCTATTAAGTGTAAGGTCAAAATATGAACAAAAGGGAAAGATTTACATGGAGACCCATGCAAAAGTACAAGAGAAAAATGCCAGAGCTCCTGAAGAGTAAACGTCTACTGCTTTATCGACTATTTTTCTCTGATACTTTTTAAACATTATGTTCTATGCGGAACATTAAACATACCTGTTAACTCCGAGGATGACAGATATAAATCACAAGCAGTTAAAAAGCGACGAACAATAGGCCTATTAATAGTGACGGTGACAGAAATCGAGTAGAGAATTAAATCTCCATTTTCGCGCCAAATGACGTCAAGCCACATCACATCAAGAACAGTCGCTCGGGCATTATCAAGACCTAGCGATGACGACAAACAACCAGAAGATCAGTTGGTGATGGGGAATCATGATAAACATAATCTGTCATCCGTTTCCCTTCATATTAGACTTATGATACCCATTTAGAATGTTTCATTTATGCGAGCCTCTGGCGAAAAGCTATAACGAGTATCATACATCTAATATGAAAGAAAACGAATGACAGACATAAAACTCGGATCATAAATTTAATATGGAGGGAAACTCATGACAAAGTTTATATCTACTAAAATTCGCAATAAATCCAATAAAAGTCGTATGAATCTGTAATCAGAATAGTTAAACGTAATGCGTGATCCACGTGTTGACGAGTACTCCGTTAATTAAGGCTGCCGGCTAATTCCATTGATTATGTTACCTTTCATTCTTATCGTAACAGATGTGGAGGCGAGTGCTGGGCTATTTGTTTAATTAGTATCGGGTAAATATTTGACCAGATGCTTTTACAGTATCTTAACATTATTTTTTTACAGCGAAATATCGAAAATTATTCAAAAGTAATATTTTTCACTCCTGAAAATTATCACGTTTTCTTATATGACCAATTAAAACATTTGTTTCCAATGGTGAAATGTCCATGGTGATAATAAAAAAATGCTCAGGTAGGTTTTTGCTATAACAATGTAATAACTAGAATATCTACAGTATCCTCATTATTGCTCATATATCTCTCTCGTAAGGCTAATGTATATTTTTTTATTTTTCACTCTTGCTGAGCACTCGTAAAAAGAATAAAAATGGCCCTTTTTGTGAAATACACTTAGTATTACTGAAGGTACGGGGCGGGCATCGATTTTGATGTAGGTTTTCGACCAGACTCTCCAAGGTTTTATACTACGTAATGATACATCAACGACTATCAACCAAAGTAGCCTGTTATACGACCTTCATAAGGCCCTTATGCTAGTCAACCTTAATCAGGTCATCATACTTTACAACCCCTAATTAGACCATCATTCTAATAAGTACACGCCTCTAAGAAGGTCATTGAACAATCATCTATAACCCTTCAAAGCTGAACACAAACCCCTACACAATGACAGTGACATTCAATGGATTGTATGTTACCGACCCTTATTCGACCATCATGTTATACCACACTAGCTAATTCGACCACCATGTTGTACCACACTAATTCGACCTTCATGTTATACCACACTAATTCGACCATCATGGTTTAACACACTAATTCGACCATGATGTTGTACCACACTAATTCGACCACCATGTTGTACCACACTAATTCGACCTTCTTGTTATACCACACTAATTCGACCATCATGGTTTAACACACTAATTCGACCATCATGTTATATCACACTAATTCGACCATCATGGTTTAACACACTAATTCGACCATCATGTTGTACCACACTAATTCGACCATCATGTTATACCACACTAATTCGACCATCATGTTATATCGCACTGATTCGACCATCAGTTATACCACACTAATTCGACCATCATGTCATATCACACTCATTCGACCATCAGTTATACCACACTAATTCGACCATCATGTTATACTACACTAATTCGACCATCATGTTGTACCACACTAATTCGACCATCATGTTATACAACACTAATTCGACCATCATGTTATACCACACTAATTCGACCATCATGTTATACCACACTAATTCGACCATCATGTTTTACCACACTAATTCGACCATCATGTTATATCGCACTGATTCGACCATCAGTTATACCACACTAATTCGACCATCATGTCATATCACACTCATTCGACCATCAGGTATACCACACTAATTCGACCATCATGTTATACCACACTAATTCGACCATCATGTTATACCACACTAATTCGACCATCATGTTATACCACACTAATTCGACCATCATGTTATACCACACTAATTCGACCACCATGTTATACCACACTAATTCGACCACCATGTTATACCACACTAATTCGACCATCGTGTTATATCACACTAATTCGACCACCATGTTATACCACACTAATTCGACCACAATGTTATACCACACTAATTCGACCATCATGTTATATCACACTAATTCGACCATCATGTTATACCACACTAATTCGACCATCATGTTGCATCACACTCATTCGACCATCATGTTGTACCACACTCATTCGACCACCATGTTATACTACACTAATTCGACCATCATGTTGCATCACACTCATTCGACCATCATGTTATACCACAATAATTCGACCATCATGTTATACCACACTAATTCGACCATCATGTTATACCACACTTATTCGACCATTATGATATACCACACTAATTCGACCATCATGTTGTACCACATTAATTCGACCATCATGTTGTACCACACTAATTCGACCATCATGTTATACCACACTAATTCGAAAATCATGTTGTACCACACTAATTCGACCATCAGTTATACCACACTTATTCGACCATTATGATATACCACACTAATTCGACCATCATGTTATACCACACTAAATCAATCATCATGCCACACAACCTTATTTCCACCGTCATGAGAATCATACTATTTGATTCACTTAGGTCGTCTTGGATACGCCCCTTTTGATGCAATCAAGCCAAACGACCCCATTAAGGTGATCACAACGTTGATCTAGAACAGGAATCCCATATCAAATCAGCATGATGTAGTGGCCATGTATTTTCAAACAACGTGACTACCACTTCCCATATAGGGGCTGTTCGTTTATTTCAATATGATCATTTCCCTCATAAAGCCTTCATCTTCTGCAACGTCATATTTCAGGGCATGAGAACTCGTTACCATGGTTTCTAAGTAACCAACCGATATCATCCGATGTACCTCTATTATATACACAAACAGCTCTATTGTCCGAAAGCTCCATCCGTTCGGAACCTAATTAGCACGAGAAAGATTGGACTTCAAATGATGCTGGTGTATTGAACTTGTTTGAATACTCATTGTCTGGCCTATCATTATACAAATCATTAATGCGAAAATTGAATACGATATGTTATACATTCATGATGTATGGAAACAAAATCCTTATCCATATGTTTCTTAGGTCATTTACTCGTCAGTAAGTAATAACAGAGACAAACAAGAGATCCCAGATTGTTCTCGGCGACCACTATTGGTGATTTTTCATGAAGTCTTAGAAAGTTGGATGTTTTCCCTTATTTAGGAATAAAAAGATGAAAACAAAAATGTATACTGCTAAGCCCATCTTTTACTAACATTGAAACTATACCGGGGTTACAGAAACACAGGATCAAAAGAAGAAACCAACTGAGTTCAGTTCGATTTAGTCATCAAAATGTGAGAAACAAATCAGTAAATGAAACGGTACAAAACTATAAGATTATTCCTTCTTGACCAAATAAAATAAAAACCTGGTTTTATTGTGTGTGAGTTGGGGGAGACCAGTTGCATGAAAGAATAGAGAAATTCATAATAAAAATGTGACCATTCCTTGAAATCTTGCAGTTAGCAAAGGGGCAAATAAAATGAATAGGACCTATTTGTTCAACGGGTGATTAGCTTAATCACTATTTTATGACATTTTTCAAACTTTAATAATTCTGTCAATATAAAAGGTAAAATCTTACAATTTTGCACGTATATTGACAATATCAAGTCTTTGCTATCTGCAAAGTCGTTTTTAAATGGATGGTTTCATTTTGAAATTACAGAAAAAATTAATATTTGCGCTAATCACTTATTAAGTTAATCACCTTTTGAACAACTGGGCCCAGAACAGGGTTTATTTCTTTGATTTTTTAAGGGGTTCTCCAAATAGGCAAATATGTTGAATTTTAAAACTACAGAAATCAACACAGTTTGCCACAAATATAGTCATATAATATACTAAAATGTTTGCGATCATATGAACTTTCATGATATATTTAACAATAAGCTGTAAATGAGAAGAGATTCTTGAATAAAGTGACTTTGTTGCAAGACGCATTGTTGGATTTATTTATATCACACAATATATGAAACTATAAAAAAAAAAACGATGTCGTTGTACTCTCAAGTGTCTATAGCACACGGTAGGGACATTTATTTGACTGGATATGGCTCTATCAAAGCGTACACATTGATTCTGTTTTGACTATGAAATGAAAATGGCGACTGTGAATAACATCACACAAATATATTATAAAGGGAGGTATTTCAATCATCAATAATGTTCGTATTAAGAACTATTAACAACCCCAAACTCCACAGTTTTATCATTGGCTTTGGAAACAGTCTTCTCACCATGTGCATAAGTCTTAATAGGACGCAGAAGGAATTTAAAAAAAAATTTAAAATACCTCCATGTATGCATATTTGAGTGAAACGTTTTATAGTCGCCATTTGCCATTCAAGGTCAAAATATAATTAATGCGTTCGATTTTATAGAGCCTACCTAGTCAGACAAATGTCCCAATCGTGTGGTACAGACACCTGAGAGTACACTGCCAGTGTTTTTTTTTGTGCAACATACAATGTACAATGTATATGATCTACATGAGCTTATCCCCCAAAATAACACGCATTTTGTCGCATGTTTTGCCAAACTTAACAAAAACCTTGGCAATTTACATGTTAAAAGCAAGGTTTGTGGTTAGCCATGATAATACAAAAGAAAGAAAAAAAACTAGAGAATACCGAAGCGTTTACAAATTCATAATCCGAACTCAAAATCGGTTAAACTAGGGGCAAAATATGAACAAAGATCAGATTTACATGAAGACCCTTGTAAAACTACGAGATAATAAGACCATGTGTTCTGGAAGAGTAAGCGTCTTCTGCTTCATCGATGACACCCGCCATGTAAATCAAATCTTGGTCACATTTAAGTACATTGTAAACATTAAGTCCTCGAAATAAGAACCGAGTCATTGTCAATCACAACAAGTAAACACGCTAATGAGCATACTCAAAAACGTCCAACCTCATATCCCACAAAGATAAAGAATATTTCTCATAAGACAAAGATGGCAACCATAAAGCTTGCCCATAGTTCTGATCTATATGACTCTTTCGAATCGCAATGTTGTTAGTTAACATCATCAATAAAATGAAAGTGAAATAAAAATATTTGGCAATGTGTTTGTTACCTGTCTTGATTTGCCCTTCCACAAATTTGGCCTCGTATGAAAACAAAAACAGGTCAGCTTAGAGTGGGACACAGTATGTTCCCATGGGAATGCCAACAGTCTGCTGGAAAATCTTTCCTCCAAACTCAACAAATATTGTAAATTTCATCTTATCTTTCGTCGTGTTTTTCACAAAGTATGCTCCAAGATAACTCTTCCATGGCCGTCCACCATTTTTGGAAAAGAAAACTCTCATAACGAGGGATCTAAGACGTTCCTTCAGTTTTGATCAAGTTGATTGATCAAGTTACTTCTGTTCATTTTTCCCGCAGATGACACTTAAAATGAAATAACATCTTACAAATTAATTTACCTAATGAAATTGGTTGTTTTTCCCAAAATAAATGCCATTTTTTTTACGTCGATAAAATCGGAAGAGCGGTGCAGACAGGTTTAGGTAACTTTGGAACTATGTAAAGATTCCTTTAAACAAATCTGTCGTCAATGGCTTCTTTCTATGTGCATCTTCATAGAAAAATCATAATCCTATAATGATTTAATTTATGAAGGATTATTTTCGAGTGTGGATAATTGTTGATTGTGTATTACCATTTCTGTATATTGCTTGGCGCGAGAAAGCGTTCTGTGAGATCCGTGCACAGATGATAGGAGGTGGCAGGCTCTGCTGGTGGATTTTTTTTAGTTCTCGAGGTTTGCTGGAGCCTCCATAGTCACAGTTAATCTCATTTGAGTAGCACCGCACTTAATATACACATTTTCGTAGTAAACGATTCGAAATTATTCAGAACTAGTTTAATTTTACTTCTAAACTAATAAACCTGGCCCCGGTTTCATCAACGTTCCTTAACTTAAGGAAACTCCTTAACTTAAAAATCTCCATAGGAAAGCATTACAGAATTAAAGGGGAAAATCTTAAGTTAAGGAACTTTCCTTATTTTCTGTAATGCTTTCCTATGGATATTTTTAAGTTAAGCAGTTCCTTAAGTTAAGGAACGTTGATGAAACCAGGGCCTGGCCCTTCTGATTCTACATTAGTTTAGAAAGGTTGGATTCCCACCTTTTGGTCCCCTGCATCACTGAAGAGTCTCAGGAGGACCAAACAGCTGTATGGTGCAGTTTAAATAATTTTTCAGCGTACTGAATCTATTACTAAATTTAAAAGGTGCAGCATAAGTGTGTATTACGTCATCGTAAGAAATTAAGGACTTTGGCGTAATGACAAATCCATCTGTTTGCGTCATTGCTGTTATAGACAATTTCAAGAAAATTATACTGAATGTACATAAACATGATCTTTCATAAACCATCTATATTTTAATACTGATATATACTGCAAACGTATATGTTTTGGCGGTAATATTGTTTCGTGATATTTGAACTGAAAGTATTGAGCTTAATTATGTTTGAATTACAGTTTCTCTATAGAGCGTATGTAGCAGGCGTTATGAGTGCGTTAATTCCTCGTTACAGGGATCACTTTGGGGCGAGATTTGGGGATTTTTACCTATATTTTTCCTGAAAATCTCATTAAAATTTCAAAATAGTGTAACTTTATATTGAAAAATCTCATAGAAATTTCACTAATCTCATAAAATCCTACAAATTCTCCCATAAGTTTTAAGAGCCAGAATTATGCATTTATTGCAATGTACGTTCTTCAGTTAATATTCGGGTATGCGATAAAATTTGAGATCGCCAAAATAAGAACATTAATTACATTTTTGCCTGTGAAATATATAGAGGATCTAACACGAGTGCTGATGTAATTTAGATTTTTTTTTAACAAGTTCAATTTCATATGTCAAGTAAATTTCTACATTGACGGTGCGATTTTCACTATCGAGAAAATTATATGACGTCATAAGACATCATTTGTTTATGACGTCCCAATAGTGTTATTACACATGTGTAATACCATATTTATGACATGGCCGAATGACATGACTGAACGGGTCAGTTTATGTGATAAAGAATATTATCAAACTGATAAAATTGATATTTTCACTGCAGTGTTGAGCATTGAAAATATAAGGTTTTCCCGGGACTACTTCCTGTTGTAAGAGTATTTCCCCTTGATCGAACTCCCCCAATTTCCCTGGTATTGTTGTCGTCTGTTACGACCTGTCTACTGGGGAAAGATGTAAATGACTGATCTTGAAGAAATGGCAACAGCAGTAGATATTGATGAGGTACTACTGCAGGATCAATTTCCCCAAACGAAGGCGGGGGGGGGGGGGGGGGGAACTATAAGACGGATTCCAATGAAACTTCACAGGAGTATTTGGTTGGATGCCTAGATGAGAAATAAATGGGTTTTTTTCGCGTTCGCGCATCTTATTTCCTGGCCTCTGATTGGTCGAAATTCAAATATCGTCCAATGTTTATGAAATTTGGTTCGTACATGTATTTCAGCACTGTAGGCCGAACTGCTGGGGGTTTGGGAACGTCTGTAATGGTATTGCGCACTTTTCCCGATCAGCTGACCCAATCGGTTGTGATTTTGACTGACTGGCCTAACTACTTTACAGTATGCAGGTAGGGAAATAAAAATAAAAACATTTTAAGGCCTCATTTGAAATGTAATAAGATTAATATCCTCTATTTGCAGTTTATACCATGTGGTTTGCTTTATACGTAGGCAGTCGTGGTGATGGCCTGTTTGCACGCCGTACGTTGCTACATATCACGTGTCATTTGTACGTCTCGTTGAAGGTGTCTACCGCCAGGTGTGAGGATAAACTATTAACCTCCAATCTGACCGGTTTACCAAAGTATAATCATCTCAGGTATCAGTGTCTCGATTAATATCATAATTTTCATACCCCTGCAACGGACGCAATCGAGACAAGCCGCCGAGATCACAGGTAAAGCATTGTTCAGTATTTGTAACCGATCTACAACCAATGTGATGGTGTAATGTTTTACATGTATTTGTATGCTGTTAATAATAATAATAATATGCAAAATTTGTATAGCGCTCTATATAATTTGTAAAAATACTGTAAAGCTCTTCACAACATGTACAATAATTTGATACTTATACTGCATAAATAAAGAAGTTATTACAATCTAAGCTAATGTGATAATATAAAAAATGAATATAAATACGAACTACATCTACTGTAGATAAATAAATGTCAGTATATACATGTCGACTAAGTTGGTACCTTAATATGCAGACGTGCAAAGGTACGTCTTCAGATGTTTCTTGAATTTGGTCAGAGTATCTGTTACTTTTTATTTTTGTATGCTTGTAACGCTTTATTTGTCAGTGGAATGAAGATTACACAAACACAATTTTAGATTCAACAGAACATTCATACTACACTCATATCTATCTCAACCCACTCGTTTTGTCTCGTTGCCCTTATGATAAGTAAGACTAGCCTGTAGCTATTTCTGTTTACTTCTGCCTGTATGTAACGTTTTTTGTTGTTAATGTAACTTTTTCATGGGTATTTAAGCATTGCAGTGTTTTTATATGGTATTTATGGTCGATATGAATGACAGGGCTTTTTAGGCAAATTTCATAAATTGCGCGCTAGCATAATAAAAAAAATTGCATGCAAAGTTCTGTCATTTATAATGACCATATCAAATCAATTAAATGCTTATAATTACATTTACTTTCCATGCTATTGACTTATACTGATTTCGCAGTACATTAAATTTGTTACCATAACAATTCATCACCCAATGAAATCGACTAAAGCAAGATTCAATCCTTAATTAAACTATGATAAATGCTTCATTATCCACATCTTAAATCGTAAAATGGAACAGCCATTTTGACGGGGAGCCGTCGTCGTTTCTGTGCAAATAACTAAGACGTCATAATCTTCACGCACTGGGTGTCGTTTATCGTCTATTGAATCTCACGTATATGTTATTCTATAACATTTGTGATGTTTATTATATGTTTCATGGTTTGACAACTGTAATTGTATTTGTGTGTGTTGGTACCCTGCATTCTTACTGTTGCCCTTTTGTATTCTCTTTACATTTGTGTTATAATGCATTTAATAGTTTTGAGCGGTATTTATGAAAAGTTTTACCAATAGAAAATTGCAAGGAAACATATCATAATGTGCTACGCTAGCAGGCAGTATCAGTTGTTTGTTACTGGAGCAAAGCTGTTTGAATTAATCATAAATAGTTTAATTTTGCCTATTTCCCAAATGTTAAACTTTTTCAGTTTATATCTTATAACCTCAAATATCAGACAACGCAAAATGTGATGGCGTCATATACCGCTATGTTTGGGGCGGTATTTTGTAATCAAACTTATAATTGGTTGAAGCTGTTGAGAGGTGAAATGTATGCACATGGTTGTGTATTTTGCAAAACCATTCGAGTTATGCTTTAATTAATACCAAATCATTGTATAAGACTTATGTCTGATATACAATTGTTTGCATCTTTAGAAATGAAATTATAAAGAATCCTTCGTGGATTTTGCAACGTGACACGTTTTTTCGGTATATACAGTATAACCTTAAACAAATTGTGGTCATTCCTTAAATAACACAGAAAAAACAGTTCAATACTTATATTTACGTTTTGTTTGATCATTTGTTCTGTTTTTTTTTTAACTGACAAATTATATTTAGGATTTAACAAATCCCGTCGATAGGCCACAAAAATGATTATAGCATCTGATCGGTTGTGGATCGAAAGACAAAGTAGTTCGTTAAATGTTTAGCACATATTTAAATTTTTATTCTGTCCACGAATCAGTATGGATAGAGTTTCGCATGGTATGTCTAAAAGAGTGATTTGAGTTTATCAAGCTCGCTAGTCAACACCCTAATCCAACCTTGCCCTGACGTGGAAGTTATGTTTGGAAAGAAGACGGACACAGAACAATCAGTATAGCATATACAGGAATGCGTGCCTCAGACATTTGTTACGAATCATTGTAGATTACTCTTTTTGTCAAAAGCTGAACATTTATATGAATGTTTTAGTGTTCCTCTTCTATGAACGAACGCATGCTCCGGGGATTGAGCGACATGCATGTTTCTGCAGGGCCCATATTCACCAAACCATTCTCATGTTTAAACACGGAACGTTTGTACACACCGGCTTTCTTGTAGCTCATTTAGCTATTTATTTAATTAGTTAGTTAATAAGTTAGTAAGTTATTTAATTAATTAGTTAGTTAATTGGTTAGTTGATTAGTTAATTAATTGGTTAGTTAGTTACATGTTTAACGCCGCTACAGAAACAAAAATATTTCCGTGCTACGACCGGCGTGAGGGAAGTTGCCTTCCCTCGGGGTTGAGGTGTGAAGGGTATGATAGTCTTGTAGCGCGCGTAATTGAAACTATAAATACCGTGCATGACGTGGTACCATTCACGCATTGAAACATGTGCAACACCGACTGAATGCATGTTGCATGACAAAAGTAAAATGTAAAAACTGAATACATTATTTGACTATCCTACCCCCCCCCCCCCCCCCAAGGCATTGGCAAATTAAAAATTAATATGTCATCATATATTCATAGTCGAAAAAGGCTTGAACACAGAATCCATACTTTAACATGAGAACGATTTCATGAAAATGGGCCTAGATCCTTGTTTTGTTGTCTTTATATTTATATATGTGGTAAATGTAGTTTATACTCCTTGAGGTTCCTTTCGGTTTCCAATTAGCTTTTGATTGTTGAACTACAAGAGAGCTCAAATAAAGGGAACACATAACTTTAGTTGAAACTAAAGTTACTACAACATTTCAAACGCAGTTTAACCATAATTTCTTAAATTTATTAATATTCGGGAAAGATAATGTGTTTGGTGATTCAGATCGTTTTATTTTTGTCCATTCTACAGATGGCGATCATTGTACTATGTGGTAATGTAACAGCTAATTCGAGCGCCGACAGTGCACACGACCCTGACGAAGCCCCGGGGTGGATCACAGCAAGCGTAGTAATCGTCGGCATCGTGGCCATATTGGTGAACATTCCGGCTATCATTGCTGTTATATTTACTAAAATAAAGAGCACCAACTCCCGGAATCTGTACCTCATCAGTTTGGCTATTACCGACCTTCTGGCAGGAGTATCCTTGTTTCCAATTCTGATAACATTTATCCAACCTAATGTTAGAATTAGTTATTGGTCTTGTCATCTGAGATATGTGTTCTTCGTGCTCGCCTACTTCAACTCTATCGGACAAGTGGGTGTGATTTGTATTGACAGATGTTGTTTACTACGTAAACCGTCCTGGAGGTTCACGTCATATTACGAACGCAGATTGTTCAAATTAATTGGAAGTATGTTTCTGTTAACAACGGCTTTCACGTTGTTTATGCTCTTTGGTCTTGCTACTCCACAAGAACATACAATTATTTGCAAGCTAGACGCTATATTTTGCAACAACTTTTATTATTTTAGCCTAACAAGTGCCGTATTCGCCGTCTGTATTGAATGTTTTACCATAGTGAGTTGCATCTTCATGATTGGGACCTTGCAGCGAAATAGAAGAAAAATGTTACAAGTTGCCCCGGCTACAAATCAAGACTCGAACTCTGGCAACCAACAAGTTCAAGGAGGTCGTTCTCAGGACACCCAAAGTGTAAAGAGGACAGCTGAGATGAGAAGTACCGTGACCATCACACTGATTATACTAGTATTTGTCATATGTGTGACACCAATTAACGTAGGATTTCTATTGCAGGGTTTGCATTTGGTTGAAACAACAAGCCGGACAACCAGACACGTGTTCATGACACTAACCTGTATGAACTCTGCAATTAATCCCTTTATTTATTGTTTTAGAACACCAGAAGTTAGGAAAACTTTACGCGCCTGGCTCAGCAATTGTAGGTCTTTGTTTCTAGAATAAGTACCGCCGATATATTTCACTTTGTCCGAGTAGATATTTGACTGCCTTGTATCTGCCAGACTTTTTACCTAATCGAATCTTATCAAATATATAGAAAGTAAAACAATTAAACATTCCCTTTGGATAAATTCGGTGAAGAAAACTCTGACAATCCCAAAAGTTAATTATATCTTCTTTTTTTTACATTTATTTTGACAAATACTGAATATACTCTGAAAGACAAGACATTAGCTCGGCCCAATGTGAGGAATAATTCTGAAAACTGCAAGGTTTATTCACAAGGACTAGCTATATAATTGTAAAATATAATGTCTCCATGTTAATAATCTATCCTTTGTTCATATTTTCCCCTGGTTTTATTGATTCTGAGTCCGGATTGTTATTTTGTTAACGCTTCGGTATTCTCTATAATTTATTATACAATCATAGCTGTGTTATTTGGACACTCTCTTGTGAAGACATATCTACATGTATGGCAAGCCAATTTGTTATTAATTCATGTAGCAAAGTTGATAAATTTTACCATGACATTACATAAGATATCTTATATACTTAAATAAGCTACAATAACATATTATATGATAAATTAAATATATCATTTAATATTCTTTACAAGATGTCTATATAGTATATAAGGTATCTCATAAAGTGTATCAGATATTTCATTAAAAGAAATATTATTTATTATATAAGAAATTTATAAAAAGATAAACGATATGTTATATTTTACATTTAAGATATGTCATAAACATCTAAACAATCTAATATAATTTTGAAAAATGCTGGATCAACGTTGCTCCATAAATAAATGACAACTTTGTCTACCATAACTACTTATTGTATATTTTGTAACTCCGTACATTATTGTAAAGTAAACACCAGGTTGCGTCAATGCTCGGTTAGCCAATCAGTGTCATTTTTTGAGTATATCATACTTAGCTCTTGTAATTTCCTGTGTATAATCCGTATCGGAGTAAAGCCTATTAAATGTAAAATAAGGCATTATGAAGTATATTGTAAAGTTTTAAGGGCTTTACGCTTCTGATCCTTCTGCTTCTACAGTAATTTAGAAAATTTGCATTTTCACATTTTGGCCCCTAGCATTACTGAAGAGTCCAAGAAGGACGAAACAGCTGTATGATGCAGTTTTCTTCCATTTTTTATCGGACTATTGTTATATAATACTAAATTTAAAAGTCAGCACATGTGTGTGTTTGTTAGGTTCATCTTTCAAATAGCCTGTATCGGCAGCTTGTCCGCGAGTAATACGGTAATAAAATTCATACACATGTATTGTTGTACTTGGTCATTATATCAGCACTTTGTTGTGACGAATAAAATATAAAATCTTTGAGTAGTTGTCATTCTAAATAAAAACCCATAGTTTGTTTCCATAAACATCCACCCTAACGAACGTTACGAAATTGGCGAGTTCCCTTTGAAAATACGTTATACACATGTTTTGGTACATATCAGCTCACTGGGCATATATGGACAATTCTTCGCTAAGCCGGCCGAATAAACGGTATCAGCCCGCTTGACGTCATATGACGTTCATGACGTTACAGCAATCGAAAACGCATATGAGGACAGATGTGCGTTTGGTAGCGAGAACGTTCGCGAATAGTTTGGCCGTTTGCTCTAAAAGTGCACAGTTTGTAGCAAACGCTTGCAAACGCTCCGCACCACCCACAAACGCATTTCAGGGGTTACTGACCAGAAACACCAAGATGTCGGAATGGTAACACAGGGGTTTGTAAGATGAATTATGCATATAGATCCCGTCTCTATTCATAATCATCATTCATCTTACAAATCCCTGTGCCGTGAATGATGTAAGTCTACCTTAAATGATGATTTTGTCATTCTAAAATGATTCTTGAATTCTACCAACGAGTATATTCGGATAATTCAGATAGTTCACGCTACCGAACGCACCTCAGATGTTGACGTTGAAATTGGCGAGAAAGTTATGGAGTCCAACGTATCAAGAGTTTGATGAAATAATAGAAAAAAAGAAGAGATATAAACAAAGACGCCGTTGTAGAGAAACCGGTAAATAATTTCGAATCTATTGCTAACGGTATGAATTATTATCTTCATCAACGTTCAGACGATGACAAAACAAGGAACAGAACAGAGACATCATCAAAACAGATCATCATGAACCGTCACAAAATTCGCAAAAGATTGTAAAATACACCAAAACGGTGATTATGAAAGAATTTATATGAGGCCAAAAATATTTCTGCTACTCAACCTTCCCCCCAGTCGAAAAATCAGGACCAACTCCGCTTCGTACCAAAAAAACCTCTTTATAAAGTATTTTCGCGTTTCCATTATTTTGAATAGAGATACCGACGCTGCCATTTGTAAGACAGCAGATGACTAACGGACAAGCTCGCAGATATAGTAGAGTTTGTATCCGGTACAGAAGCAATCCAGCATGTCGAGATTATCGGCATACCTGGTACATCCGCACTTCTGGGTTCCCCCGTCAGGTTCCCCGCTACCCCATGATCTCACCGACGTGTCGACCATCTGATTATTGCTGACGAAAACCCAGTCGCTATTGTCGGTCCTCCTACGTCCCGTATATATTATGTCAGATTGTTCTGAAAGTATCAAAATTTTGGTATAGTAAAATATATCATACACCATTCTAAATATCTTGGGGTACGCTCACCTACTCTCCCTACACCACTGGAATATGTCATTTCAATACTGAAGGCACGACGGACGCATTTTGATTGGCATTCATATTAAAAAAACACAAACTAAACGCTCAGTTTATATACCTTTTCCGAGATTTCAAAGGATCAACAACCAAACAACCAACTTAACAGCATGGTAATTTTACCGTTATGTGACCGCGATATACTTTTAATATACACCAAACAGTTGGTGTAGTCTTCACTATCATCATCATCATCATCATCATCATCATCATCATCATCATCATCATCATCGTCGTCGTTATATTATAAAAAAGTAACCCACAATACTGGTTTGTTAAGATGTACATATATCATTTACATTGTAGACCAACTTAAGGTATGAATTTCAACTTTACAATCTTGATTCGTAGTTAATGTTAAATAATCTGAGGTGTTTTATGTGCAATTTATAAAACATTTGTATGTATTTACACATGTTTTTGTATGAAATCTTTTCATATAATCTGATTTGTGTTTGGATCGTAAGGCAGTCAGAGGTACAGATACTATCTTAACAAATTACAAGGAAGCACAAACTAAACTGTCGGCGCCGAAACCAAAGCCAGATGCGAAAGGCATCTCCAAAAAGAAAGTATTATATATGCGTGAGCATTCATTTTCATTTGATATTCGTGATTTTTATAGGTTATTACACTTTTTCGGTCAAAGTTCATTTTTGAAACACACTGAGCATAATGTTTACGTCATATGTAAATTTAAATAATTAGTTTTACTCACTGACACGACTCGGCATGTTTCTCCTGATGAACGCAGCTTCCCTGTCCGTTTGGATCTCAACAAGGTTAGCTCCCTTGGCGATGCATCGGTCCTGGAAGAAGAATGGACAAAACATTAGAACTGACATTATAAGACATTTATACTTTCAACATAGCAATGCGGATATAGCGGCAACAATGCTTGCGTCGCCTAATATCGTTATAGTTACTTTGCTCTGTATCCTTCTAATGGCTGAAGGCAAATCTTGCTATAAAACTGTAACAACATTTGCTTTAGAGGCGCCATCAATTTCTAATGTTATTTCATTAATGCCATTGTTGTCAACACTTCACCTGCTGTTAAAAAAAACAGTTTGAAATGACTAAATATAGACCAGTAATTCCACATATCAATGTGAGTATAAGCAGTTTATATTATAGGTAATAGTATTATGGTCCTATAAGATACATTGCTACTTCTGACGAACTTGCATATAACCATATTGGCCTTTACTTAGCTTATCACCAATAGCAATGGTTGTTATTGGAACATGACAACAATTGCTAAAACAGTCATTGCGTAATTAAATCTTATTGCATAGTCGTATATATTCAAAAGTCGTTTTGAGAATAACCGCGTCAATATGTTTAGTACATATGGAATTGAAAATACCTTGATTGTTTTTATGTTTCTGGCGTGTAATTCTCTGTAAAATTATATAAGGTTTTAATTTTAATGGTGCTATGAAAAGCCAGCGGTTACATTCATATTGCACGAAGCCTTCTAGGACTTTATGCTAAACATGGATGTTACCGCTGAACTTTCATACTGTATCACGATGAAAGTTAAAAAATTGTTTTCATGTTCTAGGCGTGTAATTCTCAGTAAATTATATAAGGATTGAAAGTGATGGTTTTAACTTTCATTTTAAATTGCATTTATATTTCACCAAAGAATTAGTTTCTTACCTGCGTTTGTATATGCATCGTTATTTAAACGACCTTGGCGGAACTGTTTGAATGACATTGGTACCAATGATAATAATAAGCCATTAGAGCGTTTGACGCAGAGACTGTCAAGAATCTTATACTTTAATGAAAACACATTTCTGCTGGTAATGGTCATAAAGTGGTTTGCACCGCAAATATAAAAAATATTAAGATGATCAAATTCATATCTACTTATTTAAAGCTGAGTTGCATGATTCCTATCCTTTATCACCGTTGACTGTTTCGACTCGTCAGTTACAAGTGATACAAATGTAATATTCAACGTGCATGATACAAAATAACCACACACAACATTTCACAAGCTCAATGTTTGAGGAGTTCCTCTTAACTATTCAGAATACTTGGGTGTGTTATTTCTTTTCTATTTTTCACACTTAGTAATCCTATTAATTTAAACATGCGTTTTTTTTAATATACTGGTAATAAGTATAAAAAAGGTCCGCAAAAACAGAATAACGTGAATAGATAAGAATAAAATTAAACTAATTTATAAATCCTCAAAATCATCTAATTTACATAACTTACACAGTCGACGGCTCCTCTCAATGGTTTCATTTATCGTTTTTATAACTTTAATTATGAAAGCAATTCTTTTTTGTAATAAGTTTTAGATATATAATTCGTATAAGTTTAAGCAGGTAGATTTGTAGATAAACATGAACAGGTCTTCTTTGAAAACTTTTCACCCTCCACGCCCTTTTTGATTTCATTTATAAACAAAAAAGCTAAACAATATAACAGAACGAAAACCGTAATATTATATATTATAGTAAGTGAATAAAATATAAAAACAGGAATTATGTGTCTATTATTGTAAAATGTAACATAACTGAGCATGATTTTTAAAAAAAATTGTTGCATTAATTTAGTAAATTCGAATTTGCATAAAGATATGAAGCAATTTCTGCACAGAAGTACAGACCTTTTTCTTGTCTTTGTTTGCCTTTTGGATATTAAAGTATTACCATATTAAAGGCACGACATCATCAGTTCTTGTGGCACAATTTTAAAACAATGAAAGATATCCTTATCGAAATTGGAAAAGTAATGGTTCTGTACTACACTACCGTTTCTCGCAACTCAGCTTTGGAAACTCGTGACAGATTTTCTATCACCTACAATCTATCTAGTAAGTGACGTCACCCTATTTATCCGCGCGTTAACGGCTTGAAATCGACATTTTGCATTTACATATTGTGCTCATGTTGCTAGGTACCTTCTGTGGTAGATTAGATCTCGTGACGGACCTACCAGACATGAACTGGATAAACACGGGGAAATATTGATTTTGTTTCAAATGTTAAAGCAAGTTTATGAACGGTTTTGTCGTTATTCAATATTTCATAGCTCGTATTAAAGCAACTATCATGTACCGAGTCCGGTGTAAAATATCTTTCTGAACCAGACATATATCATTTAAAATCACTAGATAATAAATATCTATGCAAAATATACGCGGAACCATTCGAATAAAGCTTTATAGTAGCGCAGAAATTATGTTTGTAAAGGTCTGAGACCTGATAAAATGGACAAATGTAATTTGATAAGTTTCCGACTTAATGGTTCAAAAACCAAAGACATAACCTTTTATGGGAGAAGAACACGATATACATTAGTGCCACACTGTGTATCATCACAACAACCTGGGTTGGAAATGTGTTACGGAATCTTATCAGGATCCGGGTAACTCGAGCTCGCTCATTCAGAAATTTCTACTATTGAAAAAAATGTTTTATATCATAATGATGAAACGCAATGTTAGGATAAAGAAGAAAATAAAACTCACGATAGCCGTTCCCCATTCAGTTTTCTCAGATCTCATGGACACATAGTAACACTTTTCCGGAGATGAGATCCATCCTTGGTCGCAGACACGTGGGGCAGGCGTAGTCGTAGTAGCTATAAAGGAATAAATAATTAGCATATTAAGGACCAATGTCCTTCTACACTGTGTTTCTGAATATATTAATCTTTTATTATTGTTTGGTTTTATAAATGTACAGGTATTTCTGCCTATGCATGCTAGAATTGGTTCTATGCATATACTCAAAGTTTTTTTTTGTACACATAAGAAATTAAAACTTAATTTGCGATCTTTCGGAAACGTCTTTTTTCTTTGTCAAGCAAAGAGTACAAAAGCCGGGTATCGCTGTTCTAACTGCTGAAATCAGATAACATCCAATGAGGGAGGGGGGGGGGGGGGGGGGGGGTAACCATCGTACCCGTCCCTCTGTCTACCTGCAGTATTATAGTACATTTGGACGAGCACGGTTCCGAATCTCGTGATGGCTTAACCTCGTGTCTTAAGACCTTCATTCATGAACTCCCCTGGTTTACTATTTGGTTTAGACTGTATTTAAGGTCACTCGGTTCTTTTGTCAATATCCAAAGGAATTTCATGAAAATTCACTCAATTGTTTACTAGTGTATACAGAACAAGTATTTTTTTTGTAATTGGCCGAAAAAGTGCAGAAGATTTTTTGGGGTGAAAAACTGATATTTTCAGGGAAAACACCAGAAAGAGCGAAACCAACAACTAACATATTACGTTTTAATGTATTACAATACTAACAATATATAAAAAAGAAAAGAAGGCAAATATTTTACGTTTCGTATAGCTTTTATTCAACAAAACAAACAATTATATGTAAGTTTTTCATCAACATTTTCAAATATCAAAACAATGTGTGGATGAAAAACTGATTTTTTAAAGTTATGTTATGAAAAAGCAATCCTTATTTAACAAAGCATGGAAAAATTGAACCAAAAAGCATTATTTCACTTAAAATTTGGGGAAAATAATAAGACTTATTGTTTTTTTTTTATTTCAATTGCCTCCCCTTTCACTGCAACTGAACTTAATTGTAGGAGGTATAGATTTTCCCATATCACATAAAACCCACTTCTAAAGTATCTTAATATAGATTAATAAAACCACGTGTATCAAAAATGAATTACAGGAACATTTCAGTTAACCCTAATTTAAACAACTCCGGTACTTATATGAAATAGATTATCAAGCACATACCGATTGAAAGTCTAAACGATCTATAGGTTGTTTTGGTGTCTACATCTAAAAATTATCCATTTAATGCGTTGAAAGTAGTGAGATACTAGGTTTATCGATTGCTTTAGCCTAATTTGAATGTATCCACTCGCCTGGTATCAGATTACACAGAAAATAGTTTATAACTAGCATGTATGGCATTAATTGAATAGTGATATCATCAGAACATGTTGCATTATATTAAATATCGAATAAATATAAAGCAATGTGTTTGTTTAATGATGCAGTTGTAAAGAATTGAAGCCGACATATAGGTTGTCTTGGTGTTAACATTACTAAAAGATGAATGAGGGTGAGTGGGGAACCCGCTTGTGAAACTCACATCATGACATCGTTGTAGATAAAAACACAAACGCGTGTTACCAGTTCTAAGTCCTTGTATTCACTCCCAAATATATGTTTTACATCAACAGATTTCTGATAAATGGGAATAACTCAAATACATTGGAGTTACTAATTACCTCCCCTATACCATACTGGGAGTTTACACACGATAGTTATCAAATTTTATATCCGTCAAAGCGGCCATGTTTTTGCCAAGAACGATAATCAACGGACCGAGAGACATTAATTAATTTTTTGAAATACATGGCATGAATTAAACAGATCAGATAAACAAATAAGATCAGGGAACCAGTATGGTGTACTTATATAAATCCTTCTCATTTTTTTGACAAGCTAGTGGGCTAATAAATAAAGTACAAATAATATGATAATACGTCAGTTACATCAATATATAAACAAATGGAGTAGAGAAAAAAAGAACATGTGTTATGGGGCATGTTACGAAAGATACCATTTATAATTTATGATAGGGTAAGTATAATGCTATCCTTTTGACATCATTTAAAGTTTTCACAGTTATGATATGTCAGAATGTTAACACATATAGTACTCAGCCAAAACGTTTGGTCATAACAATAAAGTTATTTCTAACCTTAAAAAGACGTCATATTTTCTCCAGACATTTTTATGTCAACTTGGAATCATGATCGTAATAAATAACTATATACATACAAAAGGTTAAAATACCCATGTTAAATTGATAAAGTATGTGTTGGTAAATCTAATTTCTGAAACTTATCACAAAACTTCACATCTGCAAATTATTACAAATGCTTATCAAATACACTGACACGTGTGTTTTGTTTAAACACAAAATATAGAAACTACTCATGTAAACAACTCTGGTTTTCGATTTTCATTTTTATTCTTGTGGTTGATTAAATAAAGCTGAGACGGGGCGAAAATATACAGTATTGGTTTCTTCCCATAGGATTTGGATGATAAGGCGAGTGTGGTTTCAGCTCGGTTGTGATATAATTGGTGTTTTGCCCGAGTATCCCTATCACGTTTCATGTAGTATATTCATGTCATTGCAATAAACAGTAATTTTATACATTTTTTTTCGCGAGGGATACTGCTAAATCATCCATGCTACGAAGGATTCATTATCATTTTGTTTTACCACGATTGCTTTTTTTTTTTATTTTAATATCAATAAACCGTCAAGATTAAAACAAAAATGGCTCTATGGAACCAACTAAATATCAAATCTAATCTAAACTTCGACTTGCTGGCAATCACTTTATTTACACGAGCTCTTTATCTTGCAATGCTGGTGTTGGTAATCCTTATCTCTTAAATCGGTTTTCACCTGTTCAAACCAATCCATTTACTCCCAAAATAAAAAAGTGTGAAATGAAACTCATTTTACAAAAAAAAAAAAAGAAAAAAAAAAGCAGAAACAATTTCTGATTCTTTTTACGAATACATTAAATAAGTTAAATACAGGAAGTTAACCTGTCGGTCACTCACAATTACGACATATACTTTTTCGAGAGCGATGACGATGTATTGTTGATGTTGACGATGTTTCACCTGATTACAATATATGAAATATTTTACAAATTGGGATGCAGTGGGCTATCGCTACAATTAACACAACTTTGTACTATGCCACTCATAAGACTTCCATTAAAGGCCTAATATACGTAACTTCAGGATTTTTTTTCGTGATTCTGGAAAATTCTGAAAAATATCCAGTTGATAACACTGTAATAATAAGCCTAAACGAAGTAAATCTGAGCGGTAACTTATAAGAAACTCTTGACAGAAAGTTCCAAAGAATTCAAAATGATTCAGGTGGGGCCCACTTCAACAACAAACCGAAGACGGTTCAAAATGGACGCGTGTTTACAAATACTGAGTTTCAACTTCTTCTGTACCGGTAAACGCGTAAGAGTTCATCTTGAATATTGCTGATATCATTAAATCTTATGTTATTAGGCTTGATTTTCGCTTCAAGTTTTACCGAAAGTTACGTATATTGGCCTTTAAATGTGCTAAATGAAAAATCGCGAGATTGTTACATAATTATACATAAATAATATTAAAAAATGAGAACAAAGGGATATTATTGTGTTAATAGGCTGCATATATCTTTAATTTAGGTTTTTGTTATAATTCAGCCGTTATATTAAGTTAACAGCACGGGTAAATATATATATATATATATGAAATACAGAGTTTATAAAGGATAAATTGTCGTATACTATTCCTTACAATATCGATGCAATCTATAATCCTCTCACTGACAGCTTTTAAAACAATGTCAAAGGTCAAAATCCTTGCACTACAGTGATCGCTTTCCCAGTTGTATATATATTATCTTGTTTCGGCTGGCATCTGATGTCGATTTTAACAATCAATCAAAAATGGGGACATATATACATTTCTTAAACATTTACGATTTTGTGGGTGTTAATTTTACAAATACAATCAATACTATTTTCCTCTCGGTTACAAGTTTAAGACCAAACCTATTGTTTGATAGCATTTATCTCACCCTCGGTGTCGTCACCTCCGCCAAGTAACTCTCGC
Organism: Mimachlamys varia; assembly: GCA_947623455.1. NCBI lineage: Eukaryota > Metazoa > Mollusca > Bivalvia > Pectinida > Pectinidae > Mimachlamys > Mimachlamys varia. Next base: position 35,968,556 of record OX392540.1, read on the forward strand.
AGATCGGCCTGTTCATTCCTCAATTTGCGAATTTCGTTTTCAAACCCGGATAGAATTTTTGAAAATCCGTTGAGTTTGTCCGATACTGATCGTTTAAATTCGTCAATTTCCGTTGCGTTACAATCACACTGGTCCGGGTCGGTGAACCGTTCGATAGCTCCAACTTTCCTTTGCAGTTGATGTAGCTTCTCGTTAAGATTAAAATAAGTTCCATTTAACATATCAAAAATGTCTCTTGTTAACCCTTCATCCTCATCGCTATCCCCAGAATCATTGTCGTACGAAACCACAAGATCGTACTTCGATATCAGTAGCACAGTAACGAAAACCAAACACGCATTCATCGTTCTACTGGTCAAGTGTTTGTGTAGAATGAGGGAAATATTGTTTCCACATGGTTCTAATATAATTCAAAGTCACGTGATAAGTCAGATTCATATTTCGCTTAGACACACGAAAGTTTACACGGAGGTCACATATGGGCAGTAATCAGTGAAATGGAGGAGGAGAAAATCAGAGTAACATTTGGAAAGTAAAATACACAGTATTTAATCATACCTTTTTTAAAAAAGTTTTTCTTACATGCGACACAGATAATGACTCTTAAAGATAAAAGTAAAACCTACAAATTGCTGATCCTCTGTATAAGTATGATTATACCTTCGTGTTTAGCATGCCGACAACCTAAATACACACAGGATAACACACAGGATTTACTCTGCTCTGTTTTTTGCCGAATAATAACACAATACATGTTTAGTCGAAAATGAGCATTCATTTATTCAAATACCAGTAATGAAATAACGACCAATAGATACATGTTGATGGCTTGAAGGCAACAAATGATTGGGGATCTTCAATAGAAAAACGCCATCTTGGCTCACAATATTCATAGCATACATAATATGGTGGACACGAAGGGGTGGTGGAGGGAAAACGAGTTTTCATCAGTTCAGCATGAAATTCTTCCCGTGTTTACAACTTTTTTCTATCAGTGTCACGTGACTCCTGAACGCAAAAACTGTACGTCCAACCCGTAGCTTGGCTGACTACATTCCCGGTCAGCAAGCCCTTACCCGGGCCGGCTACATTCTGTATTACTGGAATAAACCAGACTATATATTTTAACTATCAAAAACAAAAAATAAAGCATTTACTAAACATATTGTATAAATTACTTTATGCATGCATAAATACAAATATACATACTTTCATGTAATGCGTCTCTCCATGCTTTGAAGCGCTGTTTGGTATACACACTTTTATGGCGGTGTCGTCGATGAAGCAGAAGATGCTTACTCTTCAGAAACACCTGGTCTTATTCTCTTTTAATTTTTACAAGGGTCTCCATGTGAATCTCATCCTTTTGTTAATATTTTGCCCCTACTTTAATAGATTTTAAGTTGGAATTATTGTTTTATTGACGCTTTAAAAAGTAAAAACTAGAACAGGAATATGTGTGTGTGGTGGGAGATATTCTCACTTCATCAGAAGTGTCCACAATTACCCTTATATTTAAGAATCTGAATTGTTTAGTTTTCTTTTTATAATTCACTTATTGATAAAATCTCCTAATTCATTTTTTTCCAATTCATAAACCCAATATTTCGTTAAAACACTTTACATACAACCGTCAATTATGTGAGGAAGAGAAGAAAACTATCTGCCAGAATGACATTATAATCATACATTTTTAAGTATTGCCAGATTCAGTGTTTGTCGCGAGAACAATTTTCTCATTGCTTGTTTGTAAATATTTCCCTGTGTTGTCCTCTCTAGTTATATCGCGATGATAAAATTGTTCTCCCGACAAACCCTGAAAACACAGTATGATACGGCAAATGGTTTATCATCTTTGTACTAATATCTTTCCCATTAAAAAAGTCAACTGAACACCATTTATAATCAGCTCTAAGCGGTCATTGATCGCAAATGTTCGGTCAATGACAAATATAACCAAATGCACGGTTTTAAAACTACGTGGATGCATTAAATTCATAACAATCGTATCGTTAATGGTGTTTCTATTTGTCGAAGGGCTTATCATGACGGGTAACGAAAACAAAATCTTTCAATTTCACTTTCAGGTACAGTATATCGATGTGTTGTATCGAGAAGTTTGCTGACCTAGTCGAACGTATATAGCCTAATAAACTTGAAATTTAAGACACAACAAACTCTCTTACATCAGCTTCTTACCTCGATCTTAACTTAAACTATTACCAACAAGTTGTATGATAAACGTGACGATTTCGATGTTCCGAATGTGGACTTTCCCTTTCTTGATAGTAACATCCCTGCTTCTCCATCCTATGGTGTTACATGTCGCGGTTGATTTGTTATTCTAGGGCTTGCTCTAAATATCGCGATTTTCGTGATAGATGTTAACTGCTGACGAACAAACTAACGGCACAGGGAATCAAGAGGTGCAGGTTGATCAGAACTATGGACAAGTTTTTATGGTCGCCATCTTGATCTCATCGAGAAATATTCTGTTTCTTTTTGTGATATGAAGATGGACGTTTTTGAGTTAGCTTATTAGTGTGTTTACTTGTTGTGAATGACAATGATGACTCGGTTCTCATTTTGAGGATTGATGCTTACTTGGATGTGAGAAAGATTTATATGGCGGGTGTTTAGGATGAAGTAGAAGACGTTTACTATTCCTGGACACCTGGTCTTATTCTCTTTTACGAGGGTCGGTCTCCATGTAAATATGTCCTTTGTTCCTATTTTGCCGCTACTTAATTTGATTTCCAGTTCGGATAATGGTTTTGGTGACGCTTTGCTATTCTCTGATTTTGTATAAGTACATTTACGCTAAAATGTTGTTATGATGTTCACAATGTTTTCCGATATTTTTATTTTATTGCCTTTAAAGGCCCAATATACGTAAATTTCGGTAAAACTTGAAGCGAAAATCAAGTCTAATAAACTTTTTATATTTGTAGATTTAGTTAAGATTAACTGATATCAACCATATTCAAGATAAATTCTTTCACGGTTATCGGTACAGCAGCAGTTGAAACACGCTATTTGTAAACACGCGTCCATTTCGAACCGTCTTCTACCTTCGGTTTGTTGTTGAAGTGGGCCCCACCTGAATTATTTTCAGTTCTTTGGATTTTTTTGTCAAGAGATTCTTGTTAGTTACCGCTCAGGTTTACTTTGTTTTAGGCTTATTTATGCATGGTTATCAACTGGATTTTTTTTCAGAATTTTTCAGAATGACGAAAATTTCCCTGAAGTTACGTATATTGGGCCTTTAAGACCGACTATTCCCTACGCTGACACACTATTGTGTGACTACTAATAATGATTAAGGATGCCATCTGGCGCGAGCAGAGGTTTCATTTTGAGAAACCCAAAATTTCTCAAATGCTCAAATTCTCAAGTTATTCCTAAGCCATTCTCAAATTATTTGCTTGCTTTGGCCTTTTTCTTTCATTTTTTTAACTTGGCCACGGAAACAACCCAAAAAAACAAGAGGCGGCATAACATCGCATAACATAAGTGAATGCATGTACTGTATCAGGTAAAAGTGTATTGCTTTAACCATTATTAGTGATACCTGTGTATAAACATACAAGTATACAGTATTTATTGTTTATAAACTACAACTTCAAATACAACATTGCACCGTTTGTGATTGATTATTGATACATGTGTTGCTCTGCTTTAGAATCTGTTAAATTAAGTAAAGTTATCATGTGATATTTGCTTGTAATTTCTTAATTTGCTTTACCTGCATGCTATCTGAGTCATCATCGGAAATCCAAGAAACACTTCACCAATGTTTACGTACCGGGTGATAAAACAGACCGAGAATCTCATTCTCTCGAATAGAATTCTATTTCTATTAAGAGATTTCGACGAATCAGAATGGTGGTTTTTCGTGACACTTGGTTATATAATTTTACCTTAATATATTTCTGTATAGTCACAGTCATTAGAAGTGTGTCACGTGGGTTTCCGACGATGTATGTATTTATGATATTCATTACCTGTATCCATTTGTCGCAATAATAAAACTACAGTGTAAACTTTCATTGTTTTAGATATGCGACGTTAAATGAAAATTCTTGTATCTTGTAAACTACAAGCTACATTGTACGAGAAGGGAGAAATTGTGTTAAAGTATTATATATATGAAAATATAAATCGGTTTGTGCTATCTTTCATTGCCACTGCTACAACATGAATTTCAAGTTACGTACTGCGTGTTTACTTATGGTGTCGTAGTTTGATCTCGTTCAAAGAGAGTCTTGTCGCTTCACTTCAGATAACACGGAGATTGTCCATATTTAAGTAGTAATCGGTGCCAGTATTGAAATGCATTATATGCAAATCGAAATAAATAAGTCGCTTAAAAAACTCACAATCATTCCATGGTTAAAATTGAACATCAATTTTTTTAATTGCATGCCTGTAAGAATGTAAATTAATTACATCCATATTAAAAATTAACGAGGTTTGAATCCGATTTGACATGAACATGTAATTCTTACATACATCAGAAAGGGTTTATCATAAGCACTACCGTACTTTGTTAAAGTAAACCACTGGCGTCGTTGATTAAGCTCACCTTACGACAATATGATCAAATAATACTTTTGCAACTCTCAAAACCCTTTCGGGTGACATCTTTATGATATACGTGAAGTTTATTTGTGGTACTTGATAAATTGTAATCCTCTTAAAGCACCAGCAACAAATATAAACTTTTCACAATACAGTTATACCATGTTCATTCGTGATACCATGCATCTAATTGTTTATTGATGAATTCCAAATAAGTATTATGCAAAGATCTCAAGAAGCCTTCTTATAATCAAATCTATTCTTAAAGGATTTGTGCATCGAAAAGTGAAAATCATGTAAAAGAAAAAAAAATGTTTTAAAACTGTATGAAACCCATAGAAAAGGGTCGCTCATTTGTCTACCCACCATCTTGGAATTTGAATATACTTCCTACATTATACAGACGGAGAACAGAGAAAACGGGTGCAATAACTAACTGGACCTGGCACATTTTCACCGGATAATAACTAAAAACAAAAAACATCTAATATTATACACTGTACCTCATTCATTGAAGTGCCTATACGATTCTAGAAGCTGCTTTCCATTTACATATTTTTGGGTGACTGACCAGTCCATAAATTCCTTTATTATATGACTAGTATGTAACATTTTTAATCATTGGTCCTAATGAGATCACATGACATCAAATATTTCCTTTGAAACACCCCACAGCATCACCGAGAAGTTAATATAACGTATCGCCAGGTCCGCGGAATGTTATATTAACTTCTGCTAAAAATAGAAACTGTGTAATCAGTGCTGAGATATTTTCGACCAATCAAATAACTCGGTTCGATTTACCGCATTGTTTTTAAACACTGTCAAAATGTCCGACGTGATGGCAGACGTCAAGTTAAAACAAGTAAAGCGCCGGTTTATCAGTGCTGACGACGAAGAATTAAGAAGGATTCGTGATAGGAAAGACGCTATCAACACTAAAAAGGCTACTGCTAGCCACATTCGCCTTCTACGCGAATATCTCAAAGAAAAAGGTAAAAAAAAACACTTAAAGTTCAGGCCTACCAAACTCAGAACACAACACAAAAATTATAGATGTCACAGGGAAGTCCAATGCTCATGCCTGTATTCTATAATTGTTCAAATATAACAATTAATTACAACTGAAATGTGAAATAACACGCGATTCTGAGAATATTCTAATTCTGACAATATTTCCCTTGGCTTATTCTTTATCGTTGACATGAATTTTCAATGTTGTTGATAAATTTGTTGAAATTTATTTCTGTTTCTGTTTTTTTTTAAGACAAATCAGTAAAGTCATATAATAAAGTAAATATAGACTTTAGTTTCGGGCAATCCATGGTTTTACGGACCTGACCTTGACAATATTCACCGAGGCCGAAGGCCTGATCATCAAAAATATCTAACAAATATGTAACAAATGATTATCAAATTGCAATTAAATAAATTCTTAGATGCCTAGTACCTTTTCTTTAGGTTTTTCAGCGATAGTTATTTAATTTCATGCAAAAGGATATTTTATGTCCAGCAGTGTTAGTTGTTTATTCACCTGGGATGCTTATCTAAGCATAATATAAAAATATTTTTCAATGGAATCGGTGAAGTATTGGGCCGATACAAACGTACATGAAACTATCATCAATATTGCGTCATTATTAAATATATTTATATTCTATGAGTGTCAATTAAAAGTCACGGTGTCCCCACTCAAAACAATTGACGCGTACTTTTTATCTTAAGGGGTTGTAAAGTATTCATAAGTGTGCTTTGTGATGTGATAAAGAAAGCAAAGGGCAAACTAAAAAAATCGAAATCAGTTATAAATACATATTAAATAATATTATTCAGATACAATTTGCATATGCATTTCTATGGTTGCGAACACCCGATAAATCAAAAACTTATAACCTCATGTAGAAGCAGAAGGGAGAACGGTCAGGTGCCTCGTTAATTAATGAATTTAGAAAAAAGATTAGTACTGTATAGTTTCAAATCATATTTATATTATGAGCCATGTCACTACTCAAATGATATAATTGTGACTATCAAGGCTTCAACATACCTCGGGGACTTGACGACCCACCAGCAGCACGTTGTTTCCTGAAAGATGACGTAACACACAAACATGCTGCACCTTTTTAATATACAGTGATCCAAAAAAGATGTTTAGATAGTTTTATAAGCTGTTTATCTTTTATTAATAGATGTTTATAAATGAATAATATTGAAGTATGCGTCGTGGAGATTATTTCGTCTACAGACACGTAACTTGTCCCCCTCTTCTTTAATTTAAATACTGGTGGGGAAACTGCAATATAAAATTCTTCGAGTTTTCATGACTAATAAAATCTTCCCCTACCTTGAGGATGTGACAGAGATGTCTCGAACCCAACTATTGGATTGTAAGAGTAAAAATATGAGTACAGTGGTGTATTAGTTAAGCATACTTTCCATTTTACTTTCAGGTATATCGACGATGTGTTGTCTATAAACAACCAGAAGTTTACTGACCTAGTCGATCGTATATACCCTACTGAACTTGAGATTAAAGACACAACATACTCTCCTACATCAGCCTCTTACCTCGATCTTTACTATTACCAACACGGGCAAATTACTATTAAGCTGTATGATAAACGTGACGATTTTGATTTTCCTATCATGAACTTTCCCTTTCTTGATAGTAACACCCCTGCTTCTCCATCCTATGGTGTTTACATGTCGCAGTTGATTCGTTATTCTAGGGCTTGCTCTGAATATCGAGATTTTTGTGATATATGTCAACTGCTGACGAACAAACTTACTTAAGTTTTATGGTCGCCATCTTGATCTCATCGAGAAATAATCTGTATCTTTTAGTGATATGAAGATGGACGTTTTTGAGTATGCTCATCTTGCTACTGTAAACGTACTTATTTAGCGGTGGTTTAATTTCAGCACTTTTCGCGCTGTTTGTGCAGCGCTTATTCATGTAAAGCGCTAAAAATACACCTAAAGCTGAACCTGAACAAAGTACATGCACGTATACAGTGTAGCTTCTCTATACTGATCAATTCAATATGCCGAACTAAATATATATGTACGGAATTGTTTCTTCTTTATGTCAACACTACTTAATACCAATCCCTCTGAATTCCGAATACCGAACCGATTTAATGCCCGGAAAAATTAAAACATTATCAAAATTACTTTTGGAACTCGGTGTTACCTGGGGTCCGACCACCCTACCGTGAAATAAAAACCTGTGGCAATTGTTGCCGAAAGCTTCATGCCTCGGGACATACGCTTGTGGTAAGTGTTGACAGATTTTCTCCTAGCCCTCTCCATGGTTTAATTATGTGTTTGTATAGTAATTAGGCTAATCAACATGATAAAGATGAAAGCATGGTTAAATACTAGTCCTATGCTTCGTTGAAGCGGAGGTCTGTTCATCATACGAAAACAAGTAGAGCTAAAAAAGACCGGAGTTTTGGATTTGATTTTAATGAGGCCCCGATGGGGTTATTTTAACAGCAGATAAATGATAATACGGAAGGCATTGCCAGGTATTATTTTAAAAGGTAATGTAAATGCATCACTAAAGCCGGCACCAACCGAACGATTAAAAATGTAATTATAATTTCAATGAAAACAGTCCACTAGTGACTTACCTGTAGAACAAGTGTAGTCGATGTTGAGTTGGTGTAAAATTTAAGAACCTCCCGTTGCTCTAATTCATGTCCACGCTAATAAATCATATTTTACAATTTTCTGTGTTTGCGCGAAAATATGACTGCGCTAAAATAAGTACGTTTACAGTGTTAAGCTGTATGATAAACGTGACGATTTCGAGTTTTCGACCGTGTACTTTTTCTTTCTTGATATGAACATCCCTACTTCGCCATCCTATACTGTTTACATGTCGCAGTTGATTTGATATTCGAGGGCATGTTCTCAATATTGGGATTTTGTGATCGATGTCGAGTGCTGACAAACAAACTAACAACACAAGGATTCAAGAGATGCAGGTTTTATGGTCGCCATCTTTGTTTCATTGAGAAATATTCTGTATTTTTAAGTGATATGAAGATGGATGTCTTTGCGTTCGCTTATTAGTACGCTTACTTGTTGTGATTGGTAAAGATGACTCGATTTTCATTTTGAGGATTGATGTTTACTTCTATGTAACCAAGATTTACATGGCAGGTGTCGCGGATGAAATATAGAAGACGATTACTCTTTCGGAACACCTGGTCGTATTCCCTTATACTTTTACGAGGGTCTCCAAGTAAAACTTTCGTTGTTCCTATTTGAATACATTTTGAGTTCGGATTATGGTTTCGCTCACGCTTTGGTATTCTCTGCTTTATTTTCAACAAGACAGACCAATCTGCAAACTATGCTTTCTTTATGATAAAAAAATGATTAATTCTTCACGATATCAAATACGTTATTACGGGGGCTGAGAAGTTTTCTTACAGTTAAAAATTATCAGCAAATAACTTCATAGTCAGAAGTGTTTTTCATAATAAAATAGGTTAATGTCGTCTGTTTTGCGCTTTTTGGTTGCAGACTGAACACTTTGAAGGAAAGTTACTATACATACTTAAGTTTATTACTTTTGCATACATTTAACGATTACATAATAGTTTGACATGTTGTTGCATTATAATACCAGTGGTCATCCAAGGAAGGATGTTTTATCATTCTCTTTCTGAGGCCGTCAGTTCTGCATGCTAACTGTCCATTTATTTTTCATATCTGCATAGCACTGCATGCATTTACTATAATAATTGTAAGGCATCTACGTTTGCGTATTGGAAATTGCTGCACCGCGAAAGATTGTCCAAATACACAAATAAGGTGAATATGATAGAATTTGTATGAGGCCAAAAATGTTCCTTATACTCATGCTTCCCTCCAGTCCTTAAATCAAGACCAACTCCGCTTCTTGCAAAAAATACTCTTTATAACGTTTTTTTTTTGCATTTCCAATTAACATTATGGATAGAAAGACCGATGCTGTCATTTGTAAGATAGCAGATGACTAACGGACAATCTCGCAGATATAGAAGAGGTTGTATCCGGTACAGTAGCAATCGAGCATCTCGAAATCATCGGACTGTCTGGTACATCCGCACTTCTGGGTTCCCCCGTCAGGTTCCCCGCTACCCCATGATCTCACCGACGTGTCGACCATCTGATCATTGCTGACGAAAACCCAGTTGTTATTGTCGTTCCTCTTACGTCCTGTATATATTATGTCAGAATTCGCTGAAAGTATAAATGTTTGAAGTATAGTAACATATAAAATACACCATCATCGATATCATGGGGTACGCTCACCTACTCTCCCCTACACCCCTGAAATATGTCATTTAAAAATCGAAGGCAGGACGGAAGCATTTTGATTGGCTTCAGGTTAAAAACACTTCGGCCTCAGCCGATACCGGAGTATACCTTTTTGAGATTTCAAAGGAGCAACAACCAACTTCAAATCAAGGCAAGTTTGCTGATAAGTGACCGCGAGATACTTTTGGTGTACATCACACGGTCGGTGTAATCGTCTTGTCTCGTCAACAAGGCGGAGCGTACGGAGCCTTCAGTTTTGCTATGATACATTCAATGAGTGTAGAGAGCGAAAATGAGTTTAACCCCTGGATATCGAACTCGGTAAAGATAAACACAACAAACAGTTATGAGGCTTGAAGTTTTGTGAAAACGTTCCTTTTTTTACACGACGGGACACGAGGCTGAACTCGATCATCATCATCATCATCATCATCATCATCATCATCATCATCATCATTGTTTATTTTATAAAAACATTTGTGTGTATTTATATGTATGATATCTTTTCATATAATCTTATTTGTGTTGAAATAAAGGCAGTACAGAAAATACTCGTAACAAATTACAAGCAAGCGCCCACTAAGTTGTCGACGCCGAAACCAAAACAAGATGCGAAAAGCACATAGAGCATTTCAAACAAGAAAGTACAAATACATGTTTAATGATTTTAATTTGATATTCGTGAATCTTACAGATAATTATATAGATTAGCAAACGAATTAGTTAATATTTTATATTTGAAACATACTGAGCATATTTTTTACGTCACATGTATATTTGAATAATTAGTGTTACTCACAAACACGACTCGGCAGGTTTCTCCTGATGAACGCAGCTTCCCTGTCCGTTTGGATCTCAACAAGGTTAGCTCCCTTGGCGGTGCATCGGTCCTGGAAGAAGAATGGACAAAACATTAGAACATAAGACATTTATACTTTCAACATAGCAATGCGGATATAGAGGCAACAATGCTTGCGTCGCCTAATATCGTTATATTACTTTGCTCTACATCCTTCTTATGCGTTGCGAAGGCAAATCCTCTTTTTGTATTTGAATTTGAAACGTTGTTTTCTGTGTCGTCCAAACATCTGGTCCTTCAATCAACACTTTATCCGAATGCCTCTTACAGGTTTTAAAGGAAATTTGACTACCCTGAGAAAGCCACATTTATAAAACATTGTGGTTTGAATTGTTCTTGCTTCTTCAACACCGGTGACCATTCAAGCCCAATGAGCCTCTTGTTTACGGATACGAATGTCGCAAAATGTACATACTACATGTTATACACTCCTGGTTATGATTTAAGCACTTCACTTCCCATTCAAGGGTTGGAGAACTTCATTTTCAAAATTAAGGATTAAACGGCTGGAGTGGAGATAAACAGAATAATCTTTATATGCTGCAGTATCTCCCATAATAAATCTGCACTTTTCTTTGTCCATTACATATTCTTAAATTGACCTGACAGCTGACTAGATATTGCTAATTTCGCTTAAATGATATAGATAATAAATACGGTTCCTGTAACACTCACACACATGCGGCACCTTTTAAAATGATTTAAGACCGTTAACGATTGGTTCAACGTAAATCTAAGATAAGATATGCAAGATAATTGGATTGATTTATAAGTATAAAAAATAAACAATTCAGAAAGATGTGAGTATTTGAGAGTAAAATGAAACATAAATAAATAATTATTGAGAATACCGAAGGGTTTACAAAATCATCATCCAAACTTAAAATCGATTAAACTAGTTGTAGGATATAAATAAAGGAAAACTTAACATAGAGATCCTTGTAAAAGTTCAACAGAATAAGGCCAAGTGTTCCGGAAGAGTTAGCGTCTTCATCGCTTCATCGAATACAACCGCCATGAAGATTTTGATCACATCAAAGTAAAAATATTAAGTCCTCAAAATGAGAACCGATTCAGCATTGCAATCACAAGTAAAATAACTAATTGGCTGTACTCAAAAACGTCCATCTTCAGACTGATGAAGACTATAGGCGAGTTTTATAGTCGCAATCTTGATCTCACCGAGAAATATTCTGTATCTTTGTGTGATATGAAGATGGACGTTTTTGAGTTTGCTTGTTAGTGTATTTACTTGTTGTGATGACAATGATGGCTCGGTTCTCATTTTGAGGAGTGATGCTTACTTGGATGTGACCAAGATTTACATGGCGGGTGTCGTCGATGAAGCAGAAGACGCTTACTCTTCCGGAACACCTGGTCTTATTCTCTTGTGCTTTTAAGAGAGTCTCCATGTAAATCTTCCCTTTGTTCCTAGTTTGCCCCTAGTTTAATCGATTTTGAGTTCGGATTAGGGTTTTGTTGACGCTTTGGTATTCTCTGATTTTTTTCATATCACTTTACGATACAGAATATTTCCCAATTAAACAAAGATGACGACCATAAAACTTGCCCATAGTACTAATCCTTGTGTTGTAAGTTTGTTTGTCCATGTTGGTCGTGGTTTAAGTAGATATCGAAGTAAGCAGTTGATCTTCAATATCATCTTTTGCATAACTTACACAGTCAAAGGTTCCTCTCAGTGGTTTGATATAGCATTTTTCATCATTTGTTTTATGAAAGCTAATCTATTTTTTGCAATTTGTTTTAGATATTTATTTCTTATGGGTTTACACAGGTAGTTTTGTAAAAAAAAGTAAAATTTGAAAAGATCTTCTTTGACATCTTTTCACCCTCCACGCCCTTTTTAATTTCATTTATTAACAAATACGAAGACAACATAACAGAAAGAAAACCGTAATTTAAAAATACCATAGATGTATTGCATATAAAAATAGGAATTAAGTATTGCAGAATGTTACATAACTGAGCATGATGCCCCGTTTTAGAAACCATATTTTTATATTTGAATGTAATGAATTCCAATTTGCATAAATCTACGAAGCATTTATTTTGGGAAATAGGGAAAATAGTGATTGTTACCGTTTCTCGCACATCTGATAGGGTAGCTCACGTGCTACAAATTCGTGCCATATTTTCTATCTTTCTGGTAGGTGACGTCACACTATCAATCCGCTCGTAAACGGCTTGAAATTGCCAATCTGCATTTACATAATTGTTTTCATGTTGCTAGATATCTTCTATAGTAGATTAGATCTCGTGACGGACTTAATAGACATAAACTGGAAAACACTGAGAAATATTGATTTTGTTTAAAATGTCAAAACAACCTTATGAACAGTAGTGTCGTTATAACTCTTTTATAGCTCTTATTATAACAATTAGCATGTATCGAGTGTGGTGTAAAGTATGTTTCTGTACCAGAAATATATCATTTAATATCATTAGATACTAAGTATCAAGGCAAAAATGAGAAATCATTCGAATGAAGCTTTACGTAGCGTAGATTTTTTTAAAGGTCTAAGACAAGATATAAAATGGTCTAATGCAACTTGATAGGTTAACGACTCATTGGTGCGAAAATGCAAAGACATTACCTGTAGCTGAGGTAGATCACAATTTCTACCACAATACCCTGTGTTATTCCACTCTCAGACCATTGTATAAACGTGCTGACTGTTGGATAAATATATGTTATATACCACTAGTGGAATATGACCTTCTGGACTTTTGATTGGTTGAGAAGTTGAACTTTGACCGGAAATGTGGATTGTTGACGACGTCATCAATTGTTGACGTCGTCACAAGTTGGCGGGAATGTATTCGAGATGATGTGATTTGCCGCAAATCCGCGATTCACCCCAGAAAACAACACTACAACTGCCGACTAAATATCATTGCGGTAGAAACAGGTCACAGGACTCTGGTTATTGGATATGGAATTTATTTCACTCTCGTTAATTATTTAAAGCTCGTGTCTTTTGTAACTTTTAAAAAATAATTAACTCGAGTGAAAAAAATTCCATATCCATCAGCCACTCATTGTGTAACCTCTATGTATATTATTGTCAGACGATGTAACAACCCCGACCTACACCTCTCGCCTGGGTTGGAGTTGTGTTTCGGAATCTTATCAGAAGACAGGTAACACCATCTCGCTCATTCGGATATTTCTACCATCGCAAATATCGGTTTCATATCATAATGTTGAAATGCAATGTTAAGATCAAGAAAACATATATAAAACTCACAATAGCCCTTCTCCACTCAGTTTTCTCGGATGTGGTGGACACATAGTAACACTTTTCCGGAGATGAGATCCAGCCTGGGTCGCAGACACGTGGGGCAGGCGTAGTCGTAGTAGCTGTAAAAATATAAATAATGAGTATATTAAGGATCTATGTCCCGCTACACTGTGTTTTTGTATACATTAATCTTTTATTATTGTTTGATTTTGCAATAATACTACTAATAATAATATACAACATTATATATAGCGCGCTATCAAGCTAACATAAGACACTCTAAAGCGCTTTACAGTAAATAGATATACAATTCTCACACAAGCAATACAATTAACACATACGAGGGGTGTTCCAAAAATAATGTCACTTGCATCGGTGCTCATATAGCGGAAGTGCTTTTGTTCATTTTAATTTGCTCTGCCCTTCAAAATACTCTCCGCCAGCCAGAACACACCTTTTTAGCCGGTCAATCCATTTTTGGAAGCATTTTTCATACTCTTCAATGGGTACACCCATGAGACACTGATAAACAGCAGATCCAAGGCATTTCTCGCATTGTATCTCCTTCCAGATAAATGATATTTAAATTTTGGAAAGAGAAAATAGTCGCAGGGGGCAAAGTCTGGCGAATACGGAGGGTGCGGAAGGACGGTAACCTTCTCTGACTCCAAAAAGTCAGTCACAATACGTGCCTTGTGAGCGGGTGCATTATCATGCAAAAGTCGGACATACTTAAGTCCTGTTTTGGGGCGGCGACTTTTGTAGTAGTTCTTCAACTTTCTCAGAACAACGTTTTTATAGAACTAAATTTACCTACCCACTTACTAACAGTCTTGTGAGACATTTGGCCCTCCCCATAAATGTCACACACCTCGCGGTGAATATCTACAGCCTTTATGCCGAGTAATGACGTACCTTTTATATATGCCCTAATTTCAAGAACATTTTCAGCTCATTTTCCTGTCATTTTGTGTCTAGTCTAACGAATAGGCTATGAAACGATGTACACTGTACCGAGGCCAGTGAACGTGTGGACGAGATATTTACCTGTGTCACGAGCCAGTGATCACTCAATCGACACGAGGTGGTTTTGTGCATAAATTGCACGATTTCCGCGAAATAAAGCACCGATGACATTATTTATGGAACAGCCCTCGTACAGTTCTATCATATACATTTCTGAGGAGTTCACAGGAGCTGCTTAATCAGGCGCTTGCTACTTGCATAATACCAACTGGCTAATATCTCCATATATGTGTGTATGTATGTGTGTATGTGCTGGAGATGAATTGTGTTCTGTTTGTAGTGTGACCGTGTTTCCATCGGCATCTTTTAGAGTGCCACCTCACTTGATTGCCACAGCACAGTTACTGCAACACCCACCTCAGACCATTTTATACTCCACCTGGGTTGTTGGAGTTGTGTGGGCAGGAGAAAAACACTTTCTATGATTGTTCCATGCGTATGACGGTTACGGGGATCGAACCTCGGCCGCCTGTATGGAAGGCCGGAGTGTTAACCACTCGACCAATCCGCCTATACAGGTATCACGGTATATGTGGCATGTTATAATAGTATTCTCAAATCTTGGCAATCGTTCCTAACATGACAAATTACACTAATTATCATGGACTAAACCATGTTCAGCGTCTCAGTCAAATTTGCACGAAATGAGGATTTGACCTTGAATTGGTTCACTATTTCTACAAGTCTTCACCAAAATGACATTTCTGTTAAAAATTAATGGGAAATAATTCGATAAACTTTAACCATTGTATATGACATTACAAAAATACAAATTACATAAACGGCGAAGCTACAGTTGAGTGTAAGCTAACCTTTACACCCTAGTGCACTAGGAGTGCACTACGTTTAAACTAGTAGTGCACTACATTTAAACTACAGGTAAACTAGTAGTGCACTACGTCCAGCCAGGTGTGACCACAAAAACCCCTACAGGTAATGGGAGGGTCCATACCTACCTGTGTCCTTACCTGTACAGATGTAATATGATTTACCTGTACTTTTATGTTATACTATTGAAGTCATTAGTTTGTCAGTACTTGAACCTCATATAAGTACAAGAATGAACAATTCTGAGTTTATACCAGAAGATATTTATCATAATAACTTAAATAAATTAAATCACTGCATGTCAAAATTTTAAATAAAATAATAATTTAAATATACTAACTTATAATTCTTTTTAAAGAAGTAACAATTATTCTTTTCTATTTAAATATTTGCATTCTACAATTAAATTGAAACGTATGTGTTCAAATAAAAAATGGTACAACACATGTTTTATGTCGAAATTATTAAGTTAATCCTACTAAAAATATGTACAGAACTAAAGTAAACAACATATTTTAATATAAAAAAATAGATATTAGAAGAACATATTTTGTACTTAGTATAGTTGTTTCAATAACAAATTACTTTAATATCTGACATTAAGAAGCTAGCTGTGCAATATCAGAGACGTACAAGGTTTTATACGTCTCTGGCAATACTACCTACATGTACCAGTATTGGTATTCTGTTTCAATATACACTCAGGTACAATGCATACAAATGAAAGGTTATATTAACATCAAGTACTAATATAAGAAACGATTACTTTCACCAGAACATTTAAAGTCATTTCCTTCTTCATATCAAAATACCAACATACATCTACATGTAATCCAATTGACTGTAATCAATGTTATCATCATTAATCAATTAACAGGGTAGGGCCCTCAGGCCTTTAATCAGATTGGTCAGTGATGGCTGTGGGGGAGAGGGAGGTGAGAAATTCACACCTGGCTAACTACAGACAGCCTATAGCTAGGGGTGTCCCCTCTCTTGACCTCTGTAGCTGAGGATGTGGCCCAGGCAGGTCAGGTACATGTACGTTATTATGCCTGGAGGGTAAAGGATTCTACCTGAAGATCTATATTTGTCCCTTTTAGTTAGATTTTATATAAGTCATTAGGTTGATTTAAAAGTACAATAAATGTGACTGGCATAGGCTTAACTTTGTTCGAAGTTAGGTTAATATAATTGCATATTATTTATTTGTTGTATACTTAGTCTTACAATATAGAATTAATTAAAATGATTCCAATAAACTGACCTTGCTTTTTTTTTTAAATCATTATTACATATATTCATAAACCTTCAAGTCATATTTAATACAACCTGTAATTGCCTTCAAATGTAGGCCTAAATATCGGAATATTTTAAAATACTTTTATACTGATAATTAGAATAAATTAAGTATAATGAATGTTAGTATTTTATTATCAAACTATAATGAAGCGACTGAGCCAGAGAGTATATATTCTTAATTATTATCAATGTTATTTTATGTACTATCAATTTATTATTGTATAATTAAATGTTTTGAATGAAACATAAAAATGGATTAAAGTTCTCAAAATATCCACTATTTAAAGAGAAATGTGTAAATATCTAGATATATTCTCGAAGATTTTTAATTTCAGATAAACTTGATAAACCCGAGTGAAAGTTAACATATGTATTATCATATTTATGATCCTGGTCATATCCAGTTTAGCCCTAAGTATTAATCAAATTGTTTTCAAATTTGACCAGTGATAGTCAGATGAGAAATTCACACCTCAATTATGTCACTGACAGGCTTATGTCAGCAGGTGTTCCTAGACAAGGTTGAGACAGGTCAGGTAACTGCCTGAGGCCTGAGGGTCAAATCAAAACATCTGTCCCATACTGAACAATCTGAATACATTTTAATTTATTGTTGTTTTACTTTTTTTCAACTTCAAATTCTTATATTTATTTTAACACTGTTGTATGTGGTGATATATACACATACAGATCTTAATATAGAAAAAAATTAAAAATAAAGATTATCAAAACTCTATAGCGCGTTCATAAATATATAGATCTGAGGCATGAATGTATTTTATAAAAATATATATCTAATTTAATTAAGTAATAAAAGAATATTTATTTGTTATTTTCGCAATTAGTTTTTACAATATTTAAAAATATACTTCTAAACAAATAATAATCAATAGATATTCCTTCAATTTTTCAATATACTTGATTGTAAATTGGTAAATTAATAAAAATTTATAACGTTAATAGTGTATATTAAAAGAAATATAAGACATCAAAACTGCTAGATAAATATTAATTTTCTATTTAATTACATGATGTATGCAAGAAATTTTTGGGGAAAATTGTAAGAGTAATTATCATGATTTCACAATTTCTAGTTTTGAAATGAAAGAAAAAAGGTTGTTTGAGAAAAATAACTACATAAGATGCATATATATACATTAAAGTTATAAATATTAACTAATGATAAGGCCAGCTTCAAAGTACTAGCAGACGACAAAGGTGAGGTACAGGTAAAAATCACAGGTAGATGGATGGGACTGCCCATTTACCTGTAGGGGTATTTGACCTATATGGGGTTCAGGGTGTAGTGCACTACTAGTTTACCTGTAGTTTAAATGTAGTGCACTACTAGTTTAAACGTAGTGCACTACTAGTGCACTAGGTGTAAAGGTTAGCTTACACTCAGCTGTATTCTATTTGCACCTCCAAACAGCTCCAAAATAACTTTACCGGTCAACTTCGAAGGTGCATAAATGTTTATGAGTGATAACAAAATCCCTGATATAAAATTATGAATTACAGATAACGTAATACAATGCAATTAAACTCAGCTTAAATAGATATTTATCTTGATTATTAGTTTTTCTTTTAGCCAAAATGACAACCGAACCCAATATCGTCCAGTTTTGATTTTTTGTCTTTTTCCTGTTTTAAGTAGTATGCTCATCAACCGTAAAACAAGAAAATAAATTATGTTGCAATTACTTTGAGGTTAGCCCCCTTTTGTGGCTAAATTGATTGGTTTATTTATATATATATATATATATATATATGTAATTTAGATAATTTTAGAGACATATTTTCTTATTACAATGTAACAACTGATATATTTATGGCCTTCAGCAATATATAAAGAGTATCTTATTGTAGTATATGTACAATGTTATATCCGATATTTCACTGGTCACTACCACATTTACGTCAGCCATCTGGTGGTGTTTTTACCATTGATAGATGTCATGTACACTATCTACTGTAACACGATTTATTACATGTAATATACGACCCTAGACTGTTAAATTAATGTGTGGCGTTATTTTTTTAAAAAGATAAAGTGGAAAGGAGGGTGCAAATTTGGGCCTTCTGGTTGCTATCAACGTTGTTTTTTGTATAACAACACCTTTGGTTAGATGGTCATGACATGACATGAAATTAAGGTCAGTTCAGAGCGCTTAACAAGTTATGTGGCGGTCAAAGTAGGGTGTCAAATTCATAACAGGCCCCATTTTAATAAAATTAACTGATATTTTGTTTAATCTTTTTTCATAGTTTTGATGAATTGTGCAACTGCAAAACAGTATAATTTCAAACTAATCATAAAACAATATCTATGGTCGAAAAGTAGGTCACAGTGACTTAGTTGCTGAATATTTAAAAAAAAATAAGAGAATACCAAAGCGTCAACAAAACCATAATCCGAACTCAAAATCGATTAAACTAGGGGCAAAATAGTAACAAAGGAACGATTTACATGGAGACTCTCGTATAAGCACAATAGAGCAAGACCAGGTGTTCCGGAAGAGTAAGCGTCTTCTGCTTCATCGAAGACACACGCCATGTAAATCTTGGTCACGCAATATTCAGAGCAAGCCCTAGAATAACGAATCAACTGCGACATGTAAACACCATAGAATGAAGAAGCTATAACATCTTTTGAGCTTAAATATGAACAAGAACAATGCAATCATCATATAACATAAAATATGGAAGCACCGGAAGTGCACAAAGTGTTTACAGATTCAAAACCCTTCGCGCCGCTTTGGGGTTTGAAAAAAAGTACTTCAAGCGACAGACACCTATTTTTTTCGACACAATTTTTAGATGTACATACGCTATTACAATTGTTTAAAATTTCTTCAATAGAACGTTCAAATGAGATTTAAACGAGACTTGAACGGGACTGAAACCTCAGAAAAATACATCCTTAACCTCGTGCCTAAAGACACTCACCCCTAAAGACACGTTAAACTCATCAAGTTTACATTTTACAATATTTAAAAGAAATGGTAAAAAATAGAAATAACAAATAATTATCAATGTATTAAATATGTATACATATGTTATTTATATTTATCTATACTTGATTTCAGTATATCGTGTATAAATGACAGGTTTATTGATGTAAGAAGCTCATGTGCTCTGTTGCCTAATCCATTGTATCAAAGAGCTGAACAATAACTGCTTTGAAATAGGAAAAATCTTCAAGTGACATAGTTTATTATGGGATGAACAAGTCAATAAACTAAAAAGTATCTCAATCGAGTAAGGTAAACATTGTAACAAGCCACGGTCTCTCGTTGGGAAACTTCGATTTCTAACATTTAATAGACGTCACATTAAGAAGTTGAAATGCCCGTGTTAAGCTGTTGAGGTATGTGTTTGTAGATCTCGTTTATTTGAAAAAACTCAACTTATATTCACATCTGCTAAGTATTACAAATGCTATTCAAAAATACTGACACGTGCGTTTTATTTGAACACAAGTGATATCCATGTAAACAACTCTGGTTTTCGATTTTCGTTTTTATTCTTGTGGGTGATTAAATAAAGCTGAGACGGGACGAAAATATATAGTATTGGTTTTCTTCCCATAGGATTAAAAACGATAAGGCGAGTTAGGTTTCAGCTTGTTTGTCAGAGAATGGGTGTTTCTCCCGAGTATCCCTATCACGTTATATGTTGAATAACCTTGCCACTGCCATAAACAGTAATATTATACAGTATGCACACTGTTTTTCGCATGGATATTCCTAACACATCTATGCGACGAAGGATTCATTTTGTTCTATCACAATTGCTTTTCTTTTTTTTTTCAATAAACCGTAAATTTTAAAACAAAAATGGCTTTGTTGAACCAACCGAATATCAAAATCTAATCAGATGGTTTTATTAACTCCAACTTTCTGGCTATCGTGTTATTTTCGTGAGCTCTTTATTTTGCAATGTTGGTTGGTCTTATCTGTAAGATCGGTTTCCGCCTGTTCAAATTGCCAACCCACTTTCTCCCAAAATAAAAATAAAAAATGAAAATTTATCTCTCACGAATATGAAATTACACTTCAAGCATATAGTTTCTCAAACAAAAGAAAGAAAAGCACAGAAACAAATTTCGATTAAAGTTTCCTACAGGCAGATTCCCGTTTTGCTCAACCACGTCGATGCCGTGTACATTATCGTAATCGATGGTGAAGGATTGATGAATGAATGTTATGAAGATGATGAGGGTGTGTTGGTGTCATGTTGCCATGGTGTATTCTTGATGATGAGGATCATCAGCTGATTACTAAACGTAGCAATTGTGAAGTGTTTTACATGTCTGGGGGTGGACGGGGCTTTCACCACAATTTACACAACTTTGTACTATTCCACCTCTAAGACTTCTAAATGAAAATCATGAGATTTATTACATAATGCTACATAGAAAATATCAAAAGATGAAAACAAAGGAATATTATTGGTGTCAATCGGGTACATATGTCTTAAATTTATGTTTGTGTTGCAATTCAACCGTTGTGTAAAGTTGACAGCATTGGCACATATAGCAAGCTTTGAAATAAAATTTTGATAAAAGATCAATTATAGCCTACTATCCATTACAAGATCAATATATAAACTATAGTCGTCTTACAGACAGCTTTTAAAACAATTTCAAAGGTCAAAATCAAATTGACATTATATTTTAATATGAGACGCACCGCTATCACATTATTTATACAGAAAAGCTTTTTTATGATAGATGTGATAGTAAGATAATTTAATATCCGCCCTTAAATAATTTTTATGTGTCGATAGGACGTTTATAAACAATTACGATCCACCGCCATCCCTTGATGTATCCATGCACCAATGTTGGTGTCTGTAATTTATGACATAGAGGTTATAATCCAAACGAGCTAGCAAGCCCATTGTCCACAATCCCTTCCTCTATACCCGAGTCTGACGTGATAACTTGACAATATAGTTAGTCCCGATGTCACCCATACCATATGTGTCTGTACAGAATCCGTGATACCCTAGTTATTTATATGAAATTGTCAACGCATGTACTTGGTCTATCAAAAATGGCCAGAGTGGTTGCTAAATGCTGTCTGTCTCATTCGGTGTCAAAGCTGTTTTGTTTAAGATGATATCATAACATCATTGGTAACAACGAATCAGTCACCGTCGGCGTTTACCACTTACTTTTATCTCCAATTATGGGATCGTTAATGGCATAAAACTTGGACCAGTTTCGTCTAAATAAAACTTACTATACTTAAATTCATAGCTTTAATTGCAGTTGCTGGAACCATCTGATACATAGTTTCCATTTGGAAATGATACAGTCAGACATACTTCATTTCAGAATGTTAACCGAACGTAACAAGTATCTCGTTCTGGAACCATTTTGTAAGTTTAAATAGCGATATTTCATTTCATTTCAAACATTTTATTGACATACATCAATGGGATTAGACAGCAGGCTAATAGCCTATATAAGTCTTCTCCCTGGACAGGTAGACAAAAATAGACACACATACATATCTTACATTGTAACTTATATGATATAAACATAATTTATCATGCATGGGATCTCGCCCTCATACATGGACACATACTCACATACATGCACACAGTCCATACATACAGACATACATATATACATACATATAAACAAATATACATACATGTGTACATACAAACACATATGCATACATACAAACATATACATACACACACACACACATATACACACACACACCCACACACACACACACATATATAACATTTACATAACTACACATCAGTAGGAAATAATCCAGTGGAAATGCACATATAGTCTATCCGCTTTCCCATACAGAAGGGGTTTGGACCTGAGCGATATATCAATGCCTTCTATCGCTGACTCTTATTGCAGCCGTGACTAAACTAAGCT
Source organism: Mimachlamys varia (assembly GCA_947623455.1). Classification (NCBI taxonomy): domain Eukaryota; kingdom Metazoa; phylum Mollusca; class Bivalvia; order Pectinida; family Pectinidae; genus Mimachlamys; species Mimachlamys varia. The sequence goes on from OX392540.1 coordinate 35,991,642, forward strand.
GACTTACCATTAACCTTTGCGATCAATGCAACTTGTACTGTTTGACGAATAAAATTCCAATTTTTGTCTTAGAAATTTTACAGAAAAAGTCTACTCTTTCCTTAGATATGATCGATTGTCAAGCTCAATCGAAAATTAATGACAACACTTGGTAGCGGGAAATGTACATGTCTTCGATTTTATAAAGATAAGTTGGAAGGGATGAATTTTTCCTGAATATCTGATCGTTTTATAAATGTTAAATATTACCAAATTTAGCACAAAGACACACAATGAATCAATGTTTGATTGTGATGTCACCATACCCCATCTGACAATATGTGTTCGTTGTTATTCACAAATTTTTACTAGATCAGATAAAGACACCACAATAATAACCTGACGTCACATTTAACCTGACAACACAATATTAACCTGACGTCACATTTAACCTGACATCACAATACATCGATAAAAATGTTCCATACGGGGTAAAATTACCACTTGTATTTGCGCCAACGTTGTTTTTAATGTCTATGCCACACTTACCCATTTCCCGACCCTTCACCACACTGATCATTTTGACATCCCTGTACTTTAATTATCGCTTTCCCAGTTTTATATATATTATCTTGTTTCGGGCGGTTTCTGATGTCAATTTTGACAATCAATCAAAGATGGGGACATATACATTTCGTAAACATGTCCGATTTTTACAAATACAATCAATAATATGTTCCCTTCGATTTCAACTTCAAGACCAAACATATGTTTTGATAACATTTATCTCACCCTCGGTGTCGTCTCCTCCGCCGACTAACTCACGCAGATCGGCCTGTTCATTCCTCAATTTGCGAATTTCGTTTTCAAACCCGGATAGGATTTTTGAAAATCCGTTGAGTTTGTCCGATACCGATCGTTTAAATTCGTCAATTTCCGTTGCGTTACATTCACACTGGTCCGGGTCGGTGAACCGTTCGATAGCTCCAACTTTCCTTTGCAGTTGATGTAGCTTCTCGTTTAGATTAAAATAAGTTCCGTTTAACATATTAAAAATGTCTCTTGTTAACCCTTCATCCTCATCGCTATCCCCAGAATCATTGTCGTACGAAACCACAAGATCGTACTTCGATATCAGTAGCACAGTAACGAAAACCAAACACGCCTTCATCGTTCTACTGGTCAGGTGTTTGTGTAGAATGAGGAAAATATTGTTTCCACATGGTTGTAATATAATTCAAAGTCACGTGATACGTCAGATTCATATTTCGCTTAGACACACGAAAGTTTACATTGAGGTCACATATGGGCAGTTATCAGTATCAATGGAGGAGGAAAAAATCCCAGTAACGCGTAAGAAGTAAAATACAGTATTCAATCATACCTTAACAAATGAAGTCTTCCTTATATATGACACAAACAGCAATTCATACAAACACACGTAAACACTCCCACCACCACACAATACCTAAATATAACTAAAGATCATTACAGTTGTGGTAACGCACAACGCACCAAAACATGCGTGCGTGTATCGTGCATACATCATGCACACATCGTTCGCCAATGGTGCGCAAAACGGGACGATGTAAAGATCGTGCGTCAATGTGTGCAATTCTCATCGCACACACGCACGATTTGGTACAACTAATAGATAAATATTACGGAATGAAAAAATTATGGAACCCTCTTGTCGAAAGTTCGCATCATCATCGGATTATGTTAATTTTACAATATACATCAAACAGTATAACAGTGACTTGGAGACAGTTAAGTGCTGGTTCAGCTCCAAGGTAACAGAACAGGTAAATAACATGTCAGAGTCTTCCTTTTCCCGTGTCCGGCGATCCGCTACGACAGCTATTACAGAGCGACCGTTATGGACTAATAACTTATAATTAGTGATTTGAACACCCCGTCCCCTCCCTTCCCCATCACTGTACCTGTGTTTTCACACCTAAGCGAGTGTTGTAAGTGTCCCTGGCAAGAGACATCTACATATATGGTTTATGTACAGGTATAACTTGGTAAAAACTGGCAATATTTACCTGAATGAGAACTTGTCAACATGTGTTTAAAGTTAACGTGTGTCTACTTGGTTAGTTTCAAAAACTACAAAAAGACTATTCCTCATTTTAAGAAATATATAGATAAAAATATCAGCTTATGTATGTAGTTAAAATATAGAAATATGCTCAAAACGTTTTAACAAGCGCGAAGCCGTATATAAGTATTAAGCCATTTATCATTTTACATCAACCACGATTGTCATCGCTCAATTTTAGTTTATCGTGCGCCCACATGTGCGTTAGAAATAATCGCACAGGATCACATCGTTCGCACATCGTGCATACACCGTTCGCCCATCGTGCGCAGATCGCACATCGTGTAACGTTGTACGATCCCACAAATGTACATTGTAATTTTGTTTATTCTGCATAATCATAACTTTGCTGACCAGTTGCATGAGTATACATAAACATAAGCGATGCGTCTCTCCCTGTTGTGAAGCTCCGTTTGGTAATAACAATAATTATATTGCAAAAAATAGAACTGTATTCCTTAGGATAAGTAATACCCCGCATCTCTGCAGTTCCCCCGCATATGCTAGTAATCTATATATCCTTAACTGACCTTGATCTTATGGTCAACTTACAGAAATGGAAATTTTGTTTTGAGAATTAATTGAAATAAAATTTCACCCTAAGGTTTAAAATATAAAACTAAAATTATAACTCCCTTTATAAGGATCAAATTTGAAATAAACTACTTATATAAGGAGATCTCTGACAAATACTGCACATAAAGGTCGAGATTTGAAATTTAAATACTGATAAACATCTACATACTATACTGATAATCCATGCGAAGATTTAATGAAATGATTATCGCCTATAAGTTAAGACAGGGTTTTCTGGACAAGTTATTTTGAATTAAGGGACATATCTCCCTTAAATACGTTCGTAACATGAAATATGAACAGGATATACATGCATCAGTGTGAAATTATTGCTCCAACTGACATCCGAAGAGAATTAAACATTTTTTTGGTTATTTTCAATGTCCACTGGTGTTAAACAATGGTCTGCATTTAAATGCAATTTCCAAAGTTAAATTGCACTGTATGTGTGAGAAAAAAAGTCACAACTCCATAAAAAAGGGGTCGATATCTGAAATAAAAAAAAATCCAATTCTTAAAAACAAATCGTTAGTCAAAAGCTTTACATAGATCCGTCAACTATATGAGGAAAGGCAGAATAATATTCGCCAGAATGACAATATAAGCAAACATTTGTATGTATTGCCATTTAAGCAATGGATGCTTTAGCAAATGTTGTTACAGTCCTATAACACACATTGCTATTGATGACAAACTAAATAAAGCCCGGTTATAGGACTGTAACAATATTTGCTTAAATGTTCATTACTTATACTTACATTTTTAGAGAATTATTGTGCTTTATTTAGTTTCTTCTGAACGATTTTGAACAGCAAATCAAGTGAAGACAACAATTAATTTGATGACGTCACAATAGAAATTGATGACGTCACAATATAAATTGATAACGTCACAATACGTACTGTTGTTATAGTCTGAGACACTGGGATGTTATAGGCGTATAGCAGCAACTGCCTCTTAGCATTGTGTCAAAGGTAAAATGCAGAGTAGATGCAAATATATTTCAATATTTACAATATCACTTTGCTCCGCCTAAACAAACTAATCAACTGATGACGTATGTGGGGCACGCGCTTGTTTTTTCCTGGCGAAGTTTTACATTTGTTTACAACAGTGTATCGTTAACGTTGTGTAGGCCTACAAAACTAGTGTACTACACACGTAAAACAGCTGTTTAACATGCCAATGATTTATGCCAGTATCATATCACAGATAACTTTATTAATACTTGATCTGACAAAATACTGACATTTTCGAAAGTATTAATTCAAGCTATATTGGTCCGTAATTCCTCATACAATGTAGGTCCCCTCGATGATCGTGCGAAATGCAAATGGGATCATCTGCCAGTCAGTCAGATTTCGTGATTTTCTTTCTAAAATAACATTTGAGACTGGCCATAGAAATTGATTCTCTTTTAAGAAGTTTCATACTTTAGACTTATTATTCGACAGATGTAACCTGTTCACGAAACTAATAAGCTAGCTAGAGGAACTAGTCTAGCTTGCTCATAGGAGTCTGAGAATTTGTTACACTTACAGCGTAGTTTTTGTAACTAAACTATGATGTCTTGAGTAATTTTATACTTCTGATGAGTTTAGATTAGCTGGCATTTATATCGGAAATTGATCTAACATCCAAAAGGGTAAACAGACTCTAAAAACTTAGTTTTGATCCAAAACTAGATGTAACGAATTAGCAAGCACTTGTGATCTTGTCAATACATAACAGTATCGTGTGCCTACCTTAAAAGCTTGCAGTTTTCGGTCAATGTCCCAAATTAAAAATCGTCAAATCATTAATCCAGTTGCTTTCATGTCACAGTTATTATTCATCAAACGTTCGTCAATAAGCTCTGTGTTATTCCACTGTTGACGAGACATTTTCAGTTTGTTAAGGCCTGATCGAAATCCGACTTACGACAAATTAATTTGTCTCGCTTCAGCTATGATCACGACGTCATTAATTTTATACTGGAAAGGTATTTCAATCAATTCATATGAAAATAAAAGTTAGCTATCGGCTGTTCCTACATGACGATAAGAGTGCAACAATGTAACAAAAATGAAGCACTGTGTGACATCGGCAGCTTAAAATACATGCGAATTGAAAATAGTGAACGTGAATATAAGGATATACATTTAATTCTTAAGTGTTTGTCGTGAGAACAATTTTCTCGTCGCTTGCATGTAGATATTGGAATCATATTACCCTTCGGTGGCCTCTCTAGTTATATTGCGATGATATAATTGTTCTCCCGACAAACCCTGATAAATTGTTTATTATCTATATATTTATATCTACAGACTGTATTTATATAAACGATGACTAAATGTCATTTTCAGAATCAACTAGCGAGCTTTATTTTTTGTATAAATATGAGAAAATACAAAATGTATATAATAATCCACTTTGTTGCATAATATTTCTATAATATTGAACATTATAAATGTGTACAGCAAAAATTAGCTTGCTATGATTAAAAATGGCGAAACACTGATGTGTTTTGAAAAATCCATCCAGCATCAAAAGGTGAAATTGCGGACTTTCGCTAAGTGCAAAAAATGCACAGAAATGTATATTTTCAAAATGGCCGCCAAATTGGTAATTTTTAAAAATTCATGTAAAAAAAGTTCTACCAGCAACAGACACCTATATTTTTGACACAATTTTAAGATGCATATACGCTATTACAATTGATAAAAAAATTCTTCAATACAATGTAAAATGTTTAAATAAGATTAAAACGAGACTTGAACGTGACTGAAACCTCAGAAGAATACATCCTTAAATGCTTAAATTCTAATATAAAAGAATAATAATTCCATTAATATGATACAAAGCCATTCTCAAATTGCTTGCTTGTTCCGGCCTCTTTTTTCCATTTCACGTTACTTTGCGGTTAAACACAAACCCATAACCCATAGAGGCAGTTTTCTTTTCTTTACTGAAACTTGTTATTTCCATTTTAAAAAAATAGTGTCTTAGCTTTAATAAAACACATCAAATAATAAATTAAAAGCTGCTACATCCAATATGTTTACTTTAAATTGACACCATTGTCCAATTATTAAATCACATGATATTAGTGTATACTGTAAACGTGGAATTGTTTGCAGTGTGGATATTTTTGCTTGCATTAAATCTCTGCGAAAATATCCACAAGCGAACATATTAAACACTACTAAAACTCAACTGTGTGTCATAGTATAATGTAGGTACAAAGTGCAATACAGCACGACTGACAGCGCCAAAATTTCCACATCGCGAGCAGTTTGAAGACAGGCTAAGCGAAAACATCCACACGCGAAAATATTGGCTTTTATAGAACATGTATCAAGTAAAATGTTAGTGCTTTCACGTTGTATAACCATCGTTTGTAATACGTGTGCATAAACATACTAGCATTAATTATTTACTGTTTATAAACTTAAAGGCCCAATATACGTAACTTTCGGCAAAACTTGAAACGAAAATCAAGCCTAATAACTTTATATTTATAGATTTATTAAGATTAACTGATATCAGCAATATCCAAGATGAATTCTTACGCGGTTACCGGTACAGCAGCAGTTGAAACTCGGTATTTGTATTCATGCATCAATTTTGAACTGCCTTCTAACTTCGGCTTGTTGTTGTTGTGGGTCCCACCTGAGTGGTCAATTATTTGGATTTTTCTGTCAAGAGTTTTTTGTTAGGTTTACTTCATTTTAGACTTATTTTTGCACCGTGATCAACTGGAGTTTTTTCAGAATTCTTCAGAATTAAGAAAAAAATCCTGAAGTTACTTATATTGGGCCTTTAACTTCAAATACAGCATTGCACAGTTTGTGATTGAGTTCTTATACATGTGCTTCACTGCTATTGCATATGTTATGTATTTAATTTGAATGTTAAAATAATTTGACTTATCCCGTGATACTTACTGGTTATTTCTTAATTTACTTTACCTGCATGCTATCTATCAAGATGCTATTCATCATCTGTATCCATTTTTTTGTAATAATATTACAACAGTGTTCATGTTCATTGTTTTAAATATGCAACCTCACTGAAAATTATTGTATCTTGTAAATTATCCTTTGATATTCTCCTACCGACAATTTAAGAGAATGAATTGATCAAGCTTCGAGCAGGGGTAGATTGTCTTAAAAATTCAGATAATACCAAAGCGTCAACAAAACAATAATCCGAACTCAAAATTATTTAAGCTAGAGGCAAAATAGAAACAAAGGAATGATTTACATGGCGACTCTCGTAATAGCACAAGAGAATAAGACCAGGTGTTCCGGAAGAGTAAGCGTCTTCTGCTTCATCGACGCCACCCGCCTTGTAAATCACATCCAAGTAAGCAGCAAAGTATTATATAGATAAAATATAAATGTTTTTGCATAAGATGCTATCTTTAAATTTCCACTAGTTCAAGTTACGCCACGTGTGTTTACTCATGGTGCCGTAGGTTAATCTTGATCAATTAGAGACGTGTCGCTTCACTTCAGATAACATGGAGATTGTCCATGCATTTCAAAACTGGCACCAATTACTACTTAGATACCACTGTTTCGCTAAATTCATTTAAAGGACAACTTATATACTAAATGAAATAAATAAATCTTTTGAAAAAATGTATAACTAAATTTTAGTTATGTTGTAAACAATGAATAACATGTATAAATGTGCATGTCGGTAAGAACGTAAATTGATAGCATCAATATTAAACATGAAATTTTAATATCGACATGAAGATTTTAAAGACGCCAATCACTCCGTACACGAATCGAAAGGGGATTTCCATAGCCTCTACGGATCGTTATAAAGTAAATCGCGACACTTTCTCAAATATCGCGTTCTTTTCACTGGCGTCAATGCCTAAACTTATCATCATATGATCAAATTATACTTCCGCAACTCTCAAAACTCATTTGGGTGACATCTCTATGATATACGTGAAGTTTATTTGTGGTACATGATTAATTGTAATCCTCTTAAAGTACCAGCAACAAATATAAACTTTTCACAATACAGTTATACAATATTCATCCGTGAAACCATGTATCTAATTGGTAATTGATGAATTCCAAGCTAATATTATACAAAGATATTAAGAAGCCCTATAAATATCAAATCCATTCTTAAAAGATTTGTGAAACGAAAAAAAAAATTATGTAAAAGAAAAACAAAAATTTTAAGATTGTATTAAACCCGTCAAAAAGGATCGTTCAGTTAATTTGACTTTCCTTCAACTTGGATTTTGAATTTACTTCCTACATGATCTAGGAGAACATAGAACGGTGCTAAAATAAACGGGCCCAGCACATTTTCACTGGCTAATAACTGATACCATAATAGCTAATGATATATTATATATATTCCCACCTTTTAGCCCCTAGCATCACTGAATAATCCTAAAAGGACGGAACAGCTGTATGACTGTATCTGTAACAAAATTTAAAAAGTGCAGCATATGTATGTGTTAGGTCATCTTCCATATGCATTGGTATCTAAATCTGATCTCTCAAGGTTCCAAGGAGAGTCATAAAATGAAGCGCTATAATATATTTGTCATCATGCTAACAAACGCCATGAATTCACCATTTTTTTTCTGACTTTGAACGACATATCTATGTTGTATTTTTGAAGAACGGTAAGATTGATCGACATATCTGCGTTGTATTCTTCGAGATTTGCCTTATGTACTATACAGAACCGACTCAATATTTTCAGGTTCCAAAAGCAATACCGAAGAAGAAGCGCATTTTAAGGTTCCCAAGGGCGGTGAAAGCAATGTATCTTACTCTGTGTTACAAATATTGAAGGGGCCAGGAAAGGGGAAGCTATAAACTAAAGGAATACAACTTTATGAAATACAACAGGATGACGTGAATGACGTCATCGGGCATTCAGAAAGCATGACACCGTTACACTGTTTTTCTCAATAATAATTAGATTAATTCTAGATCTACCTTGATAAGAGATCAAATCAAGCAACCACCATATTAACTGTTTCATTACATACCATATCAGCAGATAACTGTGTTCAAATATAGTAAATTGCTGCAATAAACAATGCATCGTTAAGTATGAAGTTGCAGCATGTTAAACTGGTGTTTTTTGCGTTCTTTTGATGCTGATTTTGTTCGTCGAATTCCTTAAGATTTTTTTCTTATCAATTAACACGACACTTTATCTATGATTGAATTACAAGCATCCAGGGATGTTTTTCGATTATGTTAACATTACTTTGAAGTATAAAAATAAATCATTTTCCAATCTATCTAAATATATATGAAGGTGATTGTCTTAAATTTGATAAAACTCCCCATAGTCTCTACCCACTTACTTCTAAATTCCTAATTTCTATTGGGATGAAAGTTTGTCCGAAAACAATTTGCTGTGGAATTTATTTTTTGAGTCCTCCTTTTATGATATAATTTAATTTTGCCTATTCCCGCAATGTAAAACTTTTTCAGGTTATATTGAGTAACCTAAAAAATAAAAAAAAACGCTAAAAGTGATGACGTCATATAACGCCATGTTTGGCGCGGTATTTTGTAATCAAACTTCTGATTGGCTGAAGTTGTTTTGCGGTGAAATTTATACACATGGTTGTGTATTTTGCAAAACCATTCGATTTTTGTTAAAATTAATACGAAATCATTGTATATAAGACTTATGTATTATATACGTATCTTCGGAAATGAAATTATAAGTAATAACCACAATATTTTTTAGGGTTATAGGATATATTTACCGAAAAAAATGTGTGCACTTTTTTGCATAAACCGCTTCGCGGATTTATGCAAAGTGCACACAGTTTTTTCGGTATATACCGTATAACCCTAAAACAAATTGTGATTATTCCTTAAATAACTGTGTTATTAGACATGATAATTCATATTAAAATAAAATGAAAAATAATATGCATATTTAACGCACATATATAGATATGATGAAATAGATTATCAAATAGAAATATGACTTCAACCTATATGGAAATATGTTAAAACTACAGATTTATGAATAGTTTCTACACGATACGCAAGAATATTATATTTGTTATAATCTTAAAAACAATGACATTGATACAAAATCCATGTTACCTCTTAAGATTTGATCGATCTTCATTTCGATCTGTTTTTCCGAATCGGCTATCATTTCTGTACAAAGTCCCAGTAGGCTGTTTTTGTATTGTTCTAAACTGTCAGATATATACATATCCAGAATTGGTCTTATATTTTCCATCATCTTTTGCTCCTGTAAGGCATCTCTCACAAGGTCCTTTTGAATATTTTGAGAGAAAGCTGACACAAAAAAGAACCATACGAGTTTCCACATCGTCGTTGTTTACAAATCTGCAGTTTACATTGAACTCTAAGCCTTGAAATAAATTACAAACACAAACAAGGCACAAACGTGTATAAATCCGCATTAATGTTCACAGGGAAATATAACGCACCGACGTTTAGGTATATACACCGGCGTTGTTTTACTTACGGACTGACCTTGACCTTTAATTGTTTCCTGCCTACTTAGCGACTCAAACAAAAGTGGTCCCGTCTTATCATGACGCACTCAACTGATACTGACACACTTCATCGTATCGGTTACTATTGATGATATTGCAACATAACAAGAAAGTGCTGTTGAACTTTGAACGTGTTATTTGCATTGAGTGTCTCTGACAATTGTGTTCTCACCAATTACTCTGTTAAGAGCAAAACGATTCCTACACTTGAAGCAAAGTCATGTTTGTTGTCCGTGTTAAATGAAGAGTTTATAACATTTGTACTACATAAGAGCGATTTCTTTAATTTGAAAAATAAATCGTTTTAAGATTTTTTTAAATCGAAAGAATGATATTTCTCTCAATTAGATTTAGATTACTGTATAACACAAATTACGTAAATCATCAGGTAGAATACATGGACATACTTGGTGATTATGCACGAGAGAAGATGACGTTCGAGGATGAACACAATACAAAAACTGCACTACAATATACCGCGATAACGTGCTACATTGGTATACTATGTTAACTAGTATGTGACCTAGATTACAAGGCAGATGGTAGAAGACGCTTAATCTTGCAGAACACCTGGGCCCGTATTCATGAAACCGTTCTCATGCTCAAGCATGGATTTTGTGCTCAAGCCGAATTCCTTGCTTTGTGTATGAATCAATAAGAAAAAACTTATTTTGCTCATGATTTGGGGAAACACTGCAGAGACGTAAAGCAGAAAAATGTTTTCAGTGTTTTCATTCGACTTTTTCATCGTTTGAGGTGTTTTAAGCAAGTTACAAGAATCCGTTCTTGAGAACGAGAATGGTGGCATGAATACGGGCCCTGGTCATATTCATATTTTGTACTTTTTTCTAGGGTCTCATTGTACTTTTTTTGTTCATATTTTGCCACTATTTTATTTGATTTTAGTTCCAATAATGGTTTTATTGATGCTTTGGTATTCTTTATTTTCTTTCTTGGACACTACGTAGGTCCAAAACAGTGGAACTCAAGATTGACAAGAATTACTGATAATTACATGTGTTCTGCATAATTCCATTTAAGACCATAGCGAAAACAAATGTTGGTATAAGGCGACGACAACATTTGCTAATCTATGATTATATCTTAATGTAAAAATAAGTAACGAATGTTTTAGAAAAAATGCTACAGTTCTATGACTCACATTGCTATAACTGACAAACTTAAAAAAACCAAACGGCAAACTAAAAAAAAAAAAAAGTTACAAATGCATAGTCAATGATTTAGATAATATTCTAATCTAATATATATGCAGTAGGGTCCAGTGCATAAAACTTCTTTGATTTATGAAAACATTAGTCTACCGAAGCGTTAACTAAACCATAATCCAAACTCAGAATTTAGTACTGTATAATTTTAAATCGTGTACTACGCAAATGTGTATATTATGTACCGTGTCATTACTCCAATGGGAGTAACTGTGGCTACGGAGGCTCCAGCAAAACTCGGGGACTAAATAATCCACCAGCAGAGTATGACACCCCCTATCATTAAAGATGACTTAAAACACACATGTGCTGCACCTTTTAAATTTAGTAATAGATACAGTATGCCGAAAAATGAATTGAACTGCACCATACAGCTGTTTCAAAAGGTAGAAATCCAAAATTTCTAAACTAATGCTGAAGCAGAAGGGTCAGGTGCGTAAAAACCCTTTAATTTGTGAATTTAGAAATAGGTACTAGATTTTGTGTCAGACTGGAATATCATAGAAATGGAATTTTACTTGATGATTGCCGTGATTGTCGTGCTTTCTGAAAGATAAAATATGACGAATTCTGCAAGATTAATACGTTACTTTCTTAGAAAGAAAACAATTAACATTGATATAAAATCAATATCTTCATGTGTTTGAATAGAAATAACAGTCTAACGTCTCCATTACAGTAGCTTTACATGGGAGTTATCATGTATGCATCATTCTGGTCTTACCAATTGATGAGAAAACAATGCATATAACTCGTGTACAAAGTTCAACCAAGGTTTCATATTATGGTGCAATATATTCAATAGTAACCGATACTGAAGTTTGTCAGTATCAGTGAAGGGCGTCATTATAAGACGGGATAATTTTCGTGTAGGATCAAATAAGGAAAAGAAAAACAAAACAAACAACAAACAAAAAAAAAGGGACTTTCAATTTCCTAAAGATCCTCATAAGAGGTGAAGTTTGGAAGACAATACCACTGTCTTTGTTATATATTATACAAATATATAATGGGTGTCTGTGCAATAGTCCAAAATATTTGACACAAGGTACTGGTACCATTGTCATCTGACTGACTTTGGCGCTTGAAAGGGTAGGAAAAGTCACGCGGTGTTCAATAGTTCGCGCGTGAACGTGAAATAGTCATTTTAGCCGTGCAATAGTTCTTTTCACTAGTAAATGGTTCAAAATATAGCTTATGCGTATAATTTAGGAAAATAAAATGCATTATGTAATAAATATGTTTATAATATGTAAAAAAAAAACATTTGAGTACTACATTAGAGCTACAGCAGACGACTAACGGGCAATCTCGCAGATATAGAGGAGGTTATATCCGGTACAAACGCATTCCAGCATCTTGAAGTGATATGATTGATTAACACATCCGCAGGTCGGGGATACAATGCCGGGTTCTAGCCGATCCCATGATCTCATTGATGTGTCAACAAACTCGTCATTACTGGCGAAAACCCAAGCACCCCTGTCGTTCTTCTTCCGTCCCGTAAATATATATTCTGCATAACCTGAAAGGGAAGTTACATATGCACTTAAAGTAGCTATACATAAGCATCATTGATTTTAGATTTTTTGATAGGGATCTTTGTCAGAATTTATTTTATTTTTCAAATCTTTTTTTACAATTCATTTATCAAGGCATGTATACAAGCACACACACTGTCACATAATTATAACTACTCAGCATACTGCTCATCATCTAAGGTTTATGTAGGTACAAGCCGAACACCACGTTCACCTGAAGAACCATACACAACAGTAGAAACAGGGTTTCGGGCCTATTTTGATATTTCTATATCACGGTGTGCCTTCATCATCGTTCCAACCTACATTTCATATTTGTTTTTTTAATCAAATGTGTTATGGTTTCTTCCTTCACAAGACTTACCTAATCGAAGTATATATACTTGTATAAGGGAATCAATATTGTCAATTGTTGAAGGTCATAGGCTTTTTCTTAAATAAAACTTAAGTGTCCTTTATACAGAGGTCAAATTCATAGTAAATTGCACTGAGTTGGTCTGTCCTTTATAGACAAGTGTATTTTATATAGAGATATCCTCGATAACAGGTTTGACTGTGCAATATGTTTTTCAGATACACATTAAAGTTTTGCTATTTAATTATTATACTTTGTTACATGTGACAACAAGTCCTCATGTGATATCAAACAAGACTTGAACGTGATTGAAACCGCAGAAGAGCTGATCCAGGTTACATGTACGTCTCTGTTGTATTATGATATTTTAGCCTAGGACTGAGATAACTATATCTCCCGCTGTTATTGGTAACGGATGTTACTTATCAAAGATTAATACATTTTAAAAAAACGAACCAATTTGTTTGTCTTGCAATCTATCATTTATCTGAAAGAAAAGGCTATAATCTAGATAAGTAAAACTCACCATCGCCATTTTCCATTCTGTTTTTTCAGATGTGGTGGACACATAGTAACACTTTTCTGGAGATGAGATCCAGCCTTGGTTACACACACGTAAGTCAGGCGTAGTCGCTTTAAATAGAATATATGATAACACCTTAAGGATCCATGTCCTACTGTACTGTTTATTTTCCTGACCTTCCCTTTATTTCGTGTTAGACACAAAGTTTGATTCCAGGGCTTACATTAATTTAAGATTTGTCATGCTCAAGCATGGATACTGTGCTTATGCCAAAGGCGGTCAAACTGATTTTGATATTTCCATAGGACTTCTGGATTTACATAATCAAAACGACCTCAAGAAAGTTGGTTATCAACAAAACGCCCATTGCTCATTGCTGAGTACAAGGACGGTGTCATGAACTCTGTTAATTCACGCCAAATTATCAAATACAATGTAGCCCCCACCCAATAACTAGCTGGGCTATTTTAAGTAGAGCACTTTTAAATCATTTTGTTCATTTTGTTTCGATTAAAATTCTTCTTGTCCACTTCAAAAATGACGTAACAGAAACACATGTTCACCTTTGAAAAAAAAATGTTATCTGCACCATATAGCTGTTTTGTTCTCTTATGACTTTTAAGTGATGCTAGGGACCAAAAGGTGGGACTCGAAATTCTAAACTAATGTAGAAGCAGAGGGGTCAAGCGCGTAATACCTCGTTAACTGAAGAATTTCATTCCAAATCGTGTAATACAATGTACGAAAGTGTATATATTATAAACTATGCCAATTAGATGACTGTAGCCAGTTTGACCCCCAAAAATGTATATAGACCTTGGGAGAATACGAAGCGTTAACAAATTATAATCCGAACTCAAAATGGATTATACTGGGGGGGGGGGGGGGGTGAACAAAGGAAAGATTTACATGGAGACCCTTGCAAAAGTACAAGAGAATAAGACCAGGTGTTCCAGAAGAGTAAGCGTCTTCTGACTTCATCGACGACATCCGCCATGTAAATACACTGTTGCAGGTATAAAAACTAAATTCTAAGTGAATTGTTGATTTGGAAAATCATTTTTTGTTTTTTTGCCTTTTAAATCTTTTATAGCTATATTATTTTATATACTGATTAGTAAGGAAATCAAATACTGTAATATTTATGCAATATATTGTATAAACACATGTCGTATTGTGTAAACTTGATGAAATAGATGACCAATACAGTATAGACCATTATACTGATATTTGTATAATAAAAGCTGCATAACTATGAATAATATAGTTTTAACATGATTACTGTTTAGCTATAGTTTGTTTAAATTCATTATATTGATTTAAAGAAATCGTGCAACAATCTACCTCTGAAAATTTGTTCCATCTTCGTTTCCGAATCGCTTATCATTTTCACGCAAAGTCCCAGCAGGCTGTTTTTGTGAGGTTCCAGACTGTCAGATATATATATTTCCAACATTGGTTTAATCTTTTCCACCATCCTTTGCTCCACTAACTTATCTCCCACACCATCGTTTGTAATACACTGAGAGAAAGCTGACACCAAAAACAACCACAGTAGTTTCCACATTTTCTTATACAGTTTTGTTGTTTCAAAGCATGCAATGTTACCCATTTTAATCTTTATAAAACCGCATTAATGTTGACAAAAGAATATAGTGCACTGATGTTTACTGACAGACAAAACTTGACATTTAATTGTTTTTGTCTAGTAGGAGGCTCAACTAAAAGTGGTCTCCTCCAATTATGACGACTTTCATTCATACTGGCACACTTGCCGTCATTATGTCCTATGGAAGATATTGCACCATAACACGAAACCGCTGTTAAACTATAAGCCTGCTACTTGTATACAATGAGTGTCCCTGATAATTGGCTTCTCTCCTATATGAATGGACAAAGAGAGTGTAGCTTGTAACAACGTTTAAGGATGTACTCTTGTGAGGTTTCAGTCACGTTCAAGTCTCGTTTATGTCTCAATTAAAGATTTCATGTTATATTGAAGAAAGTATGATCAATTTTAACAGCAAAAAAGCATCTGAAAATTGTGTCAAAAATATAAGTGTCTGTTGCTTGTAGAACTTTTTTTACATGCATTTTAAAAAAATAACAATTTGGCGGCCATTTTGAATATGCGTATTTCTGTCTGTTTTATGCACTTCCCGGATGGGCAAAATTTCACCATTTTGATGCTAGATCGATATCTTAAAAACATCAGTGTTTAGCCATTTTTAATTATAGCAAGCTAATTTTTGCTGTAGAACTTTATAATGTTCAATTTTATAGAAATAGTATGCTACAAAATGGATAATTATACAATATTTGTATTTTTTTCATATATTTAGTGTTTCTGGAGCAGTTTTTATTTTTGAACCCAAAACTGTGAATAATAACAGAAATAATAAAGGGACAAAAATTAAGCACACTTACCCCCCATTTTTATGACGGTTTTAGAAAGAGAAACCTATTTTCTTTTCAACCGCCAAATATTAAAAATAGTTTGATATCAGAACTTTTTTTATTAAGCGTTAAATCTGCAAAAAATGGTGAAAAAATAAGGATTTTCTCATTTAAAAATATGGGGTAGGGGTAACTCAAATTGCTTTCCTAAGTTAAAATATTAAGTTAGAGAAATTTTATTTCCATAACTTAAAAGAAAACAATATTTTTGTCATTTCTGCAAACATTCATACATTTCGAATTACAAATGCGGAAGATATTGTATGAAACTGTCCCGCAAGTGGTCGAAAATTGACTTATAATCCCTTATTTTGTCGTATTGGTATCTTTGACCGATCATAACACAAAAACGAGCACACAGACATATCATTATTTTTCCATTTTCTGGCATGCCTTGAACTCCCTTATCCAAAAATGTATATTAGCAAAAAATATTGATACAGGAAAATTTTGACTTCTCAGAGGTGTACATCCTTAAGCTATATCCATGCAAAGGCCTGTTATTTTCATATCAAATAGCAGAACCTCTTCTAATTTGATATTTAAAGGTTGTTGCATGGCCATTGTAATATCACACCATGAATAAGCCCAAAACCTTTATATGCACCTGAGGGCCGCAGTCTTTTGGGATGATATCAGGCCAGGGGCTGTTAAAGAGTGTGTTACACAAACAGTCCTATATTTTTTATCACACATTTTGAAAAAAAACCCAAAGAAATTCATTGAAGATTCAGCAACTTTGACAACAAAAAAAGACTTTGAAAAGAATTTAAAACAACGAGGCATATTTTAATGAACACACTTCTGGATAAGTCACTATCTAAATCGATGACTCGAACTCGCTTTCTTGGTTTGTGGTTGACGAAATTGAAAGTGATCTGCCCAGAAATGTTGGCTCTTGCTAGAATTCAGCTGGACATATTTTGTGATGTTTTATCTATCGTGTCTATCACTCCTTCCTCCGTCGGCAGATGAAAGTGATCGTATAGTATTTAGGGTTTTCTCAAAACTACCGACAACGGCCCGTGGCCATTCCCGCGAACGTTTCCCACCGTGTCCGGTCTGTTACAGTCAGACACAGGTCCGTAAGATGTGAAGGGGCAAACGAATCATAAACCATTCAACATTGTGTATAAAGATCACTGATATTTATTTATTAGTACATGGCTAGGTAAGCCGTTCAACAAGGCAAAATTACAGATACAATTATATACTTAGAACATAGTAGACATAGTACGGTAAAGAATGTTCTGCATGAAAATAACCTATAGATACCCCCATGTAGTAAACCTAGGTCTATTGATAACCAAAGATATACTAGAATTCAACCCTCACCCAATACACTGCCCTATACTAGAAGTCCAACCCCACCCAATACACTGACCTATACTAGAAGTCCAACCCACCTAATACATTGCCCTAAGTTGTACGACTAACACCTAGCTTCAACTATACGTTCCCTAACGGGGCTCTACTGATACAGTACACGTGTAACGCTGATACAGCATTCGGTAGTCCTGATACAGGACTCTGGGTGGAGAAGATACTTCTCCCGAAGAGGCTGTACTGCTACAATACACGGCAGCGCTGATACAGCGCTCGGTAGTCCTGATACAGGACTCGGGATGGACTTGGGGTGGAGATGATACATCTCATGGTCAGCCGGATACCGGTCACGAAAGTCCCTGAATTCGCTCGTACATCCCGTTTTATACTCCAGCTTCATTGCCTTATGTAACATAGTTCGGACACTCATTTACATTGGCTTAATCAATGACGCACGTGCTGTAAGCTCGAAACCTCTTCCGGCGACTCACCAAACTCCGGTCGTCTTGAAAGTGGCCTCAGACCACAATAAAACTTCCGGGTCGTTGTACACGAATGTAGTGCATAAGGACATTTCATGTGGGTTACAAAATAATTTTTCCTGGCTTATTTATGACAGATATGTACAGTTTTTTTGCATAGACTTGTTCAACAATATCTATTCTAGAGGTTAATTTTTGTTTGACACACTGATCAAGTTTATTTTAGCAGCAGGACACAATGAGTGATGAGGCTTGAGCATTGATATTTTGTGATTTTTGGTATTTTCCCCTAAAACTGAAGGGTAGTGACATTCAAATGAAATTATCTTTCTTAAATGCAACATATGAGGTACTTTCCAGCTCACTATAGGTTCAGCTTGAATAGATCTACAGTAAAAAATAAGTCCCACATCCTTTGCAAAGTTTTAAAATATTTTAATTTTTTTTTTCCCTTTGGTAGTAACATATAGTAGAATTAATTGTGGTCTGAGGCCTGCATAGCACGCGCGTTTTGGAGGTAGAAAAGCTCTGTATTGTCTAAAAATAGAGCCAGAGTTACCTGTTTACTGATCCTATGTGATTGTATGTATATACACTGTGTGTAGATGACATTTCAAGTAGGTGAAATTAATTTTAATTTGCTGGAAAGCTTTCTATAATGATCTATACCCTAAAATGGCTCATATTGAAGCAGATTTCACTTGCCACGGCCGCTTCTCCGGCCCCGCAAGGCATGCTTTTTACCAAGTTTACTGATAAAGATGTTTGTTTCACATTTCTACTATATATGGTAAACTAATTTTAATGTTCTTGTTGTTATATTATGGCTAATTAAACAAATAATCTGCTTTGCATCGTAATTAAGTGATATTTTCTTGAAGAAATCAGATAGTTTACCTTGCATTTCTTCACATTTTAATGAAACCCAGGTATTGTAAAACATTTTATAATATATTACATTACATGGTGTGTTAATTATGTAAAATAATTCATTATAAGGCAAAATTAGACGTGTTTTCAGAAAAGTAGGGCTGATTAACACAAGACCAGTACTTGGAAATATAAAAAATCTTGTAAATTTCAAGATCATGTGACCCATAATCATATATACAAGCTTCAAAATATGTAGCATGATTAAGAAAAAGACTTAATATGTAATTTAGCTTACTGGTGACATATAGTCACAATCTTAATCAATTATGTTATCAAATTCGATAAGGTATTGCATAAATTGTAGCCCCAACCCAAAATATCTCAATTTCACTTGTCGCGACATGACGTGTATAGGTATTTAACAATATTTCATTGAAATCTTCTACTAAATGACCTTTTCATACCTTTTTTCTTCCATCAGTGTTAGCGAAAGGTTTGATTATGTTCATATGCTATTTCAAGCACAGGTAAATGAAATTTTACAAATTAAGCAAAGGCAGGTGCCTAGATTTGTCTACATTCCAAGAAAATTCCTTCCTGAATGACACATTTTCATGTTAAAATGTCAAATTCAACATAATTCATGTTTAATTTTAAATGGTAATTAAACATCTGCATATTTGCAAATAATATGTTTGTATTTGTTGCTCAAAGTTGAGAAAGAAATATGATATCAGACCAATTATGTCCATGGGTCCGCACCGCCCCTGCTCTGGGCAACAATTTGTGAAGAAAGTGAGTTGTACTTAGGCACATTAAATTTGCTGTCATTTCTAAACAAACTTACATATTGATATATTTCTTTCAGAATACAGTACTGATATAGTTGGCCTTTATATTTATGAAGTTTCAACATTCAAAACTTCATATTTTTTTAATTTTCAAGCTGTTAAACATAAAATTTCATTGAAAAGTAATCAAAATTCTTAAATTTCATTCAAAAATTGTGTTGAAATTTATCAAAACACAAATACTTTTCATGTTTTAAATTTCTGTAACATTATTTGAGTGAAAACCATGTACAATCAGTTAAAATTGTAAATTCCAGTACCCTGTATGCTCCCTTTTAATACCTGAGGGAGACCTGTACTTAACTGTACCCCAGGACACCCTTGACCACTTGACCACTAATTACCTGCTAAGTACATAATGACCCCCCTGTGAGTGTATACTGATGTAATCTTCAAAAAGGGTTCTTTCAGACTGAACAAAGTTAGACAGGCTGTGATTTCATTTGAAAAAGTTATACTTGATTTAAAGTAGAAATGTGTTTCAATTTTTGGAAATTCAATTTTTAATTAATATTAATGCCCCCAAACCTACAAATGAAATGTTATCATAATAAAATTTTGGAAAACAAAAGCCTGTTGACTGTTTTTTATTATGCTGAAGTTGTTGGAAGTCCCCAGTCATCATTGTTTTATCAACAGCACTGTTTATATGATGACCCTATACATTTGTTGGAAATTGGCTCCTGAGAAGGGGTAGAGGTAGGAAAATGACTCTAATTTGTTCATTTTTTGAGAAAACAATATAAAACGTGGGTTTCAACTTCATCTTTAATACACAATACCAGATACAATGTCACAAATTGAAATTCAAAAATGACATCTATATACAGGCCTCAGACCACAATAAAACTTCAGGGTCGTTGTACACGAATGTAGTGCATAAGGACATTTCATGTGGGTTACAAAATAATTTTTCCTGGCTTATTTATGACAGATATGTACAGTTTTTTTGCATAGAATTGTTCAACAATATCTATTCTAGAGGTTAATTTTTGTTTGACACACTGATCAAGTTTATTTTAGCAGCAGGACACAATGAGTGATGAGGCTTGAGCATTGATATTTTGTGATTTTTGGTATTTTCCCCTAAAACTGAAGGGTAGTGACATTCAAATGAAATTATCTTTCTTAAATGCAACACATGAGGTACTTTCCAGCTCACTGTAGGTTCAGCTTGAATAGATCTACAATAAAAAATAAGTCCCACATCCTTTGCAAAGTTTTAAAATATTTTAATTTTTTTTTCCTTTGGTAGTAACATATAGTAGAATTAATTGTGGTCTGAGGCCAAGTAAACACCAATGTAAACAAACAGACTGCACCAGAGTTAGCCGCTACATACGCCGATAGAATATCCGTACCGTATATCTAGTTACACTAGGATGGCAGTAAAGGGATACACATGGAGAACAGTAAAATAAACACTTAGGCTAGCAACCTGTTTTCCCACACAACTATATCATGGGTGTCTATGCAATAGTCCAGAACTCGCAATTCTGGACTATTGCACTGACACTCTTGATTAACTGAAATTGTTTATTTTATTTAAATATCTTTTAAATAATAATGGATCAATTTTATAATGTACCGCATAAACTCTTGCATTTGAAAAATAAAAAGGTAAATATTCGATTATCTGAGTAATAACAAAAATATCAATCCGTATTTATTGACGACTCCAAATCTCAACTCTCCTGTAGAAATCAGACTGACCTTAACGCTTGAAAGGGTAGGAGACGTCACGCGTGTTCAATAGTTCGCACGTGACCGTGCAATATTCATTTTAGCCATGCAATAGTTCATTTAACTAGTAAATGGTTCAAAATATAGCTTATGCGTATAATTAAGGAAAATCAAATGCATTATGTAATAAATATATATATAATATGTAAAAAAATATTTGAGTACTACATTAGAGCTACAGCAGACGACTAGCGGACAATCTCGCAGATATAGAAGAGGTTATATCCGGTACAAACGCATTCCAGCATCTTGAAGTGATCTGATTGATTAACACATCCGCAGGTCTGGGATACAATGCCGGGTTCGAGCCGATCCCATGATCTCGTTGATGTGTCAACAAACTCGTCATTACTGGCGAAAAACCAAGCACCCCCGTCGTTCCTCTTCCGTCCCGTATATATAAAATCTGTATAACCTGAAAGGGAAGTAACATATGGACATAAAGTAGCTATACATAAGCATCATTGATTTTAGATTTTTTAATAGGGATCTTTGTCAGAATTTATTTCATTTTTCAAATTTTTTTTATATTACATTTAACAAGACATGTATACAAGCACACACACTGTCACATAATTATAACTACTCAGCATACTGCTCACCATCTAAGGTATATGTAGGTACAAGCCGAACACCACGTTCACCTGAAGAACCATACACAACAGTAGAAACAGGGTTTCGGGCTTATTTTGATATTTCTATATCACGGTGTGCCTTCATCATCGTTCCAACCTACATTTCATATTTGTTTTTTTAATCAAATGTGTTATGGTTTCTTCCTTTACAAGACTTACCTAATCGAAGTATATATACTTGTATAAGGGAATCAATATTGTCAATTGTTGAAGGTCATAGGCCTTTTTCTTAAATAAAACTTTCGCCGTTGCGAGTTTTGCGGGCCAAAATTAATTTTGTGAATTAAGATCCATCCTATTTAAATATTTGTTTTTATATCATGCGTATGTATAAGTATATACGGTAGTGCAAGCACATTTTCTTGTCTTTTGTGAGAACATGTATGTGCGTCTAATTTTGATATAGCATCCAAATACATTATGTACATGCATATGGATTGTATTGCAAGCTTGGTTACCTGACTTGTGGTATAAGTGTCCAGACACCTTTGTTTTGTGCTTGAGATTTCCTTGGATTTGGAGATGCTGCTTTTGATAGAGGGAAATTGTTTTATAATACCACATTCCTTTCTTTTAGTATATTTTCTTTTTAAATAGCCTTCATAGTTTTGATTCACAAGACGTTCAGTGTTAATAATAAAAAAAACTTCGGCAGGTAATTCTCGTTTCAAAGCAAGCACAAACTAACATGTCGGCGCGTCGTTTTAAACAATACTCGGCAGAAAAAGTTATTGTATAGCATCTCTTAACATTCTTTTAACCTTAATTTGGAATTATTTTCAACTAGCACTGTCAAAGATATACAGTATTATCTTCGTTTGATAATCATGACCTTGACCAGTAAAGGTTGTATTGCCATAATTTTGTTTAAGCAGGGTCTAACTAATTCGTGTTGTGTGAATTCACATACAATGTATGTTTGTTGAATTAGCTATATGCACTTACATAGAACCATAATTAGCGACATTTTACCCAGCAAGTTTATTTTGATTTATAATATAAATCGAATCATAGTACGTAAGAAGTGTATTAAGGGATTCTCACCAACATGACTAGGCATGTTCCTCAATATGAACGCTGCCTCCTCGTCCGTCCGGATCTCAACCAAGTTTGCTCCCATGGCATTGCATCGCTCCTGAGAGGAAAACGACCAAAATATCAGATATCATTCAAATTCCAACATATTTCAAAGTAGAGTCAAACCTGCCTTTAAAGGACACATAAGGGACAGAGCAAAAGTGTCCTTTATACAGAGGTCAAATTTATAGTAAATTGCACTGAGTTGGTCTGTCCTTTATAGACAAGTGTCTTTTATATAGAGATATCCTCGATAACAGGTTTGACTGTGCAATATGTTTTTCAGATACACATTAAAGTTTTGCTATTTAATTATTATACTTTGTTACATGTGATAACAAGTCCTCATGTGATATCAAACAAGACTTGAACGTGATTGAAACCGCAGTAGAGCTGATCCAGGTTACATGTACGTCTCTGTTGTATTATGATATTTTAGCCCAGGACTGAGATAACTATATCTCCCGCTGTTATTGGTAACGGATGTTACTTATCTAAGATTAATACATTTTAAAAAAACGAACCAATTTGTGTGTCTTGCAATCTATCATTTATCTGAAAGAAAAGGCTATAATCTAGATAAGTAAAACTCACCATAGCCATTCTCCAATCTGTTTTTTCAGAAGTGGTGGACACATAGTAACACTTTTCTGGAGATGAGATCCAGCCTTGGTTACACACACGTAAGTCAGGCGTAGTCGCTATAAATAGAATATATGGTAACACCTTAAGTGTCCATGTCCTACTGTACTGTTTATTTTCCTGACCTTCCCTTTATTTCGTGTTAGACACAAAGTTTCATTTCAGGGCTTACATTAATTTAAGATATTTCATGCTCAAGCATGGATACTGTGCTCATGCCAAAGTGTGTCAAACTGATGTTGATATTTCCATAGGACTTCTTGATTTACATGATCAAAACGACCTCAAGAAAGTTGGTTATCAGCAAAACGCCCATTGCTGAGTACAAGGACGGTGTCATGAACTCTGTTAATTCACGCCAAATTATCAAATACAATGTAGCCCCCACCCAATAACTAGCTGAGCTATTTTAAGTAGAGCACTTTTAAATC
Organism: Mimachlamys varia; assembly: GCA_947623455.1. NCBI lineage: Eukaryota > Metazoa > Mollusca > Bivalvia > Pectinida > Pectinidae > Mimachlamys > Mimachlamys varia. The sequence goes on from OX392540.1 coordinate 36,015,988, forward strand.
ATTTTGTTCATTTTGTTTCGATTAAAATTCTTCATGTCCACTTCAAAAATGACGTAACAGAAACACATGTTAACCTTTGAAATTTGCAAATAGATACAGTATGTCGAAAAAATAATTGTATCTGCACTATATAGCTGTTTTGTTCTCATATGACTTTTAAGTGATGCTAGGGACCAAAAGGTGGGACTCGGAATTCTAAACTAATGTAGAAGCAGAGGGGTCAATGGCGTAATACCTCGTTAACTGAAGAATTTCATTCCAAATCGTGTAATACAATGTACGAAAGTGTATATATTATAAACTATGCCAATTAGATGACTGTAGCCAGTTTGACCCCAAAAACTGTATATAGACCTTGGGAGAATACGAAGCGTTAACAAATCATAATCCGAACTCAAAATGGATTATACTGGGGGGTGAACAAAGGAAAGATTTACATGGAGACCCTTGCAAAAGTACAAGAGAATAAGACCAGGTGTTCCAGAAGAGTAAGCGTCTTCTGACTTCATCGACGACATCCGCCATGTAAATACACTGTTGCAGGTATAAAAACTAAATTCTAAGTGAATTGTTGATTTGGAAAATCATTTTTTGTTTTTTGCTTTTTAAATCTTTTATAGTTATATTATTTTAAATACTGATTAGTAAGGAAATCAAATAATGTAATATTTATGCAATATATTGTATAAGCACATGTCGTATTGTATCAACTTGATGAAATAGATGACCAATATTGTATAGACCATTATACTGATATTTGTAAAATAAATGCTGCATAACTATGAAGAATTATATAGATTGATGAACATTATAACTGTTTCGGCTATAGTTTGTTTAAATTCATAGTATTGATTTAAAGAAATCGTGCAACAATCTACCTTTGATAATTTGTTCCATCTTCGTTTCCGAATCGCTTATCATTTTCACGCAAATTCCCAGCAGGCTGTTTTTGTGAGGTTCCAGACTGTCAGATATATATATTTCCAACATTGGTTTGATCTTTTCCATCATCCTTTGCTCCACTAACTTATCTCCCACACCATCGTTTGTAATATACTGAGAGAAAGCTGACACCAAAAACAACCACAGTAGTTTCCACATTTTCTTATACAGTTTTGTTGTTTCAAAACCTGCAATGTTACCCGTTTTAATCAAGTTTTATAAAACCGCATTAATGTTGACAACAGATTATAGTGCACTGATGTTTACTGACAGACAAAACTTGACATTTAATTGTTTTTGTCTACAAAGAGTCTCAACCAAAAGTGGTCTCCTCCAATTACGACACCTTTCACTTATACTGGCACACTTTACGTCAGTATGTCCTATGGAAGATATTGCACCATAACACGAAACCGCTGTTAATCTATTAGCATGCTACTTGTATACAATGAGTGTCCCTGATAATTGGCTTCTCTCCTATATGAATGGACAAAGAGAGAAAAAATTGTGAGTGTAGCTTGTAACAACGTTTAAGGATGTACTCTTGTGAGGTTTCAGTCACGTTCAAGTCTCGTTTATGTCTCAATTAAAGATTTCATGTTATATTGAAGAAAGTATGATCAATTTTAACAGCAAATATGCATCTGAAAATTGTGTCAAAAATATAAGTGTCTGTTGCTTGTAGAACTTTTTTTACATGCATTTTAAAAAAATATCAATTTGGCGGCCATTTTGAATATGCGTATTTCTGTCTGTTTTATGCACTTCCCCAATGGGCAAAATTTCACCATTTTGATGCTAGATCGATATCTTAAAAACATCAGTGTTTAGCCATTTTTAATTATAGCAAGCTAATTTTTGCTGTAGAACTTTATAATGTTCAATTTTATAGAAATAGTATGCTACAAAATGGATAATTATACAATATTTGTATTTTTTTCATATATTTAGTGTTTCTGGAGCAGTTTTTATTTTTGAACCCAAAACTGTGAAAAATAACAGAAATAATAAAGGGACAAAAAATTAAGAACACTACCCCCCATTTTTATGACGGTTTTAGAAAGAGAAACCTATTTTCTTTTCAACCGCCAAATATTAAAAAAAGTTTGATATCAGAACTTTTTTTATTAAGCGTTAAATCTGCAAAAAATGGTGAAAAAATAAGGATTTTCTCATTTAAAAATAAGGGGTAGGGGTTACTCAAATTGCTTTCCTAAGTTAAAATATTAAGTTAGAGAAATTTTATTTCCATAACTTAAAAGAAAACAATATTTTCGTCATTTCTGCAAACATTCATACATTTCGAATTACAAATGCGGAAGATATTGTATGAAACTGTCCCGCAAGTGGTCGAAAATTGACTTAAAATCCCTTATTTTGTCATATTGGTATCTTTGACCGATCATAACACAAAAACGAGCACACAGACATATCATTATTTTTGCATTTTCTGGCATGCCTTGAACTCCCTTATCCAAAAATGTATATTAGCAAAAAATTTTGATACAGGAAAATTTTGACTTCTCAGAGGTGTATATCCTTAAGCTATATCCATGCAAAGGCCTGTTATTTTCATATCAAATAGCAGAACCTCTTCTAATTTGATATTTAAAGGTTATTGCATGGCCATTGTAATATCACACCATGAATAAGCCCAAAACCTTTATATGCACCTGAGGGCCGCAGTCTTTTGGGATGATATCAGGCCAAGGGCTGTTAAAGAGTGTGTTACACAAACAGTCCTATATTTTTCATCACACATTTTGAAAAAAAAACCCAAAGAAATTCATTGAAGATTCAGCAACTTTGACAACAAAAAAAGACTTTGAAAAGAATTTAAAACAACGAGTCATATTTTAATGAACACACTTCTGGATAAGTCACTATCTGAATCGATGACTCGAACTCGCTTTCTTGGTTTGTGGTTGACGAAATTGAAAGTGATCTGCCCAGAAATGTTGGCTCTTGCTAGAATTCAGCTGGACATATTTTTCCTTCTAGATTGGTGCATGTATAAGTTTTGGTAAATTGGCTCAGACGAAATAGCACTTACCTTTCCCCAAGGCGACATGGAATTGATTCCCTTATCTGTCGTGAAATATATTGGGGTAAAAAAAAACTGAGCAGGGTGATGTTTTATCTATCGTGTCTATCACTCCTTCCTCCCAATCAGATTTAGTCCCCTCCGACTCGCTAGAGTACAGTTATAGATATAACTTGTAGCCATGTTCTCAAAAGTGCCTATATACCTGACTATGTGTAAAACCACAATTGTAATACCATGTAAGTTGTTTTCCAAACTACACTTCTTAAATAACAATCACTAATCAAAATATATAACTTCTGCATACGTCTATCTCAAATCTGAAGAGTCAAGGCATATCTATACAATTCTCGTATTTTCCCGCAAAAAAGGTGAAAGGAAACCTGGGCGTACCGCCATTTTGTTTTTCACAAAACCTTACGCGTGCAATGTCTACGGTATAATCTATGATATGTACACTGCGAACACTACCAATTCAAAAGAAAACGACGTGTAACTGAACATCTATTGTTACAGGACTTGCTAAATGCTAACAATAAAGGTATACTTCACCTATACACGTACAATATTATTTTCTTAAACCAAACTGCTTTAACTTTTTATCAAATATATACACACAAAAATGGAATGGAAAATAAAATCGTGACTCACATTTTCACATCCTCGGTCACGGTCACCAATCTGTAATAGAACGTCCGTGCGGAGAGCCTGTCTATTGTCGGCAGATGAAAGTGATCGTATAGTATTTAGGGTTTTCTCAAAACTACCGACACCGGCCCGTGGCCATTCCCGCGAACGTTCCCCACCGTGTCCGGTCTGTTACAGTCAGACACAGGTCCATAAGATGTGAAGGAACATACGAATCATAAACCATTCAACACTGTGTATGAAGATCACTGATATTTATTTATTAGTACACGGCTAGGTAAGCCGTTCAACAAGGCAAAGTTACAGATACAATTATATACTTAGAACATAGTAGACATAGTACGGTAAAGAATGTTCTGCATGAAAATAACCTATAGAAACCCCCATGTAGTAAACTTAGGTCTATTGATAACCAAAGATATACTAGAAGTCAACCACCACCCAATACACTGCCCTACACTAGAAGTCCAACCCCACCTAATACACTGCCTACACTAGAAGTCCAACCCCACCCAATACATTGCCCGATACTAGAAGTCCAACCCCACCCAATACACTGACCTATACTAAAACTCAACCCCACCTAATACACTGCCCTATACTAGAAGTCCAACCCAACCCAATACACTGCCCTATACTAGAAGTCAACCCCACCTAATACACTGCCCTATACTAGAAGTCCAACCCCACCCAATACACTGCCCTATACTAGAAGTCCAACCCCACCTAATACACTGCCCTATACTAGAAGTCCAACCCCACCCAATACACTGCCCTATACTAGAACTCAACCCCACCCAATACACTGCCCTATACTAGAAGTCCAACCCCACCTAATACACTGCCCTACACTAGAAGTCCAACCCCACCTAATACACTGACCTATACTAGAAGTCCAACCCCACCCAATACACTGCCCTACACTAGAAGTCCAACCCCACCCAATACACTGACCTATACTAGAAGTCCAACCCACCTAATACATTGCCCTAAGTTGTACGACTAACACCTAGCTTTAACAATACGTTCCCTAACGGGGCTGTACTGATACAGTACACGTGTAACGCTGATACAGGACTCGGGATGGACTTGGGGTGGAGATGATACATCTCATGGTCAGCCGGATACCGGTCACGCAAGTCCCTGAATTCGCTCGTACATCCCGTTTTATACTCCAGCTTCATTGCCTTATGTAACATAGTTCGGACACTCATTTACATTGGCTTAATCTATGACGCATGTGCTGTAAGCTCGGAACCTCTTCCGGCGACTCACCAAACTCCGGTCGTCTTGAAAGTAAACACCCATGTAAACAAACAGACTGCACCAGAGTTAACCGCTACATACGCCGATAGAATATCCGTACCGTATATCTAGTTACACCAGGATGGCAGTAAAGGGATACACATGGAGAACAGTAAAATAAACACTTAGGCTAGCAACCTGTTTTCCCACACAACTATATCATGGGTGTCTATGCAATAGTCCAGAACTCGCAATTCTGGACTATTGCACTGACACCCTTGATTAACTGAAATTGTTTATTTTATTTAAATATCTTTTAAATAATAATGGATCAATTTTATAATGTACCGCATAAACTCTTGCATTTGAAAAATATTCGATTATCTGAGTAATAACAAAAATATCAATCCGTATTTATTGACGACTCCAAATCTCAACTCTCCTGTAGAAATCAGACTGACCTTTACGCTTGAAAGTGTAGGAAACGTCACGCGTGTTCAATAGTTCGCACGTGACCGTGCAATATTCATTTTAGCCGTGCAATAGTTCATTTAACTAGTAAATGGTTCAAAATATAGCTTATGCGTATAATTAAGGAAAATCAAATGCATTATGTAATAAATATATATATAATATGTAAAAAAACACATTTGAGTACTACATTAGAGCTACAGCAGACCACTAGCGGACAATCTCGCAGATAAAGAAGAGGTTATATCCGGTACAAACGCATTCCAGCATCTTGAAGTGATCTGATTGATTAACACATCCGCAGGTCTGGGATACAATGCCGGGTTCGAGCCGATCCCATGATATCGTTGATGTGTCAACAAACTCGTCATTACTGGCGAAAAACCAAGCACCCCCGTCGTTCCTCTTCCGTCCCGTATATATAAAATCTGTATAACCTGAAAGGGAAGTAACATATGTACATAAAGTAGCTATACATAAGCATCATTGATTTTAGATTTTTTAATAGGGATCTTTGTCAGAATTTATTTCATTTTTCAAATCTTTTTTATATTACATTTAACAAGACATGTATACAAGCACACACACTGTCACATAATTATAACTACGCAGCATACTGCTCACCATCTAAGGTATATGTCGGTACAAGCCGAACACCACGAGAACCTGAGTTCACCTGAAGAACCATACACAACAGCAGAAACAGGGTTTCGGGCGTATTTTGATACTTCTATGTCACGGTGTGCCTTCATCATCGTTCCAACCTACATTTCATATTTGTTTTTTTAATCAAATGCGTCAATATTGTCAATTGTTGAAGGTCATAGGCCTTTTCTTAAATTAAACTTTCGCCGTTGCGAGTTTTGCGGGTCAAAATTAATTTGTGCATTATGATTCATTTGATTTAAATACTTGTTTTTATATCATGCGTATTTATAAGTATATACGGAGGTGCAAGCACATTTTCTTGTCTTTTCTGCGAACATGTATGTGCGTCTAATTTTGATATTGCTTCCAAATACATTATGTATATAGATTGTATTGCAAGCATGGTTACTTGACTTGTGGTATAAGTGTCCAGACACCTTTGTTTTGTGTTTAAGATTTCCTTGGGATTAGGGATGCTTCTTTTGAGAGAGGGAAATTGTTTTCATCATACCACATTCCTTTCTTTTTGTTTATTTTCTTTCTAAATAGCCTTCATAGTTTTGATTCACAAGACGTTCAGTGTTAATAATGAAAAAAACACTTTGGCAGGTAATTCTCGTTTCGAAGCAAGCACAAACTAACATGTCGTTTTACAACATTCGGCGGAAAAAGTTATTGTGTAGCATCTCTTAACATTCTTTTAAGCTTTATTGGGAATTATTTTCAACTAGCACTGTCAGCTAAAGATATACAGTATTATCTTCGTTTGATAATCATGACCTTGACCAGTAAAGGTTGCATTGCCATAGTTTTGTTTAAGCAGGGTCTAACTGAATTCGTGTAGTCTGAATTCACATACAATGTATGTTTGTTGAATCAGCTTTATGCACTTACATAGAACAATAAGTAGCGACATTTTACCCAGCAAGTTTATTTTGATTTATAATACAAATCGAATCATAGTACGTAAGAAGTGTATTAAGGGATACTCACCAACATAACTAGGCATGTTCCTCAATATGAACGCTGCCTCCTCGTCCGTTCGGATTTCAGCCAAGTTTGCTTCCATTGCATTGCATCGCTCCTGAGAGGAAAACGACCAAAACGTCAGATATCATTCAAACTCCAACATATTTCAAAGTAGAGTCAAACCTGCCTATAAAGGACACATAAGGGACAGAGTGTCCTTTATACAGAGGTCAAATTAATAGTAACTTGCACTGAGTTGGTCTGTCCTTTATAGACAAGTGTATTTTATATATAGAGATATCCTCGATAACAGATTTGACTGTGCAATATGTTTTTCAGATATATATTAATGTTTTGCTATTTAATTATTATACTTTGCTACATATGACAACATTTTCTCATGTGATATCAAACAAGACTTGAACGTGATTGAAACCGCAGAAGAGCTGATCCAGGTTACATGTACGTCTCTGTTGTATTATGATATTTTAGCCCAGGACTGAGATAACTCTATCTCCCGCTGTTATTAGTAACGGATGTTACTTATCTAAGAATAATACATTTAAAAAAACCCGAACCAATTTGTTTGTTTTGCAATCTATCATTTATCTGAAAGAAAAGGCTATAATCTAGATAAGTAAAACTCACCATAGCCACTCTCCATTCTGTTTTTTCGGAAGTGGTGGACACATAGTAACACTTTTCTGGAGATGAGATCCAGCCTTGGTTACACACACGTAAGTCAGGCGTAGTCGCTATAAATAGAATATATGGTAACACCTTAAGGATCCATGTCCTACTGTACTGTTTATTTTCGTGACCTTCCCTTTATTTCGTGTTAGACACACAGTTTGATTCCAGGGCTTACATTAATTTGAGAATTTTCCTGCTCAAGTATGGGTACTGTGCTCATGCCAAAGTGTGTCAAACTGGTGTTGATATTTCCATAGGACTTCTTGATTTACATGATCAAAACGACCTCAAGAAAGTTGGTTATCAGCAAAACGCCCATTGCTGAGTACAAGGACGGTGTCATGAACTCTGTTAATTCACGCCAAATTATCAAATACAATGTAGCCCCCACCCAATAACTAGCTGGGCTATTTTAAGTAGAGCACTTTTAAATCATTTTGTTCATTTTGTTTCGATTAAAATTCTTCATGTCCACTTCAAAAATGACGTAACCGAAACACATGTTCACCTTTGAAATTTGCAAATAGATACAGTATGCCGAAAAAATAATGTTATCTGCACCATATAGCTGTTTCGTTCTCATATGACTCTTAAGTGATGCTAGGGACCAAAAGGTGGGACTCGAAATTCCAAACTAATGTAGAAACAGAGGGGTCAGGGCCAAAATACCTGGTTAACTGAAGAATTTCATTCCAAATCGTGTAATACGAAAATGTGTATATTACAAACTTTTCCCATTAGATGACTGTAGCCAGTTTCACCCATTAAAACTGTATATAGACCCCAGCTTCGCTTCGGTCAATATACATATTTTTGTGTGACTGACCAGTCCATAAACTCACATATTGCTCTTAGTGCCATGCAGTATTTCTTAAATATCTCGTTAGTAAAGGTTAATGCAACCCATTACCCTTCTGTTGCTATAGTGTTTTCGGTTCCAAGCATAATCGAAGAGTCCTATAAGGCATGTTGTAATGATTTATAAGGAGCAATCAAACTTTCAATTATTCCGATCTAAATAAAATTTTGTACACATACACTGTATAGATACGGGCATACTTTGTATAAATTAGAAGACAGAATATGAATAAATCCAACAATGAATGCGCGGGCATGCAATAACCTTGTAAAAGTACAAGAGAATAAGACCAGGTGTTCCAGAAGAGTAAGCGTCTTCTGACTTCATCCACGACATTAGCCATGTAAAATACACTGTTGCAGGTATAAAAACAAAATTCTAAGTGAATTGTTGATTTGGATAATCATTTTTTTGTTTTCTGCTTTTTAAATCTGTTATAGCTATATTATTTTGTAAGGAAAAAAAATACTGTAATATTTATGTTTATATACGGATAAGTAAGGAAATCAAATACTGTAATATTTATGCAATATATTGTATAAGCACATGTCGTATTGCATAAACTTGATGAAATAGACGACCAATATTGTAAAGACCATTATACTGATATTTTTATAATAAAAGTTGCATAACTATGAATAATTATATAGTTTTAACATGATTACTGTATCGGCTATAGTTTGTTTAAATTCATAATATTGATGTAAAGAAATCGTGCAACAATCTACCTCTGAAAATTTGTTCCATCTTCGTTTCCGAATCGCTTATCATTTTCACGCAAAGTCCCAGCAGGCTGTTTTTGTGAGGTTCCAGACTGTCAGATATATATATTTCCAACATTGGTTTGATCTTTTCCAGCATACTTTGCTCCACTAACTTATCTCCCACACCATCGTTTGTAATATACTGAGAGAAAGCTGACACCAAAAACAACCACAGTAGTTTCCACATTTTTTTTATAAAGTTTTGTTGTTTCAAAACCTGCAATGTTACCCGTTTTAATCAAGTTTTATAAAACCTCATTAATGTTGACAAAAGAATATAGTGCACTGATGTTTACCGACAGACAAAACTTGACATTTAATTGTTTTTGTCTACAAAGAGTCTCAACCAAAAGTGGTCTCCTTCAATTACGACGCCTTTAACTTATACTGGCACAATTACGTCATTATGTCCTATGGAAGATATTGCACCATAACACGAAACCGCTGTTAAACTATTAGCATGCTACTTGTATACAATGAGTGTCCCTGATAATTGGCTTCTCTCCTATATGAATGGAAAAAGAGAGAAAAAATTGTGAGTGGAGCTTGTAACAACGTTTAAGTTATATCCATGCAAAGGCCTGTCATTTTCATATCAAATAGCAGAACCTCTTCTAATTTGATATGTAGAGGTTATTGCATGGCCATTTAAATATCACACCCTTTATCAGTCAAAAAACGTTACATGCGCCCGAGGGCCGCAGTCTTGTGGGACGATATCAGGCCAAGGGCTGTTAAAGAGTGTGTTACACAAATAGTCATATCATGACATTTTTATCACACATTAAAAAAAAAACCCAAAAGAAATTCATTGAAGAGTCAGCAACTTTGACAACAACAAAAAAAGACTTTGAAAAGAATTTAAAACGACGCCATCTGACGAGGTATATTTTAATGAACACACTTCCGAATCAGTCACTATCTGAATCGATGACTCGAACTCGTTTTCTTGGTTTGTGGTTGACGAAATTGAAAATATGGGCTCCTGCCAGAATTCAGCTGGACACAGGTTTCATTCTAGATTGTTACATGTATAAATTTTGGTAAATTGGCTCAGACGAAAGTGCACTTACCTTTCCCCAAGGCGACATGGAATTGATTCCCTTATCAGTCGTGAAATATATAGGTGGAAAACACACTCTTATCGCTTAGAATTTTATCAGTTTAAATTGGAAAATTCAAACGCCAAATGTGGTAATACTTTTGAACGTGTATATATCTTGTACCGAAAATGTTTCAATCATTATTTCTGGTTTTGAAATATTGCTAGAGCAATTAGAATAGTATTTCTCCATCATCCATCAACACCAATTTTAATGTATTATGTATTTTCAGTATAATTTTCAAAACATATGAAATAAACAATGGAAAGACATTTTCACATTGTTATACAAATTTATTTTTTGTCTATTGATTTTATTTTTAACATCAGTCATAAAAAATAAAACGTCAGTAAATGACAATTAAATGACAGTATCATAATCCCTGTGAAATATACTAAAGATGATCAAGAACGCATTATTGAATTCCTGGTTGACAATATATTTTGTTGAATTTGGAGGAAAAATTTTCTAGTAGGCTGTTGGCATTTGCATGGGAACAAACTAGGCGCCAATTTATCTGATTATATTTTAACCACATATATTAGCTGATATTTCTATCTACATATTTTTTAGATTTAGAAATGGTCTTTTTGTAGTTTTTTGGAAACAAAAAATATAAAAATTCAACACATATTGATACGTTCTCACTTAGATAAATATTATCGGTTTTTACCAAGATATACTTGTACATGGACCATCTATTAATTTTTCTCTTAATTATAAGCGTCCAGTTTTGTTTTCATAACGGTCACTCAGTAAAGTTTTTTAGCTGTCGTCGCGGATCACCAGACACAGAGCAGAGAATTAACACCGGCATGTAGTTTACCTGTTCTGTTACCTGGGAACTAAACTCGTTCTTGAAATGTCGCATGGTCACCGAAATACAAATAATTGTATTTTGTCAAATTAGCCATAATCCCACATAATATGATGCGAAATAATTGTTTCGACATGAGGGTTCCGAACTTGTTTCGATCGTTAACAGTTATCCACAAATTGTTCCAAATCGTGCGTTCGTGCGGAGAGAACTGCACATATGAACCAACGACCAGTTGTGTGCACCATGTGTGAACAATGTGAAAACGGCGTGTGCATGATGTATGTACGATGTGTGAACGCAATGTTCGGTGCGTTATGCTGACGTTACCATTACTGAACTTTAAATCAACGGGACAAAAGACATATCCCCAACATGCTTTGATAATAAACTGACAAGCATGGCCAGCTTACTACTAAGCTTAACAATAAACGTGAAAATTTCGATTTTCCGATTGTGAACTATCCCTTTCTTGATAGTTGCATGTCACAATTATTTCGATATTTTATGTCTTGCTTTAAATACCAAATTGTCTTGATAGATATCGACTGCAGATGAACAAATACAGGAATTCGACAGATGCAGGTGAAAGTTTGTAAATAGAAGTTTGATATTTTAAATTGGTCAAAATATGAACATATTCATAGTTGCATTACTATACCGCAAATGCCCGGAAATCCACTAAGAGACAGTACCTGTATTGATTGTCTCTATCATTAATGCGAAATTAGCAATATCTGGTGATATTTTATTGTAATCTGACAGTGACATCAGGCGTAGCTTGTTGACGAAAGTATGATGATGAGATTTGTGACATGTAACAACTGGACAAGTGTTATAGGAGGAGAAAAATGTGATTTAGATAGTGCCTTCGCTGGGGCTCGAACCCAAGACCCTTGGCTCTCCAGCCCAATGCTCTACCGACTAAGCTAAAAAAAATTCACTACAGCTCATGCTTGTAAGGCAAACTAAGCAATGCACATCTTTTACAGAAGTGATTTGGCCAGTTTAAATTTATAACATAGAAACTGACCCATCGAAAACTGTAAGCTTTAAGGCAGGTGTACACACTAAGCTGTTATTGTAACAAATTATAGCACCCCTTTGGACAAACTAGCTACAGTTACAACTGACCTCTTCATCCCCGGAGGAACATAAGGCCACAACAAGCTATTTCCATTTCCCTCCGTCATTGGCCATGTAGTGGGCTTGACTCCAAGTGTAACCCAACTCTTCTAGACCCGATGTTATAGTTCTCCTTCAGGTGGTAGTGCTTTATCTCCCTGGCTTTCTCTTTCCTGGTGGTGTCCAGTATAGTGCTGTCTTTGGTAACCGATGTTGTGGCATTCGCAGTACATGTCCAAGCTATCTGAACCGTCTTTTTTTGTTGTAATGCTTTTGCTTATACTTGTTTCTAAGAGGTCTTTGTTGGTAATTTTGTTTGGCCAGTATATTTTGTTGATCTTTCTTAGGCAGCTGTTGGTGGAATGCCTCCATTTTTGGTAGGCATGAGCAATTACCAAGACACGATAGCATTCTGAGCCAAAAAACAGTAATGAAGACTTACTAGTGTCGTGAACAGCTTACAACTGTCTATTAATAACGTGTGTAAGTGTTTAAGAGAGTACGAGTTTCTGTGAACAATCTCAAGAATTTTGCTTTGGTTATCTGACATGAAATACAATCACAGATTCTGACAGACGGGCAGATGATCACATTTCATTATTGCACCCACCGTTAACGATACACCGTTCTAAACATTGTATTTGTTCGCATGGCACGAAAACAAGCGTGCCTCATTCCCTTTATTAGTAAATGAAGTGATAAGAGTGTTCTAGTCTCATTACGGCGGAGCGAAGTGTAAATGTAAATATTTGTGTAGAAGTGCAGGGTAAAGGTTATTTTCGTGTGAAAATAAATCAGAGAATATCGAAGCGTTAACAAAATCATAATCCAAACTCAAAATTGATTAAACCAGGCGCAAAATATGAACATAGGAAAGATTTACATGGATACCCCTGTAAAAGTACAAGAGAATACGACCAGGTGTTCCGGAAGAGTAAACGGCTTCCGCTTCCTCGACGACACCCGCTATGTTTTTTTTGCACATCCAAGTAAACATGAAGTTCTCGAAATGAGAAACCGAGTATCATTGTCAATTACAACAAGTAAACACACTAATCGGCATACTCAAAAACGTCCATCTTCATATCACTTAAATATAAAGAATATTTCTCTAAAACTTGCCCATAGTTCTAATCAACCTGCATCTCTCGAATCAATGTGTTGTTAGTTTGTTTGTCAGCAGTCGACATCGATCACGAAAATCCCGATATTTAGAGCAAGCCCTAGAATATCGAATCAACTGCTACTTGTAAAAATCATAGGTTCGAGAAATCGTGAAATGTAAAGTTAACGATCGGAAAATTGAAATCATCAAGTTTATCGTATAGTGTATCAAATGCTGTCTGACTGAAATACCGAGAGGAAAGCACAAGACACAGCGTTCCGTCCGGTCTTTTTGTACTGACAACAAATAAATAAGATTTTACGATTTTTCTTCATGATAAATGTTATGCAGGGGAAAAACATGAGTTAAAAATAAACAAACTCTGTAATGCCATGGGTATGAACTGTTTTAATCAAAGAAATTTTACATGAATAAACAGAATTAAAATATGATACATTGTAAAAGTGCTAGATGTTTGAAATGGGTATACATTTTGTTTTTACATTTTCACGAAAGCAGACAACTAGCGAACAATCTCGCAGATACAGAAGAGGTTAGATCCGGTACAGACACAATCCAGCATCTCCAGATAATCTGACTGTCGAGTACATCCGCAGTTCTGGAATCCCCCGTCAGGTTCTCCGCTACCCCATGACCTTACCGACGTATCGACCATCTTATCATTGCTGAGGAAACCCCAGTTTCCGTTTTTTCTCTGACGTCCCGTATATATAATATCCGTATAGGCTGAAAGTATAAAGAATGAACTATGTCATACACAAGCAGCAGTTAGCATGGATCTTAAAAGTCAATATCTCATCATCATCGTCATCATGAAACTTTTGTTATGAAAATGACATGTTATTTTGCAATAAAAATATCCTGTATAATTTGTATAACAAGACAGATTGTCGTAGAAAGAAACCAAGTTTGACGGGTAGTTCTGATTATAAAGCAATCACAAACCAAAATATCGGTGCAGCCTTAAAAACATTAGCCAGAAGATGAAGTCACTTAGAAACAGTTCATAACCGGAAAATTAAACACCGAAAACGTTTTGAACTAACACTCATATGGAAATGTACTGTATTTTATACGCATGTAAAGGCGTACTGATATTTTAACCAAACATTTAAAAATACTTTTCTTTTTAACCAGCAGTTTAATTCCAATTGCAGAAGTGAATCTGATTTAAATTATAAATCATAGGACGCATGATGTTAAATAACCAACGATATTAAGTCTTACTCACCAACACGACTCGGCAAGTTTCTCCTTATGAACGAAGCTTCCTCGTCCGTTTGGATCTCAACCAGGTTTGCTCCCTTTGCGGTGCATCGGTCCTGAGAGGAAAATAAATGTATCATTAACATGAGTGATTTTTTGTAGCTTTGACCAATTGCAGGACATGTTCATACAATATCTTTGAGTTTTTATTCCGAAATGTATGAATGTTTGCAAAGAAAATCCTCATTATACCCCCCAACAAGGCCATGTGTAGATGTACATGCAACATTTCAAAGACATGTGTGTTGTTACACAATGTTGTAATAACTGGCACCATAAATATCACTAATGGAATGTCTTTTTACTTTTCTTGTTTCATTTTAAGACTTTGACATTTACATGTGCATGCCAAATTCATTGCATTTGTAAAAATTCTAAACTATTTGTCAGTACTACAAAACTTTATTTTGCAAACAAAATGAAGCGAGGGGTATTATGTAGGGGTATTACAGTTCTAGTTTTTTCATTATTTTTTTTATTTGTTTTGCAGACTTAACGCTTTATAAAAAAAGTCTGCAATAAAACTCTTTTTATATTTAGCGGATGAAAAGAAAATGGATTTCTTTTTGTTATTCATTTTTTGGCCCTTTACTATTTGTGTTATTTTCTTAATTTCAGGCTTAAATATATAAAGTGTTCCAGTTGCAATAAATATATGAAAAAATACCAAAATTATCCTCTTTTTTATTGAATACTATTTCTTTAATATTGAATATGTTGTACAGCAAAAAATGTGCTAGCTATCAATATAATAATAGTTTAAGAGATCAAAAAATGTGAAAAAAAGCATTAAAAATGTGAAATTTTCAAAGTGCAAAAAATACGCTGAAATACACATATTCAGAATGGTCGCGAAATTGGTAATTTGAAGATTCATATGAAAAAGGTTCTTCAAGCAAACAGACACCTATATTTTTGACACAATTTTCAAATGCATACTATTTAAATGTATGTACCTTATTACAATTTAGGTATTAATTAATTATACTGTAGAACTACCAAACTACAGCGATCTCATATCTACATTCGCAGATCGGGAGATTGGGGGAAAATGTATGTTTGTTTGTTTGGGTTAACGGTCCATCGATATCTATAGTTTGAAAAAAAACTGGCCCTGTCAAGTAATATGGTGGGATCCCTAAGGAGTCTGGACAGGGTGTCCTCTGCTAGGGACAAGAACCAGAGATAAGTAGGGGTCAGATAACGCACAAAAGGAGAGCTAGTTAGACATGCAATATACTCAGACAACCAATCAATTGAGAACTTTTCGATAGTAGTGGATACCTATCAACTTCGATATATATTACCCAAGACATTGATGTGTTTTGAGGTGATCGAGATAAACGGATGAGTGGAATACAATTGTATTATGTTAGATGACGTAACACACACATATGCTGCACCTTTTAAATTTAGTTATATGTACAGTATGCCAAAAATTTTATTAAACTGCATCAAACAACTGTTTCGTCCTCCTAGGACTCTTCAGTGATGCATTTAGGTATATTTAGATTTTAAGGTAGCTTATTTTGAGGCACCAAAATGAGATATAAAGTGGACTTAAACAAAATTGAACAGTATTTTTGTCGAGTACGAAGGTGCGGGAGATGGAATAAATCACCTGTAACCGACCATGATCGTGATACATCAGTCAAAGCTGATATAGACATCAAACCTCGGCCTATATCTTGGTCGGTAAAATGTTACATAATGCCGATCTCTCTCACCTAAATGGTAACAAATTGTATAATCTACACCTGAAAAAAACTTACGATAGCCCTACTCCACGTGGTTTTCTCGGATGTGGTGGACATATAATAGCACTTTTCCGGAGATGTGATCCAGCCTGGGTTACAAACACGTGGGGCAGGCGTAGTCGTAGTAGCTATGAATAGCATAAATGCTGGTTATGTTAAGAATATTTATCCCACTAAACCGTGGTTCATTATTTATACAGTAATCCCTTTTTTTGGATTTTGATAAAGCTGTAATGTGGTATATGTTGTTTATGTTGTCAAGGTCGCTCAGTCAGGTTGAGCTACAATATTACAATGACAAAAACAAGGTTTGATCCCAGAACCAACCGTCGTGAAAGCGTTGAGATTCGAAATCAGAAAATACTGAAGTAAATATCAAATTTGGTCAGCACCTTTTGCAGGTAGGGCGTAAGGACTGTACCTGCTGCCCCCATTACATAATCGTAGAAGGCGCCTAAACTTTCATGAAGTCAGCTAGGACTACACGTTTTACATTGAAGTAACCGATTTTGTCTATTCCGGCATGAACATTTTGAAAACGCTGTCCAATCAACATATTCATAAATAATTTGATATCTTTTTTTTTCTAAAAAATATATGATTCACTTACCTCACTTTGTATTCGTATAGTCTTTTAAACAGACTGAAAGACTTTCTTTATTTCCTCGAAATTGGTGCAAACAACAAAACGTAGTCATTTAAGCTTTTGGCGAATGTGCATACGTCATGGTATATGCAACGAAACTACTAGACTTTCGTTAGTTTCTCACTTGTCGTATGTGCATTTACCCCACATGTTAGGTCGCAAATGTCTGTTTTCATACGCAAACTAAACACATTTCTGCTAGTAATATTCATTTCGTGGAATGCAGCGCAAAAGTAAATATATGTAGATTGGATTCACATATATAGGCATGATAAAATAGATATGGAATGTGGATTAACTAAATCCATAGACTGATATTCGATCGTAAAAAGGACATTTATGAATAGTTATTATAAATATTAAAATTTTACATTATTGCCTCACGTTAACGATATGCTAACATATAGTCTAGACAATTTGAGAGTATCATGACGTCATTTTGGCGCCATGTTGTCCTAGGTTACGTCAATGCTTTGCACGACGCCCCAAATAATAACTTTACGATAGTCATAAAGATGATCTTGTCTTTCGAAAAGGTTTTCAAGTAGGTTAACAAAAAAACCCTTTATAAAATAATAGAAAAAATGACATGATAAGTAACGTATCAGATTATATCTGCAATGTAACTATTGAACGTCTGCCATATTGTATTTATTGTCAATCTGAATCCAGATGTATTTATATTGACAATAAATCAATATGACAGTTATGTTAAATGGTTAAGATGCACGATTGGAATATTTCTTGTAATATTGCAAATTATGAAATTCAATATACAAAATTCATGTTACCTCTTAAGATTTGCTCCATCTTCGATTCGATCTGGTTTGCTGAATTGCTTATCATTTCTGCACAAACTCCCAGCAGGTTGTTTTTGTGACGTTCCAAACTGTCAGATATATATATATCCAACATTGGTCTGATATTTTCCATCATCTTTTGTTCCGTTAACTTATCTCGCCCATCCTGCTTTGCAATATATTGAGAGCAAGCAGACGCAAAAAAGAACCACAAAAGTTTCAACATTGTCTTTCACAGTTTTGACCCTTGAAAACCTGCTACTTAAATAGTTTAAAATGAACTGTCACACTCGAACATCAGAACAATTAACAAGGCAGACTTTTATAAACCCGTTTAAATGCTTGTTTTGCATATATATGCCGATGTTGTGTTAATGACGGACGGAACTTGACAATTAATTGTTGAATGTCTACTTAGCGACTCAAGTTCAAGTTCATTTATTACCGTGGGCCTTTCGGCTCATAAGTGGAATTAAGTAACAACATGCGAGTAATTTGGATAACATGCATCATACAACATACAATCTATCTACCCGATGTTATTATGAAAAACAGGCGACATGTTTGCATAATAAAGTTAATAATTACACTCTGGCTTTGTTGGCTACATATAAATATCTTGCTAATTTACGAATGTCGCTAATATTGTTAACACATTGTAGTTGAATCAGCTTGTACATTGACGGTTTGCGGCAGTAAAAAGGTTTTATATATTTTTTTTCTTAAAGCATGAATATTTTTGCACAATAGGATAAAATGATACTTATCATCAACATGTGATGACAGTGAGCACAACGTTTTTGTTCTCTTGGTAGTTTATGATATCTACCTGTCTCGACAGCTTATTTATGAGCAGGAATACGTAATTTAGTAAGACAAATTCGATATTTCACAGGTATAAACTTGGTCAAATAAAACTGCATAGTAAAATTATCAGCCAAATATTTATAAAGTACGCATTTTGACGAGGTTTCAAGTAAACCTCTAACTAAGATATTGCTAATGCTGAAATAAAATTCTTTGTTTTATCAGGAACAGTACGTTTTTACAATTATGAAAATGGTGTTACCATACATCACTAAAGCCAAGAAAAAAAGACAATGTTTAACATGGAGAGCCAAGTTGAAACAATTCCCAGTATTGTTGTGATATAAATAGGAGTAGGCAGTGTTTAAAATAAAATTGTTCAAGGTCATTATCTTGAACCAGTTCTTAATCATTCTATATTTTCTAACACATTCCAATGGATATCGCCGAAGTTCAAAATAAGCCATGGCATTGCAAGTAGATTGTTTTTGAAACTTTAAGAATATTTGTACAAAACATTAAATGTACTCCCTCAATGTCCATCGCCTTAGATGATCCCAAAACATCACGAGCGTAATTCTTTATGCTACAAACATATGTATCAAACAGATTCAATAGGGTTGTGCAATTAAAACTCATATTGGAACAACTGGAAAGGAGCGCAAACATAGCCTTCCGACCTCGGTCAGCTAATTGTTTTTGTAAATCGTTGAATTTATTATTAAATTTTAACTTAACTCCCAAATAGCCGAAAAAGTCTACAATTTCTACTGCTTTTCCCTTTCCATTACATGACGGGTTTTATTCTCTTTTATGTGAAATCCATTTCTAAATACTACTATTTCGTTTTTTCTGTATTTACAGTAAATTTCCACTTAATTGGATAGTCATACAGATCATCTAAAAGACTTTACAATCCTTCCACTGTTTTAGAAAAAAATAACAAGATCATCTGCATACATACGGAGAAATAAGGATAATTCCCCAAAGTCGTAAGCTGTAGCACGCTTCTCAATAAAAGAAGTTTCGAAGTCGGAAACAACAGGTAAAAACAAAATAGGTGATTAAATTCCCCCTTGCATTAAACCGACATTGTTTTCAAAGTAGTTAAAACGTTTACCGTTAAACGAAACGAATGATTTGGCCGATTTATAAAGCGACTTATTAACCTGTAAAATTTTACCTCGAATGCCAAGCCTAGACAACTTATATATATTAATAACGCCATAAACTTAATCTATCTACAAAGTCAAACGCTTTATTTAATTCTACAAAACAACAGTACAAACGTTTCTTATGCGATAACGTTTTGGTTTTAATTGAATGTATAGCATAAATAGCATCAATAGTGCTCAATCCAGGCCGAAAACCGAATTGGGAATCGGTTAAAATTTCGTATTTTGTGCAAAAATCGTATAGGCGTTTATTAAGAACAGAAGTGAACAGTTTACAAAGACAACTAATCAAATTAATTCCACGAAAATTATTTGGATCGGTACAAGCTCCTTTGTTATGAACAGGAATAATTATAGCTAATGCCCAATAAGTGGGGAAACAACCAGCAGCAAATATATTGTTAATCAACGTCGTCAACACTGGCATAAGCAAATCTTCGCAATATATCAAACTTTCATTAAGTATACCGTCAGGTCCGTGTGCTTTACCACACTTCAGGTTTTTAATAGCAGAGCGAATATCACTCAAAGTAATTGGGGCATCTAGCTCTTCCAATATAGTATCAGAATCAGTAGAATGTATGTCCTCGTCTGGGTCTGACTCAGGATCTAATTTCACAGCATACAGGTTTTTAAAGTGCTCATACAGTTGATTCCCATTTAACTGTGGTGATTTGACTTTCTTTTTATTAAAGTTGCGTAAAATGACTTGAGGTTATGCTTCCTCATATTCTTTAACATATCACCTTCCGTAATCATATAGTGCTTTTTAGCCTTAGATTCCACAATTTTGAACATCTTTTTCTTTCTCATCAGAACTACATGAGTATTGTGGCATGTATTATTATAAAAAGAATGCAACGCATCTAGGTTTTGTTAACGCAACGATTTAACACTATCGTCGAACCAGGGCAATAATTATTAATCAACTACACTCGGCCACAAAAAGTAAATTCACCGGAGAGATTCTAAGGATCTCGTCCATTCATGATTCTAAGACCCGAAGATTTACAAAGGTTTAATAATATGGTACCAAATTCATTCACACCTGGATCAGGATATTTTCTTACGGACAGCTGGCGTTCGTCGTCATTATCACTAAAATAATTCAAAATGGATTCTATGTGCGATCGTATTCTTTCATCTAAATTATCGAATGAAATCATTGGAATTACGAGTACGACTAATGAGGTCGCCAATTACAACATTACATTTTTTGATTAGGATATAAGTAAACAATACGACTAAGTCGTCAGCGCTATTGGTTAGACATTTGTCAACATTGACTGATATGATAGTATCAAACAAAATATTGACTACTTTAACAAACTTGACAAAACTATTACGGACCAACAGTACCATTGTGCGCCCTCCCCCATACTTAACCAACTTCATCCCATTATATTTCAATTCCTACTCAAGTTGAACTCGATGAAACTACCAACTGTAACCTGTTTCATTTGCCGATGAATTTGATCAGATTTACCTTGCCTGTGCATTTTTATGGAAGCTAAGCAAAAAATCAAATCTAATTAACCATAGTCAACCAATCAGAAAATATTAACAGTTCATTGTTGCTAGCTTATTGACGAGTACATGTAGGCGTATCGTACTGTCGTAGGAATTCACCCTGTAGCTAGGGCCTACCCATTCCGCCGCTTTTGTTATTGACAAGGAATATCGTCTTGTCACGCCATATCGAATTATTTCGTCCTTCGAGACACATCTTGTTTTCCGTCTAATTCGACATTCAATAACATCAGCTTCATATTTCAACATATGTAGGCCTAGACCTAGGTAGACACTCGAAATGAAGCGGCTCTCCACTTCAGGCCGAGAAAAACAATGGCTGCCGTGGACTCGCAGCTGAGCCTGCTCACGGCGTCTAATCATCAGTCTTCCGCGATGACACGTCAGAATATTTGATATCTTATGAATTATTCAAGAAAATATTAGATGTGGCAATTATAAACCAGGTTCACGTTTTGTTTCTACAACAAATAAATAAGTTACAACTTAACCTCTTCATCCCCGGAGGAACCTAAGGCCTCAACAAGCTGCGTCCATTTTCTTCCGTCATTGGCCATGTGTTGGGCTTGACTCCAAGTGTAACCCAACTCTTCCGGTTCTGATGTTTTAGTTCTACTCCATGTGGTAGAACGTAAAAGTAGTGGTCTTCCTGGCTCTCTCGTTCCTGGTGGTGTCCAGTATAGTTCTGTCTTTGGTAACCGATGTTGTGGCATTCGCAGTACATGTCCAAGCTATCTGAGACGTCGTTTTTTAGTTGTAATGCTCTTCCTTATACTTGTTTCTAAGAGGTCTTTGTTGGTAATTTTGTTTGGGCCAGTGTATTTTGTTGATCTTTCTGAAGGTCGGTTTTCAAGACACGCCAACATTCTGAGCCAAAAAAACAGTAATGAAGACTTACTAGTGTCGTGAACAGCTTACAACTGTCGATTAATAGCGTGTGTAAGTTTTTAAGAGAGAACGAATTTCTGTGAACAATCTCAAACATTTTGTTTTGGTTATCTGACATGAAATACAATCACAGATTCTGACAGACGGGCAGATGATCACATTTCGCACAATCATCAAATGGATGTATGAGGAATTCAGGAATTGATGCTTTCAGAAATGGCAATTTTCTGCCAGATCACGTATTTTTAAGCTGTCTGCGATACGATACTGGCATTTCCCATTTGCATGTTAACAGTTGGTTTACGTGTGTAATACACCTGTTCATAATTGCACCCACCGTTAACGATACACCGTTGTAAACATTGTATTTGTTCGCATGGCACGAAAACACGCGTGCCTCATTCTCTTTATTAGTAAATGAAGTGATAAGAGTGTTCAAGTCTCATTACGGCGGAGTGTAAATGTAAATATTTGTGTAGAAGTGCCAGATAAAGTATATGTTCATGTACTTGTAGAAGTGTAGATCTCAATTTTAAAGTGCTGTCTGACTGAAATACCATGAGGACAGAACCAGACACAGCATTCCGCCCGGTCTCTTTGTACTGACAACGAATAAATAAGATTTTACAATTTCTCTTCATGATAAACGTTTTGCAGGGGGAATAAAACACGAGTTAAAAATGAACAAACTCTTGAATGCCATGTATTGGTTATGAGATGTTTTAATCAAAGATTTTTATCACGAATAATACGCATTAAAATATGATACATTGTAAAAGTGCTATATTTCTTAAACAAGTTTACATTTCGTTTTTTAAATTTTCACGACAGCAGACAACTAGCGAACAAGCTCGCAGATATAGAAAAGGTTAAATCCGGTACAGACACAATCCAACATATCGAGGTCATCTGACTTCCGAGTACATCCGCAGTTCTGGGATCCCCCGTCAGGTTCTCCGCTACCCCATGATCTCACCGACGTATCCACAATCTTATCATTGCTGGGGAAAACCCAGTTTCCGTTTTTCTTTTGCCGTCCCGTATATATTATGTCCGTATTGGCTGAAAGTATAAAGAATGAACTATGTCATACACAAGCAGAAGTTAGCATGGATCTTAAAAGTCAAATTCCATCATCATCATCATCATCATCATCCTCATCATCATCATCATCATAATGAAACTGTTGTTTCGAAAAGAACATGTTATTTTGCAATACAAATATACTTTGTAATTTGAATCACAAGACAGATTGTCGTAGAATAAAACCTTGATTTGACAGGTAGTTCTGATTACAATACAATCACAAACCAAATATCGGTGCAGCATTGAAAACGATAGCAAGAAGATGAAGTCATTTAGAAGCATCTTATACCCGGAAACTTAAAGATAGAAATCGTTGAAACTTGCCATGTAAGCTCTACATATACGTAATTCGGTTCAATGGATATTTTGGATTATGACAGAACACACGATGGATGCATTAACATATATTTCTTTAATTGACAGTGCACCACATTCCCATTTTGTGAGCATGCTTGTTCGTCACTAGCACTCATATTAAAATGTATTGTATTCTTTACACATGTAAAAGCGTACTGCTATTTTCAACAAACATTTAAAACATAGTGTATTTTTACCCACAATTTAATTGCACAAGTGAATCTGATTGATAGTATAAATCATGGGATGCATGGTGTTAAATACATGTAACTAATGTTAATAAGTGTTACTCACACACACGACTAGGAAGGTTTCTTTTAATGAACGAAGCTTCCTCGTCTGTTTGGATCTCAACCAGGTTGGTTCCCTTTGCAGTGCATCGGTCCTTAGGGGATAATACATGTTTCATTAAAATTAACATAATATACTCGTCACGCTTTTAGGTTTCAGTTGTAGTTTGCTGGATGTCAAAAGTTTCCCTCATTTAACTTATTTTCTCAGATACATTTTCTGATAGGGGAACCAGGCATGATAGAAATAGTAAACATAATGTCAGTGTTACTCGTTTTTGTGCTATGATCAATCAAAGTTATCAAAATGACATAATAAGTGGTTTATGTAGCTTTGTTCAATTCCAGGACATCTTCCAACAATATCTTTGAATTTGTATTCCAAAATGTATGAATGTTTGCAAAAATGAAAACAATGGTATTTTCTTTTCAGTCATGGAAATACATTTTCTCAACTTAATATTTTAACTCGGGAAAGCAATTTTAACTTTCACATAGACATTATTTTGTAATGAGAAAATCTACATTTTTTCACTATTTTTTTTTGTTTTGCAGATTTAACGCTTTATAAAACAAGTTTGCAATAACACTCTTTTAATATTTAGCGGATGAAAAGAAAATGATTTATCTTTAAAACTGTCATACAAAGGGGGAGGGGGGGGGGGGGTATGTTGTTCATTTTTCGGTCCTTTACTGTTTGTGTTATTTATCTCAATGGTAGGCTCAAATATAAAAAGTGTTCCAGTTACACTAATACTATGAAAAAATACCACTTTATTGCAAAATATTTTTATAATATTGAACATGTTGTACAGCAAAAATATATGCTAGCTATGAATAAAATATTCGACCTAGCATCAAAAATGTGAAATTTCGGCCTTTCGCAAAGTGCAAAAAATACACTGCAATACACATTTTCAGAATGGCCGCCGTTTTGGTATTTTTTAAGATTCATATCATACCTATATTTTTGACACAATTTTGAGATGCAGATATATTTAGATGTATTCACCTTTTAAAATGAAGACATTATAATTTATATATTAATTCATCATACTGTAGAACTACCAAATTACAACGATCTTATATCCACAATCGCAAAATCTGGGGGGGGGGGGGGTGGGTGATATTCGTTTTTTGTTTGTTTGGGTTAACGGTCCATCGATATCTATAGTTTGAAAAAAAAAAGTTCCTGTCAAGTAATATAGTGAGATCCCTAGGGAGTCTGGACAGGGTGTCCTCTGCCAGGGACGAGAACCAGAGACAAGTAGGGATCAGATAACACACAATAAGAGAGCGAGTTAGACATGTAATATTCTCAATCATGTTGAGAACTTTCGATAGTAGTGGATACCTTTAAACTTCGATATATATTACCCAAAACATTGATGTATTTTGAGGTGATCGAGATACACGGAGGAGTGGAATACAATTGTATTATGTTAGATGACGTAACACATATATATGCTGCACTTTTTAAATCTAGTAATATAATTTTATACAGTATGCCGAAAAAAATAAATTAAACGGAATCAAACAGCTGTTTCGTCCTCCTAGGACTCTTCAGTGATGCATTTATGTATATTTAGATTTTAAGGTAGCTTATTTTGTGGGCCCCAAATGTGGTATAAAGTGAGCTTAAACAAAATTGAATAGTATATTTGTCGAGTACAGAGGTGGGGGAAATGAAATAAATCACCTGTAACCGACCATGATCGTGATACATCAGTCACAGCTGATATAGACATCAAACCTCGGCCTATATCTTGGTCGGTAAAATGTTACATAATCCCGATCTCTCTCCCTAAATGGTAACAAATTGTATAATCTACACAAAAAAACTTACGATAGCCCTACTCCACGTGGTTTTCTCGGATGTGGTGGACACATAATAACACTTTTCCGGAGATGTGATCCAGCCTGGGTCGCAGAAACGTGGGGCAGGCGTAGTCGTAGTAGCTATAAATAGAATAAATGCTGGTTATGTTAAGAATGTATATCCCACTAAACTGTGGTTCATTATTTATAAAGTAATCTCCTTTTATTTTTATTCTTTTTATACAGCTGTAATGTGGTAGATATTCTTTATGTTGTCAAGGTCGCTCAGGCAGATTGAGCTACAATATTACAATGTTAAAACAAGGTTTGATTCTAGAACCAAATGTCGCGAAAGCGTTGAGAAACGAAATCAGAAAATACTGAAGCAACTATCAAATTCTTATTTTTGTCAGCACTTCGTGCAGGTAGGGCGTAAGAATTGTACCTGCTGTCCCCATTGCATGATCGTAGAAGGCGCCTAAACCAGGGATCTTATCTTTTCCGTTCACCGTAACCAACTGTCTCCTTCCTAATATCTCCCTTAACAAAACCTCACTGTTGGCCTTTCCCTGTGGGAAGGCTATGGGTTCTGTCCCCAGGCCGAGACATACCAGTTTCTAACAATGGTAGTTACTACTCCCTACTTGACGTTCAGCATTATGCGAGTGGAACGACTGGTTCGCCCGTTGTCAGTATAATGTGACTGGGTGGGATCCAGACTTTTGCAAGAATGCTTACACGAACATACCGCGGCCTCCCAAATACACACGCTCTCAACACAATCACCAACATCGCATACACCGGGAGGCCGTCCTTAGATGGCCCTGGCTGTTTATAGGACGTAAAAACACACCCCCCCCCCCCAACAACCAAAGCACTTCGTGCTGGTAGAAAAATGGTATCACAGAGCATTTCTCAAATGTGGACATCTCAAATCTAAAAAAAAAATCTCAACCGTGTGATTACGTCCTGATAACAGATTTTGTTACTTGACCCACATTTCTAGCAAAGTATTGATTAATTTCAAATGTATAATCACCTGAGTGTGCTCGTTAGTGTGATTACTTGTCGTGATTAGCAATGATGACTGGGGTTTTATTTTGAGGACTTTAGGTTTACTTGGATGTGACGGCTGGTGTCGTCGATGACGTAGACGACTCCATGCCAATATTTCCTTTTTTCATATTTTGCAACTTGTTTTATCGGTTTTGAGTTCAGACTATGATTTTGATAACGCATCGGTATTCTCTATATTTTTAGCATTAAGTCAGCTAGGATTACACGTTTTACATTGTAGTTATCGATTTTGTCTATACCGGAATGAACAGTTTGAAAACGCCGTACAATCAACATATTCATAAATAATCTTTTTTTTTCTTAAACATATTATTCATTTACTACACTTTGTATTTGTAAAGTCTTTACAACAGACTAAAAGACTTTCTTTATTTCCTCGAAATCGGGGCAAAAAACTAACCGTAGTCATTTAAGCTTTTGGCGAATGTGCATACTCCATGGTACATGGAATGAAACTACTAGACTGTCGTTAGTTTCGTACTTGTCATATGTACTACCACATGTTAGGTCGCGAATGTCTGCCTTCATACGAAAACTAAACACATTTCTGCTGGTAATATTCATTTGGTGGAATGCAGCACAAATGTAAATATATGTAGATTGAATTCACATATATAGACATGATGAAATAGATATGGAATGTGATGTCATTTGGGCGACATGTTGTCCTAGGTTACGACAATGCTTTGCACGACGCCTCAAATAATAACTTTACGATAGTCATAAAGATGATCTTGGTTTTCGAAAAGGTATTCAAGTAGGTTAACAAAAATACCCTTTATAAAATAATAGAAAAAGTGACATGATAAGTAACGTATCAGATTATATCTGCAATGTAACTATTGAACGTCTGCCATATTGTATTTATTGTCAATCTGAATCCAGATGTATTCATATTGACAATAAATACAATCTGACATATGTTAAATGGTTAACAGGCACGATTTTAATATTTCTTATAGTTTTTGCAAATTATGAAAGTCAATATACAAAATTCATGTTACCTCTTAAGATTTGCTCCATCTTCGATTCGATCTGATTTGCTGAATTGCTTATCATTTCTGCACAAACTCCCAGCAGGTTGTTTTTGTGACGTTCCAAGCTGTCAGATATATATATATCCAACATTGGTCTCATCTTTTCCATCATCCTTTGTTCCGCTAACTTATCTCTCCCATCATTCTTTGCAATATATTGAGAGAAAGCTGACACAAAAAAGAACCACAAAAGTTTCCACATTTTCTTTCACAGTTTTGTCGCTTAAAACCCTGCTACTTAAACAGTTTAAAATGAACTGTCACACTCGAACATCAGAACAATTAACAAGCCAGACTTTTATAAACCTGTTTAAATGCTTGTTTTGCATATATATACCGATGTTGTGTTAATGACGGACGGAACTTAACATTTAATTGTTGAATGTCTACTTAGCGACTCAAACATAAGTGATCTCGTCCCATTATGCTCCTTCCCTCATACTTGACCAACTTCATCCCATTACATATACAGCATACTACAACATAATCAGAAACCGCTGTTTAGCTATGATCAAAAGTTTCTTTTAGTGCGTGTCTGATAATTGTTTTCTCTCGAAATAGTCCTAAGTATCTTCATTGATGCTAGGGGCAAGAAGTTGTGAATCAAAAATTTATTTCAATGTCTTGGTTTTCATCTGTGCTGATTGAAGTGGTATATTACGCCGGTATAAAACACATTTCTTATATAATGTTTATACTGTCAAGATTCCATATATCGTAAACGCCACTTAAACGTTCAGGGTATTAAGAAAAAATTATCAAAACAAATTTAATTGCAAGATAACGAGGCGGAAATGTACATAAGATAACAAATTTATAATTGACAATGTTATTGTTATGAAATATTTGCATTACATTTTAGCAGTAAAATATCGAAAACTCTTTATATCATACTTAAAATTATCATGTTTTTTCGATTGACACATATTTGTTTTGCTGATTTGACCAATCAAAATACAGTTTACAAACTAGCACGGGAAAAACTTGCTGTCGATCTGGTCAAAGTTGTTAAGTTTATCGACATGAATGCCTCATTTTATTGCCAAGAATTATCATATCTGTTACCTATCATTGGGGAATTTTCTCTTGGAGAACACGGCGTTTAAATCCACAATTACATTTCACTTTAATGATCTGGTGTACTATGCCGGTAATCAATTCTATCTGTTTGATCGGAGGAATCTTGAACCAAACGAAACAACGTCTTCAGGTCACAAGTTAGGCGAAGCGATTTACAGTAAGTGTTTATAAGAGGATTATGGTCATCTTTGACAATGGTAGTGATTAAGTATAACTCACATAGGTAGTAGGCCTACTTATTTTTATCATCTAGATAAGTTGCGACAAAAACCACTTCACATTTTTCTCGCTACCCTTCATTTTAGATTTGGTGGTTATCAACAATGCGTAGTGATCTGATTTAATGAAAGAATTGCTTTAAAAATATGTTACATTATTACAGTTATATGACATACCTATTTGAGATATGAAGTCAAATACATCATTCATTAAAATAAGTTAGTGACGAGGTTTCACATTTTATTGAAGTGTTTACAGAGGGGACTATATTTTATCAAATCGGGTTGGTTAGACTAACTAGTGTAAAAGGTAATAACACCAAGAATTGCCAACATGATGTGTCGTTTTGCGTCCCAGGGTAGAGATTTTTTATCACATACCTGACCCGTTCAGTCATGTCATACGGCCATGTCATAAAATGGTATTACACATGTGTAATAACGCTATTGTGACGTCATAAACAAATGACGTCTTTATGAAGTTATATGATTGTCTCGGTGATGAACATCGTACTGTCACAGAAGAGATTTTCCTTTCTTATAGAGAATTAATTGGAGAGTTTTTGTGTATTTTCTCATAAATATAAGTTATGTGATAAATAAAATCGTACACTCGTGTCAATGTAATATGGAATTTCTTAAACTCGTTAAATAATTTAATATGTCACTCGCCTAAAGGCTGGTGACATATTATGTTATCTAACTCGTTTAATAAATTCCATATTACATCAACACTCGTGTAAGATCCTCTATATCTAACAGTATCTCTAGTAATATGAAACATATTTCGTATGACTGAAGATACAGTTGTTAGAAATTTTCTATATACAAAGATGTTTTTAAAAGTAATGTAGACAATAGTACTCGTACATGTATAAATGTACTTAATGGCTTAGAACGGGTCTTTTTAAAGATTTATATCCCGGTTGAATACTTCACAGAACCTTATCAATGATAATGAGGATCATCGGAACATATTCACATCGTTACTCTTTGTGCCTGCGGTTAGGATTAAGGACAAACTCCGGAAATGTTAAGACCACACAGGGTATTTGTCTTTGTCGAGGGGACTTCCCTTGCGCCGAACATGTTCTTCTGTCATTGTTGTAAAAAGGGTTTTTTTCTGTCCATTTCCAGTTTCTATTGACCATGAATTTCCTTGAAGTTTCTTGTATCTTGTGTCTTACAGGAACTTCTGTTCCAAATTTGTACCAGCTGGTAGAGAACTAGGAAAAATTGGAGCCAGAAAGTTGTCAGAATTTTTTATTGTCCCAAGTTCTTTATCTCCACTTGCTGAAAAGTCATCACAAACGCATACACATTCCGGCAACTCATGTTTTGATTGGAACATTCTGCCATGTCTATTAATTAGTGCCATTGCATATATATCATTTTCTGTAGCTGCACTTATAAACCATAATATACAACAGCTGTATGAACTTAGCTCAATATATGACATACGACATTCGACATTCAAATTTTCTGTTTTAACTGACCAATGAAATAACTCGAGCGGCACATACCAAATTTTAATTTTGAATGTCGTTTGTTGCACCGATCGACATTCAAAAGTTATCTCGTTGGTCAGTAATCTTAATGTGTTTGTCGTTTGTTGAGCCGCTCGACATTCAAAGGTTATCTCGTTGGTCAGTAATCTGAATGTCGTATGTCGTATGTTGAGCCGCTGAAAATCCAAATTCATATGATATTTTTTGTCTTTCATCTGTTGTCCCAAGGACCACCAAAGCAGCCGTGAGATTTTTAACTCTAGATCTTTAACAGCCAAACATCGTTTACAAAAATCATATCACAAAGACATGGGTTTTGGCGTAAACGGCTCACACACAAAATTATTAACACATTTTTTAGTTGTTTTTTTTTAAGGAATTCTCTTTCCGTTTTTTTTTTTAAATTTTCTTTGATCTTTTATAATCAAAATGAAAAAGAAAATTAGAAGAGGAGTGAGATAAATATTTTATGTTTATTTTTGAGTGAAAAATATCACTTGTTTTTACTTGACCAATCAAAACACTGCTTACAAACGACAATGGGACAAATTAGGAGCTGGTTTTTCTAAAAAAATGTAATAAAAAGAAGAAAAAAAATCATTCGTATGGCTAATATTTTGATATATTTCACTCGTGCTGCGCAAAATATCAAATTGTTTGCCTCATTCGTGAAATAAATTTTATAATACTGAGGACACTGTTAGATATCCTCTACTTTTTACATGTGGACAAAAGCAAGCGACTAGCGAACAATCTCGCAGATATAGAAGATGTTATATCCGGTACAGACGCAATCATGCATCAGGAGATCATCAGACTTCCTAGTACATCCGCAGGTCTGGGATTCCCCGTCAGGTTCCCCGATACTCCATGATCTCACCGACGTATCGACCATCTTATCATTGCTGACGAAAACCCAGTTGTTATTGTCATTCCTCCTACGTCCTGTATATATGATTTCAGTGTAACCTGGAAGTGTAAAGAACGGAATTTGTCATACATAAGCAGCATAGATGGATGCATACATTGATTTTGAGTATGCTCATATTTGAGTATGCTCATTAGTGTGTTTACTTGTTGTGATTGACAATGATACTCGGTTCTCATTTTGAGAACTTGACGTTTACTTGGATGTGACAAAGATTTACATGGCGGGTGTCGTCGATGAAACAGAAGACGCTTACTCTTCCGGAACACCTAGTCTTATTCTCTTGTACTTTTGCAAGGATCTCCATGTGAATCTTTCCAGTGTTCATATTTTACCCGTGGTTTAATCGATGTTGAGGGTTAGGGTTAGGGTTATGTTAACGCTTCGGTATTCTCTTATTTATTTTAAATGTCAATATTTTATCATCATCCTCATCATCATGAATCGTTTAATGAATGGAATATTTTTCATTTCTTTTTCTATAAAAAAGTACCCTTATAATTTTAAATCATAAGATAGATAGTGGTATAGTGAGTCCTAGTTTGACTGGTACTTATTGTTATCAAGTATGCACAAAACAAAATGCCGATGTAGCCTTAGAAACGAAGTCACTTAGAAAACTCTCATAACCGGAACATATTTTTGTTTGTGATCGAGGTTTTTACTTGCCTTGTTAGCTTTAATTTTACGTAATTCGGGTAATTCTGTATTCTAGATCGACGGATCCATTAACAACAATTTGTATAGGTAAGAGTGAGCCACATTTGCATTTGGTACACATTGTTGAACATGTACATGTATGCTTGTTACCAGCACTGGATACACACAGTAGTTTTATTACTCAATATGAAAAAACGTACTGTAATTTTCACAAAACTTGTAAAACATATTGCAATTTTTACCAAACATGTCAATTCTGATTTCACAAGTGAATCTGTTTGATGTTATAAATCGTAGGATGCATGATGTTAAATAACCAACGATATTTAGTGTTACTAACCAACACGATGCGGCAGCTTTCTCCTTATGAACGAAGCTTCCTCGTCCGTTTGGATCTCAACCAGGTTGGCTCCCTTTGCAGTGCATCGGTCCTGAGGGGAAAATAAATGATGTATCAATAATATGATATACTTTTCACACTTTCAGCTTTCATGTCAAAATGTCATTTCAAACAGCTAAGTAAATCATCTATTTATGTATTAAGCTTGTGATTCTTTGTAAACTTATCAAATACAGTATCAAACACATACACGTGTCTGTAAAGTGAAGTAGGTATTATTTACAGTATTACATGTAGTTAAGTTCATTATACTGAAATACTAGCAAACCTGCAACTGTCGTATTTCTACAATCGCAAATCGGGAGGAAAAGGGAAAATCAATCAGTTTTTAAATCATTATATGAAATTATATAATTAAGAAATATACTACTTTTGCTGCAAAAAAGAATCATTCTAATTCAATTTGAGACAGCATGATACTTCATTTATTGGTTATCTTTCTCCTTTGTTCCCATTAACTATTGGTATGTAAATCGACTATCCTATCTGCCAGAGGGATATAGCAAAACAAATACTGCTTTTGTTGTAAACACCTTAAATTGCACCTCAATCAAAGATATCGCATATTACATAGACATCAGTACTGAGTTTTCGTTCTTGTCCGATATGACTGGAAATCTCTCGTAACAAATATTGATTTGTTCAAAATGCAATACTCTAATCTAAACACCAACGGCTTGCAATCGATAATCTGTATGGTAGAGATTCCGTTTTGTTGTGAAATGTAATGAACGACGTTCTTAGATAACTAATGTTGCAAGTGGGATATAATGTACACTTTGAAGGTTGCATTCATTACACGGACGTATAAAACAAAATTAGAGAATACTGAAGCGTCAACAAAACCATAATCCGAACTCAAACGAGGGGTAAAATATAAAAACAGGAACGATTTACATCCTTGTTAAAGTATAAGATAATAATATGACCAGGTGTTCCGGAATAGTATGCGGCCTTCTGCTTCATCGGCAACACCCGTCATGTAAAGCTTCGTCATCCAAGCCTCAAAGTGAGAACCGAGTCATTATTCTAAATCACAACAAGTAAACACACTAATAAACATACTCAAAAACGTGCATCTTCGTGTCACACAAAAATACTAAATATTTCTCAATGAGATAGAGATGGCCACCATAAAAATTGCTGATATTTCTGATCAACCTGCATCTCTCGAATCTCAGTGAAGAAATTTGTAAAATGTAAATAAAAAAAGTGTGGTTGCTATATTTGGAGGCCACAGCCGGGATATAAGTTGGTTTAAGCAGAATTGAATAGTATTTTTTATCGAACACAGAGGTACGAGAAATGCAATGAGTCACCTGTAACCGACTATGATCGGGGTATATTAGTCCCAGATTATGTAACATCCAAACTTCGGCTTACACCTTGATTAGAATAATGTTACGGTATCCCAACCTCTCTCACAGTTACAGCGAACACATTGGAAATTTACATTGGAAACTAACTTACGATAGCCCTACTCCACGTGGTTTTCTCGGATGTGGTGGACACATAATAACACTTTTCCGGAGATGAGATCCAGCCTGGGTCGCAGACACGTGGGGCAGGCGAAGTCGTAGTAGCTGTAAACAGGGATATAATGAGTATATTATGGATACATATATTTTGGATATAACTATACTTGTATCAAGACTGGTACTGGAAGACATGATACAAGTAGCTCAGACTTTTTGAGCTGCATAATTATATATTTGTTTTCTTATTTCTTCCATGCTTAAAACACCATACAACGAAAAAGTGATGAAGTCACACGCCGTTCTTTTTGGCATGGTATTTGGTATTAAAACGTCGCTTTGAGTATAGTTGCTTGGAGATAAACTTACTGCACAATGTCGTCTTTCGTGCAAATCATTTTACGTTCATTATGAACTTTAAATGTGTAAAATATCTTTAAAATGAAATCATAAAGAATATATATTTTTTATTCATTTATCTTATTCTTTTTTGTGTGTGTGTGTTGAAGTATACGGTACATAAGGTATAACCCGCATCTCTTAATATAAACTTTCATTTCAACAGTATATATACAACATTATAGACAGAGAATATGCAGGAATAGGATCCGGAAACAAGTTTTAAAAAAACTTATATTAATCCGTTTCCATCTCTTAGATACAAGGGTAGAACGATAAACGTCCTTAAAGACCCTGGCCGTTAATAGGACGTAAAACAAAATAAACAAAACAAAACCAAACGGAACGAAAACCCCTCTTAATGAAACGGTTCTCGTGCTAAATCATTAGATTTCCCTCTTTTCAAGTTGACAGGAATGTTTTGTTTTACTGGGAAAGTATGCAGGGACTTCCTGGATATAGGTTTCAATATCTACAATAAACGTTTTGATCGTTTGATTTGATATAAGCAACTTACAAGACTTACTTATTCTGTATCTTTGAGTGATATGAAGATGGGCGTTTTTGAGTATGCTCATTAGTTTGTTTACTTGTTGTGATTGACAATGAAACTCGGTTCTCATTTTGGGAACTTGATGTTCACTTGGATGTGACAAAGATTTACATGGCGGGCTCGTCGATGAAGCAGAAGACGCTTACTCTTCTTGAACACCTGGTCTTATTCTCTTGTACTTTTGCAAGGGTTTCCATATTAATCTTTCCTTTTTTCATATTTTGCCACTGGTTTAATCGATTTTGAGTTTGGACTATGATTCTATTAACGCTTCTGTATTCTCTTATTTATTATTCTAGAACAGAATCCATCCCTAAGCACGAGGCCTGTTTCTTGGGTTTTCTTTTACATTTAACATCACTTTATTACAGAATTAAAGTTAAAATATAATCTAAAGTTGTTGGGTTTGTAGCTTTTCAATAAAATCCTGCATGAAGTTCTATTCAGGAATGATCTTTCATAACAATAGCCATGCTAGCGAAGAAATGGTAAGCTGTGTATAGGTTCGGTAATTTGGTACACAAAGCTTTAAAACATACAGGTATTCAAAAACAATATATGATAACAATAAATATATATAATAAATTTGTTTGGTACATTGCATCAGACAATATACCATCCTCGATATTCAGGGTTACGCCCACCTTTGCTCTCTACACACCTGGGATATATCATAAAAAAAGAAGACACAGAGATTGTAGTTTAATTGGTCTCAGGTGAAATAAACCTGACAAATCGCTAAGCTGATATTTGTCTAATGGATATTTCAAAGGAGCAATGCCTGACATCAAAACCTGTCAATTTTACCGCTATGTGACTGCGAGATTCTTTTGATGTACTCAAATTATCAAACTACACGTGTAGTCGTCTTGCCTTACAAACAGGTCCGCGCACACGCACAGAGAGCCTTCAATTTTGCTTTGAAGTTTTCTAGGGGTAAGAGAGCGGCGTAGGTGAGTGTTACTCTCATATGATATAGCTTTATTTATTTTACAACAATTATTAAACAAGTTATCCAACTTATATTAAATACTCTTGATGGCTCGGAAGTTATCGCACGAGGGTATTACTGTGGGAGAAAACCGGACTACCCGGAGTAAAACCCACGTGGTCGGGCAGATGACCCACATACCTTTTTCACGTCCGGTCGGGGAATCGAACCCCGGCCGCCTTGGTGAAAGGCAATTCACCACCCGACCACCCCTTACCCGTTGATATCGAGTATTGCCAAATAAGGAATTAAAAAAATATATTCCAATAATCATTTTGACTACTGTTCCTCTAACTATTGTCAGCAGTATGCCACTTTTCTTTCCGTCGTTTTGTAAATCCTTAAAAATGTTAAGCATTATATAAGCATGCCTTAAAGTTGACATTCATGCTTATGGTGTATGCCAATTTAAAAGAATATAGCTTCGCTCATCGACAATTGACTTACATCAACAATTGTTCAGCATTTAGTTAAAATAATTGTTTTTGAACTTTTGAATAAACGCTTTGATTCCGTAACATTATATATAATTTTTTTTCGAAAAAGTGGTCCTCTTTTGGGAAAGTGCTAACAATAATACAAAACGTGGTATATCATGTTTCTTGGACGCACATACTAGCGGAGCACAGTTTGGGGGGGGGGGCATAGCAACCCGCCATTTAGATTAGCGAGTTAGATTATCATTATAAATAGTCATTGGGAAACCCTTGTAAGTTATTGTAAAACCGGTTGTTATTAGTTTTAACATAATTTATTGACATAAAATGACAAATGGATTGATCAATACGTTTTGCCAACTTTAAATGACTTCTCCCATGACATATTCTAAATATACAGGAATTTTTTTGGTATCGTTTTTTTTTTTTGTCAAGAAAAACGTCATGTTTACATGTTTGTGCCAACTTTGATTAAATATGTGTTTTTTGGATCTCGTTATAAAGATTCAGATACATTTTGGTGTTTAATTGAAAAAGAAAACTAATCTTCACATTTGCAAACCCAGACACTGACAAATGTGCTTTAATTAAGCACAAGTTTAAACCCATGTAAACAACTCTGGTTTTCGATTTTAATTTTTATTCTTGTGTGTGATTAAATAAAGCTGGGACAGGACGAACATATATAGTATTGTTTTGTGGTTTCAGCTTGTTTGTAAGAGATTGGTGTTTTCCCCGAGTATCCCTATCACGTTATATGTAGAATTATCAAGTCACTGTCATAAACAGTATACCCATTTATTTTCCTAAAACATTCATGCATCGAAAGATTCTTTTTGAAGTGTTTTTCTACACTTCATGATTTGTTTTTGATTTTTTTGTTTTGTTTTTGGTATATTTTTTTTTTAATTTGTAGTCGTTCATATTAAAACGAAAATGCGATGACCTTCTTTAGCATGAAATCGTGCTCTGTAGAACTATAAGCAAATATCAAATTCTAATAAGATGTTTATCTTAAAAGGTGTCTGACTATAGACTTGCTGGCTATCCCTTTATTTTTGTGAGCTGTTTATTTTGTAATGCTGGTGTTGGAAGGTCTTATCTTTAAAATTACAATCCGCATGTTCAATTATTGTTTTCCAAAACAATAATGTAAAACGATTTTTTTTCTCTCACGAATATGAAATTTCTTTGAGCATACAATTTCACAAACAAAGTATAAACGCAGAAACAAACTCCTATTCTTTTAACTAATGCATAATATAAGTTATATACAGAAAGTTACTCGTCTTGTTCACTCACGATTATCACGTATAATTGTTCGTAATTGATGGTAATGTATTGATGTCATGAAGGTGATGATGGTTATGTATTGTTGATGATTAGGATGTGTGTTTTGAATTGTACATTTAAATAACATCTATGAAAATTGATACATATATATTTATATAAATAACTCATATGTCAAATGTCCTTCAATAACATTACAAAAATTATA
Source organism: Mimachlamys varia (assembly GCA_947623455.1). Lineage (NCBI taxonomy): Eukaryota > Metazoa > Mollusca > Bivalvia > Pectinida > Pectinidae > Mimachlamys > Mimachlamys varia. Next base: position 36,054,123 of record OX392540.1, read on the forward strand.
AATCTCACACGATATCAATAATTGTTCCATCGTGGGGTCAGACTGACCAATCGGTACAAGTGTCAATTACAAAAAATAGTCACATGTACGTCACGATAACAATAACTACTTAATATTCCATTCGCCTTTTGACTGTGACGTCACAGTAATAATGAGCTACTTTAACCCTGTAATGTGAACTCATAAATACCTCCGTATTTCAATATCTTTTCGTTGCTTGATTGTGACGTAACAATATCCCATGTTACCATACACGTTCTTTGTATACTTACAACAATCCTTTACTAGATCTACATAACAACACAATTTTCTGTCAGACAGACATCCCCATATTACCCGACATCACAACGCATTGATTAAAATGCCTCATTTGGTGTAACATAACAAGTTTCACTGGTACAAATGTTATTTGTTAAAGTTTATAATACATTTACCGATTCCAGTACTTCTTAATCACAGTTATCACTATTTATACATATTATCTTATTTCGCCTGTCATCTGGACCCGTATTCATGAATCTGTTCTCATGCTAAAGCATAAAATATGTGCTTAAGTCCAATTTCTTGTTCTGGATATAGACTTATTACAAAATTATATTTTGCCAAAGATTTGGAATTAATTTGAAGGTTGTGAAAGCAAAATATTGTTTTCAATGTTTCCGTTTTACTTTTGAGCGTTTTGCATAATTAAAGTGAATTACTAGAAATCTGATTAGAGCACAAACTCCATGTTCGAGTACGAGAACGGTTACATGAATATTGGTCCAGATGTCGATTCAGGCAGTCAATCATAAGGCGGGGGGAAATACATTTTTAAAATATGTGTGACTTCTTTGTGTTAACTTTACAATATCAATCAAAATTATGTTCTCGATTTCCAGTTCAAGCACAACCAAATTGTTTGATAATATTTATCTTACCATCTGTATCGTCACCTTCACCGACTAACTCACGCAGATCGGCCTGTTCATTCCTCAATTTGCGAATTTCATTTTCAAACCCGGATAGGATTTTTGAAAATCCGTTGAGTTTGTCCGATACTGATCGTTTAAATCCGTCAATGTCCGTTGCGTTACATTCACACTGGTCCGGGTCGGTGAACCGTTCGATAGCTCCAACTTTCCTTTGCAGTTGATGTAGCTTCTCGCTTAGATTGAAATAAGTTCCGTTTAACATATTAAAAATGTCTCTTGTTAACCCTTCATCCTCATTGTTTTCCCCAGAATCATTGCTGTCCGAAAACACAAGATCATACTTCGATATCAGTAGCACAGTAGCGACAACCAAACACGCCTTCATCGTTCTACTGGTCAAGTGTTTGTGTAGAATGAGGGAAATATTGTTTCCACATGGTTGTAATATAATTCAAAGTCACGTGATATGTCAGATTCATATTTCGCTTAGACACACGAAAGTTTACATTGAGGTCACATATGGAAGGTTATCAGTAAACATGGAGGAGGAAAAATTCACAGTAACATGTGAATACTGAAATACACATTAGTTAAAGCAATTCGAGAAATGAATGATTATAAGGTATTTCGTCCGTGTTAACATGATCCCTGTTACTTTCATTGAGGTTATTGGCTAAATTAAAGGTTGTATATTTTCTTTGGTGATCATTTTCATCTCTTTCTTAATGCGATAGTTTTGTCATGTAAGTACATAAGGCACACATAAATAAGGTTTTTATTCTCATTTTGTGAGCAGCTACCTGTATATAGCAACCATACATACTTTTTGAATCAATGGTGGATATTTGTGTCGCGTAGTCCATTCAGCGACGTCGGATTTCAATATTTAGGCGAATAGATCAAACGCACATTGTAACATGTATTTATATTTTTAAGCATGATGAAACAATGCGGACTTGGCGTGTGTGTTTCCATTTCACAAAGTGTAGCATAGCGATCTCTAGTATGCGACAAACAGTAGCCATTTTGTATACCAATGCACTGTATATGTATAATATGTAGCTGTGATTATCTTACAAGTGTCTGTTTTCCGTACGAGTTAAAAAGGATACTTTGAATCAATGTTACCTAAGAATATGTATGATAGTAACTATATATAAAAATTACCGCACCTATTAGAAACGTTCTAGTATTTGACCCATGTGCATTTACATACATATTAGAAACGACCCCCAATTAACCAGTTGTCCCCGTCTGCGTAGGTACCACTGTACCTGAAAATTGAACTCATTTGAGGTATTTTTGTAATATCAAACAACTTATTATCAATTTTAATATCAAATATGCATCTGAAAAATGTGGCAAAATTAATATGTCTGTTGTTTGTAAGACATCTTTTAGAAAAAAATACTCGCTATGGCACCCATGAAAAGAATTATTTCTGTGTATCTTTTGCACTTTACTAATGGCCAGAATTTTTTATACTTCAATGATCATTTTAAATCGTCAGTGTGTGGCTATTATTTCGTTAGAGAAATTTTATTTTTGCTGTACAATTTCTTAGTGTTCCATATCGAGCAAAATGTCATGTAGGGATGAAATTTATTAATTATTTCTTTTTTTTACCTGATATTTATTGTATCTGAAGCGATTGTGATTTTTGTCCAGAAAAATGAAAAATGACTTATATGATGGTAGTACAAAAACATCTAGCACTGTATAACAGTTAAAGGTTTGCTAAGACTTGAACCCGTATATGTTACATTAAAAAAAATAAATTAAAAAATAAAATATATGTAATAATGATATTTATTTGCGAATGTAAAAGTGCATTACCAAGTGGGAGACTTTTGGTAGAGATACATGTAAAAATATGTATTAAGATAATAATCAGAGAATAACGAAGCGTTAGCATAATCAAAATCCAAACTCAAAATCGATTAAACCAGGGGCAAACTATGGACAAAGGAAAGATTCACATGGAGACCGTTGCAAAAGTACAAGAGAATAAGACCAGGTGTTCCGGAAGAGTAAGCGTCTTTTGCTTCATCGACGACACCCGCCATGTAAATCTTTGTCACATCCAAGTAAACATCAAGTTCTCAAAATGAGGACCTAGTATGGTTGTCAATCACAACAAGTAAACACACTAATGAGCATACTCAAAAACGTCCATCTTCATATCACTTAAAGATACAGAATATTTCTCAATGAGACAAAGATGGCGACCATAAAACTTGCCCATAGTTCTGATCAACCGGCATCCCTCGAATCCTTGTGTTGTTAGTTTGTTTGTCAGCAGTAGACATCGATCACGAAAATCCCGATATTTAGAGCAAGCCCTGGAATACCGATTGTTTACCCTATGGCTACATGATATATGAAGACGTCGTGGTCATCATTAGTAACTGGTTGCATCGGTTTATGTTTATATCAATTGTCAAAAACGATTGATTTTTACATAAATTAATTACACGTTTAAACAACTAGTTGCGTTCATAGGACCAATTTGAAATAGATGTGACGTTTACAGAGGACACACATGGGAATATTGTTATAAATATAGCAATTAAACTGCCTCATTGAAGTACTTTGTAGGTGTGAAGTGAACCTCCAATCGATGGCATCGTTAAAATTAAAATGCCATATTAAAAGTACAAACAGTCATGAAGGGTGATTGGATCGCCAAATGTGCCATCATGAAGGATGATTGTATCACCGAATGTGCCCTTATGAACGATGATTGGATCACCGAATGTGCCCTCATGAACGATGATTGGAGCACCGAATGTGCCCTCATGAACGATGATTGGAACACCGAATGTGCCATCATGAACGGTGATTGGATCACCGAATGTGCCCTCATGAACGATGATTGGATCACCGAATGTGCCATCATGAACGATGATTGGATTACCGAATGTGCCCTCATGAAGGATGATTGGATCACCGAATGTTCCATCATGAACGATGATTGGATTACCGAATATGCCATCATGAACGATGATAAGATCACCGAATGTGCCATCATGAAGGATGATTGTATCACCGAATGTGCCCTCATGAACGATTATTGGATTACCGAATGTGCCCTCATGAACGATGATTGGATCACCGAATGTGCCATCATGAAGGATGATTTGATCACCGAATGTGCTCTCATGAAGGATGATTGGATCACCGAATGTGCCCTCATGAACGATGATTGGATCACCGAATGTGCCCTTATGAAGGATAATTGAATTGCCAAATCTCGGATAATATCGACCCTCGTTTGAAACAGCTTTGGCATCATAAAGCATGCCACGTCATATTCCACGACTTCCTATGTATCACAACCCATGTACATGTCCCGGTCTCATGTAACAGACCTGCCACAAATTGTTATTTACATATTTGACCATTATGAAAATATAAAACTTTGAAAATCAATGATAAGCGTTCATATTTAAGTTCCTAAAGTTATATAAAATTGCTAAATGTCAATGTTGCTATGAATATTGCATACGCAATTATGTTGAAAGCTCCCCAAATATTCTTCAATGTATTCTTGTGGGACAGATCACAACATTTTGCCTAGCTTAAAATCTCAATTCTTCGGCCTCGTTTACTTACTGCATGTATATTTTCAATATTCCAGTCCGTAAAATACATTTGATATGATTCCCAGGAAAAGAGGTGAAAAAGTCAGGTGTTAACCAGTTAGAGCCGTTTATGTTATCTCAATATATCTTCATTAAATTTGGTAAGTTTAATCGCTTTTGTACTCTGTTCCTTTTGAAAGTTCGAGTGACGTTGACGATATATTGAACCTTGACAGTATGTAACCTATTAAAGAAATATATCTAATACCAACTTGACCACTGCACTCAACATAAATGAAAAACAGGACATTGGTTTTACCTATAAATAGTGACACTTTTTACAGAAAGTATAGTACAAATCAACAAACAAATATACATAATCAATAAACCTTCAAATATTTGATCGTAAAGATAAAGCTGTATATAAATCAATAACCAACTGGAAGGTCCTCCTCCTCCATCGGCGTGACTTGAATCAAGTTGACGTGGGTATGAGGGGATGTCCTTGAGTGTTTCGGGACCTTCCAAACCATAGGTAGGGAATGTGAGGATAATCAGATCTAATGTGGAAAAAAATGGATCTGGTTATCCGACACAGCCTTAATCGACGCGGTCAAAATATTTGAACAAACAAACAAAGTCCGTTCATAATCAAAACATCAAATCATAACAGTATTTTAAGATAAAAGATGGACGGCTGCAACGTCTTTGTTCTGACCTCAGGCGGGGAGTTCCGCTCAATAGAACTGTCTCACATCCCACAGTCGTCCATGATAACTATCAAAAATTATGAAATACTCTAAAACCAAAAACAATGCAAAAACCATCATAACAACTAACAGAATACAACATAAATTCAATTATTAAAGCCGTAGAATACAACTGCTATAAAGTCAATAACGGAGGGTCCTCCTCCCCCATCGGCGTGACTTAAGTTAAGTTGACGCGGGTATGAGGGGATGTCCTTGAGTGTATCGGGACCCTCCAAAAGTTAGGTAGGGAACTATAGGGATAATTAGATCTAATAACAAAATATAGATCTGGTTATCCGTCACAGTATATATGACGCGGTTCTAATAAAAGAAAAAAACAAATTTAAAATTATGAATAACACACCGAAATGAAGTGAGGAAAAAGGATAACTGCAACGTCTTTGTTCCGACCTCAGGCGGGGAGTTCCGCTCAATAGAACTGTCTCCCACCCCACAGTTAACCGGAAACCTATCTACATAAGTAAAACACCAAAAAACACCAAACAACAATTCAATAACCACCTAAAAACAGATAAAGACACAATCACAACTATTAAAACCGTATAATACAACTGATTTAAAACACCAAAATGGAGGGTCCTCCTCCCCCATCGGCGTGACTTAAGTTAAGTTGACGTGGGTATGAGGGGATGTCCTTGAGTGCATCGGGACCCTCCAAAAGTTAGGTAGGGAACTATGGGGATAATTAGATCTAATAATAAAATATAGATCTGGTTATCCGACTCAGTATATATGACGCGGTTTTAATAAAAGAAAAAAACAAATTAAAACTATAGACTCCAGAAACCTAATATTTAACGAGAGGAAAAAGGATAACTGTAACGTCCTTGTTCCGACCTCAGGCGGGGAGTTCCGCTCAATAGAACTGTCTCCCACCCCACAGTTATCCGATAACTGACTTCTCCTACCCCACAGTAATCTTATGATCAAAACGATACAAATTTCCCGATCACCCTGCCGCCACCTACGACTACGCCACGCCAGACACTTTGATGAGATACGGCTAGTGACTGACATCAATATTCATATTAACATTCGAACCCGAGGTCGGTTTCAAAATTAAGCAAAATTATCCATAATACAGGAATAGATAATCGACCTCGTCCCCCCACTCCCCCCTCCCCTGAGGGAAGGCAGCTTCACTCACGCCGGACGGAACACCGATGTAAATCGGTGTGTTCTTCGGCGTGAACTAACTAACAGACTCATTCGAGAGAAAACAATTGTCAGACACGCGTTCACGTAACATGTGGTCAAAGCTCAACAGCACTTTCTAGTTATGTTGTAATATCGTCAATAGTATGTGACATGAGTTAGTGTCAAGTATTTGGGAAGGCGCATAATGAGACGAGATCACTAATGCTCGAGTCGCTAAGTAGACATTAAACAATTAAGTGTCAAGTTCCGTCCGTCATTGAACCAACACCGTCGTGTATACAAAACGAACATTTAATCAGATTTATAAAAGTCTGTTCTTATATTTGTAATGATTTGTAAATCGAACTGCATATTTTTAACTTTCTTCAGCGGACGAAATTGTGAAGAAAATGTGGAAGCTGTTGTGGTTCTTTTTTGTGTCAGCTTTCTCTCAATATATTGCAAAGGATGATGGGAGAGATAAGTTAGCGGAACGAAAGATGCTGGAAAAGATGAGACCAATGTTGGATGTATATATATCTGACAGCTTGGAACGTCACAAAAGCAGCCTGCTGAGAGTTTGTTCAGAAATGATAAGCGATTCAGCAAATCAGATCGAATCGAAGATGAAGCAAATTTTAACAGGTAACATGGATTTTGTATCAATTTCATAACTTGGAGACATCTTAATAGTTATTATAATCGTGCTTATGAACCATTGAACGTTTGTCTGATTGTACTCATTGTCGATATGAAAGGCTAATGAGTTATCAAGTACCGATATTGCAATCTCATGGTCAATTGCTATGTTTCCATTTCAGATATTATCATGCCATTTGTTTTGTCTATTCTATAAAGATGTTTTTCTTTGTTTCTTACATTGTTGTTTTTGAAAATCAAGATCAGCTTAATGATAAACATAATGCTATATTTACATTTTCACTTCCCTCCACCTCAATGAAACTAGTAATCTCTGGTTGCTTCATTTCCAAATGAAGTAAGCGGGGCACGCGCTTTTTCGTTTCTGGCGAAGTAATACATTTGTTTACAACAATGTATCGTTAATCCTGTATACAGTATAGTGTATGGGTGTACTACACACGTAAAACAATTAATCTACATGCCAGTGAGACATGACAGTAGCATGTCGCAGACAGCTTTAATAATACTTGATCTGAGAAAATACTCACATTTCCGAAATAATTAATTCAATATCTCGAATAAATTGGTCTTTATTCCTCATAGGTCCATCGAATGATCGTGCGAAATGAGATCATCTTCCCGTCACTAGGATTTCGTGATTTTATTTCATGTCAGATGTTTGAATTTGAGATTGGTGTTTATTGATCAGAGAAGTTCGTCCTCTTTTAGAAAGTTACGTACGATATCATTCGCCAGTACATACATCAGCCGTTAACTAGGGTGTTATATCGTGTTCACGAAACCTATAAGACTAGGCTACTGTAGCCTAGCTTGTTCGCATGGGCTTTAAAATTTGGTACACTTACAGCGAAGTTTTGGGACCTATACTACGGTTTCTAGAATAATTTTATACTTTTTGGGAGTTTAGGTTAAGATGGCATTTGTATCAAAAGTTGAACTTAAATTTCCAAAAGTGTAACAAATACTCTAAAAACATCAGTTTATGTTTAAGGTTAGCTCAACAAATTCGCTGGCACCTCTGTTCTTGTTATTACATAACCGTACCATATGCCTACCTTAAAAGCGTGTAGTTTTCTGTCGGGCCGGTCCCTTATGTCCTGATTTAAAACTTGCCAAATCAGCAATCCAGTTGAATACAAGTCTGCAATCTCATCATCCTACTTTCGTCAATAGGCTACTTTTACTTCCACTGTTATGAAGACTTTCGATATCTGAAATCAGACTTCCGACAGCTTCATTTGACTCGCTTCAACTATGACATAGTCACGAAGTCGTTATGTGTTACAGCTGCGCGATGCAAACCGCTCTAAAACACTCCCGTAATTAATTTATACTGGAAATGTATTTCAATTCATTCCTAATTAAAATAAAAGTTCAAAAATAATGACTATCGGATTATATACTGGATCATACAAAATATTTACTTACATCAGGACTACATTGTTTTTGTTACCTAGTGATGAATGAAGCCAGATATCGACTGTTCCGCGTATGTACATACATGAAGATGAGTGTGCAACGATGTAATAAAAGAGAATCACCATGCTTTAAGACCATGCGAAATAAAATAGTAAACGTAAATATAAGGATTGAATTTATATTTTATTGTTTGATGAAGTCAAGTGAATCTCCTGCAAATGGTACATGAATGGTTCGCAGTTCGTTCGCTTCATTTGCACGAGGTTCACTTGGCTTCATCAGCCCATGCAAACAACAAAACAGACATTCAATACTTAAATAATGTGTGTTGTCTGGTGCAACATGCAAAGCGTTGACGTAACGTAAATCAACATGGCGCTTGACGTCATGTTACTGACCAGGCTTCTAGACTATATTTATACTCCTTTGAATACAATTAAAATTAGCATTCAGTTAATGGGAGGCCAAAATGCCAAATGTTAATATGTTGTATTAATAATTCATAAATCAGCAGTTTGAACAATATAGGTAGTCCATTGGTTCGTTCTGTCATAGCCAGATTCCACATCAGGTATATATGTGCATTTCATCTGCATATACAGTTAGAATTACGGCCAAGTATCCACCTTGGTTCCGTTCGTTCTGCGGTCGGCCTGCGTGCGGTAATCGTTAGTCCACCGTTCGGGAAGCGTTCGTTCTCCGTCCGTCATTTGCGTCTGTTTCGTTCGTGTCGGCTGAACCGTTCCGTTCGTTCGTTCCGACAGTCCGTCCCGTTTTATTTTTTCATTCGGCATCTCCGTCCGGCTGCTCCGTCCGGCTACCCGTCAGGCTGCTCCGTCTGGCCGATTAGTTCGGTTAATCCGTCCGGTTGATTCGTCCGGCCGTTTAGTTCGGCTTTTCCGTCTTTTTAGGTGAAGATGCGCGCGCAGTTTATTATCTCGAAAATTAAAATGGCTGTGTAACAGAAGATCTCACGCTTACCTCCAGAGTTGAGAGCCAGTGGCGGATCCAGGGGGTTTTCAGAAACCCCCCAGTATTTTCACACACAAAACAAGATTTTGAAGCATATACAGTCATATTTTATAGTTTCATGAAACCGTCTATACAGTGCCTAAAAGCCTAGCCTGTCTCATCACTAACAATTAATTATGTTACCTGTGTTGTAAGAGCCAGTACAGGTAATATTTGCCCCATGACTAATCATTCATAGCGCCCCAAAGCCACAGCATTTTGTTATTTGTGATCCAGGTGTGATAATCCTATCCCCACCCCAGCGTATTCCCACTCAGCCAACATATCCTATTTTAGTATTTGTACAGAGCACAGGTAGTTACAGGGTGAGAACAATATAGGTACTAATTACAGGCAGAGACGTATACGTCTGTTACAGGTAAGGCTATAGTCTGTTTTTAGAAAATGTCTAATTCTAGGTTCTATCTAAGTCTGTGATATCACCAGGGACGTACGTATACGTCCTTGATTTCACATATATAAGTTTGCCTTGTATAACCTGAATTTGAGAGCCTTGCAAATGTCCATTAAACACGGAATTATATTTACCTAAGTCTGTGATGAAATTGATATTACTTTGCTTTTCCAGTTAGTCTCAATCAGCACTACATTTTACTGAGTACTGAAATATGCTCAGAAGGCAAGTTTGTGCATCTAAAAGTTAAGTTTTCTGCGGATACCCCGTACCCTCCTTGCGAGCAAAACAAATTCAATATTTTTTCCCCTTAAATAAAATCATGTCTGACAATGTCTAAAGAATAAAAAGTTACGGAAATAATGTCACAGTGTATAATTTTCGTGTCTACAATTTCTGAGTTGGGGTGGGGGATGGGGGGCAGGTGGAGCAATACTAAATTCAAATTGATTTTATTTCCCTTTTTTTCACACGATATTGCATAGAGAAAATATATTTATGTACAATATAATACCAGGGACATATACGTCCCTGATAATACATACAATTACATGTAGTGTAGTGTTCGTAGTCGATACACAGCACAGTTTCAAAATATTTCATTTCCATTTGTATCAAGGAGGACAAATCATGTTGTTAATCATTCTTATAAAATAACACATTTTCATCAATGTTTTAAATATTAGCTGTATCCATCAATACATGAAACTTAAAGGCCCAAAATACGTAACTTAAGGAAATTTTTCGTAATTATGAAAAATTCTGAAAAAAATCCAGTTAAAGAGGCATCACGGTAAAACTATATTTTTTTTATGCTTATTTAGAATTATTGTATATATGAATTAAATGTATACTCTTGTGGAAAATTAATGGGCGATTTACGCTGAAATATGTTCTGAAAATTTTTAATTAATAATTAAAAAAGGGAATCACTATTCGTTGATCAACGATTTGGCCATGTAAATATTTTTGCATCACATATGATAACGCATGCGCATAACAAGCTACATCGGTAAACAAAAAATGGCGATCCGCGTGACCTACATGTAACTACCAAGCGAAAAGTCGCCGAATGTTCAAATTTTAACATAAGGATTATATTACGGAAGCATAATGAGGGATGGGAAGTATTCAATGGAGAGACTAACAGCCCAATTGTTTGCAATGTTACAGTTTTCTTCTGGATAGCCGGTGACACAGTTTTGATTTGGTTTTGGGGCCTCCCAAAGGATAACTCTTTCATTCCTCTGTTCCATGAAATGCGTGTGTAAAACTTGAAAGCGTGTATTGTAATATTCCCTTTATAATATTCCAGTAAAACGGCATTATTTAATAATATTGCTGAAGAGAAAGACCTTTTCACATACAAGAAAAACCGTTGTAAAACGCAGGTATATATAGGGCGATTGAGTTTAATGTATACAGATTCAATTTGGACAAAATGAATAAATTTATGTCATCATGTGCGGATAAAAAATTCTTGTCATACCTAATCTATAAAATACGGATTATACAAATATTATCGGGTTTGGACCCCGGTATTAAATTTGATATGAATACAAATGTATGCATTATATAAGTGAAGTCATTAATTGATAAAAAAAAATCATAAACATGTATGTCCCATGTCTGCAGTTGTGTTAAAAAAGTTAACGAACCTTTAAATTTACATAAAAAAAGTAAAATGAATCATAACATATATAAATGGATTAAGTATTGGACAATTATCTTCTCGACAAGTTCCAAATTTGATATATATATTATACATGTATTCTACATGTTTAGTGCGTGGTGCGTCATATGAGTGCACGGACTTCCGTGATACATATATAATTGTAAGTGTTAAAGTATGTTGACGCTGAAAGTTGGATAGATTTTAGATGAATATATAGATAATCTGAAAAAAAATCTTCAAGACAACGAGTTGTATAAAAAAAATCGGAATCATTTCATTTTATTTTTGTACTTTTCAATGCATGCACACCTTTTGTGAAATGGTTCTAAATGAGGATTCGTGAAGATAACTTTTTACAGAAATTAAGGTTTGCCCTATGGTTGTCATCGTCGGAAACCCACATGACACTGTTAAACGTAAATGTGATTCAATAAATTTATACACGGACTTGGTGTCTGGTTCATCATCGGACGTACATGTATATACATTACGCGTCCCCTCTTGGGCCCCTTCGTCAAATTGACCGAGAACACTATCACTTGTCGCGTGATCAGTGCTATTTTTATCGGGCTTTCCCGAGGAATGCAATTTTGCAAGTGGCTAATAAACACATTTTGAGTGGACTTTGAATATTGAAATAACAGGGAAATGTATCTGGTAGTGCAGACAGCATGTACATTCAAGATATTCATTGTAGACTTCCCCGGGATGCCCCTTTAACCAGAGACGTATAAATATATATATACGTCTCTGTAATAACCATGCAAAAATAAGTCTGAAACGAAGTAAACCTGAGCGGTTACTAACAAGAAACTCTCCACAGCAAAATCCAAAGAATTGAAAATAATTCAGGTGGGGCCCACTTCAACAACAAACCGAAGTTAGAAGTCAGTTCAAAATGGACGCGTGTTTACAAATACCGAGTTTCAACTGCTGCTGTACCAGTAGCCGCGTAAGAATTCATCTTTAATATTGCTGATTTAACTTAATCTTAACTAAATCAATAAATATAAAAAGTTATAAGGCTTCATTTTCGCTTCAAGTTTTGCCGAAAGTTACGCATATTGGGCCTTAAATAAAATTTGGTCTTGAACAATAGTATTTATCTATAAAGCATTCTATAAGAAGACAGTTTTGTACATTCAAGTAGATAATGAAAGTTGTCACTTTGGGCCGAAACCCCTTCCCGACAGGAGTCACACAGTGAAATTTTAAATAGCTAATTTCCTTAAAAAGGAGAAGAATTTTTGGTAATATCTAAGTACAAAAAATTACTGGGATATAGTCAGAATGCAGGATTTTTTGTCTACAGGTTGTATATCCCCTCAAAATTGTCTAGGGGAGATCCCCCACACCCCCTTGTATGTGACCTCAATGCCTCCCTTTCAGATAGCTGTTAATATGATATAAGCTTTATTTATTTTACAACAATTATGAAACAAGTTATCCAACTTATATTATTAATCACTCTTGTTGGCCCGCAGTTAATGCAAAATAATTTAATGAAAAAAATAGAACCCCCCCCCCCCTTAGTGACAAAGGCTACGGAGTTGGAAAGATAAAGAAATCTATCCACCACACAATGGGAAAATATTGTATGCAAAAATATTTCAGTTTAAAACGGTATTTATTCACCAACGTTGCAGTTTTTATGAATTCCTATACCACATGTAATTTTTAGATAAATAAACGGAATAGGGAGGCTTTACTAGCATGGAGTTAGCATAACAATGATCGCTTTATATACAAATCGTTAGCCCTGTTGGATCAGTGTATTTTGTTTTATAAAATAATGTCGGACCAAAAGTAATCGTGTTTAACATGTTATATGCTTATAATGGTCGAAGTACACATATTTATACATGTAAGTCGTGATTTACCCCTGAGGTAGGACCTAGTACGATCTGATGTGAGGCATACACCAAATTAACAAACCGATAAGGCCCCTGCGCAAGTAATATCAGAGTGGTAAAACTAAGTAATACCAGAGTGGTACATTTAAGTAATACCAGAGTGGTAAAACTAAGTAATACCAGAGTGGTAAAACTAAGTAATATCAGAGTGGTAAAACTAAGTAATACCAGAGTGGTAAACTAAGTAATACCAGAGTGGTGAAACTAAGTAATACCAGAGTGGTAAAACTAAGTAATACCAGAGTGGTAAAACTAAGTAATACCAGAGTGGTACATTTAAGTAATACCAGAGTGGTACATTTAAATAATACCAGAGTGGTAAAACTAAGTAATACCAGAGTGGTAAAACTAAGTAATACCAGAGTGGTAAAAGTAAGCTATGCCAGAGTATTCGCAATCCAAGGGTGTACAAAACGCAACTCTCCAGTAAAAAGGAGATGTTGACCATGATGATATTACAAGACGACCGATATAATTACAAGAAGTAACGCAATTCAAATACCTGCAAAATGACGTTGATTTATTTATTTGTTTATTTATTTTTATCTTCTTTATGTAATTTGACCGATACTCATATTGGAAATATGCTGATAAATTGGTTTGTTTTGCCACAGGGAAATGAGGATTAGTTGCAGCTTATTTTGGGTCTAAAGTAAGTGTGTGTGTGTGTGTAAGGGGGGGGGGGGGGGGGGTTCGGTAACGATTATAAATGACAGACAGGAGAGGTGAGGGAGAGTGGGGGGGGGGGCTTAATGAGACATTTTTATTTCGAAAATTGAACGTTACCTTTTCAAAAGTTAAAATTACTCGTAACACCTCAGTTAGGGTCCAAAACTATCTGTAGCAAATTGTTAAATTAGATTAAATATATATATACGCTCAGTAGCTTTCGTAAACGCTGCATGTACTGAGATCTTTAACAAGGTTATAAAGTGAATTAACCATATATTAAACACCCCCTTGTTTTTACTAATTAAACCGTCCAATCTATTTTGGGGAACGCATTTATATTGGTAACTTTTTCATTGATGCCGTGACGTTTATTCGTTTCTGTTGTATGTGATATAACGTGTGTACTATTGTGTCTTGACTAAGGCGTGTAACGCTTCAAAATTTTGACCATTTGTCCGTACTGCATGTCGTTAAGTTATAAAACATATCAGTGATAATCAAACCAGATACATAAAAGTCATGCGTAATACACGTATGATTCTTAATAAAATAAAGAAGGATCTAACCACAGAATTAGATAAGTCTGTGATTTTTCAATTTTAACCTACATTGTCATGGTGATATCTGCTATTCCGTTGTGTACAAAGAAAAGGACGGATACGATGGTAATATTTTTTTTATCATTTTCTTATTATTTTAATATATATATATATTTTAAATGACATACCGGTCAAGTTGTTAATTTAGAGTAATCTTCATAATATTTTGAAAAAATATATTGTAAAAAAGAAATGTGAATACGTTCCGCCTTGTAGATCTAGATGACCATGGTGATAATTTGGCTGTGTATACCAGGTGTACATGTGTGACACGTACCCCCCGGGGCCATTACTTGTAACACTTGTGAGACTGACCACCCGTCACCGTCTCTACTTCTTTGTCTTGTCTGACAGGGAAGCCATACTACCGTAATGCTCGTATCCTCGTTATCAAATGTCCTTAACTAAATAAGTTTCTAGTTAGTGCAAATTAGTATGTTTTTTCTCCAGTCTCCTACTTTTTGGGGATCAAAAGAATTATATAAACACTTGAGAACAATGGCACACCAATTAAAGTCTGGTCAGGGAAAGTGCATATGTACAGGTAGATAGGTACCTGTATTTTCAGTTTAAACAGTCATTTATGTTACATGTACTTTATAGATCACAATATATTTTATCTTTTAAATGTAATAATAATATACTCAAGATTCCATTTACACAGTTCAATTAAAAACATCCAATTTTATAATTCTTAGGCTTAAATTGTTTTTGTTTTAAACACAGTGCAATGTTTATACATGTATGTATACATTTCATGACATAATACAAAACATTTGAAGTATATGACCATTAATATATTATGAGAAAGAAAGATTTGTGTTACAATACTTGATGTATGCAGATATTACACTAGTGCTGAACATTTACATCAATCAGTTCAAATACGTTGTGCATGATATGCGCTTTAAATAAAAATACTAGAGTAAAAAGCATACTTAGAATATTTAGCTCTACATATTGGATTATTGAAAATTCAATGAAACACACAAATATTTAATAATAATTCGAAGGTTGCAGTAATTGATGAATACTTGACATATACACTTAGCACTTGACAATTGACGATAAATCATCAAAGAAATCTCACATCTAATAAACCATCGTTATCACTGTTATTATGTACATGTAACCTTATGTGATAGATTTCAAAATCATTAAAAAATATTTTTTATCATTTCATTTTGTTGTCATCCTAATTAAAGGTAAACGACCCAATTCAATTTTTACCTTCTTGTTATTGACAGATTTCTTCATTTTCAATAGTTTCTTGAAAAAAAAATATAAAAAGCGCTTGTTCAATATTTGCAGCTTTGTGTTTACACCAAATTTCAATCGCATAGATACTTCCTACATGTGTACATCGAAAAGGTGGAGCATATATGTATACTGAACACTTCCAAAACAGTGCAAACATAGCCTTTCGCCCTTGTACAGTTAGTTACTTTTAAATAAAACTGAACGTATTGTTGTAATTTAAAATAAATTATGCTAAAGATGTTCGGGTGCAAGTGTTCCACTTTCCTCTTTAGTTACTTGTGTGCTAACTTCAATGTTAGATTTATATCAACGGAAATACTAGCGATACCAACGATGTTGGTAAGGGTTATCGGATAGAAAACGTTAAATTTACAAATTAAACTATATTAAATATAGATATATAAATATATAAAATAATAAAATTGAAATGTCCTAAGTAATGTGTCCGTGTCGTTTTTTATTTTTACATATAAATATATATATAGATATAAAAACCGGCAAGAAAATCGGAGGGTACAAACAGATATAATTGACACATGCATCTCATAGTTAAAGAGTAACTGTAGTGCAAATAGAAACTGAAATGATCAGACTCGTTGTGTCGGCATTAATACATTGTCGAAAACCGCATCGAAATCGGCCGACCGGTTACAAGGTTACGACAGGTTGAAGTTTGGTTTTTTACCTGTTTTGCCACACGCTAATTAAGCGCACCGCGAACCGCTAAAAGTTGTGCACACGTATTGGTGACGTCACAACGGGAACACAAGAAATTGGGTCCTATGTCTCTCTATATATAATAGTAATATGTACGTCTGGTTGATTAATGATTCAAAATGTATTATACAATGAAATTAAGGCACGTACCATAATATGGGGGTCGGGAGAATAATCTGAAATCGTCATTGAAATAACTTTATTTTGATTCTTTCATAAATATAGTGTTTATTGATTGTTCAAATTCATTTTAATGGACCCATATATATATGCGCTATCATATTGTAATACTCTGTGTCATTTATAATGTCAGTTATACATATCATTTATCCAATGATTCAAGGGTGACTCTTACAATAATACCTTTGAATATTGTAAATCTCATGTTAGTGTCCATTATATTACGTAATCAGATTAGCGGGATAATCTACCTGGTCAGTTCGATAACTTCACACGTAACTTGTTACTCAAATAGTAAGTAATTAACATTGGAGAGGGGGGGGGGGCTATCAAAGTTAGCTAAATTGTAATAGTTGAGTATGTTGCGGTTATTATCCCCTCTTTATAACTTCAAAATGTGTACTCTAAATCTGCAGTTACATGTAGATCTCGACTGGAACATAGACTATCGAGTGCACGTGTATCTTTTGAAATCTCCGTAACTCATCGTCAACTCACACAGTATATGACACTTTTTTTTTAATTTCGAGTTTGACTCTTCTATTCAACGAGAAAAGTTCTGTTGAAAACTTGCTTGATATGTCTCAGGGACGTATATGCACATATACGTCCCTGGTATGTCTGTATCACAGTTTTTTCATATTTCATTTTTAACATAAATGAATAAAATGCGGATTAAAACCACAGGCACTTGTGGCCAGGAGAATAGCCATATAAATATATAAATAACATAGCGAAATATGATAATTAAAATAAAATATAAAAACTGAATTTTCAAATTTTCTTTTTATGTTATTTATCATTTAAACCATATTGAAAATAATTGCCAAATTTCAGCTTGATACGTCAAGCGGTTTAATTTAACAAAAAATCGACTATCAGACACTCTTTTTTGTGTGAAATTTAACCGCTTGACGTATCAAGCTGAAATTTGGCAATTACTTTCATTGTGGTTTTAGATGATTAATAACATAAAAAGAAAATTGCTTAAGTCAGTTTTTATATTTTATTTTAATTATTCATATTTTGCAAATTATATATATATTTATATGACTATTCTCCTGGCCACAAGTGCCTGTGATTAAAACCAATTAAGTAATCTTCAAAAGATGTTCCATGTTCATTTCTTGTCAGTAAAACAAAGGGGTTTTCAAAGATCTAATCTTATTTTTTCTCAAACAGAATTCGAAATACATTGTCTTGATTTCTATTTCGATG
This sequence comes from Mimachlamys varia, assembly GCA_947623455.1. Classification (NCBI taxonomy): domain Eukaryota; kingdom Metazoa; phylum Mollusca; class Bivalvia; order Pectinida; family Pectinidae; genus Mimachlamys; species Mimachlamys varia. The sequence continues at coordinate 36,072,273 of OX392540.1, forward strand.
TATGTTCCTGAAGACAGGTAACATCAGGATTTCGCTCATATTCTTTTTATTTTACAATATTCACGATTTGAAATGTTTTTTTTTTATACTGCATAGACATAAATAAATTATCAATGGATAGAAAGCTGTTAACTTTTAATATATACACCTATAATTTCTCAAACATATATAAGGATAAAAAAAGTCGAAATGTGATACCCGTCAAAACAGTTTATACAGGTCGATGGCATTGATAAAAGTTATATATTTTTATTTTCCAATATACGTACATCGTATTGTACGTATAAAAAGGCTGGTCTTGTCGTTCTATATGACGGTACTAACTGTTCTTCTTTGAAGTCCAATAAAATATATGGTTTTCGAAGTTCCGAGTCTATACACGGAATTAGATTATATCTAAGTCCGTGGTCTAAAGCAACACAAATATCCTTTTCCTTATCTGTTTGTTTAAGGCTGTTTCTAGGTAGTTTTGTATTTATACAGCCGACCGACATGCATTAAAAAAAATTCAGAGTGCATTTTAAAAGGTATTACGATCAGTTCCTGCTGATATGTGCATGCAATCAATGTGACCATCAGTGAATACACACGCCGTTTTAGCGGTGTTATATGAAATAAAATATGAAAAAATTAATACCTAATCATATCAAGTGCATGTTTTGAAGTCTTTCCGCAAAATAATAACCTGTTAATCATGTTAGCGAGTCTGGCGGTTATTGATTTATGGTCGAGTGATCATGACCACGTGTGCCGCACACCTGTGGAACTCCCGACCCCCCTCACCACTAATTACGGCCCCCTGGGGCATACAACACCTTGGAATTATCAGTAGGGTCATTAATGAACTCCATACAACCTTGATATATAATAAGTGTCATATTCTTGAATAGAAGACTCTATACAAATATCAAGTCGTGATACGATTCACATAATTTTAATATAATGACTACACAAATCTATCAGTGCGGTCACCGTTGTGACGTCACTTCCGGTCGTATGGCAAAATCGGGGATTTTCTGATTTGCGTTCAGGTGTGAAATTTAGAAAAATAGTCAAAACTTCGTAATTTTTACAAAAAAAATTTTTCGTGAGAATTATCTCACTTACTATTTACCAATCTTTCCATACACAAAAAATGGTTTTGCACTACAGTTACTCTTTAACATATACAGTGTAGATGGACTAATTGAGTCATTTGTGTATCATGGAGAGTAGTTTGTTTCATACTCAGTCTGAATGTTTTTTTTTTAATGTCATAACGTCAATTTAATTTCTAATTATTTCGTAGACGATTTCCACTATGATCATGTCAGATTACCGAACCGTCTATCACTGCGACTTCAAAACATCCATTTTGGGATGTTGAGTTGGCGCAATGGTAACGGCCGCAATTATTTCTGGCTATGCGATTTGGTGCCGGAGATCGTGAGTTCGAGGCCCGGATAGGGCACGAGTCAAAAAATTGTCTTCCTTCGTCATTTGTGTTTCCGTGTTACTTATAATATATTAAACACAATGTATCATATACACTTTGTGTTGTTGATCCGAAGGTTAAAATGTGAATTTCCTGTCGTAATTGTACCGTGCTTAATATATATGTAATGTTGTACAATTCGTATCCATGTATGTATATGCATTGCGATCCAGGTGTTCACATCACTATAATAGACGATTTCCACTATGATCATGTCAGAATACCGGACCGTCTATCACTGCGACTTCAAAACATCCTTTTTGGGATGTCGAGTTGGCGCAGTGGTAACTGCAACAGGTTTTTCTGGCTAGGCAATTTGGTGCCGGAGATCGTGAGTTCGAGGCCCGGATAGGGCACGAGTCAAAAAATTGTCTTCCTTCGTCATTTGTGTTTCCGCGTTACTTATAATATATTAAACACAATGTATCAAATACACTTAGTGTTGTTGATCCGAAGGTTAAAATGTGAATTTCCTGTCGTAATTGTACCGTGCTTAATATATGTAGACTAAAAGCGTATATATACGCCGTTAGACTACGCCACTTTATAATTATCTGTAACTTCACTGTACCCATGATAACCTAAAGAGTAACTGAAGTGCAAATAGAAATTAAAATGATCAGACTCGTTGTGCCGGCATTAATACATTGTCGAAAACCGCATAGAAATCGGCCGACCGGTTACAAAGTTACGACAGGTTGATTGTTTTTTTTTACCTGTTTTGCCACAATCTAATTATGCGCACCGCATCGGGCTGAAATCGTCCTTGAAATACCTTTGTTTAATTTAGTGTAAGATAGATATTGACTGTTCAAATTCATTTTAATGAACCCATCTGCGCGATCAAAGTTAAAACTAACTGTTAATAGTATGTTGCGGTAATTTTCCCCTCTTTATAACTTCTAAATGTGTACTCTAGATCTGTAGTTATTTCTCGACTTTGAATGAAACATAGACTATCGAGTGTACCTTTTGAAATCTCCAGAACCCGCCGCCAAGTCACAAAGTTCATATGTACATGTCACTTTATTAAATTTCAAATTTAACTCTTATATTCAACTTGACAAATTCTATTGAAAACTTGCATGGTATGTCTGTATCACAGTTACCATTCATATTTTGTTTTAACATAAAGAATAACATGCGGATTAAAACCAATTAATTAATCTTCTCATCATATTTTCAAAAGACGTTCCATGTTCATTTCTTGTCAGCAACACACAGTGGTTTTTATATATTTATATAAAAGTTGTCGAAATGTGATACCCTTCAAAATAGGTTATACAGGTCGAAAACATTGATAAAATCTACATATTTTTATTTTCCGATATACGTACATTGTACATGTAGATATAAAAAGGATTGTCTCATGATTCTATATGATGTAATTAAATGTTCTTCTTTGAAGTCCAATAAAATATATGGTTTTCGAAGTTCTGAGTCCATACACGGAATTAGATTATATCTAAGTCCGTGGTCTACAGTAACACAAATATCCTTTTTCTTGTGTTTGTTTGAGGTTGTTTCTTCGAAGTTTTATATTCATACAGTCGACCAACAAGCATAAATATTTGTCAGTGTGCATTTTACTGATGTAACGATCAGTTCCTGCTGATGTGTACATGCAAGGACGTATATGTCTCACACATATATATACGTCCCTGGTGCATGCATTGAATACACACGCCGTTTTAGCGGAGTTATATGAAATAAAACATGAGACACTTAATACATAATCATATCAAGCGTATGTTTTGTTTTGAAGTCTTACAGTTTTTCCACAAACTAATAACCTTTTGATCATGCTATCGAGCCCGGTGGTAATTTAATGGTCGAGTGACCATGACCACGTGTGCCGCATACATATACCTGTGGAACTCCCAAACCCGGGCCCCCTCCCCACTAATTACCGTCCCCTTGGACATATAATACCTTGCAATTAACAGTAGGGTCATTAATGAACTCCGTACAGCCTTGATATATAATCAGTGTCTTATTCTTGAATATGGGGCTCTCTACAACTAACAAGTCGCGATACAAGTTCAAGTTCTTTATTCCTTAAGTCATTCGACTCATTGGATACAAATATATACAAATAATCACCCAATAGAACAATACAACAACACGAAGCACATCAATTAACAAAGGAGAGTACATATAAGTAACAACACACTTAAATAAGTTGCAATCTTAATTTGTTGGCATGGAACAAAAATTTTCCTAAGTTTCTGATTTCTATTACATTTTTGGTATTAAGAAGTAGAATTAGTTTAAACATACTCGGGTTCTTTACATAATATTTCTTTATATATTTTATACGAATTTCATTATAATATGGGCATGTTAAAACGAAGTGAAATTCATCTTCTACGTCACGTGATTTACATACAGTACAAAATCTATTTTTACGTTCAACATTTTTATACCTACCATTTTCTACATTAAGCTTGTGGGCGGACAGTCTTAGTTTTGTGATCTCTTTTCTAAAATTCATGCTCATAGGTTTGGATAAATAAAATTGCTGTCCAAAGTTACATATATGTTGGTATAAAAGACCCCGAGAAGATGTGCGTATCTTTTCAAAACATTCTTGCTTAAAAATATCACTTAATCTCTCCTTAATAATAGGAAGCATGTCAGTATATATATTTGGATTTTCCCATAAATGACCAAGACCAATTCTACTTAATTCCATCTTAACGTTCATTAACCATACATCATTATTCTTCAACATATCACAATAACATGACTTTAATATACAATTATCTGTATTTAAAAGTTTTATCCAGTATTTGAAAATTCTAAATTTACGAATTAAACACAACGGGTATCTTCCAAGTTCGTAATATATCATTTTGTTCATAGAATTTTTTCGCACGCCAAGTAAACGTTTGCAAAAATTTAAATGAATTTTTTCGATATCAGGAGCAGTATGAAAACCCCAAATCTCTGCACCATAGCTCAAAATACTATTTACGTAGGTATCAAAAACCGCTAAGCTAGTTTCAAAATTGAAATAATTTGAATTACATACATTTAAAAGTGCGAAAAGAGCCTTTCTGCCTTGATCAGCTACATGTTTTTGTGTCTCTCTGAATTTACCATTATAGTTCAATAATACTCCTAAATAATTAAACTTATCTACCACCTCTAATTGACAACCATCATACATCCACAGTTCATTATCTCTAGTTTTCCCACCATTTCTAAACACAATAATTTTAGTTTTATCTGTATTGACCGTAAGGCCCCATTTAGTGGTATACTTCTCTAGGGAGTTAAGCATTTCTTGTAATCCTTCTGCAGTTTCTGATAACAACACCATATCATCTGCATACATTAACAAAAACATATTTATCTCTTGTATTTCTATAGATGTACAGTTATCAGATATAAATTGCATTTCGCAGTCATTAACATACAATGAAAATAGAAGAGGCGACAAAATTTCCCCTTGAAACAATCCGTTCTCACAATCAAAATAATCAGACAGAGAACAATTATATTTCACACAACATTTAACACTATCATATAATGAACGTATTATCTTAAGCATTTTACCACAAAAACCTTCGTTAATCATTTTATACCATAAATATTGTCTATTGACGAAATCAAAGGCCTTCTTATAGTCGACAAAACAGCAATAGAGTCTTCTTCTACCTTTTAATGTTCTATTAATTAATGACTGTAAAGCAAACACCGCATCAATGGTAGATAATTTTTTTCGAAAACCAAATTGTGCATCTGTTATTTTGTTATACTCAGCATCAAATTCTACAAGTCTTTTATTAAGGATTGAGGTAAACAATTTCCCAATACAACTTACTAACGTGATACCTCTATAATTATCTGGGTTATTACCATCGCCTTTCTTATGTACTGGTACGATGTTACCTACTGTCCAAGAGGTTGAGAAAAATCCAGATCTAAAAACATTATTAAATAGTTTCAGTAGACAAGGCACAAGGACATTTTTACAATTAATAAAATATTCATTTAAAACACTATCGTTACCACGAGCTTTATTAGCCTTAAGTCGTTTGATAGCCGCATGTATTTCATTCTCAGTTATATCTATATCTAAAATGTCACACGAAGTTTGATTATCATTATCGTCATATTCATGTAAAAAGTCATAAATGCCTTGGTCTACAGCCGGTGCACTTGCACTAAGTGAAGAAAAATGTCTATAGAAGTCATCAATACTAAGATCAGATTTAACATTCGTTTTGCGTTTTCTAAATATTCTATAGAATTTTTTCGGGTTATATTTACGGATATAATTCATCATATTTCCCCGATGACATTTATATTCTTTCTTCAACTTATATTCAAGTTTCTTATATTGTGACTTCTTTTTTATTAGACACTCTCTATTTTCTTTAGATTTACATTTATTAAAAACATATAATGCATTTTTATATTCGGTATATCTCATTCTACAAATATCTGTAAACCATGGTTTATCTCCCTTACCTACCTCACCTGCTTTAGATGAACGTTTTACATGTTTAGTATGTGTACAATGTGGTACTATCAATTCATTTAACTTACGAGTAAAATTATCAACGGATACATTCACGCCTTCTTTAGTATACTCACTTACATTACATGATTCCATTAAACTGTCAATATTATCTTGCAGCTTACCACAGATCATATCCTTATTATCTTCATTCCACTTGATAGTAGTTTCTTTGTTTACCAGCGCACTTTCATTTTCAGTTAATTCATCAATATTTTTTAATAAATCCAGCGAAAAACAAACAGGAGCGTGATCAGAAAATGGAGTGAACTCGCCTGTTTTGAAATATTTGATTATATGAAAACTGTGATAAAGCACAAGGACATAATCTATCGTACTTGCCCCGTTATTGTTAAAAAAAGTTAAATCGCCACTTGGATCCCCAGTATGCCTACCATTTACAATTCTATATCCCGTGGCCTTACATAGATCCAGCAACTGTCTACCAATTCTACGATTCATACAAGTTTAATATAATGACTACTCAATTAAGTCTATCAGTGCGGTTACCGTTGTGACGACACTTCCGCTCGTATGGCAAAATCGGGGATTTTCGGATTTGCGTTCAGGTGTGAAATTTAGTAAAATGGTAAAAACTTCGTTATTTTTTTTTAACTTCTTATTTACCAGTCTTTCCATACACTAAATATGGTTCAGCACTACAGTTACTCTTTAAACATTGTTCGGGTAAGGGAATGTGATTTTTAGCGACATATCAATGAATTTTGCAATTTAAGTAACGCGAAATGTTTGTTGTGGTATGAATAAAACGCTACGAAAGGGCATATTTTATAGTTTATTTTATCATAAGAAGGGAAATAATATGGTTGTTTTCAGACCCAGTGAAGTGCTATGGTATACGATTTCCATAAAAAGAATGTAATGACAGACAATGCAGTGTTTTAAACATACATTTATACAACTAAATGTTGACTTTTGCAAGTTCTGATATCACTACCGTTGACAAATATAACACTTGCTATTTATATCAAAATGTGACATTTTCTGAAGGATAATTATTTAAAACTTTAATGTCGGTTTTTTGAAAATGTCCTCTGCTACAAAATTCGACTGGTGTGGTCTTCAATGTTTATTAAACGCTAGTGAGCACTACTGTCGATAACACTATATAGTGTCATGGCGAGTAGCAGTAGGAAAGTGCCGACATTGTAATGAGTTCAAGTTCAAGTTCAAATATTTCATTTTCGTGTCAAACACATATTTCACATAAAATCATAATAACATACCTATAAAAATTGTAATAAAATATGCGTCCAACCATATTGACTTTTTAAACACGTTATTGAAAGATGCAAATAATAAAAAATAATGCATTACGCTTATTAAAATGAATATCGATATATAAACATTTGCCACTCAACTTTTCTCTATATGCTTAACAATATACAATTACATGATATATTATAACACCTGAGAATGCGAAATGAGAAAAAGTGGTTGGGCCAATCCCAACCGACGATTCCCCCATCCCCCATTCTCTTTAGACCTTTAAGATATTAAAGGGTATATATATAAAGTTATGCAGTTAATTACTTACAAGACATACATTTATTGCCTTGTGCTCTTGTGCACTGTCCACTGATATTAAACGATTATTATGGGAGAAACATGGATCTTCTCCCCCACATAAGAGAAAGTTGAGTAGCTAATGTTTTTTAATGAGTAAATAACGAATTGCGGACAAACAATTGTACAGGTAAGGTAAAAGATAGACTATTGTATAAATAATATTGGGATATTTTATTCACAATTGTTTCTTTTGCTATTTGCGATGGTTGATTACCCCGTCGAAAACCAGATGTTCAAGGGTACAGTAGATCTATCAGATCAACACTATTTAAACAACACGGCTTTAAGTTACGGATTAAAATTTAGTTCTGGATGGCTCCTTATACTGGATGGCACTAGGCCTATTATTAGGTCTACTAGACATTTGTTCGTTTTCCTTCAGATTTATTACCGACGCTTAGACACGAACGCATGAGTTCACGGAATCAAATTATAATACATGTATAGATAGTACTAATACTAAACATTAATACCCGGCCTCCAACGGATCGTCGTTTATGAGTACGTTATCGCAGCTACGAGCTAGATAGCCTAAAACTATTTCATAATTATACACAGATTTGCATGCACACTTGATCGAGTAGTTTCGGTTTTACAGACGATAACATTGTACCGCTCGTTCCATTCGGGACGCTGCAAAGTTCGTTCGTTCGTTCGTTCGATACGCGAGATCGAACTTATCGTGCGGTAGCGGCCGGGCCAGCTTATCGGCCGGTAGCGGCCGCCCAGGTTATCGGCCGGTAGCGGCCGGTTATGGTTATCGGCCGGTAGCGGCCGGCCAAGGTTATCGGCCGCTAGCGTTCGTTCCGTTCGGGAATCGGCCGTATAAGCTGCGTGGGTCCAATAGGTAATTCCGTGCGGCTCGCGTTCGTTCTCCGGTCGTGCAGCGGTAAGCCTCCGTCCGGGAAGCGTTCGTCTTCCGTTCGTCTCAAAAAAAGTGGATACTTAGCCGTAATTCTAGCTGTATATTATTATTAGATCAACTATATACAGTGTATGAACATTTCCAGCAGAATTACATTCAACATGTCGGATGTCGTCGATCAAGCAGAAAACGTTTACTCTTCCGGAACACCTGGTCCTATTGTCATGTACATTTTAAAGGGTCTCCATGCTAATCTTTCCTTTTCTCATCTTGTACTCCCAGTTTAATTGATTTTGAGTTCGGATTATGGTTTTGTTGACGTTTTGGTATTCTCTGTCTTGTTCAATTGGCGGTTGGAAGGAAACACTCTGGTGTATGTACAACAAGTAAGAACTTGTAAAAGTCTAGTTGTTTCGTTCAATGGGGTATATCCGTGCGTCAAAATCTGAAATGACTTCGGTGACTTATTTTCTCCAATTTCATTTTACACTGTCTGTTCTGTGAATGTTTAAGACAACGCAAATGCGAAGTGTAGTAAGTAAATAAAAAGTCTAATTAAATCATTCAATTCAGGTGGCATATCCATTTTTAACCTCACTGTAACATATCGTGATTAAACATATCCATTTCTTACCTCGCTGAAACATATCGTGATTAAACATATCCATTTCTAACCTTACTGAAACATATCGTGATTAAACATTTCCATTTCTAACCTCACTGTAACATATCGTGATTAAACATATCCATTTCTAACCTCCCTGAAACCTATCGCGTCCAAGCGATATATGAATCAATGACATTAATGACTTTTTACGTGACTTTGCATTCGTCTACGACCACAGTAAAACACATTTTTTTCCATTCTATACAATATGTTGATCATGTGGGAAATTGATCCTTAATATCACCGGGATTGATTCTATTTCTAGCTACGCCTGCCCCACGTGTCTGTGACCAAGGCTGGATCTCATCTCCGGAAAAGTGCTGCTATGTGTCCACCACTGCCGAGAAAACTACGTGGAGAAGTGCCATCGTAAGTTCCTTTCCTTTATAGACGATATAATTCATTACCTTTAAACGGAAGAGATCGGGCTCCGTAACATTATAATAACCAAGGTATAAGGTTTCTGTTATTCTTTTGTACTTTTACATGGTAAATCCTTCTTTTATTAATATTTTCCCCAATGTTTCATCCATTTTAAGTTCAGATTATGGTTTTGTTCACGCTTCTGTATTATCTATTTTTTTTACATAATCTGTGACTGATATACTCCGATCATTGTCGGTTACAGGTTTATTTCATCCTGCACCTCTGTGTTCGACAAAAATACTTTTCAATTTTGTTTAAGCACATTTACATCCCGCCTGGGGTCTTCAAAAATGGCCAATATTCAATTCTTAAGCTAATCATTAATTCTTCCTTCTAACAAATACAACGAGTCAAAGTGTACTTCATATTTTACTTACAATACCATACATTGAAAAACTTTCAAAATAACTTTTCTCGAGAAAATATCTTCAATGCAGTTTGCGATTAAAAGCCGGTGATGTTTAGATAAGAACAATGTATTGAAAATATTTCACTTGAAGTTAACAATCAGTTCCGACAAGAACGGAAAATCCAGTGCTGATGTAACATAACTTCTTTCGATTGAGGTGCGAATTACATATTTTAGAACAAAATAATTATTCTTTCCTATATTCCCAATGGTAGACTTTGTAAGATAATTGATTGACCTACCAGAGGGAAACGGGAATGGTATAGATAAAATAAATAAAGGAGTATTGTGCTTTCTCCAAGTAAATTCAAATTATTCGTTTTGCAACAAAAAGTTATGAATTCTTGATATTCTACATGTATATCATATTTTTCAATATTCTTTTTTTCTCTTTTCACTTAATTTGTGATTATAAAAATACGACAGTTGCGTTTTTGATACAGTATACAGCATAATACATTAATTTGACTTCGTTTCGACAGATACAATACTATTTATGTAATTGATACTGTATGGTATTACCGTAGTGTCAATGATATATTTATTCCCCTCTCAGGACCGATGCACTGCAAATGGAGCAAACCTGGTTGAGATCCAAACGGACGAGGAAGCTTCGTTCATAACGAGAAACTTGCCGATTCGTGTTTGTGAGTAACACTTAATATCGTTGGTTATTTTGTCTCACTCAAACTATAATGTTATGATATAAATCAGATTTACTTGTGAAATCATACGTTACATGTTGTGTAAAAATCACAATATGTTTTTAAAAAGTTGATTGAAAGTTACAGAACGCTTTTACATGTTCGGTAAAATACAGTATATTTAAGGATTAACCTTTATCTTTGTGTAGTTTCTGAAATCATAAATCCAATGGAGCACGAGGTTAATGGCGTAAACCCTTCCTTCAATTTACTGACTGCTCCTTTGGATTATGATCTCTATATGAACTTAACAAAATAAAACGTTAATCCTTATATTTACAGTATTCTTCATAATAATAGTTCAGAACGTTTGTGTTCAATATAGCCCCATCTGCGTTCATAGATTTCATTTCAAAATTTGCAAACGTGACAACGGTTCAATTTATATAACAGCGTGAAGTCTGTTTAAGCCGTGGTTAACTTCGCCCATGTCAATTGTGACTCGCACTGGAAAATTTGCATAGCTCCGCAAAAATGTAATGTAATCGACGTGAAAGAAATGTGGCACGGTCTCAAATATAGTTATTGAAAATTAACTCTTGTTTGCAGGAAAATGGTTATCGAATGAATGTCAGTGTAGACTGTTAATCGCCATATAACTTCTAGTAGCAATCATGATCAACAAAACGCTAATTTTATTCGCTCTTATCATACAAATCTGTGTAAATACACCCTTCATGGGGGTTGTCATAATCACGAATTTCATTTGAACCGAATTACGTATATCAAAATCTTACATGGTATGTTCAAAACATTTTCGATCAAGATTTAAATGTTTTCCGGTTATGAGATGTGTCTAAGTGACTTTATAGTCTGGCTTTCAAGACTGCACCATCTAGTTTTCATTATATCAATTTGTCTTTTGATTAAATTAAGACAAAAAAGGGAAGAATTATCAGGATAATTGTTATATAGAAAATTTAAATATTCCTTTTATAACAAAGTTTTATTTTGAGAATAAAAGCACCATTTTAAACGTAAATATGCATATAAGAAAGTCAATGGCGATATCTTTGGGAATTTTGTGGGGCATAATTTTAGTTTTCATAGTATTCCCCCGCGCAAGACAGAACGCGATCGATGTCCCTAGAATTCGTTTCAAAACGATGGTGTTTAAACGACATTTCTTATGTCAGAAATTTAAAAGTTACAATGTAGTAGCATATAGATGATCAACAATTTATCAATTTCTAACGACAAACCCTGAAAAAACATTTTTTTTTTTTTTTTTTTATTCATCAACAATAAACATGTACACATATAACGAATACATAAATGTATCACATACAGCCAGGATACAGGTAGATATACACACACAGGCAAATTAATATATATAAACATATAATTCACACACATACATACACATACAGACATGCATGTGCACATGTAAGTACACATGGACATGCACTAATATTATGAACCATTACACAGGGGTTCATACATCCATGCACATACACATAAATCACACATGTACACATACATACCCTCACACACACATACATTAGCACAAACACACTTGCACACACACATGTACACCTGCATGCACACAAACACACATATATGCATACACATGCATAGATGTCCATTAATTGCAGCAATGCACATGCGCATGCATGCATCAATGCACACACATGCCCACACATAAGTACTAGACCTTGTGTTTGTGTTTCCCAAGTTGTTATCTTTAAATAAATCTGTAATTTTCGGTATGCGTACAATTTGGAGTTCTTTTCTGGTACAGTATAAGGTGAAATTTATTAATAAATATACATGTGGTATACATTATGGGATAAAAAGCTTATATGGTGTATATAATGAACAGGCTTATTCATAGATTTGATAAATATTAATAATTTTTAATGAATATTAATGAATAAATATCTCCCGCTTCGCCGCTTTGTAATGGGGTAGTCAAATTGTAGGTAAAAAAAAAAAATATTCTGCAATGTATTGCTTAAAAATTGAACAGAGACAGTAGCCTTAAACATTAAAAATTGATAATACTTTTTACTGTGATTGCAAGGAAACATTAATCAAGGGGCCATAACTCTGTCAGATACACTCTGGATAAAGTTGCAATCGAACGTGGCCTTGCTCTTCAGGTAATTAATCTTATTACCAGGTTTCAAGAAAATAATATTATCTGAAAAAACATAGTGATAATCTCTAATTCTTTTCACTTTCAGCCAATGCGGACATAATATATACAGGACGTCAGAGGAAAAACGGAAACTGGATTTTCCTCAGCAATGATAAGATGGTCGAAACGTCGATGAGATCATGGGGTAACGGGGAACCTGACGGGGGATCCCAGACCTGCGGATGTACTCGGAAGTCTGATGATCTCCTGATGCTTGATTGCGTCTGTACCGGATATAACCTCTTCTATATCTGCGAGATTGTTCGCTAGTCGACTGCTTTCCTGCATAATTATGTATAAATAAAAAGAGCATAATTACCAGTGTCTTCAGTGATACTAAATTTTTTAAACGAGATGGGCTGATATTTTTATATTTTTTACGAGTGCCCATATATGTCGTTTTATCGAAAATAATATTAAATATCCTACAGTGTATTTATTACATTTTATTGCAAAATCTAGAATAGCTTTTAGTTTCGCAATTGGCGTTTGTAAGCAGTGTTTTAATTGGTCAAGTAAGAAAAAGTGATAATTTTTTAGAAATGTCTCTAGTGAAAAACCATAAAATGAATATTTTTCTATATATTACTGGTATCAATATTATAAACAGATACACGCGGTAATAGCTCTATTTACCACGATTTTTATATATTGTTAATGCAGATTGTTCGTGTACAATAAAAACATTTCATATCCAAGACATGGCACCCCAGAGTTTGTTTGTTTAATCTATATGGTTCTTAATGAATCGCAAATCTTATTCGTTCGTCGCCATACACAGAAAATGGGCGGAACGCTGTTTCAGCGGCTTCAGACTTGGTATTTCAGTCAGAAATAATATTAATAATAATATACCTCAACATTTATATACTGTAGCGCTCTATATAATTTGTAAAATTACTATAAAGCGCTTCACAACATGTAGATAAATTAATTAGATACTTACACTGCATAAATAAAGAACTTATTACAATCTAAGCGATGTGATAATATAAAAAATGCATATAAATACGACCTACATCTACTTTAGATAAACAAATGTCAGTATATACATGTCGTCTAAGTTGGTACCCTAATATGCAGACGTGAAAAGGTACGTCTTCAGGTGTTTCTTGAATTTAGCCAGAGTATTTGTTTTTCGGATAGCGGATGGTAAGCTAATCCACAACGTGGCCGAAACTTTCCCAAAACACTGGTTTCCATAGGTCACAGTACGAGAATTTGAGACACACACCAATGATTCTGTCTCCGACCTTAGTGATCGTGACGGCTGATACAGGGTAACTAGCTCCCTTATGTACTGGGGAGTTGTTCCATCCAGTGCCTTGTATGTGTATACCAAGATTTTGTATTGTGACCTGTATTGTACAGGTAACCATTGCAATGAATACATAACTGGAGTGATGTGTTCTCTCTTTCTAACTCGAGACACGAGACGAGCTACCGTGTTCTGGACCTTCTGTAGGCGACTTGTCAATTTGTCAGATATACCACAGAGTAGGGCATTTCCATAGTCCAGCCGTGAGCTAGGTAACAAGCGAATGAACCAAAATCTTGCATGCATCGGCAGTTATAAACTGCCGTAAACCGCCGATGTTCCTGATATAGTAGTAACAGGATTTGGCAATAGCATTCACTTGTTCCTCCATGTTCAGTGAACTATCAAAGTACACCCCTATATTTTTAACAGTTGGGACAGCCTCTACAGTACTTGTTCCGACCTTGAGCTGGAGAGCCGTTGATTGCTTACACTTTGGAGAAAAGACGATCAGTTCCGTCTTTTCCTGATTTATCTTTAGCATTTTGGCATTCATCCAGCTTTTGCTGTATGTCATACAAGCTTCCAGATTTTCTGATATGGTGTCCCAGCTGTCCTGTATATCAATTTAAAGTTGGCGTCAGATCTACAGTACTACAGACAAATTTAAAAATACCCCTTTTCCAGCACTAAAACACAAATGCATGCACACGCAACACTCAAAGTCAGGACCTTAAATGAAATTTTACTCAGGTTACCCATTGTTATCGCCTTTTGTCCGTTGTCGTGCATTGTATGTATATTTATTTTCTATTTTGTTCTTAAAAACCATCAGATTTTGATAATGTTGGCGATAAGATAATCATTAGTTTAATATAAAATATCCCAATGTGTTCAACTACAATACATACTTACAATACAATACATTTGTACATGCACAAATGTCGGCCAATACAGAAAAATTGGCCAATACAAACAAAATGGCAGCCAATACAAGATTTGGCGAAAATATGTACGTTTAAGACGTCCGGAAATTACGTCAAAGACGTCATATTGTAGTCCCAGGAGAAACGATGGACGGATCTACGTTACCGAAGAGCAAACGAATATTAAATGGGGCGCAAATGACGGAGAAAATATTGTACGAAGGGAACAAAAGTTGATGATGAATGTCTTGAATAATGATAGCTTCCAGGTAACGGAGATGCATTGTGCAGAGTTCTTTTCGGTTTTCGGGTAGGGTTGATTCTGAACTGTATCCTAGATAACAACCAAAACACTTAAATAACAAGGGTGTTTCAACATTTTACGCCATCGTTCAAAAAGCAAATTATTAATTGTCATTTCTTTATTTTCTGAGAGTGACGTCGACAATCTACATCATCGATAGACACGTCACATGAACGGAACTACAAAACCACCTTGCTGATTTTGTATTTTTGTATACTGAACGTTTGATGGGCCTAGATGTAGATGTCGAAATAATAAAAAAGATGTCTTGTGTAACTAGGCCAGTACAGAAATAACTAATCACATATTGGAGTTGGGTGAGTTTGAATTCTAAATGCGAAGTTTCATTTCATTTCAATAAATTTTATTGACAAGATGACCAATAGTCAATTGGATTGAATAACAGGCAGAAGCCTATATAAATTATCTCCAAAGGTGGCCGAAAATATCAGTTATATAGTTTAGATAATCAATTAAGGGTCTGCTCTTGTCAGGTTTCAATCTCGTTTTGATCTCACGTGATATCTGTTTGTAATATCTAACAATGTATTATCAATTTTGATAGCAAATATGGACATGGAAAATGTAGCAAAAAATTAGATGTCTGTTGTTTGTAGAACTTTTTTAAGAAGATTTTGTTTTAAATGCCAATAATGGCATAAGTATTTCTTTTATTTCTTGTATCTCACGAATTGCCAACATTTTATTTTTCTTAGCTTGATTTATCATGTAAAATCGTCAGTGTGTCGCCATTTTTCATCATAGCAAGTTCATTTTTGCTGTACGACCTCTTTATATTCATTATAAAGCAAATATTAAGCAACATAGATATTTTATTTACGTTTTTGATATCTTTTCAGGTTTTTAGTGTAGCTGAAGCTATTTTGATTTTTGACTCAAGAATAGTGAAAAATCACACATTTGAAAATGGGACAAAAAAACAAGCACGCTACCCCCATATTTTATGACTGTTTTAGAATGAGAAACCCGTTTCCTTTTGATTTGCAAAATATCTAAAAAAGTTTGTCGCTAGAATTTATTTTATAAAGCATTACATCTGCAAAATATGATGAAAACTGGAGTATTTTCTCATTGAAAAATTAGGGGTAGGGGTAACTTAAATTTATGTTTTGAACTGAAAGAATAATTTAAAGATCTTTTACTTCCATAATATATAAGAAAATACCATTTTGTCAATTCTGCAAACATTCATACATACCTGATCACAAATCTGGAAGATATTGAATGAAATTGTCCTGCAATTGGCCAAAACAGCAGTTTTCACATAAATCATATGTTTTGCTCATTTTGGTATTTTATGCCGAGCATAGCACAAAAAACAGTTCTTTACCATACATTTCTGTTAGCATTTTCTGCTATGCAATGAACTCCCCTTTTCAAAAATGTACATCAGAAAAAAAGTTAGTCGTCAGAAATATTTGACTTTTCACAAGAGAAGATCCTTAAGAAAAATATTGTGAAATGAAAAATAATTTTGTATAAACACAAAACAATTAAAATTAACAAGTGAGATAACAAGTAAATGCTGACAATTACAAGCACAACATATTGTACATATACACAATACACAACACAAGTACAGAAGATATACAGTACATTACTCTCTATAACTTTGATGAACATAAAGAATGTTATATACAAACATTAATATTGTATGTTGACTAAACAGCCAAAATACCTGACCAAAAGTCCAAAATGCGAAGTATATCCGGGACCAAATAAAATCTTCGAATAAAACTGGGTCTTCGAGTTATACGAGTTCCAGATAACGAATTTTACACTATGAGATTGAAGCTAAATTGATTAAGGATCATGTACCTTCTACTAATTATAATGTATGTCAATCATGATTTCAACATTTTTAGACTTCGAATAGAATAGATCTGCATGCACGTAACGGCTGCATAGTATATTTAAGAGTTAACAAAATCATAATCCGAAGTCAAAATTGGTTAAACCAGGGGCAAAATATAAACTAAGGAAAGATTTACATGAAGACTCTCGCAAAATACCAGGAGTCCTGAAAGAGTAAGCGTCTTCTGCTTCATCGACGACACCCGCCATGTAAATCTTTGTCACATCCAATTAAAATCAAGTCCTCAAACTGAGAACCGAGTCATTATTGCCAATACAGAATATCTCTCAATGAGACAAAGATGGCTACCATAAACCTTGCCTATAGTTGTTAGTTCGTTTGTCAGCAGTCAACATCGATCACAAAAACACGATATTAAGAGCAAGCCCTAGAATATCGAATCAATTGCGACATGTAAACGCCGTAGGTTGGAGAATTCAAAGTTCACGATCGGAAAAGTTCAATGATGGTAAAACATGTTAAATAGCTGCACTTACGTTTGTGTTTGTGTTACTTTCATCCTTTAACGGCATTAATTTTTGCTCCAATGCATTATCATTAAAATTAACATGTGTCCTATAAAGTCTGTTTTAATTCTCACTATGTAATAAAGCAATACTGTAATACTTATTAACAAAATGTCATTGTTTTTTTTTAAAAGAAGAAACTGTTTTCTCTCATATCTCGCCATGTTGGATAGAGTTTGCCTATGTAAGAAAGCTATGTAAGAAAAATCTATCTTACATAGCATTTCACGCGACGTGACGTCACAATGGCTCAACAATGACGTGACGTCACGAATACGGTAAACTTTGCTGCCGGAAAAAGAAAACGACGGCGTGATAAAATTAAAACCTTTCACAAAACTTTAACCATAAACACCAGGAAGAGGAGATTAACTTTTCTGCGCAAACTGTGTTTGCAAATATAGGGCATGCTTAAACTCGCTGTCTAATTCGTTTTCGTCACAAAAGCTCAGGGAAAAAGTTGAAATTTCAAAATCGGAGGTTGTTTTAACATATTTTCATGGTTTTTGAGCTTATTCGGGTAGTTGATATGAGAGAAAAAGACTCTTTCATTATGTGTGTATGTAGGATAGGGATATTCCACCCTCGGGATCACAAAATGTGGTAAAACCCTCGGCAAGCCTCGGGTTTCACCACATTTTGTGACCCCTCGGGTGGAATATCCCTATCCTACATACACGCATATGAAAGAGTCTTATATAATTATTACATTTTGGCTGTATAATGGAATCATTATTATTCAACATAAAGGTGTTAACCTCGTTATTTAGCACTGATGATAACCATGATCTGTCTACAAGCAGTAAGCATTGATATGCTCTAAAGTTTTTCGTTGAGATCAAACTTAAGGCCAAATATGAGGCAGTATAAACAGAGATATTATGATGCAAATAGTTGTTATGGAAAGAAAAGAAAAGATAAGATCCCAAATTGAGTCGCATTTTACACATCATGCAAGCGGGTACCAGGCACATTCTTACGCTCTAGCTGTAGGGCATGACGTGTTAGGTAAATCGGTTTATAATAAGCACTTTAACCATTTTTATAACGCGTGATGTTATGAATATTTCACAAAAATATAATGCATAACCGTATATAGCCTGCAAACGAAACATGACTACTTGTGTGGTGTCCTGTTAAATGTGATGCTATCACGTGACCGTTATATCAAGTGCAACCATGTGGCGAAATACGATAGCCCTCCCACAATACAAAGTCTGAAATCGTAGAACGATGCAGGCGTTTTGGGTGTTCGCTGTTTTGATATTGATATCGAATTGCGATAGAGTATATTCAGACAACAATGTTTCAGCGGAGAAAGTCGAGGAACGAAGTGTAGCAAGTGAACTTGTAAATCTTTTAAATGGGACTTATTTCAGTCTTAACGAACAAGTATGCCAATTGCAAAGGAAAGTCGATGCGATCGAACAAGCCGAAGATTCCGACCATCAGTGTGAGTGCAACGAGGCGGAAAGCAACGAATTCAAACAAGCGGTATCGGATGAACTTCACAAATTTTCAAAGATCCTGTCCGGATTTGAAAATCAGTTGCGTGTTTTGCAAAATGAGCAGGAAGTGCTTCGCGAGCTGCTGGACAATGATGAAGTTGGTAAGTTAAATGTTGGACGACATATAAAGTAAATTTGTCTCTCAATTTATTAAAAATCCTAGCAGCATTTTATATACAGAACTTTCGTACATGCGTTTGGACACTTTAGAATGTGAAACTGTAATGTTGGTCTCTGCGGTATATTTCTTGTATGATATGAAGATGGAGATTTGGTGATATGCTCATTAGTATGTCTACTTGTGATTGAGAAAAATGCTGAAATTCTCACTTTGAGAACGTTACATTTACTTACTTGGGCGTGACCGTAAAACGCTTCCTCTTTCGTATCACATTGTCTTCTTGTCTTGTAAGTCAAGCGTCTCCGTATAAATATTTCCTTTATACATTTTTTGCTACTAGATTAATCGATTTTGAATTTGGGTAAGGGTTTTGTTAAAAAATATTTACATAAGGATTGAGATTTAGTGCTATGAAAGGTCAGCCGTTACATCCACAGTGAATGAAGCCGGCTAGGGCTTCATGCTAAATATGGATGTAACCGCGGACCTTTCATAGCACTATGAAAGTAAAAAACATGACTTTCAATCAATATATTTACATTTTTACCAAAGAACAATTGCTTAACTGCATTTATATTTTTTCCAATTAATAGTTTATTACATGCGTTTACATATGTTGTCATTAAAATTGGCGCCAATGCTGATGACTAGTCATTTGAGCGTTTGACGCAAAGGCATTCTTCATGTTATTCGAAACGGCGCGACAAGACTCTCATTGACCAAGCTTGATCTATGACGTCATAATTAAACCACGTGCTACGTTACGAGAACCATTGCTTTCATACTTTTATGAAAGGCATTTTACTGGTAATGTTCAAATACAACTGTAGTGGGTTGCAGCGCAAATGTAAATATAAATGAATATGCTGTTATCGCTATATAAACATTTTCACAGAAAAGTAAACATTTGTCAAAACGGGTATTGCAATATGTTAAATCTGATCAGTGATTATGTACTTTTTGTATAAAATATTTTGCTGTAAATAAAGTCCCGTTCGAATTACCGTCGTTTTATCACGATAGCTTCCACCTTTACCGCGGCAGACAAAACAAAAAAACTAATTGTACTGTAGTATGATCAGCATTTGTCTCCACCTAATTGGTGTAGGAATGAAGTGGACTTTTGTTATTAGTGAAAAAGTAGGTCATTTGGTAACAGCGAGCGTTAGGAGTTCAGAGGTCAAGGATTCTAATCTCAGTATGGTCCTGTTTCACTACCAGATCACCCCGGTGTTGTTTTCTTTGTTTTAACCTTTGGGAGCATGGCAAAATATAAGTTCCATTTCAGAAAGTCTTAATCATAGTGAGCCAGGTTACTTACCAGGGCTTTCTGATCTATGTTTACAGTTTTTGACAGAAGTACTACAAACTCCAAGGTAACCGGTTGATATCTGATAAAAGTGTATGGATCACTATATAATGTGTCATTGTCTCTATGGATACTTCATAGTGTGGAAATGTTTCGATGGTTCATAACAATAGCATATGTGAATGGCTATATCATAGAATGACATTAAAGTATGTTGTAATGATGCTGTGGCATTATGTTTTCAACCTGGATGAAGATGATAAGTAAGGACGTAATGATACAACATCTTTTGACATTCAAATGAGAAATGTACTACAGTAATAGAATCGACAGTTATGTGTATTTTCGCCAGTAAAATATCGGATATCTTTTTGAAACTGCATTGACGATATACAAAAAGCTTTGTTTACATATCAAAATATATCATTACTAATATTGACAAATCAGATCGGTTCCTTCCAATTACTACATTCATAGGAGTATGTTTTCAATTGCATTTAAGGATTGAATGTTTCTTTTCTTGCTTGAATGTTTCTTTTTTTGCTTGAATTGGCTGATGAAGGCAAGAGAACCTCGCGCAAATGAAGTGAACTGTAAAGCAGTTCATGTACCATTTTCACGAAGTTCACTTGCCTTCATAAGCCCATGCAAACAATAAGATAGACATTCAATCCTTATATTTACTTTAACTATTTTAAATTTCCCGGCATTCGCAGGTACTTTAAGCTGACGGTGTCACAGAGTGCTTCCCTTTTAAAGTTGTCTGAAATCTAGTTTAATTTTACATCTTAAATCATAGATAAAGGTTTTTTATGCACCTGACACTCCCACTTCTATATTAGTTGATAAGTTTTGGATTCCAACCTTTTGGCCTCTAGCACACAAAAAAGAGTCCTAGAAGGACGAAACAGCTGTATGATGCAGTTTAATTCAATGTGTTGGCATACTGTATCTTAACATTTAAAAGATGCAGCATAAATGTGTGTTACGTCATCTTTCAATACATATTTGTCAAATTCTCCGTTCCATTTGCGATGATATGATATGTTAGGAAGTCCTTAGTATAAAGTCTGTATGCATAAAATATCAGAATAAAATCCACTCTGGAAACAGTTCTATGTCTCATCAGCTAATTATTGCCAATTTGCTTATAGCATCATCGACTTCTCCGATCTCGACTACCTCAACTATCTCAACTACCCCGACTAATACTCCGACCCCGACTACCCCGACTACCACGACTTTTTCCATACCAGAAGTATGCACCCAAGGCTGGATCTCATCTCCGGAAAAGTGTTATTATGTATCCACAACTTCCGAGAAAACTGACTGGAGTACGGCTATTGTGAGTGTTACTACTCTTCTTTCTATTGTCATTGCTAGCTAGGTTTTATCTAGTGAATTGTTCAGACTAAGCAACGTACTTATAAATGAATACAAGGTCTGGCGTTCCTGAAGAGTAAGCATTTTCTGCTCAATCAATGACAGCCGCAATAGAAATAGTATCTAATACCCTCGTTTTTGTGATGTAATGTAATTTAGAACGCAAATAATCTATTGATTTCACGTACGTGAATGTCTAGTAATAGACTGGAGGCAGATAAGTATTTTTTACAATACAGTTGAGAATTTTGCACAAACAAATCCCTGATGAATGCAACCAAAATTATATTTACAAAACTTTGCCATAGTTTTCATGAACATGCAGCTCCCGATTCTATGAAGTTTGATTCCAGTTTCAATATGTCATTAATATTTTTCTAGTCTCGATGTACTGCCATGAGAGCGAAACTGGTTGAAATCCAAACAGATGAGGAAGCTGCATTTATAATGGAGAACCTGCCAAGTCGTGTTAGTAAGTAACATTTAAGTTTAAAATATAATATTCACATTATTTTTGTAATTGAAAGAAAAAATATTACATTTACCTATAAAGTATTAAGTAAGATATTTATTATTTGTTTTTCTTTCTGCATGCTGAACGCCTGAAGCTTGTGATGAATAGATGTTTTTAAAATACAAATTTGGCTACTCGTACCTTCCTCCTTTTGAATATGATAATAATAACTCGATGTTCTTATTTATCACTTTATCGCACCCGTTATGTCGTCTCAAAGCCGTTCAAACATTAGTATTCGTGTCTATAGAGCCGTAGCAACAAGCCAATATCGTTCTCAACTCTCTTTGGAACGTGCAACCGGTGCTGCATTTCGGCGCTCACATCTAGCACTGCCCAGCCACGTACAATTGAATTATGTCAAGAAATCCTTGTGGTCAGGTAGATAACCGTACCTTTGGAAAATCCATGAAAATGAACCATTTATGTAACACAATGAAGGATTAACGAAATCCAGTGTGTTAGATTATAATTTGTAATAAATATAATTACTATGTATTGATCTAACAAAAGAAGAACGGCATATGCAGAGTTTAAAACATTTCCCCCATTTACGAGTCTATTGTCGTAAACGAGAAACTTGATAGCAACTATTTTCGTGTGTTTATTTTTTTCATTTACCCATTAGAAAAAACAAAACAAAAATAAGAAATTCCATAGCGTTAACAAAACCATAATGCGAACTCAAGGTCGATTAAACTAGGGGCAAAATATATACAAAGGAAAGATTTAAATGGAGATATTCGTAAAAGTACAAGAGAAAAAATACTAGGTGTTCCGGAAGAGTAAGCGTCCTCTGCATCATTGACGACACCCGTCATGTAAAACTTGGTCACATGCAATTAAGCATCGATCCTGGTAATGACAACCGAGTCATCATTGTCAATCACAACAAGTAAGCACACTAATAAGCAAACTCAAAAATCTTTATATCACACAAACATTCAGAATATTTCTCGATTAGATCAAGATCGCGACCATAAAACTTGCCCATCCATATTTTTCATCAACCTGTTTCTCCCGAATCCATGTGTCGTAAGTTTGTTCGTCAGCAGTTGACATCTTACACGAAAATCGCGATATTAAGAGCACTATTTAAATAGTTTCTATATATAACAAGCGTCATCAAAATTTTACGACGATATCTAAAAATAGAGTCAATGTAACATGTATATGAAACAGTTATCCATATTGCTCAATCGGTAAACAGGTTGTATAAACGAGATATTATTTGAAAACGTTAATACCATTTATATGTTTTCAATTGGTTTTTCCTCCGAAATTTCGGGTTGAAATAGACTTGTTTAAAAACAAACCTTGTTTTATTACAAAAAAAGGCACGGCGGTCTAGTTGCTGGTGGTAGGACGCCGAATCGAGGGTTGCGAGATCGATTCCCGGTCACAGTACTTATGTTTTATCCTTGAGTAATATACTTTATTCCGCTGATTCCAGACTACTAAGCTGTAAAAGTCTCCATGTAAATCTTTCCTTTGTTCATATTTTGCCCATGGTTTAATCGATTTTGATTTTGTTAACGCTTCGGTATTCTCTTATTTATATGCATATATGGTGTGGCAGTACTAGACATTGTTTAATGCCGGCTGTGATCGCCAAAATGGCAGCAACGTTTGTATGCTCCCCATGAGGTTGGGAACAATACTGGCTGGCGGCTGAGGCAGTGTTGAGTCATTTTTATACATTGTGTATGTCACTAAACATATTCAGGATCTTATGACATTATATACACGGGACGTAAGAGGAATGACAGAGATGGGTGGGTTTTCCTCAGTAATGACAAGCCTGTCAACACATCGGTGAGATCATGGGCTAACGATGAACCTCAAGGGGGAGAGTAGGTGAGCGTACCCCAGGATTTCGAGGATGGTGTATTTTATATTTTACTATACTTCAAACTTAACACTTTCAGCAAATTCAGACATAATATATACGGGACGTAAGAGGGACGACAGTAACAACTGGGTTTTCGTCAGCAATAATCAGATGGTCGACACGTCGGTGAGATCATGGGGTAGCGGGGAACCTGACGGGGGAACCCAGACCTGCGGATGTACCAGACAGTCCGATGATTTCGACATGCTGGATTGCTACTGTACCGGATACAACATCTTCTATATCTGCGAGATTGAACGTAGGTCATCTGCTGTCGTGTTAATACCAACGTGTTTTTAGAAATAAATCTCATGGAAAGAGTGTTGTATATCCTTTGAAATAGACTTATGATAATTGTTGTTTCTTCGTATTAATTTATGCTGTTGATTCAGAACAAATGGCGTTTCTTATAGATAAGGTCATTAGGAGGGACAGCGGTGAAAAGATTATACAACCGTGCAACTTAAAATAATAACGCCACTTTCAATCATGGATTATTGCAATGTGGAAACCTTAGATGGTGAAACAGCATATAAGACGAATGTAAGAAGTATACACAGTTTGTAGGAAGGAGAAACAGTATACAGTAAAACCTGCATGAACGGTCCCTTAGATAAGTGGTAACATCCATCATGAGGCCAGTCAGTGGTCTGCCCCATATAGGAGATACTATATTATTAACCTCAATAAGCGGTCACCTGTCTAACGTGGTTACCTGTCATTAAAAACCGGTCAAAGTCGTTATCCTATCCTGTATTTAGCGGCTATTTCGTCCGGAAGTAGACATCCAAGATGATCACATGACAATAATTATATTCATAGCATCTTCGACTACGTCTACAACGAATTCTTTGACTACAACTACTACAAATTCTTACACTACTTCAACACCAAGTGTCTGCGACCAAGGCTGGATCTCATCTCCATCCAAGTGTTACTATGTGTCCACACCTTCTGAGGCAACTGGGTGGAGTACGGCTATTGTGAGTGCTATTACTGTTCTTGATTTCATCCATGCCTGTTTCTTTCAACATGAAGTTAAGATAGATTTTAAGTCGATAAGACTGATACAGAATTTTTGTCAGTGGATACTCTTGAAACGGTTTAGAAAAAATATGGTCTAGTGTTCTAGAAAAAAATATGGTCTAGTGTTCTAGAAAAAATATCTTGTTCTGCTCATTCCGTGATAGCTACAATAAAATAGCATCCAAGCGATTAGAACGTCCATTTGCCTTTATAATATATCATTATAGCACGTGAATGCATGGTTTTTAAGAAAGATAAACTTGTGGAGTAATGCATTTCTGATCAATTATTTAAAAAAATGAAATCAAGATGGCGACCATAAAATTTGCCTATATATTTCAACAATTTGCATATATCTGGTGCCATTTCAATATTTCTCCGGTTTTTCTAGTCGCGCTGTACTACCATGGGAGCGAAACTGGTTGAAATCCAAACAGACGAGGAAGCTTCGTTCATAATGGAGAATATGCCAAGTGGTTTTAGTGAGTAACGTTAATATTTTAGCTTTTAACATCTTATCACCCATTTTGTTTTTGATATTAAAAAAAAACAACTAAATGCTAGGAAATTTCGTGATCTTTTCGGTTAAATACAGGACAGTTGATGGTTTTAACAGAAAGCGTAATGGTGTTATGCGGTCACGTTTTCGGTATTTTCGGTTGTAATAGACTTGTTTAAGTCCGATACATTAGAATTTTACACTAGTTAATTTCTATTGAATGTTAATATTAGGATTGGTTACAGATATTGTTGAGGATGCATCCCCAATGAAACGCGACAGAAAGGCATTCAACTATTTAGAGTACAAAATCCATTTTAAACAAATAAAAAAAAAATGAAGCTTTATCAACCTTGATTTATCATGCTGGCTGGATTGGATTGCTTTTCTAGCACCAGAAAGCGTATTCTAGATTTCCAGGATAAAGATATATGTACACATAATTTGAAGTAAATAAAACCGAATGGAATTAATTGCATTCATGGTTTATATTACTTTCGCAGGGTCTTATGACTATATATATACTGGACGTAAGAAGAATGACAGAGGTGACTGGGTTTTCCTCAGTAATGAAAAGCCTGTCGACACGTCGGTGAGACATGAAACATGGTTTAGCGGAGATCCTTACAGTACAAGCAAGAAGTGCGGATGTACCAATGAATTCCATGACTTCCTTATGGCGGCTTGCTTCTGTATTGGATATAACCTCTCCTATGTCTGCGAGATTGAACGTTAGTACTCCACTGTTGTGGAAATACCAACGTCTGTTTTTCTTATTCATAATTATTTACCTCTGTTGAAGAATAAATTTCGTTAAAAATAATTCTGGTTTTCCAATTATTCCAAAAGAAACTAGCTAAAATCTATATTGATTTTTGCACTTAATAGTTATTAGATCAGAATGAATGCCTATATTTATATTGATTTTTGTACTTAACATTTATTGTAAAGAATAAATGCCCATACTTATACTGATTTTTGTACAGTTATTGAATCAGAATAAATGCCCATACTTATACTGATTTTTGTCCTTAACATTTATTGAATCAGAATAGACTATACTCATATTGACGTAAATTAGGTCAAAGAGGAGCAATTTAACCCTTCTTCGCGGCTGCAAAGAAGCACGTGTTAGTGAGCCAATAATCAACATTGGGATTTATTTGATAGGAATTTTCGAAATTCCCAAAAGTCTAAGGCTTACAGAATATGAAAAGGCCACAGGGTGAAGTTCTTTTTTTTGTTCTAATTAATGTAAAAACAAGAAAGAAAAACCAAATTAAAGGCCCAATATACGTAACTTTCGGCAAAACTTGAAGCAAAAATCTAGCCTAATAATTTATTATACATTTGTATTTATAGATTTAGTTAAGATTAATTGATATCAGCAATATTCAAGATGAATAGTTACGCGGTTACCGGTACAGCAGCATTTGAAACACGCTATTTGTAAACACGCGTCCATTTCGAACCGTCTTCTCACTCCGGTTTGTTGTTGAAGTGGGCCCCACCTGAATTATTTTCAATTCTTTAGATTTTTTTGTCAAGAGTTTCTTGTTAGTTACCGCTCAGGTTTACTTCGTTTTAGGCTTATTTTTGCATGGTTATCAACTGGATTTTTTTCAGAATTTTTCAGAATCACGAAAATTTCTCTGAAGTTACGTATATTGGGCCTTTAATGAAATCCATTAGATATCTATTCATTTCCATAATACTAAAGGTTTTTTAATTTCCCTACTTTATATGTTTGATTATAGAATATCGAAAAAAATATAGTACACAAATATAATAAATGATAAACTTTATTTATTTTACAACAATTATGAAACAAGTTATACAACTTATATTAATCACTCTTGTTGGTCCGGATGTTAACGCGCGAGGGGTCTTATTGTGGGAGGAAACCGGAGTACCCGGAGAAAACCCACGTGGTCGGGGAGGTGACCCCATACCTTTTCACGTCCGGTCGGGGAATCGAACCCCGGCCGCCTTGGTGAAAGGCAAGTGCGCTATCCACTGCACCACCCGACCACCTGAATAGTGTGCAATGATATCGGACCGACACTTATATCATTACTAGTGATGATATAATATTTCTTATATCATCCCTAGTGATGATATAAGCAGTGATGATATAAGTTTGATCAAATTGATATTTTCTGATATTTCACTGGTAAAAATGTAATAGATCTTTTTATTCGAATGCAACTGATGTTGGTACTTTTGCTTTACGTATTAGGAAAGCGTTGCTTCAATTGACACTACCGCTATTAATTTACATTGTAGTACATTGTAATAAGTATTCAGAAATTGGGTTCATCTCCAACGACTTTGTACACAAAGGTTTGAGGCATATATCAATTAGTTCATGTCCTTCTACTCTTGGTTTTTACAAGATATCATTTGTAAATTGTTATATTTTTGTTCCTTCAATTTTTTAAGGCTGTTAACGTGCACTTTCATTTTACATTTTATATTTATCATATAAGCACAAATACTTCTGCTGTCAAGAAAATGCTGAGAGTGCAAGGCAGTAGTTGTTAAGGAAAAGATCACTAATGAAGATCACGTAAAATTCATTAATCATATAAAGGTTGGCATTGATATTATCATAAATCAATTTTGAATATATTTCCAATTAAAGATCTTACCAAAGTTAACTCAAAGCAAGTGGGGCATAGGAATGCATTTGCCATTCTAAAAATATGTGTTGCCTCCCCTTGTACCAAGTACTATTTGCATAATCTCATTGCTGTGTGATTTTTGTTAAAAATTATATAACAAAAAAATCCTTTAGATAGTAATGTATATACAATATTTAAAAAAAGATATGCCATAATTATAATAAAAAGAAATGCATGGAAAAAAGTCACGTTTTGGTATCTCGTCTGCTAAATGAAAATGTCCAGTATTTTCATTTCAATAAATTTTATTGACAAAGATGTTCAAAGTCAATTGGATTGAATTTCCACCTTTTTTTACGTATCAGCACGTACCGGCTTGATGGTAAGTTAAATTGTGGTAAATCAGATTGTATAGCTGCACTTACTTTATTGATTGTGTTACGTTCATCCCTTAATGTCATTTGCGTCCATGCATAATCATAGAAAATAGCATGTATTCTATATAAAGATTGGTATAATTTATACTATATATTCCTTTAAAAACATATTGTTTACTTTAAAAAGAAGTTTAGTTTAATTTTATATTTTCTGTTTAGTGAAATAGCTATTATTCAAATGTGTTAACCTCTTTTGTTTGTATAATGGAATCTTTATTATTCAATATAAAGGTGTTACAGATGTATCATTCGTTATCATTTGGGAAAAGCAATTATCATTCACACCCATAACAAGTCAGAACTGTTCAAAGTTCAACTGCGAATTTGTGGTATGTAGCAAAACATTAAAAAGTGTGTAATGGGATGACATATGTCAAGTATAAGTGAAAGGCGTCATACAAAACGAAACACTTGTATTGATTCGTTTCCTCGTTTACTTGAGTGAAACAATGTGTATACATTTATGCAGGTTTATACACGCCTGTAACATTTGTATTTTTTCCAGACGTGGAGTTCAATGCAAACTGAAGGCTCGTAAACAACAAAACTAAACAAAATGAGGAATTTTAAATTGTTCTTTTTTATTATTATTTTTGTGGTTGGCTTTCTCTCAATAAATTAAAAAGATACTGTAAGAGATGCATTAGAGGACCTCAGAGATGCTGATTTACATGAATATGGAACGACAAAAAAACAGCCGCCTACGATTTTTACAGGAAAAAAAGCGATTAGGAAATCAAAACTCATATCGAAATAATAGGTAATATAGAAATTGTATCAATATTATAATTTGTACACTGTCTAAAACAAACAAGAGAATACTAGAGCGTCACCAAAACCATAATCAAAACTCAAAATCGATTAAACCAGGGGCAAAAAATTAACAAAAGAAAACATTTACACGGAAAAAGTACAGGAGAATATAAACAAATGTTCGCATCTTCAGCTTCAATGGCTTACCGTTCTATTAAAATCTAAGTCACATCCAAGTAAATGTAAGGTCCTCAAACTGAGAACTGAGACAAAATTTTCAATCAAAACAAGAAGGTACAAGAGAACAAAAACACGGGTATTCCGGATGGGCAAGCGTCTGCCTGATCAAAATACTCGCCATGTAAATGTAGGTTACATCAAAATCAATATAACGTTATCAAAGTGAGAACTGAAGTATATATAAGGATAGTACCTCATTTTGACTGTGCATACGGTAGTATGCCCGCAGTTGGCAACGAACATATTATATGGTGAGCGTTAGCGCTCCTTAGTGAATAATTATGTTCCTTGCCAACTGCAGGCATACATGTACTATCGTATACGCAGTCAAAATGACGTACAATCCTTATATTTACATCATTATTATTTTTCAAGTGCTATACGAAGAAAAAAAAACAGGAGAAGCGGGTTGCTAAGATGGTAACTACGATGGCCGTGGATATTAAGATAATATAGTTTCATTGAATTGTATCAATATACTGGTAAGTTAAGAAAACATACAGTGAATAACACTATTTTTCTTCATTACATCATTTGTAAATTTGGTATTGAATGATATAACAAGCCTTTCGAATTCATTTCTTTATCTATAACGGTCGTTATGTCCACGCGTTGACACAGTGATCTGGTTGTGACGCGGTCCGACGCCAGACGTCACAACTGTAGGGCGCCGCTATATTTGCGTTACCGTCAAAGAATTTCGAATGTGCATCATTGGAATCAAAAGTTAGCCAGAAACAGTTCATTGTATAATCAGACGGAATGGATTCCATATATGTTCCATGTTTCAAAGTCTTGAAGGAATCAAAGAATGACTGTCAATGAATAGTCATTGTTCTGAAGCGGAAACGACGCCATATTTGAACAGATATCAATCCGCCGAGCCTTTTTTCTTTGCGTATACGGTAATTATTTGCAGTCAGAGTTTACTAAGCTCAAGAAGGGAGAGGTGTAAATATATTAATATAAAAGCGTGACGTACTGATGAAGATATTCAAAACGTCCACATCCATATCATATAATTTTATGTTATGGTCAATGAGACCAAGATGGTGACCATTAAATTTGTCGATAGTCTAAGCAACCTGATTCCCTGTACCTAAAGTTTGTATGTTAGCATCTGATATATACCAATACAAATCTCGATATTAAGAGAATATACTCCGGTATGTCTCGACTTGGGGACATAACACAAAGTCCTCCCAACCCGAGCGAACGCTCAACTAAAAGCCAAAGGAGAGGCAGTATAAACATTAAGATGCAAATATGTGTTATAGAAATAACAGAAAAGGTAAGATCCCAAATTGAGTCGCATTTAACACATTATGCAAGCGGGTACCAGGTACATTCTCACGTTCTAGCTGTAGGGCATGACGTGTTAGGTAAATCGGTTTGAATAATTTATTCAAACCACTTTTTATAACGCATGATGTTATGAATATTTTACAAAAATATAAAGCATAACTGTATACAGCGTTAAACGAAAAATGACTATCACGTATAACTGTGGAAGTGACCTGCTTGCCCCATATTGCTATACTTGTGTGGTGTCCCGATACATACGAACTTGTGTATTAGTGAAATCAAATATGTCAAATGTGATGCTCTCACGTGACTGATTTTAAGTGCAACTATGTGGCTAAATAATTTAGCCCTCCCACCATACAAAGTCTGAAATCGTAAAACAATGCAGGTGTTTTGTGTGTTCGCAGTTTTGATATTGATATCGAATTGCGATAAAGTATACTCAGGCAGCAATGTTTCAGCGGAGAAAGTCGAGGAACGAAGTGTATCAAGTGCACTTGTCAATCTTTTAAATGGGACTTATTTCAATCTAAACGAGAAAGTATGCCAATTGCAAAGGAGAGTCGACGCTATCGAACAAGCCGAAGCTTCTGACCATCAGTGTGAGTGCAACGAGGCGGAAAGCAACGAATTCAAACAAGAGGTATCGGATGCACTTCATGAATTTTCAAAGATCCTTTCTGGATTTGAGAATCAATTCCGTATTTTGCAAAATGAACAGGAAGAGCTTCGAGAGTTACTGGACAAGAAGGAAGTTGGTAAGTAAAACGGAGCACGTCATTTGAAGTAAATCTGTCTCTCAATGTTTGCCTTCATACCTTTTTGAAAGAGGAAAAAAGGAAAACGACGCGAAAAGATCAGAATGTACATAAATGTATTTTTATCACATAACTGACCCGTTCAGTCATGTCATACGGCCATGTCATAAATATGGTATTATACACGTGCATTAACACTATTGTGACGTCATAAACAAACGTATTATGACGTCATATGATTGTCTCGGTAGTGAAAATTGTATCGTCAATGTAGAAATGTGCATTTCTAATAGAGAATGGAGAGTTTCGGTGTATTTTCTCTTAAATATAAGTTAGTGATAAATATAATCTTATACTCGGGTCAATGTAATATGGAATTTATTAAACTCGTTAAATAATTTAAGATGTTATTCGCCTAAAGGGTCGTGACATATGAAATTATTGAACTCGTTTAATAAATTCCATATTGCATCGGCACTCGTGTAAGACTTAATACAGTATTATTGATTTTTATACTGTAAATACGGATTATACATGTAGGACTATTAAAAATCCTAGCAGTATTTTGGATACAGAATTTGCGTACATGCATTGGGAACAACAAGTGATCCTTCTGCATCTGCCCCATACGCTTGATTGGTAAAATCATCCGCAGGCCATATTCAATAACAAGAGGAACTACTTTAAAGCTCGCGAAAGTCTTTTTGTTTTTATTTTTCACCAAGAAACTATTATGCAACATCAAGTTGTGCAGACTTTTTAATGCTATAACTGAAGTGTTTGTCTCAAAAAGTAATAAAGAATTGAAGGACTTGAAGATATTGAATGAATAAAACTAGTACAAAGCTCTAGAAAAGATACCAGTGAAGATGGACATTTTGTGAATATGCTCATTAGTATGTCTTCTTGTAATTGAGCAAAATGCTGAAGTTTTCCCTTGTGAACATGACATTTACTTTGATGTTAACTAAATCCATATGGCGGGCGTAACATAAAGCGCTTCCTTTTCCGTATCACCTTGTCTTGTTCTCTTGTAATTTGTCAAGTGTCTCCGTAGAAATATTTCGTTTATACATATTTTGCCACTTATATAACCTATTATGAGTTTAGGTTAGGGTTTTGTTGACGCTTTGGTATGTTCTTTGAGTTGAATCCAAATCACATGATGTAAAAAAAAAGGTAGAATTAGTATAGATTATGACTTCACAATTAAAATAGAACTGCAATATAGAAAGTTAGATTTTTATATTCAGTGTTCGTACACATTTGTTTAATAAACAGGCAATACGAGTATCTCATTATGTAAACAGAACTAACAGAAATCATTTGTAAATAAATAGTAATAAAAAAAATAAAGCAAATTAAAACAAATGATAGTACGCCGATATTCAAACGTATATTTAGACGGGGAATTAGATATGTTTAAGGTTTATGTGACATTTTCATATTGTGTAACATTTGAAAACATTGTATTGAAATATAAGACAATAATTAAATGCAAATAATATGCTCTTACCGCTACATAAAATGATTCACAGAAAAAAAGGAATAATTATAAAAGAGTCAAAATTAGCAGTT
This sequence comes from Mimachlamys varia, assembly GCA_947623455.1. NCBI lineage: Eukaryota > Metazoa > Mollusca > Bivalvia > Pectinida > Pectinidae > Mimachlamys > Mimachlamys varia. Next base: position 36,105,913 of record OX392540.1, read on the forward strand.
GTCAAAACCGGTTTTGAGACATTTTAAATCTGATCCATGATTATAAACTTTTTAAAGAAAATATTTTGCTGTAAATAAAGTTCCGTTCGAATTACCGTCGTTTTATCACGATAGCTTCAACCTTTACCGCGGCAGACAAAACACAAAAACTAATTGTACCGTAGTATGACCAGCATTTGTCTCCACCCAATTGGTGTAGGAATGAAGTGGACTTTTGGTTATTAGTGAAAAAGTAGGTCATTTGGTAACAGCGAGCGTAAGGAGTTCAGAGGTCAAGGATTCTAATCTCAGTATGATCCTGTTTTTCACTACCAGATCACTCCGGTGTTGTTTTGATTGTTTTAACCTTTAGAAGCTTGGCAAAGTTCCATTTCAGAAAGTCTTAATCATAGTGAGCCAGGTTACATATCAGGGCTTTCTGATCTATGTTTACAGTTTTTGACAGAAGTTCTACAAACTCCAAGCTTACCGGTTGATATCTGATAAAAGTGTATGGATCACTATATACTTTGTTATAGACATTTCTCATTTTGAGGTAGACCGAGTGCAGAGCACAGAGACGGAGACCTAGATCGTCCAATACAGGGGTCATCTCAAAAAATATTTTATTAACTGGGTATTGTATAAAGAACTCATACACCTTGGACGAAGTACGGATAAATAGCACAGGTAATATACTATGGAAACACCTATCGGTACAGGACATTTTAGACTATCGGCAAGTGCCGCACAAATGTCAGCTTGTGTAGATATATACCATCTTGGATTCCGCCAAATACTTACAATGACATGATAAATGTTCGTTTTACGTATAAAATGTTCTACACAAACACGGTGTCTATTCATGATCGCCCAATTGCAAATATTTGTTTCGTACAATGCTGGGTGCTTGTCGTATCTGCTGATTGCAAAATGGTGTCATGATTGGATAATCGGGTAATTGGGTGGTCGAGTGATGCAGTGGATAGCGCACTTGCCTTTCACCAAGGTGGCGCCGGGTTTGATTACCCCACCGGACGTAAAAAGGTATGGGGTCACCTGCCCGATTAAGTGGGTTTTCCCTGGGTACTCCGGTTTCCTCCCACAATATGACCCCTCGCGCGCTAACATCCGGGCGAACAAGAGTGATTAATATAAGTTCGATAACTTGTTTCATAATTGTTGTAAAATAAATGAAGTTTATACTATATTATATTCAAAATATCTCATTAATATACAAATACGCTGTCAAATACCGATGATCGAAATTTCGACAGTTTTTACAAACTTCAGCTTTTTAATATGATTGGAATATTATGGATAAAATGCATACATTGCTAACTTTTAAATATTGATGCTTGACTCGGATTTCCCCCCAATTCATTTGGACACTGAAGAATATTTACAGTATTGTTCAAATGCTGTTGAAAAGATTTCATTTCCAGAGGGATTGAATTGTATTACATATAAAAACACTCTCCATATCAAATGGTATATTTATAAGATAGCTAAGGGGAGTCTCTGGCATATTTCGAATGTGTTTGTTTCGACAGTATATTAATTAAACAAGATAAGATCTCTATAATTGTATACACGTGTTACAATCCGTAAGCATAATTTTAAAGCTTTCTTAAAATTATGGAATTATAGCGCTACAATAACTTCAGTACCTCAGTGATTATTTCCATCTATGCTTTCCATTGCTGACGTGACGCTATTGAATTGGTGCTGTCACGTTACGTCATACACTAGAGTAATACAGATAATTCGGAATAATGTACGTATTGCTTTATTTTAGCCACAGAAACTTTGATTCGATTCCGCAACTCACGGTCCATAAATCCATTGATAGTATAATACAAATAAATGTGTACGTGTGGATCGTTTGTTGGGATTTCGAGCCACTGAGTGTGTGTGGACTTTAAGCACGTGCAGCGGGAATAGAAAAAAGTGCTTTTGAGACAACCCCTGGTTTACTGGTCTCGGTGTCCGTCTCCACACTCTGTGCTAGGTCTACCCCAAAATGAGAAATGTCTTATTGTCTGTATTGATAACTCACAGTGTGTATATGTTTCTATGAATGATAACAATAACAGAAGGACTTTAAAGTATGTTTTAATGATGCTGTGGCCTTATGTTTCAACCAGAATGATGATTAGTAAGGAAGTAATGATACAACATATTTTGACATTCAAATTAGAAATCTACTAATGGAATTGAATGTTATTATGTGTATTTTCGCCAGTAAAATATCGGATATATTTTTGAAACTGCATTGGCGATATACAAAATGCTTTGTCTTCATATGAGAATATATCATTAGTAGTATTGAAAAATCAGTTCGGTTCCCTCCAATCACTGCATTCAACGGAGTATGTTTTCATTTTATTTAAGGATTGAATGTCCATTTAATGCCTGCATGGGCTGATGAAGTCAAGGGAATCTCGTGCAAATGAAGTAAACTGCAAAGCAGTTCATTATTTACAATTTGCAAAGTTTCACTTGCCTCCATCAGCCCATAAAAAACAACAAAATATACATTTAATTATTATATGTTCGTTAACTATCTTAAATATACCGCCATTCGTATTGTACTTTAAGCTGACGGTGTCACACAGTGCTGCACTTTTGTTACATTGTTGCATACTTAACGTTATATATGTACATACGCGGAGCAGCGGCTTGCTAGTATCATTCATCACTAGGCAACAGAAATGTGTAGTCCAGAGACAAGATTGTCATGTTGTTGTGATATATGTGAGCTATAATCACACTTCTTGAACCTTTATTTTCATTACGAATGAATTGAAATACCTTTCCTGTATAAAATGAGCTCCGAAAGTGTTTTTGAGCGGTTTGCATAGCGCACCAGTAAATATAACGACGTCGTGATTTGGTCGCAGCTACAGCGAGTCAACTATAATTGACGGAGGTCGGATTTGGGGTAAAACTAAGCATATTGGAACCGTTTCAATAACAGTGAAAAAAGGCATAGCTTATTGAACAAAATTAGTATGATGATGGGATTGTTGACATGTTATCAACTTGAAAATGTATTTGAGACATACGAGACCGACCGGACTAAAAAAACTGTAAGCATTTAAGGTAGACACCCGTACGGCTAGGTATGGACAAGATCACAGGTGCCTTATAATTTGTTGCAACTAGTTTTGATCCTAAACTAAGGTGTTAAGAGTATGTGTTCAATTTCAGAGGTTTAGATCAATTTCCGATTAAATGTAGTGTGTTTGCTTGTTGTGATTGACAATGATAACTAGATGTTTACATGGATGTGACAGAGATTTACATGGCGGGTGTCGTCGATGAAGCAGAAGACAAGAGTCTCCATGTATCTCTTTCCTTTGTTCATATTTTGCCCCTGGTTTAATCGATTTTGAGTTTGGATTAAGATTTTGTTAACGCTTCGGTATTCTCTTATTTATTTGTTACGGATTCCAAAGTATTAATTCCATCTTCACAAAATATCGGTATTCAATCGACTCTCCCGACAGTTTTGTATCTCATCAACTAAAGGTACATTGAACTGATACATAATCTTCTCATGATTATGTTTAAGCAATATCTTTAACACATGACACTAGACTAGAGTTTGATCAGCAAAATGTATTCATTAATGTATAAAATCCGTTGATTTATCGCCAATTTGCTTAACACAAACCTTTTCGTTATTACTGATACAACCTAGGTTTCTTTCTTACTCGATTTCAAAGTGCACTGTTTGTGCCTTTATATACATGACAATATAATTATAAAACTACATTTTTCCTGTTTGTATGTGAAATGTTGCTCTCTGACTATTTTTGTCTTTTCATTACTGGATGAAAAAAAATCCATAGTTCCGCCCACTGGATCATGATTGGTGGATTCAATAGCAACGAGAAATCTTTTGGCGGGCCTGTCGATAATTCTTTTTCTTATGAATGAAACTCCTGCTTACTATAGCGTAATGCATATTTATACAAATTAAAATATCACTTCAATTTACACAGGTGGTGGGTTCGGTAATGCATCTTACTAAACATCTAGAAATTGTCATTTTCTGACCTGCTGCAACATATGTCATTCCATTTCCGTACATTTGCGTACATTTCCGTTTGGAAAGGGGCGTGCCTGTCTATGAAATAACGTCAAGCGTTCTTACGCGTACACTTGTGCAATGATTTGTTTGAAATATAATCCGTCGTTTTACCGTCTAATTTAAACAGTTATTCACCTTTTTTAAATTTAAATGTGTTTTGAAATTGAATTATAAGCTTTAATAGGAATAATTTTTATGCAGGTATGACAGAAAACCCGAATCGCAAACTTATCATGAAAAGCTACGCACATTCATTCTGTTTCCAATTCTGTTTTTCTTTCATACCTGCATGAAACTAACCAAATATCCCCCATCAAAGCGTAAATGAGATTGAATAATCTTAATAAAAGGTATGTAAATATATTATAAAATAATTCTATTAAAGCATCCTCGACTGCGACAACTCCGAATACTACGACTACTTCGGCACCGGAAGTGTGTGACCAAGGCTGGATCTCATCGCCAGAAAAGTGTTACTATGTGTCCACCACTTCTAAGAAAACCGACTGGAGTACGGCTGTCGTATGTGCTACCTTTCTTCTTCATAGTATATTGTTTATCTAGTAAATCGTTCAGAATAGGTCAAAGGTCTTTAAAATGGAGACAGGTTCTGGCGTTCCTGAATAGTGACCGTCTTCTGTTGAATCAATGACAACCATAATGGAAATAATAATAATAAGGGATTAGGTAGACCCTTGTCTTTGTGATATAACGTTATTTAGAACGTAAAATGAATATCTTTTCACACACGTGAATGTCTGATTATAGACAGATACGCTTTTGGTAAAGTGGTGAATGGACTAGGATGACGATTATAAAACCTGCCCATAGCTTCAATCCGCATGCAATTCTTCTTAGAAGTTTGATGCCAGTTTTGATGTTCCATTCATATTTTTCTAGTCGCGATGCACTGCCATGGGAGCGAAGTTGGTTGAAATCCAAACAGACGAGGAAGCTTCATTCATTATGGGGAACCTGCCAAATCGTGTTGGTAAGAAACGTTGAGCAAGATACTTAACTCTGCTTGTTCCAGCCTACTCAGCTGTAAATCAATGCGTGGTTTGGCAATGCTATAAAGTGTAGAATGCTAGCCGTGAGCGCCGAAATGTTGTATGCTCCCCAGGGAGTTGAGAACGAGATTGGCTGGCTGGAAAGGCCCTATATCCACTGATAATTATTTGCGAACCGCTATGAGACGACCTCTAGATTGTGATAAAGGGGTATATAAGAATCTCGAAGTATTATTACTACTATTGTTGGGATACAGCCCTTATCAAATTAAACAGAACATTTTTAACAAAAGAAAAAATATCAACTTTATTCTATAACCTGCCGAGTAGATACATGTAAATCGATGTGGAATTATTTTTATACATTGTATATATAAAGACATTATAACATTTTCAGGAACTTATGACATAATTTATACGGGACGTAAGAGGAATGACAGAGATGAGTGGGTTTTCATCAGTAATGACAAGCCTGTCGACACGTCGGTGAGAACATGGGATGACGGAGAACCTGACGGGGGATTACAGAGGTGCGGATGTACCAGACAGTTCGAGGATTTCCTGATGCAGGATTGCTACTGTACCGGATATAATCTCTTCTATATCTGCGAGATTGAACGTTAGCCATCTTCTTTCGTACTATAACCAACATGCTCCTTATGTTTTAATTATAATGATAATATGTTTGTCTTTCATATTAACTCATAGTGTTAATTCAGAACTAATGGCGCTCCTTATATTTAAGGACATAAGGTGTAACAACGGTGAGATAGAGGTAAATACGGCTTCAACCGTGCATCTGTTGCAATTTTGAAACCATAGATGGCTAGACAGTATATAAGTCGTATGTAAAAAGACTATACAATATGTAGGAAGAAAAAAACAGTATACAATAAACCTGCATGTACGATAACCTTAATAAGCGGCCACCTCCATAATGAGGCCAGTCTTCGGTCTGACCCCGATGCAAAATACTAAATCATGAACCAAATCAAAGCGGTCACCAGTCTAACGGGGCCAGTGGTCACTAAAAACCGACACAAGTCGTTATCACATTCCGTATTCAGCGGCCATTTCGTCCGGAAGTAAACATCCGAGATTTTCACATGACATTTGTTCTATTTATAGCATCTTCGACTGTGATTACTACAGATTCTTTGACTACGGCTACTACGAATTATGTGACTACTTCGACACCAAAAGTCTGCGACCAAGGCTGGATCTCATCGCCAACCAAGTGTTACTATGTGTCCACCGATTCTGAGAAAACCGAATGGAGTACGTCTATCGTGAGTGTTATTGCTGTTCTTTATTTTAACAGTGCCTATTTTTTTCAAAATAAAGTTAGATTTTATCAAGTTAATCAATAACACTAATACAGGTATTTTTTCATTGAATTCTGTAAAAAAAGGTTTAGAAAAAAATTGGACTGGTGTTCCAGAAAAGTGGTCTGCTAAATCTATGACAGCCACAATAAAAATAGAGTACGCCAAATTTGAATGTCCTTATTTCTTTATAATATATCATAATAGCACGTGAATGTCTGTTGAGGTCGACAAGCCTGTGGTACAATGCAGCTGAAAAAAATGTTTTAAAAAAGGTAGATCGACGGAACCAAAATGGCGACCATAAAACATGCCTAAAGTTTTCGTAAACATGCAACTCTCGATGCTTAAAAGTTTGATTCCATTCAAACATTTCTCCCGTGTTTTCTAGTCGCGCTGTACTACCATTGGAGCGAAACTCGTTGAAATCGAAACAGACAAAGAAGCGTCATTCATAATGGAGAACCTACCAAGTCATGTCAGTAAGTAACGTTAAGAAAATAAAGTATATACCAAAGCGTCACCAAAACCATAATCCGAACTCAGAATCGATTGAACTGGAGGCAAAATAGGAACAAGGGAAATATTTACATGGAGACCTTCGTATAAATATGTGAGAATAAGACCAGGTGTTCCGGAAGAGCAAGTGTCTTCTGCTTCAGCGACGACACCCGCCATGTAAATCTTTGGCACAGGTTAAGTTTTATAATCAAGTTGGTAATTGAAAATGAAAATTTTTAAAACGTTGTCAGCTACGCATGTGAACTAAAATCATTCATAGATGTCGAGGAAATTTCGGGATCTTTTCGGTTAAATACAGGAGAGTTGATCACTTTAACAAAAAAGCGTCAAAATGTTGTCACGTTTTCGGTACCTCCAGTTGTAATAGACTTGTTTAAGTCCGATATTTTAGAAATATTAAACTCTAGTGTGAATATAAGGATTGACTACAAAAAAAATTGAGAATGCATCACCAATAAAATCATACAGAATGGCATTCAATTAATGAGAGTACTAAATGCATTTCAAACAAATAAAAAAATGAAGCTTTATCAACCTTGATTTATCACGCTTGCTGGATTGGATTGCAGAACTAGCAACATAAACAATACACTAGATTTCCCCAATAGAAAGATACATACACATCACTTTGAGTAAATAACCGATATGGAATTATTTTTTTATTTATGGTTAATATCACTTTATATTCGCAGGGTCTTATGAGTTGATATATACGGGACGTAAGAGAAATTACATAGAGGAGTGGGTTTTCGTCAGCAATAATAAGATGGTGGACACGTCGGTAAGAACATGGTCTGGCGGAATACCTGACGGGATTAGTCAGAAGTGTGGATGCACGAGACAGTCCGATGATTTCCTGATGTTGGCTTGCTTATGTACTGGGTTCGACCTCTACTATATCTGCGAGATTGAACGTTAGTCAGCTACTGTTGTGCAAATACCAAAGTCTGTTTGTTTTTGTCACGGCACTTGTGTTGCATCCTTGAGCAAGATTCTTTACTCCGCTTGTTGCAGTCTACTCAGCTGAAAATGAGTATGTGGTTGGTCAGTGCTAGAAATTGTAGAATGCTAGCTATGACCGCCGAGATGGCAACACCGGTTGTATGCTCCCCAGGGAGTTGAGAATGATATTGGCTGGTTGCTAAGGCCCTATAACCACGGATATTAATTTGTGAACTGCTGTGTGGCGACCTTCAAGTTGTGATGAAGCTGTATATATAAGAACCTCTAATTATTATTATCACTATTCATAATTCTGTAGAAGAATACATTTCGATAAAAAGAATTCTGGGTTTCCAATTCTTCCAAAAGGGACTAGCTATAATCTATATTGGTTTTTGTACTTAACAGGTATTGAATCGGAATAAATGCCCATACTCATATTGATTTTTGTACTAAACCGTTATTGAATCAGAATATATACCCATACTTATATTTGTAATAAACAGTTATTTATTCAGAATAAATGCTTATACTTACATATGTATATTGGTTTTTGTACTAAACAGTTATTGAAACGGAATAAATGCCCATACTTATATTGATTTTGTACAGTTATTGAATCAGAATAAATGCCCATACTTAATATTGATTTTTGTACTTAACAGTAAGTGAATCAGAATATATGCCAATACTTATATTTGCTTTTGTACTAAACAGTTAGTGAATCAGAATAAGTGCCTTTAATTATATTGTTTAGGTTTTTTTTGTACTAAACAGTTATTAAATCAGAATAATGCCTGTATTTATATTGATTTTTGTACTTAACATTTATTGAATCAGAATAAACATCCTATACTCATATTGACGGAAATTAAGTCAAAGAGCAGCAATTAACCACTTCTTCGCGGTGCAAAGAAACACGTGTTAGTGATCCAATAAGCAACATTGGGATTTATTTGATATGAAATAAATAGAGGCTATTCATTGATTTTCCTTTACGTACCAGATATATTCACGAGTATGGCAGATTTTTAATATTTTCACGAGTGGTAGCAGGAGTGGATACATATTAAAAATCTGCCATACGAGTGAAATATATTTTATATTTATTGGGAAACCATTGAAGTCTCTTTTTATTACATGTTCGAAAGTCCTAAAACTCTTATTTCATTTTTGAAATAAGCGGGACAGAGTGCCTGAGGCTTTATAGAATATGAATAGGTCACAGGATGAAGTTCTATTTTTTGTTCAAAATGCAGTAAAATAAAAAAAAAATAACCACACAAGATCCGACATCAATGATGTAAACTACACAATCAACAATGTTCAAACAGACTTGCGATCAGAACTTTCAAGTATTGTGACTTTCCCATATTAATGAAATCCATTAGTTATCAATTCAATTCCATAATACTAAAGGTTTGTTAATTTCCCTACTTTTAATGTTTTAATTATATAATATCGAAAAAATTACAATGTAGTAAACAAATAATGTGCAACTACTGATTATATAAGCAGTTAGGATATAAGTTTTATCAAGTGATATTTTCTGATATTTCACTGGTAAAAATGTAATAAATCTTCTTATTAGAATGCAACTTATATTGTAACTTTAAAGGATATCAGTTGTATTTTTTTTATTTATGTTCCTTCTTTGTAAAACTATTATCATGCACTTGCATTTTATATTCATCATACAAGCACAAATAATTCAGCTGTCAGGAAAAAGTTGCGAGCCCGAAGCAGACAAGTGGGGCATAGGAATGCATTTGTCATTCTTAAAGTAAGGGTTCCTCCCCTTTTACCAACTACTATTTGCATAATCTCATTGGTACGTGATTTTGTTCAAATAAGATAAGATGAGCATTTTTAAATCTCGGTTGGCATAAAAACAAAAATCATAAGCTATGAGGAGCTTTTGACCGACACAAAATATTATATTATCTAAAAATGTCTTTTAATAAGTAAAATAGTATAAAGTACTAAAAATAACTGTCATAATTATTTTAAATAAATGCATGGAAAAAAGTCACGTTTTGGTGTCTTTTATCCAGTGTCGTCTGTTAAGTGAAAAATGCAAGGTTTTACTGGATTGCCACATTCGTCACTCAAAACTTGTCAGATTTGGACAATGAATTTTGATGGACTTTCTAATGCTTAATACTTAAATTGAAGAAACAAATTATTGCAACATTCAATTATTTGGCACAAGGTGAATTTGCAGGGGATTTAACGTCAATGGTTGAAATGGAATCTGCAATGGAACAGGTAAACAAACAGGATCTGGGAGGACCGGAAACACCCACAAACCCTCAAAACAGAGGGTAGGTTTAAGAAAGTCAACGAGGCTGACTTGAAAAAAATATGATGATATATCTAAAAGTAAGATTTAAAAATTTTGCAACATTTTAGGTTCCTATCCTGATCAGCTCTCCGACCAGTTCAGCCTCGTATGAAAACAAACATAAGTCATTTAAGAGTGGGGCTCAGTTTGTTTTCATGGGAATGCCAAAAGTCTGCTGGACAATCTTTTATCCAAACACAACAAACATATTGTCAACCAGGAGTTTAAACAGTCGTACTTTATCGTTTCCAATCCAAAACGTCAATCTTAATCTAATTCAAGGTAACACAATTCATTTCAACACGACCAAGGTGGTGAACATAGAATTTGCCCATAATCTTACTTATATTACAACAAAATCGATATTCAGAGTAAGCCATAGAGTAACAAATCAACTGCAAAATGTAAACGCAATAGGTTGAAGAAGTAGGGACCTTAATTAAAGCGTAGCCCTCGGACGCCGAAGGTCACTGGATGTTCTTTTATGGGAACAAATGCTTGCGTAAACTGTATATTCAACCTTGATCGGTTTTTCCCGGAAAGTTGAAAACTGGTTTGGAAATCTTCATTTCTTTACCGGTGCTTCAGGATTTTTTTTAATTTTTTTTTTTTTTTTTTTTCTTTTTTTTTCTACAGGTTCAAGAAGTTAACGTGCAGATTTGTTCTGGTGATCTTTTTGTAATCAAACAGGTTCTGTCAAGCTTTCAACTGGGAGGGAAACATATCTTTCGCATTAAACCAACGTGTTTTCTCCATCATTATCATTATTATTATTATTTTGTATCGCATAAAATTCCACCAAGTTCTAATTTCCATTTGTTTATCAACGAAATTTTTAACAGTTTTAAGTCTTGTTATAGGTTTTATATATCTAATTCATTCACCAGTTACTACCCAGAAAAAGATTGGCACCTACACATTAATAATGCAGTCATATACTATCATATTGTTGTACTATTAAAGTGTATTGAAGTATCGGCTTGTTCCGGACAGGTTCGGTCCAATACCGGGCAGAGTTTGACCCATACAACACATTACATTTGTACGATTTGCACAAAAATCTTACGTTGCAAGTTTTATGTTTTTTTTATGCCGATTACTACCCAATGGTGGGGTTCGTTCGGACATCTCATCTTTCAACAGTAAAGGTTACATAATGAAAAAAAACAGACGTCCTGACAAAGGAGGGGTGCCAATTAGAGCCTTTCTGGCTAATTAGGGCCTTTCTGCGGCCTATCAGTGATGAGGCTAATATTTTGCAGGAAGATACTTTGAGGTCAACTGATATTGTATTATGTTCAAAACATCTGATTTTGTGTTGGCTCATAGAAAATCGGGGGGGGGGGGGTGTCAAAGTGGGAGAGTGTAAAATGAAAATTCTGATTGATGAAGTTCTCACGGACTGCAAAATGTAGAAAAAACTTTTATTTGTATATTTTCTGTTTAATAAGTAGCAGACTTGAAGATTTAAGTTGGAAAAAAAATAAGTACATTACCCCCAAAAATATGCATTAACAAACTCCATAATACATTGACAACAACTTTAAACTTCAATCAACAACAAATTTCATTTTACACTCCCCAAACTTTGACCCCCAAATTTTCTATGAACCCACACAAAATCGGTGTTTTGAACATAATACAACATGCAGCTGACCTGCAAAATAATGCCTGCTTTATCACGGATAGGCCGCAGAAAAGTCCAAATTGGCACACCTCCTTATTCGGAGTAGCCCCGGCTTCTTTGTTATTCATTGACCTGACTGTTTTGAGAGAATGTTTTCATTAAATATCAGAGATAAACAAAAGCTTCGCTCTTATAAGTCGCTGTCATTTTTATTTTATGAAGAAAAAGATTTTCTTCAATTAAAAATCGAAATCACAACGTTAATTGCAGTAGTAAGCTAACCATACTGGTCATAATGTAATTAAAGCTCTAAGCAATAAGTTGCGCCCTTGATTTTAAGTTTTGCACACATCGTTCGCCCATGGTGCGCACAACGGGGCGCTGTTAAGTTCGTGCGTTTATGTGTGCGATTCTCATCGCACACACGCACGATTCGGTAAATTGGTCGATAAATATTACGGAATAAAAAAAGAAAATGGAACCCTCTTTTCGAAAAACTAAATAATTTCGCATCATATTTATTGGGATTATGTTAATTTTTCAATATACATTAAACAGTCTTACAGTGACTAGGAGACAATCGAATGCGGGTTCAGCTCCAATGTAACAGAATAGGTAAATAACATTTCAGCGTCTTCCCTGTCCCGTGTCCGGCGATCCTCTACGACGCCATTACCGAGCGATCATTATGAAAACAAACTGGACACTTATATTTGTTATTTAAACACCCAGTCCCCTCCCCTCCCCTCCGTTTTACCTGTGTTTTCACACCTAGGCGAGCATTGTAAGTGCCCCGGGCAAGAGACATCTACATATATTGTCTATGGACAGGTATAACTTGGTAAAAACTGGCAATATTTACCTGAATGAGAACTTGTCAACATGTGTTTAAAGTGTACATGTGTCTATTCGGTTTGTTTCAAAAACTACAAAATGACTATTCCTAAGTTTAAGAAATATATAGATAGAAATATCAGCTAATGTATGTAGTTAAAATATGGAAATATGCTTAAAACGTTTTAATTAGTACGAAGCCGTATATTAGTGTTAAGCCATTTCTCATTTTACATCAACCACGATTGTCATCGCACAATGTTAGTTTATCGTGCGCCCACATGTGCGTTACAAATAATCGCCCAGGATCGCATCTTTCACACATCGTGTACACACCGTTCGCCCATCGTGCGCACACCGCACATCGTGTAACGTGCGATCCCACAACTGTACAAGGAAAACATTACTATGTTTGTGCCTTTTGAAAATATTGCCGTTAAGAATACTCAAAGTCGCATTATTGTCACTAAAGTATCATTAACATGTATATAATTACATATATTAAAGCGATTTTCACGAATGGGTCATTTAAAAATGACTTTCGAATAAAATGTCAACCGTTCTGGGGCCTAAAAACATCAATCTTAATGAATTTATAACCCAAGGTTCAATTTGTCTAAAAACGTTTGCTGTATTTGCTATATTCGTTTGACTCGCGTGGAATACATATGTAATGGGACTAAAAATATTTACATGTGCCGTCGCTGGGGATCGAATCGGCGATCCTTGGATATCCCTATGCTCTACCTCTAAGCTGGAGTGAAATTCTGCCACCCTTTCTCAACTTTTCAAACCTGCGTCCTCGAATACCATAAGTCTGAATCAAAGTTCCTGTCACTAGGGCCATGAACACCATTTGTAATGTTAAGGAAACAGAACAATGTGCTTCTAAATGGGATCGAACCTATTAACAGAAGGTTCCTCCAATAAAAGATTTAATATGTTTACCTGTTGTGAAATTAGAAGTATTAATCATCGCTTGTTAACTTCATCCATTGTGTCTGCAAGCACTTCATACTATTCACTCTTTAAGCTTTGATAGAAATATGTTTTTGTTTGAAGCAGGTATGGAAGAAAACCCGAATTGCAAATTCGATATATATGAAATTTTAATTCAGTTTTGCTTTCATACCTCCAAGAAATTAATAATCCCATCAAAGTTTATAGTTAACTTTCTTTATACGTTTAGAAATAAAAAAAAGTTGCATAAACGCTGTAATTAGACGGTAAAACGACGGATTATATTTCAAACAAATCACTACACACGAGTAAGCGTCAAAAAGGGTGACGCGACGACTTCATAGACAGGCCAGTCACGCCATGCCATTTTTCTTTTTTGAATTCTGGAAACTCATTCATTAGCTGTTAATTCACTTTAAAAACGGAAATGTACAGATATGGAATGAATAATGAGACAGCAGTATAGCAAATGACAATTTCTAGACGTCTAGAAAGGTACCTTACCCACTATATGTCCATATTGTGGAGATATTTGTTTATTTAGAAATCCGCAATTCAATATAATGAACAGGAATTTCATTCATAAGAAAAAGTAATCTTGACATACCCGCCAAAAGATGGCGCGCTGCTGTTGACTCCACCAATCATGTTCCAGTGGGCGGGGCTATAGAATTGTTTTTCATCGAGAAATGAAAAGAAAAAATAACCAATCAGAGAGCAGCATTTCACATGCAAACAGGAAAATATTATTATGACAGTGTGAATCATATTTTAGCAAAGAAATAATAGTTATATTTATGTTTTGTCTCTCTAACATCATTGATTGGTCCCAGAGGAGCAAATCAGCTGTAAAATGCATTGTGATTCATTCGTATATACAATATCTAGTCTTGCATACGTTATATACGTCTAATATATTGTATATACTTCTTGTATATTGTATCTCCTTTTCACATAATGCATATGTGTATTCCTTACATACTGTATATTCCTCCTAAACACTGTAGCGCATTCTAAAGTTTTAAATGTGCAATCAGTTATGTGTTTTTGTTACGTTTAGTTCTTAAGATACAAAGTGATAGATCTTACTGTGTAATTCTTATTCCCCCACACTTCACAGATTCATTTTCATCATTACTAAGGAACAAATTAACCAATCTTTTCCCGGGGACAGCCCACAAACGAGGGTAATCAGAGTAACTTAACCAATTGCGTCACACCTTGCATATGCAATTGATGATGATTATGCGATGCAACCAGTTCATATTACTGAAACAGATAATTTTACGCTAGAAAAGTTCCTGTATAAAGTAGACAGAGGAATCTAAATCCTCTGAATAAGATAATTTTTAGAGATCGGCATAACGTTGTGCTCAAATCTGTTAAGCTTATCCTCGGATTTAGATTTCTCAGTCTGCATCATACAAGGGTGATAGATTCTTAAAATAATAAGTGCACACCGAACTTTTTAGAACGATATGTCGGTTTCTTTCTAGCCAAGGACAGGCGGTAAACACTGCTTTTTCACTTAAAGGCCCAATATTCGTAACTTCAGGAAATTTTCGTGAATTTGAACAAATCTGAAAAAAATCTAGTTGATAGCTATGCAAAAATAAGCCTAAAACGAAGTAGACCTCTTGACACTGAAGAAACTCTTGACAGAAAAATCCAAGGAATTGAAAATAATTCAGGTGGGGCCAACTTCAACAACAAGCCGAAGTTAGAAGACAGTTAAAAATGGACGCGTGTTTACAAATACCAAGTTTCAACTGCTGCTGTACCAGTAACCACATAATAATTCATCTTGAATATTGCTGATATCGGTAAATCTTAACTAAATCTATAAATATACAAACTTTATTAGGCTTGATTTTGCCGAAAGTTACGTATATTGGGCACTTAACGTTTTTCAATATAAGTAGCAAAACTCATTCTGAATTTAAAACAACATTTAATAAAAAAAGAAAAAGACAAATCAAAATAATCATACTCTGTTTCGAAAGAATTGGAAGCCAGCATTCTTTCTAGGAAATTTATTCCTTTCAGAAGAACATAAGTACAGTTTATGAGAAAGCAGATGTTGGTTCATGTATTTGCACAGCTTTGATGACTAACGTTGAATCTCGCAAATGTAGAGAAGATGTCCGGTACAGTAGCAATCCAACATCTCGAAATCCTCGGCCTGTCTGATACATCCGCACTTCTGGGTTCCCCCGTGAGGTTCGTGGTCAGCCCATGTTCTCACCGAGTCGTCGACAGGCTTGTCATTACTGAGGAAAACCCACACGTCTCTGTCATTTCTCTTACGTCCCGTGTATATTATATCGTTATCACCTGAAAATGTTTAGTGATATATACTTTGTTACATGAAAAAAACATGAATTTTTCTCGGAGTGATGTTTATAATTATGTTTCTCCGGAAGATGAATGAACACTTTTGTGTTTCGTTATGCTATCAAGGCTAGCCGGAATATTAAATTAAGATTGAGAAAGTTTCATTTTATTTCGTCTCAAAATACACTGAAGGATTAAGAATACCGTTCTGGTGAGTTTATAGGTGTTATATCATCCACAGATTTTTTTTCTCTAATCCTAATATTGTACATTCAATGGAAAGTTGAAGATGTGACGACATAACCTAATGACGTCCTTATGGTATTCATTCAAACTCGTAGTTGCTTAGGTTTTCAAATACAAACTGGTTTATACAAAATGTAACCTTCGTATAATTCAGTAGGCGGATCGAGTCATAGGAAATATTGATAATTTTCGCTGACAGTTATTGGTAGACGATTTAGACGACCTGTTAATGTTACGTAAAATCCGACATGGTTTAGATCAGACTGGGTACATGTATGTGTGTTTGATGACCCTTGAGATATATAAAAACTATTCAAATAGTGTTTTTGCAATCAGTAACTTGCAAATAAATAAACATACTGAACTAGTTGCTATCGATTTGTACATTTACGGCGATAAACCCGTAAATAGGAAACACATGTGTCTAACTCCTTTTTTAGCTTGCTGATATTTCATCAAAACATAGTACTTTTAATTTCCATTATATATATATAAAAAAATCGCTACAAGATATTCTAGATTTGGCAAAATCCTACATTTTGGCAATATATTAAGTAAATAGTTCTTTGTCATGGATTTCTCTAGAGTTTGACATTCCTGTCTGTTATGTAAGCATAATTTGTTTCTTAAATTTTGTCATAAGTAAAGTTTATATTTATAGAAGTGCTAATCACAATTTTGATTTTGAAAACAACTATTTTTCACAAGCTTCAACAATTTACCAGCACGACATAAACATTTGTAATGTATATCTTTCTTCATACTTAACTAGTCTGTGCAGTTTATTTTTAGATTATTGAAAATTCTGGGTAAGATAGTAAAAAAACTATATTATCAAAATTACTTACCGACACGACTTGGCAAGTTCTCCATTATAAATGCAGCTTCTTCGTCGGTTTGGATTTCAACAAGATTTGCTCCCATAGTAGTACAGCGCGACTAAAAAAATAAAATGGTGAAACATTTATATTGACTTCAAACTTATAAGAATCGGAAGATTCAGATTTATTTAAGCATTGAACTGCTTTCAGTTGGCATTCATATGGCCTATGAATGCCAACTCAACTGAAAGCAGTTCAATGCTTATATTTACCATTTTCCGTTTTCATTTGGTTGTTCAATTTTTTGTTTCACCCTCCAAATTCAAATTTCCCGCGCTTACCGCCAGCGAAAACTCAATTCCTGGAACAAGCAATAACTGGAACTAGATTTTAGGGAACAAAAATAGTTCGTGGAATAACAATAATTAGTTTTTTTCAATTTTCAACGTGTTTTGCTCAATCGATCAGAGCCACTAAGACAATAATATAAGTTATAATTATGGAATCATTTCATACACGTAGATAAGTTTGTGGTAAATGCAATTATACCACCTAATTGGACACCATTATACTCTAAAGAGCTATATCAAACCTATACAACGCATTGCAGGATTACATTACCATAGGAAAAACTAAGTTATTTTACAGGGATAGAAACAAATTGGGATTGTGTTTGGTGACGACATAAAACATCAGAAATGACCAATCCCGAATCATTAACAAAGTCATTAACCAAACTCAAAAGTCAATTAAACTAACTTGAAACTAAACAAACCTGAACAAATAAGAAAATCTCATGGCGACTTAATTCTATGATTATAACTTATTCTATTTTCTTAGTGACTCTGATGGATTGAGCAGAACACGCCAAAATTCTGGAATACAACTGACCATGTTATTTTTGTTAACCATTCAAAAAAAAATTGTTCTTGTATTATCGATTAACTGGATCTGATTTGAGCTATTTAAAAAGAAACATAAAGGCACCTATAAAATACAGAACAGCAGTAACACTTACGATAGCCGTATCCCAGTTGGTTTTCTCTAAAGTTGTGGACACGTAGTAACACTTGGTTGGAGATGAGATCCAGCCTTCGTCGCAGACACTTTGTGGTGATTTAGTCGTAGTAGTCGAAGCTGTCGTAGTTGAGGATGCTATTAATATAAATAGTGTTGTGATTATTAAGACACAAACTACTTACGTTTCTTTCAAGCATGATAGACAGGTACATAAATGTAGCATACAATTTGTACATATGAAAAAAGGGAGAAACGTATTAAACAGGATTGCGGTTAGTCAATGCATTTATACACCAACAACTAAATTTTGCTGAATAAAATAGATTAATACTTTCTTAAATGCTCTAATGGCATTTGTTGTAACGAAACATTTTAAAATTTCGTTCTAAAATATAAGATATATGGTTAACAACAAATTTTATTTTTTATAATCATGGAAACATAAATTTTCCACACCAATGTAAAGGTACAAAAATTAACAATCTTATATATCACTGGGTAAGCTTTGAGTTTAGGGTACTTCTGTTAAAAACTAGAAACATTCAAAAAAAATCTGGCGTGTAATAAGGCTAACGTTGATTTAAAATTACTGAAAAGGAATCCTTACAGTTGTAATAGTAATCGGGCGGATGCGAAAATATAAAATAAGCCCAAACCCAAACCCCTTTTTCCCAATTCAGCACTCAGCTGAGAGAAGAATCATTGACCTCTCTAATCGTAACGGTCCTGTAACCAATTGACTTACTTTGTCACTTGTAAATGACTAACGCTTCGGTATTCTCTTTCGTATTTTCACTTGTACACAAATGGCTAAAGTCCAATTCAGTCATAAACCAAGTGGAATTATATGTATCTTAAACGAGTGCCGATTGAAATACTTTAGGACAATTATGTTATAGTGTTTTGAAAGTCGTGGGAAGCGTCGTGTCCGTCGTGATATTACGGAGATAATTGGGACAGGATTTGTTTTAGCGATGACATGAATATAGGATACAAAAAGGCTATGATCATAGATCAGATGCACGAGATTATTCATCACCTTCGATCTTCTTGCTTTTTATTACTGATGCGAGTTTCATTTCTTTCAAATTGTGTGTTTCTTTTTATTTTATTTTAAATAATTTGAAAGAATAATAGAAAGAAACTATGCTCTTGTACTCTTTTACCAGGGTCTCCATGTGAATATTTCTTTTTTTCCTATTTTACTTTTAGTTTAATCGATTTTGAGTTCTGTTTATGGTTTTGTTGAAACTTTGGTATTCTCTGATTTTTCGTTAAGAGTTAAAGACTTTTGCAACGAAAAATTAATATTCTATATTTAATGAATTTAAATAGTGTTGTAAAACCATAATAACATGCATTGACTGTCGCGGATGGCCTAATTTTCTTGCAGTGACTCAAAATTCGGGTCATACGTCTTGACTTTTTAAGCCAAACTGGTAATAATGAGCTCATTGGTCAAGGGCTCGCGTGACGTCACGATATGACATGGACTCTGTTCGTACCTGCTTATATTCTTATAGTATATCCGCCTTAAACTACTGTAATTACTTTCAAGATTGACAAAAGAAAGAACCATAGGGCTATCAACACATAAAAACGAGACTATCTAAAAATGCTCTTGTAAATTCTATATCTAAATATATTCGGTCTAAAACTAACAAACGAAATGAGAACTCTCATGAATATACTTGACAATGTATCATGTATGTGTATATTAAACACGGTACAATTACGACAAGAAAATTCAGATAATAGTACTTATATGTGTTATTTTGTCACAGAATTATATAACAAGGTCACTGTAGATGTTAAGACGAACGTACTTATTTATTATACGTCAACAAAGAAATGCAAACACTTTTAAGATGTGATTATGATAGTAGAGGTACAGAACGTTTCGCGAAAAGTCAGACCTTCGACATTATTCCCTTGTGGATCGTGAACACTGTAACTATAATTTTATATATCATTTAATTCTCATTTCACAAAACAGATGACGTCAGAGAACTATACTACTGTTATCATTTCTGAAACTTTTGACCAGCTTTATCCCCTTTTGAGGCCATTACACATCTTTCAGTCCCGTACTTCTGCTATTACGCTTTTTGCAAACAAAACAGCACATATCATATTATGTCACTTGACAACATACGTCTAAGTACACATGTAAATGTTCGCTGCGATAATTTTTTTCGTATTTTTCTCCAGCCGTATCGAAGGCGAACTGATTAAATCAATGAAAAATTACAGACATACAATGTTAAGTAATTACATTAAAGGGTAAATATTCTCTCCGGCAAAAATTGATATAACCGTTGATGGTTATATTTGACTTACCAACATCATCATTGTCCAGCAACATGCGTAGCTCTGCCTGCTCCTTTTGTAAAAGGAGCAATTGATTCTCGAAACCGGAAAGGATCTTTGAAAATTCATGAAGTTCATCCGATACCGCTTGTTTAAATTCCGCCTCGTTGCACTCACACCGATTGCCATGATCTGCGACCCTTTTGATCGCATCGACTTTCCCTTGTAATTGATCTATTTTTTCGTTTAGATTGAAATAAGTCCCATTTAAAAGATTGACCAGTTCACTTGCTACATTATGTTCCTCGACTTTCTCCGCTGAATCATTCTGGTCTGAATATGCTTTATCACACTTTGCTATCAGTACCAAAGCAGCTAATACCAAAAACGCCTGCATCGTTCTACAGTGTTAGACCTTGTATGGCAAGACAGCTAGAATATTTCGTCACAAGTTGCCCTTCGAGCACTTGAAAGCACAGTCACGTGATAGCCTCACATTTTGATGTCACTAATACGCACGTCTGCACGTACAACTGTATTAGGGGACAGTTTTTGAAACAAAATACACTTACAAGTGATAGTTATTTTTTGTTTTGAGGCTGTATACGTTGTTAGCATTAAGGTTTACAGTTGTTTGATTAATTATTCAAACCGATTTACCTAGGATGCCCTGCTCTGTAGGGGGACGTAAGAATTGTACCTGTTACCGCTATGGCATGATTCGAAAGAAGCGACTGAATTTTGGATAATATTTTTTTTCTTCTTTCAATAATAGCACTTACGGCAGTAAATCATATAATGTCTTTATCCGAGGGCACAAGTATAAATGGTGTTGTGCAACCTGAAGCCTACCCGGCGAAGGTATAAATTTATCGCCCCTAAAAACGTAAAAATGTAAGTCAGTGGCTTTGTTGGAGACAACACAGACCGGGTAACATATTACGATTATACAATGTCAAGAGCTTAACACATTAGTTCATATAAACAAAACCTTCAGTGTGCTTTTTGTTCACTGTCATTGTTATTTTTAAGTATAAAAAAACACTTTGTAAATGAATTTTAACAGTGGATGGCATATGATTAGTACAAAGCATATATGGGCATGCTCGGCTGCTTAAAAAACACATATCTTGTAAAAGGTTTATTTTCACGAATCTTTGGTTCACAGTCGTAAGAGTTTACTACCAATACAATTTCGAACATTTATTTAACAGCGACCGGCAGTGAATTATTTGAATACTATATGGTTCAGCGAGATACAACAGGATATACAGGCTTAAATAGGTATGGATCATTGGAGAATGGATATGTCTACTTCTAATCCAAACACAAGAGCCAATGAAGTCTGACGCACCCACAAAGCGCCTAACATAATAAAACAATCACATCCAACTGACATAATCGTTGATCAATTCTATGGGGAAAAACCCAGTCCCAAAACATATGCTTGATAGATTATTCACCCACAAAAAAACCACAATCAAAAGAATCCAAATTGCTGTGATTTCAATTACATGAGTATTCGCACTTGATCACATTGTACCCACGCTCATAAATTATGGGGGTATTTTAACTCGTATTGTTTTATGGCATCGAGTGATAAAGCAATCAATATTGCTTTCGTTTCAAATCATTCAACCTATCTACCAAAACAAAACAAGTAACATAAGCAAGGGGGCACCCAAGTATGGACTTTGGGGAAAACCCAAATGAAGATACCGAGCTTAGTTAATTGGCTTTTATATTCTCTGAAGTATTGATAGTGAGACATCTTTTGCGGGGATTTAAACTTCATTGTCTTGGTTCCTGGATGCCCAAGGAAAAAAAGAACAACATCTGTAAATCCAGTCCAGACAGACCAAACAATTATGCAGGGAGAAGAATTAAGTAAAGTGGCATATCCCGTTCAGGAAAATCAATCCTTGTCTCAATGGCGTAACTCTCCTGTAGGAGCAAACCTAAGAAGGATGATAAGTGCACGCGGCGGCTTATTATTCACCTATTATGGACGTTAAGGGAAAGTATCAACAGTGTCAATAGTAGTATTGACCCTGGGATGATTTCTGTTCAATACTTGTTATTTGATTAAGTAGTGGGGAAAAAACAAAACAAGACATTGCAGAATAACTCAAAATCGATTAAACTAGAGAAAGTATGAACAAAGGAAAGATTTACATGGAGACCTTTGTAAAAGTACAAGAGAATAAAATCAGAAGACCGAAAGAGTGAGCGTCTTCTGCTTCAACGACGACACCCGCCATGTAGATCTGGGACCTATCAAGTCCTCAAAATGAGAACCAAATCAGCATTGTCGATCACAAGAAGTAAAACACTAATGAGCATGCTCTTCATATCACTTAAAGATTAAGAATATTTCCGTATTTTTAAACGAATGTGAATTCCAAAATTCTTATGGATTTTATGGAAGATTACGCCAGACAATGTGAACGTGAAAATGCTGAATTGGGTTCACTTTCAGAATGGTCTAAATATATCAAATCCTCTATTCAGAAAAGAATAAGCAATTTGCGATATAAAATGAAAACTAAACACAAGTCGATATTTATTGACTCCGATGTTCGAACAACACTCAAAGACCTACAGATGTACTTGATAGGTATGTGGTTGGGTCTGGAGACAAGTCATCCTGGTTTACATACACTATTTCATTCATTGTTCGCATAAAGAACTTGGCCAAGATATTCCTCCTTCCGCATTGACCCGTGTTTCGAAATATGAAATACTGTCTAACCATACATCAGTATTAAAATCATTAAAAATACCCGTTAAAGCTTGCTCTGAATATAGCGATTTTTGTGATAGATGACAACTGCTGTCGAACAAACTTACTGCACAGGGATTCGAGAGAGGCAGGTTGATGAAGGCTATGGGCAAGTGTTATGGTCGCCGTCTTGAGAAATATTTTGTATCTTTGTGTGATATGTGAGTTGGCTTAATAATGTGCTTACTTGTGATTTACAATGATGACTCGGTTCTCATTTTGAGGATTAATACTTACTTGAATGTGACCGAAATGTACATGGCGGCTGTCGTCGATAGAACGGAAGATGCTTAATCTTCCAAAACATCAGGTCGTATTCTCTTGTACTTTCATGAGGGTCCCCATGTAAAAATTTCCTTTGTTCCTATTTTATCTCTAGTTTAATCTACTTTGAGTTCGGATTATTGTTTTTGATGTCGCTTTGGTATTCTGTTTTATTTTCGCAATGAGACAACGATGGCGACCATAAACTTGCCCATAGCTCTGATCAACATTCGTCTCTGGAATCCTGGAGTTGTTAGGTTTTTATTGCGATATACCATGTCCACCTTTGGGCTGTTTCCATAGTCAGCCATTTTCCAGCAGAATGGTAGCAAGGAATGTTGCTCTTGATCCATGTCTAATTTCGCGCAAATAATCGTAGTAGTGTCGTAACGTTATAGTGACGTCATAATAAATTCACGTTGGACATCGCGCCAAATTTGATAGCGCCTGGGTTAGGGGCGCTATCGTTTTATATTACCCGATTGATAATCAATGGGAATACAGTATTCAGTCCCGTGATGTACTAAATACTAGTTCTCTTTCTATTCTAAGGTTTAAAATGAAAATTAGCAGCCATGGCTGAGGGTGGCGTTCATCTTTAAAATAGAAGGTTGTAGTGTCTACTGTGGATTTCCTTTTCTTTGAAGTTGGCCATGAACATAGCTTTTGATTAATGGCTGTGATCCTTATAAACAAACTTGAATCATCATTTTATTGAAAGGGACATTTAGTGAAGTGTATTGCTATTAATATAATTAAAAATTATTCATGATGACATCTTTTGATAATCTTTAACGGATATAAAAGATGTTGCGATACAAACAAGGGACACAGTTTTCTTAACAATCTTTATTAGATATGAAGACATTCTTAACTAAATACATAAAAGCATATGCTGGTACACGTCTCTATAATACATGTTTCTTTCTAACCTAAGAGAGGACTAAAATACTCTTTTTAACCTTATTTCTTCCAATGTATGTATCGGCATGTATTCCGAATCACCAATAACATAATTTTGTACAAAAACAACATAGGTTGTTGCTAGTATTAAAAGGGAAAGGATTAACAACAGTATTTCTCACGAAATATGTATCATAAAAGACAGGCGTTGGTATTTCCATGACAACAAAAAACTAACGTTCGATCTCGCACAGGTAGTAGAGCCTAAATCCGGTACAGAAGCAATCCAACATCCGGAAATCATCCGACTTTCTTGTACAACCGCACGTCTGGGTTCCCCCGTTAGGTTCGCCGTCACCCCATGTTCTCACAGACTCGTCGACAAGCTGTTCATTACTGAGAAAAACCCACTCATCTCTGTTATTCCGTTTACGTCCCGTGTATATAATATCAGAACGACCTGAAAATGATAAGTAATACAAATCTTGAATAAAAATGATTTTATTTTCTTGAAAGTATGTGTGTCTCTCTTTTTGGGAGAAATCACGATTGCTTTATTTTGTTGTTCGTTATGATTTTCAGGCCTGCGAGAGTGATTAAAGTTGATGAAGATTCATTGTTACTCTAAAGTGTTTCATTCATATAAGTTTGCACTCAACGATTGAATCTCCTTCTGTTAAGTACATATTTATTTCAGCCCAAACTTTCCTAGAAAACTACTATCTTTATATTGACTTGATTTAGATTAGACTTTGGGAGTATGTTTGATTACCGTTCTAATGTATATAAATTACTAAAATGGTGTTTGTCTAATTGGTTAAATGAAAATAGATAAACATACTAAACGAGTTGCTATAAACCCGGAAATAGTGAAAATGTCTGATACTACTTCTTATAGTTACCTATTTATTTGAACAATTCATATTCTTTTTGTTTTTTTTTTACACATAATGATCATTATATGATATGCTTAATTTTTACGCATCCTACATTGTACATGAAAATTTAAGTAAATAGAACATAGACATTGATAATCACAGAGTTCGACATCCATGTCTGATGTGAAAAGGTACGAGTTATCTGTCTGAAGTCTTTGTTAACAAAATTATTCAAACTGATTTACCTAGGATGCCCTGCTCTGTAGGGGGACGTAAGAATTGTACCTGCTACCGCAATGGCATGATTCGAAAGAAGCGACTGAATTTTGGATAATATTTTTTTCTTCTTTCAATAATAGCACTTACGGCAGTAAATCATATAATGTCTTTATCCGAGGGCACAAATATAAATGGTGTTGTGCAAACTGAAGCCAACCCGGCGAAGGTATAAATTTATCGCCCCTAAAAACGTAAAAATGTAAGTCAGTGGCTTTGTTGGAGACAACACAGACCGGGTAACATATTACGATTATACAATGTCAAGAGCTTAACACATTAGTTCATATAAACAAAACCTTCAGTGTGCTTTTTGTTCACTGTCATTGTTATTTTTAAGTATAAAAAAACACTTTGTAAATGAATTTTAACAGTGGATGGCATATGATTAGTACAAAGCATATATGGGCATGTTCGGCTGCTTAAAAAACACATATCTTGTAAAAGGTTTATTTTCACGAATCTTTGGTTCACAGTCGTAAGAGTTTACTACCAATACAATTTCGAACATTTATTTAACAGCGACCAGCAGTGAATTACTTAAATACTATATGTGTCACGTTCGTATAAATGTTTGTATTTGTTTTCATATATGGTTGTGTCATGTATGGTCGTTGTTCCTTGTGAGTGACCGTAGTTTTAGGGAGAGTGACCGGAAATGGGTAAGTCCAAGCGGGACATTTTGAGGCGACAGAAATTTCGCTAGTTTATTCAGCCCATTCTACTGCAAGCGCAGTATAAACATGAGCAGGCACAGATAACAGACTGTGGTGAGTATTTCTTCACTATATATGCATTTCTTTGTCTGTTTTTGTAGCCCATTTGTGGATAAATATCTATGTAAACAATCGTTTGCTCGTGCGGTTCAGTCATGCGTTTCATTGTGTATAATGTAGTGTTAGAGACAGTATCTGTAAATATCAATATTGTTGATTACATGTATCAATATGAATGCATGTTTATTTGTAAGTCCATGTATTAGAACGCATAAATATGTTATGTTTATAGTAAAGTGTGTTCAGGTGAGTGCGTATGCGTGTATGAAAAAGTATGGAAGCCATGAGTGGCCAAATCTAACTTTAAAATGTTATATAAATAATGTTATTTGTTATATTCTGAACCCGCACGATAGCATAGTTTAGGTTTTAATCGAATTCTTGTGTAAATTGATTGGTCTTAAACTTAGACGAGTTCTTATCAATAATTATTTGATGTCGTATGTGAAATGTATGAGAGTTTTACTTAGTTGTTCTTGTTATTATTTTTAAAGCTCCATGTGACGTTACGAGCACCGACGATCTCTATCGGGGCCTGTGAGTTGCGGCAACCGGACCGACACCAGTCAAGGTCAGCCTACAACAAGGAAACAGGTCAAGAGAATGTCTATGGCGACTTGAGGACAGATGTACTACCGTGGCTATCAGCCGACACAGCTCTGACTTGTCGGAGGCTTCAGGGTACACTGCTTAGTTACCGGCAGATGGCAACTATAGATTCTTACACCATATGATATCCTAGGTGGATTTCATTGTCCTGTGTGGTAATTGGTGTCCTTAGTGGAACCTGTGATCCTTTGTGGAACTTGACATCCTTTGTGGAACGTGACGTCCTTTGTGGTGATTGGTGTCCTGTATGGAACTTGATATCCTGTGGGGAACTTGATGTCCTTTGTGGACATTAGTCAGACCTATCTGACTATCATTTGCTTGTCGTTGTGGATGAAGAGGAGAGACGTGGACGCTAACGCAACACTGTGATCTCTTCTTGTTGCTTAGAGACTGTTAGGGTAGAACTGTTATTGTGTGAAACTGAGTATGTTTGTGTGTGTGAACTGTGTACATTGTAAATAAATTGTAAATTGTACTTTAATCTTGTTTTCATTTTCCGTATAACTACTCAACGCTCATCCTACGTTACAATATGGTTCAGCGAGATACAACAGGATATACAGGCTTAAATAGGTATGGATCATTGGAGAATGGATATGTCTACTTCTAATCCAAACACAAGAGCCAATGAAGTCTGACGCACCCACAAAGCGCCTAACATAATAAAACAATCACATCCAACTGACATAATCGTTGACCAATTCTATGGGGAAAAACCCAGTCCCAAAACATATGCTTGATAGATTATTCACCCACAAAAAACCACAATCAAAATAATCCAAATTGCTGTGATTTCAATTACATGAGTATTCGCACTTGATCACATTGTACCCACGCTTATAAACGTTGGGGTATTTTAACTCGTATTGTTTTGTGGCATCGAGTGATAAAGCAATCAATATTGCTTTCGTTCCAAAGCATTCAACCTATCTACATGTACCACCTAAACAAAACAAGTAACATAAGCAAGGGGACAACCAAGTATGGACTTTGGGGAAAACCCAAATTAAGATACCGAGCTTAGTTAATTGGCTTTTATATTCTCTGACGTATTGATAGTGAGACATCTCTTGCGGGGCTTTAAACTTCATTGTCTTGGTTCCTGGATGCCCAAGGAAAAAAATAACAACATCTGTAATTCCAGTCCAGACAGCCCAAACAATTATGCAAGGAGAAGAATTATGCAAGGTGGAATATTCCGTTCAGGAAAATAAATCCTTATCTCAGTGGCGTAACTCTCCTGTAGGAGCAAACCTAAGAAGGATGATAAGTGCACGCGGCGGCTAATTACTCACCTAGTATGGACGTTAAGGGAAAGTATCAATAGTGTAATTAGTAATATTGACCCTGGGATGATTTCTGTTCAATACTTGTTATTTGATTAAGTAGTGGGAAAAAACAAAACAAGACATTGCAGAATAACTCAAAATCGATTAAACTAGAAGAAAGTATGAACAAAGGAAAGATTTACATGGAGACCTTTGTAAAAGTACAAGAGACTAAAACCAGATTACCGGAAGAGTGAGCGTCTTCTGCTTCAACGACGACACCCGCCATGTAGATCTGGGTCCAATCAAGTCCTCAAAATGAGAACAAAATCAGCATTGTCGATCACAAGAAGTAAAACACTAATGAGCATGCTCTTCATATCACTTAAAGATTAAGAATATTTCCGTATTTTTAAAAGAATGTGAATTCCAAGATTCTTATTGATTTTATGGAAGATTACGCCAGACAATGTGAATGTGAAAATGCTGAATTTGGTTTACTTTTAGAGTGGTCTAAATATATCAAGTCCTCTATTTAGAAAAAATTAAGCAATTTGCGATATAAAATGAAAACTAAACACAAGTCGATATTTTTTTACTCCGATGTTCGAAGAATACTCAAAGACCTACAGACCTACTTGATAGGTATGTGGTTGGGTCTGGAGACAAGACATCCTGGTTTACATACACTATTACATTCATTGTTCCGCATTGACCGGTTTTTCGAAATATGAAATACTGTCTAACAATATATCAGTATTAAAATCATTAAAAATACCCGTTAAAGCTTGCTCTGAATATAGAGATTTTTGTGATAGATGACAACTGCTGTCGAACAAACTTACTGCTCAGGGATTCGAGAGAGGCAGGTTGATGAAGACTATGGGCAAGTGTTATGGTCGCCATCTTGAGAAATATTCTGTATCTTTGTGTGATATGTGAGTTGGCTTATTACTGTGCTTACTTGTGATTTACAATGATGACTCGGTGCTCATTTTGAGGATTAATACTTACTTGGATGTGACCGAAATTTACATGGCGACTGTCATCGATAAAACAGAAGATGCTTATTCTTCCGAAACATCTGGTCTTATTCTCTTGTACTTTCACGAGGGTCTCCATGTAAATATTTCCTTAGTTCCTATTTTACTTCTAGTTTAATCTACTTTGACTTCGGATTATGGTTTTGTTGTCACTTTGGTATTCTGTTTTATTTTCTCAATGAGACAAAGATGGTGACCATAAACTTGCCCATAGCTCTGATTAACATTCATCTCTGGAATCCTGGAGTTGTTAGGTTCTTTTTGCGATATACCATGTCCACCTTTGGGCCGTTTCCATAGTCAGTCATTTTCCAGCAGAATGATAGCAAGGGATGTTACTCTTGATTCATGTCTAATTTCGGGCAAATAATCGTAGTAGTGTCGTAACGTTATAGTGACGTCATAATAGATTCACGTTAGACATCGCGCCAAATTTGATAGTGCCTGGGTGAGGGGTGCTATCGTTTTATAATACCCGATTGATAATCAATGGGAATACAGTATTCAGTCCCGTGATGTACTAAATACTAAAACTCTTTCTTTTTCTAAGGTTTAAAATGAAAATTAGCAGCCATGGCTGAGAGTGGCGTTCATCTTTTAAAATAGAAGGCTGTAGTGTCTACAGTGGATTTCCTTTTCTTTGAAGTTGGCCATGAACATAGCTTTTGATTAATGGCTGTGATCCTTATAAATAAACTTGAATCATCATTTTATTGAAAGGGACATTTAGTGAAGTGTATTGCTAATAATATAATTAAAAATTATTCATGATGACATCTTTTGATAATCTTTAACGGATATAAAAGATGTTGCGATACAAACAAGGGACACAGTTTTCTTAACAATCTTTATTAGATATGAAGACATTCTTAACAAAATACATAAAATCATATACTGGTACACGTCTCTCTAATACATGTTTCTTTCTAACCTAAGAGAGGACTAAAATACTCTTTTTAACCTTATTTCTTCCAATGTATGTATCGGCATTTATTCCGAATCTCCAATAACATAATTTTGTACAAAAACAACATAGGTTGTTGCTAGTATTAAAAGGGAAAGGATTAACAACAACATTTCTCATGAAATATGTATCATTAAAGACAGGCGTTGGTATTTCCATGATAACAAATAACTAACGTTCGATCTCGCACAGGTAGTAGAGCCTAAATCTGGTACAGAAGCAATCCAACATCCGGAAATCATCCGACTTTCTTGTACAACCGCACGTCTGGGTTCCCCCGTTAGGTTCGCCGTCACCCCATGTTCTCACAGACTCGTCGACAAGCTGTTCATTACTGAGAAAAACCCACTCATCTCTGTTATTCCGCTTACGTCCCGTGTATATAATATCAGAACGACCTGAAAATGATAAGTAATACAAATCTTGAATAAAAATGATTTTGTTTTCTTGAAAGTATGTGTGTCTCTCTTTTTGGGAGAAATCACGATTGCTTTATTTTGTTGTTCGTTATGATTTTCAGGCCTGCGAGAGTGATTAAAGTTGATGAAGATTCATTGTTACTCTAAAGTGTTTCATTCATATAATTCTGCACTCAACGATTGAATCCCTTTCTGTTCAGTACATATTTAATTCAGCCCAAACGTTCCTAGAAAACTACTATCTTTATATTGACTTGATTTAGATTAGACTTTGGGAGTATGTTTGATTACCGTTCTAATGTACGAGTATATAAATTACTAAAATGGTGTTTGTCTAAGCGGTTAAATGAAAATAGATAAACATACTAAACGAGTTGCTATAAACCCGGAAATAGTGAAAATGTCTGATACTACTTCTTATAGTTACCTATTTATTTGAACAATTCATATTCTTTTTATTTTTATTACACATAATGATCATTATATCATATGCTTAATTTTTACGCATTCTACATTGTACATGAAAAGTTAAGTAAATAGAACATAGACATTGATAATCACAGAGTTCGACATCCATGTCTGATGTGAAAAGGTACGGGTTATCTGTCTGAAGTCTTTGTTAACAAAATTTGTTTCATCAATGTTGTCATACATCAAATTTGCGTTTAAAGAAAAGAGTTAACCACATTGCATTTTGAAAACACAAGTTTGTCACAAGTATCAGCGATCCAGCAAGCAAAAAGAAACTTTTGTAATTTATCTCTTACTTTATACTTTATTGGTGAATTTAGTCTTCGATTTTTATTTTTTTTAAAAAACTGAGTGAGTGAGATATCAAGAACTATAATTTCCTCGTTACGTACTAATACGACTTGGCAGATTTTCCATTATGAATGAAGCTTCCTCGTCATTTTGGATTTCAGCCAGTTTTGTTCCCAACGCAGTACAGCGTGCCTTGAAAAAAAACATGAGAAATATTTATTTTAACATAAAAAAAATCAGAGAATACAGAAGCTTCAACAAAAGATTGACATGGGGACTTGTAAAAGTAGAAAAAAATAAGACCAGGTGTTCCGGAAAAGTAAGCGTCTTTTTTAACAAAAGATTGACATGTGGACCCTTAAAAGTAGAAGAAAACAAGACCAGGTGTTCCGGAAAAGTAAGCGCCTTCTTCTTTAACGACAACACGCGCCATGTAAATCTTGTTTACATCCAAGTAAACTTCAAGGCCTAAAAGTGGGAACCGAGTCATCATTCTTGATCACCAAAACATTTGTTAAATCGCAAAATGCAGGTTGATGAAAACTATAGTCATGCATTATGGACGCCATCTTGGTCCCGTTGATCTAATTTTCAAAAAATATTTTTTTCAATTTTATTGTCCAAAAGGTTATCTCCCCGATTATAGAACCAGATATTCACGTGCCATGAGACTATAGTCTATTTGTTTGGATACTATGTTCATTGTGGCTGTCATAGATTAAGCAGAACAAGATTACCCTCCACGAACACCAATCCGTATTTTTATTTTTTTTTTTGTCCTTGCAAAAGAATCCATTTAAATCAATCAATTACCTAAATCAAATTTTATCTAATGTTGAAATAAATATGCATTTTATATCAATTAAGTCCTGTAAAAACACATACGACCGCCACAATCCACGCAGTTGTTTCAGAAGTTGTGGACACATAATAACACTTTTCTGGAGATGTGATCCAGCCTTCGTCGCAGACTTCTGGTGTCGCCGTGGAGGATGCTATAAATTAAATTATTGTCATGTATATTAAGACATCAATTTCTCACTTTAATATCAAATATGAAAGAAAAGGAGCATACATGTACCAGTGTATTTCACAAAAAGTAATGAATTACATTGAATACATCAACAACCACATTGTGGTTATTAAAATCCGATTGATGCATTCTACCATTCCCTTTTGTCTTTTGATGTAAAGTAACTGAGTCATTGCAATGAGAAAAACATGTAGCAGTAATCTTGATATGAAAAAAACTCTCGACCGCGGATTCCACACGGATATTTAGACAGAATTCGTAACATAATTATTATATTATCAGAGAATATTTTCAGGTATCTTACAAACTCCAAAATCTCAGATGGGGTATAGTTTAACTGGTCTGAATATCACAATTCATAGAAAAGTACATAAAAATAAGACCAAGTGTTCCGGAGGGGTTAGCGTTTTCTGCTTCATCGACGACACCCGTCTGTAAATTTTGGTCACATCCACGTAAACGTCACGTCCTCTAAATGAGAGACGAGTCATCATTCTGAATCATAAGTCAGCTCACTAATGAACATGAAATGTATTCAAAAAGTCCACACAGTACATACTGCATGTCATTCCGAAATCCTCACAGACTGTCTCTAAACCTCTCATATTGTTTCTTCGCATTTGTAATAATGCTGCACCCAATTCTGCAACTCATTTTTGCATTCATATGTTTTAGTACATCACGTGACTAAAGGATGCCTTCAGATTGCCGATACACATGGGTAATATGAAGCGATAGTGCTCGCTCACCCGGGCACTATCAAATTTGGCGCGATGTTCAACGTGAATCTATTATGACGTCATTATTAAGTTACGTAACTATAGCGTCATGCTACTATTCTGCTAGAAAATAGCTGCCTCTGGAAACGACCCGAAGCTGGACATGGTATAGCACTACAAAACGAGACTTTTAGTTTTTGTTTACGTGTGTATTTAAAGGCACAATATACGTAACTTTCGGCAAAAACTTGAAGCGAAAATCAAGCCTAATATCTTATTATATTTATAGATTTAGTTAGGATTAACTGATATCAGCAATACTCAAGATGAATTCCTACGCGGTTACCGGTACAGTAGCAGTTGAAACACGGTATTTCTAAACACGCGTCGATTTCTAGCTGTCTTCTACCTTCGGTTTGTTGTTGAAGTGGGCCCCACCTGAACTATTTTCAATTCTTTGGATTTTTTTGTCAAGATTTTCTTGTAAGTTACCACTCAGGTTTACATTGTTCTAGACTTATTTTTACATGGGTATCAACTGCATTTTTTTTCATAATTTTTCAAAATCTCGAAAACTTTCCTGAAGTTACTTATATTGGGCCTTTAAGTGGAAGGGTGATGTACTAAACCCATTATTGCCCTGTTGAGAGGGCACTATTGCCTCATAGTATTGTCTCGTGATGAGATAGTGCCCTCGCCTTCGGCTCAGGCACTATTTCATCCCTCGAGCTTTTTACATTTTTTCGCTACCTTTTTCATCCTGCAGCTACCTTTAATGCTGTTGTTACTTTTTTTCATTCTGTCACTACTCCTTACATTCTGTCGCTACTTTTTACATTTTTTCGCTACTTTTTTCATCCTGCCGCTACTTCTCACATGCTGTCGCTACTTTTTTCATTCTGTCGCTACCCCTCACATGCTGTCGCTACTTTTTTTATTCTGTCGCTACTTCTCACATGCTGTCGCTACTTTTTTCATTCTGTCGCTACCTCTTACATGCTGTCGTTACTTTTTTCATTCTGTCGCTACTTCTCACATGCTGTTGCTACTTCTTTCATTCTGTCGCTACTTCTTACATGCTCCCCCTCACATGCTGTCGCTACTTTTTTTATTCTGTCACTACTTCTCACATGCTGTCGCTACTTTTTTCATTCTGTCGCTACCTCTTACATGCTGTCGTTACTTTTTTCATTCTGTCGCTACTTCTCACATGCTGTTGCTACTTCTTTCATTCTGTCGCTACTTCTCACATGCTGTCGCTACTTTTTTTCATTCTGTCGCTACCTCTCACATGCTGTCGCTACTTTTTTTCATTCGGTCGCTACTTCTCACATGCTGTCGCTACTTTTTTCATTCTGTCGCTACCTCTCACATGCTGTCGCTACTTTTTTCATTCTGTCGCTACTTCTCACATGTTGTCGCTACTTTTTTCATTCTGTTGCTACTTCTCACATGCTGTCGCTACTTTTTTCATTCTGTCGCTACCTCTCACATGCTGTCGCTACTTTTTTTTCATTATGTCGCTACCTCTTACATTCTGTCGCTACTTTTTACATTTTTTCGCTACTTTTTTCATCTCGCCGCTACTTCTCACATGCTGTGGCTACTTTTTTCAGTCTGTCGCTACTTCTCACATGCTGTCGCTACTTTTTTATTCTGTCGCTACTTCTCGCATGCTGTCGCTACTTTTTTCATTCTGTCGCTACTTCTTACATGCTGTCTTATCCTGTTTTCATTCTGTCGCTACTTTTTACATTCTGTCGCTACCTCTCACATGCTGTCGATATTTTTTTCATTCTGTCGCTACTTCTCACATGCTGTCGCTACTTTTTTATTCTGTCGCTACTTCTTACATGCTGTCGCTACTTTTTTCATTCTGTCGCTACTTCTCACATGCTGTCGTTACTTTTTTCATTCTGTCGCTACTTCTCACATGTTGTCGCTACTTTTTTCATTCTGTCGCTACTTCTCACATGCTGTCGCTACTTTTTTTATTCTGTAGCTACCTCTCACATGCTGTCGTTACTTTTTTAATTCTGTCGCTACCTCTCCCATGCTGTCGTTACTTTTTTTCATTCGGTCGCTACCTCTCACATGCTGTCCTTACTTTTTTCATTCCGTTGCTACTTCTCACATGCTGTCGCTACTTTTTTCATTCTGTCGCTACTTCTCACATGCTGTCGTTACTTTTTTCATTCTGTCGCTACTTCTCACATGCTGTCGTTACTTTTTTCATTCTGTCGCTACCTCTCACATGCTGTCGCTACTTTTTTCATTCTGTCGCTACTTCTCACATTCTGTCGCAACTATTTTCATTCTGTCGCTACTTCTCACATGATGTCTTCTCTACCAGCGTTTTACATACTGTATCTCTGTTGATTCTGAAATACTGTTTCTCTTTCCCACAAACTGTATATACTTATACTTTTTTCTCTCATTTCTATGTGTGTAATACTGGCCTGTCTAGGGAAATAATATATGATAACTGTGTTTGAAGTACACACCTACCCATGCAATATAGCCACGGCGTGACGTCACAATGGCGCAACAATGACGTGCATCACGAGTCAAATATGATGCCGAAAAGAGGAAAATGCCAACTTGATGAAATTAAAACCTTCCACGATGTTTTCACCGTTTACATTTTTTTTCTGCACAAACAGCGTTTGCAAATATGTGTTATGCTTTATCTCGCTATATCGTTTGTTGTCGTCAAAAAAACTCAAGGGCAAAGTTGATATTTTTTTATAAATGGTGGGCAATCAAAAGTATTTTCATAATATGTGAGCGTATTCAGGTAGTTTAAATGACAGAAACAAACTCGTGTATGGCCAAAGGTATAAGATAGGAAAATTCCACCCTCGGGATTTTAAAATTTGGCAAAACCCACGGCAAAGCCTCGAGTTTTACCAATTTTGAAAAACCCTCTCGTGGAATTACCCTATTTATTTTACAACCCTGGTCATGAAAGAGTCTTATAATATTGTATCACCGTCTAAGGTTTCAAATGTGCAATTAGCCGTGGTTGAGAGTGACGTTAATCATTTAAGGTGCAAGGTTTAAGGCTCTATTTACAGCTATTCCACCTGATGTCCATACATATAAGGACCGGCATTTATTCCCAATCAATAATATGGATTATAATGGGAAAAAACATGGATTATTTCTTGTCTACTTTAAAAGAATTAGATAAACAGTATTCTGTCCTATTAAACGTATTTTTTACATGACAGACGTTGGTATTAGTACGATAGCTGGTGACTAACGTTCATTCTCGCAGATATAGAAGAGGTCGAACCCGGTACAGTAACAATCCATCATCAGGAAATCCTCGGCCTGTCTGATACATCCGCAGGACTGGGAGTCCCCTTCAGGTTGTTGGGGTGCCCATGTTCTCACCGACTCGTCGATAAACTGACCATTACTGACGAAAACCCAGAAATCTATGTCATTCCTCTCACGTCCCGTATATATAACGTCAGACCGACCTGGAAATGTGAAGTGATACATACAATGTATAAACATAATTCCACATGGATTTATTTGCTCAAAGATAATAAATCAAAATTGAGCAAGCTTCAATTTGTATTTGTTTAAAAATGCGTTTAGTACTGTATACACTCAATGACTGAATCCTGTTCTGATTCTGTAAAAGCAAGTCACTTTCATTTATAAATTAAATTATCATAACCCTAGATAACATGTTTTTTCAACCCGAATTTTCAGAGAAAAAGCTTTTGGAAAAAATAAAAGGCATTTTACATTAACATTTTCAAATACCAATTGGTTAAAACAACCTGTTTATCGATTGAACGATATAGATAAATGTTACGTGTACACATTTAATTTCTTATTTTATTTTTATTAGACATGGTGAGACGTTCGATTACACTTTTAATGTATTAAAAAGGTTGTGTTTATGTAATCGGCAAAATTGAAAATAGATAAACATAATAAACGAGTTGCTGTGCATTTTTATTTACGATGGTAAACCCACAAATGGAGAAAATGTCTTAAACTCAGCATATGCCGTGCTTATGTATTATATCAATACAAAATATATTAAATTTAATATAAATCATAATCTAACATTTTGAATTTCGATTATTCCTACATTGAGTTAAAATTTTAAGTAAATAGTTCATTTTGAAATTTTTGTTACATATTATCTATATAAAACATGTATTTTCCTTGTTTAAACTAGAGGCAAAATAGGGAAAAGATTTACACGGAGACTCTCGTAAAAGCACAAGTGAATAAGACCGGGTATACATCTATCAATTAGCCAGGGATGGCCAGGGATAAATATACATCCCTGACTTAGCAAATGACCGTGTTCCCTTTTTAGTTTGAAAGGCAAGCATGTACATTTACTTGTTGGTACACGCCGTTTTGAATAAAGAAATTATACATGTGTACTAAATTGTGTATTTTTTTGTATTATTTGTATGCACATTTCTTATCAATAAGAGTACTTCTTACTGTAAAGTACTTAATTTGGTGCAATCTACTGCAATGATAAATTCGCGCAGTCATGGTAACAACTGTATTAAGAGCATATCGAAACTCGGATAAGCGCGATCAATTTTAGCGCAATACTTTCAGCGCGAGAAGCGCTTAAATAAGAGCACCAGAAACATAATGATGTACGCTTACACTATTCGATTCCTTTGTCGGTCATAAACATGTATAAATATTTGAACTGACTTTCTGGCAGGTAAATTTTACCTGTCCGAACCCTGGTACTAATAAAACTTGAAAACATGCCCAGCGAGGATACAGGAGTCAAATATCAGATTACATCGGTACAGAAACATACCAGTGGACAATATTCTAAACATTATGCAGCACGTCATGCACGGAAGATGTAGACACTAGTGCTACGGTAATGCTACGGAAACGCTAAGCAAATGGTACAATGGTATGGTAATGATACTAAATTGCTACGGAAGTGCTACGGAAGTGCTACGGAAGTGCTACGGAAGTGCTACGGAAGTGCTACGGAAACGCTAAGCGATTGGCACAATAGTACGGTAATGCTACAGAATTGCTACGGAAGTGCTACGGTAATGCTACGGAATTGCTACGGAAGTGCTACGGTAATGCTACGGAAACGCTAAGCAAATGGTACAATGGTACGATAATGCTACGGAAACTCTAAGCAAATGGTACAATGGTACGGTAATGCTACGGAAACGCTAAGCAAATGGTATAATGCTTCGGAAGTGCTACGGAAGTGCTACGGAAGTGCTACGGAAATGATACACAAACGGTACGGTATCCCTTACTTTATACCTCATTTGTCTTTTTTTTCTATTTCCTAATAATCTATTTAATGCTATATGTAAAACTGTACTATCAGCATTACTCACCAACACGACTTGGTAGGTTCTCCATTATGAATAAAGCTTCCTCGTCTGTTTGGATTTCAACCAGTTTCGCTCCAATGGCAGTACATCGAGACTAGAAAAAATGGATGAAACATTGAAACGGACATCAAACTATTGATGCAGTTAATTACTTTTGTTCGAAATTCTGTATCTATTACCAAATTTTAAAAGTGCAGCATGTGTGTGTTTCGTCATCTTCTAATGGAGATATACATGTCAATGAAAATAAGTCTTTTGATCATCATCTTGGTCCCATTTATCTTCCCGTTTTTTTGTTTTTTGTTTTTCTTTTTAAAAAAAAAATCTTAACTGTATTTTACCGAAAGCTTATCTCCCCCTAGTCTATAACCAAACATTCACGTGTATGAAATAAGTATAGCTACTTTGCGTTTTAAGTAACGTTTTATTACAAAGGCGAAGATCAGCATTATCGCTCAGATACTATTTGTATTATGGCTGTTATCGATTGAGCAGAAGACGCTTACAATTATGGAACACCAGTCCTTGTATGCATTTATATGAATTTGCCCTAGTTTAAACGATTGATAAGATCAAACTTAACTTCATTATGAAATAAGTAAGTATCTATAATATTAAGAACAGTATTAACACTCACGATAGCCGTGCTCCAGTCGGTTTTCTCAGAAATTGTTGACACATAATAACACTTTTCTGATGAGGAGATCCAGCCTTGTTCGCAGACTTTTGGGGACGAAGTAGTCGTAGTGGTCGTGGTCGTGGTAGTCGGAGTCGATGATGCTATAAATAGAATTATTATTGTATAATATATGAATGTATTTACTGATGTTTAAACAAATCACCAAAACGTCAACAAAACTGAACTCAAAAATTGATGAGACTAGGGACAAACTATCAACAAAGGAAAGATTTACATGGAGGCCCTTGTATAAGAACAAGAAAAAAAACCCAGATGTTCCGGAAGCGTCTCCTGCTTTATCGGAGACACATATAATTGAACATAAAGTCATCAAAGTAGAAACAGATTCATCATTCTCAATCACAAGTAAGCACACTAATGAGCTAAAAATATCCATCTTCATATCACACAATGATATAAGATATTTCTGAATGAGAAACGTAAATTTAGCTCACAGTTCTGATCTCTCGAATCCCTATGTAGTTAGTTCGTCTGTCAGCAGTCGATATATACAATGTATCATGAAAATCTCGTTATTACGAGCATGCCCTAGTATAACGAATCAACTGTGACATGTAAAAACCATAGGTTGGAGAACTTGAGAAGAAGTGAAATGTGAAATGTTAACGGACAGCGGACGACGATGGACGAAGCACGATGACTATAGGCATCCTGACCCTTTGGGTCAGATGACTTAAAACACCTCTTGGTGTGAGGGGGATAATATTATTCATTTGTACTAGTCATTGATCATGTGAGTGCTACAAGTTGCAAGCCATGTAGAAATTTAGCATGTGTTATCTGGATAAACAATTATGATAACACCTTGTATAATGGGAATCAGACTCCATTTATCACCAACCCTCTCTCTAGGCTAATACCTAACCCTTACTCCCCTATTGGAAGAGTGAGGGAGGGTATGTTTTCCAAGGCTCTAACCAGCTGGCAGTTTTTTATCTAACTTCTGACGTCAACAATTTGGAAATGAAATACATACATATGCTTTAAATCAATGTCCTAGAGAGAGGGTTGTTGATAACATTTTTTTTACCTACTTCCCACTTAATATTTTGGAGTCAGGTTCTTAGGGGTGTAGTTACGGTTTAATTTGCCGCACGACGGTTTTTTTTGCCGCACCTTTACAAAAGTTTTATTTCATTTCAGTTATAAAAGACTAAAGAAAACAAAAAATTCAGAAAGAAAAAATCATTTTAAAACATAAGCAAGTCAATAAATTAGGCGGACCATTGTTTTTGGTGAACCATTTAAGCCATGTCTTTGTGTTTTGATTTTGTAAACAGAGCTTTCCTGCATGTTTGCTTATGAAGATCAAGTTAAAATTTAACAGCTGTTTTGGTGGACCTGGGGAAAACAGAAAAAGAACAAAAAAGATAACATACAATATGTTGTTATGAAAATTACAAAATAAAGAGCTAATTAAATTTGCTATTAGACAGTAATTGAATTCACCAGTTTACGTTTACAGTTGAATTTACAACTAGTGTTTACTATAAATGTCGTGCAGCATTTGACTTACCAACTTCATCATTGTCCAGTAACTCGCGTAGCTCTGCCTGGTCGTTTTTCAAAATGCGCAATTGATTTTCGAATCCGAACAGGATTTTTGAAAATTCATGAAGTTCATCCGATACCACTTGTTTAAATTGGTTAAATTCCGTCTCATTACATTCACAGCGATGGCCAAGATCTACGTCTCTTTCAATCGCATCGACTTTCCTTTGCAATTGACAAACTTTATTGTTCAGGTTGAAGTAAGTCCCATTTAAAAGATTTACAAGTTCCCCTGTCACACTTCCTTCCTCGACTTTCTCTGCTGAAACGCCGTTGTTTGAATAAACTTTATCACACGTTGACATCAATATCAACGCAGCGGAAACCCAAAAGGCCGGCATCCTTCTACAATATCAGACTTGGTATGCCGTGACGACTAAATTGTTTTGCCACATGGTTGCACTTGAAGACAAAGTCACGTGATAGCATCATAAATCATATATTTTGATGTCACTAATACCCACGTCTGTATGTCGAAGGACACACCACGCATGTTTATCAACATGGGGAATAGCAGGATACTTCCACTGTAATTAGTGATAGTTAGTTTTCGTTAGGAGTCTGTATACGGTTATGCGTTATGTTTGTAAACTATTCATACATGTAACATTATGCGTTACAAATAGTGGTTATATAAATTATTCAAAACGATTTACCTAGATTGTCATGCCCTGCAGGTAGGGCTTAAGATTTTACCTGCTACCCTTGCGTCAACGTGTGATAAAGTTTATTCAAACAACGGCGTTTCAGCAGAGAATGTCGAGGAAGATGATGTGGAAGGGGCGACAAAAGGATCTTATCTCTTCTGTTCTTTCAATAACAACTATTTCTTTCAATGACATCCACTCATTTGGCGTTATGTTGAGCGTTCGCTCGTGTGAGGAGACAATAGGTTATTTCCACTAGACGAGACATACCAAAGTTCATGCGCTTAATTTGTTTGTGGCATTTGTCTGCTTGTGACAAACAATATTACAGAACAGGGATTTAAGTGATACAGGCTCTTCAAGACTAATTACAGATATTATGGTCGCCATCATGGTCGCATTGAGAAATATTCAATAACCTTCTATGATATGCATATGCTTATTAGTACGCTCCGCTGTTTAGTTCTCACTTTGAAGGTATGATATTTACTTTGATGTGAACTACATTTACATGGCGGGTGTCACGATGAAGCAGACTAATTTTCATATTTAAAATACTCCATTGTATAGCCCCCAACATTTGAACGATATTGTACGACCTCTTGTAAATTGTCATAATAAAGTTAGATATCCACTGAGGGAGACTCGATATTTCAACATGCCTATATACAGAACAGAAAGCTATTATAGTAGCTATTTCCTAGCACATTTAAAGAATTTAATTATTTTGCCTTGAATTTCGATCTATCTTATGTAAATTCCCTTGCTCAATTCAAAACTCAAAATAATGAAATTTTCTCAGATACAACAGAAACCTTTGTAAATGATGGCACTCGAAAAATAAACTTGATTATGTGTCAGCGTAGAAATGAAGCAAGTAATTTGAACACTGACCTATTTCTATTTGAGAAATTCCCCAATATGTTCTTACAACCTCGCTGCTGAAACAGCAGAACACTATTTTAAGTATGTCCATTATTCAACAATTTACGAATTATACTTAGCACTCGGCTTATAAACCCAAATATCAACCATGATCATTTTTAACATCAGCCCCTTCTTACATGGATTTCATTATTGTGTTGAGGAAACAAATTCATTTTTATTAAAATATATATCAGAATATATCATCGAAGCGCAAAGATTTGAATAACGTACATAACTATTACCGGTGGGGGCTTAGAGGTACGCTATACTCTTATTGTTTACTTATTGTTTATATCATTGATTGTAACATACCGAAGTTGTATTAAGAAGGCTTATATAGGCTTTGCCTCATGCCTAATCCTTTTACTTATTTGGCAATACAATTTATTGAAATGAGAAATACAAGCTTTTACTATCTTGTACATTATTGTTTTGATTTAGAATGCCATATTTTCAGTATCATAACAATGTTAACATAATCGGTTTTGTGGTAAACTTCACTTGCCTTTGATACTTACGCAGTGCATCCGTTTCCCCATTACATCTTGGTTAAACGGTTATAGCGGAATATACCTATCAACAGGTTAGACAAAAATGGCAGGTTTAGTTCAGTGAAAAAAACCTTGTCGTAACGTAAAAATAAAGCACTCTAGATATTTAAATGATACCTATTGTCTCATCCATACATACATGGTAATATTTCTCAACGTTTTTTATTCCAAACATATATGATGGTAAATATTTACATAGCTACATGTAGCGCATGTGTGACTGTTTCAATGTGATACGCTTGGAATCTCGTATTGGTTTTTCCAACTATCATTCGAATTAAAAGAACAGAAAAGGTCACGTGTTTGCAGACATGATCTCCCAAGATTTACCATTTAAGGATTGGAAGTCTATTTTGTTGTTTGCATGGGCTGATGCAGTCAAGTGAACCTCTTGCAAATGAAGTGAAAAGTGCAAAGTACATTGTAGTTCATGTATCATTTGCAACAGGTTCATTTGACTTCATCAGCCCATGTTAACAACAAAAAATACATTCAATTCATTTATTTACGTTTGCCATTTTGAATTTCCCGCCATTCACATATACTTTCAGCTGGTGGTGTCACACGGTGCTTCGCTTTTGTAACATTGTTGTACACGTCGTGTATGTGCATACGCGGAACAGCCAAAAGCTAGCTTCATTCAGCACTAGGCAACAGAAAAAATGCAGTCCTTAGACAAGGTTTGAATTTTTTGCTGAAAAAGATGTCCTATAGTCATTCTTCGTGGAATCTGATTTCCATTATAAATGAATTGAGAATGGAATTAAGCGTAGCTTTTTGACGAAAGTAGGATGATGAGGTTTGTGATCTGTATTCAACTGGATGAGTGATTTGGCGGGTTTTAAATTAGCATACATTGTATATAGGACCAACCCGAATGAAAACTGCAAGCTTTTAAGGAAGGCACACGGTACGGTTATGATTTTTTTAGCTAGCTTTTAACATAAACATATATTCTCATTCCGTACGACCATTCGATGGGCGTAGATGAGAAGTTTAATACCAATAGGTGCTTGTTCTTGAATTAAGTCTATCGGAAATGTCAGTATTTTGTCAGATAAAGTATTATTAAAGTTGTCTAATATATGATACTGGCATATCTCATTGGCATGTAAAACAGCTGTTTTACGTGTGTAGTACACCCATACACTATACTGTTTACAGTATAAACAAGACATTGTTGTAAACAAATGTATTACTTCGCCAAGAACGAAAAAGCGCGTGCCCAACTTGCTTAATT
Organism: Mimachlamys varia; assembly: GCA_947623455.1. Taxonomy (NCBI): domain Eukaryota; kingdom Metazoa; phylum Mollusca; class Bivalvia; order Pectinida; family Pectinidae; genus Mimachlamys; species Mimachlamys varia. The sequence goes on from OX392540.1 coordinate 36,149,970, forward strand.
GGGAAATGAAGCAAACAGAGATTACTAGTGTCATTGAGACGGAGTGAAAAATATTCATATTTTGTAAGCATCCCTTCAAATTGGAAGACATGATTAATGCAAAGATTATTTTACACAACTAATAAATGTTTTACGTGACGTTTCGATGACTGGTCAATAGGGTAAATATCGCACTAGTCATCTATATGTCACATAAAACATTTATTGGTTGAATTAGTTAATCTTTACATTGGCATATCATTTCGTTAAAAGACATCTTTTAATTGCCACAGATAAGCAGGTTATCTTGTATCGATTTAGCTGGTGTTCCTCTAATTTTACCATGGCATTTGAGCAACTAAAAGATTACATAATACATTTGTAATTTTCAATTTGCGTGTTGGCGACACCGTGCTTTCTTATTTGTACCCATAAACTATCAATAGTTTTGATGTGACGCAATAGTGTACTATACCGATGATCGTTACATGTACGTTTTCATCCGACCAATGCACACTGATTCCTGCGACTTATAGTTTGTGAATATGAGTTCATGTTTACTTACTTAATTTCACTATGATCATTGAGCTGATGTGAGTTTATCAATTTCTAACATTATCTTTAGGTAAACAAAGCATGTCAATAAACAAGAAAGTTTACAATAACGTGTTAAAAACATGTTTTTACGGGTATACTCAACAAAGAAACTACTCATGGGTACGTTTCACCTGCAATCCGGAAGTCTTCTTCAGCCCTACCTACAAATAATACAGTTATTTGCCACAAAATCTAAAGTACAATGCATACAATTCGTTCGTCCAAAAACTATGAGAGAACGTATGGGGCATACTGTGTTAATGTATCTTAGAACTTCTGCCGTTCAGAAATATCCGTTGAAGCTCGATATCATTAAAACTTGCTCAAAGGTAACTTAATAAAAGGATCGTGTACCTTCCACCAATAATAATGTATGTCAATCTTGATTTCCACACTTTTTTTTTACTTCAGTATCAGTACGTACCGGCTTTACGGTGAGTGAAACTGTGGTAAATCAGATTGTATAGCTGCACTCACTTTAGTGATTGTGTTACGATCATCCCTTAACATCATTTGCGTCCATGCATTATCATAAAAAATAGCATGTATTCTATATAAAGGTTGGTATTATTTATACTATATATTCCTTTAAAAACACATTGTTTGCTTTAAAAAGAAGTTTAGTTTAATTTTATATTTTCTGTTTAGTGAAATAGCTATTATTCAAATGTGTTACCCTCTTCATTTAACATGGATGAAAACCATGATTTCGCTACACGTACATGTAGGACGTGTACAAAGTTCAACGATTAATTCGTGTTGTGTAGCAAAACCTTTATAAGTGTGTAATATGATGCCAAGTGTCAAGTATTAGCAAAGGTCGTCATAATAAGACGAAATCACTTTAAATTCATTCGTAAAGTAGGCAATATTTACACCTCTCCCTTTTTCAGCCTAGTTAACTCTGACTGCATATGAAAATAGCGTATACGCAATGTAAAAAGGATCAGCATATTGAATTATGTTTCAAATATGGCGCCGCTCACGCTTCAAAACGATAACAGTTTAATGACAACCATTGCTTGGTTTCTTCAACTTCTTGATTGGTGGAACGTATTTGCGATACATGACGTAGTAAACGTCTTATTCAATTGCTTCGCATTCAAAATAATTTGAAGGTACTCCAATCACTTTTCAAGTGCCAAGTTCGACCGCGTCACTACAAGATCAGTATTTTAAATGCGAGTTCATAACGACCTTTGTGAGTGAATAAGTATATTCAAAGTGCTAAAAATATTACTTAACTGAAAATGTACATGATATGAAAATAGGAAAACAAATACTGCTGTTCACTATTTATTTTCGGAATTTACCAATATATCGATGTCGATTCACTTGGACTATTTTGTCCTAGCAACCATGGCTGACGTGGTGATCATCATAGCAAACTGTCTCGAATGTTTTTTCTTCATATAACATTTAAACGTTAACAATGATGTAAATATAAGGGTTGTACCTCGTATTGACTGCATATACGAACGTTTGCCCACAGTTGGCAATGAACATATTATATAGCAATAGCGCACTATAGAATATGTTTTTGTCAACTTCGGGCATACTTCCGTATGGTGTTCAATCCTTAATTAAACAATTAAATGGCATGTCTATCTTATCAACCAAGATCGAAATGAAGATGGAACAACTTTCAGTAGGTTACATGGATTTTATATCAATATCAGATTTTCTACTTATTCTAAATTAAATTAGAAAATACTAGAGCGTCAACAAAATGATGGGCAAAATATGAACAAAGAAAAGTATTACACGAAAACTCTTGAAATAGTACAGGGGAATAATTTTAAACAAATGTTGCTAGTAAGCATTGTCTGATTCATCCGTGACACGCGCTATTTAAATCTAGATCATATCAAAGTAAATGAAAGGTGCTCAGATTGTAAACTGATACAGCTTTCTCAATCACAACGTGAATTTACAAGAGAAAAAAAACAGGTATTCCGGAATGGCAAGCGTCTTCTGCCTCTTTTCAACACACTCCTTTTACATTTAGGTCACATCAGCGTCTATATCACCCTGAAGTATTTACAAATATTCCAGCATGGCTAACATATTAAACAAATATCCGCATCAATTTCATAGGTCTACTGAATTTAATCAATGAGACCAAGATTGTGACCATAAAATTCGCCAAAAGCCTTGAGCAACTTGCATCTCTCGGATCTGTAAGCTTGTTTGTCAGCAGCTGTCATATGCCAAAAAGATTTCGATACTAAGACCATAAACCTTGGTATTTAGCGGCTAGGAGATATAGCCAAATCCCCCCCCCCCCCCCCCACGAGCGAATGCCCAATTTAAGACCAAAAGTAAAGACATGAGTAAGGAAATATTTGTTATAGAAAGAAGAGAAAAAAAACAGGACATGCTTTCGAAATAAATCGTTTTTAATAACTATATTATCGATTTTTTAACGCATGGTGTTATGAATTCTACAAAAATATCAAACATAACCATATACAGCGTCCCAACAAAACATTATCTTCACTTACTGTTGTAGAAGTATCCCTCTATTCGTAATGTTTCTGTGTGGTGTCCTGAAACATACAAACGTGTGTATCAACGAAATCAAATATGTGATGATATCACGTGACAGTCAAGTGCAACTATGTGGCAAACTCATTTAGTACTCGCGCCATACAAGATGCGAAATAGAAAAATGATGAAGGCGTTTTGGTTTTTCTCTGCTTTGATATTGATAGCAAAGTGCGATAAAGCATATTCAGACAAGAATGTTTCAGTGGAGAAAGTCGAAGAACAAAGTGTTACCAGTGAACTGGTCAATCTTTTAAATGGGACCTATTTCAATCTCAACGAAAAAGTATGTCAATTGCAAAGGAACGTCGATGCGATCGAACAAGCCAAAGATTCTGACCATCAGTGTGAGTGCAACGAGGCGGAAATGAATGAATTTAAACAAACGGTTTCGGATGAACTTCATGACTTTTCAAAGATCCTGTCTGAATTTGAGAATCAAATTCGCATTTTGCAAAAGGAGCAATTAAAGCTACGCGAGATGCTGGACAATGATGAAACTGGTAAGTCAGATGCTGCACGATATTCAAAGTGAATTTGTCTCTCAATTTTATAATTGTGTTACATATTGCGTTGTATTTTGCTTTGTCACAACCAATTCCCTTCATATACGGAAGGAGAAGGAGAAAGAAATAAAAACGCAGCGAAATTAGCAAGATGAACTTTAGCTATACGTTGATTGTTAGACTTTAAATGATTGTTAGTAGGAATAATATAATCCTAGCAGAACATCGGATACATAATTTACTTACACGTATTTAAAAATAAATAAGAGAATACCGAAGCGTTAACAAAAACATAATCCAAACTCAAAATCGATTAAACCAGGGGCAAAATATGAACAAAGGAAAGATTCACACGGAGACCCTTGCAACAGTACAAGAGAATAAGACTAGGTGTTCCGGAAGAGTAAGCGTCTTCTGCTTCATCGACATCCGCTATGTTATTCTTTGTCAAATTCAAGTAAACATCATTTAAAACATCCTTTGTTTCCGTCTACCTCAGTTCTATACGCTTAATTGGTTAAATCGACCACAAGCCATATTCAATAAAAAGTGTATTCACTTTATAGTTTGCTAAAGTCTTTTTTTTTCGCAGCCACGAAGGGAAGTAAAACAAACATTAAAGTGATTTGATATGCATGTATAAACCGAGGGGAGTCTTTGGAATGCGAACTGTAGTGTCGGTTTTGAAATTAATTGAAAGAATTGAAGGACTAAATAATACTGAATGACCTCATAAAGTGTTAAAACTAGTACAGAGCTTTAAGACTCAAACAACTAAATCAGCATATCACAAAGTGTTTTATACGATTACTACCCCTACCGAATCCGTTGTAAGATCAGTCAAATTGTACATATTTTAAATTTGAAAATAAGTTTCAAAAAATAATTATAAGGGTGGATGTCAAGTATGTTTTAGTTTCATAGGGTTATGAAAGCAATTTGCCTTGCAAACGTTTCTAAGAACCCGCTACGCGGATTCGTGCAGTTTACAAACATTTGTTTCATACCCCAATGAAACTAAAAAGAATGGTCATCAATCCTTAGATGTTACCATTCAGATATACATTGCCAGCTTTTAACAAGTTCACCTGTACTTAGACCATATATGTATACATCTCTGGCCCTGAGCACTTACATAACTCGCCTAGGTGTTAAAACACAGGTGATTGGCGGGCGTGGGATACAAATAACTACATTGCTAATTATAAGTGACGATTTCTGTTTTCATAACGGCCTCACGTTAACCACCGCAATTATCGAAAGTGGCGTCGCTACATGGCAAGCAAAACTCTGGCATGTTACAGTATATGTATTTACCTGTTCTGTTACTTGTGACCTAAACCTGTCATGGACTGTCTTATGGTCACTGTAATACAGTTTATTGTATATTGTAAAATTAACATCATCCTAATTAATATGCTGTGAATTTACTTAGTGTTTCGACAAAAGGGTTCCGTGTTTTTTTCATTCCGTAATATGTATCGACCAATTTTACCTAATAGTGCGTGTGTGCGATGAGAATCGCACACATGAACGCACGATCTTTAGATCGTCCAGTTGTGCGCACCATGGGCGAACGATGTGGGCACGATGTCTGCACGATGCACGCATGCATTGTTTTGGTTTGTAGTGCGTTACCACAACTGTATTTAACTTTACAAAAATGTATACTTTTGGTAGATTTCCATATTTGATGACGGATTGATATGGGAGTCAAAAGTCCTCCCGGTCCATTTAACTGGTTTGAGATGAAAATTTCCGGTTGTCCGAAACAGACGCCTGAAGAGAGCTAAAAGTCAGCGAAAAATGCCATTTGAAGTATTTACCATGTATGCATCTGTGAATCCAGGCAGTTGTCACTAGTGATGAACTTCAAATATTAAAAGCCAGAAATCTTCAGTAATAGCTTATAGTAAATTATTCAGTCGTGTGAGACCTTCAGATAAGATAACGGTAGTATGTTTCTAGTATGATACGAAGGTGGTCGGCTTTTAATATGTTTATTAGTATGCCTACTTGTGATTGAAAACAAAATGCTTAAGTTCTCACTTTGATTTCTTGTACTTTATCAAGTGTCTCCGTGTAAATATTTCCTTTATACACATTGTGCCACTGATACAATCGGTTTTGAATTTAGATTAGGGTTTTGTTGACGCTAATGTATTCCCTGTTTTTATGGGCCTTAGGGCAAGTGCATTTGAATTGTTCCTGTATAAAATCAAATTAAATGATGTAAAAAAAAGAAAGAATGAGTTCATATAGTTTGATTCAAAATTAAAATGGAAATGCTATATATATCCAGTGATCATGCACATTGAGATTTAATCCGCTGTTATCATTAACCGACAATAAGATAATTGAAATATTAGTTTTCTGTTTACAAAACTAACAGAAAACATTTGTAACGGACTATTTAAAACAAAAAGGAGCTTAATTAAACAGGTGGTAGTACACTTATATATAAACGTATTTTTAGCTCCATAAATTAAGTATCTTTAAGGTTGACAGGTCGGTTTCATAATCTAGTATGTACTCGAAATATCTTTTGTCCTAACAATTATTAGCCTTCTAAGAAAATAATTATTTACAAAAAAAAAAATCGTCGTTTTTAAAGATTATTGACAGAAAATAGAATAATTACAAATAATTACAGAGTAAAAGTAGGCAGTTGGCAAAACGGTAATTTCAACATTTTAAATGTGATCTATGATCATAGCCTTACAATGTGGCAAAATCAAACCCCATCCAAAATACATCCGCATTATCACGATAGAGTCGAATTTTCCCACGACAGAAAAACACTACAACAAAATGTAACTTTAGTATTCTGATCAGCACTTGTCTCTGCTAAATTGAACTTTGTATGTAGGAATGAAGTGGATCTATAATAACCAATGACAATGTAGGTCATTTGTTTACAGCAAGTGTTTCTTGTCTAGAGGTCAATGATTCTAATCTCAGCATGGTCATGTTCCACTACCATAAGTACTACTTGTGTTAATTTGTTTGTTTAACCTTCGAAAGGTTGACAACCTATAGGTTAAATTTCAGAAATAATTTTCTGATTCAAAGTAAGCCATGTTACATACTTGTACCAATTGCTTTCTGATCTATGCTCACATTTATTGACAGAATTTTCCAAGTTTTAAGCCTACCAGTTGATAAATGATAAAAAAAGATGGGTCACTAGTTAATCTGTTTTTTTTTTTTTTTTTTATTGAGGCCACATTATGTTATAATGTTTCTAGGATCTAGAAAAAAAATAAGAGAATATCAAAGCGTCAACAAAACCATAATCTGAACTCCAAATCAATTAAGCTAGAGGCAAAATATAAACAAGGGAAAGATTAACATGGAGACCCTCTTAAAAAACAAGGTTCAAGCCCAAGAATATCGAATCAGCTACGACAAGTAAACATCATAGGATTGAAAATGGAAATCGTCATGTCTTTCATACATCTTAGTAGTAATCTGCCTGTGTTGGTCATAATTTAAGTAAAGATCGAGATAAGAAGCTGATGTAGGAGAGTCTGTTGTGTCTTTAGTCTCAAGTTCCATTGGGTATATACATGTACGATACGCTAGGTCAGCAAACTTCTTGTTGCTTATAGACAACACGTCGTCGATATACCTGAAAGTGAATTTAAGCAAGGTGTTTTGTTACTCGTCCTGATAAGCTCCTCAACAAATTCAGCTTCGTATGAAAACAAAAACAAGTCTGCCAAAAGTTGGGAACAATAATACAAGTTCCCAGTCTTTTGGAAAATGTTTCCTCCGAACTCAACAAAGATATTGCCAACGTCACGTAAGCTCTTCTCAGTCTCTCTTTACCTGCTTACATTCTAGCTTTTGTCCAGCTGGATACCGCCCTTAACTACTGTATTTTTTCACTAGTCAACATGCCTGATACATATATTGATCAGTTTGGTATTGGAGTAGATTGTGATATTTTATCTCCATGACAACTGCAACTTATCTTTAGCCGTCAGAGACGTACGAGTCATACCAGGGCAAGGGGCATCAGCAGAGAGAATATTGGCAATACGTATGTTACTTCGACTTGTAAAACAGATATATCAAATCCATTTAAAAACACTCTGGTAAAATACATTATTAATTGGTTTAATGTCAACAAACGAAATGAGATTGACCATAAATCTACATTTCACTTTGTATAATATTAAACACGGTCAGCTACATCAGACATTTCTTTTCACGGATTTATATTGCAAAGTCACCGTTGAAAAGTTCTAATACTAACGTATTTATTTTCATTTATAGCTATACGTCAACACAGAAATACAAACAATTTCAGATGTGATTATTTAGTTGTTGTACGGAATTTTTCAAGTGAGTGCAAAATGTATTTGTAGTGGGCGTAATAATGTACATCGTAAAGGCTCCTTAAAATATATATGCGTTAACATTTAATTATTATAATTGAGAGTTCTGGTATTAATTTGACACGATGTGTCAACCTATTGTATTCCCTAAGGTTTTGATTGACCAGGTGTATACGATCAAAACTACCTGTACCGATCGTCTTTTCATCACTACCCACCTCGCCCCTCTGTGATATATCGTGTAAGTCATTTTACAAATATCTAAAGCTTACAATAATGATCCTATTGAAAAAGTTTTAAAGTGTCTCATTGAAACTTTGAAAATGACATCCTGTTTTTTTTTAACATTTCAAAATTATTAAAGAATTTCACAGAAGAGAAATTAAAAAGAGTACTACATATTGCAGAATGTTAGTTCCAAAAATAAGGCGGACGACGATACAAATATATGGTATGATGATTGAATTCATGGTCGAAAATATTTTGCTGAGTTTAGTGGAAAAAATTTCCTGCAGACTGTTGGCATTCCTATGGGGAAAAATTTGCCCCACCCTTAGCTGACTTTTTTGTTTTCATACGAGGCTGAATTTGTGGAAGAGCTTATCAGGACTGGTAACAAAAACCTTGCCAAATCTTTTAATTTCACTTTCAGATATATCGACGATGTGTTGTATATAAACAACAAGAAGTTTGCCGACCACGTCGATCGTATATACCTTTTGAACTCGATATAAAGGTTCTACATCAGCTGCTTACCTCGATCTCTACTCAAAATACATCTAACATGGACAACTTACTTCTAAGCTATACGATAAATGTGACGATTGCAATTTCTTGATCGCGAACTTCCCATTGCTTGATGGTAATATTCCTTCTTCTCCAACCTTTGCATGATGTTTACATGTCGTAGTTGATTCGTTATTCTAGGGCCTGTTCTAAATATCGATTTTCGTGATCGATGTCGACTTTTGACAAACAAACTAATAACACAGGGATTCGAGAGATGCAGGTTGATCAATCATATGGGCAAGTTTAATGGTCGCCATCTTTATCTCATTGAGAATCTTGAAATTCACATTCCAATTGGTGGATGGATTCTTTCAATATATTCATGAAATGCTCCCGAAGCTTTATGTTGGGGATAATATTCAGATTACAAGTTACATAGCAATATTAAGAGGAAGAACATAAAAATGCTGAAGGAGTTGTCTTTCTAAGGTCATCTATATTCAACTGTTGCAATGTTTGCTTACAATTGAAAAACTTTGGTGCAATATGTATAGAATTACTGAAAGAAATTATCGGTGTATTTTTTATATCTGAAATACGATGAGCTACATAAGAAAAAAAATCAGAGAATACCAAAGCGTCAACAAAACCAAATCCGAACTCAAAGTCGATTAAACTAGGGGCAAAATAGGAACAAAGGAAAGATTTACATGGATCTCGTAAAAGTACAAGAGAATAAGACCAGGTGTCCCGGAAGAGTAAGCGTCTTCTGCTTCATCGACGACACCCGCCATGTAAATCTTGGCCACAGCCAAGTAAGCATCAATCATCAAAATGAGAACCGAGTCATCATTGTCATCACAAGTAAACACGCTAATAAGCAAACTTAAAAACGTCCATCTTCATATCACACAATGATACAGAATATCTATCGATGCTCATGCAACGTGGGTATCAGGTACAAATCTCACGCCTTAACTTAAGGGCATTACGTTCTAGATAAATGGTTTTGATTAATTTATCATTTTGTTATGTAACGCATGATGTTATTAATAGTTTTAACATTTATAAAGCGTAACTGTTTACAGCCTCTTAACGAAAAATAATGATCACCTAATGTTGTAAAGTACACTTCTATTTCCAATGCTGCTGTACATGTGTGGTCTCTCTCTTGTCATTGTACAACAAGTAAACACACTAACAATCAAACTCAAAAACGTCCATCTTCATATCACACAAAGATGCAGAATATTTCTCGATGATATCAAGATGGCGGCCATAAAACTTGCCCATAGTCCTAAGATACATTCTTAACAATCACCACCGGTATATTCTTAGATTAATCAATACAGTTACTTTATCGTGAAGCTGTCATTCTAAACATTCCAAACATAACCTACTGTTTGAATTATCCGGTTCCTATAGTGATAACAACAAACTGATCCGCAATGCATACAGTGTGTATTACAAATAGTAACTCTTCACGTCACAAAATGAATGGCTTCGTTGTGGGTCACAAAATATGTAAATATGATGTCGATAAAAAGGCTCGAACTCGTGCCACTTCAATGTAACCTGACTACATTGTACGCCTATCGGTAAGGTTGAGCTTATGGTTTTGCAACATCTTTCATTGTTCGTTGGAAAAATTCTTCAATACATGACATTTTCTTGTTTACTAATATAACCCACATTTCATTCATACTCGACATCAACTAGAACCTGTTGTGTCTTACAGAACCATAAGTCTAAGATATTGAATAATTTTAATAAGGTGTATGTATATAATGCAATACTTATATTACATGTAATAGCATCCTCGACAACGACTACCACATCAACAACGACTACCCCGACTACTTCGACCCCGCAGGTCTGCGCCCAAGGCTGGATTTCATCACCAGAAAATAAATGTTATTATGTGTCAACCACGTCTGAGAAAACTGGGTGGAGTACGGCTATCGTGAGTGTTAATACTGTTCTTTATTTTCATTTGTTTGATCTAATAAATGGTTTAGACTAAGGCAACATTCTTTTAAATTGATACACGTTTTCGTGTTCCAGAGGAGTAAGCGTATTCTGCTCAATCAATGACATCCACAGTGAAGAAAGTATCAAATTACGCTGACCCTTGTCTTCGCAAAATAGCGTTATTTAGAATGTGAAACAAATCTACTTCAAAAATATTTATTAACAATTCACAACATACGCCCTTCTGTGTATATGAATAGATTGTATAAATGTATAAACAAGCATATTGAGTATAATACTTTAAGCTACAAGTATTTTCAATTTGATGAAAATCCAGTATGAAACAAAGCCACTAGAATGCTGACAACGTTTTTCTATGAATAGTAATAGCAACCTTGACTTTGACCTCGACAACACTGAAAAAATAGCTTTTTTCATTCATTTCTAATGCGTTTGGTTATAGATAATGGGAAGATCAGCTTTTGGTAAAAATGCATTTGAGATAAATTGGGGAAAAAATCTGGAAAAGTAATGTGAACATGATGACGATCTTGAGATTTTCCTATGCTTTTCATCAATATGCACTCTCGATTCTTCCAAGTTTTATGACAATTATAATAATTCATCATTTTCTTCTAGTCCCGCTGTACTGAAATGGGAGCGAGATTGGTTGAAATCCAAACGGACGAGGAAGCCTCTTTCATAATGGAGAACCTGCCAAGTCGTGTCAGTAAGTCACGTTAATATTATTATATAGCTTTTGATATTGTAAATCATTCAATTGAATTTTAATTATCAATTAAGATAATCAAAAGTTTAACTAAAGCTCCGCTGTTTTAAGGCATTGCAATGGTCATATCATAAATCAGTTAAATGTAAATGTGTATACGTAATATTTAATCCATATCGCTCACTAAATAAACATGTCGTAAACACCAGTTGGTATTTGAAAAATGTTAAAGCCTAACATCTTTTATATTTGTTAAATATTTCCTAGGGAATTTCGAGTTAAAGTAAGCATGTTTAAAACATTTTGTTTGAAATACAACTGAACAGTCGGGACTCAAAAATAGAGCTAACTACATGTACATGCATTTTTTAACAAATAGAAAATGAAGTTTTTATCAGTTTTAATTTAATACACTTTAAATGAATAATTCAATGAAGAAAATAATGTTAATGTTGGTTTGGTTGATGCCTTGGTATCCGCTGATGTGGTTTATTTATATAACCCAACATTTTCAGGTCGTTCTCACATAATATATACGGGACGTAAGAGGAATGACAGAGATGAGTGGGTTTTCCTTAGTAATGACAAGCCTGTCGACGAGTCGGTGAGAACCTGGGCTGACGGAGACCCAGACGGGGGAACTCAGAAGTGCGGATGTATCAGACAGTCCGATGATTTCCTGATGTTGGATTGCTATTGTATCGGATATGACCTCTTCTATATATGCGAAATTGAACGTACGTCATCTGCCTTTGTGATTATACAAGCATCTGTCATTTGAAAATAGGTTTTGTAAGAAATAATGCCGTTTATCTAATTATTTTGATGTTTTTCCAGTTTAAGTTTCTATTGTTTATTCAGAGTAATTGGCGCTGCTTATATTTGAGGACATTATATGGAATGACTGTGAATAGTGTCTAGAATCGTTTCATCTTAAAATATTATTACCTACTCTCAACCATGAATAGTTGCACATTTGAAACCTTAGAAGGTGATAGATAATATACGAAGAATGTAAGAGGTATATGATAGTTACTATACGAAGTATGTAAGAAGTATATGCAGTTTGGAGTAAGAAGAAATAGGTTTTCACGTTGAGGACTTCACATTAACTTAGATGTGACCAACATTTACAAGCCAGGTGTTGTCGAGGAAGCCTAACATCCTTAATCGTTCTTAACACCCAATATTAACTTTGTACTTCTCGGTGAATTGTGATATTCAGACCAATTAAACTATACTCTATCGGAGACTTTGAAGTGATAAGATAGATAATGCAAGTATAACGTTAGAAATTCAGTCGAAACATCGTCCTGTTTAGTTGACGCTTCGGTATTCTCTACCTTTTTCCTGAATTAAATAAAGTTGAACATTTAGAAAAGCATACATATTGTAGTATACCCGACAGATTAAGATACATTATCAAAAATCCCCACTGGTATATTCTTACATTAAACAATACAGTAACTATGTCGAGAAGTTGTAATTGTCATTCCAAAAGTCACGTTATCAGTCAAAACACAACATTATGTTTGAATTACCAGGTACATATAGTAATAACAACTGACTGATCCGCAATGCATACAGTGTGTAATACAAATAGCTACTCTTGACGTCACAACATGACTGGCTCGTTGTTGGTCACAAAATATATGTAAATGATAGGTCTCGTGTCACTGCAATGTAACAAGACCACGCCTGTTTGTAAGGATATGTTTTTATACTGTTACAACATCTTTTTTATCGAATATGAAATTTTCATATATGAATACATAACCTTTTCGTTTTTACTAGTATAACCCACTGTTTTTTTTAATACTCGACATCAAAGAGACATTTTTTTGCCTTAATGTACGGGACCATAAATATATGATTTTGAATAATTACTAAATTTAAAAGGTGCAGCACATGTAAGTGTTACGTCATCTTTAATGATAGGGGTGGCAGACTCTGCTTGTGGATTTTTTTGTCCCCGAGGTTTGCTTGAGAGTTAATCTCATTTGAGTAGTTGCACGGTACATAATATACACATTTTCGTAGTACACGATTTGAAAGTATACAAAACTTGTTTCATTTTACTTCTAAACTTATAAATTAAAGGGGTTTTACGCCCCTGACATCTGACTCTCTGCTTCTACATTTGATTCCCAACTTTTGGCCCCTAGCATCACTGAAGAGTCCTAGGAGAACTAAACAGCAGTATTGTGCAGTTTAATTCTTTTTTTTTTGGCATGCTGTATCTATTACTAAATTGCAGCACATGTGTGTGTAACGTCATCCTTAAATAAGGTGTCTGTTTATAATATAATGATTCTATTAGTTGCAATAGCATCCTCGAAAACGACTACCACGGCAACAACGACTACCCCGACTATTCCGACACCGCAGGTCTGCGCCCAAGGCTGGATTTCATCACCAGAAAATAATTGTTATTATGTGTCCACCACGTCTGAGAAAACTGATTGGAGTACGGCTATCGTGAGTGTTAATACTGTTCTTTATTTTATCAATGCTGATTGTTTTCATTTGTTTGATCTAATAAATCGTTAAGACTAAGGCAACATTCTTTTAAACTGATACAAGTTTTCGTGTTCCAGAGGAGTAAGCGTATTCTGCTCAATCAATGACACGCACAGTGAAGAAAGTATCAAATTACGCTGACCCTTGTCTTCGCAAAATAGCGTTATTTAGAACGTGAAAAACTCTACTTCAAAAATATTTATTAGCAATTCACAACATACGCTCTTCGGTGTATATGAATAGATTGTATACATGTATAAACAAGCATATTGAGTATAATACTTTAAGCTACAAGTATGTTAAGTCTGATGAAAATCCATTATGAAACAAAGCCACTAGAATGCTGACAACAATTTTCTATGAATAGTAAAAGCGACTTTGACCTTAACCTCGACAAACCTGAAACAAGAAGATTTTTTCATTCATTTCTTATGCGTTTAGCTATAGTTAATGGGAAGATCAGCTATCGGTAAAATGCATTTGAGATAGTTTTGAAAAAAATAAACCTAGAAAATGAATGCGACCATGCTGACGATCATGAGACTTTCCTATAGTTTTCATCAATATGCACCCTCGATTATTCAAAGTCTTAAGTCAATTTATTCTAGTCTCGCTGTGCTGCAATGGGAGCGAGATTGGTTGAAATCCAAACAGACGAGGAAGCCTCTTTCATAATGGAGAACCTGCCAAGTCGTGTCAGTAAGTCACATTATTATTGTTACATAACTTTTGATATTGTAAATCATTTAATTGAATTTTAATTATCAATTAAGATAATCCAAAGTTTAACTAAAGCTCCGCTCTTTTAAGGCATTGCAATGGTCATATTATAAATCAGTTAAATATAAAGGGGTATACGTAATATTTATCCATATCACTCAATCGATTAACAGGTTGTAACAAATAGTTGGTATTTGAAAAATGTTAAAGCCTAACGTCTTTTATATTTGCTCAATATTTCCTGGGATTTCCAGTTGAAGTAAACATGTTTAACAAATCTTTGTTAAACATACAACTTAACAAACGGAACTCGATAATTGAGTTTATTGCATGTACATGCATTTTTTAACAAAAAGAAAATGAAGCTGTATTAGTTTTAATTTATTACGCTTCAGGTAAACAATTTAATTAAGAAAATAATGTTTATATTGGTTTTGTTCATGCTTCGGTATCCGCCGATCTTTTTTACGTGGTTTATTTGTATCACCCAACATTTTCAGGTCGTAATGACATAATATATACGGGACGTAAGAGGAATAACAGAGATGAATGGGTTTTCCTAAGTAGTGAACAGCTTATCGACGAGTCTGTGAGAACATGGGGTGACGGAAACCCTGACGGGGGAGATCAGAGATGCGGATGTACTAGGAGGTCAGATGATTTCCTTATGTTGGATTGCTACTGTACCGGATATTTCATCTTCTATATCTGTGAAATTGAAGGTAAGTCATTTGTTGTCGTGCTAATACCAGCATCTGTCATTTGAGAAATTGGTTTTGTAAGACTAAAAGTTGTTTATCTAATTATTTTGAAGTTTTCCCCATATAAGTAGTTGTTTATTCAGAGTAATTGGCGCTACTTATATTAAAGGCCATTAGGTAAAACTGTTACTAGACTCTACACTCTTGCATCTTAAAGGATTATAGCCACTCTCAACCATGCATGGTTGCACATTTGAAACCTTAGAAGTATATAGATAATATACGAGGTGTGTAGGGGGTATATGATAGATCATATACGAAATATGTTAGAGGTATCATAGGCGGATCCAGGATTTTGGATTTTGAGTTAGAGGGGGCGTACATTTTATTCTGAAACGACCTTTTAGTATAAACAGTACCTCCTAAATGCACGGCAAATGTATTCTCCTTCCGTAAAAATAATCTCGATTTCCTCGAAAAACACGCAAAATTTCATTTGATGCCTTCGTTAAGAGGAAGACCACCATCCATTGACAGCGATAGGCTAGCGCGTGCAATGACGTCGAAACTCATTGCTATGCAGAAAGTGGCACGATAGTTAACAACGAAAGACACATACATTTTGCGCGGGTTTTTTGGGGGAAAATCAAGATTATTTCTGAGAATGGAGGGTACATTTGACGTGCATTTAGAGGTTTTTAAAATTAAAATTATCCGTCTTTCCAACGGTACCAATCAATTTTTCGTACCTTTTGTAGAAATGTGCCTTTTGATGCAAGAAATGTAGATGTGGTCGATTTTTCGAGCTGGAAAGCCTTTATGACCATTGAGGGGGCATTTTTAACGAAAATTGATCTAAACTCCGAAAATGTGTAACATTGCTCTAAACACCTAAGGCTAGGTTCAAAACTAGCTGTAACAAATTGGGTCCATGTGGTACGAACAAGTTCACCGCTCATCCCTGTATTGTGTGTATTAATTTCATTAAAATACACTAACCGGTTCCCTTACAGATGTTTTTCTAAATTTCATTCTGGTCATGAATCGGTAAAAGATGCCCTTTACTCGGAAAGACTTCGGTCTGCGGTTCCCAACAACTTGAACGTCAAAGTAAATCATTGAGAAAGACTCGCGTTATACGGTCAGACAACTAGCACAAATAACAATCTTGGGTTTAGCATCTGTTCATTTCTTTCAGAAGAAAAATCTCAAGGTTAGGAAAATAAGTGCTCGTTGTATCCTACATTTACTCACTGACGAAACGAGAAGAAACGTACACGGGTACAAATGGCTAAGAGACTGCTGAAAAGAACCTAAGCTATCAGAAAAGGGGCATTTGATAGTCTCATACTGGGTGATGAGACATTGGCGCATGTTTTTGAGCCTCAGAGGAAAGTTGACAATAGGATTTGGGCTTTTAAACATGCCAAAATGCCTAGTATTGCTAAACGAACACTTACAGCAAAGAAGGTGTTTTACGCAATATTCTGTAGAAATAGTGTACAAATCATGCAAATTGTTGTACAAAACGGTAGGGTGTGTCTGGAAGCTTAAATATGAATGAAGTTCTGTCCAATTGTTACTTGGCAATGCCCAAGCCCACAAATCGGCAACTACCGTTTTATCTAAGTCGGAAATGGTCTTTTACCACACCCTCCAATCAGCCCAGCCCTTGCCCCATGTGATTGTTTTCCTCTTTCCGAAGCTAAAAATCCCCACATATCTGATAGGAGATATAGTTCAAGAAGTGAGCTGGAATCCGCAGTTTACCCGTTTCTGATAAGTGTACCCAAAGAATAGTATGAACATTGTTTCAAAACTTGGATTCCAACGGTGTCTTCAAGTTAAAGGTAACTAAGGCAACTAGAAAAATGCATTCGAATTTTGATAAGCGTTTCTGATAAACCATGTCATTTGCAAAAGTTTTCGAACACCCCTCGTTTATCATCGGGTGACCGATATCAGCCACATTGTGAGGATAAAGAAACATGGAAGAGGAGGGGAGGGGATAGTTAATTGTTAGACGTACGTTACATATATTTCATTTTATATAATACAGTGTTATATATAAGAATTATAAACTGTGTAAGTCTAAATTGGGGCGTAGCCCCGATTTTTTTATAAATATTTCTACCAAATATATGGTTCGCAATGCTATCTGATGATGGCATTCTTAGTTTTAATTCTTGGAAAAACTGGTCACTTGAGAAATTTTAGAGGCTGCGCCCCCTCTGGATTCGCCTATGTGTATATGATAGATAGATAGATAGATAGATAGATAGATAGATAGATATAGGCGGATTGGTCGAGTGGTTAACACTCCGGCCTTCCATGCTGGCGGCCGGGGTTCGATCCCCGTAATCGTCATACGCATGGAACATTTAGAGAAAGTGTTTATCTCCTGCTCACACAACTCCAACAACCCAGGTAGTGTATAAAATGGTCTGGGATGGATGTTGCAGTATCTGTGATGTAGCATTCAAGTGTGGTGCCACTATAAAATATGCCGTTGGAAACACGGTCCTACTAGAAACAGAACACAATTCATCTCCAGCACACACGCATACATACACACACACATATGGAGATATTAGCCATGTGGTATAGGACAAGTAGTTAGCGCCCGATAAGGCAGCTCCTGTGAACTCCTCAGAATTGTATATGATATGACTATATGTGTTAATTGTATTGATTGTATAAGAATTGTATATCTATGTACTGTAAAGCGCTTTAAGGTGGCTTATGCTAGCTAGATAGGGCGCTATATCAAATATTGTATATTATTTATTATTATTATAATATATAAAGTATGTTAGAGGTATATGGTAGATAATATACGAAGTATGTAAGAGGTATATGATATATAATATACGACTTATGTAAGAGGTACATGATAGATAATATACGAAGTATGTGAGAGGTATATGATAGATAATATATGAAGTATGTGAGAGGTATATGATAGATAATATATGAAGTATGTGAGAGGTATATGATAGATGATATACTAAGTATGTAAGAGGTACATGATAGATAATATACAAAGTATGTTAGAGGTACATGATAGATAATATACTAAGTATGTGAGAGGTATATGATAGATAATATACGAAGTATGTAAGAGGTACATGATAGATAAAATACGATGTATGTTAGAGGTATATGATAGATAATATACGAAGTATGTTAGAGGTATATGATAGATAACATTCGACGTATGTAAGAGGTACATGATAGATAATATACGAAGGATGTTAGAGGTACATGATAGATAATATACGAAGGATGTTAGAGGTATATGATAGATAATATACGAAGGATGTTAGAGGTATATGATAGATAATAAACTAAGTATGTAAGAGGTTTATGATAGATAACATACGACGTATGTAAGAGGTATATGATAGATAACATACGACGTATGTAAGAGGTATATGATAGATAATATACTAAGTATGTGAGAGGTACATGATAGATAATATACAAAGTATGTTAGAGGTACATGATAGATAATATACAAAGTATGTTAGAGGTACATGATAGATAATATACAAAGTATGTAAGAGGTACATGATAGATAATATACAAAGTATGTTAGAGGTACATGATAGATAATATACAAAGTGTGTAAGGGGTACATGATAGATAATATACAAAGTATGTAAGGGGTACATGATAGATAATATACAAAGTATGTAAGAGGTATATGATAGATAATATACGAAGTATGTAAGAGGTATATTATAGATAATATACGAAGTATGTAAGAGGTATATGATAGATAATATACAAAGTATGTAAGAGGTACATGATAGATAATATACAAAGTATGTTAGAGGTACATGATAGATAATATACGAAGTATGTAAGAGGTATATGATAGATAATATACAAAGTATGTAAGAGGTACATGATAGATAATATACAAAGTATGTTAGAGGTACATGATAGATAATATACAAAGTATGTAAGAGGTACATGATAGATAATATACAAAGTATGTTAGAGGTACATGATAGATAATATACAAAGTATGTAAGGGGTACATGATAGATAATATACAAAGTATGTAAGGGGTACATGATAGATAATATACGAAGGATGTTAGAGGTATATGATAGATAATATACGAAGTATGTAAGAGGTACATGATAGATAATATACGAAGTATGTTAGAGGTACATGGTAGATAATATACGACGTATGTAAGAGGTACATGATAGATAACATTCGACGTATGTAAGAGGAACATGATAGATAACATTCGACGTATGTAAGAGGAACATGATAGATAACATTCGACGTATGTAAGAGGAACATGATAGATAACATTCGACGTATGTAAGAGGAACATGATAGATAACATTCGACGTATGTAAGAGGTACATGATAGATAATATACGAAGGATGTTAGAGGTACATGATAGATAATATGCGAAGGATGTTAGAGGTATACGATAGATACCATTCGACGTATGTAAGAGGTACATGATAGATAATATACGAAGGATGTTAGAGGTACATGATAGATAATATGCGAAGGATGTTAGAGGTATATGATAGATAATATACGAAGGATGTTAGAGGTATATGATAGATAATATACGAAGGATGTTAGAGGTATATGATAGATAATAAACTAAGTATGTAAGAGGTTTATGATAAATAACATACGACGTATGTAAGAGGTATATGATAGATAACATACGAAGTATGTAAGAGGTATATGATAGATAATAAACTAAGTATGTAAGAGGTGTATGATAGATAACATACGACGTATGTAAGAGGTATATAATAGATAACATACGACGTATGTAAGAGGTATATGATAGATAACATACGACGTATGTAAGAGGTACATGATAGATAATATACGAAGTATGTTAGAGGTATAAGATAGATAATATACGAAGTATGTTAGAGGTATATGATAGATAAAATTCGACGTATGTAAGAGGTACATGATAGATAATATACGAAGTATGTAAGAGGTATATGATAGATAATAAAGTATGTAAGAGGTACATGATAGATAATATACGAAGTATGTAAGAGGTACATGATAGATAATATACGAAGTATGTAAGAGATATATGATAGATAATATACGAAGGATGTTAGAGGTACATGATAGATAATATGCGAAGGATGTTAGAGGTATATGATAGATAATATACGAAGTATGTAAGAGGTATATGATAGATAATAAAGTATGTAAGAGGTACATGATAGATAATATACGAAGGATGTTAGAGGTACATGATAGATAATATGCGAAGGATGTTAGAGGTATATGATAGATAATATACGAAGTATGTAAGAGGTATATGATAGATAATAAAGTATGTTAGAGGTACATGATAGATAATATGCGAAGGATGTTAGAGGTATATGATAGATAATATACGAAGGATGTTAGAGGTATATGATAGATAATATACGAAGGATGTTAGAGGTATATGATAGATAATAAACTAAGTATGTAAGAGGTTTATGATAGATAACATACGACGTATGTAAGAGGTATATGATAGATAACATACGAAGTATGTAAGAGGTACATGATAGATAATATACGAAGTATGTTAGAGGTATATGATAGATAATATACGAAGTATGTTAGAGGTATATGATAGATAATATACGAAGTATGTAAGAGGTACATGATAGATAATATACGACGCATGTAAGAGGTATATGATAGATAATATACGAAGAATGTAAGAAGTACATGATAGATAATATACGAAGTATGTAAGAGGTACATGATAGATAATATACGAAGGATGTTAGAGGTATATGATAGATAATATACGAAGGATGTTAGAGGTATATGATAGATAATAAACTAAGTATGTAAGAGGTTTATGATAGATAACATACGACGTATGTAAGAGGTATATGATAGATAACATTCGACGTATGTAAGAGGAACATGATAGATAACATTCGACGTATGTAAGAGGTATATGATAGATGATATACCAAGTATGTTAGAGGTACATGATAGATAAAAGACTAAGTATGTAAGAGGTACATGATAGATAATATACTAAGTATGTGAGAGGTATATGATAGATAATATACGAAGTATGTAAGAGGTTTATGATAGATAACATACGACGTATGTAAGAGGTATATGATAGATAACATACGAAGTATGTAAGAGGTACATGATAGATAATATACGAAGTATGTTAGAGGTATATGATAGATAATATACGAAGTATGTTAGAGGTATATGATAGATAATATCGAAGTATGTTAGAGGTATATGATAGATAATATACGAAGTATGTTAGAGGTATATGATAGATAATATACGAAGTATGTAAGAGGTACATGATAGATAATATACGAAGTATGTAAGAGGTACATGATAGATAATATACGACGCATGTAAGAGGTATATGATAGATAATATACGAAGAATGTAAGAAGTACATGATAGATAATATACGAAGTATGTAAGAGGTACATGATAGATAATATACGAAGGATGTTAGAGGTATATGATAGATAATATACGACGTATGTAAGAGGTTT
Organism: Mimachlamys varia; assembly: GCA_947623455.1. Classification (NCBI taxonomy): domain Eukaryota; kingdom Metazoa; phylum Mollusca; class Bivalvia; order Pectinida; family Pectinidae; genus Mimachlamys; species Mimachlamys varia. The sequence goes on from OX392540.1 coordinate 36,171,862, forward strand.
ATGATAGATAACATACGACGTATGTAAGAGGTATATGATAGATAACATTCGACGTATGTAAGAGGAACATGATAGATAACATTCGACGTATGTAAGAGGTATATGATAGATGATATACCAAGTATGTTAGAGGTACATGATAGATAAAAGACTAAGTATGTAAGAGGTACATGATAGATAATATACTAAGTATGTGAGAGGTATATGATAGATAATATACGAAGTATGTAAGAGGTACATGATAGATAAAATACGATGTAAGTTAGAGGTACATGATAGATAATATACGAAGGATGTTAGAGGTATATGATAGAAAATATACGAAGTATGTAATAGGTACATCATTGATAATATACGAAGGATGTTAGAGGTATATGATAGATAATACACGAAGTATGTAAGAGGTATATGATAGATAAAATACGAAGTATGTAAGAGGTATATGATAGATAACATTCGACGTATGTAAGAGGTACATGATAGATAATATACGAAGTATGTAATAGGTACATCATTGATAATATACGAAGGATGTTAGAGGTATATGATAGATAATACACGAAGTATGTAAGAGGTATATGATAGATAAAATACGAAGTATGTAAGAGGTACATCATAGATAAAATACGAAGTATGTTAGAGGTACATGATAGATAATATACGAAGTATGTAAGAGGTACATGAAAGATAATATACGAAGTATGTAAGAGGTATATGATAGATAATATACGGAGTATGTTAGAGGTGCATGATAGATAATATACGAAGTATGTAAGAGGTTTATGATAGATAATATACGAAGGATGTTAGAGGTACATGATAGATAATATACGAAGTATGTTAGAGGTACATGATAGATAACATACGACGTATGTAAGAGGTATATGATAGATAACATACGACGTATGTATGAGGTACATGATAGATAATATACGAAGTATGTAAGAGGTATATGATAGTTACTATACGAAGTATGTAAGAAGTACATGATAGATAATATACGAAGTATGTAAGAGGTACATGATAGATAATATACGAAGTATGTAAGAGGTACATGATAGAAAATATACGAAGTATGTAAGAGGTACATGATAGAAAATATACGAAGAATGTAAGAGGTACATGATAGATAATATACGAAGTATGTAAGAGGTACATGATAGATAATATACGAAGTATGTAAGAGGTATATGACAGTTACTATACGAAGTATGTAAGAAGTACATGATAGAAAATATACGAAGAATGTAAGAGGTACATGATAGATAATACACGAAGGATGTTAGAGGTACATCATTGATAATACACGAAGTATGTAAGAGGTATATGATAGATAATACACGAAGTATGTAAGAGGTACATGATAGATAATATACGAAGGATGTTAGAGGTACATCATTGATAATATACGAAGGATGTTAGAGGTATATGATAGATAATACACGAAGTATGTAAGAGGTATATGATAGATAATATACGAAGGATGTTAGAGGTATATGATAGATAATACACGAAGTATGTAAGAGGTATATGATAGATAAAATACGAAGTATGTAAGAGGTACATGATAGATCAAATACGAAGTATGTTAGAGGTACATGATAGATAATATACGAAGTATGTAAGAGGTACATGATAAATAATATACGAAGTATGTAATAGGTACATCATTGATAATATACGAAGGATGTTAGAGGTATATGATAGATAATACACGAAGTATGTAAGAGGTATATGATAGATAAAATACGAAGTATGTAAGAGGTACATGATAGATCAAATACGAAGTATGTTAGAGGTACATGATAGATAATATACGAAGTATGTAAGAGGTACATGATAGATAATATACGAAGTATGTAAGAGGAACATGATAGATAATATACGAAGGATGTTAGAGGTACATGATAGATAATATACGAAGTATGTAAGAGGAACATGATAGATAATATACGAAGGATGTTAGAGGTACATCATTGATAATATACGAAGGATGTTAGAGGTATATGATAGATAATACACGAAGTATGTAAGTGGTATATGATAGATAATACACGAAGTATGTAAGAGGTACATGATAGATAATATACGAAGGATGTTAGAGGTACATCATTGATAATATACGAAGGATGTTAGAGGTATATGATAGATAATACACGAAGTATGTAAGAGGTATATGATAGATAATACACGAAGTATGTAAGAGGTACATGATAGATAATATACGAAGTATGTAAGAGGAACATGATAGATAATATACGAAGTATGTACAAGAGGTATATGATAGTTACTATACGAAGTATGTAAGAAGTACATGATAGATAATATACGAAGAATGTAAGAGGTATATGATAGTTACTATACGAAGTACGTAAGAGGTACATGAAAGATAATATACGAAGTATGTAAGAGGTACATGATAGATAATATACGAAGTATGTAAGAGGTATATGATAGTTACTATACGAAGTATGTAAGAAGTACATGATAGATAATATACGAAGAATGTAAGAGGTATATGATAGTTACTATACGAAGTACGTAAGAGGTACATGAAAGATAATATACGAAGTATGTAAGAGGTACATGATAGATAATATACGAAGTATGTAAGAGGTATATGACAGTTACTATACGAAGTATGTAAGAAGTACATGATAGATAATATACGAAGTATGTAAGAGGTACATGATAGATAATATACGAAGTATGTAAGAGGTACATGATAGATAATATACGAAGTATGTAAGAGGTACATGATAGATAATATACGAAGTATGTAAGAGGTACATGATAGATAATATACGAAGAATGTAAGAGGTACATGATAGATAATATACGAAGTATGTAAGAGGAACATGATAGATAATATACGAAGTATGTAAGAGGTATATGATAGTTGTACTATACGAAGTATGTAAGAAGTACATGATAGATATTATACGAAGTATGTAAGAGGTACATGATAGATAATATACGAAGTATGTAAGAGGTACATGATAGATAATGTACGAAGTATGTAAGAGGTACATGATAGATAATATACGAAGTATGTAAGAGATATATGATAGATAATATACGAAGGATGTTAGAGGTACATGATAGATAATATGCGAAGGATGTTAGAGGTATATGATAGATAATATACGAAGTATGTAAGAGGTATATGATAGATAATAAAGTATGTAAGAGGTACATGATAGATAATATACGAAGGATGTTAGAGGTACATGATAGATAATATGCGAAGGATGTTAGAGGTATATGATAGATAATATACGAAGTATGTAAGAGGTATATGATAGATAATAAAGTATGTAAGAGGTACATGATAGATAACATACGACGTATGTAAGAGGTACATGATAGATAATATGCGAAGGATGTTAGAGGTATATGATAGATAATATACGAAGGATGTTAGAGGTATATGATAGATAATATACGAAGGATGTTAGAGGTATATGATAGATAATAAACTAAGTATGTAAGAGGTTTATGATAGATAACATACGACGTATGTAAGAGGTATATGATAGATAACATACGAAGTATGTAAGAGGTACATGATAGATAATATACGAAGTATGTTAGAGGTATATGATAGATAATATACGAAGTATGTTAGAGGTATATGATAGATAATATACGAAGTATGTAAGAGGTACATGATAGATAATATACGACGCATGTAAGAGGTATATGATAGATAATATACGAAGAATGTAAGAAGTACATGATAGATAATATACGAAGTATGTAAGAGGTACATGATAGATAATATACGAAGTATGTAAGAGGTACATGATAGATAATATACGAAGGATGTTAGAGGTATATGATAGATAATATACGAAGGATGTTAGAGGTATATGATAGATAATAAACTAAGTATGTAAGAGGTTTATGATAGATAACATACGACGTATGTAAGAGGTATATGATAGATAACATTCGACGTATGTAAGAGGAACATGATAGATAACATTCGACGTATGTAAGAGGTATATGATAGATGATATACGAAGTACGTAAGAGGTACATGAAAGATAATATACGAAGTATGTAAGAGGTACATGATAGATAATATACGAAGTATGTGAGAGGTATATGATAGATAATATACGAAGTATGTAAGAGGTTTATGATAGATAACATACGACGTATGTAAGAGGTATATGATAGATAACATACGAAGTATGTAAGAGGTACATGATAGATAATATACGAAGTATGTTAGAGGTATATGATAGATAATATACGAAGTATGTTAGAGGTATATGATAGATAATATCGAAGTATGTTAGAGGTATATGATAGATAATATACGAAGTATGTTAGAGGTATATGATAGATAATATACGAAGTATGTAAGAGGTACATGATAGATAATATACGAAGTATGTAAGAGGTACATGATAGATAATATACGACGCATGTAAGAGGTATATGATAGATAATATACGAAGTATGTAAGAGGTACATGATAGATAATATACGAAGTATGTAAGAGGTACATGATAGATAATATACGAAGGATGTTAGAGGTATATGATAGATAATATACGAAGGATGTAAGAGGTTTATGATAGATAACATACGACGTATGTAAGAGGTATATGATAGATAACATTCGACGTATGTAAGAGGAACATGATAGATAACATTCGACGTATGTAAGAGGTATATGATAGATGATATACCAAGTATGTTAGAGGTACATGATAGATAAAAGACTAAGTATGTAAGAGGTACATGATAGATAATATACTAAGTATGTGAGAGGTATATGATAGATAATATACGAAGTATGTAAGAGGTATATGATAGATAAAATACGATGTATGTTAGAGGTACATGATAGATAATATACGAAGGATGTTAGAGGTATATGATAGAAAATATACGAAGTATGTAATAGGTACATCATTGATAATATACGAAGGATGTTAGAGGTATATGATAGATAATACAAGAAGTATGTAAGAGGTATATGATAGATAAAATACGAAGTATGTAAGAGGTATATGATAGATAACATTCGACGTATGTAAGAGGTACATGATAGATAATATACGAAGTATGTAATAGGTACATCATTGATAATATACGAAGGATGTTAGAGGTATATGATAGATAATACACGAAGTATGTAAGAGGTATATGATAGATAAAATACGAAGTATGTAAGAGGTACATGATAGATAAAATACGAAGTATGTTAGAGGTACATGATAGATAATATACGAAGTATGTAAGAGGTACATGAAAGATAATATACGAAGTATGTAAGAGGTATATGATAGATAATATACGGAGTATGTTAGAGGTGCATGATAGATAATATACGAAGTATGTAAGAGGTTTATGATAGATAATATACGAAGGATGTTAGAGGTATATGGTAGATAATATACGAAGTATGTTAGAGGTACATGATAGATAACATACGACGTATGTAAGAGGTATATGATAGATAACATACGACGTATGTATGAGGTACATGATAGATAATATACGAAGTATGTAAGAGGTATATGATAGTTACTATACGAAGTATGTAAGAAGTACATGATAGATAATATACGAAGTATGTAAGAGGTACATGATAGATAATATACGAAGTATGTAAGAGGAACATGATAGATAATATACGAAGTATGTAAGAGGTACATGATAGAAAATATACGAAGTATGTAAGAGGTACATGATAGAAAATATACGAAGAATGTAAGAGGTACATGATAGATAATATACGAAGTATGTAAGAGGTACATGATAGATAATATACGAAGTATGTAATAGGTACATCATTGATAATATACGAAGGATGTTAGAGGTATATGATAGATAATACACGAAGTATGTAAGAGGTACATGATAGATAATACACGAAGTATGTAAGAGGTATATGATAGAAAATATACGAAGAATGTAAGAGGTACATGATAGATAATATACGAAGAATGTAAGAGGTACATGATAGATAATATACGAAGTATGTAAGAGGTACATGATAGAAAATATACGAAGAATGTAAGAGGTACATGATAGATAATATACGAAGAATGTAAGAGGTACATGATAGATAATATACGAAGTATGTAAGAGGTACATGATAGAAAATATACGAAGTATGTAAGAGGTACATGATAGATAATATACGAAGAATGTAAGAGGTACATGATAGATAATATACGAAGTATGTAAGAGGTACATGATAGAAAATATACGAAGAATGTAAGAGGTACATGATAGATAATATACGAAGAATGTAAGAGGTACATGATAGATAATATACGAAGTATGTAAGAGGAACATGATAGATAATATACGAAGTATGTAAGAGGTATATGATAGTTGTACTATACGAAGTATGTAAGAAGTACATGATAGATATTATACGAAGTATGTAAGAGGTACATGATAGATAATATACGAAGTATGTAAGAGGTACATGATAGATAATATACGAAGTATGTAAGAGGTACATGATAGATAATATACGAAGTATGTAAGAGATATATGATAGATAATATACGAAGGATGTTAGAGGTACATGATAGATAATATGCGAAGGATGTTAGAGGTATATGATAGATAATATACGAAGTATGTAAGAGGTATATGATAGATAATAAAGTATGTAAGAGGTACATGATAGATAATATACGAAGGATGTTAGAGGTATATGATAGATAATATACGAAGTATGTAAGAGGTATATGATAGATAATAAAGTATGTTAGAGGTACATGATAGATAATATGCGAAGGATGTTAGAGGTATATGATAGATAATATACGAAGGATGTTAGAGGTATATGATAGATAATATACGAAGGATGTTAGAGGTATATGATAGATAATAAACTAAGTATGTAGGAGGTTTATGATAGATAACATACGACGTATGTAAGAGGTATATGATAGATAACATACGAAGTATGTAAGAGGTACATGATAGATAATATACGAAGTATGTTAGAGGTATATGATAGATAATATACGAAGTATGTTAGAGGTATATGATAGATAATATACGAAGTATGTAAGAGGTACATGATAGATTATATACGACGCATGTAAGAGGTATATGATAGATAATATACGAAGAATGTAAGAAGTACATGATAGATAATATACGAAGTATGTAAGAGGTACATGATAGATAATATACGAAGGATGTTAGAGGTATATGATAGATAATATACGAAGGATGTTAGAGGTATATGATAGATAATAAACTAAGTATGTAAGAGGTTTATGATAGATAACATACGACGTATGTAAGAGGTATATGATAGATAACATTCGACGTATGTAAGAGGAACATGATAGATAACATTCGACGTATGTAAGAGGTATATGATAGATGATATACCAAGTACGTAAGAGGTACATGAAAGATAATATACGAAGTATGTAAGAGGTACATGATAGATAATATACGAAGTATGTGAGAGGTATATGATAGATAATATACGAAGTATGTAAGAGGTTTATGATAGATAACATACGACGTATGTAAGAGGTACATGATAGATAATATACGAAGTATGTTAGAGGTATATGATAGATAATATACGAAGTATGTTAGAGGTATATGATAGATAATATCGAAGTATGTTAGAGGTATATGATAGATAATATACGAAGTATGTTAGAGGTATATGATAGATAATATACGAAGTATGTAAGAGGTACATGATAGATAATATACGAAGTATGTAAGAGGTACATGATAGATAATATACGACGCATGTAAGAGGTATATGATAGATAATATACGAAGAATGTAAGAAGTACATGATAGATAATATACGAAGTATGTAAGAGGTACATGATAGATAATATACGAAGGATGTTAGAGGTATATGATAGATAATATACGAAGGATGTAAGAGGTTTATGATAGATAACATACGACGTATGTAAGAGGTATATGATAGATAACATTCGACGTATGTAAGAGGAACATGATAGATAACATTCGACGTATGTAAGAGGTATATGATAGATGATATACCAAGTATGTTAGAGGTACATGATAGATAAAAGACTAAGTATGTAAGAGGTACATGATAGATAATATACTAAGTATGTGAGAGGTATATGATAGATAATATACGAAGTATGTAAGAGGTACATGATAGATAAAATACGATGTATGTTAGAGGTACATGATAGATAATATACGAAGGATGTTAGAGGTATATGATAGAAAATATACGAAGTATGTAATAGGTACATCATTGATAATATACGAAGGATGTTAGAGGTATATGATAGATAATACACGAAGTATGTAAGAGGTATATGATAGATAAAATACGAAGTATGTAAGAGGTATATGATAGATAACATTCGACGTATGTAAGAGGTACATGATAGATAATATACGAAGTATGTAATAGGTACATCATTGATAATATACGAAGGATGTTAGAGGTATATGATAGATAATACACGAAGTATGTAAGAGGTATATGATAGATAAAATACGAAGTATGTAAGAGGTACATGATAGATAAAATACGAAGTATGTTAGAGGTACATGATAGATAATATACGAAGTATGTAAGAGGTACATGAAAGATAATATACGAAGTATGTAAGAGGTATATGATAGATAATATACGGAGTATGTTAGAGGTGCATGATAGATAATATACGAAGTATGTAAGAGGTTTATGATAGATAATATACGAAGGATGTTAGAGGTACATGATAGATAATATACGAAGTATGTAAGAGGTATATGGTAGATAATATACGAAGTATGTTAGAGGTACATGATAGATAACATACGACGTATGTAAGAGGTATATGATAGATAACATACGACGTATGTATGAGGTACATGATAGATAATATACGAAGTATGTAAGAGGTATATGATAGTTACTATACGAAGTATGTAAGAAGTACATGATAGATAATATACGAAGTATGTAAGAGGTACATGATAGATAATATACGAAGTATGTAAGAGGTACATGATAGATAATATACGAAGTATGTAAGAGGTACATGATAGAAAATATACGAAGTATGTAAGAGGTACATGATAGAAAATATACGAAGAATGTAAGAGGTACATGATAGATAATATACGAAGTATGTAAGAGGTACATGATAGATAATATACGAAGTATGTAATAGGTACATCATTGATAATATACGAAGGATGTTAGAGGTATATGATAGATAATACACGAAGTATGTAAGAGGTATATGATAGATAAAATACGAAGTATGTAAGAGGTACATGATAGATCAAATACGAAGTATGTTAGAGGTACATGATAGATAATATACGAAGTATGTAAGAGGTACATGATAGATAATATACGAAGTATGTAAGAGGAACATGATAGATAATATACGAAGGATGTTAGAGGTACATCATTGATAATATACGAAGGATGTTAGAGGTATATGATAGATAATATACGAAGGATGTTAGAGGTATATGATAGATAATACACGAAGTATGTAAGAGGTATATGATAGATAATACACGAAGGATGTTAGAGGTATATGATAGATAATACACGAAGTATGTAAGAGGTATATGATAGATAATACACGAAGTATGTAAGAGGTACATGATAGATAATATACGAAGGATGTTAGAGGTACATCATTGATAATATACGAAGGATGTTAGAGGTATATGATAGATAATACACGAAGTATGTAAGAGGTATATGATAGATAATACACGAAGTATGTAAAAGGTACATGATAGATAATATACGAAGTATGTAAGAGGAACATGATAGATAATATACGAAGTATGTAAGAGGTATATGATAGTTACTATACGAAGTATGTAAGAAGTACATGATAGATAATATACGAAGAATGTAAGAGGTATATGATAGTTACTATACGAAGTACGTAAGAGGTACATGAAAGATAATATACGAAGTATGTAAGAGGTACATGATAGATAATATACGAAGTATGTAAGAGGTATATGACAGTTACTATACGAAGTATGTAAGAAGTACATGATAGATAATATACGAAGTATGTAAGAGGTACATGATAGATAATATACGAAGTATGTAAGAGGTACATGATAGATAATATACGAAGTATGTAAGAGGTACATGATAGATAATATACGAAGTATGTAAGAGGTACATGATAGATAATATACGAAGTATGTAAGAGGTACATGATAGATAATATACGAAGTATGTAAGAGGTACATGATAGAAAATATACGAAGAATGTAAGAGGTACATGATAGATAATATACGAAGAATGTAAGAGGTACATGATAGATAATATACGAAGTATGTAAGAGGTACATGATAGAAAATATACGAAGAATGTAAGAGGTACATGATAGATAATATACGAAGAATGTAAGAGGTACATGATAGATAATATACGAAGTATGTAAGAGGTACATGATAGAAAATATACGAAGTATGTAAGAGGTACATGATAGATAATATACGAAGAATGTAAGAGGTACATGATAGATAATATACGAAGAATGTAAGAGGTACATGATAGATAATATACGAAGTATGTAAGAGGAACATGATAGATAATATACGAAGTATGTAAGAGGTATATGATAGTTGTACTATACGAAGTATGTAAGAAGTACATGATAGATATTATACGAAGTATGTAAGAGGTACATGATAGATAATATACGAAGTATGTAAGAGGTACATGATAGATAATATACGAAGTATGTAAGAGGTATATGATAGTTACTATACGAAGTATGTAAGAGGAATATAATAGATAATATACGAAGTATGTAAGAGGTTCATGATAGATAATATACGAAGTATGTAAGAGGTACATGATAGTTACTATACGAAGTATGTAAGAGGTATATGATAGTTACTATACGAAGTATGTAAGAAGTACATGATAGATAATATACGAAGTATGTAAGAGGTATATGATAGATAATATACGAAGTATGTAAGACGTGCATGATAGATAATATACGAAGTATGTAAGAGGTATATGAGATATAATATACGAAGTATGTAAGAAGTATATGCGGTTTGGAGTAAGAAGAAATAGGTTTTCACGTTGAGGACTCGACATTAACTTAGATGTGACCAACATTTACAAGCCAGGTGTTGTCGAGGAAGCATAACATCCATAATCGTTCTTAACACCCAATATTAACTTTGTACTTCTCGGTGAATTGTGATATTCAGACCAATTAAACTATACTCTATCAGAGACTTTGAAGTGATAAGATAGATAATGCAAGTATAACGTTAGGAATTCAGTCGAAACATCGTCCTGTTTAGTTGACGCTTCGGTATTCTCTACCTTTTTCCTGAATAAAATAAAGTTGAACATTTAGAAAAACATACATATTGTAGTATACCCGACAGATTAAGATACATTATCAAAAATCCCCACTGGTATATTCTTACATTACACTATACAGTAACTATGTCGAGAAGTTGTAATTGTCATTCCAAAAGTCACGTTATCAGTCAAAACACAACATTATGTTTGAATTACCAGGTACATATAGTAATAACAACTGACTGATCCGCAATGCATACAGTGTGTAATACAAATAGCATCTCTTGACGTCACAACATGACTGGCTCGTTGTTGGTCACAAAATATATGTAAATGATAGGTCTCGTGTCACTGCAATGTAACAAGACCACGCCTGTTTGTAAGGATATGTTTTTATACTGCTACAACATCTTTTTTATCGAATATGAAATTTTCATATATGAATACATAACCTTTTCGTTTTTACTAGTATAACCCACTGTTTTTTTTTAATACTCGATATCAAAGAGACAATTTTTTGCCTTAATGTACGGGACCATAAATATATGATTTTGAATAATAGGGGTGGCAGACTCTGCTTGTGGATTTTTTTGTCCCCGAGGTTTGCTTGAGAGTTAATCTCATTTGAGTAGTTGTACGGTACATAATATACACATTTTCGTAGTACACGATTTGAAAGTATACAAAACTTGTTTCATTTTACTTCTAAACTTATAAATTAAAGGGGTTTTACGCACCTGACATCTGACTCTCTGCTTCTACATTTGATTCCCAACTTTTGGCCCCTAGCATCACTGAAGAGTCCTAGAAGAACTAAACAGCAGTATTGTGCAGTTTATTTTTTATTTTTTGGCATGCTGTATCTATTACTAAATTGCAGCACATGTGTGTGTAACGTCATCCTTAAATAAGGTGTCTGTTTATAATATAATGATTCTATTAGTTGCAATAGCATCCTCGACAACGACTACCACGGCAACAACGACTACCCCGACTATTCCGACACCGCAGGTCTGCGCCCAAGGATGGATTTCATCACCAGAAAATAATTGTTATTATGTGTCCACCACGTCTGAGAAAACTGAATGGAGTACGGCTATCGTGAGTATTAATACTGTTCTTTATTTTATCAATGCTGATTGTTGTCATTTGTTTGATCTAATAAATCGTTAAGACTAAGGCAACATTCTTTTAAACTGATACAAGTTTTCGTGTTCCAGAGGAGTAAGCGTATTCTGCTCAATCAATGACACGCACAGTGAAAAAAGTATCAAATTACGCTGACCCGCGCCTATGCAATATAGCGTTATTTAGAACGTGAAAAACTCTACTTCAAAAATATTTATTAAAAATTCACAACATACGCTCTTCGGTGTATATGAATAGATTGTATAAATGTATAAACAATCATATTGAGTATAATACTTTAAGTAACAAGTATGTTAAGTCTGATGAAAATCCATTATGAAACAAAGCCACTAGAAAGCTGACAACAATTTTCTATGAATAGTAAAAGCGACTTTGACCTTAACCTCGACAAACCTGAAACAAGAAGATTTTTTCATTCATTTCTTATGCGTTTAGCTATAGTTAATTGGAAGATCAGCTATTGGTAAAATGCATTTGAGATAGTTTTGAAAAAATAAACCTAGAAAATGAATGCGACCATGCTGACGATCATGAGACTTTCCTATAGTTTTCATCAATATGCACCCTCGATTATTCAAAGTCTTAAGTCAATTTATTCTAGTCCCGCTGTGCTGCAATGGGAGCGAGATTGGTTGAAATCCAAACGGACGAGGAAGCCTCTTTCATAATGGAGAACCTACCAAGTCGTGTCAGTAAGTCACATTATTATTGTTACATAACTTTTGCTATTGTAAATCATTTAATTGAATTTTAATTATCAATTAAGATAATCCAAAGTTTAACTAAAGCTCCGCTCTTTTAAGGCATTGCAATAATGTTCATATTATAAATCAGTTAAATATAAAGAGGTATACGTAATATTTATCCATATCGCTCAATCGATTAACAGGTTGTAAAAAATAGTTGGTATTTGAAAAATGTTAAAGCCTAACATCTTTTATATTTGTTCATTATTTCCTAGGAAATTTTGAGTTGAAGTAAACATGTTTAAAAAAAACTTGTTAAACATAAAACTTAACAGACGGAACTCGATAATTGAGTTTATTGCATGTGCATGCATTTTGTAACAAATAGAAAATGAATTTTTTATCAGTTTTAATTTAATACGCTTTAAATAAATAATTCAATGAAGAAAATAATGTTAATGTTAATTTTGTTGATGCCTTGGTATCCGCTGATGTGGTTTATTTATATCATCCAACATTTTCAGGTAGTTCTGATATAATATATACTGGACGTAAGAGGAATGACAGAGATGACTGGGTTTTCCTCAGTAATGACAAGCTTGTCGACACGTCGGTGAGAACCTGGGCTGACGGAGACCCTGACGGGGGAACTCAGAAGTGCGGATGTACTAGGAGGTCAGATGATTTCCTGATGTTGGATTGCTATTGTATCGGATATGACCTCTTCTATATCTGCGAAATTGAACGTACGTCATCTGTGGTCGTGATTATACCATCATCTGTCATTTGAAAATAGGTTTTGTAAGAAATAATGTCGTTTATCTAATTATTTTGATGTTTTTCCAGTTTAAGTTTTTATTGTTTATTCAGAGTAATTGGCGCTCCTTATATTTGAGGACATTATATGGAATGACTGTGAATAGTGTCTAGAATCGTTTCATCTTAAAATATTATTACCTACTCTCAACCATACATAGTTGCACTTTTGAAACCTTAGAAGTTGATAGATATTATACGAAGTATGTAAGAGGTACATGATAGAAAATATACGAAGTATGTAAGAGGTATATGATAGATAATATACGAAGAATGTAAGAGGAACATGATAGATAATATGCGGAGTACGTAAGAGGTACATGAAAGATAATATACGAAGTATGTAAGAGGAACATGAGATATAATATACGAAGTATGTAAGAAGTATATGCAGTTTGGAGTAAGAAGAAATAGGTTTTCACGTTGAGGACTTCACATTAACTTAGATGTGACCAACATTTACAAGCCAGGTGTTGTCGAGGAAGCCTAACATCCTTAAACGTCCTTAACACCCAATATTAACTTTGTACTTCTCGGTGAATTGTGATATTCAGACAAATTAAACTATACTCTATCGGAGACTTTGAAGTGATAAGATAGATAATGCAAGTATAACGTTAGGAATTCAGTCGAAACATCGTCCTGTTTAGTTGACGCTTCGGTATTCTCTACCTTTTTCCTGAATTAAATACAGTTGAACATTTAGAAAAGCATACATATTGTAGTATACCCGACAGATTAAGATACATTATCAAAAATCCCCACTGGTATATTCTTACATTAAACAATACAGTAACTATGTCGAGAAGTTGTAATTGTCATTCCAAAAGTCACGTTATCAGTCAAAACACAACATTATGTTTGAATTACCAGGTACATATAGTAATAACAACTGACTGATCCGCAATGCATACAGTGTGTAATACAAATAGCTACTCTTGACGTCACAACATGACTGGCTCGTTGTTGGTCACAAAATATATGTAAATGATAGGTCTCGTGTCACTGCAATGTAACAAGACCACGCCTGTTTGTAAGGATATGTTTTTATACTGTTACAACATCTTTTTTATCGAATATGAAATTTTCATATATGAATACATAACCTTTTCGTTTTTACTAGTATAACCCACTGTTTTTTTTTAATACTCGACATCAAAGAGACAATTTTTTGCCTTAATGTACGGGACCATAAATATATGATTTTGAATAATTACTAAATTTAAAAGGTGCAGCACATGTAAGTGTTACGTCATCTTTAATGATAGGGGTGGCGGACTCTGCTTGTGGATTTTTTTGTCCCCGAGGTTTGCTTGAGAGTTAATCTCATTTGAGTAGTTGCACGGTACATAATATACACATTTTCGTAGTACACGATTTGAAAGTATACAAAACTTGTTTCATTTTACTTCTAAACTTATAAATTAAAGGGGTTTTACGCACCTGACATCTGACTCTCTGCATCGACATTTGATTCCCAACTTTTGGCCCCTAGCATCACTGAAGAGTCCTAGGAGAACAAAACAGCAGTATTGTGCAGTTTAATTCTTTCTTTTTTTTGGCATGCTGTATCTATTACTAAATTTCAGCACATGTGTGTGTGACGTCATCCTTAAATAAGGTGTCTGTTTATAATATAATGATTCTATTAGTTGCAATAGCATCCTCGACAACGACTACCACGGCAACAACGACTACCCCGACTATTCCGACACCGCAGGTTTGCGCCCAAGGCTGGATTTCATCACCAGAAAATAATTGTTATTATGTGTCCACCACGTCTGAGAAAACTGAATGGAGTACGGCTATCGTGAGTGTTAATACTGTTCTTTATTTTATCAATGCTGATTGTTTTCATTTGTTTGATCTAATAAATCGTTAAGACTAAGGCAACATTCTTTTAAATTGATACAAGTTTTCGTGTTCCAGAGGAGTAAGCGTGTTCTGCTCATTTAATGACATGCACAGTGAAGACAGTATCAGAGCAATTACGCTGACCCTTGTCTTCGCAAAATAGCGTTATTTAGAACGTGAAAAACTCTACTTCAAAAATATTTATTAACAATTCACAACATACGCTCTTCGGTGTATATGAATAGATTGTATACATGTATAAACAAGCATATTGAGTATAATACTTTAAGTAACAAGTATGTTAAGTCTGATGAAAATCCATTATGAAACAAAGCCACTAGAATGCTGACAACGATTTTCTATGAATAGTAAAAGCGACCTTGACATTGACTTCGACAAACCTGGAAGTAGAAGATTTTTTATTCATTTCTTATGCGTTTGGTTATATTTAATGGGACGATCAGCTATTGGTAAAATGCATTTTAGATAGTTTAGAAAAAACAAACCTGGAAAATTAATGCGACAATGATCACAATCATGAGACTTTCCCATATTTTTTATCAATATGCCCCCTCGATTCTTCAAAGTCTTAAGTCAATTTTGTTCTAGTCCCGCTGTACTGCAATGGGAGCGAGATTAGTTGAAATCAAAACAGACGAGGAAGCCTCTTTCATAATGGAGAACCTGCCAAGTCGTGTCAGTAAGTCACTTTATTATTATTATATAGCTTTTGATATTGTAAATCATTTAATTAAATTTTAATTATCAATTTAGATAATTAAAAGTATAACTAAAGCTCCGCTCTTTTAAGGCATTGCAATAATGTTCATATTATAAATCAGTTAAATATAAAGGGGTATACGTAATATTTATCCATATCGATCACTCAATAAACAGGTCGTAAAAACCAGTTGGTATTTGAAAAATGCTAAAGCCTAACATCTTTTATATTTGTTCAATATTTCCTAGGAAATTTCGAATTGAAGTAAACATGTTTAAAAAAGTTTGTTTGAAATACAACTGAACAGTCGGGACTCAATAATAGAGTTAACTTACATGTACATACATTTTTTAACAAATAGAAAATGAATTTTTTATCAGTTTTAATTTAATACGCTTTAAATAAATAATTCAATAAAGAAAATAATGTTAATGTTAATTTTGTTGATACCTTGGTATCCGCTGATGTGGTTTATTTATATCATCCAACATTTTCAGGTAGTTCTGACATAATATATACTGGACGTAAGAGGAATGACAGAGATGACTGGGTTTTCCTCAGTAATGACAAGCTTGTCGACACGTCGGTGAGAACCTGGGCTGACGGAGACCCTGACGGGGGAACTCAGAAGTGCGGATGTACTAGGAGGTCAGATGATTTCCTGATGTTGGATTGCTATTGTATCGGATATGACCTCTTCTATATCTGCGAAATTGAACGTACGTCATCTGTGGTCGTGATTATACCATCATCTGTCATTTGAAAATAGGTTTTGTAAGAAATAATGTCGTTTATCTAATTATTTTGATGTTTTTCCAGTTTAAGTTTTTATTGTTTATTCAGAGTAATTGGCGCTCCTTATATTTGAGGACATTATATGGAATGACTGTGAATAGTGTCTAGAATCGTTTCATCTTAAAATATTATTACCTACTCTCAACCATGCATAGTTGCACTTTTGAAACCTTAGAAGTTGATAGATATTATACGAAGTATGTAAGAGGTATATGATAGTTACTATACGAAGTATGTAAGAGGAATATGATAGATAATATACGAAGTATATAAGAGGTACATGATATATAATATACGAAGTATGTAAGGGGTACATGATAGATAATATACGAAGTATGTAAGAGGTATATGATAGATAATATACGAAGTATGTAAGAAGAACATGAAAGATAATATACGAAGTATGTAAGAGTATATGATAGATAATATACGAAGTATGTAAGAGGTACGTGATAGATAATATACGAAGTATGTAAGACGTGCATGATAGATAATATACGAAGTATGTAAGAGGTATATGATAGATAATATACGAAGTATGTAAGAGGTATATGATAGATAATATACGAAGTATGTAAGAGGTATATGATAGATAATATACGAAGTATGTAAGAGGTATATGATAGATAATATACGAAGTATGTAAGAGGTATATGATAGATAATATACGAAGTATGTAAGAGGTACGTGATAGATAATATACGAAGTATGTAAGACGTGCATGATAGATAATATACGAAGTATGTAAGAGGTACGTGATAGATAATATACGAAGTATGTAAGAGGTATATGATAGATAATATACGAAGTATGTAAGAGGTATATGATAGATAATATACGAAGTATGTAAGACGTGCATGATAGATAATATACGAAGTATGTAAGAGGTACGTGATAGATAATATACGAAGTATGTAAGAGGTATATGATAGATAATATACGAAGTATGTAAGAGTTACATGATAGATAATATACGAAGTATGTAAGAGGTACATGATAGATAATATACGAAGTATGTAAGAGGTACATGATAGATAATATACGAAGTATGTAAGAGGTATATGATAGATAATATACGTAAGAGGTACGTGATAGATAATATACGAAGTATGTAAGAGGTATATGATAGATAATATACGAAGTATGTAAGAGGTACATGATAGATAATATACGAAGTATGTAAGAGGTATATGATAGATAATATACGGAGTATGTTAGAGGTACATGATAGATAATATACGGAGTATGTTAGAGGTACATGATAGATAATATACGAAGTATGTAAGAGGTATATGATAGATGATGTACGAAGTATGTAAGAGGTATATGATAGATAATATACGGAGTATGTTAGAGGTACATGATAGATAATATACGGAGTATGTTAGAGGTACATGAAAGATAATATACGAAGTATGTAAGACGTGCATGATAGATAATATACGAAGTATGTAAGAGGAACATGAAAGATAATATACGAAGTAAGTAAGAGGTATATGATAGATAATATACGGAGTATGTTAGAGGTACATGAAAGATAATATACGGACAATGTAAGAGGTACATGATAGATAATATACGAAGTATGTAAGAGGTACATGAAAGATAATATACGAAGTATGTTAGAGGTACATGATAGATAATATACGAAGTATGTAAGAGGTATATGATAGATAATATACGAAGTATGTAAGAGGTATATGATAGATAATATACGAAGTATGTAAAAGGTATATGATAGATGATATACGAAGTATGTAAGAGATACATGATAGATAATATACGAAGTATGTAAGAGGTATATGATAGATAATATACGAAGTATGTAAGAGGTATATGATAGTTACTATACGAAGTATGTAAGGGGTACATGATAGATAATATACGAAGTATGTAAGAGGTACATGATAGATAATATACGAAGTATGTAAGAGGTATATGATAGATAATATACGAAGTATGTAAGAGGTATATGATAGATAATATACGAAGTATGTTAGAGGTACATGAAAGATAATATACGGAGTATGTTAGAGGTACATGAAAGATAATATACGGAGTATGTTAGAGGTACATGAAAGATAATATACGGACTATGTTAGAGGTACATGATAGATAATATACGAAGTATGTAAGAGGTATATGATAGATAATATACGAAGTATGTAAGAGGTACATGATAGATAATATACGAAGTATGTAAGAGGTACATGATAGATAAAATACGAAGTATGTAAGAGGTACATGATAGATAATATACGAAGTATGTAAGAGGTACATGATAGATAAAATACGAAGTATGTAAGAGGTACATGATAGATAATATACGAAGGATGTTAGAGGTATATGATAGATAATATACGAAGTATGTTAGCGGTACATGATAAATAATATACGAAGTATGTTAGAGGTATATGATAGATAATTTACGAAGTATGTAAGAGGTATATGATAGATAATACACGAAGTATGTAAGAAGTACATGATAGAAAATATATGAATTATGTAAGAGGAATATGATAGATAATATACGAAGTATATAAGAGGTACATGATATATAATATACGAAGTATGTACGAGGTATATGATAGATTATCTACGAAGTATGTAAGAGGAACATGATATATAATATACGAAGTATGTAAGAGGTACGTGATAGATAATATACGAAGTATGTAAGAGGTATATGATAGATGATATACGAAGTATGTAAGAGGTACATGATAGATAATATACGAAGTATGTAAGAGGTATATGATAGATAATATATGAAGTATGTAAGACGTGCATGATGGATAAAATACGAAGTATGTAAGAAGTACATGATAGATAATATACGAAGTATGTAAGAGGTACATGATAGATAATATACGAAGTATGTATGATGTATATGATAGATAATATACGAAGTATGTATGATGTATATGATAGATAATATACGAAGTATGTAAGAGGTATATGATAGATAATATACGAAGTATGTAAGAGGTACACGATAGATAATATACGAAGTATGTACGAGGTACACGATAGATAATAAACGAAGTATGTAAGAGGTATATGATAGATAATATACGAAGTATGTAAGAGGTATATGATAGTTACTATACGAAGTATGTAAGAGGTATATGATAGATAATATACGAAGTATGTAAGAGGTATATTATAGATAATATACGAAGTATGTAAGAGGTACACGATAGATAATATACGAAGTATGTAAGAGGTACATGATAGATAAAATACGAAGTATGTAAGAGATATATGATAGATAATATACGAAGTATGTAAGAGGTATATGATAGATAATATACGAAGTATGTAAGAGGTATATGATAGTTACTATACGAAGTATGTAAGAGGTATATGATAGATAATATACGAAGTATGTAAGAGGTATATTATAGATAATATACGAAGTATGTAAGAGGTACACGATGGATAATATACGAAGTATGTAAGAGGTACATGATAGATAAAATACGAAGTATGTAAGAGATATATGATAGATAATATACGAAGTATGTAAGAGGTATATGATAGATAATATACGAAGTATGTAAGAGGTATATGATAGATAACATACGACGTATGTAAGAGGTATATGATAGATAGCATACGACGTATGTAAGAGGTATATGATAGATAATAAACTAAGTATGTAAGAGGTACATGATAGATAATATACGAAGTATGTAAGAGGTATATAATAGATAATATACGAAGTATGTATGATGTATATGATAGATAATATACGAAGTATGTAAGAGGTATATGTATGATAGATTATATACGAAGTATATAAGAGGTACATGATAGATAATATACGAAGTATGTAAGAGGTATATGATAGATAATATACGAAGTATGTAAGAGGTATATGATAGATAATATACGAAGTATGTAAGGGGTACATGATAGATAATATACGAAGTATGTAAGGGGTATATGATAGATAATATACGAAGTATGTAAGAGGTATATGTATGATAGATTATATACGAAGTATGTAAGAGTATAGATAGATAATATACGAAGTATATAAGAGGTACATGATAGATAATATACGAAGTATGTAAGAGGTATATGATAGATAATATACGAAGTATGTAAGAGGTATATGATAGATAATATATGAAGTATGTAAGACGTGCATGATGGATAAAATACGAAGTATGTAAGAAGTACATGATAGATAAAATACGAAGTATGTAAGAGGTATATGATAGATAATATACGAAGTATGTAAGAGGTATATGATAGATAATATACGAAGTATGTAAAAGGTATATGATAGATGATATACGAAGTATGTAAGAGATACATGATAGATAATATACGAAGTATGTAAGAGGTATATGATAGATAATATACGAAGTATGTAAAAGGTATATGATAGATGATATACGAAGTATGTAAGAGGTACATGATAGATAATATACGAAGTATGTAAGAGGTATATGATAGATAATATACGAAGTATGTAAGAGGTATATGATAGATAATATACGAAGTATGTTAGAGGTACATGAAAGATAATATACGGAGTATGTTAGAGGTACATGAAAGATAATATACGAAGTATGTAAGAGGTACATGATAGATAATATACGAAGTATGTAAGAGGTACATGAAAGAGAATATACGAAGTATGTAAGAGTTATATGATAGTTACTATACGAAGTATGTAAGAGGTACATGATAGATAATATACGAAGTATGTAAGAGGTACATGATAGATAATATACGAAGTATGTAAGAGGTACATGATAGATAATATACGAAGTATGTAAGTGGTACATGATAGAAAATATACGAAGAATGTAAGAAGTACATGATAGATAATATACGAAGTATATAAGAGGTACATGATAGATAAAATACGAAGTATGTAAGTGGTACATGATAGAAAATATACGAAGAATGTAAGAAGTACATGATAGATAATATACGAAGTATGTAAGAGGAACATGATAGATAATATACGAAGTATGTAAGGTACATGATAGATAATATACGAAGTATGTAAGAGGTATATGATAGTTGTACTATACGAAGTATGTAAGACGTGCATGATAGATAATATACGAAGTATGTAAGAGGTACATGATAGATAATATACGAAGTATGTAAGAGGTATATGAGATATAATATACGAAGTATGTAAGAAGTATATGCAGTTTGGAGTAAGAAGAAATAGGTTTTCACGTTGAGGACTCGACATTAACTTAGATGTGACCAACATTTACAAGCCAGGTGTTGTCGAGGAAGCATAACATCCTTAATCGTTCTTAACACCCAATATTAACTTTGTACTTCTCGGTGAATTGTGATATTCAGACCAATTAAACTATACTCTATCGGAGACTTTGAAGTGATAAGATAGATAATGCAAGTATAACGTTAGGAATTCAGTCGAAACATCGTCCTGTTTAGTTGACGCTTCGGTATTCTCTACCTTTTTCCTGAATAAAATAAAGTTGAACATTTAGAAAAAACATACATATTGTAGTATACCCGACAGATTAAGATACATTATCAAAAATCCCCACTGGTATATTCTTACATTACACTATACAGTAACTATGTCGAGAAGTTGTAATTGTCATTCCAAAAGTCACGTTATCAGTCAAAACACAACATTATGTTTGAATTACCAGGTACATATAGTAATAACAACTGACTGATCCGCAATGCATACAGTGTGTAATACAAATAGCATCTCTTGACGTCACAACATGACTGGCTCGTTGTTGGTCACAAAATATATGTAAATGATAGGTCTCGTGTCACTGCAATGTAACAAGACCACGCCTGTTTGTAAGGATATGTTTTTATACTGCTACAACATCTTTTTTATCGAATATGAAATTTTCATATATGAATACATAACCTTTTCGTTTTTACTAGTATAACCCACTGTTTTTTTAATACTCGATATCAAAGAGACAATTTTTTGCCTTAATGTACGGGACCATAAATATATGATTTTGAATAATTACTGAATTTAAAAGGTGCAGCACATGTAAGTGTTACGTCATCTTTAATAATAGGGGTGGCAGACTCTGCTTGTGGATTTTTTTGTCCCCGAGGTTTGCTTGAGAGTTAATCTCATTTGAGTAGTTGTACGGTACATAATATACACATTTTCATAGTACACGATTTGAAAGTATACAAAACTTGTTTCATTTTACTTCTAAACTTATAAATCAAAGGGGTTTTACGCACCTGACATCTGACTCTCTGCTTCTACATTTGATTCCCAACTTTTGGCCCCTAGCATCACTGAAGAGTCCTAGAAGAACTAAACAGCAGTATTGTGCAGTTTAATTTTTTTTTGGCATGCTGTATCTATTACTAAATTGCAGCACATGTGTGTGTAACGTCATCCTTAAATAAGGTGTCTGTTTATAATATAATGATTCTATTAGTTGCAATAGCATCCTCGACAACGACTACCACGGCAATAACGACTACCCCGACTATTTCGACACCGCAGGTCTGCGCCCAAGGCTGGATTTCATCACCAGAAAATAATTGTTATTATGTGTCCACCACGTCTGAGAAAACTGAATGGAGTACGGCTATCGTGAGTGTTAATACTGTTCTTTATTTTATCAATGCTGATTGTTGTCATTTGTTTGATCTAATAAATCGTTAAGACTAAGGCAACATTCTTTTAAACTGATACAAGTTTTCGTGTTCCAGAGGAGTAAGCGTATTCTGCTCAATCAATGACATGCACATTGAAGAAAGTATCCGAGCAATTATGCTGACCCTTGTCTTCGCAAAATAGCGTTATTTAGAACGTGAAAAACTCTACTTCAAAACATATTTATTAACAATTCACAACATACGCTCTTCGGTGTATATGAATAGATTGTATAAATGTATAAACAAGCATATTGAGTATAATACTTTAAGTAACAAGTATGTTAAGCCTGATGAAAATCCATTATGAAACAAAGCCACTAGAATGCTGACAACGATTTTCTATGAATAGTAAAAGCGACCTTGACCTTGACCTCGACAAACCTGAAACTGGAAGATTTTTTTTATTCATTTCTTTGCGTTTGGCTAAAGTTAATGGGAAGATCACCTATTGGTAAAATGCAGATGAGATAGTTTAGAAAAAACAAACCTAGAAAATTAATGCGACCATGTTGACGATCATGAGACTTTCCTATAGTTTTCATCAATATGCACCCTCGATTATTCAAAGTCTTAAGTCAATTTATTCTAGTCTCGCTGTGCTGCAATGGGAGCGAGATTGGTTGAAATCCAAACGGACGAGGAAGCCTCTTTCATAATGGAGAACCTGCCAAGTCGTGTCAGTAAGTCACATTATTATTGTTATATAGCCTTTGATATTGTAAATCATTTAATTGAATTTTAATTATCAATGAAGATAATCCAAAGTTTAACTAAAGCTCCGCTCTTTTAAGGCATTGCAATGGTCATATTATCAATCAGTTAAATATAAAGGGGTATACGTAATATTTATCCATATCGCTCAATCGATTAACAGATTGTAAAAAGTAGTTGGTATTTGAAAAAGGTTAAAGCCTAACATCTTTTATATTTGTTCATTATTTCCTTAGAAATTTCGAGTTGAAGTAAACATGTTTAAAAAAAACTTGTTAAACATAAAACTTAACAGACGCGACTCGATAATTGAGTTTATTGCATGTGCATGCATTTTTTAACAAATAAAAAAAGAGGCTTTATTAGTTTTAATTTATTACGCTTCAGGTAAACAATTCAATTAAGGAAATAATGTTCATATTGGTTTTGTTCATGCTTCGGTATCCGCCAATTTTTTTATACGTGGTTTGTTTGTATCACCCAACATTTTCAGGTCGTAATGACATAATATATACGGGACGTAAGAGGAATAACAGAGATGAATGGGTTTTCCTAAGTAAAGAACAGCTTGTCGACGAGTCTGTGAGAACATGGGGTGACGGAAACCCTGACGGGGGAGATCAGAGATGCGGATGTACTAGGAGGTCAGATGATTTCCTGATGTTGGATTGCGTTTGTACCGGATTTAACCTCATCTATATCTGTGAAATTGAAGGTAAGTCATTTTTTGTGTGCTAATACCAGCATCTGTCATTTGAGAAATAGATTTTGTAAGAAATAATGTTGTTTATCTAATTATTTTGATGTATTCCCCATATAAGTACAGTAGTTGTTTATTCAGAGTAATTGGCGCTACTTATAGTAAATGACATTAGGTAAAACTGTTACTAGACTCTACACTCCTGCATCTTAAAGGATTATAGCCAATCTCAACTATGCATGGTCGCACTTTTGAAACCTTAGAATTTGATAGATAATATACGAAATATGTAAGAGGTATATGCAGTTGGGAGTTAGAAGAAATAGGTTGTTATTTTGAGGACGTGAAGTTTACTTAGATGTGACCAACATTTACAAGCCAGGTGTTGTCGATGAAGCATACAATCCTTTCTCGTCCTTACCACCCGATCTTAATGTTTTACTTCTCCGTGAATTGTGATATTCAGACCAATTAAACTATACGCTATCAGAGACTTTGGAGTGATAATATTGATAATACAAGTATTACGTTAGGAATTATATCGAAAAATCTTCCTGTTAAGTTATTTTCTATCTTTTCAAAATAGTTCCTTTTCATATCCGCTAATACTACGGTTATATGCTACTCCGACACGAGTGATAATCGAAGTTTAATTAACACAACGTGGTCGTTGATATATACAATGTAAATACATTGAACAACCGCCATTTTATCAAAAACAATTGTTTTTCTTACACAAGTATGCTATTTTTATTTCACAATTGATATCAAAGTAACAATAGATGTCTTAATATAAGTTACAATACTTACAATTTTAGCATCATCGACTACGACTACTCCGAAATCTTTGACTACTTCAACTCCACAAGACTGCGACGAAGGCTGGGTTTCATCTCCAGAAAAGTGTTACTATGTGTCCACCAAATCGATGAAAACCAACTGGAATATGGCTATCGTGAGTGTTACTATTGCCTATTTCTTTCATAATATTTTTTTTTAATATAGTTAATCGACAGACTTGTTTTAAAATAATACTCTTGCAAAGGTTTTGATGCGGTCTTATGTTCCAGATTATAGCCATAATGAAATAGTATAGAAGCAATAAGACTAACCCTTGTCCTACAAGGAACCCAGAGAGCGTCTATCGCTCACCTGCATCTTTGAAATCATGGTAAATATTTTCTAAAGGGATCTTAGGGACAGACCAAAAAATAATCTTTGATGCATATCTGAATGAATTTAACATTTGGTCAATGGGTGGGTATATAAAAAGCAAGGTCCCTATGGGTACGGTCATACCTTGACATCAGTTTTGATATCAAGACTGTGTTAATATCTGTATGACCAGCCTCTATATATTTAGTTTTAAAGTAGTGATCTAAAACTCTAAGAGTTTGATTTTTCAAGGGCAGGGCACATTCAAGACTAATCATAAAATCATTTGTCTTTTTATGCCAAGCAATGATATTTATTGTTAAAGTGTGGGGATGAAATCAAATCCAAGTTGTTAGGCCAGATAAGGTGAGAGGTGTCAACCGATCAATTTGTACAATTTAGATTTTCGATTAATTAGGGGTTCATTCAACAAAATTTGTTAATCTCATGCTTAGTTCCAGAGAAGAAATGGTTTAAGGCAATATAACACATTAACCCTTTCTGGCCTTACCTTCGGGATCAGGGGAGGGGATAAAGCCCTTCAATTTGTACAATTTTTAATCATTCATAGCCTATTACACAGTTCAGCATCGCCTCCAAGCACCCTGGTAGGTCAGGCAAACTATAAGTACAATTTTGAAACCTCTCCACCTAAAGATGCTTCCAGTAAAATATGGTTTGTATCAAAAAGTTGGTTCCAGATAAGACGTTGCTTAACCCATATACATATGTAGCTTAATCATCCTTTTTACCCTACCCCTCAGCCCTCTGAGAATTAAGCCTAACATTTGCACAATTTTTTTATCTTTACATTCCAGGAATGTTTCCAACCAATTATGATTGAAATGCTGTGCCTATTTGTAGAGAAGTTGTTTATAACAGTAATTTGACAAAATTTACTCGTTTTGGCCGGAATCTATTGTCCCTGGCAGTTCAGTCCTACCATTTGTCAACTTTTGAATCTGTAGCAACTAGTTATCTTTATTTATTAGGTTGTTTTTCAATAAGTCTATGTAAGAGGAGTTTAAAATAAAAAAATTGTTGACGGACGACGGACACCGCTGTATGGCATACGCTACATTGATAGTTCGGACCAGGTGAGCTAATAATGTAACTTTAAACACGTGATTGTCTGGTTAAAGACAGGGAAGAAAAGTTTGTTGTACATTGCAGGATATATGACGTAACACACACAATATACTACACATTTTGAATTTAGTAATAAATACAGTATGCCGAAAAAAAATATTCAAACTGCATCATACAACTGTTTTGTCCTAAAATAGCTCTTCGGAGATGCTAGGGGCCAAAAGTTGGGAATCGAAATTTTCTAAACTAATGTAGAAGCAGAAGGGTCAGGTGCGTAAGTTAAAAATATCAAAATGAGTAAATAAACTGTACCAAGATGGAGATCATAAAAAATGCCTATAGTTTACATCCACCTATATCTCTCTATTCTAGAGATTTGATGTCAATTTCATTATGTAATATTTCACTCTTCTTTCCTAGTCGCGCTGTACTGCTATGGGAGCAAAACTGGCTGAATTCCAAACAGACGAGGAAGCTTCAGTCATACTGCCCTATCTACCACATCGAGTTTGTAAGTAACGTTTGAATCAAGGTTTCAAATATTCACCCAATGAATTTATTTTACAAAAGCCTCAAAAATGCCTCAATTTACCTCCCGCGGGCTATACTCCCGTGCGGGTAATACGCAGATATTACCAATAAAGATAATATTATTTTTGACAAAATTAATGAAACAATTCCTTGTTGTCGAGCATATATCCCGTACATTTCAACATCAGATACGGATGCCGAACTCCATGAATATCCATGACATTGTAGGATTCGAAATAAATCATCGAGTCTACTTAAAGCATTTTCAATAATTCGGCAATGGATATATATAACGTTAACCAATCACACTTGCTGGCCTGGAAAGCATGACGTGCAGCAAAAGGAGTAATACAGATTTTTACCATAGACAGACATATACGCATAACACACATAACGTGAAGTAAATAGATCCATATGGAATTGTTTTTATTCGTTGTATATACATGTATAACTTTACGTTTGTAGTGCCTTATGACAATATATACACTGGACGTAAGAGGAATGACAGAGATCAGTGGGTTTTCGTCAGTAATGACAAGCCTGTCGACACGTCGGTGAGAACATGGGGTGACGGAGAACCTGACGGAGGATCACAGAGGTGCGGATGTATCAGAAGAGCAAATAAATTCCTGATGTTGGATTGCTTCTGTACCGGATTTAACCTATTCTATATTTGCGAGATTGAACGTTAGTCATTTGTTGTAATGGAAATGCCGACGCTGTCATTTATGAAACAAATTTCGAAAGAAATGCTGTTGTTTTTCCATATATTAAATTGACTAGCAACAATTTATGTTATTTTTGTAGTTATGTCATTGTTTCAGACTTACTACTAATATAAGAACATGTATGTACAGACTGTAGTTAAAATATAGAAATATGTTTTAAACAAGAAATGCGAGACCGTATATATTGTTAAGACGTTTCTAAATTTACTTCAACAACGATCGTCAGCGCATAATGTTAGTTCATCGTGCGCTCACATGTGCGTTAGAAACAATTTCTCAGTTTCGTGCATACACCGTTCACACATCATAAGCACACCGCACATCCTGTACAATTGTGCCCACAACTGTATATACTGCTTTTTCTACCACAATATACTGTGCTATTCTACTCCCAGACCATTGTATAAACGTGCTGAATGTTTGGTAAATATATGTTATATACCGTACCACTAGTGGTATATGACCTTCCAGACTTCTGATTGGTTGAGGAGTTGAACTTTGACCGGAAATTACGAGTGTTGACGTCGTTCCAACTTGGTGGGAATATATGCGAGATGATGTGTTTTCGCACAAATAGTCCGCGGTTCACTCCAAAAATCAACACTTACACTGCCGATTAAATATTGTGGTAGAAAAAGGTCACACAATTCGTGGTTTTTAGATATGGAATTTATTTCACTCTCGTTAATTATTTTTTTAAAATTAAAAAAGACACTCGCTAATGCTCGTGTCTTTAGTAACTTTTAAAAAATAATTAACTCGAGTGGAATAAATTCCATATCCAACAACCACTCGTTGTGTAACCTCTCTATCACAACCTAAAGGCCGCTTCAAAGCGCTCAACAATATAGGGCAATCAGCCAATATCGTTCTCAACTTGGGAGCATACAACCGGTGCTGCCATATCGGAGCTCACAGCCAGCATTTTACAATTTATAACACCGTCAAATCACGTACTCATTCACAGCTGAGTAATCTGGAACAAGCGGGGTAAAATATCTTGCTCAAAGATGCAACACAAGTGCCGTTACCGGGACCCGAACTCGCAACACTTCGATCACGAACCAAGCGTCCTACCGGGCCACTAGACCACCGTGCCTAATAAATTACACCAATCTTGTTCTTTCTGGACTAATCAGTGCTTTTAGAGAAAAAAACATTAATTTGATAAACAACGCACTCTTGTTCAATTTTTATTCATACCATGAATTTGAAGAATAAGTAAAATTCTTAATTGACATTCTGGCTTAAGGTGATGTCTTATATTTCAATCTCCCCAATAATAACAAGTTGTTTGGTCGCCAATGAATTTGAGACACATTATGTATCCTTCTGTGATGTGAAGGTGGACTTTTTCAATATGCTCATAAAAATGCTATGTTATTTTCTTTATAACAACGTCAGTTCTTACTTTCGTGTCCTTCCATTTACCTTAATGTGACCTAGACCGATCGTTTATGAAGCAAAGGACGCTTAACATTCGAGAACACCTTGTCTTATGTTCTTGTACGTTTCAAGAGTCTCCATGTAAATCTTTCCCTTTGTTTTTATATATTTTGAATCTAATTTAATCGATTTCGAGTTCGGCAATGGTTTGGAAGGCGATTTGGTATTGTTCTGTATTTTTGTGTACTA
Organism: Mimachlamys varia; assembly: GCA_947623455.1. NCBI lineage: Eukaryota > Metazoa > Mollusca > Bivalvia > Pectinida > Pectinidae > Mimachlamys > Mimachlamys varia. Next base: position 36,202,392 of record OX392540.1, read on the forward strand.
TATATTGTTTTGCTTTCGGTTAGAGTCCAATATTAACGCTATTACTTTGACGGAAAAAGACTTCTTTAAGAAATTAGTTCCTTTAAATTTGTCTATAAATATAATAATTTCTTTCGCTGTAAATACTTTTCAATGATAACTCAAACCACTTTACGCAACGTATAATGTTTCCGTGAAATATGCATTCATTCCGTTTATAGCCGCCACACCAAAAACAGATTTTACTTATTGTTGTAGAAGTATTTCGTAATGCCAATGTTGCAATTCATGTCTGGTCTCCTGATACGCACAATCGTGTGTAATAGTGAAATCAAACATGTCAAATGTGATACTATGCCGTGACGGCCAAGAGCAGCTATGTGGCGAAACCATTTAGTCCTCGCCCATACATTGTGAGAAACTGTACAACGATGAAGGAACTTATTTCACTCTGAACGAAAAGGTATGTCAATTGTAAAGGAGAGTCGACGTTATCGAAAGAGTCAAAAATTCTGACCATCAGTGTGGGTGCAACGAGGTGGAAATTAACGACTTCCAACAAGGGGTTTCGGATGAATTCCATGAATTTTCAAAGATCCTGTTCGGATTTGAAAATCCATCGCGCATGTTGCACAATGAGCAGGAATATCTACGCGAGTTGCTCGGAAATGATGAAATGGGTAAGTCAAATGCTGCTCGACATTTAGACTGAAAACTGGGAATGTGTTCGTTATGTAAATGTTTATCCTTCAACCGTTAATTCAATGTTTGCCTTAAAAGTCAATCTTCCTCTTATAGCTTAGGGTATCGTAACCCCAACCCAAAACAGGTATTCCGGAAGGGCAAAACGTCTTTTGCCTCATCTCAACATTCGCCTTGTATATCACATCAAAGTCGATACTACGCCATCAAAGTGAGAACTGAAGCATATATAAATATTACAGTATTGCGTACTAATGAGCATATTAAAAAATGTCCGCATCAATATCATAGAAGTCTCCTGAACATAATCAATGAATGAGACCAAGATAGTGACCATTAAATTTACCAATAGGCTTGAACAACCTGAATCTCTGAGATCTGTAAGTTTGTTTGTCAGCAGCCGACATATGCCACGATGACTTCGTGTAGATCTTCCTGCTAGTTTTGCATAATGTGCATCCTTCAACGGTTAATTCAATGTTTGCTTAATAGTGAATTTTCCTATTGTGACGGTCTTTTCTGACTTACAATGGGTAACTACCTTTGCAATTGCTACAAATACAGATTGGAGAAATATCTGAGTTTTATCGTCTCCATATTGTTTTCATTAAGAAATATTCTGCATCCTTATATGGTATAAAGGTGGCCTTTTTAATCTTCTCTCAATGTTGTCCACTTGTTGAAATAAAAGATGCTGAAGTCCTCACTATGACGACGTTGCATTTACTTGGGTGTGACCTAGATTTAAATGGCGGGTTTGGCAGAAGACGCTTACTCTTCTTGGACACTAGGTCTTATTCTCGTGTTTGTTCAAGTGTCTCAGTGAAAATCCTTTTTTTTGTTCATATTTTGTTCGATATTCTCTGATTTTTTAAATGTTCTACATTTTAAGGCAATTGCATCTTTAATTGTTCTCATATAAATAGAATATTACTTGTATATGAGGATCCGAACCGCAGCATATAAATAAAATATTCCTGAAAAAGTTATCTTCAAAATTTATACGGAAACGTTTTATCATTTTCAGCTTTGGCAAAAAAATCCGCTTTAATCTTCACCTCGTTACGAAAACGGTTATAAGAGAATCTTAATTGGAAATCACATTTTCTGTAGATAAAAACCAAGAGGAATAATTTGCAAAAATTAACAAATCAAAATAATCCAAAATGAAACACAAGTAATTGTATGTCGATATTCAAATATAAATTTAGTCTCGTGTTTTACTATGAAATGTTGATATTTTTTCGTCCTCGATATTTTATGGTCTGACATTTAAAAACGTTGTATTGAAATGTAAGACAATCATTATTTACAAATAAGTATAGTTTCCTATTAATGTAAAATTATGACAGAAAGGAAGAATATTTACTCAAGAATTAGTTAAAAACTAGATTGCAATTGCGAGCAATAGCGGAAGTCACCCCTCTCCGCCAGCAGACTCCCTCCCCCACTTCACGCACACACTCACACAAACCAATATCGAACATGACGGTTAATGAGCGAAATTGGATATCTAAATTTTGACAAATGAGAAGCCACAAAATGGCGTAATTTTCTCCAATGTCAACAGCGAAGGTACGATTATGTTGGCCATGTCCTGTAACACATTCAAAACAAATTTGAGCAAAACCGGACAATATCTTAATTTTAACAAATCAGAAACCGGGTAGTGGCAGCCATTTTGAAAAAAAAAATAATTTGACTTCGGTATTGCCAAATTAGCGGCCATCATGCAATCATCACATAACACAAGTTTAATTTTAATCCGCCAAATAGCAAAAACGTTACAGCGTCATAAAAATTCAATACTTTCTTCAAAAAAGAGGCCGTGGCGGCAATCTTGGATGTACGATCGGCAAAAATATTTATGCACATCTACACCTACCCACTAACAATCCTGTTAAGTTTCATTGGAATCCGACCAGACATTTTGCGCGGACAAAAAATCACGGAGGAATAATAAGAATAACAAAGAAGCGGAACAATAACAATAATCTCATTTGATTAGTGGCACGGTACATAATATACAAATTTTCGTAGTACACGATTTGAAATTATGCAGAACTAGTTTAATTTTACATCTAAATCCAAGGGGTTTTACGCAACTGGTCCTTCTGCTTCTACATTAGTTTAGAAATGTTGGAGTCCCACCTCTTGGTCCCTAGCATCACTGAAGAGTGCTAGGAGGACGAAACAGTTGTATGGTGCAGTTTAATTCATTTGTTTCGGCATACTGTATCTTTTACTAAATTTAAACATTGCAGCACATGTGTGTATTACGTCGTCTATAAGTCACCTGACTTTCGTTGGATGACTTAATGAACACTTGGCAAATTGAGTATTTAAACATTCAAAATCTGATCTGTGATCATAGTGACTTGTATAAAACATATTGCTTAAAAAAGCAAATTACCTCTGTATTATAACTATTCGACCTTTCCTACGACGCGCAAAAACTACGTTCAACATAATTTTACTGTAGTATTCTGATCAGCACTTGTCTCCACTTAAACACACTTTGTCTAGGAATGAAGTGAATTTTGTTTACAAGTGACAATGTACGTCATCTGTTTACAGCGAGGGGTACTTGTTCAGGTGCCAGTTATTTTAGTCGCAGCTGGGTCCTGTTTCACTAACATAATGCTCTTGTTGTGCTTGACGTAACCTTTGAAACTTTGAAAACTTGAAACAAAATTTATGAATAACTAGACAATTTGCTATTTTTTTCATTTGTGTGTGTAACCATTTTTCTAACACTCATAACAATAACAAGTCACCATGATTATATCTAAACGACTGTGTAGGCAAAAGCATGTTATTTGTTTCACGACACATTTGTTAAATTCTTCATTTCACTTTCTGTAAATGCTTCAGCAGAGAAACTACACACCACATATCTATTTATATTTCATCTGACAGTATGGAGTATACGACAGCTCTAAATATTACTTATTATATATTTAATATTACAGCTTACTTGATCATCAGTTCTCGCTTTGAGAACATTAACATGGCGGGTGTCGTCGATGAAGCAGAAGACGCTTACTCTGCCGGAACACCTGGTCTTATTTTCTTGTGCTCTTACGTGAGTTCCCATGTAGGTCTTACTTTTTGTTCCGATTTCGCCTCTAGTTTAATCAATTGCTCGTCATTGTAAAATGCTTTGTGAACAAGCATTAGTAGTATAAAAATATTTTTGCTTTGCAAATCTTATTACTTTCATAGTTATTATGTGGCCAACTGCTTAATGACAAAAATATATTAAAGGGAAATATTTGATTATTGTAACTTTGCAGTATAATATTGAATGTAATATAAATAAACAGCAGACAATAGGCTCGGAAACATATTGGGTCGTAATTTCTCGTCAAATGATGACGGCGTAAACAATCAACAAGTGACGTTGTTTCAGTAAAAGTTTACCACGCCAGCCAATTAAAATATGTTAAGAGTTTATTCCACGTGTACAAAATTTGTATTTCCAGTGTGTTATTCAACAGTTGTAATGAATATTTGATACCTGATGGTTGAATAAAAACCGTCTATAGCGGTAGAATTATTGTATATTCTTTACTTTAGAAACATCAGAGAATACCAAAGCGTCAACAAAACCATAATCTGAACTCAAAATCGATTAATCTAGAGGCAAAATAGGAACAAAAGAAAGATTTTAATGGAGCCTCTCGTAAAAGCACACAAGAATAAGACCAGGTTTACCGGAAGAGTAAGCATCTTCTGCTTCATTGACGACACCCACCATGTATATCTTGGTCACATCCAAGTAAGCATCAATCCTCAAAATGAGAACCGAGTCATCATTGTCATCGCAAGTAAACACGCTAATAAGCAAACTTAAAAACGTCCATCTTCATATCACACAATGATACAGAATATCTATCGATGCTCATGCAACGTGGGTATCAGGTACAAATCTCACGCCTTAACTTAAGGGCATTACGTTCTAGATAAATGGTTTTGATTAATTTATCATTTTGTTATGTAACGCATGATGTTATTAATAGTTTTAACATTTATAAAGCGTAACTGTTTACAGCCTCTTAACGAAAAATAATGATCACCTAATGTTGTAAAGTACACTTCTATTTCCAATGCTGCTGTACATGTGTGGTCTCCTGATACGAACGTGTGTATTAGTGCAATCAAATGTGTCAAATGTGATGCTATCACGTGACTGTGATTTCAAGGCAGCTACATTTTTGTATGTAGCAAAACAATTTAGTTCTCCCGTTATACAAAGTCTGAAATCGTAGAACGATGCAGGCGGTTTGGGTGTTCGCAGTTTTGATATTGATATCGAAGTGCGAAAAAGTATATTCAGACAACAATGTTTCAGTTGAGAAAGTCGAGGAACGAAGTGTAGCAAGTGAACTTGTCAATCTTTTAAATGGGACTTATTTCAATCTAGACGAGAAAGTATGCCAACTGCAAAGGAAAGTCGATGCGATCGAAAAAGTAGTTGATCCTGACCACCAGTGTGGATGCAACGAAACGAAGAGCAACGAATTTGAACGAGCGGTTTCGAATGAACTTCATGAATTTTCTAAGATCCTGTCCGGATTTGAGAATCAATTGCGCATTTTGCAAAATGAGCAGGCGGAGCTACGCGAGTTGCTGAACAATGATAAAGTTGGTAAGTCAAATGCTGCTCAACAAATATACTGAAAAAAAATGAATATTTACTTCTCCTGTAAAGCGATAATGATAGTGTGTGTCTCCAAGAGTAATGACAATAACGTAAGCCTGAAAGATAAGTCTTTAAGCTTTAAACTAGCATTAAAACACAGCTCCAGAAATGATACCAATAGTATACTGAATTGAAATTATGACGTTAGTCAACAGGAGAATAATGATAGAGTGTTTATTGTCTTATGTATATGGCTCGCATCTAACCTCAAATGAACTTACCTGCTTCGACATTGCTGAATATACAGATTGGCGAAATATTTCTGAATGTTATGGTCGCAATATTAGTCACATTGAGATACATTTTGTATTCTTGTATTATATAAAGATGGACACTTTTTAATATACTCATTCGTATGTCTACTTGTCTTGATTTTGAAAAAAAAACAAAGAGATCTTATCTTATCATGATTTATATGGGGAGTGTGGTAAAAGACGATTACTTTACCTGTATTCTGTTTCAAAGATTACTCTTCGGAAACATCTCGTCTTAACAGGTTCCCCACGCAAATCGGTTTTGATGTCTGATTTCTAATTTATAATGACTTCGATATTCTCTGATCAAAAAGCAAATGCATTTTATATTGTTGTTGTCAACAAAAAATGTAAAAATGTTATGAGTTTATATTATGATATATGCGATATAAAGTAAGATTTTCTTAACCAACGATCATGCACATTAGCGAAAATTAATTTGCTGTAAACATAAATCGTCCTGAAATGGTAATAAGATTATCTCATTTGCAAACTGAATTTTCTGTAGATAAAAAAGGAATAATTTATGAAAATAATAAAAAAAAAATATAATAAATCGATAAATAACAAAATTTAAACAAGTGATAGGTTGCCGATATAAGCTATTTGTTTAGGTTCATAACACGTTGTCATATTGAAGTATGTAATGGCAAATTTGTCGTTCTTCATGTAACCATGCTCTTGTATGACACTTGAAAACATTTTTTGTATCGTAGGAAAATTATCATTAGCAACTTTGTATGTTTTCTCCGCTATGTAAAGGTATTGACATTAAAAAACACACTTAATTGAGAAAGAGTTAAAGTGAGCACTTTGCAAATCTGGCATTTTAATATCCTATCTTAATCTTAAATTTTATCCATGATCATTGCGTTTTGCATAAAATATATTGCTTTAAAGAAAATGACGTCCAATAATACATACTGTGTATCATCACGATATATTTGACGTTTCCCGCGCCAGACAACCACTACAACATAATTTTACTTCTAATATGCACTTGTCTCCACTTAATCGCACTAGATGTAGGAATGAAGTGGGTGGACACATGTTTACCAGTGACAATGTAGGTCATTTGGTGACAGCGACCGCTACGAGTTCCGAGGTCTAAACGATTGTTTAAGCCTTTGAAAGGTTGGCAACGTATAAGTCCGATTTCACAAATTCTTCATCATAATAAGCTATGTTATACACCAAGGGCCGTCTGATCCAGAGAATGTCGTTTAATGTTCCTAAACTAAAATGCTAAACAATTTGACTGTTTAAGTCTAATGTTACTGACAATGTTAAAATATAACATATAAATTTTATTTATTTTACAACAATTATGAAACAAGTTATCCAACTGATATAAATCACTCTTGTTGGCCCGGATGTTAGCGCGCGAGGGGTCTTATTGTTGTAGGAATCCGGAGTACCTGGAGAAAACCCACGTGGTCGGGCAGGTGACCCCATACCTTTTCGCGTCCGGTCGGGGAATCGAACCCCGGCCGCATTGGTGAAAGGCAAGTGCGCTATCCACTGCACCACCCGACCACCCGACAGTGTTGACTTTTATCATATCTGTCACTATTTGTATTTGATTAAAATTCGCTTGCAATATGTTTTACTGTTGTGTTAAGTGAAAAATGGCACTTGTCAAAAAAATTTTATAGGCATTGTGCGTTAACACTTTTGACAGAAGTGCGCCAAACTCCAAGCTTACCGGTTGATATATGATAAAACGTATACGGTACAATAGATAATTTTTTGTTTTGATCGAGGCGTCATGTTGTAGAAAAGTGTATACGATTCATAACAATAACTTCTGTGATAGACTATATCTTAGGCCGACCTTAAAGTATGTTATAAGTATACTCTATCTGTCAACATTCAAATGATACATCTACCAATGGCATTAAATGTTATTAGATATCTTTGCAGCAACAAAATCATATAAGTCATGTTAGTATAATTTAACCAGTGAAATATCGGGTAGCTTTTTGAAACTGCATTGAAGATATACCAAATGCTGAGTGTTCACATGTATGAAGGTTTTATAACTATTGCTGACGAGTCATTTGGGTCCATTCCGATCACTGCGTTCAAAGGAGTATGTTATTCAATTGAAAATATTGATGAAGCAGTATTATGCCTATGTTAAATACTGTTAAGTAACATCGAAAAAAATAACATATATACTTGATGAACATTTCAAATAATACCATCAATCGGAATATTTGCACCCGCATCATATCATTACGATTGTGTAGGCAAAAACCCTTTTTTTTGTTTTGGTCGCGAACTTTATCGAATTTTCGGCTTAACTTACCTAACAGCAAAGACAATATGATACCAACCTCATACTCGATAACTCTGTTATGTCTTAATAAACATGACAGTAATTGTATAGTAATGAAGTTTATGTATACACATGTATGTAATAATGCAAAATATCTATTTTTAGCATCCACGACCACCCCGACTACCACCACTTCTACAGCTAGCTCGCCACCAAAAGTCTGCCCTCTAGACTGGATATCGTCTCCAGACAATAACTGTTATTATGTGTCCAGAACCTCTGAGAAAACTGAGTGGAGTACGGCTATCGTGAGTGTTATTACTGTTACTGTTATTACTTTTCATTGCTTATGTCTTTCAAAATAAAGTGAATCGTTAAGACTGGGGCAAAATGATTTTAAAATGATAATGGTATGTTGTTCTAAAAGAGCAAGCGTCTTCTGCTAAATCAGCCTCAATAAAAGTAGTATCCAAGAAATTAGGCTAATCTTCGCTTTTGTAATATAGATTAATTGAAAACGTGAACTAACTCTTATTTTCACATACGTAAATGTAAGATGACGTAACACACACATGTTGAACCTTTTAAATTTAGTATTACAGTTGTGGGATCGCACAACGTTTCAGGATGTGCGGTGTGCGCACGATGTGTGAACGATATGTGCACGAAGTGTGCATGATGTGGGAATGATGCGATCCTGGTCGATTATTTCTATCGCCCATATGTGTAAAGTGAGGGGTCAATGTACAAATAACTAATTACAAGCGTCCAGTTTTCATAACGGTCACATGTAACTCTTTTAAGAGCTGTTGTCGCAGATCGCCATACACAAGCTTAAGCCTGGTATTTAACTCCTGCATGAAATTTACCTCTTCTGTTACCTGGGAGCTTAACCCATTCTTGACTGTCTCATGGTCCCTGTAGTACAGTTTACTATAGATTGTAAAATTAGCATTATCCCAATTAATATGATGCATATTAATAGTGTTTTGCCAAGGGGATTCCCTGTTTTGTCATTTCGTAATATTGATTGAACAATTGTACCAAATCGTGAGTGTGTGCGATAGGAATCGCACACATAAACGCACGATCTTTAGATCGCCCAGTTGTGTGCACAATGGGCGAACGATGTGTGAGCGGTTTTGTCCACGATGTATGCACGATGTATGCACGATGTACGCGTTACCACAACTGTATATACAGTATGATGAAAATAAAATAATTAAACTGCATCATACAGCTGTTTTGTCCTTCCATGACTCGTCAGTGATGCTAGGGGCTAAAAGGTAGAAATCTAAATGTTCTTAACTACATGTAAAGTATTAGCAGAAGGGTCAGTTGCGTAAACACTCTTAAATTGATGAATTTACAAAAAGATTAATTCTGTAATCAGTATTGTATAATTTCAGATCGTGTGCTACGAAACGTGTATAATAACTCTGGCTATTGGGGCTCCAGCAAAACTCGGGGACTAAAAACCCACCAGCAGTTATATTTGGTTATAGACTTGGCCTAGACAAGCTCTTTGTAGAATGCAGCTGAGATTGTTTCATAAAATCAGGTAGGTTTAGGTGACCATGATAAATATTAGACCTACCCATAGATCACAACATGAAGCTCTCAATTTCTAAGAAGTTTAAAGTGAATTACACCACTTTATGTATTTTTTCTAGACGCGCTGTACTACCATGGGAGCGAAATTAGTTGAAATCCAAACAGACGAGGAAGCTTCGTTCATATTAGAGAATCTGCCAAGTCATGTCAGTAAGTACATTCTATATTATAGTTTTAAAAATAACATCCAATATTTAAGTTTTAAACATAACATAAAAAATGTTAAGTAAGAGATAAATTAAGATATTTGTTCAGGATGCTGGATATCTTAACCTCGTGTTTAACAGGTGTTTTTAAAAGGCAAATTGTGGTTACGATCTTTTTCTTTAAATATGGGGTGGGGTTGGGATGAGGTGGAAAAATTAGCAAACTGACCAAGTGGTCTTGGAGATGACCCGTACCTTTTCACATTCGATAGGGATATCGAACCTCATGAATATTCATGACATTGATTTAATATATCAACACCATGTAGTATTTATCAAATTCGAGCATGTTATATATTATAAACAACGACAAAAATAAAACAGTACGTCTTACTCTAATAAAAAGGCACCGCTAAAGCATAATTTATTACTTTCACTTATGGAATTATTCTTATATCTATTTATTATTTTAAATGTCAAATATACCTGAACATTTTCAGGACGTACTGACATAATATACACAGGACGTAAGAGGAATAGCAGAGATGAGTGGGTTTTCCTCAGTAATGATCAGCCTGTCGACGAGTCGGTGAGAACCTGGGCTGACGGAGACCCTGACGGGGGAGTTCAGAGGTGCGGATGTACCAGGAGGTCGGATAATTTCCTGATGTTGGACTGCTTTTGTACCGGATTTAACCTCATCTATATCTGCGAGATTTAATTTTAGGCTTCAGTTGCATTAGGAATATCGACGTCTGTCATTTATAAAACACATTTCGTAAGAAATGTTGCTGGTTTTTTTTTTGTAGTTATGTCATTGATTAAGACTAAATACTAAAAATACCACAACTTTGTTGAAAGAAATTGGTTAAAAGAGCGTGTACTAGCAAGACGTTATATAGTCTACTAACAAATTCGTTTAAAAGGTACTGTGTACAGTATAAGATGTTCTAGTATTCGTATATAATAAAAAGCGCCAAGAAAACCATGTCTCGTGTGTGTATCTCGACATATTTATATATTTACTCCTCTCCCTTCTTGTGCTTAGTAAACACTGACTGCGAATATATTACCGTATACGCAGTGAAAAAGGCTCGGCGGATTGATATTTGTTCAAATATGGCGTCGTTCACGCTTCAGAAAAATAAGTATTTGCTGTAGGCAATCGTTTGGTTCCTACAAGATTTTGAAATATGGAACATATATGGAATCAATTTCTTGTGATTAAACAATAAATAGTTTCTAGAAAACTTTTGATTCAAAATGATGCGCATTCGAAATGATTTGACGCAAACATGGCGGCGCCTTGCAGTTGTGACGTCTGACGTCGAACCGCGTCACTACCAGATCACTGTGTTAATGCGTGTAAATAACGACCGTTATAAATAAAGAATAATTTAGACTTGCTAGAAATATTATTTAATTAAAAATTAGCATATGATGTTATAAAGAAAAATAGTGTTATTCACTGTGAATTTTCTAAATATACCAATATATTTATGAAATCCAATGGGACTATATTATCTTAGCAACCACGGCCACCGCAGTTACCATATAAGCAACCCGATTCGAAAGCTGTTTTCTTTGTATAGCACTTGAAAATTAATAATGGTGTAAATATAAGGATTGTACCTCATTTTGACTGCGTATACAATCCTTATATATTGAAGAAGATTATCAAACGGTCTCAGCATTGAGAATGTTTAACTCGATAATTAGAAATATACTTCAATAAAGCTTGATGGTCAAAAGAAGTTTGATTTTGTATATAATGGTTATGGTCAGCCAGTAATCAACAATAGATACTACAATCGTGCATCGTAAAGCTGGACGCCATTCTCGTCCATTGCTGAATGCACATTTTAAACCCTAGAAGGTGATATAGTATGTTAGAAGGAGAAACAGTCATGTAGGAGGGTCATAAAATTATTTAGGAAGTAGATACAGCAAATACGAATTATATACAGGATGTAATATGGTGACACAGAATATAAGAAGAAGGAGATACACGAGGAAGAAACTATATACAGTATTTAAGATGGTGACACAGAATATATGAAGGAGATACAGCATGTTCGAATAATATACAGTATGTAATATGGTGACACAGAATATAAGAAGATACAGCAAGTACGAATTATATACAGTATTTCAGATGGCGACACAGAATATAAGAAGGAGATACAGCATGTACGAATTATATACAGTATTTAAGATGGTGACACAGAATATATGAAGGAGATACAGCATGTTCGAATTATATGCAGTATGTAATATGGTGATACAGAATGTAAGACTAAGATACAGCAAGTACGAATTATATACAGTATGTAAGAAGGTGACACAGAAGGAAAGAAGAAGGTACAGCAAGTACGAATTATATACAGTATTTAAGATGGAGATACAGCAAGTACGAATTATATACAGTATTTAAGATGGAGACATAGAATATAAGAAGATACAGCAAGTACGAGTTATATACAGTATTTCAGATGGCGACACAGAATATAAGAAGGAGATACAGCATGTACGAATTATATACAGTATTTAAGATGGTGACACAGAATATAAGAAGGAGATACAGCATGTACGAATTATATACAGTATGTAATATGGTGATACAGAATGTAAGACGAAGATACAGCAATTACGAATTATATACAGTAATTCAGATGGTGACACAGAATGTAAGAAGAAGATACAGCAAGTACGAATTATATACAGTATATAAGATGGTGACACAGAATATAAGAAGGAGATACAGCATGTTCGAATTATATACATTATGTAATATGGTGATACAGAATGTAAGACGAAGATACAGCAAGTACGAATTATATGCAGTATGTAAGAAGGTGACACAGAATGAAAGAAGAAGATACAGCAAGTACGAATTATATACAGTATTTAAGATGGAGACACAGAATATAAGAAGTAGGAGATACAGCAAGTACGAATTATATACAGTATTTAAGATGGTGACACAGAATATATAAAGATACAGCAGGTACGAATTATATAGAGTATTTAAGATGGCGACACAAAATATTAAAAGGAGATATAGCATGTTTGAATTACATACAATATGTGATATGGTGATACAGGATGTAAGACGAAGATACAGCAAGTACGAATTATATACAATATTTAAGAAGATGACACTGAATGTAAGAAAAAACAGCATGTACGAATCATATACAGTACGTTAGATGTGACACAGAATATAATAAGGAGTTACAGCAAGTACAAATTATATACAGTATTTAAGATTGTGACACAGAATGTAAGAAGGAGATACAGCAAGTACGAATTATATACAGTATATAATATGGTGACACAGACTGTAAGAAGGAGATACAGCATGTCAAATTATATGTAGTACGTAAGATGTGACACAGAATATAAGAAGGAGATACAGCAAGTACGAATTATATACAGTATTTCAGATGATGACACATAATGTAAGGAGGAGATACAGCATGTACGAATTATATGTAGTACGTAAGATGTGACACAGAATATAAGAAGGAGATACAGCAAGTACGATCTGTATACAGTATGTAAGATGATGACACGGAACAGATTGCTCTATCGGAACACCTGGTCTTAGTCTCTTGTACTTTTACGGGGATCACCATGTTAATTTTTCCTTGTTCCTATTTTGCCGCTAGTTTAATCGATTTTGAGTTCGAATTATGGTTTTGTTGATGCTTTGGTATTCTCTGATTTTTGTCTTGATTAGTTCAATAGCTCACAAACTATATTCTTATTTAATCGCTGCCACGAAGTAGAGAGTAAAAAAAGCAACCAAGTATAGTATATGGAAAAAGTTTGTTGTCTTTGATACACGATAACTGAAGTGTTGGTACAGTGCTAAAATAGCGATGACAGTTGAATAGTTCTCCTACGTCATCAAAATGAGTGTGGTGATGTCTCTGTCAATAAATGAATAATAATGCTGGGTCTCATGTGTTAACGAGTGAATATTTTCAATCTAACCCGAAACTGGTCGATTACTTTTGACGCTGTTGCATGTAGAGAATGGAGAAATAGTTTATAAGACTCTTTCATGACCGGGGTTGTAAGATAGGGAAATTCCACCATAGGTTTTCAAATTTGGTAAACCTAAAGGCTTTGCCGAGGGTTTTGCCAAATTTGAAAATCCCGAAGGTGTAATTTCCCTATTTTACATCCCCGGTCAAGAAAGAGTATTTTTCTCTCGTTTCCACATCCCGAAAAAACTATGAAAATACATTTGACTGGCTACCATCTTTAAAATTTCAATTTTCCCTTGAGTGTTTTTATTTTTTTATTTTTTTTTTTGACAAAAACGAATGAGTCAGCGAATTTCTGCCACATCAACAATAATCTAAAGGAGCCTTAGATTCCAAAAGCCATCTGAAACAGTTTTTGTTTGAATGGTTGGCAGTGTTCTTAATGCAGTAAGATTGAGAGCTATTTAAAATTGCTAATTTTTCTAGAATCAATAACTCAGTATAAAACAACCAAAACGTGTAACGGAAATATGCATTTTAAGCAAATTCACTCAAATTCAGCTCAAACTGTAGACTAGAAGGAAAGTTATCGAGAAAACAAAATCACCTGAAGCACCTGCCTTTATCCTCATCTTAATATAAAATATCTTTCAGCAATGTATCATTTCTCTCATTTTTCATTCTTTTTCATATGCTTTTTTATAGTTAACGTTTTTCTTATAGCAGAACTTGTATTTGTTTGGCATTAAAGCTCATTCTGCAAATAATTCATTACATTTGTAATTTACGTACATGCACCTATTTTGGTACCCTGAAAACCCACGTTCGGTCTTTTTGTATCATAGTTATTGCACATGGACTACAATAGGACATCCCTTAACACATTTAAAGGGGCCCAGAAAAGGGGCTCATAGACACCATTCCTTTTGTCGAAATACACAAAATACCAACTTACCAAAGATCTTAGTCATTGGCAGGTGTCAACATAAACTATATTGTACATTGGACAAATGGCTCCTTTGTGATTATGGGGAATATATAGCTGACCTTTCTGCTTTAACAATAATTTCGAAAAAAATTAGATTCCCATCTCTCGGCCCCTAACATCACTGACGACTAATAGAAGGACGAAACAGCTGTATGATGCAGTTTGATTAATTTTTTTTCGACAAAATGTATCTATTTATTAATCTAAATGTTAGTGGTACGTCATCAGCCACAAAAAGGGACCGTTGCTGACCTATAATGCAGTGTTTTAGCTTTTAGGATTGTGAACAGTGTTGCATAATAATATTTGACACGTAACAGACACATACCATATCTAGTGGCTTATCTCCGACAGCCCTGGTAAACCGTGTTAAACTGAATCTGAGATATTTCAATGAACTGTACAGCGTTCGCCTGATTAACACCACCTATGACAAAATCCTTCCAGCAGCTGTTTAAGCCGTGTAAACAATCGCCCTCTATACTGCATTCCATCTGTGACATCCCTGTAGGCGGAATCCCACAAATAGTATGATAACTTTCTATGTAAATTAATCTAAATGATTAATCAAACCGCTTCATGTAACGCATGATATTATGAATATTTAACAAAAATTTTATAAATCATAACCGTATAGAGCTTCAAAACGAAAAATAATTATTGTAGAATTATTCCGCTCTACCAAATGTTGCCATATATGTTGAGGCTCCTGATTCACAATAACGTGTGTACTAGTAAAACAAAAAAAATACAAACGAGAAGCTATCATGTGACAGTGCTTTCAAGTGCAACCATACGGGGAAACAATCGCGCCAAACAAAGTCTGAAATTTAGGAACGATGCAGGCATTTTGGGTTATCATTGCTTATATATTGATATCAAAATGCAATCAAGTATATTCAGACAAGAATTATTCAGTGGAGAAAGTCCGGGAACAAAGTGTATCAAGTGAACTTGTAAATCTATTAAATGGGACTTATTTCAATCTAAACGAAAAAATAGATCAATTGCAGAGGAAAGTCGATTCGATAAAAAAAGTCGCAGATCATGGCAATCGGTGTGAGTACAACGAGACGGAAATTAACGAATTCAAACAAGCTGTATCGGATGAACTTCATGCATTTTCAAAGATCCTGTCAGAATTTGAGAGTCAATTGCGCCTTTTGCAAAATGAGCAGGCAGAGCTACGCAATTTGCTGGACAATGCTGACGTTGGTAAGTCAAATACTCCACGACATTTATACTGAAAACTTGGAAATGTTGTCCATGTATAATTTAAATGAAAGGTACATGTCTGCCTACTAATAAATTACTATTCATTTAAATGTATGATATGTCTGCAGTTTTGCATCGCTATAATCAATTCGACTTCTTACATGCTGCAGCTTTTCCATTTTGTAATATATACAGTACGCCAAAAATGTTAATATATAATATATATATATATATATATTGCCTTCATATTTTAACTTCACATTTAATACGGAAATGATATATATAGTTATCAAATCTTTCAGGATTTTTGAAGCGATCGAGTTTGATTCGCTGCAATCATTAACTCTTATCGAAATTGTGATAAGATAATCAACATTTTTAGTTAAATTTTCTTTAAATAAAACCAGAAGAATTAATTTATGAAATAAAACATTAACTAAAATAAACCAAAAAAGCCAGTCATAGTACACCGAAAATTAAACCTATATTGAAGACACGTAAATTGATTATTTGTCAGGCTTACAAAATGTTTTTTATGATTTTGTATGTGTAGATGTTTAGTAATATTTTGCGTCGTAACAATTTTATGGCTGTATATCTTTTTAGTTACAGTTTTGAGACGCAGAGAAAATCATGATTTACAAATTAGTAGCCTTTATTCGCTAATTAATATAATTGACAGCAAAACATGAATATTTGCTCAAGAAAAAGTGAAAGTGAGTACTAGGGAGGCTGGATGCTGAAGGATTTCGAACTATATATAATAAGATAAAAACGACACACAATATGAAAGAATAAAATAATATCAGCAACGAAAAACAGGAAAATCAAGGAAGAAAATTAATCTCATATAACTAATCTATGAGGAAAGGCTTTTATCCATCGTTTATTCCTGCTGTCCTTTAAAGGATATCCCGACTAATTTACCATCGTATTATCACGATGGTCACGATTTTTCCCACGGTATTCAAAACTCTCCAGCATAAAATTACTGTAGTGTTCTGATCTGCACTTGTCACTTTCTATATGTAATTACACTTCGTGTAGAAATTAAGTGGACTTTAGCCATACGCTCACCAGTTATAATGTATATCATTTGCTTACAGCGACCTATACGAGTTTTAGAGGTCAATGCCTCTCCTCTAAGCCGGATCCTGAATTGGGGCGGGCGTCTATGTATATTTTCGCATCCGCCGTACTTCAGATACTATTATTAGGAAGGTTGGCAATGTATAGATTCCATTTCAGAAATGATTTATCAAAGTAAGCGAGATTACATTACTGTAGGAGTTTTTTTCAAATGTTTCTATGATTCATAACAATAACATTGGTGATTTGTTATAACTGATATCGCAGGGCAGACTTTCAAATATTTCTCGAAAACAAATGCAACTATATAGATGAGTATGTAATAAAGAATCAAACGTATTTTTTTCAGCAAAATGTGGTCGGTGATGTATAAATAAGTTGACTAACCTGTTGCCTAATACAAAACAAAACTTTTCTTTTGCCACATGTATGCTACCTTTCTTTTATACTTTATATCACTATCAGTTTGTGTCTTATCAAACACGACCGCTAATTCTTTATTTAGCATCTTCGACAACCACTACTACCTCGACTACTCCAACTGCTTCTCCGACCTCGACTACCCCGACTACCTCGACCACACTGACCTCGACTTCCCCGACTACCTCGACTTCTCCGTCAACTTCGACTACCTCGACTACTACGACCTCGACTACCTCGACTACCACTACTACCTCAACTACTCCAACTACTCCGACTTCCTTGACTACTCCGACTACCTCGACTACTCCGACTACCTCCACACCAGAAGTCTGTGACCACGGCTGGATCTCATCCCCAACCAAGTGTTACTATGTGTCCACCATTTCTGAGAAAACCGATTGGAGTACTGCTATCGTGAGTGTTACTGTTGGTCTTCATTTTATCAATGCCTGTTTCTTTTTCATTTTTTAATTTGATCCAATTAATCTGCATGACTTGGGCAAAATTGTTTTAAATGGATACCTTTGAATAAGAACAATACTATTACGGCCATGTGTTCCAGAGGAGTAAGCGTGTTCTGCTTGAACGTTTAGGGCCACTAAGAAAAATATAAAAGTAATAAACATTTCTTTATTATATAGAATCATTTAGAGTGCAAATGAGCCAAAATCATGTTATTTTAAGTAAATTATTGATTGGGAAGTACAAAGACAAATTTTTCATATAGTTGTTTAAGTCCCTGTGCCTAAACTGTCCACAACGTAGTCAGAAAGTCCCATCAAGCATAGCCTACCTGGAAGCAACATCATGGATAAGGTAGAATTTTGGTTCACGTAGAAATGTTTGACAATGTTACCTAATCAGCCTTAATACTTTAACACACTTGAATGTCATATTCTACACAAAAGGGGTATATGCTAGAGGTAAAAAGCAGTAACACTACGTCATTGCATATCAAGGAACACTCGGGAGCAATATCAAACTATACAATTCATAGCAAGTCCATGTTTTGTTAGAAAAAAAATATTTGTATACAGGGATAGAAATGAACTAGGTTTGCATTTAGTGTCATAAAAACTTCAAAAAATGGCAAATACCGAACTGTTCCACCATAATACAAGCTCATATAATCTTGAAGGTTCAGCTTCATTGGCGAGTATCGCCATGTAAATGTAGATCACCCTCAAGTAAATTAAGTTAGACTTGAGATAATATCAAACATACTGAAACGCATATTCAAAAATATCAACGTGCATATCAGGCAAAATACAAAGCATTTCTCAATCAGACCAAAAGTATTGTTCAATACTTTTCATTTATCTGAATCTCGTATTTATGAGCATCGATGACCATTTAAGCGTTTCACCATTTTACGCTCTTCTAGTCTCGATGTACTGCAATGGGAGCGAAACTGGTTGAAATCCAAACAGACGAGGAAGCTTCATTCATAATGAAGAATCTGCCAAGTCGTGTCAGTAAGTCTTGTAAATAATATAGTTTTAAATGTAGAACCAAATTGATTTTTTTAAAAATCGTTGACCAATAAAGTCTGACGTAAGAGATGCACTGATGACGTCTCTGTCTGCATGCAGGACTGCTTAAGCTTGTGATGAACAATTGTTTTAAAAATGCACAATGTATGATTTTGCCAAATCTAGTATATCAATTAAGATTGACATATATAACACCAAAAAAACATATTTTGTATTGATAAATATAGTAAATTAAAATGCGGAGGTTTCCGGAGTTTATCATAAATAGGGAAATCAATACTTAATACAAAAACATTATTTGAATAATTTCTACATTTTTCGAACGGCATCATACATAGTGAAAAATACTCATAGTGTCTAATGTATCGATTTCCCTACTCAGTAGTTGTGAGGTTACATGTTTCATACAAACCAATTGGTATTTGAAAACGCAAGCAACTACCAGTATGAATTACTTATACATGGCAGCCAATTGCTTTAAATGAAATACGTCATTAAGTTATGTCCTTACCTCCTTCGGCATCTCCCACGATATTAGACTTACATAAGTCTGATATTTTAGGAACTATCAGAACCTTATCAAATCACAATTGGTTGTAAATATGAGTATAAGTGAAAATATCCAAAGCTGGATTCAATCATTAAGTGGACATAATCTATTTTTAAACGAATCCATTGAGAAGCTTTACAAATTTTAATTTATCACTCCTGTTGAATAGTAAGGAATAACAAAAAAATGTACCTAAGATTTATCTAATAGAGATATACACTGCCATTCAAAAGTTCTGATACCTCTTTTTTGCAAACCCTATGAAATTGAGCAGTACCCAATTTAGAAGTATGCATTATTATTAAACTTTTAAGTTATAATTAACTTCTTACGATGTTTTGTTATTTTTCAACTACATGTTTGTATGGTTTTTGATACAATTAAAATCCTAAGAAGGCAATATTTTTTACAATTTCACGTTTTTTATAAATACAATTCAATTATTTCTTTCTTAAATTTTTAACAATGGATCATTCTATTAATTCAATTTAATTATGCAAATGAAAGAAAATCAACATTAATCCATTTTTGAACTTTTTAAAAAATAGACCTCTCCCTTGAACCTCCCTGCATCTTCCAGGACTTAGGTATTTTTTTTTAAATAATTGTCACTTATAAGTTGACTATCTATTTTAGAAAATTGCATCAGTTGTGTTCATAATATCTACACAAAGTCTGCAACAAAACTTTTGGATGGCAGTGTATATAACATCACATCCATTAAAAAAAGCCATGTATACTCATTTCTGATCACTGTAAAAGTATATGTCACTAAATATTTTCAGGTTATCAAGATATAATATATACGGGACGTAAGAAAAATGACAAAGATAAGTGGGTTTTCATCAGTAATGACAAACTTGTCGACACGTCGGTGAGAAAATGGGCTAACGATGAACCCGACGGGGGAACCCAACGATGCGGATGTATCACAATGTCAAGGAGTTTCCTGATGTCAGACTGCTGGTGTACCGGATTGGATCGCCTCTACATTTGCGAGATTAAACGTAAGTCACCAGTTTACATGTCAATACCAAGATCTGTCTCTTTTTCTTTTAGTCTGTACTTCTACAAATCAATAAAATTTGTAAAAAGAATGCTTGCTCCTATCCCTTCGACCCAAACCTGACAGAACAAAAACAAGAATTACTCAGGAAAGAGCAAAACTGAGTAATAGGCAAGATGGGTGCTGTAAGATTTCAAATGACTAGACCAAGCTAGAATGAAAAACATTATATGAAAAGCATATACTCCAATCAACAACGAACAACAAAAATATCACAGGAGATCAATTATTCTCCTAAATCTGATCTTTGACCATAACCTTTTGTGTATCATATTTCTTGTTATCCTTTGAAGCAAAGTTCGTCCCATTTATATGCTTATTATCACGATGGCCACGGCTGTTCTCTCGACATTCAAAACATTACAACATTAATATAAATGTATGACTAACCGCCATCTTGCCTAAAAGAAAAACTTTTCGTTTTTCCACATATTTCCATATTTCTCTATTGTACCTGATATAACCTTAGCTGTTTGTGTCTTAATATTCACAAAACTTATCATATAAATAGATTCCTCGACCACGACTATTTCGACTACTACGAGTACTTCTGTACCCGCGACACCTTCGACACCAAAAGAATGCGACCAAGGCTGGATCTCATCTCCAGAAAAGTGTTACTATGTGTCCACCTATTCTGAGAAAACCGAATGGGGTACGGCTAACGTGAGTGTCACTACTAATCTTTGTTTTATTAATGCCTGTTTCTGTTAAAATGACTCAAAATTAATGCAGTTAATTGATAAGTAAAGCGCATAAATATTTTGAATGGATTACAGCCTAGTGTTCAAGAAAAGTAAGCATGTTCTGCTTAAACGACAAGGGTCACTGAAAAAATAGTATCAAGTAATACACATTTCTCTGTAACATAACATTATTTAGAGTGCAAATCAACTCTAATTTTTTCAAACGCGTAAATGTCTTTTTTCAAGTTTTCACTGTAAATATCACACATCATCAAAATGGAGACTTTAGTTACTAGTTTCAACCATGACAAGAAGTTATGTAAAGCATATCCAATAAAGTCCACGTTGATATCTGACAAGAATACAGAACATGTTTTTTCAATAAGACTTCAACACTTCTTCCAAGGTTTAAATATATCGGATTCTTTATATTCTGAACAGGTTGCTGTCAATTAAATGTTTCGCCATGATTGTATCTTTCTAGTCGCGCTGTACTACTATTGGAGCAAAGTTGGTTGAAATCCAAACAGACGAGGAGGCTTCATTCATTATGGGGAACCTGCCAGATCGTGTCAGTAAGTAACGTAGACATTTTAACTTGCATTTTTTTTATCCGATTTTGTTTTAAAAAATTACAAAAACAGTGTTGACTTATTAGGTTTGACGTAAGAAATATTGCGTGCTGGATTGCTGAAGCTTGTGATGAACAACTGATTCAAAAATACAAATGTGGTTCGCACTTTTCTTTAAATATAAACATTACATATGACAGAATGTATGAAACAAATTATATGTGAACAAATCCCTGTTGTCAGGCAGATGAACCGTACCTTTTCACATCAGATAGGAATGTCAAAGCTTATGAATATCCATTACAAAAAACCATTTCCTTAATATATCAACACAATGAACAGTGTATGATTTGGCCAAATAAATTGTATAATACCACGATAATTAAACTTAAAACATGCAAATGAAAATAATATTTATTGATAAAACATGTATTTCCAATGTATGCATTTATCGTCGTAAATGGGGAAAATATCTTTTTGCAATCTACTTATTGCACAAACACTATTTGAATAATTTCTATATAACTCAAGTTGTTTATATACCAGTTTATTTTTGAAAACGTTAGCAACTAAGTGAGTGCATCAAAGCCATCAATAGATTTCTAGTAATTTCGAACTGAAATAAATATGAACTTCCGGTTATGACGATTGAATAAATACGAACAGCAAATTGCTTTAACACGTCATTTAGTTATACCCCGCTTCTGCCGGCACTTCCCAAGGAGTTAGACTTGCATACGCCCGAGAGTTAAGGAATTATCAGAACGTCGCCAATTCGCAAATGAAATGAAAAGGCAGGTAATATAAATTTCATTTTTACGCTAACCTGGGTAGCATAATGAATATCAAAAGGTGTACTCCAGAATACCCCAAAACAGGGAGACATAGACTAAGTTTCGATTAAATTAATCCATAAATACTTAATTTGTTCATAGTACAAGTATATGTCCCTAAACATTTTCAGGTAATAAAGATATGATATATACGGGACGTAAGAGAAATGACAGAGATGAGTGGGTTTTCATCAGTAATGACAAACTTGTCGACACGTCGGTGAGAACATGGGCTAACGATGAACCCGACGGGGGAACCGAGAGATGCGGATGTACCGCAATATCAAGGAGTTTCCTGATGTCAGATTGCTGGTGTACCGGATTGGATCGCTTCTATATTTGCGAGATTAAATGTAAGTCACCAATTTTCATGTCAATACATCTGTCGTCTTTTCTTTAATTCTGTACTTGTAACAAACAATAAAAATTGTAGAAAGAATGCTTGCTCCTATCCCTTCGACTCAAACCTGACAGAACAAAAACAAGAATTACTCAGGAAAGAGCAAATCTGAGTAATAGGCAAGATTGGTGCTGTAAGATTTCAAACGAACTTGAAAATGGTTAATGTGACGTGGTCCGCCATGGAAAAAGTTGTCAGCGTCGTATTTTTTGTTACTTATGATACGGCTCATATATGATATTACGGTGCATAATAACCTGAAAACATACACGCTATATTTGGTAGACCTCACACTGATTGTAGGGATACGAATAGTCTTTTTACAAAATGTATATGGTGTCAGATTGGCAATTATACTGACAATATTTCGGACAATAGGCCTTCTGCACAATTCGAAAATCAGGGAGATGGGCCCTCTTCATGGCGGAGAATGGTTGATAAAAAGTTCATATTTGTGTTGACGACGCTTCTTTTTCGTTGTTAGATTAGGTTTATTAAATTTTATCTATTAAGCTATTTAAATGGACTAAATTAAGCCAAGAATTTGTCTATAAATATTTCTCGTCCAATCGAGAGTTCAGCGTGATATGCATTGTTTTTTCACCTTCATCTCACGTTCGTATTCATAGTCGATTCGGGTTAGAGTCATATCAACCGAAACGGAAGTTGCTTGGTTTATATAGTGACACTGCAGCGCAAATGTAAATATAAATGCATGACTAACCGCCATCTTGCCTAAAAGAAAAACTTTTCGTGTTTCCACATGTTTGCTATTTCTCTATTGCACCTGATATAACCTTAGCTGTTTGTGTCTTAATATTCACAAAACTTATCATATAAATAGATTCCTCGACCCCGACTATTTCCACTACTACGACTACCTCTGTACCCGCGACACCTTCGACACCAAAAGTGTGCGACCAAGGCTGGATCTCATCTCCAGAAAAGTGTTACTATGTGTCCACCGATAGTGAGAAAACCGAATGGGCTACAGCTATCGTGAGCGTTACTACTAATCTTTGTTTTATCAATGCCTGTTTTTTTTTTTTTTAAACTCAAATTTGATGCAGGTAATTGATAGGTAAATCGCATTAATATTTTGAATGGATACCCGTACAAAAATAATACAGCCTAGTGTTCAAGAAAAGTAAGCATGTTCTGCTTAAACGACAAGGGTCACTAAGAAAATAGTATAAAGTAACAAACATTTCTCTGTAATATAATATTATTTAGATTGTAAATCAGCTCTAATTCGTTCAAACGCGTAACTGTCTTTTCTAGTTTTCACTGTAAATATCACACTTCATCAAAATGGAGATTTTAGTTACTACTTTCAACCACGACAAGAAGTTATGTAAAGCATATCCAATAAAGTCCACATTCATATCAGACAAGAATACAGAACATTTTTTTCAATAATACTTCAACACTTGTTCCATGGTTTAAATATATCGGATTCTTTATATTCTGAACAGGTTGATGTCAATTAAATGTTTCGCCATGTATCTTTCTAGTCGCGCTGTACTACCATGGGAGCAAAGTTGGTTGAAATCCAAACAGACGAGGAGGCTTCATTCATTCTGGGGAATATGCCAAATCGTTTCAGTAAGTAACGCTGAGATTTTAACTTTCATTATTGTATCCGATTTTACATTCAAAAATTACAAAAACTGCGTTGACTTATTAAGTTTGATATACGAAATACACTGATGATATGTTTGTTTGCGTGCTAGATTGCTGAAGCTTGTGATGAACAACCGTTTCCCAAATACATATGTGGTTAGAATTTTTCTTTAAATATAAACGCTTCAGATGACAAAATGTATGAGACAAATTATATGTGAACAAATCCCTGTTGTCAGGCAGATAAACCGTACCTTTTCACATCAGATAGGAATGGCAAAGCCTATAAATATCTATTACAATATACCATTTCCTTAATATATCAGCACAATGTACAGTATATGATTTTGCCCAATAAAGTGTATAATACAACGAAAATTAAACTTATATAATGCAAACGAAAAATTGTATTTATTGATAAAACATCTTCAATAAAAAGGAAAGAGGTACAAACACGCATTTCCTATTTACGCGTTTATCGTCGTAAATGAGAAAAATATCTTTTTGCAATCTACTTATTAAACAAACACTATTTGAATATTTTCTATATAACTTTTTTTATTAACCGTTAGCAACTACGTGAGTACATCATTGACATTTCTAGTAATTTCGAGTTGAAAATAAATATGAACTTCCGGTTATGACGATTGAATAAATACGAAACTGCAAATTACTTTAACACGTCATTTAGTTATGCCCCGCTTTTGCCGACACTTCCCAATGAATTAGACTTGCACACGCTCGAGAGTTTAGGAATTATCAGAATGTTGCCAATTCGCAACTGAAATGATAAGCTAGGCGATATAAATTCCAGTTTTATGCTAGCCTACATAGCATAATGAATATCAAAAGGTGTACCCCAAAATACCCCAAAACAGGGAAACATAGACTAAGTTTCGATTAAATTAATTCATATACACTTAATTTGTTCATAGTTAAAGTATAAGTCACTAAACATTTTCAGGTGACCAAAATGTAATATATACCGGACGTAAGAGGAATGACAGAGATGAGTGGGTTTTCGTCAGTAATGACAAGCCTGTCAACACGTCCGTGAGATCATGGGCTTTCCTTGAACCTGAAGGAGGGTCCCAGAGTTGCGGATGTACCAAAATGTCAAGGAGTTTCCTAATGTTGGATTGTTGGTGTACCGACTTCGATCGCTACTATATTTGCGAGATTGAACGTAAGTCACCAATTTTCATGTCAATACCAACATCTGTCTTTTTTTATTCTATACTTCTACAAAACAATAAAAGTCGTAGAAAGAATGCTTACTTTTATCCCTTCGCCTCAACCCTGAGAGAACAACAAAAACAAATCACTCAGGAAAGAGTAAAAATGAGTATTAGGCAAGATGGGTGCTGTAAGATTTCAAATGACGGGAAAAAGCTAGAAAGAAAAACATGATATGAAAGGCATATACTCCAATCAACAACGAACAACAAAAATATCAAAGGAGATAAATTATTCTCATATATCTGATCTTGGACCATAACCTTTTGGGGATCATATTTCTTGTAATACTTTGAAGCAAAGTTCGTCCTATGTACCTGCGTATTAAAACAATGGTCAGTGATTCTTCTCTCATCTGGGTCCTAAATTTGGGGGCGGGGCTTCTTTTTATTTTATTTGCATCCATAAATGACAAGTAATTAATTGTTTTTATTTCAAAGTACTTCATATTCTAAGCTTAACGAGTGATATCTGATAAAAAGTCAGTGGGTCAACGTATAAGTTGCTGGTCTTATTTGTATGTATGCTCAATGGTAAGAAACGTTTACATGGTTCATAAAAATAGCATTTCCGATTTATTATTTCTTTTTCTTGGAACGACTTTAAAATGTCTTGTTGCAACAACAAATTAATTCTATTGCATTCAGCAAAATGTGGTCGTTGATGTATTTAAGCATTAAACTGCATTCTGTTTCGAGTTATAGGCGATATGAACGCCCACTGCATTACAGGAAAATAGCATTAACCGCGCTAGCGGTTCATGTTTTATTTTCCTGTAATACAGTGGGCGTTCATATCGCCTATAACTCGAAACAGAATGCAGTTTAATGCTTACATTTCACTTCTAACCATACCCAAAAAAAAAATAATTTCGACCATAAAAGAATACAAGTTGTAGCTCCAAGAAACACTGGTATGTCGAATTGGCAGAACAGCCCGTAAGGCGTGCTCGTTAACGAGAGGTTTTTTCACCTTCATCTCACGTTTGTATTCATACTCGTTTCGGGTAAGAGTCCAATGAACTAAAACGGAAGTTGCTTGGTTTATATAGTGACACAGCAGTGCAAATGTAAATATAAATGCATGACTAACTGCCATCTTGCCTAAAAGAAAAACTTTTCGTTTTTCCACATGTTTGCTATTTCTCTATTGTACCTGATATAACCTTAGCTGTTTGTGTCTTAATATTCACAAAACTTCTCATTTAAATAGATTCCTCTACTCCTGTACCCGCGACACCTTCGACACCAAAAGTATGCGACCAAGGCTGGATCATATCTCCAGAAAAGTGTTATTATGTATCAACCGATTCTGAGACAACCGAATGGGCTACAGCTATCGTGAGTGTTACTACTAATCTTTGTTTTATCAATGCCTGTTTCTGTTCTTTAAAAAAACTCAATTTTGATGCAGTTAATTGATAAGTAAAGCGCATAAATATTTTGAATGGATTCCCGTACAAAAATAATACAGCCTACAATTAAATTTTATGTTTCCTTCTAGTCACGCTGTACTACCATTGGAGCAAAGTTGGTTGAAATCCAAACAGACGAGGAGGCTTCATTCATTCTGGCGAATATGCCAAATCGTTTCAGTAAGTAACGTTGATATTTTAACTTTCATTATTTTATTCGATTTTGTTTTAAAAAATTACAAAAACTGCGTGAACAACTGTTTCCAAAATACATATGTGTTTAGAATTTTTCTTTAAATATAAACGCTTCAGATGACAGATGTATGAAACAAATTACATGTGAACAAATCCCTGTTGCCAGGCAGATAAACCGTACCTTTTCACATCAGATAGGAATGGCAAAGCCTATAAATATCTATTACAATATACCATTTCCTTAATATATCAACACACTGTACAGTGTATGATTTGGCCAAATAAAGTGCAAATACAACGATAATTAAACTTATATGAAAATTGTATTTATTGATAAAACATCTTCAAACTAAAGGAAAGGGGTACAAACACGCATTTCCTATTTACGCGTTTATCGTCGTAAATGGGAAAAATATCTATTTAAATATTTTCTATATAAGTTTTTTTTTTTAAACCAGTTTATTTTTGAAAACGTTAGCAACTACGTGAGTACATCAATGACATTTCTAGTAATTTCGAGTTGAAAATAAATATGAACTTTCGGTTATGACGATTGAATAAATACGAAACTGGAAATTGCTTTAACACGTCATTTAGTTATGCCCCGCTTCTGCCGACACTTCCCAATGAATTAGACTTGCACACGCTCGAGAGTTCAGGAATGATCAGAATGTCGCCAATTCGCAACTGAAATGATAAAGCAGGCAATAGAAATTTCATTTTTATGCTAGCCTACATAGCATAATGAATATCAAAAGGTGTACTCCAGAATACCCCAAAACAGGGAAACATAGACTAAACTCCGATTAAATTAATTCATATACACTTAATTTGTTTAAAGTACAAGTAGAAGTCACTAAACATTTCAGGTGACCAAAATGTAATATATACCGGACGTAAGAGGAATGACAGAGATCAGTGGGTTTTCATCAGTAATGACAAGCCTGTCAACACGTCCGTGAGATCATGGGCTTCCCTTGAACCTGAAGGAGGGTCCCAGAGTTGCGGATGTACTAAAATGTCAAGGAGTTTCCTAATGTTGGATTGTTGGTGTACCGACTTCGATCGTTACTATATTTGCGAGATTGAACGTTAGTCACCAGTTGTTGTGCCTAAGTCTGTATTTCCTATTCATAATTGTTTACTTCTGTCAAGGGATAAATTTCGTTGAAAATTAAACAGTTTTGAAACAGACTATCTATCATCTTTTTTTGTTTGTTCGTTTTGATTTGAATAATGTTATCCATTCAAAATAAATGCACTCATATAGCAAAAAAGGGAAAGGTTGGTATTTTAAATTTGATCTGAAAACAGGCAAATCAAACCAAATCAAAGTGTAAGGGGGCATTTACCAACCTATGCTTTTAAAAGTTATGGGTTGCATTTAAAATTGAAAGAATATATCACCCTTTGTGATAAAGACTGAGAAATCTGAACCAGAGGGTAACATTTTTAATTCTTGCACTAGGTTATGTCGAGTTCTACAATTCACGAACCTATCCCGAGGGTTGAGATATCTATGTCATACAATGGCGATTGATTATTTTCTCTCACATTTTACTTGCGTAAAACAAGCTGTGATACAAACTGGTTTCATTACATCATCTTCAATGGCATATACAAGGTGTGGCGAAATTGATTACGTTACTCTAGTTACACTAAATGTGATGCTGCGATAATGATCATTGCGCAATATTACAATTCGCGGGTGTGAGTAAAAGAATCCTTCATTCCCTTGGGGTGAAACAGGGGACTCTCAAGCCGAGGGGTAAGATTATTATGTTGACAAACACGAGGCTTGCAAAATCTTTAGCAGCTTAATAATCTTACCTCAAAGAGTCAGATCCCGTGTCTCATTAACAAGGGGGTGAATGATTATTTGTCTCTACCTTCTTAAACCTCATATATATATTATATGATCAAATATTGACGTTATATCAATGCAAGTCAAAGTTGATTTCATGCAATTATGTTGTTGAAATGACTTCATTGTATTATTGCTATGACATCATACAATTGATGAGAACATGCAAAAAGTGCATGTACCTGGTCTAAGCACTAGGGTGAGATAAGAAAATCGCACATCGACAAAGTGTTGATATCCCTGTTTAATACATGAGAATTGTTTTCCCTATCCAAATGAAAGACAGGTTCATAGTTTCCCTAGCAAAAATAGAAATGAAACTGTGAAATGTGGAAGAATAAGAAATTTTAAAAAATCTAACAGTACAGTAAAACCTCGTTATATCGCCACCTTCTGTTCTCAGCGATTTTGGCGATATAACGAGTTTG
Source organism: Mimachlamys varia (assembly GCA_947623455.1). Lineage (NCBI taxonomy): Eukaryota > Metazoa > Mollusca > Bivalvia > Pectinida > Pectinidae > Mimachlamys > Mimachlamys varia. Next base: position 36,232,143 of record OX392540.1, read on the forward strand.
GCGGTATATCGGGTTCGACATTCAAACCCGAGTTTGCCGTCCAAACTTCATAACAAATGTTTCAATAACAACTGTAAACTTTGAAGATCAAAATTAATAATTAATTCATATCACATTATTGCATCGAATTGTACATAAATATACATTTATCCCTTATCGTGCTATCGCGGCATATTCCGCGATGCAGACCTGCCGCTCTGACTGCTTATCGCGGCATATAAGCCTACCGTCCGAAAACAAATACGGGAATGTCCCCGTTTTGCTGTGAGTCTAATACGGAAATGATGCCATCTTCCCAACATATAATTCTGTGTAATTTGATTGGCTGATAAAATACTCTCGGAGATTTCACCAACACGAACGTGGATGCAAAATGCCGGCAACGAGTCGGCCTTTGATGATGAGGAGGAGAGGGATGGGTTTTTTTCCGCGATTTTGAATGGTTTTCATGATATTGTTTTCATCATAACTTCCGAAACTTACCAGTAGAAAGACAACAAAGGAATATCCATGGTTCATTGATTCTATGGGTACACGCGGTCACCTGTCAGTCGGCAGTCAGTCACGTAACAATAACTTCTGGCCTCAATTTGGCGATATTACCGAGGTGATGATAGTGTTATTTTAACCATTTGTTCTGGAAATAGTATGTATATGAAATCCTATGTAAATACATGATGTAAAAAAAGTGATACAGTATGTAAAATGTATATACAGTATTCAAGAAGTATAGAGTAAGCAAGAAGTAGATACAGTATTAATTTAGCAAACGGAAGCAATTCGGTTTACGAACGTATATGTTACCATTCAAGAGATTCGCTTCGACGCCTTAGGCGCACGAAAGCTACGCTCTTATTAACACTTAAACTTAACGAGCTATTTGCTGACCAAATCAATCGTTTATATCTCTCTGTATTTCAAATCAAGTGCACCACGTATTTATATACATCCGCTTATCCCCTCGATCATTATAATCAGCTTAATACAAAAATATACCATACACGTTTATATTTTGATTCCTTACTGTGAACAATATCTTTCTTTATAGAAGCGTCTTTGCTTCTACTACCTATGGCGACAAAATGTCAAAGTTGATTATTTATTCTAAGTTTGAGCTATATATCGAGAAGTTTGAGTAGATGTTTCCCGCTGACAAACAAAATTGCGCAAAGGGATTCAAGAGATGAAGGGTGCTCAGGACTATGAGCAAATGTTATGATCACCTTCTAAGTCTTGTCATAAAACATTCTGTAACTTAAATGAAGCTAGTACTATTTCCAAAAGGGACCATAACTGAAGTCCCCAAAAACCATTTCAGAGTACTAAAAAAACACACACATACCAAATTTCATAAATATTAAGCAATATCAATATTTCCACCAATCAAAGGCCTGGAATTGAGGTCATTTTGTTAAATGATGTAACCTAAGTTGCGGTTGTGTTTGTAGAGTCATGCTTTATCTAAATACCAAATTTCATAGAAATCGGACTAATTTCAACCAATCAGAGGATATGAAATGGCGGCAATTTTGTTAAATCATCAACCCAAGGTTGAACTTGTGTTTATATAGCAACTACATACCATGTTTCATCAAAATCGGACAATTTTTAAATTTCAACCAATCAAAAGCCTGATGTTCGGTAGCCATGTTTGCCTAATGCTGACTCTCAGATTTGGTGCTTTTGATAAAAATATCATATGAATACACTTTTCATAAAGTTTCTTGTAGATAATATTTTTGGAAAAAAGGTATATGCAAACGTAGTTCCAAACCAATCAGAGACCAGAAAATGGCGATCAATTTGAATTAAGCGACACGACGTGCCTTTTGCACATGGTGTGCACATGTGAAAAGTTTCATAAGTGTCGTTATTATGCTACGAGAAAAGTTCCGGGCAACTTTAGACTGAAGTAAAACAATTGAAGGATTTTAGCACCGAATGAAAACCAGTAGGTCCCCCAGTTCGTTTAGACGGGTTATATAAGGTGATCGTTTTTTAATAACTTATAAACGGGTCTTATTGTTATGTTTTTACATACTTCGATTTTTGCTTTGAGATGGTGACATTGACACGGGTGTGATCTGAATTTGCATGGTGAGATTGGTCGTAAATCAGAAGACGTGTTTACTTCTGGTATTATCTAGTATTATCTGGTATTATTTTTATGTACTTTTTCCCGTGGCTTTCGATGTAAATCTTTAAATTCTTTCTTCATATTTTGTCAAATGTTTAATTAATTTTTGAGTTCGGAATATATTTTGTTGACGATTTTGTATGTTATTTTTTTACATTATATAGCTGCGTTCATAGTTAAATCATATCCCAGCTTATGTCATCACATGAAATCGACATGGACTTAATGCCCTATAATGTGTAATACATAGTGATTTAAATACAGTATGTTAACATCAAAAAGACATCTAGATTAACTTTCAAAAATATCAAACCACTTTATAAAACGCACGATGTTTTATATTTTTGATATTCAAAACAAATAACACCATAACTGTTTACAGCCTCCAAACTAAAAATAACTTTCACTTATTGTTGTAGAAGTATTGTCGTATGTCTAGTTTAGTACATGTACGTGTGTATCAGAGAAATCAAAGGTCAAAGGTGATGGTATCATATCATGTGACAAAACAACTTCCTCGTCGCTTTTTACATATTCTGAAATTGTACAAGGATGCAGACATTTTGGGTTTTCGCTGCTTTGATTGCGATATCAAAGTGCAATAATGTTTCTTCAGACAATAATTATTCAGCTGAAAAAGTCGAGGAACAAACTTTAGCTAGTGAACTAGTCAATCTGTTAAATGGGACTTACTTCAATATAAACGAGAAAGTATGTCAATTGCAAAGGAGAGTTGACGCTATCGAAACAGTCAAAGATTCTGATCATCAGTGTGAGTGCAACCAAACGGAAACTAACGAATTCAAGCAAGCGGTATCGGATGAACTTCATGCATTTTCAAAGATCCTATCCGGATTTGAAAATCAGTTGCGTATTTTGCAAAATGAGCAGGAAGAGCTACGCGAGTTGTTGGACAATGATGAAGTTGGTAAGTCAAACAGTGAAAAAGATATGTTATAAGCTGAACATTTGACATGTGAAATGTTCACCCTTCTATGATCAATTCCATTTTCGCCTAATGATGACGTAACACATATGCTGCAACTTTTAGATTAGTAATAGTAATTTAAACAGAAAAATTGATATTGTTATTAAAAGATAAAAATGTTTTTTCGTTAGCAAATTTACGGACAGAAAAAATGAATAATTGCCCAAAAAAGAACATTCATAAGCATTTGGCGAAACTATGACTTGAAACAGTTTAAATGTATAATAGGGTAGTCAGAAGCGTCTAAATCATGATGTTAACCTTTTGTATGGAATATATAACTGTTATCCGTAGAAGCAAATCACGTCTAAATTACCCCCATATTATCACGGTTGACCGACCCTTCTCACAGCAGGCAAAAACTACAAACAAAATGTATTGTAATATCTTATCTGTCCTGGTCTCCACTTAATTGCATTTATGTTTGAACCGATGTGGTCATTACCCGAGTGTTTACCAGAGGCAGTGCGGGTCATTTAGTTACAGCGACCATTAGATGTTCAGAGGTCAACACAATCACAGCGTGGTCGATTTCCATGACCATACAACTGTGATAATGTTTTTCCCTCGTTCTTACTGTTGAATGGTTGGCACGGATAGGTTTAAATCTAGAAATAATTCATAAAAGTTGGCCATGTCTCTGGTCAAGGGATTTATCAAGTACGTTAACAGATTTATGGTACGGAGATGTTGATGTACCAGGCGCAAATCAGACATTCATGCATACTCTCTATATGATACCGTATCTGTCGAAATTCAAATAAGAAATATATTAATGTCATTGGTTGTTGTATATCACAGTAGTAATCGTGTGGGCCATTTCAGTATATTGTCACCAGTGAACTGCCGAATGGTAAGTTGATTCTTTGGTGCAGTGACGATGTACAAATTTATTTTTTTATTTATATGTGAATATATCAATTTCTAGTATTTTTTTATTCACAGAGAAATATCTTGAAATAATATTCAAAAGGAATTAAGCAACTGGCAAAAACCTTTACAAGCCCTCTTATTGCAGGGGGACATATGAATTGTGCATAAACAAATTCTGACAAATTCGACAACACCGACACACACACACACATAACCTTACATGTGTACATACCATATATATATATATATACTAATAATACACCACTAACTAGTCCGATATACGAGTTGTCTCCCTTCGCAGTACAGTGTATTTGATACATTGACTATTTTTGTAGTGGAGGAGAACAGTATGTGATAGAAGATGACGTAACATACCAATATGCTGCACATTTGAAATTAAAACCTCGAGGACAAAAGTTATATATACACTGTATATGTGTGTGTAATTCAAGAGTACCTATATCTCATAGGTTTATAAGCTGTAAAACAACTGATGTATTTATTATTTATACTGAATAATGTCATTAATCAATTAATAAGAATTACCCAAACCTGCATGTATAAAATAGGTATACATATATTTGAATTAGCATTGATTGATGCAAAGTTTATGAAGATAGATAAGATTACATTTACAACAAATATTTATGTATTAATATATGGTTGCTTTTTACATATATGTATATGCAATTCGAGTAAAATATTTTGATGTGCATACATACACCAGTGTGAACCACATCCACATACAAATTGTACATCATTATATTAGCTTTACAAACTACATAAATATTTAAAACCTGCAAAGATAAAATGATATCTGACAAGCTTTTTCTATACATATACAATGTATTTGTTTTAAATATCATAAATGACTATTAAATTACATCTATTGACAGTCAATACTCAAGGTTTACGTGATAAACAAAAAAGAGACAGATTCTATACATGGGTCAAACAACAAAAAGGAAACATAATTTTGGCACAAGAAACACATTTTACAGAACCCATACTGCCATACATAAACGCAGAATGGCAAGGGGAGATAATACACAGTTTCGGTACAACACAAAGTAGAGGGGTGTCTATTTTTATCAGTAAAAACTTCAGCTGTGAAATTATAGATTCATATAATGATAAAGATGGCAGATTGTTGTTAGTTAATATCAAAATAGATGGAAACATATACACCATCATAAATTTATATGCACCAAATGACAGAACAAGACGTAATACTTTCTATAAAGATGTTAAACATTTTGTAGAAGCTTATAGTCTAGGCCTAATCATCATTGGTGGTGATTGGAACGAGATTCAACAAGCATGTGATAGAAAATCTAAAAGTAAACCAAGAAACTCGGTAAATGCTTTTAAATCATTAATAAAAGAAAGTCGTCTTATAGATCCATGGAGACAAAAACATCCTGATCTGCGACAATTTACATGGAAACGTAAAAGAATTAAAAATGAAGCTAGTAGAATAGACTATTTCCTGTTGCAGAAAGAACTTATTACTAAAATTATAGTAACAGATATTCGACCAGTATTAATAAAATATACTGATCATCAAGCTGTATCCTTGATGTTAGATGTTACAAATGTGCAACGAGGTCCAGGGTATTGGAAATTGAACAAAAGTCTCTTAAATGATACTGAGTATCAAACGATAATAATTAAAATTTTAAACAAATATAGTAACATGGAAAATGTTAATAACATGAATTCTCGCATGAGATGGGATTCATGTAAAATCGAAATAAGAGAAAAGTCGATACACTATGGAAAGAAAAAATCTAGTTTACGAAAAAATATCATAAAACAATTAGAAGATAAACTAAAAGTATTAACAGATACTAATGCAAAGGAAGAAGAAATAAAATCAGTTGAAGACCAGATAGAATCACAATATCTCTGTAAAGCAATAGGAAGTCAAATAAGATCGAGTGCAAACTGGGTTGAACAAGGCGAAAAAAACAATAAATACTTTTTATCACTAGAAAAGGGGAGACAACTACAAAAGACCATAACTAAACTGTACAATGAGCACGGTGAGATAATATCAAATCAAGATGAAATATTGAAACGTCAAAAACAATTCTATGAAACAATATATAACACAAAGAATCCATTAAAACAAGAAATAAATAAATATTTAGATGCAATTAATTTTGAAGAAGTATTAACTGAAGAAGAAAGTGCTAAGTGTGAGGGGTTAATTAATGAAGCTGAGTGTTGTAAAGCGATAAAAAAAAATGAAATTAAATAAATCTCCAGGTTCGGATGGGCTGACCATAGAGTTTTATCAAAAATGTTGGACGCACTTGAAACATATACTTGTAGAAAGCCTAAATGAAGGTTACAGGCATGGGGAGTTGTCCGATTCACAAAGATTAGGAATCTTATCTTTAATGTACAAGAAAAATGATCCATATGATTTAAACAACTGGAGACCTTTAACACTACTTAATGCAGATTACAAAATTTTAGCACATTGTTTGGCAGAACAAATAAAACCTATCTTACCTAAAATAATAAATACAGACCAGAATGGATTTATAAAAGGACGAAATATTGGGTACAATATACGATTATATTTATAGACTTTGCTAAAGCGTTCGACACAATAGAATGGGAGTTTATGTTTTCTACTCTTACACATTTTGGGTTCAAAGAAATTTTCATAAATTGGATTAAAACACTAAATATCTTGTGTAATTGCAAATAATGGCTGGCTATCAGAACCCGTAAAAATATCACGCGGAATTAGGCAAGGCTGTCCGTTATCGGCATTACTCTTTGTCATAACAGTAGAAATATTGGCAATAAAATTAAGAAATGACAAGAGAATAGTAGGTTTAAAAATCAAACATACACAGATTAGAGATTTTAAATTATCCCAGCTAGCCGATGATACAACTTTATTTTTAAAAGAGAAAAAAGATATCTCCAATGCATTAAACTTGATTGAAATTTTTGGCAGTCTTTCAGGGTTAATATTAAATAGAGGAAAGTCACAGGGTATTAGATTAGGAAATAATAAAATATGCATCAATGACTTCTATGAAAACATTGATTGGTCCTTGGAAGAAATAAAAGCTCTAGGAATATATTTTGGCTTAAATGAGGCTAAAACAGAACAAAAAAACTGGGACATAAAGATAGAAAAAATGCATAAAATAGTTAATACATGGAAAAAACGAAAACTGACAATGCTAGGTAGAATTCAGATCGTTAAATCCTTTCTGATACCTCAATTAACTTATGCAATATCGGTGCTGCATGTCCCAAAAAAGATTCTGAAGAAATCAGAAAGCATTATTTATAATTATATATGGGATGGAAATGAGAAAATCAAAAGAAAGACTCTATGTAGATCATACTCTAAAGGTGGGCTAAATACGCTTGATTTAGAATCTCACATCTTAACTATTAAGACTGGATGGGTAAAAAAATTAAATTCTGAGGCTGACAGTCAATGGAAAGTCATACCTCAACACTATTTAAACCATTTTGGGAACAATCTATTGATATTTTCAATGAATTTAGATAATACAAATAGTTTAGAGGGTTTTAAAAATTTACCATTGTTCTATCAGGAAATCATTAAAGCATGGATAGGTATAGGTGGAGGTCAAACGCGCTATCCATATAGAATAACAGACATTGCTAATGAAATAATCTGGGGTAATAAATACATAAAATACAAAAATAAAGTTTTGATATTTAAAAACTGGATAAAAAGTGACATAAAGACTATAAAAGATATGCTAGATAACCAAGGCAAAATAAGTGAAAAAGTTATTTTAAATAAATTAGGGGGAAAACATAATTGGATGTCTGAATTAGTTATTATCAAGAAAGCGATACCAAAGCAATGGCAACAAAAACTTAACCATTCAGACATTTCTAAATATAACATAAAAAATAACCATGATATAGGCCTACCAGCAGTTACATTATTCAAAACATCCAAAACTGTACAAATAAATATACTAACAAACAGGATAATATATAAAAATCTTATTATAAAAAGTTCTATTAAACCAAGCGCATACATTGCATGGGAAAAAATCTTTGTATATTTATGCAAATCTGAATTGGAACACAAAATAAAAAAAATTTAGACCATATTTTTACAAACATAGAGGACAACAAAATAAGAATGTTTCGATGGAAATTGATTCACAGGATTCTTACAAACAATTATATTTTACACAAATGGAAGATAAAAGACAGTCCACTTTGCAACACATGTGGTGTGGTAGAAAATTATGACCATTTCTTCACAAAATGGAAATATATCAAAATTTTTTTAGAATATATCGGAAACCTGTTCAAAGCTCTTGGATATAAGAAAAATATGATGACGCTCGATAATTTAATTTTAGGTTACAAAATTGATTATGAGAAATATAATACAGTCAATTACCTGTTAGCATATATTGGATTTGCAATATATAAAGGATATTACTTAAGCGACCAAAAACTTAAAACAGTCAGTATTGAAAATATTCTGAAAAAAGAACTACACATGGCAATCAAAATTAAAAAATACAACAAATCACCTTGCCCAAAAATTCTTGATACTGTTTGTGTCCTCCTTGGCATCAATCAAGAAGTAGATACAGTACAACTGTAAGTCTTCAACCTTCGCTGTACATGCAGCATGACTGTCAACACTCACATGGCTAGGGCTGAAAAAGTAAACAGACATATATAACCGATCAATGATAACAACTTTACTATTTAAAAATATGAAAAGAAATAATTAAATGACTGAAATCTATGAATAAATGAATTAATTTTTATAAACAAAGGGTTGAATGAATAAATAAATTAAAGATGAATACTGAAAGAAAAATAGGTACAAAAATGTAAACATGTAAAGTATATTTTCACATTTTTTACCAATGTACCTTTTTTATGTGTGAACATTTGAAATAACCAAAGTCTGAGAATCCTACACAACTCTAAAATCTTCTTCGGTCTTTGTGAGACCACGGACAAAGACTTTTACAAGCAAATCTACACTGTTTACAAACATCAACGGGTTTTCCATTTCTATTAATAGCAACTTCCGGCAGCTACGTATACACTGTATTGTTATTAATAGCTCACTGAGAAGCATTTGTAATATGGGATATTGATGACACAATAAGAACTTGTCTAAAACATTCAGCTCATTATTATAATTAGGTTATTATTTATAGATATAACCGGCCAAAGGCCTTGCATATGTATACGGAGGCGGCCGCCGGTACATATGTACACCAGCTTATACTATTATGCACCAGCCGACACGTGGTGTTTGCCGAGATTTTCCCATATTTAGTTTATTGGCATATATACTACCTAAATACTTCATTTTTAATTAATATAATATATAGCTATAATGCATGCACATATGAACGATATAAAAATAATACAAACATCAAGGAAAAACGACAAAATATACATAATTACTTACAAATCAGACGGCAGACGGCCCACTCCACCATGCCCGCTCTTGAAATCAAGAACCGATATAAAAACCGAAATGGTTATAGCCGGATATTTGATAATAATTATTAAATTAATATTTGCTAAATGTTTGGTTAATATTTAATTACAGTTTAAATAAGTATTAGATTAATAAATGATAAGTTGTTTTGATTATCTAAATGATATTAAGTAGTTCTATAAATAAACCGATATAAAAACCGAAGCGGTTATAACCGGATATTTGATAATAATCATTAAATTAATATTTGATAAATATTCGGTTATATTTAATTACAGTTTAAATAAGTATTAGTTTAATAAATGATAATTTGTTTTGATTATCTAAATAATATTAAGTAGTTCTATAATATGTTGAATATACCTGTATGTGAGAGCGCAGTATCACGGACTTAGAATGCTATCTAAGTCCGTGGCAGTATATATGAAATAGTTGTATGTGTCATGTACATGTGTGTTCACTGAAGAAGATAAGACTGTGTGTATGTGTAATGATAAATGGTGTAAATTGTGAGGATATGTTTATGATTTATATTGTATGCATCTTGATCAATAAAATGTTTTGAAAAAAAAAAACCTCGAGGACTGAAATATGTAGTAGCAAAAGAATTAGTTGCGCAAAAACCGTAAAAAGTAAAATTTAACTAGTTCTGTATAATTTCAAATCGTGTACTACGAAAATGTGTATATTATGTATCGTGCCACTACTCAAATGGGATAACTTCGGCTATGGAAGCTCCAGCAAACCTCGAGGACTACAAAATCCACCAGCAGAGTATGCCACCCCCTATCATTAAATATGACGTAACACACACATATGGTACATTTTAAATACGGTGTTTATAACAGATGTTTAGTAAGATGACTGGTTAAATAAAACAGCACCAGATTAAGGAGGACCACGGATTTGTAATTTCGATCAGTCCAAAAGACATTTTAAATTTTGAAAACAGCATTCGACTTCATGTCTCTTCAACTCTAAACTAGGACAAAATTAGATTTTGTAAAATAAAATATAGCCAGAATAAGAAACAAAACTTGAGCACAAATTCCATGTTTGAGCATGAGAACGGTTTCATGAATACGGGCCAAGGATTGATAACTAGTCTGAAATCAAAATGGTAATATGATAAAATGTTTTTATCACACTTTTGTCAGTGACAATATACATTTTGCGCTGTATGGATTATGATAACTATGACTTTTTAGATACGCCAGATACAAAACCTTTTCATTTTATTTTTACATGTATCCTACTTTAATTTCATACTTGATATCGATGTCAACAATGTATGTCTTCATATACAGGACAATGATTTTATTTTAAGCATCTTCGACGACAACATCCTCGACTACTTCGACTTCTTCATCACCAGAAATCTGCGACGAAGGCTGGATCACATCTCCAGAAAAGTGTTATTATGTGTCCACAACTTCTGAGAAAACCGACTGGAGCACGGCTATCGTGAGTGTCATTGCCAGTCGTTAATGTATCAATGCTAATATATTTTAAAACTAGTCAAATTGTTTCTCGTTAATCAATAAGTCTAAGGCAAAATTATTTTGAATATATCCTTGAAAAAGTACAAGAGTAATGCGGGTAGCTATCGTGAGTTTTACTGTTTGTCTCTATTTAATAAATGCACGCTTTTCTAAATTAAGTACGATTTAAACAAACTAATCGAAAACATTGTCCGAAATTGTTTGAAATTGATACTCTCGAGAAAGTACAAAATAATACTGTGTGGTAATCTAGAGGAGTAAGCCATGTTTAATCGATGTCAACCATAACGACAATAGAATCAAAACAGTTAGTCTGGCTATCGTCTGTATAATATTACATTGTTTAGAACGCAAAACAACTCTAATTATTTCATAGACTTGGGTGTTTGATTATACACTAGCGAAGATAAGCCTTTAGTAAAACACAGATGACATTTTCAGAGATTAATTGAAGATCAAAGAGACTAAGATGGCGACATTAAAACTTGCCTGCAGTTTTCATTAACCTTCATCTCTCCTTTCTTAGAAATTTAATGTCAGTTTTAATATTTAATAATGTCAGTTTTAATATAACTGTTTCCTCTAGTCTCGCTGTACTGCAATGGGAGCGAGATTGGTTGAAATCCAAACAGACGAGGAAGGTAGATTCATAATGGAGAACCTGCCAAGTCGTGTTCGTAAGTCACGTTATTATTATAGCTTTAAACGTCTCATTGAATTTGATAATGAAATGTGGAAATCCGAAATCTAATTTTAAGGAATGAAGTAAGTTTTAAAAATGGAAATTGATTATTTCCATAAATATGAACGCTGTTTAAAAGGAGTTGTGCCAATTCGGGCCTTTCTGCGGCCTATCAGTGATAAGGCTTAAATTTTCCATTAAATTTAATACAACGATTGGTTTTAATATATCTTGAGGATATAATCTCAATACATCTCAACAGAAAGGGATTCAATCATTTAGTGAAATAAATGGTCTCCTTTTAAATAAAACATGAATTAAACTGTATGCATTCTAATAATGTATCTTTATCTATCTCAATTGTAATCATGGTACAAGTAAAAGTCACTTTTTCAGGTCTTACTGACATAATATACACGGGACGTAAGAGGAATGACAGATATGAGTGGGTTTTCCTTAGTAATGAAAAGCTTGTCGACGAGTCGGTGAGAACATGGGCTGACGGAGAACCAGGTGGGGGATCACAGACCTGCGGCTGTACAAGACAGTCAAACAATTTCCTGATGTTGGATTGCTGGTGTGCCACTTTTGATCTCTTCTATATCTGCGAAATTGATCGTTAGTCATCAGTTGTGCAAAAACCAACGCCTATCTTTTTTTCTTATTCATTTTTCTGTAATAGTGTATTTCTATAAAAGAATAAATATTGTGGAAAGAAACGATTTCATATTTTCCATATCTGCGAGACTGAATGTAAATCAGGAGTTGTGCAAATACCAACGTCTTTATTTCTTTCTTCATAAATCTGTACTTTTCTATTGATGTAAAATAATACATTCCCTTCGAAAGAACGCTTGCTTTAAATTCGTTTGAATCAGACTATTCATAAAGAAAGTCAGAGACTACCAAAGCGTCAACAAAACCATAATTCGAAATCAAAATCGATTAAACTAGAGGCAAAATAAGAACAAAGGAAAGATTTATATGGAGACCCCTCGTAAAAGTACAAGAGAATAAGACAACGTGATCAGGAAGTAAAAGCGTTTTCTTCTTCATCGACGACACCCGCCATGTAAATCTTTGTCACATCCAAGTAAACATCAAGTTCTCAAAACGTTTATCTTCATATCACTTAAAGATATTCTCAATGAGACAAAGATGGCGACCATAAAACTCGCCCATAGTTCTGATCAACCTGCATCTCTCGAATCTTTGTGTTGTTAGTTTGTTTGTCAGCAGTCGACATCGATCACAACAATCCCGTTGTCTAGAGCAAGCCCTAGAATATCGAATCAACTGCGACATGTAAACACCATTGGTTGGATAAGCAGGGATGTTACTATCAAAAATGGAAAGTTCACGAACATGGAAAATTCACGAACATGATATTTAGTTAGTTATGTTGCTATGTTTGTAAATACTTCACTTTTTGCTTTAAGGAAGTGACATTGACTTAAGTGAAATCTTAATTTACACGGCGAGTGTCGTTGAATCAGAAGACGGATTATGGTTTAATTGAGGCTTTTGTTCAGAATCAAAAAAAATATCTCCGCTAAGGTTATCACAGAAAAATGACTTTACTTTATCAACTAAAATTGCAATATTGATTATTATAAACTGATATGTTTTACAATTTCTGATTTGCTAAGAAAGCGTCACGTGATTCCCGATAAAAAGTCATGTTGACCAGTTGTGTAAAACAAACTGGTAAAAAAGCTGGTTGACTGGGTGTTTCTAAAAAATAGAAATATGACGTTGCCATGCCACTGCTTGACAACAACAACAGTTATGGCAGACGGCAGATTCGCCATTCTTACAAATAATCCAAAAGATGCTATTCTCGATGGCGTGGAGTATAACAATATCAAACGGAAAACATCAACAACTGTTAAAGTGTTCAGGAAGTATTTAATATTGTATTTTTATAATATTGTTTGAGAATATTATTAAATGTCGTTGAAAACAAATCTTTCTCTTGTAGTCTGAGTCCAAATTTTTTCTCCGGTCGATAAAACCATGTATAGACCGAAATCAAAAGGCTATAATTGTATAGTGATTTAAATACAGGCTAAATATATACAGTATGCTGAACAAATTAATTAAACTGCATCATACCGCTGTTTCGTCAGTATAGGACTTGCCAGTGATGCTAGCGGCCAAATGGTGGTAATCGAAATGTGTTAAACAAATGTAGACGCCGAAGCGTCAGGTTCATAATACCCCTTTAATTGTCATAATTGATCAATTTAGAAAAAAAATAATTTAATTAAATACCGTATAACTGCGGCTATGGAGGTCATCTTTTGTAACGCATGCTGTTATGAATAGTATAAAACATTAAAGCAAAACCGTATAGAGCCTCCGAACGAAAGATAACTTTCACTCCTTGCTGTAGTAGTATTCCTCTATCAGTAGAGTTGCTATACGTGTGCGGTTCCCTGATACAAACTTGTGTACATGTATTAGCGAAATAAAGTGTATCAAACGTCAGCGTTAGACAATCACGTGACTGCTTTCAATTGCAACCGTATGGTGAAATGATTTAGTCACGCCTTACTCGGACTAAAATTGTAGAACGATGCAGACGTTTTGGAATTTCGCTGTTTTGATATTGATATCAAAGTGCCATAAAGTTTTTTCAGACGACAATTATTCAGTAGAGAAAGTCGAGGAGCAAACTTTAGCTAGTGAACTTGTCCATCTATTAAACGGGACTTATTTTAACCTAAACGAAAAAGTATGTCAAGTGCAAAGAAGAGTCGACGCTATCGAAAGAGTCACAAATTCTAACCATCAGTGTGAGTGCAACGAGACGGAAATCAACGACTTCAAACAAGCGGTATCGGATGAACTTCATGAATTTTCAAAGATCCTGTCTGGTTTTGAAAATCAATTACGCATTTTGAAAAACGACCAGGCGGAGCTACGCGAGTTGCTGGACAATGATGAAGTTGGTAAGTCAAACAGTGACCGACATGTGGACTGAAAACTACAGTTTCGTCATGTAAAACGTTCACTCTTCTATGGTTAATTCATTTGTCGCCTAATGTAACTTTGCTCTTCGAGTATATTACGTTTGTTAGATACTACTGCCGGCAGTATTGTTACAGAGGGAGAAAAAACGAATATTAAAATATGGCAAAGATATCCCGATGTACGTTTGATTTATGGTGATTTGGAATCTGTTTATAACGGTACTAGATCTAGTATACATCTTAGCAATTTAAATTCAGAAATTTGCAATTGTATTGGAATATAATTTGATTACTTCTGCGTCTGCCCTATTTTTTTTAATTGGCGAAATCCACCACACGCTGTATTCAAAAGGTACAAGAACTGTATATGTTACATAATTCTCATGTGTTATGTCATCTTTGAATATGGAGATACTACATGTACAGTTCAATTTTTATAACCAGATTTTTAATGAAAATGTGTTCCCATCATGCGCGTTAATCCGATGCAATTATTAGTTTTTAACGAATGTGTGTTAATAGTATATCAGTTGAAATTTAATCATCCATAAAAACCACCTACGGGAATACTGTGTACCATAATAACAATTAAAAAATGAAGCAAGTGATGATATATTTTTATTTCGATAATTAAACGTTTACTTATACGAAAGCCGATTAGTACCAAACGAAAAAAAATATTTATCTCGTAATTACGAGATAAGCTAAGTCGTTATTACGAGATACGCTAAGTCGTTATTACGAGATACGTTAAGTCGTTATTACGAGTTACGTTAAGTCGTAATTACGAGATACGCTAAGTCGTTATTACGAGATACGCTAAGTCGTTATTACGAGATACGCTAAGTCGTTATTACGAGTTACGTTAAGTCGTTATTACGAGATACGCTAAGTCGTTATTACGAGATACGTTAAGTCGTAATTACGAGATACGCTAAGTCGTTATTACGAGATACGCTAAGTCGTTATTACGAGTTACGTTAAGTCGTTATTACGAGATACGCTAAGTCGTTATTACGAGATACGCTAAGTCGTTATTACGAGTTACGTTATGTCGTAATAACGAGATACGCTAAGTCGTTATTACGAGATACGTTAAGTCGTAATTACGAGATACGCTAAGTCGTTATTACGAGATACGCTAAGTCGTTATTACGAGTTACGTTAAGTCGTTATTACGAGATACGCTAAGTCGTTATTACGAGATACGCTAAGTCGTTATTACGAGTTACGTTATGTCGTAATAACGAGATACGCTAAGTCGTTATTACGAGATACGTTAAGTCGTTATTACGAGATACGTTAAGTCGTAATTACGAGATACGCTAAGTCGTTATTACGAGATACGCTAAGTCGTTATTACGAGATACGCTAAGTCGTTATTACGAGATACGCTAAGTGGTTATTACGAGATACGTTATGTCGTTATTACGAGATACGTTATCTCGTTATTACGAGATACGCTAAGTTGTTATTACGAGATACGTTATGTCGTTATTACGAAATACGTTATGTCGTTATTACGAGATACGCTAAGTCGTAATTACGAATTAAGCTGACTATTAATTTTGATGTGTTACACTTAGGCGCATTTCGAACTTTGCTTTTCTAGTCATACACATCTTTATTTCAATATGGAGAAAATTGATCGCCATATAAAACTATTCTTTGAAAATGGTTTCAACAACAAAGAAATCATGATGCTGCTAGCTCATTCTGCGCGGTTGATTATCAGTATTTCTACTCTGAAGAAGAAATTAAAGAAAATGGGATTATTCCGAAGGAAACATCATTCCAGTATGCTTGAAGTAGCACTGTTTATTCTTAAGGAACAAGAAGGAGCGGGCACTTTACATGGCTACCGGTGGATGCATACGAAATGTCTCCATGCTGGGTTTAAGGTTCCAAGAGATACTGTATATCAATTGATGAAAGTATTGGATCCGAACGGAATCAAATGTAGACTACGAAGAAGACTAAAACGACGACAGTATTCAAGTCCAGGGCCAAACTTCGTTTGGCATGTAGATTCCTACGATAAACTGAAGCCGTACGGCATTGCCATCAACGGATGTATAGATGGCTACTCAAGATACGTGGTCTGGCTAGAGGCTTACGTAACGAACAACGATCCAAAAGTTATAGCAAGTTATTTTATATATGGTGTGCAACATAACGGGGGCTGTCCTCGAAGAGTTAGAGCGGACCTGGGGACAGAAAATGGACATATAGAAACGATGCAAACTTTTTTACGTCGACAGCATGAAGACGAATTTGCAGGAGACAAGAGCTTTCTAGCAGGTAAAAGTACCCACAATCAAAGGATAGAGTGGTTTTGGGGCATTGTTAGAAAAGAAATGGGACAGTTCTACATGGACTTATTCCAAGAGTTTTGCAAAGACGGAACTGACCTGTTCTGTGGAGCTCTGTTGGACAAGAATCTCATTCAGTTCTGCTTCATGGACATCATTCAGGTAATACAGACTTAAAATTACGCAACCATTATTAACCTTATTAAAACTCATGCTATATTTCTAGTCTTTTTTTTTCTGACTTGGCCATACGCGCATCTTTAATACGTGATAAGGGCTTGGGTGCCAGAGCAAAGCTCTTTATGCCGTTACGTGGAGACACGACCATGCATTACAATATCAGGGAGTCACAAGCCTGATAGTAACGTCCTGACTTCATTACCTACAGGTCTCGGGTTCGCACCCGGCTCGTCTCACTAGTTTCATTTCTGCTCCTGGTTCAAAAATAATTGTGTATATTCCAGGTCGGGATGTTTGTACAAATGTATGTACAAAATGTACTAATTATCACAATGGCGATTTCTTAAATATAATTACAGCCCCTGGAACCCGATTAAATGTTACGTCGTGGCGGATTTGTATGCCTGAGTCAGGTTCTTTGTTCCGTAACAATGGTAAGATATACGCATGTGTAAACTGAATTGCTTTCCCTTGCTACACTTTGCGATTTTTTCGTCCGGAAGTAGGCCCTCGGTGGGGAAACCGGAAAAACGTCACACACTCGCATCGTACTCGGCCTTAATCAGTTATTTCTGGAGAGTTGAAAACTTTCGGGGAAATCTTCAGCTATCACACTATATTTACATTCTGTATTGCATTCGCCTATATATCATTAGTAAGCCAAATTGTAGTATATCACACTGTATACTATAATTTGCAATCCGCATCACATGACGTTATTTCTGACGCCATGTTAGACTACGTAATATCAAAGCTTTGCACTCCGTCTCAGATAACATGTGTAATGGCTTTGAATCAATCGCTTAGATGACATTGATTTAAATCATGCTATTATGAGTGTTTGGCGCCATATTGGACTACGTTACGTCAACGTTTAGCATTCCACCTCAGATAACAATGTTCAATGATTTTAAGTCAATAGCTCAGATGACGTTGATTTAAGCCAGGCTCTTCAAGTTAAGAAACACACACGGAAAAGGGAGAATGTTAAACAACTATTTCCCGATGAAATAGACACGGGGATATTTTGAAATTATCCGTAATGTAAATACATGTATAAGCATTGAACTGTTACCAGATGTAGTATACAGTCGATATGAATACAATTTTGGTGTATAACGGGCGACATTCTATTTATCTGTCATTCAAATTGTATTCATATCGATTGTATACTATATCTGGTAACAGTCCAATGCTTAAGTGAACTACAACTTCGATTTATTTTTGTGTTTTACAGGAAAATCTTAACGAACTACGTGATACTTGGAATTTGCACATACTTCAGTCAAATCCGGATGGATTAGGGAATGGAAAACGACCAATAATGATGTATACGGTCCCAGAGCTGTACAATGCAGAGGACTATCTTTGTGAAGTAAATGAGGAAGAAATTCGTGTGTGCAGAGAGGAAACAACGCCAAAATCTAAGAAATGTGCTGATGATACCGTATCGGAGCTGTGTGAACTTTTTTTGGAAGAGAACAGGATCTCGGAACCTTCAAACGTGAAGGAGGCAACAGAATTATACGCTCGTTTGAGACAAGATATACAATTCGAATTAGAAAACTTATGAAACCCACACTAACAAAGTCCTCATAATCGGTATAGCAACGCCACAACACAAATGAATAGTTGGAATAAGCTCTCAAGTTTATTGATAATTCCACTCTGGTCGATCAAATTACAACTATTGAAAGATAATCATTAAAAAGAAACTTCACATAAGAAATTTGATGTTTATGACGAAGGCCAGATATGGCGTGCGCTAATAAGTGATTTCAAGAGTCAATCCTATCCAACAAAGCCTAACTACATAAAGGAGAGTATACATATATATTTATCCATGTAAAAAAAAGTTTGTTTCCATGTGTAGGTAATTAAATAGATAAAATAGAAAAAAAAACAAGACGACCGACTTCCATACAACTTTCCTGAAGAGCCCTAAAAGAGGGTGAAAGCGTTTGGAAGTCGGTCCTCTTGTTTTTCTTTATTGTAGCTGTTTATCCATGTGTATATATATATATATACTTTGCAAAATTAAACGAATTTCAATAAAAAGATAAGACTAGATCTACCGTATTTTCTAAAACTCAAAGTAATATATTTTGATAGGAAGACAGGAAATGCCATGTTAATCTACGTGGTTAGGCTGAACCACAGGGGCCATAAAATTGTTACAGCAGGTTTTGTATATAAACTAATATTTTTAGAGCAATTTTATGATATTTATTGTTGGTTGGGGGTGGGGTGGGGGGGGTGGGGGGGGGGGGGGGGGGTCGAGGTGAGGTGGCAAGAATTTGTCTGAATTTAAACTCCCCAAATGCGTAAATTTTCTTTAAGGAATCTTGCTGCTTTGTCGATTCATCAACTCAACTCATTACATGGAGGCCAAGCTTATGTGAGAGTGTACTTTCTGATTTTGGATCATGTGCAAGTCTACACGTAATGTTCATGTAACTGTAATGTCATAACAATTGCAATGCATGCATCATGTAGCATAGGCTTTAATGTACGCTGGTAATTCAATATCTTACGGCGAAATTACGAGGAAATAAAATACCACACAAATTTCCATATTTTGCGACATATTTAAGTTTTTTCCATGAATTAATTTTCTGACGCGTCATTAAATATTGCGGAAGAATATTGTCTAGACGTGGTGCACAGCCTAGGTTAAGCCACGTGATCATGAAGTGTACATATATGATCAGATGATTTTGGCCCAAAAAAAGTCCTACATGTTGAACGTGACATTAGACAGAAAAGGTGGCTTAAAAGGACGTACGCTAGCAGCTGGCTGTCTGCATTTCAGGTACGTGCAATATCGTGCGTTTTTATGCCCCCGCCTTGAATTGGCCGGTGGCATATGGTTTTATCCTTGGCTGTCATATGCATTCCGTTACAGCTTTTTCGTAATGTAATGTTGTTTAACCCTACCAAAATGTGTAAAAAATATGTAAGGAATGTAGATTCATGATAAAATGCAGGTAAAGTTCTAATTTGTTGTTAATTCACTGATTCATTCTAAAGAAATTTTAATTAGATGATGGTTGACCCAATTCGGAACCTTGCCGAACTCCAGCCAAAGTATAGAATGTGCTATTTTAGGGATTTTTATTTGTAAGTATTCTTTCCTTAGAACAATTCACATAAAACTATATATTAATTATTTATGATACTACAAGGTTGAGTTTGCAGGCCTCAACTACGTATACTATTGTCAGAATATAGGGATTATTACTTGGAAAATCCCAAAAGTGTGAATTTCCTCAGACAAGTGAATTATTCACAGTTGCATGAGAAAATTAAGAGGAAGTTAGAAGAAATTTACATAAACCACTTATATTGACAGTGGTTCGAGTAAATTGTTTGAGTTTACTGTGTGGGGGTCCACAGGCTCAGAGGCCCTAAAGCCTGGTTTTATGTGAACTGTATAAGTGAGAAAAAAAAAGAATTAAAAATAAGAGAACTTAAAGGCCCGATATATGTTACTTCAGAAAAAAATTCGTGATTCTAAAAAATTTTGAAAAATATCCAGTTGATACCCATGCAAAAATAAGTCTAAAACTAAGTAAACCTGAGCGGTAACTAACAGGGTGCTCTTGAAAGAAAAATCTA
Source organism: Mimachlamys varia (assembly GCA_947623455.1). Classification (NCBI taxonomy): domain Eukaryota; kingdom Metazoa; phylum Mollusca; class Bivalvia; order Pectinida; family Pectinidae; genus Mimachlamys; species Mimachlamys varia. The sequence goes on from OX392540.1 coordinate 36,252,907, forward strand.
AAGAATTGAAAATAATTCAGATGGGGCCCACTTCAACAACAAGCCCACTTCAACAACAAGCCGAAGCTAGAAGACAGTTCAAAATGACTCGTGTTTACAAAGACCGAGTTTCAACTGCTGCTGTTCTGGTAACCGCGTAAGAATTCATCTTGAATATTGCTGATATCAGTTAATCTTAATTAAATTTATAAATATAATAAGTTATTTGACTTAATTTTCGCTTCAAGTTTCGCTGAAAGTTGCGTATATTGGGCCTTTAAAGAGGAAGAAAAACATTAATTGGCTTCATTGGATAATAGAATATACCTCTATCTGAAAAACGCTTTCATCTTCTATGAAATATAAACATTGAAATACATGTAATAATAATATAACACCCTTGTGTTGACTTTGAAAGGCATATCGGTATATACATATACATTCGTTGTACATGTATTATAAGGCCTATAGGTTAGTCCAGGAAGCTCAACAAATTGACAGGTAATCAAATTATCTCGGGTATCACACAAAACCACTATAAATAGGATATGCCATTATCATTTAGTCAATAGTCCAACTTTTTAAGTTTTAACTAACATAGTACAAGCATTTGTTTGTCAATTCGTTATTGACTCCTCACAAATTCAATTTTCCATACAAGTTCCTTCTGCCAATCGCTAGGCCTACATCATGATCATTCATGACAGTATTGTAATATTGACAGTGATGCTACATGAAATTTCAGAAATATTTGAGGACATTCCAATCAAATTTTGTAATAGACTAATAGGCCTAAAGGAACATTTTCAAAAACCATAATAAATATCAATTCTTCAGACAAGAAGAAAAAAGACACATTTTGATACAAATATTAAATTTCAGTAATTTCCAATTGAAGATATATGATGAAATGAAATCTTTTGATATAGGCAAACATTTTTAGTTCACCATATATGATGAAATGAAATCTTTTGATATAGGCAAACATTTTTAGTTCACCTGGTCCTAAGGACCAAGGTGAGCTAATATGCCATACCATGGCATCTGGCATCCTACACATGATGGGGCGGACTCCCCCAGGGGCCTAAGGGGCAGGGCCATTTTAACAACTTCTTCTGTATGCAATATATCATGATATTTCAGTGGTAGCATCCCTATGTGGCTAAGATTCAGATTTATACAAATGATGGGGCAGACCCCCAAGGGGCCTGAGGTGCAGGGCCAAATGGGGTCCATTTGGCAATATTCAAATCCATGACTTCTATCTGAATTAAAGCAATATATAACATTTATAAATATTTCAGTGGTAGCATCTCTATGAAGCTGGAATTCAATTTAATATAAAAGGTGGGGCTAACCAGCCCAGAGGCATGAGAGGTGGGGCAAAAAACTTTTAATTATATAAACCAATTAATTTCAAATGATTGTTATTTAAATCATCTGTTTAATCAGAAAGCTAAGTGTTCATAGATTACATTCCTGCATGACAACATACTGTTGTGGCTATTAACACATGAGTTATTGTCGCATTTGCTGAAATCAAGGTATGCGATACCGGTCGTTTGGGCCTCTTTGTCATATCAAATTTATATCTCCCATAAAAAAGGTTATCCGAATACTTTTTCTTGTAATCCAAAAGGAACGACCTCCTACAGTACCTATATATTAAATTTTATCACCATAAACATTAGTGTAGATTTACAATTGTACGGGGATCATTTCAATGATATATATATATATATATTTATCTATTTATTACAAGAAAATTAAATACACCTGATCTAGCATTGAACTAGAGATGAATGAAATATACCTGTGTTTCTGCCACATTGGTAATAATATTGTTTTATTCTCCTTAACAATATAGTGTAGAGATATAAACAAATGGGTGACATTATAATGCAGCAGCCTCATTAGTTCTTTATACATACATGTACTTGTGCTCCCAAGCATATACTCTCATTATGATTTAGTGTATACAAACATATTACAATGCACTCCTCTTTATATCATGTTGCATTTGTCAGACAAAAACATAATTTTAACAGGAATGTGACATTAGGAAATTAAAGGATGATATAAACAGAGCTCTGAAAGTATTCTGTTTATTGTTCAGCATAAATCAAAGTACTGAGTCCTGGAAGCACATTGAAATATTGCAAAATGAAAGTGGTTTTTGACTTTTTTTAAATCATGTAAAAAAATCAAAGGTAAAGGTCATTTAATTACACACTATCCCTTACCCAAGCATGTTTCTTGCCAAACTACATTATTCTAGGATCGCTAGACAATTTTTCAGAAAAAGTGTATTCAATGTTTTGACTTATATTACATCTATAGCCCGGATAAACATGTTTTTTTTTGGCAAAAATGAAAGCAACTGAACTGGAGTGGCCATGTAACATCTCAATGCATAAACATTGTTGATTATAAATGTCCTATCGGTTTATTAGGTTAAGGCCTAAGGGAAATTGGACCATTTGTTAGGTGTCTGAATAATGGGTCAAAATGTAATAGTTACAATTTCAAAAACCCTCTTCAAACACAGATACAGTTGTATGCTTGAATCAAAGACTCTTTATGGACTTCATATATGGAAAGGTTTTAAATGTTGCAAAAAGGTTGCAAATTTTTTTAATTGATTATATCCAGGAAAATTTGGGTATATTTTGTTCATTTTTAGTTGGAAATTATTGAAACTTGAAATCTGGATATTGGGTTAGATATTGGAGAAATTTCATCCCATGCCAAACCCCAGGATTTGGGGGGGAGGGGCAGAAAGGTCAAATAGGCTAAAAAGTTAGCAATCCTCTTCTTCAGATCCTGATATGCTGGAAGGAAATCGTATTCATTGATGTAAGGGTGTGAAGATAATTTATGAAAATTGGGAATTTGACACCCCTTAGACTTCAAGTTCCACCTTGGTGGGGATTGAAGTTTGCTATGGTTTATACATTGTAAGAACTTTGGGGTAAACTATTGAAACTTGAAAATTAAGGACCTTTATTAGAATAACATACAATTTGTCAAGGTTTTCAGTTAGAAGAAATACCTACTGGGGTCAAAAACTAAGGTTTAAGGTACAGGTCACTGTGTTGAAGATCAAGGTCAAATTTTAATGTTATAGCTTTAACTGACGAACATTTTGTAATGACACTGAAGCAGATTTAGTCAGAATCGAGAAAGGGGTAAACTGATTGAATGTCAAGGTCACTGGCTTAAAATGTCAAGGTCAAATTTTATACTTTTCACTGATGAACATTTTATTATGACATTATGAAGCAAAGTTGGTTGGAATTAAACATGGAATTAGCTGGCTAAAAGTCAAGGTAACTGGATCAAAGGTCAAGGGGAAATTTTTCAAGCTTTTAAAATGTTCATCAGTGAAAAGTTTTCACGATGAACATTTTGAACATTTTCCTAAACTACTGGACGGATTTTTACGAAGCTTCACATGAGCATTGGTTGGGGGGCAGAAGGTGTGCAACGCGCATGTCTCGTAACAAAATTCCAAAATGGCCGCCACCATTTCCTGGCCTCTTATTGGTCGAAATTTAGGAATTGTTCGATTTCGGTGAAAATTGGTACGTTAGGGTATTTGGGGAAGCAGAACACAATAGTAACACTCACGAAACCGTGTGTTGCCATGGTAACGAAATGGAGGCTTCTGATTGGTCGGAATTTAGATATTGTTCAATTTCAGCGAAAATTGGTGAATATGGGTAATGAGGGAAGCCGAACACAATAGTACCACTCACGAAACCGTGCATTGCCATGGTAACGAAATGGAAGATTCTGATTGGTCACAATTTACATATTGTTTGATTTCGGCAAAAATTGATACATAGGAGTTTTGAGGGACACTGTTTCATCTCATGCGCAGGAAATTAACACTGTGTACAATCAGAAGTGTCGGTGTTTTGTCAGATATTATTTATATATGTGTCTGCATTTCACTTGCATTTTTAGTTGTGCTAACTTGCAGCAAATTTATTTCCTTCTAGTTTTATTTTGGTTCATTCTTCAATAATTGGTAAAAATTTTCAATTTTGATAAATCTGCACATGCTCAACTTAATTGTGAACATTGCTTTTTGTGTACTTCATATTGATTTATGACTCAAAATTTTCCATTTCATCTTCGGAAACCTTTTTGAATTCTTGGGATCTGGTGCATGATGACACATTGAAGGCAATGTTGGTCGCTATCTTGAAATTATTATCATTATGCTACCATCCACATCTCACTTTTTTCTCTCAATTTTTGTGTGGGAAAGGTGACTAATGTGTGTTCCCATCAGTCTTTCCTCTTCTGCTACCTTTTACATCTCCAGAAAGTTTTTGTTTCATAATCTTTAAATGGCATCATTTGTTGTCAAGTCTTTCTTTAAGACATTGAAGCAATTCAACATTGAGCTGGCCATACTATATAATTGTTTGATTGCCATGACATTTGCAGCAGCTGACAGCATTCACAAAGTTTTGTGTTAATGTGAAAATGAAGGTAAAAAGACCATAATGCTACTTTTCCGAAAAGTCAGAATGACCTATAGCCATCATGCACTGCCCATCGTCGACCGCCATGCTTAAACTTTTCATTCAAACAACTTCTTCTCAATAACTGAAAGACCCAGGGTGCTGATATTACGCAAGTAGCATGCTGGGATGAAGGGCTACCAAGTTGTTTTAAATGAATGACCTTGCTACATGTTCAAGGTCTTCTGGGTCAAATTAGTTAAAATCTTCAAAAAACTTCTTCTAAATAACCAAAAGGCTCAGGGAACTGATATATGGCCTCTAGCATGCTAGGATGAAGGGGTACCAAGGTTGTTCAGATAAATAACCTTGACCCACATTCAAGGTCACAGGGGTTAAATGTGTTTAAAATCTTCCAAGAAAATTCATCTTGATAACCTGACTTTGTGCATATATAGAGGCAATGTTTATCTGATAAAATAAATTGGAAAATGAACCTAGTGTACAGGTAAAACATTTGGTAGTTTGGCATCAAGTCCAGCTGCAGCAGAAATTGAAATATTATAGTTTGTGTTTAATTATACTTGACAGCTCAACTCTAGATAAAGTTTATATCATATTATTCAATTCTTAAACTGTGAATATGGTTCAGATATTAACAAAAGCTATTATGTTTCATATCAAATGGTATTAAGAATTTTTCTACATGTGGGTAGTGACATGTGAAACTCTACAAGTAGTTTTATTTGTAATGTACAAAAAGTCATGCAAGGTACTTTTCTATCTGATCTTTAATAAGATCAAGATCGCTCAAAATACCTTTTTTATTTTTAGCCCACTATCAGCAGATGGGCTACTCAAATCGCTCCACGTCTCAAAACAAATTGTTATCGCTATTTCATAAGAAGTACTTGATTGATCTTCCTCAAATTTCCTATGAAGGTTCCCCTTGGTGCCAAGTTGTGCCCCTTTAAAATTGGGATACATTGAACAAAAACCAAATGGCTGAAAAGTGGCCATCTTGGATTTTGCATTTGAAATTTTGTTATATCTATTTCTTGAAGTGCTTTATGGACCTTTATCAAATTTCATATGTATTTTCTCCTTGGTGCCTAGATGTGTCTTTTTGATTTTGGCACTGATCAGAAAAACAAAATAGCTGAAAGGTGGCCATCTTGGATTTTGACACTGAAAGATTAATGCTATTGTTATTTCTTGAGAATTGTACTAATGATGGATCTTCTTTAAATTCCATATGTAGGTTCCTCTTCATCCTTATATTAGTTGTGTTACTAAAAGTATATTGTATTCGGGACTGATCAGGAAAAAAATGCTTATATTTTTCAAATAAAACCTTTTCTTGAAAGGAACTCTCAAATTTTAGATACAGTAGCTAAAATTAAATACACAAAAGAGAAAAGAAGGGAAATGATCCAACTTTTTAAGATCAAATAAAGATTGTCTATGGTGGGCACCAAGATCCCTTTAAGATCTCTTGTTTGTAAAAAAAAATTTCTGGAGCAATTAGGACTGACATACGAGTAACGCATGCTACTATGTGCACTTCTACTTCGTATTGAATGACAGGTTATACATATATGAAAAAAGTACAAAACAACAGCATGTTTAGAATTTGTATTCAATTTATTGCATTTTCCTGAATGCATATATTGGTTTGAAATATCAATTTAAACAATGCTTTATATATATGCAATATAAAATATAGTATGACTACCATACATACTTGCATATAAGCATAATCCTTGTCTATCAGTGTTTTGAAACACATATAGCTAGTTCTTTAAACAAAATCCTAATACCTTCGTCAAAATTACATATACACGGATCATGATAACCCTAAAGATCAATTATCTGTGCAATCTGTGCACTGTTGTATCATATACATATCATTTTCAGCTAATTTGGCATCAAGTTTTTGATACAGACACAGTTTATAATCTTCTAAGCATTGATGTGTATTGTAAAAATACACATTTGTCAATATTTATAGAATATTGATTGTGCAACACTTGAACATTACAGGTGAAAAAATCTATAAAGATATTTCAATAAAATATTTCAAAGTACAAATGGTTTTTGAAAATCTCAAAGAACCGACTTTAAGTAGGTGGGTAACTCAAATGGGCAGTACATGCATATCAAATGACATGTACATATATATTCTTTACATACATGCATATATGGAGGACTTCTTAGCATAATAGTATATATGTCACATAATCATTTAATTATCCTAGCTATATATCTACCATACAAAATGGAGCTGGACCCTAATTACCAAAAGGTGTGATCTAAAAGCTATATCCTCAATTAAAAAACGCAATCAAAATATGAATTTAAGGATATAATTTTGAGATAAACTGTGTTAATAGTATAAAAAGTCTGTTATTAAGTAATCATATAATATACAGTTTGTAGATTTATTAACCTTATAGTATCAAAACTCTGATAAATTTGACAGAAAGGATACTTCATTGATGTGATTTAGCAATGGCCGTATTTTGTGCATATATTCCATTTGGATTTTTCTTTGCAATATAAGTCCTGGTCAGAGTTGTTGTGATTTCACATGTTTAAATGATGTCCATGACCCAGACATTAGACTCCAAAACTCTTGAAAATTCACTCCGAAAGTCAAGAAAGTTGGTATATATGCGAGATATTTCCAGAAGACCAGAGCAAGTATGTGCAACTGGACGGCGGGCTAACCCAACCACATTAACGAAGGAAATCGTAATTTTCCTGGAAATGAGAAGATCAGCGCCTGTACAGAAGCGTAGAAATTTCCTAAGATCGTCGTCCCCTAGTTCTCTTAGGAATTTTTTTAGATGATTTGAGACAGCTGTTTCCTCTGGTGACATGAAGTCCGGAAAGCAAAGCATCTTGATCACACCTTTAGGTGTAGGGTTCAGCTCCTTGTATATTGAGTCTAGCTTGTCTTCAGCTAAATGAAGCTCCTTTAGAATAGTGTGCCAACAGTCCACAACAAACATTGGAGCTTGAATGATGTCTTTGTGCGCTACTTCCTTAATTAGCTTCTCAATGTTTGTCTCCTTCGGAATTTGACGCACATCGTGGCTATCCAGAACTTCAATCAGGTCGTCCATATCTACACCTGAGAAGTTAGACATGGCTGTTTTGAGACATATCTTCTCCTGTTCTGGAATGACCTTATAGAAAGATTCAACAAGGTCAACATTGTAATGACCAAAGATGCACTGTTGCATAAAGGGTAAAGAGAGTTGTAAGGGGAAGTAACCCTGGTTTTCCCATCCAAATAGAATTATCTTTGCTATGCTTGCCCATTCGCTTTCTCCAAAGTCGTGACGTATGAAAGGCACCTTTTCATTTGTCCCGACTGTGCACTGCACGTAAAATTCTTTCCAAAATTCAGAGAGGGAGTCCCGTGTTACACCTCCGCTATCTTCAGCGATTTCGGCCACTCCATTGGGCATGATCATTTCAAATGAAATGATGTTGTGTTTTGGATTTATGGACTTGAAAGCTGTAATCATGTCTTTAAGAACATGTCCTCTGTAAACCTTAACTTTTATTTCCATGTTATCCTCTTGTTTCCCTTGCTCTGGATCATTTAATATAGCAGTTTCCTCATATCCTAGATCAGGTAAGATATCATCCAATGTAGCTAATTCCACACCAACGTTTGGAAGCATTGCTCCTTGTTCTGTGAAATCCACATGATCAAAAAAGTCTACAGGATCAGGGAGGTCAGAATCGTCAGAGTCATTGTTTCTTATTCCGCTTGTTTCCATGGCTGTCTCGACAATGTCTGGTGTTTCCTTTGTCATGGTGATAGATCTCTGAGCGTCATCTTCAGATGTTGTGTCTAGATCTGCAAGAGTCGTATTCTTGTCCCATGTTGCTAAATAGAACCTCAGCAGGGGTAACTTTGTTTTGTCATACATTTCTTGTATATTCAAATCATTTCTTAATGTTCTTTCTGAGTAATCAAGTAGCTCAAAGTTAAACTGAGTTAAAGATCCTTTGGGACTAACACCATCAGGAAAGAAAAGTTCTTTACACACTTGAAGTATGTCACTTTTCTTTGCGTTTTTTTTCATGGAAAGCTTCCGGGTACCACCTCCTGTTCTAGTCCTTACTTGTTTGATGCGTTTGTGCTGTTTATGCATCCAGCCCAACTCAATTGTTCGGGTACCTTTCAGTGCATTTGTGTTCCCAAACTGCCGCTTCATGATTTCGTCTGTGTCATCTTCTTCATCAGAAGATGATGATGGAGCGATGTCCTTTATTTTAACCCCCTTCTTACGTTTTGAATTAGTCTTCAATTTTTTCTGAAGTACCTCTAAAAGTTTGTTCTTTCTTTTGTTAGGTTGGTAGTCCTTGTTCAGATGTTGTCGCAGACGCAATCTAACACCATGCGTTGGGATATATTTGCCGAGTTCCTCATCTGACATCAAATGGACAAGATCAGCTGTAATCTGGAAAAGAAATCAATTTTAAAATGTTGTCATTTAACTAATATCACCCTGTTCACAGAATATTTCCATGAATGTTGTTTATATTAAAGTGTTCTATCAAATACTTCTTTTCATATTTAGTGTTAGTAAGCATTCATGGGTGAGGGGGATTAAAATTTGTGTAAGTGGGACTGACCTCTCTGGGGTCTTGAGTGATATGGGAAAGAAAGCGAATGTTTAAAAATCATTTTTCTTTTGAAGAATTGACAGAATATTATTCAAATACTTTAAAAAAATAATACAAAAGGGTAAAAAGAGAATAAATTTTGTATCAATGATGGGTAGAACTAAATGTGTGCCTTTTTGCTTAAAAAGGTTTATTTTCAGTTTTCCCTTTCTAACATTTGTTCACTATTTATCTATAGGTTCTATATTTATTGTTTTGGTGAGGAAAATAATCAAATAATTTCATTTTTTCTTCAAGGGCTTTGTTTGATTTGTGTAATATTTCAGTAACCCAGGCCATCTGTTCCCTCTTTGGGAGGAGAAAACTTAACTATTGGAGTCAAATACATTTATTTGTAAAAATCTTGAAAACAAATTCTGAATGGCCTGAAGGTCAGGGTTATGGCATTTGACTATGGCATGCTAGAATGAAAGGCTTTAAAGACAAATTGTTCATTTTTATATTCGTATGCTCTTGTTTGCCAAGGGGTAATATGTCACTCCTTTGAATGAAGTACTCAAAGTTTGCATGTAAATGTGATATTAATTTGCAGATAAGCAATTTATAGGCCCATTGGGCCTCTTGTTTGAAAAAACTACAGGCCATTCAATAGTATACATGACCTTAGGTACATCCAAAAGAAGGTTTTGAAACATTTGATCTCTGTAACATTGAAAACACAGCAAGGCCATTCATTTGAACAAACTTAGTAGCCCAAAAAATGAATTTAACCTTGAACCCTTTTTCAGAGGGGTCAATTTTCATTAAAACTTCAAACATTTTCTCAATAACCAAGTGGTTCTTGGTACTGATATTACACATGTAGCATTCTCAGAGAAGATGTATACCTTAATTGTTTGTCCTAATGAATGACTTTTGACTTATTTTCATAGTCAGTGGGTCAAATCTATTAAATATTTCCTGACGAACTCTGTTTGGGACCTTCCAACACTAACGTCCAGAGATCTCCTGCTACAGTTTTTAACTGATTTCTTTTAATTCTGCTAGGCTTGACCACCATGACATAAAGTTGTGTTTTCCTGAATGACAGTTTGATTTGACAATATTCACTAAAGTAATGGTCCTTTGGAACTTTGTATTTGATGCATTTTGGGGCATTATGTAGTGCTCTTGTTTATTTTGTGTGTAATATTTTGTATAAGTTTCCAAATATAAATGATGTTAATCAAACAAAATTTCATAGATTACATAGAGGGAAAATGGTGTTGCGGAAAACATGATATTTAGAGGAATATGATATTAACAAGAGTGATATTAAGTGGAATACACTGTTATTTGAGAAAAATAAAAAAAAGTCTGCACTTCAAAGTTTTTTCTGGTTTTAGGTCATTTGACCCAAAGGGTCGTTATAACCTATAGCCATCTTGCTTTGTCGGTTGTCGTTCGGCCTTCTGCAGTATGTCATGCGTACACTTTTTCTTAAAACATCTTCTCTGTAACTGAAAGCTAGCCCAGGTCATGTAGCATGTATTGATGAAGGGCTACCAAATTCAAATGAATGACATGCAAGGGTCAAATGTCTTAAAATCTTTTAAACAACTTCTTCTTAATTAACGAAAGGCCCAGGATACTGATATTTGGCCTGTAGTATGCTGGGGTGAAGGGCTACCAATTTAGTTTGAAGATATGACCTTAATCTATGTTCAAGGTCACAGGGGTTAAATGTATTAAAAACCTTTCAAACAACTTCTCAATAACCGAGTGTATTGATATTTGATAAAACTGTTATCTGTAGGATAACTTCCCGCAGATGCTGGTTACAAGCTTATATATTTTTTGACTGACCTTGTCCTTATCCTCAACTTACACTGGAATGAGAATTTTTTTGAGAAATTACCATGTTTGGTAGGGTTTTGCCCATGGAAGAAAGCCATGTAAGAAAACTCTATCTACCATAGCATATCATGCAACATGACGTCACAATGGCTCAACAATGATGTGATGTGATGAATATGTTAAGTTCTGATGCTGACAAGAGAAAACAATGTGATGAAATTAAAACCTTTCACAAAATTTAAACCATAAACATTAGAAATATAAGAATATGGGGATATGCTAAATCTCCTTGTCTGATCTGCTTCTCGTCCCAAAAATCTCAAGGAAAAGTTGAATTTTTCAAAATTGTACCCATTTCATGGTTTTTGACCTTATTCAGATAGTTAATATGAAAGAAAAATACTCTTTCATGATGCTTTGAAATTCTCTAAAAAAAAACATTTTTCATTACCAAAGTGGTAAGATAGGGAAATTCCACCTTCAGGATTTTAGAATTCCGCAAAACCCGTGGTGGAATTTCGTTATCTTACATCCCTGGTCATAAAAGAGTCTTATAATCTTAAATGTCACATTTAGGGTCAAAATATGAAATCTTAAACGAAGATGCAGAACTATATTCTACACCCATCATGCAGGTAAAGTTTCATGAGATCTCTAAAAATTTACTTTACATAAAGGGCCATAACTCTCTCAAATGGTGTCAAAATCTGAAATAAAATGTTGATGCAAACTACTGATCATTCCTGTGAAGTTTCATCAAAATCTGCTTTTTAATTAATTATATAAGAAGGAGATATCTAGACAAGTTTTTCACATAAAGGGATGTAACTCCCTTAAAAAAGATCAAAATCTGAAATTGGTGTACATATAACATATTGATAATTCTAGTGAAGTTTCATCAAAGTTTACTTGTTTTAGTTAAGGAGATCTCTAGACATATTTTTCACAGGAAGGGATATAGAAACTAACTCCTTTAAAAGGGGTCGTGATCTGAAATTAAAATGCTGATACACAACTACATAACATATTTATCATTCATGTGAAGTTTCATCAAAATTTGTCAGTAAGTAAAGGAGATTTCAAAACAAATTTTTCACATAAAGTGGCATAACTGCTTCAAAATGGGTCAAAATCAGCAAACAAAATGTTGATGCACAACTACATAACATAATGTTCATTCAAGTGAATTAAGTTTCTTCAATTCTGCTTGTTAGTTAAGTCGAAGATCTTTGGAAAAAAATTCCGATAAAAGGCCATCCCTTAAAAGGCCTATCAAGATAGGATAAAGGGCTACTAAGTATGACCTTGAACCACTTTTAAGGTCATAGGGTGATCCGGGGGGGGGGGGGTGTTCACAAAGGTGGTCGGGTTATCTCTGGGTACTCCAGTTACCTCCCACAATAAGACCCCAGGCATGCTAACATGCTAACATCCAGTCAACAAAAATGATTAATATAAATTGAATAACATGTTTCATAATTGTTGTAAAATAGATAAATTTTATATTTATAGGTCACACATGCCAAATATAAAAGTATTGATATTAGGACTGAAGCATGGTTGGACAAAGGGCTAACAAATTTGTGCAAATGAGTGACCTTGACCTACTTTCAAGGTCATAGGGGTCAAAAATCTGAAAATCTTCAAGAAACTCCTTCTCAATAACCAAAAGGCATTGAAGTACTGATATTTGACCCGTAGCATACCAATATGGAGGGCTTCCAAGTTTGTTCAAATAATAATTATAACCTGATGAAATCTCTAGGTCACAGGGGTCAAATGTGATAAAATTCTTTCAAACCGTCTTCTCAGTAACTAAAGGGCCAAGGTAGCTGATGTTTTGCTGGCAGCATAGTGGGGCGAAGGGATTCCAAAAAGCCACAGGGGTAAAATATGTTAATATATTGAAAACAACTTCTTAACTACAAGCAAACATTATATCGCTGACGTTTAGGTCCATGGACCTCTTGTAAAAACATCTTTTAAAAACTGATTTATTTCATAATTGTTCGTCCTAAATGTTTGAATTAATTTTAAAATTATTAAATATTTATGAAAAACATTTATTTAATGAATTGAAAATATATCATGACTTATTATGTTTTTAAAAATTATACAAATAATGGACCATATTTTATGTGTTGTACCATATCCTGCAAAAAAGTGAATATGAGGCCCATGGCCTTAACGGTCACCTTAATTTTGATGTACACCATAGTACCAATAAATTTTGTTGTTGTGTCATTACACTGAAATTATCACTAACCTAAACAAAGTTTGAGCAGGAACACTGATAGGTAAGAGCAAGGGCCGTGTTTATAAGTCTATATATCTCCAAAAATCATCAATCATTGAGCTTTGAACCCAACAATCAATCTACAAGTAAGTGACTTTGATCTGTTATAAACGGCTTCTTTGACCTTTAAATCAGTAATCTTGACCTCTTTAACCTTGACTTTTGGTCAGTTGACTCCTTGTTAGCTCACCGGGTCAGAAGGACCGAGGTGAGCTTATTCCATACCGTGGCGTCCGTCGTCCGTCAACAATTGTTTAAACGACTTTTTCTCCATAACCACTAATAGGAAATCAACCTGATTTAGCAGGAAGCATCCTGAGGTGCTCAGGATTCAAAATTGTACTCATTGTGGGACTGACTCCCTAAGGGGGCTGAGGGGTTGAGCCAAAAAGGGTTATTTAGCTATATTGGTTTAAGCGACTTCTTCTCCATAAACACTGATAGGAAATCAACCTTATTTGGCAAGAAGCATCCCTAAGTGCCCAGGAATCAAAATTGTACTAATGGTGGGACTGACCCCTTAGGGAGCTGAGGGGCGGGTCTAAAAAGGGTTATTAAGCTATATTGGTTTAAGCGACTTCTTCTCCATAAACACTGATAGGAAATCAACCTTATTTGGCAAGAAGCATCCCTAAGTGCCCAGGAATCAAAATTGTACTAATGGTGGGACTGACCCCCTAGGGGGCTGAGGGGTGGGTCTAAAAAGGGTTATTTAGCTATATTGGTTTAAGCGACTTCTTCTCCATAAACACTAATAGGAAATCAACCTTATTTGGCAAGAAGCATCCCTAGGTGCCCAGGACACAAAATTGTACTCATGGTGGGACTGACCCCCCAGGGGGCTGAGAGGTGGGGTCATAAAGAATTATTTAGCTATATTGGTTTAAGCGACTTCTTCTCCACAACCACTGATAGGAAATCAACCTTATTTGGCAGGAAGCATCCCTAGGTGCTCAGGAATCAAAATTGTACTAAGGGTGGGACTGACCCCCTAGGGGGCTGAGGGGCGGGGCTAAAAAGGGTTATTAAGCTATATTGGTTTAAGCGACTTCTTCTCCATAACCACTGATTGGATATCAGCCTTATTTGGTAGGGAGCATCCTTAGGTGCTCAGGATTCAAAATTGTACTCATGGTGGGACTGACCCCCCAGGGGGCTGAGAGCGGGCCAAAAAGGGTTATTTAGCTATATTGATATTAGCGGCTTCTTCTCCATAACCACTGATTGGAAATCAACCTTATTTGGCAAGAAGCATCCCTAGGTGCTCAGGACTCATGGTGTGACTGACACCCCCCCCCCCCCCCCAGGGGGCTGAGTGTAGGGGCCATAAAGAATTATTTAGCTATATTGGTTTAAGAGACTTTCTTCTCCATAACCACTGATAGGAAATCAGCCTTATTTGGTAGGAAGCATCCTTAGTTGCTCAGGATTCAAAATTGTACTAATGGTGGGACTTGGGGACTGAGGGGCAGGGCAAGAAAAAAATATTTTACCATGATTACCTAGATACCAATGTATCCAGGTGGGCGATACAGGCCCTCTGGGCTTCTTGTTTTAATTGTTATGCTTCCAACTAAGTTTCAAATTATTTCCAACTGAAAACTAGAACTATGAGTCAATGGCTAACTTATGACCCCACCCCCACCTTTACAATAAAAACTGTTATAAGGCAATGTTGATGACAAACAAATTTTCATCTGCAGTCACATGTACACATCGTCTCTAACATCCCTTCATAGTGGAATTGGTTCATATGTTTAGGAACATTTTTCCAGTATTTTTTTCATCAAAACCTGATTATAGGGACCTGGTTACCATGGCAACCAAAACTCTGTAAGAAGTAATCTGCATGGATATTTACACATTGTCCACAACATTCATGTGAATCTTCATTGAATTTGGTTCACTGGTTAGGAGGAGCTGTCTAGTCAAACATTTCCAACAAAAACCTGTGTTTATGAACGGGTTACCATGACAACCTAATTTTTTGTTAGAAAAAAAGAAATCTACATGCATATCTACACATTGTCCCTTAAGTCCCTGTGTAGTTCCATTGAAATTGGTTCATAAGTTAACAGAGTTTTGCTGACAAACTAAGGATACAAGGATATAGTTATTTTGACCTGGTTATCATGGCAATCAAAATTTCTGCAGAAAAATACCCTACAAGCACATCAACACATGGTCCCTAACATTCCTGTTTAGTTTCACTTGAATCGGTTTATTAGTCGTTTTCTGACAAAATTTTCCCATAAAAAAAAACAAAGTAAAGTGACCTGGTTACCATGGCAACCAAATTATTTTAACGTGATATAGATTACGCACATCTACATTGTATAAAGATTATTGCCACCAAGGTTCGTTGAAATCCCCTGGGTAGTTTAAAAGGAGTAGCCGGTACATCATTGTGTTTACAGACGGATGGACAGAAGGACGGACGGACAACCTGATTCCAGGTTACCCTCTAACTTCGTCGCGGGGGTATTATGTACAAAATATACCCAAAAGTTTCATTTTCCAATATAAATTATAGTTAACTTTACCCCCTCCCAGGGGTACAACTAAGGATGAGAAAGTCCATCGACTGACGACGAACAACGGACGCTAGGCGCTTTATATGTATCTTTCCATATCCATGTTTAAGCACAATAGACATGTCATTGTGGTTAGATTTCCATCAATGTTTAAAACTACAATTGTCGTAAAAAGGATCAATTGTATATTAAAAACCAAATGTATACAAAATATAACATGCTTACCTGTTCTTTCTCCATCTTGTCAGCTGCTGTTTCGGACAGTTCTCGCACAAAAAGTAAAAAGTCACCCATAGTTCGTTTTACCAGTTCGGAAAATAAAATAAGATAAAATGAAAACATATTCATTTGATGTCAAGTCGTAATAACGACTTAACGTATCTCGTAATAACGACTTAGCGTATCTCGTAATAACGACTTAGCGTATCTCGTAATAACGACATAACCTATCTCGTAATAACGACTTAGCGTATCTCGTAATAACGACTTAGCGTATCTCGTAATAACGACATAACCTATCTCGTAATAACGACTTAGCGTATCTCGTAATAACGACTTAACGTATCTCGTAATAACGACTTAACGTATCTCGTAATAACGACATAACGTATCTTGTAATAACGACTTAACGTATCTCGTAATAACGACTTAACGTATCTCGTAATAACGACTTAACGTATCTCGTAATAACGACATAACGTATCTCGTAATAACGACTTAACGTATCTCGTAATAACGACTTAGCGTATCTCGTAATAACGACTTAACGTATCTCGTAATAACGACTTAACGTATCTCGTAATAACGACTTAGCGTAACTCGTAATAACGAGATAATTTATCTCGTAATAACGACTTAGCGTATCTCGTTTTAACGACTTAGCGTATCTCGTAATAACGACTTAACGTATCTCGTAATAACGACTTAACGTATCTCGTAATAACGACTTAGCGTAACTCGTAATAACGAGATAATTTATCTCGTAATAACGACTTAGCGTATCTCGTTATAACGACTTAGCGTATCTCGTAATTACGACTTAACGTATCTCGTAATAACGACTTAACGTATCTCGTAATAACGACTTATTCTTTCTCTTATTAACGACTTAAGTAAAGCGTATCTCGTAATAACGACTTAGCGGAACTCGTAATAACGAGATAAAAAAATTTTTTTTCATGTGGTACTAATCGGCTTTCGTATACTTATACTCGTGAAATGATTTTTTTTTAGGTTTATAGAACGTTTGCATATTGAAATATATAATGTCTATATTATCTTTCAGACATTTTCAAACGTGAGATTTTTTTGTTTCTTTCGATAAATAAAAATCCTCCAAGAAATATGAAAAAATGTTCACGAAAAGTGAAAATGAGCACTTGACAATACTTTGTATTGAACAAGTTAATTTATTGGAATGTAGTAGACAGAAATGTCAAATCCGTGATGAAAACCTTTTGCATAAAATATATTGTTGTTATCCTTTAAAGTGAATCTCGTCCAAATTATCTCCGTATTATCACGATAAGCCGAACCTTTCCCACGGCAGACAAGAACTGCAAATTAAGTTAACAGTAATATTCTGATATTCTAATGTGTACTTGTCCACACCTCATTACAGTGTTAAAGTGGCGTTCAGCCATATGTTTACAGCGAGCGCTACGAGTTCAAAGGTCAAGGATTACAATCTCAGCATAGTCTTGTTTCACTACCATAGAAATCTAATAATAATTTGGTTTGGTAAACTCTATTCACTTGCTATCCCGATGAAATTATTTGGGCGCGCGTGTTTTCGTTCCTGACGAACTAATACAATGTTTACAATTAACGGTGTGTCGTTAACGCTGTGTACAAAAAAACATACGCTTGTACTGAACACGTTGAAAAGTCAATTACATATCAATAATAATTGCCAGTATTGCCAATGATAATTGCCAATATCTTAGCGCAGACAGCTTTAAAACCACTTGATCTGACAAAATACTAGCATTTTAGAAAATATCAATTCAAAATATGTAGGTCCTTATTTCATACTAAGTCCACTTGATGATCATGCGAAATATGATAATCTGCCAAACAGTCGTTTGTGGTAATTTTATTTCATGTCAAATACTTTAATAAAATGTTTGAGATTGGTAACAGAAAGTTTCACAAGTTATTATTTCAGAGAACATACATTAGCCGTTAAATCATATATACTATTATATATATTACCGATTGTTGTAACAGGGGCTTGGAAATTTGTTACACTTACAGCGTAGTTTTGGACCTACACTACGGGTTCGAGAGTAATTTGATATGTTAGGGGAGTTAAGATTAGGGTGGCATATTTATCGAAAATTGACGTAAACCTCTAAAACTGTTAGTTTATTTTAGGTAAAAAAACTAGCTGTAACAAATTCTAAGGCATCTGTACTCTTGTCCATACATAACTTTTCCATGTTCTTTCATTTAAAATTTGCAGTTTTCGGTCGAACGATTATTTATATTCTAAACTAAAACTCGCAAACACACTAATTAAGTTGATAACTTGTGACCAATCACATATTTATAATTTTGTCAATAAGCTACGCCTCATTCCACTGTTATAAACACGTTTTAAATATCCGAAATCAGATTTCCGACAAGTTTATTTCACTTGCTTCATCTGTGAAGTAGTTATATTTAACTGCTACGCGATGTTCTGTAACACTTTCTCTTTATTCATTTGATAACCTTTGATAGAGAATTTAATACCCCATCTGAGATGTTAGAGTTATAAGCCAGTTCTTGGAAAAGATATCTTGTTAAGTGTTCCGTAGGATAGCCATGTCTTTACGAAATATCGGGGTTATCCTACTTTTCTTGCATACTTAATAAGTAACTAAGTACGCAATGTCTGTCTAAATATACAGAACAATGGTTATGCTTTTAGCATCTTCGACTACGACAACCTCGACTTCTTCCACTACTTCAACACCAAAAGTCTGCGACGAAGGCTGGATCACATCTCCAGACAAGTGTTACTACGTGTCCACAACTAATGAGAAAACCGAGTGGAGTACAGCTATCGTGAGTGTTTCTACTGTTCCTGATATTATTATTAACTTTAAGACTAGAACAAAATGGACCTTGTATCCATTTAAATGGATACAATGTCTGGTATTCCAAAAGAAGCAGCGTTTTCAACTTAATCAATAACAGCCATAATTGGAATTGTATCGAAGCAATAAGACGTGTAATTAGTGACGGACTTGTATGTCTGTTTGTAGACTAGGGGATATGGATTTGGTCTATTGCAGTAGTTTTCGTGGTTTCATTAACCCACATATCTCGCTTCTTCTAAGTTTGATGCCTTTTTCTATGTTGTATCATTTTTCTAGGTGCGCTGTATTGCCAAGAAAGCGAAACTTGTTGAAATCCAAACAGACGAGGAAGCTTTGTTCATAATGGAGAACCTACCAAGTCGTGTCGGTAAGAAACAAGGATATTATAGTGATTAATATTTCATACAGTTAACTTTCAAAAATTAGAAAAACAACAACGAAGAATAAGGTACGAGATAAATTAAAGATTTTTTTTCTAGCTTGGGATAAACATGTGTTTTACAATGTAAATCTGGTTTGCTCTTTCCTATAAATATAAACGTCATTTATGACAAAATGTATGAAACAAATCATGTCAACAAATCGTTGTGGTCAGAACGATAACCCGTACGTTTTATTATCACCTAAGGTTTCCGAACCCTTTGAGTATCCACGACAATGACCTGTTCATTTAATTAAAGCACAATGAAGGATTTGTCCAAATCCAATGTTGATTATCATATATAATGCAAATAGTCAACGACGAATAATTATCTTTTAACTAACTGGATATTGCTAGTAAAATGTAATAAAGTTACTTTTAAATAACCATGTTGTTATTTGAAAACGTTAGCAACTACATTGGTTTGTATTAATACTGTCCTTATACTTCTAGAACATTTTGTGAAATAAAATAAGAATGTGCCTCTTTTGGGTTCTGATAATAAATAGAAATAGGAGAATACCGGATAGACAACAAAACTACAATAAAAATAAAAATCAATTATACTACAAGTAGGAGCAAAGTATGAGTGAGGAAAATTTTACACGGAGACCCTTGCAAAAGAACAAAATGATAAGACCAGGCGTTCCGGAAGAGTCAGCGTCTCCTGCTTCATCGACGACATCCGTCAAGTACACCATTGTCGCATCTAAGTAAACGTCAAATGTTCAATCACAACATGAAATCACACTAATGAGCAGATTCATAAAACATTCACCTCCATATCACGCAAGGATATAAAATATTTCTCAATGAGACCAAAATGGGGACCACAAAACTTGCTCACTTCATCACCCTACGTCTCTTGAATCTCTAGGTTTGTTTGTCAGCAGTCGAAATCTATCATAGAAACCTCAACCTTTAAAATAAGCCCTAAAATAGCGAATTATCTGCGACAGAGATTGAGGAAGAAAAGATGTTATTATGAAGAAAGGACATTTCACGATCGGAAAATTGAAATTGTCACATTCATCATATAGAAAAGTAGTTAATTGTCCATGTTGGTCACAGTTTAAAAAAAAGCTCTACGTAAACAGCTGATGTAGAAGAGTTAATCGCCTAAATTGAATGCGTCACGTAGTTATGCTGTCGCTTGTTCAGTACATCTACCTCCAGTATTAATAGACTTGCAAAAGTCCGATGATTTAGAAGAATGTAATTGAAAGAATGGGCTTCAAATTATAGTCGAGGATGCAACCTAAATAAAACTGAACGTGATTCAAACTTTTAATGTCCTCCATTTCATTTATCGCTGCGGCTAGCCTGGATACCAGAACAAAAAGAGTACAGATTTCCGCCTGTAGATGCACACGTCCGGTATGTACATACATGCCGGATTATTTTTATTCAGTGTACATAATTGTACGTCTAAATGTCACCTAACAATTGCAGGTTATTCTGATATACTCTATACGGGACGCAAGAGGAATGACAGAGATGACTGGGTTTTCCTCAGCAATGAAAATCTTGTAGACGCGTCACCGAGAACATGGGCTGATGAAGAACCTGACGGGGGTACCCAGAAATGCGGATGTACCAGTCAGTCTGATAATTTCCTGATGCTGGATTGCTTCTGTACCGGATATAATCTCTTCTATATCTGCGAGATTGAACGTTAGTCATCTGCTGTAGTTCAAATACCAGCGTCCGTCTTTAGGGTCATTATGTTGGTCATACGAAAAACAATTATGTTAAAGAAATAATTTTTTTAAATTGTTAGTTTTCCATTTTTGTGTTTTGTTTTTAATTTGTTCTTGGTTTAAAATTATGTTATTGATTCAGAATAAATGAGGCTACTTATATTGAAAGAAGTTGCATAAAAGAGTGGGAATTTCCCTCTTCTCCTTTACTAAAGAAAACATGTCTTAGTAAGTAAGACGTTTACTGATATATGCCTTTACAAAGCACGTTGCGAGTGAAGGATTACTCATGAAGACAAAAAAATTCCGAAAATACCAATGCGTCAACAAAACCATAATCCGAACTCAAAATCGATTAACCTAGGAGCAAACTAGTAACAAAGGAAAGATTTACATGAAGACTCTCGTAAAAGCATAAGAGAATAAGACCAGGTGTTCCGGAAGAGTATATAATTACAAGGAATGTTCTACTACGTTATAATTATACATTATGAATCAATACAATAAACTTATAAGCAATTAATGTCAGAGTCTTATCATTTATCAATTTGGTATTCAGAATAAGTCGTTTGACAGATTTTATAGATTCTGACAGTCACTTTTCATGTTTGGATTTCGATATACATGTGCGATCTCGGGATACATACTAATGTGTGAATGAATAAAAAAAAATAGAAAGTACACAAGCGTTTGCAAAACCATAATATGAACTCAAAATCGATTAAAATGTGAACATAGGAAAGATTTACATCGATACCCGTATATAAGTACAAACGAGTAAGACCAGATGTTCTGGAAGAATAAGCGTCTTCATAAGGATTAACCGTTGATTTTGTTTAGTTTATTAGATCATAAATCCAATGGAGCACGAGGTAAATTGCGTAAACGCGAAGCGTTTACGTTAAATTTACCGACTGCTCCATTGGATTTATGATCTAATAAACTAAACAAAATCAAAGGTTAATCCTTATATTTACAGTATTTTCCTTTAAATGGTTCATAACTTTTTTGTTCAATTTAGGCCCATCTGCAGACATATATTTCATTTTAAAACTTACAAACGTGAAAACAGTTCAATAAATGTAACAGCATGAAGTTTGCATAAGCCGTAGCTAGCCCCGCCCATGTCAATTGTTGATGACGTCATACAATTGTGATTCGAACAGGATAATTTGCATAGTTCCGTCCACATGTATTGTTGCCGACGTCATAGAAATTTTGCACGTTCTCAAGTATAGTTATTGGAAAATAACTCTAGTTTGCAGTACAATGGTTATCGAGTGAATATCAGTGTAGACTGTAAATATTGCTTGATCTACGACACTCGCCATGTAGATCTTGGTCACATGAAAGTAAACATAAAAAATGAGAACCGGGTCAGCATTGTCAGTCACAACGAATAAAATTACTAATGGGCATAATCAAAAACATCCATCTTTATAAAACATTAAGATACAGAATATTTCTCAGTCAGACAAAGATGGTGACCCTAAAACTTGCCAATAGTTCTACTTATATAGAAATTAATATGTCAAAAGACAAATTATCGCGTGATTGTGCTTCTAATTGCAACTATTTGGCTAAATAGGATAATTAGTCGCGCTATACCAACTCTGATATCGCTTCTTTGATATATATATATTTATATATATCAATGTGCGGTAAATTTTTCTCAGATGACATTTATTCAGCTGAAAAAATTTTTAGGAACATGTACCTTTTTTGTGGTTAACAGAAAGAATATTTTCATATTTCAATGTGAAATTGCAATGATATTCCTGTGAACCTGTTATGGGCTTTGATTGTTAAACTTTATTTCAAAAGTTAGAATCGTTATTTATAAATAATTTGATTTTTTCGTTATACAAGCTTTACCGAACATAATCTTACAATGTACTGGAATGATGAACGTATCAGCTGAAGGCAGCTAAACTAAACACTAATGCAATAAACGCTGTTTGGCATTACTTCAAACTGGGAGTGGAATGATGGGATAGCATGTTATCTTTGTGTTCGGTTATCTCATCAGTTGAGAAAACATAACATTTAATGGAATGTTACCAATTTTAACCCTCTAGCTATGTTTCATACACTTTTCGAATATTCCGGAATTTACAAATTTTCATTTCAGTTCAATCAGCTATATTAGTATCGTCTTTAAATACACTTGCACAAAACAGTTTCGAAGTTTGTGTGTAGTAACATAAGTAGAAATCTGGGTGAATAAGTTTGAAAGACAAGTTCATGAGTTGGCATTAAAATGAGGCAACAGAATCGCACAGCCACTGGACTCTTTTTGTTCCTCACATTGCCTGCATTCTGAACCATTCCACATATAAAATAAGCCAATATATGCAATATGTGTATGCCGATTTTGATTTACCTTGACCAAACAACCTTGAAACTTGAACTTGTCCAAAACATGTTAATCCTCTACATGTGTGTGAACTTGGTGAAAATCCATGAAGAAACAAAGCCGCTACAGTGATGACAATTATTGTCTAAAAAAAGCAACAGTGACCTTGACCCGACAACCCTGAAACTTGAACTTTCAACTTGTCAAAGAATTTTTAACTCTTTATTTATAAGATTGTGTGGTTTGATGGAAATCCATTAGTAAAGAAAAACCATTCAACTGCTGACAATTCTTTTCTAAAAATAGACACAGTGAACTTGACCTTGACCTTACAACCCTTAAGATATTTTGATTTTGTGCTAGTACTGTAAAAGTGAAATGCTTCGTGGTTTGGAAATTTTCGCTTTTATCGCTGCCAATAAATTTTCCCAGATGTACATTGTATCCACACGCGAAAATATTTGATACCATTCAATTTCTACAGTGGAAAGTATATGTCACATTGCTAAGCAGAAGACTGACAGCACAAACATTCCCTCACTGCTAACAGTTTGGAGGCTGTCTAAGCGAACAAGAGCACCATGAGCAGAGGCATGATACGCCTGTCGTACCATATCGGAAGTATAATGGTATGTAAACACAAAAAAAGTTTCTACATAATGCCCCAAATTGCCTCAGATACAAGTTCCAAAGAGCCATAACTCTAGTGAATATTGTCAGATCAAACTGTCTTTCAGGAAACACAACTTCATGTCATGATGATAAAGCTTTGCGAATTTGAAAGATATCAATTGGAAACTGTAGGAGAAGATCTCCAGACAAATAACAGCTTACGACAGAAATGCATTGTCTACATAATGCCTATATTAAACTATGAAATGATGTTACGCGAAAAAGTTGAAATAACTCAACAAAACCTCTAATAGATGTAAATGTTGTAGCTTTTCGAAGTACAATAACAAAATTTTAGAGGAATTGAAAAAAACACAAAAAAGTTCTGACGTTTTCTACATAATGGACGAAATTATGACCCAAAGGGTCATAACTCTAGTGAAAATTGTCAAATCAAACTGTAAATCAAGAAAACATAACTTAATATCATGGTGGTCAGTCCTAGCAACTTTTAAAGAAATCGGTTGAACACTGTAGGAGAAGATCTCCGGACAAATAAAAGTTTACGACGAACGGACGGACAACGCCATACCATTTCATGATAGGGGCATAAGAATCATGTAAACATTGTATTTGTCAGAAATATGTCAACGCCATTTATGAGTCTTAAGCAGAACATTGAAAGAAAATCCCCTTCAAAGGAGAAGCTG
The DNA here is from genome assembly GCA_947623455.1 of Mimachlamys varia. NCBI lineage: Eukaryota > Metazoa > Mollusca > Bivalvia > Pectinida > Pectinidae > Mimachlamys > Mimachlamys varia. The sequence continues at coordinate 36,277,559 of OX392540.1, forward strand.
GGTGATTCAAGCAAAACAATTCTTATCAATGTTTTTTTTTTTCAAACGTTTTGCATATATGTACATCTAGGTGTTCTCTGTAGCATATTATCATATTGTGACCCGTTTCTTTGTATACAAGGGAGGTAATTCAATCTAATTATCTCCCTGTTCACACAAAATGCAATATTCACAAGGAAAAAATCCAATTATCAGTCGTAAAGTATTTATTTTTCGGAATCTGCAAATAATACAAGAAGACTTCCTTTCATTTAAAATGATTAATTTTAGTTTAACCTTAACCTTGAAATATGGCACAGACCACCGTTATAAAATTATCAAACATGATATGCAATTACAAATGTATAAAGTGTATTCACTTACTAAAAATTATGTACTATTTGCACTGAAACTCAATATATGAACTATAACAGCAGAAATGCTTTTCATTTGAGTATGAAAGCGAAATCTCTTCTAATGTAACTCCTGGTCTATTGATGACATCATTGCATTAACATTGTCCAATGAGAGTCTTTTAAGCTTGCTTTGTTTCGGACATCATGCAGAATATCTCTGGATCAAATTTATCTGAATTGCATATTGTTTACCTTTATTAAGATGCATTTTTGTTTTTAAGAAAATGTAGACTTCAAAGCACTGGTGTTATTCCTAATCCAGTCCCTGTGTACCCCGTGTGATTTAGTTACACTTCCATGAGAAAGCAAGGCTTTTCATTCACCTGAGAAAAAAAATATTGTCAACATACAGTTTCCAAATTTTCACATATATACATATACAAAATTGACAATAGACAGCTATACAAGTACTTAGGGATGTATATTGACCCAAGATATGTTTGTAGAACACTAAACTTTAATCTTCATATAGATCTTGACCCTTACCTAAAGAGAAGTAATGACCTTGACATTTCTCTTGACAAAATATGAAGTGTTTATCTTGTAAAATTAAGACAAATTTTATCAGAAAGTTACAAATGAAATTTTGGCTCAGGTCATGATCAGTCAGTATAAAAAAAATACAAATCGTACAACAAATTTAAGTTAAACATTATACATGATCAGTCAGTATAAAAATAAATACAAATCGTACAACAAATTTAAGTTAAACATTATACATGATCAGTCAGTATAAAAATAAATACAAATCGTACAACAAACTTAAGATATACATTATATAGAGACAACTTTTTTGAGATATTGCACTAAATTGAGGGTATTTGTGAAGCCAACACTTACCTTGTTCAGCCAACTGTATCCTTCATTCTTTTGCATCCCAGCAGAACATACTCTTGTTTCCAAAGACTTGGTCAAATCTTGAAACCTGTAGAAGGTCATAATGTTATATATATAGAGTTGGAAATAATTTATATTTGATACAAAAAAAAATATGAAAAAATACAGTGTACCCTCGACCATTGCCACCCGAATCTACCGCCACCCTAGCATACCGCCATCTAAACCTCTAGAACAGATTTCTGTCCTATATAATGCCCTCCTTAAGTTTGCTACCCTCACATACCGCCATCCGTCACACCCTTTGAAATACAAGTCAAAAGTACCACGGTATACCACGGTATTTAGGCAAATACTGCGGTACGTACCACGGTATACCACCTTGATTGTATGAATCAGCTAGCTAAAGGTCTCTGGCTTTTTTTGTTCTGAAGCAAATCAACAAGTGGCCTCTCATAAGTTTCTCTTTGTGTTATCATGTTCGAGTGAAGCTATATCTGTCCTAGTTGATCAGCAAACTTTAATATAGTAAAGTATAACTAAACCATATTGGAATTCTAATTGATCTATGTAACACATAGTTCATTGATAAGCTTAAATTAAATGAAAGTTTAAAAAAAACCGGTACAGGACAAATGTACCACGGTACGTACCATGACAACTTTATACCACGGTATACCGGTATACCGGTAAAACCGCCCAGCCCTAAATACAACGTCCCGAATCCCTATATTATATTTCCCTCGACAATAATGCCATATTGTTCTCTTTTTGGAGATCGAGGAACTCTTTAGTGTTCCATTTGGAATGGCATGCGGCAAAATCAGATCAATAACTAGTTTCAGATATAAATTTGTGCCAATATAGATCTATATGACGATATGTTACGATATATAGTACTTAGCTCGTTTTTAATAAAATGTTGGAAATGCAATCTATTATGCAATTTAATTCATGGTTATATTTTTCATAATTTGATACTATCGCCACCTTCGTTATACCGCCATAATTGCTGTGGACGAAAGGTGGCGGTATAACGAGGGTACACTGTATGTGGTATTGATCAAAAGTTGGCAAAATTATCAAATACCCTTACCCTACCACTTGACATTGACTAAACTGGCTGCTGTGTAATAGGAATTCCTGTTTAATATATGGCCAAGTTCTAAGAACTTATACATATATTACCTCTAATACAAACCGACAATTGTTTAAACAACAGACTAATAGTTTTGGTCCCAGTGACTTTGGGTTTAGACAGCAGGTTTAACTGTACATTTCTGTATATAGTTGAATTAAAATAAAAAGTTTTTCACACAGTCTCATGGTAATAAGAGTAAACTAAGAGTGAATAGACTCGTACAAGTCAGTTTTATAGATACGCAAAATGATCTATATACAATTTTGACTAACTCTACAAACCTGTCCAATCAACATTGCATTAATGTTTTGAAACTGTCTCGGACCTTCCAAGATGATACTGGCACACACTACAGCTTCTTGTTCTCAAGTCAAAGTCCACAATCTTTCCAGTTTTGACACCAATAAGACCTGAAATTTAAACAATATAAGTTATCTCCCTTTATTTTGTTAACTCCAGGACTCCAACAACTAAAACTACCCCTTATCTGTCACAGGGACATGTTACAATAAAAATGTATTTATAAAATGTTAAGGAGTATTCATAAACACAGTCTCCCGCCATTTTATACTTGTAGACATTTTATGGATATCTGCAATAAAATTCAACTTTAAGAAAATAAATGTATTGAAGCCAATAATAATAATGTGCGGTAAAAGGGTGGGCTATGAGAAATTTCTGACTCGTGTATTTTTAATTATAATAAATTTATCGTGAATTTGATGTCACATGACCCTTCAAAGGAACGATAATTATAAGTCTGCGTTCTGCGTTATAGGCTGGTCTTTAACATCCATGCATCGGGACAACATGTACATTACAGAGATTGGGCCTGCTAGACACAACGTGTTAAATAACTAGGCCTATATAGAGTCTAACCTAAAGGACATTTTTAAAAAAAATGCAAAGTCATCACGTAGAGTGATCATGGTTAAAATAAAATCATCCCAAACTCATTCAATGCTATCGGTTCAATAAGAAAAACTAAAAATAATGCTGGACCTAGAAATATTTTGACCACAATTACGCAAATTGATTATGTAACAGTTAGGCCTATTCAATTTGCAGTCAACTCAAAAAAATATGCAGGTCATTTGCAAAGGAAGCGAAATATTGGGTCAAATGAATTAAATGCATTGTTTTTTTCTGTTGTTTGAATATTTAAGGAATAACCACAATATTTTTAGGGTTATACGGTATATACCGAAAAAAATGTGTGCACTTTGCATAAATCTGCGAAGCGGTTTATGCAAAAAAAGTGCACACAGTTTTTTTCGGTATATACCGTATAGCCCTAAAATAATATTGTGGTTATTACTTATAATTTCATTTCTGCAAGTCTTATACAATAATTTCGTATTAATTATAACAAAAATGGAATGGATTTGCAAAATACACAACCATGTGCATAAATTTCACCGCAAAACAACCTTACCAATCAGAGGTTTGATTACAAAATACCGCGCCAAACATGGCGGTATATGACGTCATCACTTTTTGCGTTGTCTGAATTTTGAGGTTATACAATATAACCTGAAAAAGTTTAACATTGCGGGAATAGGGAAAATTAAATTATTTAAGGATTAACTTTCTATTTTGTTTAGGTTATCGGGGATAACTACAATGGAAAACGGGTAAATTCAATAACCGGCGAAGCCGGTTATGTATAATTTACCCGTTTTCCATTGTAGTTAAAAAGCTTTTTTGTTGAGATTAAAAAAAAAATACGGCAAAGTCATATTTTAGAAAGCTTCTGAGATGCCCTCTAGCAGGTTACTAAGGAGAAGCAGACATTTTAGTTTTTGCCTTGCTTGGAAACGAGAGTCGGCCTCCCTGGGTATAAAAGCCTGTCAAACCGGTTTTCACTGGACGTGCAAAGTGCAACACACCTGCGGACACAACAGGTGACACTGGAGTTACAAAACTGGAATGACCAACACACACTTACCTTGAAGTTGAAGTTATGTGAAGATGGTCACTCTCTCAGACACCATCATAAATCGTGTGCCAAAGCAAAATAAAAAAAAATAACACTGAAAACACCCTAGCTGTCCCTTCACCTATGTATACGTAATTGACATGTTGTTTTTACATTCGGAAGCTGAGCAAAATGTTCCGAACAGAATATATGTACTCGCTCCTAATACTACCTTTAATATTACGCCTTGCCACTAAAGCGCTTGTAATGAAAATGTAGTGTAACACGCGAGCATAGTCTAGATTATGTAAAACACGTGCACGAACACATGCGAGTGTGGGGAACTTATTTTGATGGAAATAAATGGATGTTATAGCAATGTTTATCACACAGGAACTGATTACTCTTAGCAACATGGTGTTCCAATTGAATACTAAGGTAGGTTTATCAGTTGTCATTCATGTACTTGTTTTGTATTCGCTCGAATTTTGGAGTAATCTAATGGGTTTTTTTTATTTATTTTCCTCATATTGTATAATATCGTTATAATTACACTTTCAATATCCATGTCAATGATACTGATCGAAAATATCATAAAAAAATAATGTGAAAGTATGTGATTGCTAGCTATATAGGTCTAAAGAAGTGTCGCCGTGCGGTTTCATCACAACAATGAGAACCGGTCTGACGGCCTGGGTGCCTTTTATACCCAAGGAAGCCGACTATAGTTTCCAAGCAAGGCAAAAACTAAAATGTCTGCCATTCCTTAGTAACCTGTAAGGGGGCATCTCAAAAGATTTTTTTAAAATATTAACAAGAAAGCTTTTTAACTTGCATTGTCAGCTTTAACTAAGGTGTTTAAAGTAATTTTACACTTTTGGGAGGTTCAGATCTATATTTGATAAAAATGCTCCCTCAGGCTTTAAAATGGTTGTATAGGCTAAGGGTTGAAAGACTTCGATGTCGAAAAAGCGACCCTTCCTACATTTCTTTCATCAAAAATCATATTTTTAGTTGAGGTATGAAAAAACGCTTGATACCATTGGAAAGATGGATATTTTTTTTTTATTTTAGAAACCTCCTATAAATGCACACAAATGTAACCCCACCCAGAAGTGTAAAATTAGACTGAACATCTAGTTTAAGTCCAAAACTAGTTTAAATTTGCAGTTACAAATTTTCAGGTCCCTGTGGTACATGTAGGCCTATAGCTGCGCTCTCCATCACGGATAATCCGTTTACATATTATTTAAGTATTGATATATTATCATTAGTTTGTTAGGCCTACCTACCTTCATGTAGATACACTGTTGAATCGGTGTCAAAACTTTAGTTTGAAGTTCTTTTTCCTGCGGGATCCAAGTTACTGACACACACTGCACGGACATGTTATGTACGTAATGGTAACTTGCATTGGTATACATTGTGTAGGCCTACCGTAAATTATCTCGCCAACAAAACTTTTGCAGTTTGTTTTCCCGAAAAGTACTGTCAACTCAATGCAACCACACATCGCTTCGTCCGTCAAACCATGGTCTTGGTCTTCTTTAATTGATGTCGTGTTTCTTTTTGTTGATCAGATGCACCTGTTCCGATCTTTTTAATAGTCTCTTTGTTGGCTAGTCTTCCTTTGAGCCTGATGCCACTCTGGTTTCGTCTGACTGCCATGTTTACCGCGGCTACCTGATATGACATGTGCTTCCGGTTCTATTTTTATACGAGCAATTACGTGACTTTTCCGCAATACGTCACCATTACTTGTTCCCGCGTTCAGTGCCGATTCGCAAAAAAATAATAAGAAATGTTTTTTCAATATTGAAAACGATAATAAAAATATAACTAAAGCATCAGTATGTTAAAGAATAAATCCTGATGTGAATCAAATATGTTGTTGTTTAATAGTCTAAACAATTAAGGTTTTAAAAAATGTAGAAAATGTTTGATTTCGTACCATGTTGAGATTCCTATAATTAGTCGAATGGCGGCAGCGAAATTGAGCAGAATGGGCCAAATTTAGCGGAAAATGCCGTTTTAAGGTACTTTCTGGTTATTTAACACAACCGAGACCTTGATTTTTCTTCTTAGAATCACATTTGCCTTCAGAAAATGTATTTCATTTGGTTTGTAATTTGGTCCAAACATGAGCTAATTATTATTATTATGTACGATTATGTTTTAATAAACATTTATAGACAAAAAATGACCAGAAAGGGTCAAATGTGAGGACTATAATACATGTATAAATGATGGACTCGACATCTCCTTTCGTGCAGCAGGCAAAACGCTATAACATGGTTTCACAATAGTTCTCTGATATGAACTTGTCTCTACCAATATACAATTGTGGTTGGCCTGAAGTGGAGTAGAGCCATATGTTAACTGCTGACAATGTGTGATTTCCGACTACAGCTACAGTTACGAGTTCAGGGGTCAAGGATTCTTATCTCAGCATGATCCTACTCCACTACCGGTGTTTGTTTACTTGTCCTAACGTTTAAAGGTTGGTAATGTGTATATGTTCCATTTCACTAATCAAAGTTAGTAATGCTGCACGTCAAGGATTTTGTTATGTCTGTTCACAGTTTTTGACAGATGTACGGGAATTCTTACTCTCCAAAACACGCACAGACACACATGCACAATCTAGATATAATCAAACGCTCCTCTCGTTTACAAGACAATCCCATACTTTCCTATTTCGTTCGTACACAGTATGTTTGTATCACTTACACAGGTTGTGTACACGTTCTTACACAGTATGTTTTTATCACTTACACAGGTTGTGTACACGACTTTTAAACTCTTTTCTAATATACGGATGTCTTATGATTTACAATATATAATGGTAATGGTTCGCCGAAAAGAATTTTTGGCAGCTCTCATTGGTTAAAAAAAAATTATATTGTCTTAAGACTTAAATGCAATTGAATAGAAAGTTGTAGGAGTTTCTGTTACAACATTATAAATACGTATTATTGTTTTTTCATGTTTCAGATATCATAGATTAAAATACTCTTGAATAGCACTTTAAATTATCCATTTTTTTAGCATTAGTAACATGAATATATTGATTGTTCAATATAGGTGAGATTAAATAGTGTTTTTGTATTGGTACATTTGGTTTTTTTGTGACTTAGTGCTCTATTATTATATAAAAAATAAACGAAATTGATTTGAAATGATTTTTCATTCCTAAAAGCCTTTTATCAAGGAAATTGTTAATTATTAAGAAAAATGTGGTTATCTTGTGGTATTCTTGTTTTCGATGCTTAAAGACTTGTGCAGGGTGGAAAACAATTCAAGCTTGGTTAAAATCGTATTAATAGCTATATATATATATCTTTGAAGTATTTGAAGACTTTTCTTCCTCCTTATATTTCAGTCTCAATTAAAACTAAACACTTCTGACTGACTCCATGTATTGTGATACAACAAAACTGTTTGGTTTGAGATCACTTAATCTGTTAGATTGAAGATCAATTAATCTTTTAGGTTAAGATAATTGAAACTTTAATGTTTAAGATCACTTAATATGTTTGGTTTATGCATATTGGCATAACATTTATTAGACTACAACATTTGATGCAATGAAGTAGAAAAGGTATATGCAGCAAAATTAACATAAACAAAACCAATCTCTTCGACATAATTTTAGTTAAAAATACTTGGATAAAAACATAATACTCAAAGCAATTTTTGCGGGGATGGCTCACTTATCTGATGTGTGTTATATAAAAGTGTTAACGTTGTCTCGTTTACAGATAAATATGATGACTAAATGCATTTCCGTGATTTTATGAACTTTAATCATTTCCGCATAGACACTTCATAGATTGGACATACACTTCCAACATTATACGACATCATATCGACGTTGAGAAGATAACTTATTTAACACAAGAACACTAAGGGACAGCTGTTAAACTACAGGTAATTTTTTTTTTAATGAAGTTTAAATTAAGATGTTTAAATGTTTTTTTTATTGAACAAAATATTATTATCATGTAGACTTTATCAGTTAAGCGACACAGTCATCTGCTATAGATAGACACACGTTTATAACTAGTATATTTACAATGTTTTATCTGTGATGAAGTTTACATTCGAGAAATGATGTTCGTATGTATTGATGTAAGTGACAGAAAAGTATATCATCTATAGTTATCTGCGTAAAGTTCCATATATAGTATATATGCAATAGTTATTATTTTTAGACCTCCGTACCTTACAAAATCGTTTATGTTCACCACATAGGTCCCGAGAGAGTCGGCCATAGAAAACCAATCATTTGAATCATAAATAACAATAAGTTCGATACAACAAGATTTGCTGGAAGTTTTGATTATGGAGTTTTTTCATATTTTAACCATAAACCAATCTATAACAAACAACGTCACAACTAGCTATGAATGACGAGGGTCTTTTTGTTTCAAATATATATTATTTTATTTTTGATATGTACATGCATACTGTTTTAGTTGCTTTCGTGTTCTTAAAATCATCTCAGTTCTAGCTCTAAAAAATGTCACGACGATTTGATCTGAAAAAGGAGGCTTATCCTTCTCTTGTTATTGTAATTATCTAAGTGTGTTTATATTTAATTATTTATGAATTAACTTATCTGTGGCCTTGATTTTCAGATGTGTGTTTGTAATTGTTATTGTTTTAGCAACAATATGTATTCATGTATGTACATCTTTCTCTGCTAGATTGTAATGCATTTCAAAACAACAGAACATTGTAATTGTCGCATACCGTTGCGAGTCATGATACTGTCGACGTACAATACGGTGAACTTGGAATGAACTGATTTAGGGCTTATATTGCCACAGTGAAACACAAAGTTAGAATAGGTTTTCCTCGCTGTATACGATTATATTACCGCAATTCTGTAACTTCAAATTAAAGGTTCTAGGCTTTATCAGAATTTTCCCTTTTATTTCAGCATTACCATGGAGTCGCCGTGTGTTAAAGTACTAAAGTCAATATTTATTCTGCCATTTTTCGCTGGGAATTTAAGACGCCGACGAAATAGATTCTGGAATTACGACTGTACCATTTCGTCACGCGTTTTGTTCCTTGTCACCGTCGCTTTAGTCATCGTGTTCACCGCCAGCAAAGAGATACAAACTCATGTCGAAGTGCGCTTAGGATTCGTTCTTTTTCTCCTCTCAATACTCATGTTGGGCACCATGGTCGGTGTGTGTCGCCTGGGATATTTGGTTCAGAAACACGGTCTTCTATCCGTTGTTTCTACAAGGCGACCCACGAACACACAGAAACTTCAAGTGGTATTTCTATGGGCATTCGGTATAGGGTCAGGACTCTATTGTTCTTTATTTATTGGAAAACAAATTGAGTGTTTAGGTGATACCTCCGGGTCATTTTTTTGGCACATTTTGTTTTATTTCAATATCTTATTAATCATTTCTATCTTCACAAACTTGATTTTTCTCACTTATTTTTCACCGTTTGAGCTGAGACAGACACCTTCAGTAAATTTTGCTATGCTTATCAATTTAACAGCAAATGTCACTATAATATTGTATATTTATATTTTTGATGGTACACTTTCCTTTGTGATAAAAACGTACCCTGATGCACAGCTTGTCTCATGTTTGAAAAGCAACAGCACAATAACAATTCTTCTGGACAAATCTCGACGAGTTCTAGCGCCGACTTTTGTTGAGTTCGCCTTTCTATCGACAACATTACTTCTTGAGATTTGGTCACCTACTGAAGTTTATCATCCTGATTGCGGATCAACTGATGAAGATGTAATTGACACAGGTGAATCGGAACAGACAAATTTTATCCAAAGAACTGACGATCATGATTCAGAGCGGACGTATCTCGTAAGCACATTTACTAGTCTTAATCAAACATATCGTCAGCATGCAGAGATCGAAGTTCATCATTCGGAAAACGAAAATAGACGAAAGGTATCACAGATTGTAACCTTAGTGTGCAGCTTGACTACGGGTCTAGGTCTTGTCGTTTGCTATGCGGCACAAATCGTTGATATAGAAAACATGGATCATATTCGACGCGCCACTGAAATTTATGAATTAACATTAACAGTTGTGATGGTGCTCACGATCTTTGTTGGTTTCTTTTGTTTATCAAAGTATTGTACTCCTCACAGATCGGCTACACCGCTGCGACCCAAATTATAATTGTAATTATGTTTCATATCTATGAAGGGATAGGTGGTGATATTTCTTCTGACTCGTCTGGCAGTATTCTTCTGTACAGAAGTATACTAAGCCTATTTCAAGACTACCTTCAAGTTGTATTTCTACTACAGGCGAATCGATGTAAAAAATCCCAAGCTAGCGTCGATCTGCTTGAATCCGTTCTAATATTTACAATGATAATCAATATAATAACCTGGTTCAACAATAGTTTTCTTTTAGCTGAATATCCGAGTACACGCATACTTGTAAATGACCACTTTTCTGAAGACCTGCTTGGTTTTGTGTATAGAGTGTTGGTTCCTGTTACAATATTCTTTCGATTTACTTCCTTTCTAGAATTCTATGCAGCATTCGCGAAATATAGTTCCCATTTATAACACATGACAGAAAAATAATGTTCCTGTGTCAATCTCTTTTTTTCATATTTAGAATAACGAAGTTAAAGAGTTTCATCATATTGCCAACATTTACTTATTTTAGATTGAACTCAATTGAAATAATTCGATATTTAAGAATTACAAAATGTATTGAATTATAGGTTTAAGGCGCCTCTCTATCTTGATTTGGACTGTTCGTTTGGTCAGTTTTGTTTTCGTAGTCGCCTCCTAGGCTTCACTTTCTAGGCCCTTGCTTAGTCTCATTGACAAGTCCTAGAAGGACGAAACAGCTATATGGTACAGTTTAATCCATCATTTTGCTCGATTGTGTCTTATTCTAAATTATGACGTGCTTTTCTCATGAGTTACTTTCGTAGAATCCTTTGTTATTAAATAAGAAAGTATAGCTATAAAATATGAAACTAAATTCTGCAGATTTAGGAAAAAAATGGGACATGAGAGTATCTTGTGGTAAACGCAAATAAATAATTGAGGCATTAGATATAAGTTTTAGTGTAAGTACTAAGCACATGTTTATATATGGATTGTACAAAGACACACGCGTAAGTAGTACATTCATAAATTAGAGTTACTATTATACTGTCGAGCCAAATAATAAAATAAACTGCACCAGATACTGTTTTGTGCGTTTGTCTCTATTCATGCTATTTATATTGTTATGTCTGTAGAATTACATTGACTCTGCTGGTATTACACAATAATTGTACATGTTGCCCCTATAGTGTGATTGTAAAATTTGAAATATTTGTAACAGACGTTTATCCACTTATCCACCATATGGCCTCATTTGAGTTGTGTAATTGATCGTTTCACATGTATTTTAATCAGTTCTATTCGAATATTATAAATTATATATGTTTGAAAATGTTGGTAAAGGATGTCACTTTTGTTTTGAAAATTTTATGAAAACAATAATCACAGGGAAAGGTATCAGCTATGTATCATATGAAAAATCCTCCTGCTGTTTTATATAGTAAACAACCCCGAGTAGTCTCAACTTAACGTTCCTCAACTTAAATTATTCCTCCTAACTTTAAAACCCCCTTGAAAGTATGACGAAAGTTAAGAGGGAAATCTTAAGCTAAGGAACATTTTTAATTTGGAATTACTTTCATATGGAGATTTTAAAGTTTGTAAAACTGGTTCCTCATAGTTCAGATATTCCTTATTGCTGTTACATTATTCAGAATTTGAAGTATCGGTACACCTACATTATATGTACATTGTATATATGATTCATGCTAAAACTTTATATTTAAGTGTCTCAAGTGCACATCGCTCTGTGTGTAAATATCTACGACTCTCTAGCGATACATGATGAACACTCATACATGACTGCACCATTTATATTTGATAATTTATACATGTACAGTATAAAAAATTGATTGCACTGCGTCACACGGTTGGTTTGTCCTTTGAAGACTCATCAGTTGTGCTAGTGACCAAACTGTGGTTATCGATATTTATTCTAAACTAATGTAGAAACAGAAAGGTCAATCAATGAATTTAGAAATGAAAGCTGTATGGTTTCATATCCTGAACGAAGAATGTGTGTATATTATGAATCATATCATTACCCATATGATATCATTATTTTTATCAAGGATCTAGCAAGCTTACCCCGGGGCAAAATATCCAACTGAAAATTCTTTGGAGAGATGAACTTAACGCACACACAAGTGCACATTTTAAAGTTAGTAAAATATACAGTGTGCCAAAAGCATAAATTTCACGGCATCATACAGCTGTTTTTCCTTCGAGGATTCGTCAGTGATGCTAGGTGCTGCCAAAGGTGGGAATCGAAATGTAAAAGCAGAAGAACGATTTGAATTTATACAGCACTCATTTCTTTTCTACATTTATGAATTAAAGGACTTACGACTCATATTTAACAAAAACAAGGTCTTTCAACTAACAACTACTCATATATAGCTTTCGGCGATCTTGTGGTTGCCTTCTTTAGAGCATAGGGTGCACCAGACTATTTACTCGGTTCACTTTTGTAATAATCTAATTGTTGAGAAAAATTTTCATACAAATCTTAAAACTGTTTCCGGACGATCTGTCAAATAGGAAGAGCAAGCAATTAATTTTGATATAAGCCAAACAACACATAAAGTAATTAAATGCTATACAAAAATCAATTCGTTTATTCAGCATTTCAGATGTCCAAATTCTACGAATGGATCAATTTCAAATTAAAAGAAACAAAGAAATTTCATCCTTTATGACCATTGTACCAAATACAGAAGTTCACCAGACATCAAAGATTTCTTACATTGGTTAAGACCCTTATCTATTTTGAGATGTTTTGCACCTTACAATAGAGTGCAATTTTGCGTTGTTGTATAAAGTCTGAAAATCAAATTCTTGTTTTATGTGTTGCAAAGCCATCTAAAATTGTATAACCCAACACTCACTGCATTGTAGGGGTCAAAACGACCTTAACAACTAGATACACAACTGTAACAAGATGGCCTCGCCGTTGTAACATTAATTTGATATTATCTATTATACCAACATGATCATTGCGTAATCATAAGGACAACCTATTATGAATAGAATAAAATTTGAATACATTTTGTGAAATTGAACCTTTTATGAATAAAAGGCAATTCAATATAATAACAGATCAATTTATCACTTTATTAATTTGACTGAACTTTGATCCGATAACCTTGGTGCTTGGTCAGTTGACATCCTGCTGTATTACAACCAACTCTGATTTTATGTCGTAACAATATTGACCCGATGACCTTGAAGTTTAGTCCGTTGGATTCTTACCAATTGTGTATAATAATGTCAAAACAAAATGTGATGGTTGCAAGTAAAAACAAGGTCACGCGATTTGCCTCAGCTTCCACAGATTCCGTTCGCCTAGAATAAACATTATTGAGTACCAGGATATCAAACTAACGTTAGGATGAGTTTCGTTCAATCTCGCAGATAAAGAAGAGGTCATATCCGGCGCAGTAGCAATCCGCCATCAGGAAATCGAAGGACTGTGTGGTACATCCGCACCTCTGTGCTCCCCTTCCGTCAGGCTCTCTATCAGCCCATGTTCTCACCGACGTGTCGATAGGTTGTTTGTTGCTGAGGAAAACCCACTCATCTCTGTTATTCATCGTACGTCCCGTATAAAATAGTTCACGACGACCTGGAAATATTCATCGAAAACAATTCTACAATAATGTATTTACTCCAGGGGATAAGTATCATGACGTAACACACACACACATCAAAGTTGCACCTTTTATTTACTAAAAGATACAGTATACCGAACATAGGAAGTAAACTGCGTGATACAGCTGTCTCGTCCTCCCTGGACTCGTCAGTGATGCTGGGGCCAAAAGGTGAAAATCCAAAATGTGTAACTGAAGTAAAGGTCGTGGGGTCATGTCCGTAAAACCCCTTTAACATATCTTTCTTACTTAGAATGACTAAGTAAAATTAATAAGTTTTATATTTTTAAAAGAACATCAGACTCTTTAATTTTCACTTTGGTTTAAACTTCAATAAATTTATAAATATCGGACTTGTGCAAGGGTAATACCACGGGCGATCCAGTCAAAGTGACGACACAAGTACATGCCGTCTCTGTTTATACTATTACCTGTCCTGTATTTGTATTAATCTTATTTAATGACAAGTGGTTTAAAATATGATATTCATATATTTTAGGTGTATCAAACCAGAATTCAGTGAAAATTTAGAGATGCGATATTTGATTTGAAAGAAAAACATGTATCGCCTTTTCCAATTCATGACGATAAAACGGTTATAGGAATTTCGTAAAACTCCGTTCGCTAGCTTGCTTTACTAATTGGTAAGTTTATCATATGACAAAATTTAAAAGGTGCAGCATGTGTGTGTGTTAAGTCATCTTTCGAAATTTCATAGACTATATTACGAACGCTACAGAATATAGAACATATTGTAGGCCCACACTTCAAACAAAATCCGTCACGACTGAGCAAACGTAACACTGAAATGTCAAATGAATTATCAACCGTAAACATTAGTACATAAATTAAAAAATAATTCACGAGAACACCCAGATTGGGAAATAATGGGTACAACAAGGCACCAATGGAAACCTACACATGAAATTGGAGAAAGATAAATCAGGTACTTCTGAAGAGAAAGCGATAACAAACTTTTGATTGTAAAATCCAAGATGGTCGCTTCACAGCCAGTTAGTGTTTTTCGATCAGTCTCAGAATCAAAAGGGCATACTTAAGCATAAAGGGGAACCTACATATGACATTTGAGAAAGATCCATCCAGAACCGCTAAAGAAATTGCATACATTCTACTATCATTCAGGCTAAAATGAGTGATAATATACGTTTAAATATCTTCCTTTATAAATATTTGGATTGTACCTCATTTTGACTGCGTTCACGATATAGATACGATATCACCATTACTTACTTATATCACTTGGCAGATTCTCCATTACGTATCTAGCTTCCTCGTCTGTTTGGAATTCAACCAGTTTTGCCCTTTTGGTAGAACAGAGCGTCTTGAAAAAACAACATGAGCAAATTATTGACATTTTAAAATTATTGACTTTTAAACTGAGTTAATGTTATAAGGGACTATGTCATAGCTGTATGATGAGTGTAATTCATATTTGGAATGAAGTCTTTTATTATCAAATTTCTGAAGTTGCATCACCTGGGTCACTCAATACCCATTTCTTTTTGTATTAACAGATGTTACTCTGAAAGACCGATAAACGGATTATGTATGTGTTATGTATGGTTATGTTACTTGGTTGTTAACGTCTAGTTTACAGCTATGGTCGCTTAGGGCTGTTTTTGGTGTATGTATTAGAGGGAAGCCGTAGGTCCGGGTAGAAACCACCGTACTACGGCCAGTACGTGACATTATTTCACGTAGATCAAAAACTCTAGAAGAACTTATGGAGGGCTAGTGGTAGACCAACGTCGGACACATTTACCTTGGTTTGTTTTACATGTGCGTCCAGTTTTCATCTATGGTCTATTTAAGGATTTCGGCCACGAGTTTTTCATAATTTCATTGTTTTACTGTCGATTTGTGCAACAAAGCGTATAGGTACTAATACCCCGTCTCCCTCAATGTTGGATTGTCGGACAGGCCAGGTTAACGTACTAGTTATATCAGCCTAGTAAATATGCATATCTTTGCCGTGGTACTAGGTCACGTAATGTGTAATAGTAAAGCAAACGTATCCGATACCTGTACCCATTCTACATACAACAAACATTACATTTTTTAATTACCTGCATACGTGTAAGAAATGATAGTAACTCATTTATGTGTTGTCATTAAAGTCATCAATCGTCAATAATTATCTTGACAAAAAAAAAGAACTGATAGTATTCCGTATTTTCGTATACTTCTAATGTGAATTTGTCATTCTATAAAATTCCAACCTAAGACATTGCAATACACACTGATCCCATCTAAGTAACTTACACGTGAATGAACATATTAATTACCTTCGGTTTGGTTTGGTTTATTTTGTTAAACGTCGTATTAACAGCCATGGTCATTTTGCGGCCCCTTACCATTCAAGTAGGTCTTAAATAGCAACACATACATGCGTAAACAGAATATTGCATCTGATGTCCATTGCATCAGTACATAGGGGATGTGGGTCGATGAGCGGTGACTGGATTCGAATCTGGTAATCGTGATGACTGACAGAAGACTAACATTTCGCTTTTATAAACCATTGCCTTTTTCAAATTATCGAAAGGGCATTTGCGATACCTACCTGGTATACTAATTACCAAGAGGTGTTATCCCTTAATCTCATAATCTAGTAAAGTGAACGTACAATTAACCGATCCTCCATATAGCATGTGGTGTACTGGCGCAACGACTTGTTTTATCAACAGGCAGCACCAATGTTT
Source organism: Mimachlamys varia (assembly GCA_947623455.1). Taxonomy (NCBI): domain Eukaryota; kingdom Metazoa; phylum Mollusca; class Bivalvia; order Pectinida; family Pectinidae; genus Mimachlamys; species Mimachlamys varia. The sequence continues at coordinate 36,294,350 of OX392540.1, forward strand.
GAAGCAAATATATTGTTTCAACAAATTGAAGACGAACTGTTTTCATCAGTATTTTACAAAAGGGTAGTATTGATCTGGACCAAATCCGACGATCATAATTAGGTTCAACGGTGTATGTATCCAATATAAACGATATTGTTTTAGTTGTGCTATGCAATATCTGAAAATAATCATTTGTATTATATTTTTAAAAAAAAACGGTGATACTAATATGATGTTTCAATTATTGCATGTTTCAAAATACAAACAAGAGCATTTAAGTTACCGAGAGTTTCACATATCTTCAGGGGCAAATCAAAGAACTGTAGACTAGTTATGGTACACTTTATTTAGAATAAACCTTCAGTGTAATGCTATATATATGGCCGACAATAAATCATGAAAACATTATGAAAATAACCTTTCAGCATGTCCAATGTCTTGAATCTTAAATGAATTCAATATAATTGATTAAATTGAATAAATGAACATAAGCGAGCCCGACATAATTCACTTCTTTATCGCGTATATTTTTTAATCTGCTTCCGTTTTTAACACTATTCCAAGATATGAAGCAGCGTTCATTCGCACTTGAAAATGATGTTCTTTCCCTACTTATATATATGAAAATGTCTCAACAAAGACAAACAGAAATTATTGAAACATCACAAAAACTACATAATATAACATTCAAAATCAATCAAACAATAAGTAAAATAAAGACTTGTACGGAGACATGTTCTATTCGGAAACAAGTATTTGAGAGAAAGTTAATTGGATATTAGTGTCAAGCGAAATTATCGCATGTTTATTATAAAAAAATGCAGACAACAAAACCGTCAACAAATTAATAAGAGAATAGTCATAATCCGAACTCAAAATCGATTTAACCAGGGGCAAAATATGAACAAAGGAAAGATTTATATGGAGTACAAGAGAATAAGACCAAGTGTTCCGGAAGAGTAAGTGTATTCTGCTCCATCGACGACACCCGCCATGTAAATCTTTGTCACATCCATGTAAACATCAAATTCTCAAAATTAGAACCGAGTATCATTGTCAATCACAACAAGTAAACACACTAATGAGCATACTCAAAAACGTCCATCTTTATATCAATTAAAGATACAGAATATATCTAAATGAAACAAAGATGACGACGATAAAACTTGCCAATTGTTCTGATCAACCTGCATCTCTCGAATCCTTGTGTTGTTAGTTTGTTTGTCAGCAGTCGACATTATCACGAAAATCCCGATATTTAGAGCAAGCCCAAGAATATCGAACCAACTGCGACATGTAAGCACCATAGGTTGGAGAACCAGAGATGTTACTATCAAGAAATGGAAAGTTCACGATCGGAAAATTGAAATCATCACGTTTATCGTATAGCTTAGTAGCAAGATGTCCACGTTGGTCGTAGTTTAAGTAGAGATCGAGGTGCCATACTTCGAAGGTACCATGCTTCGAACTCAAAAACGATTAAACTAGTGGCAAAATACGAAACAAGGAAATTTCCACACTGAGACCCTTGTTAAAGTACAAGAGAATAATCCCAGGTGTAACAGAAAAGTAACCGTCTTCTGCTTCATCGACCACATCCGCAATGTAAATCTTGGTCACTTCCAACTAAACATCAAGTCCTCGAAATAAGAACCGAGTCATCATTGGCAACCACAACAAGTACGCACACTAATGAGCATAATCAAAAATGTTCATTTTCATTTCACAAAAAATTACAGACTATTTATCGATGAGATCAAGATGGCGACCGCACAACTTGTCCATACGGAACAGAGCTAGCCGATATCGCCATCGCTTTTTTTATGATACTTTCTCTTCTTAACCCTTCGACTTATTAACGTTCCTTTTTTTCATTGTTTTAAGTAAAATGAATGATGGTAAAACTCACAGCAGCTAAATCCCATCCTGAATTGATAGAAGATGTGGACACATAATAACACTTTTCTGGAGAAGAGATCCAGCCTTGGTCGCAATCTTTTGATGTCGTAGAAGTCTCAGTAGTCGTGGAAGTCGTAATAACGAATGCTGTAAATAGACCTAAATTGTTTACTATGCAATCTAATATGAAAGAAGGGTATCATGCGCGCGCACGTGCTTCGCAAAATTGCGGTTAATCAATGCATTTTACATCCAGGAAGATTTTCTGCTGATTAAATTACGATCCATGCATTATTTAATATTCTAGTGATATTTAGTATTAAGTTGCATTGACATAAACATGAGAATATCATATATCAGAAGTGTTGGTTGATGAGCAATAGAAATATTTTTATCGATTTTTTTGACTGGATGGATCATTCTAAAATGTTATATGCAGGTTATCTTTGGTCCCTAGTTCTGTATTGTCCCATTATCAAACTGTCCCGGAAAATATTTCCGAAAAGCATCCATCTTTGAGTTTGACTATGAAATTATATTATGGTTGCATTTTGAGAAACACGTGTTGGCCCTTTTTAAAATTTCATGCGTAGGTTTTCCTTGGTCCTTCGTTGTACTCTTTCGCTTTTGGAATTGATCAGAAAAACAAAATTGCTGACAAGGTACCATCTTTCAACTATGATTAATTTTAAAAAGATGTCTCAATGTTCATATAACTAAGTTAAGATGAAAGCAAAAAAAAAGAGGTGAAAACATCCAACTTGTTAAAATGTCAAAATGATCATTGATGGTGGGCGCCAAGATCACTCTGGGATGTCTTGTTTTCACAAAATGCATAGATTGTTCATATGACCGATATTATGACAAGAAAAACAATATTTGGACGACACAGTTGAAGACTTACGGTCAAGCTCGCAGATATAGAAGAGGTTGTATCCGGTACAGTAGCAATCCAACATCTCGAAATCCTCGGACTGTCTGGTACATCCGCACCTCTGAGTTCCCCCGTCAGGTTCATCGTTAGCCCATGTTCTCACCGACGTGTCGACAGGCTTGTTATTACTGAGGAAAACCCACTCATTTTTGTCATTTCTCTTACGTCCGGTATATATCATGTCAGTACGACCTGATAATATTAATCGTCTTCAAGTATAATTCTTTGCGAATGTATTTACTCGATGGGAGAGGAATGTGTCCTTTTATGTTTTCTTCGTAATGTTAGTTAGTCAAGCAAGCGTAATAAAGTAAAAGGTATACGTTTACATGATTGCATGTAAGCCAACGATACAAATTATTAAAAGTTGGATTTACATAACTTGTTTCAAAAATTTAGTCATACGTTACGTTTATAATTATATTAGAGTGTTAATCATATTTGTATTTGAAAATAACTATTCATCACAAACTTTAAACACGACTTGGTAGTTTACCCATTATGTATCTTGCGTCCTCGTCTGTTTCGAGTTCAACCAGTTTCGCTCCCTTGGCAGTACAGAGCGACTTGTGAAAAATAAAATCAGATATTTTATATGATACTTTATATCGAACGGACATTTGCGATGCCTACCTGTAAATTAACAGGTGTAATACTTACCAAGAGGTGATATCCGTGAATGTCATGACCAATGAAAGGCATTTATGATTAACTGAACTCCAAATAACAAGTTGGTTTACCGGCAGAGCTTCTTTTATCTCTTAGGAAACGTTTAGAGTAAGAAAGGCTCTGGCGTTAAAACATAAAATTGAACATTCAGGACACCATCGAGTTGCTTTAAATTGTGCTGCAAACGACAACTGTTTGATTTCAAGACAAATCCACGCAATACAGCAAAACCTAAATCGCCATCGAGTTTTTTGGACACTTACTTTCCTTAAACACTCTGTCGAATTATCCTTGCCTTTTTTTAAAAGCTTTCGTAATCAAAATTGTTTTTACATGATAGCTTTCAGGTTCATTTAAGTATGATAATAGACTCACAACAGCTATGCTCCACTCAGTTTTCTCTGACGTTGTGGACACGTAATAACACTTTGTTGGAGATGAGATCCAGCCTTCGTCGCAGACTTCTAGAGTTGAAGTAGTCGTAGTGGTCGTGGAAGTCGTACTCGAGGATGCTTTAAATAGACAAAAATGTTTATTATCAAATAAAAAGAAAAGTTTCATGCGCGTACCAGTATTAGGCAAAATGGCGGTAAATCAATATATATCAACGTTCTGCTGAATACAATACTAGTGTCGATCATTGTTTAGTTACAAAGACATAAACATGACAATATCATGTATCAGTAGTGTTGGCGGATGAGAATTGGGTCTGTTTCAAAAGTGTAATTCACTCCGATATTTTGTTCAATATGAGTTTATCCTAATGTAGTCGTAACATAATTATTATCAAAGAATATAGTAAGCTGATTTTTCAACTAAAAATCCCAAATTATAAAACAAAAAATGTATGTTGTGGGCGTTCCAGTATCTGTACTATATATTATCAAAACCACAAAACACAGCAAAAACCTGACTCGAGCACGCATATGACAACACAATTGTCAAGATTGTCCAAATCAGCAATTCTCTCTGTTTGATCGGGAATAATTTAAGCCAAACGAAACACGGAGTATCCACCCAAGTTGCAAAATATAGGCAAAACTACATGTATAAGGAAAGTGAGGTCATCTCTGACAGTAAAAGGGATAATGTGTAACTCACACAAGCCTGGATGGCACTAATACTTTATCATCTGGATAAATGGTGACAAAACAACTTCGCCGCTTCTCAGCATCTTACAGACTATAGATTCGGCTGTTATCAAGAAGTTAATGAGTTTTCATATTTTATTGAAACATTTATTGAAATACTTTGCCCCATCAAAATGTCTAGACTTGCTAATTTCAAAAGTATCTACACCAAGTATTGTCAATTGCTGTGGTTGTATTTGCATTCCGGGATAGACTTGTTGAAATAAAAATGTAATAAACAGAATATCTAACAGTATCGCCAGTAAAACGAAATATATTTCCCGAGTGTGGCTAATATTTTGAGATTTTTCACGAGTTCACACTGTTAGATATCCTCTATGCATTCAATTTAATTGTTTAAAGAGTGGAATCGAACATTAAGCTCTATTAGAACGAGAAGAGACTCATACCGTAACAGTTTTCTAAATAAACAACAACATTACTTGAGTGAAGCTTACGTCACATCGAGTTTGGTTACCGTTTATATAAACGGAGAGCACTAAGTCACTATTGCAAAATGTACCTATGCGAAAATACGATACCAAGCATAGCTAACTAGCAAAGTAGGGGTTTTTTTCATAAAAAAATAAATGCAACAATCAACATATTTCATTTAGGAATGCTGAAAGAATGGATAGTTAGAAAGATCAATAATCTATAAAAATGTTTGTTAATATGTGAAACACATTCGTATTGTAAACAACTTGTAATACATATTTATAATGACGTTACTGACACTTTTACAACTTACATGGCTGCCTTAATGATAGCTGTACATTAATATTCCATTACATTTTTTGAATTCACATCTGCAAATCATTACAGTTTTTACTAACACCATTAGACATATGTTTATCTTTAAAAGGGTTCCAATGTCGTGCAGACAACCCTTGTAAATGATAAAAACATGCTATGTATATGGGGAATCCATTGTCCCAGATGCAAGTGATAGACGAGTTGGACTTATCGGAATTGTGTATGTGTGTCTGTGTGGGATTTGTAGTCAAATTTCCCTAAATTACGTCAAAATGTGTAATCATACACCAGAAAACAATTGACGTGCAACATTGATAACTTTGTTCTATTAATATCTAAAACGGAACCTTAATAACGCCAACCTTTCCACGGTTAAAATAAGGAAATCAACACCATAGTGATCTGTCAGTGAAACATCACCATGCTAAGTTTAAAATCTTTGACCTCTGAACTCGTAACGTTCGCTTTTACCAAATGACCTACATTGTCACTGGTTAACATATGGCCCAACACCCTTTAGGTGAAGAAAAGTTCAGATAAGAAATCTACAGTGAAACAATGTCATAGCGTTTTGCCTGTCGTGGGAAAGGAAAGGGCGAGACCTCCGTGATGGGGATAATTTTTTATAGGGTTCGCCTCAAAGGATTATAACTATATTGCTTTTATAAAACAGCTATGATTATAGGTAGGGGGTAATTCAGCGCATTCGTTATATTTTGCCATTCTTTTTATTTGGAACCTTATTTTCGACTGTGTTTTTTTTTTCTATTTTCTTTAAATTGCACATTTTTACTCACTTTCGACCTTTAATGACCAATAATTTATTTCTCTTCGGTACATATTTTACATTACTAAGACCCCCTATATATGTTAACGTTTAAATACAATTTTTAAATGAAAGGCAACATAACATGCGGACGACACAAACAATCGATTACACACCTAATCATGAACATGCTCTAACTGTAAACCACACAAATATTTCATTCGTGTGTCTAAACATTCTCGAACCCAATCACGAAATGATGTATGCCCTATTTTTTGGCGTAGTAACACTTGCTTACTTTCCTTTTTTCATTCCCACATGATTCCAGTTTTGATTGTGATATCATTATTTAAACATTATTTACATTGGATTTCAGATTGTAGAAACAACAAACTTATAGCATATTTCTGGTAGTAAAAAGCATTCTGTACTTAATACAACGTAGGAAATGTGATTTAATTTCAGTTTGGCTCAAATCGACAAAAATGCACTTGATAAAACCATCATCGCCCGATTATCATTAGTCCGTGTGTTCAGAATTACCATTTTTGTCGAGGTGACAAAACAAATGCGAATTGTATCAACTATGAACGTTCCATATAACGTTACCGAATACCGCAATAATCAATTTAATCGAACAACGTATGGAGCGGATGTGGAAGGCAAAAGAAAACCACATCTCCGTTCCATGTGCCATACCAAATATATTGCAAGGCTATGTAGTTTTCCTATTTTTAAATTAGTGAATTTCTGAAGAAAGACGTACCTATAATTTAAAACGGTATATTGTGTCTACCTATTAAGTTTTACCTTGTTCGCCCTTCGTAATGAAGGAGAGTTGATAAAAAACAGTGCAGATCTTCAACAAATGTTACAAGTGAAAATTAATTAAATATCAAAGGCTAACTCACTGCAAGGCGGATTTGAATCTGACGAGAAAGAGAGGGGTCATTCTATAGGTCAAAGTTCTGTGTTTTCAGTGAAAATGTCGAACAACATTTGACTTACCATTTCGATCATTGCCAAGCAACTGGCGTAGCTCTGTCTGCTCATTTTGCAAAAGGCGCATTTGATTCTCGAATCCAGACAGGATCTTTGAAAATGCATGAAGTTCATCCGATACTGCTTGTTTGAAGTCGTTAATTTCCGTCTTGTTGCACTCACACTGATGGGCAGAATTTCTGCCTCTATCGAAAACGTCGACTCTCCTTTGCAATTGACAAACGTTTTCGTTTAGATTGAAATAAGTCCCATTTAACAGACTGACAAGTTCACTAGCTGAAGTTTGCTCCTCGACTTTCTCTACTGAATGATTAAAGTCTGCAAAAACTGAATCGCTCGTTGATAACAATATGAAAACGGCAAGAAACAAAAACGCTTGCATAGTTTTACACTTGCTGTCCTTGTATGGGTCGGCTAGATTTTATTCGCCACATGGTTGCTATTGAAAGCACAGTCACGTGATAACCCATCTAGTTTGACATTTTGTATTTCCCTCAATCGCACATGCATGCATAACAACATTAGACGCAACGGAATACTTCTACAGCAATATATCTTTTGGGGTTTTTTTCATTTGCAAGTTTTATATACAGCTATGCTGCTAGTGTTCGACGCTATCGAAAGAGTCAGATAAAGCGGGATTTGTTTTCTCTACAAAGTGGTCAAATTCATTTTCCCTTACTTGGTACAATATATAAAGACTATTTTTAATTCACCATATATACTAAATATAGAAGCTAAGTTGACAATGTTAATATAGTTATTATTCTCCTATATAATTTATGAGTAATAGTATTTGATTGTTGGAAAAAAGTAATATAAAACACACGTGAATATTAGTTTAAAAATGTTGATAACAAAAATCCTCCCAAAGGACAAAAGCTACTCGGTGTGATAGCGAAGCGTTCGACGTCCGCCCGCCGATCCGTCATTCTCATCACTTACAAATTGTAATACATTTGCGATCAGGAGACGTAACAAAAACCTTGCCAAATCTTTTAATTTTACTTTCAGATATATCGACGATGTGTTGTCTATAATAAGAAGAGGTTTGCTGACCACCTCGATCGTATATACATGTACCCTTCTAAACTTGAAATAAAAGAATTATCGGACTCTTCTACTTCAGCTTCTTAACTCGATCTCTACTAAAACTACGACCAACTTGAACAGCTTACTTCTTAGCTATACGATAAACGTGACGATTTCAATATTCCGAGCGATAACTTTCCCTTTCTTGATAGTAACATCCCTGATATATAACCTATGGTGTTTACAAGTCGCAATTCATTCGTTATTCTAAGACTTGCACTGAATAACGAGATTTTCGTGAGAGATGTCAACTGCTGACGAACAAACTTACGGCACAGGGAATTTACGAGATGCAGTTTGATGAAGACTATGGACAAGTATTATGGTCGCCGTCTTGATCTTATCGAGAAATATTCTGTATCTTTTTGTGATATGAAGATGGACGTTTTTGAGTTTGCTTTTTAGTGTTTACTTGTTGTGATGACAATGATGACTCGGTTCTCATATTAAGGATTGATGCTCACTTGGATTTGACCAAGATTTACATGGCGGGTGTCGTCGATGACGCTTACTTTTCCGGAACAGCTGGTCTTATTCTTTTGTACGTTTACGAGAGTCGCCATGAAAATCTTTCCTTTGTTCCTAGTTTAATCAATTTTGAAATCAGATTATGGCTTTGTTGACGATTTGGTATTCTCTGATTTTTTTTCACTTCAATTTTTTTAAACATTGCATTTAATATATTATACAATTATTTAAATGGTGATATTTAAGCTGTTCTTCCTGAAGCAGCCATATAACTAGTGGTAAATCATTAGTATTATGATATTTTCCCAAGGACAACATCGATTATGGAATACAATCAATAATTTTGTTAATTGTTGATATCATAAGCATTTAAATTGCTTCAAATTAAAATTAAGGATAAAAAACTTGTTAAATGTAAAAAATGATGGATAAAACAGAAAGAAAAATGATATTTGCACTGTATTTTGTACCACCTTTCCCTTGTTTTGATTTAGTAGTTACTAAAACTGGATTAGTATAGCCGGTACAGTCTGAAGATGTACAATATTAACTCCGTCCGATAAGTAAGTTTTTTCGTTCAGTTTGCACGTATTGTGCTTGGTTTATTATTACTGATTTAAGCAGCAAATTAAAGACCCAATATACGTAACTCCAGGAAATCTTTTGTGATTCAAAAATAAGCTTAAAAGAAAGTAAACCTGAACAGTAACTAACAAGAAACAAATCTTGACAGAAAAATCCAAAGAACTGAATATAATGCAGGTGCGGCCCACTTCAACAACAGGTGGAAGTTAGAAGACAGTTCAAAATGGACCCGTGTTCACAAATACCGAGTTTCAACTGCTGCTGTACCGGTAACCGCGTAAGAATTCAGCTTGGATATTGCTGATAACAATTCATCTTAACGAAATCTATAAATATCATAAGTTATTACGCTTGATTTTTGCTTCAATTTTGCCGAAAGTTACGTATACTGGGCCTTTACGTGCAGAACATACAAAATGTAATGAAATTGATGACGTCAAAATAGAGATTGTTCACGTCACAATTGCAAATGTTGTTACAGTTTTATAACAACATTGGCCTTCACAATGCATTACAATGGGAGGATACGGAGCAAATGTAAATATTTATGTTTCAATTTCATACTCTAATGTATAACGATATAAAGGTCCATTTTCGTGCAATAAAAATTACGATAAAAACGTATTTGGTTCTCTATTTATTAACTTAATGTCATCAAAATATAAATGAAAAAATGACATTTTAACCCGAGATGAATGTAGGTCTGTACACGATAATCCATGGAGAATGTGCTGATGTTTAGTTTGAATATCAATAGATATTCTGAATGTTTCACGAAATTAATGTTTAGACAAATTCAATTAGTGGCATTATCTATGTTTTCCACCACGATAAACAGTTGGAAAAGACAGTTGCATCATATGATATAAAGTTTTGAAAATAAATACATGCAAATGAATGAACAATAACCTGATGTACAGTAAAATGTGGTTACAGTGTTTCGACATTCTACCATTAGCCCTTAACTCTAGGGAACTACTTACGAGTTTGAACCCAACGCGAGGCTGTTGTCAGGTACTGACCGTAGGTGGGGGTTTCCTCCACCTCCAAAACCTCTTAAATGACCTGGCTGTTAATAGGACTTAACAAAATAAACCAAGCCTCTGTGAGACATAAATGCCCCCTTCCCCCAGTGGCCCAGTGGTTAAGGTTTTCCGACATTCTACCACTAGCCCTCCACCTGTGGGATGCGAGTTAGAATCCCACGTGGGGCAATTGCCAGGTACAGTACTGACCGTAGGTCGGTGTTGGTTCTCCGGATACTCCGGCTTTCCTCCACTTCCAAAACCTGGCACGTGCTCTAATGACCCTAGCTGTTAATAGGATTTAAAACAAAAATAAAAACAAAAACAATTGAACATTTGTATATTTGCGTATCTTTGTAAACTACGGCGGCACATTAAGGACAATGCATGATACTAGTTTCTTTCCTTTTTTTATGTTGAGCGCTCAACTTATTTTCTCGAGCGTTCAGCATAACGTTTTAAGCACTCGGAATAATATGTCGAGACAATTAGTCGAGCGCTCGACATAGTTAAATAAGAAAATATTGTTATGCACTCATAAATATACTTTGCTATGAGTATAATATGAAATTCAGACTCAATCTAACAGAAATCTCCCAACCCCTCTCATTAGATGCATGACATTTTGAAGAATATAATATAAAATTGACCTTGTGTTTATGCTGGAAAAAATGATTATAATGCCACTGCTGCCATTCTGCATTTTGTTAGATTTCGCAATGGAACTATAAAGTATAAATGCTGAAAAATCTACTATTTGAATTTTTTAAATTAAGTTGCCGGAGATGGAGATTGTTTGTTGGAGAGCTGGAGCAGACGATCCCAGAAATTTGATCTTGTCATTTTGAGTCCGTGATCCCATATCGTTAATACTAAGGTACATGTATATTTCCGTTCTAGCGGTAATGCTTCCTTGTTTGATTATTGATTGTAAATATTAAGATTGAAGATTATTTTTTTTTAAACTTTTCCAGCATCAAAATATCTATCTTAAAACTCATTTATAAAATCCTTGGAAATACATTTTGCCTAAGACAAGTAGTGCTCAAAAACATGTACAGGTGGGTTACTGAATCTGTTTTCCTGACTGACTTCCGACAGTAAGTACGGATATCGATTCTAATAATTAATTTAATTTGACAGTTACCCCGAATAATAAAGGGACGTGACATTCAAATTCAATTAACTTCCAAAATGGCGGTCATGAGGTACTTTCCAGCACACTTAAGGATCAGTTTGAAATGATCTACAAACTCAATTAGGAATCAGGGCCCGTACAAAAAATCCATATATTTCAATTTTGTATTTCCTTTAGTTGTAACATATAATTCATTCATTTATGGTGGGAGGCCATCGTTATCATCTAATCACACGCGTACGCACGCTTTAACACCACTTTGCTTTATATATCATGTAGGCGTTTCGATGATCATGTCAATTCAGCAGAAAGTTATGGTATCGTTGAAATAATTGGCTCCCCAATTAAACCAAATTGTGTACATCTATTAGTTGACTTGTTGTTGGTTTTGGGTTTGTTTTTTTGTTTCTCTTTGTGTGATATGGAGATGGACGTTTTTGAATATGCTCTTTAGTATGCCTGCTTATTGTGATTGAGAATAATGCCTTAGTTCACATTTGAGGCCATGATATCTGCTTACCTAGATTTTACTTAAACTTACACGACAAATGTCGTCGATGAAGCAGAAGACGCTTACCCTTCCGGACCACCTGGGCATGTATTCATGAAACCGTTCTCATGCTCAAGCATGGATTCTGTGCTCAAGCAAGCTTTCTTGAAACTCTCCTTACTCATGTCGAAGAGTTAAAAAGTCAATGTAAATGTTGCAAACAGCTCTTGGCTTCATGTCTTTGCGTCTTTTTTCCAAAACTTTGGCAAAGTTAATTTTTTTAATAATTCATAGCCAGAACAAGAAATAAGGCTTGAGCACAAAATCCATGCTTGAGCATGAGAACGGTTTCATGAATACGGGCCCAGGTCTTATTTCTTTGTACTGTTACAAGGGTTTCCAAGTATTTTTTTTTTTTTTCATTTTTTGCATAAAGTTTAATCGATTCTGATTTCGGATTAGGGTTTGTTGTCTGAGTGTTTTTTATCTGAAATGTAAAATGTATGTAGGCTTGCATACGTTACCGTGCTATAACGGGTCAATTCTATGTTTTAATATGTATTCCAAAAAAGGTTTATGTGCAATCTATCAAAACTCAATCTAAACAAAAGTTTTAACAATTATAGAAAGTTTACTATTCAAATTGCCGATTGAATAGAGTATGCTGTATAGTATAGAGTATGCAAGTAAGTTGTAACGACCCTGTCAATTAAGACGTTTGGACATTTTGTATACAACTATTTTAAAACGTTTTATGAAAACGTCCTGCACACTTTAATTTGTAAGGTCATAGCAACCTTGATGAAACGTTGTGTCTCAATGTTACTTCAACGTTTTCAAAACGTTTCGAGTCCGCTTGGAAGACATATGTTCAATGACGTCATTTCCGTGTCGGTTTATCGCCTTGTAGGAACAATAACAGAACAAAATCAGAAATACAGTGATATATACATCAATATATTATAAGTCAATATGTATAATGGTTACATGCTACCTTACATCTTAATCACTTACAGTAACCTCCCTTATATGATTTAGTATAATGCGCATGCATAGGTAACCGGAGGTAGATGGAACATGGCGGTAAAATAAAAGCACATGTTATATGATGATGCATCTAGTCGTCGTTCCTTGCTACACATCAGCACCAAGACATATTGTTACATATACATTTGAACATTCAAAGTACTAGTTAAACGATTTTAACTATTTTTTCATCTAAGAAAGGCTTACATGTGCATTGAAGAACGATGACGGAGGTTCTGGATTCCGCTGCTTTAATATTAAAATCAAAGTCCTATGAAGTATTTTCAGGACGTGTTCAAATCTTAACGAGAAAGTATGTCAATTGCAAAGGAAAATCGATGCAATCGAAAGAGTTGTAGATCCTGCCAATCGATGTGAGTGTAAGGAGACGGACATTAACGACTTCAAACGGTCAGTATCGGATAAACTTGATGTCTTTTCAAAGATCCTATCGGTGTTTGAAATCAACTTAGAATTTTACAATTCGAGCGGGCAGAGCTACGTGAATTACTTGGCGGAGGAAGCAGCAATGAAGACGGTGGGTGCTGTATTACATAATACGTGTTCATACATTGTATTATGATTATCTATTTAAATGAAGAGCAATCAAAAATTCGAAGTGGAGTTATGGTACAGAAGTTTCACATTTGATGTGTTTAAACGAATACAGCTTTTTCGAATAACATGTAGAGGTATGCAAAACAGTAACGCATTTTGAAAAAAGGTGTCCAGGTAGAGCTACGTAACCACAATGCAATATGCATCGATTTGTTTCATATCAATATCGAAGGACTATTAATTTTAGCAGGAAACTTGGAACGAAATATTCGCATGTGTATAAGATATGTATTTTAATATGAACACTATTTAACGAAGACATTACAGCAGTACATACCTGAGAAACCGAATTGTTTAGGTATTTGGAAGTGATAACTGTAGTGTAGGACAGGGGGAATTATATGTACACATGTAATGTATGATTGGAAACGTTTTATCGTAGTGCAGAACAGCTAGGATAAGTGATAACTGTAGTGTAGGACAGGGGGAATTATATGTACATATGTAATGTATGATTGGAAACGTTTTATCGTAGTGCAGAACAGCTAGGATAAGTGATAACTGTAGTGTAGGGCAGGGGGAATTATATGTACACATGTAATGTATGATTGGAAACGTTTTATCGTAGTGCAGAACAGCTAGGATAAGTGATAACTGTAGTGTAGGGCAGGGGGAATTATATGTACACATGTAATGTATGATTGGAAACGTTTAATCGTAGTGCAGAATAGCTAGGATAAGTGGTAACTGTAGTGTAGGGCAGGGGGAATTATATGTACACATGTAATGTATGATTGGAAAAGTATTATCGAGGTGCAGAACTGAATAAGTGGTAATGTATTGTAAGGGTGACAAAGTAATAACTGTACCGTAGGCATAGGAAAGTAACAATGTTCTGTACTGCTTGGAAAGTTATTACTGCAGTTTAGTGCCGGAAAATGTATTTAATATAATGGAGGGTCAGGAAAGTGGTAATGAAGCGTATGGCTTGGGGAGGATTGATATAGTGCAGGGACGGAAAATGAATTACCGTAACGAGGGATTGGGAGTTCAACACAGTGGTGAAGTGTTGGAAAAGTAATAAATGTGGTGTACGGATGGTATAGTATTAACCTTAATGTGGGGCGAAATATGGTATGTAATGTAGGGATGGAATGGTGATAACTGTAGTACAGGGCAGGGATTTCGATCACTCAATGTACGGTAAGGACTGTAGTGTATATCTGGGGAGTAATGCCTGTATTCTTTAGACCACCATCCTTTGGTCACGAGTTTGATTCCCACCTAGGGCAGACGTTAGGTACCGGCCGTGCTTTAGTCGAGATACTCAAGTTTTCCTTCATCAATAAAACCTGATACGGCTTTAAATGACAAAAGGTGCCTAAAAAATCAAAGAATACAAAAGCGTCAAGATTGTGTAAATAAAAACAAGCAACCCATATCTTACAAATAGTAATAATTCTACTTTTCTTTGCCATATGGTTTTTGTTATAAAACAATTCCTGGTACAGAATAACATATGTATCAGCGAAATACAACACGCCAAATCTGGTGGCGAATCGCGTACATGAGCTTTTAATTTCAACCATGGGGCAAACATATTAGTCATTCAATGCAGATACCGTAGAACTATGAAGGCAGTTTTACTATTTGCTGCTCTGATATTTATATCAAAACATGACCAAGTATTTTCCGAAGACGATGCTTCATTGGAGAATGTCGAACAGCAAAGTTTAACGGGTGAACTTGTCAATCTTTTAAATGGGACTTACTTCAATCTGAACGAAAAGGTATGTCAAATACAAAGGAGAGTCGACGCTATCGAAAGAGACAGAGATTCTGACCATGAATGTGCGTGCAACAAGACGGTAATTAACGACTTTAAACAAGCAGTATCGGATGAACTTCATTCATTTTCAAAGATCCTGTCCGGATTTGAAAATCATCTGCGCATTTTACAAAATGAACAGGCAGAGTTACGCAAGTTAATTGGCGGGGGAGGCAGCAACAGAGATGGTGAGTTAAATTCTACCGAATTGTCATATGCAGTATACATATATATAGTTTACATATGAATACAGTAAAACCTCACTTACGCGAACCCAGTTTACTCAAATACCACTAGTCTTACTCGTCAAACTGTTTATTTTGTCCCAACTAATTTCGAACATATTAAACCAACCTCTGATTAGCCGAAAAGCATATATTCCTCCAACTATTGATGGAGTAAGTGTGATTTTTCTGTATTTATTTAAAATATACAAGACTTTTATATTCGAGGAGGACATTCGGTAGAAACTTAGGACATTAGATGTGTACTTTCATATTGACTTTTCAAAGATACTGTGTGGGTGTGCCAATTAATTGCACGTTTTGAAAAGTGTCCATGGAGCGCAGCGTATTACCCGTATACCTCCAGTGCGGGCTTTGTGATAAAAGGTTTATATGTTTGAACGTTTTACAACGCCATATATTCCTGTAGAATTCTTAAATAGGACACTTCTCAATTATAGAAAATGATACACATTCTCAAAATTTTAAGAAAATACACATTTAAAATTCAAATGCATCAATAAGCGGTTCGCAGCGTCGGTGGCTAAACACTTGAAAAATCCCAGGGTAAAAGATGCAGTAAAAAACTCACACGTACACTATAAACACTAGGTACAATGACAGCATAAATGATATATTTAGTGTATGACATCGGCAGTGAGAGATTATCTATCTGGTTTTATTTCATCATTAGTTCTGATGTAGCAGATAACCAGCAATATGCCAGAGCTGGCTATCTGGAAATTTCAAATCGCGCAAGCTTTATGAAGGATCGTGTATGTGTATCAGAAAGTATTTTTATATGAGCAAATTAGGCATACGACATTTGGTAAAGAATATAAATGATTAAAGATATAACTAGGAAATAAAATTTGTATGTAAGGCTTGGAGTTTGATAAATCTGTTTTGGGAGAGTTTTAATTGTGGTGAAGGGCTCAGCATCTTTAACTGTACTGTTTGAACGTTTTACAACGCCATATATTCCTGTTGTATTCCTAAATCGGACACATCTCAATTATAGAGATGCAAAAGGAGGGAAAGTGATCTGTATTGCTAGGCTAGACAAATATTCACTGTTTGTAGAAGGAAAACTAAAGAAGAATTTCAGCGTTAATGGTACGTACCTTGGCTAAGACAGGAAATAAATAGATTTATCCTGAAACTGAGCTTCAGCTGTCGAAATACACCTACAACATATGTTTGTGCTGTATTCGGCAGGAAAACAGCTGTAATTTGACATGTACATAAATTCGAGGAGTTATTTTGAGTGACCCTCACTTTCACGTTCTGTCGGCAACACCACCTCATGTCGTTAATTTTGATATGTCGTAAAATAATGTAAATATTGCATTACACTGGGTAAAATAAATTCTCCTAATAACATTATTGCTTGAAAAGCTTGGGAATTACGTTTTTAATCTGACCTAATTTTACTTCGACAGCTGATCGCATATCTCATACGCCCGACGGCAATTGAACAGAAATAATGTTTAGGCAAAACATCCAGTATAATGTAGATATCGCTGACTTAAAAATGTTTTATTTGATCATATTTTGCTGGATAAATAGAAGATGTATTTTTCCTCGGGACCGAAAGACAAAAGTGGCTCGCCTAAGGCTCACCCTTTTGTATTTCATACTTTCGCCAAAAATATAGCTTATATTTTGAGACACTAACAAGTTTCTCTATATCTATCAACAGGATATCACAAAATGGTGTTTAAATTTTAATGTCATTTAATCAAGCCAATACTTATTTCAAATCCACTTCAAGCCAGTGAAACGATATCAAAATAATTCATAGATATTAACAAAACATGACGGGAAGAAAGAGTATTTCACAAAATTATAAAAAATATATATTGTTATTCTCTATATTTACCCGCCAAATGCATTTTGACCTTCTTTCAACATACGAATAACATATTTGTAAATACATTTTTATCATGTGAAAATAATTGTTTTTATAGCAACTACGACTACGCCTGCCCCTCGTGTCTGTGACCAAGGCTGGATCTCATCTCCGGAAAAGTGTTACTATGTGTCCACCACTTTTGAGAAAACTGAGTGGAGTACAGCTATCGTGAGTTGAAATAAAATAATTAATGATAATGCGCTTTATTCCGCACCGTCATGAAAATAACCTTTTCGATTTCCTACGTTATGCTACATATATTTGTATTCACGATCGAATTCCACCAGGCAAATTGCTTTTCGTTCAGAGTAAAAGCTTGTTCATGAAACAGTTTTAACAATTCTGAGAATATCGAAGCGTTAACAATATCAAAAATGCGACCTGAAAATTGATGTAATCTGTGAGAAATAAATAACCAAATGAAAGATTAGCAAGGACACCTTTTATAAAGTATAAGTGAATAAAACCAGGTGTTCCGAAAGGAAAAGCAACTTCTGCTTCTTGACGACACCCGCATTGTACACCCTTGTCTCATTCTAGTTGATGTCACGACCTGCTATTATCTTGATTTCATAATTCAAACACTATAAATGGTTAGGTATTAATAATTCTTATAATTCGAGGTTCTTATATACCGCTTTATCACGACCTAAAAGGCCGTCTCAAAGTGGTTCACATATAATCCGTTATAGGGCCTTAGCAACCAGCCATTATCGTTCTCAACTCCCGGGGGGGGGGGCATACATCCGGTGCCGCCATTTAGGCGCTCATGGCTAGCATTCTACAATTTCTACCATTGCCCAACCACGTACTTATTTTACAGCTGAGTAGACTTGAACAAGCAGAATAAAGTATCTTGCTCAACGATACAACACAAGTGACGTGAATGGGACTCGAACTCGACAATGGTATTGTCAATATCATTAAACATGCAACAAAACATTGAATAGAACAGCAACTTACTTCACCTGAATCTTTGCATTGAAGAGAGAGTATCATTCTGATTGGCCATTTCACTCTTTAAACAAGATACATGGACGTGGGATACAGTAGAATATTATAATTTTTGGTTACAATATTCGGCCTCTATTTGCCAGAAGCCTTTCACACATGGTCCAGCTACAACAAATGGACAAAGTGCTTACATATCAAACTCTGCGAAGTGGCGCATCACTTAGGGGGTTTGCAAAATAAATACGAAGATTCATAACATAACACAATGGATATGGGTTCTGTCTCTCAGAATGGCATGTACCGTTTTGTTACGAAAACATATATTGTGTATACATTTTTTGTTTAAAGATCTGAAGTAAATTTTTTTTTTTATTTTCCTTTCAGTCAAGATGTAATCACATTGGAGCCAAACTAGTTGAGATAGAAACAGACGAGGAAGCTACATATCTCCATGAGAACATGCCGAGTCATGTCGGTGAGTAACCTGTAAAACTAAAATACATCAGAATTATTTTGTTAATATGAAGAAGCAGATCACAGTGGGTTACTTAAAATATCAAATAAACAAATTATACCAGCTTACAATTTCCACCCGTGTCGATCTCCCGAATCATTGTTTCTGCAGTTTGATCAGAACAAGGAGCAAATTATATGGTCTCCATCTTTGTCTAATTCAGAAAGAATTTGTGTAATATGAAGATGAAAGTTTTTTTAGGATGCTCATTATTGGGGTAACTAATTGTGATTGAGAATGATGACTCAGTTCTTACTTTGAATACTTGATGTTTACTAAAAAGTGACCAAGATTGGCATAGAAGATGTCGATTAAGCAGATGACGCTAAACTCTCCGGAACACCTGTTATCTTGTAAAAAATCTTGTACCGAATAGTGCATGTGTACGAGTAAAACCACGCAGATGAACGAACAATCATAAGATCGCCCAGTTGAAGATGTGTGAATGGTAAATGCACGATGTAGGCATGATGTGCACACGCAATATTTGGTGCGTTAGGCGTTATCAAACACAACTGTAGTTTTATAGTACTCTCGATTATCTTTAAATGCTTCTTTTTATTCCGCAATCAACACTGCGGTGGTGGAATCGTGGTAATAAAAACACGTAACATGGTCAATATTATACCCACGACTAAATCAGCAGCTTCTAGAATTATAAAGACACTTAAAAGGAACGAGGTATACTATTAATGTTATTGTCATATATTTTCTCATCTTTAGGATCTTACGATTACATATATACGGGACGTAAGAGGAACGACGACGAGACATGGGTTTTCGTCAGTAATGAGAAGATGGTCGACACATCGGTGAGAACCTGGGCGAGCGGGGAACCGGGGGGAGGAACCCAGAGGTGCGGATGTCTCAAGCAGTCAGCAAAGTTCCTGATGTACGATTGCCTCTGCAGTGGACATTACCTCTTCTACATCTGCGAGGTTCAGCGCTAGTCATGCAATGTCGTTATACAAACGTCAATATTTCCATAACGCTACCAATCATAGCGACTTTAAAATAGTGTGTTATATCAGAGGACTTTGATCAACTGTTTTCATTGAAACATACTAACTTTAATGAATATTTGACATATGTATAATTAATACATGTTTGTAAATGACGTTCAAGGTTGGAACATGAATAATTCCATCTTCATTAACGCTCACTTCTGATTTGCTAGTATTTGATTTGTTCATTATGTTAATATCTAACTGACATAAATACTTATTTCATGTGATAAACATATGTTAATGGCGTTAAATATTCTGCGTTCTTAAATGTCTTTGACAACTTCAGAAACTGCCCATGGCGGTTATGCAATATCGAATAGGAAAAAAGAGGTCAAACAGTATTAGCTGCTAGTTTTGTAAAGGTGTCATGGTCGTCTCTCTTTATAGATATAATGTTGGTAACATGAAATGTTCTAATAAAGATTTCTTTCAAGATATGACGTCAGTCGAGTATGTTTGTAGAAACACACTAGCATGCTGTGTGTATATTACTGTAAAATGACTTAAACCAACGAAGCAATGACGATGCAATCCATTTCCTTTGGATTACCGACTATGAGATTACAGACTTGTTTGTATAATTAGAAATATAATTATTGCATAATCCTATTAGACCACGATATACCGTCAACGGAATTTCCATTTGAAAAGTAAATGCCGACAGCTTGGTGCCCGAACGAATCTCATTAAAGGTAACACAGATGTGTGTAAACATAGTAGGTTCCCTTTGCTATACACTGCATATATTGTTTTCTTCCAGAAGTAGCCCTCCAAAGGGAAAACTGGCAACACGTCACAATAATGTCATACTCAGCTTTCATCGTTTATTTCTGGAAAAGAAGAAAAATAGCCGAAAAATCTTGCTACTGATGTCCATTGCATTTATTTCTTTGTCGGTGCTTCGAGAGTTTTTTTCTTTTTCCTATTTCTGCTTTTGACACTGGCTAAAAGAGGAGAGGTGCGGAAATATGCTAATGATATTTGTTTATCATCAATAGCATTTTCCTTATAATTCTGACAGAATGTATCGTCAAAGAGAGCCAGTTTTAATTAACCAATAGAGTTACGAGTATATTGATTTTTCCATCGTCAATTCGATCAGCTTTGCATTGCAATTTGTAAAGAATATCAACGCAAAAGTTAACATTTTGTACACAACAGTAAACATTTTGTACATAACAGTTAACATTTTGTACACAGCAGTAAACATTTTGTACATAACAGTTAACATTTTGTACACAACAGTTAACATTTTGTACTCAACAGTTAACAATTTCTACGCAACAGTTGACATTTTTTACACAACAATTAACATTTTGTTCACAACAGTAAACATTTTGTACACAACAGTTAACATTTTGTACACAACAGTTAACATTTGTACACAACAGTTAACAATTTCTACGCAACAGTTGACATTTTTTACATAACAGTTAACTTTTTGTACACAACAGTTAACCTTTTGTACGCAACAGTTAACATTATGTACACAACAGTTAACATTATGTACGCAACAGTTAACATTTTCTACGCAACAGTTAACATTTTCTACGCATAGGTAGCTTTTTCTAAAGTTTTGTTGTAATACTAAATATTACGCATTGCCACTAATTGATACTGCTTTGATGTGGAATTCAAAAACGTTCACTGACCTCTCCAATCAGTTTTGTTAATGTTTTAATCTATACCTCAAAAACGGCTTCTCATCAATGACAAACTACCAACTGCATTGGCCTATGGGGTTTAATAGGTGTGCGTGAACAGCATGACTTGTACTCGCAAATTAATCAAACAAATGACAACGCTGTAAAGCATCGAAAACCTCAATTTCAGTACCAACCGTCGATGTATAACAATATCTACATATACAACATCCAACTTCTGATACCAAAGTATTTCACTTTTTCATTGATCCCAACAGTATCTCGCTGTTCATTATGAAGAAGTATTAGTAAAATAAATAAGAGAATACCGAAGCGTTAACATAATCATAATCAAAACTCAAAATCGATTAAACCAGGGGCAACATTTGAACAAAGGAAAGATTCACATGGAGACCCCTGCAAAAGTACAAGAGAACAAGACCAGGTGTTCCGGAAGAGTAAGCGTCTTCTGCTTCATCGACGACACCCGCCTTGTAAATCTTTGTTACATCCAAGTAAATATCAAGTTCTCAAAATGAGAACCGAGTATCATTGTCAATCACAACAAGTAAACACACTAGTGAACATACTCAAAAACTTCCATCTTCATATCACTTAAAGATACAGAATATTTCTCAAAGAGACAAAGATGGCGACCATAAAACTTGGCCATAGTTCTGATCAACCTGCATCTCTCGAATCCATGTGTTCTTAGTTTGTTTGTCAGCCGTCGACATCGATCACGAAAATCCCGATATTTAGAGCAAGCCCTAGGATATCAAATCAACTGTGACATGTAAACACCATAGGTTGGAGAAGCAGGGATGTTACTATCAAGAAATAGAAAGTTCACGATCGTAATAATGAAATCATCACGTTTATCTTATAGCTTAGTATTAAGCTGTCCATGTTGGTCGTAGTTTAAGTAGAGATCGAGGTAAGCAACTGATGTAGAAGAGTCTCTTGTGTCCTTTATTTCAAGTTCAGAAGAGTATATACGATCGATGTGGTCTTGGAAAAGAAAGCTCTCATAACAAGAGATCGGAGACGTTCCTTCAATTTTGTATGAGGTATGGTAGTGTACAGGGTGGAAAAATCAAATGTTTTGACCGAACAGACATTTTTAGGAGGGGGTGTTCAAGATTGATCAAAAGATCTTTCGAGTTTTTCAAAATCCACCTCCCATTAATTCCACTTCTGGAGTAAACAGTGTCAAAATGCGGTACTTGGAAAGATTGTAATACAGAAGCATGGTTGGACAGTATTTCATCTTCCAAAACCTCATATTACTTTTAAGTAAGTACCTCATAATGGTTTCAGATTTGCTTTCAAATCATGAAACTCCTAACATAAAAAAAATATTAGTGCAAGCTATGAGTCGACTTTAAGTTCCTTCATTTTGTTTGGTTATTTTTCATAATTTCTAAATTTCCTGTTCTGATCAAGCAATGTTTACCTATCTTCATATATTGTATGGATTCTTTATATTTCTTTAAACCCTTTAAGCATACCACTAATGTTTGTGAGATTAAAATGACCACACTTAGACATATAGTTTATACTCTGTAAACTAAATAAGGTCTTCAATTTTCAATTTTTATGAGTTTTAAGGTCATCTTTTCATATGCTTTTCATATGAAGCACATGCTTTCATACATGTATAACACAAATTGACAACATAACCTCACGGTGCAACAGTTTAATCTTTCGTCTTCTAAAACAAGATTGTAGACAGTCTCTTTAACCACGCTGTTACCATAGCCTCTATGGTAACAGCGTGGTTAAAGAGACTGTCTACAATCTTTGGACCATCATCATTTGGTCAAGGGTTAAATACCTATATAGGGCGGTCGTCAGTACCGGCCGTTGTGATTTTATCCAGATACTCAAATTTTCCAAAACCTGACACGTCCTTAAATGACCGAATTAAGTTGTTAAACAAAATACCACATCTTTCAAATGGTAGTTATTTCACATTTCCTGGTGATATGTTATTGGTCCTTAAGCTATCAGTGGTACAGAATGCCGTGTGTAATGGTGAAACACAATATGCCAAATCTGGTGGCGAATCGCGTACATGTGCTTTCAATTACAGCTAGGCAGGCTAAATATGTGACTCATTAAATGAAGATACTGTAGCACTATGAAGACGGTTTTACTTTTCTTTGCTGTAGGTTTGATAACAAAAAATGAACAAGTATTATCTGAAGACGCTGGTTCAAAGGAGGAAGTCGAGTAGCCAAGTATGATAGGGGAACTTGTAAATCTTTTGAATGGGACTTACTTCAACCTGAACAATAAAGTTTGTCAATTGCAAAGGAAAGTCGACGCAATCGAAAGAGACGTAGATCCTGGTAATCGGTGTGAGTGCAACGAAACAGACATTGACGACGACTTCAAGCAGTCTCTATCGGTTGAACTTGAAACCTTTTCAAAGATTCTGTCCGGGTTTGAAAATCAACTGCGCATTTTACAAAATGAACAGGCATATCTACGCGAGTTAATTAGCGGAGCAGGCAACAACGGAGATGGTGAGTTAGATACTACACAACATCGGATGTAATACACATGTTTATTACATTTTTACCAGTGAAATATTAGAAAATATCAGTTTGATAAAACTTCTATCATCGGTTTGATATCATTGCGCACTATTTGTGAACTATTTTGTCGTTATTCTAGAATTAAATAATATAAAGTAAGGAAATTAAACACCTGTATAGTATTTTGGACAAAAATAGATATCTAAAGGATTTTATTTATATGTTTTTGTATTGTCTTTTCAAAAATACTGTCCGGGTACGAAAAACTATTCGCATTTTAAAAAGAAATGATCAGACAGAGCTTCTTACCGTAATATATTGCAGAATACTGGAAAATGTCTCCTGCGCAGGCTAAGATAATATTCAAATGTATAAGTAAGCGGCACGCAGTGTCAACGGCCAATACCTGAAAAGTCCTAGCGTAAAAACTTTGGTGAAGGGCTCAAAAAGTAATTACTGTTATAAAGGGCTGAACAAGTGATATCTGTATCATTAGGCTAGGAATGTATTTGTAGGAGGAAAACTAAAGGAGAATTTAACTTTAATATTTAGTTTAGATAATTTGTTTTACATTGTCTGATAAAGGAAAATAACTACATTCATCTTTCAACAGAGCTGTGGTTGTTGAAAGACACCTACCACACATACTTTGCTGTATTCGGCAGGAAAACAGCTGTGTTTTATATAATAAGCACGTGGATGAATTCAATGAACTACTTTGAGTGACCCGCACTTTAACCTTTGCACTCCATATAAAATAAACATAATACATATCATCCTCATGTCGGAAATTTTAGAATTTCGTAATATGGAAAACACAGTACGTCACACTAAGTAAAATAAATGATGCTAATCACGTGATTGGTTGACAAGCTTGGGAACTATATGTTCTCGCAAAATACTTCCAGGTTAATGCCATCTGACCTAGTTCCACTTCCACAGCTGATCGTATATCTGATACGCTTGACGGTAATGGAAAAGAAAAAAATATGTTTAGGCAAATATTTCCAGAACAATGTTGATATTTCTGACTTAAATATGTCTTATTTTAAGTATTGTTGCTGCATAAATAGAAACTGTATGTTTGGCTTGGGACAGAAAAACAAAAGTGGGGCGCCAAAGGCTCATCGTCTTGTTTATATAACCCTCGCAAAAATACAGCTTATATTTTCATTCAGGTATTCTTTATATCTTATAACAGGACCAAAAATGTGTTTTGCCGTTTCGCTTGCTGTTTGATTTTTTTTGTCATTTAATCAAGCCAAACAAAGCTCTGGAAATGAAATATCCCATTTAATTTTGTAATACTGTGCGTATTTAAAACAAATTTGATGGAAGGCTCGCGTTTCACGCCCAACGACTATACTCATTATAATACATGTGGCTTTTCCTGTACATCCCAAATCCGGACCATGTTATACGATATCAACATATTCATAGATAATTACGAAATCTGACGGGAAAGAGGAAGGCTTCATGAAATTATCAAATTGTTTATGCATGTCCGCTTTAAAGCAAATGCATTTTGACTTTCTTTCAACTTACGAAAAACATATTAACTAATTCATAAATGATCTTTATATTATGTGAAAATAATTTTATTTATAGCATCTACTTCGACGACTACGACTGCCCCTCGTGTCTGTGACCAAGGCTGGATCTCATCTCCGGAAAAGTGTTACTATGTGTCCACCACTGCCGAGAAAACCGAATGGCATATTGCTATCGTGAGTTAATCGATATACTATTATGTTACATATCGGTCGCATGTGTTCATTTCCATCTGTGGTTCGAGTAAAAGAGGTAACAGAACGAGTGGTTATTGGATATGGTATTTATTTTACTCGAGGTAGTTAATTTCAAAAGTTACAAAGGACATGAGCTTAAGCGAATAACTTTTCATAATTAACTAACAAGAGTGAAATAAATACCATATCCAAATATCACGGGTCGGGTGAATGAATAACGAACAATATGGGCGTAATATATCGGATCGTACTTTCCCGCCAAATGATGACGACATCAACAATCAGCACATGACGTTGTTCCGGTCAAAGTTTACCATGTTATCACATCGAAATGAGTCAATTTTAAGAGTTTATTCCACGTGTTGGTTAGGCAGAATGTTATGCAACAGTATTACTGATTTTTTTATACCCTGAGAGTTGAATAACACCGACTTCTTGGTAGAAACGGTTTTTAACACTCACAAATATGCGATTGCTTAAGCGCCACTAAAACCATAATCTGATTTCAATACTGATTCAACCAGGGACAAAATATGAACCAAGGGAAAATTCATCAGAGACGCATGATAACGTATCAGAGTATGAGTCAAAAACTAGTATTTATGAGACTATTCCTTTGTTCAAGCATGAATTTTGTGCTAAACGCAGTATCTTGTAAATCGCCTAAACCATGTCAAACAATCAAGTAACAAAACAGTATTTGGCCTCTTCAAATTCCTTCAACTTCATTACAAATAAATGGCAATATTATATTATCAGAACAAAAGTGCATGTTAACTGAATTGCTTCCTCTTCCTTCACTTGTCTTTTTTCATCCGGAAGTTGGAAAACGGAAATGCCTACACAAACGCGTCATACTCGGCATGCTCAGTTATTCCAAAAAGTTGGGAAGCTAACCACTAAACAGAAAACGCCAGATTTCGTCCGTTGTATTTATCTTTTTATTATTCCTGTTTCTGAAAATCGTGTTTTCGTCAACATACTTCTGTAGAGTATTTAACCGCGAGTTATATCATTGAAAATCACCGCATTACGCCAACACGTATACGTCCAGTTTACCTTTATTTGTTTACATCGTCTTAACTACAACTTTTGATTTCTATTTGTTGAGAATATCAACGAAATTTATGATAGTTTTCAAGTTCTGTTATAGTCTTTATAAACCGTATTGATTCATCACCACGTACTCATAAAAGAATTGGCACATGCAACGTACAGATACAGACAGATGCTATCGTATTGTATTAAAATGATTCATTGAAATATTAGTTTTGGCCCCGGACACTTTCGGCCTATTAAAGGCCCAATATACGTAACTTTCGGCAAAACTTGATGCGAAAATCAAGCCTAATAATTTATCATTTTTATAGATTTAGTTAAGATTAACTGATATCAGCAATTTTTCCAAGATGACTTCTTACGCGGTAACCGGTACGGCAGCAGTTTAAACACGGTATTTGTAAACACGCGACCATTTTGACTGTCTTCTACCTGCGGTTTGTTATTGAAGTGGGCCCCACTTGAATTTTTTTCAATTATTTGGATTTTTCTGTAAGGAGTTTCTCGTTAGTTACCGATCACGTTTACTTCGTTTAAGGCTTATTTTTGCATTGTTATCAACTGGATTTTTTTCAGAATTTTTCAGATTAACGAAAAATTTTCTGAAGTTACGTATATTGGGCCTTTAAACGGCCATGTTGGCCCAATACAACACATAAAAACTCGTGAACTTTGCCGGCAAATCTAACAGTGCATGACTTAAGCTGATTCATACTCAATGGTGGAATTCGCTTGAACAACCGATCATTCAATAGTTAAGGTCACTAAATTATTTTAAAAAGGAGACATGCTTACAAACGCTCTGTTTTCGTTCAATCCCTTGATTTTCTATCTTGAGAGAATATTATCAGTACATATCAGAGACAAAAATCGTTACGCTCTTTTAAGGATTTGTTATTTTCCTATAATAATGATTTTATAAATGAAACAAGACATCAGGCTTGACCCTAATATTTTAACGTTATTACTGATTTAAACAAAACGACGACAACAGCCATGTAGATATAGGTCACATCCAAGTAAATGTCACGTACTCAAAGTGAGAACTGAGGCATCATTCTCAATCATATTAGCATATTTATGATTTTATATTTTTAACGGTGAAAAAGTTTATGTAAACTTCTCTAAAGATGAAAATATTTATTACTTAAGAAGTTATTGTTCCCCCAATGGCTACACAAAAGGTGATGACGATGTGATAATTTAGGGGATAATTGGTGAGAATTGAATTAGAAAAAAGGAAAATGTGTGCACTTTAGTGCATGAATTCCTATTTAAAGAATTCATTTAAATCGAATAAAGCATACACTAGCGAAAATAGAACGGCACAGACAAACAAACTAAAAGGGAAACATCTTGCTGCTTCATAGTGATTTCAAATCTATGATGCCTTTTGCAGCAAAATATAGTAAAATCCTAAGATCTATAAATTATATTACATTTTTTAAACAGTTCCTTTTTCTTTTCTTTTCGTTTTGTTTCGTAAAAACAGAAATGGCATTTTAAGGTTGGGTTTGGTAGACGCAAAATAAATACGTATATAGATAGCTTTCACTTTATCTTAAAAGATTTATATTCGACATTTAACATCTTAACTGAAAATAACACGCTTAAACATCAATTTTGTTTTCAGAATGATATTGTGAGAATTATTAAAATTGAATGTAGAAATACAATATGATGTTAATTAATTTCATTGTTTTATCCTTTCTCCTATTAGGACCGATGCGCATACATTGGAGCAAACCTGGTTGAGATCCAAACGGACGAGGAAGCTGCATTCATAAGGAGAAACCTGCCAAGTCGTATTTGTGAGTAACCCTTGATATCGTTGGTTATTTAACCCCGCACCTTTTACATTCTTCGAATGTTGAGAGTTAAATCATATATTACTATGGATTATGATATGGTGGCGACGACGACAAAGACGACGACGAAGATGCATACTGACGTTAAATACTTTTATTTTATTTTACTCTTTCAGCCAATACGGACATAATATATACGGGACGGACAAAGCTCAAGAGTGGTGGCTGGGTTTTCATCAGCAATAATAAGATGGTTGATACGTCGGTGAGATCATGGGGTAGCGGGGAACCTGACGGGGGATCCCAGAACTGTGGGTGTACTCAGCAGTCAGATCATCTCTACATGCATGATTGCTCATGTACCGGATGGAACCTCGCCTATATCTGCGAGATTGTTCGCTAGTCATCTGCTTTGGTACAAATAAAAAAACAGGTATACGCAATTGAAAATCAAACAGTGTTATTATAACTTAAATGCTAATTATTCGTTTAATATATCTTTGATAAATACATTTCAAATCCAAAGCATGGCGTTTCGGATTTTGTTTATTTTTAACTTATGGATGTTATTCTCTGCTAAGCGTTTAACATTGAGAGAAATCTGATTTATTCGTTGTCAGTATACAAAGACCGGACGGGATGATGTCGGGCGCTTCCCTCATGGTATTTCAGGCAGACAGCACTTTGGAATTGGCATCAGATCAACACGTTCACAAGTACATTAAAACATTACCAAGTTGAACTTTGACCGCAGTTTATTCATATTGGATTGAAATATATACTTTATGTAAATAGTTTTAGCATTTGAAAGCGTTAGTCTTCTATTTCCTGTCATGACGCTTTTGTCGAAAGTGTAACATGGAGCCGGTCTACACGTCGATGAGAGTAACTTAATCTTTGCTTGTGTTTGGCAGCTTAAGAATCTTACCCCAAGGGTTAAGGTCTCCTGTCTAACTACCAAGGAGGTGAATAATTATTTTCTCCTACCCTGTAAAACCTCATGTATATCTAATATCATTGTATTGTTGCCATGACTTCATCGTAATGTTGCTACGACGTCATTTACTTGTTGCGAACGTGCAAAAAGCACGTGTAGCTTTTCTCAAACTGGAATAAGATAAGAAACCCTCACACCAGTAAAAGTGTGGGTATCCCTGTCCAGGGAAAGAGAAGATACGATGACGGATAAATGATGGGGAAATCTGCGTGATTGAGCGCCAACAATTCAATGTCTCAATACAGAACAACGCCAATCATTTCACAACGCTATCCAAGATAGCGAATTTAAAACAGTTGCCCTTTTTATGAAAAAGGACGTTGGTCCTTTTTATGTGTTAAAAGACTGATATATGTATGAAAGTTTTTTGATAGTTTATCTGTACAATGAATAAGCCTTGGAGAAATTGCGTTCAAGATTGGCACATAGTTATGTCCATCTGCAATAACGCATATGTCTCTCGTACATATGTGTTCATAGTATCAATATAAAACTGACAGACAAGCCTTGCAATCTGTTTTTATTCAGAAATGCTTTTTCTATGAAAATCCTTTGAACCAAGCTCCTCAGTGTCAAAAAAAAAAGATAACAACACTCTGACAAATGGACAGTTTTCTGTGAAATAAATACTCTCTCCAATTTTCAATCTTATGAATTGTAAGATAACCATTGAATCACTAATCCTGATGCTATTTTATGTTTAGCAAGTGATTTCATAAGGTTATGTTAACGCTTCGGTATTCTCTTATTTATTTACGCACAGTTAAAACATAACATCATACTATACTGGAGTGAAAAATATTTGAACGTTTGTCTTCTAAAATAAAAAGAGACTACGGTTGTCGCTTAGTGAAGGCGACTTTTTTATCTTTACACCACCACCTTTTGGTCACGGGTTCGATACCTACATAGGGAAGTCGTCAGGTACAAGCAATGATAATGTTATCAAGACACTCATATTTTCTTCCGTTACCAAACCTAACACATCCATAAATGCCCCAAACTGTTTAATTATGTAAAGCACAAATACAACAAACCAGATCTTCTTACATTAGGCAAATTTTACTTTTCCTTGTAATATCTTTGTTGTTGTTTTGTTACACAGTCACGTGTGAGTGAGAGTGAAAGACAATATGCGGAATCTGGTGGCATAACGCATACATGTGGTCTCAACTATAACCACGTGGTGAAATAAGTACATGTTTTGTAGGTCATTCAATGCAGATACCGTAGAACTATGAAGGCCGTTTTACTATTCACTGCACTGATAATTAATATCAAAATACAGTCAAACCTCGATTAATCGAACTTCGATGATTCGAATATCTCGATGTGTCGAACTTTTGGCAAAGTCCCGATTTTTTTCATTATATAACACTACTTATTTTACTATTCATGAATCGAACTTCTATGAATCGAATTTTTCGCTGTAGCGAAGTTTTAATCTGACCCGTTCGTTATGAAAACACTGAAAATAACTACTAATAAATCGAAGTGAAAATTTTACCTATACGAGCGCAATAAATTGCCTCAAGGTCATTTTCACACATCCACGGTCGCGTGTGTCGATATCCCGAGAACAGTAGGGGCGACTGGCGACCATGTTTACACAACTAAGAATTAATAATTCACACGTAATAAACTGCCACTGTCCAAATTATCTGACGATGGTTCATTGGAGAAAGTCGAGCAGCAAAGTTTAACTGGTGAACTTGTCAATCTTTTAAATGGGACTCATTTCAACCTGAATGAGAAAGTATGTCATTTGCAAAGAAGAGTTGACGCTATCGAAAGTATAACAGATTCTGACCATGAGTGTGAGTGTAACAAAACGGAACTTAACGAATTCAAACATGCGGTATCGGATGAACCTAATGCATTTTCAAAGATCCTGTCCGGATTCGAGAATCAAATGCGCCTTTTGCAAAAAGAGCAGGCAGAGCTACATTTGTTACGTGAGGTATTAGGCAGAGGATATGGTGAGTAAGATGCTTTAAAATGTCGTATACAATATACTTCAAAAAATGTCGTTTATACATGTATTTTTAATTGTTTAAAGTATACAATAATAATAAATTATACATTTGACAAAGATGCTTTGTATTAGATATGTACAATGTAATTGCATATTGTCTTTTAAAAGATACTGTCCCGGTACGAATATCAATTTGGAAAAATGATAAGGCAGATGTGTTTTGAGAATTGACTCTTATTTCTATAGAAAAAAACACTAGCATGGTGTGCGTATATTACTGTAAATTAACTAATATCAACAGAGCAAAAATGATGTAAGCAAAGACTATTTCCTTTGGAATTACTGAAGAGATGAACAACTGTTTGTCTATCATTACAAATATCTTTATCGCATAATTTAAAAAAAAATTAATCTTGTCATCAGTATAATGCATTTACCTATATATGTTATTCTAATTCATTTTTGATGTAACGTGGCTTTTTGATAGGTCAATCAAATTGAATTGCGACAGTAAAGCAACGATATATCGTCAGCAAAATTCCTATTAGATACTAAAGAGCGTTGCTCTCGGGCTGGCGCCCTAGATTAGGGAAGTTCTCCAATAATAACACATATGTGCGTAAACAGAGTAGTCTCCCTTTGGTACACTTTGCCTGTAATATTTTTCTTCCGGAATTAACCCTCCAGTGGGAAAACTGGAAACACGCTACGATCATGGCACACTCGGCCTTTATCGTTCATTTATGGCATGATGAAAAATAGCCGGATATTCTGGCGACTGATGTTTATTGTATCTCTTTGTCTAGCTTCAGGATTTGTTGATATTATTTATTTCTGCTTTCGAGATCAATGTATATTAGCAAACATTTACTGCACATAGGAATGAAAAGTTTATCTTCATTTAAACATAGTAAACTATTAGGTGGACCTAGTCAGGTTTTTAAGCGCCTTGTTCGTACTTATGTAAAAGACACATTATCAAACTGGCTACCAGTGTTATGGTACTGAATTTTACTCCTAGCTTATCTCCCCCTCGATTAAAAATAAAAATAAGATAATACCAAAGCGTCAACAAAGCCATAATCCGAACACAAAAATGATTAAACTAGATACAAACATTAATATGAACAAAGGACATACAGACCCTTGTACATGTAAAAGTTCAATAGAATAAAAGCAGATGTTCCGGAAGAGTAAGCGCCTTCTTACTAAGGTTGGAAATCAGACATCTAATTCATCAAAATTATTAGACTATTTTTAAGCAATTCAATATCTGCATACAATTCTAGAGACGGGAGCCAGTCTTACACATTACATACAGGTATATTCACCCATCTGAAAACAGATATGTTTCTAACACTTACCAGGTGCTATCCCATATATATTATAGAAAAGATAGACCTGTCCACCAAACCAATTGATTGAATTAAACGCCACTTACATGCCTTTCTTGTATGTCACCTGACCATCATCTATTTTTTTACCACACTTCATTTGGCCTTTGTTGTTCCGCAGTACTCATGTTTCGCCATTAAAACCTGTTTTATTGGGTTCACGGGATACACATCTCGACCACGTAGATACAATTTCCCATAGTACCCCATAATATTTTACGTTAAATGTATTCCTCAAAACTTTCTGAACTATATATGTTGTCTCCTTCACACAGGAATGGTAATAGATTTAGGTTTAAATTTCAAACATAGATGATGGCAAATATGTTAAAGAATGTCCATACCGAAAATTCTTATTGATGGCGAGCACTCTTGTCCGAGGTCTCGCCATTTCTTATTCACTTTTTTTCAATGTTAGAATTAGTCAGTAAATTTCATAAAGATCCCATGGAAAGGGACAGACCTGAAGACAAATCATTAAGGCATATCTGTATATATTGAAGTTGTTTGGTTAATGGGCGAGTTTCTCAACTGTTTTCAAGTTTAACTGAGAAACTTGGTCCCTAAGGGTTGTGACCGGACCCTGACATCAATGCTAATATCATGATAGCATTTGTCTGGGATCAAATCTATATCAGGATATTGTGATTGACTCTTAACGCCAAGCAATTGTATATATAGCTTAGGGGTGATGATCTCAACCATTTAAAAGTTATAATTCAGAAATTGATTCTGCAAAGGCGGGACTCATCGCGTGACCAATCATAATATCATGATTGTATAAGTCTCTTTATGCCAAGCAATGATATATATTGTAATGTTATAGGGTTATAATGTTATATAACCAAAACCAAGTTAATCAAGCAGCGATTTAAAAGGCTTTTCTTGTATTTCCCTTATTGGACCTTGCCCTGCTCCCCCCTGGGGGGGGGGGGGGGGGGGGGGGGTCAGGATCACCAATTATATTAATCTGTTCCCCTCTCCTAAAGGATGTTTTTTACATGTCGCAGTTGATTCGGTATTCAAGGGCTTGCTTTAAATATCAGCATTTTCGTGATCGATGTCGACTGCTGACAAATAAACTAACAACAAACGAATTCGAGAGATGCAGGTTAATAAGAACTATGGGCAAGTTTTATGGTCGCCATCTTCGTCTCATTGAGAAATATTCTGTATCTTTAAGTGATATAAAGATGGAAGTTTTTGAGTATGTTCATTAGTGTGTATACTTCTTGTGATTGACAATGATACTCGGTTTTCATTTTGAGAACTTGATGTTAACTTGGATGTGACAAAGATTTACATGGCGGGTGTCGTCGATGAAGCAGAAGACGCTTACTCTTCCGGAACACCTGGTCTTATTCTCTTGTACTTTTGCAAGGGTCTCCATGTGAATCTTTCCTTTGTTCATATTTTGCCCCTGGTTTAATCGATTTTGAGTTTGGATTCTGATTATGTTAACGCTTCGGTATTCTCTTATTTATTATTCTGACCAAATTTGGTTCAAATGTATTCAGTACTTTATGAAAAGAAGGCATTTAAAATGCTTTCCCTCTATTTCCCCTAATGGGTCCCGCCCATCCGGCCCCAGTGGGGTCAGAGTCGCTTTTTATACAAAATCTTTTCCCCTCTCCCAAAGGATGTTTCTGACCAAATTTGGTTTAAAATCATTCAGTTCTTTATGACTAGTAGGGATTTAAAAGGCATTTATCTATTTACCCTACTGGGCCCCGCCACTCAGGCCCCAGGGGGGTCAGAGTCGCCATTTATACAAAATATATTCCCCTCCCCCGAAGGATGTTTCTGACCAAATTTGGTACAAAACCATTCAGTTCTTAAGTACTAGTAGGGATTTAAAAGTCGTCCTCTATTCCCCCTACTGGGCCCCGCTCCTCAGGCCCCTGGGGGGTCAGACCAACCGATTGCACAAAAATGAATCCCCTTTACTCAAGGTTACTTCATACCAAATTTGGACAATATCCTGTCATTCCTACAGAAGAAGGATTTCAAAGAATTTACTATATTTTCCCTATTGGGCCCCGCCCCTCAGGCCCCAGGGGGGTAGACAAACCATTTAAGCTTATACAAAATTGAATCCCCTTCACCCAAGGATGTTTCTGGCCAAAGGAGTAGGGCCACGAAAGGTCGTAACTGGCCCTGTTGTGAAGCCCAATTAGAAAATGAATATATTTCAAATGTACAATAATAAAATAATGATTGAAGTGTTGAACTTTTATTGTCAATATCATTTTGTCAGATTTTTTTTTATAAAATATGCCACAATAAGGCAGTAAACACACGAACATATGCCCAAATGGTGAAATTATTGAATTTTAGTGAGGAAATTTCAATATTTCATAGTGGCCACATGCCTCGACCAGCGTATATTTTTCAAAACAAAAACTATTGCCAAAGCATGATTGAATGACCATCATATTATTTTGGTCGAAGCCTGTGGCCACTTCGAAAATTGAACTTTTTCATGTTTAAATGTGGTGGTATCTTTCGTCTCTGACGTGATGCACCACTTTATAATTAGTTTATTTATCTTTAAATTATTGTATAAATACTATCGGTAAAATATTGTGATTCTGCAACCTCTTTTTCCTTCTGAAATAATACCTTAACTGAATTTGACTGTGTTCTACATTAATCATCCAAAACGAATTACGATTGTAAAATGAATTGTAATCGTTGTGCATCGTCGACGCAGTATCCATGGACGCTATTTTACGCACGACGAAAATTTAGAAGATGCCTTGACGTACCTGTTATCGGAATGCAGCTCTAGGTAAGTACAAACAAAAGGGAGAAAAACAAACACCAAATCCTTCTCAGTCTAGATTAATGCGTCCTTTTTTACTTATTCCATCCCTTGTTGCTATTTGGAGACGATGTTTCGTTACAAGCTGAAGTGTCTGACACTTGACAGATCGAGTTGCGTCAACAGCAGCTGGCCTACAGTTCTTGTACTGTTGGCGAATCGGCAATAAGAGAGCAGTTTTTATTGTTGGTGTATATTTTAATTAGTAATTATGCATTAATGATTTATTAATAAATACTCGACCTTAAATATGCGAATTGTTATCACTGTTGAACAACTTTTAGGCTGTAGTATTGTCGTCTGCTTCGGAAACAAATAGCACGTAATTTAACATAACAACCGATGGCTTTGATTGCTTGCCTGTATTGCTGAATTTAAGTTGTCCATATTTCTGTTCAAGCAAAAAAGACACTTATAAGAAAAACCAAAACTAATAATATTGAGAAAGATTCGGGGTAAAATAAACCAGAGCTGAATGAAGCAAAGACAATGACCTACATTTTCAAATATATTATCTTGTAAAAACCACTTCCTGTCAATTAAGCCGACGTAGCGTAGTGGTTAAGTAATCGGACTCCAGACTAGACCTTCATGTCATAAAGAGTTCGACTCCAACTTACTTCGTTTATATTTTTTTTATTTTTATTTTTTTTTTCATTTCTTAATAAATATTACACTTTGGAATAATCTTTATTAAATTATATATGTCAATAGGCCCTAATTATGTATTCTTAAATGACAATAAAATCGAACGAGTAATTTAAACTAAATAACTCTACTAAACACAAGAACTTTTATATTATATGTGTTGAATAGGCGAGGCTAGTGCCTGTGGAATAAAAGTATAATTGTATTATATTCTTGCATGGTGAAATCTAAATAACATAGACTGATAAGTAAACATTCGAAATATTCGAAACGCCAAATACAGTACGCTGATAGTCTTTGTCCTAACAAAAATAGAAGTATAATAATACCAGTAATCAATCTAATATTAGTCCAGTACTCATAAAATTATGAAAGGATTCATAGAAATTCTGGAAATACTCTAATTTAACATAGTGGGACACATTGTTTTCGACAATATGTACAAAATGGACCCATGAAAATAAATTGTTAATTGATCACTGTAATTAGTATGCTAATATTAAAAAAATTAATTTGATTCCATTTAATGATCCACTTTATTTATTTTCAGAGATGCCTGGAACGGGATCAAAAAACTTTCCATGTGTTCTGTGCAGTAAGAGGACAAAGCCAAATGAACGCCGGAAGTTAAATAAAGACGTGCAAAAATATCTACAGAGAGCTTTTTTACTTGTCGTCAACATTGACAGTGTGTTATGTAATTCATGTAGACACAAGTACTGCGGTAAATCATCCAGATTTGACCTTCCAAGAAAGCAGAATAGCAACAATGATGGCGATTATATACCTCCACAGAAACAAGTCGGGATCAATCCGACAGCAAGTCCACCTTCTGTATCTCTTCCAATAGGAAGCACAGTCAAGACACATGCATACTGCTTTATTTGTAAGAAGCCAGGGCCAAAGCTAGTAGTTGTTCCTTCGGAAATCAGATTTTCGATCTTCTTGGAGAAATATGTCATTGTTCCGACAGGAAGTAGATGTTGCCCCGGACACATCCGAGATGGAAAGATCAACCAAACAGAATTGAGTAGCATGATACCAACAGACAGTTCTTATGTGAATAGAACTACAATTGTAGATCTGGTTAAGCAACTGAGAGACTATGCAAGGAAGTGCTCAAGCACCAGGATTGACTTTGACCATATCGGTTCAATGTCAGATTCGGACTGCGCAAACTTGACTGGTCTTACCAAACAGAACTTTTCTGAGCTTTGCGATTCAGTTAAAAGTACGGTACGGAATTCTCCAGTTAGGAGACAAATATGTATGACTAATAACATAGAAATATAGTGACTTTGTGGACAGATCAGAATATTCACAATTACACCTTAATATGCATATGCATGGTGTTGTCTTGTAAATGAGCTGTCACACTCTTGTCCCGAGGATTGAAAGTTCAACACACACTTAAGCAAGATTATTTTTTTTTTCACATTTATATTTCATTGATTGAACAAATACTGTTAAAAAGTTAAAAGGATTGAGGGATTGATAATTGGGCTCACACAATAGCATTGTATTACAATTCAGAACACCCAGCTTATTAAGCAGACAGTACAAGATATATAGGAGAATTCTCTGACAGATTTAGATTATGTTTGTTTCAATAGCATATCCTTTGATGTGTTATCAATAAATATGTGCTGAAAAAAAACATATAATAATCTGTTTTCCCTTCGAACGCATAGATACTATCTTTCCATTTTCAGATATATAAATGTACTAATGAAAAAGATGTTGCTATTTCGCCTAATTGAAATACTGGACAATTGAAGTTTAGGTACTATTTCAACACAATCCATAAATGTCCATATTTACATCAATGTGCTGTATACAGTCCGTAAGCTGACACGATCCGTTCTATTTTTTTATATAAATATATATATATAGGTCTCATGATTTGTAAATTTTCAGAACTTTTGTTTATATTTTTTCTGTTGCTTCTGCTAATCTTTACATGATATATTTACTGTTTTGACCAGGCAGCTTATGTTATCTCTTGACAGCAGGTGCATATCAAAGCGTGTATATTTTTCAGCCAACATCGTATAAAAACTTGTGCAAGTCTAACAATAGTCTGTTCAATGTGACTGTCTTATCGTCTTAAAGCATGTTTCAGTAACAAATTTAAGTACATTTGGAAATCATTTTAATTTTTGTTATAATCTTCAGTATATCTTTAACAAAGTGACAATATAGATAGACGTAAAATAACCTACATTTGTATATTTGTTCTGTCATCATATCTGGGGCTTAACTTTATTTCGGGATCTGTTTTACTGTCATTGTGTGCTAAACATAAGTGTGTGTTTGTGTGTGGTTGTGTATATTACTTTGACGCAAATAATGAAAGTAATTATATTAATATTAAAAATATGTCATTGAAAGAAAATCGTTTGTATCGTTATTAAAATTATGTAATTGAAAGAAACTCGTTTGTATCGTTATTCAATACATGAATTGACGTAAATAACGACGTCAAACAAAAACAGCGTAATTTTACAGTTTTTGTTAAATTGCGCATGGGTCTTTGAACCCTTATTAAATAAAAACCGTTAAACGAAATGACATGAAACTTCGGATTTATTCAATTAATGTACCATGGATAAATATAACACAGTTTAAAAAAAAATATGGAATAGGGCCATTTTTTACCATTCGTGGCCCTACTCCTTTGGTCAAATTATGTTGTGTGGTTCAAGACTTGTAGGGATTTATAGGAAAAGTTGACAATCGGACGGCGGACGCCGCACCATGGCATACGCTCACCGACCCTTCGGGCGAGGTGGGCTAAAATTGCCTGGAATGTCAAAATTTCCACTTATTAACAAATTATCCACAATTATTATTCAATGAACAAATTTGATGTCACAACAACAATTCTGATGAAGTAAGAGAACTGTTATCGCTTTCAAATCTTTGCAACTTATATTTTATCATTTCTTCGAAAAATAGCTACAAGCGATCAAGTATATATGAGGATTGGTTATTTGCTATTTATCCATTGATAGACATAACCAGAGAATAGCCGAAAAAGAACTTATCGGGAGGAGGGGGGATAGAAAATATATAAAAGGTCAAATCCTTGAACATTTTTTTATTTCGTTGCTTCGGTTATGAAAATCATACAAAAGATAATCATTTCATGACAGGTTTATATAACAATATGGTTAACAAAACATCAGGTTTAAACGATATAACAACAATCTCAGATCATTTTGTTAATGAATAATCAAACAATGATAACAAACAGTAAATATAGTGTGACGTCATTTGCATAGACACGTTCTCGTTCGTTTTGATGGTTTTCACTGTTAATTGACGTACAAATCGTAAACTATAGGCATATCAAGAAGAAATGAAGTGCGGGTTCCACTCATTCTGCACTCAAAACAAAAAGGCTGTGCTTCGGAAACGGTTCATTTTCTATGAACAATTTTTTTTTGCTGAAAAAAATGTATTTACAAAACAAATCTTTGTTGGTAGAACCAAAGTAAGATTGTCGGTTTCACAAAATGATAACCGATGATTATTTCGGTTTTTGACAGCGAGTATATAAGCAAGCATGGTATTTATCACATATGGCAAGACTATTATAGCATGATCTATGAAAATACATTGAAGATATGAGATACATCTTTGTTCTAAAATCACAAAATTGTGTAAGAGCATCATTTGTATTACAAAATTGCTTAGATATTGATGATACTCAAAATTGCTTTAGTGATTGTATTCAAAATACGTTAAAACAAACCAAATTAGACTGGCGGGAATATCAAACATTCGAATCGAAGTAAGAGTAACGACCATTCCATCTTCCGGAAAGGTAACTCGAATTAACCAAAGAGTCTAAAAACTAAACAATACAGTCTAAGGAGAAAAAACAAGATATAATGCAACATACATTACGTAATTGTATAGATTGGCGATGAACTACCTAAGCCCAAAGTTATTACAAAATTACTTGTTTACGCACTATACAATTGGCAAGTAATGGAATGTTCACGACAAGAACAACGTAAAGAAACAGTCTTAAAAGAAAACCTGCATTGCAGGCGCCGAAATATTAAAACATCTAATAGGAGAGTTTTTTTGAGAAATCGAACAATATTTGTTTTCGAAAAAGCCGTGTCCTTGGTGGTCATCTTGGTAAAACGATGAGGTCATTTGCACACACCCTTATTTCCGTTTTCCGTTTCAGCTTTTATGATGAATGAAATGGACAAACTTAAAGCGGAAGAAGAAAACTAAATACAACCATGAAGTCCTGGTGTACTTATTAATCTATTTGGTCAAGACTTTACTGACGTGCTTGAAGCAAGAACTGAAGAAACAGAAAATATTTCTAACAGTGCCTTGAAACCGTCCAACAAAACAGCTAAAAGAAACATTTAAATAATAACTACTAAAGCTTTTAAAACAAAACCTAATCTGGCTTTTATGAATTCCTATGTAGCTATCTAATGGGAAATCAAACAGAAGTATGCTTATCGAGAACTGATTAGGCTATACTAAAACAAGAACTAATCAAATCATATAAAACAGCTTCTAATGCAAGTTCAGAAACCAATGAAAAAGTCTCAAATAACAGCTGGTGGAGTAACTAAATATCTAAGAAGTAAAAGAACTGTTTAAAACCAGGGGTAACATAAATATGAAAGATGGTCGATAGAGAAAGTCGGATATGATAAATTAAGAACTGCGTAATTATCAAAATTGGAAAAAAAGGGTCCACATGGGTAATTTTGGCGTATCTACAAATTGACGGAATATTAGGAAGATATAACAGCAGTGGAATGTTTGTTATGTTATAAACTAGGTCGTAAAATCATGCAATGTGTATTATTTTACGTTAACGTTGCGATAGGAACACATCGGTAACTACATGCACTTGTTCGCACGTATAAAAATAATGAAAGTAAACAAGAAAACAAAAACACAACATTTACAGATATTAACGTAACTCGTTTTGCGTGTATAAGAACGAAATACAAGCCTCTACTATGTATGACCAATGTTACAAGACGTTGAAACATAATTTCATGACGATTTAGTGTTTTAGTGGGGATAAAACACACCGATAGAGAAAAAAAACCAGAAAAACAATAATGAACACGAATAAAATCAATCTCTTTCTCTATCCCTCTCAAATACACTCTCAATCCCGATATATGCACATACATGATATTATAAATAATCTATTCTACGACATGTACAAATAGTTTATATTACGCATGTGTTATTGGTTTTAAAGAATTGTAAAGCATCGAGAAGGCACGATTTCAACAAAAACACAAAGTCAAACTATGAAAATGAAATACAAAATGCAGGTCAAACCAGGTCCAACGACCACTAAACACTCATAGATGTAAGTCAATCAAGTACAGATGTATGGCGTTACTTTTTGTGGCGTTAATCGTGATGGCTAAGTCAAAACTTAGACAAAAAACTTTGCGCCAGGAGTTTGTTAAAGATAAATGCTGATTATTTTTAAAGCTTTCTCCAAATCTTCTTTACAAATACCTGTTTTTTTCTTCAGAAATTCCATACCTTACATTTAGATAAGTAATTAGAATTACTAAAGCACGATATCATAAAGACCTTATATCCTGTGTTGCATTCGTTAATATATTTTACAGACCTGTGTTGCCAACTGACTTACGCAGAATCTGGTTTGTTAATTTTAATATGTGGGGGATAATAAATGCAGCACATGATTCAGAATGCGTGGGAATAACACGGCATCAGATGTGCATTAATCGTTATCATTTCATAATGGAAAGGATACAGATCAAAACTCAAAACGACAAATGTTTCGTTAAGTGCAGATAAACCATTTACGAAAATAACTCCTAGGTAACTATATGGTCGACATAAAAAACCTAGGTAATAATATGGTCGACACAAAAACACTTAGGTAAGTATATGATCGACATAAAAAACCTATGTAACTATATGGTCGACATAAAAAAACCTAGGTAACAATATGGTCGACATAAAAAAAACTTAGGTAATTATATGATCGACATTAAAAACCTATGTAACTATATGGTCGACATAAAAAAAAGCTAGGTAGCTATATGGTCGACATCAAAAATCAATACTGTGTTGTTTATTTCACAGTATTATAAAAACAAACTTGAAATAAAATAGAACGGTTTTGGTAAAAAATCGGTTTAATACATTGTATACT
The DNA here is from genome assembly GCA_947623455.1 of Mimachlamys varia. NCBI lineage: Eukaryota > Metazoa > Mollusca > Bivalvia > Pectinida > Pectinidae > Mimachlamys > Mimachlamys varia. The sequence continues at coordinate 36,337,147 of OX392540.1, forward strand.
TGGTATTTATGTTATCGTAAACTAAAATGTACGAATTTTAAAGAGTGAAATCCAACATAAACACAAGGTGGGATGATATGTTAGAAACTCCGAAACAATTTTATGATAATGCCTGTAGTTTGTATTTAGACAAGTTACAAATTACGGTCTAAAAAGTCGTTAAGACGAGTAATCATTGGGAAATATTTGTTTTAACAAACAGGCACCATACAGGCCATTGCAAGCCTTTGATCATGTACATTTTGTACAATTATCAGGTTGGATTCTGCGGCTAATATTTTAATACCATTTTAATTCTTGATATTATCTAGCTTCCATAGGATGCACTCAGGTTATTTAACATATTATCGAACACGTTTATAAAAAGCGGTTAAATATTGCACAAAGTAATGCTTTCGTGAGTAATCATTTCCTGGTTCACAAATCAATTTTGATCATATAAGTAAATGTTTACAACATGCAACATACTTATGAAAGGCTTATGAATATTCAATATCCGAGATCAAGCTTCGTAGTGTACATACATAATTCTGTAAACAAAACATTCTTCATGAGTACATCTCCAATAAGCGGCGGTAGTATGCTTTATCAATATTGGCATCTGATGCCTAGTTATAATTTGTTCACCTACATTGTAAACCATCATTGTACATAACATAGCCATATATGTGGAGACATAAAATATTTTATACCTCGGTAATAGCATACACAACGACTATATAAACACACGCTAACTTATGCTGTTCCGTGTCTTCCCCAGTCTCTCTGTGGAAGGAACGATAGTAAATCTACCGCTTTTGTCTTTTTCCGGTCTAGAGGATGGCATGACAAAGTTCACACGTGCGGGTTGCCCTTTTTCAGTAGCATCGAGGGAACTTGGGGACGCAGACCCCGGAGAGGACAGTGTAGGAGAATTTGATCTTGGAGAGTTGGAAAAAGGAGACGCTGACCGTGGAGTCCGGATGTTTCCGTTTTGTTCTTTGTTTTTTATTCTGATTGACCTTGCCCGATTCCATCGCTGCTTGTGTGGTATTGCCGCCATACTGCTGGGTTGAACCACGTATCTAAAACATAGTATCACGACGTTAAGATAATTATACTTCTGCTTAACTTTTATTATACATCAAACATTATCTTTGCTTTCACAGTTGATAGTTAAATATAGTTTTGATCTTTTTCTGCAAATGTATCATGTGATGGGACAAAAAGTCGTGTCAACCTCGACATGTAAAGAAAATGCTAATTGTGATAGAACTCAACTCGATTTTGATCGGTTAACGATTTATTCATGTTGCAGTAATGCTTCATTTGAAATCGTATTATAGTCAAACTTCGTTATCCCGAACTATGATTCCTCGAAAACCCTCTTTAATTCGAAACTGTTTCTCTGGTTCTTGTCAAATGTGCTCTTTTTATCTTAGTCATGAGTTACTCGAATACTTCGATAATTTCCTCTCTCACGATGACTTCGAGATAACAAAGTTTACCTGTACATAACACTTACACAATATCTCCTACTCTCAATTTTTTCATTGGCGTTGGGTTGAGTATAACATATGAAATTTCATCGTCTTTCAAGTCCTCTACGACTGAAAATTAGATATAAAACATTTAAACGAGTCATTTATGAAATTGATGCGGAAAAAGTAGTAACATTCGTTTCTACTAAACACATTTTGTACAAAGTTACGGAGTCTTAAGCCAGAATCCTCCTATTTTAGAGCGGAAAGCCTTCAGCGATTATTATTTCTGAGACATATAGCGAATTTAATTCAAGATAAAATCACAATTAAGAAACAATTTAACAATTTTGTGAAATAAGTTTAATACCATAGTCATCTGGGTCCATTCCAAGACTTTCTAGCCGGTTCCTCACAAGATCGTTCATATCACTGTTTTGCATGTGATTTCCCAGAAAGGGTCCCTTCGGAAGAGATGGGCGGTTGTGTGCTTCAATCAGTCCGTTCTTCTTGCCATTTTCATTGTTATTTACTGTACCCTATCGAAAAGAAAATCACAAAACCTTGCGTATCAATGCGTGTTTGCAAAATTTGAAAACATGATAAATACACCTGGATTATTCAAAATATTTAAAGGGTTTTCACTGATTGTCTGTAGGAGGAAAATCCGGGCACCAAATTTAAAAACAGTGAAACAAAAGCTCTGCGACAATAACACACAGAAGACGCGACACATTTTCCTCATTAAGTAGCGTTCTTCCTGAATTGATGATATTAATTTCACAGCCGATAAATGGATAAAGATTTACCAGACAGTGTCAACATTTATCAGGGATATTTAAGATGAATCAGTTCACCATTATAATACGAAAATAACGTGATACACCTAGGCTTAACCCTTTACCACTTTGTTATTTCTCTTTTTTCAGATTTTTCACAAATACAACACAAGACATAAACAAAGCATACACACTCTCACAACCTTACTTCCTTCTTGAACACATGTGACATTAATCTATTTCACACTTAAAACATGGCAATCATCATCATCATCATCATCATCATCATCATCATCATCATCATCATCATCACCATGCATTCATATGAGTGAGTTCATTATGAGTAACATCCTTTTATCATTAGTTTGCTATGACCAATTTGTGTCGACTTTCCTTGCATATCCGACTTACAAGTTTATTTTCATTAAAACAACGGGACTACTGCATAACCCTCCTTTTTCAAATCAATCGCCACATCCTAGATTATCGATTACTTGAAATGGACAATGTGCACGTATGCAATATAAACCTTTTGTAGAAAAATGCTTTTTTATCATTTTCATATTTCAAGACATAACTGTTAAAATATAATATCAATAAAATCGTCTTACATAATCCTATCACATTTACATATATTTTATTTTCAAATTAAACATTTTGCTAAATTAAGACAATTGAAAAATATTAAACAAGTCTTACATCATCTCCTGGAGTACCGGATAGAGATTTTTCTGTTCTATAAATAGCAATAGGTACTTCCCCTGTTGTGGTCGCCATTCCGTGGTATAGTTCTCCGAATGTCCGGTACCGTGCCAAAGTCATGTTTTTAACACGAATCTATATAAAAACAAATAATAAAGTTTGTCTATTGTACACGAAACCTATATATTGTCTTTCTCATCGTACAGGACAAGCTTATAACTTTGCAGCAGTAGCTTCAAAATGAATATAAGGTAATGGCTGGAAAGAAAGATATGACATGACATATCGTAAAGAAAGACTTTAATGGAATTTTACAAGGCAGACTTTCACAACCACTGCACACACATATTTAATATGCTAGCTTATCTTAAAACTTATATTTATACATAAATACCCTTTTGCTTTTTTTACTTACGCTTGACAAGTGTCCTGAGTTGTCCTCGGCATCAATCCCCAGTAGCAGACGTACAAATGTGATGAGATAGCCCTTAACGAACGTCTAAATGAAACAAACATGTATTTAAATGTTTTCACAGAACAAAAGTATTATTTCCTCGATTTATTTTCAAGTTTTCACTTTAATTAATCCGAATCGATGTCTCTTAAACATTTTATAAATTATGAATATATTTCTAAATCCGTAAAGAGAATATTTTCATATTTTGAAAATGCAGGCTTCTAAAATATAATGCAATATCACTTGTTTTCCAAATGCCATTCTATTTGCACAGCATGGTGAGAAAAGTAAAACCCGTCTGGGTTTGTAAATACGGGTCATCTTTTAAGAACTGATTCAAACGTCAATTAAACTCCTTATCAAATTTAAATAAAAACAACGGGTCAGCAATATGTTGCTAAAATTGAAAATACTGGAACATCAAACGTTCTTGATATCACTTTAAGATTTAAAATATAATCATATAGTATTCTTCAATGGAATACCAGTTCTAAAAACAACGACTATAGTATTATAAATAAAGTGCTCAAAAACTAATCATTGTTTTTAAGTAAGGTTTGTTCCACTTAAGACAGTATTGTTAAGAAAAGGTATAACATTTAACGTACTTTTATCTCGATACAAGAATTATATTAAAACATACATTTGACATCGTCCAGATAAAAATGATATTAAAACAAACCTGGTATAGGAGGCTGTCTAGCATGCTTGCACTGAAGACTTGTCCCGCAGCAAACGGAAGTCGGAATATATGGGATAACGTGGAACTCATTCGCTCCTTTAGTTTCTGCAATAATGGAACACGTGCATAGTTTAACATGCTTTTTCTTATTACGCAGTGGAAAAGACAGGCCTGTTTTTCGGTGAAATTTAGTATTGCTGCTAACCCTATTTCTCCTGTGTATCATTGCTCGTTTTTGTTCTAGTCTTTGACTGAGTGGGTGGCAGTCTAATCAGGAAGTGTTTTTATGTTACCAAAGAATATCTTGATCATACTTATATGCTGTACCGGCTATAAAGATACTGAATACTGTATACCAGACATTTGTCGCCTCATTCAACGTTCATTCAACTCCATTTTAAATATAATTCCCCTCAAGTGCTATTTCGCCCTTCCAATTGACATCAATGTTCTTTAGGGTATTTGCTAGTATTCGTTGTAATTCAAATACGCCAATATTATAGAAAATATCAACTCAATTTTCCGAAGAGCATTCCTCGTATTTAACCAGTGATTAAAAGCTGGAGGTAAATCCTTTACTAAATATATGCGTTAGCATGTGGTTCAACCATGGTGTGGCATTGTGCAGTGGTGTTCACATGCATACGAACACATATGTATAAGTTGTACTTTTTGCAACATGAACATTTGAAATGTTATTCTTATTTCATTTTCATTCTGTTGTCAAAATAAGGATTACGAGCAACAGGAAATACGAAATCAATAAATCCTCGTATCTTATTAAGCCGGCCATTACCGATTCAATTACAACGAGGCTTGTAACATAAACATTTTCAATTCAAATATGATAAACCAAGCAACGAGAAATACATAGTAAAATAAATTTCACAAAGCAAAGGCGAAAATGAAAAGAAAGCTCAACGTTGAGCGTAAGACTAGTAGCCAGAGGTTCCGGGTTCGACTCCTAGCGGAGGCATTGAAAACATAATGACCTCTGTTACATTAATTTTAATTCTTAAAGCATTTTATAGATATGTTATATAGCATATCACTCATCCATTCACATACACACAACAATTATTGTCGTCATCACACCATTATCATCCTCAACATCCTAATCACCAATATATATACTATTTATGTAAATACAATACATTACAATGTTAATTTTCCATTGCCAACATAATTAACAGGAAGAATGTTGTAAGGAAAAGGAAAAATGTGAACGATTTATTTTCACTTCTTAGAAAGGGATAAGTAGGGTATTTTTGTTTTATAAAATACTCTAGACTCCCGTTTCGGAGTAACAAAATACACAAGAAGGGGAGGGGGTGACTGGTCAGATTTGGAATAAAAATAGTTACGAGTTCCGTAAATACGATGAGTTTCTCTCTACATGCAGCTGTTGTGTGTTGTATCAATGTTTCTTGGAAAGACTTTTTATAATATTGAATTGTTATTTATTTATTATATTTACGCAATGAACACACAAGTTGTTATATGCGAGATGGAATCACATCTTAACTTTAAATTATTAAAGAATACGTTTGACCTTTGAATGATAATATGTAAATGAATACCATGTAAGGGCAGATTGCAATATATGATCCATGCATATTGCATGAAATTATAAAGGCTTTTACTGCTGAGCCAAGGTCATGATAATGTCGAAAGTCATCACATGATGCATTTAAATAAATTGTTGAAATGTAGAAACTATATACCTCTGTGTGGTGATTCTATAAATAAGTCATTATAATCATGATGTTATATCTTTATCAATTGATAAAAAACTACGTTTAATCATATCTAACTATTTTTCTTTTCTCATATCTAACTTTTTTCCATACGTTTTAAACTGTGACCTGCTTCCTCATCTAAAATGTCTCCTTCCATAATATCAGACTAATGTAAAGATAGCTTAAATATAGCATAGTTACCAAGATAGTCAGTAGATACAATATGTAATATGTTATAGACAAGTTTATAAATTTAACAATCTTTAAAATGACTCCGCATATTGTTAATATTTCATCTTTTATAGTTTAGGTTTCCTTTAAAAACATACTGTTTTAAAATTTAACAAAACATGCAGTAAGTTCCTCCCCCTTTTCCAATCATATTTTAATTGCAGTTTTCACATTGCTTCACGGAGACGTTTTTTCCAAAAAAGATTTCAATGTCTTTCTTACCCTTTCCAGTTTTGATACTTGGCGAGTATATTCGTTGTTCGCCTGGAACTGCATGAAGCGGATGTTGGACGCCTGACTGAGTTCGGTAATAATGTTGGTGTTTGGGAATAGTCTACAAAAATAATACCAAAAAATGCAAAATACATTACATATACGCCGGTCGTAGTTTGTTTAACCTATCTATCACGTAAATGTTAGTCGTGAATATGAATTTTCGTTACTGTCAATCTCGTGGTTATTTTGTTTATTAATTTTTTTTTCAATACATAAGTTGGCCCCTTCGTTTATAAAACCGCATTAAAACTGTTGGCTTCCTGGTGAATTTATGACCACTGGAAGAAAATTCAGATGGTTCACAATCAACTCATTGAAAGACTGTTTTAACATTTTGCGTCGTTGAAGAAGTAGAATAATGGATTTTTCCTTGTTTTTATTAACAAAATTAAACGCTAGCTTTTACGAAATAACAGGTATTTGTAAAGGAACTGCATATTTGCTATATTTTGCTTTCTGTAATCACTAATATGAATATGTAATTCATATATAAAGTAGAGAGACTACATATGGAATTCCCGCCGAACTAACATCGAGATACTACAGAGCGTTAATATAAATGGGCGAAACTTTCAAAGTATGCAATATATATAGACAAAATTATTCGAAAGATCATTAAGATTCCGATGTTTCTGAGCTAACAAACTAAATGTAATAATTTGTAAGAATGTAGCGACGTTTACGTAAATTGAATAGTATAAAGAATAACATTTAAATCGGTTTATATTTCAATAAATCAATCCTTATACAGAAAGTATTATCTTCCCTGTAAAATTGTGATATTTAAGCATTGTTCTGAAGACTGATCTATAAATAAACAGTCATAAAAATTACTTCACTATTTACTTTCAGATTGATACAACATATCTTAAACATCATGTTGCGTTAAAAACAAGAGATTTTAAAACCTTCAACAAAAACTATATTTCTAATTAAACATCGACTGAACTAGGGACAAAATATGGACAATTGAATGATTACAACCCTTAAAAGAGAACAAGACAACAAGCCACGGTGTTCCGGAAGAGTAAGCGTCTTCTGCTCCATCTTTGACAATTAACATTGTATGCGTTTGGTCCCTTTTTATTAAATATTATAGGATTTGTGGACAAAACGATTATTTGGTGACGTTTGTCAACTTTATTTCTTACATACTTTGATTCCTTGGTTTGTAAATTTAAACTGTAATATTTTATTTAGAAACATCACACTAGGGAATGATGTTGATTGAACATAAACATAAATCGAATTGAAAAATATTTACAAATAAAACGATTATAGTTTTATGAACATGGTACGAAAAATTCAGCTTAAGATCAGTATCCTACAGTACTATGTGTCTTTCTTGTTATCTTAGACACCAATCTTTAAAATCTAGCACACAAACGAATAATGGCAGGTTATCATAGCAAGAACAGGGGAAGTGAAGTGACGAACGAACTTTAACATGAAAGGTGAATATCAGGTATACATTAAGCACTTACTTCAGAATTGTTTGAACTGCGACTATGGATTCAGAGTCGACCATCGTTTTCTCCATTTCCTTTGATTTTGATTCGTGATTAACTATCACAAGGTGGCTGACTTTGTGGATTCCGGCTACGATCAGATCATCTATACTATTAAAAATAAAATAGAAAAATGTGATATAATGACTTGAAACTCGGCTCGTCAGATTTATGAAGTTAAAATTCTTGGTGAGATGATATACAAGTAGTCTGTAAAAATTGATAAAAAACAGATAACTGACCTTAAATATACTTTCTGGATAATGGATAATGATTTGTCTATTAAAATCGAAATATTCTTGATCAAATATCCATGTACGGTTTCAACATATTAATATTTGAGATAATAATACACGTATTCAAACACTAGACAATTTTCAATACCAACCTTGTAATATTGCCCTGAATCCAGTAAACGAATGGAAAATGCCCTATTGTTTCCAAAAAAAGGTTCGTCGGTCTGTATGAATGACACAAAGGTATATGAGTAATAGGATACAATTCATCCATAGTTATTAACAGGATTCAGATAAATGTTCCTTAATTTGAAGATATATAATTACATTAACATGATATCCAATAAATTTATTTCGGAAACACTTAAATGAATAACTACATATATATGTTTCCACTGTCGGAAAAAAAGTATTTTTATACATGACAATCATAAGAGGTTTGATTGAAATCGCTAGATCGATGATAAACATTGTACATAAATCGTTACCCTGACCATGATATTGCCCTTTGCATACTGAAACACGACCTTGTCTGAGTATTCTCCAAATGTTTTGAAAATATTAAAACCCGTTGAAAACAAATATCACTAGAGCGATAATAAACCAAGAAAGTACTACGTTCAAATGGAACGTATACCCCTAACTAATCCCTAACACTGACTTCACCGCAAGGGAATAAACAAAGAATGCTACTACATGTATCTGAATGAGTTAAGTACCGGAAAGATAACGTTAAGAACTCGAACTGTTCGGTAAGCGATATGGTCTTCTACAAAGGAAGTAATTACTTCAACACACAACAGTTAGTTTCTGACCATTTGAGTAAAGCCTTGTTTGAGAACTAATTAATTCCGATACATACAAAATTGATAAAAGCACGAGGCATTAATGACACTAAAGCCATGGCTCTCAACTAGTGGCTTTACATCGATGTTCTTTTGTTGACATTTATTATCATTGATATTTGTTACTTCAATTGTATTGTTGTGTAAATAGCAATCAAATTACTCATGTAATTATACAAGTGCTAAATAAAATTGAATTGAATTGAATATAAAACTCATAATTCATTAACTTGTATTATATTCATTCCATTTGCTTAAAAACATATTATATCACTCATCATTGTTTTATTTCAGTCTTGAAATGAAATGTTATATATTGATGTAATCATTAGGTAGTAAAAATAATACTTTGTATAGTAGGTATACTAATTCACCTTTCATTCAACAGCAGGATGATTGGACTCAGTGAGTTTAAACTGATGAAGTTGGACCTTAGAGGTACGATGAAATTGTGAATCCCGACGCAGGCGTGTTCTGCTGCCAAAATAATGAGCTGGTTTGTCCACCGGCTGTCACGCGCATTCTTGTAAGTACAGTGCTCGCAGTCCTGTTTAGTTATAAAACATTACTGTATATACATATTCACAACTTTAAATATTTAGAAATCGGCTTATGCAAATCTGCACTTAGGGAATAGGATCACATTAACACATTTTTCATTACACATAACTATTCTATTTTATTATTAGCACTTAGTCTCGTATTCCAATGGCATCATTTCCATTTATGAAATGATTATCACTAATTATTCTTTGTCAATAAGACATATGTACCTTTTTTAAATATTCAACATCGTTTTCATTAAATTTCGATGCATAATTAATACGCAACTGTAATGTCATCCATTCATTTTAATAGTAAAGTTTCCAGTGACAAAAAAGGATACATACCGTACCCCACTCCAAACAGCAAACAGGACGGGGCGATTTCATCACGTGACATAACGTCTTTTGTTTACTGGCATATAACGTTGGTGGAGGCGGGCCAGTCATTATGCTGAAACATATATCAATGTCGATTATATTAAAGCATTGGAATAACACTTTGTATAAGCATGGCTGTTTTCACAAATTATCTCCCTTGAAATCCTTAACATGTCATAAAAAGTAAAAAGAAAATGTAAACAGCATTCATACAACAAGACATGTCTGTTGTCTTTATATAAGACCAATACATCTGATGGAAATGTAGAGACACAGTTTGTAGGTTTTGAAGCCTTGAGCAGGTGGTCCTCTGCAAACATAGAATACTTAAATGTCAACAAAACATTCATCCGCACTCAAAATAAACAAAGACAAAAATATGATACGGGAATTCTTCACTGCAATCCTAGAACAATTCAAGAGAATAACGCCAGCTGTTCTGGAAAAGTAACCGTATTCATCTTGGTAGACGACACCCGCCATATAGATTTAGGTCATGTCCAAAACATACAACGAAATAGAATGTGTTGTTTTGAGAAAAATAACAGCAGGCATAATAATAAATTTATTCAGAAACGTCCACGTTCATAGCATATCTTTTGATACAGAATATGTTCTTAATAAAACAAGCATTGCGACCAGAAGACTTGCTTATATTCTTTATAAACCTGCATCTCTCGTATCCCTGTGCCGTAAGTTTGTTCGTCAGTAGCCGATATCAATGACTTCCAATAAATACATATTTTTTGTTACTTTCCTACCGGACTGCCGGTGTGTCAACACACTGTTAGGATTCGCAACATTAAACCGAGAATTATTCGCTGCAGTTAATAGTTTCGCCTATTTCAGTCTCGACGTTTGAGTCGTGTTTATAAACTAAGCCTCTGAAGTGTACATAAAAGTTTACGTAAAGGTACATACGTTTATAGAAAGGGGGCGAACATTATTTGAAAATGTCTAAGTATATAGTAAAAGAAGAGATGGCACAAACTGGTACGGATTTTCAAATTTATGCGATTTGATCATGAAACAAACCACAAACAGTGATTCATCCATCGGTTATTCCAAAAATCAGTAGGGCTTTGCCTACAGTCTAAGGAGAACCACATTCAAAATTCGATAGGATAAATCGTCCTCAAGTTATCGCTTGGACAAGCGCAATAAAGCAGAATTATGTATTAGCAACGATGACCTTGACCTTTGGTGAACCGCACTCTGCATCGAATGTGTTCTCTACTATCTACCAAGGCAGCCCTCATACCAGACATGAGCTGTCATTCATCTAAAAAAGCGCAGCAAAGCAGAATCATATCTTAGCCTTGCTGATATTTTCCTCCAGAAACCACGTTCAAGATCAACATGAGTCTCCGCATCATTTAGCGCAATCCTGGCTATTACACCAATATTTAAGATGTTATGATAATTTGGTCTGAATCTGTCATCCAAAGTAGCACAACGAAGCAAAATTCTAGCTTAAGCAACGGAGCCCTTAGCGAATCCCGCCTTGATCCAATAGGCTACGAGTATCCAAAATGGCTACCCGCACATGAACAATTAACTGTGTAGAATAATCAATTCTCAACTCATCATCCGCACAAATGCTTCGGACAGACGGACGGACGGTCGGTTGGTGAAACAATAAATGCGACCACTTTAATCCTCTATTTATGTTGGTTTAAACTGTATTTATTTAATTTTTGAAATACATGGCATGAATGATACAGATCACATAAGCAAATATTATAAGGAAACAAGTACGGTGTACTTATATAACTCCTTCTCATTTTTTTGACAAGCTAGTGGCCTTATAAATTACACATTACATGATAATACGTCAGTTACATCAATATCTAAACAAATGGGGTAGCGAAAAAAGAACATGCGGTGTGGGGCATGTTACGAAAGATACAATTTATAATTTATGATAGGGTAAGTATAATGTTATTCTTTTGACATTATTTAAGATTTTTTCAGTTACGTTATGTCAAAATATTAACATATATAGTAATCAGCCAAAACGTTTGGACATAACAATAAAGTTTTGATTATGTTACGGTGGGGATTAATGTAAAGATATAAAAAAGCTGATTCGGCAATATTATTCAAATGATGATTAATATACTTATAACATGCAGAATAGTATTTGAGTGATGAAGGTTGTTATAAGCGTATGTTTGCCATAAGGATCCCCGATCCAATGTCAACATCTGCAATTATGCATTGAAGATTATTCCCCGGCATGGACATAGCTTTTATAAATCATTCCTGCAAAAATGACATACCTTGCGGAACTTAAATGAAAAATAAAAGAAGATGACATGCACGAGACGTCATATGACTGGAAAGTCCGGTGACCGCGGATATCAATATAAACAAAAACAATAACCTTTTGAAGCAAACACACAGGAGTGCTGATATTATCATGTTCTTCCTGTATGAGATGCTCAACCAATTTCTTTAACTTTTACTTATATTGAAAATGTCAAAATTCACCAGGCAATGAATTGGTTTTTAACCTTGACATTGTGGGCATTTATGAGTCACTTTAACATCTATACAATCCGGACAATGCTAAGAAAATAAAAGAGGTTTCATTTTTAAACAAAAGAAATTAAATATGTTTAAAGTAAGTATGCGGGATTTTACAGTGCTTTTCCTACCGTGGTAATTCGGTCTAAATTACAAAATAAGTAGGCGTTACGAACCTTTCTTGTCCCATGTCTTCATACACCTGGAGGACCTTTGGAACTTCCGGATCTGTTTGTCCGTGGGTGTCCACCTCAGTGTCGACACCGGTTTCGTCAGTGTCACTTTCTGATAAACCGTTTTCCGGTGCCTTCGTACGCATTCGTCGTGCAATCTCAAGACCCCATTGGCACGTGATGGTGTTATTAAATACACTTTCTTCTTGTTCATCTTGGGGTGTACTCAGGTCCTGTTGTAGCAGCTTTTCTAATAGCTCCGATATTTGTTCTAATGGAAAAACGTAAACATAAATATATCTTATTTACATAAGATACCATACTTTATTACATTTTTTATCAGTGAATCATCGAAAATTATTCATTCTATAGTGAAAAATGTCACTTTTTTTCTGATTTGACCAATCAAAACGATTCTCACAAACGACATTTGGAAAAACGAAAAGCTGCTGCTTTAGATTTTGCTATTAAAATGTTATAAACATAATATCTAACAGTGTATTTAGTTATATCAAACATAATTCACTCGTTGCTGAAAACACTGTCAGATATCCTCTATTTCCCTTAATCAACGTACCTAACATATCATTATTATTGTTAGTTATTACTCCAACATGGTTGGCAAATTTTACTAATTTTTTATATATATATATTCTAAACCATGAAAATAACTGTTAATGCGATGCCTATAGTTTATCGCTCATTGTTGTTTTGTTGCCACTACCCATCTATTTCTGAAGTACATGATATTAATTATTCATTTTGATATCATTGCAGGCTATTTCAATTATTTAAAAGAAATCTTCTTTCCAGAAAACATGTTCACCTTGGAATTCTCAAAGATATTAATTTTAATGGTAAATATTTCTATTGTTTATCTTTTACTTTTGTTATATAATTTCTCAGTTGAAATTGTATCTTTGCTAGCTCTTTGAAATATAAGCCATGCCTTTTTTCAAATGGTGTATAATCTTCATACGAATTGTCTATGTAAGGAGTTATGGGCTATCTTGCTTATATTTCATTAATGTTTTATTTATCATTTTTGACAAGTATTCCAAAATTTCAAAGATCCCTAGCATGTGTCATTTAAAGAATAATAATTGTTAATTTGACTATATATATTGAATAGTACGACAAATGCGTACTTGTAGCTTAAAACAAAGTCACAAGATTGTTAACAATCAAACCAAATTTACCTAGGTTTTTGCTAGGTTCATTTCCAGTTTGCTTCTGATCTGTTTTAGCTTCCGAACATATTTTAGCATATTCCTCTTTAAACTCTGCAATATAAAAGCAGTAGTCGGAATCCTTCAATTTGTAGTCTGCTCCAGGGTTAAGTTGAAGCCTCGGGTCGGGTTTTGTTATGTCTAAAACAGCCACCAAACAAACTCCAAACCTGAAACAAAACCATAAAGACGGCTAATGGATATTGGTTTTAATATTTGCTTATAAGATTGAGAGATACACAAGTGCAATCTGGGGCGAATAAAATAAATAAGAGAATACCGAAGTGTTAACAAAGAAAGAAAATAAGAAATATTATGTCAAATGCTGAGAACTGACTCTACTCGAGTCTGGTTTCACCAAGAGTATTAAAATAGTGAATTAATGTTTATAAATATCCATATACGAACCGTTTATGCGCATTTGCTGACGCACAGGTAAAACTCTGTCCGCTGTATCCCCTAAAAAACATGCTTTTACAGAGTTGTATGTGGTAAACAGCGTTCCTTGAGTGCCGACCATACACCTGTTGCCATGGTTCCTGTCCAATTGACCCCGCCCTGTAAATAAAATGAGTACTTAATAAATGGACGGTATCCCTTCAATTAAAAATGAATTGTAACTCTTCCTTCAAGTAAGTGTTGTAAATGAAATAATGAAATAATAAAGTAAATAGTTACGCCACACTTGAGCACATCCACTAATTCAGTATGCAAATTGAGGTGTGAATGAGTTAGAGAGATTCACATACATAATGTGTTTGGAGGGCTGTGAAATTCATCTTGCCACATTTAATAAAACTGCACAAGTGCTGTAAGCGACCAGCCCTGTTCGTTTTAATGTGAAAAAATATCAAATCAGTTTTGATTTGATTCAAAATTGTTACGGTTCAGATCTGACTGTTATTATATAAATATTACAACGAAATGTACAATCATAAGCAACCATATGTACAGTACATGAAATAAGTTTCACTGATTTCCTATATTTAGATTTTGTTGTTGTCATTCAAAACAAATCATTTTGTTACTTTAAACGTACAAAATATTGTCGCTATCTTATTTTTGCGATATTCGCGCTAAAAGCAAATCTCTAAATTATGATTTCGCTTATTACAGTTTCTGAAATATTACCTCACATTGCAAGTAATGTTTATGTGTCACTTTATCACAGTACTAAACTGTTTAAATTCGATTATGAGCTACATATACTCGAATTTATCTTTAGAGTATTATATTTTACAAATTACTACCAGAAGTATCCGCAGTCCTGTGACTTACTTACCCGTGGTGACGACTCACAAAAAATAATATAAATTTGAAAATATCTTTACAGTATCATAATGTTTTTTAGAAACTACTATCAGAAGTATCCGCTGACCAGTGACTTACTCTCCCGTTGTGGTGTGTAGCAGCAAAGTGACCAACGTGGACATCCCCGGATATAGACAGTTATTAGCCAAGAGAGCGTACTTGAATTCATCCTCACATACAACGTGTTCTGGAACAGTAAAGTAAAATACAAGTTCATGCTATACTATATTGCATTTCTACGCACTGAAAAAGTTCATATCTTTCAGTATGACTTTAAGTGCTTAACCACACGAAATACTGACATTAATTGACATTACATTATATGTTAATTACGAAAAAGGAATATGAATTTATACTGAAATGTCAAATACCGACATATACACTTATATATAAAATACATCATACACAAAAAGGGATCCATGCTAAAATATAATAATAGGGTTGAGAAAAGCCTATTTTTCTTCTTTTTTTTTATTTGGGGATTCAATATTGCAATATTGAAACAAAAGAAAAAAAGGTTTTATAATCATACCACAACTGTATGCAAAAACATAACAAACACTTGTCGAAAAGGTAAACATAATCAAAGGATGTAAACACACTAGAAGGGAAACACCGTACAAACACTAAGTTACTTGTATACCGAATATAACTTTCGCCAATATTTGGAAATACAAAATGAGAAATCACATTGTTTTGAAATGGGATAAAAAGATAAAGATTGTATACAAAAAATTCCAATATTCAATATTTTTCATTCTGACCGTAATGGAGCATCGTCGTTAAAAGTGTATATAATGTTACAGTCTTTTTTTCGAAAAAAACGGCATGCTTTTCACTTAGCAGTCAGACCGATGTTATCCAAAATAATTTAACTTTGCCTATTTCCCTTATACTTAACATGAACAGGAAACAAAGTATGTCAAAAAGGTTTAACAACGCAAAAAAATGATGACGTCATATATCGCAATATTTGGCGCGGCATTCAAACCATTTAAAGAACGTCATTGACTATGAACTATAAATATGTTATCTCTTCTTCTGAAACGAAACCACAATGTATAAGGAATTACCATATTTTGGATGTAGATTATACGGTATATGCGGGGGAAATGTGTGCAGTTTTTCGCATAAACTGCATTGCAGATTTATACAAGGTGTACACATTTTTTAGGTATACACTTTATAACCAACTAAACAAATATAGCAAGTCCTTCATTATCTGTTAGCAGTTGACTGTTCTATGCAAAAACAGTATACAATTATAGATTGGGTATATAAAACAGGGAAGATACAGCATATTGATTGGTAAAGAGTTTTTTTCATCACGAAATACGTTTCCACTCTTTAAAATATCAAAGAAATACATCTATGGTAATTTAATTAAATATTTTATACATGTTTATTAATATAATATCATCCTCGTTTTCCTGAACATTTACATTCACATTTAGACCAAGGGTAAAGCGCTCTTGTTAAATGTTTCCTTATCAATGCATGAATAAATCAGCAAATCAAACATCCACATGAAGTTTGTACTGATGCTTTGTCCATAGAATTTATCCAGCTATGGCTGGTAGAGTGGATATAACAGGCATTCGAAGTGAAAATAGGGTATGGTAAAGTTACGTCATTTACTTACGCTGCAGTCTACTCTCGTCTGTATAGAAAACACTTATGTTAAGTCAATCACATGTCTAACAAATGTGGGCGAGAAAGACAGTATTTAAATGGTTATATGTTTGCTTTTTCATGACCCAGCATATTTGCATGTTTCGATACGGTAACGATTCGAAGCATTCGGCGTAAACATGAGGCATATTAACGAAAATGGTCGCATACTCACAATAAATTTTCAGTGCTGCTGTTATGTTAATTTTGGCGAGGAAGCATTTCCGCGGTACGGTATTCTATTCAATTAACGGGTATATTAATTTCAGTAGGAACTTTTGCCGCAGTGCAGATATTGTCTTTGCTACGTTTATGTTTTAAAATTATAAATAAGATTTTGTTATGTCCATTATGCACACCTGTTCAAGAGTTCTGGTATGTTAATTTCGGTGTGCAAATATATAGACGATGCGGAAAGAAAATATTGAATTCAACTGCCATGCGCATTTTATTATTTCAAATGTGGTACGGGAAAGAAAAGTTTCTACCTACTCTGATGTATATTTCATAGTAGTGTACTATTTGCAGTGAGGAAAGTTGAACGTAAGACAAAACATTGTGATTTCACGTATACAATTTAGTAACGATATACATACTGCATACTGTTTACTTATATCATTGAAAATATTGCTTTACTGCATGTGCATATTTTTGTACTTAATTATCAGGAAAACGCAATTTAGGCAAAAACAAACAATATATGGGTTTTCTAAACTGGACTGTGAATTTAGTACCTCAAAAAAGTTATTGTTAAAATGGTATAAAAAGAACAAAAATGATATCATTTTACATAATTTTATCACCGCTTTAACACAACCAATAGGTCGTCTTAAAGCGGTTCCCAAAATATTATCCGCGGTTATAGGGCCTTCGCAACCAGCCAATATCGTTGTAAACTCTCAGGGGAACAGACAATCGGTTCCGCCATTTCGACGCTTCCCGCTAGCACTTTTACAATTTCTAGCATTGTAAAACCACGTACTCATTTACAGCTGAGTATACTGGAACAAGCGGAGTGAATTATCTTGCTTAAGGATACAACACGAGTGCCGTGTCCGGGACTCGAACTCGCAACACTTTGATCACGAGCCCAGCGTCCTTCCACTATACCACCGTGCCTCCATATGAATTAATTACTTTGACACGAAAGGGAATGACGTCGCTACATTATTTTTTTCGGCTTCATTGACCAATAATATATGTTAATTCACATAAGATGCTACTTACATCAAGTACTTAAAGAAAAGGAACTCGCTATGAGCCGTCACTTATCAAAATTATTTTGTCCAAATTTATTTCAAAATTTGCATCACTGAACTGTTGGTATACATACCAGCAAATTTGACGTGGATTTTATTCTCCGTTTTGAATAGCTGAATGTATTGCCTGCATTTTGGTGCAAAGTCTTTCACAGCCCAAGATCGTAGAATAGTGTGCTGATCCTGGAAAAAAACAATAAAATTATTAATGAGCTTCATTAGATAACTATGTCATAATCCAATATACATAACATTAATTCTTTTATAAATACACCATAGCTATTTTCAACGATCTTGTATAAATGTAGTCTTTTACAAACCGTAGCTGGTATCTTCGTCGTAAATACATATATGTATATCAATTATTACTTGACATGTAAAATTAATGCATTGTTTGACGATATATCAATACATTAATACGGATCTACGCATGTTATATGATGAGTACAATCAAAGTAGATAATATCTTGTTACACAAATACTTATTTTATCGGACTCGCATCAAAGCATTATATATTATAATGTTCAAGACGGGTACATTAATGGACAACAACTCATCATACATAAAACAAAACAACATTAAACAAAAATGTCAATTAACGCATTCATAATCTTAGGCAATATATAAAACGCAAAAACAAAAAAGGGTTCAATTAAGAATACCACGAAAATACCTATTTTGTTAGTATTTTCAAAACTTAACTCAACACTTTATTATTTCAACCAGATTTGTTTTCAAATGTAAGCAAGACTGATCCCTTTCGAAAGGAGAATCGGAATAAATTAAAAAAAAACACTGGAAGACATGAAGACCCGTCATTGGAACATTGGAGGGGGCCTTCCAACAATTAATACACAAACTAGAAATATGGCGATAGTTACATACCGCTTCATCGCGATTATTGCAGGCTGTCGGTGTGAGGATAAAACAGCCATCAGCTTCGTGTATCCTGTTGATATAAATTTCTTTGATTACTTAGATTTATACAAAAGATACACGATCAAAAAACACTATTATACTTTAAAATCAGATACATTCGAGGCAAAAATGAATTAAACTAGAAATAACATGAATATCCACATGCCAACAATTGCAGAACAAGGAATAAAGAATATACACTGTCGTTTATAATGTTACCGTGGTCTATATTCATTCCTCTTCCGGAGACCCTGGTCTTATTCCCTTGTATTTTTACAAAGGTTTCCGTGTTTATCTTTTCTTTGGTCAGGTTTGCTTCTTTTTTTAATGATTTTGAGTTCGAACTAAGGTTTTTTGAAGGATGAAGAGTATTCTCTGTTTTTTTAATTTATTATGTTGCACACCTGTGCACGGTCTTTATAAAAAAAAACATATCAATGAGACTATAGGCGGTTACGTATATAACTATAGGATATACGTCTAGACAAAGTTCAGATGGGAAACATAACCATAACCTTTTACATCAAGGATTTCGGTCTCAGCCCTTCCTGTTTCAGTGTTAACACCCTAGTTTAACAATAAATGTGACAGGTATAATGACCATTCGATCCCCGATGAAATGCTATGCTAGGGAGGTTGAATGTAGATCTACAATTATAGCTATACTGTATAGCTGTTAAATTTCACTGGTGTAAATATTCGCAATTTTCAGTCTTAAACTTATTAGGTGATGTTTGATTCCGCGGATCACAAAATAACTGTGAAACCTAAATTATATAGCCACGATATAAACATTTCACGCGGTGTTAAGTTATTGCGTATTCTGATGCGTTTGCTAATGTAGCGAAATTAAAACCCTCGCGAATACATGCAACTACACAGTAGTATATATAGAGTTTACTACCTACCTGCATCGCTTGAGGTCAATATCCTTTAACGCAGAACCACGCATATATATTACGCGGTGTGCCCATTTAGGGTCCTTCAAGATCATCTGTAGGCTAGTATCTCTTTCCTCCGAGCTTAGAAGCACTACAATATGGTCCTGAAATTTAACACATTACATTAACTTTAATCTACAATATTGAATTGACAAAAAATAAGTCGGTAGTTACTTGATAAAACTAATAAAATTGGGAGTAGTTTCCCCTTGTCAATACATTCATAGTTCCTTTACACTTTTGGTAATATGTGTCACTGACAGAGTTTCCTAGTTTGATCCCTATGTTCTTGTTGTTTGGCAATGTCCAAATTCTGAACGTAAAATATATCACTTTCTCGCTATCGTGATGAGAAAGTAGACGCCTCATGAAAGGTACCTTTTTATGTCGACATACAAAACTAAATATGGCGAAAATACTATTACAATAATGCGATACATATTCTATTTATTTGTAATTTCGGCTAAGTTAAACTTATCGCAGGAATATGCTTCCATATATGTTCTATAATATAGCGAGTATATCATAATGTGTTACATACCTCCAGTTTTGGATGGGCATAAAATTCAATAAGAAAGTCCATGATGCTTTCGGCGGTGAGATTAGTGGCACACACAACCACATGTCGATGACCCGCCGAGTGGCTTTGACTATATTCCCCGCCAATTTTCTTCCTCTCTTTCAATGTGGAGGTTATGCCTTCAACCTAATAATGAGAAACAGTTACAAATGACAGCTGATGTAATAATGTATATATTATAGTTTTTATCTCTGATTTTGAATATGTAGCATGTCAGATGATAGATTGCGTAACATGTCACGTAGAATTATTACATGAAAATATAGTTTGAATGTAGTCATGTGTAGGATGATGATTTCTAGTGTGCTTTCGTGCTAGTGATTTACAGAACAACTAGTAATTTTTCAGTTACATGTACGACGTCATTTCAAATAATTCAAAATGTGTTTTACAACATTCGATTATTTCATCCGTATACTTTTATATGTTCATTTGTTGTCTTTGACGAGTATTATCATAAGGAAACGAAGTATTAATATCTCAAGTTTTAACAATTGTATATTACATTGCAGATTATAGTATTGTCTACGTTTTGATAATTGCAAATTATATTACATTGTACATGGTACACTATAGCGTGTATTTTTATGTAGATGATCTTCAAATGCTCACTGAACATTAGCTGTTAACGACTGTAATAAGTTTATTCAGTTGTGAAGATATGAAGGGTTTTATAATTTGACTTTCTTATTTTAAAAGTAAAATTTTACCTAAAACTTCAGTTTTCATATTAAACATAGCATCATTTTCCTGTAAAAAAATCAAATTCAGCTTGACTTTTAAATCGTTCAGAACATGAACATATGTCTAAGCATTTGCATACTGATATGATAGGTAAATACAAATAAATACACGTTTTCATTTTTCCTTTTCAACATCTGTAATACATTATTCTAAGTATATCTACATAAGAATATCCACATCTGAATTTCCCATCTACGTGTAATGCAGTTTAATGCTCTTAAAAAATATGAAGTTCAACCTAAATGTAATATATGTTTTTATACTGCCTAGGCCGCTGAGTGTAAAAGTGACTTTGTACCATTTGCTAGATATTTTGTGATACTTTATTTAGAATACATACTCTTACGGAATACTCAATATTATGTAAATAGTGCTGGATACCTGTGAAGTTTACATGTGGGGACAACGAAACATTACGTACCTGTCTAGGTATAAAAGCGAAGGCTAAGCATATCATAAAGGTCATAAAGAGTTGTCCGAGCCAGGTATCTGGGGAGATATCGCCGTAACCAACGGTGCTGAAGGTCACGATCACAAAGTACATGGCCTCGAACATGGACAGTTGGTGGCCATTACTGCCACGCTGTATGTGTTGAATACCGCAGATCCTAAGAATAAAAAGGGTCAAGTATTTAAATGACGAGTATACCACCTCTGAGGATACTTTTAAACCAATTTAATTATTAAAGGATCGGAATATTCAGTAACAAAGTATCGGGTTTGCATGAGTTTAATTTACACAAATTCCAACCAATCATTTCTTCTGATATCATAAACAAATTAAAAATTTCTGCATTATAACAATTAATTAGGTCATTTTCAACTCATATTGTGGACTTTTGTTGGTTGAGATAGAAGCGCGAATCTTGTTTGATTATTAAGAAATCGAATTAGTTGTATCGAGTGCCCACACGTATCCATGTCTGATCGGGGAGTCGAACCAAAGACGTCTTGGTGAATACCAGTACGCTATTATATTTACCAGCAAAATAGTAAAAAGCACAACTTACGAGATAAATATACGATACTGTTACACATACCACCGCTAACGTGTTAAATATAAGATACCTTTACATATAACACTACTTACGTGGTAAATATAAGACACCACAGAGTGACGAGAAGTACCAGAAGTTGTTGTGACAGAGTCACAGATATTGTCTGAAATCGCTGTCTCGTTAGGTGAAGGTCGTTCTGTAAAATTAATACAAATATTCATTTTTATTACAGATACAGATGTACGAAAGAAATTTGCTGACATAATGTTTAAACAATTTATTGTTCCTCGAATGTGTCCACTGAAAGGTGGCATCAAAATTGCAAAATGTTACATTTCACAGAGAATTATTATTCCTCTCTTATCATCATAACACTACTTCATTTAAGCGTTCCATGACATATTTCCTATCGTTCTGTATGGTTTGTAGTTTGCTTGCCTTTGTTACTTTTTTTTACCTTTGAGCTCAAGAGTTTTTCATTGGTAAGCGGGTTTTATTTTTCATTAATGTGAACGTACCAGAAGTTTCTGAAGAGATCTGCGGACCAACCAGCAGTTGAGGAAACAAGGAATAAAGATGTTACTTAACAGCGGTGGATATGCAACCTGTCAAGGAAAAGGGAGATAATCCATGTTCGTATGAATCATATAATGATATAGTCTACACTCGACCTTATATCGTCTGTGTGTTCTTATTAGCATGCATAGTTTAAATAAACAGAGTATTATTGAAAAGTATTAATAACAACAAAATTTGTTTAATATCATCTAAAATCAAATATTCCACAAAAATTGACATGTTTTCAGGTTATTACGATGATTTATAACGCAAGAAGTTGCTATATTGAATATATTAGACATGTTTTTTAAATATCCAATCCATATGTAACGAGCGAATAAACAATTAACCTTTAACTTAACTACAATCTTCGTAGTTACATTCCAGTGTATGCCTATAACATCCAATCCAACGTAACAGCAGGATTTGTCCAAGGTCAATTAAAACTTTCAAACTATGTTAAACAATTATGGACTTTTAAATTGGTTGATATGCGGTGATATTGACCAGAAGGAAACAAATTAACTGAGGCGAGCCGAAGTCAATATGTTTCCTTCAGGTCAATATCACAGCATATGAACCAAGTAAAACGTCTATAACTGTTTTATTATAAAGCGATTAAAGATTAAAGACAACAAACGTGAATTTCAACACATACATGTCTCTACATGTACAGGATCCCGGATGTTAGGGTCTTTCCTTAATCTGTTTTTGGCGGCGCTGTTATTAACCGTTTTTCAGTAATTAACTGGTCACTATCATTATTTGTCAACCGTCGCATGTAAGCGAATGCTCCAATGACAGAAGCCATAAAAACACATTATATAACATAACAGCATGGTTTCTTTCAGCTTAATTAAATCGAACGTAACAACATGGTTTGCTCCATTTAAATCAAAACTTACATAACAACATTGTTTGTTCCAATGTTTGGCTATAACAAGGCATTAAGAACTTACGGTAACAAGGAAAGGCACAGTGCATATCAGATCCAAAATAAATCCATCGTGTGTAAGCTTTTGCAAACAGGTGCCCTAGTAATAAAAGTAAAATATTTGAAATATCGTGTGTGCATGATAATACAATACCATTTAATCCAGTACAGCAGTCTTAGAATACAGCAAAGTATGAAAATTACGGCAGACAATTTATACCATATGCCCACTCCTATGAGTTGAAGCGGTTACTAAGACAAAGTATATATCATGTTATTGTGTTGTTTTCATGCATTCCATTCCAAGCAGCTGGTCCGTTTTCTATCGTAATTTGTGGTCGGAAAGTCTCTACCAAATGTATTACTCAAGGTATCCAGCTTTACAGATCAACAATACAGCATTGTACAATCGATTACAGCTTTACAGATCAACAATACAGCATTGTGCAATCGATTACAGCTTTACATATCAACAATACAGCATTGTGCAATCGCTTACGCCAACAAATCAAATCAATTCATACTTTTACATAACTACATTTTATATGTTTAAACGGTACAATCAATAACAAAAAAGCGTGTACATACAAGTTAAATTGTGTAAGACAGTGATTATGTCCACGTAATGACAAAACTTGTTTTAAGACATACAAATCAAAATAATTATAAAACTTATAAAAAGAACAATAAAACTAAATAGCATCTTTGAATTGTTATATTGGTGTATAAGATAAAGCTTTCATTACCTTTGAGCCGATATATATGTCTACCAGACCTTTTATTAACGTTATAAATGACAGCAGAACTTGGACTATCCACAGGAGAAGGGGTCGTCGTACCCAGACCAACACATACCTGTACAGGAACAAACAGGTAATAATGGGTTACAGGTACAAACCAACACATACCTGTACAGGTACAAACCAACACATACCTGTACAGGAACAAACAGGTAATAATGGGTTACAGGTACAAACCAACACATACCTGTACAGGTACAAACCAACACATACCTGTACAGGTACAAACAGGTAATAATGGATTACTTATATAGGAACACAGGACACCGTACCCAGACCAACACATATTTGTCAAGTTCAAACAAGTTATAACGGGTTACTTATAAACCAACACAGAACATCGTACCCAGACCAACACATACCTGTACAGGTACAAACCAACACATACGTGTACAGGTACAAACCAACACATACGTGTACAGGTACAAATAGGTAATAATGGGTTACTTATACAGGAACACAGTACATCGTACCCAAACCAACAAATTCATAGACAACTGAAACACATTATAAATAAAAAATTATCATAGAAAATGAACGTACATTAAAGAAATTCTCGCACATCTTCGGAAACACACATTTAACAACACAATATCGATAACATACTAAAATGTATTTAACCCACATAATTCTGAACTCTTATAGATTGACTCTGACTTTGAACACAACTGACTATTGAATCACAAATCGACAAAAAGATACGGTACAATAAGATATCTTGACGTCTGTGTCTACAAGCACGACATTGCAGCAGTTGCTTTAAGGTTTTTCTAGCGATTATCAAATGCAGTAAATGTACAAAACAAGGTGACAATACCAAGGCTGAGAGCCAGATACCACACAATAACACCTTACAATTTGTAACATGGCGTCTGTTCAAAACTTTCAGTGCGCAGTATTAAGCAACATTCGGCTAAGAAACCTACCAGTTGATGGCGTTCGAAGAAAACACCATCTTGTCGTTGTCCACCGGAAGTGTGGCATTTGTTTCCGAACAGCTGACGCCATAGCTTTGGAAAAAATCAAGAGTAGATTATCAGCATATCAGTTAAATAATGACTGTAGCTATATATATATATATCAAGTGTTTTCTGTAATGTCTATTTTATTAATCGAAACGTTTTACTGTATATTTACGTTGCACAGTGCTAGATAAACAGATGTATATAACTTGAACCAAAAATGTTGTTGCTACCAAAGAACAATAACACTGAAAAAACAATTCATGTTAATGTTTTCTAATCGGGAACTGTTTTGGTAAATTGTTGAAGTCTAATTTTATTATCAGAGCAATTGGCGACATATCCGGGCTTGGCGTCGAAACTGGTGAAATTTGCGATGAACTTCCGACCGATCTTGGCATATCATATGACGAAAAGATAACAATTAAGCGTTTATATTGCAATCATGGTTGTTAATCCCTGTCGTATTGAAACATTTAAAACATTTCGGAATTCAAAAGAATAAAGAACTTCGGATTAACTATTTTTTCTAAGGCACATTGAGGAAATCAATACAACCACTTAGAATTCAGAAACGTTTGCAACAAAATTTTGTTCAGACATATTTTTGAAGATAAGCGTCCGCGCCGAAAGTAGATTTGAAAGGAATTTTCACACTATTTGCGTGAGACTTGTTCCGGGGAAAAAACAACCCGCTAAAAAATACCATTCGACCCTCATACAGCTGTGTGGCCTTCATGTGAAATGAACAGTGCAGGAAAATTTGTTACGTTCTGCATGACCAAGACAACATGTTATAGGTTCATTTGTAAAAGTAAATATCTTAGCGACATTCGTGCCGAATACATTCTGCTTAATTATGATTTCGCTTATTGTAGTTTCCGTATAAAGCTTTCCACAGCATGTATTGTGGGTGACAATGCATTATTACGTTTCTTTCTTTAAATTTGGTTCTGCGGTTGAGTGAGCCAAATTAAATATGTTTGCAGTACGTGGCCAATCCGCAATATCTATTACTTAATGCATATACATTTACTAATGCACACACGTGGCATACCAACTCCTTACAAACATGTTTGTGCATTATTTCTGTATGTAGGTCAGAGCTGTTTCGATGATTTATTCGCTAACAACTAGACTGTGACACAGAATGCAGTTATCTGATCAACGACACCTGTTGTACCTGCATAGTAGTGACAGCACACAGGGATGCAGATAATTTAATGTTCGTTAATTAGCACAATTTCATTCTTCGCCCGCCATCAAATGATCTTTATCAGATGTCTAAACGTTCATATTTTCCTTCTCTGTTTTTTCATCTTCGTTTAGTAAATATCACTTAATCCAATGCAGACAATCTTAGAAAGGTGTCAAATGCATAATCATATGCAAACTCGAAAGTCTTGCAAGTTAGAAGTGTCGTCAATGATGAGTGATTAAAAAATATGAACATTATTTATTTAACAACAATTATGAAATACTTTATCCAACTTATATTAATCACCCTTGTTGGCCCGAATGTTAGCGTGCGAGGGTTTTTATTGTTGGGATAAACCCACGTCCGGTTGGGGAATCGAACCCCGGCCGCCTTGTTGAAAGGCAGGTGCATTATCCACTGCAACACCCGACCACATTGAAGGATGAAGTTTTATTTTTCATAGGGGTCATGTGTGTGGTGTTTGTTTTTAAAATGGGTCAGGAGGAATATAAATATGAAAAGCGTGCAACTGGATTGAAATATTAAAACGTTTTTGATGTACATATCAGTAAGGAACACACATGTGGTATTTTGAGAAATAGCGCTTCGAAACATAAACCCTCACAATTCTTCTTTGATTTCTGATCTGACTCAACTATCAAATTCCGGCCTAATGGCACATTCACGTAAAGTTTCAGAAAAAAATCCTTCTATTACTCTATTACATTCTCAGATATAGTGCTAACAGAAATACAAGATGGCCAACTATAGCTTTACCGATCGGTTCGACAATTTGAAATGAATTACCTAGGAGTATGGAAAATATTCAGATGGAAGGAGAAGTAATTTCATAGCCAACTGGTTATTACTTACCACCGATAGCTTATATAATCATCCAACTCTACTCTGAGGACGTAAAGTAGACACAATATGACCTTCAGCACAAGGTCAACAATACGGCTTCCGAGACCTGGTAAACAAAACAATCGTGTAATCAAAGGTCGTTAGCAACCATAGAACTAGTTATCAGTTACTAACATATTCATTTTAGCATTTTCCAAATGTATCTGTCGTTTATTCTTTTAAGCGTTTCATATGATCTGTGCCTTTCCTTCTCATTTTTTAACATTAAATATGATATGTACATTCTCTTTCTTCTTTAAACATTTCATAGATGTACCTTTAATTTCTTTAAACATTTTGATGACATATATCTGTATTGTCTTCTAGTAACATAAATCGAATACTCTAATAATTTAGTCGACAACTTAGTGAATTGTTAATGAATACGAATGTTAAACAGTCGACCAACTGTATCAAGCACAGATTCCTGATATCGCTGATTCTTGAAGAACTATATGAAACTCCCTATAGGATCTTAATCATTATTCATATATATTGTAAATTTGCAATTAAAAATGAGTTCGGATGATCTGACGAGTCTGGTCTAGAAATATGAAATCCGTCTGAGAAACAAACATCTGCACGCAATGAGATGATAATAGTTTCTGCATTTATATAGGACAACAGTAAATGTGTTTCAACATTTTAATGACATGACATTTGTACAAGTCGTAAATCTGTTCCTCTACATATCCTTTTATATAGCATGGACATTAATGCCTACCGAAACCTAGTCAGCTTAACCAACGTTTAAAACTATGTAAGTTTATGTACCATACTATCACAATGAGCTAACCATACATTTTGTGAAACATACAATATGCTTATATATAGGTTTCCAAGGTAATGCTGACAGTTGAGCATAATGTGGGCATTAAGATTATTAATTATAATAGTTAGAGGGATGCAAAAACAACCATCCAGTAACACCAAGAGTGCAGACAGTGCCATTGGACAAATGTTCGAGGTAATTTTAATCCTTTTAGCATCACCCTATTTCTCAAGATTTGCATTGTTACATACATGTTAATAAGTCTAAGATAAACGTCTCATTCTTAAATTGTCAATTTCAAATTTGCCAAAACATAACCAAACATAATTGAACGAAACCAAACTATGACTCTTGGTTTCCAATTGAGAAAAAATCAAAACGTTTTCAGGATCAGTAACCTATTGAACAACGTCAAGTACGTATTTGCGAGTACGGAGAGGAGTGAGCAGAAACTACAAACCCGCATAATAACTGGTTCTAATGCATAAACATTGGCTTGAAATGCAATCAAAT
The DNA here is from genome assembly GCA_947623455.1 of Mimachlamys varia. Taxonomy (NCBI): domain Eukaryota; kingdom Metazoa; phylum Mollusca; class Bivalvia; order Pectinida; family Pectinidae; genus Mimachlamys; species Mimachlamys varia. The sequence continues at coordinate 36,365,979 of OX392540.1, forward strand.
ATGCGAGTCCCAATGACCTAAAAACAGACAGGGTTCTTATTCTTTACATGGGTAAAGTATATCTGTAATTTATGACTGTGGTTATTATTTCTGCAAACAAATGCTTATGTGGCTGGTGTTAAGGCCCTTGTTGTATAGCATATACGCAGTACATGACATCAACAAAAGCACTATTTCATAACGGGACAACTTAAACAAAGTTCCGAAATAACAAAATAGTAGGTACTAGCAATGAAAAATATTTTTATTGTGATACCTTACAGAGAAGCAATCAGAAAACCGATTTGCAAATAATCATGCAGTGAAACAATTGCTTAATCACGACAACCCTTCAGAAACACACAACATGAAATGTTTATTTGTGTCACAGCGTATTTAGACTTGATCAGCGCTGAACGAGCTCAAGGAGATCACCAGACGGACGAAGAGTCCATCGATAAGAAATATAACAAGGCAAGGTCAGAAAACACCTTAGAGGATATGGAAAATTATAATATCATGGGATAACGGAACATCATAGCTATCTTACGGACGCCATCACTAACTAAGCTGACAGAAATGGTAAAGATATAATTCCTGAATCACCTGGTTTGAAAACGGATAGGATTTCTGAACTTAAAATCATTTTTTACAAAAATCAGAGAATACCAAAGCGTCAACAAAACCATAATCCGAACTCTAAATCGATTAAACAAGGGGCAAAATATGAATTAAAATAAAGAGTCGGTTGGGTAAACTTTTAAACATAATTTTCTAAATGCTGTGATATGTCACAATGTACCTTTGATCGCTACAATAATGGCCAACAAGCTTAGTTGTTACATCAAAACAAATAAGAAATATTGTGTGTTCCATATTAGTTATATCACCAGCTGATAATGCATCAACAATCCCCATCAAAGCATGAATGTAAACCCTGATGCTTTGCAAGGGTAGGTGATTCTGTGGCGCGTGTGACATATGTCATGATGCCTTATGTGGAATTTAGGATAAAACATTGGTCATGAACTATTTGTTGACTCAATGAATATATGTTTCACAAAAGCATTAGAAAATACGTTATTTTGTTCACAGTATGTCCATTAGATTTCACTCAGAGCAGATATTGATTCCTGTGTCTAAACCATCTTGACGTAGAAATTTTAATCCAGGAGAACAAAGTAATCCAGGAAAATCTGATACACAGATCTTCTCGATCTAGCGCGTTATAGATAAAGTAAGGACATGTATATCCTGTATCGCGCGTTACTAATCAGATCAACATATAATAAGCTGCTGTGTAGAAAGAAAAGGAAATAGTGTATGATAACTTGTACACAATCTATTCCGGAAACTGTCAGCTATTTAGCGTCATAGGAGAATGTAGACCTCAACTGTTGACTATATTTTTGTATGTGTACAGATCAGCGAACTGTGAAACAAATGTTATTTTACATGTAGCTATTCTTTGATATTACGACTTTATTCCTGAAGATAACATGACTTTTTACATACAGATGTGACTCGGGAAGCTAATCAGCCTCGATATGACGTTTCCTGTGACAGACATGTCTGTGCATATACATAATACACTAGACATACAAACTAATATACATTTCCATGTTTAAGGTATTATAATGGGACAAGGTGCAACCAGGTCTTAATTTCACACTAATACATATATCTATGTTTAAGGTATTATAATGGGACAAGGTGCAATCATGTCTGTCTTAATCTCTCACTAAATACATATATATATATATATATATATATGTTAAAGTTATAAAATTGGAACAAGGTACAATCCTGTCTCTCTTAATTTCTCACTAATACATATATCTATGTTTAAGGCATTATAATGGGACAAGGTGCAACCAGGTCTTAATTTATAAAGTTATAAAATAGGAGCAAGGTACAATCATGTCTCTCTTAATTTTTCACTAAATACATATATATATGTTAAAGTTATAAAATTGGAACAAAGTACAATCATGTCTCTCTTAATTTCACACTAATACATATATCTATGTTTAAGGTATAATAATGGGACAAGGTGCAACCAGGTCTTAATTTCACACTAATACATATATCTATGTTTAAGGTATTATAATGGGACAGATACAACCATGTCTGTCTTAATTTCTCACTAAATACACATATATATGTTAATTTTATAATAATGGGACAAGTTACGATGAGGTCTAAACTTCACACCCATATAATAATGATGTATTATCCTTATGAATCATTATATTTTTCTCTACAAAAACTAAAATGACCGAACCCAGGATCGGATACTTTAACTTGATTACCACAGCTTAAAAATAAATGGCGAAGTAAGATACCATATCAGGAAATAAATCTCCCGAAAGACATTCGACATCTTTATTGATCTATTGTCCAAATTATAATACTAAAGAGACAGATGGATGCCATTTAGGTTTATATAAATGTTATGAATTGCATTAGATGATATCATTCCATATCATTATAATTCTATCTCTAAGATATGTATATTTATATTCTGTTTTAAATAACCTGTATTAAATCTATCAGGTAACAATACAGAATGCACGAGGTTGATATATTGACAGCAATTATATCATTTCGCTGCAATTGATATGCTTATATTTCTATAGATATCACTATTTAATAGGAATTTCAATCCTATTTCTTCATTTAAAATGCATTGACTATATACTGGCAATTATGAATCACTGAGTTGCATTCGCTTTTAAATATAAACTGCAATTTTATACCGAAATAATAAAAACAAGGAGTGTATTTAAACAGCGTATAAATATCTACACAATGTGTATTTTAAACAATTTTACTTTTATTTTTATTATAAAAAACATAGCAGCACAGAATAGTTTCGTTAAAGTTTGAAACATTTTAAAAAACAATCTTATATCGATGAGACAAACTGTACTACAGCAACGATATTATCATTTACAGATAAATATGTGACAATAGAAAAGCGTATTTAGTTGGAATTATTGCATATATGACATCACAGGCACATTATTTACGAAAACTATATAAAAAGTGTTAACAAATTTAAAAATGTCTTTATAATAATCTTTTTGCATTCTTTCTGTTTGAATAAGATAAAAATAATACTTTCTGTATCGAAAGAATTAACTTGGCAAAACATGGTCAGGAATCTATTTATACCATGGTTTTGAAAAAAAAATTGAGACATGCAAGGTATCTTGTTTACTTACGTGTTGTTGGCTTTCGTAAAAATAATCTTTTGAGACGGCCCCTAAAGGACAGTTCGTTGGTAAAGTACTTCACCCGTGTAGAACTGTAATGGAAATAAGATACAAAAATAAAACTCATTGATCAAATCTGTATTATGAGATAGAAAAGTGAATGAAAAGATCTGGCATTTCGAACAATAGAATAAAATATTGATAAAACCAAGATTATCCGAGTGGAAGACAAGCATCCGTCCCTTTTTGCGTTTTCTTTATCACTTAGTACATTTACTAGAAGTGTAACATTCCTGTTTAAATAGTTCGACGTTTCCAGCGAATTTTCCTCCGACAAACTTATTAGATCCTCGAATTTCGGCTCTTCAAATTGGACATTTTTCTTCTCCTTGACACTCATTGTTAGATGTGCATGAGTATGTTTAATATTTCTGAAGGTCCCCGCTTCCTTCTCATTTCCACTCATAAAATGTATACACACATCTATATATGTATATACACATACAAAGACTTTCCAATTCTAGTCAATCTGTTTAAACACAAAAGAAATCATCTCGTAAAGTTTCTCAAGCGTTAAGATCGGTTCAGTATAGATGGAGTCTAGGTAAGTGGCTTTTTTCACTGATAAAGACGTTTATTACATCTTCAAATGGCACAACTACATTTAAGTGATAGTACGAGATGAAGGCAACACCATCTCATCCGTGTAAACATATCGTCCGACGTCTCACTGAACGTGTGTGAGAACGTCATGTGATAATATGTAAATTATTTAATTACACTTGAAATTAGAGAATAATTATACATGCAACTGCACATGTTGCAAAACAAATGTAGGTCAAGGATTTCGACATTGCTGCTTATGAAGTAATTAGATGATTATGAAATGTGAATTTATATATAGCAAATTTATAGCAATTTAGGTCAACTAGAGTGAATCTAAATACTTAATAGAGTAGACAAATAGTATAGCAATTTAGGTCAACTAGAGTGAATCTAAATACTTAATAGAGTAGACAAATAGGTCAACTTAATAGAGTAGACAAATAGGTCAGGGTGTAAAGGTCATATGTTAAATACAAAAAAAATACTTATAGTAAGTCATAAAAGGCGAGGTCACTTTTTGAGGAATAAAAAGGAATGCCATATATTTTCATTCTACATGTTTTTAAAGTAAATTAGTCCCAGAAAATGGCATTACATGTTATTTAAAATAAAGTAGGTAACACAGTGTCACGTTACATATTATGTAGTAGAAAGTTTTCCCAGGGTGTAAAGTCACACATTGCTCAATGAAGTGTGACATTATTTGTTATGAGGATTTAGATTACCAACGAGTCTGACGTCAAAAATTAAATAATAATTAGTTTGTCAAGGAACGATTGCTCAATTGATTTGATGTAAGATATTGCAAACTGTTTTTTGAATTCATTTTTCATGGAAAATCAAGAAAACGTATTGACTTTTGACCGGTTCATTCATCAAGAACACGTACATAGTTGAAAGAATGGACATACCAATGTTCCAATACTAGTCTCAAAGTTATAGGTGTAGAATTAAAATAAAATTAAAAGCAAATGATATATAACAAAAACAACAACCAAGAAGATAGAAATCAAAAGGTAAGACTTGAAGAAGTCTTAAACAGCTCCGGGGTGTTTCCCTCGCCGCGAATTGCGCCCTTAACACTGACTTGTCATACATTAGATCGTTCCGGCATCCAATGTATTAAAATTGAAATGATCGAAAACAAACGAATTCAAAATAGTTTAAGTCTAAATCAAAATCTTAATGCATCAGATGTACTGGAACAAGCAAGTTTTCAAAATGAACCAACATTATACAAATTAGTTTTTGCACTTGCATAATTGATTGCATCAACATTCGCTATGTCCTTAGGGCGATATAAATCTGCATATTAACAGTTGATAAAATGCACATTTATAAAATTGTGCATTCGTGTGTGATTGCAAAGGTCAAGACGGTGTATGAGCTGATAAATTACTGCATTTATTAATATTGTTGTATGTTTTATTCAGTTGCAAGCTTGGTGCATCTTCTCCCAAAATGATTAGTCGATCTGTAGTTAACGATCTTCTCTCCTCCCTATTAATATTATCAATTATCTGGTCTATGATCTACGCTTCCTATCATTTTAATCGTACAATTTGAATATATTGTGGAAAATGTTTAGTCTGTTGTGTCCGAAGGCATGTTAACTTCAGATGCAGCTGATAAAACCCAAAACATGTAACCTCAGCGTCAACGTATAATGACAAACGAAACCGGTATTTTAAAATACAAATATATACTTCGATGTTGATCAATGACAAGAAGTGTATCAAATTACATATAAAACGCATTGCTACGAGTAAGGACAAAAAGAATACCAAAATACAAAACATAATATACTGCAACGTTAATGAATAAGTACAAAAAGTTATTTAAGTCCAGATACAAAATGCAAAAATTATACAAATTAGTACATAGAAGTACAAGGAATGGACTTCAAAATATAGAAGATATGATATCAAAATCATATACAACATCAATGTTGATGAAATAAGGCAAAAAATTCCAGGGAGGCACCACAGCAAAACGGAAGACATTATAAATAGCATCAGGAGAGTGATTGTGGCCCTACTCATTTATGATTTGTTTATACTTTGTTTAACAACATCCTTGAGAAACGACATATATTGTAAAACAAATGAAATGACATCATCTACTACAGCCAGAAAGGTATTCCCTGGCGATCATTTGTAACAATTATTTTTCATAATTCCCTATTAATCTAAGCCTCAAGGATAACTGTTGTCGAGTGAATTTATCAAATAGAGACAATCATCAAGACATTATGTATGATATATACTATGCTTCATAATGTGTTCCAAAGGACAAACACATTTTCAAAATTAAGTTTGCTTAAATTTTACAGCTGATGACAATTGATTTTTATTAATGTTTTATAATTCCTGACAAGAAAAAAAAACAATCACACAATGTGTTTAATTCCTGACAAGAAAAAAAAACAATCACACAATGTGTTTATAACTATAACTGAAGAACGGAAATGACAATATCTAAGAAATCAAGGAAAACAATGTTGAAATATTTCATCTAGACATGTAATAGTTTTAAAATGAATTATCTCACCACCTTATCGCAATCAATATTTCATTGATCTTTACACAAAAGAAAATATAATTGAAAAGGTTTTTAGATTTAATCTTTCAGCTTTATCTTAATCCGAATGTATTGATTGTTAAACTGTTTTCTTTTAAATTGCTATGGTATGTATGCATAAAAAGCTGTTTTTTACTGAAATATAATCAAAATGATAATGAGGTCATCAGACAGTTTATTTACCGACTTAACTTGAATAAAAGTCAAACCTTGAGAGTAAGAAACGTCATATTAAGTTTAAGCTACTGACTTGACTTACCTATGTACATTTTCAACTTATTTATATACTTTGTTATGTATAAGACATTGTATCTTTTTTTCCTGATTTTGAAAGTATTGCAGCCTGCATATCTTGCCAATATCCTACATGTTTTATCTTCTATATTATGCTGCTTACCAATATTCTATATCTGTACATTCTTCTATAATATTAGTATGCTGTTCTTTATATTATTTTGTTTTCTTACGCCTTGTTTATCACGACATTCAGTTTCTTATGAAAACTACTAATACTGAATACAAACGTTTCAAAAGTGGTTAGCATCGTTAGTCCTCATTTAGCCAGCACATTCGGAATGAAGAAGTATCCGTTCGGATGACTGTGTTTTATAACTCAACGAATGGAGCAATTTTACGCCTTCTACATAATGTAGTCAAAATGCAAACCAACGAGACATAAAATATACGGATTTTGTTTTAAGTGATTTGATACTATTGAACTCAATTTTTAATTTCATTTTGAATGTTACTTGTTATGCATAGAGGTTAAAGGCCATATCTTGACCCTGACCTTATTTGATATAATAAAGATGCCAACTCACGAATTTATATGGAGGGCGTTTGCCTCGTTGTTCGGTTAGCTTAACATATCCCATATATACATGTACATGTCTATAATGCAAATACCGTCTTCAGGCAAGTGCCATTACACATATATGTGTAATACTAAAATATGAGCAATTGTTAGAATTACAAGTACTTGTAATTACACGACTCGTAATTACACCACGCTTTGTAATTACACCGCGACTTGTAATTACACCGTGAATCGTAATTACACGTGCCTGTTTTCGTATATCACATCACTGTTGGTGCGCTGTCCTTATTTTGATGATTCATTGTACATTTTGAAACGTAATTTAAATATTCCCATAAATATGTTCTTGACGGCACCCAGCGTGGGCATTAAGTTTACAGTACATTATACTATGGCCTCCACCAGTAGCCTAAACAATCTGCAGGGACTTTTACTTCCATAGCTCTTGTCTAGTAATAAAGTGTCGTTCTATTGATGACAAAATGTAATATTTACAGTCTGTTTGGAATTGATAGTATATTGCCTATACATTTCTACGAATGCCTACTGAACTTTATTTTCCGATAAAATCAGTGGATCACGCGCCTATTGGCGCAGCGCGCAGTAATACACTCCGTTACGATTTGAACACGAGGCCGCGTCACTACTTTCCAAACTCGATCAATATCCTGCCGCGTAGTATGTGTTTATTTATTTAAGAAATAAATAAGAAGCACTTTAATGTCGTTTTTAAATACAATAACAGTAACAAAGACAGTATGGTTTGTTTATATATGAACTTATGTGAAAAAAATAACAATAAAAAGATGTAATCTTTTGGAACTTTTTTGTTTACTTGTTGACTGAAATTTCGCGGGAGTTCGTCACCTCATAAGGCGGCTGTTTCAACAGTCTACCGAAACCAAACGATACTGTTTGATTTCATCGCAGTAAGTATCATAATATCTGATTAAAGAAATAATTACACGTGGGAATATAAGGTCTGGACAGTAAATATAAGGATTAAAGTTTCTTTCTGGTGGTTTTATCAAAGGATAAAGTTCAGTAGGATATCGATAGTTGTTTCATGGAACGCTTCGCGTTCCATGACAACTATCGATATCCTACTGAACTTTATCCTTTGATAAAACCACCAGAAAGAAACTTTAATCCTTAAATCAAATGTTCAAAATTGTCATTTGTTGCGATTCTATCTAACAACGTACAATAAAAACAACAAACACATGGATAGATACTATTCATACTACAGTGTAACAGTGTACGTGTAACATAAAACAAACCTTCTGGCTAGAAGCCTGTATTTCTAATTCAAAATAGGTAAGCTTATGGTTAAATATGCATAAGAGAAACATTTAGATTCAGACCTTGTAAAACGTGCAAAGAGGGAAACTACATAAGGTCTAAAGGAGCAGACATTTTCAGTTCCAATCAGGTCAAGTCGAGTAAGGTGATGTCCCAAAATTGTGAGCTCATGTATTAACATCGAACGTACAAGGAATAAGTAGGAGCAGGATTTAAAAATGACTGATCTCAATATCATAAAAAAGTATCGTATTCCAAATCGAGAGCAATGGCAGCTATTTTTGTCATTAACAAGCATAGTTAAAATCTTATTCTTGTGTATCAGACCTTGTTGCAAACATAAAACCTTACATAAAGACCTTAACCAAAAATAATTGGAGAATACCGAAGCGTAAACAAAAAACAAAATCCGAACTCAAAATCGACTTAAGGTGGATACCCTTACACAAGAACGAGAGAATAAGACCAGGTGTTCCGGAAGAGTAAGCGTTTTCTGTCGACGACACCCGTCATGTAACTCTTGGTCACAGCCAAGTAAGCATCAATCCTTAAAATGAGAACCGAGTCATCTTTGTTAATCGCAACAAGTAAACACGCCAATAAGCACACAAAATAGTTCTCAATGAGGCGAAAATGGCGACCATAAACCTTTCTCATAGTTCTGATCAATCTGAATTTCTCGAAACCCTGTGTTAAAAGTTTTTTGTCAGCAGTCGACATTGATCAAGAACATCTCGATATTTAGAGCAAGCCCTAAAATAAAGAATCAACCGCGGCATGTAAACACCAAAGGTTGGATAACCAGGGATGCTATCAAGAAACGATCGGAAAATTGTTTATCGTATAGCTAAAATAAATTAGAGAAAACGGAAGCGTTAGCAAAATCATAATCCGAACTCAAAATCTATTAAACCAGGGGCAAAATATGAGCAAGGGAAAGAAACCAGGTGTTCCGGAAGAGTAAACGTCTTCTGCTTCATCGACGACACCCGCCATGTAAGGTAACCCTATTTCACTTTGCTTTACTTTGTATAACGTCATTTTAACAGCTTAGTCGTTTAAGGATGTGCCTCATTGCAAGTATATGTGCTGGAGACAGGGTATGGTGATGCGCATCATGTATAACCTCTCCTTGCAGCAAATCCCGGCCTTAGACAACCCAAATTCCGGAACACGTGGTCTTATTTTCTTGTACTTTTACTTAATCCATGTAAATCTTTCCTTTTTTTATATATATTTGCCCCTAGTTTAAACGATGTTGAGTTCGGATTATGGTTTTGTTAACGAGAAGTTTTTCTCCAATTTAACCTTTATGCTCTCTGGAGAGATGCGTTATTCCTGGAGAAAGGAAACTTGTAAAATGAGACAGAACCTATTATTTTCATAGTAAGTCACCCTCATTAAACTTGTGATAAACAAACCACAGATATGCTTAATGAGGTCGATTGCTGTATTTACTGTCCGGTATGATTTATCTGCGGTTAATCGTGACGTCATGCTTATGGTCGTTATCAGGTGACTGTCAATGTGTGATGATCCACTCCTGGTATGTTGGTTAAGGAATATCGGATGAAGAGTAATATACTAGGAAGTATGAGAATTATTAATGTTAGCTGTTTTTGTAATGCTGAACATTTAAAAATTAAAAAGGTATATAAAAATAAATAACTCAAGGATCAATACCATACTTTTTTTCTAACGACTCTTATTCTCTTTTCTTAACATTTGTTATTTTTTAATTATAATGAAATCACAAAATAAACACTTTTCCAATGTATAATTTGTTATATCTCAACCAAGAGAACACTTTCGATAAAGAATCAATTACGAATATAATCTGAAAATGTCTACTTTTAAAACAGGCTATAAGTATTGTCATATTATTTATGTTTATAGAAAAAACATGTATTATATGTGTAAAATTTGTGCTTATTTCGTGTATATTAGCTTAACGATTCGCAGATAAATAAAACATGAAATGTAAATTGATTAAACATGTATCAATAAAACTAATATGCGATTGGTCGAACTACGATAAAACTAATAGGAAGAGTTTCTTGAACAAAATGATTACCAAACATGAAACAAATTGAACAACGAGTACTGCATTTAAAAAAACAGTTCCCTTTTGTAAAATGGTTTTTGAATAATAAAAGCGGTTACTGTTAACGTACACATTTTTTGCAGTAATCGTATTTTAGCGCTTTTCGAGCTGAAAGTAATGCGCTAAAATGTTATTGCGCTAATAGGATTTGTATAGGCTTCTGATGTAGTAATTACCACGGAGGCACGAATTTATCATTACCGTTTTTATGACAAAAACTGATAATGCGCTAAAATTTGATTCCGCCAAATTAAGTACGTTTACAGTATTAGATACAAAATAACAAAGAGCATTGACAAAAACTATTTCAAATAAAATTTAGATTATTTTTCGTTATACAATAGTAACGGGGATTAAAGCTGGGGATTCTTTGTTTTCAACAGAAAGATTTTCAGTTCATGACTGCAATAAATTACAACCGTAATACTCCGAAACACTCATAAATGACAACTTAGGGCTGGCAACAATAAATATACAATTTACAATGCCAGAAGAAAAGCGACTTCCTTAAATCAAACTTAACACATTCATGCCACTTTCTAAATATAGGATTTCTTTCTAAGGTCAGAAAGTAGGTCTCTCAAAGCAAATGCAATAAATATAAATGAAATATAATTGCATACAACATTTGATATAGTCCCCTATCTAGCTTCCCTTAAGCGCTTTGAAGCATACAGAAATGCTATACAATCATTACAATCAACACATTTAGTTATAGCATACAATGTACAAAAACTGCCTTATCAGGTGCTAACTACTGGTCATATACCACCTGCCTAATATCTACCTATATGATGAATTTTCTTTTATTAGTAGTGATACCGTGCTCCAAACTGCATAATTGTCCTGCCACTTCACTTGAATGATATTGTCTACAACACTCACCCAGGCCATTTTATACTCCACCTGGGTTGTTGGAGTTGTGTGGGAAGCAGAACAATACTATCTGAAATTTCAATGCTTACGACGACTTCGGGGATCGAACCCCGGCCGTCTGTGTGAAAGACCGGAGTGTCAACCACTCGGCCAATCCGCTCTACCAAACTACCATGGGGTTATTCACATTGCTCAATGTTTTATAAATGTGATATACATTTCTTTTGTTTACTATCAAAGATGACATAAAATGTGTTACCTCTCTGATGCAAATGACATAATTCTATATTCGAACTATGTTGTTACGTACAGGGATATAAGAATTTAAAATAATTGTCAATTCTTTCAATGACGACCCAACAATTAGGAATTCAGGATTAAGAACTAATTTAGATTTATATTTTCCTATCCTTAACATCTGCTCTATCACTACGGCAATAATGTGATAAATGGAAATGTTAAAGTTATGGCATTCATTGTTCTTTAAGATAAGACTTTTCTCTAAACCTTGGATTGTTTTTTATTGTTTGTCTCGCTCCTCTTACATCATCAACTATCTGCTACCAGTACAGAGCATCTTAATCATAAGAACCATATGTAACACCAACATATACGGCTCTAAAAAATAAATATAGGTCATGGGAGCCAATGGCTCATGTCATTAAAAAAAATCAGAGAATACCAAAGAGTCATCAAAACCATATTCCGAACTCAAAATCGATTAAACTAGGGGCAAAATAGGAACAAATGAAAGATTTACATGGAGAATCTCGTAAAAGCACAAGATAATAAGACCAGGTGTTCCGGAAGAGTAAGCGTCTTCTGCTTCATCGACGATACCCGCCAGGTAAATCTTCGTCACATCCAAGTCAGCATCAATCCTCAAAATGAGAACCGAGTCACCATTGTCATCACAACAAGTAAACACAGTAACAAGCAAACTCAAAACTGTCCATCTTCATATCACACAAAGATACAGCATTTTATAAATTATGAATATTTAAACTTGATAAAAGTGTATACTTACTGAAGCCATTCCTCCTCTCCGTCACTTCCCGTTTCCTCTACAAAGTCGAGATCGATGCCGTCACAAACTGTTTCGTACACCATTGCTCAAATATCATTCACTGTAAACTAAGAAAATAATATAATTAAAAAGTCATTCATGCTAGTGTGCAGAGGACAGAACGTTTACCGACAGATTCGATGAACTCAAAGAGTTACTTTGAGATTACAATTCCTATTTCTATAACGGTGACGCAACCATGTGTTAATTGGATAACCTTTAATAACTGTAAAGGTACAACGTATTTTAGCGACAATCGCTCTGGAATCAGTCCGTTTAATTAGGATTGCGCAAATTCATCATTGAGATTGCATATATCTGTTTAAATTTGGTTCTGTATTATCATTTGAGCCACCAAAATTAGCACAGTCAAAGTATTAAATAAGGGAGCATTAACGCTATTAATTAACTTTTAACCACTCTATTAATCCTCCTGTAACCATTTACTTAGTTACAACTTTGCAGATATCAACTATCTAGTACAGTCAATATACATGCAAATGTGGAATGGCACCTTGTATATTGGCAGAATTAACACAGATTGAAACATGTCGTTAATAGTGATAAAGCTGGCCACCGTTTGAACAACTTGGTCCAGGACAATGATACTCCTTCAGAAGTGACAATAATCGCTTGATATCATGCTTATTATACGAATATAGTTTGCATGAATGTTCCGATTAAATTATGACATACAGCTATAAGTATTATCTGATTTGGAAACGAACTTAATTTTTTCTTTACATCCGTTACCATACTGTTATTCACATACCATTAAGAACATACATTACTTCAGTTAAAAATATCACGATCTTAATATAGTGTCTATATATTTATCGGCATGATCAAGGAAAATGACGCAGTTTCATTATCACAAAATTTAGTAGAGGAACTCGTTGATTAATTAATGTCTTGTTTAGGAATCATTGAAAATATGCCAATATATATCAGATACTCTTTTATGACAGTTCGCGATGTTGCTTAATGTGAGCGAAAACCGGAGGAGCCGTGGAAACGATAAATGTAAGACAAACACATGTGATCGCAATCAAACATAAATGAGTATACAAAACGGGGAAAATATTTCTGGAGCACCATACAGTTGTTTCGTCATTCTTGAGCTCCTCTAAACTTCTTTTGGAACATTTGGCGGTACATAAAAAAAAGTAACTTTCAACTGACATGGTGTATTGGGGCCGTTAATGGGCCTCATCCCCATATTTCCAATCATGGAAACATTTCAGTTCAATGGTTTGAATAATTTCAGGGGTGATGAGTTAATTTTACACAACTTATATTATACTACTGTTCGCGATACACTTGTGACGTCTATCAACATATCTCCCTATTATGTTCTTCGGTGATGTCGTCTTAAGTACTTCAACGGTTGTCAGAATAATGTATGATCAGTTGAAGTGCCTTGCCACTGTTTCCGGGTTATGAAGTTTTCGTGAGATGGCCGTTGAATGGCGAATCACCTGTGAACACCTTCGTCAAACAGCTTTGATATACAGTGGACGTAACACCCTTAACAAACAACAGGATCACGTGCTACACTGTGTTATTCATTCTGCCGATTATTCGATCTATCATATATGATATAACATAAGTTTGACGGTATCCGCTGCACCGTACATTCGGTCATTCGTTTTATATTATACATTCGTTATCAAGGATATAGATAGGGGGTAACAAAAGTTTTTTTTTTTTTTATTTTTTTGTTTTTTGTAAAATTGATTACTTATAAACATGCTACATCATATAACAAAAAGTAATTTTCAAAATTATGTTCCCAAATGTGTCAATTAACGTGATTTAACATTGAACACGCTCATACAGATCAACACGTGGTACTGTTTACACCATAAACAGATACATCACACAGTGGCGTGGTCAGTTAATAAGTCATTAGCCCTGTGCTCTGGTGGTGTGAAGTGATGGGTAATCATGCTGCTATAATCCATTAAGTCATGGTCAGTCTTTGATGTAATACAGCCCTATAGTCCCTACTATAAGAGAGGGGCCGGAGCGTTTCTAATGACCCCTTCATTACATGGGAGGAGCTTATTCTATCTCCAGTCTGACATTCCGCGGGAAAGGGGCATTTTCACTGAGAAATATTTTAATATTCATTAATTTCTCAGTTATTTGAACCAATGCATGTTCCGTTTTTTCGGAGGACAGCTTGATGGATACATGTCTAGTCATGATTAATGGTTTGGTAGGCAGAATCGGTCAGATAAGTGTTAAAACCAGAGATATCCGATTTCAAAGAGTGGAAATGGTCTTTAGAGCACTTTCATAAATTGCCATAACAGTTTCTGAAGAATTTAGCTACAAAAAGATTTATAACCAATTAAGTGAATTTGGGCATGAAAATCCCACCAAGAGAACATAAAATCGAAATTACTTCAATTCTAGAACATATAGGAAAAATCTGAGGCATGTTTTTGTAGATGACCTTTCTGTCCGTCAATAGGAAAAGTATTGTCAATTTTTGTAAGAAAATGTGAAAGAAGATCCAAATTCAAAAGTGTCCGTCATTTTTTATATTATATACTATTATGCAATTATGAATTACTTTAACACTATAATTATATGTTCACTTTATAGAAAATTTAATAACCTTTCCAATGATATATGATACATGTATGTAATTAAATGTATATCCAAATTATTAAGCAAAACATCTGAAGAGACTGTACCCCCTATCTATATCCTTAAGCATTGGTAATTTATTATGAATTCGATATTCATTAGATACTTGTTGCCCTCAGTAGTTTAGGAGATGTAGCTGGTACATCGTTGTGTCTACAGACGGACGGACAGACAGACAACATGCTTCCAGTATACACCTTAACTTCGTTGCGGGGGGATAATAATAACTTTATTGTAAGCATTTGTATGTGCGTCATTTGAGCGTTTGACGCAGACCCGTGCGTTCTGCATGCTATTCGAAGCGGAGCGGCGAGCCTCTCATTGAACAAGCTTTGTCTATGACGTCATAAGTAAATCACGTGCTACGTTTCGAGAACCATTGCTTTCATATTTTATGAAATTCATTTCTGCCGGTATTTTTTTATAGTGGGTTGCAGTGTAAATGTAAATATACCTTTGTAAACCAATAATTGATTTAGTATTTAAATATTTCCTATATTCTGTCATACATACGCACGCACATTATTAAATTTTTACTTTTTGGGAGAACTAATCCTTCGTTGTTATTTATCGAACATTCTTACATCCTATATTTTCGTTTACTTCAGCGTTCATTTTCCTCCATATATCCACACCCAATACATTCTTTCGTATATCGTTTCTTTAGTCCATCGAATACATGGATGCATTTATTCATTTGGTTATAAAATGTATCCTATGATTTTGATATACTTCAAATAAAGTCGACTATCATAAATATTGCTTTATCAAACTGTCGATCAAAATCTCGATATTTACAGTTTAGTTTATCAATGATGCTTCCGCATAATTTAGATAACCACAGTTGTACATGCTGGTGTCAAATTTGAAAAAAAAATGAAATATTATATTATAAATTATATTAGTACAAGTCAATTTTAATTGACTGATATAAACATTATCTGTATTATGTAAATTACAATTAACGGCTGCCAAGGAGACATACCTAATAAAGTCGATAGTTATAAGGCACAATAAAGACAGACAGTAGAGGTGGTAGTATGGTCGTCTGCGTTGCCTTGGGCGACCATCTACTCTGACAGGTAATGCTGTAAATAGACATTGAGTGACATTGAGTCATTTAAACGCTTTGTAATGGCCACAGATCATTAGTGTTAAGCAAACGTATGAGAGATGTTGATTGTTGTCAAAGTGACAAGAGAGTTGCACGTGAATATATAAACATCATACTGCCTTAAGGCAAAGTACAAGGTATACAAATCTTGTCTTCACAAACATGTGCACAACTGTTCATGAATAAAACAACTGACATGAGCGGGGTAAACGTTTACAACAATACACACAACCACCGTCATGCTAGTCAACTATAAGCTTGGAATCGAATCAATTCAGATGATACAAAGTACTATATGTGAATGAGAAGTTATTGAACAATTGTCATATTTAAATTATTAACATTTTAGGAGGCAAACCTAAAATTTACAAGTAGATTATAAGAATAATTTGCAAACGTAAGCCCATTTGCCTTATTGTTTTGGTCACAGTTTGAAAGTTTAAAATGATTGAACCGTATCAAGTTCAAATAAATATTAGTTCAAAACTGTCATTTTTCTGAACAATCGATTAAATCAAAATATTTCCACGATTTCAGTTCACTTAATTGAAGTAAATTTGTTTAAAACATTATTGATCAAGATGTGATTTTAATCATATTGTCTTGTGATTGTCCAGCTTTTTTTATAGGGTTGTATTGTAGCAATGCCTTGTCGAGGAAAATATTTGAAAATGACACTTATTAGGTGCTGTTTCATATTGTTTATAGATATTTAAGTTATGTAAATGACATTCATTGTACTATTTCTTACATTTGATAAGACAGTGACAGACAAATCAACTATAATAAAGCATGCTATTTACATTACACAAGGTTTTACTTGTTGCCAGAAGTGCTACAAAACTTAATCATTTTTATTTTGGTAAAAACAAACTTACAGTTTACTGCAAGGGAACATCAAAGAACCTTGAACAATTATGTTTAACCTGTCTATGTCACTATTGCAGGTATATTTTATATGCATTTTGATATTTCTACCTGAAAATATAGTAAAGATTGTTTTACTTTTCTGAAGAAACAAATATATATTATTGATAATAAAATAAGGGCGTGTGTTTTATACAAGTCAAAATGTCTTAAAGCCTAAGAGGGAACTTATTAAGATACTTCAAATATAAACTCAATAATATCAACGCTCTCGGGCTTAGCCCTCTGTCGGTGATCGAATTTTCCTAATCCTTATGTCACAACCGTATTTGAATCCCTGATGCAGGGCTATAGGTACGAAATCCTAGATTAAAATTAATTTTATTGCAGAATGTGATATAGTAACTCCTTTATGTTTGTTTGCAATAGTTTAATGAATGTCAAATATTTATATGCATTTACATATTTTCACATTATTACTGTTTAAATATATATCTTACCTGTGTTATTCTCTCGTTAGCACGTGTACAGCTGTCTGTGATTGGTCCTCGTGTTTTAGTAGTTCCACGTCCAACAGTTAATACGACTACACCTCATGCAAGCAAATTTCCTGTGAGAAACACAAAGATAATGTCCTTAAATTATATGTAAAACACATTCCGTTTTAAGTGTAGTAATGATTTAACAACGTCAGTGGTTAGGTTAATAAGGTATCTGTTGTTATCCTCCTGTCAAATCAGGTGCCGCCCCGCGAGTGTGACATCGGTACTGGTGTCATAACACGACACGCTCCATTGACTACGAGGAAATATCCTGAAGAAGCCATCGACATCAAAAGGTTGCATAAACCAGACAAGACGTGTAACAAGGCCATAACGTTGTGTAATTAGATCTAACGAGATTTCTCTAGTGCGTAAACACATTTAATTGTTGTCAGAATACAACAGAATTTACAATATTTTCACTTCCATCCTATTTCCTTGGGCCCTTCGTCAATATTGAATGCCTTTAAAAGAAAACTGAACATTTACAGAACTGTTGTTGTCGGAACTGTAGCGTTAGAACTGATCTTTATTTACACAATTGTGGCTAAACTGTACTTTAATCTGGACCTTCATGTAAACATAACACGAGTGAACATCAGGAGAAGGTGACGTTAGAAAAAAAAATCAGAGAATACCAAAGCGTCAACAAAACCATAATCCGAACTCAAAATCGATGAAACTAGGGGCAAAACAGTGGGGGAAAAACGTAAAAATATAAATTTGTAACAAAGACTAGTCATTTGAATATTCTCTTGGTCCAAATGAAAAATTAATACTATATGCAGATATTAATAAAATGATAATACAATACACTTCTACAGATGTTGTATGCAAAAGAGATGAACCGATATATGCATATGGCATACCTATGGAATTATATGTATAATATTGTAATAACGAAATACGTAAATCAGGCATATTGTGAATATATTTGTGCATGAATAAAATTAATAGTGTACGTTTTTTGAGATAATATAACATTATTGTTATATGGAACGAACTGTGTACTAAATCTATTTTAAAATGAATGAATTTATTCATGTGAATATGTAATAACTACATTGTCGTTGTATGATCATAACACATTGTATCTTCGAACAGAAAGATATAATACTGTCTTAGTAACAGCTCTATGGTGCAGCTTAATTCTGTTTCCGGCATACTGTATCTATTACTAAATTAAAAAGGTGCAGCACGTGTGTGTTACGTCATCTCTTAGCTATAACCACATCATCTTAACCTAAGAAAAAACGTATTCTTGTCATAATCAAACCATGAGAGCGACATTCAAAAAAGACTTTTCAGACAATTATATTTCATGGAGTTCATTTATGGCATCAATGTCTGCGATTTACTACATGTCATCGGCACATTTACTGAACACTTCAGCAATTGCAATGCTGTGCATTTATTTATGATATAGGAATAAATTATTCATGAATGAATATATTTAAAATGAATTTGATTGATTTGAATTGTTTTTAATTTTGACCTCAAAACTCATTATTTTCTGACATTTCAAGTGCAGGCGAATAGATAAAAGCACTAGTAAAGTCGACACAAACAACAGAAGAAAACTTTGTTGTGTCAGAGACAAGAAAATATCAATCTCTGATTCCTCCTTATATAGTCTTATACAGTGACGTGTCCACTGAAGCTTAGTCATAATTATCAGCATAACGATAAAAAGCTGCTACATAAAACAACTAAAAAATTAGAAGAAACGATGTCTGATATCGACTTTCATAACAGTTTCTTAAGATTTAAATCAAAATAACATAAGAAAAATAAAACATTAAACAATCTAACAGTTCTTGACACCATTGTCAGCGCCAGGTCGCTTCTTACGGAAAGTTGATAATTGGTAAAAATGAAAATAGAAGCCGGACATAGGACTGGAATTTTAAAACGATTTTTGTAAATATTTTCTTTTGAAGAAAAGTATATTGTCATACACAGCTAGAGGTTTTTTAGTCCCGGAGGTTTGCTGGAGCCTCAATAGCCACAGTTAACCTCATTTGAGTAGTGGCACGGTACAGGGTATACACATTTTCGTTGTACACGATTTGAAATTATACACAACAAGTTTAATTTTACTTCTAAATTCATAAATTAAAGGGGTTTAACCCACCTGACCCTTCTGCTTCTTCTACATTAGTTTAGAAATTTTCGATTCCCACCTTTTGGCCCCTAGCATCACTGGGGTGTCCTAGGAGGACAGCTGTATGGTGCAGTTTAATTCATTTTTTCGGCATACTGTATCTACTACTAAATATCAAAGGTGCAGAACATCTGTGTGTTACCTCATTTTCAAAGTAAAATTGTCCAAAACCTGCTAGGCACCCTGTCATGTACCTTTATATCATTTTTTACATTTGCGCTGCAACCCACTATATGAACAGTACAAGCAAAAATGCTTTTCATATAGATATGAAAGCAATAGTTCTCGAGAGGTAGCACGTGATTTACTTATTACGTCCTAGATCAAGCTTGTTCAACGAGTCTTGTCGCACCGCTTCGAATAACATGGAGAACGCCTCTGTGCAAACGCTCAAATTGGCGCCAATTTTATTTAAACTGGGCTGTTCCGCCAATGTAGTTTAAATGACGTCGCATATACAAACGCTGGAGATTAACTAATTATTGGAAAAATATAAATGAAAATCAGCAAATGTTCTATAGTAAAAATGTAAATATATGGATTGAAAGTCATTTTTTAAACTTTCATATTGCTATGAAAGGTCAGCGGTTACAACCAAATTTATATTCATGCAATATGGGTGTAACGGCTGACTTTTCATAGCACTATGAAAGTTAAAAATGACTTTCAATCCTGATATATTTACCAGCAACATGTAAAGCACATATTTGGTAATGGTTAAAATTACCGAAATTTACATGAAAATAGCAAAGCGCTGTTCTTGCATTCTTTAAGGTTACATAATGAATGATATATTTCGGGTAAACACCGATGTTCCTGTCGGTGTTAACATTCCCATCTAAACTGTCAGTAGGAAGTGTTACTAATGCATTACTTCTAAGTTTTTAATGTAATCAGCAAACATGAATACATTAATTAACCATCGGGTGTTTTATCAACTTTCATTTCCGTAAACGGCTAAGTTTTTAAACAAGATTTTGTGATGAATCGCCGGATTCCCAAATCAGTCTATCGTTAAAATTGATCATCAGAACGTTTTTATTTCATCTTTCTTCCTTGTACAACTAACTCGTCCGTCATAATACCTTTCTTTCTTATATAGTCATTGATCTTTACATTGTACACCACGGGATGTCAACATTCCGTACTCAGCTAACGCCCCAGACATCACAAAATGACAACTAACGCCCCAGACATCACAAAATGATAACTAACGCCCTAGACTTCACAAAATGACAACTAACGCACCAGACATCACAAAATGACAACTAACGCACCAGACATCACAAAATGACAACTAACGTCCCAGGCATCACAAAGTGATAACTAACGCCCCAGACATCACAAAATGACAACTAACGCCCCAGACATCACAAATGACAACTAACACCCCAGACATCACAAAGTGATAACTAACGCTCCAGACATCACAAAATGACAACTAACGCCCCAGACATCACAAAGTGATAACTAACGCCCCAGACATCACAAAATGACAACTAACGCCCCAGACATCACAAAATGACAACTAACGCCCCAGACATCACAAAGTGATAACTAACGCCCCAGACATCACAAAATGACAAATAACGCCCCAGACATCACAAAGTGATAACTAACGCCCCAGACATCACAAAATGACAACTAACGCCCCAGACATCACAAAGTGATAACTAACGCCCCAGACATCACAAAATAACAACTAACGCCCCAGACATCACAAAATGATAACTAACGCCCAGACATCACAAAATGACAACTAACGCCCCAGACATCACAAAATGACAACTAACGCCCCAGACATCACAAAATGACAACTAACGCCCCAGACATCACAAAATGATAACTAACATCCGTGACATCACAAAATGACAACTAACGCCCCAGACATCACAAAATGATAACCAACGCCCCAGACATCACAAAATGATAACCAACGCCCCAGACATCACAAAATGATAACTAACGTCCCAGACATCACAAAATGATAACTAACGCCCGTGACATCACAAAATGACAACTAACGTCCCAGATATCACAAAATGATAACTAACGCCCGTGACATCACAAAATGACAAATTACGCCCAGACATCACAAAATGACAACTAACGTCCCAGACATCACAAAATGATAACTAACGTCCCAGACATCACAAAATGACAACTAACACCCCAGACATGACCTAATGACAACTAACGCCCCAGACATTACAAAATGATAACTAACGCCCCAGACACCACAAAATGACAACTAACGTCCCAGATATCACAAAATGACAACTAATGCACCAGACATCACAAAATGACAACTAACGCCCCAGACATCACAAAACGATAACTAACGCCCCAGACATCACAAAACGATAACTAACGCCCCAGACATCACAAAGTGACAACTATCGCCCCAGACATCAAAAAGTGACAACTATCGCCCCAGACATCACAAGAAGACCAGGTACAGAGAAACATTCGTATGGAAACAATCGGACTTCCTATCAATTTAAAGACACCATCTTTCAAGCTGAAACCACCAACAAACACGTACCCTTAATTTAAACAATAGATATTGTTCTACAATAATGGGAAACAGCCATTCTAACTAGCTTTGTTAAGGAGGAGGTGCGAAACCATGGTGATACATTATAACACAGTACCGTGTTTATGGGTAGTTTGTAGATACTTGATAACCTTTCTATTGAAGGTATGTCGTACCCCAGACTGAGTTATTGTGGAGCATGTCGCTGTCTTGTCTGACAAGTACACCTCGGGGCCACGGGTAGGGAGCAGTACGTATTATCAATACAATTAACACTGGAAACAACATATAGCTGAACAGAACGATATTGTTACGAAAACAACGCATTTGTCAAAAAAAGGTGTAGAATTATCTTGACATTGAGGATCACATTACATTGTAACACAGGTATACACTATGTTTGTCAAGTGGTAATGACAACAGTTTTTTTACGAATCAGTAACTGAACGGCATAAATAATGGCATCTCTCTGACCACGTTACCTCCCTACATTCTGTCACTTGAGATCATTTTAAGATAAAAGTATGTGTTTGTGTTATATTTGGATGCTCCAAATAACTACATACCAAAACATTTTGACAAACAAGACTTAAATGGCCTCATAAAAAACAGAATCAAATCAAACAAAGCTCGATCCGAACTAAACCGTTTTGTTAAGTAATACGATCGTTATTTAGAGCGAGTTTCAGAAACGGAGAAGTTTAGAATAACAATGGATTGCTACCTTCGCAATGTATCGAAATGCATGATGCATGTATGACACAAATTAAAGGCTCAGTATACCTTACTTTCGGCAAAACATGAAGCGTCTTCTAACTTCAGCTTGTTGTAAAAGTGGGCTACACCTGAGTTATTTTCAATTCTTTGGATTTTTCGGTAAAGAGTTTCTTGCTAGTTACCGCTCACAATTACTTCGTTTTAGGTTCATTTTTGCATGGTTATCAACTGGATTTTTTTCAGAATTTTTCAGAATCACGAAAAATGTCTTGAAGTTACGTAAATTGGGCCTTTAAACATGAGATGTCAATTTCGGCTTCTGGTGATTATCCACATATATTGAGGTCGTGTCTTCATTATGACCTTTCTTTCATTTCATTTCAAGATTGTACCACCTCAGCTTATGTATATACAAAAGATGGCGAGAGCAACCAGAAAGCCAATATAAGCAACCAATCGTTTTCTTCATCGTCTTAAGGTTTTGCATTGGCTTAGAATATACCACGTCATATACAACACTCGTTGTTTCTTCTACCAAAATAATTTATCTTGCAAGCAAACATTTTGTTCTAGTGCTACTTAAGACGAGGTATGTAAATGTCATTTTGTGACGGCCGCATACATTGTAAGTGAAGTGTGCTTCACTTTCACACCTGTTAGATTGTGAAATAAAGCTATAAAATTCAACAAGAGGCACAACGGGCATGTTCACTATTGATATGCGACTGAATGAGGTCGCTACACACATTAGAAAGGTGTTTTTCTCGTGTTTGTGTCTTTTGTACAATTCTTAGTAGTCGTAGATGGTAGACACTGCTGGTGGACATTAGGACCCCGAGGTTTGCCGAGGTTACCATTCATGCTACGTTTTAATTCATTCGAATAGTGGTACGGTTCAAAATATACACATGTACAATATGCTCATTTGAAAGTATCTGATATTTGAAAATAAAAAAGTATATTGAACCAAAGGGCTAATTAGTGCAATTCCGTATCTGGATTCGGACATTTCTTTCGATCAGTTTTGTTTCCTCATTCGCCCTCTACGACACTAGTAACAGTTATTTGGTACAGCTTAATGTCAAACTAGACGAGAAACCAGGCGTGGCTCGAAAGGCGAAAAACAACTTGGTATGGCAGTTGACTATTCGAATCCGTTTCATACAGGACGTGACCAGATGGATCTGCGCGATGCTTTACACAGCCGCGACTGGCACAGAAGGACGGAATGGGTAACTAAAGGGAGAATTTCTAAGTGTAGTTATTGACATGTTACTATCAACAACGTTAAAATAGATAATATTTTGCCGGTTGATTTTGCTCATTTTTGGTTGTTGGTTGTTGAAACAATATGATTTATGGCGTAGCTTTAATCTTGCTTCACCATATCAGTTATCCTTCGCAAATTACACACACAGGCAATGTTATTCTGCTTAGACAGATCTATCGACATATGATACAACTTACATTTGGTAGTTGTATCAATCCAACTTAAGTCAGAATTGAAATATTTCAAATTGAATGTTCAATGGGCTCTCGCCTATAGATAATGCATTGGAAGAGGCTGTTCTTAATTTGTCGGGCCTGGAGTTTGAGAATGAATTGTTCCCTGTTCATCAGTCTAGTGTGCACCCGATAGCCCCGAATAACTCAGGTAAATATTCATGTAATACAACAACGCAGCACGAACAGAAAATCAATAATTTGCATAATAAACATGTGATTCAGACTTGCAGGTGAAAAAAAAACATAAAGGAGAATTCGAACTTTATTACATTTTTTTCTCTTTCACATGACACGTTGAATTACTTTTTCATGATAAGAATTATCATACGAGGTATTTTGCCTGCTTTGCACAAATCATATATCGTGAAATCACTACAGGTGCTACTGAAAAAAACGCGGCCTGGCTGATATGCCAAAAAACGACCTTGTACACGGAGTGCATGTTATTATAGCAACGAAATTTATGGACGGGCTGTTCTGGTTTCTGGACACTTTTATTTCTCATAACTCGTTTTAATCGGCAAAGTGAATGGGTAAGCTTTCAAAAAGGCCATGCAAGTTGAAATTGCGTTTCACAATTAATACAAAGAGCTATACAAGACATAACAACATATAAAAAAAAATATGTTTATAAGGACCAAAAAAGAAGAGTGACAAACATACATTTTTTATTGCTGAGAGAGTGAAAACTGAGGGACAAACTATTTTTAAATAATAACTGAAAGATTTTGGAATCCGATGATATGAACTAAGGATATGAATCTCACACCGACCTTAGTTTAACTGTAAGAAAATAGTTCTCCTTACCTTTTCCAAAAATTCAATCGAATCGCTCCTGGTCAGGTTTACAGAGCAGTTCTGCCTCGACATCGATTCCTGATAAATGTATTATAGTTACTGTATGATTTTGCACATACAGTCCTAAAAGTATAACGTCTTATCCGCAAGCATTAACCAAAAGCATTCAATAACAAAAACTAAGTATCCAAGGTTAAGGTTTTACAGTGCAAGATACCGTATCCCCCCTTTTTTCTCCTCAGGTGCTAAAATCCCGGACACAAAGCACAATTTATGAAGTAGAATGAGTCCAGTAGTTCTGAATTGTTTAAAACTATGTTTGCTTTTGTTTTTGAAAACGTGCATGAAATTATATTTATGTTTGTTCGTCATCAAATAAGACAAAATACACCACAGAAATAATACGAAGACAGTGTAGGACCACAACAAAATGACAACAATAGCAACGAAGACAACAAAAAACATTGTCAACTGATAATTGAGCTGATTAGCACGTTTATTGGGTGTACGCCAAGGTGATTCCAACGGTCCCAATCTGTTTTTCTGAGTTAGCTCCAACTTAACCATTACAGGGTATTACGGCAATGCCAATTGTTTCCAATTTTTGACTCTAGGGACAGTTTAAATGGCTTACGTAACGTTTACCGTTACATCTAGAACTTGCTTTATTTACATTCGCGCCGCTTACTCCCTTACAAAGCATGATGTGCTTGGTACGCTAGTACCAACATTTGGTCAGGTGACCAGACATGGCGGGCATACAAATATTCACGGAGCTTTGGGTCAATAACAAATATGGCGTCTAGACGGTTAGGTATGTGTGTAACTCCAAGTAACTCAAACAAACAACACGAATCGGCTCAATGAAATCAACATACCAACACAAACTCCTGTGTGATTATTGTCCCGAAATGTCAGGCAAAAGTCACTGATAGTCTAGTGTGTACTTTCTTCAGTGACCTGACAGGTCTACAGCAATAAATTTCTGACTTTGATTTTTAGGTGTTATAAAACTGTTCAAACACGATATTTTGTTATAAAACTGAGGTATTCAATATTGCTTTATGAGTACATTTCTGAGTTTGGTTTCGGTGTTATAAAACAATTCAAACACAATACTTTGTTACCTAACTGCAAAACTTTGGTTTACAAAATTGCTTTATGATAATTACATTTCTTACTTTGATTTTTAGGTGTAATAAAACAACTCAAACACGACATTTTGTTATTAAACTGCAAAACTGAGGTTAATAATATTGCTTGATAAAAATAGCATTACAGAGTTTGGATTCGGTCTAATAAAAAGATTTAAGTATGAAAGTTTAGGTTTTGATGGTTTCGAGAAATAGACCCTTGTCTTTATGAACAAGAAACTAGCTACACCCCTTGATTTTATACCAGAGCATAGAAAACGAAGTTTTCGATATTGGTCGGCACCAGGTTCAGAGACTAGTCGTCCTCCATTAAGACCTGAGAATACGGAAATGGACTACTGGTGGACGCATTCCAGATCCAGGAAACAAAATGCCAGTATGTTTCCATGTTTGTGTGCGTTTAGAAGATTAGCATGTATACTTGAAAATATATAACAGAACTGTTTAGCATAATAAAGTATTTTACTTTTATTGAATATTAACAAATATGTATTAGTTTTTACCTTTATTTATACACTGTATATACATGTATATCACTTTATTTTGGCAAACGTTCAAAGAACAGTAAACCGATTTTACTTTTTCAAAAAACTTAAGATTAGACTGCTCCTAAAAATAACAAAATAACAATTCAATTTCAAAAAGAAAACAGTTATTTGCAAGTAAGAATACTCAGTAACATAATACTGCTGACAGCAAACTGAATACTGCCCTTCCTCGCCCGACGGACGTAATAACGAGCCTCAATGCGGGGACGGAATGACGAGTCTTAATGCGGGGATGGAATGACGAGCGTCAATGCGGGGATAGAATGACGAACGTCGATGCGGGGACGGAATGACGTGTCTCAATGCGGGGACGGAATGACGAGTCTCAATGCGGGGATAGAATGACGAGCGTCGATGCGGGGACGGAATGACGTGTCTCAATGCATGGACGGAATGACGAGCGTCAATGCGGGGACGGAATGACGAGTCTCAATGCGGGGATAGAATGACGAGCGTCGATGCGGGGACGGAATGACGTGTCTCAATGCGGGGACGGAATGACGAGCCTCAATTAGGGGACGGAAGGACGAGCGTCAATGCGGGGAGGAATGTCGAACGTCAATGCGGGGACGGAATGACGAGCCTCAATTAGGGGACGGAAGGACGAGCGTCAATGCGGGGACGGAATGCCGAACGTCAATGCGGGGATAGAATGACGAGCCTCAATGCGGGGACGGAATGACGAGTCTCAATGCGGGGACGGAATGGCGAGCCTCAATGCGGAAACGGAATGACGAGCCTCAATGCGGGAACGGAATGACGAGCCTCAATGCGGGGACGGAATGACGAGTCTCAATTCGCGGACGGAATGACGTGCCTCAATGCGGGGACGGAATGACGAGTCTCAATGCGGGGATAGAATGACGAGCGTCGATGCGGGGACGGAATGACGTGTCTCAATGCGGGGACGGAATGACGAGCCTCAATTAGGGGACGGAAGAACGAGCGTCAATGCGGGGAGGAATGCCGAACGTCAATGCGGGGACTGAATGACGTGTCTCAATGCGGGGACGGAATGACGAGCCTCAATTAGGGGACGGAAGGACGAGCGTCAATGCGGGGATAGAATGACGAGCCTCAATTCGGGGACGGAATGACGAGTCTCAATGCGGGGACGGAATGGCGAGCCTCAATGCGGAAACGGAATGACGAGCCTCAATGCGGGAACGGAATGACGAGCCTCAATGCGGGGACGGAATGACGAGTCTCAATTCGCGGACGGAATGACGTGCCTCAATGTGGGGACGGAATGACGAGTCTCAAAGCGGGGACGGAATGACGAGTCTCAATGCGGGGACGGAATGACGAGTCTCAATGCGGGGACGGAATGACGAGTCTCAATGCGGGGACGGAATGACGAGCCTCAATTCGGGGACGGAATGACGAGTCTCAATGCGGGGACGGAATGACGAGTCTCAATGCGGGGACGGAATGACGAGTCTCAATGTGGGGACGGAATGACGAGTCTCAATGCGGGGACGGAATGACGAGTCTCAATGCGGGGACGGAATGACGAGTCTCAATGCGGGGACGGAATGACGAGTCTCAATGCGGGGATGGAATGACGAGCCTCAATGCGGGGACGGAATGACGAGCCTCAATGCGGGGCCGGAATGACGAGCCTCAATTCGGGGACGGAATGACGAGTCTCAATGCGGGGACGGAATGGCGAGCCTCAATGCGGGAACGGAATGACGAGTCTCAATGTGGGGACGGAAAGACGAGTCTCAATTCGGGCACGGAATGACGTGCCTCAATGCGGGGACGGAATGACGAGTCTCAATGCGGGGACGGATTGACGAGTCTCAATGCGGGGACGGAATGACGAGCCTCAATGCGGGGACGGAATGACGAGTCTCAATGCAGGGACGGAATGACGAGCCTCAATGCGGGGACGGAATGATGAGCCTCAATGCGGGGACGGAATGACGAGCCTCAATGCGGGGACGGAATGACGAGCCTCAATTCGGGGACGGAATGGCGAGCCTCAATGCGGGAACGGAATGACGAGCCTCAATGCGGGACGGAATGACGAGTCTCAATGCGGGGACGGAATGACGAGTCTCAATGCGGGGACGGAATGGCGAGCCTCAATGCGGGAACGGAATGACGAGCCTCAATGCGGGGACGGAATGACGAATCTCAATGCGGGGACGGAATGACGAGTCTCAATGCGGGGACGGAATGACGAGCCTCAATTAGGGGACGGAAGAACGAGCCCCAATGCGGGGACGGAATGACGAGCCTCAATGCGGGCACGGAATAACGTGCCTCAATGCGGGGACGGAATGACGAGCCTCAATTAGGGGACGGAAGGACGAGCGTCAATGCGGGGATAGAATGACGAGCCTCAATTCGGGGACGGAATGACGAGTCTCAATGCGGGGACGGAATGGCGAGCCTCAATGCGGAAACGGAATGACGAGCCTCAATGCGGGAACGGAATGACGAGCCTCAATGCGGGGACGGAATGACGAGTCTCAATTCGCGGACGGAATGACGTGCCTCAATGTGGGGACGGAATGACGAGTCTCAAAGCGGGGACGGAATGACGAGTCTCAATGCGGGGACGGAATGACGAGTCTCAATGCGGGGACGGAATGAAGAGTATCAATGCGGGAACGGAATGACGAGTCTCAATGCGGGGACGGAATGACGAGCCTCAATTCGGGGACGGAATGACGAGTCTCAATGCGGGGACGGAATGACGAGTCTCAATGCGGGGACGGAATGACGAGTCTCAATGCGGGGACGGAATGACGAGTCTCAATGCGAGGACGGAATGACGAGTCTCAATGCGGGGACGGAATGACGAGCCTCAATGCGGGGCCGGAATGACGAGCCTCAATTCGGGGACGGAATGACGAGTCTCAATGCGGGGACGGAATGGCGAGCCTCAATGCGGGAACGGAATGACGAGTCTCAATGTGGGGACGGAAAGACGAGTCTCAATTCGGGCACGGAATGACGTGCCTCAATGCGGGGACGGAATGACGAGTCTCAATGCGGGGACGGATTGACGAGCCTCAATGCGGGGACGGAATGACGAGCCTCAATGCGGGGACGGAATGACGAGTCTCAATGCAGGGACGGAATGACGAGCCTCAATGCGGGGACGGAATGATGAGCCTCAATGCGGGGACGGAATGACGAGCCTCAATGCGGGACGGAATGACGAGTCTCAATGCGGGGACGGAATGACGAGTCTCAATGCGGGGACGGAATGGCGAGCCTCAATGCGGGAACGGAATGACGCGCCTCAATGCGGGGACGGAATGACGAGTCTCAATGCGGGGACGGAATGACGAGTCTCAAAGCGGGGACGGAATGACGAGCCTCAATCCGGGGACGGAATGACGAGCCCCAATGCGGGGACGGAATGACGAGCCTCAATGCGGGCACGGAATAACGTGCCTCAATGCGGGGACGGAATGACGAGCGTCCATGCGGGACGGAAAGACGAGTCTCAATCCGGGAACGGAATGACGAGCCTCAATGTGGGGACGGAATGACGAGCGTCAATGCGGGACGGAAAGACGAGTCTCAATGCGGGGACGGAATGACGAGCCTCAATTCGGGGACGGAATGACGAGCCTCAATGCGGCAACGTAATGACGAGTCTCAATGCGGGGACGGAATGACGAGTCTCAATTCGGGGACGGAATGACGAGCCTCAATGCGGGGATGGAATGACGAGCCTCAATGCGGGGACGGAATAATGTGCCTCAATCCGGGGACGGAATGACGAGCGTCAATGCGGGACGGAAAGACGAGGCTCAATGCGGGGACGGAATGACGAGCCTCAATGTGGGGACGGAATGACGAGCGTCGATGCGGGACGGAAAGACGAGTCTCAATGCGGGGACGGAATGACGAGCCTCAATTCGGGGACGGAATGACGAGTCTCAATGCGGGGACGGAATGGCGAGCCTCAATGCGGGGACGGAATGACGAGCCTCAATGCGGGGACGGAATGACGAGTCTCAATGCGGGGACGGAATGACGAGTCTCAATGCGGGGACGGAATGACGAGTCTCAATGCGGGGACGGAATGACGAGTCTCAATGCGGGAACGGAATGACGAGTCTCAATGCGGGGACGGAATGACGAGTCTCAATGTGGGGACGGAATGACGAGTCACAATGCGGGACGGAAAGACGAGTCTCAATGCTGGGACGGAATGACGAGCCTCAATGCGGGGACGGAATGACGAGTCTCAATGCGGGGGCGGAATGGCGAGCCTCAATGCGGGAACGGAATGACGAGTCTCAATGCGGGGACGGAATGACGAGTCTCAATGCGGGGACGGAATGACGAGTCTCAATGCGGGGACGGAATGACGAGTCTCAATGCGGGGACGGAATGACGAGTCTCAATGCGGGGACGGAATGACGAGTCACAATGCGGGGACGGAATGACGAGTCTCAATGCGGGGACGGAATGACGAGTTTCAATGCGGGGACGGAATGACGAGTCTCAATGCGGGGACGGAATGACGAGTCTCAATGCGGGGACGGAATGACGAGTCTCAATGCGGGGACGGAATGACGAGCCTCAATGCGGGGACGGAATGACGAGCCTCAATTCGGGGACGGAATGACGAGTCTCAATGCGGGGACGGAATGGCGAGCCTCAATGCGGGAACGGAATGACGAGTCTCAATGTGGGGACGGAATGACGAGTCTCAATGCGGGGACGGAATGACGAGCCTCAATTCGGGCACGGTATGACGTGCCTCAATGCGGGGACGGAATGGCGAGCCTCAATGCGGGAACGGAATGACGAGTCTCAATGTGGGGACGGAAAGACGAGTCTCAATGCGGGGACGGAATGACGAGTCTCAATGCGGGGGCGGAATGGCGAGCCTCAATGCGGGAACGGAATGACGAGTCTCAATGCGGGGACGGAATGACGAGTCTCAATGCGGGGACGGAATGACGAGTCTCAATGCGGGGACGGAATGACGAGTCTCAATGCGGGGACGGAATGACGAGTCTCAATGCGGGGACGGAATGACGAGTCACAATGCGGGGACGGAATGACGAGTCTCAATGCGGGGACGGAATGACGAGTCTCAATGCGGGGACGGAATGACGAGTCTCAATGCGGGGACGGAATGACGAGTCTCAATGCGGGGACGGAATGACGAGTCTCAATGCGGGGACGGAATGACGAGCCTCAATGCGGGGACGGAATGACGAGCCTCAATTCGGGGACGGAATGACGAGTCTCAATGCGGGGACGGAATGGCGAGCCTCAATGCGGGAACGGAATGACGAGTCTCAATGTGGGGACGGAATGACGAGTCTCAATGCGGGGACGGAATGACGAGCCTCAATTCGGGCACGGTATGACGTGCCTCAATGCGGGGACGGAATGGCGAGCCTCAATGCGGGAACGGAATGACGAGTCTCAATGTGGGGACGGAAAGACGAGTCTCAATTCGGGCACGGAATGACGTGCCTCAATGCGGGGACGGAATGACGAGTCTCAATGCGGGGACGGATTGACGAGCCTCAATGCGGGGACGGAATGACGAGCCTCAATGCGGGGACGGAATGACGAGTCTCAATGCAGGGACGGAATGACGAGCCTCAATGCGGGGACGGAATGATGAGCCTCAATGCGGGGACGGAATGACGAGCCTCAATGCGGGACGGAATGACGAGTCTCAATGCGGGGACGGAATGACGAGTCTCAATGCGGGGACGGAATGGCGAGCCTCAATGCGGGAACGGAATGACGCGCCTCAATGCGGGGACGGAATGACGAGTCTCAATGCGGGGACGGAATGACGAGTCTCAAAGCGGGGACGGAATGACGAGCCTCAATCCGGGGACGGAATGACGAGCCCCAATGCGGGGACGGAATGACGAGCCTCAATGCGGGCACGGAATAACGTGCCTCAATGCGGGGACGGAATGACGAGCGTCCATGCGGGACGGAAAGACGAGTCTCAATCCGGGGACGGAATGACGAGCCTCAATGTGGGGACGGAATGACGAGCGTCAATGCGGGACGGAAAGCCGAGTCTCAATGCGGGGACGGAATGACGAGCCTCAATTCGGGGACGGAATGACGAGCCTCAATGCGGCAACGTAATGACGAGTCTCAATGCGGGGACGGAATGACGAGTCTCAATTCGGGGACGGAATGACGAGCCTCAATGCGGGGACGGAATGACGAGTCTCAATGCGGGGACGGAATAATGTGCCTCAATCCGGGGACGGAATGACGAGCGTCAATGCGGGACGGAAAGACGAGGCTCAATGCGGGGACGGAATGACGAGTCTCAATTCGCGGACGGAATGACGAGCGTCGATGCGGGACGGAAAGACGAGTCTCAATGCGGGGACGGAATGACGAGCCTCAATTCGGGGACGGAATGACGAGCCTCAATGCGGGGACGGAATGGCGAGCCTCAATGCGGGAACGGAATGACGAGCCTCAATGCGGGGACGGAATGACGAGTCTCAATGCGGGGACGGAATGACGAGTCTCAATGCGGGGACGGAATGACGAGTCTCAATACGGGGACGGAATGACGAGTCTCAATGCGGGGACGGAATGACGAGTCTCAATGCGGGGACGGAATGACGAGTCACAATGCGGGACGGAAAGACGAGTCTCAATGCTGGGACGGAATGACGAGCCTCAATGCGGGGACGGAATGACGAGCCTCAATGCGGGGGCGGAATGGCGAGCCTCAATGCGGGAACGGAATGACGAGTCTCAATGCGGGGACGGAATGACGAGTCTCAATGCGGGGACGGAATGACGAGTCTCAATGCGGGGACGGAATGACGAGTCTCAATGCGGGGACGGAATGACGAGTCACAATGCGGGGACGGAATGACGAGTCTCAATGCGGGGACGGAATGACGAGTCTCAATGCGGGGACGGAATGACGAGTCTCAATGCGGGGACGGAATGACGAGTCTCAATGCGGGGAAGGAATGACGAGTCTCAATGCTGGGACGGAATGACGAGCCTCAATGCGGGGACGGAATGACGAGCCTCAATTCGGGGACGGAATGACGAGTCTCAATGCGGGGACGGAATGGCGAGCCTCAATGCGGGAACGGAATGACGAGTCTCAATGTGGGGACGGAATGACGAGTCTCAATGCGGGGACGGAATGACGAGCCTCAATTCGGGCACGGTATGACGTGCCTCAATGCGGGGACGGAATAACGTGCCTCAATGCGGGAACGGAATGACGAGCGTCAATGCGAGACGGAAAGACGAGTCTCAATCCGGGGACGGAATGACGAGCCTCAATGTGGGGACGGAATGACGAGCGTCAATGCGGGACGGAAAGACGAGTCTCAATGCGGGGACGGAATGACGAGCCTCAATTCGGGGACGGAATGACGATTCTCAATGCGGGGACGGAATGGCGAGCCTCAATGCGGGAACGGAATGGCGAGCCTCAATGCGGGGACGGAATGACGAGTCTCAATGCGGGGACGGAATGACGAGTCTCAATTCGGGGACGGAATGACGAGCCTCAATGCGGGGACGGAATGACGAGCCTCAATGCGGGGACGGAATGACGAGCCTCAATGCGGGGACGGAATGACGTGGCTCATTGTGGGGACGAAATGACGAGCCTCAATGCGGGAACGGAATGACGAGTCTCAATGCGGGGACGGAATAACGTGCCTCAATGCGGGGACGGAATGACGAGCCTCAATGTGGGGACGGAATGACGAGCGTCAATGCGGGGACGGAATGACGAGCCTCAATGCGGGAACGGAATGACGAGTCTCAATGCGGGGACGGAATGACGAGCGTCAATGCGGGGACGGAATGACGAGTCTCAATTCAGAAGAACTTGTTATACGGAGTGTTTTGGGGTTCACTATTATATCATGGAACAAAGCTATAGAGATTTCATCAGAAAGTCACATTCGGTCGTCGACTATGATTTAAGATTAGTTTATCGATTTGCTTTAAATGCAAGTCAATAACGAGTGTCTGCTATTCATGTTTATAGAAAAGTCTTTCAGGAATAATTCACTTTCGATACTATTTTACAACTGGGTTATTTTAGTATTACCGAAACGAATATCTATTAAAAGCTTGACAGCAAAAGTGATGCATCGCCAACAAAACAATTCTATCTATGTTTTTTGGAATCCGGGTAGATTTCACTACATATATATGTACTATTTAGACGGTGAGGTATATACAAGTAATATCCGTTTAATTTCACAGCTGGTTAAGTCTAGGATATCTACGAACTTGACATTTCGGAAAGCAAATTTGTATAGTGTTGTGTGCGTTCCAACCCAATTTCGATTTGGAACGCAACTGTATCTGCGTCGTTTTGACGCTTTCTCTCCCATTTCTCATAACATGAGACGAATTTCGCAGGAAGCAAACGCTTAGATGATGGTACATGTATAAGAAAAAGGAATTTAATGTTCATACCAGTATGAACACAAGTTGGTTATATTGTACGTTCATGCAGCTCATATCATGAACAGTGTAAAAAGCATTCTGTTCAACCTCTACAGGACGTACACTGTCCATACAGCGTGAGACTGATTTTGACTGTGCTTATTTTTGAACTGGCATAGCTACTGTACCTGAAAATCCGAGTATAACGTTTACTAGAAACAAAAGTACAACGTGATTAGGCCTAAGTACATGTCTGACAAATTTAGCGTAAACTTGGAACCCGGACACACAGATAGGAAATCGTGCATAATCATTTGATCCGCCGAGGTAAAAAAAGCTCGTTCGAAACCGGACTTAAGGTGATTAACAACCAGTGTTTCACGTTGGATTTTGGTTACATTTATGATAAACAATGGGTTCATTGGGCCTGTACCGCTCACGTAAAGTTTATTTCGACAAAAGCTTTGTTATTTTTCTGGTCCTCTTTCGGAATTTTTCCTCAAGG
Source organism: Mimachlamys varia (assembly GCA_947623455.1). Taxonomy (NCBI): domain Eukaryota; kingdom Metazoa; phylum Mollusca; class Bivalvia; order Pectinida; family Pectinidae; genus Mimachlamys; species Mimachlamys varia. The sequence goes on from OX392540.1 coordinate 36,402,042, forward strand.
ATATTTTATAGATTGTATTGTAACAATTTTATTTTCTTTGTTGTGAAGAAGAGGACGTGTAATGGAAGCTGTAACAAAGTGGACTAAACCCTCACGGGATGGTTAGACTCAAGGGACATCTGATGTAGTACAAATGTTTTTTTATTTTCAAGTTAAGCTATTTAGTTTATCGTGGCTATAGAATTTGAATCTGGGCTGTGTCTGTGACTCTGTGTCATAAAACCAGACGTCAGTTCCAAAGGATAATGCAAGACCCACGTAGTCAATTATAGTAGCAACATGTAAAAAGGATTCTTAACCTCAGCTTTAAAACGTTAAACATGGCCGTAGGGTGGGTGTTTCAGCTTGTTCTTTGGTATAATCCGAAGAATAAGTCTCTCGGCAGGGGCAGTCATCGAACGGACGATCGTGTGTTCTTTTCAACAAAATTAGATGAATCATTATGGGTGGACATTTTTGTCAATGCTGTGGACAAGAAAGATAGCATAGATGGGTGGGGCGGGATCCCGGAACCAATCCTAGTAGCAGACTTGTATGGTATATAGAATTAAGTTTGGATCTCAACTGTTTCCATTATACGACTCTGAGACGAAGTATCCAGATAAATATCCTTCCATTTGAATACCAATGAATACCAAAGAAATATTTTGATCATTAAGAGTATTTCTAGGGGTGAGTTCACAAACGGAAGAACGAAAGTTGCTGCGATTTTACACATGATTGTCGCAATCGCAACATATCGAAGAAATTTCCGGTTATCTACGGAAATCTGCTCCGAGTGGATTTCCGAAGATAACCGGAAATTCCCCGAGATATTGCGAATGATGATTGTCGGTTAGTCGATCTAGGTGAGCTTAATATCACCCCGGTAACCCAATGACCGATACAAACACCTTAAAACCAGTCACATATCCAGGACAAATAATATAACAACTTTATGTATTTCAGAGATCAAAGTGAAATCAATAAATAATCAGACAGATCTAAAGTTTAAAAAAACGAGTATATAAACACGTTAAGGCCATTCACATCTAATGGAGGTCAAAATCACCCAAATGTCGATAAACCTACAGACTTGTTATAGGTACAATGTCACTGTTAAAACCTGGTTAAAGATCAAAAACAACTTCAGGTTAAAACTCCATTAAGGTCACTAGGAGTAAAAGGTCAATAATAACAAAATGTTAAAACAACATTTAAGACCACTCACTGTCAAGGGTCGATAACCATTGGGGGTTTAAACGCCAATAAATGCCACTCGGAGTAAAAGTTAAATAACAACTGAAGGTTAGCGCCAGATACAAGTAAAATAGATCTCCATGAAAACCGTTCATAGTTGAACCACACGAGTATTTGCAGTTGAGTAATGATTGCGTGTTTACTAATAGTCGTATAACGTATCAAGTGCAATATTTCTCTGTACACGTTCATTTAAATACAACATGCAAAATTATACAACATTATCAAGTCCTGTCAACTGGTCACTTATTAAGGTCAGTAATACATAAGGTTGGTCAATGCTAGATGTTGGTCATAGAAAAAGTTGCCAATCGGTAAAACGTGGTGCAATCTGATTAAAATCATATCTTGATATCCGCGCCGTTCCGTAAAAGTGTCTCTGCTGCGTCAAGATCTGAGGACATCCCATAGGGGGTCATGTTCAGATGACCGTTGTCGCCTCCTTACTAACACTAAAATAATTTTCTAATGACCTGTCATCGTCCAGCAAGTCATTTCGTCACATTATTTCAACATTAATTTTTGGTGACGTAATGACTAAATGTATAAATGCGATTATGCAAGCTTTATTTCGTCTTTAATCCACATTTCAGATTCTGAAAGTAGTAATTTGATTGGCTAATACAAAAGGTCATCTGAACGTGACCACTATGAGATGTCCTGAGGGTTTGACATAGCAGAGAGACGTTTGACGGAACGGAGCGGAGATCAAGATATGATTTTAATCAGATTGAACGTGGTGAAATCCAAAATAAGCATACATGTGGGATTACAGCCCTGTACAAAGTTCGCTCTTGTTGGCCAGTTTCTTAAAATAACTGTTTTAGAACAATGTAAGTATATTCGAATTATGATCATTCAAACATACTTTCATAGTTTATGGGCTTCTTTTGATAGGAATGGAGAAAATGTTCCTCTTGGCCTCGAACTTTGTCAAATATGAAACCCTTCGGATGAAGATCTCCTACCTTGACCCACAGCCCTGTTTTGAATGACTGCCGACTCTTTCTTGTGGAACTTCTATCACAATGAATTTAACCATAAGGACGAAATAAACCAACTAAGGAATAATGACACCGTTTAGCAATTGATGTGGACGGGGTTTCAAACCCTGGGCCTTTGTCCATTATTTCGTCGCTCTAGCAAGCTGAGCTTCCCGCATCAACGACAGTATATCTAAAACGAAATAAGGGGAGGTAACTGTGTATATGAAATCTACATTGGAACTCTCCTGAGTTTAGAAAACCATGTAACGGGGGTCCTTAATCTTATCGTCTTATTACGGCTATATATAAACGTGTCTAATTACCATTTTGACAATGACATGTGCACTTGATCAGCATTTTAAGTGCCCGCTCTCTTATCAACGTGTTCACATGGTCTACACATAAACTTGAACTTTGACCTAGATGAAATTTCACATGCTCGCCATATCGTAATGCAGCCTTAATGAAATGCACATTAACCTGTCAATCATCCGGTAGCCCACGTGCTAGTCGACGCCGAAGTGCATAATATACACACGTGGCATGTCATTATGTATATAATATATATATACTAGGGATTGTACATTTTATATATGACATTGCATTGTTATGACAAGCGAAGGGTGATACAGTTATAAAATTAACACAGATCTCAACCATGTGCACACACAATCTCAGCAACAGTATTTGCCTCTTGCAAAGCAACATAATAACTCATTAAATTTAAATATACTATTTACAGCTAAACTTTTTTTTCTTTTTGTTGAGTGATGGCTTGATAATGAGGCGTGATTTTTAAAACAGTAGTGAAAATTTCCATCAGGCAACTTCTAGAAGGTTTAAACATTTTAACCACAAAAGATATTTACTTTGCCATGTGTGTACAAACACAAAAGCTAGCTGACACAAAGATTAGCTTGGATTGTAACTTAACACTATCGTAAATACATGACACCCGATATTTCTATTTAATCGGCAGCGTCAGTTACGAATGGAAATTTTTGACAAATTGTTCTTTTTTATATTTTTTTTAATTGAATGTTATCAGGTTATCAGCGGTCTATAATACGTACAAACCTGATTCTCGTGCAATATCGGCACGACAACCCGACACTGTACGTGTTATAAATGATGGAAGTAATACACATGTATATTACCTGTAAGTGTTGACTTCCACACTATATTATCCCCGTTAGTGTGTAGCACGTGTCAACGACACAGTAGTCATCTTCTAGTTTAGTTAAAACAAATATCCACTGTCATTGAGTCGGTGACAATATTGCATCAAGTCCCACACAAAACGTAAACATCTCAGCTGAAATAAACACGTGTTGTCAGTTTTACACATGTACAATGTATCCACACAGGACTTGTGGTTCTTTGTCTCGTGTGGCACACTCCTCGCGCCATTTGCCGTTATTTGGCTCTAAGGGGTCACACTTGGGTAAATTTGGACACAAACAATCGTTACTTTTCTCCCTCTCAGTAACATGTAGACGTCTCACCAAACATCAGTTTGTATTGTTAGTCGTCATCTTTTGAACACGGGTAATCAACTGTAACTGTCTTTTCTATACAATTCACATTGAAGTATTTCAACCCATTTTAGACACGGGGGCTGCTTTATCCTCGTAAACAAGCCGTCCAGACCCTGTCGCACACTTTTCTAATCCCACTGCGCTTCCGTACGTGGTTCAGTATAGTGAGTGTATGAGGGTGTATGTGTGTGTCGTATGTGTCGTCACACTTTCTCTAAGTGGAAAAGTTTCAAATGTCAGTGTTCCGCATCCATTGAAATATATTACCCCAGATTCACAGTACATGTGTATGTACATATCGCGTAGCCGCGGTCCACTTCAAGATGTCACGACCGTTTCTCAGTTAGATTTGATGGAGCAATAAAAATACTTGGTGGCAAGTCCCGGGGGATTTCCCGCAGTCTGCAAAACAGAAGCAGATTTTATTTATCATTGGTGCAAATTGTTTCTTTGTTTGAATTATAATGGTAACAGTATTAAAGAATAATTGCTATTCCTGTAATTGATGATCCAAGTGGTTTAATGAAATCGTCTTATCCCGAAGCTTTAAAGTTTATCTGAAAGCGAGTCTATGCAATTTAAATCCACATAAATTCCATTTATTTTCAGAAAACAGTAGTTTGTCTGGAACAATACCAGCGCTACTGGAAACAATGGGAGTTATATAAAGGGCTACAGTGTCTGGTCAGGGCGTTTTGTTGTTGCGTTATTCACTGACTTAATTGATTATCAACATTGTTGTCTGATGGTTCAGGAAACCGTGACAAAATCCCGAGGGCTTCGACATAAGACGGTAACACTAACTGGTCCAGTACATAACGTTATTGATGAATATTTGTTCGTATGATGTTATTCTTCTACCGTCAAAGTGGTTTCTGATACAACAATACGATTTACACATAGGCAGCACTGAGTATACCTAACACTAAGATTGATATTACAGTAAACCCCCGTTATACTGCTACCACAAGTCCAAAGCAAGTGTGGCATTATAAAGGAATTTGGGGATAATTTGAATGCGATAAATCAAGTATTTCAAACAGATTTACGGTATATTAAAGATGATCATTATATAATATCAATATTTTACTGTATAGAACCGACGGACATTATATCGAGGTTTTGCTTTATATAAACGAGACGCATTATATCGAGGTTTTGTTGCTGTAAACGAGGGCATTACATCGAGGTTTTATTATATATAGAAACGTGGGAAATCATATCGAGGTTTTACTGTATATATAAACAAGGGACATTATATCGAGGTTTTGTTGTATATAAATGAGGGGCCTTATATCGAGGTGTTGCTGTAAACGAGGGCATTATATCGAGGTTTTATTATATATATAATGAAGGGGCATTATATCGAGGTTTTATTATATATAGAAACGTGGGAAATCATATCGAAGTTTTACTGTATATATAAACAAGGGACATTATATCGAGGTATTACTGTATATATAAACAAGGGACATTATATCGAGGTATTACTGTATATATAAACAAGGGACATTATATCGAGGTATTACTGTATTTATAAACAAGGGACATTATATCGAGTTATTACTGTATATATAAACAAGGGACATTATATCGAGGTTTTACTGTATATATAAACAAGGGACATTATATCGAGGTTTTACTGTATATATAAACAAGGGACATTATATCGAGGTATTACTGTATATATAAACAAGGGACATTATATCGAGGTATTACTGTATATATAAACAAGGGACATTATATCGAGGTATTACTGTATATATAAACAAGGGACATTATATCGAGGTTTTACTGTATATGAAAACAAGGGACATTATATCGAGGTATTACTGTATTTATAAACAAGGGACATTATATCGAGGTATTACTGTATTTATAAACAAGGGACATTATATCGAGGTATTACTGTATATATAAACAAGGGACATTATATCGAGGTTTTACTGTATATGTAAACAAGGGATATTATATCGAGGTTGTATTATATATATAAACGAGGGACATTCTATCGAGGATTTATTATTACTGTATATAAAGAAAGGACATTATATCGGGGGTTTGCGGTATGAAAACAAGGGGAGTTATATCATGATTTAACTACATATTAACGAGAGGCATCCTATTGAGTGTTTCCTGTATGGAAACGAAGGACAGCACTGTATCGAAGTTAAATTGTATGTAGAAACGAGGGACATTATATCGAATATTTACTTTATATAAACGAGGGACATAATATCTAAGTTTTACTTTATAGAAATGAGACATATTCAATCTAGGTTTTACTGTAAAGAAATGATGGGAAGTTTATCAACGTTTTACTGTATTTATAAACGAGGAACGTTACATCCAGGATTTATGGTTCATCTTCATGAACCAGACGACCCGATGATTCAATTTAAAGTAGAATATTTAGACTACATTATTGTTAGTGTACTGACAAGTAATAACTATATTGACGAGTTATATATAGCACGGTGCCCGAGGTAGATAAAACAATTGTTTGCGAGTGGTCGGGGTGCAGTGAATAGCGCAATCGTCTATCACAAAGACGACCGGGGTTCGATTCTCTGATCGAGTGTAAAAGTATGAGGTGACCTGCCCGACCACGTGGGTTTTCTCCGAGTACTCGATTTCCTCCACATTACGATCCCATCCGAGCTAACAAAATTGATTAATAAAAGTTGAACCAATTTGTGTCAGTATTAGTGTATTGTATTTGTTTATTTTTCTAATTATCAGTTACGTCATTCCTAAAGATCCATATACAGTTATTTCCCTAATTAATGACCTGGTGGAACCATTAAAAACACACGAAAAAGAAAGGGTTGCTAGCATCACCTAGACGTACACCCACAAGACGTGTTTAAATAGGTGTAGGCCACTTTGGTTATGTTTATGGTTGTTGATTTTTGACATACGTATATTTATGGTTGTTGATTTCTGATATACGTATTTTGTCGCGTTATCGCTCTATCGCGTTGAAATCTTCCTGTAAGTTGAATAGAAGCTGTTAGCCATTTGTAATTAAACACAGCGCAAATCTTAACATACACTCTAATGTACGCGCCAAGTTTCATATGTACCCGGTCAGTTGTTCCAGAGAGAGACAGACAGACAGACAGAGAGAGGGGGAGAGACAGACAGACAGACAGACAGACAGACAGACAGACAGAGTCTGCACAAAATTAAGAAGAAGAAAAAGAAAATTTAACTACATATTCTTTCATTTACGACTGAAATGATTTGTGCATTGCTCCAAACAGGTCACCAAAAACATAAACTATAAATTTAAAATACGGTTGTTAAATGTAGGTGACGGCCTCGTTCAATGTTTTAGACAGTTGGTAAATTATCATGTTATAAATATGGAAATACATTTTAAAGTCAGTCGGTCGGAGGAAGACGGTGAGCCCTGGGCGGTGTACAGACGCTAATCTAGGGGACCTACTGGCATGTTTACGAGGAACACCGTGAATAAAATAATTTATAGCACAATTTCGGTGTTTACTTCCACTTTGAACTTTATCATCTTTTTAGATAACAAAGTTGTATCTGCTGTGGTACAGCAATAAATTTTAAAATTGTGTTTAAAATCTTACAACTTCCTATTGCTTTACTTGATAAAACTACATTACAACAAAGTGCAATATCAAGCTTATTATTTGGTCTCGAACCGACGTGTAGTCGTGGATTTTATTTTATTTAAAATGAGACTCCCTCGGGGTGGACAATATTTCATAAACCGTTCAATATGTTTATACAATATGTATTTTTTCCAATGTCGACTTTTAAAAACGTACTTAAATAATTTCGAAAATGCAACCGTAAAAGTTAACATAGAAAGATCATTATCACTGTTTTATGATGAAATGCAAATCAATCTGAGTTTGCAGAGTAAAGCTAACAGCTCACGAAGAAAAACTTTACCGTGTTCACATAAACATCGCCATTAAAACATACATGCACCTATGTTGATTGTGTGGCTAAATGGTTGTACTGTTCTTTATTACCTAAAACCCTATGGCTTATAGGTACATACAGGAGAATGACATCACAATATACAGACAACATAGTTCAATAATGTACATACAAGTATAACAGTACTTATTTAACACATTAACAGTTATGGAACATCACAAAATGTAAAATATGATTACCGTCTCTTACAAGCTAAATACAAATATTTCCCTAAATTGGATGGATCTCTAACATTTTGCGTGCTCAGTAGTTGTATTAATTTAAAGATGGAGGGTTTTCTGTAATAATAATTTTTCAATAATCTGCCTCGTAAATCGCTATAAAAAGGGCAAATCAAGATAAAATGAAATTCGTCTTCTATATCTCTCAAATTACATTTGTTACAAATCCTGTTTCTACGAATGACGTTATGATGTCAATGCGGGTTTAAGGACTACCGATCGCGAGGCAGTCGACAGATACTTGCCTAAGGTCGGTTGTTTAATCCAAGTACTCCGGTTTTTCTCCCCCACCAATACTTGGAACGTCCTTAAATGACCATTGCTGTCAAAAGTACACAAATCATAACCAAAAACAAATCGAAACTTACTTACATTGTATGTACACGGAAGGCTAAGCTGAATTCTACATCGCTTATAATGTGGTTTCGACTTCCACATAAAGAAATCAAATACCTGGTACAGCTGACAATGTGTTTACTGAGACGAGATTTTTCCTGCAAATTACCAAAGATTTTCTCCAGATTTTTATTTTACAAGTTAACTTTGTACTTCTCTCTTTCAAAGAATTCTTTACGAAAAGGAAATTAACACATTAAAACGTACTATCAAATAATAAAAAATGCATTAATCTAATACAAATTTTCTGTGTAAACACAAGCTTCCTCTTGGCTGTGTAACGTTTTAAGAGCTTTTTGAATGCCGAGTTTACACTTAGCTAGAATTTGGATGATGTTATCGTGACTTGCCGTTTTACCAGAATCATCTGTACATACATGTACCATCATGTGACTACTGAACATTTATAATTTGTCATTGTAACGGGAGCAGTCACCTAAAAGTTGGCAAAACTTACTGACTAATCCCTTTGCCATTTTTGTCAATAAAATATGTTAAAACTTACTAAACCAGAATTATATGTTATCCAAATTTAAGGTAAATGGACACAAAAATATAGAATATGTGGAGATAAAATAGTCATATTTTATGTTATTCTGAAGTTCGACATGTACAAAAGGGGAACAACTACTTAATATTTCATGAACAGTACTTTAAAAAAAACAGTTATCTCCCTTACACCCAGTAGTATAAAAGGAAAATTTTCGAAAGTCTAGTACCAAGATTTGTATATTAATTGAGTTTCATAATTCCCTCATCTTGTTTTAACCAGTAGGGAGGGGGACATTCCAGGTTGGCGGACAAAACTGGTCAGCAAAGGCCTGATCCCAATGCCCGGTTCTCCTTAGTGTCAAGCAGAAGTTGGTGATATTTTACATTGGTAATTCTTAAAATGACCCTGGCATATTTCCGTGTCGAGTTTGTCTGAAGTCCATCGCACTTTCGTTAATATCCAATCCGTGTCCATATAGGTCCTTGCCATGACCTTATTTTTGGGTGGACTTCTGCCGATTAACTTGTACAAAAGACGAGTTCCTTCCTTCTGCATCACAGTCGATTACCAACATGTACGGCGACATTTGTTACAAAAAGGCTCGATAGTAAGAAACAACACAATTGAGTATTCATATTCACTTCGGATACAAAGGTACATTTTAAAAACGTAATTTCCTGATATTGTTATGCGAGGTCGTGTCTCCACATAACGAGACAGGGATCACTCTTCGTGGGTCCTCAGCTCTTCATTCTCTTGCCTGATATCTATGTAAACATTCTATTATACAATGTATGGTTCCGACAATAATACCGAATCCTCAAACAAAAATATTTCCGACTCTGTATTTGAATATATCATTGACTCAAAAAGGTTCTAACTGCATCATCTGAACACACACACCCCCTCCTCTTTAATTTCTTTGCACTATCTTCCCCTTTCCACTTCTATTCATTTCTTTATGTTATGGCGTGTATGTGTGAGTGAGAGAGCGTGCGTTGTGATCACGTTTTGTAAATATGGTATTGTTTTATATGTAGAGGAGAGCATCACGTAGCCCTAGGGCTTTTTGTAATCCTCTTTAAACAAATAAAGAATTAGATCAATTAGATTCTCTCAACAAAATGTGTGGGAAGATTCATGATGAATATCAACTAAAATGCATTGATCGATAAGACAATAAAGTGTGCTTATATTGTGCTTTCGTAACACTTCGCTATCAATTCGCTTTACTTTTCAACGAATTTTGTTTCTGGGCGGTGATTGTGAACAAAAACTGGAGGGGGGGGGGCACTTTATTTATTTATTTATTTATTCTTGTGTACATTCAATTAATCATGAGATGAAACACCGAAGCTAAAAAATGTAAGATTGATTTCGGCAAACCATGCGAATGAAGGGCGTTTACTTACATTTTGCAGATTTGGCTTTTGAAATGATACTACATGTACAAGATTTAAACAATGGGAGGTGACGGTAAGAATGATTTGATGAGTATGTAGATTGTTTTCTTGTTTTTGTTCTGTCTGAGATGCATTCATTCACAAAACGTGTTAAAACAGACATTTGATCGATGGCACTGTGGTTCCGGTATTACCGCTACAAAATGTACAATGACATCCTGTTTGCATGTTTCAGGACAGTACATTACTCATTTATCAACCGTCATAAATTAACTTCCTTTCTTTAAAATTACGAAACAATAAATTTCAATGTTAGCACTTGATTAGCACATGTAATGGGTTGGAGAGGGTTTTTGTTGGAAGGAAAATATGAGATACATGGTACATTTAATGTTCAAGTGCACTGACTGAGAGGACGCAAGTAAGGGGCGCGGTAGTTCAGCGGTACTGGTGGACACCGGACACGTGACTGAAGGGTCATGGGTTCGAGTCACGTCAACTTCACCCAGCACAAGTTCACCCTACATGCAGATTCTGTCAATGTAAGTCAGAAAGCAGAGACTATTTCACAGTAGAATGCAGAATTCTAGACCCATACCTGATTGCCTTCAATAATCTGACCAACACCCCGGAATCCCCACTACAGTAGTCACCACAATAGACCACCAGTCATCCAATTGGACCTTGATTGCAGAATTTGTCAAATCACTTACCAGAGTGACAGCACTGCTACACTCTGGTACAGGAGCTGGCTACAGTTACCTCCCCTTTTTCTATTTATGGAATCATATATTCCTACAATCTGATTAAAATGCAGATCCTTGTTCTCACTCCGTTTTGAAAGGATCTGATAACATTCCATAAGAGGTCATGTTCTGATGACCTTTGTCGCCTCCACTAATCTGAACCAAGTCATTTCGTTACTATAAGCACATTTGCTTTTTTTGACTTTCATTTCAACAGATTTTATTGACATATAGATCTTAAAGGCCCAATTTACGTAACTTTCGGCAAAACTTGAAGTGAAAATCAAGCCTGATAACTTATTATATTTATAGATTTAGTTAAGATTAACTGATATCAGCAATATTCAAGATGAATTCTTTCGCGGTTACCGGTACAGCAGCAGTTGAAACACGCTATTTGTAAACACGCGTCCATTTCGAACCGTGCTTCTACCTTCGGTTTGTTGTTGAAGTGGGCCCCACCTGAATTATTTTCAATTCTTTGGATTTTTTTGTCAAGAGTTTCTTGTTAGTTACCGCTCCGGTTTACTTCGTTTTAGGCTTATTTTTGCATGGTTATCAACTGGAATTTTTTTCATAATTTTTCAGAATCACGAAAATTTTCCTGAAGTTACGTATATTGGGCCTTTAATTGTCAAAGGAATTGGGCAACAGGCACAGCCTATGTAAGCCCTCTCCATATAAGCAGGGACGTATCACATATACGTCCCTGATATAAGTAATACACTGGTGGCAAAATGGTATATGAAAAAAAATGTATATATATATTAATGAATTAATTAAGTCATAAAGTAGCCAATTAATTAAACAGTCAATGGATCTAATTGTTTTTGAATGATATTTATGATAAATATTTACTGAAATGAAAGTTAAAACAAACATATATACAGCAGCTCTGTTTTATCTATTGGTTATTGAAATATTATTTTGTAAATTTAGGCTGATTGATTATCCAGTATGAGATCAATAATTCTGGACCAACCAGAAGACACAGAGTGTAGGCCGCACTGTCCATGGTTTCACTTAGATCTACTACATCTGGTTTTTGGCTGGCAGATAAAAATTAACTATAAATATGCCAAGACCTAATTAGGAAGAATTTCGTTTAAGATTTTCCATTTAATATGTAATAACATCATAATGGGTGTGAGCTGTATAAAAATAGATACACTACAACCTGTCCAAACCAAAAGTCAGTGGGATCAAATACTATGACCGTACCGGAGTCAATGACTTTACGTACAACGATATAATTATTGAAGCTTTGTCTCCTCTATATTCACTCCGAAAATCCTGTAAACTGTAATTTGATTAGCTAATGCAAAAGGTCATCTGAACATGACCCCCTATGGGATGTCCTCAGATCTTGACGCAGCTGAGAGAAGTTTACGGAACAGCGCTGAGATCAAGATATGATTTTAATCAGATTGATATTAACTTTCATGTATAATTATGTTGTATTACGTTCGAATATAAGAAAAAAACTTGAAACTTAGCTGTAAATGAGTACGTGTTGGGCATTGCAATATATTGTCGAATATTTTCTGTAAATAATTTGTTTATTTCTGTTTGCTTTAAAATTAATTTAAACTAAACTACATGTATCTTATATAGACCGCATAATTATGTAATTTTCAATCTTTAGATTGGACCTTCAAACGAGACAAAAGTCTTTCAAGATATAACATGAAATAATCTCTGTTAGAAGCAAGAAGTGTTTGTAAACTATTAAGCTGTCCAAAGCTGTTAGTTTGTTTTTAAGGATTAAACCAATGTTTACATGTGTCTTTTCGTCAGTTTGGTGTCTTTTTCATTTCTAATTTCGATCTTAACCATGTATTGGTCCTGATAACCTTTCTTGTGTTGATGAGCCGTCAAGCAAATAACAATAATAATCTTAAGATTGAGCTGATTAGTTAATTTGTGGTACAAAAGATGAGTCATATGAGAATACAAGTTATATAAACAGTTAAAGAACTGTTACAGACTATATAAAACAGTTATATAACTGTTATAGACTATATAAAGCAGTTATATAACTGTTATAGACTATATAAACAAGTATATAACTGTTATAGACTATATAAACAAGTATATAACTGTTATAGACTATATAAAACATTTATATAACTGTTATAGGCTATATAAAACAGTTATATAACTGTTATAGACTATATAAACAAGTATATAACTGTTATAGACTATATAAAACAGTTATATAACTGTTATAGACTATATAAACAAGTATATAACTGTTATAGACTATATAAAACAGTTATTTACTTATACTTTATTGACATCACAAACATGGAGTAAACGTTCCGAACGAGTCATAGTGCAACTTTTTGACCTGTGAACATGACGAACGACACGAGAAGATGGCGGAGGTAGGCGGGAGACGGTCCGAGAGGAAACCGGATGTTTGTTAAACGTGCATGACCTGGTAGTCATTTTAACAACTGATGACTCAGGTATACATAAGTATGCAAATTTATCAACAATTATTAAATAACAAAGTTAATGTACATGTATAAACATCTCACGGAACTTTTCCAGGTGAGATGTCACACTACAGCCGTACCTGTTACAGTAGTAGATCAATCATGATGTGCAAAATGTCTACTGATGAACAAATTATTATTTGGGTTATTTTTTAGGCAGACATAAGCTTAGGTAGGTCTCCTGTTAGCGCCTACAGTTCAGAAGATGTATTCTCAATTTCCCTAGTAGAGGACACGAAAGCAAAACCCGAAATCTGCAGGGTTCCCAAATTAGTCGCCTCTTACGGTACCAGCAGTGGGCGACATTACCCAGTGTGTGTATCGCAAGAGGGAACATAAAATTGACCAAAAGAAATCCACAATACAATATATGTATAAATATTCTACCTGCTGTTTATTTCCTTAACCCTCATATTGTAATAGTATTTGACCAGATGATAAAGCCATTGGATTGTCGTAGGCCGTGACATACCAAAGTCCTATAAAATGGTAGGCTGTGGCATACCAAAGTTCAATAAAATGAAAGGCCGTGTCATATCAAATTCCTATAAAATGGTAGGCTGTGGCATACCAAAGTCCAATAAAATGAAAGGCCGTGTCATATCAAATTCCTATAAAATGGTAGGCTGTGGGATACCAAAATCATATAAAATGTGAGGCCGTGTCCTACCAAAGTCCTATAAAATGGTAGGCTGTGACTTACCAAAGTCCTATAAAATGGTAGGCCGTGTCATACCAAAGTCCTATAAATGGTAGGCCGTGTCATACCAGTGTCTATAAAATGGTAGGCTGTGTCATACCAAAGTCCTATTAAATATTAGGCCGTGGCTACCAAAGTCTTATAAATGGAAGTCCGTGTCATACCAAAGTCCTATAAAATGGTAGGCCGTGGCATACCAAAGTCCTATAAAACGAAAGGCCGTGTCATACCAAAGTCCTATAAAATGGTAGGCCGTATCATACCAAAGTCCTATAAAATGGTAGGCCGTGGCATACCAAAGTCCTATAAAACGAAAGGCCGTGTCATACCAAAGTCCTATAAAATGATAGGCTGTGGTATACCAAAGTCCTATAAAATGACGGGGTGCGGCATACCAAAGTCCTATAAAATGGTAGGCCGTATCATACCAAAGTCCTATAAAATGGTAGGCCGTATCATACCAAAGTCCTATAAAATGGTAGGCCGTATCATACCAAAGTCCTATAAAATGGTAGGCCGTATCATACCAAAGTCCTATAAAATGATAGGCTGTGGTATACCAAAGTCCTATAAAATGATAGGCTGTGGCATACCAAAGTCCTATAAAATGGTAGGCTGTGACATACAAATTCCTATAAAATGGTAGGCTGTGACATACCAAATTCCTATAAAATGGTAGGCCGTGTCCTACCAAAGTCCTATAAAGTGGTAGGCTGTGACATACCAAAGTCCTATAAAGTGGTAGGCCGTTGACATACCAAAGTCATATAAAATGATAGGCCGTTGACATACCAAAGTCCTATAAAATAGTAGGCTGTGTCATACCAAAGTCCTTTTAAAATGGTAGGCCGTGTCATACCAAAGTCCTTTTAAAGTGGTAGGCTGTGACATACCAAAGTCATATAAAATGATAGGCCGTTGACATACCAAAGTCCTATAAAATGGTAGGCTGTGTCATACCAAAGTCCTTTTAAAATGGTAGGCCGTGTCATACCAAAGTCCTATAAAATGATAGGCTGTGACATACCAAAGTCCTATAAAATGATAGGCTGTGGTATACCAAAGTCCTATAAAATGAAAGGGTTCGGCATACCAAAGTCCTATAAAATGGTAGGCCGTATCATACCAAAGTCCTATAAAATGGTAGGCCGTATCATACCAAAGTCCTATAAAATGGTAGGCCGTATCATACCAAAGTCCTATAAAATGGTAGGCCGTATCATACCAAAGTCCTATAAAATGATAGGCTGTGGTATACCAAAGTCCTATAAAATGATAGGCTGTGGCATACCAAAGTCCTATAAAATGATAGGCTGTGGCATACCAAAGTCCTATAAAATGGTAGGCTGTGACATACCAAATTCCTATAAAATGGTAGGCTGTGACATACCAAATTCCTATAAAATGGTAGGCCGTGTCCTACCAAAGTCCTATAAAGTGGTAGGCTGTGACATACCAAGGTCCTATAAAGTGGTAGGCCGTTGACATACCAAAGTCCTATAAAATGATAGGCCGTTGACATACCAAATTCCTATAAAATGGTAGGCTGTGACATACCAAATTCCTATAAAATGGTAGGCCGTGTCCTACCAAAGTCCTATAAAGTGGTAGGCTGTGACATACCAAGGTCCTATAAAGTGGTAGGCCGTTGACATACCAAAGTCCTATAAAATGATAGGCCGTTGACATACCAAATTCCTATAATATGGTAGGCTGTGACATACCAAATTCCTATAAAATGGTAGGCCGTGTCCTACCAAAGTCCTATAAAGTGGTAGGCTGTGACATACCAAAGTCCTATAAAATGATAGGCCGTTGACATACCAAAGTCCTATAAAATGGTAGGCTGTGTCATACCAAAGTCCTTTTAAAATGGTAGGCCGTGTCATACCAAAGTCCTTTAAAATGATATGCTGTGGTATACCAAAGTCCTATAAAATGGTAGGCCGTGTCATACCAAAGTCCTATAAAATGGTAGGCTGTGGCATACCAAAGTCCTATAAAATGGTAGGCTGTGGCATACCAAAGTCATATAAAATGGTAGGCCGTGTCATACCAACGTCCTATAAAATGGTAGGCCGTATCATACCAAAGTCCTATAAAATGGTAGGCCGTGTCATACCAAAGTCCTATAAACGGTAGACCGTGTCATACTTAAGTCCTATAAACGGTAGGCAGTGGCATATTAAAGTCCTATAAAATGGTAAGCCGTGTCATACCAAAGTCCAATAAATGGTAGGCTGTGTCATACCAAAGTCCCATAAATGGTAGGCTGTGTCATACCAAAGTCCTTTTAAAATGGTAGGCCGTGTCATACCAAAGTCCTATAAAATGATAGGCTGTGACTTACCAAAGTCCTATAAAATGGTATTGCATACCGCCTACTGCAGACGACGTATTCACGGAGCGACGTATTCAACGACCTTAGATGTTAATAAAAAACACAAAATATTATCAAACCAAAATTAAGGTATTAGTAAAGTAGAATTACGGTAGTCATAGTGGCAAATATTTGACTAAAGCTGCATCCGCTTACGGCTTGAAACGGCATGGCTGGCACAGAAATATTCCGTGATAGGCAGATGTGCAAATTAACCGTTTCTGAGAAAAATAATCCCAATATACCAATGCTGACATTTCATTACTTTACGCATTCACTAATTGTTCCTAAAAAAAGGTCAACATTTTAATTTTGTACAGATTCGTCTAAATTGAATTCCCCTGAGGTCAGTTTCGTTTAAATGTACTAAATGGTTAGATTTCGGTAATTTCCTTTTTAAGTATTTGCTTTCAGGCAAATTTTGTAGGACATGTACTTCAATTTTTTTTTTTTTTTTGTATTTTTTGCTTTTTAAAAAAAAAAAACAAAAAAAGACCATGCTAACTTTTAACGTTATAATAAACAGTAAGTACATAACTTTTATGATACTTTTTATCATCCATGACAATGAAATATAACAATTTAGTCCGTTTAAAGTTCAACCGTTTCTTCTGAATACTCGAATTTCCCTGCGGGTTCCATTCCACTAATAATAAATAATAATATACAATATTTGATACAGCGACATGTCTAGCTAACATAAGCCACTCTAAAGCGCTTTACAGTACATAGATATACAATTCTTATACAATCAATACAATTAACACATACAGTTCCATCATATACAAGTCTGAGGAGTTCGCAGGAGCTGCCTAATCGGGCGCTAACTACTTGTCCTATACCACCTGTTTGTCCCTACGCGCATTTTTTTTTTAATTTTCATTTAAACATATTATCCTCAACCGCTAGAATGATTCAAGTGTCTTAATTCTCAGGCCCTGTGTTCGTGTTGAGTACTTTTGGCTTACACTTAAAACACTTTCGGGAAATATTACTGATACAACTTTCACTGTGATAAGTCCTATCTCCCCTACAACAGACCGGATTACCAGGGGACTCTCGCCTGTTACGTTAACGATTCTAACAGATCATCGCTATCAGTAAAGCTCCACGCTTCCTCCATTTTGTTTATTTGGGAGAATTTCTCCTGTTTGAGGAAACAGCAAACCTGATAAACTGGTGAAAATCTCTAGTCTTTGGTTGTTGTTTGGCGGTAAAAGAAGCGTGCATCATTAGGGAAGTCAGTGATAGAATTTGGATGCACGCATAATAATAATAATCTGCGATATTAAATCCAAACTTGTTTTCGGAAATTGATCTGTTTACAATATCAGGAAATGGAAAAAATAAACTTTTATCTTTTCGACATAATTTTCGATATTTTGATACAGATACAATGTTCATACAGAGACATTTGTGAAAAAGTCTGGGGTTTTTATGCATTTTTCTATTGTTGTTGTCAGTAGTTTTCATACCAATTTTGTATCGGTATTTCATGGCTTCAAGGTCTATCGTCGACGATGAGTTCATACCCGGAATTAAGATACTGTTCATAATGAAAATAGCAAACAAAGAATGCACTTTTGTGAAGTCAGATGGCAAAATGATTTATCATTGATGTCGATATTACAAGCTTATCTACGCTCGCGGGCGTCTCTCAAAGGGAGGTCACTGCGTAAACAGTTGATATCAGGGACGCTTTTTGATTGTTCTATCCATTATTATACATATGAGGTGTCATGAACATAACCTACATGTACCTGGCGTGGTTTTACGGGCTCTTTATTATGACACGAGACATCACAGAAGTAACAGTTTTGTACTCTAGTTTCCTCCACCGAAATACCTAGCGCGCGCTAACATCCGGGCCAACAAGAGTTGGATATTTTGTTCCATAATTGATGTAAAATAAATAAAGTGTGTGTATATATAACGGTTCCATGCGTTGGTTTTATTGTACATTGTAATGTGGAGGCCTTGAACATGTTGACAAGTTGTTTTTGTAGAACATTTTTACACTGCTGACGACATCCTCGAAGTCCAGGGCTTACACTCACCTACGCTCTCTACACCCCATCCTCGATATCCTAGGGTTATACTCACCGTCGCTCTCTACACCCCATCCTCGATATCCTAGGGTTATACTCACCGTCGCTCTCTACACGCCATCCTCGATATCCTAGGGTTACACTCACCGTCGCTCTCTACATCCCATCCTCGATATCCCGGGGTTACACTCACCGTCGATCTCTACACCCCATCCTCGATATCCCGGGGTTACACTCACCGTCGCTCTCTACACCCCATCCTCGATATCCTAGTGTTACACTCACCGTCGCTCTCTACACCCCATCTTCGATATCCTATGGTTACACTAACCGTCGCTCTCTACACCCCATCCTCGATATCCTTGGGTTACACTCACCGTCGCTCTCAACACCCTATCTTCGATATCCTATGGTTACACTCACCGTCGATCTCTACATCCCATCCTCGATATCCCGAGGTTACACTCACCGTGGATCTCTACACCCCATCCTCGATATCCTGGGGCTACACTCACCGTCGCTCTCTACACCCCATCTTCGATATCCTAGGGTAACACTCACCTTCACATGCACACTCTCTACATCTCATCCTCGATATCCTTGGGTTACTTTCACCTACGTTCTGACCACCCCATCCTCGATATCAGAGGCTTACACTCACCTACACTCTCTACATCCCATCCTCGATACCCAAGGGTTACACTCACCTACGTTCCCGACATACCTGGTTTATGTCATGGCAAAACTAAAGGCTCTATGTGTACCACCTTGTTGGTGAGATCAGAAAACTACATGTAGTTCGATTAATTGATGTACATCAAAATAATCTCGCGGTCACATAACGGTAATAATTGACAGACTTTGGTGATCAGCGATTGATCTTTTTTTTACCCGAGACCAATCAAAATGCTATCTCCGTGCCTTCAGTTTTGCTATGACATATGTCAGGGGTAAGGAAAGCTTAGATGAGCGTAACCCCTGGATATCGGAAATGTGTTGACTAAGTCCCTTATCTCTTAACTGTATTTTGGGCCAGTCTCATCGTCGTGGAAACCCACGCGACATTTTTCTAACGTTCGTGTCCCGTGGGCTAGAACAGACGGAAAATCTCGTTTTCGCACTTAGAAGTTACCAATTGTATCCCTTCATTTTACTGCGTCTTCATCCATTCGAGGTATACCGTTTATATATATACACTACAAACCAATGCAGCAGCGACATCACTTCCAAAGAAAACTTTTGGGTTGTGTTTGAACAACATATCGGACAATACGTCCAGCCGGGCATTGACATCAGCGAATATTAGCCTGCAGATGGGTGAGGGGTAAGTAACGCCACACCTTTCCATGTTTGATCGGGGAATCGAACGCAGGCCGCTTTGGATAAAGACACTCAGGTCACAATTACAATGATATCTAATTGCATTAAAAAGACAATTGAAAGAGTCAAATAGCCTATGCAGATATTCAAATAGCCAGACACATACTGAAAAAGCCCTCACACAAACTCAAATAGCCCATACACGTACTCAAATAGCCCATACATATACTCAAAAAGCCCTAACATGTACTCAAATAGCCCATACATATACTCAAATAGCCCATACACATACTCAAATAGCCCAAACAGATACTCAAATAGCCCTAACACATACTCAACAGGCCCGAACCTGTACTAAAAAAGCCCAAGCATATACTCAAATAGCCCTAACATATACTCAAATAGCCCTAACACATACTCAACAAGCCCTAACATACAAAAAAGCCCGAACAGGTACTCAAATAGCCCATACATATACTCAAATAGCCCATACATATACTCAAATAGCCCTTTCAGACAGTAAGACAGCTAACACAGACAGTCAAACATCTCTTTAATATACATGTAAATGGTTGCAGCTGCTAGAAAAAAACAATATTTAATCCAAAAATAGTACTTACATTATACGTTACAAGTCAATCCGACCCAGTCCTGTATTCCTTTCTGAAAATTTGAAAATCTTGATTTCATTTATGTAATAAAAATCTATATAACTTTAAAATAGTATCAAAGAATATTTGATTGAAGAGGGATAAACCCTCGGTCGTTGGATCTCGAGCCCGAAGGTCTACCAACGATGTTTGATTGTCCTTTCTACGGACATACACATGATACAGTTCCATTACGATTATTGCTTTGTTTGTTTTGTTTTGTGTACATCATTTTAACGCTTTAGACTATTTAAGGGCGGTCTGTCGGTATACATGTATGCTCTGAAAGTGTCTGTTTAGTACGCCGTTGTATTTGGGAGGTCGTGGTATATATGTTTGTGCAAGCGTTCATGCGATAGATGATTATAGGATTCGTTGGAATTTTTGTTCATCGATATGTTTAAGGCATACCAATTAATTGATAAACTATCACGAACTTCATTTCACCAAAGTCTCTCTAGAATGCAAGGAAGGACTCGATTCATAACTCCAACCTCAAGTAGAAATATCTATACTGAAGTATGTTAGTGAGACATGAATTTAGAAACCGGTGATATTTGTTGATTGATTTTGACTCGATTTTCTCATTAGTTGAAGTAATTAATTAACTAAAACACGGGTTTGTATCGTTCGGTATTGATGACGACGTTTAATGAAATTTGTCACATCCGAACTAATCCCTAGACCGGATCAAACTCAGAGGCCCGCATCTCCACACCAAACCGGATATTGGACGGATTCATGTTCGAATCTAATTTTAGAGAGACCTTTTCCCTCTGACCTCAACGAGATTAACATACTTGTATAATATACCCTATATATACAGTATATGTATGTATGTTAAGTTGATCCGCCTGCAGTTACCAGCAAATGGACGATTATCTTCGCTAACGATCTGCTCCACTGGGTAAACATAGTAACGAACTCCATTTAAACTTACACGGTGTTTGAAGTCGGAAGCGACTAGGGTGAAGATGACGGAGCGATTCAAACTTTTCTGATTTAATATGACAAATTATCGTGGTTTTATTTTTTATCTGTATTCATTTGACTGCAATGCTGACTCGGTTTTACATCTCATCTGATGCTCAACATCCTAAGACCGGGCTGTTTATACATACCACAGAAAAGTAACACTTTGTATTACTCAAACAGTTGATACCTTTAACCAGAAGTGGATAATATGTGATTTCGTTAGCAGGGAATTTAAAAAAAAAAACAGGTGAGTTTTAATTTGGTGTGTATGGTACAGAATTCTATTACTTACGCATTTACAATGAACGTAATGCGTTTTTGTATTCAGCGTGATTTTTTTTACGAATTGCACATTTCTTGAAGTATCATTCATTTCCTATCAATTCATTCATTCATTTCCTATCAATTCATTCTTTCATTTCCTATCAATTCATTCATTCATTTCCTATCAATTCATTCTTTCATTTCCTATCAATTCATTCAATCATTTCCTATCAATTCATTCATTCATTTCCTATCAATTCATTCTTTCATTTCCTATCAATTCATTCAATCATTTCCTATCAATTCATTCATTTATTTCCTATCAATTCATTCATTCATTTCCTATCAATTCATTCATTCATTTCTTATCAATTCATTCATTCATTTCTAATCAATTCACTCATTCATTTCCTATCAATTCATTCATTCATTTTCTATCAATTCATTCATTCATTTCCTATCAATTCATTCATTCATTCAATAACTCCTGTCACTTCATTCGTTCATTCATGTATTTCAAACATAAATATATTAATTCATTCCTCAATTTATTCCTTTCTCATGCGTTCCATTATTCATTTCTTACATGTATTAATTAATTCTTTCTCTCTCCCATTGTACTCATCCATTCGTTCCTTCAATTGTTGGCATCGTACGTAGGAATCGTGTAATAGAGGAACATCGTATGTCCATGGAGGAAAATCAAAAACATTCAATGAAATTGACAAAACGAAAGACTTTGCCGAGGTCGGTGAAATTATGACAGGCAGCTTCAAAGACAAAAGTATGACAGGTACATATAGTTATAAAGATGAATATATTAACAGGTTGGCGAAATCATCACACGTAGACACAAGTATAATAGGTAGACGATAATAATATTATGTAGGTGAAAGTATTAAAGGTAGGCGAACGTATGACAGGTAGGCGAAAGTATGACAGGTAGGCGAAAATAGGACAGGTAAGCGAAATTATGACAGGTAGGTGTAAAATATAGATGAGAATATTACAGATAAGTGAAGTTCATGTATGATAGATTTAGGTACGTTAATGGAAGTTTGACAAACTTTTACAAGCTCGGTGAAATGAAGTATTAGATAGAGAATGATCTTTCAAAGTACATGTATAGTATGCTTTCTCCAAACCCTTAAAATATTTACTGCAGCCTCATATTCATAAAAAGATAACAAACTGCTTCATATAAAGATGATATTATCGTTATCACATCAAAGCAAAAGTATGATTTATATTCCTCTCATAAATAAGATTCTTATACTGATGATTAAACGATGAACTGTTAACATACCAAAGGAACTAATTCCCTTGGTATTAACACAGTTCCTGCCTGTATTTCCACTCATTCCTTACTAATGTACAAAGTGTGGGTTCAAAAGATGGCGCCAATATCTATATAGGAGAAAATAAACTCTTTATCAAATTAAAATGTAAAAGATTTCTGTTCCGTGCGGAATGTAATGTTTGATGGATGCAAACAAAATGTTTACATATCACTAGTCTGAAAATAAATAAACAAACGCAAATTGCATACATACAAATAATATGTATATAGGAGCGATCTCGCACCTACAGAGTGCACAGGTGGGCGATCCCTCAGATTCCGGATCTATTTTGACAGATTTTCGTTTTACAGCTAATGAATTAGAGGTATGTTATGTTATCGTAAAAGTTAAATTAATCACGATGATTGTTGAATATGATTTATTCATATTGCAGTAATGAATGTATTATTTTCTTGACTGCCGTATCTGTCTCTGTTATGGCTGTGTTACACATGTACATATATGTATGTGTAGCACTGTGCGCGTTTCAGTCACGTGCTGCTTGCATGCGCTGCACACTTTGCCTTGTTCAGCATTATTACCAGTTGGCTCAATAAATCAAATAATTTACATATTGTGTATGCAATGCGATGTATATTTATTATGATGACTATCAGGGTTGTGTCTATTATCCATCAAATATGTAAATATAATCTATTGACGTAAACGACGTATTCGCTGTAATTGAAAAGCATTCACTTTATAAGCATAAATGTGTAAACAACATCATTTTATGAAAAATTAATTTTTAAGGATCCTCGGTTCATTGTACACAATAAATTGTCTTCAAATTGTGATAGTTTCTTGGTGTGTTGAAGCTTGGGTACTGCATATACAGTCGAACCTATCTACAAAGGACACCCAAGGGACAGAGCAAAAGTGTCCTTTATAGACAGGTGTCCTTTATACAAAGGTTAATTATATAGTAAATTGTACTGAGTGGGTCTGATGAGTCTGTCCTTTATAGACAGGTGTCCTTTATATAGAGGTTATTTATATAGTAAATTGTACTGTGTGGGAATGATGAGTCTGTCCTTTATAGACAGGTGTCCTTTATATAGAGGTTATTCATATAGTAAATTGTACTGTGTGGGAATAATGAGTCTGTCCTTTATAGACAGGTGTCCTTTATATAGAGGTTATTTATATAGTAAACTGTACTGTGTGGGAATGATGAGTCTGTCCTTTATAGACAGGTGTCCTTTATATAGAGGTTATCTATATAGTAAATTGTACTGTGTGACAGGTGTCCTTTATAGACAGGTGTCATTTATATAGAGGTATCCTTTATAGACGGGTGTCCTTTATATAGAGGTGTCCTTTATGACAGGTTGGACTGTACATCATTGTATTTAACACGTGAATCATCAATTTACATGTGACGTAATTATATAAATGAGAAAAATTAAGAACCAGCACATCTTTAATCAATATACTTATATTTATATCTATTTCTAGACTGTTAAAGTACATATAAAAGAAAGCTAACGAACATTTCAATAAACATCTCCATTTTAACCGGCACCACGTACGGTATTTAGGGTGCATTGGCGCCCTCTACTTGCGGGGTTCCGTGCCCGATGCTCGTGCCTATCTTTGAAGTCATTAGATTTGACCTCTAGTTACATTAGGTACGTACACGACCTGGCAGAACAGCGTTAAGTAAGTGAAGTGGATGTATAATTAAAAAATATTTTTTTTAAATCACGCTTCTGAAGCAGAAATTAAGGTTAGGCCGGTTGTTCGCTGTACTGCCGTATACTAGCAGTGATTTACCGCAGAAATGCCGATTAGCGATGGTAATCCTGAAATATTTTCAAATGAATCGTAGAATATATGTATTTGGGTTCTAAACCATACTAAAAAGACTAGGAAATGTAGCGTTATTAACAATTGACAAAATGTCTTGATTTTGGTGCTGTATATACATGTACACTACCATCCAATTTTTTGTTACAAACTTTGTGTACATATTAAGCCATTAGCCAACAAAAAATGAACACAACTGATGCAATTTCCTAAATTGGCATTTAATTAAAAAAAATCCTAAGTCTTGGAAGTTGCAGGGAGGGTCAACGGAGGGGTCTATTTTTGATAATGTTCAAAAATGATTAAAAGTTGTTTTTCTTTCATTTGCACAATTACAAATGTAAATGGAATTAATACAATGTTCCACTGTCAAAATTATAAGTATATTGTTGAATTGTATGTATAAAAAACGTGAAATTGCAAAAATATTGCATTTTGAGGATTATAATTGTATCAAAAACCATAATACATGTAGTTGACAAATAACAAAACATCGTAAGAAGATAATTATAACATAAACATATTAATAGTAATACATACTTATAAATTGGGTTTTGCTCAATTTCAAAGCGTTTGCAGAAAAGATGTGCATGTATCAGAACTTTTGAATGGTAGTGTATATAGTGGTACATTTTCTATCAAGCGCAATGAACTCGAAACAAAAATGGCGCAGCGAGGAAAGGTACACTACATTTCATATATATACTTTGTTTATAATTAATCATTATTGAGTATACAGTTCAAAAGAAATTGGTCTTGGTTTAGGTATATCTTGTCGCTGTTTGGCTACTCATGTTGCTGTGTTTGTGTATATCTACAAATCTAAACAAACAATTGTTAAAAAAATTCGTTGCTTTCCAGTCCAAAACTCACGTACCAACATACGGCAGGTGTGTTTCTATCACAGATATAAATCTTAGTTAACACTCTCATTCTCTGATATTACAGTCTGTATTCGAGAAATTAAGCTTACGGCATGTTGATTAACATTTGAAGATGGACGTTTTTGAGTATGCTCATAAGTGTCTTTACTTGTTGTGATTGACAATGATACGTAGTTCTCGTTTTGAGAACTTGATGTTTACTTGAATGTGACAAAGATTTACATGGCGGGTGTCGTCGCTGAAGCAGAGGACGCTTACTCTTCCGGAACACCTACTCTTATTCTCTTGTGCTTTTACGAGAGTCTCCGTGTAAATCTTTCTTTTGCTCCTATTTTGCCTCTAGTTTAATCGATTTTTAGTCCGGATTATGGTTTTGTTGACGCTTTGGTATTCTCTGATGTTTTTTTTACAGAATACATGCGTACGTTGGTACAAATGCACGTAATCACGTGATAGCCGAGAGGTGTCTCACAATCTAATAGATTATACCACTAGAATGTGACCGTGGGTTAGAGACCTGCGCGGACAGTCACCAGGTACGGGTCGGTAATTTTACTTCTGGTACTCCGGCTTCCCTCCACCATCAAACCTTTGACCATAGCTGTAAAAAGGAAGTACAAATACAATGTATGCAATGAGTATATGTATATGCCTATTTAATTGGATCACCATATAAAGGTGGGAAACGTTTTAACAGAAGATGTGCGATTCTGTGTAGCCTCAAATTATATATCAAAATATATTTTATCGATATCTTTATACGCACAAGCAAATAAAAAAAAATTAAACGTTAAAGAATGAATATTCAATTGATAAATTGCAATCAATCAATAAAAACGAGAGATCTTCTCTCGTTATTACAGTTAAGTTACACATTGACTTTCGAGCCTCTCCGTTTCAAAAGAGATAACTTATTATTATGATCCAACGTGCAAATTATGAAATATTGTAGTTATCTGTAAAGGATGAGCGTGCTTCTATCATACAACAGCGGCTGCCTTATAGTCATGTGGTAAACACAGCTTGATGTTTCTGTTTTAATTTATTTTGTACATGCATAGGTATCATCAACAATGTCGTTAATTAAAAATCATCACGCCACTGGTAGTCATAAAACATTTACCGACTGTAAACACGACGAGTCATACCAAATGACGTCACCAACTTTTACATAAAACCAAGCGTCAGAGATAAAAACCGTTAAAGTTTAAAGTCAGGGTTCGAGGCATACTTGGGTCATTTATATTGCCCACAGGTCGGTGGTTTCTTCTCTGGTTACTCCAGTTTCCCTCCACAATAAAACCTTTGTTTCTCTTATGCTGTCGTTCCTCTAACTTTCATATATTTCTCTGTCTTCGGTATTTAGACTTAAATCGTTCTCTGCATATTAGCCGTGAACGACAGATGACTCCTATTTCTACTTCACACTTACTTCCTGTTGGTATGACCGTACTGACCAGTGGTCAAACATCTCTTTATCCACTTAATGTTCTGTTAGCTTAGGCTATGGCTTAGAATAAAACTACATTTGTATACGTCTTGTCGCCGGATCCTTCTACCTTTGTTTTTGTATTTAGAATACTTTATATGTATTTCTGAAAATAAAATATTGTTTAAAATAAATAAAAATGAATGTTCTATCACAAGGAGTAGTGGAAGCAAATACAGAATATTGTTACTTTAAAACTCTATTTAAAAATGAAGTTTTTGAAATAATGACTGTTTTCGTTATTGTTTTCAGGTAATATTATTTATTATTTTGTCGTGATTATGAACTTCGATAAATATAATACATTTCATGATATAAAAATTTATATATATAAGAAATGTGATATTTCTTTGTCTCGGTATATGTGTGAACAGTTTTAATTCTCGAAAACACAACATAGGGATACTTTAGTGTTTTCAATTATATCATAAATATTGCGTTTTGAATCTTGAAACAAATGCATGAAAAATACCGAATACATCGACTTACTACAATGTTAAAAGCTGAGCTGACAGATAATATTAGACTACAAACCTGTATCTATTTAAATGTATAAAGCATTATGTTGAAATAATCTGCCAGAGCGCCTAAAGCGAGGTCGCTTCACCGGACATATATTGTACATCTGGTGGTCAGTATCACAGTGGTCACTTCATGATAACTGAATGCGTCTGAAATCAAACCGATAGCCCATGGTTACAACATTGACCGGTCCTAAAAATAGACACAAAGACGTCATTATTGATCGAAACGGCGTAAATGGTCTCAAATAGTCAAATTTAACTAGTTTCGTGACCAAGAAATTACAGTGGTCAGTAAAACTTCGGGAAATCGCCTCGAAATTACAGTGATCAGTAAAACTTCGGAAAATTGCCGTAAAGCATGGCTATCATTCTCAAAATCACGAACATGACGTCATACAATAAACGAAAATATATCTCATTTTCACGACAGCTTAGCATATTATGTTATTGTTGTTTCTGTTGCTGATGTTTCTTTTGTTGTTACCGTGTCGTTGGTGGCTTAAGTGTTGTTGTATGAATAACGTCTTGTCAAATGCTGTTGTCATTTGAGGACGAATAAAGTTTTTGTGGCAGAGGAAAATCGAAATATAGGTGTTAACCTCTGAAACCTCTAGTGAGGGAGATCTCCATCATTCCACATTTCAAATGAGGGAGAAAGTGTGTGAAATACGACTGAAACTGTTTTGCTTAATTTGTCTTTCTCCTTTTGTGTATCAAAATAACTTGAAAAAGTATTCATTTAACCCAGATACAACTGTTGTAATCATTACACAGTGCATGTATGATATTATTTGTCCACATGATGTAGATTTTCAGTTTGTGTGAGTTTGGACTTAAATGGGGGAGATTTTGTGGGAGTTTGGTAAGTTTTGCCCAAAATGAGGGAGTCTTCCTCCTTGTGAGGGAGGGTTACTAGTTATAGACATGTGAATGGTACATGACGACTACCCCACAGTCGAACCCCTTACTCAGATGTGTGGGGCGACGGCGACGGTTAGACGCTTTAAACACTCTGCCTCTCATGTGCAGGAGCCGATGATTTTATACCGGAAGGTACGTCGCTCAGTGGTGAATGCGTCATTTCCGGTTATGTTGCAGTGTATCATTTGGTGTTTGTCAGCAACCTCTCTTGTTGTTTCGCAGGATGATACTCTTGTTATCTGGTTTTGTCAAAAGTTCCAGTTTATTTGTTGGTCGATGACTGTGACCTTTGGATGTGTTATACTGATGTTACTTATCATTTACACCATATCCACCGCCTCCAATTTCAGCATTGACAATTATTGGAAACGGTCATTCAGATTACTGTCTATAACAGTAGTATGACATAATCATTTACGGTAAAACCTCGATATAATACCCCTCGGTTCATTTGGTTTAGCGCAAACATAGTTTTGGTCCCGTTTTGCCGTCTTTTAAGATTACAATTGAATATTATCGAACAGCATTATCGGAAAGTCGGCAGGACCGCGAAAAAAAACTTCGTGTTTCCCTACTATTTTAGTTTAGCTTTGTGAATATTTGCTGTAATGTTTGGCCGGGACCGACCAAATACTTGGAAATAAACGGGTCTTCGAGGTATTCGAGATCGGTATAACGAAGTTCGATTGTAAACTGTATCAATTTCACTCGCCGAGCTTTCCCTCTACAAATGATGACAGTAAAACGGGGATCTAATGGATGTAAATAACGTATACAATGTAATGTGTTATCCTCGATAACCAGGGGTTACGCTCACCTACAAACTCTGGAGAATGCCATAGAGGATGAGGTGTTGACTGTCAAATTGTATACTTTTATTGCTCGATTGAACGCTCAAACAAATATAATTAACTGGATATATATCCCGTAAAATAAACTTTGGGACAATCAATGTTATTTGTAGAATGTATCAAATAGAGTTTGCTCGCATCTGATTCGTCTGGAAATTGTATGTATCTTCTAGTATCTACCTTTGTGTGTATGTAAAAACTGTATATTATTGCAAAATTGTAGTAAATATGTTGATCTCTCAAATCGGGGTGTAATAAATTTCAATTATGTCTGAAACGTCTAATAGACATGAGAAATCGCAACATCATGCATACTCTGTGTATACGGTTATGGCCATACTTCACTGACGGTGTGTGGATGCGTGAACACAAATTAGTTTACTTATATATATATAGGCATTATTGATCAAAGAAGGTGGATACATGTCGCGGAAGCGTTTAAAATCAGATAAAGGAAACAGATCACGAACTTGTTTAATGGAATTTAGCATCTCTATGATATCCAGCCACCTTTCTCCGAAATCATTTGAATATGTTTATTCTGAATGCTGACTTAAAATATACATATGTAAAAAACTAAATTTAACTCACTTACATGCCCCCGAATACATTAAATTCAAATGTTATTACCACCTATACACCCTCTGTTCAAAAATAGTAACAAACGAATATGATGGGGTAGAAACAAGAAAGTATTCAGATTCTGTTTTAAGTAATTTCTCATTGTTTGTTAAGGTAAATGAGATAGTACATGTTGCCATGGTTTGGCATAAAGAGACTAACACAGTCA
Source organism: Mimachlamys varia (assembly GCA_947623455.1). NCBI lineage: Eukaryota > Metazoa > Mollusca > Bivalvia > Pectinida > Pectinidae > Mimachlamys > Mimachlamys varia. The sequence continues at coordinate 36,432,491 of OX392540.1, forward strand.
AGATATTATGATTGGTCCCGGGGTGAGTCCCGCCCTTGCATTGCCCTTGTATGGCTAGTTTTGATAAAAACATGAACATCTCTTCATATTGCCACGTTTAAATGTTCAGATAATTTCTTTGTCATCTTGTCACGTTTAAATGTTCAGGAAATTACTTTGTTTTAAAAAGATGTTGTTTCTGGTTTACTTCCTTCAAACATATATAAGATCATTACGGACATTCAAACTATTGACAGAGGAGGAAACCAGAGTACCCGGAGAAAACCCACCGACCTGCGGTCAGTACGTGACGACTGTCCCACGTACATTTACTACGCGACCCAGTATATAACGGGGGGCATATGATCGTTCACGGCTCTATAGATCCAATATATACCTTAACGACTTGGCCATCGCAACACCTAAATGAGAGGTTCCACAAAGTTCAAAGTGAATGAAGGATATAATCAGTGTTAATGTTTAGTGATATTGGACTTGTCGTAATACTCGCCTCTGATGTGTAAAATTTGTACAATTGAACGAGAGGTGATCATCATTCTCATAGAGATGTCGTCAACCTACAGCGGAGTGAAATACAATTGCATTGGTACACATAACAAGTGGCAAAAGAATGAGTAGCAGCTAATAAACTACATTTCAAATGTATATCTAGCATGGCTAATTGAATTCAAGAATGTTATCTCGGGTAATTAAACTTTCAGCCTAAATTAAACATCCTATTTGAGACAGTCTGGTTTTTACATACATTATTGAAAACGTTTTAAATATTTGTTCGGCGGTGTGTGAAATAGTGTCACATGAGAAAAACATTACACGGAAGTTTACTGTTTATCTTGACATCCCGGAGGTACATCCTATAGAAATGAGCACTAAAAGTATTATCTGTCACCGATTGGTTAAATTCAAATTACAAAATAATTAACTGCTGAAATTATCACTGTAATCTTTCACACGAACTTTTGAAATCGAAGCCGGATATCATTGCGTTCGTTTATTTTTTTTATAGAAAGTGATAGCTTCCGTCTGAATGTTTCTAGTACAAAAAATAGCTGTTTCATAAGGTTTTTTATTTTGGCAACCAGTTGTTTGTTTTCTAAACAAACAAATATGTATGGGAGTAATTCTATACTGCGGCCAGCAGTGGACACGGTGGCCCGATGACCTACGGTGACCCCGGTAAACAGCGTAATATGACCATGACATTCGATAGTAAATTATGAATGATATATCAAAATATATCTTAGACTAATACAAAGTCTTTTTACGAACAAAACAAATGTCTTCATTGAAAACCATTTTCGCTGTAATACTACTGTAAAACATTACAAAAATACAATATATGGCATTGTATATCTGATTCAGTGAGTGAGAGCGAAAATGACAATATAGACAGGAATGTTAGATCAATTTCTCGTTTAATGTTTGTAATAAAATTTATAGAATGCGAATTTCACCCATCAAAACTCGTACCGTTTGATGTGTAATGCTGATAAAAATATTATTTTTTTGATGTTTTCAGATTCTCATAAATACGTTACTGTTACATGTATAATGGATTTGATGATGACTACATTATCACTGAACCCATATCGTCAGGTGACCCATACTTTAAGGATATATATATAATGTGTTTCATTTGCCTCTTGGTTTTTATTATGTAGCGGAACTTGACTGGGTCGATCCTCGGTGACTAGTTACATGTATACGTAGTAGCTGATCTTGAGTTGTTAGGGTGTCGGTCTTGAGTTCGGAGAGTCTTTGGTTCGATTCCCGATCTTACCGTAACTTAATCTTTCTTCCGTTACAATGAGAGTTATCTCCTGTAATGTATGTTAAATTTAGGAAATAAATAGGAATGGTCAACGCGACAAAAAATGTTTTTCGTTTACGGAAATTACCAATAAGTTTTAGAAGCCTTCATTTCATTCTACGATTTTGTTTACATGTACATAATAATGACTAGTATAGTATAGTATACACATTCAGTATATGATCTCATTATCCACGTCACAATAAGCATTTATGCATGCCAAATGTGTAAGTGTTTCATAATATCGACCTCTTTCTCAATCAAGAGTCGGCATTTTTCGTTTCCGGTAATTACCGACGATTTCTGATAAGTTTAAAGGCTAATGAAGGAGATTGTATACTTAATTACTGATCATTTTCATTCCATTCCAGGGACGAGATGATGACGTCACAAAATACAACAGAGAACAAACTACTTCCGGTGTGTTACCAATGGATGCGGGATACATTGGACAACCCTGACGTCACACTTGATGACATAAACAATAAACTTATCCTCCGTTTCGTCGGGGGTATCACTTTCCTCGCCATCATTTGTATCATCGGACTCATCGGGAACAACCTCGTCATTTTTATCTACTTTCGACGTTTCCGGAAGTCGAACTACCGGATATACGTCCTTTGGCTGGCGATTCTCGACATTTTTAACTGTACCGTCAGTGCTCCTCTGGTTATAATATATATGCTATTTCCGGTGACATTTCCGTCGGATGTATTTTGTAAAGTGTTTCGATTTGTTTTGTACTTTCTGTCGATGATGTCCACTTCCGCTTTGGTTGTCATAGCAATAGACCGATGTCGGAAAGTTTTACACCCACTTCGACGCCAGATATCGACGAATCAAGCCAAATTTTTATGTTTCCTCAGTGTGATTATCTCCCTTGCACTGTCATGGCCGGCCCCGATTCTGTTCGGACTTAGTGACGTACAAACTGGAGTCCCTGGACTGACCGGTGTTCGGTGCCTTACAGCTAACGAGTACAAGAAGACACTATATATGGTACTGTTTAGTTCAGTTACCTCCCTTTATTTTATAGCCGTAACCACCTCCCTTATCATTGTGTACACTCTGATTGGTCGACAGATATTTAAACATAACGTCTTCCGGTCAAGTATTCGCAAAATGTCGTCCATGAGCACAGACTATGATGAATCGCCGAGGAGAGGAAGTAATGCGCCCTCTAACGGCTGCGCGAACTACAGTGTGCGTAAGACCACGTGGACACTGTGCGTGGTGACGATCGCGTACATCCTGAGTGCACTTCCTCACCACGCGCTGGCGCTGCTGTATTTCCTGTCGAAGGATTTAGACTGTAAGCTTGATCTCCTGGAGTCCCAGTTTTATTACACGTTCATCTGGTCGTACTTCGTCAACAGTGCCATCAACCCATTTATCTACGGATTTAGAGACAAGAAATTCAGGAAGGAAGTTAAATTGATTTATAGTAAAAGTTAGACAGGAATGTGAACATTTCTGTATGTGTTTGTATTAATATGATGCCAATGTAAGTGAAAGATGTAAATAAAAACAATTATTTTACATAAGAGCCAAGAAAAATAATGACGGAAGCTAGCTCAAGGGGGTTTGTGTAATTAACTTTTTTGAAAGCAGCTATTTTATTATCATTATAACCAATACATCAGAAATATACTTCATTATACATAGGTCATTTGGCTTATTTCGAAGATAGAAGGGGTTACAAAATTTTTCGGGAACTCAAGACCTCTAGAATTGCCATACGAAAATACATAAGGAAAGCTATAGAAAGCTGAGCCAACTCCCTAATGTTGTATAACAGATTCGTGGCCGTGTAGATTTACTGCAGTAGTTCGTTGTTATTTACAGAATACGTCTATGTTATGTAAATAGTAACGGTGAATTTGTACTGTGAACGATTACATGCGAACAAATATATTGAATATATCGCATATACGGATTTTTTTTTGTATTACTTGTATTGTTTTGTATTGTACGTTTTCTATTTATTGTATGAAGATTTAATTAACCAATATTGCTGAAAAAAAAACACACAAAATGTATTGTCCACACTGTCCGTGGATGTTTGAAACACGAAGCCTATAGAGGTATTGATACACCGACTTTTGTTCATGTACCGATCTGATAAAAACGGTTGTCATTTTCCTCACTGAGTACCATAACGATCTGTCAACACCCCGCAAGAGGTCATGGTCTGGTGACCTCTACAACCTTTGTATTGACACTGCCATCTGCAGCAAGTCATTTCGTCACAATGTACTTATTACCTTGTTGTGACGAAATGACTTAACGTACATTTGTATAAAAGGATTATGCCTATCTGATTAAAATCAGATTTGAACTCCACTCCATACAGTACAGGTACACTAGTACGTTTCATTAAGAAACGGGGTGTACTTGTACTGTATCTGGAATTCAGGTCTGGTTTTAATCAGATAGAGTATTATGCAAGCCTATTATTTTACCAACAAACATTCACATTAAAGATCCTGGAAGCGGTAATTTGATTGGCTGATGCAAAAGTTGACCAGAACATGACCCCTTATAGGATGTTATCAGATCCAATGTAAGTAGTGGGTAACATGTCTACAATGGATTTGTATTTCAATAAGATTGTTTATGTATACAATATGATCAAAATGAAAGCTAAGTTAACAGGAACTCGCTGGAGCGAGGGTACTGGGTTTATTGGTTGGTATGTTTCTATAAATAGTAACAATGTCATTAACCTCTGGAATATTACATAAACGTTATAGATGCATTCAACAAGTTCATATTAATATATTTACATTTGCGCTGCAGTGTCCCTATATAAACCAAGTAAGTTACGTTTCGGTTCTTTGGACTATAACCCGAAACGAGTATGAATATGAACGTGAGAACGCCGAACTCTCATTTGGACGAGAAATTAAGGCGCTTTCTAAACAGTGACGTCGACCTTGACTTAACCTTGGAACTATAACATGCGAACGCAAAGTATAAAATTTTGCATTAAAAATCAAACGTATTACCACTGTTATCCTTTACTGATTTCGGGTCTCCAGAGGACAAGGAGAAAGTACCCGATCGCATAAAACATAGGTTTCCTGTTTAACCGGTTTTGAAATAAGTATTTTCGGGTTAAGATATATATGAAGACATTGTCAGGCATCGCCAAGGCTCGTCTATAAAAACAATTATTATCAGGTCAGGCTTTATCTGGTAAATGAAGAATTTTGGTGCAGCCGTTTCAACCGTTGGTGTCGTGATAAAGTGCAGGCAAAATACCGGGTAATTAATGCAGTAAAACGATCCCATGTATTTGAAATACTCTTCATAATTTTAATCGAGCATGTTTGTATGATTAGTTTCAAGGAAATTAAATCTAAGATTTGATTGTGTCTCAAAGATTGTTATTTTTCACTACTACCACTGTCACAGAGTGTATCTATGGTCGCGTTTTGATTTTTATGTGAAACAAACAGGTTTGGCTGGAAATATTACATAAAATTGCCACCAAGCCTTCTTGATAATTGTTCATTATGAATTAATAAATAAAACAATATTCATCACACAGACATTTCTAAAATGACATAAAATACCAAGAAGATCTTGCAATGGTTAAAGCATCAAAAGTAACGAAAAGTGTCGTTCTTCAATGTTTTTACAGCTCATTGGATTAGTTTTCAGATTTTTCAATTTTCAGATTTTTTAAAGTTGCAATCTTCAAAATTAGGCCTATATCACGTCCTCGATATTACAACGAATCCCATAAAACATAAATGATGCATGAAGACAACTTTGACCGTTGTGCCCTGACCGGGCCTTGAACTCGCGATCTATGGCACCAAGTCCCTTAGCCAGAAATACCCACGACTGTTTAAAATGATGTCGCAGTGATAGACATCCCGATACTCTGACATTCAGAACAAAAAAGCCTAATTTGAATTCAGCATCCATTTCGTTTGTAAATATAGTTTCCTTCCTCCAATTGAGTATTTTTGTTCAAAGAAAACTCGGAAATACAGCATAAAATAATTAAAATGAAAGTAAAGATCTCGTCGCCGTGTAGAACATGTTGCAAGAGATTGCGTTTACAGGTTATTGCAAAATATTTAAAAGGTCTACAAGTAATTGTAATTAAAAATACCAAGATACGTGGCCTTGACACAGATAACAGATACATAACATGTATATACATATGTAAATATTAAGTTAAGATCAGGTGGTCTCTTTTTAATTTATTTTGAGTTTTATTTTGAATACCTGTCGGCTTGTTTGAATGGGGTTTTTCTCAATTGTTTTGATATACAAATAAAGTATACCTATAACAAAATTCAAATGTCAGTTAAGATATTTTTCTTGTATATTGAATGATGCAGATGGTTTGGTCAGACATCAGATCCGAGCTATCCAAAGAAAGTTAATACACCAACATACCCGATGGCCAGCACAGCTTACACAATTTACACTAGCGTACAATCTTTGTATTCCTTGATTTCTGAATGACAAAATAGGGGGCTCTGGCTTTGGTTTGGAACAGACATGGCCATTCAAATACGCGCCATGTCTTCATAGCGGTGGGACAAGAGGGAAACAGAAGAAAATATCACTGATCTGCGGCCAAAATGATCAGTCAATCTGACTAATTCTACCTGAGCTATATACCACTCATTGACAAGAAACTTGTAAGTAATTCGGGAATATTTCGTGTTCGGCTATGAACGAGTTAAGACATTTACAGGAAAGTCAAGGAATAGAAAACTTATAGAGTAAGTCATTTGGAATATATCTACTTCGGCTACATACACGTGAAGAAACTTACAAGATCGGTTTATTGGTCTATAGAAATGAACTGGTTAGTCATTCGGGCTATAGAAATAGAAATAAACAGATCAGTCATCCGGGCTATAGAAATGGAAATTAACAGGTCGGTCATTCGGGCTATAGAAATAGAAATTTACAGGTTAGTCATTCGGGCTATAGAAATAGAAATGTACACGTCCGTCATTCGCAATATACGCATGTAGAAACGTACAAGGTTAGTCATTGAAGGTTACACTGGTACCTACATCAACAACTGTACGTAATGCCTCCGATCCGACTCACTTTAGTCTAAAATTAAACTTAATTGGTCCGACGGTGTTATCCTGCCATCGTTATGTTTTGAATCACAAAAGTTCGCCGGGTCGGTAGCGTTATATTGTTGGGAAGTATCTATATGAATAACTAAAGAATGGGTCGGGACAGCAGTGATATAAACCATGGGTATGCAAGGGGAGGAAACCTGCAGTATACAGCCTGAAAGAGTATAATCGATAAAGGGAGATAACTTTAAACATCTTAGACTGCATGGGCGGTTATGGTCCTTTACTTTCTGGTGTTTTAGCATGTAACTGCAGACAACCTTCTTTAGTTTTAGTTGAAAAGGGAGATAACATGTCATCATTAAACTCAAGGATTAAGATAACTTTACTCATTAATTAGATCGTATAAAGGGAGATAACAGGTCATCATTATACTCAATGATTAAGATAACTTTACTCATTAATTAGATCGTATAAAGGGAGATAACATGTCATCATTAAACTCAAGGATTTAGATAACTTTACTAATTATACTTAGATCGTATGAAGGGAGATAACTCTGTCTCTTTACAGCCAGTATAGGGAGCTACCGTACCATGTTATCGTTTGTAATGGGAGAGTAGCGAAACAATGTACTATTCTACAGTATTTATCTTCTTTCGCTGTATCTGTCTAACACTACGTATAACAAGAATATAACGAATATTCACTGTTACATCTTTTTAAAAAATCGGCCAAACAAGACCAACTCAAATGAAAATTTAGACAAATGAACATTAATTTTCAAAATGAAATTTATTGCACATTGTTAAAACAGCTTTGTTCTTTCTTTGATCGTTAAAATGTCATTTTTCATTTATGAATAGTATTCGGTGGCACATTTTGATTTTTAAACTACTTTATAATTTGATCAAACAGAAAAATGATATTTGCTGAGATTCGTTCCTCAAAGCCCGGAGGTGACCCCGTTTTCGACGCAGAATAACCGGAAATGACCCTTTTGTGGCAGACCTTCAGATCTTATTTGTACATTATATTTGGTGCATATCTTCTTACTGGAAAGCCTACATTCCCTCTCGGTGTGGGATCGGGTCCACTGACGTCTTCAGTCTATCTGAGGCGCAAAGCATGACGGGATATGTGTTTTATATCCTATACGGCTATACCCCTCCTCAAACCATGATCGTACCAGCATTACTAGACATTTGGGCGTCTAGAAATTTATTTTACCAGATGAAAAAATTCTTCGAATTTCAGCCGTTCCTGAAGATGTATTTAGCGTTTGTTGAGACGGTTATCATGACGACGGTGTTGGATGTGACTTCATTCTCTAGGGTGTTATAGACACGTGTCAGAGTGTTAGCCGTGTCTTTGTTGGTGGTCCACACGTGTAGAATCTGTTTCTCCCACTTCTCCATCGAGTTCTTTGATGATTGCACGACACCTGTTAATAAATATTCAAAATTTAATAAGCTAATTTCGATATTTAGTGATTTCGATTTTAAAAAGAGAGTCAAAATCAAGAATTTACTTCAAATAACAAAAAAAACTCATCAGTTTCAATAACCGACGAGTAAATACCCATTGTATTGATTGAATGTTTACCTATACATGTATAAATGGTTACGCAGTTCACTCAAAACGAACCTAAATGAATATTTTTTATAAAGTTAATATGGTGGCGGAAAGGAGGTGATACTTTAATCGAGATGTATTTTATTGAAGTTTTAATGTATATTCACGTGTTCTACTAAATATTTAAATGGAGAATAGGAGTTATGTTCAAACGTGAGATAAGTGTATACCTTTGAGTTTCTTGGTCAGCAGCCTGTGAGCGTCCTCCTCTGTGAACTCTCCGTAGAACCTCATCGCTCGGGTGACGGACACTCCAATCTTGTGTCCGAACATCTCACACACGTAATCAGTGATTGACCCTCCCATGGGAAAATAGTCAACCTCCATCTCGGTCTGTAATAACAAAGCAAAAACCTTAACTTACATATGGTTTTGGGCCATAGCAAATAATCTACCAAGTATTTTTTAAGATATATTTTCATAGTTAAAACATATTATATCAGTTTTTCCTTAATTCATTTTACTATGATGAACTATTACCTTTGAAAAAAAAATCGTTTGACACATAAACTTTATATCATATGATTTCCTGTGGGGGGGGGGGGAGAAAAAACTGTTGAAATTACATTTCTTTATCTGAAAATTGAACAACGAATATACTTTGAGATTCTATCTTTCAGTTATATTATAGGATTTTATTTAATGTTTCAATTATACAATCGTGAATAGACACAGTTAAAAAAGTTTATGTTTTTATGAACTCAAAGATTCTCACCTTCAGCAGTTTGGCTCGGAAGCACCTCTGGAGCAGTTCAAATGAAAGGACTTCCGAAACCACTGAGTTTCCTCCGGCATTTGGAACCGTCGCTAGTCTGATGGCGGCTATCGAGAGCGTCATCTCCTTCAGTTTCCTCAGAGGGTAGAAATTGTTGTGTACAACACCACCCATGGAATTATTTTCCAATAATTTCACGAAGTTGAAATACTGCTCAAGATCAACTGAGAAATTCTCCCCAACGTATGTGTTACAGGGGGTCCTTGGAGGGGAGAATTTCCCTTCGTTCCTTGAACCTTGCCGTGTGAGTGTGGTACCTGTCCCATTCCTCTTGGCGAGGCAAACCTTTAATGGTCGTGTCGGTTTGTCGAGGCGAACGAGAGAAACTCCGGCGCTGCTGGTTACACCGAGGAGGCGCCGTCGAGGAGACCTTGCAAATGCACGACCCCGTCGTGGGCCCCTGCGTTCGGCGATTAGAATTGCCATTTATCGTTGAGCGTCGTCGATTATTTTGCGTCATTGTCGTTCGATTGTTGTGTTTTCTGTGTGTTGGCTCGACGGTCATTGAGAGTAGGGTGGTTCGCTAGTCTAGGGGTAGGTGGCCCGGGTATAAAAACTACATACTGCTTTATTCAAAGAATTCTAACCGAATGAAATGCGGTGTTGCCAAGCTAGGTTTTATACACAACTGGGGATAGACCATAACGTCAATACTATATTTAGTTAGCTTATTATGCACTGGCCCAATCATATCCAAGTACAAGAATAACAACCAATCAGATCAGGATATGATGACATCATGATATTTTTAGAACCGGAACGGGTTTACTATGGGATGATGAAATATCGGTGAAATAATTTCTAATCTGTGATATTATGAAGACGTATTAAAGATATTATTTAGACATAAATAAAGTACTAGATATATAACAGATGTATCTATAAGGTATATCCATGTTCACCAGTCAGTGTAAGCTACATTATAAAAGATTCATGTACCATACTTTGATTTCCATAGACAGAGGCTTACGACCCAAGAGAGATAACTCTTATTCACAATTTACTTGCAAGGACGATAAATCATGCAGCCATATCCATATATATAATGTACTTATAAATAAATCATTATGATAACAATTAGGTACTGATAATCTAATGAAAAAGTTTTTTGGCATAAATGATTTCCAGTGATTCTACTATTGTGTTGTTGTGTAATTCGTTAGTTATACCATTAACTATCGCTGTTTCAGTAAGTTATACGGATATTGTTTCACTTTGTTATATCGGATATTGTTTAATGGTGTGATCTTGTTTGTCCGGATAATATCGTTCCTGCTCACACTTTTCTTATTGTGTTAGACGGATACGTTGCTTGTCTGGATACCTTGATTATTGTGTGACTTTGTAGGTCTGGACACGGACTTAGATTATCCAAGTCCATTGTCTGGACACTTTGGTCTATAACCGGACATTGTAGTTCTGGACACTTTGGTCTATAACCGGACATTGTAGTTCTGGACACTTTGGTCTATAACCGGACATTGTAGTTCTGGACTCTTTGGTTTGTATTTTGGCCCTGCAGGTCTGGACTGCAGGTCTGGACACTTCCGTTTATAATGGGACACCTCGTACATTTTAGATTTCTGTCATAATTAAAAAATCATTGTATAATTCGACATATGTCTTATATATGTATCTTTAGAAATGAAATTATAAGGAATATTCGAAACAGTTTATGCAAAAAAATTTGGTGAATACCATATAACCCTCACAAAATTTTGGTCATTTCTTAATTGTACACAATTTACAATATGTTTGGGGTTCAGTTCAGTTTTTATCACTTTAAACCTTTTGGTTCATCAGTACAGTGCATATATACAGTGCAAATAAGTAAAACAATACAAATTATATACAGTCACACTACTCACAGGATGTAGTATAGAGGGACATTATAATATAAATATTTAACTATCAATGTACTAGCCATAATAATATCTGCTATAATTAGTGGCCATGCATGGCTGAATCTGGCCAGTCACACCTGATATAATTCCATTTGATTGATTTGATATCCGGGTACTGATACAGACACTGTATGCCGTGTTCGCGGTCCGCGTAACCATGTAAAATCTTTAACTTACAAGTACGACTTTTACCACAGAATTACACTGTAGATCGCAGGTTTTTGTCTGTGCTTTGACATTCATGTTATTTTATAGCTAATATTATACATGTATCTAACATTTCGAATGAAATAAATTACACTTTATTATGAAATTATCTGCCCCTGTGTTCCATCTTTCTGTCGTCATTTCGTTTCTGCGCGTACTTACTAGTTACATGGTTTCTGCTCCTCCAAGACAACGTATCTCTTAATTAATGGATAGAGTTTTGAACCTTAATTTTGGTATGTACAATAGTAGTTTGAGGATATCAGACGCAAATCAGGTTCTGATAATTTATGGTGGAGGTTCACATATAAGCCAACTTAAACTAAAACTGCATGACTGACATTAATATTGGAGATCCTTTCCTTAGTTCAGTGGAAATTGTATTTGCCTGTGTATGGCATTTGAGCACTAACCATTTTTACTTGTTAACTGTAAAACGGACTTATTTGAACTCAAGCGCTATCATAATAGGGTCACACATTCTATGAAATGAATATAGGGAATGTCCTGTACGTGGATTTCACCTATAACAAAGAATAAACTGTATAGGGGATGTTCATAAGGCGGACGAAAGTAGAAGGCTATGTGTGTTGTTAAGGTTTGTACTTACGCCGACTCGATTGGGAAAGCCACACACACGTTCTAATTAAATTTTTATACAAAACAGATCAAAATATACGTTGGTGTCCTTAGTCCATTCTTTACTTCTTTTGCTATTCCCCTCTCTGTAAATCTAGTTCTGTTTTGCTATAGAAATTATATATCAATATATTTAGGCTATTTCGTGACATATCAACTCTGTAAATATGAATGTATTTGTCATGGAAAGGACGTCAGTAAGTTGAAATAACTTTTGTCCAATCCGTTTGTCTTATGTTACAATAAAATTGATTTAAACTAATAAAAACTAAAGGCGGACGAAGAATAAATACGGGGATGCGCGTTAGGCGTACCAGTAAAATGTACAATGATAATTAGGACAATCAAGTTACAGAATCTTAAATTGACGAAAAGCCTCGTCATATTGGGACAGAGACGTATATACTGGAAATAAAATCGTGTGTGAAAATCTGTTATAATTAGTGGCCATGCATGGCCAGTCACATCTGATTAAGTCTCTCTAAATAGCTACAGTACATATAAGAAGACGTAATCATACGGTTAATTCGGATCTATCAGTGCGAGTTACCCTTGTGACACCACTTTCGGTCAAATGGCAAAAATCAGGGATTTTCATATTTGTGTCCAGGTGTGAATTTTAGTAAAACGTCGTAATATTTGCCAAAACCTGAAAACATCGAAAGAAACTATATTCAGTTTTGTCCAGGTAAAACTTTGTAAAATGCTGACTGAAAGAACCCCTTGCAGGTTTAGATTGTCAGCAGTCTGTACCTGCAATCTAAATAGAGGTCATAAAAGGTGTGATAACCTGTTTCCAACTAACAATCAGGGACCCCTGGGTCTTTATCTCCAGATCTTCACACCTCATATATATGACCTGAGGCTTGAGGGGGTCATTATATAATCAAATGCCTGAGTGTACCCGAAATAACGCCGGACGAAACACCGATGTAATTCGGTGTGTGTATCGGCGTTAAACTCGTAAGCAAGCAAGCATGTACCCGAACAGATCTGACACTATATATACAATTACAGCCCTTTGATGTGGTCGATACATGGTTTTATCAGGGACGTATATGTGAGATATACGTCCCTGGTTTTATCAACCGCGGAAAAAATATCAACCGAGGACGATTGGTTTATTACAGGGCCTGGTATGTCTGGTCAATTTGGTCTATAGTGGGTCGTTGTACATGTAGGTCTTGACACTTCACCTTATAGGTCTTGACACTTTACCTTGTAGGTCTTGACACTTTACCTTGTAGGTCTTGACACTTCACCTTATAGGTCTTGACACTTCACCTTATAGGTCTTGACACTTCACCTTATAGGTCTTGACACTTCACCTTATAGGTCTTGACACTTCACCTTATAGGTCTTGACACTTCACCTTATAGGTCTTGACACTTCACCTTATAGGTCTTGACACTTCACCTTATAGGTCTTGACACTTCACCTTATAGGTCTTGACACTTCACCTTATAGGTCTTGACACTTTACCTTGTAGGTCTGCACACTTTGGTTTATAACGGGGCCTTGTAGGTCTTAACACTTTGGTTTATAACGGGGCCTTTTAGGTCTTGACACTTTGGTTTATAACCGGGGCCTTGTAGGTCTCTACACTTTAGTTTTTAACGAGGCCTTGTAAGTCTGGACACTTTGGTTTATAAAGGGACCTTGTAGGTCTTGACACTTTGGTTTATAACGGGACCTTGTAGGTCTGGACACTTTGGTTTATAACGGAACCTTGTAGGTCTGGACACTATGGTCTATAACGGGACCTTGTAGGTCTGGACACTTTGGTCTATAACGGGACCTTGTTGGTCTGGACAATTTGGTCTATAACGGGGCCTTGTAGATCTGGATACTTAGGTTTATAATGGGACTTTGTAGGTCTCTACACTTTAGTTTTTAACGAGGCCTTGTAAGTCTGGACACTTTGGTTTATAAAGGGACCTTGTAGGTCTTAACACTTTGGTTTATAATGGGACCTTGTAGGTCTGGACACTTTGGTTTATAACGGGACCTTGTAGGTCTGGACACTTTGGTCTATAACGGGACCTTGTTGGTCTGGACACTTTGGTCTTTAAAGGGACCTTGTTGGTCTGGACAATTTGGTCTATAACGGGGCCTTGTAGATCTGGATACTTTGGTTTATAATGGGACTTTGTAGGTCTCTACACTTTAGTTTTTAACGAGGCCTTGTAAGTCTGGACACTTTGGTTTATAAAGGGACCTTGTAGGTCTTGACACTTTGGTTTATAATGGGACCTTGTAGGTCTGGACACTTTGGTTTATAACGGGACCTTGTAGGTCTGGACACTTTGGTCTATAACGGGACCTTGTTGGTCTGGACACTTTGGTCTTTAAAGGGACCTTGTAGGTCTTGACACTTTGGTCTATAACGGGACCTTGTAGGTCTGGACAATTTTGTCTATAACGGGGCCTTGTAGGTCTGGAAAATTTGATCTATAATGGGACCTTGTAAGTCTGGACACTTTGGTTGATAACGGGACCTTGTAGGTCTGGACACTTTGGTCTATAACGGGACCTTGTAGGTCTGGACACTTTGGTCTATAACGGGACCTTGTTGGTCTGGACACTTTGGTCTTTAAAGGGACTTTGTAGGTCTGGACACTTTGGTTTATAACGGGACCTTGTAGGTCTGGACGCTTTGGTCTGTAACGGGACCTTGTTGGTCTGGAAACTTTGGTCCACAACGGGACTTTGTAGGTCTGGACACTTTGGTCTATAACGGGACCTTGTTGGTCTGGACACTTTGGTTTATAGTGGGACCTTGTAGGTCTGGACACTTTGGTCTATAAAGGGACTTTGTAGGTATTGATACTTTGGTATATACCGGGACCTTGTAGGTCTGGACACTTTGGTTTATAACGGAAGCTTGTAGGTCTGGACACTTTGGCTTATACTGTGATTTCCCTGTTAACACTTCGGTCTACGTAAGAATCATGTTACTATATTTCTATGGATTTTTATTTGAGAACAATATAAGTAATACTCTTTCCCTGTAAGATTATCTTTGGGAAGGCTGATACCCATCTCTGACTTTCCTAATTTCTATATAACATATAACTGACGTCATTACATAACGTCTGTATGTCCTAAATGATTATCAGTGACCTTTCCTTTTGACCTGCGTGACCTGCCTTTGTAATTTCCAATATACGCGTTACTTATGACCTACATGACCTGTATGTTGTGTTATTTGACCTTTCTGTGACCCGTAATCCACCCTATCTTAATTATCTATAGTATAATTCACTTTCGATGGGATAGTACATTATAATATGTTAGTTTATGTACTCCATTCTTCTCTCTGTTCTGTAACAATATGGTTGACCTTACACAGATAATAAGATAAGTGATCACATTATACTTCACCCCTGCCCTTGACCCCGTGACCTCGCAGGTCACGCAAGACGTGTACTGTTACGGTATATAATGTATGAAATATTTGCATATATAATGCACGCAATTCACATACGTATCATCGAGGGAGGCTGAACCGGAGCAGGGAACCAACCTGGGAAATTAGCATCGACCAGTAACATAATTTGAACCTGACCGGAATTTACCAGGTGAAAATATATAGCACGCAATACGCACGAGTAAAAATGTTCTTCATTCAGAAGACCAGCAATAATAGTTATAAAAGAAGTTAAACATGTCAATGTTATCAAAGAAGTACATGTATATACGTTGTGTATGGAATATGAACAGAATATCATTCAAACTCGCGTGTGTTGTCTGCTAACCAGTTGCTCTTCTAAAACCGTCGAAAGTGTATACGTTATGACTCCGGGAGCTGGAGGTTCTTCCTGGGAAGGAGGAAACTAAGGTACAATGACGTGGCAGTCGTTTAAAAAAAAAGTCACCATATAACTCTCCGTGATCGGTATTAAACAGTGCTAATTGAAGTTCCTACACATGTACATTGTTTGTAACGGCGTCTACATACCAAATTTAATCGAAATTGAGCAATATGTATATTTCGACCAATCAGAAAGTGTTTTCTTGTATCATCCGTAGCATAAAAATGTTCGCATTCCAAGTTCAATGGAAGCCGGGTTTCGGTTTCCTAGAAAATGGTCGGATAAGTTCACTTCGAGAGTGAGGGGTGGGTAAAGGGAATAAGAAGACGATGAAAAAGTAGACGGAAGAAAATACAACACAGTTGTCTTGAATACATTAATAACTACTGGAAACTGGTGGAACGCTTTTGGTCACATTTCTTTCCGTTAACAGACATTTATAACATAATTGGCACATATTCTAACATTTATCGTTCAACGTAGTATACCGACTCACATAAAGAAGGGTTAAAAGATGGTCAGTTTGCCCCCGAAACATCCTGGTCGATTTCGATATCTCTCGGGTTTTATTATTAAGGTATTACATACACAATATATGGAGGTGTTTCGAATGCTCCATCACGATTGCTGATCCGTAGAGAATTGCTTGTTGCATAAACTTCCGGTGATTGCTTTGTAACAACCCTCTCGACAAATGGAATATTGTAAATTCACAAACATACTGCATACTTAAGATGGAGTCTGGCCAATGTGTTAATAACGAGTATTCTCGGCCTGAAACTAGGCCGTGTACCTAGCGAAACCTCGACTCTCATCCGTCAATATGGTTAAAATACAGATCCTTGTTCTCACTCCGTGTTACAGACAGAAGTTATCGGAAAGGCGCGGAGATCAAGATATGATTTTAATTAGATTACTTATCTGTCTTTTTAAAATAAAAAAAAACATTCATCTTTTCGGGGCGAAAAGACAAGATTGATGTCTTGTTATTTCTCGTCCTTTCTTAGCGAAAAAGCAACCCGAAAAAAAACAACAATTTTCTATCCTTAATTTTCGTCTGTTCGCGGCGGAAAGACAAACTTACGAAGTGGGACAAATCAGTCACTGTAGCATGATCCGGTTGACATGTTGTATTGTCACCTGTTTAGACATTCGGAAGTCGATCCTTTTGACACTTGCACATTTATCTGGAGAGGCTCCGAATAGGGGAATAAAGATGGTGGAAACTTGAGCACGTGAGGCCAACACGACATTTTATTACTTTGTCATGTTATCAATATCAGTCAATAAAACACCGTGTTATAGACAACGATTTATTTCAGTATACGTCAAACCTGACTGGACACACTACGTTTTGTAAATACCGCGATCCAGATGCTTAACGTTTATAAATAAGATAACAAAAAAAATCCAGTAAAGATCATTTTGTATTCTCCGTTAAATTTTCACAACACTCGCGCTTTATCGGTGTATATTATCCATATAAAACAGAAACAACCTGATTGAAATGCCAGTCAATTGTCGCTCCAAAGTCTGTATAAAAATAAGATTGATTGAAGAAAACAACAACTTTAATAATTTTGCAATAACAGACTGGCAAGCTAACCATACTTTCGTAGCTTTAGTAGCTTTACGTCCGTATCAGTAAATCGGTGAATATTGATGATCAATACCTGGGCTGGCATTAGTACTAGACACCTATTGTCCGTGAATCATTCTATAGTGTGCTCAGGCACAACTCCACCGGGAATCTACATCGAAATAAACAGCACCGGTATCTAACCAGGTATATGGCTAATATACACTGTATATCTTTTGTTTTGAAATCGTATAATATTTATACATTTAACATGCTTGATTGTGTTTTAGTACCATTGGAAGTTGTCAAATCCGGGGTTTAGATCACTTTTGACATTTAGAAACTTCAGAAGTCAAATATTGTATCATAAACATGTCCTTTCAAAACCAATAGTACAAATCCAAGCTCGTTTTGTGACTCACAAACATACTCTCTGGGGTACATGAATACTTATAGGCCTGAAACCAAATGTTACCATACCTGCAGTCAAACATGTTTATGTAATTTTTCCTTATTTATCACAAGTGTGACTCATAGGTTTTAACACACAATTCAACACATTCAGATATACATTTCCTCCTCATGCTCCGCCATAGCATCATCATCATCCCCATCATCATCATCATCATCCCCATCATCATCATCATCATCATCATCATCATCATCGTCGTCGTCGTCGTCGTCTAGTATTATCGCTTTACACTTAATAAGATGCATATACCGTCGAATCTGTTATAAACGACACCCTATATAAAGCACACCTGTCTATAAAGGACAGACTCATCAGACCCACTCTGTACAATTTACAATATGATTGACCTCTGTATAAAGGAAACCTGTCTACAAAGGACAGACCTATTCGGTACAATTTACTATTTAATTGATCTACATGTATGTGTAAAGGACACCTGCCTATAAAGGACAGACTCATCAGACCAACTCAGTACAATTTACTTTATAATTGACCTCTGTGTAAAGGAAACCTGTCTATAAAGGACAGACTCATCAGACCAACTCAGTACAATTTACTGTATAATTGATCCATGTGTAAAGGACACCTGTCTATAAAGGACAGACTCATCAGACCCACTCTGTACAATTTACTATATAATTGACCTCTGTGTAAAGGACACCTGCCTATAAAGGACAGACTCATCAGACCAACTCAGTACAATTTACTGTATAATTGATCTATGTGTAAGGACACCTGTCTATAAACTGATAAAGGAAACTTTTGTATACGCTCGAGGAGCACTTAGCTGGCTGGTAGGGATTGGCCCAACCGCTGGGCACCACTCGATGTACGTATCAGTAGACTAATCTGTAATATATATCATGTCGTTTAACAAAGGAAACAATAAACAGAGTTTATCCTATAATAAAAGTAATATAAAAATTTAAGCTTTTAGACAAACTAAAAATAACGGTCCCCACGACGGTGTACCTCTATATAATCTTCTGCACATAGAACACTTAGGAGTATACTGTTGATGTTGACGCTGTGTGTGTTATGTTTAATTTATAGACAGATTTTAGCGTTATTCTTATTTTAACGATTTTCGCGCTGAAAGAATTTCGCTAAATTGTGATTGGGCGTTGGACAATTTCTGTATACTATTTTCTAAAGCACGTATTTTGGTTATGCCAATTTATCATTGAAGTAATATGTTTAAAGTCAGTTGTTCGCTAAAATTTGAGCTCGCCAAAATAAAGGATGTATTTTTGTAATAATTTCTGTTTCGTTCATCTAATACTGTAAACGTACCTACTTTGGCGGTACTTTTATCTTAGCGATCTTTAGGATTTATAACGATTATTGCACCGAGTTTCTGCTATAACAAATATTTTAAAATGTTTTACCAAACTGGTCTGAAGTATTTTCACGGAATCTTATTTCGTCAAAAACTCTGTAGTATCTGTGCATATTTCATACATTTGGTCTATTTTTACTTTATTTCAGTATCTTTGCATTGTAAATGTGCAGCGAAATCATAATTACCACAGTATCTAAAATCAGGTGTGTTTGAAAAACAAAAATAATGTAGGTTTTATAAACAAAGTATGATAATGAAGACGAAGAATGTTATGAACTTTAAAGGCCCAATATACGTAACTTTCGGCAAAACTTTAAGCGAAAATCAAGTTTTATAACTTATTATATTTATATATTTAGTTAAGATTGACTGATATCAGCAATATTCAAGATGATTTCTTACACGGTTACCGGTATAGCAGCAGTTGAAACTTGGTATGGTAAACACGCGTTCATTTTGACCTGTCTTATAACTGCGGCTTGTTGTTAAAGTGAGCAACACCTGAATTATTTTCATTGTTTTATTTATCTGTCAAGAGATTCTTGTTAGATCTACTTCGTTTTAGACTTATTTCTGCATGGTTTTTAATTGGATTTTGTATTCATAATTTTTCAGAATCCTGAAAACATTCCTGAAGTTACGTATCTTGGGCCTTTAATATGAACCTAACATCTTACTTTGCGAGCTTTTAAAACGTTTCTTTCGTTTGCCACCTCAAGAATGCAAAGAACATATCAGTATTGATAATATTTTGATAAATAGTATTGTATTTGCACGAGAGTCTTGAAATTTTAAAAATTTTCATATTGATTAATTTTGGACTCTTTACCGTATTTGACACTGAAAACTTTACATAAATATAAACTTTACAACAATTATGAAACGTTTTTGTTACATTTATGTTAATCACTCTTGTTTGCGCGTAGATGAGGAACAGTTTTTATAAGTTGAATAGTCAAACCCAGGTCGCCTTCATGAAAGGCATCCACAAGATAATACCACTACATCACCCTCTCTAAATATAAAGATGTGTTTGTCGGCGACAGACAAAAAGCGTCGATATTCTGGGCGGGGAATCACCTGGCTGCACCCGCCCACGTCACACTTACCTATTTATTACTTTATGCTTATATATGTACAATGTATATATAATTTACTGCCAATTAAGTACGTACTCGTTCAGTAAGCCGTGGTATAATTATATACACGGAATTATGTTAGCTATCTAAGTCTGTGTTACATGTATATATAACGTTCTGTTGAATGAACGAACATCATGTCAACATCAATATTAATCACTCCACAGACCTTTTTATTTTATCTTTTTTTATTTCTCCAATATATTGATAAATAGAATTCCCCTACCGTGAGTGTGTGACAGAGAAATCTCCGACCCGAGGGCAGGTCAGTTTTGGTTGTCTTAACCCCGAGGATGCGGATGGTTAGATAGCGGTTGGACACTATATGAGTGACGTTTCTCTGTTTTATTGTCAAGGTCGGGGCTGACTATATTAATCAAATATTAATCAAGCAAAGAAAACATGTCATCTTTTTTTGTTGAAGTCACAATTACAGTATCACATTTTAATTATGCCACAATTCAACGCGCGCTATTCTCCCATTTTTAAGTTGCCAAACATGTGGGCGTGAAAGAAATATGTCCAAAGTAGGAAATGCGGATACGCCTGTCCGTGATAATGATCATTCTCAAGTTAGGGGGATGCTTTTTTCTGTCCCCCCCCCCCCCCTCAGGATTAGGGAGATGCTTGTTTCTCTCCTCCTCATGGTAAAGGGGATGCTTGTTTCTCCCTGGCGAGATTAGGGGTTGTTTGTCCCCCCTCCCCCCCCCACCACGAGGTTTGGGGGATGCTTGTTCCTGTCTCTCTCAAGGTTAACAGGGTGCTTGTTTATTTCCCTCGAGGCTAGGGGACGCTTGTTTCTCTCCCTCTCAAGGTTAGCGGGGTGCTTTTTCATATCGGTAAGGGATCATTTTCTTTGCATTCACAAATCAACCGACAGCAGCGATTGCATGAAATATCAGCGTTCATTGCATGCTCCCCCAGCAAATATAAAGTTGTCTTCCCTGACTTGATACTGTTGCCATGGCGTTAATGCGTTGATGCCGCGACGTCATTATATATTGCTGTTGCCACATATTGTGGTGGTATACGTGTGGCCAATGTTGTGGCTGATAGCTGATGCGTTTGTAACATGTTGTATACTGTATGTTGTGGTTATAACATGTTATAGTTGATATATGTTGTAGGTTGATGTGCCTTGTAGTTAGAACATGTAGTCGATACTGATATTGTATTTGGAACATGTTGTATACTGTATGTTGTGCTTATAACATGTTATCGTTGATATATGTTGTAGGTTGATGTGCCTTGTAGTTAGAACATGTAGTCGATACTGATATTGTATTTGGAACATGTTGTATACTGTATGTTGTGGTTATAACATGTTATAGTTGATATATGTTGTAGGTTGATGTGCCTTATAGTTAGAACATGTAGTCGATACTGATATTGTACTTGGGGCATGCTGTATACTGTATGTTGTGGTTATAACATGTTATAGTTGATATATGTTGTAGGTTGATGTGCCTTATAGTTAGAACATGTACATGTAGTCGATACTGATATTGTACTTGTGACATGCTGTAGGTCGTACATATGTAAAGATTAGATGGCATTGGTTATGTTTCCTTACAAGTGTGAGCTGTAGGAAATGTCCCTTTAGCTCAGCGGTACAACATCGGGCTAGAGAGCGAATGGTCGTGGGTTCGAGCCCCAGCGACGGCACTATCTTTATCACTTCCCTCGTCCTGTAACATATGATGTGGTATTACCATGTTATAGTTGACGTATATTGTGGTCATCCTCGATATCCAGGGGACATGATCACCCTCTCTACCCCTAGTATATATCGTGGCAAAACTGAAGGCTCCGTGTGCACAAACTTTGGTGATGAGGAAAGAAGACTGGTTCAACCTTTTGATGTCTTTACCAAAAGAATCTCGTGGTCACATAACGGTAAAAATTGAGAGGATTTGAAGTCGGTTGCGGCTCCTTTGTAATCTGCAAAGGACAGGAATGCAGCCTAGATTGATCAGGATTTTTTTAACCTGAGCGTGCTTTTAGTTTCCAGGAGTTATGAGAACGTAGGTGAGAGTAAACCATGTACATGTATATCGAGGATGTGTTGTGGTCGGAACATTGTTGTAGTCGGAACACGTTGGTTACATAGATATTCCAAGAGCTCCTGGACTGAATGGCCCTTGTCCAATGGCGTATTTAACACCAATTTGCGTTCATGCCGCCATAAACACCGGGAATTTGATCGATCTGAATCTATTGAAACCAAAGTGTCTGTGTCGCCATGACAGTCAGGATTCCGCAGACAGCCAAAAGTCACCAAGATGTTTGTTTCTATTGGCTTGTCTCGTGGTATTCGAACCCGCGATGAATGCAGCTTCTAACTAGTGGTGATATAAAGGAGCAGAATCGGACATGTAAATGTAAATATGTATAACACACTTATTACACCAACTAGGACATAAGATACCGCATTTAACTTCACCAAAAAGGTCATGTATTAGAGGTCATGTATCTACTGTAGCCTCACGTACTGTAAAACATATCAACATATAACAAGTATTGTACAAAAAACACACAGGAAAATAACACCTTTATAATTACGAATACGATGCAGTCGAGCCAGATAATGAATCAACCCACATCGTATAGCTGTTTCGTCCTTCTGGGTAGAGCTGGGAACCACAAATTCAAAAGTACCACGGTATTTAGGCAAATGCTGCGGTACGTACCACGGTATACCACCTTGATTGAATATTTGAGCTAGCTAAAGGTCTCTGACTGTTTTTGTTCTGAAGCCAAACAACAAGAGGCCTGTCATAAGTTTCCCTTTGTGTTGTCCTCTAATATTGTTTGAGTGAAGCTATGTCTGTCCTAGTTGATCAGCAAACGTAAAGGAAATTATAATTAAACCTTATTGAATTCCAATTGATCTATGTAACAAGTGATTCTTTTGTCAGTTAAATGAAAGTTCCCAAAAAACCGGTACAGGACTAATGTACCACGGTAGGTACCAACACAACTTTATACCACGGTATACCGGTAAAACCTGCCAGCCCTACTTCTGGGACTCGTCAGTGATGCTAAGTAAGTACATAATAAGTGTTATTTGAACCAACCAGTTATACAACCACAACCATTTGCTATCAATTATACATGGTAGTTTGATAGAACAATTCAATACTAAGTGCATGAATAAAACATGTTATTTTACGTCACGTATATGAAACAATATTTAAAAACGGTATACATTCGGTAGCATTGTAGAGCTATTCTTGTGACAAATATAAATATGAAATGTATTGACGTAATGATAGCAAATAATAACAAATATCAATATTTAACAACCTTAATCATTGTACATTTTGTTATACAGTGTATAAACATTACAGCGTATTCTCTACAGTAGAAAACAGTGGCAACAACTCAAAATTCCGAACTCAAAATCGACCAATGGACAGAGGAGAGATTTACATGGAGACCCTCGTAAAGGTACAAAAGAATAAGACCAGGTGATCCGGAAGAGTAAGCGTCTTTTTATTAAAAGGTGATGTATGCCGACACATTTTAATGGATCTTCATGTCCTTTTACATGTATGGAGTTAGAAAAACTATTCGAAGTAAAACAGAATAGTATGCCAATATATTTTAATGGACCTCTATGTACAAAGTCCTGGCTGAACATGCTTGTCCCGATTCTGGGACAGCTGAGATGCCTTGGAATGCATTAAGCATCCCGTTTCTTGCTCCTCACAATGTAAAAACTAGCATATGGTGTACTAGTGAGTGTTAAGTGTATATTATGCCATCTCTATATATATATATTCCTCTCTCTGTTCAATGAATACTGTAGTAATACATGTCAAACTAATCGATAAATTATGTAGGTTTTGTTCAGAAACGGAGAATGACAATTCCGTTTGCACTGCTTTCTGAGCCGCGTGACGTCATGGATATCTCTATTTTCATTGGCTGGTTCGACATAAATATTGTAACACCGCTGAATATATTATGGGGAAACGACTGGATGTCAAATCGAAACTATCGGAGTCTTTAGCTGATCGGAATAGAGAGAAAGGACTACATTACTGGGGTCTTCTGACCGAGAGAGGTCCGAATTTCCGTGAACATTACCTTTCGGGAATTACCGATGGAATATGTTTCATTCAAAAGTGTTAATTTGAGGGAACTAGAGGCAAGTCAGACTGGGAAGTATCGGGGATGTATGTTAGCCGGGGCTCTGTGCTGTAGCGATCGATGAAGAGACATAGCTGGCTCCTCGCCGATCGATACCCAGCTAACACAGCGCTACTGGCTTGTGTAGACTCTAAACACTGAACTGGTCTGCTATTCACCGAAAACATGTCTACCAACAGGCCCAGACCCTCGGTCCGGCCGTCACTTCCCCCTATGCCGGACCTTACCCATCTGACCGAAGATGAACGAAAAATTATTGAAGATGTGCTAAAGCGCCAACATGATGAAGAAGAAAAGGAACAGGACATGATCAGGTGAGTGGTTGTTTCGTTGTAAAAGGCACTAATTTGGGTGATGGTCCGCCATTTTGTCTAAGCGCAGAGGTTATAGACAGTTTGATCGGCAAACCGGTAATGTTGAATTTCGGCGGTTTTGTACTTGCCGTTATCTATATATAGGGACAGGTGATATTTTGGTTGGCGCGTAATTAGTTATCTTGATAGCCGCAAGAGAGCGTGACCTGTACATATACGTCACGGCTTGTTTCCCCGTGGAGTTCCCCATAGTCCTGGTGGTACTGGAATATCATTGATTCAGCCTTTTGTAAATTAACGGTTTTTTCGTCCGGTTATCAATCAAATAGGGCGCTTATACATATGTTCTTTTTATCAAATTTCAGATTTTTCGTTGGAAACACTTTCAACATGCTGTAAATAGTTTGTGTTCTGTAAAATGATGTGAATTATGTTCTATGTATTCACCCCAAATCGCCATTGAAGCCGTATATCGGTTTTAATGCTATATGCTGGGTGTATTACATAAGTGTACAATTCACGTTGAGCTTGACATTAAAAGAAATGCCAAACGTTGTCCCCTCCTCCTATTCCGCCCCCTCCCTGCCCAATCCCACTCTCCAAAATACACATTTACACGCGTAGACCTATTTAATTCTCAAAAGGCCAATGGACAAAATGTCAGATAGCCAATTATAGCCTGGGGTGATAAAACTAAAACATTTATTTGAATAAATTATATATATATTTCCCCTACATTTATCTGTATCTGATACTATCTGGTTCATCTAAATAGTTCAGATAATGGCCTTAAGGATCCGTGTAACATGCACTTCCAATGACAAATCAAATTAAAAATATTTATTAGAACATTTTTTATTTGTTACATATCTATAGCTTGCAAAAATACTTTTTGGAAGGAATGATATACATGTACCATGCAAAACTTTTAAACAAAATATTATTTAGCTCATTCACCCTGATATTTTTAATGAACTATTCCAGCCATTGGATTGGAAGAGCTCAAATGTGTGTTTAGGGGTGATGGGTTAACATTCCGAGTGTTATCCAGCAGGACCCGACAGACTTGAATCCTAAACTTTCCATTTTTATACTATTTCTCTTACAAATTTACAAATTCACCCCTGAAATTTCATAATGATCTATTCCATCCTTTACATTTTAAGAGTTCAAATGTGATTTCAGGGGTGTGTAAGTTAAACCACCTGTTATTAGAAATGTCTAACTCATGGCTCAACTGTTGCTGCACACCAAAGAGGAAGTTTAATGGGGAGATAACTATACATAGAAACAAACAGCAATGTAGTGGAACATGGCCCCTTAAGTTAAAAGATATTACCCTGTCTGAACTCAAAAAGCTCAAACAAATATGGTTTTATGAAGTACAACTCTTTTGGTATCTGTATAATCTGAAGTCTATTTGAAATCTGAGAAATAAATTCTGTTTTTGTTTCTCTGGGACAGAGTCGTTGATAAAAAAGACTGGAGATCTAGATTGTACTGGCAGATCAGTGAGATGATTAGGGAATATTAATAGGTTTTAATTAGTGCAGGTGCTTTTATATTATATATAATACATATTGTTACATTTCTCTTCAATGTATATACACTATAGCAATTTATAAATAGTGGTTGTAAGAGAATTTATGAAATTCTGTCAGCATTTTATGCTCTTATGTGTTCTATTTACAGACAGAGCAGTTTTTGGAAGTGGTGGGTTGATCCTAAGGTTAAAGTTTTTAGCAGTGGTTCAGAAATCTTTAAGATAACAGTTTTTTGCAGTGGTCCTGGGATCCTTATAGTTATAGTGTTTGGCAGTGGTACGGGTCCTTAAAGTTAAGAGTTTTTGGCAGTGGTACAATGCATGTACTAGGATCCTTAAGATTACAGTTTTTGGCAGTGGTATGGGGATCCTTAAGGTTATAGTTTTGGCAGTAGTATGAGGATCCTTAAGGTTATAGTTTTTGGCAGTGGTATGGGGAACTTGAAGGTTATAGTTTTTGGCAGAGGTATGGGGATCCTTAAGGTTATAGTTTTGGCAGTGGTATGGGGAACCTTATTGTTACAGTTTTTGGCAGTGGTACATGGATCCTTAAGGTTAAAGTTTTGGCAGTGGTATGGGGATCCTTAAGGTTATGATTTGGCAGTGGTATGGGAATCCTTAATGTTATGATTTGGCAGTGGTATGGGGATCCTTAAGGTTATAGTTTTGGCAGTGGTATGGGGAACCTTATTGTTACAGTTTTTGGCAGTGTAACAGGGATCCTTAAGGTTAAAGTGTTGGCAGTGGTTTGGGAATCCTTAAGGATATAGTTTTTGGCAGTGGTGCAGGGATCCTTAAGGTTACAGTTTTTGGCAGTTGTGAAGGGATCCTTAAGATTACAGTTTTTGAAAGTGGTTCGGGGATCCTTAAGGTTGCATTTTTATACGCCCACCCAAAGGGTGTGGATGTATTTGTATGGTTTTGTCTGTCCATCTGTTTGTTCGTTCATTATTACGTTCGGTCGTTCATTTGTCTGTGCGTCAACATTTGGTTTGTCTAACACCTCTCTGAAAAATATTTACGTGATGTTGATGAAACTTCACACAAATGTTATATGCATGCAGATCTGAAACCGTGTTGATTTTGGGATTCACTCAATATGTCATTACTAAGTTATGGCCCTTTATCTTTGATGAAACTTTCAACAAATTTAAGAATGGTTCTTGTCCAACACTTTTCTGGAGAACTATTTGAAGGATGTTGATGAAAGTTCACACTGAAGTCATATGTATGAAGATTGGAAACTGAATCATTTTTGAGATTCATTCGGTATGTTGATACAAAGTTATATGGCCCTTTAACTTCGAAAATTTCAACAAATGTAAGAATGATGTTGCGGGTTGGCATATCAAGTAACACACACAGTACTCTTGTTGGTAGTGGTCCTGGGGTCCTTAAGATTACAGTTTTTTTTGCAGTGGTATGGGGATCCTTAAGGTTAAAGGTTTTGGCAGTGGTGCAGGGGTCCTTAATGTTTAAGTTTTTGGCAGTGGTACATGGATCCTAAAGAAGGTTATAGGTTTTGGAAGTGGTATGGGGATCCTTAAGATTGCAGTGTTTAGCAGTAGTACAGGGATCCTTAAGATTGCAGTTTTTGGCAGTGGTACAGGGATCCTTAATGTTACAGTTTACAGCAGTTGTAAGGGGACCTTTAAGATGTGGTATCAAAACAGCGGATGCTACAGAACCATCTGGGAATATTTCAGTTCTTTTAATTGAACATACACTCAAGATATATATATATATAGGTTACACAACGAGTGGTTGTTGGATATGGAATTTATTTTACTCGAGTTAATTATTTTTTAAAAGTTACAAAAGACACGAGCTTTAGCGAGTGTCTTTTGTAACTTTTAAAAAATAATTAACGAGAGTGAAATAAATTCCATATCCAATAACCACGAGTCGTGTGACCTGTTTCTACCACAATGATTTTTATTCGGCAGTTGCAGTGTTGTTTTCTGGAGTGAATCGCAGATTTGCGGGAAATTACATCATCTCGAATACATTCCCGCCAAGTTGTGACGACGTCAACAATCGATGACGTCGTCAACAATCCCCATTTCCGGTCAAAGTTCAACTTCTCAACCAATCAAAAGTCCGGAAGGTCATATTCCACTAGTGGTATATAACATATATTTATTCAACAGTCAGCACGTTTATACAATGGTCTGAGAGTGGAATAACAGAGGGTATTGTGGTAGAAATGTATTTATACAGTACAAGGATTTGTGATGTTTAGCTAGATACCTGAGGGGAAAATTACATTTTCAAAAGTACAACTTTGGAACCTACTTAGGATATTCAAATGAGGGCGTTGTCTGCAGTTAAGGGATGGGTGACAGTCTGCATGTTACAATTTGAACTACTACAATGAATTATACAACAGACTGTGTCTTTAATTATGATTTGCGAAAAGAAGTAATCTTCTTATATGATTGCTGGTACATGTAATAAAAAAAAGAAAATAAGAAAAAAAACTCAAATAGTATAAAGGTTGCTTGAAATTCATTCATTTTGAAAACTATATATGATCAATATTGTATGACGATTCTGTCTACTGACTACGGTGATCTGTCCTATATATTTGTTACCTCGTAAAGGAATCAATCTCCAATCAATTTTCTACTTCTAGTTGAACCACTTATGATGACTTGAAACTATCACTAATATCAATAATCGAATACCATATTGTTTAGGAAACTAAACTGCAATTAACATTTTTTAGACTTGATAATAGATTATTCCATATAACATGGAGTGATCATTATGATCCAGAGGGAGTCATCACTGGGCCCGGGGACCATAGTTAAATTGAAATTGGATGGCCTCCTATTGATACTAAGCTACTTTCCATTTTAAAAAAATTGTAAAAGTGACCAGATTCCTATTTTCAATATTGAGTGAAAATTGCTGAAAATGTTCCATGGTGTTCTGAATTTCCACTATGTTACCTTTATGTGTTTGAATCCAGGACCGTCCGAACTCTAGACAGATGCTCACCAAATGAGCTATATCGAAATCTACAAACGCTTGTATGTAAAAAAGCTGTTTCATATATTACTTTCAAACTTTTGAATTTCTCTTATTTGGGGAGATATTACACATTCTCAGACTTGTAAAAGTACATACTGTAAACAAACTTATTTAGAACAGGCAACTTAATTTCGCGTTTTCATATGCAACGACTATTCTGCGGTGATTTAATTTCGTGATAAATACGGCAATAAATCCTATTTATAGCACAGTACTCCTACAGTTGGCATACCATAAGTCTTGATTCAACTATTTCGTGGTGATTAATTTTTGCGAAATTTTAATTAAACACAAAAAATGCGAAAATTATTCGCACACGAAAATAAGTTGGTTTACAGTAGATAATTACTACTATTTTAGGGGAAGAAAATAAGTTGGTTTACAGTAGATAATTACTACTATTTTAGGGGAATATATTTGTTCTTTGCTTGTATCATTTGCGCAGTTCTTTCAAATGAAATCATCAGATCTTCAGAAGTAGCAATAATTTTAGGAACTCGCTGGTTGAATAAGCTGAAGTTTTGGGTCCACAATTGGGAGTAGCCATCCTAATTTTTAGCTCACCTGGCCTGTCATAAATTTATCAATGGATTTTGACAGAAATTTGGTAAGAAACATCATTGGGGGAAAGGGAACAGATTTTGCATAAATGGTTACTCTGACCCCCAAAGAGCCAAAGGGGCAAGGCCCAATTGGGGAAATAGAAGTAATTCCTTTAAATTGCTACTTGTCATAAAGATATCAATGGATTTTGACCAAATATGGTCAGAAATATCCTTGGTGGAAGGGGAACAGATTTTGCATAAATGATGACTCTGACCCTCAAGGGGTAAGAAGGATGCGGCCCCATAGGGAACATAGAGGTTATTCATTTAAATCGCTACTAGTCATAAAGTTATCAATTGACCAAATATGGTCAGAAACATCCTTTGAGGAAGGGAAACAGAGTTTGCATAAATGGTGACTCTGAATCCTAAGGGGCCAGAGGGGTGGGGCCCAATAAGAGAAATAGAGGGAATTCCTTTAAATCGTTACTTGTCATGATGTTATAGATAGATTTTGTCCAAATTTGGTCAGAAACATCCTTTGGTGAAGGGGGAACAGATTTTGCATAAAAGGTGATGCTGACCCATATGGGGCGAGGGGGTGGGGCCCAAAAGGGGAAATAGAGCCAAGCCTTTTAAATTCCTACTTGTCCTAAAGATAAAAATAGATTTTGATCAAAGTACTGCATAGATATTTTTGGAAAATATTTAACCATGATTACCTAGATACCAATGTATCAAGGTGAGCGATACAGGCCCTCTGGTCCTCTTGTTTGAGATTGGATTCAGTAGCAGGCAAAACTTTCCGGGGACGTGTCATGGTATGTGTCACTGATTCGTTGGTTTTTCTGTGTGTCACTGATATCCTGAGCTCTGATATAGATATATCTGTGTGGTATATAAACCTCTCCAGCCAATCAATAAACAGACTCCCTTACTCTTCTTTGTAATAAATTGATTCATCGCTCTACAATTGGCATATATGATGTCATGAAAAGTCATACTTATTCTGCCAGAATGTTGTGTAATAAAAACAAAATAGGAATAACCGGAAATTCTGGTAAATCAACAATTGCGTAACAAAGTCTAACAACTTCTGTATTAATCACATTAGGGATATGAGAAAATTAATAATTATTATTGATAAATATTAACTTTTATGTTTCTGATGTTTAATGTGTTCCGTTTCATTGAGTTTGATGCTAAATGACTCCAATTGTTGATTGTACAATACATATACAGCTATATGTATCATACACACATACAGCTATGTATTATACAGTTTGTACTACTGGTGTCTGTCACACCTGTACAGCTATGTATTATACAGTCTGTACTACTAGTGTCTGTCACACCTGTACAGCTATGTATTATACAGTTTGTACTACTGGTGTCTGTCACACCTGTACAGCTATGTATTATACAGTCTGTACTACTAGTGTCTGTCACACCTGTACAGCTATGTATTATATACAGTCTGGACTACTGGTGTCTGTCACACCTGTACAGCTATGTATTATATACAGTCTGTACTACTAGTGTCTGTCACACCTGTACAGCTATGTATTATATACAGTCTGGACTACTGGTGTCTGTCACACCTGTACAGCTATATATTATATACAGTCTGTACCACTGGTGTCTGTCACACCTGTACAGCTATGTATTATACACAGTCTGTACCACTAGTGTCTGTCACACCTGTACAGCTATGTATTATACACGGTCTGTACTACTAGTGTCTGTCACACCTGTACAGCTATGTATTATACACAGTCTGTTCTACTGGTGTCTGTCACACCTGTACAGCTATGTATTATACACAGTCTGTTCTACTGGTGTCTGTCACACCTGTACAGCTATTTATTATACACAGTCTGTACTGCTAGTGTCTGTCACACCTGTACATCTATGTATTATACACAGTCTGTACTACTAGTGTCTGTCACACCTGTACAGCTATGTATTATACACAGTCTGTACTACTAGTGTCTGTCACACCTGTACATCTATGTATCATACACAGTCTGTACTACTAGTGTCTGTCACACCTGCACAGCTATGTATAATACACAGTCTGTACTGCTAGTGTCTGTCACACCTGTACATCTATGTATTATACACAGTCTGTACTACTAGTGTCTGTCACACCTGTACAGCTATGTATTATACACAGTCTGTACTACTAGTGTCTGTCACACCTGTACATCTATGTATCATACACAGTCTGTACTACTAGTGTCTGTCACACCTGTACAGCTATGTATTATACACAGTCTGTACTACTAGTGTCTGTCACACTTGTACAGCTATGTATTATACAGTCTGTGCTACTAGTGTCTGTCACACCTGTACATCTATGTATCATACACAGTCTGTACTACAAGTGTCTGTCACACCTGTACAGCTATGTATTATACAGTCTGTACTACTAGTGTCTGTTACACTTCTACAGCTATGTATTATACAGTCTGTACTACTGGTGTCTGTCACACCTGTACAGCTATGTATTATACAGTCTGTACTACTGGTGTCTGTCACACCTGTACAGCTATGTATTATACAGTCTGTACTACTGGTGTCTGTCACACCTGTACAGCTATGTATTATACAGTTTGTACTACTAGTGTCTGTCACACCTGTACAGCTATGTATGATACACAGTCTGTACTACTGGTGTCTGTCACACCTGTACAGCTATGTATTATACACAGTCTGTACTACTAGTGTCTGTCACACCTGTACAGCTATGTATTATTCACAGTCTGTACTACTAGTGTCTGTCACACCTGTACAGCTTTGTATTATACAGTCTGTACTACTAGTGTCTGTCACACCTGTACAGCTATGTATTATATACAGTCTGTACTACTAGTGTCTGTCACACCTGTACAGCTATGTATTATACAGTCTGTACTACTAGTGTCTGTCACACCTGTACAGCTATGTATTATACACAGTCTGTACTACTAGTGTCTGTCACACCTGTACAGCTATGTATTATACACAGTCTGTACTACTAGTGTCTGTCACACCTGTACAGCTATGTATTATACACAGTCTGTACTACTAGTGTCTGTCACACCTGTACAGCTATGTATTATACACAGTCTGTACTACTGGTGTCTGTCACACCTGTACAGCTATGTATGATACACAGTCTGTACTACTGGTGTCTGTCACACCTGTACAGCTATGTATGATACACAGTCTGTACTACTGGTGTCTGTCACACCTGTACAGCTATGTATGATACACAGTCTGTACTACTGGTGTCTGTCACACCTGTACAGCTATGTATGATACACAGTCTGTACTACTAGTGTCTGTCACACCTGTACAGCTATGTATTATACACAGTCTGTACTACTAGTGTCTGTCACACCTGTACAGCTATGTATTATACACAGTCTGTACTACTAGTGTCTGTCACACCTGTACAGCTATGTATTATACAGTCTGTACTACTAGTGTCTGTCACACCTGTACAGCTATGTATTATACACAGTCGGTACTACTAGTGTCTGTCACACCTGTACAGCTATGTATGATACACAGTCTGTACTACTGGTGTCTGTCACACCTGTACAGCTATGTATTATACAGTCTGTACTACTAGTGTCTGTCACACCTGTACAGCTATGTATAATACACAGTCGGTACTACTAGTGTCTGTCACACCTGTACAACTATGTATTATACACAGTCTGTACTACTAGTGTCTGTCACACCTGTACAGCTATGTATTATACAGTCTGTTCTACTAGAATCTGTCACACCTGTACAGCTATGTATTATACACAGTCGGTACTACTAGTGTCTGTCACACCTGTACAGCTATGTATTATACAGTCTGTACTACTAGTGTCAGCTGTCACACCTGTACAGCTATGTATTATACACAGTCTGTATTACTAGTGTCTGTCACACCTGTACAGCTATGTATTACACAGTCTGTACTACTAGTGTCTGTCACACCTGTACAGCTATGTATTATTTACAGTCTGTACTACAGCTGGTGTCTGTCACACCTGTACAGCTATGTATAATATACAGCCTGGACTACTGGTGTCTGTCACACCTGTACAGCTATGTATTATACACAGTCTGTACTACTGGTGTCTGTCACACCTGTACAGCTATGTATTATACACAGTCTGTACTACTGGTGTCTGTCACACCTGTACAGCTATGTATTATACAGTCTGTACTACTGATGTCTGTCACACCTGTACAGCTATGTATTATACAGTCTATACTACTAGTGTCTGTCACACCTGTACAACAATGTATTATACACAGTCTGTACTACTAGTGTCTGTCACACCTGTACAGCTATGTATTATACACGGTCTGTACTACTAGTGTTTGTCATACCTGTACGGCTATGTATTATACACGGTCTGTACTACTGGTGTCTGTCACACCTGTACAGCTATGTATTATACACAGTCTGTACTACTGGTGTCTGTCACACCTGTACAGCTATGTATTATACACAGTCTGTACTACTAGTGTCTGTCACACCTGTACAGCTATGTATTATACACAGTCTGTACTGCTAGTGTTTGTCTCATTTGTTGTTGTTCTACAGGTGAAGAGTTCTGCTATGTAGATTGGATAAAGCCTTATGATTTATTTATTTCACTGTCATAACAGGCCTAATTGAAGCAGGCATGAAAAGATAATGAGCTGTTCTGGGGCAATGCTTTCTCGGTGGACCAGAGCAGACACTCTGTATAGCTTGGCACATCATTGCTAACATTGTTAGCTGTCTGCTTTTACCTGGAGTTTGCTTAGCGAAAAACATGTAACAAAATGTAACAATAGGCTCTAATATCAGTCAAATATTTTATAAGTTGAAAAAAACATCTAATGTAAACAGTAAATTAAGATAATTTAATTTCAATAAATTATTTGAAATTTTTAAAGGATGGAGTTACAATTTTGTTCCTTTATTACATAATATTGGATCAGCTATCAGGCGGTCAAATAAAGTCATATAAATACAGCTACTTTGAGTTCACCAAAAATCTAGGTCACAAGGTCATCTTAAACAATGAAATAAGGTCAACTGTTATGAGGTCATGTGTAAGGTCAGCTGTTATAAGTTTATATAATAAGGTCAGCTGTAATAAGGTCACATAAGGTCAGCTGCATTGAGTTCATACAATGTCAGCTGAAGTGAGGTCATATTGAATCAGCTGCACTGAGGTCATATAAGGTCAGCTGAAGTGAGGTCATATGGGGTCAGCTGCAGTAAGGTGATATCATGTCACCTGTAGTGAAGTCAAATCGGGTCAGCTGTTGTGAGGCCATATAAGGTCAGCTGTTGTGAGGTCATATACGGTCACCTGTTGAGAGGTCATATAAGATCAGATGTTATGAAGTCATACAAGATCAGATGTTATGAGGTCAGATAAGATAAGATGTTATGAGGTCAAGACAGGTCAGCTGTGGTGAGGTCATATCAGGTGAGCTGTAATGAGGTCATATAAGGTCAGCTGTTATGAGGTAAAATATGGTCAGGTGAAGTGAGGTCAAATAAGGACAGCTAAGTGAGGTCATATCAAGTCAGCTGCAGTGAGGTCATGTAAGGTCAGCTGTATTGAGATCAAATTTGGTCAGCCACAGTGAGGTCACATAAAGTGAGCTTTTATGAGGTTACACAAGGTCAGCTGTTATTAGGTAAAACCAGGTAAGCTGTTTTGAAGTCAAATAAGGTTAGCTATGCAGTGAGTTAATACAAAGTCAGCTGTTATGACATCACACAAGGTCAGTTGTTGTGAAATCATACAAGGTCAGCTGTAATGAAGTCAAATAAGGTCAGCTATGTACAATTATAAGTTCATTATATTAAGGACAGAGTCAGTAGTCATTTCCATTATATTCACTTAGGGTCACAAAAAGTCACAAGGTCATACAAGGTCAGCTGTAGTAGATATTACTAATGATTTCAAATAAGATATGAAAAAATCTGTATCTGTCTGACATGAGTTGTTCACAAGGGAAGAAATAGTAGTTCAACCAATTTAGACTTGTTCTCCTTTTAGGTGATAGGCAGGTCCCCGGTATACAGCGTAACAATCAGATCTGAAGGAGAATGTTTATGTAATTCCAGAATGAAGCTGGGTTTGTTTTTTACCTCTCTCAAAGAATCAATATAACACTGAAGCATCAATGGACTTGGCTGTTGCCTGTTCCAGTATCCACTACAACTGTTTTAGGCTCTCTTCCCCCAATCAATAGGCACGTCAGCGGTCACGTGACCTGCTGTATTTCTACATTGATATACGCGGTATCGGGCAATAGGAAAACGCTTGGGTAAGGATGTAATGGCTGTAGTGGTATAAAGGGGTGCCGAGTTTTATGCAGATTGAGGCTATTCCCAGAAGGAGTTGGGAATACTAGGCCTGATCATGGTAGAATCTGGCCTCTATAATTTGAAAGCTTGCTATAGTATGATTGCAGAGAACTTTGCTTTCCAACTGGAAATCTAATGGATTCTCCAATATGACTGATGTAGGGTCAGTAGTCTAATGCAGCTTGGAAACGGGACTGATACCGGGGTTTATAGTAAATCACACTCACAATTATAACAGTATGCTAATGAACATTTCTGTTTAAACCGAGACCAACACGAGATGTTTATACACAGATATATGATATACCGGGGTAGAAGGGTTTGAGGCAAGTATCAGTAACTAGTTAACCCCTCAACACACATTTAACTCTTCTAATTCAAAGGTTGGAATAGTTCATAATGAAATTTCAGAGGTAAATATGTACATCTAACAAAGATTTATAATGTGAATGCATTATACATGTATATATAAGTTAAGAAATATGAAAAAGGTGATAAGTCTTGAATGAAGTAATTGTACATTTTCTAAGTAATGATTTTAGTGAAGGAAGTACAATTGGACAAACATATAATTCCTTAAAATTCCTTCGAATTGAAATTAAAAATTATAATGTTATATATACTGGGTACTTGTATTAAATAAAAGACAAACACCTCAAATTTGAATTAATTGTTGCATTGATTACTTGATAAAATAACAATTACCTTGGCATATGATGGTTGTAGCTTCGCCCTAAACAGCTAGCATAAACGTTTACACAGTGTCAAACTCCCATATGTAATTTATAAGGGGTGAATTCAACAGAAATAAAATAGATGGAAAAGACCTCTATCAAACTGATATTTATACATACACAAATCCACTGAGTGAATTTTACCAGTATGAATTTCATAATGGATAATTTCAACGGAAATGAATGGAAAAGGTCTCCGTCAAACTGATATTTATACACATGCTCTTCCACCTAGTGAATTTTACCAGTATGAATTTAATAATGGATAATTTCAACTTAAATGAATGCAAAAGGTCTCCGTCAAACTGATATTTATACACATGCTCTTCCACTGAGTGAATTTTACCAGTATGAATTTCATAATGGATAATTTCAACTTAAATGAATGCAAAAGGTCTCCGTCAAACTGATATTTATACACATGCTCTTCCACCTAGTGAATTTTACCAGTATGAATTTCATAATGGATAATTTCAACGGAAATGAATGGAAAAGGTCTCCGTCAAACTGATATTTATACACATGCTCTTCCACTGAGTGAATTTTATCAGTATGAATTTCATAATGGATAATTTCAACTTAAATGAATGCAAAAGGTCTCCGTCAAACCGATATTTATACACATGCTCTTCCACTGAGTGAATTTTACCAGTATGAATTTTATAATGGATGAGTTCAACAGGATTCTGGTCTACTATTGTTTGTATGGGCTACGGTGTGCTGGAACTGACATTATTATTTCATGCTTGTGTCAAACATAGTCAATATGGTGTATCAATGTCGAGTTTAAATTGCATGTTTGTAAAAACTCTTATCGTCAGTGTTTCAATCTAAAGCACTGTCAGCTTAATGGAAAACATGTCAGAATGTTTTCAATGAAGATGCTGGAATGCAATTACATATGTACAAAGAGGAAATGAATTCTGGTGTTCAACTTACAAAAAGATGTATGTCAATAGATACAAAAATAATATAATATGCTTAAAATGTTGAATAATTTTTATAAAAAAAAGGCAGAAAAATTTAAATGATATCTCTGTCCTAATAATCCTCAAGTTCCCAATATCTCTGTCTTATACATGTGTCCCTATACTCTAGATGTCTGTCCAAATAACCCTTAAGTTCTCTGTCCCAATAACCCTTAAGTTCTCTGTCCCAATAACCCTCGAGTTCTCTGTCCCAATAACCCTTAAGTTCTCTGTCCAAATAACCCTTAAGTTCTCTGTCCCTATAGCCCTTAAGTTCTCTGTCCCAATAACCCTCGAGTTCTCTGTCCCAATAACCCTTAAGTTCTCTGTCCCAATAACCCGTAAGTTCCCAATATCTCTGTCTTATACATGTGTGCCTTTAATCTAGACCTCTGTCCCAATGACCCTCAAGTTCTCTGTCTCAATAACCCTTAAGTTCTCTGTCTCAATAACCCTTAAGTTCTCTGTCCAAATAACCCTTAAGTTCTCTGTCTCAATAACCCATAAGTTCTCTGTCTCAATAACCCTCAAGTTCTCTGTCTCAATAACCCTTAAGTTCTCTGTCTCAATAACCCTCAAGTTCCCAATATCTCTGTCTTATACATGTGTCCCTATACTCTAGATGTCTGTCCAAATAACCCTTAAGTTCTCTGTCCCAATAACCCTTAAGTTCCCAATATCTCTGTCCCATACATGTGTCCCTAATTCCCTGACTAATCCCAAACCTCTGACACTTTATAAATTATAATAACTGACCACAGCTTCCCATACATCAGTCATGTACTCCAACAGTTACATAGACCTTAGTCCCCCATATATTTCAGACTGGATGCCACTGGCAACCTCTTATTCTGAATTGCCTATATTTTGAATCTTGTGTGTCCAATCCCAGCCCTTCCACTGTACTCCTGCATGGATCCCATTAAACATCCCCTGGTCCTGAGCTCCAGCCTTTGTTCCAGTATCCGAGTTCCCTACATCAATGTTTGCTCCCTACCACTCTCAACCTTAACATACCCCCAAAAGTCCCCAAACCTAGATTCAGATTAACTACCTGTAACTTTTCCCCGGGCTCCTGGTTTCCTATCTCTTTGCTATTACTACTGAAACCTACTTTCCAAAAACCTACCTAGTCCCGCCCCCCCTATTTATCTAGACCCCACAGCCTACTCCCAGGAATACTGGTATATATCTCTGTCCCCATGCCCCTTGAACTAACCTCACCCACACCCCTGCCCCCACTCCCCAGACTCTTCATCCCTGCCCCTATACCCTAGCTCCCTGCGGCCTCTGTCTCACTGCGCCTGTAAGAACCTCTTGTACTGGCTTCGATATCACAAATGTACTTGAGACTGACTCTAGCTGAGATCTGGGTACAAACTCAATTTCTCAAGCTCAGCATCAGAAATGTTTGGGGCACATAAAATCTGTCTCCACTCCCAAGACTCTCTGCCCCCACCCCCACCCTCCCGGCCTCAGCTCCCTGCGGCCTCTGTCTCACTGCCCTGTAAGAACCTCTTGTACCGGATTGTCATTGCTGAGCTTGCTGGAGACTTCAGCAATGCTGAAGCAGCAGAACTAGGCCTGGCCTGAGGCGGAATTATTTAAAATAGCAATATATTGATCAGTACAGTAGAATGGGACTCTGCCATATATACTAGTCACACAGTCGTCCCATACGCTTAACACTCGCACCAGAGTGGCGCTTGATGCTCTGGTTTTTTGTGCAAATATTAGCATGTGTGTTCATTTAATTTTCTCATGCACTGAAACATAAATAAACAGGAGAATGAGTGCAATGATTGATGTTGATTTGAATTACGCCTCTTTATCCTCTTCTCCATGGCTGCCGATGTGTGATCTTGTCACTCACTTTCCAACTAGATCTAATTAATTCAGTGAATCCCATTAGGTAGAATTTTCATCAGGATAATTATTTATTTTTATATATTTGGTTTACAATATGTTATGGAGCATGATGGTGCCCTCAGTACATTATAGCTGGTGTGTTTTGTTTTTGACTTAAGAACACTCATGAAATAAATATAGGTTCCTGTAAGCATGCTTATTTAGATGCATTCAAATTTTAGCAAATAATTTACCGAAGTTAAACAGATAGGTGTAAAGATGAGATGTCTCAATTGTAATACTAGAATGCAATATTAGAAACTGAAGTTAGCACAGTCGTATTTAAGCGGAATGGTTTCAGCCTGAAAATTGCTAAATATAATGGAGAATGCACATTCAGACCAGGGTTCAAACCCAGGACCCTTCGAACTCGCGACAGACGCTCTAGTTCAACCAATACGATTAAAGGTTTTCCCAAATGATAATGAACCAGTCCAGTTCAACAAAATAGATGCATAAGGAAAAAAAACAACCATTGCCATACTATGTAAGGGACTATATAACCCAACCAAGATGAATGCAATGCTGTAGGAATGGAACCTTTCCAGTTTTAACTGTTCAAGCTAATTAATAATGGCGTAGACGTTATGCCATTGTCAGTGGTATGGCTTATTTTGTGGCACGTCAGTATGGCTCTATAGATATGCCTGCTTTTATGTGAACTTAATTACCAATATTTTACTGCAAATAAATCCCCTCTCACGAATTAGCCCCTTCCCCACATTAGCAAATGTTCTTGGAACAGGATGGGTGTCTGCAAATAAGACCCCTCCCTAAATATTGTCACTCCCTCAAAAAAAAATATCAATTTTTGTTCAAATTTTATCTTTCAAAAACATTTTAATTTTTTGTTCAGATTTTGTCTCTGAAAACATCTGATAAGGTGCATAAAAATATATGCATATGGAGGAGGGGGGCTGTATATTATTTATCACAGAGTGTATGTATACGGCTAGACTTGAAATAAAAAATTGTTACGCTGGTAAAGCACACCATTCTTTCATGTTTTAACATGGAAGTTAATCATGCTGAATGATCGTTTTCTTACGGTACTTGTTTCAGTGTTGGTATTCAACAGCAACAAGATTCCCTATTAATTATTCAATTTTGTTTAAATTGAATAAAAAAAAAAATAGTCTAAATATATTTTTTTCAAAATTGGCAAAAGCCACTCATAAATAAGTTAGTGAACCATTTCTAGGATAGAGAAGGTTATTAGAAACTAGAAAATATCTTTAATACATTTTATTTTAGAATATATGAAAATATCAGATCTATAAAATAGTATGAAGAAAATAGTGTTTACATTATGCTGACTCAGCTTTATTCAGATATGATGTAGAAAGGATATCGCCGACACTTTGATATTTTCACCAGTTATTTTGTATTGAACTGCCATTAAAATGATAATTCGGAGTCGTGGCGGGGTAAAGTTACGGTGGTAGATAGCCCATGATGTTATCCAGGACTGCCCTAGGGGGCGGGCCGAGACTTGGCTTGGCACGCGCACAATACCATTGCTGTACTGAAACCAGCCTTTCTCGCCTAGCTTTATGTTAGTGTGTTCCGTATCGCGATAAATCAGCATTCTTGGCAAGTCCCGATAGATCTCTGTATGTATACACATGTGTCAATTTGCGAGAAACTGTTTATTGTCCCACTCATCGGCACACGCAAGTTTAATTCTGGTGAGGATTGTCTTAAAAATTTATATTTCACTTACGATTTATTAAACATAGCATCTTATTGTTATTTTTTTGTTTTATTTCTATTATTATTGGCGCATTGAAAGATTTTGTTTTTACTTCTCTAGTTCTGATTCGTCATGATTCTAACCAGAACTGTTAGTAATACACTGGTTTACCCCCTGTAGTACACTTGAATACCCCCTCCCCTGTAGTATACTGGATTATCCCCCCTGTAGTATACTGGATTATCCCCCCTGTAGTACACTGGGTTATCCCTCCTGTAGTACACTGGATTATCCCCCCTGTAGTACACTGGATTATCCCCCTGTAGTACACTGGATTATCCCCCCTGTAGTACACTGAATTATCCCCCCTGTAGTACACTGGATTATCCCCCCTGTAGTACACTGGATTATCCCCCCTGTAGTATACTGGATTATCCCCCCTGTAGTATACTGGATTATCCCCCCTGTAGTACACTGGATTATCCCCCCTGTAGTACACTGGATTACCCCCCCCCCCTGTAGTGTACTGGATTATCCCCCCTGTAGTATACTGGATTATCCCCCCTGTAGTACACTGGGTTATCCCTCCTGTAGTACACTGGATTATCCCCCCTGTACTACACTGGATTATCCCCCCTGTAGTTCACTGGATTATCCCCCCTGTAGTACACTGGATTATCCCCCCTGTAGTACACTGGATTATCCCCCCTGTAGTACACTGGATTATCCCCCCTGAAGTACACTGGATATCCCCCCTGTAGTACACTGGATTATCCCCCCTGTAGTACACTGGATTACCCCCCCCCCACCCTGTAGTGCACTGGATTATCCCTACTGTAGTACACTGGATTATCCCCCCTGTAGTACACTGGATATCCCCCTGTAGTACACTGGATATCCCCCCTGTAGTACACTGGATTATCCCCCCTGAAGTACACTGGATTATCCCCCTGAAGTACACTGGATATCCCCCCTGTAGTACACTGGATTATCCCCCCTGTAGTACACTGGATTACCCCCCCCCCCCACCCTGTAGTTCACTGGATTATCCCTCCTGTAGTACACTGGATTATCCCCCCTGTAGTACACTGGATTACCCCCCCCCCCTGTAGTACACTGGATTATCCCCCCTGTAGTACACTGGATTACCCCCCCCCCCCACCCTGTAGTGTACTGGATTATCCCCCCTGTAGTACACTGGATTACCCCCCCCCCCCCCCACCCTGTAGTGTACTGGATTACCCCCCCTGTAGTACACTGGATTACCCCCCCTGTAGTACACTGGATTATCCCCCCTGTAGTACACTGGATTATCCCCCCTGTAGTACACTGGATTACCCCCCCCCCACCCTGTAGTGTACTGGATTATCCCTCCTGTAGTACACTGGATATCCCCCCTGTAGTACACTGGATTATCCCCCCTGAAGTACACTGGATTATCCCCCCTGTAGTACACTGGATTATCCCCCCTGTAGTACACTGGATTACCCCCTCCCCTGTAGTACTGAATTACTCCCCCCTCCCAACACACACACACTGTAATACTGGATTACCCCTCCCCTGTAGTACTAAATTACCCCCTCCCCTGTTGTACTAGATTACCCCCTCCCCCCTGTAGTACTAGATTACCCCCTCCCCTCTAGTACTGGATTACCCCCTCCTTGTAGTACTGGATTACCCCCCCCCCCCCCTGTAGTACTGGATTACCCCCCCCCCCCCCGTAGTACTGGATTACCCCCTCACCTCTTATACTGGATTACCCCCCCCCCAGTAGTACTAGATTACCCCACCCCCCTGTAATACTAGATTACCCCCCCCCCCTGTAGTACTGGATTACCTCCCCCCCCTGTAGTACTGGATTACCCCCCCCCCCCACTGTAGTACTGGATTACCCCCCCCCCCATAGTACTGGATTACTCCCCCCCCCCCTGTAGTACTAGATCCCCCCCCCTGTAATACTAGATTACCCCCCCTGTAGTACTGGATTACCCCCCACCCCCACCCCTCTTGTAGTATTGTAGTACTGGATTACCCCCCCCCCCTGTAATACTAGATCCCCCCCCCCCCCCTGTAGTACTGGAGTATCCCCTGTAGGATAGCTCTGCCTATTGATTGGTGTGTTTGTATAGACAACAGCACCGGTTGACATTGATCAGCCTCAGTGGCCTCTAGCTAAGGGACAGCCTCTCGCATACAACCATCACAGTAGTAATATCTTAATTGTGAATGTTTTATCGATCCACAATGTAATCTAAATATTGATCAAGGTAACATAGCTGTACAGGTCTTTTTCTACGATTAATATCGTCAGTGTTGTTTGTATAGGCCATTCAAGGCACTAGTGTTATTTCACGTGTGTAGAAGTCCATCGCGGGGCCGAGGATTAATTGTCCTACCTGGTCATTACGCCCGGCGTAGTACCAGGCTTCTCCCTCGAGTATCTGTATATATATGTATGTCCGACAAATTATCATAAAGTTTAGAATATCTTATATGCATCTA
Organism: Mimachlamys varia; assembly: GCA_947623455.1. NCBI lineage: Eukaryota > Metazoa > Mollusca > Bivalvia > Pectinida > Pectinidae > Mimachlamys > Mimachlamys varia. The sequence goes on from OX392540.1 coordinate 36,476,633, forward strand.
CTTATACAATGTAGAAACTGGTAGATGGGTTGGGTTATTAGAGACGACAGAAATTGTAATCTAGGTTCTGGCTGTATCAGTGACGAATTCCACTCTCTGTTTACTTATACAATTATGTATACCAAAATACTATCAATACTTATACATAATACTTATGGAAATGGTGGGATTATATACCTACCTCCAATACCGCACCCTCCAATAGAAAACCACACCACCAAATAATAATTCCATTATTTATTGCATGGAACCAATAATCGCCGACAGTATTTTACAACGCAAAACCCACTCATATCTCTCGTATAACCGTACAAACTCTGTGAATTCATGTCAATATTGACGTATTAAAACAATTTATATGACAGAATCTCATTTTAACACAAAAATGTAAAGTTATGAAAAGAAAAAAACATGTGAACTGTCGGTGCGACTATTACTGAATGAACCGACAGTCACATAGAGCACCTCCAGCATTAGCGACACCCAACTTCAACACCCCCTATTATAAGTTACAAAAAAAATATGACACTGAAGGGAAAACAATTTTTGGCTTATTCTGTTCCATCAAACTCTGAAAATTTTAATCATTTGCAAAGTACGTACATAAATTAGTAAATTATTACGAAGGCAAATAAAGATAAATGATACAAAGTATGTAGATGTTTGTTTTCATGATCTATGTTTATCCTCCATTTACATTGAAATTTTTCTCTTGAAACATACTTGGTGTATCTTGACAATCTTGAAATCTACTGTATTTCTTTGAATTTTTAAAAATTCATCATTTTTACCAGTACATCTGGAGAAAGTTATGTTGACCAAGTACAATTAAAAAAATAGTATGCATCAAAAATTTCTGCAGTGACCTCTCATTGGTCCAGATTTGGAAACTGAGCATTTTCTATTAAATTTGGTATAAACGTGTTCTAAACATGCATTAAAGTGACTTCAAAAAACATCATCTGTGACTGCAGCTGATTAGATTTCGTGATTGCCACCATCACACTTAGAATTTCTTAAAGACAATCTGATTATATCTTGATTTCTGTGCCATTCCCGAATCTTCTTTCTGTTACATCAAGATCTGACAACCTCCCATATACATGGTCACGTTCTGGTGTCCTTTTGAATTAGCCAATCAAATTACCAGTTACAGAATCTTCGGAATAAATGTTGGTGGGCAAAAGAGCTTGCATTATCCTATCTGTCATTTTGTCACAAGCTAATGATCATATTGTGACGAAATGATGAAATGCTGCAGATGACTGCATCCATAGAAATTTCTTCTAGAGGGTGAAGTAAAGAGGCGACAAAGGTCATCTGAATGTGACCTATTACGGGATGTTGTCAGATCCTTGTAAAACGGAGTGAGAACATTAGGATCTACATTTTGCTCAGATTGTTTTGTAGATTGATTTTCACAGCTTACATTTATTTTCTGTGATGTGATAATTCTCTTACACTTTTTTCTGCGAGTTAAATGCTAATATTATTGAACTCTTTGTGTTACAGACAAATGCAGACCGATCTGGACACATTTAAAACCTCGGTGGAAAAGGTCAATGAAGAAGCCAAGAAGATCGGTGCTCCAAACCAGGACACGGGTGCAATCTGTCAAATATGTCACAAAACAAAGTTTGCCGATGGAGTTGGACATCGATGTCACTACTGTCACCTGCGATCATGTGCCCGGTGTGGGGGGCGTATGACACTAAAACCTAACAAGGTGAGCAGATGTTAAAATCGTAACTTGTTGCGGGGCTTCAGTAGTGTAGATTTTGTACCAAACTTGTCTTGAATAATGTTAACCTGTTTCACCACTTTGGATCATAATGTTCAATTTATGGAAGAGTCTGTTTTAGTTAAAAAGGGATAAATAGGGTTTAATTATAGTTACAGAGGGATCAATGAGGTCATCACCTTGTAGGCGATTTTTTAAACAATAAAGTTGTTGTTAAAAAAAAGTGGTATAATCTATGAGTAAATTCAAATCTTTTGTCTCTATATCAGTTAAAATTTTCAAACAGTGAACATGATTTTTTGAACAATTAACCCCGATTTTGTGTTCCCCTGTTATGGATTTTAATAGATATTTTGCTTAAATTTTACAAAGGTTAATAATAAGAACATTTGAAATAAATTATATAAAATCAAGTATTGTCAATTAATGTATAGTCAGCATTTTCAGAAAAATAAACAGGAGCAAACAGCTGTTACTGATATACAGAATACACCAACTACTATCCATTTGGTTATTGTAAGATTTGGCTTAATCAGGGAACCCCACTGCAGAATCAGGGTTTGCTTTTTTGCCCTCCACTGGGTGTCACTCAAGCAACGTAAATAAATTGGCGGCATTCATTGTATTATGAAGGATCATTATTTGCTTAATTCACGCCTCGCTTGGTGATACCTCACTTCACACTTTGATGTTGAATGTTAACCAAAGTGACAGAAGACAATGGGTTTGTCAAAGTCCTTAGAAAAGTTTTTCCCTGTTGGTGTTAACAGTGAAACCTCCAGTGAGAAAGATCTCCATCCTTCCACATATTCAATGAGGGGGAGAGTGTGTGAAACTGCATTGCTCAATTTGTCTTTCCCTTTTTAAGCATCAAAATAACCTTTAAAGTATTCATTTGATCCAGACACACCTGGTATGATCATTACACACACCCTATATTAACTAGGATATCATTTGACCACTGGATGTACATTTTGAGTTTGAACTTAATTGAAGCTGTGTCGGAGGGAGTTGTTAATTTATATTTTGATCAAAATGAGGGAACAGTCTCCAGAATGGGGGGTGACGGTGGGGGGAGGGGGCGGGGGGTAATGGGTCTGTTTTCCTTTTTAACCTTTAGCATGAAGGATATAATTTGTTCTTCCATTGTCAGTTACACAATGTGAACGGGAAGATAGAATGCTGTGCTTGGTGCCTTCAGCATGCTATTTCAGTGGGATAGCACTATAAAGTCTGCTACAGGATACACATATGTGACCCTAAATTACTGTTTCTGTCAATATATATAGAACTTTTTTTCCTGTACATTACCCAACTCAACCTTTATAGGTCTTAACAGAACATCACAATTTATAACACATGTGTTAATATAAATGATATATACTATAGAACTTAATATGGTAAAAAAGGCTATTTACACCAGTTTTAAGGATGGGACAGGTTAGAGCCCAGTAAATCATTTGTTTAATATGAAATTTGTAGTTACCTTATGGGTACTGATTGGAAGGGCAGTCTAAAAAGGGAAATCAGGCGGGGTTAGGGAATTCAGTCTATTTATATTTACTATATTGATTGTGAGCTACGGAGGGGAAGGGTTGAACTATTGATTGTAAGTTCGGGAGGGGGATTAATCTTTAAATTTCCTTAAATGACTTCAGTCTATTTATATTTACTATATTGATTGTGAGCTGGGGAGGGGAGAGCAGGAGCTGTATATGTTGGTAGTCATGAGTTATTCTGCTGATATTGATTTGTCTAACTCCCACTACAAATCACCCCAGCCATGCTGTATACATCTGTACACAACCCAATCAGCTTAAATCTGGCCGTACTCCGCATAGATAATATACGTTATAAACAGGTTGTCCAAAGAAATACATGAACACTATATATACTCTTTCATTGTTATAGATGTAAACAAATTACACCGCAGGAATTTCAATATGATTTCCCGAGATACATTTAAATAGAATAATGTATGTACACCTGTTTTTGATGACCAAGCTTCCGTAGTGAATACTCTATCATATTATGATCATTGATTTCTCCGGCAAATAGCGTTTTTGTGCTTTGAAATAATCGGTATTAATTGGCTCTGAGTGATCAGTGGATCAATGAGAGATAAGCTAAGCCATTAAGATACCATGGGTATATTCAAGTGTAATACTCCAGATCACTCTGACCTATAACAGGGGCCTTATCCTCCCTTCATACATCTGTAAAAACGTTTGTTAGTGTTTGCAAATTGACACAAGTTTTCCATGATTAAAAAACATTTGATTATTATGTTTACATATAATACCAGTCTTTTTTGCCACCTCTGTACAAAAACACCTGTCTATAAAGTTATCTGTCTACAGGGACCACCTTCATAGATGACACTTGTCTAAAGAAGCACCTGTCTAAAACATAGATACCTGCCTATTATGACCATCTCCAAATAAAAACACATGTCAAAGACATCACCTGTCTAAAAATTACCTGCCTGCCTCTATATAGAACACCTGTCTAAATAAGCACCTGCCTATAATTTACCTGGCGATTATGACCACCACTACATATAAAACACTTGTCTCAATAAACACATGCCTGTAACTCACCTGGCTATTATGACCAGCTCTATATACAAAACACCTGTCTAATATGCACCTTCCTATAACTTACCTGCCTTTATTATGAAAATCTGTTTAATTAACACATGTCTCAATAAACACCTGTACAATTTATAAGTACCCCTCCCCTAACCCTTATAAGTACCCCTCTCTTCCACTATAAGTACCCCTATCTTTCCCTATAAGTACCCTCCCCTTCCCCTATAAGTATTCTTCCCCTTCTCCTATAAGTACCCTTCCCCTTCCTCTATAAGTACCCCTCCCCTATAAATACCCCTCCCCTTCCCCTATAAATACCCCTCCCCTTCACCTATAAGTACCCCTCCCCTATAAGCATCCTTCCCCTTCACCTGTAAGTACCCCTCCCCTATAAGTACCCCTCCCCTTCCCCTATAAGTACCCCTCCCCTTCCCCTATAAGTATCCCTCTCCCTTCCCCTATAAGCATCCTTCCCCTTCACCTGTAAGTACCCCTCCCCTATAAATACCCCTCCCCTTCACATATAAATACCCCTCCCCTTCCCCTATAAATACCCCTCCCCTTCACATATAAATACCCCTCCCCTTCCTCTATAAATACCCCTCCCCTTCCCCTATAAATACCCCTCCCCTTCACATATAAGTACCCCTCCCCTTCACCTATAAGTACCCCTTCCCCTATAAGCATCCTTCCCCTTCACCTATAAGTACCCCTCCCCTTCCCCTATAAGTACCCCTCCCCTACCTCCATAAGTACCCCTCCCCTATAAATACTCCTCCCCTTCCCCTATAAATATACTCCTCCCTTTCCCCTATAAGTACCCCTCTCCTTCCCCTATAAGTACCACTCCCCTATAAGTACCCCTCCCCTTACCCTATAAGTACCCCTTCTATATTAGTAAATCTGTTTAATTAACACATGTCTCAATAAACACCTGTAAAATATATAAGTACCCCTCCCCTTCCCCTATAAGTACCCCTCCCCTTCACCTATAAGTACCCCTCCCCTTTACATTTAAGTACCCCTCCCCTTCCCCTATAAGTACCCCTCCCCTTCACCTATAAGTACCCCTCCCTTCACCTATAAGTACCCCTCCCCTTCCCCTATAAGTACCCCTCCCCTTCACCTATATGTACCCCTCCCCTTCCCCTATAAGTACCCCTCCCCTTCACCTATAAGTACCCCTCCCCTTCACCTATAAGTACCCCTCCCCTTCACCTATAAGTATCCCTCCCGTTCACCTATAAGTACCCCTCCTCTTCACCTATAAGTACCCCTCCCCTTCACCTATAAGTATCCCTCCCCTTCACCTATAAGTACCCCTCCCCTTCACCTATAAGTACCCTCCCCTTCACCTATAAGTACCCCCCCCCTTCACCTATAAGTACCCCTCCCCTTCCCCTATAAGTACCCCTCCCCTTCCCCTATAAGTATTCTTCCCCTTCTCCTATAAGTACCCTTCCCCTTCCTCTATAAGTACCCCTCCCCTATAAATACCCCTCCCCTTCCCCTATAAATACCCCTCCCCTTCACCTATAAGTACCCCTCCCCTATAAGCATCCTTCCCCTTCACCTGTAAGTACCCCTCCCCTATAAGTAACCCTCCCCTTCCCCTATAAGTACCCCTCCCCTTCCCCTATAAGTATCCCTTTCCCTTCCCCTATAAGCATCCTTCCCCTTCACCTGTAAGTACCCCTCCCCTATAAATACCCCTCTCCTTCACATATAAATACCCCTCCCCTTCCCCTATAAATACCCCTCCCCTTCACATATAAATACCCCTCCCCTTCCTCTATAAATACCCCTCCCCTTCCCCTATAAATACCCCTCCCCTTCACATATAAGTACCCCTCCCCTTCACCTATAAGTACCCCTTCCCCTATAAGCATCCTTCCCCTTCACCTATAAGTACCCCTCCCCTTCCCCTATAAGTACCCCTCCCCTACCTCCATAAGTACCCCTCCCCTATAAATACTCCTCCCCTTCCCCTATAAATATACTCCTCCCTTTCCCCTATAAGTACCCCTCTCCTTCCCCTATAAGTACCACTCCCCTATAAGTACCCCTCCCCTTACCCTATAAGTACCCCTTCTATATTAGTAAATCTGTTTAATTAACACATGTCTCAATAAACACCTGTAAAATATATAAGTACCCCTCCCCTTCCCCTATAAGTATCCCTCCCCTTCACCTATAAGTACCCCTCCCCTTTACATTTAAGTACCCCTCCCCTTCCCCTATAAGTACCCCTCCCCTTCACCTATAAGTACCCCTCCCTTCACCTATAAGTACCCCTCCCCTTCCCCTATAAGTACCCCTCCCCTTCACCTATATGTACCCCTCCCCTTCCCCTATAAGTACCCCTCCCCTTCACCTATAAGTACCCCTCCCCTTCACCTATAAGTACCCCTCCCCTTCACCTATAAGTATCCCTCCCGTTCACCTATAAGTACCCCTCCTCTTCACCTATAAGTACCCCTCCCCTTCACCTATAAGTATCCCTCCCCTTCACCTATAAGTACCCCTCCCCTTCACCTATAAGTACCCTCCCCTTCACCTATAAGTACCCCCCCCCTTCACCTATAAGTACCCCTCCCCTTCCCCTATAAGTACCCCTCCCCTTCCCCTATAAGTACCCCTCCCCTTCACCTATAAGTACCCCTCCCCTTTCCCTATAAGTACCCCTCCCCTTCACCTATAAGTACCCCTCCCCTTCACCGATAAGTACCCCTCCCCTAAAAGTATCCCTCTCCCTTCCCCTATAAGCATCCTTCCCCTTCACCTGTAAGTACCCCTCCCCTATAAATACCCCTCCCCTTCACATATAAATACCCCTCCCCTTCCCCTATAAATACCCCTCCCCTTCACATATAAATACCCCTCCCCATTCCCCTATAAATACCCCTCCTCTTTCCCTATAAATACCCCTCCCCATCACATATAAGTACCCCTCCCCTTCACCTATAAGTACCCCCTTCCCCTATAAGCATCCTTCCCCTTCACCTATAAGTACCCCTCCCCTATAAGTACCCCTCCCCTTCTCCTATAAGTACCCCTCCCCTACCTCCATAAGTACCCCTCCCCTATAAATACCCCTCTCCTTCCCCTATAAATACCCCTCCCCTTCCCCTATAAATATACTCCTCCCTTTCCCCTATAAGTACCCCTCTCCTTCCCCTATAAGTACCCCTCCCCTATAAGTACCACTCCCCTATAAGTACCCCTCCCCTTACCCTATAAGTACCCCTTCTATATTAGTAAATCTGTTTAATTAACACATGTCTCAATAAACACCTGTAAAATATATAAGTACCCCTCCCCTTCCCCTATAAGTACCCCTCCCCTTCACCTATAAGTACCCCTCCCCTTTACATTTAAGTACTCCTCCCCTATAAGTACCTCTCCCCTTCACCTATAAGTACCCCTCCCCTTCACCTATAAGTACCCCTCCCCTTCACCTATAAGTACCCCTCCCCTTCACCTATAAGTATCCTTCCCCTTCACCTATAAGTACCCCTCCTCTTCACCTATAAGTACCCCTCCCCTTCACCTATAAGTATCCCTCCCCTTCACCTATAAGTACCCCTCCCCTTCACCTATAAGTACCCTCCCCTTCACCTATAAGTACCCCCCCCCTTCACCTATAAGTACCCCTCCCCTTCCCCTATAAGTACCCCTCCCCTTCCCCTATAAGTACCCCTCCCCTTCACCTATAAGTACCCCTCCCCTTCCCCTATAAGTACCCCTCCCCTTCACCTATAAGTACCCCTCCCCTTCACCAATAAGTACCCCTCCCCTATAAGTACCCCTCCCCTTCCCCTATAAGTACTCCTCCCCTTCACCTATAAGTACCCCTCCCCTTCACCTATAAGTACCCCTCCCCTTCCCCTATAAGTACCCTCCCCTTCCCCTATAAGTACCCCTCCCCTTCACCTATAAGTACCCCTCCCCTTCCCCTATAAATACCCCTCCCCTTCACATATAAGTACCCCTCCCCTTCACCTATATGTACCCCTTCCCCTATAAGCATCCTTCCCCTTCACCTATAAGTACCGCTCCCCTATAAGTACCCCTCCCCTTCACCTATAAGTACCCTCCCCTTCACCTATAAGTACCCCCCCCTTTACCTATAAGTACCCCTCCCCTTCCCCTATAAGTACCCCTCCCCTTCCCCTATAAGTACCCCTCCTCTTCACCTATAAATACCCCTCCCCTTCCCCTATAAGTACCCCTCCCCTTCACCGATAAGTACCCCTCCCCTTCACCTATAAGTATCCTTCCCCTTCACCTATAAGTACCCCTCCTCTTCACCTATAAGTACCCCTCCCCTTCACCTATAAGTATCCCTCCCCTTCACCTATAAGTACCCCTCCCCTTCACCTATAAGTACCCTCCCCTTCACCTATAAGTACCCCCCCCCTTCACCTATAAGTACCCCTCCCCTTCCCCTATAAGTACCCCTCCCCTTCCCCTATAAGTACCCCTCCCCTTCACCTATAAGTACCCCTCCCCTTCCCCTACAAGTACCCCTCCCCTTCACCTATAAGTACCCCTCCCCTTCACCAATAAGTACCCCTCCCCTATAAGTACCCCTCCCCTTCCCCTATAAGTACTCCTCCCCTTCACCTATAAGTACCCCTCCCCTTCACCTATAAGTACCCCTCCCCTTCCCCTATAAGTACCCTCCCCTTCCCCTATAAGTACCCCTCCCCTTCACCTATAAGTACCCCTCCCCTTCCCCTATAAATACCCCTCCCCTTCACATATAAGTACCCCTCCCCTTCACCTATATGTACCCCTTCCCCTATAAGCATCCTTCCCCTTCACCTATAAGTACCGCTCCCCTATAAGTACCCCTCCCCTTCACCTATAAGTACCCTCCCCTTCACCTATAAGTACCCCCCCCCTTTACCTATAAGTACCCCTCCCCTTCCCCTATAAGTACCCCTCCCCTTCCCCTATAAGTACCCCTCCTCTTCACCTATAAATACCCCTCCCCTTCCCCTATAAGTACCCCTCCCCTTCACCGATAAGTACCCCTCCCCTATAAGTAACCCTTCCCCTATAAGTACCCATCCCCTTCACCTATAAGTACCCCTCCCCTTCACCTATAAGTACCCCTCCCCTTAACCTATAAGTATCCCTCCCCTTCACCTATAAGTACCCCTCCCCTTCACCTATAAGCATCCTTCCCCTTCACCTATAAGTACCCCTCCCCTTCGCCTATATATACCCCTCCCCTTCACCTATAAGTACCCCTCCCCTTCCCCTATAAGTACCCCTCCCCTTCACCTATAAGTACCCCTCCCCTTTCCCTATAAGTACCCCTCCCCTTCCTCTATAAGTACCCCTCCCCTTCCCCTATAAGTACCCCTCCCCTACCTCATAAGTACCCCTCCCCTATAAATACCCCTCCCCTTCCCCTATAAAAATACCCCTCCCCTTCCCCTATAAGTACCCCTCCTTTATTAGTACCCCTCCCCTTCCCCTATAAGTACCCCTCCTTTATTAGTACCCCTCCCCTTCCCCTATAAGTACCCCTCCTTTATTAGTACCCCTCCCCTTCCCCTATAAGTACCCCTCCTTTATTAGTACCCCTCCCCTTCCCCTATAAGTACCCCTCCTTTATTAGTACCCCTCCCCTTCCCCTTTAAGAACCCCTCCTTTATTAGTACCCCTCCCCTATAAGTACCCTTCCCCTATAAGTACCCCTCCCCTATAAGTACCCCTCCCCTTCCCCTATAAGTACCCGTCCGCTATAAGTACCCCTCCGCTATAAATACCCCTCCCCTTCGACAGAGGTATTGAAATAAGAAGTACTACCCATTCTGGTTACAATCGTCGTACTTATTGACTTAATTCATAAAAACAGCATTTTTTGTCCAGATTTTAGTTTTGTTATCCTAAAAAGTGCCCCGTTGTAACAAATTTTTCAGGTATCCTGGGTGCTAATTATGCCAACTACAGGATTTCAATTTTTTCAGTCAATCCTAGGCAAATACACCTGTCACCTGTACCGACTTCTACACTCTGTAGTTGAAATGTCGGGTATATTTCAATATTGCATGAAAATTGTCTTTTTACAAGGATAAATACCACAAATCTTGATTATGCAATAAAACAAATCTTGCATTCATTTCAATTTTTATATGAAACTGATTAAACTTGTCACAACTTTTCATTTTACCTTGCGAGCGAGACTCTCTAAATTTAAAAATAATCATCTTTTTAAGATGGATATTACCTGTCATATTGTATATTTCTTAATAGTTTTGTATGGTTTCAATTATAAATGCTTTATTATGGTTTTTCAATGGTTAAGTATATTTTTAAGTTGTGTTATATGGTTAAGTAGTTTTGTATGGTTTAGTATGGTTTAAATTTTTCAGTATTGGTAGATATTCTTTGAAACATAAAAGCTTTTCAGATGATCAACATGTATTTCATTTAAAACTTAAGGAAAACATTTATTAAAGCAAATTAGAATCATCCTCTTAAAGAAACATTGATTTTAGTTTTTAAATAATCATTTTTTATTAGTACCTAAATTAAGTATTTTCCGTATTATTTTCTGTGCATGATGTAGGAATAATTTCTCATGATAAATAAATCAGGGGACAAATTCTCAACTACACTATTGTCAAAAATGAATATGCACAAATGTTAATAGTGTATATACACAGATATACATATAAATCCCTTAGTGACATTCTCATGATATTGGTATAAATATTTATGAAATGTAATAAATATTATGATTAGATATTTGTTGATAAAATCTGAATGATATACCAACACTACTGTGTTCTCAAATACTGTGCATGCACATATATATATATATACACTCTATAGCTGAACCAGTCTGCTGTCGGTGAAAGCCAACACTCCCATCCTATTATATATACTAGTAGCATTGGTCCTTATATTACTTATTGATTTTCATGCGGAAAGCTTTTAAAATATTTAGCCCTGCAAATATGTTATAGCCGACATCTTAGGTTGCCGGTGTCAGACTCTCTGCTTTCCTGTAGTAACATGTCCTCAACTTTCCTCATTCCTAAATTTGTAGAAACCTCCCCCTGGGCAGAAACCAGAAACAGTGGTAAGTATATATTACAGATTTGGCACAAACATGAAAAAAGAAGGAAAGAAAACAATATGTTGTTTCAAAGACAAGATGCTTATTCAGCATCATCGTTTCATTTGATTAGAATTGAGTGTGGAAAGGCTCGAAAAGGCAACAAATAAAAAAAAAGAAAAAATCTTCATAGCTTTCAAAAATAGATATATTCATGTTAAAGGTTTGAAATAATTTGATGCCCAATTAAGGGAATATGTTTTGATCTTCAGTAGATATAAGTTATTAATAGAATAGATTCAAATCTGATAAATTGAGACAAAGACTTGTTTCATGTACAATGTATATGCAGTCAACACAAATATTGAAAATTACAAAAGAAAGAGTAAATAAAAGTTAAATTTGTAGTTATAGGCATACATAAAAATGTTAGGTACGGAATGTATCAAAGCTATATGATAATAATATCCAGGGTTACGTATTTAGAAAGTGAAAAAAAGTGTAAAAGCTATCAGATTAATTATTCAATTATTAAATATCGCTATAGATAAAGCAATTTTATTCTCGTGTTGCATTCCAGGAGTTAAGAGAACATTTTGTGACAATTATATACCGGTATTTATATGCCAACATGGAAAATTGTAAAATTGAAATGTACAATTGTATATGCTTATCAAACATATATGACAGTATAACACCAATGATGATGTTGCAGTTTATAAATTAATATTGATGAGTGCAATAAAAACTGAAATATAGAATTAATATTAACATATGTATTAAATATTTTAAAATTTATTGAATGGATAATCACAGGGAATGTGTGATAACCAATTTAACTCATTCATCCCTGAAAGTTCATACAGAACTGTTCCAATCATTGAATTGGGAGAGTTCCAATGTGTCTTTAGGGGTGAAGAGGTAAGTGTTGAACATACATGTTCAGGTTAACCAGCAAACAAATATCATTTTAAAATGTAGCCAATAGGGCTGAAGATTTAACTTAACCTGTTCACCCCTGAAATGTCATAATGAACTATCCAACCTTTACTTTGGAAGAGTTCGAATATGTATTCAGGGGAGAATGAGTTAAAGAAACAGTCACCATGATATGTTCTTCACATTTCTATTTGCTTCATTTTTTATCTGTTAAACTGTTTCATCAACACTTTCTTCTGAATTTAAATTGAATTGCATGTATCACATCTATACTACAGCCCTCCTAGATCAGCTTTATATATTCCTTTTGAAAAGGACTTTTTCCATTGATTGCAATTAAGTCATTTAAAATTGAGGTATAAACATCTTACCTGTAATTAACTTACCTGTAACTGACCTGACTTATTGATTGTACCATTTATCCCTTTTGTAGTGAGTACATATTGAAAAAGTTTTCGTTTCGGCATAAGCTTAAATTTGGAGAATCACATGATAGACATTTAATATTAGGATATATCCTTGAAGAAGTTCGTATTCAGGATCTTACAAAGAAAGTCAAAGACGTTGACAATACTTAATAGAAAATATTGGTTATCACTGCAGTCTGGACTTTTATTATGATTTGATCTTAAAACAAATATCATACATGTACAATAGACAAGTTTCTGAAATCTAAAGATAAAAGTGTCATGTTTCAGGGTACTACAGCCTGTACGTGTCAAGGCGAAAAATCAAAATCATAGCAAATCTTTATTATCACTCCAATAAATTTCTTTTTTAACTCATTCAACACTGAAATTTTATAATGAATTATACCAACCTTTGTCTTGGATGTACGTGTCTGACCATGAGTGCATGAATTGTATGTTCACTATCATCTTTACTTATATTACATTTGTACAATGATATGAAACAAGTTATTTCAACTAATATTAACCAATTTTGTTAGCTGGGATGGAAGCTTGCAGATAAGGATCAATCTTATAATTGGAGACACAGGGGTACCTGGAGAAAACCTAAGTGGTTGGGAAGCTAGGTTACAATACTTTACCTTTTCACATCCAATCAGGCAGACATTATTGATCAAACCGTTACACAATGGTCCAATAGAATGACATTTTAGAGTAGCAAGGCCAAATTACTACCATTGTATTTAAGAAAATCTTTACATGTGCTTTATATATGTATGCTGGTAGGTAAAAATCCTTGATAGGAGAAGAAAATAATTGGTGTTTTATGCTTTCTATCTCTCTGTTTTGCATGAAAGCGGTTTTGTATCATTAGTGATGTCTTGTGTGATATATTTTTCAGATCAACGTCAGATTGAATGTTGTTAGCTTATCTGCTATTTACAGACACGTGAACTGAAAGTGTGTGTCTTTTGGCACCTGTTTGACAGTAAATGATATTTGGTTTTACTGGAAGTCCCCCGGAGACCAATCATTTGTCCAAATAAGTAGGTGTCAAGTTTGTGGAGGTTAATAGCGATATAACACGTGTGACATAATGAGGAGTCTTGAGTTACCATCAGATAGGGCACTTACTGAAAAATCATCAGGGTTTATTGTTAGCAATAATTGATTACCGAATGGCAGAACGCTCCAGAGTGGCTTAATTAATGTGAAAGATATGGGTCACTGTATCAAAGGTCATATACTTAAATTAATCATGATATATTAGTTAATTGATCTTTATAGGACTAGGTTCTTCTGGAATTGCTGAAATAATTTGAACTTCATGTAACATGTGGGATATCCTAGCTTGGGTCAAGGAATAAAGATTAAAGCGGGGGATTTTATTAGTGTAATTGCCTAATGTTTGGTAATTTATAGTGGAGTTACAACACAATATTATCATAGTTATAAATAAAAAATGTGATATATAGTTACGTAATTTTTGTGAATTTTTTTAATATATTAATTGTTTTATTTCTATATGTTTGCATGCATTTAGCTTGTATTCATTATTCATACTTGATGTAATTTATCATATTTGACATATACTATAAGTAAAAACAAATTGGGAATAAGATTCATCAGTTTGGTATGAATGATGTATACTGAGTTTAAACAAACTCAGTATATTTAAAAACAAATTGAGTTATCCAGCCTATTGGACCTCTTGTTTGAGATAATGGGTACTGACAAGTTGATTAACTCATTTACCCTTGAAGACACATTTGAACTCAACCAATTTAATTGTTGGAGTAGTTCATTATGAAATTTCATGGGTGAATGAGCTAACATAGTGCCAGGTATTTGACATAATTGTATTTGTTGGATAAACTTGAATTATAGAAAGGAGAATACACATGCAATCAAACCAGGAAAAACTGAGAAATTTTAACTCCAAACCTTTACATGGTGCCATACAAGAGTAATGCTAATAACACAGCACCACTTGAGTGTCCAGTTAGGGACATCAAAGCATATATAGGGTCTTTTGCATCAGCCAATCAAATTACCGATTCCAGAATCTTGAATGTGAATACATGTTTGTTGACGAAAAATCTTTCATAATTATTTCTGCACCTTTAGTCATTTCATCAGAACAAGTTAATGTGAATGTTGTGAGGAGTTGACTTTTGCAGATGACAGTGTCAACTGTCATCAACTAGACAGTTCTACTAGTGTGAAGTAAGGAGTCTACAAAGGTCACCAGAACATGACTTTTAATGGGATGTTGTCAGATCCTTAGGTAATGGAGTGTACAGCAATACAAAGTAATGATACAGATATTCATGAATTAGTTATAGCACTGGTAATTTTGTTACAGATGCATGGTGCTGTTGTGAAGTGTTGTGGTTATGTGATTATGGTGTTGCAAATGGTGTTGACCTGGTTGGTGGTGTCACAAATGGTGTTGGCTTGAAGTGTTATCAATGGTGTGTTATGATAATGGTGTTACACAGATTTGAACGGCCTGTGAGGCTAATAATTCCCCATCTTTTGTTTTACAGATGGTGTGGGCCTGCAACATGTGCAAGAAGAAGCAAGACATTTTGGCCAAGACAGGACAGTGGTATCACGGAGGAATGGCCAAACCAGTTCAGCTGGACGCTCTACCACAGGGAGAGGGGCCGCCGGGACAAAACATCAGTCCCCCCAACGAAAAACGGCAGAAGATTCATGGGGAAGGGCCTGATAAGGAGAATTTGGAGGATAAAAAAGGTCACAAAATTGTACGGACAGGAAGTTTGCAAGGGAGAGAACTCAAGAGACAGTTTTCTTTGGATGCTCAAAAAAATCATAGTGATAGATCAGGGTCTCAAAATCTTACTCCAGACATGGCAGACAAAGAGAAAGGATCTCGTGACAGGGGTCATTTACCGTCGGAGCGGGGTCGAACTCGGGACCGCTCCCCGGCAGCCAATCGCCACCACAGTGAGTCTCGGCTTTCTGAGACAGACAGACGTTTTAATGCTCAAGAGTGGAGAAACATAGAACAGGAATCTCGCTACAGGCGAGGGGACCAGGGTCGTGAACCGCGGTCCCGGGACCAGTCTAGGGACCCAGATCACATGGATAAAGGAAAGTACATTGATGATAAACGACGGGATCCACGTGATGCCCATGTAGATCGACTAATGGACGATAGGGATAGGAAAAGGGAAATATCTCGGGAACGGTCAAGGTATGTACTACTTACTAATTATTTCATGTTCTTATATTTTGTAACAGGAGAAAAAATAATTTGTCCAGAAACATTATAAACCCCAGACATTCTCTAGACAGATCTTCTATCAGTTGAGCTACCTGCATGTTTACTGACGACCTCTACTTACACTCATAAGTAAAGGCTTGTAGCAACCTTGTATAACCTATAAATTATTAGAATCCGCCTTTATCTAAATTTAAAGTCTGTATAGTTTGCTTAAAGTAGAACACTGTCACCTTTGTTTGATGAATTACCTTGACTCAAACAACTTCTTAAAATATTATACTGTACTCAAGGAAACTCTCTCCCAGTCAAATATTTACTCTTAATTTACAGGTAAAATACACAGGTAAAATACACAGGAAAAGCACACAGGTAAAATACATAGGCAAAACACATTAGTATAATACACAGGTAAAACACATTGGTAAAATACACAGGTAAAACACATTGGTATAATGCACAGGTAAAATACACAGGTAAAACGCATTGGTAAAATGTACAGGTAAAATACATTGGTAAAACACACAGGTAAAACACATTCGTAAAATACACATGTCAAGTACACAGATAAAAAACACATTGGTATAATACACAGGTAAAACACATTAGTACAATACACAGGTAAAACACACAGGTAAAATACACAGGTCAAATACACAGGTAAAATACACAGGTCAAATACACATGTCAAATACACACAGGTAAAATACACAGGTAAAATACACAGGTCAAATACACATGTCAAATACACAGATAAAAAACACATTGGTATAATACACAGGTAAAACACATTAGTATAATACACAGGTAAAACACACAGGTAAAATACACAGGTAAAATACACAGGTCAAATACACATGTCAAATACACAGGTAAAATACACAGGTAAAACATATTGGTATAATACACAGGTAAAACACATTGGTATAATGCACAGGTATAATACACAGGTAAAACACATTAGTATAATACACAGGTAAAATACACAGGTCAAATACACATGTCAAATACACAGGTAAAATACACAGGTAAAACACATTAGTATGATACACAGGTAAAACACACTGGTAAAATACATAGGTTAAATACACAGGTACAACAAACAAGTAAAATACACAGGTAAAATACACAGGTAAAACACACTTGTAAAATACATAAGTTAAATACACAGGTAAAACATACAGTTAAAATAAACAGGTAAAACGCACAGGTAAAACCCCATCATTCTCCATGTTAATTTCACCCATAGCTCATTCACCATTGACATTTTGTAATGAACTATTCCAACCTTTAAATAGAAGAGATCAAAAATGTCTTCAGGCATGTGAATATAATTTAAAGGTAAAATCCATGGTTTACTCTTATTTAAATCTGCATTTGTAATTTCCAGCTATTACTACATTTGATGGCAGTTTTTAATTATAGTTGCCGACATATAAAATAAATGTTGTTTAATATTGCAGAAGGCAGAAAGTGCAAAACTTAAACTTGCAGCAAAGCATCATAATTTTTGGTCTGTAACTCACTTGAGCGAAAAGCTTCAACGAAAACAAATTGTTGAAATTAATAAAACTGACCTATTTTCAATGTTACAGGGTTATTTGAGTAAACAATTTCCATTTTCAACTTTTTCTCAATGATTGACAAGCCCAGAGTTATGATATTTAGCCAGAAGCATGCTACAAATTGTAGGATGAAATGCTACCAAAGTCGTTCAAATGAATGACCTTGACCTATTTTCATGATCACAGGGGTCAAAAGTTTTAAAATTGTCTAGCAAGTTGTTATCAGTACTGTAATGCAAAGAGTTAAGATATTGGGCCTGTAGCATGTTACAATGAAGGGCTGCCAAAGTTCTTAAAATGAATAACCTTGACCTACTTCCAAGGTCACAGGTGTCAGAAGTATTAAATCTTGCACTGGCCTCTCCTCAATAACCAAAAGGCCCATGGTACTGATATTGCACCTTCATCATGCAAATTAATGACTTTGACCTAAGTCACAGGTGTACATGTCAGTAATATTTGAATATTTCAATAACTGAAAGGCTCTGAGTACTGATGTTTAGCCTGGAACATCCTGGGTGGAAGGGAGTTTGTTCAAATAAATTGTTTTGACCCACTTTGAAGGTCATATACATGTACATGTAGGTCAAATGTGTAAAAAAAAATCTGAATAACTTAAGGCCTAGGGTATAGATATTGCGTCTGTATCATACTTTGTTGAAGGGATCCCTGCTTGTCCAAATGAATAACTAACATGAATCAAATGCTTTACACATTTCAAGCTTCTTCTTTCCAATAACAAATACATGCATGTAGGCTCTTGATTTTATTTTATTGTGTTGTAGCACATACATTGTACATGTGTTTGAAGTAAGCTCTCGATTTTGCTGAAATTGACTAAATTGAAAGCAGGTGAATAATTCAGGCCCATTTGGCCTCTTGTCTTCCAATTTAGATATGCTGGAATCAAGTTGATAAAATGGGCCTAATTGAGAGGCAGCTTTTGTGTTAAAGTATAGAATATGCCCAATTTCAAAACTTAGGTGACTGTCTAGGCCCATAGGCCTCTTGTATCTTTATTATTCTCAATAACCGAAAGGCCTTACATGGCAATATTTGGCCTGTACAATTGTAGCATGCTGGGCTGAAGAGCTTGTAATCCATTTATTCATATTAGTGACTTAAGTGAAGGTTGTGTTGTGTCATAGTCATTTTTTTTTTATCACCTAAGTAATGTGTGCTAAGATGAAGGGCTATCAAGTTTGTTAAAATGAATGATCTTGAACCCCTTTCAAGGTCACAGGGTTCAAAAGTGTTGAAATCTTTGAACAGCTTCTTCTTAATAACCAAAAATGCCCAGGATATTGAGCCTTTAGCATGCCGGTATCATATACCGCAATGAAGGGCGGGCAAGTTTGTTAAAATGATTGGCATTGCCCTTCATTCAAGGTGACAGAGGTCTATTACATTTAAGAATTTTAAAAGACTTCTTCTCAGTAAGTGAAAAATATTTTACTTGATATTTTCATCTTTTCAGGGGATCCAGGGAGGAGGTAGGACGATCGACTAGAGATGGTCGTGACGATCGGTCAAATCGGGACCCCCGTGATTGGGAGGAGGGGACACGGAGGCGGGACGGACCCGGTGATAAACGCAAGGACAGACAGACAGCACCGGCAGACAACCTCAACATCTACGACTATGCAGATAAAGATATGAAAGGTTCAAGAGAAAAGTTGGACTCTCTTGATAATGATAAGCGAAGAGTTCGGGACCCTCACGGTAAACCTGGAGGGTCACAACACTCCCGTGATAATACTCAAAACTCTAGACATTTAAATAATAGGCATCCCCGTGATAGGCTTGGAAGTGGTAGTAAAGACCGTCGGTCACCCACCGTCGGAGACACACGTGAAAGACGGAAAGAACCGGAAATATATAATTCCCATGTACGATCGCCAAGTCTTAATCGGCATAATATACGTATAGAACGAGTAGGAGATTCCCCAACAGTAATGGAAGAACAAGTAGAACATGACAAATACCACGATAAGAAACAACATTTAGACCCCAGCACCGCCGCCACGGGACGTAACTCTCGCAGTAGAAAATTGGATATATCTATGTCTAGGAATGATTCTTTAAGCTCTGACCCGTCAGACTGTGCCAGACCGCCTCCCCCCAAACCCCACAAACACCGAAGGGGTAAAAAGCTACAACAGCATTCCATCAGTAGTTCTGATGACGAGATTCGATCTACCCCGGAGTGCTCCAGCTGTGAAGAACCAGATTTGGAAATTGAAAGCGTCATAAGTGAAAAAGGTGATATAAGTGTTTTATTGCTTCTTCCAGTTTAATTTTGTGTGTTCATTCCAAGGTCAAGGTCAACTTTGACCTGTTATTATGTTTATTTTCAAACAAATTGGATTTTAATTAAATATTTCTTCAATGCTGGATCTAAAAGTTGGCAAAAAAGGTAAGTCCATTTTAAATATTTTCACTTAAGATCTAAACACATAACTTTTTTTCAGGGCGACTGTATTTTGAAATTTTCAGAGATGGATGCCATGTTGGAACAGACCGAAGATTATAAAGATTTGAGTGCATCTCTCTTTCCTGTTTCAACAAATGTTTTACGTATTTGTATGTCATAATGCCTGAAAACATAATTAAGATTATCAATGCACTGAAGTATCATCATCATCATCATCATTGGTCTCTTTTGATTATCGTGCAAGATTGGGGGCAATGTCCACACCAGTGGTCCCCCTTCCAGACAGCTGGCTAGCTGCACGCGTGGCAGTGTTCACACCAGATTTCCACTTTTGTCGGTCCTGAGGGTCCGCATCTGTAGATGTGTCTGCCATAGTAAAATGAACTACAAAATTCATCCTTTAACGTTTCATTCAATAAGTCAAAAAGTTTGTGTTAAACGAAGATATATAGTGATTTCCTATTGCCTAAAAGACACTTGACAATTCTGTGGTATAGTTTAAATTTCTTCACCATTGAAGCAACTACTTATACATGAAGAAGTTGATGTGGAGAATCACATTTATACATCACCCATTCTAATTGTATGTAGTAAAGATCATGTACATTGTTAACAAGATGGTTCTAAAACATGTCACAAATATCAAAGTTTTCAAAACGAGGTGGCCATTAAGGCCCCTTTGGCCTCTTGTCCTATTTGGAAGACGCTTCGGAATCCATGATGATGCACAAAGTATGAGATATATAGAGTTAAAAGATAGGTGTCGTAGTCCCATTACTATTTGCGTTAAACACTTGAGCTATTCTCGCTGGAATTGAAGCAAAGATCTCAATTTGAAGAATAATCTCAGAATACTTGGAGCAGTACATTGTAAAACAATGGAGATGTTGAAGTATTGTTATATGCTGAAATTGTTTTAAGTTCATATTTTTATGAATCAATAGAAGATATTTTAATTATTTTAAAACCGAAATTGAACTAAACACTTGAAGCAAGACATTGGTTAGAACCTAAACTTGAATCCAGCATTTGAAGCATGCCATGTTTAAAAACTATGATTAAAAAAATGATACTAAAATAATTCATAACCAGTGTATCATTTAGAGTTATAAAATTTTCTAAATTATTCAGTGATTGAATTTTTCTGACAAAATACAGCTACTGAAGCCACAAACTTTTTTATGTTTAACCCTTTCACCCCTATGTACCTTCAGTAGCCTGTATCATACACTGATCTTGGTGAGTCCATTATGGAATACAAGGGATAAAAAGGTTAAAGAATTCCTATTGATAATTCTTTTAAAATTTAACTTGTCCTGTGATCTCCTGAGAAATATTGTCAAGAGTTATGCTGCCACACCAAGGTTGTGTATCGTTAAACCAATCGATGAATCTGTCAATAACTCAATTAATCAAACCAACCAATCAGTAACATTTCTGAATCAACCAATATAATCAATGAATCAATTAATCTGTCAGTTTATCTATTGATCAGCCGAGGTTTATCTCCGAGTCTAAAAATAATAAAAGGCAAATGTCAATCAATAAATCTACCATTTAAATAATCAATCAGACAATCGTTCAATCAGTTGTATACTAAATAATTTTTTATCAACCTACTAGTCAGTTAACTAAAAAAATATTATCTATAAGTAGATTAAGCTAACTGCATATGAGCTAAGTAAGATATATGAAAGGTTGGTCTCTTGGACACTTCTTCTGCTTGTCTTCAGTTAAGACGACATTAAGGAGACTACCCATTGACCAGCTGTCCCCGTTGCAGTCCTTGGGATCTTTACTTTTCTTTGCCCATTTTTGTTACTTTTTGGCATCAGATTCATGCTATCACAAGTAAATACAAGTCAGGTACACATGCAGGCATATTGGCAAAGTTAAATCAAGTGTGTAATTTATCCCAATATTTACCATTGTTTGACATTCACTCTATATATAACCCTGCCAAATTCAGTTGGCATTCATAGGACCATGAATGTCATTGACCGATTGCTGACATTGTCATTATTATGACATCATAATTGTTTCATTGGATACCACTGACCATCCCCGGGCGATGGCTGTTCTATTCATTGTATAAGGTGTTAGCATACCAGAAGATACATTATTTGAGCTAAATTTAAATGCTCATAAATAGAAAGCATAATTGAATTTTAATGAGATGAACACATTCTAAAAATGGTAAATATAAGTATAGAACTGCTTTTATTTGGCATTCATTGGCAGTATGAATGCCAACTTAAAGCAGTTCAATCCTTTAAAGTAAACTTGTTTATGCTAGATCGGTGAATAATTGTGGTCTTCAAATTGCATGCAACATCAAGGGGTAAGTGATAAAGCCATCATACACTTAGATCTGTAGTTTGATAGTGGTATTACTAAATAAGAGTACATTGACCCCATCTGCATCATCATGGAGGAACAGAATCTATCAATCTATAAATATTGATGATCTAGATGTTTAAATATAGGTATGGAGATATACATGTATCTCTATTTTTGTCATTTCTGTCAGCATGGTACATATATAAACCTAATTAATTGATTACCGTAAAAAATCAATGATTGTGAAGCTGAATGGTGGCAGCCATTGCAAAAAGTCTACACAAACATTTCTAAAACTTTGAATGATTAGACTATCAAAATTGGTTTCTATGTGTTACATTTCTTTCCGAAAAATAAGAAATTTTGAAATATTTGAAGTATTTGCACCATTCAGTTGGCTTTTAAAAAAAGTCACCCTAAAAGCACAGATTAAGTTGGAAATATGGAAAAGTCACAAAACATTCCTTCATCATTTCACCTTTACATCACTCCTAGACCTCAAATGACTGTTTGCCCCAGTACATTGTAGAAGAGGTATAGGATGTATACAAATGTGGAATTCATTAGCCCACCATCATCATCTGCATCGGTGGTCCGTCCGTCATTAAACAATTCTTGTCATCACATTTATATTCAGGTTCTCCTTGATCCCTAGTTGTGCATTTTCAACTTTTTAAGCCGATCCAAAAAACAACATGGCCGATGGGCGGCCATCTTGGATTTTGCATTAATAGTTTATGATAGCTATTTCTGGAGAAGTACTGGATAGATCCTGCTCAAATTTCATATGCAGGTTCCCTTTGATCTCCAGTTGTGCGTTATCAGTTTTTTAAGCCAATCCAAAATACAATTTGGCCGATGGGTGGACATCTTTGATTTTGCATTATAGTTTGTGATTGTTATAAATTCATAGAACTAAGATTAAATACATAAATGAAAGTTTAAATAAGAAGGGGAAAATATCGGCCATCTTTCTAAGAATGAATAAAAAATCATAAATGGTGGGTACCAAGATCCCTCTGCGATCTCTTCTTGATTAAGACTTTCAAATCTTACCCGAACAACTTTAAGTGTCTTTTGATGTTTGGAATGTTAAGTCCAAAACATGGTAAATTAAAAAAGAAATTTAAAAACAAAAGATGAAATTGCCATGATATAAATCCTAGAGGTGTAATGAAAAACAATTAAGTGTGCTTGAAATACTATATTTATATATACCTTAATTGTAAAAGATAACTTAATGCTGACCTACAATATCTTGATCAAACATGGTTTACTCGCCTTGGTTAGATAAGGTATATGTGTAACAGGAGAGGAAAAATGCACAGTCAGACAGAACCTTCCTAACTCTTAGATGAACACTCAACCAATTAAGCTATCTGGTCACCGATGATCAACCCGGTCTAGATCTGCTTCATATGTATTTGGAAGGAATTATGAAAATGTATCCTACCACCACGGGGTTTGCCCTAGCAACCCTTTTATCTCTTAGGTCGGACACCCTACCGCTTGATTAAAGGGAAATTACCAGTAGCTGAGGCTATTAAGGCGACCTGTACAGTGTGTACCTGGTGAACTCGGACTGACTACAGATCCCCACCACCTGTCACTGTTACAAATCGTGCTCACTCATGTAAATATAGATCAGTCATGTGACTGGGTGACTAACACAATTTTATATCTCCACATGCGACACAGATATATATTGTGTTTGGTATTCATTTTTTGGTGGATAATGACGATCATGATAGTTATGTAATTTTGACCTCTGACCCTGTGATTTAACTCTAGATCACAGGTAAATATAGCAATAGCAAAGACTACACCAATGGATAGTAACACCATATTCAAACTCCCTGTAATTATGGTGCCCATACTTTCTTAAAATTTGTCATGTGATTCACTGCAATGCGCAAAAGAGGTTTAAGATGTATGTCATGTCATTTCAAGATCATTGTTATTCAAAAGCCATTTTTCTGGGGGTGGGGTTGGGGGGTTAGGGGTCATGGTGGCCATTGGGTTAAGGTGTCTGACTTTCTGCTGCCACTAGCCCTCCATCCCTGAGCCACGGTGGCCAAGTGGTTAAGATGTCTGACATTCTGCTACCACTAGCCCTCTACCTCTGGGCTGTGGTGGCCATGTGGTTAAGGTTTCTGACATTCTGCGACCACTAGCCCTCCAACTCTGGGTTGTGGTGGCCAAGTGGTTAAGGTTTCTGACTTTCTGCTACCACTAGCCCTCTACCTCTGGGTAATGGTGGCCAAGTGGTTAAGGTTTCTGACATTCTGCTTCCACTAGCCCTCCAACTCTGGGCTGAGGTGCCAAGAGGTTAAGGTTTCTACTACCACTAACCCTCAAGCTCTGGGTCAAGTTGGCCGAGTGGTTAATGTGACTGACATACTGCTACCACTAGCCCGCTATCTTTGGGCTGCAGGTTTGAGGCCATGAGCAGGTACTTGCTGTAGGTTGGTGCTTTTTCTCCGGGAACACCAGCTTTTCTCCATCACTTAAAATCTTGCATGTCCTCAAATATCCATAGCTGTAAATAGTACATAAAATACAAACACAGTAAACTGAAGTGAAAATATAAACATCCCAAGTACTGCCATGGTTACATTGTTTGACTTTGGTGTGCTCATCTTACAGCTAAAGAATTGTAAAATATAAAAGTAAATATATTCAAAGACTGATTTAATTTTAAATTTGTACAAGTTGCTAATATTTACGAGGGTTTTAATTTCACAAATTGCCCAAATGCATTAAATTTTGCGAAAATGAAACTCAAGTGAATATTTTGAGATTGTTACTCCAACATCTGTGCTTCCCATATGTAACTCTTCACTTTGATGTGTTTTATCAACATCAAATATACACATCATGTTTAAGTTTTAAACCTTACTGTTCCTTGTAGTAATAACAAACTCTTTGGAAGGTTTTCTAAAATAGACAAAAAATGTTATTCACAAAATAAAACGCCTGCAAATAATTTCTACACACAAAATCAAGAAATTTTTACCCTGCAAAATTTGATAAATATACAGTCTTATCATAAAACAGAAGTCATCAAATTAAGAGAGACAATGATTGCACGAATTTTAAGTTTATGTAGCATACACCCTTAACTCATAAACACCGTACATGTAATGTGTGGTACATGTAATGTGTAAACATATATCTTTAATTGTTACACATGTACAGTGGAACTTTGTTATTTCGTACTCGTATAACTCCAACAACCTGGCTAGTTCCAAGTATTTTTCTGTCCCGTACAAACTTTACACATTCAAACTCATACATGTCGAATACTCGGATAACAATAAGTGTTCCTGTAGTTATAATGTTCAACATCACATACAAATATTACCAGATTCACCCCTGAAGTTTCATAATGAACTACTGCAACCTTTGAATTGGAAGAGTTCAAATGTAACTCAGGGGTGAATGAGTTAGGTGTCATAACTTGCTCTGGCTCCACAGGATCAGTGTTTTATATTACGTGCACCACAGATATTTGAATTGAAGAATGTATTGATCATCATAAAAACATTGCCCTATTCATGTTGTGCATCATGTCTGTTGTAATTAAAAACTTCATATATTTTGTGCAATAAAAGCTTTTATTTCAGATGTTAGAATCAAATGAGTGGAGAGGAAGCAAGAATCAAATGAGTGGAGAGGAAGCGAAGCAGTTGATCTAAACAATATATTTTTATGAGTTTGTTTATATGTTAATGCACCCGTTGATGATAAATTATAATTAACTTGTCAAATCTTGATAAGTTAATCGTTAGTTTTGAAACAGGAAAAAAATACACCAGAAACGGAATTATGTGAAGTCCAATCCTTAATGTCACCTACGTATAAAGTATAGGTGATGAAACCTGACCATGAACTGAATTGATGAAGTATGTTGATATTGACTGTAGGAGAGTTTGAAATGGGAGAGGAGCGCTGGAGGAAAGATGAAATACTAGCAGCAAAAATCAAAAAGTTTTTATCGGTGAGTTATCTGCCCTTTGCATGCAAAAATGGTGCAGATGGAGGTTGGTTGTTGCCACGTGCCAAACATGCTTGCTGTCTAGTCATATACTGTTGTTACAATGTACATTAACATATATATATATGGTGACATGTCTGCTGGAGTGACAACCAATCAGCTTACACTATTTAATGATATTCAGAGGACCTTTATAAAATATAACCTCTGAACCAAAGTCCTATTCAAAGTAAATAGTTTCTAATTTATCTATGCTCTTGAACAGTAGATGGGTACAATACTTGTTTTATGGTTTATCAACTAAAAGTAATTATGAATATAAATCATTCAATATAGAAGGATATATTCCCATTGTGTATTGTTTATTTGGTTGTCATGAAGGTAAGAGTTTTCTGTATTGTTTAAGGTACTTAAATGGTGATGTTTCTTGATGTGCTATTCATTTTGCTAATACACTTAACTCATTTCACTCATGAGAGCAGATTTGGACCATCATTTCAAAAGTTGGAATAATTCATTGTCAAAATTCAGGAGTGAATGAGGTAAGGGAGGTAACTGACATGGCCATTTCAGGAAACATTGCTTGGGTTTGGATCACTTTAGGTGTTAGAACAAAATATCTCGGCTGTCTTTTTCAGGGTTATTTCCCATTTTTTGTTTTATAAAGACTTAGGTAACATAACTGATATAGACCTGTTTAGATCCATTCTGTGCTGTCTGGAAGGGAATTGGTTATTACCCTGAGAAGGACAGCGGGGACTACGCTGTTATGGCCTTTTTAGGAACATTTATGATAAATGGCCTGTTTTTGATGGAAATTTTTAAGGGATTCAGAATAAAATGGTTCCCATTTATTTATCAATGGTAATAATATTGCATATAGGGGTTTTACATAGATAAAAAAAAAAAAAATTCCCAAAAAATGTTGTGAAGGAAAGAAATAGTAAACCGCTAAACAAATTTCTTTTATTTTTGTAAATGCTATTTGAAAACTAAAAATCCACTGTTTTTATTTAATTAATGAAAGCCCTTTCAACCATCAAAAAGTCAGTACATTTATCATGAAAACACTTTGGTTTATTTCGTTATGACCATACGCAGCTTTTGAATTCAGTATTGCTTTGATTTTTCGTTTGCAGGGTCTGCTCTTGCAGGCAGCTGTAGGCAGCAAGCTTGTAGGTATCATCAGGTCCCCCAAGGTCAAGTCTCAATGGCTAAAACCAAACGCTCACATTGTTCAGATGGCAAGGGCAAGGTCAAAACAGCCGAGCAAGACGCTTGCTGGGCTGAGCATCAAATTAAGGACTCGGGAATTGACACCGGGCATTCAAGTAGTAGCCAAACTCTTTACGAGGACATTTACAAATGCAAGGTACATCCAGCATCATATGACTGAAGGAATAAGCTATGTTAATATCATAACTCTTTAGCTATATTAATATCATAACTTTTGCTTCACATCCTTTTCACGAAATTTGAAATCTAGCTTTACATGAACTATTGAAAATCCAACGAATGTTTAAAGATTTCCTATTTTTTTCAAAAGTTTAAGAAACAAGTTAAGTTTATAATATTTTTTCCAGTGTGATTGAAAATAAAATAAAGGAAATATTT
Source organism: Mimachlamys varia (assembly GCA_947623455.1). Taxonomy (NCBI): domain Eukaryota; kingdom Metazoa; phylum Mollusca; class Bivalvia; order Pectinida; family Pectinidae; genus Mimachlamys; species Mimachlamys varia. The sequence goes on from OX392540.1 coordinate 36,504,592, forward strand.
TTTTTCATTAAGCCTTCAAAATTGATAGGTAGCACTTTATTTTCTTCAAGGAACTTGTCAAAGCAAAATAGAAAAAAAAATCATGTTAAAACTTATTCATATTCATATGTTCCCCAGCAGATATTCCCTATAAATACTTCATAATTTTAACAAGCTGAAATATGTTGTGTAAAAACTGTAATTTATTTTTAATTTTGATCTAATCTCATTTAATTTAAAAATAGATATGTATGACTATTTATCTGTATTTTGGCTTTCTCTTTCTGTCTTACTTCATTACAGGGATCCAAAAGTGCTTTAAAAGATTTGAAAAAAAATAACCACACAATTCTGGTAATTTAAGTTAGTTCTTTTGGGAATGTTTCAAAATAGTTATAGACAGACCTTAAATATATTTTTTATATAAATTTGGAAAGATTTTTTTTCTGTTCGCCCCAAAGAATATTTCTGCACACGTTTTTTTAATATATTTTTTCTTCTTATTTTAAAAAGCACGATCTGCTAGCTAAACTTTAAAGTTGATTCTTCAAAAGTATTAAGAAGGTTTAGCAATTAATGTGTTCACTTGTCAAATAATCCTGTCTCATACGATTGTTTGCTTAAAAATGGAGCACTTTTCATGATTTATGTTATAAAGGGAATGGAAATGGCTGGATGTTAATTTGTGGTAAAACAATTTAAAGAATAACCCGTATTGAAATTGATATATATGCAGTAAAGGATTTTGAAAAATGGAAAAGAAAATATGGTGGTATCAATTTTAAAGAGGGTTCATATCATAGATTATTCCATTATAGCTTTTGTGACACATCAATTTATTTCTCTACCTATCACTATATATACGTTCAGTTTGCTGCCACGTATCGTTTGAGATTTATTTTATTACAATGTAGTTTGGTTTTATTTCTATTTGACTACACTGAGATTGCAGAGAGCTATGACTTCTTGATTCATGAATGAATTCATTTTATTATAGCAAGCCGTTTGCATCAGTGTTCTGTAGATTTTTGTTCTTTTAGTTTATGGCATATCTGAAATTTATCTGATTGGAGACAACAAATGTTTATTTTTTTATCACAAGATGTTTATCTAGCATGGATTATATCTATATCTATTTAAAACAGTAAACTATTACAAAAGAATATTAAGTGATAACATAATGTATCGGTAGTTTTCTATAAGCAAATATTGATAATTCCTCCGATTATTTTGATTGATAAATAACATTTAGATAGTCCAAACAAATACAGTCTATGATAGTCTTTGGAAAAGGAATTTCAGCAAAACATAAGCTATTCATTTCTCATTAGTTATAAATCTTGTAAAATCAATAGGGTTCCACAATTTAGTTGTTTAAAAAAAAAAAAATTTGATCAATTTGACATGTACATACTTATATGAAGATTACAAAGATGGAGTGTGTTTATTGTTCAAGCTAGATACAGATAAAATTCTCAAAATAGTCAAGAGGAGTGAAAACTTAAAATTGTAATATCAATATATGAATACATAAATACATTACAATAATGTGCCATATGATTATTATTCGGAATTTTAAAAAAACACTTGTGTACTAATAATTGTAATTAGAAAAATTGTATGACGTTAACGGTTATTTCTTGCAAAAAATTATATAATGCTTTGACGTAAATTACACTTTTTAAATATCAAGTGAAAGATATGATTTAAAACGTAATGGCATATATACATTTAGATGAAAATTTAGTGCTGAGAAATAATATGACCTTGCAAAAATTCAAATAAATGAACTCATAGATTAATAAATTCAAGGCCAATAACTCCCTTAAAACTGACATTAGAAGTCAAAAAGCCATGTTGCCTTGTTCTGACTGGTGCCTGCCTAACTTCAGCTGCTTTCAAGTGCATTTGACTCATGTATTAGTTTGCATGTTTTGTGCATGGATACTGACTACTATAGCTTGTGTCTTCGTTTATCAGCTGTGTTTATACATTGTACTCTTACAATCAATTTGCTTTGTAGTTAGATACTTGAACATATCATATAACATGACTTATACTATTTTACATTTTTCATGTTTGTGTAAATATAAATGTATTTTCATAGAAACATTATACGTCAAATTTTTCCTGCCATTTTAATGAAATTAGTGCTTATGCATAATGCCTTTGTATGGTTTTGATAGAAAAGAGTGCATTTACTATCAAAATTCAAGCCACAAACTCCGTTTGAATATTACAAAAGGGGTATTACATGATTTTTGTTTTTAGATTGAGGTAACCGGAAGGTAGTTTCAGAAATAAAAAAATGTTGAGGGAATGCAGGGTAATGTGTTTTTGAAACTATTCACTATTACTTTTAACTCCATTTTTATAGCTCCCCGAAAATCTATGTGTAGCGAACATTTTCGCTCCCCGTACTCATTTTATGTGTCATAGCAAAATTTTAAGTCCCACTGCTGGCTGTTTAATGGGTCTCGAATAAAGTATAAAATGACCAATTTCTAGCTAGGCTTATGCCTGCTCTTTTAAGATTATAAAGGATCACGTTCCACCCTACTTTAAAGCCTGTCAATTTTCAAAACATTTTTCTGTTGTTGTACATCAAAGTATCAAACGGATCAACTTAAATCAATAATTAGGTAGCGCATGCAGAACTTTGATAGTAAATTCAGGGGTGCATAAGAGAGCGTAATACTTGATATATCGAAACAGGTTTTGACAATTATGTATATTATGTATTGTACATCCAAACATAGTTGTGATCTGAAATCATTCTGTAATACCCTTTAAGACCTTTTATCAATCATCTAAACATTTAAGGGTGTATTAAAGTTTTTAAAAAGAAAGAAATTGACTGATACCTTTTCATTTTGAAAATTAGGAATAGCAAGAAATTGATAGTTCTTCATAAAAATCACAATGTTATTGTAGTATCATCTTTTGCTATAAAAACCCCATAAAACTTGTCGTCAAGTCGTTGAAACAGGAGACCTGTTGAAATTGTTTTAAACACAATTAACAATTGTTTTCCCTCCTGTTGTTTTTCTGACTGCTGCTAGTGATCATGTGCTGTTTGTCCATCCGCTGTCAAATACTCTCCTCTTTCACCTTTGTCAAATCTCTCACTGCCACTACTGACCCTGTCTGCATATCTTCTGTTTGCCCTGTCAATGTTATCACTGTTATCACTGTTTAACACTCTCCTCCCCTAACATCTGCTAGTGGTTATCTTCATTTTCTGCTGCTTGTTAAATTGGTACAAAAAAACTGATTTTCTCTGACTATCACTTTTGATAAAGATGACGTAACACACACATGTGCTGCACCTCTTAAATTTAGTAAAAGATACAGTATGCCAAAAAAATGAATTAAACTGCATCATACATCTGTTTCGTCCTCCTAGGACTGACTCTCCCTGCAAGAAGAGCATATTTATTACCTGCTGCCCCTTGTATTATCTGTAAGAGGCGACTAAATTGTGAATATTACATTTTCGCTCTTTCTAATACAACTATGTACTTCCAAATGTCTCCCGTGGTACCGCCTCACCTGTGGCTTTTTGTTGAGCATTGGCGCCTGTGAGGAAGGCTTCAAGTTCTATTGCCTGACAGGGACATGCCAGCTAGGGTCTCAGGTTCTATTGCCTGATCATGACCGGGACATGCCAGCTAGGGTCTCAGGTTCTATAGCCTGACCGGGACATGCCAGCTAGGGTCTCAGGTTGTATTGCCTGTCCGGGACATGCCAGCTAGGGTATCAGATTCTATTGACTGACCGGGACATGCCAGCTAGGGTCTCAGGTTCTATTGCCTGACCGGGACATGCCAGCTAGGGTCTCAGGTTCTATTGCCTGATCATGACCGGTACATGCCAGCTAGGGTCTCAGGTTCTATTGCCTGACCGGGACATGCCAGCTAGGGTCTCAGGTTCTATTGCCTGATCATGACCGGGACATGCCAGCTAGGGTCTCAGGTTCTATTGCCTGATCATGACCGGTACATGCCAGCTAGGGTCTCAGGTTCTATTGCCTGATCATGACCGGTACATGCCAGCTAGGGTCTCAGGTTCTATTGCCTGATCAAGATCGGTACATGCCAGCTAGGGTCTCAGTTTCTATTGCCTGACCGGGACATACCAGCTAGGGTCTCCGGTTCTATTGACTGGCCGGGACATGTCAGCTAGGGTCTCAGGTTCTATTGCCTGATCATGACCGGTACATGCCAGCTAGGGTCTCAGGTTCTATTGCCTGATCATGACCGGTACATGCCAGCTAGGGTCTCAGGTTCTATTGACTGACCGGGACATGCCAGCTAGGGTCTCAGGTTCTATTGCCTGATCATGACCGGGACATGCCAGCTAGGGTCTCAGGTTCTATTGCCTGACCGGGACATGCCAGCTAGGGTCTCGGGTTCTATTGCCTGACAGGGACATGCCAGCTAGGGTCTCAGGTTCTATTGCCTGACAGGGACATGTCAGCTAGGGTCTCAGGTTCTATTGCCTGACAGGGACATGCCAGCTAGGGTCTCAGGTTCTATTGCCTGATCATGACCGGGACATGCCAGCTAGGGTCTCAGGTTCTATTGACTGACCCGGACTTGCCAGCTAGGGTCTCAGGTTATATTGACTGACCGGGACATGCCAGCTAGAGTCTCAGGTTCTATTGACTGACTGGGACATGCCAGCTAGGGTCTCAGGTTCTATAGCCTGACAGGGACATGCCAGCTAGGGTCTTAGGTTCTATTGCCTGACCGGGACATGCCAGCTAGGGTCTCAGGTTCTATTGCCTGACAGGGACATGCCAGCTAGGGTCTCAGGTTCTATTGCCTGATCATGACCGGGACATGCCAGCTAGAGTCTCAGGTTCTATTGACTGACCCGGACATGCCAGCTAGGGTCTCAGGTTCTATTGACTGACCGGGACATGCCAGCTAGAGTCTCAGGTTCTATTGACTGACTGGGACATGCCAGCTAGGGTCTCAGGTTCTATAGCCTGACAGGGACATGCCAGCTAGAGTCTCAGGTTCTATTGTCTGACCGGGACATGCCAGCTAGAGTCTCAGGTTGTATTGCCTGACAGGGACATGCCAGCTAGGGTCTCAGGTTCTATTGCCTGACAGGGACATGCCAGCTAGGGTCTCAGGTTCTATTGCCTGACCGGGACATGTCAGCTAGAGTCTCAGGTTCTATTGCCTGACCAGGACATGCCAGCTAGAGTCTCAGGTTCTATTGACTGACCGGGACATGTCAGCTAGGGTCTCAGGTTCTATTGCCTGACCGGGACATGTCAGCTAGGGTCTCAGGTTATATTGCCTGACCGGGACATGCCAGCTAGGGTCTCAGGTTGTATTGCCTGTCCGGGACATGCCAGCTAGGGTATCAGATTCTATTGACTGACCGGGACATGCCAGCTAGGGTCTCAGGTTCTATTGCCTGACCGGGACATGCCAGCTAGGGTCTCAGGTTCTATTGCCTGATCATGACCGGGACATGCCAGCTAGGGTCTCAGATTCTATTGACTGACCGGGACATGCCAGCTAGGGTCTCAGGTTCTATTGCCTGATCATGACCGGGACATGCCAGCTAGGGTCTCAGGTTCTATTGCCTGATCATGACCGGGACATGCCAGCTAGGGTCTCAGGTTCTATTGCCTGATCATGACCGGTACATGCCAGCTAGGGTCTCAGGTTCTATTGCCTGATCATGACTGGTACATGCCAGCTAGGGTCTCAGGTTCTATTGCCTGATCAAGATCGGTACATGCCAGCTAGGGTCTCAGTTTCTATTGCCTGACCGGGACATACCAGCTAGGGTCTCCGGTTCTATTGACTGGCCGGGACATGTCAGCTAGGGTCTCAGGTTCTATTGCCTGATCATGACCGGTACATGCCAGCTAGGGTCTCAGGTTCTATTGCCTGATCATGACCGGTACATGCCAGCTAGGGTCTATGGTTCTATTGACTGACCGGGACATGCCAGCTAGGGTCTCAGGTTCTATTGCCTGACAGGGACATGCCAGCTAGGGTCTCAGGTTCTATTGCCTGATCATGACCGGGACATGCCAGCTAGAGTCTCAGGTTCTATTGACTGACCCGGACATGCCAGCTAGGGTCTCAGGTTCTATTGACTGACCGGGACATGCCAGCTAGAGTCTCAGGTTCTATTGACTGACTGGGACATGCCAGCTAGGGTCTCAGGTTCTATAGCCTGACAGGGACATGCCAGCTAGAGTCTCAGGTTCTATTGTCTGACCGGGACATGCCAGCTAGAGTCTCAGGTTGTATTGCCTGACAGGGACATGCCAGCTAGGGTCTCAGGTTCTATTGCCTGACAGGGACATGCCAGCTAGGGTCTCAGGTTCTATTGCCTGACCGGGACATGTCAGCTAGAGTCTCAGGTTCTATTGCCTGACCAGGACATGCCAGCTAGAGTCTCAGGTTCTATTGACTGACCGGGACATGTCAGCTAGGGTCTCAGGTTCTATTGCCTGACCGGGACATGTCAGCTAGGGTCTCAGGTTATATTGCCTGACCGGGACATGCCAGCTAGGGTCTCAGGTTGTATTGCCTGTCCGGGACATGCCAGCTAGGGTATCAGATTCTATTGACTGACCGGGACATGCCAGCTAGGGTCTCAGGTTCTATTGCCTGACCGGGACATGCCAGCTAGGGTCTCAGGTTCTATTGCCTGATCATGACCGGGACATGCCAGCTAGGGTCTCAGATTCTATTGACTGACCGGGACATGCCAGCTAGGGTCTCAGGTTCTATTGCCTGATCATGACCGGGACATGCCAGCTAGGGTCTCAGGTTCTATTGCCTGATCATGACCGGGACATGCCAGCTAGGGTCTCAGGTTCTATTGCCTGATCATGACCGGTACATGCCAGCTAGGGTCTCAGGTTCTATTGCCTGATCATGACTGGTACATGCCAGCTAGGGTCTCAGGTTCTATTGCCTGATCAAGATCGGTACATGCCAGCTAGGGTCTCAGTTTCTATTGCCTGACCGGGACATACCAGCTAGGGTCTCCGGTTCTATTGACTGGCCGGGACATGTCAGCTAGGGTCTCAGGTTCTATTGCCTGATCATGACCGGTACATGCCAGCTAGGGTCTCAGGTTCTATTGCCTGATCATGACCGGTACATGCCAGCTAGGGTCTATGGTTCTATTGACTGACCGGGACATGCCAGCTAGGGTCTCAGGTTCTATTGCCTGATCATGACCGGGACATGCCAGCTAGGGTCTCAGGTTCTATTGCCTGACCGGGACATGCCAGCTAGGGTCTCGGGTTCTATTGCCTGACAGGGACATGCCAGCTAGGGTCTCAGGTTCTATTGCCTGACAGGGACATGTCAGCTAGGGTCTCAGGTTCTATTGCCTGACAGGGACATGCCAGCTAGGGTCTCAGGTTCTATTGCCTGATCATGACCGGGACATGCCAGCTAGGGTCTCAGGTTCTATTGACTGACCCGGACATGCCAGCTAGGGTCTCAGGTTATATTGACTGACAGGGACATGCCAGCTAGAGTCTCAGGTTCTATTGACTGACTGGGACATGCCAGCTAGGGTCTCAGGTTCTATAGCCTGACAGGGACATGCCAGCTAGGGTCTTAGGTTCTATTGCCTGACCGGGACATGCCAGCTAGGGTCTCAGGTTCTATTGCCTGACAGGGACATGCCAGCTAGGGTCTCAGGTTCTATTGCCTGATCATGACCGGGACATGCCAGCTAGGGTCTCAGGTTCTATTGACTGACCCGGACATGCCAGCTAGGGTCTCAGGTTCTATTGACTGACCGGGACATGCCAGCTAGAGTCTCAGGTTCTATTGACTGACTGGGACATGCCAGCTAGGGTCTCAGGTTCTATAGCCTGACAGGGACATGCCAGCTAGAGTCTCAGGTTCTATTGTCTGACCGGGACATGCCAGCTAGAGTCTCAGGTTGTATTGCCTGACAGGGACATGCCAGCTAGGGTCTCAGGTTCTATTGCCTGACAGGGACATGCCAGCTAGGGTCTCAGGTTCTATTGCCTGACCGGGACATGTCAGCTAGAGTCTCAGGTTCTATTGCCTGACCAGGACATGCCAGCTAGAGTCTCAGGTTCTATTGACTGACCGGGACATGTCAGCTAGGGTCTCAGGTTCTATTGCCTGACCGGGACATGTCAGCTAGGGTCTCAGGTTATATTGCCTGACTGGGACATGCCAGCTAGAGTCACAGGTTCTATTGCCTGACCGGGACATGCCAGCTAGGGTCTCAGGTTCTATTGCCTGACAGGGACATGCCAGCTAGGGTCTCAGGTTCTATTGCCTGACAGGGACATGCCAGCTAGGGTCTCAGGTTCTATTGCCTTACCGGGACATGCCAGCTAGGGTCTCTGGTTCTATTGACTGACAGGGACATGCCAGCTAGAGTCTCAGGTTCTATTGAATGACCGGGACATGCCAGCTAGGGTCTCAGGTTCTATTGCCTGACCAGGACATGCCAACTAGGGCCTCACGTTCTATTGCCTGACAGGGACATGCCAGCTAGGGTCTCAGGTTCTATTGCCTGACCGGGACATGCCAGCTAGAGTCACAGGTTCTATTGCCTGACAGGGACATGCCAGCTAGGGTCTCAGGTTCTATTGCCTGACAGGGACATGCCAGCTAGGGTCTCAGGTTCTATTGCCTGACAGGGACATGCCAGCTAGGGTCTCAGGTTCTATTGCCTGACAGGGACATGCCAGCTAGAGTTTCAGGTTCTATTGCCTGACCGGGACATGCCAGCTAGGGTCTCGGGTTCTATTGACTGACAGGGACATGCCAGCTAGGGTCTCAGGTTCTATTGACTGACCAGGACATGTCAGCTTGGTCTCAGGTTCTATTGCCTGACCGGGACATGCCAGCTAGGGTCTCAGGTTCTGTTGCCTGACCGGGACATGCCAGCTAGGGTCTCAGGTTCTATTGCCTGACCGGGACATGCCAGCTAGAGTCTCAGGTTCTATTGACTGACCGGGACATGCCAGCTAGGGTCTCAGATTCTATTGCCTGACCGGGACATGCCAGCTAGGGTCTCAGATATGTATTTACTACTCCTTGCTTGACAATGAACATCATTGATGTGGAATGACTAGTTCACCAATTATTATTGTGACTGGACATGGGGGAGTCGCTTTGGTAGTATAATTCAGTTTGGTACATATAACACTTTATATTGGCAAAAGTTCCCATCTATTACAAGGAGTATGCACGAATATACACAAGCTAACAACACATGCACTCACATCGCAACAAAATAAAACCAAACCAAACCAAACAATTGATCTATGCCATCCATTAATCTTGGTCCAACTGCTGCTAAATATTCTCATCTATTCTATTTGCCTATATCGTTTCTTCTCTTGCTTTGTTTTCGATTACTGTTTACTGCAATTGCAGTTTTATCTATTCAATATAAGGTTACATTGCTGTTTGAAGCAAGGGTACTTGGTTTTTCTCTCGCTTCATTTCTTCAAGTTTCACTACCCCTTGCTGCCCCTGTTTCTGTTTTATCTTGTATATCTGTGTGTTATCTTCCAGAAAACAGTGCTTGTAACTGTTCTACGCTTTGGGTGATGCTTATGATTCAGTCACGACCATTTATTTTTTCCAGCTTCAACCCTCAAAGTTTTGTTATTTCACCCTGTTCTTGCAAGTTTTTCTCCCTGCTCTTTATTTGTTTTATCAATTCTTGACACTCCATCGTTGTTATGAGTTCGGGCCAGATGCGATGGTGCAGCGTCCAGTGTCCATCTGTCCTGCGTCCCTCAATTTTTAAACAACTTCTTCTGAAATACCAAAAGGCTTAGTGATATGAAATTTAATTTAGCTGGTAGCTTCCTTGGAAGGAGCTGAACAAAGTTTGCGAAAAAAAATTTACTTTGACCTAATTTCAAGGTCCACGGGTCAAATATGTCGAAACCTTAAAATGACTTCTTCTGAAATACTCTCAAGTACCTTATACTTGACTGGTAGCTTCCTTTGATGAAGCCAAACAAACTTTGCGAAAAGAAATTACCTTGACCCATTATCAAGGGCACAGGAGTCAAATATAAAACCTTTAAACAACTTCTCCTGATTAACCAAAATGCCTAGAAGCATGATATTGGGCCGAATGATTCCTTGGATGATGCCAAACAAAGTTTACGTAAAGAAGTGACCTTGACTCATATTCTAGGTCACATGGGTCAAATCTTATTTTGAAATACCAAAAGGCCTAGACATGATATTTGGCTAGTAGCTTCCTTACAAGGCAAACAAAGTTTGGGAATGAAAATGACCTTGTCTTGCTTTCAAGGTCACTTGGGTAAAATATGTTTTAATCTGAACATGTTCTTCTGAATGTCTTACATTAATATATTTTAGGTTTGTAAATAATACATTGATACCAGTTTAGTGATGCAGGCCCTTTTGGCCTCTTGTTATTCAACTTTCTCTTCTCCGAAATGAAATCGTTTGTGTAAAAAGATCAAATATCTGTAAGCTTTTTACTGTGGATTCGTTTGCCTAGAAGCTAGGACTCTTGTTCCTGTGGAATACAACAAAAAAGGCAATAATGATTTCTTCATCAAACTTGTTTTTTACTGAGAGTAAATTTCACAAGATTGCTCTTCATTTCTGAAGGTTAAAGATCTAGGTCACTGTAAATAGAAATGAAATCCCAACAAATGTTCCATGTGATAACTTGCCCTTACTTTGGCCTCTATGATTCTTGTTTATTTAGAAAATAAATATATAAAAAGTATGTCTGTCTCCTCACAAATTTTCTTCTGTTGGCTACAAAGGCGACAAGTTAGAATACAATTGAGTATGTGCAGTTAAATTTGACCTTCAAATGGCTCATTTGTAAACAAAGAGGATCGGAGATTGTGTTTGGTTAAGGGGCTTCCTTTGTTGAAGATGATATTGGTCCAAAGGGATAAAAGGTTGATGTTCTATTAAATACTCTTTTTAGCTCACCTGATCCGAAGGACCAGGTGAGCTTATGCCATACCATGGCGTCCGTCGTCCGTCAACAATTTCTTTAAACGACTTCTCCTCCATAACCACTGATAGGAAATCAACCTAATTTGGCAGGAAGCATCCTTGGGTGCCCAGGATTCAAAATTGTACTAATGGTGGGAATGACCCCCTAGGGGGCTGAGGGGCGGGGCCAAAAGGGGTTATTTAGCTATGTCGGTTTAAGCGACTTCTTCTCCATAACCACTGAATGGAAATCAACCTTATTTGGTAGGAACTATCCCTAGGTGCTCAGGATTCCAATTTGTACTCATGGTGGGACTGACCCCCTAGGGGGCTGAGGGGCGGGGCCAAAAACCGTTATTTAGCTATATTGGTTTAGTCGACTTCTTCTCAATAAACACTGATAGGAAATGAGCCTTATTTGGCAGGAAGCATCCCTAGGTGCTCAGGATTCCAAATTGTACTCATGGTGGGACTGACCCCTAGGGGGCTGAGGGGCGGGGCCAAAAACCGTTATTTAGCTATATTGGTTTAAGCGACTTCTTCTCCATAACCACTGAATGGAAATCAACCTTATTTGGTAGGAACTATCCCTAGGTGCTCAGGATTCCAAATTGTACTCATGGTGGGACTGACCCCCTAGGGGAAGAGGGGCGGGATGGGGGGGGACTGACCCCCTAGGGGAAGAGGGGCGGGGCCAAAAACCGTTATTTAGCTATATTGGTTTAAGCGACTTCTCCATAACCACTGATTGGAAATCGACCTTATTTGGTAGAAACCATCCCTAGGTGCTCAGGATTCAAAATTGTACTAATGGTGGGACTGACCCCTAGGGGGCTGAGGGGCGGGGTCAAAAAGGGTTATATTTTATCATGATTACCTAGATACCAATGTATCCAGGTGAGCGATACAGGCCCTCTGGGCCTCTTGTTCAGATTTGTCATAAAGGTAATTTATACTGGACAATGTTACCCCTGTTTCATTTTCGCCTTTTTTCGACCTCAACAGAGGGTTTAATTGGGTGTTCAATATGTCTTACTTGTTTTCTAAATAGTCGACGTTAAGTCCATATGATTCAATTTAACTAATTTTACATTTGATTTTATTTTCTCATTGCCCTTTAGACAACATTTAGTGTTGGTACTTTAATTATTAAAAGCCATTTAAAAATTAATGATAGTAAGCATAGTCTGAAGAAGGTAGAAATATATTAAAACAACATGGTTCTAGCTCTGGTAAACAGGTAAGTAACACTGGCCTAATATATTGTATTCTTTTTTTTACAACCGATTACTATATTAAACGTGAAATATCCCTGTTCCTTTGCAAGTAAACAACTTTAGAAAATTGCACTACTAATGTTGATACACAGTTCCTTCCCCTTGCTGTCGGTTGGCTGTAAGTGTAAATATCAAAGTTGCCTCCCCTTACTTTTTGTTGGATTTAACTTATTGTCGCTGTTACATTTGAGTAGCCGTATTGTCCTGAATGACTTCCCTTACTTTTGGTCGACTGTAACAGTTATATTCCAAGTTATGCCCCCCTCCTAGTTTGGTTGGCTGTAACTGTAATTATGCAAGACTGAAGATGTCTTATTATGTCCTGTGCGACGCTATTTATTTCAATTTTTTTTTCAAAAGTATTTTCTATCGATACGTGTTTTGGATAGAAATCCCCCCTTTTCTTCTGATATTGAACATATTGCAAAATACCGAAGTGTCCCTTTCAGGTACTGTACTAAACCCTGATAGTATTTTGCATTCTAATTATAGAACCAAGCGGCCGTACAATCAACTGGTAATAGAAAGGAAAAAGAGGATAGTATAGGACATTGATATCTATCTAAAACAATCCTTTTTCGTGGTTCAGTTAGTTTTGGGCAGTGGTACAGGGTAACTTAAGATGCATGGATTTGATGGTGTAAGTAATATATCAAACAACTGTATATTAACTTTACCTTGTTTTTGTACACGTTTTGTGTTTTATTTCCTCAGCATCCAGTAACATGGCAGACGTCTGCAGATGGAGCGAAAAGGATCGGTCACATGATACTGAAGAAAACGGTTTTGGAAGGTACGGGAAAAGACGACTCTGGTGCGATCTTGGGTGAGTAGACAGGCCCCGGGGTAGGGAAATATTTGATCTGGATGGGGCTCTCATTGGAGAACAAAATAATATTCCTTTTCTGTTACTATATATAGACTTGCCGCACTTGTACTCAGCCTTTCATTATTCATGTGTTTATGGAAGGGTAACAACTTCTGGTTAATGGAGACTCATGTCAATCATTGACAAGTTGATATTGAGTAAATATGTCGGGTTTTTCTTGGGGGGGGGGGGGGGGAGCTGGCGTGTAATAAAGATTGAAAAAATAAACATGGTTTTTCAAGGTTTTGAAAGGTTTGGAGGACTTTCATCTGGTCTTAAACTTGGAAACATCAGAAAAAATCCTTCGTTTTTATGATTAACAAGCTTTTTTTTAGTGTTTTGCAATATAAAGATCATTCACAGTATTTTTTTATTGTAATAGTTCTGAATACCTGCTTGCTGACAATATTTTCCTTCTGATCTCTATGTACATCGGGTGTTATGAGCAAAGCTTTCCACTTTAAATAGCATGATTTTTACATGGTCTTGGTTTTTGCATGGAAGCGTTCTTTTCGTTAAAAGTCATTACTACATTGAAAGCTAAATAAAAATTACAATCTTGCTTGGTTATTTCAAATTGGTTTACTTAAGCTCAAATTAGATTTCTTAGATATTATTTTATTTATATGTGAATTGGCATTATGAAGGAATATGGTCGTTTCTTAGGAAGTAAAATAAGAAATCTGAATATGCTTGGGTGTGTACAAGGTTGCAAAGAAGTCTATTCCAAAGAAAATGAGTTATCATGATTAAGAAATTATCACATTGTTCAAATCAGGTCTAGAATTAAATGGCTAGCTACAGGGTCGTCTAAATATTCACATGATGAAAATTGCACATAATTTGATGATGTAATGCACATGATTTGATGATGTAGTGCACATCAGTAGTTCAGCAAAAATACACAATTTCATTATATGTATATATTGCACAAAGCTGTTTTAAGTGTGATTAGAAACATAGTAAATATTTGTTTGCATGTGTAACTATTTGTATTTACGTTTTTACTCTCATTAACTGTTACAGGTTAGTGTTCCTATGACATTATTTTCTTATTTTCCCTGCTTTTGTCAATGTTGGAAGTGTCAATGTCAATAATCATCATTGCCTGAAGCATACCTGTTACAACCCTCCCTCCCTCATTTGATGGGAAACTTTCCCTTATTCAGACCAAAAGTTACCAATCTTACTCGAAAAATTCCTCATTCAAGTCCACACTCGAACAAACTCAAAATCTACAACCTACAGTGAAATGATCTCCTAATTACTACAACATGTGTGTCTGAATCAAATGAATGCATTTTTGGGTTATTTTGACAAATTGAACAAAAACTGATTTAGTTGTATTTCACGCATCTTTCCCCTATTGGAAATGTTGAATGAGGGAGATCTTTGAAGGAGGTTTCAGAGGTCAACGTTATAACGTTATATATGACTATTATAATGCCACCACAAAAATAAGTGACCCTGAAAACTCAATATAATCCCACCTTGTTTGTAATGCTCTTAAGTCAATAATAGGCAGATGTGCAGTTTTTGAAGAATAAACATGAAATATCAAAAGATTGTAGTTTCTTTAGGTGACAGTTTATCAAATATTTTGAAATTAAATATGCTATGAGTGTTTAGACCCTGATTACTGAGCCATTTTTTGCACATTGATTGATGTGCATAAGTATGAATCTGCAATGTTGAAAGAAGATATAAAATCTGACACAAATTCCCGAACTACATATATATATATCACTAAAGAGACAATTTATATATATGTATATTAAAGAATAATTGTTGCTGAAATATGTTTTGCAATTTGTTACCATTTCTGATAAAGGTTTCTAATTTTCAACTTTAAATATGCATGGCTTTAAAAGGTAGACAAACTTGATTTATATAAGCATGATTGCAATTCATTATAAATAGTCTTTTCTGGGTTATCTCAGAAAAGAATGTTTACATAATATGAGAACTTTGACATTTGGCTTTTAGTGCTGGCATTGTTAATTAATTTGAAGAAAAAAAACCCAACAAAAACAGTTACGCAATAACGCAACAAAACCATAATCAAGAGTGTTTATAAATAGTGACCTCAATATTTAGTCAGATTCTGAAATGGAAATGTATACTTATAAGTTCACGAATTTGTTTCCTTCCAATAACTTTTATTTTCAATCTAATTTGCGCTGAAGTAAGCTTTTCGTTCTGGAATGCATTGGTTCTGTTGATTAGCTTCTGTAATTGAAATTGGCGAAAGTTAGAAATGAGTTGGGGAAATAATCCAGTTCATGTTTTGAAGTTATTTTTCAAATTATACATAGGTGATACGAATATATAACTGCTAGCGATGCATGATACATAGTAATTAATCCAGAATCCCTAATTAAAAACATTGCCTTTACAAACTTTTCAGTAGTACAGTAGTTTGACCACCTCCACCCCCGCCGTCTACACACCTTTCCCCCTAAGTAGAAGATTTCATGTTCCGTCCCCTGACAGGACAAACCCAAAGTCATATATGGTATGATACCCGCTCTATCTCAAGGCCGCCAGTACATACTCTGCCAATATACACAACACACATGCAAGCACTTCCTTTAATTAGCCTTCTTTGTAATTTTTCATTAAATTTGATACAATCAAACTGTTACTGTGAAGTTCAGAATATTGTTAAGCAACATTCCTGTATGGATAGAGGTTTGGATATCAAATGTTTCGTTTGCTTCAAGCCACATACTTTGACTCATTCACCAGTACCAATATGTACAGTAACTTGACTTGCGCAGTATTTTTAGGCAAACTGAAAAAAAATACCACAACAAACAAACTTAAGGAGATTTTAAATTGATTCATTTATTAAATATTTCATGTGCATAATGAAATTCTTTATTTCTGAAATATGTGTTTTTGTAGTTAGACTGTCTTTGAAATCAAGGATTTCTGCTTTTGATATACATGTTTTCTGTACACCATGGAAATATTATTACAAAATTGATGGCTCTAATGCTATAAGAAAACTAGTGTGCTTATGTACATTTGAAGAATTATGCAGCATCGTAGTGGTAATATTGACCTGCTACAAAGTCAGGTGGCATGCGAAAAATGTAATCTACTAACAACAAGTATCATCGTAGTCGTTGGTCAGTCATATGTTCTTGAAACTAATCATGTTTATTAAGATGTAATATATGAAAAAGCAAAAATCTTTGATTTCGAAGGTTCATATGTAGTAGTAGTTGTGTTTTACCGAGTGTATTATTGTGTGTAGAGGTATGTTCTGTGAAAACGCAAATTTTTGTGGAGTTGATGATTTCGCGAATTCTCATCCATGAATTTATTTGTCGTCAAAGAAATTACAGTATATTCTATAAATGAGAGAGTAATTGTGAGCTATAAATGTATGTGCGTACGCACGATACGAAACGTGGGCCCCACAAAAATGTGTGATTTGATGTTAGCAAACGCATGAAATCAACAGCAGAATAATAATTGTATGACATTGTCCTGATCAGAATAATATCTGTTTTATTTTCACAGGTTTAAAGATAGTCGGTGGACAGGGAACTGAACAAGGGCAATTTGGTGCTTTCATTACTAAAGTCAAAAAGGGTAGCATAGCCGATACTGTGGGTCACCTACGCCCAGGTTAGCTCTATGACCTTCTGTGGATGGGTCAAAATCTCCCCATTTTCTTGTCATCCTTATCTTTTTAATGTCTCTCTTTCTCCTTCTTTTCCTTATTTTGGTAAAAATGGGTATTAAAAACAATGTTCTACAAGCCAGAATCCGAAAGAGAAGGGTATCAACATTCAATTTGACACACATTTCCTGAAACGTAAGGACTCCAAAAAGGGGAATTTTGAACAATGAAACTGAGGGATCATGTTTTCAAAAATCAAGTTTCGAAGTCCTGTAAACAATTGATATAGACACGGGAAATCAGTGATCTAGAACAGGGTATTTTCCCTCTTACTTATGATTTGTAATATTCAATGTTTATGTGAAAGTGGACCTGGTTTATGCTTTGAAATAATGAGAAAATCGATATTTTAATATGTATGACTCCATTTCGTTTCCGTGGATATCAAATTCATATCCTTATGTCTCCTCTTTCCATGCATCTTTCTAAACTCTTTACTATGTCATGTACTCCGCTATAAAAAGATGTTCCTGTAATTAAAGGAACTTTATTCGTGATCTCTGTTGACCTTTGACAGGCGATGAGGTGATTGAGTGGAATGGGCGTGGACTTCAGAGGGCGACCTTTGAAGAGGTCAAGGACATAATTCTAGAATCAAAACAAGAACCACAAGTGGAACTTATTGTACATAGGAGTGTTAGGTAAGTTTTAGGGATTCGTAAAGCTTTGTCCATATTTCACTACATAGGAGTGTTAGGTAAGTTTTAGGGATTCGTTAAGCCTTGTCCATATTTCACTACATAGGAGTGTTAGGTAAGTTTTAGGGATTCTTAAAGCTTTGTCCATATTTCACTACATAGGAGTGTTAGGTAAGTTTTAGGGATTCGTTAAGCTTTGTCCATATTTCACTACATAGGAGTGTTAGGTAAGTTTTAGGGATTCTTAAAGCTTTGTCCATATTTCACTACATAGGAGTGTTAGGTAAGTTTTAGGGATTCGTTAAGCTTTGTCCATATTTCACTACATAGGAGTGTTAGGTAAGTTTTAGGGATTCGTAAAGCTTTGTCCATATTTCACTACATAGGAGTGTTAGGTAAGTTTTAGGGATTCGTTAAGCTTTGTCCATATTTCACTACATAGGAGTGTTAGGTAAGTTTTAGGGATTCGTTAAGCTTTGTCCATATTTCACTTTATGTCAGTAACTCATAATGTCTTTGCATTATCAATCATATTTATAAATTGAATAGATTTGATTGATTTATGTGACTTAAAAGTGAGAATTGGTTATTCACGGGAACTTAATGTGCTTTTAGGTTAAATTTCAGGGGATTGTCAGCACTTTTAGTCAGCATTTGTGGTAATGTGTAATATCAGAAAAAGTGCACACATGCTCCTTTTAGTGCAATCTACCTCAAGTAGAATATTTGAATTTTTTCCTTACACAGCATTCAGTGTCTATTTCATGGATGTGTATAACTTTATTTGCACTCCGGTAAAGGTCAATAATCAAAGATTGATATCTGGATTTGAAATACAACTTGGACTAATTTTGAATCTTGTTACCAAGTTTCATTTTTTTGAGGTAAGAAATGTCTGAGTTAAGGAACATTAATGAAATCGCAATCTGATTAAAATCTTATGGGATGTTGTCAGATTCAGGTAAAACGAAGTGAGAACAAGGATCTGTATTTTAATCAAATTGATGAAATCGGAGCATGTTAATTTCATTTCTAATTTCATCATTTTAAAAATTGTAGTTGCCAATTTGAAAATGAGGCTTGCTGTAGCTGAATAATGTGCCTAAGAAATATTTCAAGCCTTAGTTATGGCATTAAATGCAGCTCAAGAAGTATTAAGTTCCCTAGATAGAACTAACGTAATTTCTCTAAGGTTTGATTTGTTCCATATTTTCATGCATTTAAACACATTACTGAATCCTTGTATAAAAAAATTGTCTTTTCTGTTTTTTTCCAGTTCGGGAGAAATTCCACCTGGTGTGCAACCAACAGTGGACCATTCTCACGGTCGTGATAGTCATAGCAACCGGGACTATTCCCACAGCAGAGACCATAGGGACCACCGCGACCGAGACAGGGACCGCGACCGTGACCATAGGGACAGAGGTAGTGTGTATTACGTCGCTTTAATATTGGTTACGAAACAAAACCCCAGAATCACTGTAATCTAGATCAAGTTAATTGACAAATACTTCACTTTGTTGACAGAGTCTTAGGTCAATGCCGGATTAACTATTGGTTTCTATAGGTGTACAGAAAAAATGAAATCAGGATTTGAGTAGGCACAAATCTCAACTTTTTGTTGATCAGTTGTATCATGTTGACGTTTTATCCATTTAAAACTCATCAAAGAATACAAATATTTATCTAAAGTGTTCCAACAGTAGTCTCCCATATATTATATAGATTAATATAGATTAAACGTAAGCAAGTGAAGGTTACACAGTATAAGTCCGGAGCTTGGCCGCTCCAAAGTCCAAAATAATAATTTTCTTTACAAGTAAAACCGGTGTATGTGATTACCTTTATCTTACATACCATTCATTATGTTTTAGATTACCGACATAGTAAGGATACACTAAGTGCTGGTCACCACTCAAGTCGACCAAGTGTGATGGTTACCTCCCCTGGATCCTCAGTAGAACCACGGTCACGAGCTAGTTCACCTCCAATTTCAGGGAAAATACAGGTTTGACTCATTTTACAATTAAACACTATTTTTTGCTTCATTTTATACTAGGAACAGATATTTCCTTATATGAAGTCTGTCTTAACTCTTATAAGGCATCGAATTGCGCTTTATATGAAAACTCATTATTTTATTGTTTTGCCTATAATCTGTCTGATAAAAGTATAATTTATGTTTACTTAATTGATTAATTAACTTTTAAGAACACGTTAATTTAGTTTGCTACTCAAATTATACACAGTGAAACCTCGCTCGAGACCACCTCAGAATTAAGACCACCTCGCTGTTATGACCACTTCATTTCAGTCCCGAAAAAAATCTTCTATATATCTTCGTATTTTAAGCTTCATTATTAAGACCACCTCAGTATTAAAACCACCTTGCTTTTAAGACCAGTTTTGAAAAAGTCCCAAATACCACTTTTGCTCTAAGTTTCACCTAACTACTCAGACCACCGACCAAACACAAAGTCACCTGGTGTGTATTCCACTGTATACACCTGTCAAGTTTCAGATCAGTAAGCTGTATTATGGTGTCAATTTGGCTAATCAGCTACAATTACTGTGTGTTTAACATTATAAAGCCTATATATTAGTAAATGGACCATGAAGACATGTCAAAAGATGTACTTCAGAGAAATGTATCTGCATGGTCACCCTCAGTATTAAGACCGCCTTGCTATTAAGACCACTTTTGTGCAGTCCCTAAGGTGGTCTGAATAGAGAGGTTTCACTGTATTGGGCCTTTAACTTAAAATGTTTGAATTCTCACAGTGTGTGTACTCATGTTTGGCTACTTTCTTTGCTCTTCATCTTCATCTTTCTGCGTCCTTCCCAATGACGCCAATCAGATCTAGATACCCTTTGGGTGCAAAACAGTTTCATTAAGTTTCAGGACAGACTCTAAATATTCAAATAAAAGAAGAGGGGCGCAGTACATATTAATTGTTTAATATGATTTGGATAATAACCACAAATCTTTTTGTACTGTCAAATTTGCATTCAGATATTTTATTTGAGAAATCGATAAAAGTAGTGTTTTTCAGTTTACGGATTAGTAAATGCAGTCAAACATAATGTCCCTTATGACGTGTGATCTCTTTATCGACGTGGATTCTGAAGTTAGATGGATTTAACATACAGTTATATTTTTAGTTGATTTATTTTCAGGTGAAAATATGGTACAACTCTAAAGGTAATGAGTTAATAATCACAATCATCAGTGCCCTAGATCTCCCCCTGACAGACAAGGGAAAATTCCGCAACCCCTACTGCAAACTGTATCTGCTACCGGACCGAAGGTAATTTATTATCTTAACCGTTAATGTAACTAATAACAGGAATGGGTATATGTCTTATAGTGTTCTATGTTGCACGGTTCTGGTATGCTAGATCAAAGATTTCAGTTCACAAGTTCAACTTTCCAGAGAAATAAATTAATTGCATCCACATCATATGACACAGCTCATAACAGGTACATCTCGAGTAATTTGCAATTTCCAGCTTTGGTTCATATTATGAAAGAGAGAAATTCAACATTAAGCCATTCCATATCTGTTTTGTGACATACAACTGTCCAAGTTATCACTAAAAAGAGCCTTATATGACTGTCACATTAGTGTATGTTAAGGCCGGATGTCAGCTTTTATATATATTCAATTCAAAATGATATATCTTGTTTATCTGGGGGCATCTGCTTCATTTATTATAGACATAACATGTTTCAAATAGAATCAAATGTGTAATGCAGGAAGCAGTGTATTTAAAACAAAATTGTAAGAAGAATAAGGGAGGTAACTTATTCAATAAAAATATGCCAAGGGAAATAATTTCGAATAGAACAAATCATATAGATATGGCAATGGAATTAGCTTATTGAATAAAAACTGTTTAATTTAAAAAACTAAAATTGTAATGAAATAATCTCGTAATAAGTAAATGTCACAGTTATAATGATTTAAGAAGGCTCTTATCTTGATACAAAACTCCACGTAAATACGAAAAATTACTTTTACTTTGGCAAAAATCCTCGGCAAGTTTATGTCATTTTTTGCAAAATATCAGGAATTAAATATGAGTTTTAATACAAAAGCACAGTATGTTTTGCAATGTAGCATAGGTTATATGGAATCAGGTCAAGCATCTTCATTGTGTGTGCCTATATGTTGTTTATGATGTGATTGTATCAATGGTGATGTGTTCATTTGTGATCTCATTACAATGAATTCCTCTTAATGTTATGTTCCATTTTAAGTTTTGTAAGACAGAAGAGGTGCTGTTTAGAAAACTATGATAAATCAATTTCATTTTTGATAATAATTATCCATTAATATTTAGATACGTATTTATCACTTGTAAAACGTCAGATAATTAAAATCTTATTTTTCATAAAAAAAGTCAGTCAAAACTGTTTCTCAAAGAGTTTCCTGATCTATGTTGTTTCAAAACATTGTTAATTTATGTAGACTCGAATCAAATTCTTCATAAAAAAGATACTACTAAACTGTATTAGATTTTAGGTAAAAGGTGACTTGAATATTGCACCAGTTGTATATTCAGTGTCATAAATTGGAATTCATCGTATGTTTTCATTGTCAACCCATATAGATATATGTATCCTTTCAGTTCTGTTTTGTTGTATGTTTGATAAAATATTTCCTCAAAAGTACACCTTAAAATGTTTAACATGAAAACAAATAATAACCATGGAAACACCCATGAAAAGTGAGACCATGATATCCCAGAGAATTCTTCGTGATTCAGGATCGAAATATGTTTTAAGATACTCAACCCTTTTTAAAAAAGAATTAAATTTTATTTAGATTGAATTCTCTAAGGTTTCTGAGTAGGGACAAATTCGGGAAAAAGTTCATTCTATTTAATACCATGATAACCAAAGAATTGTTTGTTATCCCGGTAACACAGGTATCTACGAAACTTTGCCGAGCGTCATCGGGAAGTGGCATTTGAACCGTGGTAAAAATTGCACGAATTTTGCACATACTTTATTCTAAGGCCTTGTTTAGACGTCTCAATCATAAAAACTTTTGTAGAATTTCGTAGTTGTTTTTCATAATATTGTGTTGATAGTAAGAACTATTGGATAAAAGCAATATATATGATAAACGCTTCATAAGGTTCGTCGCTGTTGTAGACATATAGACATTTTTATTCTTTCAAATTTTGGTTTTATTTTTATACTTAAATAGAAAAACATTACACAATTTTTTACAATGGCAAGAGTTGTGATAGCAACATTGACTAGCAGATTATTATACAAAAAGAAATTTGAAGTATGTTTTAGAATATTAATTAATGCTTTATTGTGTTACAATATGTATGCTACATTATAGTTTAATTATTATCAATACATGCTTAACGACCCTTCAAAACATGATTGATTAGGTTCAACATGTCAACGTATTGTGGAAAGTGTATATATATATATATTTTATATTTATCGTTACATCCTCCGTATTGTACATACCATGGAAAGGAGGTTTTTTTATACATATAAAAATATATGGAAAGGTAACAATACACATTTCATCAACGTAGGCATATATTTATATAATTGTAGACAATAGCAAAAAAAAAAGATAGAATGACGTGAAAAACGACTTATATTTACTTATTGTACATATTATACAAAGAACTATTGTTGTACGTTTATATGAATCTCATGTTGCGTAATACAGAGAGGTGATATAATAATATCCTGGGTTTTTAGTTTTTTTTTTAATTGTAAGGGTTACATGTATATGTAAGATATTATGTCACAGAAAGCATACAGTGATGGCTATTACAGTGATGGCTATTACAAGTGTTTATCAGGAATAGAGAACCGAGCTTCGATTCACGTACTTACCACTGCTGTAGACAGCTATGTTTCTGCACCTGATGTGATATGATGTTGTGCTCACTTTAGGAAGCTGAGTAATGACATTCCAGCACTATAGTGAAACTAGTTTCTTAATATTTTTATCTTGAATACATCATTGTAATTAATGAGCTTTATTTTTTTCAAGGGGTTATATTTCGATTTAAATTTGAATTAATTACATTAATAAATCATTACTTAAATATATATATATTTTTTTTTTATTTTTTTGAAAAGTCTCAACCAAAAATATCTAAAGCTAACATGATTGTTTTATAACAGTTTTACCACACCACGTGATAAATCAATCGCTTCGCAAGTTTGAAAAAAACTGGTGTCAACACACATCTGCACACTTCCATTCACTCATGTAGCTATAGCAACACCTGAAATCCTCAAACGAAAGGGTGGAAAAGTTTCTCATTTCTTATGCTGAAAATGAGTTTACGTTGATGATGGCTTCAAACGCGCTTTGCTTGTATAAAGTTTGAACATATTTTTATTTATGAATTAAACAATCAATCTGGTATTGTTTAAATCCGTTTAATATCATTTGCCTGTTTGAGACGTAGATTATTTTCTTACAAAATTCACAGAAAAATTCTTTTTTGAGATTGTTTTGTAGTCAACGTGTTTGTGTGGATCCCGAATGGCTAAGCATTGCTTCATATATTTCTTTTTCTACAATTTTGCTGAAATGGTTGAGAGAAAAAATTAATTCAAATATTCTAGATATTTTCAGATTACTTGATGATTTCTTTTATCCGAAAATATACTTGTTAATTAGTTGTCTTGCCTTAAAAAAGTTCTAGTGTATCACAGTGCCGAGTTTTTCTCAGATTGTCGTCAGTGTAATAATTCATTTATATAATTAGACTTTTACCTGGTAAAATGAGCTGATGACAGGTAAATTGTATTTCTTTGGGTACATTTGTTTCCCTCCACTCCAAACATGCCTTGTCCCTGCATTACCTTAACTGTGAAGCAAAAACAAATGAAACTAACCGAAAGGAACGCCTTTCTTCTTTCTGAATATTTAACATTTCCTATACTTATCAATAGTATTTTTAATCTATGTAATTTTATTACATTTCCTTATTATGCCTTGGATTGGTATAGCTGACATGCTTGAAAGGAAAGAAATAGAAGTTTTGTTGTTAAATGTTCATCCTCAGTAAAATCACATCAATTGGAAACCTAACTGCTCAAGGATCCTTATAAGCAATATTTTATCACTGATTCTAAGTATTGCCGAACCAAGCCATTATCAAATTTTCTTACTTCAGTTTTTAGTACCATTTAACCAGTGTTTCTTTCCTATTGTGACATTATATCTCCAAGTGATTTCGAAATGGATGCAGTTTGAAAAACTTGAAAAGATCCTCTGATCAATCTTTAGTACTCCTTATTATAAACTGGGTCTCTTTCAAAACATTTTATTTTTGCATCCATTCTGTACACTACAAACAACGTACAAAACAAAAAAATATATGAGAACGTTCTTTTAACAGTTTAATTCAATTTTTCGGCATACTGTATCTATTACAAAATTTAAGGGGTGCAGCATATGTGTGTGTTACGTTATCTTTCCCTAGCAATCTGGTCGACGATACAAACATTTTGTTGTGAGCTTGGGTTTTTACTTTCAAAGGACAACAAATTCTAAGATGAAATATACTCAGAAGGGTATAATACAAATGATTGAATTCCTGGTTGACAATGTTTTTGCCGAGTTTGAAATATAGATTTTCTAGCAAACTGTTTGCATTACTATGGGAAAAACAACTGTGCCCCTCTCTTGGCTGTCTTTTGTTTGTTTTCATACGAGCTGAATTTGTCTTATCAAGACGTGTAACAAAAACGTTAACCTTGCCAAATCTTTAAATTTCACATTCTGGTATATCGACAATGTGATGTCTATTAATAACAAGAAGTTTTGCTGACGTAATCATTCGTATATACCCTTCAGAAATTGAAATCGAGAACAACTTACTGTTCAACATCAGCTTCTTACCTCAATCTTTACTTTAAATATGACCTACATATTACTACTACGTAACGATTTTGATTTTCCGATTGTAAGCTTCCCCATTCTTCATAATATCGTCACAGATTCTCTAACCTATAGTGTTTACATGATTCGTTATTCTAGAGCTTTCTCTGAATATCGGGGTTTGTTGTGATAGATGCCGGCTGCTGACGAACAAACTTACAACACAGATTCAAGAGATCCAGTTTGCTAAAGGGTTTAAACAAGTTGTATGATCGTCATATTGGTATCATTGGGAATATTCTTTATCCTTGTATGATATAATGGTAGACGGTTTTGTATATGCTCATTAGTATGCTCGCTTTTTGAGATTGTTCATTCCTCAGTTCACTTTTAGGCGTCACTTTTAGGCCATGGGATCACCCAGATTTGCATTGTTGTTGTCGTGGTGGTCTAGTTCAAGGGTCCCCGTCACCATCCTTCTTACGTTCATACTTTGCCCCTAGTTTATTAAATGTTGAGTTAGGGTTATGGCTTTCTTGACGCTTCTGTATTCACAGAACAGCAAATATAATCGAAGGGTTGACATTCTGTTTTTCAGTTTCCATCTTTACAGAAATATCATGGTTTGGAACAGCTTACATATTAATATATATATATTAATTTCAAAATTTGTAGCTGCAAACTCCCCTCGAAGCATTGGTTTCATATTTTTATTATTAATCTTAAACTTTCCATAAACTATATTTAACCTGTGTAAGTAATATTCATGGTCTTCCTGCTCTTTTAATGTAAATGTTTGAAAGGAAATGTCAGCAGAATAAAGTTGTGAAATTCACGATCTGAATAGGTTCAGGGATGCTCTTGCGATGTATTTTGTGTGGGGTAGGACCATTATCTATTCAAATGGAATGTTTCATAATGCAAAGCACAAATTCATCAAAGAATCATTTGTGAAGTCAAATTTAATAGTTTTTGCGAAGTTTAAATTCTATTGAAAATGTTAATAGAAGTGATGTGAACATGGCCCAACCCTTTAATAATCTTGTTCGTTGAACAGGGGAGACATTTATCAACCTAAAGAGGCCGAAAAAACAATTAAATGATCATCAGATGGTGGGCTTTTAAAATCACCATGAGTCCGTCGTCTGTCCGTCCTTAAAAAATTCTTGTTATCGTTATTTCTTTAGAAGTACTGAATGAATTCTTCTCAAATTACATATGTAGGTTCCCCCAGGGGCGTAGTTCTGCCCTGTCGATTTTAGATCCGATTGGAAAAACAAAATGACTGAAAGGGGGTCATCCTGAATTTTGCCATTCAAAGCTTGTTATCACTATTTCATTAGAAGTTGGGAATGAATCTTTCTCAAATTTCATATGTAGGTTCCCCCTGAAAGGTTTGAAAGGTGGCCAACTTGGATTTTGACTGTTTTTTATCACTCAACTTTTATATGGAAGTCCCCCTTGGTCTTTATACTCGTTATTTTGTATTTTGGACTGAACAGAAAAAAACTACCATCTTTCAATTAATGCCTTTTCTTCAAATCTTAGATATAGTAACAAAAAAATATACAAAGAGGAAAAAGGGAAAAGATTAAACTTTTTAAGAACATATGGTGGGTGTTAAGATCCCTCTGGGATCTCTTGTATATTTGAAGATATATTTTCTAATGGCGAATATCACATAACTACAGTTATGAATGAACAAATTCACGAGGAATTTCGAAACTGCTTTTAAAAGCTTTAAAATAATAAGTTTGTGTTTCAGCTCAATGACGGAATGTTTGAAAAACTAGAAAAAAAATGCTTCAATTTTTCTTTAAATTTGTATCATTTCAGTGACAAAAGCAAGCGACGTACCAAGACACTTTCAAACACTAATGACCCGACATGGAACCAGACGTTTATGTTTTACCCGGTACAAGAATCGGACTTCCGGACTCGTGTTCTAGAAATCACAGTCTGGGATTACGATCGGATAGGAGCTAGTGAATTTCTAGGGGAGGTAACCCTATACCTTTTTAAATTATTTTGTATATTAAATGACATTCTTTCAGTTACCAAGCAACTTGCATCATGATATTCCCGTGGACACGAACCTGATCGATTGTTGCTGCTCACAAGATTTTAATTAATGATGATATTTGTGAGCTAAAAAGAAACACAGTACGAGAAAAATGAAATTGACAAACCCTTTTGAATCTGAGATGTTTGCAGGTATAATTGTCTAAGTAAAATGTTTCTGTGTTCGCAGGTTTTGATAGATATACATTCAACCAATTTAAATGATGACCCACTATGGTATCAGCTAGGCCATCATGACGAAACTAGCATCCCTCTGCCGCAATCTTCCCCACGAACGGTAAGCAGGTTCAATATTTCACCTCTTATATAATTGATAACTTGTCTTATGTAATAGGTGTCTGTAGTTCATAGCCCAACAATAAATATAGTTAAATGAACTAAAGGAAAATAATGTCAATCACAGATTTTACTGTAGGACCATGAACAACATCTTGGAAAGAAAATGGGTTGTGTTGTCTCGGACAATACAACCTTTATCCAAAAACACTGATTGCTACTGAAAATTGTGTTAAGCAGGTATTGGTATATTGAAATTTATTTCTCTAGATACAAATTTGTTCGAAATCCAGAGTAATGGGGACAGATGAGTCATAGAAGGACCAAAGAGATGTCTGATGCAGTGTAATGGATGTTTGGCATACTGTGTCTATTTCTTAGTTTTATAGCTGTAATTACATGTTTGTGTGTGTTAAGTAAATTTTCTTTGTCAAAAGAACAGGCTTAATGGCATAATATTGACCAATACATAAGTAAGCAGATCTTGGTAGAAGATCATTTACAAAACCATTAGCTGTCTGAATATATTCCTTTTAAATGCATTTCTCTTTATATATATGAAGCGTAAAAACCATACGCGTAATGATGTTTATTTTACAGGCATAGCTTTACGCTTGTCATTTTTACGAAAATATTCTGCTTTGCCTTATTTGTCATCTTGAAAAAGCCAAGTTCTGTTAAATTGATAGTTTGTAGTAATTGAATTTAACGTGTCTATTTTGAAATGATTTAGCGTGTATGAAAATAAGATAAAATTCACACTTTACTATTGAGAATAAGGAAGGTTTAATCACTTAATTTTTCGACATTTTCTAAAACTCCGTTTAGGGTTGTTTATTATTTCGGTGAACAGTATTGTAGGCGATAAAATACCCATTTTTGCCATATGTGAAGACCAAACAAATTGGTAGTAAATTTATTTCAGGAGCGTAGGGCGAAAATTTGCCTTGCCGAAAGATTCGTATACACATTAATTAAAGTCACCTTTGTGTTCTTGTTTGACTGTGCAAGTTTTGTCTATTAATGTCTGCAGAAGTCTAGCCAAGATCCGTATGACCTGAGAAAAGCACTCTCTCCCCCTGTCAGTCTACGTGGACTCAGTGACAGCGATATGTCTGAATTAGACTTTGATGACAGTGTAGGGGTCATCCCAGGTAAGTTCTATCACAAAACGAAAAATGAATATTTTACCCAAGGGTAATTAACAGTAACAATTGATTAATGTAAATAGCAGTAAATTGTCATTTAGAGAAGCAATGGTCATTTGTATTTAAAAATTTAAAGCGAAGAAATGTTTTAGAACTAATCCCATAACAACACTCTAGCTTCTTAATGAATATCTAAAAAAATATCCTTATTACCGCAATTTCATAGACGCTAATGGGACACAGGGTTACCTCCACTTGCATAATATATGGATCAAATGGTCATCCGAACAATATGATAATGTTCGGATGACCATTTGATTCATGTCGCACAATCGTTTACTCACACGAGTATTAAAAATCATTTGGAAAGGATTATTAGAGTTACTTCCCCTAACAATGTAATAACAAATCAACCTACCTTTTCGATGTCTTCTTTTGATTATTTTAACAAATTATGAGAGTCCAGAATCTTGTTAAACCAATGTGTTTTAAGAGGTAACATTCGAATACAAAACAGATACTCTAAAATTGATTTTAATCAAGTGTTTTCGTGAAATATTTTGCCTCTCATTTGTCCTACAGAGGAAATGTACTCTGTTCGTTTCCTGCATTAACATTATGAATTAACAATAAATATTTCCTTATTTCGTATTTCAGTAAGTCTTTGAGGCGTGTGTATTCATATGGTCTTTTGATATATTCAAACATTCAAAACTTTGCAAACTATTAAAAATTGTTGGTTGTATTTATGATTCAGAATCAAATTGTATTGTTGCTGGTAATGTCCAAATAAAGAAACATTACAAATATATAGATATAAAGTATGAAGCCATTAGCTTAGAAATTTAGACCATGCATAATGTTAAAAACCCCCTATATATGATTTCGTTGTAGTTTGCATGTTCAGTTTAGATTCGATAGTTACCAGCACAGGCATAATATCATGCAGACAACATACGACTAGTACTTATGTACCGATAAGCCACTTCCTGCTTCCTTGCGAATTACATTATAATTTCAAATGTATGATTTTATGTGCATATCAATTTGTATTGGTTGTATAAATGATATATCTATGTACTGTATAAACCGTATATATATGTACTGTAAATTGCTTTAGACCGGCTTAGTATAGCGAGATAGAATGCTATATCGAATGTTGTAGATTAATTTTTTATTTTTTATTTTATTTGAAAGAAATATGTAGTCCAAAGTAACAAATTCTACGTAAATTTAGAAATATTGAAAAGGTTTTATTTGTTAATTTGAACCTTAAATTCAAGATGGTGGACATAAAAATGAGAGTTGTTGAAGTAAATTAACTGTTATGCAAGATGTTACAGTTACAGCCTTGATATTTATAGATCAACTTAAAAAAATTAACAAAAAGACGATTATTTTTAACGAATCATATCCCCCCCACTTATTATAATCAGGATAAATAATTATTGTACGTTTAAATGATTTAGTCAGAAAAAACCAAAAACCACTTCAAATAATCCTGATGGGATATCGACAGAGCTTTGAGCCATATTCAAGTATATAACTTTCTTACACTTTCCTATTGTAAAAATATTCCATAATCAGCAATAACAAACGAAAAATGTGACAAATTGATAATGGTTATGTTGCGGTAAGTTATGATATCTCATATCAGTGTTGGCGTTTTCAGAAATAATGCACTTCAAAGTAATTGTTCTTTGCTGCTGGTTAAGTATGGGATATTAAATTAAGTCATTCTTTGTAGATAAAAAGAGGTTTCACTGTAATTCTTTGTAGATAAAAAGAGGTTTCACCGTGACTCTTTTTAGATAAAAAGAGGTTTCAGTGTGATTTTTTGTAGATAAAAAGAGGTTTCCCCAATGGAACTTGAATGTTGGTTGCATGTTTTATACGTGTAGTTCTGTTCACACTAAAGAACGGTTTTGTGGGAAATTTGAGTTTATATACTGTGGTCCAATTATTCAGGTCAAATTGGCATCGATGTTAACTGCAGAATTTTTCCTCCATACTAGGTTTGTCGTCGGCATATATTCGAGGGGATAGAATGAGTTGTAGCTCCCTCGGTAGCTCGTGTAGTCCGCCTCCGGGTAGTGAGGAACTTTCTGATGCTAGTGACAAAAGGGCATTATCAGTTAAGGGCAGAGGCTCACCACAGGTAGATTTCAGGCATCAAGGTTCCCCCCTTGGGGACCCCAGTAGTGGGAATGAATGGAACATCAGATCACAAGACAATCCACACAGGTCTAGGGGCTCTGGAAAGGGTAGTTCAAATGTCAGAGGTAGGCGATCGCCACAGAACGCTAGCAATAGAGGGTGGGAGGCAACGCATGGGGAACAGCATGATAGGGACAAGAGGTCCCCGCCAGATGATTTGAGCAGCAGAGGGCCAGGTTCCCCGCTAGGGGACCCAGACACCAGCCAACGAACCTCGCCACAAACAGACCCAGATTTGACTGGGCGGAATACACCAGTGGGAGATAGAAGCATACGAGGAAGAGGTTCCCCACAGGGAGACCCAGACTTGAGATGCCTGATTTCTGAGCCAGGTACCACAGCTAATTGTCAGTGCTAATGTGGTGTCCTGTGCTTTATTTTGTCCGCTCCGTAATGTTATGCCAATGGGATGTGTTACACTGTTTCTGTGGTGCTTGAACATTTCCGCAAAATCCAATGCCTTACATGGAATACTTTTGCTGGTCATTTTTTCCGAGATTATGGTTTTGTGTGCTGGTAAATGCTCCTGTGATGGAAAGTGTTCATTGGCAGTGTATTGTTCCCTCTATTCGTCCACCCAACTGTTTTGTGCGAATCCCATTTTCCCCATGCGTTCCACATCTGCATAGGTAATGTCGCTATAAGTGGCACACTTTTCTGACGATACTAGGCAAATGCCATACTTCAAAATAATTATCACATTAGCGCTAAAGATGACAGATTAATCATATTCGCAGGCATTTTTTATATGGTATCACTGGTTATTGGATTGTACCGGGGCTATTACACAGTATTGGCAATGGGTATAAACCAGAGAGTATCAGAATCGATTGGTATAAAACAGAGAGTATCAGAATTGATTGGTATAAATTAGGATAAATAACATAGGAGTTTACGCTG
This sequence comes from Mimachlamys varia, assembly GCA_947623455.1. NCBI lineage: Eukaryota > Metazoa > Mollusca > Bivalvia > Pectinida > Pectinidae > Mimachlamys > Mimachlamys varia. The sequence goes on from OX392540.1 coordinate 36,536,539, forward strand.
AAGCCAAACAAACCTTACAGGATAATTCTGTGAATCTAAACATGACCACACTCTCTTGTATATATATCATAAAGTAAGAAAGATGTACATGATGTAATAACTGAAAAAGTCACGGAATACTGAAACATAACCGTAATCCGAACTCAAAGTCGATTTAACTATGGGCAAGATATAAACAACGGAAAAATACATAGCGGGACCATGTAAGCATACGAAAAATGAGACAAGTGTGCTTGAAGGGAAAGCATATTTTGTTTAATCGACCGCATTTGCCATGTATATATATGTCACATCCCAAGTAAATGTCACGTCCTCAAAGTACGAAATGAATTCTCAATCACATTAAGTAGGTATACTAATGAGCATGAACAATTAACGTACATGTATGTGATATGCACTGAATAATGACTTATTTTAATTTATTTCACTCATTTTACAACCATTTGATCTGCTATGAAATATATAAAAGTCAAAGTCAGCTTTCAAAATAATGTTTGAGGTTTTGGGTATTTTAGAGGCATAAGGACTGATTGGTTTTGATGAATACATTAGCCTTTGAGTGACGATGTATGACCCTTTCTAGGCTGGGTTATTCTGTATTGTTTGTCACGTACGCGTTCCTTTATATCTCACAACTGTATCTATCCTGTGGTATTGCCTTTCTGTAAAACACTTTCTCAATACATTTAACATATATTGGAACTATTTCAACCCGACATAACTTAGAAAGATACTACAGTTAATTAATTCCGACGAGTCTGAGAGTCTCTACAGAGGTGAAGGAGTTATTTTTTTTATCTTCAACATTAATAGTTTATATATTTATATATACCCTCAAATATGTATTGTGTCTCCATCATCATTAGTCAAATCTTAACTATGTGGGGGATATGTGATTTGTGAAATTGAATCTGTTATTGACATTTAAGAAAAGCAAGTCTATGCGAGTTCCTTCATTAACAAAGATATTTAACACCAGTTTTTCTGTTCGCTAACTTCATCTGTTATCAAAAGTAGAAGATGAGCTGTAGAAAGGCGACATTGAACAAGAGTGTTATAATTAGATTTTAAATTTTTTTAAAGAGCACAATTTTGTGGCGGTAGACTACAATGCTTTTTTATATTTTGATAAGGATTGTATGAAGTTAATTGAGGTTTAGATTTAATATATGATGCTTTGTCCGCATCTTCCCTGCACTAAACAGAGATCCCGTGGCTGAGTCAACCCCGCTTGAACCTTTACCATTTCTCTGTACCGTTTTCTGCTATTTGTTACTAGGTAATGTACATTAGAAACAAACATAAAAAGAAATTCACATAGAAGTTTACAAAAAAATAGTCCATTTGTTATGTATCGAATTTTGCTCACCCAAATCAAACGAGTATATGGAGAATGGCCCCATCTGTCAACTCCTGTTGAAGTAATATGAATGGGAGCAAAGATGCGATGATTTTTAACTGGAGATGATTATCAGTTCCAAAAAGACACGAACTCCTGCATCCATCGTAATTATGAATTAAGAACCAACAAATGCTGAAACAAATATCTTCAAATTAATAATGAAGTCAAAAGTCAAAGTAAATAACAATTTACTTCCATAGACAAAATGATCAGTCTAAATATATTTGTCACTCTCCCACCTGATATGTCGGCCTCCTGGTAATTGAGTCATTGACGTCGAGCTTCTTTGCTTTGGAAGATGTAAGAATTGTGAACACGTTTTATAAATCGTTGAATTTTATTCAGGAAGAAGGCAAGGAGAGCGACAAATTTATTTTGACAGAGACTGATAATTATTTTATAATTAATTAGGTATATAATTCGACCATACACAAATTCTGCGTATTGAGATGTTTAAACTCGCATTACAGTATGTAATTTCATGATAATTTAAAATATGAATATCTAATGAACTTGGATAGTGTGAGACTTTCAATTGAATAAGTCCACCTTAATGCATATTTTTTTTACCATTGAAACCAAATTGAAACCTATTCAAAGATTGAAAAAGTGTGTTTGCAATTAAAGGGATAATTAAGTATATGAACAATATGGTGTATTTTGTGTTTTATTGTTCATAAATGATTGATAATTGATAAGCAGTCAAAGGAATAAGTACTATAAAACTAAATGCATTTTGTCTTTATACATAATTTATAGATAAACTTAAACTAATTACATACGAAGGTATGGCACTATAACTTGAATATTACTTAAATGTTAGACATGTTCCCATCTCAGAAATGTTATCACTGTCGAATTTGGTCAGTATCTGACTCGCTGTTGGAGGTGTATGACTGTACACAAACTCAGCTTTATAAAAATACCGATGCTGTTAACGCAGCTGGTATCTTTCCAGATTGTGTAAGGGATGACCGCAATGAGCGCCGCCGAATGGCAAGCAAGACCAATGAGATGTTGTCAGTACCCCGAGACCAAGTGCCACAAACCCATCAAAGTTCAAGGTCACCACATCCTCCAGAGAAAGGTCACTCTAGTAGAACAAGGTCAAGGTCGCCTTCTTCCTACCACCGCGTGCCTGAATCAGTGTCCCGGTCTCTCTCACCACCAGAACTAAGGTACGTCATCAATGCCTCGATCTTGAGTCCCTTAATGCATATTTTCCATGCCATTTACTCGCGGGTCACTGTGCTTATATATATTGCCTCAACAAACAGGTACATTCCCGATCCAACAAATGCCAATGATTAATTGATCGAGATCTTTTAAAACGCCAAATATAAGGTACGATGTGTAGATTTTCCATAGTTATGCTAAACTTCTTTTATTGAATATGATGTTAATTTTCCCCCGACTGTAGCTCTTCCAAGTTTGAATGAATTGTATTTCTTTCCGACAAATATCCTATACAAGTAAACAAGTGGATTGAAAATGCTATTTGGAATGATTTCATTTTCAATGGATGGCGATACATATAGTCATATTGAGCAAAGCAATAAAACAAATATCATCACATCGTAAAAGCTTACATGAAATGGAAAGAGTTATACATATCTTTAACCACAATACCATGTATGTATATAATTTCTAAAACAAACATGTCATACACGAAGTAAAACTAAAAAATAACAATTTGTGTTACGATTTAGTTTCTCACAAATGTTGGATACAACTCGTTTGGTACCGAGTTTCATATTTGTATAATGATTTTGATATCTGTGGACAAGTCGTGATTGACACCTTACAGCATTTTGAAATCTGCAATAGTCACTTTGAAATGAAAAAGCTGCTGAAAAGGTTGCAAAAGTTTAGTAATGAAATAATGATTTACTAAGACTCTCTCAATAGTAACGTTGTTTTAGCGTCCTTTCTGTTTTTATTTATAGTAAATCATCTCCAAAACGAAGAAAGCTTCCGGCAATTCCACTTGAAGCTCAAATGGCAAGTCGCGACAAAGGTAAATATACCATTATCTTTCGTAGCGTCTGAAAAAGAACTTAGTCTCCGGGGTTGCTTGAATGGTTTGGTTGGCTGATCCTTTCTGTGAGATACCATTTAAGTAATAAATAGTTCAGATAAAGATAATAAAATAAATACTTACCGATAATGTCAGTCGCTAAAGCCTGATTCTAAACGACATTGTAATGGGTCTGCTTAGACCAAGACCTTCATACATACCCTTGTCGTTTCATTCATCAGTAGCATATAATGTAGAAGGTCACGATTCCTCATAAATTGGCACAGACGACTCGTTGCTATATGGAACATGTATGTTTTCCCCTTGTTTATCTCACAGCGACTCAGGACTTGGAGAAACGAGCTCAGAAACTAACGATGAAGATGAAGATGTCCTCCAGTGGTGCCAACATGTCTGACAGCGAGAGTTACCGAAGTAGACGGGATTACCACCGCGGGGACTTCCGGGAACGGTCTCGTGACAGAGGCATGTCGGGGGATCGAGGAGAAATGATTTATGAAAGAGGCGGACATGGTGGGCAAAGCAGCCATGATTTTGATCGTCCACATCATCATCGTAGATCTCGACGAAATCCTGGTATATGTTTGAACATAATTATTCATGTAAATACAAATCATTTGATTAGGTCAAACTCATTTAGTTTTAAAAACATCATGATTCCTGCTTGTAGTATACACCATCAATATAAATGAATATGATGAAATGCGCTCTTCTACTTACGTCGCATTAACAATTTAAAGATTTTCTGTATACAGTCTAGCGATTTTTCACGAAGATTATATATTTTTAAACAATATACTATAATAAACAACCTGGTATATTCAGAGTTTAATCCAGACCTGGGTGACGATATGGGAAGTGATGCATCTGAGACGAGTGACATGTCTGAGGTATCAAAAGTGAGCACGCTCAGTGTAAGATCGACACAATCGGATCATCCTCGGCGCACATTCAGGTACGTGTAAACATCAAGGTGACGTTCAGCTTCCTGTTGAATGGGGATGTTTCTTTCTATTTTGCTTAGTTGACACACAGAAGACTGCTATCCAAAATGCAACACTTAGGTATTCAATATTTAGGTCAATCGATGCCATGAAATTGCCCTTCAGGCTGTCATTCTGGTCCTGCAGGTAGGGTGTGATAACTGTACCTGCTACCCCTACTGCACGATTCGTAAGAGGCGGGTAAATTCGTTATTCTTCTTGATGACTCATTGGCACTACTTCAATTATCGCTTCAAGCTGAGCGAGCATATGTACCTGTGAGGAAGGCTTTGTGTTCTTTCCCCTGGCCGAGACATACCAAAATAAGGGAATAAAACGGCTGGTCCACCTGTTGCGTTGCAAGGTTGGCGTATCTGCTTGGGGAACTATGGCAGCACACTTCAGTTTGGTAGCACTTGAAGAAGATCCAGACTATCGTTATGAGACTTACATAAACATGCATCCTCTCGAATACACATGCACTAAAACTATACTCCCACATCGCTTCCGCTGGGAGGTCGCTCTTAAATGACCCTAGGCTATCAATGAAACATCAATCCTAACAAAACTGAACGAAACCTTTGTCGTCATTCTGTCATCATTGATTCCATCATAACTTCGCTTCCGCTCAGTTACTGTTTGAATGATGGCGATATTGAACTGTAATTCGTTATGTAGTTGTATGATGATAGTGTACGTACCAAGTTAGCATCTTTTCTGGAGTTTTTGGCTAACATCAAAAATGGCATGACCGATATTTGAGAGCCTTACATATGCCAGTGTGAATTTGAAAAATCACATCGTATTATACTTACAATCTTGTCTCTGTTACGTATCTGTACTTTTTTCCGGTATTGTCTTCTTAACCACCGATTTCGAGACCGTATACAGTTGCAGGATCGTAGTTAGTTCTGGAACAATAAAAAATTCATGATTGTACAAGAACATTACCAATTTGAATAGGGTACCTACGATGATGGCATTAGAAGGTTGAGGTCATATTGAACATTTTATGCCCACGTAATCGCAAATCGAAAGGCTTTTAATTTTGACCCCTCTATTTATCTGCACATTACTTAGATAATCGTATCTTTTCATTGTTAAAAGATATTACTTTCATATTTGGCATGTGTATCACTGACAAGAAGGTTTATTAGTATATGACATTGCCCTTTTGGCCTACTTATTGCTTTTAGGTTTTGTGTTGAATAACAGTCGATTGTTTAGTAAAACTTGAACCAAATTTGAGATATTGGATGAGTGCGATATTAGTAAAAAGGCCCTGATTAATGCCCGAATAACGGAATTACAAAATCGTTCTGTCCGTTTTTGCAAGATTTAAAAAGCATTCAAATGGATAATTTCTTTGTCATTGATCAAATAACTTCCATCAAATTTGATTTAAGATATGTGCTCAAACGCGTTTCAATTGAATGTTTCAACCCAAAAATGTTTGCTTAATCTTCCCCTAGTCACCATAGAACTAATATATACACAATGCAATTATGAAACAAAGTACTTCATACTAACATGTCAACTTGTAATGGCACAATTCATGACCCCAAAAATGTTTGCTTAATCTTCCCCTAGTCACCATAGAACTAATATATACACAATGCAATTATGAAACAAAGTACTTCATACTAACATGTCAACTTGTAATGGCACAATTCATGAACTATGTTCCGGGTTCACAGTGAATTTTCCCAGAGAATGGGAATTCGAACTACCATTCCACGCCGGCAGGTGACACCGAGCTCTAGCAGCGACAGCCGTGACAGTTATGAAAAGACTGATGGCAGTATGTCCGACTCTGCTCTGAGCGCCAGCGTCACTGAGGGTCGTAAACGGAGACCAAGTCTGGGCCATAAAATGGCTACATTTGTGGGCTTACCCTGGAAAAGTAACAGTGCCTCACAGTTAGCAGGTTTGTTGGTTTTGTTTTATTATGTTTAATGCCCTATTTGTTAGTTGGAAGTAACTAGTTCATCCCTTTATTTTAGAATGCACTTGCCCTGTCTACAATTTGGTAAGGTTCCAATATAACATCTAGTGAATGGATTATGAATCCCTGTACTCCTCATGGAAACGTTTCTTTTAACCTAACCAATTCCATGGATTCCTAATTTTAAAACCATTATATCTGCTAAACTAGCGACATGACTCATTAGTAATTCAACTCATTTTTGATGTTTGATATATAATGTTATAAAACAACTTCCAATAACAGTTTGTCACACATATCCGTATGAACAAGCTTCCTTAAAGGAACAATAACAATTATGAAATAAATCAGATGTAATCAACCACAGTGTTCTTCTGAGTGTGCATGGAGAGTAACTATACGATTAATACTGATGTTGATACATGTCCTGACTTGTGGTATACAGAGGCGGGTAAGAAGAAGAACTCATTCCAAAGAAGTGTTGAGGTAGGACATGGTCTGGAACCAAAGTACGGGAGAATGGTGAAACAGGCGAGTAAAGATTCAACAGACGGCAGTATCGGCAGCATCAGTAGCGACTCCGGCAGTGTGTGAGTATACAGACCATGGTCAAGACCAGCAATGTATTCTCAAATCGGGACTGTTCCTTCAAATATCCAAGTTGTTAAGTTTTTGAAGAAGAACTGTATGCTGAGTCTGAAAAGTTGACAAGTCAAGATAATACAAGAACTCTAAACTACTTCCTCTTTTAAATAAGCACATATGTTTAATTATTCAAGTTTGCTGAAGTAAACACGTTTGTTGTTTTTCTAAGGCAATGGGGGTCTAATGTATTTTGAATAACTCGGTCGTTGCACTTTATGAAAACAGTAGATATATGCTGAGGTCCTGCGTAAACTAATGGGCCAAGTTTTAAAGTCTTCGACACATGAACGTTGAGTAACTGTTGCGCATTTCAATTTACAATGTGAACAAGAATGTTGACTTATTAAAGTGACTATTGCCTCAAAAGTGAAAAGGTTTTCGTTTTTCGATCGAACTAAAGACATGCTGTACTACCGCGTGTGAGAGTTAACAAAGTATACTGAGTTACCTAGAAGTAATTGTGCCGGTTAATAAGACCTCGAAGTACACAGTTATGCGGACATTCTTTACGTTAAGAGGTATACTGTGTTATTACGTTTTTGAAATAAAGAAGAACACTATATTACTAAATTTAGGTAAGGAAAGACATAGTGATTTACTGCGTTTATTGAAGATAACAAGTAAAGGATTTGATAAGTAACTAAGTCTGAACACTCAAATAGAATATCGCGTTAAGAAAGTCTGTTTGATATCTTATAATGTGCTGAAAGTTGTGTCGTTGTGACAAGAAACGAAATTAATTGATTAAATTGTGTATGATCAGCAGTAAAACTATTGAAATATGTATTGTGAAATATGTGTCAGTTTTATTTATAAGGTTGCCAGTTGTTTTATTTAGGTTGTAATAGTCGATATCGAAAAAAAAATTTGAGTTATTACTATGGAAAATGATCGATAATTATGTGTATTACGTACAATGAGGAACGCTACAGAAATGATTCAGCTACATTGTAGTATGTTTTATAGGGTCTGGCAGCCCCCAGGTGGTAATCCCGCCCTTGGGCCCGAAGGGCAGTTTGGAGAATTCATCGAGGGCCTGGGCCCTGCTCAGTTGGTGGGCCGACAAGTTCTTGGTTCACCGTGTCTTGGCGAAATCCAGCTTGGCCTTTATGACAGGAAAGGTCATTTGGAAGTAGAGGTGATACGGGCACGAGGATTGATGGCCAAATCGGGTGCCAAAATCTTACCAGGTGGTTATTTTTTTTAATACAAATCTGATAATATGATGCTACAAGTATATATTCGGAATTTTGAATTAATGATTGACATGATTATTGGACTGACGGTATAACTATAACATTATTTAATCTTTAAAAAAAATCATAAATTCATTTTAAGTTGAAATAATGAAGAGGTATATTTTCTATGAAATATAATATTACAAACATATACTCTGCTTCTTCCAAATTTGATTTAAGTTGATTTTAATGACGACTAAACGCTTTTGTTTTTGCCTTGTCAGTATTTTGCTTACTATTTTATATCTGTGTTTATGCTGAAGTACATATTTACTTGTGCCCCAGCTCTATAAAAGTAAATTTGATTGACAACTAACGCTTTCATCGTTTCTGCTACAGCTCCATATGTAAAGGTATACCTCATTGACGGAAAGACCTGCGTGGAGAAACAGAAGACGGTGGTGGCGCGGCGTACTCTAGACCCCCTTTATCAGCAACAGCTCGTCTTCATGGAGCAGTATGGGGGTAAAATTCTCCAGGTAAGCAATCAAAAGTGTTTTTTCTTTTATAAATTTAAACCAGTTATTATTTTTTTGCTGTTTCATCTTAAAATTTTGTTTTGTAAAGTAATTCAAATTTGGGACTTTTCATTAATTTTGGTAATTTACTGAAATAATTTACGTTACATAGAAGCAATTTCATCAAAATGATCTATAGAATTTAAAAATCGGGTTCATATTCTGTTTTGTCCTCTAACTGAAAACATGCATTGAATTTGGTCCCAAAGTGTAAACTAAAAATGAAAACCTGTGTTATATGATTAGTTTTAACAGAATTGTACTTAGTCTTCGTGATGGAGACACTGTAAGCTTTGCAAACATCGGTATTGGGTCCACACAATGAAATTCATATCGATATCAAATCAGTTCGAAGGCTTATTTTATTAACGATCAGTGACTGTTTTGCTAAGTGATATACCCGGATGCAGGGTGTTTCCCATATCTGAAAAGCGCCTTATTTTCCAAAATCGACTAAAAACTCAAGATAATTTCCCAGCTGAAATTAACACAAGTACTCTGCAGTCAAAATGTTCTAAGCAATATGGACCTACCTAGTAATGAACCCAAAACTCAATACTACTCTGTATTACCTGATAAGCTAACAGGTTATGAAGTAACAACGAAATCAATCAATCCTTTCTAAAGTTATCTTCTGAAAACTAAAATTTAACGACAAAATATCTATTTTTAGTAACAGTGACCTTTGGAGTTGACCTTTCGACCCCGAACTCAATCGCATACTGTATTAACTCATGAGTAAATCTTGTATAAGTTTATACCAAATCCACCAATCCTTGCTTAGTTATCGCGAAACCAAAATGTGACGGAAAATATCTATTTTTAGCACCAGTGACCTTTGAAGATGACTTTTCGATCCCAAACTCAATTCTTCTCTGTATTACCTCATAAGCTAACATTGTATGTAGTTCTAACCACATCCATCTAATCTTTCTGAAGTTATCATCTGAAAACAAAGATTTGACGAAATAATATCTATTTTTAGCAACAGTGACCTTTGGTGTTGATCTTTTGAACCCAAACGCAATCCCACACTGTATTACCTCATACGTTAACATTGTATGAACTTTAAGCTAAATCCATCAATCCTACCTGAAGTTATCATCTGGAAACAAACATACGGAGAGACAGGCAGACGGAGACAAACACTATAGTCCCCTTCGGTTTCACCGGTATGAGACCAATAATGTTTGAGCAACAGCCGTTTGAAACTTAGATAAGATAAACATGGATTATGGGTCAAAATACATTGCATGAATTGATATAAGTATTGTCAGTGAAGCTTGAAATACTAAATAACATCACCTGAATGATATGACAGTTTACTCGTCTAGTTGTGTTTCAAGTGCAAATTGTCAAGCAGTATTTATATTCTTATCGTGCCAGAGTGGCTCACAACTACAATGGCACTGGATGTGGTAATTGAATATTGCGATTTCCTCTTTAACAGGTAACAGTCTGGGGCGATTATGGACGAATGGACAGGAAAGTGTTTATGGGAGTAGCACAGATTTTATTGGACCACCTGGATCTAACGAACATTGTGATTGGCTGGTATAAATTATTTACAAGCAACTCATTGGTCGGTCACCATTCGTCCACTTCCACTCTCGGTCATTCGCGCAAAGGCTCAACTACGTCGCTTGACAGTGGCTACAATAACAGCAGTCCGAGAACATAGCACACGGCACCAACATAGCAACGTCAATACATTATTACTAGTGAAATTCCTCATAGAAATTGTATTTAATCACAGAGTATTTCATTCATACCCAAAAGAAAAAAAGTCACTAGTTTTTCTAGAAGGTAGGAATATTAATTCCTTCTCTGACGGCTACCTATCTAAGGGCAATGAACGTGTTCATTAAGAAAACAATCATTCCAAGATGACCGAGGTACTATGTGATAAATTACTTAATGGTTAAGATTGATATTTGGACGTTCATGATCAGTTTCGTGTTATCATACTCTGGAACGTTTTGTTGCATAATTGCGTGTACATTAACAAATAATAAGAACATTCAATTATCAAGCTTTAAATACTCGTTAATAGGACATAGGATGTAATGGTCTTGCATTTAGTCATAATCTAGGACATTTATGAATACATCAATTTTCAAAGCGTGTTTCTCAATCATTTTAGTCATTCATAAAGGACAACCATAGCAACCATTTTCCCCATTACTAAAGAGAGCTGAACAGAATATGTGGTATATAGAAATGTCACATTCCGCGTTTACTGATAGTATTTACAATATATTAAAATTGATTGCCTTTTTTATACCACACTTAATCAACCATTGTAAATGATTGTCATCATTTGTGGAAGATGCTTGTTTACCTGATCACCCTTGTTAACTGATTGGACTGAACTTCCCTTTTGATATGGGTTGAACCATGTTGTATACAAGGGAGATAGTTTGCTGTTTTGTGTGATTTTCTCACTTCCCTTCTTTGCACAATGAAGCACCTATAGTGCTAGCTAGCGATTATACAGGTAGATGTCCATGACATTAATATTAGAATGTCAAGGTCATTAATTGCTGGAATGTTCCAAATAAATATTATGAGACATTAACAGGTCATGACCTCTTGTTACCAAGGTCATTTGGAAGAGGAATGTTTTTCCAAGGTTGTGTCTATGACATTTAGTCATTGGTATGAATGGAATTAATTGTAAGAATGAAGATATGGGTTGTTATGCGTTTTTAAATACACTTGTGTGTATATATGTATATGAAGTTACAAAGAGCAAGGAACTTGTGCTCAAAGACTATTTGTTATAAGGTATGATCTCTCATGCTGCATAGCTGCTTTATGCTTTGATCATGGGAGAAAGAGATAACTTATGATTCTACTGTACCTGCATTTAAGATCAAGGACTAGTAAAGGTCACCAGCATAAAACACCTTTTTGTGAATAATTTTGAAACTCATTTTTTTTTCAACTGCTGACTAAACGCCACGGTGATTAGCCATTTATTATTCATTTGCAGATGCAAATGCGTTACTTTTCCATGTGATTTAGATATTTTAATGCACTTTCATTTGCATATGCAAATGCTTTCTAGTTAAATTCTTAATCTGTGCGAGTAATTTTAGATAGTAATGTGACACATTATTTCTCAATGACCAGAAATCATAGCAATTGTTATACCTCCATAAAATGTTATATCGCAATGTTGAAGAGATCATACAACAAATCAACCGTCGGATTATCTAACATTTTCAAAAATGTTTGGAATTGCAAGAACCGTATATTCGGTCATGTTATTAGACGACCATATTCCTCTTTATACAAAATGTACATGTTGATTTAAAATGTAGAATCATGAAAGTATTTGATAAATTTTGATATAGCTATAGAAGAGTCAAGTTCTGATCCGTTAATTCCATATTTAACTTCATATATTAATTAATCTGTAACCTGTTTTTAAAATGAATGCGATTTCTCCGTTGATATACATCAACTTGTCATTGATACAGTATCCTTGATACTTTTTGAGTTACGCTCACGTCATTATCCCTTGGACTTGTCAAGACATTATCGAAAGCTCGGTATGCGCCACATTTTGGATGAAACATGACGTTTGGTTGTTGTTTGATAAACATAAGAACGCATCCTGTAACTGTCTAACGGTAAAATGTCTCGCTGTGTTGCCAAGTGTCGATTCACAGTTGGGCCGATCACCATAGTCATCAGAGTACATGTTACAGTCTGTGAAACTACAGGACATATTGTATTTATTCGAGACAAATTAAATGTCATCTTTTGTTAAACTGTGAAATCACTACTTTTTCGTGGATTTTTACTATTTCGTGGAATTCGAGGTAACCTTACACTTAACTTGAATTCATAGGTCCTTGGCATAATTAAAGGTTTTCTTTGAAGCTATTCTTCATAGGAATGTTTTGGATTTGTTTATTAGCAGTTATGGTCTTTCAAAAGCACCTGTATTAAAAAAAACTGTGCTGAGAACACGATGTGATTGAGTATTTTCCTCCTTGTTACAGCGCGAGTCTTATCCATATTTCATTGATGCTTGTAATCCATGAATTTGTTAACCCAAAACCAGTGTTTTTGGATAAACTGCGAAATTTGAATCTCCAGAAAAAAACGTAATTTCACAGAAGTCCACGGGTACAGACAGCTTGTGCGAGTGTTACGCCTCGAGTATCGAGGATATCAGCTAACATTCTCTTATTTCGTATTTGGTCAAATCTGCCAGCTACTAAGACTCTAATAACGAGATTCACATTGGTGAAAAGAAGGTTGTTCTGTCCATCACGGGACATCATTCCTGCTTACCAACTTTTAAAGTTATGAAAATATCTGAACATCATCAAAGCCAGAACTAAGAAATATTCATTAGAGTATAATTTCGAAAGCTTGTTTACAATCAAACACTTACGTTCAGTGTAAATGGTGTATCCCAGCAAGCATTTACTGGGCAGTGTTAAAGAGACTAGTGTTGTATTTGCTGTTCTTTTTCTGTATTTGTGACACTTTTTTTCACAGGAGCACTTGATTGACAAGTAACTTCGGACGACCATCTTGTTACCTTTCTTAACGCTTCTGATATATAGTGTGTGCTACAGTTGTAATTTTGCTTTGACACAGACAAAAGTATGTTACATTATAACATGTGTAGTAATGTTTTTACCTAATACACTTGACAGTCCATCAGAAAACATGATCTATGGCCTGTTCACCCCTTAAACTGAAATGGTACATTCCACATATTTCATAGACTCATCCATTGCTTTATATAGGTTGAACAGGTCAAGGCGTGTTCATATTTCATGTATGCAAAAGTTATAGAGTGATATAATTGTGACGTTTTTTTTAAAAAAAAACTGTTGGCAGAATGAGGACTTAATCTAATTATGTAGATGTACAACCATTTGTTGGCAAAGACGTCTGATTGTAGATCGTCAGCAAGAAAATAAATGTTTGGTCCAAATTGGAATAATACGAGTCGGAATCAAGTAGATAATCAATATTGTGATATTTTCTTTATTTATTCATAAATAGCGGGTATTTTTTGTTACATTTGATTCTGTTTTAATTGTATTTAAAAGATATGAAAGATACAAAATACTACTGGGTTCTGTTTAGCATATATGAACTCTAGGAGATATGTATTTTTGTTTTCGATTGTTCAAAGATTTAACATCTAACATAAAATGTGATTATTTTCAGTAAATATTTTTATTCAGTCTGGTATCAGGTAAGTTTCCTGAAGCATTATTAACGTTGTGTGAACAATTTGATATAGTTTGTCATACAGCGGCTACACTGCATCCGGTCACGGTTGCTTGAATTATACGGAGTTAACAAGTATGGTTCACAGAAGGGTTTCCAGCGGAGTTTCGCAAGTACATTCGCAATGACTTGCCGTTTCTGTACTTGATTGTTTTTTGGACAATACGGATTCTTTTCTTTGAATTTCTATGACTTAGATTAAATATGTCTGTCTTTAGGTCATATTTTTATAAAGAAATTGTAACAAATATTATTGAAACAGACCATTGTCGTGTAGATTATTTTTCGTCTCAAGATACAGGAACAGTTTATTTCAGCCTTTGATATTTCCACGACAACCACTGGCCTGCTGCCAGAACACCAGTGAAATAATGTCGATGCGGTCTGTAAAACATTCGGTGATCTTCCCCTCATTTCGGGGGAAAAACTGCCAAGAAGTGGGCTAGAAAACTCCACTCTCTGTGATCGCAGGAATCGGGATCGATCCGGGGTCTGGTCTACTTTTATTTTTGCTCTAAAAACATTTATTTCATTGTCTTTCCTGGTCCATATCGTTACAATCACAGTTTTGCTACAATCGTGCCAACATTATTTCCAACTTGCTTTGGTTTAATCTGCAGTTCCATCATCATAACCTCTTCTTCATTTGAATTTCCTGGGTTATTTTAGGAACATTAATATAAAATGTCTTAAAATAAAAGACACTTTTGTCCAGCATTGGAAGTTATTTTAATGACATTTTGATCATGTTCCCCATCTGGTCCAAATGGCCATATCATGCAGATTTTCTCACGGAAAAATATAAGTATTTTCAGATAATAACAGTTAAAATCCTGAAGGCTTCTGATTTCCATTTTATTTCAAAATTATTGATTATTAAAACTTCTTCCATCACTAAAACCTGACACGTCCTTAACTGACCATGACGTAAAACAACTTCATGAAATGCCTTAAGCACTTTTCATTAAAAGTCTGAACGTCATGAGAGTTTCAAATCATGAGTGAACACAACCACAGGAGTTAGCCTGTGAAAACAGCAAATTAAATCCCTGAAAGAAATGAAGCAAACAAATTAGGACCAATTATGCGATATTGCATCTTCAATTTTTGTGATTCAAGATGTCTTGTCTAACAAGCCTTAAACACTTAATTTAATGGAAATGGGAAATTAATTGTTTCTCTTGTATTAAGGGGAAGTAAAAACGATTTCACCGCTGTTGGTTACGTTTATACAACATCTATATTCTATAGTATTATGTAACCATTGTACAACACATACGTAGAATTCCTTGGTTTTGGCAAAACATTAATTCTGAAAAAATTTGATCACATTCACAGCTTATTTATTCAAATCTTGCAAACACTAGTATATAACTTTTTAACGGATACATTGTAAGTATTTTAACATTGACTAATTGCAGCAATTCTTTTCATCCTTATATCTTCTGTGAACTCCAATTTGTCGTAAATATACGGGAAGATCTTTTTTTAGTCTTTAAGCATTTTTAGAGAACATTCATTAGTTGACAGTGTTTTATCCGTTTTATTAAGCTCTTATAAGCTTATTGTAAACAGTTGTCCTAATATAAATGTACATCAAAATAGATCTGTAATGCAAATAATATTCAAATGTTCTTTTGGCTTCCTTTGCCTTCATAAAACCCAGTGAAACCTTGGGCAGTTGGCTTCTTAATATATGCTTTTCAGTGAACCCCTTTAATTTTGTATGGGTTCATCTCTCGGGACATACAGAATTTATTTCCTGTACGTCTTATTGAATACAAATCGAGAATGCTTTATCACGTACTTACACATAACGTTGTCGATTTTACGCCATCTCTCTTTCGATTGCAGTCGTGGGGAAATCATTTATTGTGAAGTACCCGAACCAATTACCATTTACGGGAAAAAAGTTGGAATTATTACTTCCATTATTGTAACATGCAAGGCCATATCATTGCAGTGCAGTGCGTGTAAGCTGCCAACGAACAGTTTCGCTGACTTTCTTAATAATATCCAAAACTTCTCCATGTAATGAAGTTGCCCTGGGACTGATATATAAACTTTTCCTGTATCTTTCTACAAATATATTAAATTATATTTAACACGTTTTCCTCTTGTTCATGATTGAAAAAGTTAATTACAATTTTTGGAAAGTTCTTTACTGTTGTTGGAATTTCAGATATTTAATATAAAGTTCGCCGAGTAGTGTAGATATCTTCTGGAGAAAGATTGTTAAACAACCATCATGTTGGTGAACGATTCAAACGTTCGTTTTATAATGTTGCCTTGTTCTGCGTTAGCGCCGGGATATTCATATTTTAAAACGTTTGTGTTGGACAAATTTGTTACTATGATTTAAATTTATCTACAGTTAAAACATCGGACTATGATTTCGATGTTCTGTAACATTATAATAAGCTGTTAGAGATATATTTTTCCGGCCTTCCGATATAGTATTTTTTATTATCCTCTATGAATACTTTATCTTTCTAAATCTGACTCATGGTTCCATGGACTGATTCAAGAGCGTTTTAACATCTGAACTCCATAATATTAAGTCTTCTTGATTATGTTTTGCAATGTGATTACTTCAGTAGTATGTTGACATTTCATTCATTTAATAACTTGCCCGTGATATATGTGATATGTTGTTTGCCCTATCGTTTTTATGTTTTGCTGATATTATACTAAAAATATTTGTTGAATCTTATTTTTAAGATTGTTTATAATTACGTAGTTTGTAACAAACTGTTCTTGAATCGTTATGCAGTGATGTTGCAACAGGCAATTAGGTTGTCTTCTAATTACCCTACTGTAATTATGTTTTACATATTGAGTTGTTGGCCGTCGAGTTTCGTGCTGATTTGGATTACCTGCCCCTGGTTTACATGTGTATGCAGTGTTTCTCAGATGGTGTTATCATATTTCAAGTGTGTATGAAATAGAGATTATTGTTATACAAGACGACTGGGTTTCCTTTGGAAGTCATTTATGTAGAATCTTATCATTAAATAACAAATTTCAAATTTTATCATTTATTACTATTGATTCTGTTTTATTATTATTATATTATAAGACATACATTTGAATGTTGTGCTTCAATTATTAGTGTCAAGAATATTTAATTTTTGTTATTATTATTATTCATTAATAATTGTTAGATTTATTAATTAAGGCTTTTTATCAAATACAGCAATGACAAAAGTTATGTAAAATAAAAAAAATCTGCCCAAATGTTCTTGTGTTTTGCTTTTTTCATACTATTAGTTATATGAACTATCAAACAAATAAAAAATAATTGTAAAATTTGTAAAAATGATGGAATTTAAATTAGAAAAAGAGGTCAAAGGACCGTAAGTAATCAAAGTTTATCATTTTGTTTATTTAGAGGTAACATGGGAAAATCAGCATGTACAAAGTATACAATTAGGACATCACTAGCCATGTCATCTACGGAAAACAAATCAAAAGGTTAAGATATCTTGCAATTGAGAAATATGAAATAATCAGTACCTCTATGACTATATCCCCAGGCCAGGACATAATGAAGTCCTTCAAAATCGTAATTCCTATTTCCTGCTTTAAGTTTAGCATAAAGGGTAAGGAAACAAGATGTCAGCCGTGAAAGTGGGTCAGGGTCATCTCAACAACCTTGAAGTCCTTCATCTTTGCATACTACTTACCCTATATCCGTACCCTTGGCGTTTGGTTATTGAGAAATTGTTTGATTTTTCAACAGATTTTTCCCATGTGACCGTGAAAAAAGGTCAATAGCATTTATCACATACCGATGTGAAAAAAAATCACAGAATACCAAAGCGTCAACAAACCCATAATTGGAACTCAAAATCGATTAAACTCGGGGCAAATTAGGAACAAAGGAAAGATTTACATTGAGACTCTCGTAAAAGCACAAGAGAATAAGACCAGGTGTTCCGGACGTATTCTGCTTCATCGACGACACCCGCCATGTTAATCTTTGTCACATCCAAGTAAACATCAAGTTCTCAAAATGAGAACCGAGTATCATTGTTAATCACAACAAGTAAACACACTAATGAGCATACTCAAAAACGTCCATCTTCATATCACTTAAAGATACAGAATATTTCTCAATGAGATGAAGATGGCGACCATAAATCTTGCCAATAGTACTGATCAACCTGCATCTCTCGAATCCTTGTGTTATTAGTTTGTTTGTCAGCAGTCGACATCGATCTTCTGCTTCATCGACCACACCCGCCAATAAAACAATAGTGATGTAACGAACCTGGTTAAAACGCTCAAATTACAAGCTAATGGTATTGATAAATAAATCTATACCGGGATTTTGGAAGATAAGAAGACAGAAGATAACTATGGAAGATGGCAGACGACAACATCGGAAGCATGAGCCGCCGCCATATTAGATTAAACAATATTCAAGTCACGATGTCCATATTTCGTATTTTCAGAGGGTTTTCACATATAACATGCATGCTAGAGTATTTACCAATTTCATATAGTTCCTAGATAGTTCAACCTCACCCATTTAAGGTAGCGTTGATTGTTATTTACGCTAGGAATGACTATTTCCGTCTCCTCGTCTCGAACTGTACGGTGAATCTCGCCAACTTCCAACAATAACAAAGCATTAGATTTGTAAGCGCGGCGCTGATTGGTTAGTTAGCCGTGGCTATATGAGAGCGGAGCGCAGATTCACTCTCAGTACAATTTCTGCGCGTGCTGTTATTCCAGATACTATATAAACCCCGAATTTCTTGAATATGTTGTCATTCGTCTTATTAAAACGTCGGAGTAACTGACCCTCCAACCCACAGATAACCATGGAATTACTGGTAAGCTTTAGAGATAAGAGAATACCGAAGCGTCAACATAATCAAAATCCAAACTCAAAATCGATTAAACCAGGGGCAAAATTTTAACAAAGGAAAGATTTACACGGAGACCCTTGCTTCACCGACGACACCCGCCATGTAAATCTTTGTCACATCCAAGTAAACATCAAGTTCTCAAAATGAGAACCGAGTATCATTGTCAATCACAACAAGTAAACACACTAATGAGCATACTCAAAAACGTCCATCTTCATATCACTTAAAGATATAGAATATTTCTCAATGAGACAAAGATGGCGACCATAAATCTTGCCAATAGTACTGATCAACCTGCATCTCTCGAATCCTTGTGTTGTTAGTTTGTTTGTCAGCAGTCGACATCGATCACGAAAATACCGATATTAAGAGCAAGCCCTGGTATACCGAATCAACTGCGACATGTAAACACCATAGGTTGGAGAAGCAGGGATGTTACTATCAAGAAATGGAAAGTATTATATAGCATATTAATTAACGTGGGGCGAATGACCCGGTGTTCATTCTGGGAACTGGTGGGGAAATATTTCATATATAAACCACAGGATAAAACGTCCCCATAGCAGGAACGTTCAAAGTTCCCCAGTGAAACCGTAGCTGGAAAGGGATATTGACATCTCTGGAGAAATGTATATTATAGCTTATAACTTATTAAAATAAGATAATAATTGATTGACAAGTATAAACTGATACTTGTTATGTCAAAATACTTAGTGGAAATAAGAGTATTTCCCATTTTTGGGACATGGTGTAATGCTATTCCCATATCCGGGAACAGGGAAAATTGTTCCCATATACGGGAACGAGAGCAGTGTTCCCATATTCGGGAACAAGTAGAGTATTCCCATATCTATCTGGGAACAGTATAATGAAAGAAATTATATGAGTTACTTTTCTCAATCTCTGTACATTGCTATATTGTTCTGAGCTATGTGACATATATTGATGTTTTATTTGTAAATAAAATGTTGAATGTTGCTGGTTTTACTTTTGGTCACGAGTGCTAGGCTTGGAACGGACCTTATAAATTTATGATAACCGATCTCACCCACAGGATTGGCTGGGCAAGAGAAGCGTTACATTGGCGTCGTCGGCAGGATATTTTTGAAAGATTACGAACAAATAATTATTCCCAGTGTCTAGTGGACAAAAAGTGAAAGAGCTTATGAAAAAATTCAATTCACCAGTTTGTGAAATTAACAAACATAAGATAAAAAATTTACAAAATCTTTAATAAGAATAAAGTTCAAAATTATGGATTCTGAAGACGAGTCCGAAGTCACATTTCCAAATGGGAAGGCTCAGTTGGGTACTTATACAGAGAATGACACCATCATGGAGGGGTTTTCCGATGAGGAAGCTCCTGGACCATCCCATAGGAAGTCTGAAAATATACAAAATAACCAATTCAGCATGGATGTACTACTTAATAGAATTGGGGAACAGTTTGTTACTATCAGACAGGAAAACAAACATAGCAAACAAGAGTTATATGATGCTGTATATGGTGTCAACAGGGAAATACATGGTCTACAGAACAAGTTTACTAAATTAGAAAATTTGGTATATGATAATGACAGAGATCAGGCAGATTTTGTCTCGAGAAATTGGATATAAAAATATGTCAGTAAGTACTTGGGAAAACAGGGAATGGTTTCCCCAGGGGGATAAACGAGTACCAGACAACATGTTGGGAAAACGGGATGAATGTTCCCGGGAAAACGTCCAAGGTTACATATCTGAACGAGCGAGTCAGATCCACAATGTCACAGTCAGTTAGGTGAATCAGATTGCACAGTTAATTTTACAAATAGGAATGACAACCGTGCAGGATTTCCACACTATAGTCCCCGCTATATTCAATCTAGACAGACAGAGACTGCTAGAAGTTCCACAAAACTTAAACCTCATAGATATGACGGGTCGGAGAACTTTGATGAATATTTATCTCAGTTTGAAATCATTGCTCCAATAAACAATCGGAGTTATTCAGATAAATCTCTGTATCTGGCGGGTAATTTAGCAGGTAATGCACGGACAGTTCTGACGGAATTAAGCATACCTGAAAGACAGGATTTTGACACCCTTGTACAATTACTCAAAATTAGATATGGTTCAATAAAACGTTCAGAGATGTACAGAGCACGACTGCAGACAAAGATTCGGGGAAAAGACGAATCATTATCGGAACTAGCACAATATATAAGGAAATTGACAAGACAAGCTTATCCGACTGCAGACTCTTCCTTGACAAATATTCTTGCTCTAGATCACTATATTGACTCAATACCGGACTCGGAAATGCGTCTTAGGATAAGGGAACTCCGTCCTAAAAATATAAATGAAGCTGAAACACATGCTGTTAGGTTAGAAGCACGTCGATTAGCGGATAGACAAAGGGGTAAACAGTTCACATGATCAGGCAGGAACAAAAGGCTGATATACCCATTTGTCAAATTGCCAAACAACCAGACCAGGAAGGAGAAGTACTGGATATTGGATCATTAACCCGATGTATTTTCAATCTTGATAGGACTACCAAACAGATAGTGAAAACTATGGATTCAGGGAATAAACAAAATAATAATCACCGGAGACAACCAAGTGTCTGGAATGGAAATGGTAGAAACCAGAATTCAAACAGACAAGGATCTCACAATTACCCTAACAGTAATCACAATCAAAGGGGAGATAACCATGTCAATAGAAATCACCCCCCACACAACTGGTATTCCCAGTGGTCAAATTCTCAACAAAGAGATAGATCACATCACAATTCTAACAATGATAACCGACAAAACTCTGTACAGACTCCGGGAAACTAGTCGGAGCTGAGTTCAAGGGTCGGAAGTCGGCGGAAATAGGGGAAAGACTCAATAAGTCAAATGATGTTGTCATTAGCAGTATAAGCAATGACTGTTTTTACATGTGCCAAGATTCAAAATAATTGTGTATCTTTACTAGTAGATACTGGAGCTAATGTATCTATTTTAAGCCAAACATTCATGGAAAAACTTAAATCCAAAGATGAAATTCAAATTATCCCCATCAAATTGAACCTAGTTACAGCTACTGGGGAAAGGAAACCATTTTTGGGAAAATGTAAGCTTACTGTTGAACTTGGTACAATGAAATTAGAACAAGAGTTCCTAATAGCAGATATTCAACAAAATGGCATTATAGGCCTGGATTTTATGACAGCTCACGGTGTTGACGTCTTACTCAACAAGAATTGTCTGGCCATTGGAGGAAAACAGGTTCAGTGCTTCAGATTCCAAGATGGAACTGAAACGATGTGTAGTAGAGTATGTATTTCGGAGGATGTAAATATCCCTCCAAATAATGAATTTATTGTCCCAGGGAGGTTAGTGGATCCTATTTTTATGGATACAACAGCTATACTGGAGCCCACACCAGGATTCGTGCAAAGCCACGAGGTGATGCTGGCTAAAGGTGTTGTAAACCCAAGTTTGGACTGTGTGCCTTTGAGATTTCTTAATACTTCTGATATAGAGTATATTTTACATAAGGATTCTATTGTTGCCAGAATTGATGTGGTGGATATTTTTCAGGACCTACCCCCTGGAGAGACTAGTGTTAATGAAATAAGGGAAGAAAATCCTTCTCATAACAACGGAAAACGTTTGCCTGAACATTTAGAGAAACTCTTTGATGAATCTCGGAAAACCCTAGCAGATTCAGAGATTAATGCCTTAAAACAATTATTAATAGAATATCAGGACACTTTTTTCAACTCTTTAAATGATTTGGGATTAACAAATTTAGTTGAACATAATAGCAATACAGGGTCGTCCCTCCTCATTCGCCAATACCCTAGACGAATACCCCTAGCAAACAGAAAAGAGGTAGATAAGGAAATAGAGGATATGGTTACTAAGGGCGTTATAGAAAAATCTGATAGTCCATGGTGTTCACCAGTGGTTCTGGTACGGAAAAAGGACAATTCTCTTAGATTCTGTATCGATTACAGATGCACTGTCTGGATCTCAGTGGTTTTCCACCCTAGATTTAAAAAGTGGATACTGGCAGCTTCGGGTATCACCCGAGGATAGACCCAAAACAGCTTCTCTTTTCAAGGAGGGGGATTATGGCAATTTGTCACAATGCCCTTTGGCTTATGCAATGCGCCAGGTACTTTTGAACGCTTAATGGAAAAAGTTCTTTCTAAGCTTTCATGGCACATTTGCATGGTATATCTGGATGATATAATTGTGTTTTACAAAACATTTGACAAACACATGGAAAATCTCAAGTCGGTATTTCAGAGACTGAGAGAAGCAGGTCTAAAAATGAGTCCAAAGAAATGTAGCCTATTTCAAACTAAAGTTTCAATTCTGGGACATGTTGTCAGTAGTGAAGGTGTAGCCACTGACCCTGAGAAGATCAAGGCTGTGAAAAATTGGCCTATTCCTACTAGTGTAAATGAAATTAGAATGTTCTTAGGACTATGCTCCTATTACAGAAGATTTGCTCATAAGTTTGCTGACATAGCTAGACCTTTACATAAACAGACAGAACTTTACCAAAAGTTTCCTTGGGGTGAAGAATGTCAGGTAGCATTCGACATGTTGAAGCGGACTCTCACAAGTTCTCCAATCCTAGCTTATCCCATGTCGGAAGGACTGTTTGTCCTGGATACAGACGCATCTAATGCTGGGTTTGGAGCGGTTCTGTCACAGAAGAAAAGGTCATTTGCTATTATAGCAAAGCATTCAGTAAAACAGAAAGAATGTGTATCCACTTATCAATTCAAAATTGAATACAGAGCTTGACGGGAGCATGGAAATGCAGATGCATTGTCCCGCAGGCCTTGTGTAGAGGAGTAATGCAATCACTGTACTCGGGCAGAACAATAGTATGATCATAAAACATGTTCTAGTGTCCAGGAATTTTCAAATATTAACTCAGAGGAAAATACTACATGTTCACGTGTATATACCCCAGGTCAGGCCTCCAATGATCATTCAGCATCTGATGATACTGATTCCAGTAGTCAGAACATGGATGGCATCTCTGTTACCCCCTCTGGAGAATCTGAAAATGTAAAGAAATACAATATTAGCAATTCAGACCTGGATAATCTTTCATACATCAGAAGTATGCAGGAACAAGACCCTGACATTAAACAAGTTAACCAATGGGTTAAGGCTGGAAATAGACCAGACTGGTCTGGAGTTTCTCCAATGAATGATAGCACAAAATATTATTGGATTATATATGACTCCTTGGAAATGTGTGACAATGTGCTTTGTCATAAATGGCAAGCAGATAAAGGGAGACAACCCTACTCACAGATAGTATTACCCAGAGCACTGGTTGATCTTGTACTGAATCAATTACACCATAGTATTTCTGGAGGACATTTAGGAATCAAGAAAACTCTACTCAAAGTCAGAGAGAGATACTTCTGGTTCAGGATGAAAAGAGATATAGATAGATGGTGCAAACACTATGACCAGTGTGGGTCCAGAAAATCACCAAACAAACATGCTAAGGCCCCCATGGAAACTTACCAAGTGGGTGGACCTATGGAAAGATGGGCCATAGATATTCTTGGACCACTTCCACTGAGCAACAATGGAAATATGTATTTGCTAGTAGCTGCTGACTATTTCACCAAGTGGGTGGAAGCTATTACGATAAGGAATCAGAAAGCTGTTACTATAGCTAGGAAATTTGTCGAGAAGATAGTCACTATATTTGGAACTCAAATGCAGTTACATTCGGATCAGGGAACAAATTTTGAATCTGATGTGTTCAAAGAGATGTGTAAAATATTAGATATTGAAAAGATTCGTACAACACCATTCATACCTCAGTCTGATGGAATGGTGGAGAGAGCCAACAGGACCATAGAATCTATGCTGTCTGTGTTCGTGGCAGACAACAAAAGAGATTTGGATGAACACATATACTTGCTTATGATGGCTTATCGGTCGTCTATTCACGAGTCTACTGGAGTGTCTCCTTGCGAGATGACATTTGGTCGTAGCATCAATCTTCCTGTTGACCTAGTACGTGGGAGAGTTTCCCACTGGAAAAAATACAATGAAGACTGATAATGCTATTGGATTAGCCAGTAAACTAGAGAATATACATGACTTTGCTAGAAACAGACTCAAATTGACTTTTGACCACACGAAAAAGGACCATGACAGAAATATACAGCTAAACCAATATGAAAATGGAGATATTGTCTGATTATACAACCCTAGTTATAAAGGGAAGGGAACAAAACTTCACTGTCACTGGGAAAGTTCTTACAGGGTGGAACAAAAAGTTAATGATGTTATTTACTGGGTGCAGAAAACCAGTCAGGGCAAAGCTAAACTTGTGCACCACAATCACTTGAAACGGTACAGTGGTACAAACACCTGGGGAAACTAGGTTTGGATTAGTTGAACACATCCATGCGGATAGTAATCTTAATTTAATAATATGCACTAATTATCTGCGCTTAACAGAAATTTTGTTTTATTCCACAGACTATTACCCGTTACGAGTGCAAAATGTGCAAGGATGGCACGGACCATGCAAAGCTGTATTTCGTTGAAAGACACATGACAGCGGCCCATTCTGGATTCATCTACCGTTGCACAGTTTGCAAAGGAATGGCAAACAGAGTAGATGTGCGACACAACAAGTGCATTGGGGGAACCATGGAGACGGTCAAACGAACGACTATGACGTTCACAAAGGAAGAAGAGGAGTTTACCAAATTTCAGAGAGGCAGGAGAGACCATATAGGGAACGCATGTAAGTTAATGCTGCTCCTCATTCTGTCGCTCATTTGTGTATTCAAAAAAAGATACATTGTTGCCAGTTATACATTCCGATGACGTCACAATGTTTACAGTGACCCGCGGGTAGGTTTGTACTGGCTGACATGTACACTTATTGTGTTGTTTTAAACGTTTGCGATGACTTTGTTATATTTAAATTGATGAGATAATATAGTATAATATCAAACAATACCAGATATGAATTAAGTTTTATGAAATACAATAAGTTTCGCGGAAGCCATCAACTTGCATTCTGTCGGTTCAGCCGTGATCGGCCGTCATAGCAACGATAGGCCTAAAGAACGTTTTGCACTGTACAATATAAACCTGTATAAAAACGTACCAACTTGTAAGAATATCCTTGGAAGTACAACAAGATTTGCTTCGGGACGTGTGTAACAGTTATATGCAACTTTTTTATTTACTGTTGCCAAGGAGTATATAGAAAACACAGGAGAGTTCCAAAATTGTGAGCAGCATTAACACACATACGTAAAATAGGCCAGCGCATCATTTTCCGCTATATATATATGATTAAATCTGATACATCAATGGAAATTGCATTTAAAAAAAATGAACGATGATGTGTTGGAGCAGTTTTAAAAATCCCGGGTTAGCGTGAAATGTTAAGTTTATTGGGTGACCTTTGTGTCGTATTCGGGAAACTGGTTGACTATTTCATTATATTTTGCTGATCTAAAGTAAGTAAAGACTGCTCCAACATTTGGTCGTGATTTATTTTTGATTATTCACAAATGTAAATCGTAATCAGGTTGTTTAATATACGGGAAAAGGGTACACTGGGAGATTTGTTTGAGTCGTGTTAATGCTGCTCCATTTCGAGGTCACGTGACTTGTTGACAGGAAAAGTAACTGCGTTATGCAGCCAAGACTGGTCTTTAACAACCAAGTTTCACGACAAGATGCGTTTAACGACTAAAATTGGTAGTTTAACCGGGGAAATATTAGTTATTAAAAAATGACCGCATTTCTTCAATTTTATTTTAGATGTACAGCAATAACACCGATGCGAAGATCTCCGGGAGACCGAAGACACCACAAGAAAGGCAGGAGGCCCGGAGAGAGGCCGACCGGAACACCAGGGTAGCCTGCACTCACCTCCTAGTAACCCTCTAAAAGTAGCTTCCGTGGTGAGCGTGAAGGAAAAAACACAAACAAGACCAAGACCACAGAAGACACTGTCGGAGGCTCCAACTAGGAAGCGAACACACCCATCCCCACCACATCAGCCGGAAAAGAGGCCGAGGCAGTACAAACGGCCTTGGATATTTATATCGTCAGAGGAGTCCTCAGAGTCGGAAGACGACTTGGAAAATCCAAGTTTAACGGCAGATCTGGCCATGTCAGATGATTGCTCTGTTCATGTGTCAGAAGAAGAAATCGAGCTTGACGTGAACCAACAGCCAGAGTTGCACCAACAGTCAGAGGGAAATAATCAGTAGGAAGAATAGCAAGAGGAGCAAGAGCAAGAGGAACAAGTTATAGAGGAAAGTCCTTGTGAGTCTGAGGATGAAGAGACGTACAGTGTTACCTTGGCCCCCTCTTCAACGATAGCTAATTACCGACCTACAGATAAAAAGCTTCTTCAAAATGCCATTAACCAAACTCAGTGGCTGGTCCTCAATGTAGGAGGAGAAAAATATACCACGTGTGCAGCAACACTGCTGGCAGAGCCAGGACTACTAGGGCGAATGGTCCAGAAAGACTCAGAACACCAGCCATATGAAGTTTCCAATAAATACACCTACTTTCTAGATCGGGATGGGAAACATTTTAGGATTATCCTTAATTATTTGAGAAACATAAAAAATGCACCATCGCACAGGACCTTACCAAATGGAACCAGAGATTTGGAGGAACTCTTGTCAGAGGCACTATTTACGAACTTGGGGGTTGGTGAAAATTTTTAAGGGCAAGACTTGGGGAATTTTAAATACATAGCTGTTGGGGGTTGGTCTTAATAAATGTTGTTAGTGTTTTACCCAGGGTATAACTGAAGCCCAATTATTTGAATTTGTAATGTGAAAGTAAGGGTAATCCTATGTGAAACTGTTAATTGTTAAATATTTGTATAATGTATTCAGAAATGGTCTAATTAGTAGTATTAATTACAATAATTAACCTATTAACTTTGTATTTATGGACTGGTTACTGGTACACTTGTATAAAATTATTATACCTGCTACCATCATAGGCCTGGATATCATAATCAAATGTTCTCCCAGCTATACCAATGACCATGCTGGAATATCTGTATCCATATTCTGCAAAATGAAATATTATATATCATTTAATGTATGTAAAAATAATATGATACAATTCGGGACAAATTATTTTTCAGAGAAGGGGGTAGGATACTAAAGTCTAAAATTAAGACCATTTAACTTCAGTATTATAATAACACAGTCCATCTGACACAGTTTTTTTTATTATTGAAACTGTTATTAGTCGTATGTACATATAAGTCCTATTTTCCACTTTTTCCACTTATTAACTATTGCACTGCTGTGTATATAGATGCCAAAGTGTGCGGCTGTACCTTTGGAAAATTTGTACAAATAATTGTCAAATTTCATAACTTGTGTAAATAATTCTTATTTTTCCACTTATTAACTATTGCGCTGCTGTGCATATAGGTACTAAAGTGTACGGCTGTAACTTTAGGAAAACTTGTACAAATAAGTGATATAATTTCATAACTTGTGTAAATTGTTTTGGATTTCATCCGAGAAAGCTACTGGTCAAATTTGAGGTCTCTATGCCAAACGGTAATTTAGAAGAAGCTGTTTAAAGGTTTCGACATTTTTGACCCCTGTGACCTTGAAAGTAGGTCAAAGTGATTTATTTTCGCAAACTTCGTTCAGCTCCTTCCAAGTAAGCTAGCAGCCAAATTTCATGTTACTAGGGCTATTGGTATTTTAGGAGAAGTCGTTTAAAGGAAAAAGTTGACGGACGCAGGACGGACGGACGGACGCTGCACCATCACATAAGCTCACTTGGGCCTTCGGGCCAGGTGAGCTTATAACTGGTCACGCAGCGGGAAGCACGTGACAAGCAGCACCTGTTATCGATGTAATTTGAGATTAATTACCATTCGGGACGAAATGCTTTACATGGAAGGGGGTAATGTAACGAACCTGGTAAAAACGCTCAAATTACAAGCTAATGGTATTGATAAATAAATCTCTACCGGGATTTTGGAAGATAAGAAGACAGAAGATAACTATGGAGGATAGCAGACGACAACATCGGAAGCATGAGCCGCCGCCATATTAGGGTAAACAATGTTCAAGTCACGATGTCCATATTTCGTATTTTCAGAGGGTTTTCACATATAACATGTATGCTAGAGTATTTACCTATTTCATTTAGTTCCTAGATAGTTCAACCTCACCCATTTAAGGTAGCGTTGATTGTTATTTACGCTAGGAATGACTATTTCCGTCTCCTCGAACTGTACGGTGAATCTCGCCAACTTTCAACAATAACAAAGCATTATATTTGTAAGCGCGGCGCTGATTGGTCAGTTAGCCGTGGCTATATGAGAGCGGAGCGCAGATCACTTTCAGTACAATTTCTGCGCGTGCTGTTATTCCAGATACTATATAAACCCCGAAATTCTTGAATATGTTGTCATTCGTTTTATTAAAATGTCGGAGTAACTGACCCTCCAACCCACAATTAACCATGGAATTACTGGTAAGCTTTAGAGCATATTAACGTGGGGCGAAGACCCGGTGTTCATTCTGGGAACTGGTGGGGAAATATTTCATATATAAACCACAGGATAAAAAACTTCCCCATATCCCCTTATTAGAATAAGATAATAATTGATTGATAAGAATAAATTGATACTTGTTAGGTCAAAATACTTAGTGGAAATAATATTATTTCCCATTTTTGGGACATAGTGTAATGCTTTTCCCATATCCGGGAACAGGGAAAATTGTTCCCATATACGGGAACGAGAGCAGTGTTCCCATATTCGGGAACAAGTAGAGTATTCCCAGTATAACAGTATAATGAAAGAAATTATATGAGTTACTTTTCTCATTCTCTGTACATTACTATATTGTTATGAGCTATGTGACATATATTGATGTTTTTATTTGTAAATAAAATGTGGAATTTTATCACGAGTGTTGCTGGTTTTACTTTTGGTCACGAGTGCTAGGCTGGGAACGGACCTTATAAGTTTATGATAACCGATCTCACCCACAGGATTAGCTGGGCAAGAGAAGCGTTACAGTGATACTACTATTTTCAGTGAATGTTTTCTGTCGGCTATGTATCACCATACTAGCCAGAACTACTTTTATAAGGGGAATTCCCTTTTCCATCTAAATGGTGGAACCTAAAAATAGACAGTTTATCAGAACAGAGACGTATAAAGCCAGAGATTGGCAACTCGCGTAGATCTCGCAATTTCTCGCATGAGCCTATTGTTCTCAGAGATTTGTCGCGAGATAGGGCTGCGGTCCGCGTGTAGTGGATACTGGAGATAAGTTAAATGACAGATCTCCAAAAATTGACAGATCTCCAAAAATAAACATGCAATAAAAAAATCCATCTGATTAATAAAATAGATGTATATAAACTTTTCACAATCCATGGGGATCGTTATTAGTGTAAAATAAGGGTGACTAACTTGTGTGAAAATGTAAATTATATTGTTTACCTGTAAGAGATTGGGTATGAATCGGCAGTTGGCAGGGTGTGTAAATATGTCGTGAACTTCGCCTAGAATAGTTATACTAATTAGTCAGAAGTGTAAGATTACAATTAACAGTACTGAACGATCCCTTAAGGCTTTTGTTCCTACCCACACCTTCCTCCCTTTGTTCGGCTCCCGTAAGATCATCACACAGGTAAGTCATCTGCACACCTGTGATGACCCCGCGGCTCTCCATCCCTACAGGGGTTATTTGTGTGTCCAAGTATATAATTAGCGTTGAAATAACAACTAGCAAATAGGCGAAGTGAATAAAATTATCATTTGGATTCTCATATAAAAAGTTAAATATTGTGAATTCACATGTTTTTAATGTTTAAGATTAACTGATAACAGCAATATTCAAGATGAATTCTTCCGCAGTTAGCGGTACAGCAACAGTTGAATCACGCTATTTGTAAACACCGCGTCCATTTCGAACCGTCTTCTACCTTCCGTTTGTTGTTGAAGTGGGTCCCACCTGAATTATTTTCAATTCTTTGTATTTTTTTGTCAAAAGTATCTTGTTAGTTACCGCTGAGGTTTACTTCGTTTTGGGCTTATTTTTGCATGGTTATCAACTGGATTTTTTTTCAGAATTTTTCAGAATCACGAAAAGGGCCTGTTTCCAGTAATGTTGATTCTCCATAGGAGCCTGCCCCCGTATAATTTCTTATCTAGCTCAACTACAGTTTTTTTCTTTTCCGAAGAATAATTTTACACCTTTCCGACACATAGATTTCATAATTTCAATGAAAATGTATTTTTATAAAGTTGTCATTTTGAGCATCAAAGACATAAGGTCGTAAATAAAAGAAGGTTGTCTCGAAATTGTAATTTGCAACATAGCATAAATTTCTTTTGATAAATATTTGCAAAACATCGTGTTTATTCATAAAACATAAAAAAAGAAAATTCTCGGATGAAAATGCACTTGCAGAGACACAATGAGGAAAAAAATGCCATAAAATTGCAATTTTCTCCCGTTATATAGTTTTGGATGCAAATTTCTATCACAAAATCGGATAGAGCTTAACTTGTTTCATATGTGTACCAAAAATCAGCTAATTCCATGTGGTGGAACGTTCTCATATCGCTGCCTGAATGTGGTTGTAAATTGAAAAGGGGAAATGAGTAACAACCTTGTCTGAAACCCTATTATATAGCTTATTATATACAAAATTTTATATTGAATATCAGAGCGAATATTTTCATGACAGTTTTATGATATCTAACTACTAAATAAACAGTATCGATATAAAGATTTACACTGAGGACACCCTGATACATGAATACTGTTCTATCTCAAGTTGTCCTCTTCTGAATTTTCTGATCGTGTGGCCTTGTACATTTATCCGTATCTTCTTGTCTTTGTCTATACGTTTACGGAATCATTGACTCGACGCTAGCTATTCTTGTCTCACTTTCCTTGTTTTATTGTCCAATCTCCAAAGCGTTATGGCTCTGTCAGTGTTGGGACCCTGACTTGTTTCACTTTCTTTGTGCCTGCCGACCACGCCACAACGATTAGATAGATTATCCATATAAAATACTTTATTTTGTTCTAAGAAATCAATCAATTCGTTATTTATCACACATTTTCGCATAATTGTACCACACAACTAAGTATTAGCTGTTTACAGCAATCATCGGTGGCTCGCTATTTTGTTACTTTATCGACGCTTCGTAAACCAATCTTTATTGTTTCAAGATGGAGGGTAAATGTGTTGGAGAAGGCTGTCAACTATACTTCAAGAAACGTAGTGGCAATAAGAACAGAAGTGCACGCAATGAAAAAAGTCCACAATATAAATGGCTCCTAGATACGTTGGTGCAACAAGGATTGATGTCAGCAAAGGAACAAGCACTCATTTGCCAGAAGTGCTACATGAAGTATCTTCGGAACAAAAATCAGCCTGAACCTGAACCCGAGCAGAACCAGGAAATAGAGGAAGAAGACGACTCCCGTCCCATATCCTGCCGTTGCTGACCCTTCATGATCTTTTGAATGGATCATCTTCACACAAAAACATGCTGTCTCTGTCTTGTTACCTTTGCAATACATGGAACAAATTCATCAGTCTTACCAAAACATGCAAGACATCACCTGATCTATTGACACAATCTGTGGTGTCCCACCTTATCCCGCGTCTGCTCCATTCACCTTATTGGTAACGACTTAGATCCGTCTACAGAGGTTGTCCTTGATGGTAGAGGTTCCTTGGAATCTCAGTTACCATCAAAATCGTCCGAAATCATTAATGACCTCCTAGAAGTGTCGCACGTCCTTTCACAGAACCAGTCTGCGTGTGCAATAAGCTTTTCTTCTCTTGATGACTCGGCATGCATGGCCTGGACAGGTTGGTCCAAAGATCAGTTCCTCGAAATCCGCTCGCACTGTTCCCCATATCTTTCATCTGGTATATATACCAAAACTACATACGATGCTCTACTACTGTTCTGGGTAAAACAGAAAACCGACATTTCCTGGAGTCAGCGTTCTTCTCTTTTTGGAATTTCCAAGTCAAGTGTGTCCAAAACATTCCACTCCATAGTACAGGCATTAGACACATCCATAGTCCCACAATTTCTAGGTCCGGATCACTTGACAAGAGAACAGTTCCTCGGGCACAATACTTTCTTTTCAGAAGCATTTTTTGGAGATAAAGCCACTGCCTATATTCACCTATATTTATTTCCGGAAAAGCTCCAACCACAAGCTCCAGAAAATGTCCTACTATAGCCAGAAGAAGAGAAACTATCTCAAATTCATGAGCATCGCCTTACCAGATGGCTACATTCTGGACACAGTAGGACCATTCACTGGCAGCGAAAATGATGCTACAATTACAAAAACAAGTCATGGACAAGCTAGTTACTTGGCTACAACCAGATGACAAAGTTGTCGTTGACCGAGATTTTAGAGATGTCCTACCAGTTCTCGAAGCCTCTGGCCTCAATGCTAGCATGCCGTCATACCTGAAACACGGTAAAAGTCAACATTCTGACGTCCAAGCAAATCTTGACAGAACTATCACCAAATCGAGGTGGATTGTGGAATCCTATCATGGTCGTCTGAAACACTGGACGTTCTTCCGAACGCAATTGGTGTCTAACAGCTTTATCAATGCCATCGAGGCTTTGCTTCGAACCGTCACAGCCTGTCTGAATGGTATTAGAGGACCGATCTACCAGAGAGAGATGCCAAAGATAGGCTAATGGCTGAACGTATGAAGGACCATTTGACAACACCGAATGGTTTAGCTCAGAGAGTCGAGACATATCCGGATCTATCTTGACGAGCAAGGTCCGAGTTTGTAAAGATCGATGCATCTTCCGTACTGTTTCCCCGTCTCGATCTCGATTACTTGAGAACCATTACGTGTGAAACGTATCAGATATCTCTGGCTCCTGGTTACATCGCCGAACATTTAAGTGATGACGGAGACTATGAGGTGTGGCTTTATCAGCACTCCCCAGACCTTCTCCGATGTCAAATACATTGTCGATACAAAAGCCAAACGAAATATAACGTTTGGATACGGTTCACCGTTTCACCCGATGATGGGGCCCCAATAAAAGACTACTACTGCCAGTGCCCAGTTGGAGAGAGAACGATGGGAATGTGTGCGCACAACTCCAGTATCTTGTACTACCTTGGGTATTACAGGGCGCTGGTAACAACCACAGGTAAAAAAAATTCCGACAAAACTTGAAATAGTTTTCCATGCGGCAACATAGTACATGTCGAAAGTATGTTTGGGGCTCGATATGAAAGATCCCCGTTACCATGTGACTAACCAAACTTATAAATATAGGTATTATACAATCGCCCGTAGCTATGAACACTCCCGTAAATGCAAAAACCAACCAAAATCATAAGGAACACGTTTTGTTTGTTGTTCTGTCTATTTGTCAGCCAATGTCTTCAACCACGGGGACTTGAGAAGTAGCCATCTTGGATTTTTTTCATGAAAAAGTGTTTCTCTCACTTTTTTTTCATATCTGTGTACATATTCTCAACATACCGAGCAAATACTCTCGTGTTTTTGTTAATTATCTAAAGAAAGTCGAAAATTGACAATTCAACCATAGGCTAATTCAACCCAAGATTTGAAAATGTTCCACCACTTACATTTTGATGATTTTTCCTCTCATCAATAGCATATTACGTACTGTTTGATAGGATAAAAATTGGTTTGCATCCAACGCCCATAAAAGGGTGTATTCTCTAAAAAACAGTTTTTGTGTCTAAAATGTTATCATCGAAAATGGCATTTTTGAGATTGTTTCTTCCATAAAACAGCCAAATGGCGCGATGGAAACATGACGTTTTGTCACAATCATGCTATGAACGTATTTTGTACGGTGACTATCATTTGATAAGATTTTCATTAATATTTTACATAACATGCACATTTTATCAACACTTAGACAGCTTCTGAAAGGTACAACTTTGAGGAGCCATAAAAAACAAACCAAGTGACCTAAATCATTATACTTTATAGATTTGTGACCACAACGGCATGGGCAATGCACCACCAACAGGAAATTTGAATCAGAGAAGGGGCCATTTTGAAAACAGGCCCTTTCCCGGAAGTTACGTTTATTGGGCCTTTAAAATTGAATGTCTTGACAAAAGGACAGTTTTGCCTGTTTTTGTATGATGACTTCCTCATTTTGAAATACTGGTACATTCTCAGATGAATTAAGCAATTTTGCAGTTATTACCCGAAGCTGAACCAAAGAAGACTGACAGAAAACATCTTATAAAATACAAATCACCAAACAGATTTAAAATTGACCGTCTCGAAAAAAGGAGTTTAAAGAAAAATCTTGCCTATTTTCTTTATACAGTAAACCACGGTAAATTTTCATATTTTAACTGCATAGTCATTATTTTATGGAGTTGAAGTGAAAAACAGCAAATAATAACAATAATAGTAATCAAAATATGTTGAAGTAGATCTTCTAGGAAAAATCAGAGCATATAATTTATATATATTTTCATTTTGATAACATGATTTGCAATGCCACCTGTGACAGCCGTAATTTTTGCATTTCGGAACTCCTCTAACGATATCATAGACCGTAGCAATGAAATTGATGGATTCCGCATAGTCCGCCCGACACGAGTGAGCTCCGGTAAGAGAAAGAGAGAGTTGCCAATCTCTGATTGGAAGGAATGAAATGAAGCTGTATCTTAACACATTAATAGAAAAATATGAAAATATGTATTTTGTTTTAATTAAATACACTAATTTAAATAAAAATGAATAAATTATATGAATATTTTCATCATTTCTGTCGTCTGCTACTGGCTGATTTTACTAGTTTGACAGCTCACCAAAACATGGAACTTTCGGACGTTAACTTCGAAATTCTTCATGATCTGATATTTTGTGAAGTTGAAAAAGAGGAGGGGTTTGTAAATGACGAGGAAAACCACATTTTTCCTTTACAACAGCTAATAAAATGTTTGACCCAACATTCTTTGTGTCTGCTCCCCAAGTTATGCCTCCCCCCCCCCCACCAACGTCCGTCCTCCAAACAATCACAACACCGCCCGACTCTGATCACGTGTCTACATGTGCTTCTGAGCGTCCATTCACGTCAGGAATAAAAGATGTGCGTGGTTACATTATGGGTAAAAGAAATCCAAATACAGTAAGAAAAACTGAAGGTGTTGTAAGGTAATTTGTTGATTGGATTGCTGGAACGCCCCGCTCTGACATCAGGCCTTTGGGTGCTATTTTACCGTTTGAAATGGATACATGCACCTACATTGGGGGATGCTTGTTAGGCGCCCACAAAAATGACGGTTCACAGTATGAACCTGATACTACTGACAAATTTCCATTGCGGAATTGACCGTTACCTACGTGAAATAAACTATCGCTACAACATAATGACATCGGAGTTCTTTAGCACCAGCCGTCAGGTGCTACAGTCATGTAGGAAAGAACTGAAACAACGAGGGGTGGGAAACAAACCGAACAGGGCCGAGCCGGTCGGTGAAAATGAAGAAAACGCGCTATGGCAAAGTTGTCAGCTGGGATAAGACCATCCAGTCTTTACTGAACTCTGTTTGGTATTACGATACAAAACTGTTGAGGTTCAGGGGGTGCGAAAAACAGGCAACTAAAATGGGGGGGATCATGAACTGAAAACTGACGAAAACGCCCAGGAATATTTGGAATTGAATGAAAAATCAACAAAAGCGCATGGAGGCAATTCAACTCACCAGAGGTCATTTAATCCCAAACTTTTTGCAAATCCCGAAAATCCATCCAGGTGTCCGATCGAATCTTATAAACTTTACGCGAAACACGGGCCACGTGGAATGAAAACTGCAGAATCTCCGTTTTATCTTGTTGTTAACAACAGCGAGAACGGTAAATGATGGTTTAAAAATCAACAAGTTGAGAAAAATAAGCTTTCCGGGATATTTAAACCATGGCAAACAATGCTGGTCTCTCCATAAAACTCTTTGCACAAAACTTTTGCATTCTGGCATAGCACCGACGACAATCATGCAGTCTTCGTCTTCCGCTCGAGTTATATCTACTTTCAGGAAACGTAGAAGAATCCTACAAATCATTGACTCTGACAACGACTCGGTGTGGCATGTCACTTATGATCATTCTGTGAATGAAATTGCACGCGCTGTGATGTACACTCTCAACGTGTACTGTAGGTTAGAGAATTAGTTTGATGTCATGGATATATACAAGTTTATTTGACTTGTTTACTTTAAACGTGCTTACTTATTACTAAGATTAATCAAATTAAAGAGTGTACATAAGTTTTGTTGCTTGAAAAAAAATCGGAGAAAACCAAAGCGTCAACAAAACCATAACCCGAACTCAAAATCGATTAAACTAGGGGCAAAATAGGAACAAAGGAAAGATTTACATTGAGACTCTCGTAAAAGCACAAGAGAATAAGACCAGGTGTTCCTTTTTATATTTTAATCTAAATTGTTTTGCCAACAAATTCACAGACAGTTGGGAGAATTTAAACAAGGCAAATAATTTTAACATTTGAACATAGGTTTAAATATCTACAAATAAATGATTTACCATAAATCAGTGTTGTGATCTTCCTACATGACTAATTTGAAAACAGAAGGGAGTTAAATAAATATAAAAAATAATGATAATTACAATTTTCCAGATCTGTCAACAACAACGTCGGCGATCTGCTGATGAGGGCCGCGAGAAGCCGATTTTGTTTGTGGATTGAAAACGAAAGTAATGCATACTGATATGACGATTGATTGAAATTTATTTTTCATAGTACAACTTATGCGTATTGAAGGTATGTCATAAAAGCAAAACCACCCATATGTGTTGATCTGTCGAGTCGGATCGCCCTCGTTTCTTGCGCGGAGGTAAACTATCACTCGTGCACACTCGTGATAGTTTCCTCTGCTAAAGAAACTTCGGGATCCGACTAGACAGATCAACACATATGGGTAGTATTGCTTATATTTTGAACAAACTCGGTAATTTGGTGAAACTTCAGCCATGGCGAAAGTTTTCTCAGGGGCGAGAAAATTGAAGGAATTCGGTACGACAGAAGAAGATTTCGCCAACGAAATATCAGGTTTATAATAAGATATCCTTAAAAACGCCAGGAAGCAAGTAACCGACATTTGCAATGGTAAATAATATTGGTAATAATGAAATAATTCAAACGAATGTGCAGGCTAGCTGTGTGATTCAGTTAAATGCATTTTTCGGCATGCTGTATCTATTGCTAAATTTAAAAGGTGCAACATGATTGTATGTGTGTTACGTCATCCTTAGACCCAAGATGTCTCACCTAGCATACATTTGAAAAATACCTGGTCTTACCTAGCATACATTTCTGATTTCACATCTAATGCCAGTTTGGTTATAGTCTGTTTCTCTAAGTGTTGTACAGGTATA
The DNA here is from genome assembly GCA_947623455.1 of Mimachlamys varia. Lineage (NCBI taxonomy): Eukaryota > Metazoa > Mollusca > Bivalvia > Pectinida > Pectinidae > Mimachlamys > Mimachlamys varia. The sequence goes on from OX392540.1 coordinate 36,574,919, forward strand.
TGCTAATACCTAACTTTATATGTATACTATTATCATTAACCTGTTACCACTTTAATGAAATATATATTGTTTTTGTAAAATATATAGTAAAATGATAATATAAATGTTGTAGTGATAATAAATTAATTAAGAAATAAATATTTATCTTAAACATCTGAGAGACATGTACTTTTAAACAGTTAATACATATTACTTCATAAAACGTTACCAATATTTTATTAAAATAAATCATATCTCATATTCTATTAAATATATAAATGAAGACATTATTATCTCATGGTATTTCAGAATTATGAATATATTGATATATTATAGATATAAACTAGATATATACACAAATTTTGAAATTAAAGTATGTTTATAAAGATATGAACAAGTGTATATTTACATATATTTTTATCACATACCAGAAGTCAAAATGATTGTTTTTACAATTGTTAATTATGATATCATCAGAGTGTATGAAGTTGCCTTTATGTTATCATAAGCTTTAATTATTAATTGTTAATTAGAAGTGAAGCCTTAAATGTGTTTTCTATACAGCCTTATATCAATAATTCCAACATTCAAATTTATAGGTCACAACTGACGGAATGTTGTTGTATATTAATGTGTGTGTCTGCAAAACAATCTGAACATAATTTTGTGCCGACTTAGAAGGGCAAAAATGTTGTTTTTGATTTCCCACCATAAAAACATCACGGTGTAAGATACTATGTGCCTTGCATTTCTTTTTCAGACGTTGAGGTCAATTTAATCAATGTATATGTTATGTATTTTCAAGATTTCAATAAAAAAGTATTAAAAACAACATGTTAACAGTACCGAACCTGATGCTTGGAGATCATTGTCATTTCGATATGGCCAACCCACAGATAGAGATAGACTTTTTAGAAAATGGCAGAGGTGGACAAGAAATGAGCGGTTTTACTGAAGATGTGTTCAACGCCAATGTCCAGCTGTGATTACAACATTGAACAACATACCCGTCAACTTTGGACAAGCACAAAACAATGAGCCAAATACCGTTAAATTAGCAGCAGATGCATTCATAACTTATGTGAAAAAAACGATGCCGAGATTTTGAAATTGTGGCTAGGAACGCTATAAGGATCGTGCTACCCCTGAGTGTTGTCAAGTGCTGTTTCTTTTACTACACGCAGTGTATCTGGCGTAAAACCCAATGATGTGGTCTTACCGTGCAGTATAAAAATGATGATGGACTTTAACGTTTAGTGAGACGAGCAGCAGTTTTGCCACTTGTACCTGTGAACCTCGTTGAAGATGCGTGGTTAAACGCCCTTGAGGACAATGACGACGAAAGTCCAAATGTGTTGCGATTCAAGGAATACGTTACAGACACATGGGTGGAAGGCCAGCAGCTGAACCTCTGGAACCATTTTGACAATGAAGGAGCCAGAACAACCAACAATGTTTAGGGATGGCACAGCAAAGTGAACAAACTCTGTACACATGCTCACCCCAACATCTTTTCTCAGGTTCAGCTCCTCCAGAAGATCCAATCAACCAACAAGGCAAAGATGACGCAACTGGCAGCAGGAGGGAAGAAACGTGTCAAAAGGAGAAAGTATAGACAATGAAAAAGAATATAACTATAAGGATGAAGTATATAATAAAAATGATGAACTGTATAATTCATTAAAGTGAAAAATCAATAGATTCGCTATATATCATATGAATAAGAATGTATTAAAGGACAAATTTAATGTTTCTTTTAAAAATGAAAAGTAATAGTTATGATATCATGTAATTTATGAAGTTGAATTTTATAATATATTAAGTAAAAAAAGATGGCTATAAAATGAATGTGTGAGGTTATATATATATAAGTTAAGAATATGATAATTTGTCTATATGATAAATAAATATAAATGAGCCAAAATCATTTTTGTATTATTTATATAAACTTGTTACAGTATGTATAGGCCCATGCTAGGTAAGACGGTTACAAGTAGGACGTACAGTTCAGACATTTATGATTCAGACTATAATTTACCTGTAATTAAATCCTATTGTTCTCTACCCGACACAAAATCTCACCTAGCATCTGATCGAAAAGCAAAACAGCACATCAAGAGAACAGTGTCCCGAAAGCAAACGTCGACAAATCCACGAAAGCGGCAGCCAATACCTTACCTGTATATAGGAAAATACCAAATGTATGCTACGTGAGACGACACCGTCCGAACCCCCTATTGTATTTTTAGAGAGGCATCTTTCATCGGAGATAGGCGACCAAATACAATTGAATACATAACACATTAGTAAATATGATTCCAAAGGTGAAACTTTTGATCGTTCACATATACCGGGTTTGCAGAAAGTCCGTGGATAACCTTGACCTATATGTTATACAATGGAAATACTGACAACAAACACAAACAGATTCAACGGGGAAGACACAACAAGGATGAGAATAAAAGACATACTGTTGTATACTTGTAACCCGATATTCTATGTGTTAGTTATATAATTTATGATTTATTTATACGTGCAAGTCTTACCTGAGAGTACACATGTTTGTGAGGTCATTGATAGTGTTGGGTATTTGGCGTACTCGTTTTGTGTGTTGCACGTTTTGAAATCAACTAACTCGATTGGTCAGATTTGTTATTTCGGCTACTGACCAATCACAACTCTCGCTTGACCATTCGACGGACATGTACATGTAACTGATATGAACTTTATCTACACAAAACGAAGCTGACTCTTTAAGAGAGCAAACCAGATTGCTGTCCATTACGTATGATACGGTTAACTTCCAACTTACATTGGAAGAAGTACCTAGACGGTATCCTGGTAAGTGCGTCGCGTTAATTTATTTTATTCTAATTGTAAATATAGAAATATTGATTATAAATCAATAACGCGTATCGCGGAACGTTTTTAATTTATCGGTAAATTGAATGTATGTTGGTATGCGAGATATATTTGTTATATGTTTTATTAATTGTAGGATCTTTCGAACCCTGACCACAATTTCTAATAATAAATTGTGTGGGAAAAGATGTACTGAGTCTTTGTGAAAATAAAGTTCATATCAGTTACATGTACATGTCCGTCGAATGGTCAAGCGAGGGTTGTGATTGGTCAGTGGGTGTTGTCGATGAAGCAGAAGACGCTTACTCTTCCGGAACACCTGGTCTTAGTCTCTTGTGTCTCCATGTTAATCTTTCCTTTGTTCATATTTTGCCCCTCGTTTAATCGATTTTGAGTTTGGATTATGATTTTGTTAACGCTTTGGTATTGTCTTATTTATTTTTAATCAGTCATTGTACTAGTCATATATAGAAGAAGAAGAATGCTGAGCAGAGAGTGGCCACTTAAACTTACATTTTCCTTCACTACAAATGGAATACCAATTCTTGCTGTCAGTATTTTTGGGTGTGGCTCCAGATGCGAGCAGCCCAGGTAGCGCTGCCCGTAATCTGCTTGACAAGTAGAGGAAGACGGCTCTTCTAGGTCTGGAAGTCGGTGCCAGTTTAGGGACAGGCTCAGAGTCTGAGAAAGCAACGTCAATCCAGGAAGCAGCTCTCCCAAGTTTGTGGAAGTCGGTGCCAGCGAAGGGACAGGCTCAGCGAAAGCGACGGCATTCCAGGAGGGATTCACCTCCTCACAAGAGGGCAAAGCCGGCTGTGGTTGCTGGTGTCAGTGATGTATCTCTGGCAAAGACAGTCACGTCCTTACCCCCTTCGCCGAAAGTCTCCATAGGTGTAGCCTCCTCGTCATCACGGTCCAGATCACCATCTCCAAAGAGGAAAGCAAGAAAGATGAAGTCCAAGGCTATAATCGATGAATCAGCATTATCATCAGAGTCATCCGACGACTGGTCACCATCACCTGTGGTTAGCGAGACAGTCCTATCCCCTGTGACGCCGCCTGTTACACTAAAGAAGACGCCACCTCTACTCCTCCCTCAGACTGTAGTTATCCCTCTAGAAGCGTGGTAAAAGCAGTATCTTGTGATTTGTTGGAGCTGCAAGAGGCTCAGGAAACTCAACTTGTGTTGAATGTCGGTGGGAGTGAATTCCGCACATCCCGATTAACTTTGTTAAAGGACCCTCAGTCAAAATTTGCCCCTTCGCTAGCAAAGGATTCGCCAGTCAGACCCGAGAGGAGTGGAACGTATTTTCTTGACAGGGATCCTCATCATTTTCGATTGATCTTGAATTATCTCCGAAATCATTGCAACTTTAATCCATGCCTTTTAACAAAGGATATTATATACCTGAACGAACTTTTGCTGGAAGCGGAATTTATCGTTTGGAGGGATTAGTGAACGTCATTAATGCCCGCTTGCAGGCCCTGTATGCATTGGAGTAACTTTGAAAAGGAATTGTTAGGAGTTGGATTAAACACACAAGAGAATAAGACCAGTTGTTCCGGAAGAGTAAGCGTCTTCTGCTTCATACTCATAAGATTGTTTAGTATGGTGAGATAATATCATAGCTCTCATGTGTATTACATTTAATCTTCCAGTTATGCATTTTAATAGCGGTAATAGTAGGTAGTTTATCTCAGCGAGAAGAGTTTGTCTTTCTCGGCAGCCATATTTGCTTATCTATTCGGAACTACTTTGGGAATATTCATGCAGTATAATTTGAGTTTCTCGGACTTTATTCACTTAATATAATATTCCCGGGAGATCTATCGTGCTTATCTTTAGAGCATTGTGATTGTATAAATGTTTCTATAAATTACGAACCGGGAGATACAAAGCTCAGTGTCATTTTGACCCCAGCAGCGGACATGCAGTTTAGAAATGTAGAAGCGAGCAGTAAAAGTACGCACTATGGCGGGGAAAGCAGGGCAATGAGAGGTTGCAGAGGCAGAGAAAGTACTAGGGACAATTAGAAGAACTAGAAGTTAGGAGAAATACAAGGAGTACCAGGAGAAATGGGTTTTTAGGAGCGGTAGTAGACAGTATGATAAGTTGAAAATAAATCTCATGATCAACATCCTTTATACTGTCATTCTTGAATTATTCACCACAAGCGAACCACCAAACGGACCTTATAATAAATTATACAATGCACCGACGATGATTTGAACAAGCGCAGCATGATTTCTTGGTATGATATCAAACCTGCATACACATCAACTCTTCCAATATCAGTTTTGAAATAGAGATTTACAAAATCTATGCAAGAAGGGTATTTTTCCAGCTATCCAGCTTGCTTTTTATGCCCATCTTCCATATTAAGGTGCTGCTTCCAAAAGATTGCTTGAACCAAATGAGACCGATGATTCTGACAATGTGTAGTGATTGATGCTATTGATGTCTTGTGAAAACCATCTTTATTATCACTCTCAATGCCTCAGTTGATTCAATAGGAGACATTTCCTTCAACGATTATTCGCCCAGTACGAAGGATATGTTTGGTTATAAAATGGCCTGTAGTAACAGTATTCGGAATTTTATGAAGGATGTAAGAGAAACACACGCCGTAGAATGTGCAGTTTCTGTTAACCATTCATGTAAACAGTGTGGCTGAGGTAATGTCCAAGGCAGCTTTTTGTTAATGCAAATACCACAATACTTGTCGTATGTTACATTTTCCAATAATCGGTTATTGAAAATGGCGGTTTGTAACAAACAAAAACATCGTTATTGTTTTATTTGCTAGAGGATAGGATTTTATTCTCAGAATTATGAATAACATTTGAAATATCATAATGAATGCGTGTAGTGCTTTTCAAATCTAATTGAAATATTATTATTGAATGACTACTCAGCCGAAGAGAGGACTGCATTGCTGTAAGTCTTGCTTTGTGTCAAGCTATTTATGTTTTGATACTATTTGAGTAAAGCTGATGGTTCTGTTGTGACATTCTTTTTGAAATTTGTGTAAATTTCTATTCTGTTGAGCATGTGAAACCATTGTATAACACTCAATTGGCACCAAATTATTTTATAGTTGTTGACAAGACTTAATCAACAAACCAATGATTTTTGGTTGGTTGATTGTTTGTACGTCCTATTACCAGCCAGGGTTATTTAAGGACGGCCTCCCGGTGTATGGAATGTGTGTGGTGAGAGCGTGTGTATTTGGGAGACAGTGGTATGTTAGTGTAAGCCTTCTAGCATTGGTCCGGATCTTTTGCCGATTTAAAGTTCTACCACACTGAAGGAAACTGCCGGAGGCTCGAGCAGAACACCCCGTCCGGTAATATTTTACCGACAACGGGCGAGCCAGTAGTTCCACTCCCATAATGCTGAGCGTTGTTGTCACCCCGCAATTTGTAATAAGCATTGATACTTATCGACGCAATTTGTAATTAAGTTGTTTTACGCAAATTGTATTAATAACGCAGTTTGTAATAAGATTTTCTTTTTTTGATCAACGCAATTTGTAATTACACATTTTGTAATAACAACGTAAAATGTAAAGACTTCAAAAGTTTATATATTTTGTTAACGAATTTCAGGCAAAATTCGTCTTTTTGTGAGATTTTCTTTCATTTCATACACAAATTGCATTAAAGTTATTTCAAATTGCGGGCTGACAAGAGCGTCAAGCAGGGAGTAATTACAACCATTGTTAAAGAGACTCTGGTATGTCTTGTCTGGGAACAGATTCCATAGCCTTTCTCATAGGGGCGAACGCACAAACCATGGACTAATTTTATTATCAATACAAACAGCTGTATGATGCAGTTTAATTCATTTGTACGGCATACTGTATCTATTACTAAATTTAAAAGGTGCAGCATGTGTGTGTTGCGTGATCTTTAATGATAGGGGGTGGCAGACTCTGCTGGTGGATTTTTTAGTCCCCGAGGTTTGCTGGAGCCTCCATAGCCACAGTTAATCTCATTTGAGTAGTGGCACGGTACTTAATATACACATTTCCGTAGTACACGATTTGAAATTATACAGAACTAGTTTAATTTAACTTATAAATTCATAAATTAAAGGGGTTTTACACACCTTCTGCTTCTACATTGGTTTAGAAATTTTGGATTTCTACCTTTTGGCCCCTAGCATCACTGAAGAGTCCTAGGAGGACGAAACAGCTGTATGATGCAGTTTAATTCATGTTTTCGGCATATTGTATCTATTACTAAATTTAAGATGTGCAGCATATGTGTGTGTTACGTGATCATTAAAACTTGTGTAAGGCTACACTATATATTTTACAGGTATACATGTAAATGGGTATCTGGTCCATTCTCTTAAACATATTTCATACGATTCTACAAGAGCAGAGATTTACACATGTTTATCGGAATTGTTATTTCATTGGAAGTGTTCTGAGTAGTAAGATCCATCAAGTACTTCTCAATAAATAGCGATAACAAACTCTCATTTCGAAATCCAAGATGGCCGCTTTTTAACAATTTTGTTTTTCCAATCAGTCCCAAAGTCAAAAGGGCACAAGTAGGAACTAAGGGGACCTTCTATATGCAATTTGAGAAAGATCCAATCAGTACTTCAAGAAAGAGCGATAACAAGAATTGTGTAATGACGACGGAACACGGACGCAGGGCGATTTGAATAGCCCACCATCGGATTGTGGTGGACTAAAAAGAATGCATAGACAGAAAAGATGGGGAATTTGGCATTGCAAGTATTGAAAAATCTGACAAAGCCATAGAACTCATCAGACAACACGGCTTGTCGGACATAACATGGCAATACTGGACTCAAGAAGTTGTAACTAAAACTGTGAAAGGAGAGGAGGTGATAAAAAGACCAATGACTCAAATAAGGCATTCAGCAACAACAGTGCAAAACTTCCTTGAAGAACTGGCGAATTCCCTACAAGACTTTTCCAAACACCTATTAAATGCACAATGACTCTTGAAATTTGAAAGCCAACATTCCAGAGAACTTTATCTGCAGATGAAGCACAGAGTCGATATTTCTTGACCCCGATGTTCGAACAACACTCAACGACCTACATCACAAATATGTAGTAGTGTCTGCAGACAAGGTATCTAATAATCCTGGTTTGCAAACACTATTACATTCATTGTTTGCAAAAAGAACTTGGCCTGCTTGATACCCAAGGTAACCCTAAGATGAAACCTTTTCCAACCATACATCAGTATTACAATCATTCGAAATACCCGTTAATGATGAAGACGCTGACTTACTTCGGCTATATTGGATACCTAAACCACGCTGGCTCGTCTCATTGTTCAACCTAGCCATTATCAAAACTTTAACTTAACATTCTCAGTATAGTTAAAGCCGGGCTTCAATCTTATTTTAACACAACACTCCAAAAGTGGCATTAATGTGCTGTACTCAAAAGATCTTCTGATCTTGACAACCCCCTTCTCAAAAATATTTCGTCTATCAAACATTTGATTTTTTCCACCCTGTACACCATACCACAAACCAAACTGAAAGAACGTCTTCGGTCTCTCATTATGAGAGCTTTGTTTTCCAAGAAAGGCGGACAACGATACAAATATATGGAAGTGAGCTATCTAAGAGGGAATATACTCAAGACGAAATAGTAAGGATAATTGAATTTCTTGTCGACAATATTTGAGTTCGGAGGAAAGATTTTCCAGCAGACTGTTGGCATTTCCGTGGGAACAAAGCATGGGGACAGGTAACAAAAACATTGCCAATCTTTTAATTCCACTTTCAGATATATTGACGAGGACACAACAGACTCTTCTACTTAAACTACGACCAACATGAACAGCTTACTTACTACCAAGCTATACTATAAACGTGATGATTTCAATTTTCTGATCGTAAACTTTCCATTTCTTGATAGTAACATCCCTGCTTCTCCAACCTATGGTGTTGACATGTCGCAGGTGATTCGAAATTCTAGAGCATGCTCTATGTATCGTGATCGATGTCAACTGCGGACATACAAACTAACATTACCATAAAACTTGCCCTTAGTTCTGATCAACCTCTCGAATCTTGGTGAACACAAAGATTCAAGAGATGCAGGTTGATCAGAACTATGGGTAAGTTTTAATGGTCGCCATCTTTGTCTCATTGAGAAATATTCTGTCGTTTTAAGTGATATGAAGATGGACGTTTTTGAGTATGCCCATTAGAGTGTTGACTTCTTGTGATTGACAACTTGCAATCTGATTAAAATACAGATACTTGTTCTCACTTCGTTTTGCAAGGACAATATCTCACGTTCAAATGACATTTGTCGCTCTTTACTTTAAACTAAAATAATTTTCCAATGACGTTTCATCTTGCAGCAAGCCATTCCGTCACATTATTACACATGAACGTTTTGGTGACGCAATGACTAAACGGACAAATGCGATCAAGGTCTAAAATGAAAGTGACAATATGATTATTTGCCAGTTGATTTTCGTACCATCGGTATAGCCGATGATTCGATGTTAGAACGCGAAATCAACGAATTACACGGTGATTTTTCCCTCCGCTATCGTCACCGCCATCTGTGTAGGAATTCTTCGAAAGTACTTATAGAAGATGATTTGAGATAATGATTCGAGATACAGTTGAGTGTAGACTAAAGGTTACACAAAGTGCACTCCGTTTGGACTTGGGAGTGCACTCGGTTTGGACTCCAGGTAAACTTGGAGTGCACTCCGTTTGGACTCCATATTAACTTGGAGTGCACTCCAGGTCCACTCCCAGTCTACCTGATGTCCTATCAGGCATTAATACCTCTACATATAAGGGCCACATTCATATTATATTTTGAATTGTAGATAGTACAACATATACATGTATCATATAAATCAATCAATCAATATTTATTAATACATATTTTTGTTGCTGAAGATGTTTATATTAAAGGTTCGTTATTTAATTGTTTAACAAGCAATATAGACTATGTCTGCTGTTTAATCTTTGTATAATTTGTGTAATAAATTAGTTGAACTTGATATAAAAACCTTAAATGTATACTTACATTTCTGTATTTGAAACTTTGAATGACAATAACAGATACAAAATAACTAAATAAATCTCGAGGATTTACAATGCAATGAAGGATTTCGGACAAAGCACAACATATATTTGACTTGTCCTTTGTGGTCTTACAATATGTGAAATCTAGATCTGTGTGTGGATTTTAAATGGCGTGTAAGTGATAAATTCAATTATAATAAAATATAATGTTATAAGAAAGTTATATTTTAACTAAAACATTAGACATTCAAGTATAACGTGAAGAAGATTTACTGTTTCACATTTGAAAGTTTTCAAACAACAACTTCAAAACACAATAAATAATGAATGGCTTTTGATAATTGGATGTTCCCCTCCCCTCCCTATTCAATGTTTTGTCTGTATCAGGTCAGATCAAATTTGAAGATTTGGACAGACATACACTTGGCCATCTAATTAGATAATGACCCCCCTCAGGCCTCAACCCTCCTGGTCAAAATTTACCTGTATCAGGTCTGATACAAGGTGTGAAGATCTGGAGAAAATAACCCGGGGCCCCTGATTGGTAGTTGGAAACAGGTCATAACACCTTATACATGTCTGACCTTATTGAATTGCTGGTACATGCTGCTGACAGTCTAGACCCAGGGTTCATATATATAACCGGTATTTTTACCTGGACAAAACCGAGTATAGTCTCTTTCAATATTTACAAGTCTAATAATTACCTGTTCTTTTCTTTTAAGTTAAACTTAGCCTTCAATAGAAAAAACTTTTTACTTCACAAAATGAAAAATGTTTTAATAAACATTGGAAAGGAATAAATTAGATATGATGAAGCATTCAACAGGTGAGTTGTTACCTGAGAATTATAGTTACTTTTCAAAAACAGGCTATAGTCTTATCTGTAATTAGTACCATGGACGTATATACGTCCCTGTTAGTACCCATTGTTCTCACCCTGTACCTGTGTCCTATTTACTAAAATACAAGGATATATATAATATTGGCTGAGTGGGACATTTTCCAAAACCTCTGCTTATGGTGTTGCTGGTTTCTGCAGTAATGCAGCCGTCAGCAAAACCTTAATTTATTATAAGTAAGCAGAACTCCGATAATTATAGACTCTGAACCCTATATGGACTAAATTATATAATATGGGAAGACACCAGACCTTGTATCTTCTATGAATTTGAAACTTAATACAAACACATACATCTACATGTAATGGATAATATAATAGCCATGACAAAAGTAATATCCTAACATATACCACAAATGGTACATGGTTTAAATCTGATTGATCTAAAACTGGTCAACATACATTACATTATGCAATATATCAATACTCTGGAATATCAGGTATTATTTGACTTATATGGAACATATTTTATTAGCTTTGATTGCATAATAAAATATCATAAAAAAATATAACTTAAAGTATGACTCTTCTAATACTTAGAAATGTCAGCTGGCCACTATAATTATAACAGATATTGTCACATATTAGTTTCATCCCAACATGACATGGCTTTTCATCAATTTAAAAGTCTATAACTTTATGGTCTTGATTACCATTGAAAACTTTTACTCAAACTTGTATTTGTAACATATGTGATGTAATGTGTGACACTATCTTCAGTAAAAAAACTGTTGGTGCTCAAATGCCATACAAGCAAATAAAATATACACTGGTCTGAGACAAGGCTCTCCAGTGTCAGCCATGTTATTTTAGTTTAAGTTTACTAATAGCCAGAACCTGATTTGCGTCTTATATCCTCATACAACTACATGTATTACCAAAGTTATGGTTCAATATCTCTATCCATGGAGGAATTAATTAGCAGAAACGAAATTATGACAGAAAGATGGAAAACGAGAGCATAAAATTACTAAATCATGAGAGAATTAAAGGTGTATATATATATGGTACCTGATATCTAAGTCTGTGATTGCACTTTGAGATAATTAAAGTTACATTTCATATACCGGTATATATAAGTGAAGCTGATTTTATTCTGAATGCATGATACATACATGTAGCTATAAAATAACATGAATGTCAAAGCACCGACTAAACTTGAGATCTATACAGTGTAATTCTGTGGTCAAAGTCATACTTGAAGATTTTTCATCATTACATGGACTGCAAACCCTGTATACATTCAGTGCCTGTATCAGTACTTTGCTATCAGGTCACTCACCTGGAACAAATCTCAGGTGTGACAGACCAGAGTCAGCCATGCATGGCGGCATTGGCCACTACAGATAATTGACACTTATATTGGGTAGTACACAACCTGCATACTGTAGTGTGGGTACAATCTACCATTAAAGATGTATAGTTAGTGTAGGGGTTTTAAGCCTAATCATATAAGCTAAACTAATTTTAATAGAAGTTGAAGTTAAACCTTTCTTCATTACAATAAATTTTTCCTTTGGTGTGAAAAAAAGCTAACATACATGAAATAACATACTTTTTCATTCATTGAAAATTTCCATCAATACTTGTTTAATTACAATATTTAAATGGATAAAAAATAGCATATACATGGACACATAAATAAAAAACGTTTTTTGATATTCAGATGCACAATAAAAAAAGTGTTAAATTTTTTTTCTTTTTTTCTATACAAATATTATCAATATCATTTTAAATATTATGCAATTAGCTTTCATAAAAACTTGATATAATACTGTCTTTTATACATCTTTATATACATGTAGGTTAATTGGTTTAATGTGTTCACAACACAAGTGTATTATAAAGTTATGTAATTATGGTCCAGATATTTATTCCTTGTACACGATAAAACAAAATTTAATGTAGATTCTAATATCTATCTTAGCTTTTATCTATTGTAAACAGAACTACATGTCTTATATAGTGTTTTATGTAATTTGAATGTGAACCCCAATTAGAATTGAATTTCATGTCTTTAAAAATAGGACTCCAGGTAGACTCAGAGTGGACCAGGAGTGCACTCCAAGTTCATATGGAGTCCAAACGGAGTGCACTCCAATTTCACCTGGAGTCCAAATGGAGTGCACTCCATGTCCAAACGGAGTGCACTTGGGTGTAACCTTTAGTCTACACTCAACTGTACTCGTATAGATAAGGTAGGTGACCATGATATTCTGCATAGTCCTGTCATTCTGAGTAGGATAAGGGATTGTATTCGTCACGATTGCGGAATCGATAGTGAAAATGAAAGCGAAAGTGAGCAGGTTGACGTTTCGGAAACTGACGGTTTACTTACAATGTAAACACGGACTTTTTAATTAGTGTTGAAGAAAGAAAATAAAAAAATACATGTCAATGTTTACGTCAGTTTCGTTCAAGTGATATCGCCGAAAACAGCATTAATATAGCTGCAATGGACAGGGAAACGCGTGATGTTTTGATAATGGGACACTTGGACTATCAAAGGTGAAGTGACACAGGAGAAAAACAAAAGTTTGACAGAATGGAAAGGGAATCCAATTTTAGGAAGCCCCAGTATCTTGGAATTTAGTCCCATAGTTATGTCTCTTGTTTCAGGGACCTCGTCTAGCAAACCATAGCGTTATGGATTGATAACCTAAAATTAGTGTTAGACAGCGAAGTCTATGAGTGCCAACATGGACCACAACATTCTAAATCAGTGAGTAAATAAACTGTGATTCCATGGTCAATTACTGCACAGTTGAATTTTTGTTATAATGGTTGATATTGACTATACTTTTTCTGTATGTCCCTTTGTTTGAGTTATGATGCATTGATTGCAAAAACATATCCTGATTGGTATAAATTCCACAAATTTGGTTGTAAACCTTATTAATAAAAAGTACAAAATTGATATTTTTGACAAATCCTGAGTAGCTTCCCATTGGTTAGTATGTATGTATCTTTATCGATAAAGCACTCCACCTCTTGGTTGCCAGTTGCAATCCCATGTGTGGCAGTTGCCAGGCACTGATTGCAGGTTGGTGGTTTTTCTCCAGGTAGTCTGGTTTTCCTCCACCTCCAAAAGCTGGCACGTCCTTAAATGGCCATGCTGTTAATAGAATGTTAAAATATGCAAAACAAACCAAAGTTTTTTATGTATGGTATGATCACACTTAAATTTCACCAATTTTTAATTCCAAAGGAAAAGTATCAAACAGGTAAATCCCATCAGTATTTATACTGTAATTTAGAACACATCAGAATTTTATTGAATTTGTTGACTACAAAAATATTGTTTATACTTATGATGTTGCTACACTGATTTTGAATAACAGTTAACACCTTATATATCATAATGTATAAGTACATTTTCAACACAAAATTGTAAATACATAGAGGATATTAAATCCACATACATGCAACACATACCTATTAATCACAATGGACTATTAAATGCAATGGAAGAATACATTGTTGTTTCTTAATATTAAAATTAGTGATATATACCATATATAAGTTTTGTACATGATTGTAAAACACTAATTGATTTTCTATTTGCATTAAATGTATTTTTTTTTATTAGCTGAAGAAGGGTGTTCCACGGACTTCAAAGAAACTTGACTGTCCTGCCTTGATAAGAATCCGCAGGATACTGCGATTTCCAGAATACAAGGTAGTATTTCGTTTTGGTTTTGTTAATTAACGTCCTATTAACAGCCAGGGTCATTTAAGGACGTGCCAGGTTTGGGAGGTGGAGGAAAGCCGGAGTACCCGGAGAAAAACCACCGACCTGCGGTAAGTACCTGGCAACTGCTCCACTTGGGATTCGAACTCGAGACCCAGAGGTGGAGAGCTATAGCGATAAAGATGCAAGGCGCCTTAACCTAACCACTCTGCCACCGCGGCCCCAAAAAGGTAGTAAAAGCTGACAGCAATGATATTTGATGTAATGAAATTGGCATCAAAAGCCGCTTCAGGTGTTGAAGTTGTTGTTTATAGAAAAAATTATAAAACAATGTAATCAGTCAATGTACAAAGTACCTGGGAGTATAAATTTTTTAGAGCAATTGTGATTTACTGATAGTATACTCTCATATATATTGTAACCATAAAAGGTATTACTATTTGACAATGCTGTAATTCCTCTTGCGAAATAAACAATCAGAAAACTCCAAGACCTAGTCAATGGGTTTCTTGGCAAAACATAATTTTTCTTTTTTACTGATGCCTCTCACAATACTGTAACACATTTAGTGATAAAAGAAGTTAACAATGAATAATTGTATCAAATAAAGATGTCAAACTTAAATCGGGTTTATTTACATTGTGTTCAGACTGCAGATTATATGTGTTTATATGTTAAAGGTAAATGGTGCCCCAACAAAGAATAATAGAAGGGCTTTGTCATCCCGCCTAAAGAATTCTTTTTGTGAAGACACAAAGAAAGAGCTTATGATAGTTGCATGTATTGCAAGCAGGGACGATCACAGAAATCATCCTATGGGAGAGATAAGATAATATCTGATAAATTGTTGATACACATGTGATGTAGCTATTATTAATGGGTAAGAAGTAATCTTGTTTCTGAATAATGCAACAAGATTATTGTCAGATCATGTAAGAATTTTATTTGATAGAAATATACTAATAATACAGTGTAATAATAATACCCTAATAAAATGTTATTGAAGATAAACCTGCTTTAATTTAAAAGCAAAACAGTATTTTGACGGTTCTCTAAGTTTTTGAAATAAGTTAGTTATGCACAATTTGTAAAACGATTTCACTGCCACTTGTATAGGTCTTCATGTTATTCATGTAAGGGTTATATTTTTACACACGAAACCCTCTTTCTTGTAGAAAGCCATAACTCTTATAATTTTTGGACTTTCTTAAAACTGAATAAAAAGTTAAAACGAGGTGAAGTTTAAACTTGTCATATATAGATATCAGTAAGCATCATTAAATTAACAGTTAGGGGCTGCTGAATGCCAATTACCAAGGTAATATCAACATGAAGCTGAAATGTTAGCATTAAATAAACCTTGGTCCTGATGGCTCAGCAACCCATAAATGACAACTGCATGCTGTTCAATGGCAAAATAACAATCCCAAATTTCTTAATCATGGGATGCAAATACATTCAATGTTTATCATCAGTCAAATGCCAATCATTAATAACACTTGTTTGGGGTGTAAAGATAACTGCTGATGAATTGTTAAGAAATTAAAACAAGACTAATATTTTACAGTTTAAATATTTGTCTTCATTTCCATTGTTTAGGTTGCGGAATACTCTCAGAGGCTGGATCCGGCTGTGATCCAGAAGATTACAGAATTGGCAGAGGACGGCCACAGAAATGTCAACAGCGTTAAATTGCTGTTGGCAGAGTATGTGAGAGAAATTGCACCTGAAGCCAATCCTGGCAACAGGAGATATCATCCAACAAATGGAGATATAAGAAACCACATATATCACACTGTAGTTGGTGGAAGGTATGTTGTTAAGCATGAAATTATACAGAGAAAACATCATTGTCATATCTTCTGATACAACTGTTATAATGGTGTGAAACTTAGATAAACAACATCCAATTTATTATTTATATACTATGATATTAATGTTTATGTATGTAGTATGTGTTATGATTTTTTCTACAATGTGGTCCAAGGTACCTTGCATCTTTATCGTTACAGCCCTTCACCTCAATTTTTACATGTTGTAAATAATGTACATTTATGATGTTAAATACTTGAAAGAGTCGTGTACTGAAAGTGCCATAAACTTTTCAAGCATTTTTTTCTCCTGCATTATGTTTTAAATAAAAGATATTATTTAAATGATAAGAAATTAAACACATGTAACAGTGGTATCAATTATTATTACTACAAATGTATTTCAATATATTTCACTATTATTGTCAATTATGATATATGATAATTGTAGTCTGCAATCATCACTTGACGACCAAATTGAAGTGTCAAAGATGTTGGATGAGGAGAAGAAGTTACATCAAAATGATTACTTTTTCTTTCGACCAGCGTAAGTTTCATATACTGGTAACTATTGTAGATATACATTGTAGGTAGTATACGTGATAGATGTGAACTGTTGCATTAAAGCCTTGAAAAGCTCCTGAAAACTAGGTTTTAGGGTTTTCCTCTTCTTTAAAAACCTGGTACATTGTTAAATTACCCTGGTTCTTATTAGGACTTTAAACTACAGAACCCAAGCCAAATTAAAAAAGAATGTACAAATTGAGAACCAAATATTATATGGTCAAAGCCTTATTAAAATTCTACTAAATTTGAAACAAATTATCTAAAATTGCATGTACAGTCAAACATGTCTTATGTGACTCCCAAATGAAACCAGATAAAATGGTCATATAAATGGTCATTCAACACAGGTTACAATATGTGGTCTATAGCCTAAGTTAAAGACAAGACAACCTAAATAGGAAAGATTGCTTATTTCTTTATAAGATACTGTTTGATTTCTCCAACACACTACAATAAGATATTTTATTCTTTTAACATTGATGGTGAATCTTATTCTATTCCAACTTAAGATTTTGTACCGACGCGTATAAAGTCGCCGAGTACAGGGTTTTTATCGGAAAGGGTGTGTCAAAAAAAGGGTGTTAGTCATGTTAGACTGGAAGTAACTAAAAGCAGGTCAAAGGTATAGTGAAATGTATTGGAAGGATAAAACGGTTGCTTAAGACAGGAAGTCACAAAAAAGAGGTGGTCTCTAAGGCAGGTTATAACTGTATTTGTTGCAAGCAGAATCAATACTGATGAACTTTTAGTAAGGAAATGAAAGATGCATCAACCTTGTCCTTTGAACAGGTCATCCAGCGATGATGAAGTGAAAACCTTGCTGCTGGTGGTGCAAACCAGTTTTCAAAGACGGATGTTGGAGAGATATGGAGGAGAAACCGTCCTCATGGATGGCACCTCCAAATATCAAATTCCACTGTATAACCTTTGTGTATTAACCAATTGTGGCTACACCATAGTTGCAAGCTTTTTTATAAGTAAAGATACCACCCCATATGTAAAGGAGGCACTGGAGATCCTTAGAAAATGGAATCCGTCTTGGAATCCCAAGTTTTTCATGACCGACTTCGATCTACGCGAGATTGGAGCAATTGAGGCAACATTTAAAGGTATTTTGTATAAAAGAGAGATGGATATTATCAATGTTAATATGGATGTACTTCAATAAATTGCTTGTAGGAGGTCAAAGATAGAAGAGAAGTGCAAAAAGTAGCTGCATAATGTTTGAGGGTTCAGTCAAAATGGGGCCAAAACTTGATGGTTCAATAAGCTGAAGTCACAATATCAACTTGCAACACTTTAAAGAAAGACATTCTTCCACTATAGTGTTTGAATTTATACTGTTTAACCCATAATGTAGTTTAAACATGTAATGATGATAGCGTATCAATATCATTACATTTGATAGAACTACTCACAATGCATATGAACAAAAAATAGCAAATATTTATACCTTCCATAAACTTAATATTCTGCCTTTGCATATATCAACAACATAATAGGTACATTTACCTACACTGCCCCCTGCTGTTTCATATTGAATATGCTACAGCTTCCATTTTTAATTTTTCAACTAAAAAAATAATTATTTGTATCCTGAAATAATTCGACCTCTATATCCTGTGTATAAAAGTTAAGTTAAGTTTGCAGTTGCAGTAATTGTATGGACTTATGTATGTAAATATTTTGCATTTGTTGCCTTTAGTTATATTGATTCATTTCTGTACACTGGGTGTCAGCTTTATCCATTTCTGTGACAAGCAGTACAATGTAGCATCTTCATGATTTACAGATGCTGGTTACTTGTGGTTTCTTTCCATTGTCCAAAAGAATGCTAATTATGTTGTGTCATTGACAATAATTAATGTTTTCATCACATTTACAGGAATGGAGAACTGTATATAAGATCAGTCATGTTCAAGGAAACTATCACCAGGATTGTGGCTACAGTAATGGCATTACCATGGGAAGCCGCTTCCAAGTTATGCCAAACAACAGAAGCAGACACATGGCATAATTCATTAAGATTATGTGCCAAGAACAAAAAATGAAAGCGTACAGTAAAGGGCCCTGCTTCTGTGTTGGTCATATCAACTCTATCAACGTCTACCGAGTCACCAGCATGATTGACCACGCACCCCACTGGTTCTTCAAATTCTGAGTAGTATCGCAGCTTTTACAGATAACAAATTATAGTAGAGAACAATTTGATACTTATTGCATTGTTATTCCATAAAGTACTGTTTTGCACATTTCTTAAAAGATAAAAGACTTTTGCAGTTTTGTCCATAAGATTGTAAACTGTTCCATACGTAAGGACCTTGATAGGTAAAAGATCTTTTGAATACATTTTTTTAAAATTTGGCATGTAAAATACATTTTGTGCTGACAATCTCTTATTTCGTCTTTGAATTTCGGACGACAGCTTAAAATTATTCAACTGATATGGTGCCATATTGTTACTTTGTACATGAAAATAGAGTTGTTATATGAAATTCGGTTTTTAAAATTAAGCCATTTGATTTTTTTTAAACATAACTGATGATGGTGTATTAAAATCACACTTTAAAGTGTTTCTAGCGGCACGTTTTTGTAGTTCTTCAATTTTGGCCACGTGATTTTTTGAAGTATTTTCGAATGGTGGAACAGTAGTCAAAATGGGGATTAATAAAACAGGTGTAGTAAGTGAGACAAGATTTTTCATTAAGAAAGGGTCGAATACGTCTCTTTTAGAACATATTTAGTTTTGTTTGTCCCATGATAAGCTATCATCAATGGTAATTCCTAAAAGTTTTTCTTGTTTCACATTTTCTATTCCTATGTCATTTATTGAGATAGAGAGTTGGTTTTTTTTCTAGACTTGCGTTGTTCCAATTAACATAGCCTTTAGTTTTTTCTATGTTTTTACACATTTTATTTACATCACACCAATTTTTAATGGATCTTGCATCATAATTTAGGTTTTGATTGATGTTCTCAACTGATTTGCCATGGTTGTGGGCGGCTGTGTCATCAGCATACATGTTCACAGTCGAATGTTTTGTTATTAAGGGCAAATCATTGACATATAGGATGAACATTAGTGGTCTGAGTATTTATCCCTGAGGGTCACCGACTGTGTTGGATTGAGGATCACTTAGAGTGTTTTTGAAATTTACAGTTTGAAAACGGTCAATTAAGTAACTTCTGAAGTAGACTTGGGTGTTTTTTAAGCAGCCATATAATCTTAATTTAGAAAGTAAGATGTTGTGATCAACAAGAACAAAGGACTTTCTAATGTTTAAAAATAGAATCGAATCATACCACATATTTGTTATTTTTGTAAAAGCAGTCTGACAGGAATGTTGTGCTCTAAAACCAGATTGACATTCTAAAATAAGGTCATGACTGCATAAAAAGTTATAAAAATGTTGATGAATATGCTTTTCAAGACATTTAGATAGAATTGGTAATACTGATATTGGTCTGTAATTACAAACTTCTTATTTCTTTCCCTTTTTAAAAAGGGGACTTACTTTAGCATTTTTACAAAGACTGGGAAAGGTATTTGCATCAATACTAAAATCAATCAGTTTACAAATTACAGGTGCATTGGTCAAACATTTTTTAACAAACTGGATTCACCATTAAGTTTTTCTTCTGTAAACTGTTGAAGTGTCTTTGAATGTTCAGGAGTAACACTTCCATTTGTGCTTTGTATACATTGTTTTGAAATATTTTTGAAGTATTGGTTAAAGACATTACTGATTTTATTTGGATCTGTTATGTGTTTATTTTCTGAATGGACATATATTAGGGATTGTTTTTCAGTTTTAGGGCAAAGTTTCCTAAAATGTTTCCAGTAGTTTTTGCCTGAATTTTTGCATTGTTCTAAGACGTCGGAAAAATAGTTATTTTTAGCATTTCTTATCATATTAGATACTTTATTTCTCCATTTTTTGTACCATTCGGTGTTACCGTCTTTTTTATGTGTATTTCTGATGTGAATAACTATGTTGATTTCATTGTTCCACCACTCAGGAATGATATGGTATTAAAGACGTTTTTCATTGAGTGGTGCATGTTTGTCTACAATATCTAGAAATAAATCGTCAAAAGTAATATGAAATGGGCATATAACTTCTAAACATACACTAGTGTCATATTACCATTGTGACTTCATGATGTTGGCAATACGTGATGTCAAAAATTGAAACTTTATTTTCTGTTCATTTCAGATGAAATTAAAAAAAAACTCACAGAAATAAACACTTCTAAGGCTTGTTTCATGAAATCTCATGAAATGAGCACTCATTTAAGATCCTATATAGACAACCAGCTTTTAAATAATTTAATGGCTGATGATGGTAAGGGCTATTCCAGTAAAACATCTACCTCACCTCAGGTCTCCAGGTTTTGTTTAGGGGTATCACATATAGAGTTTATTTAATGACTTACATAGACTTAATAGGAGGGGAATCTAACCATGAATAGACTTGTATTATTCTGGAGTCCTGGGGTCAGTTAGATATTTTACTGAAAGCCGTAATGCTAAGTATCCTAATGGGTTTGTTTTGCAGAAATGATTCATGTTCATTTCAGATATTCTTTAGATAAATCAGCATGAAAAAAATGTTAAGAGAGTAAATTGTTTATCTACACTGTCTGTGCAGTTGTTATTATTTAAATTGTACATAGCAGCTCTTTTTTGGATTATTTCATTTTTTATTTAATGTTTTTTTGCCATGGATCCCAGATACTGCTATGGTATTCCAGTTGTGTATGTCATATTGTCTTTTAGACTCCTTCTTTTGTTTATGTAGTGAGACCTTAGTATTGTTTTTTTCTTTTTATGTGCGAGTCATTTTTCATGAAGTGTATATTTGTACATAAAGTACAATGTACTTTAAGTACTACATGATAACGTTGTGTTTGCGTATTTTGCAATTGTCACGGTTAAAAGATATAAGCCATTCGTTTTCCAGTTTTCTAAACACTGGAGATCATTTTGGTTTTTTTGGAGTATGTTTATGATATTTCGTATATATGTTTATAAGGTTTGTGGACTGTTCACAAATATGAGAAAGTTTGAGAGGCAATGGTGTAGTAAAAATGGACATTGATTGCTTGTTTTGTGCCTCTGTGTGAGCTATTGATACTTGTTAAATGACAATATTCTCTTTTATTCTGCTTCTGAATTTGACCACAAAAGTTGAATTTGCAGGTCAGAATTTTCAGCGTCAGATATGATCAGTTTTTACATATATTGCCAATATTGACGTCTGAGTTTTTCATGTGTTTTAGAGATTTCATGTGATGTTACATGTCGTGTTTGGAAGTGAGCTTGCAATTTTTGCATTATGACATATAACCTGTCCCTTTTTCTTAATAACATGTCTTCCGGATTAGGATTTAAGACTGGAAGGTATGGACATGTTGAATCAGCTCATATGTTGTTGTTAGTTTGCTTGAATACAAACATCCTACCTTACTTACTTGTACATGCCCTTGCTACACAAATTTAAGAAGTAAACATATCAACAGGTAATATCAGATTAGGCAATATGTTGTAAATTATCGCAACTTTTCATCAAACCATTCGTTTAAAGCTTCAAAAATGAATTCATTTTATTCTGGAAGCATATATATTTCAATTTTATCAAGTATTGTATCATTTATTGCTGTACTATTTACAAGTGTATGTGATATTACTGAATATCAGTGTCTTAACACTTTTTCATCTTGTTAACCCTTTAGTAGTGTATGACATGATAAATTTGCATTGGGATGGTGTTTCCTGTTCATGAACTGAAAGTTTAAAAGCTAATAAGATAAAACTACGTGTGATTATATCACGCCTAATTGGCTTCTGCTCACTTTAAATATACATTTTAGATATATTATTAACATTTATTTATATGCCAATATTAACCTTAATGTTATTATCTTCATATGAAGTAAAATCCTTATCAATATGCTTTAAGCATATTGGACACATGGAAAAAGATGCCATGAGCACATGTTAATAAATTCAATATTCCTATAACCTATCCTTATGTTATTTGTATTCTTAGATGCATCACTGTCTCGGTACATGTATGACATAAAGCGTACCTCCCACATATACTTAGGTACTATAGAGCGTGGTATTAACTAATTTTCTATAAAAATTGCAGATACCCTGATTCAAAACTGACACCCAAACAATCATCTGGATGTCAGGAACCCTAGTGATGGTATCCGTGTCTGATGAAGTGTCCAGTATCTTCGTTACATGTACATGCTATTAAGCGTGCCCCCAGTACATGATACCGACCCTTACCCGGTGGGATTCGAAAAACGTCGATTTTTCAGTTAAAAATGTAATTTGTAGACTTACAAACTATATTTGATTAATCATCTGGATGGCAGGAACCCTAGTGATGGTATCCGTGTCTGATAGAGTGTCCAGTATCTTCGTTACATATACATGCTATTAAGCGTGCCCCCAGTACATGATACCGACCCTTACCCGGTGGGATTCGAAAAACGTCGATTTTACAGTTAAAAATGTGATTTCTAAACTTACAAACTATATTTTATGAATCATCTTGATGGCAGGAACCCTAGTGATGGTATCCGTGTCTGATAAAGTGTCCTGTATCTTCGTTACATATACATGCTATTAAGTGTGCTCCCAGTACATGATACCGACCCTTACCCGGTGGGATTCGAAAAACGTCGATTTTACAGTTAAAAATGTAATTTCTAGACTTACATACTATATTTAATGAATCATCTTGATGGCAGGAACCCTAGTGATGGTCTCCGTGTTTGATAAAGTGTCCAGTATCTTCGTTACATGTTCATGCTATTAAGCGTACCCCCAGTACATGATACCGACCCTTACACAGTGGGATTCGAAAAACGTCGATTTTTCAGTTAAAAATGTAATTTCTAGACTTACAAACTATATTTGATGAATCATCTGGATGGCAGGAACCCTAGTGATGGTATCCGTGTCTGATAAAGTGTCCATTATCTTCGGTACATGTACATGCTATTAAGCGTGCCCCCAGTACATGATACCGACCCTTACCCGGTGGGATTCGAAAAACGTCGATTTTACAGTTAAAAATGTAATTTCTAGACTTATAAACTATATTTGATTAATCATCTGGATGGCAGGAACCCTAGTGATGGTATCCGGGTCTGATAAAGTGTCCAGTATCTTCGGTACATGTATGGTATCAAGCGTGCCCCCAGTACATGTTACCGACCGCTACCCGGTGGAATTCGAAAAACGTCGGGATTTTATAAAGCGTCGATTTTACAGTTAAAAATGTTATTTTTACGCTTACTTGCGATAGTGTATTAATATCCTATGGATGCCAGGAACAATGTCACAACTTGTCATAACTCATAATCAACTCTATGAAAGGAGCCTTGTGTTTAATGTTGAATGCGATCAAAATGTGGATTTATTGCGAAAATATTTCTTTATGGATCTACTATTATCAGCATGGCTAATTAATGTTAATGTATTGATGATATTTTATAAAGTTATTGGAATAGATAAGTCTTTAATCGTTCCTTGGTTCTTGATAAAAAACATCGTCGCTCACGCCAATCAAATATATTCTCTTGAATATTCATAAGCCTCTAGTGCGTGGGAACCCTCGGTGCCCGGTAATTATGGCTATCCCAGGTTGATAAGAACTATGGGCAAGATGGTCGCCATCTTTGTCTCTTTGAGAAATATTCTGTATCTTTAAGTGATATGAAGATGGGCGTTTTTTGAGTATGCTAATTAGTGTGTTTACTTGTTGTGATTGACAATGATACTCGGTTCTCATTTTGAGAACTTGATGTTTACATTGATGTGACAAAGATTACATGGCGTGAGTCGTCGATGAAGCACAAGACGCTTACTCTTCCGGAACACCTGGTCCTATTCTCTTGTACTGTACTTATACAAGATTCTCCATGTAAATCTATACTTTGTTCATATTTTGCCCCTGGTTTAATCGATTTTGAGTTTGGATTATGATTTTGTTTACGCTTCAATATTCTCTTATTTATACTGCACCTGTGACGTCATAATCATTGTGACATTATAGTACCCATGCATGACCACAGCTTTCTCTTTCACCCTTCCTCTCTCTCTACCCCGCATGACTTCTACGTTTTCTTCTCCACCTCCCTCTCCCCCGATTTGCTTCTACTGCTGCATCCACATCCTCGGCAGGGAGACCAGTCATTGACATGGAGGAGGAACTTCTCCTATCGCCAATGCGTGAGGATAGGGGGATTTTTCAACTACTACGTAGGAATCTAAATGCCCTAAACAAGCGACATGACTCAATGGACCCACTAACCGGGATCTCTCTACCCCGCATGGCTTTTACTACCTTTTCTTCTCCACCTCTCCCCCGCTTGACTTCTACGTTTTCTTCTCCAGCTCCCTCTCCCCCGATTTGCTTCTACTGCTGCATCCACATCCTCGGCAGGGAGACCAGTCATTGACATGGAGGAGGAACTTCGCCTAACGCCAGTGCGTGAGGATAGGAGGATTTTTCAACTACTAAGTAGGAATCTGAATGCCCTAAACAAGCGACAGGATTCGATGGACCTAGTGATGAGGAGAATGGAAACAACGCTCGCCACTTTAATAAGATATATTACCGAACCCAGAACAACCCTGCAGTAGTGATAGAGGCGACGAAACAGGCCAACTTCTTGGGGCCCCTTCTGGACCTTCCGATCGACTCAAGGCAAGAAACATTCTCGGATATCCCTCCAGGAATCAACATCGAATGACCGTAAGTGAACTCCGGAGAATCAATTCCCACAGTACCGGACCGGGGAACTTTGCAAAGAACATTGTTACAAAACACTTCCCGGAGCTGTTTACAACCACTCATCAGAGACTCGGGTATTCTTACTTCTAATTCTATGCTGATTAAATGGACGGATTTCTTTAGAACTGATTATGTAAGGTAGCATGAGGTTATTAAGTTTGTGAAATGTAAAGGACAGTATATCTGCTTGAGATGAAGTAGCGATACGATTTTGTTTTATGTATGACATTTGTATGATTGTTGACATCTGCGGTGTCGGTGTGTGTGCGAGAGTACCCGAGTACTACACCATGATAAATCAGCAGACAATGAGGAGTTAAATATTATACAGTACCTATAAACCTGTTGTTATGAATGAGAATGTGTGCTGGTGAACGTGGAACTCAAGATTCAAAGCAGAATAGACATGCTATTTTAGTGGGGACCATGAACAATATTAGTGATATCTGATATCTCTTTTGTTATAGATGGACCAAGTACCTAACAGAGGGCGAGCCTACAGGTGTGCTACAAGTGCGAATACTGATGAGAAGAGGAGGGTCGTGTACCATGTATACAAGTATCATACGCCATTGGAACAGACACCATTCAATGCTCCTTATGCCTGTTCAGGTTTGTGCTCGAACATGAACTGGAGAGACATGTCGTGCACTATCCTGGCCATCAGGTCAAGATTCGACGACAGGATATTGGGTCGAGTCTAGATGTCAACTTGAGTTCCCAACCAAGGACCCTAGAACCATTAGGTTTGCAAAGATGAATCCGAGACCATTTGGAGGGCTAGGGGGTCAAATAAAATAAGAGAATACCAAAGCGTCAACATAATCCAAACTCAAAATCGATTTAACCAGGGGCAAAATTTGAACAAAGGAAAAATGTACATGGAGACCCTTGCAAAAGTACAAAAGAATAAGACCAGGTGTTCCGGAAGAGTAAGCGTCTTCTGCTTCATCGACGACACCCGCCATGTAAATCTTTGTCACATCCATGTTAACATCAAGTTCTCACAATGAGAACCGAGTATCATTGTCAATCACAACAAGTAAACACACTAATGAGTATACTCAAAAACGTCCATCTTCATATCACTTAAAGATCTTTCTCAATGAGACAAAGATGGCGACCATAAAACTTGCCCATAGTACTGATCAACCTGCATCTCTCAAATCCTTGTGTTGTTAGTTTGTTTGTCAGCAGTCGACATCGATCACCAAAATCCCGATATTTAGAGCAAGCCCTGGAATACCGAATCAACTGCGACATGTAAACACCATAGGTTGGAGAAGCAGGGATGTTACTATCAAGAAATGAAAAGTTAACAATCGGAAAATTGAAATCATCACGTTTATCGTATAGCTTCTGCCAGCGACCCCTGAAGCACTGAAGGTAATGGAACATTGGTTAAGGCCACCTGCTTGCCGCCTTTTGAACTTTCACCCTTGTATCTACCTGCAGATGATCCCCCAACTGAAATGGCCGACATCCTGAAAGGTTAACGTTTCTGAGGAGCTAGACGAGTTGGATGTGGCCCTGGAGAGCCTACAGAGGGGTCCGGCACCACTTCCAGTACCCTGCAACACCACACCCGCTTGGCTGGCTCCGATCGTCACTCTCCTGAAGCAGCAGCAAAGAATAATGCAGGCCCAGGAGGAGGTCATCCTCGATCTGTCAAGGAATGCAAGGAACAACTCCGCGGCCATTAGAAGAATGAGTGAGATGATGGAAGTGGACAGGAGAGAGAGGTGAACGACAAAGAGAATGTATGTTAGTGTGCTCAGCGAAGGAAGGTGGTATTAAACGATAGAGTGAGATGTATTTTTTTAACTTGATTCATTTTTGTGGTATAAATTATTATAAATTATAGAATAGAATTTAAGTGGGTGTGGATTTTATGAGATACATGTTGGGTAGATGACATAACCTGATATACAGAACAGACAGGATGCGAACCTCTGGCATATCGTGAAAAGTTCGCAAGTCACTGGCGCAGATGGAAATGCTCGTAAACTTAGCCTGCTGTACATCAGAGCCTGTCATCATTGATATTTAATTAAATGGGACTCGCTGATAATGGGATATTAAGTAAGAAATGTGTCAAATTACTATATTCTGTATCGATATCTTTGATGATCGAACTTACCTATGTATTATTTATGATATTGGGAACATGTTTTTTTATCAGGAACCTTAATCAATTTATAGGTTTGATGCATAAGAGCGTATGAGGGGTAATGAATGTAAGAAAAAGAAAACAATAGTAATAAATAGGTCAAAGAAATATTGTATAAATAGACACTATTTAAAGTATTCATATACAGATTTATAGTCAACATCAATACATGTACTGTGTGAATAAAAAAAAACCCAGAGAATACCAAAGCGTCAACAAAACCATAATCCGAACTAAAAACTAGGGGCAAAATAGAACAAATGAAAGATTTACATGGAGACTCTTGCAAAAGCACAAGAGAATAAGACCAGGTGTTCCAGAAGAGTAAGCGTCTTCTGCTTCATCGACGACACACGCCATTTAAATCTTGGTCATATCCAAGTAAGCACAAATCTTCAAAATGAGAACCGATTCATCATTGTCATCACAACACGTAAACACATTAATAAGCAAACTCAAAAACGTCCATCTTTTTTATCATGGATCTTGAGACCCATTAGTCGCCTTGTACTTATACAATACCTCGAAGTATTTACCTGAAGTTGTATGCATAAAGCTCTTGCAGTTAAAGGGATAATTTATGGAAACATGTTGTATAATGTAGATGTGCGATAATGAACTAGGACACGCTTGTAATTTCGTGGGTACCTAGTATGTATGAAAGCGCAGGAAGTTAATTTATACTGAGTTAACATAACATTATTCGGTATTAAAGAGATGAGGTATCATCATTTTACTAAAACAGAGTTTCAGATTTATATCATTGTGTCATGGGGACATGGAACAGTGAGGGGGGGGGGGGGGGGGGGATGACAAACAGGTATTATAGGCAATCAAGTCGTTCCACTCCCATAATGCTGAATGTCAAGCAGGGAATAGTAACTACCGTTGTTAGAGCAATCTGATTAAAATCATATCTTGATCTCCGCGCCGTTCCATAAACTTCTTTCTGTTGCGTCATGATCGGAGGACTACCCAACAGATGTTGACTTTTGTCGCCTCTTTTTCACTTTTAGAATGTTTCAATGACATCAAGTCAATTTTGTCACATTATTCCACATAATTATGCAAGCTTTGTCGCCTCAAAATCCACATTTCAGATTTTTAAAGTAGTAATATGATTGGCTAATGCAAAAGGTCATTCGAACGTGACCCCATGGGATGTCCTCGGATCGCGGCAGAGGGAAGTTTACGGAACGGCGCGGAGATGAATATACTTATTATGGTTTTAATCAGATTGTGTCGGTCTCGCCTGCGGTGGCCTAGTCGTGCCACTCTTATCCCGTTATATACCCAAAACGACAAACGTACCTAGCAAAGGTAAAAATATCCAAGTATGTAACGGGGCCAGTGGGGCGGGTGGTAGAATCCAATAGTCACATCCTGGAAATGGCAGAAATACTTTCAAATTTCGTGAAAATAGAACCCTCTTAACCTTATTTTTTTCTGTCAGGATATTTACACTCTCCTGCTGGAAAATAGGGAACGGACGCCAAATCGCGGACAGTAATAATGGCTCGGACAAAATCAATAAATCTACATAAAAACCTAAATGCTTTCTGTTTTCTTCGCTACTTTCCGCTATCAAACAAACGCTTCGATGACGATGATTTCACAGCATCCGGGTATCAAGTTAAAACTAATCGGGGACAACAAAATGTTTGAATGAAATGAGACATAAAATCCGGAAAGTTATCGTACATCCGGAAAACTTGTCAACCGCGAAATTTCAAGGTTAAATTTCCGGAGTTGTCTTGGTCGATTAAGGTAAGGTATAATGAACTTTACAATTAAATACTGTGTCTTATTATGAAATCGGATAAAAAGATTATATATTTGAAAATAGAAAATGTGAAAATATAATAAAAAATAGAGTCCGCCTGAAGAAGCCTGAGAGGGCAGAAAGGCCTTGCGGCAAAGTCTTGTTTTTTGTTCTTTTTTTATAAAAAAATAAGTATATTTTTATAATTGTACTGTACGAAATAATGCTCCCAAAATAAGTTTCCGGATTTTAATTTCGGAAAAAGAAATTTTCAGTGTTTCAGATCAATAAAGTCAATTTACTGGCTATATTAAATTCTATTTTTTACGAAAAGTATGGCAAGATTATCAAGCCACTACACCGAATAAAAGATATTTTACACTAAATATTGATAAAAAAAAATTTGGTTTAATGTTAAAAGGAAAAAAAAATGAGTAATAAAAACACTTTTTTTTAATCATTTAGAATGCCTAAACAACAAAAGAAAAAGTAAAAGAAAAGGGGTAGACTGCTTCAGTATGACCGGGATAATTTGGATAAGGCTGTCCAGGCCGTTAGAAGCAGATGAGTTCCATGTCCCGAGGTCAACCCTACACGACAGGTTATCTGGACGGTATAATGAGGACACTCGTCCCGGCAGGAAACCCGCCCTTCCAACCCATATGGAATACAAGATCGTTGAGGCCGTCAAGGAGGCGTTACGCCAGGGTGTATGCGTGACATGTCGTCAGCTGTTGATAAGAACGGGGGAACTTTGCCGTCGATTCAGGGTAACACCTTTCAAGCATGCGACACCGACGAAAGATTGGTGGAAGGGTGTCAAACATCGCCACCCAGAACTATCGGTACGAAAGCCGGAGAAACTTGCAACGTCTAGAGCGTCCATGTTGAACCCTGTTGTCGTAGAAAAATACATGGCTGACTTGGGTGACATAATTTCCAAACTGGGTCTGTCAGGAAAACCACAATCTCTGTGGAATTGCGACGAAACAAGTCGTTCATTCGAGCACAATCCGACAAAGGTTATTAGTGAAAAATCGGCCTATAATGTTCTAGGAAGAACCTCGAACAACAGAACAACAGTCACAATGATGGCGTGTGTAAATGCCAGCGGACAAAAGATGCCAGCCATGTTTGTAGTTAAGGGAAAGACTTCCAAGTCTTTGCACGGATTTAATACCCCCGCGGCACCCGAATGCTCAAAATGGGCATTCCAAGAGCGAGGTTGGATGACGGATAAGCTTTGTGAAGCCTGGTTCAGGGATATTCTTTAAAAGAATGTGGTGATACCAGGCCTCTACTGTTAATTTTTGACGGCCATTCATCACATGACTCTTTTGCCATTATTCAGATGGCTGTCGAAAATAGCATACATGTTATGTGTCTCCCGCCCCACACTACTCACGTTCTACAGCCCCTTGATCGAACCGTGTTTGGGCCATTTAGCGCGTCATACAACCGCGTCTGTTCAGAATATATGTCCGCGTCCATTATGAACAGTGTAAATAAATGGAGCTTTCCAGGCCTGGTGAAAGCAGCCTGGGAAGATTCTGCTACTGCACATAATATTCAAAGCGGATTCAGAGTTTGTGGAATTTTCCCGTTTGATCCCTCTGTTATCGATGGACAGCTAGTTCGTTGCCTACAGACGCTGCCATCGCTACCCCAGTTTCAAGCACTGCTACAGCTTCTTCCCCGTCTGTCACCTCTGGTAGTGCGCCAACAGCCACGCTGCCTCTTACACTCCTACCTTCACCGTGCCTTTTGACGAGGATTCAGCTTTTGCTTCGCCATTCCGTAATGGTGCCACAACTTCCGGTTGTGAAACATCGTTTACTCTCAGCCTTCCTATTCCAGCTATAACAACCCCTTGTGTTAACTCCCTTATTCAATCTCAGCCTCCTTCGACAGTAGGTTCCGGAAGTGATGAATCTTGCGGGAACATGACCTCCAGAGGCGATGCACCATCATCTAGCCATACTCTTCCTTCTTCTACCCAGACCTCGGATGGTGTTGCTTTAACTACAAGCCAATCTCTGCCTAACGTTATTGTGGCTTCCGGTGACAATACATCTTTCGATCAGCCACCCCTCATTTCACCTCGACAAATGTCTCTGACATACATTACGTTTCTTTTCTTTCTATGCCTTCCACATCGCTAGATGTTAACGTCACTACTGAAGATGCTCCGATTTCGAATCCACAATTATTACTAGAACTGATAACTGGTGGAAGGTTAGAAATCGTTGATCCTACGCCGAGTAGCCCAGAGGAAAGTCGGTGCGAAATGTGGAACTCACAGATAGAGGAAATATTTCTTCCCCCGAAGCCGGTGAAAAAGGAATTCTCCGTTAAACCTAAAACAAAAAACACATCGCACAGGTTACTAACTAGCGAGGAAATAGTAACAGAGAAACGACTGGCAGCTGAAAAAAGGAACAGAAAGCAGAACAAAAAAAGCAGAGGGAATTAAAGATAAAAGAAAAGCTTGAAAGCAAAAACGCAAAATGACCTTTTATACTGATATGATCGTCTTGTTTTGAAACTTTGAAATATAATTCTGAATTCCAGAGTTTAATTGTGGAAATAGCTTTCTTAACATTTTATATTATTCATTTGACTTAATTGAATTTTGCGGCATATTGTAATCAATTAGAGTATTCTTTAACAATCTATTTTAAGTAAACAAATGAAATAAGATGTTTGCGTTACCGACTGAACCTGGTAAATGTAAACGAAGTTAATATTCTAGAACTGTTATAAATCGTATGTTTGATTAAAAATTACCTACTAAAATTAATCTCCTTATTTTTCTCTACAAAAAGAGCAGATTAAGTCTGGAGAATCGATCACAACTTTGTTAGCGAATATAGTTTGCCTACATGGTCGTAAACAAATAAATGAATGTAGCCTTGGGTGTCAAACTATGTTCAGAAGACTAAGTTTTCTGATATCCCTTTATAATACTGAAGAATCCTTAAATGTACTTGACATGGACAAACGTAATGTACGACTTATTGAGTAACAGACATGTTCTTGTCTTCAAAAATGAATTGGGTCCTCGCTCGATATCCCTATACATCATGAATATATTAAAGCTAGTGATAGTAGTATATGCAAACTAACATTCTAACGGCAGTTGTTGCAACCAAACTCAACCGGACTGCAGTAAATATTCTACTGAAAGTTTTATGGGAATTGGTCCAAGAAAGTTTTATGGGAATTGGTCCAAGAGGAAAAAAACTATTACGAAAATCTTACACTAATTTGACTTGAATTAAGATAGTGATGGTAGTATATGCAAACTTACATTCTAACGTCAGTTGTTGCAACCAAACTCAACCGGACTGCAGTAAAAATTCTACTGAAAGTTTTATGGAAACTGGTCCAAGAGAAAAAAAACTCTTACGAAAATCTTGACTGGAATTCGACAGGGTTCCACGTAGGGTAATAATCAAACGTCATAACTTAAATCAGTGGATCGTCACCAAATATCATTTTTTCATGTTTTAAACATGTTTCCCAGCTCAAAACCCATTTTTTTAGGACTAGAATGCAAAACATAACCATATAACAAGAGGCCCAGGGCCTATATCGCTGAATGATATTTAGGTAATCTTGGATGATTGTTGGATATTTTCCAAAAAGATCCATTCAGTTCTTGGGTCAAAATCCATTTTTACTTTAAAAAAAGACAAGTAGTGTTAAAAGGCTTTACCTTTATTTTCTGTTTTGGGCCTGGCCCCTTAGGGGTCAGCATCATCTTTTATGCAAAATCTGTTCCCCTTATCATAGAATGTTTCTGACCAAATCTGGTTAAAGTCCAATCAAAACTTTATTACCAGTAGCGATTGAAAGGAATTACCTCTATTTCCCCTATTGGACCCCGCATCTTTGGCCCCTTTTGGGTTAGAGTCACCAATTATGCAAAATATGTTCCCTTCTCCAAGGCTGTTTCTGACCAAATTTCATTAATAACTTTACGACTAGTAGCGATTTAAAGGAATTACTTCTACTTCCCCCTCAGGGCCCCAATCCTCTGGTCCCCTTGAGGGTCAGAGTCGCCATTTATGCAAAATCTGTTTTTTTTCCCCACGGATGTTAATGCCAAATTCCAATCAAGACTTTTTGACTAGTAGGGGAAATGCACATAATACCGGATATCATATACTACCAGACAGCACCTATTACAGCTTTTATTCAATCTGTTGTTTTGTTTCTTATTTATGTCATCCTGCCATGGCTCGGAACGCATTTGAAATGCCGACTATTTCCGGAAGATGCCAAGCTCTTTTTCTTTCGTGGGACGATACTAATAGTTAAAGCAAATAACGTTAAAATCCGGACTCGAATAGTCACGTGACGTACTGAAGTAGTAAACCGGGAATTTCAAGGTCGGTTGAAGTTGAAGTTGCTGCAAACTCCATTGATTTAAAGGCAAACTCCATTGATCTAAAGGTATGTAACTGATATATAAATATGTCTTGTTCTGTTGTTAATTGCAGAGTGGCAAGGTTTAAAGAAGCGTTACCCGGAACTAGCCATCAGACGTCGAGAGAAGTTGTCTTCTTCTAGGGCCAGGATGTTAAATCCTACCGTCGTGGAAAAGTACAGTTGAATCTAACTTCAAATCAAAATATATCTGGAACTGTGATGGAACCGGGCGTTCTTTCGAACACACTCGTGTAAAGGTGATAGCGGAAAGGGGCGCCAAGAATGTTGTAGGGAGGACAGGCAATACTCGTACCAACGTTTCCATAAAGGCCTGCGTGAATGCTGATGGTGATTTCATGCCGCCCATGTTTGTCATCAAAGGGTGTTTGTCATCAAAGGGAAAACAACAGCTTCACTGCATGGTTTTAACACGAAGGCAGTGCCAGTGGGATCTGTGTGGACGACACAAGAAAACGGCTGGATGAATGACCAGATCGGTAAGAAGTGGTTCAGGTAAAACTGTAAATTAAGCAGGGCCTGTAACAACGGTGTCCGCATCTTCTTTTTAAGTCGCAGATATATAACAGCTGTGTCATCTGATTCATTGACGGAGTCTTTAGTTACCACCGTCATCGCCGACGCCCATCCATTACTATCAATTGTACCAAACACAAGAGTCTTAATAGAATTACGTGATTTTCATCAGAGTGAAGATAAGTAGCAATTTTCTCTAGATCTATATCGTTTATGATAGGCTTGTGTAGAGCTGGGTACCACGAAAAATAACATACCGCGGTATGTAGTCCAATACCACGGTATGTACCACGGTATACCACGGATATTGCCCATGGTTATTAGACATGTTAATTGAAGTGCTAAGAAATTGAAAAAAATAACTATTTTCATATTTCGATCACCAAATGTTTCAAATAAAAACCATGACAAGCTAGTTCAGAGTTCTGTTTTCTATTAAATCATTTACAATATCACAGGTTCCAGCTAGGAATTTACTAGAAAAAAATCTGCTTCAGCTCTAATATATGAGTATTAACCTGAACAAATTCGTATTGCATACATAACAAAAGGTTTCTTGTCCTTTGAAATGCAGGTACAGTGCACTCCTCTTTATATCATGTTGCATTTGCCAGACCAAAACATGGTATTAACAGGAATGTGACATTAAGAGAAACATGTTTTTCCACTTAATCTAGTGCATTTCCAAACTCCATAACTATAACAGTAAGCTATTCAATGTATATATGAAGATGTTAAAATATATTATGTCAACTACAAATCATGTTTGGGCTATTTTTCATTTTCTATGCAACATTTTGTACAAGTTGTGTCTGAAATCAATGGAAATGACATCATTTTCTGGATATTTTATGTGATTGGTTAAAAAAACATGATATTAAGAGGAATTTACTTCAAAATATATGATATTAACCAAATAGAATTACATAGATTATATAGAGAGAAAAATGGCGCTTGGGAAAAAAAACATGTTATAAAGAGGAATGTAATATTAACAGGAGTGATATTAAGTGGAGTCCACTGTACAACTGAACAACAGATTAATATCTTTTTTAAGTCACATGTCAAAATTGTCACCACTACTGCCACTGGCTAGTGGCTACTTCATATTTTTCTTTAAAAATATCAACATGTCTACATGTTTTCCCTTCAGGGTTGCCCTTTGAGCTGTTAGAATATCTCCAGCTGTCGAAAAAACTCGCTCTGATGGTACACTTGTTGTTGGTAAACACAATAAAGCTTTAGCTAGTTTTGAAAGGATCGGAAATCTCTGTTGGTTATCTTTCCACCAACTCAAAGGGCAGGCTTGGAATCCAATCGGTTGTTCAGCTTTGTACTGGATAACTTCTATTTGTGTCAATTCTTGAACAGACTTGGGTGATTCAACTTTTGTGACGTAAACGTCACCAAGAATGCTACTTAGGACACATGAAGATGGAGCAGGCAATGCAAGCATTTCCTGTTTAATTTCAACACTCGCTTTAGAATCGGTGTTAGAGCTCTCCATAGGTACGGCAGCTGGTAGAGAAGGTAAGGAGTTGGAATACATTCAGTAGGTTCTCTTTTGATTTGACGTTGGGGCAAAGGCAATGCAGAGTGCACTTTGACTGCTTCTTCAGTGACACTACTGAACACTTTAAACTTTTCTGCATCAGACAAGTATGGCAACAACTTGAAACGTGGATCTAACGCAGATGTTATATTCAAAAAGTTCGACTTATCTTGCTAACGTTCATCAAGATCTGCTTTCATGACACGTTTCATTTCTGAAATTGATCTTCTTTTGCAGTAAAGATGGCATTGGTTAATTGATGATGAAGCGGCATGATGACGGACACTGTTGGACATTTTTCTGTGCACAGCATTGTTGTGACATCATACAAAGGTTTCAGACAACTTGCAAAATCCTCTAATAGAGTCAGGTTTTCATCATTCAAGCAGTTGATCTCTTTCCCCTTGACATGAAGCATTTCCTTTGACCGTAAAGCAGCTACAATTGAAGGCTGCATTTCCAGAAAGCGTTCAATCATAATGAATGCAGAGTGAGTTCCACCTAGTACACACATCAATTTTGAGCTTATGATTTGGCAAGTTCAATAGCTCAGCCTTTGACTTCAAGATTGTGGTAGCAACAGCACTACGATGAAAATACGCAACAACAGCTCTGACACGTGCAAGAGCATGGGATACTGCTTTCAATTTCAAAGCCTTTTGTGCCGCAAGATTTAGCGTGTGTGCAAAACACCCGATATGATACACTCAAGTAATTTTCCAGCTTTCACCCATGTTGGAGGCATTATCAGACACCAAAGGTGGTGTACCAAGGATAGTAGGGAGTTTCCATTCATTTACAGCCTCCTTGATGACATCTGCTATGTTTCCAGCTGAAAAATAATTATTGGGTCTTAAAATAATTAGGATTATTGTATCACAAATAATCTATTTTAAATAAGCATGAGATATATTTTTGGTCATATGATGGGAGATAACTCCACCATCCCTCATCGGGTCACGATCATGTAGCCACTAGTTGTACTTGTAGTTAAAACGTAAAGAGGACCATGACTATCATTAGGCTGTTAAGCGCTTGCATGACGCAGAGCGGGCCTTTTAAGTTATCGCCGCCATTGATTGCATGCCACAGGTTTGTTTGAAGATTTAGAATCCACAATCATCAGCGAAATGGGAAAGAGAAAACCGACTGGTACACCGGCAAGAGCTCCGGGGAAACGGGTACGGCGTACACCATCCCGTTTCGAGGATGGGGTGACCGAGAGGCAGCCATCTAGGTCTGAGACTCGTACCATTCCAGCAGAGGCACATGGCGAGGAACAAGTTCCTGAAACAATAAGCCCTCGACTCGCTGTCGACCTCGGACTGTTTCCTACATGTACGACCGGATCCCACCAGACAGGTATCCAAAACGAAAGTGATATTGAGACAGAGTGGGTGATGGGGCCAGACTTGAGTTCGGGCCCCACCCCAATTGTAAGCACGTTCGATGGGATTGGGGACCATGTGCCACAAAAGCTTAAAGAAAAAATATGGGCGGGTGATTCCTTTTTCGGTCTAGGGCTACTATTGAAGTCGGCAAGGGATTTGTCTGACGAAATGGAGCACACTAGCGGGGAGGTTATAATGAAAAAGGGGAAGCTGGTTATCCAAAAACATCTATCGGTGAAACCCATTTATAACGTGCATCTGTGGACCAGCGCTTTCATGATATACATGAGCGTTGTGTTGGAGAAATTCCCTGGTAGAGCACAGGAAATGCTCAAGTACATGAGGGACATCAGACTTGCCGCAAGTAGGTCTGGTTCCTCGTGGGTAAAGTATGATGAGCAGTATCGTTTAAAGAAGGTTAAGTACCCTAATTCATCCTGGGGAAGCATAGATAACGAGTTATGGCTGTTGTATGTTAGCTCTCCGAGGGGCGACAACATGCCTTCCCAACCCCCTCAGTATAGTCATAATGATGTATCTCGGGGTTTGGCTCATACAGCTGGGTCTGACAAGCAGTCTGCTACCGGTACAAGTACTCATTCAGGGGCCGGAGCTGACAAGCTTGACCGAGGTAAGAAAAGAAGTAATTCTTTTCGTGACTTTCAGCTCCCTGGGAAGTTTTGCTGGAGGTACAACAAAGGTTACTGTTCCTTCGGTGTACAATGCACGTTCACACACGCCTGTTCCCAGTGCGGAGGTCAGCACATCCGTACCCAGTGTAAAGGCCTTTCCTAATATATTATATTATTATACACTATATTCACTAGGGAATTCTCCAATAAAGGTACCTGCTCTAGCTCATATGTTACAACATTATCCAAAACTTAGTGATGCAGAGGAATTATTTAATGGTTTCAATTTTGGTTTTTCTCTCGGCTGTCATGGACCCCGACTACCAACATGGGCAGAAAACCTCAAAAGTGTGCTGTTGGCTCCCAGAGTAATAGATGAAAAAATAAACAAGGAATTTATAGCTGGTAGGATAGCTGGCCCCTTTTTAGAACCCCCATTGCCCCCACTCCGTATTTCGCCCCTGGGACTTGTACCAAAAAAGGATGGTGACTTCCGGGTTATACATTACCTATCTTACCCAGAAAACTCATCGGTAAATGATTTTATTGACGAGAAACTGTGTTCTGTGAAATACGCCAGTGTAGACGATGCTGTTGAAATGGTCCAAATCCTAGGTCGAGGGGCGCTGTTAGGAAAAACGGATATTAAATCAGCTTTCCGATTGTTGCCAGTATCACCAGGTGATTTCGACTTGTTAGGCTTTCAGGTTGATGGCCTGATTTACTTTGATAAGTGTTTACCTATGGGGGCGAGTATTAGCTGTTCCTTATTTGAAAAATGTTCCAATTTCATTGAATGGATAGCTAGAGAGGTTGACCCTACCCCTACCCCATCACTATTACACTATCTAGATGATTTTTGTTTTGGGGGAAAGGCAGGTACACAACAATGTGCCAGGTCAATGGAATCTTTTGAGAACGTCTGTAGTGATTTAGGGGTTCCTCTCGCGCCAGATAAGACAGTTGGGCCATGTACAACATTAGTTTTTCTGGGGGTAGAGATTGATACAGTCAATATGGTTCTTCCGACTCCCCGCAGACAAAGTATCTGATCTTCGATCAAAACTTTGTGAGATCAAGGCTATGACAAAGGTTACATTGGAACAATTACAATCATTGCTAGGGTCCCTTAACTTCGCATGTCGAGCAGTAAGGCCAGGTAGGGCTTTCTGCAGGCGGTTGATTGATGCGACTAGAAATGTTAAAAAGCCACATCATAGAATACGAGTAACATTAGACATGAAAGCAGACATTCAAGTTTGGTTAGAATTTTTGACGGATTACAATGGGGTCACAGTAATGCCAGACAGATTCTGGGTAGCTAATGAGGCTTTGGAGCTATATACTGATAGTGCAGGGGGTAGTGACAAGGGGTTCGGAATATTTTTCAGAAATCGATGGGCATTTGGCCCCTGGCCAGATGAGTGGGCAGACGCCCCAATTCTTAGAAACATAACATTTCTGGAATTGTTCCCTGTTGTAACAGCACTGGTTATGTGGAGCGAAGAGTTGAGCAATAAACGTGTTTTGTTTCACATCGATAACGAGGCTGTAGTGACAATCATTAACAAACAAACTTCAAGAGACTCGCTTGTAATGGTGTTAGTCAGGCGTCTTGTTGTGATTTGTTTAAAGAATAATATCCTGTTTAAGGCTCAGCACATAGCTTGGTCATCTAATACAATAGCTAATGCTATTTTCTCGTTGCCAGTGGGACAGGTTCAGACAACTCGCCCCGGATGCAGATCTACAGCCAACCAAAATTCCTCTCCACGTCTGGCAGATCTGAAACTTGAAGCTAACAGACTGCTGACGAACTCTATGGCAAAAAATAGTTGGGTCACTTATCAGAACATTTTTCCTCAATTTCAAAATTATCAACGTAGGTATAACCTTTCTGAGGATTGGCCCATACCAGTGGAACAGGTGGTTGATTATATAGCTTACCTGTCATTACACAAGCGTGCGGCTTCAACAATTAGAGTTCACACTAGTGTTATTGGTTACATGCATAAAATTAGGGTCATATCAGACCCCACAAAAAACTTTATTGTTTCAAAAATGCTAGAGGGAGTAAGGAGGGGGGATAATAGGCGCGATATTCGTTCCCCTATATCAATCCCCCTTTTGAAAAGATTAGTTTTGGC
Organism: Mimachlamys varia; assembly: GCA_947623455.1. Classification (NCBI taxonomy): domain Eukaryota; kingdom Metazoa; phylum Mollusca; class Bivalvia; order Pectinida; family Pectinidae; genus Mimachlamys; species Mimachlamys varia. The sequence continues at coordinate 36,615,225 of OX392540.1, forward strand.
CCTTTCTTCAGTATGCTCTTCTAATCATGAGACCTCTCTCTTCACGGCAGCATTTAACTTGGCATTTTTTGGGTTCCTTCGTGTTGGAGAGTTTACATCATCCAACAATTCTGAGAGTTCAGCTCGAGTCTTATCTTACGAGTTACTGATGTTAGGGACTATCAAACATCAGGGGTAATGTTCACCAAATCCGTCTCCGCTCTCTCCCTCTCCATGCACCTTTCTGAAAAAAATAGAAAGGAATGAAACGGCTGACGTGGAGTAAAATAATAACACATAACTCCAGGAAGAGTTTCCATTAAAGTTTCGATGGGAAATCAAGGTTGGAGTCCTAGTCTGTGTGATATTTTTACTCCTTGATGTTGTAAAACAAAAATCGCAAAATAACAATCTTTAATTGGTCATGGGGTTGTTCTTATGAAGCGGCTGGACGTCACGATCTGTTCTAGGCATAGTTCATCCTCAGACTTTAAGTCTTTATCCATTTTCATAATTTCTTTGTGGTCCGCAACCGAGCTGGCCTGTCCCATACCTCCAAATTCATTCCCTGATTCATCAAAGCTTTCCTCAAACAATGCGGCAAGATATTCTGCAGTCTTGTGAAATTTCCATACTGTATTGCTCTCCATCGCTATCACATAAATCAAGGATCGCCATTGGATTTCCCAAGTCAAGTTGGTGCCAGCCATTGTACTTTTTTATGAAGCAATCTGATTAAAATCATATCTTTAACTCCGCGCCATTCCGTAAAATCCTCTCTGCTGCGTTAAGATCTGAGATAATTCCATAGGGGGTCACGTCCCGATGACCTTTTGCATTAGCCAATCAAATTACTACTGTCAGAATCTTGACAGCGAATTTTTGAGGCGACAAAGCTAGCATAATCGCAGTTGTCCGTTTAGTCATTTCGTCACCAAAGAGTTTATGTTGAATAAAGTGACGAAATGACTTCATGCAAAATGACAGGTCATTGGGAAATTATTTTGGTGTTAAGTCAAGAGGCGACAAAGGTCATCTGAACGTGACCTCTTATGGGATGATGTCAGATCCTTGTAACACGGAGTGAGAACAAGGATCTGTATTTTAATCAGATTGTTTATGAAGCAGACGACAAATTTTAAAAACAACAGGTGTCGCCTCTTTTTTTCCTTTTTTTAATTTGAAATTAATAATTGAACATAAACTATTTCCATACCTTTTTATGTCAGTTTCAAAAAATTACGGTGATACTCATTGTTATTAGAAGTCGATCCATTGTTATTTTTGTTATGTTATGAGATAATAACACAATTTTTGTCAGCCAATTAAAATGCTTGTTACAAGCAAAATTAAATTATAAGAAAATAATGAACTTAATATTTCATGTTTTTTTAGTGTAGGTCTGACACGCTTACGTCGAGAAGAAAACGTAATCCCCTAGCACTTGTACCGCACCATAATAAACAACAGAAAATATCTACACACATGTTATGCATATCTTCTTAAGCATTGATGTCAATTTTTTTAGTGTCATAGGGGTATGAAAAAAAATTGTTTGCAAACTTATGTAAAAATCCGAATTGTTTGCAAACTGTATGAATCCGCTAAACGGATTCTTACATAAGTTTTCAAACATTTTTTTTTCATACCCCTATGAAACTAAAAAAATTGACATCAATGCTTATAATTAATTTAAAATCGACTCTGATGAAGGAAAAATATAAAAAGGCAAGTGATTTAAAACGGATTTAATAACGGCACTATATATATGCCCAATAATTTGCAAAACAACAATGATCAGCGTGTCAGCTGATCTGAAGCGGGAGGACGTCAGCCATCTGTTCTAGCGGTCAACAAGTGAACGATCGGAGAGTTTATCGTAGGCCGCCTAACATACTCTTGCTTTTGGCCAAAGTTAAACAAACAGTTGGTAAAAGAGGAGTGTGAAAGGAGTCCAGAGGATAAAAAGTTGTTAGAGGAAGCGGCCTGTGTCGACGGATTTAACGCATTTAACCCTGTCACATGTGGATCATGCATTTAACCCTGTCACATGTGGATCACGTAGGCCTACAGAAGGGGTGACGGTGGCGATGGTGGTTTCGGGTTGTGTGACCGTGTGCAGCTGAAACGACTTCCTAACAGGAATTTGGCTGCAGAACGGATGACAATGCTGCACTTAGCTGATGTTTTTGTCCGGTAGTACAACCTCGACTGTAACTACGGATCAAACTTTCATTTCGATGACCGGACATGAACATGATATGGCGCAGTTCAAAACCAGCATCACTCATGGCCTGCATCGCTGTGGCCCGGAGACAGTGTGCGGTGTAGTGTTCGGAACACTTAGCATTTCGTGAGATGTCTCCCATAAATCTGGAGAACTGGTACCGTTTCAATGGTTTAGTAGATTTCCATATTTCAACGGTTTGTGGCGATGACATTGCCTCAGGTGTAGACAACATGCTACAACACTTACAATGGAAATCACTGTAGAGTAGAAGGAAATATGCTCGATTAGTACTGTTCTACAAGATCGAACACGAAAAAGTAGAGATAAACAAGAGGCCCATGGGCCTAAACGGTCATCTGACAATTGCAAACACTTATAGCAGGGACACACCCCTTAGTTCAAAAGTGTTCAAACCAGCATCATTGTCATAAACTATCTGTTCAGATCTAGAGTCGGTTACGAAATTTATTTATGGTGTTGTCAAAGCAATGAACAACATATCGGCCATGCTTGTTATACACTTTGCAATGATTTGGTAATCTCCTATTTGATTGGCATTGCAAAATCAAAAGCGTCTTAGCTATAGTAAATGTATACCAGCATTGTGGAATACAAGACTGTATCACAACTACTTTCACTTTCAGAAATTTCTATCCTTCAGTGTATGTTAACAGGTATTTTACTAATCTTTAAAATTCAGCAAAGTTCCCCTTTTGAGGCCCCGCCCCTCTGGTCCCAAGGGTTGGATCAGCCTCATTTATATAAAATCTGGTCGCCCTTCCCAAATGATGCTTCACATCAAATTTGGATGCAATCCATTCAAGCATTAAGGAGGAGTAGGATTTTAAAGGAAAAATTCAGCAAAGTCCCCTTTTGGAGACCCCGCCCCTATGGCCCCAAGGGTTGGATCAGCCTCATTTATATAAAATCTGATCGCCCTCCCCAAATGATGCTTCACATCAAATTTGGATGCAATCCATTCAAGCATTAAGGAGGAGTAGGATTTTAAAGTAAAAATTCAGCAAAGTCCCCTTTTTGATGCCCTGCCCCTATGGCCCCAGGGGTCGGATCAGCCTCATTTATATAAAATCTGATTGCCCTCCCCAAATGATGTTTCACACCAAATTTGGATGCAATCCGTTCAAGTATTAAGGAGGAGTAGAAATTTAAAGCAAAAATTCAGCAAAGTTCCCCTTTTGGGGCCCTACCCCTCTGGCCCCAGGGGTCGGATCAGCCTCATATATATAAAATCTGATCGCCCTCCCCAAATGATGCTTCACACCAAATTTGGATGTAATCCATTCAAGTATTAAGGAGGAGTAGGAATTTAAAGCAAAAATTCAGCAAAGTTCCCCTTTTCGGGCCCCGCCCCTCTGGCCCCAAGGGTTGGATCAGCCTCATTTATATAAAATCTGATCGCCCTCCCCAAATGATGCTTCACATCAAATTTGGATGTAATCCATTCAAGTATTAAGGAGGAGTAGGAATTTAAAGCAAAAATTCAGCAAAGTTCCCCTTTTCGGGCCCCGCCCCTCTGGCCCCAAGGGTTGGATCAGCCTCATTTATATAAAATCTGATCGCCCTCCCCAAATGATGCTTCACATCAAATTTGGATGTAATCCATTCAAGTATTAAGGAGGAGTAGGATTTTAAAGCAAAAATTCAGCAAAGTCCCCTTTTGGAGGCCCCGCCCCTATGGCCCCAAGGGTTGGATCAGCCTCATTTATATAAAATCTGATCGCCCTCCCCAAATGATGCTTCACATCAAATTTGGATGCAATCCATTCAAGCATTAAGGAGGAGTAGGATTTTAAAGTAAAAATTCAGCAAAGTCCCCTTTTTGGGGCCCCGCCCCTATGGCCCCAGGGGTCGGACCAGCCTCATTTATATAAAATCTGATTGCCCTCCCCAAATGATGTTTCACACCAAATTTGGATGCAATCCATTCAAGTATTAAGGAGGAGTAGGAATTTAAAGCAAAAATTCAGCAAAGTTCCCCTTTTCGGGCCCTACCCCTCTGGCCCCAGGAGTCGGATCAGCCTCATATATATAAAATCTGATCGCCCTCCCCAAATGATGCTTCACATCAAATTTGGATGTAATCCATTCAAGTATTAAGGAGGAGTAGGAATTTAAAGCAAAAATTCAGCAAAGTTCCCCTTTTCGGGCCCCGCCCCTCTGGCCCCAGGGGTTGGATCAGCCTCATTTATATAAAATCTGATCGCCCTCCCCAAATGATGCTTCACATCAAATTTGGATGCAATCCATTCAAGCATTAAGGAGGAGTAGGATTTTAAAGTAAAAATTCAGCAAAGTCCCCTTTTGGAGGCCCCGCCCCTATGGCCCCAAGGGTTGGATCAGCCTCATTTATATAAAATCTGATCGCCCTCCCCAAATGATGCTTCACATCAAATTTGGATGCAATCCATTCAAGCATTAAGGAGGAGTAGGATTTTAAAGTAAAAATTCAGCAAAGTCCCCTTTTTGAGGCCCCGCCCCTATGGCCCCAGGGGTCGGATCAGCCTCATTTATATAAAATCTGATTGCCCTCCCCAAATGATGTTTCACACCAAATTTGGATGCAATCCATTCAAGTATTAAGGAGGAGTAGGAATTTAAAGCAAAAATTCAGCAAAGTTCCCCTTTTGGGGCCCTACCCCTCTGGCCCCAGGGGTCGGATCAGCCTCATATATATAAAATCTGATCGCCCTCCCCAAATGATGCTTCACACCAAATTTGGATGTAATCCATTCAAGTATTAAGGAGGAGTAGGAATTTAAAGCAAACATTCAGCAAAGTTCCCCTTTTCGGGCCCCGCCCCTCTGGCCCCAGGGGTTGGATCAGCCTCATTTATATAAAATCTGATCGCCCTCCCCCAATGATGCTTCACATCAAATTTGGATGTAATCCATTCAAGTATTAAGGAGGAGTAGGAATTTAAAGCAAACATTCAGCAAAGTTCCCCTTTTCGGGCCCCGCCCCTCTGGCCCCAGGGGTTGGATCAGCCTCATTTATATAAAATCTGATCGCCCTCCCCCAATGATGCTTCACATCAAATTTGGATGTAATCCATTCAAGTATTAAGGAGGAGTAGGAATTTAAAGCAAAAATTCAGCAAAGTTCCCCTTTTCGGGCCCCGCCCCTATGGCCCCAGGGGTCGGATCAGCCTCATTTATATAAAATCTGATCGCCCTCCCCCAATGATGCTTCACACCAAATTTGGTGGTGATCCATTAAGAAATGAAGGAGGAGTAGCATTTTGAAATGAAAAGTTTACTGACGGCGCACGGCGGACGGCGGACGACGACGGACGAAGCACGATGACTATAGGTCATCCTGACCCTTCGGGTCAGATGACCTAAAAAAGGATCATCGCCTTATCAGACCAAAAAGGCTTACCAGAACCATGCATACCAGACACCACCAGATACCCAACACCAAGAGTGACTACCGTAAGGAATCTTTCTTCCCACGCACCATCAGGGACTGGAATGCACTACCACAGGGGATTGTGTCGGCTCCGTCACTTGAGGCTTTCAAAGCCTCGGTGGCAAGAATCCCCTAAACCCCGACGTTTTTATCCTGTTTTTAACCAAATTTTAATCATGCGCACCCTGGCATAATGGCATAATAATCAACTAGTTGATCGTGGCCATTATCAGGCAGAAGCAGAAGCGGTCATTTTGTGTTGAATCATTCGCTTGTCAGAGCATGAAGCCTCAATATTTGTTAGTCCACCCTGTTTATTTTTTGTGTAGTCTCGTGAACAATGACGACATACTCCTTTTCATTCTCATCATGAAGGAATTTGAAAGATTTCGGACTGAGCTGTATGTGAAATTCCAAACCCCGGCTCACGAAATGGATTGCTAGATTTAACCATACTCGGTAACGCAACAGGATTGTCGCCAGCAAGGTAAGTGTTGATTTGTTCGAAATCACCCTTCGATATAATGGCTTTATGAATAGTTGGTTTCGACATTCCATTTCTAACATTCGCCTTTAATTTAGCATCTAGCATATTGTTAGCTGTTTTAAACCCTCTATCTCTCACTATGTCTATATCTGATCGACCTATGTCATGTAGATGGCGGTTAATGGCAGCACGGACGTTGATAAGTGTATTTTTGTGATTCACTGGTCTAGAACCCATTTCCTGTGTTTTTTTCGACGTTTTTTGTGTTGCCTCTGCATAAAACCGTCTCAGTTTAGAGCACAGGTCTCCTTCACCGATTGCCCCCATATCAACATCATGCCCGTCAACCTGACTACTCCATTCTGAAATTAAATAATTAAATCCCATAAACACCTGAATAAGTGACCAGAAGCTCTTCATTTCATTTAAATTTATGCTATTAATATGAATGTTTTCACCGTCCTGGTAGCTTAAGGAAAAGCTTTTACATTTAAATGGAGATTTCCAGGTTCGATTCCTGGCCAGGGCAGAAAATATTTTTTTATCATGAACGCAGATCTTTGAAATTGGTAATAACTTACCTTGAAATAGTTTTAATCCCCATTTCGTGTTGTTTTTAGTAGCTTTGGGTTGTCCAAGATCCTCCATTGAATTAAGCTTTTCTTCAGTAAATCTTTCAAGCAAATTAGACAAAATATAATCCATTTCTTCATTACTCATCTCAACTTCTTCTGTTTGTGTACACACACTTTCTTCTTCAAAGTTAAAAATAGCTTTTACTTCCCCAAAGTTAAAATTTACGTGCGCCATCTTCTCATTGAAAGCCGTGGAGCAGACGACGTCAAAATAAACTTTTATTGAAATGTTTATTTATAAATTATTTGCATTAATATTTTGTGTTAGTATTCACATAATATAATTTTTTCTTACATTTCATAAGTACTGTTATAAAACGTCTTGTCATGCCGGAAGTTGAAAGGCAGAGATCAAAAGATCTCAATGTCTTTGATGTTGCCGACAGTTGAGGTGGGGGAAAGTAGTTCCGGTGATGAAGGGGGCGTGGCCAATATTTGTTTTCATAGAGGTATGACAAAAAAAATTTGACCAATCAGATTAGAGCATTTGGTGTGAAAACAAAGAAAAATTGGTTATAATTATATGAGTTATAAACATTTACTTAAACTTAGGGTCGAATTTTCCTTGGACCGATTTAACCAACCAAAAAATCGTCCAAGGGCCGATTTCACTTAACACCAGCTATATAAGCTATGCAATTAAAAGACCAGAACATTTGATAAAGATTGCCAAGAAAGATAAACTGATTATTTAAAAAACAGTTTCAATACTTATTATAGAAGATTAGTTTGTTCACACACTGTAAATATGTGTCCGGCATTATATGCCTGGTGTCCGGTATTAAGTGCCTGTGTCTTACCGTATTCCTTTTCAGGATTAAGACAATTTAATCAAAATTGCTCTTTCATTCGCTGGAGAAATACAATTTATTAAAGATAAACACATTTATGTGGTTACATCTAATGTAACCTAGGTATAGTTTTGGGGGATTCAAAATACCCGCCAAAACATTTGATTAGATTTGTTTCGCCAATCACCGCTCTACTTGGTATCGCGTGGTTTTTATCAAAACAAATCGCCCACGTTTTTCGATCAGGACTTGTATTGCATCGTATTTTGGTGTTTTCCCCTGTATCACACATCTAATCCCATGCTATTTGAGATTCCTCAGGAAGCAGTCCTAGTGTTTACACGGTTGGTCTCCAACCGATGCGTGTAAGTACGATGTTAAAACGATTTTTATGTTACGAGTGATCTAGGCAGTGCGCGACCCACGCCTTGGCTTGACTCCGGCTATGATGTAAATATTGTGAGATGACTAATGGAGCAGTCCGTAATTGTGTTGGGTCACTCTTTTGTGTGGAGATTACAAACATGTGAACAGAAAGAATTTTCAAATCTGAGATTCTATCCGACTGAATTCAGAGTGACTTTCAAGGCACGGGGAGGCCTTACGTTGAAAAAAAATACATAATCGACAAGACTTGCTTAAGTTACCATCCGTGCATCACGGCAACCACCTTGTATACGTACAGATCGGGTCAAACGACTTGTGTGATAAACATACTAGTCCGGCACGTTTGTCAGACGCGATTATAGATTTCTGTAACTATTTGTTACAATTGAAAGGTGCTCGGCATGTTATAGTTGGTCAGCTGTTGTGGCGTTTGCCCTGGGCTACCTCGGACGAGTATAAATAAATAAGAGAATACCAAAGCTCTAACATAATCATAATCTAAACTCAAAATCGATTAAACCAGGGGCGAAATATGAACAAAGGAAAGATTCACATGGAGACCCCTGCAAAAGTATAAGAGAATAAGACCAGGAAGAGTAAGCGTCTTCTGCTTCATAGACGACACCCGCCATGTATATCTTTGTCACATCCAAGTAAACATCAAGTTCTTGAAAGCTCTCATTGCCAATCACAAAAAGTAAACACACCAATGAGCATACTCAAAAACGTCCATCTTCATATCACTTAAAGGATTTGTGCAACGAAAAATGAAAATTTCATATTTGGTAAAAGTCATGTTTTAAAACCATATTCGAACACCCCAATCTTGCAAGCGTGGTCTGGTTACTTTGTGGTGACACGATTAGTAGGTCATTTTCACCGACCTCTAAATTATGCATATTTTGTGACCCAGAACGAGGCCACTCCTCCTGTGACGTCATCTTAGTCCGGGAAAATCAAGCTATTGCCATAGTACACTGTTTGCTTACATAAACCTTGTATATGTATAACGTGTATAACAGGAAATATTGTTATGACAGTTACATACTGATACATACATTACGTACAATATACTTTTTAAAATGAAAGTCCATGCATACTTTTAACTTGTATTGGCCAAAATGGTGTTTTGTGGGACATTTGAATGCTAATTTCGTTCGTCATCCCGAAGAATATAGTAGCACGGACTAAGTCCGTGATAGTAGTCAAGAGATCGACACCCTGTCGAAACATTACAAATCACGGGCGTGCCATTCACATGGGATTAGTGATCTAACACAAGCGTGACACTAATTAGTTGATTGGTCAGTCACTAAGGTGGTAACATTTTACCTTTATACTGCTGCATACTGACATCAGTCAGGACGACGAAACCCGTACCAGAGTCATAAAAACGATACACACGCGTACGTACTGTACACCAGGCAACCAACTTTATATTTATACCAATTTGACGAAAATAACCAGAATTAATGTTTATCTCCAAATTATTTTCGCATTTTACGGTACGTGTAAAATGGTATGTAATCGGGGCCTAATTTGAACTTGTACTGTGTATTGAAAATTCACAGTGTAGAAGATTCCGAAAATAGGATGAAATGTAAATCCAACATTATTTAGTTTAGTGTTCAAATGTATTCAAATTGGATTAGATTTTGCTATCTAGGTCCGTGGTTGTATTTTTATATGTGGGTTATAGCAAGCAAAATGACCGAATAATAACTTTTCAGGAAATTCTTTATTTATTTTTGTGTGTGTGTGTGTGTGTGAGGGGGGGGGGGGGGGGAGGGTCGATCGGAACGTCCAGGTTGGCTATATCCGAGTTAAAATAATAAACCTTTTTTTAATATTATCATTATTGTGAGCTTTAGATTTTTCATAATTTTTCAGCTTCATCTCTGCTAGTTACCTAATGCAAATAACCCCTGAGGTCATCACAGGTGTGAAATGACTTACCTGTGATATCAAAGGGATGCGCGGCGGCCGGTAGAGGTAAAAAGACGATCGGTACATACTTCTGGTCAATTAACACATTAAGGGAGGTATACAATAGCTTGACACACTGTCAAATTCTCTCAGATAATAATTAAATGCACATTGCGATGTACATTATTACGCCCACTATACATATATTTTGTATTCACTGGAAAAAATATGAATTAGAAAAAAAACGTTGGTAGTGCAATCATTGCGATTGATAAGTAAAAACTGTCACCGACATGGAGCTTATATTATTAATTATTCTGATACTGATGAATAACGATAATTCCGGAATTTGTGTAAACGGTTTTTATTTTATTAAGTATCCGGAATTTAGTCCGCATTTAGTTTGCTCTTTGTTTTTCCCGTCTGCAAAAAAACGGCATGGCTGACGGTGTGCCAAACACCTCTTGAATTTTAGCAATCCCTTGCTTAGGCACGGTGTAAGTCTATTACAAACATGTTTAAATACGATGTTTAACAGTCCAATTATCAAATTATGTCATGCAAAGTAGCTGTCAATTGGTATTTCACTCAGTATGTGTAATCAAATTTTCTGATACGTCGGTAACTATTTTTAGTAACAATACTAGTCAACGAAATTTGTTTTGTATTTTACAGTTTTTCACCGAATTGTCAACAATATGCCTCGATCCTCGATGTCTTCACATCGCAACGACATTAAAGATTACCTATGAACTCAGTAGAACATGGATTGTGGTTTTTTGTGATAATTTGGTTAGCTGTCAACACAGTGAACAAGAGGCCCAATGGGCCTGCATCGCTCACCTGGTATCAATCTCTGACTTATATTATAGTGTAACCCCAAAGTCCCCTAAAATCTTTTAATGTAAGACATTTAGAAGAACATCTTAAGATTTAAACATATTTTACCCCTGTGATCTTATAAGACAACATCATTTTCATTTTCAAATTTTGTTTGGCTTCATCCCAGGACGCTACCAGCCAAATATCATGTCTCTAGGCAAATCAAGATCAAGGTCATTTCTTTTTGCAAACTTTGTCAGGCTTCATCCAAGAAAACTTTCAGCCAAATGTCATGCTTCTAGGGCTTTTGGTACTTCAGAAGAAGTTGTTTGAATGTTTTAACAGATTTTACCCCTGTGACCTTGAATATAGGTCAAGGTCATTTCTTTTTGCAAACTTTGTCAGGCTTCATCCAAGGAACCTTTCAGCCAAATATCATGCTTCTAGGGCTTTTGGTATTTCAGGAGAAGTCGTTTAAATGTTTTAAAAGATTTGACCCCTGTGACATTGAATATAGGTCAAGGTCATTTCTTTTCACAAACTTTGTCGGGCTTCATCCAAGGAACCTTTCAGCCAAATATCATGCTTCTAGGGCTTTTGGTATTTCAGAAGAAGTCGTTTAAAGGTTTTAACAGATTTGACCCCTGTGACCTTGAATAAAGGTCAAGGTCATTTCTTTTCGCAAACTTTGTCGGGCTTCATCCAAGGAACCTTTCAGCATAATATCATGCTTCTAGGGCTTTTGGTATTTCAGAAGAAGTCGTTTAAAGGTTTTAACACATTTGACCCCTGTGACCTTGAATATAAGTCAAGGTTATTTCTTTTCGCAATCTTTGTCGGGCTTCATCCAAGGAACCTTTCAGCCAAATATCATGCTTCTAGGGCTTTTGGTATTTCAGAAGAAGTCGTTTAAAGGTTTTAACACATTTAACCCCTGTGACCTTGAATAAAGGTCCAGGTCATTTCTTTTCGCAAACTTTGTCGGGCTTCATCCAAGGAACCTTTCAGCCAAATATCATGCTTCTAGGGCTTTTGGTATTTCAGAAGAAGTCGTTTAAAGGTTCTAACAGATTTGACTCCTGTGACCTTGAATATAGGTCAAGGTCATTTCTTTTCGCAAACTTTGTCCGGCTTCATCCAAGGAACCTTTCAGCCAAATATCATGCTTCTAGGGCTTTTGGTATTTCAGAAGAAGTCGTTTAAAGGTTTTAACAGATTTGACCCCTGTGCCCTTGTATATAGGTCAAGGTCATTTCTTTTCGCAAACTTTGTCCGGCTTCATCCAAGGAACCTTTCAGCCAAATATCATGCTTCTAGGGCTTTTGGTATTTCAGAAGAAGTGGTTTAAAGGTTTTAACAGATTTGACCCCTGTGACCTTGAATATAAGTCAAGGTCATTTCTTTTCGCAAACTTTGTCGGGCTTCATCCAAGGGACATTTCAGCCAAATATCATGCTTCTAGGGCTTTTGGTATTTCAGAAGAAGTCGTTTAAAGGTTTTAACAGATTTGACTCCTGTGACCTTGAATATAGGTCAAGGTCATTTCTTTTCGCAAACTTTGTCCAGCTTCATCCAAGGAACCTTTCAGCCAAATATCATGCTTCTAGGGCTTTTGGTATTTCAGAAGAAGTCGTTTAAAGGTTTTAAAAGATTTGACCCCTGTGACCTTGAATATAGGTCAAGGTCATTTCTTTTCGCAAACTTTGTCCGGCTTCATCCAAGGAACCTTTCAGCCAAATATCATGCTTCTAGGGCTTTTGGTATTTCAGAAGAAGTCGTTAAAAGTTTTAACAGATTTGACCCCTGTGACCTTGAATATAAGTCAAGGTCATTTTTTTTCGCAAACTTTGTCGGGCTTCATCCAAGGAACCTTTCAGCCAAATATCATGCTTCTAGGGCTTTTGGTATTTCAGAAGAAGTCGTTTAAAGGTTTTAACAGATTTGACTCCTGTGACCTTGAATATAGGTCAAGGTCATTTCTTTTCGCAAACTTTGTCCGGCTTCATCCAAGGAACCTTTCAGCTAAATATCATGCTTCTAGGGCTTTTGGTATTTCAGAAGAAGTCGTTTAAAGGTTTTAACAGATTTGACCCCTGTGACCTTGTATATAGGTCAAGGTCATTTCTTTTCGCAAACTTTGTTGGGCTTCATCCAAGGAACCTTTCAGCCAAATATCATGCTTCTAGGGCTTTTGGTATTTCAGAAGAAGTCGTTTAAAGGTTAAAATAGATTTAACCTCACGGTGACCTTGAATATTGGTCAAGGTCATTTCTTTTCGCAAACTATATTTGGCTTCATCTAAGGAAGCTACTGGTCAAATATGAAGTCTCTATGCCTGACGGTATTTTAGAAGAAGTTGTTTGAAGGTTTCGACATTTTTGACCCCTGTGACCTTGAAATTAGGTCAAAGTGATTTTTTTTCGCACACTTTGTTCAGCTCCTTCCAAGAAATCTACCAGCCAAATTTCATGTCACTGGGCCTTTCAGTATTTTAGAAGAAGTCGTTTAAAGGAAAAAGTTGACGGACGCAGGACGGACGGACGGACGGACGCTGCACCATCACATAAGCTCACTTGGCCCTTCGGGCCAGGTGAGCTAAAAAACCGAAACAACTAGAATGGCAACACCTACGTGTTCAGACACCCTGTACCAGGGATACCACGATACCGGTTCGCTGCACCAGCGAGATCAACATAATGACACCACTGAGGACAAAAGGCCACACAAACCTACAGAAAAGGCTAGAGAACTATTTGAATTGGAAGTTATGAAATATACAGCAAAACTCTCAAAAATGAACAGAGATATAGACGAGCTTCTCACGATATTACTGTCACCGGGAACAGACAGACAGGGAAAGGAAGTAAGTTCTCTTAAAGGCACCTACAAACAGTATTTGGCTGTCTCCAAGGAATACATAGATTATTTACATAGACAAAATTCTGCGGCTAGTGAGCGTGAACTTGCTTCACATGAGCTTATTATTAACTCGTTAAAACAGAAACTGAGTGTTGTGCTCGGACCAGAAAATCGTGAAAAATCAGAGTACTCAAGAAGTGCCCGAAAAGTAAGACAGTCATCAAGAAAGTCCAATACTTCGACAAAAAAATCATCGGCGAGCCTAATTTTAGCACGTCAGAAAGCTAAGCTCGAAGGGGCAAAGGTTGGTATGGAATTCGCAGCGAGAGAAGCCGATTTACTTAAACAGAAAGCTAAGATAGAGGCGGAGACCCTACTCCAAAACACGGATATTGAAGCAACACTGAAGACATTGAAAGCTGAACAAGAAACAAAGGTGGCTAGTGCTGAAATGAATGCTGTAATGGAAGAGTTAGAAGATATCTCAGAGGATGAGCGCTCAGATGTGTCGGAGTCAAGCATTTACCAGAGAACAGGTAATTATGTACAGAACCAATCGAAAATTAATACCTTTCCGCATCCGAACACCCTATCTATACTCGACAAGCTCTCCCTCAAGCTCATACTCAGGAAGCTCTCCCGGCTGTACATACTCAACAAGCTCTCCCTCAAGCTCATATTCAGGAAGCTCCCCCGGCTGTACATACTCAACAAGCTCTTCCTCAAGCCTATACTCAGGAAGCTCTCCCTCAACCTTATACTCAGGAAGCTCCCCCGGCTGTACATGCTCGACAAGCTCTCCCTCAAGCTTATGCTCAAGAAGCTCCCCCGGCTGCCTATGTTCAACAAGATTCCCTTGATGTTCATGCTCGACAAGCTCTTCCTCAAGCTTATGCTCCCTTTACTACATATGCTCAACAAGCTTCCCTCGATGTTCATACTAGGCGAGCTCTCCCTCAAGTTTATGCTCAAGAAGCTCCCCCGGCTGCCAATGCTCAACAAGCTCTCATTGATGTTCATGCTCGACAAGCTCTCCAAGGAGTCTATGCTCAAGAAGCTCCCCTGGCTGCCTATGCTCCACAAGCTCCTCCTGATGTTCATGTTGGACAAGCTCTTCAAGATATTTATGCTAATCAAGCTCTTCCTACAGTTTATTCTCCACGAGCGCCACATGATGTTCATAGTACACAAGCTCCCCTTGTACCAACAAAAGCTTGTTCACATTTGTTTAATGTACCCGATGTACAAGCCCCTCGACCACCTATTGTACAAACCACGACTAGTTTGCACAGTCCATCTTTTCAAGACACACACCATTCGGATCATCAGGACACTACAAAGGAGCTCTCCAAGTATCTAATAAAGCGAGAACTAGTCACTGATCGCCTCCTTAAGTTTTCTGACAAACCTGAGACTTACCTATCTTGGAAGGGCACCTTCAAAGATGTTATTAAAGAAATTGGAGCTAAGCCGTCAGAGGAGATTGATTTGATGATTAAGTGGCTGGGACCGCAGTCAAGCTCTCAAGTTGCTAGTATTAAAACGGCAAATGCTGGGAACCGGGAACGAGCCCTGTCGAAGGCCTGGGAAAGAATAGATAATTTCTACGGTAGCCCTGAAAGAGTTGAACACGCTCTTAAGCAGAAATTGAATAACTTACCAAGGTTAACCTATAAGGATAAAGCCAAATTCTTCGAACTCTCTGATACGCTTAATGAAATTATGGCTGTGAAAGATGACGAAAGATACAGCGCCCTCCTTGGGTACTTCGACACATCATTAGGTGTAAACCCTGTTATCCAGAAACTGCCCGCCAGCCTCCAGAACAAATGGCGCGATAGGGCTGTGACGTTCAAGCGCACCCACAATGTGGCGTTTCCGCCCTTCTCATACTTCTGTACCTTTATCCAAGAGATGGCAGCAACTTTGAACGACCCAGGATTTGATTACATATCTACTGGAAATACTGACACTAACACCCCAGCTTCACATAGCGGCGGGAAGAGATCTCATATATCTGTACGCAAGACGGCCGTCTCGGGACCTGATCAACAAGTCAAACCTAGGTGTTTGATTCATAACGCAGGACACTCTACAAATGATTGCAGATCATTCAAAGCGAAACACATTAGTGAACGCAGAGATTTCCTCAGGAAACATGGAAGGTGTTTCAAGTGTTGCGACGGGAAACATAGGAAACAAGATTGTAAGGAATCGGTCAAGTGTGACATTTGTAAAAGTGTAGATCATGCGACAGGGATGCATTTTGACCGCACTTCTATGGGGCCTCAGAATCATGGCGGGGAGGAGATAACAAACTCAAAATGTACTGAAATTTGCGGAAAGTATTTTGAAGGTAGATCATGTGCGAAGATAGTTCTTGTAACTGTACGTCACGAGAATAGTAACCAAGGTAGTGTACAAGCCTATGCAATTCTGGACGAACAGAGTAACAGGACACTGGGTAGGAAAGAGCTCTTCGATACTTTTGATCCTCATTCATCATCGGAAAACTATCTTTTATCCACGTGCAGTGGCAAGGTGGAGACGAGCGGTGGGCGGTCTACTGGTTTTATCATACAGTCGATAGATGGCACTGCTTCACTGAGACTACCAAACGTTATAGAGTGCGACGAAATCCCTAACAACAGGGAAGAGATACTAACACCGGATGTGGCCAACAACTACCAACATTTGGTGGATATTTCAAACTGTATCCCACCTCTGGCTGTCAACGCTGAAATCCTGCTTCTAATCGGCAGAGACCTACTGATTGCCCACCACCTATTAGAACAGAAGGTCGGACCTCCAGAACAACCATACGCTCAGAAACTCCATCTCGGATGGGTAATCGTCGGGGAATCTTGTTTGAATGGACTTCATGCACCAACATCTAAAGCAAGCGTCCTGAAGACATTATTGAATCCTACACCAGGACCAGACTCAATCTTAAGGCCGTGTGACAGTAAGATCTGTGTTTCTGACATTTTCCATCGTACTGAAAGGGACAACAAACCGGGAAGGTCTGTGGAAGATAAACTTCTTGTCATTGATGGAAGACCAGATGAAAAAGCATGAAACAGGTCAATGGATTGCACCACTTCCTTTCAAGGAAAACAGATTACGCCTGCCAAACAATAAAAAACAAGCCATGGATCGAGCCAAAAGCCTCGATGAAAGCTTGCGTCGGAACCCTGTCAAAAGAGAACATTTCCTAGAGTTCATGAAAGGCTTGATTGATTTTGGCCACGCGGAACCAGCTGCATCACTTAATCCCGACGAGGAATGCTGGTACTTACTTTTGTTCGGGGTGTACCACCCCCAGAAAAAAGACAGAATCAGAGGTGTTTTTGACTCTTCGGCAAAGCTTCAAGGAACATCTTTGAATAACGTTTTGAATTCGGGGCCAGACCTGATCAACAGTCTCATCGGGGTTCTTATGCGGTTTCGGAAAGAAACGGTAGCAATCACAGCTGACGTCCAACAGATGTTCTATTGCTTTTTGGTACATCCAGACCATCGCAGATACTTACGCTTCATTTGGCATGAGAACAATGACTTGAATCAACCTTTAGTAGACTACCAAATGAAAGTCCATGTGTTTGGGAACAGTCCGTCGCCGGCTGTTGCCACTTTCGGATTGAGGAAAACCGCCGATGTCGCTGAACAGAAATACGGTACGGATGTCAAACACTTCATTCATCGGAATTTTTATGTAGACGACGCATTATCCTCCGTTCCTTCTGAAGAGGAAGCCATTGACCTCATGAGTCGTACGTGTGCTGCACTCAAGGAGTTCGGCGATCTCCGCTTACATAAGATAGCTTCCAATTCAAAAGAGGTGCTGTACGCATTCTACACTGACGATCTAGCCAAGGAATTGAAAGACTTGGAACTTGGAACCGAGGGACTTCCATCACAACGCAGCTTAGGAATACGCTGGGATCTCCAATCCGATGAGTTTACCTTTCATGTAGAGCCTGAGGAAAAACCCTTCACCAGACGATTTGTCCTTTCTTGCGTTAACAGCATATTTGATCCTTTAGGTTTTCTGGCACCAGTTACAATAGCCGGAAAGGCAATTCTTCGCAAAGCAATGTCCGATGGAGCAGATTGGGATGAGCCATTACGAACGGATTGTTTGCAAAAATGGGAACAATGGAAGTCGTCATTGCAACATTTACAAAATGTGAGGATCCCATGTACTTACGGCAACAAGTCAATGAGCAAGGCTGTGAAAAAAGAACTTTGTATTTTCTCTGACGCCTCAGAAAAGGCAATTGCCGCTGTTGTCTACATCAGACTCACGAACTCTAATGGCTCTCAACGCCTTGGATATGTGCTAGGAAAGGCAAAATTGGCACCCAAACACGGACACACTATACCAAGGTTGGAATTATGTGGTGCTGTTTTGGCAACAGAACTGTACGACACCGTTCGCGATGAGATGGATATAGAATTTGATCGTGTGCAATTCATCACTGACAGTCGAGTCGTCATCGGATACATCCGGAACGAAACGAAACGTTTCTTTGTGTATGTGGAAAATCGCGTTGAGCGTATTCGTAGAAGCAGCAGCCCCAAAGACTGGAACTACGTCTGTTCAAAACTCAATCCTGCAGATGAGGCCACTCGGTCAGTGCCTGCGGATCGCCTCCAGAATTGTATGTGGCTCAACGGACCGACACATATCCTCATAGATGAACCTGACTTCGGAGAGGACACTGACTATCCTCTGGTCAGTCCCGAAGAGGATGTCGAAATACGTACCTGCAAAACCGAGGTTGAGGAAACTTCAGAACAAAGATTCAATAGTAGCAGATTCAGCTACTTCTCTTCTTGGTACCGACTTGTTAGGGCTATCACCAATGTGAAACATCTCGCTACTAGATGGACAAAGACTGTTAAGGGCCAGGATTACAACCATTCTGCTACGCATGACTCTAATTTAGTCAAACGGTCTGAACATTTCATTGTGAAAGTTGTTCAAAGTGAAGCTTTTCATAAGGAGATACAATCGCTCAGCCACGGAAAGAACATTCCGAGAAATAGCTCAATTCTCAACTTGGACCCATACCTTGATGACGATGGTCTTCTTTGTGTTGGAGGACGCCTGAAGAATTCCAACCTTCCGCAGTGTCAGAAGAACCCAATAATCTTGCCCAAGGCTCATCACGTGTCTAAACTCATCGTTGCGCACTATCACCAAGAGGTCAAGCACCAGGGTCGATTATTCACTGAAGGCGCAATTCGTACTGCTGGCTATTGGATAGTTGGATGCCGTCGCTTGGTCAACACTCATCTTCATAATTGTGTACGTTGCTTGAAGTTGCGCGGAAAGCAGCAGAGTCCTAAAATGGCAGACCTACCTCCAGAGCGGCTGGATCTTGCACCGCCCTTCACATATGTTGGGATAGACGTGTTTGGACCGTGGACTGTGGTAACGCGAAGAACTCGCGGTGGTCAAGCACATTCCAAGAGATGGGCTGTAATCTTCACATGTCTTGTAATACGCGCGGTGCATATTGAAGTCATCGAAGAGATGACAACCTCAAGTTTCATAAACGCTCTACGTCGGTTTACCGCGCTACGTGGTGAGGTTAAATTCTTGCGTTCAGACTGCGGATCAAACTTCATCGGAGCAGCAAAGGAGCTCAATGCTACAGTTATCTACGTTGAAGAGCCAAACTTACAGAGATTCTTGACAAGAAAGGGTATCACATGGAGGTTTAACCCCCCACATTCCTCACACATGGGGGGTGCCTTGGAAAGACTTATTGGCGTCAGTAGGAGGATTCTGGATTCACTGCTGTTGGATGTGCAAAGTAAGAACTTAACACACGAAGTTCTTGTGACTTTTATGGCCGAGATTTGTTCGATTATTAATTCGAGACCAATAGCAGGTGTATCCGCCGATCCAATGTCTCCAATGCCGTTGACACCCAACACGCTTTTGAGTTTAAAAACCACTCACACAGTAGATTTCGAAACTGTTCAGGGTTTCACTCTCAAGGACATTTACAAAACCCACTGGAAATTGCTGGGCATTATCAGATGATCACAATCATGGTTTATATTTTGACCCCAGGGTTTGCCACGCCCTTGTAAATTGACTTCGGAGTCATAACTTTTAAACAGTTGAGATCCCCACCCCAAAACTATATATACAATTGCTCGGCATTAAGAGACAATCACAATCATGATTTCATATTTGATCCAAGGGTCTGCCACACCCTTGCAAATTGACTACTGAGTCGTAACTTTTGAATGGTCGAGATCCCCACCCCGAAACTATACATACAATTACTGGGCATTAAGAGATGATCACAATCATGGTTTTTGATTTGGCCCTGGGGTCTGCCACACACTTTTAATTTGACCCCTGAGTCATAACTTTTACACGGTTGAGATCCCCACCCCAAAACTATACATACAATTACTGGGTATAAAGAGATGATCACAATCATGGTTTTTTGATTTGGCCCTGGGGTTTGCGACACACTTTTAATTAGTTCACTTGGTCCAAAGGACCAGGGTGAGCTTATGCCATACCGTGGCGTCC
The DNA here is from genome assembly GCA_947623455.1 of Mimachlamys varia. Taxonomy (NCBI): domain Eukaryota; kingdom Metazoa; phylum Mollusca; class Bivalvia; order Pectinida; family Pectinidae; genus Mimachlamys; species Mimachlamys varia. Next base: position 36,635,332 of record OX392540.1, read on the forward strand.
CTCCATCGTCCGTCCGTCAACAATTGACTTCTTCTTAATAACCACTTGTTTGGCAGGAAGCATGCTTAGGTGCCCAGGATTCAAAATTGTACTAATGGTGGGACTGACCCCCTAGGGGGCTGAGGGGCGGGGCCAAAAAGGGTTATTAAATCTATATTGGTTTAATTAACTTCTTCTCCATAACCATTGATTGGAAATCAGCCTTATTTGGCAGGAAGCATCCCTAGCTGGTCAGGATTCAAAATGGTACTCATGGTGGGACTGACCCCCAAGGGAGCTGAGGGGCGGGGCCAAAAAGAATTATTTAGCTATATTGATATTAGCGACTTCTTCTTCATAACCACTGATAGGAAATCATCCTTATTTGGCAGAAAGTATCCCTAGGTGCTCAGGATTCAAAATTGTACGCATGGTGGGACTGACCCCCTAGGGGGCTGAGGGGTGGGGGCCATAAAAAAGTATTAAGCTATATTGATATAAGTGACTTTTTCTTCATAACCACTGATTGGTAATCAACCTTATTTGGCAGGAAGCATGCTTAGGTGCCCAGGATTCAAAATTGTACTCATGGTGGGACTGATCCCCTAGGGGGCTGAGGGGCGGGGCCAAAAAGGGTTATTTAGCTATATTGGTTTAATCGACTTCTTCTCCATAACCATTGATTGGAAATCAGCCTTATTTGGCAGGAGCATCCCTAGCTGCTCAACATTCAAAATTGTAATGGTGGTACTGACACCCTAGGGGGGTGAGGGGCAAGCCAAAAAGAAAATTTTGTCATGATTACTTAGATACCAATGTATCCAGGTGAGCGATAAAGGCCCTCTGGGCCTCTTGTTTGTTCTTGGGCTTTACATTTGTAGCTGATGAGGTCTTTGAGTTCTTTGTTAAGGTAATATCAGCTTGTGATGTCTCATCAGTGGATGATTTCACAGTCTTGTTTGCTTTCGATATGCCCTTTTTCCTTTTGTTAAGGAGAGTACTGGTCTCTGATAATTTGTCCAAATTTGTGTTCGGCCTTTTATTGGAACTGCTCTCTGCAAAATGTTATGGCTCAATTACAGCAAAATATATCACTAGAGAATTCCGACTGATCATGCAGAACAATTGAAATGAAAGTGCCATTCAGGAAAACACTACTTCATGTCTTGCTGAATTTAAGTGAATGGACTTTGACAGAGATCTGTTCAAAACTTAACAAGAGGCGAAATGGCCACATAGATTATGGGTCAAGTGACCTAATCTTGCAAAATTTGAAATCAGCATACATGTACCTAAGATAATTATTCAAAAAGTAGGTCACAGTGACCTAATTATAAATCAAAGTTCCAAATCCATCCTTAGATAATTTTAATTTGAAATTTTGAAAAATGTTTTACAATTGAGTATTGAAATTGTGTTCATATTTACTACATTTTACATGTTTAATACAATGTAATTATAAGCATCCATGTGTGTTCAAGCTTTATCAGCAACATATAAGGGATGTGGGAGGAAAACCGAAACTGACAGATTCAATTGGTGCTTGTGTATACATACTAGCGGACCTAGACCGGGTTGATCACCGGCAACCAGATAACTCAATCGGTTCAGCGTCCATCTAGAGTTAGGAAGATCCCGGGTTCGAACCCCGGTTTGGCCGTGCATTTTTCCTCTCCTGTTACATTTACTGCCGTGTGACCTAGCTCAAAGACATCACAATTTACAACACTGGTTCCGGTATCCCCTTGCTAAGTATGCACCCACGGTACCATTAGACCAAATGTATCAGGAAAGGAAAAATGCATGGCCAGATTGGGTTTTGAACCCGGACCTTCCGAACTCTAGACGGATGCTCATCCAATTGAGCTATCTGGGCCCGGTTGTTGACTTGTTCAAAGGGTGATAAGCTTAATCACTATTTAACAACATTTTTCCCACTTTAATAATTCTGTCAGTGTACAATGTAAAATCTTAAAACTTTGCATGTAAAATTGGCACTATTCTGCGAAGTTATAACTGAATTTATGGTTTCATTTTTAAGTTATAAGTTACAGGATAATTAGAATTTGCGCAAATCACTGATTAAGCTAATCTTCTTTTGAACAACTGGGCCCCTGTTGCCAAGATCGACCCGGTCTAGATCCACTACACTGGTTTCAGCTCCAGCAGGAAAATTAACACATACACAAGTGCTTCTGACACTATTTTTAGCACAGCTCTACTTGTGTATATTTATATAAAGGGCAAAGAAGTGTAGACAAAATGTTGTCAAATTTTCGGAGCAATCCACTCCTTTGTCAAGACATAAATAAACATGAAATAATTACATTACATAAAAACAATATTGAAAGTTTAAGAGTAAATTTTAAATCAAAAAGCCCCTCGGCTAGTGTTAGCCGAAGGCAGAATTTATGTCTTGAGTTGACAAAGGAGCGGATTGCTCCGAAAAGTTGACAACACCAGTTTGTCTACACTGTTTGAATTACTTCTTTAAATTTCCCTTTATAAAATTTTAAGTAATTTGTATGCTATAAATATCCATTTGTAAGGATCCAGCATTTTTTGGAAAACTACCGTTTATATTACTTCTTTGACCCATGTCAACATGTAATTGTTGAGTGGGACAAATTCTAATATAAATTAATTAAAAACCAACCGTTTATCCCTCAAACCTCAAAAACAATAGTTATCAGTCATTTCCATACCAGACACAATTTACAAAAGATGAAGACAAACAGAACTACATTATAGCCTAATTATAGCTCTTGGATACCGAATTTAAATTTCGGTCTCAAAACACATGAACCACATTTGATATCAATTGCTATAATTACCCTGATTGACATCTTTCTTTGAAAGTTCTTTCATTTTAATCATCACTTCTTCTGGAAGGAGCCTTTCACTGCCTCCCTCTGAATCAATCTCCTCAGTGATTTGAGCCAAGAGTACAGACGAATCCTTCAGCTCTGCTTTGCTATCTGTAAAAGTATAATATTACAAATAAGCATACGTTTAGTGTTCTGATTGAATTTTGACTTGGTCAAGTATTTCTCATAAAGCTATTTGAGAAAAGGATTCATTCCCCTCCATCAGATTTCAACTGAAAATCTGCAATTGATTGAGGATCAATTGCCATTCTGTTTTAATTTAAATGTTTAAAACAATTTCTAATTTCACAATGAATTTCCCACCAGGCCTAATATTACAAATGTATGGGGCTGTGTCAGACAATGGGAGATTGTTTTCTCATAATATTGCTCTGTTTTCTGTTGTGAATGACCAAAGAATTGCTATTCATATTTAATTGCTATTCATATTTAATTTATGTACAACATCCACTTTTTGGGACGCCATTTTGACGTCATTTTTGTAACGTTAGGAAAATGGTGTCACCAGTGAACATGGAAATTATCAGATAGGTAATTATGTGCTGCTCCAAAAATACATATGACGGAAAATTACATAAATATCACGAGAAGAAACTTTGGATATTTCTGTACAAAATCAGTGATCAAAAACATATGTGCTAGTCTAGATCCGAGTGCACTCCATGGCCAGTACTCATAAAATTATGATGGAACTCATAAAAATGCTGGAAATGCTTCAAATTAACATTGTGATTGTGGGACCCATCGTTTTCAGCAATGTGTACAAAATTAAGAACCCATTAAAATAAATTGTAAAATGACCACTGCAAAATGGCTAAATATTGTCAAAATCCATCCCCAACCAAAGTTTCCATGCTTATGACACGGTAGATTCTACTGTAGGCAAATACTTATGACACGGTACTGTAGGCCACGGGAAATTATCATTGTAGACTGTATTCACTATTTTTCGGTGCCCTATTTTATGGCTTAATTGGATAGGCCTTATTTTTTCATTTTATAAGAAAATTAGATCCAATTGTGATTAACGTACCTGCAACTTTGACAATAAGTCCCGGGTAAACGAATTGTCCAAATTTTGCCTTTACCACTTCGCCATCCCGATAAACATCGCCGTATTTTTTCTTCGGCTCTGCAATTGTGCTGACGAATTGAGTGGTCCATTTGTTCTCCATGTACCAGTAAATTAGTGCTGATGCCGTCATTATAAAGGGTTTGCCGAAATTTATATTGAATGGACCAAAGTCAATGTTGAAATATAAATCGATCGTGTTGAATCTAGATGTGAATGTGAAATCGTTTTCCTCTCGTCGTGTTTTGTTGTCCCTCCCGCGCGCGCCTGTTTTAAAATGGTTTCAATTCCAACCAATCACAGACGCGCTTAACAGTTGTACCGATTCCAGCCTTTGTCTTGATCATTCAAGCGTTTATCGACATACCGATTTTCCTATCGTTCTCATAAAGGTCTGCAATGACGTCGACTCAACATAAAGCTCCGTGAAAGCATGGGAATCGAAATTCAACAGTGGAGATCTGAAATTGGATCGTTTTACTCAAAATGTCAAAGGCGTACAAAACTTTGTAATAGTTCAGATAGGCCTATTCAAAGCGACACATTTCCATCTATATTGACGCAGAGATTCCTGTTAACCGTAAGTTTGTTTCTGTCTCTACTTCTGTTGTGCGGAGACATAGAATCTAATCCAGGTCCTGGTGATGACAACGTTGACCATAGAAGCGACGAACAAGTGAAAAATAAAAGACCATTTACTGCATGTTCCTACAATTCACATGCTCGTGCCGAAGACCCATGGGTATCGTTACCCAAGACATCGAAGTGGCGACTGAATAGGAAAAAAACGTGTGACTTTGCTTCGATAGTTGAGACACAAAACGTGGATAATGGAAGAGAAATATTGGACCCGGTACATGCAGATGGTTTTGAAAATGTAACACTCATCGAAACCCAAACGCAGAAAAGGTAAATACTGTATTACCATATGTATAGATTGATTTATATGGCGCATAATGGTGAAAAACACCATTTTTAGCTTCAACAGTGAGGCTAAAAAATACAAACATTTTTTTTTTTGTAAAATAGTTTTTCATTGATTTGGTGCGTAGATTCCTTGTACGGTACATGTATGCGGCCCCATGTATGAGCATCTGTGTGAGCACTTTTTAGAAAAATTTCAAAATTTTATTTCCTGACAGGTTTAGGGGTCCTACATTTGTTCTAGAATTAATTAGCTATATTTTGGTCATGTGGTATGTATACTCCTATAACATAATGTAAGAGGCCGCTGGTCAACAACAATGTACAGTATAAATTCTCCCATGGAGAGTCATGTACGTGTGTTACAATATTTATGTCATACCATTATGTCCTGTTACTTAGGGTTATAGTGGCAAAGACATGTCTTGTGCAGTGATTTGTTCTCATTGAATGATTGATATTTATCTTCTTTGAACCAGTTGTTTTATCAGAACTTTATATAGGTTAATACTGCAGCATGTGGACCTCGGCCAGTTACTCCTTTCAAGTCAATAAAATGTTTCAAAACTTTGTGATAACACTGTTTGTGATGGTTAAGTATTATACTCTAGCTACATTACAAGAAATATAATAGTTTTATTTTACATTTTCAGCACAACTTTAAGCATACATGGCACTGACGAACTTGAGGATGTTTTTAATGATTCAGAAGATATTGTTGGTGATTCAACAGATACATGTATTTCAAAAGAATGGTATGTACATGTAAAACGACCAGAGAGTAGTACATCTACATCTATTTGATGTCCACCAATTAAAACTGATAATCATACATCGGCGTGGAATGATAATATTTATAATAGGATTTTAAGTGCTGTATGCGAGAGTTAAACACTGCAACACAATCATTGTCTTTCAAGTTTGTTTAATTTTATGATATTCAACAAGAATCATTCACAGCTAATAATAAACATACCTTTAAAGGCCACCTGCATATATTTATATATATAGAAAAGAACAAATAACAAAGACTTTGCCGCAAGGCCTCTCAGGCTTCTTCAGGCGGACTGTTTATTTTTACATTGCCGGGGTATATATGAAGTCAACAATTAAGATGACGTCATAGGTCACAAAAAATATGGCGTCATAAACAACAGTCAGGATAGATGAAACTATACATTCAATTACTACAACTCATTCTGCATATTTATATACAGCTAATTTTATGTCTCTATAATGCAAAAGGTTACTTATAATGGTTCCCAATGTAACACCATTCATTGTAATATAAATAAACCTGTATAGTCATTGGGCCACCGGCACAGTTGATGATGACCAGTTGATATATGAAGGAGCTCCAATTACTACAGGACAGAGTGCTTTAATAATTTTGTCACTGGCATTCAAACATTCAATAACTGGTGAATTGTTAGCAGATTTTTTAAAATGTGTATCTCTTCACTGCTTACGGACAAACCCTATACATTCCTCTTTATATATAATAAGTTTCGTAAATATTTTAGTGAACTGAAAGGAAACCTCAAAATCCTTCGATATTGTCAAAAGTGTGATTACCTTGTTTCACAATGTGAAGGTTTGTGTTCTGTATGCAAGACTGTGTCAGATGATCTAAATACATCCTATTTTGTGGAAATTCCTGTAGAGGACCAAATCAAAGAGCTGTTTAAAAGAAAATCATTTCATGATCACATCTTGCATAGATTCAACCGAAAGAAGAAACAGAATGGAAATATTGAGGACATCTTCGATGGGGAGTTGTACAAAAATCATTCAAAGGAAAATGGTTTTCTTTCTGGAAGAAAAAATATATCTGTGATGTGGTATACTGATGGCATTCAGCTTTTTAACTCCTCTAAAACAAGTTTATGGCCAATATACTTTGCAATAAATGAACTACCTTACAAAGAAAGAGTGTTACCAGAAAATTTACTATTCGCAGGGTTATGGTATGGAAGATCAAAGCCATCAATGGCCACATTTTTTAAACCAATTCATGAAACAATGTCACTTTTGAAAAGTCAAGGTGTGACAGTTGATTGTGGTCATTGTGAAGAGACATTTATCAGCAGGATTCTGATATTGTGTGGAACTTGTGATTTGCCAGCGAGTGCTGGGGAAACTTGGTCTTGCAGACCTCAATCCCATCTTGAAATAGAGAAGACTCCTCTGGTATGGCCACGTAGACAGATCCAGCAGTGCAATCAAATGCGCACTAAACCTACAAGTTTCAGGTGGGCTCTGCAAAGTGTATGATGTTAAATATGACCCAATTCAATGGGAAGTATGGCTGCCCAAGATGTCTGCAACCAGGAGAGGTTGTTCCAACTGGAAAAGGACATACGCATGTGTTTCCAGTTAGCATAGAAAATGTAGATGGCCCTAAAAGAAATCATGATCAGTTTATTGCACATGGAGAGGAAGCTTTTCAGGCATGTACAAGTGTATATGGTGTAAAAGGACCCTCCTGGCTGACTGACATCTGTGCTGATGCTATACATGGAACATCCATTGACTACATGCACTCAGTTCTTCTTGGCATTGTGCGTAGACTTTTCTCACTTTGGTTTGATTCAAAATATTCAGATCAGCTATTTTCAGTTTCAAAATGTGTAAATTTAGCAGATCATAGACTAGCCTCTATCAAACCACCGCACTTTATTACACGGCTTCCAAGATCTATAAGGGAACATTCACAATATTGGAAGGCATCAGGGGTAGAGCTTGGATCTTCTACTATTCTACTCCAGTGTTGTTTGGAATATTAGAACCAGTCTATTTCCATCATTACCTTTTATTGTACGAAGCAATTTACATGCTAAATTTGGAGTCTATTTCAATGGATGATCTTCAACATACTGAGGAGTTGCTAATTCGGTTCTGTTGCCAGTTTAGTGCACTTTATGGAACCAATCACATGTCCGCCAACCTTCACCAGTTGCTTCATCTAACGGACGTCGTTAAACATCTTGGACCTTTGTGGACTTCCTCCTGTTTTGCATTCGAAAGCATGAATGGGAAACTATTGAAGATGTTTCATGGAACACAGAGCGCTGTTGTACAGATATCGACTGCAGTCACTTCATTAATGAAGCTCCCAAAGCTTAGTGAAGCAATGGAAAAAGATATGGACAGTCCAGTTGGGCAGTTTTATCAGAAGCTGATCAACAAGCAGCATAGACATGGAAAAATCACAGAGACAATTTCAGAAGGTGTCCATGTTATCGGCGGAAAGTGTAGAAAAAACCTGCTGCAAAAACACTCTGTTGCAATCTTGAATCATTTTAGGAGACCAATTTCCAATGTTTATGTGTATTACAGAGCCATGGTCTTTGGGTGCATGTACTTTTCCAGTCATTACAAAGTTTTAAAGCGGAATTCATTTACAGTGAAATATAAACATAATGATGCTTCCCATTTTGGACAAATTATTTTCTTCGGAAAATGTTGTCCTGTATGTACATGTATCTGTGCAGAGACGTGTATTTGTGAAAATGAGCATGTGGCAGTTATACAACTAATACAAATTGATGAACAAAATGTAATGCAAGAACTTGGATCGTCTGAATCTATTGTTAAAGCGAGACTTGGTAGTATTTTTTCTGGTGTATTAACAAATGAATACATTGCCATACCTGTGGTAAACTTGCTGGATTTGTGCATATATGTTGATGTAAACAAAGAATCTAATAGAATCTTTGTTGCAAGTAGACCTAATAATAAAGAATCTAATTGAATGTCAAGACTGTAAAGCTTGAATAAATAAAACATGGGTAATCATTTTAAATTATTTCTTATTTTGTATAAACTTAAAAGTATTAAGCGAACAGTCAAGTTTGTATTAACAAGTATATATTATGACAAAAGTAATAATTAAATTTTGATTTATAAACTACTTTTAATGATGCACATCAAAATATAAACAGCAAATCAAAAAGTTCGAAAATAATTATGTCATCAATTGTTAACAGTTTTTATACTTTTTTTTAATGTAACCCAAAACTCCCAAAGCCAATATTCACTCAAAACATATATGTATTTATAATATATAGTGAGGTCAGTTATCACACTTATATCATATAATGGTTCTGGCCATTCACGCTGCGGAAGTAACTCTGATGTTGTGGTATATATATATATGCTGATCTAATTATCGATCCTGTATCCAGTTATCTCCCTTGATCTTGGTCATTTTAACCAGGTCTTCAGCAGCACCTATATGCATGCATTGGAAACTCCTCCACACACAATATGAGAAAATGCACAATGTACAGTTCCTTGAACCTGAAATCACAGGGAAAAATGTGGTTTAGCATTCTGAAATAACACCATTAATTTAATACAATTCTATTACAATTTAAAGCTTTTGACTGTACATACCTCCTTTTGCGAATACCCGATGGTCATTATTCCAACAGCTCTCCCATTCCTGCAGCAGATTGTTCCCCCAATTTTGTTTGATTTTTATGCCCTGCTTTTGGTTGAAAATGAATATTGGAATTGATGCATACAATGCATCATACAAAGTATGTTCATATTATGATCACATGCACAACATGGCTTTTGCTGGCATATCCGTGAGTGCCACCTGCTGAAAAAATTGGATGAAACATTATTTTTTTATGTTAATTATATTTGCCTATAATATCGTGATGTTACATGTAGTTTGTTTCACAAAAAGTTTTTTGAAAGTATAGGAAATTATACATAACTAAACTGTTCAGTTAAGAAGTTCAGTAAAGTGTATACTTGTGCTGAAACAGTTTTAATTTTAACAAGAGGCCCAACGGGCCTTAACGGTCATCTGACTACCAATTGTAAAATCACTATGAAAATACGTGTAGTCATTAAATCAAGTTATAATATGCCTGTATAGATTGCCAAGTTCAAGATAGTGGCCTTCTTGGATTTCTGATGGGCTTGAAAAATAACAACACTTTGTTGGGACCATCTCAGGATATCATTTCTGGCAAGTTTCAGCTCAATTCCACTGGTAGAACTTGAGAAGTTTAGAATGTGTTTTCAAAATGGCCGCTGTGGAGGCCATCTTGGATTTTTGACTACACGAAAAATAACAACAGTTTCGTTTTGGCCCCAGTGACCTTGAATGAAAGTCAAGGTCATTTCTTTGAACAAACTTGGTAGCCCTTTATCCCAGCATGCCACAGGCCCAATATTAGATCTCTGGGCCTTTTGGTTATTCAGAAGAAGTTGTTTAAAGATTATGACCGTTTTGGTCCCTGTGACCTTGAATGAAAGTCAAGATCATTTCTTTGAACAAACTTGGTAGCCCTTTATCCCAGCATAACACAGGACCAATATCAGGTCTCTGGGCCTTTTGGTTATTCAGAAGAAGTCGTTTAAAGATTATGACCGTTTTGGCCCCTGTGACCTTGAATGAAAGTCAAGGTCATTTCTTTGAACAAACTTGGTAGCCCTTTATCCCAGCATGCCACAGGCCCAATATTAGGTATCTGGGCCTTTTGGTTATTCAGAAGAAAATGTTTAAAGATTATGACCCTTTTGGCCCCAGTGACCTTGAATGAAAGTCAAGGTCATTTCTTTGAACAAACTTGGTAGCCCTTTATCCCAGCATGCCACAGGCCCAATATCAGGTCTCTGGGCCTTTTGGTTATTCAGAAGAAGTTGTTTAAAAATTATGACCGTTTTGTCCCCTGTGACCTTGAATGAAGGTCAAGGTCATTTCTTTGAACAAACTTGGTAGCCCTTTATCTCAGCATAACACAGGACCAATATCAGGTCTCTGGGCCTTTTGGTTATTCAGAAGAAGTTGTTTAAAAAGATTTTGACCTTTTTGGCCCCTGTGACCTTGAATGAAGGTCAAGGTCATTTGTTTGAACAAACTTGGTACCCCTTTATCCCAGCATAACACAGGCCCAATATCAGGTCTCTGGGCCTTTTGGTTATTCAGAAGAAGTCGTTCAAAGATTTTGACCTTTTTGGCCCCTGTGACCTTGAATGAAGGTCAAGGTCATTTCTTTGAACAAACTTGGTAGCCCTTTATCCCAGCATGCCACAGGCCCAATATTAGGTCTCTGGGCCTTTTGGTTAATTAGAAGAAGTCGTTTAAAAATTATGACCGTTTTGTCCCCTGTGACCTTGAATGAAGGTCAAGGTCATTTCTTTGAACAAACTTGGTAGCCCTTTATCTCAGCATAACAAAGGACCAATATCAGGTCTCTGGGCCTTTTGGTTATTCAGAAGAAGTCGTTCAAAGATTTTGACCTTTTTGGCCCCTGTGACCTTGAATGAAGGTCAAGGTCATTTGTTTGAACAAACTTGGTACCCCTTCATCCCAGCATGGCACAAGCCCAATATTGGGTCTATGGGCCTTTTGGTTTATGAGAAGAAGATGTTTAAATGGAAAAGTTTACGGACGGCGCACGACGCACGACGACGGACGAAGCATGATGACTATAGGTCATCCTGACCCTTCGGGTCAGATGACCTAAAAATGTTTTTTTTTTATTAAGGGCATTAAGTTAATCAAGGGTTTAGTTGTAGCATGTTATGCCAACCAAATCACAAACTGGATAAGAGTTTTAGTGTTGGTATAGTATAGGCTAGGTGATTTTGTACCATAGGTTGACACTTGACAGTGTAACCGAGTCCTGCGAAAGAGGATGCATGAACTTAAGCTTGCAATCATTATTGTCAAGTCTGTTGTGTCTATACATCAAAGCTAAGCTATATATAGTTTTGTGAAACAATAAGAAAAACTTTATTATTCATTTGATTTGATATGCTAGGAAAAACCTATCACCGGTAAGCTACCTTTTTGGTCGATCAATTATTGATTTTCAAGCAATTTTCCTTATGAACCAAAGATTCTCAGAGGCATCTGTACTTCCAGAATCAGTCCAACACTAGCTTGCATGCCAAGAGTAATAATTTTGAAGTGACGATTGCTAAATAATGACTAGCTTGTGGTAAGCTTGTAGATATAACCTCGCGACTAGCTCGCAGCTAGCTTGTCATTACCTTGCAAAATAATGACAAGCTAGTACAACCTTTCTGCAATGTTGAGACTACCTAGTTCTTTAATAACTACCTAGTGACAAGCTTCCCACTAGCTTGTGACAAGGTAGTTACTACTAAGTATTTCTGTTTGGGCTTGGTCAATAGGTTAAGCGACCAAACGGTCACGTGCTGCGTGATCATTCGTATTTTTATCGGGGCTCTCCCGAAGAATGCAATTTTGCAAGTGGTTAATATAAACATTTTGATGGGACTTTAAATATTGGAATAGCAGGAAAATGTAATTAGTTATGCAGAAACCATGTACATTCAAGAACTGGCATTTACTCTTTGACGGGATACCCCTATGAATATACTGCAGGCATATCTCGTAAACGCATGCGCAAAAATCATCATTGAATCACGCGAAGATTGTCAAGAGAGGTCATTGCGATTACAAAAAGTGGGAACATATCACTGCTGTTTCCAAGTGCGCACAAGAAACAGAAATATGGCATCAAATCGAGACACGAAGGTAAGCAAAACCAAGTACATACATTCGTACTTTCGACTATGAGTATTAAATGATAAGATGACAGGTCATTTGAAAATTATTTTAGAGTGAAGTAAAAAGGCGACAAAGGTCATCTGAACGTGACCTCTTATGGGAAGTTGTCAGATGTATTTTAATCAGATTGGAAGGATATCCAACTTAAATAGCTGAGATAAAACAGTGTGACAAGTATTTTCGAATACTCATGGGGAGGGGGGCATATAATTAAAATTATGTATTTAGTCTCACAATACAAAGCAAAGTGGAATAACAGTTTATTTCAGTTTGCAAGTTTGTTTTCTTTAAAACAAGATTTCTTATATTAAATGCAAATTTTTGAAAAATGTTTTTTCCAATGACAGTTCATTTATATTTGAGCAAATTTCCAAGGATGAAAAAATGTTTTAATTTTACGCTGGTCTGTCAGTTTTACGATTCCAGCATCTATTTTCAAGGTTTGGTAGTGAAACTAGGCAATTTAAACTACTGGCGTGGAAGTAGAACCACAGAAAAATTGACGGGAAAACCTAAACCTACAAAGAGAAAAATGTCACCTGAAAATGAACTGTTTCTGACAATGGTAAGACTTCGGCAAGCTTCCCCAAACAAGGATCTTGCTTATAGATTTGGAATAAATGAAAGTGCTGTGCCAAATATTGTTAATACATGGATTGAGTATATATTTAGGAAGACGGAAGGCTCGAGAGCAATGCCAACATGGCATCTCATTAGCAAGCACTTGCCTCCCTGTTACAGTTCTAATCAAACATCTTTTAAGACCCTTTCCGTAGTCATACCAAATTATGAAGTGACAGAAGTCACCTTCTAAAATGGGTGGTAACTGCATCTTTAGCATTACTAGCAGAAACTCTGCAAGACCTAGCACGGTGCCAGTCTCCCGACTTCGCTTGTTCCTGAGTCACTTGGACCCTCTTCGCCTGTGTGCTGTAAACATAGAGCATGCCTGAACATGTGCCCTCAAACTTACTTCGTCAACTTCATAGTCCCCATAATTGATGTCCAGTAAATGACCGAATACAATGTTGTTACCTGTTTTTTTACGCCCTTCAAAAATGACGGGACGTATTTGATTAAAATCATATCTTGATCTCCGCGCCGTTCCGTAAACTTGTCTCTGCTGCCTTGTAAACGGAGCGAGAACAATGATCTGTATTTTAATCTGATTGTATGGAATGGCGTTGTCCGTCGTAAATATCTATTTATCCGGAGATCTCCTCTTTCAGTTTTTACCCGATTTTTTTCAAAATTGCTAAGCTTCACCACCATGACATGAAGTTGTTTTCCTGAACAACAGTTTGATTCGACAATATTCACTAGTTATTGCCATTTGGGATGCAATTTCGAGCATTATGTAGAAAACGTCAGAACATTTTTGTGTTTTCTTCAATTCTTTGAAAAGCTCTTTATATTTACAGGTTTTGTTGAGTTATTTCAACTTTTCCCATAACAACATTGCAAAATATAGGTATTATGCAGAAAATGCATTCCTGTCGTAAAACTTGTTTTGTCCGGAGATCTTTGCCTACAGTTTTCAACCGATATCTTTCAAACTTGGTAGGATCATGACATAAAGTTGTGTTTTATTGAATTCGACATTATTTATTAGAGTTATGGCCCTTTGAAACTTCATATTTGATGCAATTTCGGGAATTATGTAGAAAGTGTCCGACGTTTTTAGTGTTCCTTCCGATAGAATACGACGGGCGCATCATGCCTCCGCTTGGAGTGCTTTTGTTGGAAATGTGGCGATGAAATCATTGATGAATTTCATCTCATCCGCGTTAGTTCTGCTTACCCTAGGGTCATGTGTTATGTATGATACGGTCTGGAGCTGCTTTCTTGCTGTATTAGGGGAGATGAGCAGGGAGTAGAGTTTTCTTTTCCCCCCAAAATTCCATCCACACAGCTGCCTGGTGGAAGCTGGACTGTCAAATACAAACTGCAATGTATAGTCTTCTACTGCAAACAGGGGATACGCGATTGCATCGGCCCATGGCCGACGCCTTACAGTCGCAAGAAGCATCTGCTACGCTGTGTAACAAAACAGATTATAAATAGATTAAACTAGAAGTAGATCGATATTTCTACAATAAAGATACACCTGTGTATATGTGTATCAATCAAACCACAACCTGCAAGTATATATATTGATGTTTATCGATCAAACTGACTAATTAAAGGAGAAATGATAACCATAAGTCACGAAAGGTAGAGGCGGTAAATCAGGGTCCGAGGTGTAATGATGGTAGGTCTAAACGTGTTGGCACTGCGGGAGGGCCCCATGTAAGAGCAAAATGTCCCAAATTATGTGCAACAAGAACTGGGAAGTTCCCACCTAATTAAAGGGCGCAGCGGGAGCATTGAGAGAGAAAAAAAACCTATCGATCATAAATTTAGTCGGTAACCCATACTCCAACGGGCAGCTTACTACTAAAAAAAAATCAGAGAATACCAAAGCGTCAACAAAACAAGAGGCCCATGGGCCTTAACGGTCACCTGATGTTTGACATGAAAGAGAAATATTGGAATGTTGAGATGAATATTTATAAAAATACATTGTAGCATATCTGGGAGTGGAAAAAAAGAATTTTTGAAATTATGTCAATATGACCCTTTTAGGCCCCAACCCTCAGGCACCTGGGGGTCAGTCAGTGTCAATATGTGCGTACTACTCAAAAGTCATGTCATATTGATAATTTCAACCAAATTTGCATCATTTCTTATGGCAATTAAACAAATAATGCAAAAAAATGTAGTTTTTTTGCCAATATACTATAGTAAACTTAACCCCCTCCACAGGGGGAGATGCAAGACCCCAGAGTCATGAAATTCACAGTTTTGGTAAAGAACCTTAAAACCAATCCATCTATGTAGAGTATTTGATTCCAGCATATCTGGGAGAAGAGAAGAAGATTTTGGAAATTTTTGTCAATTTGACCCTTTTTGGCCCCGCCCTCCAGCCCCTGGTGGTCAACTAGGGCCAACATGTACATACCATCAAAGTGTCATCCCATGCTGATAATTTGATACAAGTTAGAATGAATTCCAATACAAATCCAACAAATAATAGTCAAAAATATGATTTCCCAATATACTGTACACTATAGTAAAGTTTACCCCAGGGACAAACGTGAGACCCCAGGGTCATGAAATTCACAATTTTGGTAAAGCACCTTAAGACCCTTCCATCTATGAAGAGTATTTGATTCTACCATATCTGAGAGTAGAGAAGATTTATGAAGTTTTAGTCAATTTTACCCTTTTTGGCCCCGCCCCGCATGCCCCTTGGGGGTGGGGACCATATAATTCACAATTTTGGTTCACCCTCAGCCATGGAAGCTTCCTGTAAAATTTCATTGAATTTAGTTCAGCGGTTTTTTGAGAAGAATTTGAAAATGTAAATTGTTTACGACGCACGCCGGACAAAAGGCGATTGCAATAGGTCAACTGAGACTTCGTCTCAGGTGACCTAAAAATCATAATCTGAACTCAAAATCGATTAAACTAGGGAGAATAAGACCAGGTGTTCCGGAAGAGTATGCGTCTTCTGCTTCATCGACGACACCCGCCATGTAAATCTTGGGTCATATCCAAGTAAGCATCAATCCTCAAAATGAGAACCGTGTCATCATTGTCAGTCACACCAAGTAAGTACACTTTATAAGCAGTCACAAACGTCCATCTTCAAATCACACAAAGATATATTATATTTCTGGACGAGATCGAGACCATAAAACTTGGCCAGTCTTCATCAACCTGCATCTCTCGAATCCCTGTGCCGCAAATTTGTTTGTCGGCTGCTGACATCAATTTTGAAATGTGTGATATCAAGGCTTCATGTCAAAGTTATGGTTTTATCAATCTTCCAAGGGCTCGCACCCTTTTTGATTGTTCTCATTAAACTGGATGTGCTTTTGGATTCCAAAAGAGATGAAAATCAAGTACTAAAGGAGGAAGCAACACAAATGGTAATGCTGAATATTCATATGAAATTATAAATATTGATAATGTCATGATGCACTAATATTAAATGATTTAATTTTGTTATTATGATTGGTCTTTGTAGAATCAATTCTTTGATTCATAACCTTGGAAGATCCCCACCCAAAAACCATACATATAAAATCACAAGCACATAAATAGACAAAATACATTCCGAAAGGAGGATGTGTTAATCGGGTAATGCTTTGCAATCTGATTATAATCAAATCTTCATCGCCGCGCCGTTATGTGAACTTCTCTTGGCTGCGAAAAGATCCGAGGACATTCCACAGGGAGTCACGTTCTGATGGCCTTTTGCATTAATTCTTTAACAATCTGATAAAAATACAGATCCACTCCGTTTTACAAGGATCTGACAACATCCCATCAGAGGTCACGTTCAAATGACCTTTGTCGCCTCTTTACTTGACACTAAAATAATTTTCAAACGACCTGTCATATTGCAGCAAGGCATTTCGTCACATTATTCCACATAAACTTTTTGGGGACGAAATGACTACATGGACAAATGTGATTATTCAAGCTTTGTCGCGCCTCAAATTTCAGTGTCAAGATCCCGACAGTAGTAATTTAATTGGCTAATGCAAAAGGTCATCGAGACATGACCCCCTTTGGGATTTTCTCAGATCTTAACGCAGCAGAGAGAAGTATACAGAACGGCGCGGAGATCAAGAAATTATTTTAATCAGATTGACTAAGTATGGCACAGTTCATTGAAAAAAGAACACTCGTCTTCAGAGTAAGTCAGCTTTTCTGGTTTGAACAAAGACAATATAGATTGACCTCTTCCATTCATGGACCCTTCTGCCGGATGCGCACAAAAACTGACCCTGTGAACACGTTTTCTGACAAGAGGCGTGTTTTTACAACAGAGTAGTACGGACATGGTATAAGCTATGAAAGTGCTGGATTTACCAAGTATCTAGAAAATACAGAGTGTATGAGCTGCCCAGTTGGACTAATAGTCAACCCTGCCATTCATTCGATAGACTGGTAAAGCAAAATGATGAATGAGTCGTGGAGGTGAAGTGTCCCAGGGATTCGAGATATGCAGGTTGATGAAGACTATGGGCAAGTTATCTGGTCGCCATCTTGATCTCATCGAGAAATATTCTGTATCTATATGATATGAAGATGAACGTTTTTTAGTTTGCTTGTTAGTGTGTTTACTTGTTGTGATGACAATGAAGACTCAGTTCTCATTTTTAGGATTGTTGCTTACTTGGATGTGACCAAGATTTACATGGCGTGTGTCGTCGATGAAGCAGAAGACGCTTACTCTTCCGGAACACCTGGTCTTATTCTCTTGTGCTTTTACGAGAGTCTCCATGTAAATTTTTCCTTTGCCCCTAGTTTAATCGATTTTGAGTTCGGATTATGGTTTGTTGACGCTTTGGTATTCTCTGATTTTTTCCCAATATCTGAAAAGGTTAACTGTATTTCAAGAGTTGCATAAGATGATACAAATCCATCATGTATAATTAAATACTGCCTGTGTACTTTCCTCATAAACAATGTTATTAGTAACAAGGAAAATGCGGGCAAAGGGGACAGCCACAACAAGCAGGGTGACCAAGGTCCCGAAAAGGAACCAGCCAGGCCAATCAAGGTTGCCTATGACACATATTCTAACAGCTAGGGGGTGGCAGTGGAGCTGAAAAAAACTAATGGAGGAGGAGCAACATACTCGGGAAGTAGTCACGCCTCCTTCATCTGTTTCAGTTGACCAACAGGAAGTAGCCACGCCTCCTACATCCGTTTCCGTTGACCCACAGGAAGTCCCCATGCCTGGTCCTACATCTGTTTCTGTTGACATACAGGAAGTCTCCATGCCTGGTCCTCCAGTCACAACTGGAACTAATACATGTATATCAAGGCCAATAGACTGTAATGTAGATGCGAAAACAAAATCTCAAATCTGGGCTGGCCAGTTTGTCGACTTGGGCTCATTAGTGCGAGTCCAGGCCTAATGTGATTGATATGCATGTTTCGAATTGGAAAATTGATCTTTTGCCTAGATTTAAGGCATTCAAGATAAATACCATTGAAAAATGGAATGAAGCCTTCCGCATTTTCATTGCAGTATATTGTACCCCTTGCAAACCCCACACTTCATGAAATATTGCCATATAGTCAATAACCTGGCATTTCAGAAGGGTGATTAAAATCTTGAACCATACGAAAGACAGAAACTTCTTTTACCTCTACTTCAAATTGTGCATGTCTAGACCACTAGATTCCTTGTGATTGTTGATGAATAAAAAAAATCAGGAGAATACCAAAGCGTTAACAAAACCATAATCCAAACTCAAAATCGATTCAACCAGGGGCAAAATATGAACAAAAGAAAAATTTACATGGAGATTTTGTCAATTTTTTTTTTAAGAGAATACCAAAGCGTCAACAAAACCATAATCCGAAATCAAAATCGATTAAACTAGGGGCAAAATAGGAACAAAAGAAAGATTTACATGGAGACTCTCGTAAAAGTACAACAGAATAAAGACCAGGTGTTTCGGAAGAGTAAGCATCTTCTGCTTCATCGACGACACCCGCCATGTAAATCTTTGTCACATCCAAGTAAACATTAACTTCTCAAAATGAAAACAGAGTACAGAATATTTTTCAATGAGACAAAGATGGCGACCATAAAACGTGCCCATAGTTCTGATCAACCTGCATCTCTCGAATCCTTGTATAGTTAGTTTTTTTTTGTTAGCAGTCGACATTGATCACGAAAATCCCGATATTTAATGTAAGCCCTAGAATATCGAATAAACTGCGACATGTGAACACCATAGGTTGGAAAAGCAGGGGGACGTTACTATCAAGAAATTGAAAGTTCACGTTAGGAAAATTGAAATCATCACGTTTATCGTATAGCTTATTAGTAAGCTGTCCATGTTGGTCGTAGTTTAAGTAGACATCGAGGTAAGCAGCTGATGTAGAAGAGCGTGTTGTGTCTTGTGTTTCAAGTTCAGAAATACGATCGACGTGGTCAGCAAACTTGTTGTTGTTTATAGACAACACATCGTCGATATATCTGAAAGTGAAATCAAAAGATTTAGCAAGGTTTTTGTTACCTGTCCTCGTTAGCTCTTCCACAAATTCATCCTCGTATGAAAACAAAAACAAGTCAGCTAAGAGTGGGGCACAGTTTGTTCCCATGGGAATGCCAACAGTCTGCTGGAAAATCTTTCCTCCGAACTCAACAAAAATGTTGTCGACCAGGAATTCAATCATCCTTACTTTATCTTCTTCAGTATATATTGTCGTGTTTTTGACAAAGTATGCTCCAAGATAGCTCACTACTATATATTTGTATCGTCGTCCGCCTTTCTTGGAAAAGAAAGCTCTCATAACAAGAGATTGGAGACGTTCCTTCAATTTTGTATGAGGTATGGTAGTGTACAGGGTGGAAAAATCAGATGTTTTGACCGAAGACATTTTTTAGGAGGGGGTGTTCAAGATTGATCAAAAGATCTTTCGAGTTTTTCAAAATCCACATCCCTTTAATTCCACTTCTGGAGTATACAGTGTCACAATACGACTGAAGCCCTGATTTTATGGTACTAAGAATTGTAGTAAGAAGTTTTGATAATGGCTTGGTCGAGCAATTAGCAGAGCCAGCGATAAAACATTGCTTATAAGGATCCTTGTGTAGTTTCGGTATCCAATAAAGACAAGGTAGGTCAGCATCTTGCAATCTTTTTAACAATTTCAACTATAAAAAAAGTTCTGTCACCATTTAAATAACATTACAAAAACCTCAAAAGTTCACATGACCACAATGTCTAAATTTGAAATGCTTCTTGACTAATAATCTTGCCTATAATTATATCTGAATCAAAGCATACCGAAATAAACGTATTTTAATACAATCTGAATACTATCACACCAACAAAACATTCACATCACACTTTCATTGTTTAGAGAAGTCCTTTCATAAATCATACATTCCAGCCTGAAAAATGTTTACAAACATATGTTTATTAATTCTAAACTTGTCTAAACATCAGCTGCTTACCTCGATCTCTACGTAAACTACGACCAACATGGACAACTTACTACTAAGCTATACGATAAACGTGATGATTTCAATTTTCCGATCGTAAACTTTCAATTTCTTGATAGTAACATCCCTGCTTCTCCAACCTATGGTGTTTACATGTCGCAGTTGATTCGGTATTCCAGGGCTTGCTCTAAATATCGGGATTTTCGTGATCGATGTCGACTGCTGACAAACAAACTAACAACACAAGGATTCGAGAGATGCAGGTTTATCAGTACTATGGGGAAGTTTTATGGTCGCCATCTTTGTCTCATTGAGAAATCTTCTGTATCTTTAAGTGATATGAAGATGGACGTTTTTGAGTATGCTCATTAGTGTGTTTACTTGTTGTGATTGACAATGATACTCGATTCTTATTTTGAGAACTTGATGTTAACATGGATGTGACAAAAGATTTGCATGGCGGGTGTCGTCGATGAATCAGAAGACGCTTACTCTTCCGGAACACCTGGTCTTAGTCTCTTGTTCTTTTGCAAGGGTCTCCATGTAAGTCTTTCCTTTGTTCAAATTTTGGCCCTGGTTTAATCGATTTTGAGTTTGGATTATGATTATGTTTACGCTTCGGTATTCTCTTATTTTATTTGTATCCTCCTTTCCACAGGTTACAGTCACCTGCAAGGTAACAGAAATAGATGGCACATCTCAAGTAAAAAGAACCAAATTCGGCAAACAAATTCAAATGAAGAATGCAGAGATTGCCGATGGATCAAAGGCATCCAGGCTTTCCTTATGGGACAATCATGTAGAGGCAGTCAAACTTGACGTCACATATAGCATGCAAAGTTTGGCTGTGAAGGAATTTGACAGAGTCAAATTCTTGAGAACATCGCCAAAAACTGTCATAAAACAAACAACTGCGCTACAAGATGTTGAAACTCTATCTCCAGCACTACATCTATGATTTCAATTAATCAAATCATCTCGTGCAAGAACTGCCGTTCAAAACTAGACCTTGTTTTGCCCACAACAACCCCAACTACAAAAATGTAGTAATTGTAAAATGCGCCAACTACTTGACAATGATTCCGCACAAAAAAACAATGAAACAAAACTTGAAGGACCATCAGTCAACACTGTTGGTTCACAATAATGTTTTTACAACTTTTCTTGAAGAAAACAATTAAAGGCCCAATATACGTAACTTTCGGCAAAACTTGAAGCGAAAATCAAGCCTAATAACTTATTATATTTATAGATTTAGTTAAGATTAACTGATATCAGCAACATACAAGACGAATTCTTTCGCGGTTACCGGTAGAGCAGCAGTTGAAACACGCTATTTGTAAACACGCGTCCATTTCGAACCGTCTTCTACCTTCGATTTGTTGTTGAAGTGGGCCCCACCTGAATTATTTTCAATTGTTGGATTTTTTTTGTCCAGAGTTTCTTGTTAGTTACCGCTGAGGTTTAATTAGTTTTAGGCTTATTTTTACATGGTTATCAACTGGATTTTTTTCAGAATCACGAAAAATTCCCTGAAGTTACGTATATTGGGCCTTTAACAGATATATATGGACGACCTTGAGTAATTGTTATTCACAAAAACATTTATTGTAGAACTTTCTTCTGTTTCTTCGACAACGCCACTGAAACTTTCAGTGCAACAATCTAAAAAAAAACCACTTGACAATGTAAAAACCTCATCTTTTGCGGGGTCATGTTTTCAATAATTACTTTAATTTTGTAGAATTATTTTAAAGCAACGGCCTGACTTGCTGTAATGCGATGTTTTCAACAATTACTTAAATTTTGTATAATTATTTCTAAAGCAAACGGCCGCTGCGGGGCCATGGCTTCAACAATTGAATATTGTAGAATTATTTTAAAGCAAACAGCCTAACTTGCTGCTGCGGGGCCATGTTTCCAACGATTACTTATATTTTGTAGAATTATTTTTAAAATGAACAGGCTAACATGCAAGGCCATGATTTCAACAATTACTTAGATTTTGTAGAATTATTTTCAATATAAGACCTAACATACACCTGCAAGGCCATGCTTTCAACAATGTTTAACCTGGGTAAAGATTCACAGCATCATTCATCAACTGATATTTTCATGTTTTTAGTCAGTAAAATTTCAAAGTTAGTTTTGTTTGATATGGGTCTAGATACAAAGTAAAAACGATATCCATTATACATCGGTACAACTTCAGGTTCATCATAAGCAATTACAAAAATGTAGTTACTTGCCCAACAACTACATGACTGCTAATCATATGCGATATCGTCTCCAGTTTATCGTAATGTACTGAAGAAGCGGTTTATGTTGTCAATTTGTCAATATTGTGTTTAGTTAATTCAATATTGATTTTGACACAAAGACTAAAAGCATAACAAGTCCATCTATTTACCTTACTGTAAGCTGAAGCTGCAATTGTTACACATTCTAGTCGTCGATGAAGCATTAGACGCTTACTCTTCCGGGACACCTGGTCTTATTTTCTTGTGCTTTTACAAGAGTCTCCATGTAAATATTTCCTTTGTTCCTATTTTGCCCCTAGTTTAATCGATTTTGAGTTCGGATTATGGTTTTGTTGGCTGCTGTAGCGTTTATACCTTGTGAGACAATGTTTCATCTAAGTCCAGGAATTTGAGGTTTTTATCCCTGAAAATGGTGTAATGTTTTCTGGCATATATTCAAAATATTTCAAGGACCAGAGATTTGATATTTTTACCCAAAAATGCAAGAATCAATAAAATATTTTTAGTGCAGTAGGGTCTTCAACCCATGCTTCATCATTGATCAAACTTTTGTTTAGCTAGGCCTTGTCAAAAAAAGCAGAGTTTTAACATAAAACTTTAACATTGCTGATGCTGCCGAAAAAGTAACACCCATGTGACACCTTTCCGACACCCGACACAAAAATCAGAGAATACCAAAGCATAAACAAAACCATAATCCGAATTTAGTGTCTTCTGCTTTATCGACGATGTCTGCCATGTAAATCTTGGTCACATCCAAGTAAACATCAATCCTCAAAATGATAACCGTGGCATCATTGTCAATCACACCAATAAGCAAAGTCGAAAATGTCCATCTTCAAATCACCCAAAGATATATTGTATTTCTCAGCCGCTGACATCTGTCAATTTTAAAATGTGTGACCTCATGGCTTCAAGTTATGTATAAGTTTAGGTTTTATCAATCTTCCAAGTGCTCGCACCCTTTTTGATTGTTCTCATTGAACTAGATTTGCTTTGGGATTCCAAAAAAGATGTAAATCAAAAGCTAAAGGAGGAAGCAACATAAATGGCAATGCTGAATATTCATATGAAATTACGAATGATGATAATGTACTTATATTTAATATGTTAATTTGGTTATTATGATTGGTCTCTGCAGAATCAATTCATTGAGTCATAACTTTGGAACGGCTAAGATCCTCATCCCAAAACCATATATATACAATTACAAGCACATAAATAAACGAACACATTCCGAAAGAAGAATTTGTTACTCGGGTAATGCTTTGCAATCAGAATATAATCATATCGCGCCGTTCTGTAAACTTCTCTCGGCTGCCCCATTGGGGGTCACGTTCAGATGACCTTTTGCATTAATTAGGCCTAGTACTTTCACAATCTGATTTTTAAAAAAAAAATCAGAGAATACCAAACGTCAACAAAACCATAATCCGAACTCAAAATCGATTAAACTAGGGGCAAAATAGGAACAAAGGAAAGATTTACATGGAGACTCTCGTAAAAGCACAAGAGAATAAACCAGGTGTTCCGGAAGAGTAAGCGTCTTCTGCTTCATCGACGACACCCGCCATGTAAATCTTGGTCACATCCAAGTAAGCATCAATCATCAAAATGAGAACTGAGTCATCGTTGTCATCACAACAAGTAAACACACTAACAAGCAAACTCAAAAACGTCCATCTTCATATAGCACAAAGATAGCGACCATAAAACTTGTCCATAGTCTTAATCAACCTGCATTTCTCGAATCCCTGTGCCATAAGTTTGTTCGTCAGCAGTCCCTGCAGCCGGTCTTAGGCGAAGGTCTCTCGTGGGGAAGGTCAAACTTCTTCCAAGAGAGTATCTTCTGCCGAGGCGTTCCCCGGGGGTCTGGTTGTTAAGTGCTCCGGGAGTTCTTCGGCCTCGGGTACTGTGTCGGTTTAGAAGAGGTGCATTGTTCCTGGTTGTCTGGGTGATAGCGAATACGTTCGTCTTCATTCATTCAACGCGCAGATCCCCAAAATATTTGACAAGCGTGTTACACCTGGTGACGAGAAGATCCTACGTGGTCAGGAGGCTGCTCTCCTCCAGGCTGCGGTGTGGCTTCTCCGAAGACCTGTCGGGCATCTGGATGAGCCAAGAGAGTTTGTGGAGATGCAGCACCTGTTGACGGGAGAAGGAAGTGCCAACATCACTGATCGCCAGATAGTGAATATGAGGGCACCCAGTAGCCATTTGGGCGAGCCAATTCCAGACATCTATTCATTGGATCCGGTAAACTCTATGGCTGTCCTCATTCACTGGCGCGAGTACTGAGTTTCCTATCCCTGAAGGAGTACCATGGGCTATGGTTCGTGCTTTTGACTCCCATTTTCATCTAGACCGGACACTGTGTGCGCTGGGACTACCTAAGGAATCTTCATTCCAGGCCCTTCTTTCACGCTGTCCAATGAAGCCAGGGAAGGAGAGATTGAGGTTGTCGGAACATGTGCTTGCTACTGTGACCCCGATACCTACCCAACTCAGGAGCACTTGGCTACCCTGCCACAGGACATGGAGGTTGCAGTAGGGATCCATCCGAAGCACCGGTACTCGCCCGATGAGCTCGACCGCGTCATCAGGAGTTTGCAGCGTCTCATCCAACTGCCTCGCATCGGAACGGTAGGCGAGATTGGCCTAGACCATTCTGTGTCCAGGGAACAGTGGGCTGAGCAATCAGTCGTACTGGAGAAGATCCTACCACTTGTGGAGCCAAGGCATGTTTTAGTATTAAACTGCCGAGGGATTACCGGAGACAGTGGAGCGGAAGCCTTTCTACTTCTGCTCTATTATGTGAAGAAGGCCGTGCGTCCTGACCAGAGGATTTGTCTCCATTGTTTCAGTGGAGATAGCTACGTCCGAGACCAGTGGACCAGCGCCTTTTCACAACTGTACTTCAGCTTCGCGAGTATGGCAAGGCAGTTCAACAACCAGCAGGCCCAGGTCGTGAGGGGGATCAATTCGGAGAGAATTCTGCTGGAGACTGATGCTTCATATTTTGCCAGGTCTGGAACCAGGTGTTCTGCACCAAACCAGTCCAGAATGCCTGTCGCCTGTTCCGACGCTAGAAGGCTCGAGACATTTATGGTCGGGAGTTAACTTGGTCTTTTAGGCTAAGCTAGTGCTTATAGTGCTACCCTGTACCAACCCGATTAGACTTTTAATTCCCGGACATTTCTAAGACTGCATTATATAATTCCAAGTTTTGTGAGTGAGCCGTTTTACCATCTTATTCTGACGGGATATTATATGTTCTGCCAGAGAGCTCTATACTCTATGGAATTGCAACCAGTAAGGACCTCTTTCACGAACAATGGGATTTTGCCCACGACCCGATTTAATCCAAACAAAGTGTCATGTATAGCATCCCAGCATACTCTCCTGAAACAGTGTTTAACAAATTCAAAAGGTCCATGGGGCCTGAACTATTTACTTCTTTGTGCGTTTTGTGAGGGTGTGTGACAAGGTTCAGAAATGGCTCCATAACGAAGGCAAGGAAATATCACATTGAAACATCTTATCTCTTATTTTGTTCTTAAGAACCTTCTTGGCATTTTAAAATACCATACATGGATAAATGGGACACATACGATAAAGTACGGACATTGAAATACGGAAAAATGGTGTTTTTTGACATAATTTTTGAGTACAGGACAACCTTTGGAGCAGTGTATCACACATTTCCGGTTCCGGTGCACCCAAATCCTTTTAATATAATTTGGCCTAATGTATTTGCTCAAATCAGTGAGAATTAAAAAGGAATTAGTAGCCGGTAAATTTGTCAATGAAAAGGATATTTGAGATGAGTCGAAATAATGAAATCGGCATTATAAAATGGAAATGGCGTTTTAATGAATTTCCTATAATTCTTATGTTTTTCAAATTATGATATATAAATATTGAAAGTTTAAACATGATGTTAAACACACCATCGTCTTTTTGATGGTAAGAGGCCCTGGGGGCCTGTGTCAGTTCATATAAAATGGAAGTATGTGCGTTAATATTATATATAAATTGGCGTTACCTGATCACTTCCGGTTCGTGTGTACCTTAATCCTTTTAATATTATTTGCCCATTGTATTTGCTCAAATTTGAAGAAATTTGTTGCCAGTAAATTAGTCTATTAAAAGGATATTAATAATGAATCGGAATCCCGAAATTGGCGTTATAAAACTGATCTTGCGGTTAAAAGAATATTTATATTTTTTTGTACTTCAAACAAATATAGAAATGTTGAAAGTTTAAACATAATTTCATACACAAAATTGTCTTTTATTGCACGATACGAGGCCTAAACTAAGGACCTGTACCAATTCATGAAAAATGACATTGCGCATTCATACTCTATATTTATTGGTGTCGATTTGATACATTTGATAACCGGTAAAAGGATATTTGGGAGGTGTTGGAATCTCAAAATTTGCAATATCAAATTTATATGACAATAAATATATTGAGTGAGTTGTCATATATATTCATTAACGATATAATCGTGAACAGCAGATTTTATGAAATAACAAATACTTACACTAGTACTGATTTTAGCATAAAGTAAAAGGCATATGGGCCCTGTAAGAGTGGTTTTATTCTACAATGAAGCAACAAAGTTATAATCAAATGCTTCAAGAAGTTAATTAAATACAGTAGTGTGATCTAAAGATGCCTCCCGGTTTAACCACCACTGCTAAATTAAACTCAGTTCAAAATGATACATTTTTTACTATCACACACTGATAGGCACACATCTAAATATATACATTGTATAATAGAACTGTTTGATCATTACATGGTTTACCTTCCTATAATCGTAAATTATTTAGTATGCTTGCAGTATAATGAGGTATGTGTTACTGTTTTATTTGTCCATATTGTCATGATAGAGAAAAACATGTGCTTTGCTGCAACCCTTTTTGGAATATATTGCGTATTATAATCATAACATTAGGTAAACCTTATTTTATTTCAATGAGAAAATAGCCTTAATTAAGCGTCGGTGTCATACATAAATCATAAAAAGACGAAATTTATTTTGATACCTTGTTCCTGCGATACCAATGTATCTAAATTTAAATAATAGCCTGTCCGATACACACATTTGCCCTGAAAACCTTTATTTTCCTGCAGGGGAAAGATACCTGATTTGAATGCTCATGTTGCATCAATGTTGAACTACCTGGGTCGTTCTATTCATCAAGCAAATCCTAAAACTCCTGTGTCAGCAAATTGACATTAATAGTAACTGGGTTGTACAACAAACATCTAGTTTTCAAGTTAACTTGAGTCTATGTATCAACAAAGCACAATCTGATTAAAAGCATATCTTGATCTCCGCGCCGTTCCGTAAACTTCTCTCTCCTGCGTTCAGATCTGGGATAATCCCATAGAGGGTCATGTCCCGATGACCTTTCGCTTTAGCTAATCAAATTACTACTGGCAGAATCTTGACAGTGAAATTTTGAGGCGACAAAGCTTGCATAAACACATTTTTCCGTTTAGTCATTTCGTCACCAAAAAGTTCGCGCTGAATATTGTGACGAAATGGCTTGCTGCAAGATGACAGGTCGTTGGAAAATTATTTTTGTGTTAAGTAAAGAGGCGACAAAGTCATCTGGACGTGACCTCTTATGGGATGTTGTCGGATCCTTGTAAAACGGAGGGAGAACAAGGATCTGTATTTTAATCAGATTGCAACAAAGCACCATCTCTATTGAAAACTGGGCAGACGTCTATAAATATGTAAGAATAATTAAATACTTTTGTTTTATGTGTTAGCTTAGAGCCTTGCTTTAAAAGAACCGATACAGGCCATCGGGGCCTCTTTGTGTTAAAAGATAGTAATATGTACTCAATCATGTTTAAATTTCCTCATTTCTATATCATTAAAAAACAAGAGGCCCAGAGGGCCTGTATCGCTCACCTGGATACATTGGTATGTAGCTAATCATGATAAAATTTTTTCTTTTTGGCACGCCCCTCAGCCCCCTAGGGAGTCAGTCCCACCATTAGTACAATTTTAAATCTTGAGCACCTACTGGGATGCTTCCTGCCAAATAAGGCTCATTTCCATTCAGTGGTAAGTGAGAAGAAGTCGTTTAAACCAATATAGCTAAATAACGGTTTTTGGCCCTGCCCCTCAGCCCCCTAGGGGATCAGTCCCACCACTAGTACAATTTTGAATCCTGGGCACCTAAGGATGCTTCCTGCCAAATAAGGCTCATTTCCAATCAGTGGTTATGGAGAAGAAGTCGTTTAAACCAATATAGCTAAATAACACTTTTTGACCCCGCCCCTCAGCCCCCTAGGGGTCAGTCCCACCATGAGTACAATTTTGAATCCTGAGCACCTAGGGATGGTTCCTACCAAATAAGGTTGATTTCCAATCAGTGGTTATGGAGAAGTCGCTCAAACCAATATAGCTAAATAACGGTTTTTGGCCCCGCCCCTCAGCCCCCTAGGGGGTCAGTCCCACCATGAGTACAATTTTGAATCCTGAGCACCTAGGGATGCTTCCTGCCAAATAAGTCTCATTTCCAATCAGCGGTTATTGAGAAGAAGTCGACTAAAACAATATAGCTAAATAACCCTTTTTGGCCCCACCCCTCAGCCCCCTAGGGGATCAGTCCCACCATTAGTACACTTTTGAATCCTGGGCACCTAGGGATACTTTCTGCCAAATAAGGCTGATTTCTAATCAGTGGTTATAGAGAAGTCGCTTAATCCAATATAGCTAAATAATTTTTTATGGCCCCCACCCCTCAGCCCCCTAAGGGGTCAGTCCCACCATGAGTACAATTTTGAATCCTGAGCACCCAGGGATACTTTCTGCCAAATAAGGCTGATTTCTAATCAGTGGTTATGGAGAAGTCGCTTAAACCGATATAGCTAAATAACCCCTTTTTGCCCCGCCCCTCAGCCCCCTAGGGGGTCAGTCCCACCCTTAGTACAATTTTGAATCCTGGGCACCCAAGGATGCTTCCTGCCAAATTAGGTTGATTTCCTATCAGTGGTTATAGAGGAGAAGTCGTTTAAAGAAATTGTTGACGGACGACGGACGCCACGGTATGGCATAAGCTCACCTCGGTCCTTCGGACCAGGTAAGCTAAAAATACAATTAATAATACGAAATTCATTAAAACGCCATTCAATTTGTATAGCGCCAATTTCAAATATTCCGACTCATCGCAAATATCCTTTTCATTGACAAATTTACCGGCTACGAATTCCTTTTTAATTCTCACTGATTTGAGCAAATACATTAGGCCAAATTATATTAAAAGGATTTGGGTGCACCGGAACCGGAAATGTGTGATACACTGCTCCAAAGGTTGTCCTCTACTCAAAAATTATACCAAAAAACACAATTTAGCTTATTTCAATGTCCGTACTTTTTCGTATGTGTCCCACATTTATCCATGTATGGTATTTTAAAATGTCAAGAAGGTTCTTAAGAACAAAATAATAGATAAGATGTGTCCATGTGATATTTCCTTGTCTTCGTTATGGAGCCATTTCTGAACCTTGTCACCACCCTTACAAAACGTCACAAAAAAGTTCATAGTTCAGGCCCCATGGACCTTTTGAATTTTTTAAACACTGTTTCAGGAGAGTATGCTGGGAAGCTATATATGACACTTTGTTTGGATTAAATCGGGTCGTGGGCAAAATCCCATTGTTCGTGAAAGAGGTCCTTTGACATTTCATGTGACCACAGGCTTATAGTTTGTTGCAATCTGATTAAAATACAGATCCTTGTTCTCCCTTCGTTTTACAAGGATCTGATAACATCACTTAAGAGGTCACGCCCAGATGACCTTTGTCGCCTCTTTACTTAACACTCAATATTTTTCCAACGACCTGTCATCTTGCAGCAAGCCATTTCGTCACATTATTCCGAACGAACTTTTTGGTGACGAAATGACTAAACGGAAAAATGTGTTTATGCAAGCTTTGTCGCCTCAATAAAATCACCTTTAAAATTCTGAAAGTAGTAATTTGATTGGCTAAATGCAAAATGTCATCGGGAGATGACACCCTATGGGATTTTCTCTGATCTTAACGCAGCAGAGAGAAGTTTACGAAATGGCGCGGAGATCAAGATATGATTTATGATACTTTCAGAACCTGAAATGTGGATTTCTGAGGCGACAAAGTTTGCATAGTCGCATTTGTATATTTCGTCACAAAAATGTAATGTGGAATAATTGTGTCAAGATGACGGATAAGTCGTAAGAAAATAAGAGTCGACAAAAGTCATCGTGTTAGATAAAGAGGCGACAAAAAACGTGGCCCCTCTAATTGGATGTCCTCAGATCTTGACGCAGCAGAGAAGTTTACAGAACCACATGTCAGGAGATCGGACAGTGTGATGTGATCAATCCCCACCTCTCCCAATATGATATAAATACAGATTTTCTGTTCTCCCTCTGTTTAACAACATCCCATAAGAGGTCACATTCAAATAAATGACGTTTGTCGCCTCTTGGTCATATTGCAGCAAGTCATTTCGTCACATTATTCCATATGGATTTTTTGGTGACGAAATGACTAAACGGACAAATGCGATTGTGCAAACTTTGTCGCCTCCAAATGATTAGTAATTTGATTGGCTTATGCAAAAGGTCATCAACAAATGTTACATAAGCGTTAGTTTTTGCCTGCCCCGACTCGTCTTTTAAATGATTTCAAATTAAAGTTAATTCGACCCAACTATTTGTCATCCCAGCAGGTTACATGGAAACACATGGAATCTGTATTCTCCTCTTCTAAAACCATTTCCTCTGATGTTTTTGTCAACGAAAATTACATGGACTCTAATCAGACATTTCCTACTATGGACACGCCTATTATTTCATCAGATGGCATTCTAAAATTATTGAAAAATCTTAATTGTTCCAAAGCACCAGGCCCAGATGACTTGAGTCCAATGGTCTTGAAGGAATTATCCAGTGAAATAGCACCAATCTTGAGTATCATTTTCAATTTTTCTCTAGATTCTGGCATTGTACCTCAAGATTGGAAGACAGCCCATATTGTTCCCATCTTTAAAAAGGGCCAAAAATATGATCCGGTAAATTACAGGCCAATATCGTTAACTTGTATTTGTTGTAAGCTGATGGAGCATGTCATAGTATCAAACATAATGTCTCATTCTGATCGACACAATATTTTGTACCCTCTTCAGCATGGTTTTCGGAAATCTAGGTCCTGTGAAACACAACTCTTGGAATTTTTTGATGATATTACTAAAACTTTAGATGATTCTAAACAAACAGATATTTTGGTCATGGACTTTTCTAAAGCGTTCGACAAGGTCAGTCACTCTTTACTTGTCAACAAACTAATTCACTATGGTATTGATGAGAAAACAACATCTTGGATCTCCAATTTTCTTAATAATAGAACCCAATCAGTACTTGTGGAAGGCGTCAAATCTGAATATGTTCATGTTCTATCCGGTGTTCCCCAGGGATCTGTTCTAGGCCCAAGTCTGTTTTTATTTTATATTAACGACATGCCATTTGGCCTTAAGTCCAAGGTCAGACTGTTTGCGGATGATACCATCGTGTATCTGACAATTACGTCAGAAACAGATGCCAGGACCCTGCAGTCTGATCTGGACAAACTGGCCTCTTGGGAGCAGAAATGGCACATGGCTTTTCATCCTAGTAAGTGTTATGCTTTAACAGTCTCTAAGAAAAAATCTCCCATTTATTTTGATTATTCACTTCATGGCCAAATTCTAAAACATGTAAATTCTGTTAAATACCTAGGAGTAACCCTCAGATCAGACTTGAAATGGGATACTCATGTAGATCAGATTTGTAATAAGGCAAATTCTACTCTAGGATTTCTCAGAAGAAACCTGAAAATTAGCTCTACATCATTTAAAGAACAGGCTTATAAATCCTTGGTCAGACCTTCTTTAGAATATGCCTGTTCAGTTTGGGATCCATTCACTAAAAATAATATAAACAAAATTGAAATGGTTCAGAGAAGGGGGGCTCGTTATGTGTCAAACCGTTTTCGTAACACCTCTAGTGTGACAGATATGATAGATACTCTTGGTTGGCGCAGCCTTTCAGACCGTAGGAAAGATGCACGCCTGAAAATGTTCTATAAGATTCATCACGGCACTGTAGCCATACCAACGTCTGACAGACTGCAACGAGCCTCCAGAATTTCTAGAAATTCACACCAGTATCAATATCAGCAGATTTATTCAAAAACATTGGCTAGGCAACAATCTTTTTTCCCACGCACTGTTGTAGACTGGAACAATTTACCATCACACGTCGTTAGTGCTCCCACTTTCAACTCTTTCAAGACCTCTCTTTCTCAACTTTCTTCTAAAACAACCAATGATGAGTAATTTAGAACAGCTGACAGACTTTACATAATAATTTCTTTTCTTCTCTCCTGCTGTTTACTCCTAACAGGCTTTGTAGGAAGGGGATTCCCAATCACTTTGCTGTTAGGAGTCACTCTCTCTCTTTCTTTTCTTGCATCATTTGTAAACATATATATACATTGTATATCTAAGTAAATACTAAATAACTGAATTATTATGTAATATGTAAGTCTGTCACTGAGCATAGCACAAACCCAATCCCGTTACAAGATCTTCAACTAGTTGAAGGTGGTAACTATATGGTAGAACTAGAACTAGAACACTTAAGTTACAGTCAGTCTTCACTTTTTATTTCAAAACGGCAACAATTTTTAATCGTTGACGGGAATCCTTCAAACGCTTCACGCTCCGGCGATTGCCTACAACAACGGTTGCAGAAAACGTGAGTCATTTCGCCACCACGGAAAATACTCGGTCATTTCGCCCCATACATTGCTTACCGGAAATTGTATGTTGTTTGTATGTCGTTTAGTTTGTTAATGGGTCGACTCGCCCCAAATCCTGTTCGCATTGTTACGTCCAAGATATTTCGCCCAAAAATAATTTTCACGCGTTAACCGTTTAGAAATTTACAATACAAGGATGGAAGTTCAACAAATGGTTTGACACGTCCGTTCGCACTACGGGTCGTTTCGTCCAAGTTATTTCGCCCCAAAATAATGTTAACATGTTGCGTTTTAGGAATTAACAAAAGCAACATGGAAGTATAAAGCACTCTGGCATCGGACAGTCTTGGAATTACTATTAAGATAACAACTAATTCCGACAGCGCGTGAAAGTTTATTCCTAAAAACAAGTCTCAATGACAACTTGTGCGACAAAGAGCCCTGCAATCTAATGAATATCATAACGTGATCTCCGCGCCGTTCGTAAACTTCTCTCTGCTGGGTATAATTAAACATCTGAGAAAGTAGGGGAGGGTCACGTTCAGATAACCTTTTGCATTAGCTATTCCAATTACTACTTAAAGTATTTTGAGGCGGCTGTAGTGTTTGGGGCACGACACGAACAAGATGGTGGATACACAAAAACTATTCATTGGCGGGAGCCGCTTAGGTACATACAAAATACAGTGTCGCTTAGGTACATGAAAACTGTATAGCAAAATACATTACATCTCCTTTTTTTTTAAGTACTGTCCGTGTCTAGGGGTGCGCTCGAGTCGTCTGTGCAGAACGTGTTCTGACTGTGCTGTTCCCGCTGGCGACTCGAATGCACCGGTACAGGAAGTCGATATTTCAAGATGGCGTCCTGTAATTATGAAGCAGCACTTGCAGCATCGCTAATTGAGGAAAGTGACGATGATGGCGATGATAACTCTATGGATGATGGTTTAGTGTTGTTTGTAACTGCAATTTCATTCCTGCAGTAAGTATATAATGCAACAACCACGAATTAATCAAAAAAACTGTCCAGGTAGGACTATATCACTTGTACGATATTATGGTCGCTTCAACCAATGCCAACAATATCATGTAAATACTTTACCTTCGTCTCTGTTTAGATCAAGTACAATCTGCAGATCGTCATATATAGCTATACAGACATGTAATAGCTGTATCGACCTTTATGAAATAGCTAGATGGAGCTTATAATTTCGAGGATTTCGAATTTAATTAAAACAAAGCAGTCACAAACCCGCTGTTTTGCTGAATAATATAAGGTGTTTGGCTTTGCATGTTGACGAAAATAGATCTGTATGGAAACAACATATTGTACAGCAGACCTAGTACACATTTTCATGTTTCAGTTTACTGAAATATGCTTTGGTATGTATACGTTGCATTAATGTTATATAAATTAAGTGTACATTAATTTATTTGCTTCAGACAAGGAGATAAAAGGTCCAAATTTGAAGGATACATTGAAGAAGTTGTACCAGGCTATGATGATGAAATATTCCGTAGGATGTTCCGAGTTAGCCGCAGCACATTCAACATACTTCTGGGCTTTTTGAAAGATAGTCCTGAAGTTCAACCAGCTGGCCCTGGTGGAAGAGATGCAATCCCCTTGGAAAAACAACTGCTCATAACACTTTGGTACATGGGAGGCCAAGACAGCATTACTAGAAATGCAGACCGCTTTGGCGTATCAGAATCATCAGTTATAGCAAGTAGAAACAGAATTATTTCTGCATTTCTGAGAATGAGGCATTCATTTATTGCATGGCCGAGTGTTCAAGAAATGCTAGATGAAGAGGATAAGTTTAGTCAGAGAAATGGATTCCCAGGCATTGTGGGAGCTATAGACGGTACCCATGTACGGATCAAAGCACCTGGCAGGAATCCTCAGTCATATGTGAACAGAAAAAGTTTTCACTCCTTGCAACTTCAGTGTGTGTGCAGACATAACATGCTATTTTCACATGCTTACGCTGGATTTCCAGGAAGTGTACATGATGCAAGAGTCTTAAAAAACTCAGACTTATGGACAGATGGGTTAGCAAAATGTAACATGATCCATCACATTCTTGGTGATGGTGCATATCCACTCAGAAAGTGGCTGTTAACACCATTTCGTGATAATGGTCACCTTAATGCAGAACAAAAACGGTACAACTACTTTCATTCCAGCAACAGAGTTGTAATCGAAAGAGCCTTTGCTCTGTTGAAAAGCAGATGGCGAAGGCTGCAATATGTTGACACGATCAAAGTTGAAACTGCAGTCGACATCATTATGTGTTGTTGCGTACTTCACAACATTTGTATTCTCCAAAGCGATGAGGTTGATGATTTTCTGGCACAATATGAAGAGGGTAATGGAATCGACAATGTGAATCAACCCAATATACAGCTATTTCAAGAGCAAAATGCTGAAGGTGTGTTGAAGAGAAATGTGATTGCAAGAAATCTTGTATAACAAATTGACATCTGTGTGTAGTGAAACCTGTCTAATAGGACACTTCAACCACCCTTTCAAAACTATACATGTATGTACACAACATATTTGTTCAGATTGGACAAGATGTTTGATTACACAGGTCTTATTATATGGTAGCTAATCTAGTTATATCATTGGGTATTGGTCATGTTGGAATAGATTAGGTCATAGGTCAGATTAGACAGTTTTCACTGTATTAAGCTGCAGCAGTACCTTAATATACTTGTAAGTTTCTGGGAAATAAAATATTAAAACATGTATGTACATATAACTTCTTGAGTTTTATTTAACAAAACTTTTCAATAACAAATTGTATAACAAAAACTTAAAACATAATAGGTGTACAGGTAAAACAAGACTAGAAAACTATTTAGCTGTGGGAATTACAGTTCATTTGATCACATGTGTTATTTAGTAAACGCACTTAAATAAATAACACAGGCTGTGATCTAATGAGCATGTGATACCCACAGCTAAATGTTTGAATGTAGACAAAACAAAAACAACAGTTTGAACGGAACAAGAGGCCCTGAGAGCTTGTATCGCTCACATGGATATTTATGGTAGACAATCATGTCACTTGTGATCATGATGAACCAATTACACATGTGACCTTTAAAAAAGCTGTATGTCAATGCCATTGATAAGAGAAAACTTTTAATTACAGCACCACTCTATCCAATGTAGTATTATAATTATGTACCTACAGGCCAAATAGTATGACGACTGGGCGTTATCGAATGGAAGAAGATTTTAATTTATTTTTGATGCTATTTACAGTCATGTTAACCTTTAATCCTAGAGAGACGCAAGCACTCAGTTTGACTTTTGACGTAAACACAATACCAGAAACAATTGTGTGACTAACTGGTCTACACTAAAAAGTACACACTCATCAAACAGCACTGCTTTATATCTAGACCTATTTAAAAAAAAAAAATCCACACCTGTGACCTTGAAAATAGGTCGAGGTCATTTATATGATGAAACTTGAAAGCACTCCTTCCCAGATACAAATGTACCTACTGGACAAATATCAGGACCCTGGCTTTTATAATTTTATAATTTCTAGAATACGTTGTTTAAAGGCGGAAAGTTGAGACGGACGACGTACGCTGCACCATGATCATATGATTATATGACCATATGATCACAGGCACTTCGTGCTAGGTGAATTAATAATACAAAACTTGAAATGAAAATTCTTTTGCATTTACATGTATATAGCTTTGGGAATCACAGCTATTTGATATATATACTATCACAAGTCATGCTTGCAGTGTATATAGTAAATATCATATTATTGTGAATGAACAATATGATATCATAGACTCCCAGATTATATCATGTCGTCATAATGTATAGGTCTACCTTGTATTTATATAAGATGCAGATGGCATAATTTCACTTCTGAAAAATAAACTAAAAACCATCTCTTTGTCAGTATTCACAAAAATCTTGATCACAATATTTGCTAACTTTAAAATAAAACACCTCACATTCTTTGCTAACTTAAAAATAAATGCTTTTATAAAAGACCTCGCATTCTTTGCTGACTTGAAAATAAAACACCTCACATTCTTTGCTAACTTTTTAAACTAGCAAAGCTTCTATTTGAACACTTTCACCCGTTGTATAATGTCTGCGCGGCACATTGGGCAAGCATCACATTGTTGGGCACAGTTCATACAGACAACTAAATGTCCACAATTGCAAAGTACTGTGTCAGCATTCCTGTCCATACACACACAGCACTCGGAGTCTGAAAAATATGAAAGAAAACATAAATTAATTCTCTAGATCTGGTATATATACAAATTCACATAACGTTCACAACAAAAAAAACCTTTAGACTTTTTCTGTTCGAGTTGCCTCATCAAAAATAATAACCAGCTTTAAACATTGGGATCATATGTATATACAGTGAAACCCCACTTACTCGAACCCGGTTAACTTGAATACCCCTCATTCGTCAAACAATTTGTTTGGTCCCAGCTGAGTAAGTATATATTCAACTAAACTCGGATTACTCGAATACCATGTATTCCTCGAACCATTTATCAGGTTCCCACGAGTTTGAGTAAGTGGGGTTATACTGTATATCATTGCATTTCCCAACAAATGACCAATGGTTTAAGTCTTCGTATTATATTCAATAATGTTATAACATATTAATTTTCAACTATCCACTGACCATTTTTTCTGATCTGCAATTGCCTTCACTAGGCTTTGCATGACCGAAACCCTTTCAGTATGCATTCGTTCTCTTCTGTCTAATTCCTCCTTTCGTTTGTCCTCCTGGGATTCAATGTCTTGAGGAGGTCAACTACTTCTTTAGAGGTGGATCGTCTCTGTTTTGTCTTGGGTATCTCACTGCCGCTAGACTCTAGCTCACTGTCATCAGTTTCCACAGGTCGTTTGGATGATAATGTGCAGGTTGGTACAATACTAGGATCATCACCAAATATATCATTTAATGCATCCTGATATTCATATGTTTTCGGGGCATTTCCTGACTTCTGGTTATGGTCCTTAACATTCTTATAGGCCCGTGTCAGTGTCTTCCACCGCCCACTGACCTGATCACTGGAAAGACTGTAACCCTTTGCCTTCATGTCGGAAACAATGAGGTCCCACATCACCTTTTTCCTGATTGATCCGGACTTTATTTTTCCTTCATATTTCTTATACAAATCTATAAGCATAAGTGTTGATGACTGGGTCCAGTTAAATGATGTACTTGACTGTAGCTGAGATTGAGTAGGTGATAAACATGTACCTTGCCCTTGGTCCGAGACGGTGGATACTCTTGAGGGGCCCGTACAAATTGCCAGGTGCTGGAGAAAAAGTTGTCTATTGACAAACCATGCGGGGCAGTCCTCACACGAGAACATGGTTTTCTCTGTGTCATCCTGTACCACGTTTGTAGCTGCAAAATACAATAAATCAAATTAATTTAACTGATGGAAGATCACTGTGGTCTTTTCCTGTCAATTAATATAACTGACCACACTGAAACAGATAGTTAAACAGTATCATTTTAAGTCATTAAGGCGCTGGACACAATTATCTGGATCTTTTCATAATAACAGTATTGCTCAGCTTAATATGAACCATTAGGCCTAAAATAAAAATAGGTATGTTTCCACTAAACCCGACCCTACCTATTTTTTCAGACCCTATACCCTACAGATTTTTTGGTGAAAATTAACTCCGACGAAAAATAAATCCGGAAAATATGTCCGCAGTATGGCTCATACAAAAAATGTTTTTGATACTAAGCCGTTTTGTGATTAATGTTTGTATAGTTAATATGTAAAATGGAAATAAAAAAACGAAATGTTAAAACAAAACTTCAGTGCATTGTTTTCTAGTGTTGACACAAACCAGGCAAAAAAAAAGGAAATAAAAAGTATTTACGTTAGTGGAAACACACCTTTTTATTTTTTAGGCCTATGACTAATTACACTCTAGTCTACATTGTATACTTTTGTTTCGGTATTAAACTTTTTTATTCGACCATATTTCACACAGATACTGCACTCAATTCATGATTTTATATGTCCACTGTCTATTTACGCGCGGGCTATGCTGTTTTGTACGAGCGGGAAACGCTAGGCCTATTTATAAAATGTTTTTGGAACGACATAGCATATCCAACAGTTATTCCCCTTTTTTCACCGACAAAATAATACTGCAATAAGATGTAACTTAATTACCTGTTTCCTCCGCTGATTTACTTGCACAAGAATGCTTCAGCGCAGCATCATGCGTTAAAAAGTAGCAACAGCAATCTGTGCATTTGTACAGGTTGGACGCCATGTTGTTGTTGTTGTGACGTCACTGTTCCGACTGCACCACCTTTTTCACAGGGGCAGCTAGAACTTGTCCGGAACAGTGTTCTGGTGCATTCGATTGCTGTTCTGCCTGTTCGAGACGTTCCGGACAGCGACTCGAGCGCACCCTAGAAAGTTTGTATAAACAAGGGAGGTTCCTAAATCACTCATTTATATTTACTTCTGGATAGACCGACAATAAATTTCAGCTTGTACCTCAAACTATAAAATGATCGAGCTTGACTAGAATTAATTGTCTCAACACAATCAAAATGAACTGTAGTAACTATTAACTGAAATAAACACTTTAAACATGTCTTTAAGAGTTATATTTGTGTTTCACTCATTAAGGACATAGTTCTCCAGATATTTAGGTCTCTGGGTTACTCTTCCAGACCTGGTGGATATGACTGGTGGCGGAATCACTGGTTGATTAAAGTCAGTTGTTTCGCGGATTTGACCTTGATCAATGCCATTGTCTTCAAGGTTACGACCTTGACCTTGACCCTCTGCATTTGGGACATTAGAAGCATCATCTTCATACGGAATGTCAAATTCACTGTCTGAACGTCCTTGTGGAACGTTTACATTAGATCGACGCATGAATCGACGGTTACGTCGCAGTATCTTACCACGAGGCGTTTGAACGCGATACGACCTTGGCGATTTGTCGACACCTTTTACAACACCTGGTGTCCATGTGTTTTCCTCCTTTAATTGAACAGTTTCCCCTGGTTTTAATTCTGTTAGTGGACGCGACTGCCGGTAAAACTTTTGTGTTTCCTGACGTCGTTTCAAATTCAACTTTTGAGAAGTATTGTTCAGGTTGTAGTTAGGTGCAAGAACGGTTGACGTCATAGGTATTTTTCCTCGCAGTTGTCGATTCATAGCCAGTTGAGCTGGCGACAGACCAATACCGTCAATAGGTGATGCGCGATAGTCTAATAGAGCAAGACTGATATCGCTGTTACTGTCCTCTGCCTTTTTCAGAAGATTTTTAACCGTCTGTACACAGCGTTCTGCCTGGCCGTTTGACTGTGCGTAGCGCGGACTTGATGTCATGTGTTCAAAACCCCAGGAATTGGCGAACTCTGTGAATGTTCTTGATGCAAATTGTGGACCGTTGTCCGAGAATACCACCTGTGGTATACCATGACGTGCGAAGATAGATTTCAACGCAGATAATGTTGTACTACTTTGTAGGTTCGGCAACAATACAATCTCTGGATATTTTGAATAGTAATCAACGCAAAGTACATAGTCATGTCCACGAAATTCGAATAAATCCACACCAACTTTCATAAACGGACGCGTCGGTGCATCATGTGGTAGCATAGGCTCTTTCGGATTAGCCTTTTGATATTTGGCACATATTTCACACCTGGAGATCAGGTCCTCTATCTCACCGTTGATTCCAGGCCAAAATACTAGTTCACGTGCGCGTTGTTTGCATTTCACTATCCCAAGGTGTGATTCATGAATTGTGTTAAGAATTTCTCTCGCAAAGTTCTGGGTATTACTATCCGTTGACCGCGGTATATTAAGCCATCTATAACGCTCAACTCATCACTGTACGTGGCGTATGACTTAATGTCACCCTGTGGCTCATCAGGCCATCCTGAAAGTATTGCTTGACTCAGCTGTTGTAGGGTTTTGTCCTTAGCCGTTTCTGATTTCAACTGTTGAAGTTTGGTCTGTGTGACTGGAAGATACATTTCAAGTGAGCTAACCTCAAGATCATTGTCTATCAGATCTTCTGTGGTTTCCTGTAGATATGCCCTACTAAGGGCGTCGGAAACAAACATTTCCTTCCCCGGTTTGTACACGAGGTCAATGTCATACCTTTGTAAGCGCATCAGCATTCGTTGTAAGCGAGGTGTGGCCATGTGAATTGGTTTGTTGTGAATCGCGACCAATGGTTTAAGGTCAGTTTCTATGGTGACTTTCCTACCAAAGATATACTGGTGAAATTTCTCACATCCGTAAACGACGGCTAGCATTTCACGCTCGATTTGCGCGTATCGCGCCTGTGTCTCTGTGAGTGCACGTGATCCATACGCGACTGGTTGTCCTGACTGTAGTAGAACAGCACCTAGCCCCTTTGAGCTGGCATCGACGTTGACCGTGACGTTTTCGTTAACGTCGTAGAACTTCAGCACTGGCGTTTTAGTAACCAACCTTTTCAATTCTTTGAACGATTTCTCCTGTTCAGGTCCCCAAACAAAGTCAATATCATTTCGTAGTAAACATCGAAGTGGAGCGGACACTTCCGATTGACTAGGGATAAACTTGGCCATGTACTGTACAACTCCAAGGAACCGTCTAACACCATTTTTGTCGGTCGGAGTTGGCATTTCTAATACGGCGCGTCCTTTTTCTGGATCAACTTTCAAACCATCCTTACTGATAGTGTGGCCCACATATTGAACTTCAGATTTTCGGAGTTCGCATTTTTGTTCATTGAGCTTCAGATTTCGCTCTCTCGCGCGTTGTAACATGAGACGTACACGTTCGTCATGTTGTTCATCATTCTCGCCCCAAACCAAAATGTCGTCGACAATGCATTCGACTCCAGGAATATCCTCGAATATCTCCTTGATCTTTTTGGAAAAGACCTCGGGCGCAGAATTTATTCCGAATGGCAACCTGCGATATCGATATCTTCCAAACGGCGTTATGAAGGTCAGCAGTTTAGAGCTTGCCTCGTCTAGTTCAATTTGCCAGAAACCATTCGTGGCATCAAATTAAGAGAAAACTTTGGCGTTAGGTAGCCTAGAAACAACCTCTTCTATTGTTTCCATAGGATAGTGTTCTCTCTTTATCGCAGTATTTAAGTCGCGAGGGTCAATGCAGACACGAGTCATTCCGGGTTTTAACACAACCACCATACTATGAACCCAATCGGTTGCTTCATCTTGTTTTGATACAACACCCATCTCTTCCATGCGTTGAAGTTCAGCATGTACTTTTTCACGGAGTGCTGCGGGCACTTTTCTAGGGGGGGGGGGTGCACAACAGGCGGGACATTTGGGTCAGTTTTAATGTGATATCGTCCTGCGACTTTACCCAACCCTTCAAACACATCCCCAAATTCACGAATCATGTTTTCCTTAGTGAGAACTGGAGTAGTCTCGACTGTGCGAATACGTTTTACAGTTCCTAGCGTAACACAGGCATCTTTACCTAGTATAGCTGGGCAATCGGCTTCGACAATATGAAATAACAATGACTGTTGATTTTCACGGAATCGAACCGGAAGTCGAACTGTGCCTAACGGTTGTATACGCTGACCACTAAATCCGACTAAACGCTCATTCGTTGGAATTAACCTAGCGTTGCATATTTTATCAACGGTTCTCTTAGGAATGACGTTAGCCTCAGCGCCAGTATCTAATTTGAAAGTTATTGGTTTGTTGTTAACATGTTAAGTCTCTGTCCAATCATTGGACTTGCCAGTGGTACTTGAAATGGTACCAAGGAATAACTCGGGCTCGTAGACATCTGACTGGAAACCTAGTGTGTGAAGTTTCTTTGAATTATTATGCTCTGCATTGGATGTTGATCTGCACACTCCGGAGAAATGATTCATTTTACCGCATGCATGACACTGCTTGCCAAACGCTGGGCACGAGCCTTTATCGTGTGAACGACCACAGTTTTTGCACAATTTATTTGCATGTGATGTTACGTTTCGTTGTTGTGTGGGTTTATTAAATTGTTGTGATTGTCTGTTACCACCAAAACG
Source organism: Mimachlamys varia (assembly GCA_947623455.1). Classification (NCBI taxonomy): domain Eukaryota; kingdom Metazoa; phylum Mollusca; class Bivalvia; order Pectinida; family Pectinidae; genus Mimachlamys; species Mimachlamys varia. The sequence continues at coordinate 36,678,934 of OX392540.1, forward strand.
CTGATTTGTTTTAGGTCTTGCACCGGTTTGTTTACTAACGGCGTGTACTTTACTTTCATCCTGTGTTGGTTGTTTCAAAACATTGACTTGGGCAGAACTGATTTCCTGAGCTCTACAAATGTCTATAGCTTTCGTGAGGGGTAAATCAGTCTCAACAACCTTACACGCGTACCTTCATCCCGAATACCACAAAAAAATGCGGTCACGAATTAGACTAGTGTATAATTGTCCAAACTCGCACTGTTGGGCCTTGTTTTTGAGATCTGTTACAAACGAGTCTATGGTTTCATTTGCCCCTTGAGACCTTGTAAAAAACGTGTGTCTCAGATAAGTCAAGTTCTTACGTGGTTCACAGTAAGTTTTGAACTTTTCAATTACAACTTCAATGTTATCTGCGTCCGTACCTGTGATGCCGAGTGTATTGTAAACACGACGAGCCTCGACGCCGGCCACGTGTAGGAATGTGGCGACCTGCACTTTTCCACCGATACCTGTAGCTGTTAGGTATATGCGGAAACCTTGGATCCATTCCTTCCAATTTTCCGAAAGATTCCCCTCGAAATTTAGGGTTTCTGGAGGCTTAAGTTGCTCCATCCCACTTCTGACACCATGTAGTGTTTGGGGCACGACACGAACAAGATGGTGGATACACAAAAACTATTTATTGGCGGGAGCCGCTTAGGTACATACAAAATACAGTGTCGCTTAGGTACATGAAAACTGTATAGCAAAATACATTACAGCGGCAACACTTGCATAATCGCATTTGTCAGTTTCGTCACCAAAAAGTTCATGTGGAAGAATGTGACGAAATGACTTGTTGCAAGATGACAGGTCATTAGAAAATTATTTTAGTGTTAAGTAAAGAGGCGACGAGAAAAATGTGTTTATGCAAGCTTTGTCGCCTCAAAATTTCACTGTCAAGATTCTGCCAGTAGTAATTTGATTGGCTAATGCGAAAGGTCATCGGGACATGACCCTCTATGGGATTATCTCGGATCTTAACGCAGCAGAGAGAAGTTTACGTAACGGCGCGGAGATCAAGATATGATTTTAATCAGATTGAGAGCCCTGCATATTATTGGAAGAAGAAAAACTAGAACCCCATAGGCCTTAACAGTCCTCTGACAATCAATCTTTATTTCCCCCATACGGAGATAGTTTTACATGAAAATAGATGAGATTATTCAAAATTCAATGATTCAAGAAGTTGAAACGCGCTGCGATTTCACATCCCGACTTAACAGTTCATATGGTAAGCGTGGGATGCTTCTTTGAGGAAAGCTGCACTTCTCAGGAGAAACTGTTGTCTATTGAAGGGACAGTCAAATTGGAGTTGACTGGAACCAAGAATAGTTTCCAGAAACAGTTCATCATTCATACTGCATATTGGAAAGTTTTAATGCTTCATAACGAGTTACTTCCCCCTGAGAAACGGACACGCCCACTTATTTTCGTGTAAATCCGAAGAAATTTACCTCGTTTTGTCAGTTTTCCACTCTTTATATGACTCACTTCCCCTATTACACTACACAGTTCATTCAATATATATTACTTTATTTAATATTACACTAAAATACATCCAAGCATATATAAAAATCCCGTAATTTCGGTTATTGTCGATCGCCAGGCGGTAGTGTTTACAGTGCTCGTCGATGCGGGATCCCCAATTCGAGGTATTTAGATACGAGGTTGCACCCCTGAACTTCGTCCAATCGCCTATTACGCTGACAATTGTTGGGAATAAGGATCCGCGGCGCGATTTAGCCTTTTGATCCAGCTTGCAGTGAGAGGCAATATATCTTACAACGACATTCTTCTCGTAACATTTCTTTATTCAACTTTTTTACAAAAGATTTACACAAGGGAGACAAATGGAACAGATAAGATGTATGATTATCTCCCTTTCACCGTGGATGGTTTACATATGCATGAACAAAATAATATATATACACACCTGTATATATAACATCCCCCCCTACAAAACAAAATTGGTCCCCAATTTTGGAAAACATCCACAGAGAAAAAAAAAAAGTAGGAGATAAGGAAAATTGTAAAATAAATTGAAACACATTTGGTAAATAGCGGTTGATTATGTGTAAATCAATTGGCACGGTCATCTTAATTAGCCTGAAACTACAGTGACACTTATGACTTTGTACTATGAAAACTATGTAGTGTATTGGAATATAAGGTATTATTTGACTAACATCAATCCTTAACCAGCGAGATGTGGAACTCTAATATGTATACTGTTCAGTTACAGAAAATATTTCATTTTCTTATCGATAAGACATGAAGAACTTATTGTTCAAACTTCATACACACTCACATTCTTACTTGCAAAATCTGGTACCAAGAATCTAAAACTTGCATACACCTTAACAACATGTTCAGAACAAAAGTCATAATCTAGTCTCATCAACACCACATTTTTCTGGATAGTAAATCCAACATAGCTATTTGGAATTTCATCAAGTACAGCAAGATATCACTATTAGCAGTAGTTAAATGTAGGCAATTAATATTTCATGGTATGGGAATAAGAATATAATTCCAGCATAATTCAATTTCGTAAAGAATTCAATCCATGTAAATGCCATACAATTTATCTGATCAATTAGGATTATTCATTATAATAACACTGAACAATCTCCAAAATGGAATAACTCGAGAAAACTCATGAACTATGATAACAATAAACTGCAAGCTATATAAACAATGTAATGATTAATGTGTATACAAATAACACATCAAAATTATCAATGAAGGAGAACGATTAAATCTGTATAAAGTACCTTATTCATGAAATGACACAAAATTGACCATTAATTGAAAATGAGATCAAGAATTGCAAGGTCAAAGATATAATTTGTTCATAAAAAAATTGACCATTACTTGAAAATGAGATCAAGAATTGCAAGGTCAAAGATTTGATTTGTTCATGAAATAATGGTTATTAAATTTGATATAATTCATTAAGGAATTTTATCTTGCATGTATGAAACAGATTTTAACAGACTTAAAAGTTCATAATATTTGACTTAGAATATCCATCACTGGAAGATCCACAAAACACATCTTCAAAGGTCCCATTTAGTGGAGGAACTACATTATAAGTTCATTTTACATATTATCATACAAACGGCGGTGGCTTCACTTGGATGGCCTTAAGTGCCTTCTGGTTAAGTGAGGATGGCCTAACCCAGATAGCATTTTGAGCTGGTTCTCCACACAACTGAACTAAGTACATTGCACCACCATCCTCCCGCTTTTGAGCAAGAACACGTTTGATTTTGTGATAGCCATCATTATCAGAGGAAAGCGATGAATGTGTATCTGCTACAGGCGTCAAGTGATCACTATCTCGGAAACGTAGAGGTTTCTGACGAACACGAGATGGACGAATGATCGGGGGTAAAGCCACAGAAGAATTGTCAGTTGAACTCTGTGGGGAATTGTCACTATCCGATACTGAATGTTTATCAGAGTTCAGTTCTGAAGACTCAGCAGACATCTCTCCCTGAACACCAGAGGTCTGCACACCCACTTCCTCTGTTGCAACGGATCGATTTGAGGTGGTGACTGCGAAAAAAGAGTCTGGTGTTGGCTGTCGGACATATGCGATTTTCAACCGGTCTACATGAATAGGTGTTGGTAGTGTATGTTTGGTAAGGGGGTCCATTAAAATTACCATGTGCGAAGACTGAATTGTCTGAACGACATAAGGTCCAACATACTGATACTTCAGCTTCTGACCGACACCCGTTGGTGGTTTGTGTAGAAAGACGTAGTCATATTCTGACAGTACCAATGGCTTTGTATTAGCATTTGCCCTTTCTAACATGTTTGCCTGAGCATGTAAGATATTGGATTTCATTTCCGTACGAATGACTTCCAGTCGGTTTGCTTGAGTCTTCATAAACGAATGCATATTTGGAGGAAGGGTTTTAAAGTCTGGTGGGGTAATGTGACTTGAAAGTGGGTATTTTGGCCGCTGACCGTATAACACCTCAAATGCCGAATATCCTGTTGACGCATTGACCGACATATTCATTGCAAAAGTCACTGACGACAAGACCACCTCCCAATTTGTCCGACCCTTGTTCATGTAAGGTGTAAGTTTGGCAGCAATCGTTGCATGAGTTCGCTCACAAGCACCCAAACAATGGTGCACAAAGCTAGGTGTGAACTCCTGCTTAATATCAAGTAGACGACAGAGCTCCCTAGTGACCTTTCCTGTGAATTCTGTTCCACGGTCAGAGATCAAAGTATTACACACTCCAAATGTTGTGAACATAGTAAACAATGCAGATGCCACAGTTAAAGAATCATCACTTGCCATTGATATGGTATAGATGTAACGACTAAACATGTCCACAGCAGTGAGCACGTACGATTTTCCTGACGGAGTAAGAGGTAAGGGACCAAAGCTATCGACCTGCCAGACTTGGAATGGCTCATTTGGTGTTGGGTAGGCAATGATACCATTCTTGGTATGACTCTGAGTAAGTTTCCTTTGTTGACATTCCACACAGGAACGAGTAAAGTCAGATACTATACTGGCCATTTTAGGGAAGAAATAGCTCTCCTTGATTTTATCCAAAGTGTCGGTGATGCCTCCATGTCCTCCCATAGGACTATCATGATAAATGTGCAACACAGTAGACACGAAGGTTTGAGGGAGCGCGAGTTGAAATTTACTCATATCCTTGGTTCGAACAGCCTTACTCACCCGAGAATGATATAGCACCAAATCCATCAAGATAAAGTCCGCACTTTTGAGTAAGACACTTCGTGCATCTTTTTGCGATTCTGGTAAGGTACCATCCTGTAAATATACGTATATTGAGTGGAATTCTGGGTCTGCCCTTTGTAGATTACCCATCTCTGTGTTAGTTTTCCCAAACAGTTCAAACGATGACCGGGAATTGGAGCCTTCCCCTATGGAATCACCTGGCTGAACAGTTGCAGTGTCTGTTTCGCTAAGTTGTACATCCGATTCTGAATGCCTTGAATCTAAGTTAGTTGTAGACTTGTCTCTCTCCACTGGATGACGATCATGCACACTACTTCCTTCATCAAAATTGGAACTGTCTATATCAGTAGTAAACAGGTATTTCATTTCACTAGAGCTGTCTTTATCAGTAGACTGAAGATATTTGTCACACATAACACTGCCTATATCAGTAGACTGAAGTTCTGTTTCATCAAGCACATTGTCTACATCAGTGGATAAATTGTATTTGTCACGATTACTGTCTCTGTCAGTAGAGGTGTACAATGTACCAACAGTAGATGGTGAACCCTCATCAACACTGGGGTTCAAGTTCATTGTAGTACGACAACCCTCATCATCAACACTGGGGTTCAAGTTCATTGTAGTACGACAACCCTCATCATCAACACTGGGGTTCAAGTTCATTGTAGTACGACAACCCTCATCATCAACACTGGGGTTCAAGTTCATTGTAGTACGACAACCCTCATCAGCAACACTGGGGTTCAAGTTCATTGAAGTACGACAACCCTCAGCAACAACACTAGGGTTTGAGTTCTTTGAAGTATGACATGAAATCCGTTTAGAGCGTTTTACACATTTTCGATTTTTAGCACTAACCACATCCTCTTCAGTGTCAGCATCATAGTCATAGAGGGGGTCTGGCAAAAGCACACTAGGCATGGCTGGCATAACAATGTTGTTTGTTTGTAGTGGCCTATCCCGAAGAAGATTACTAAGGCTATAACCATCAGGTAGAGTAATGGCAGGAACCTTTTCCACTACCGATGGAAAATGGGGATCAGAATTGTCGGGACTTGAATCCATAACTTCCAATTTGTCTGCAGGGTGACACCTGGAAAGGGCGTCTGGCACAACCATCTGTTTGGCAGGTTTATATGTTATTTCCACGTCAAACTGTTGAAGTATGGCGACCCATCGTTCGTAAATTGCACCCTTTAGCCGATTCTGCAGAAGTGGGCGTAGCGCCTGATGATCACACTCAACAAGAACATGAGTTCCTCTGACATATGACGAACAATCAGTGACCGCTGTGACGACACCTAAAAGTTCAAGTTTGGTAGGTCCATATGACTGTTGCCATTTATTGAGGCCTTTCGATCCGAAGCGAACAACGTGTGATGATCCATCATAAACCTGGTATAACATGTAACCTATTCCTTTACTAGATGTGTCTACTGCAATACGAAATGTCATATCAAATCTAGGAAACGCAAGAGCTTTGGAATTGACTAACGCTTGTTTCAGGGATTCAAAAGCCGCACAATGTTCTGATGTCCATGAAAATTTCACACCCTTCTTTAAAAGCAGATACAATGGTGATGCTATGACACTATAATTGGGTATAAATTTCCGAAACCAGTTCAGAAGACCTAGTGCACGTTTCAATTCCTTAGCGTTCTTTGGTGAAGGATAATGTTCAATGCAGGCAACTCTGTCTGCTGGTGGCCGTATACCGTGTTGTGAAATCTCATGCCCCAAGAACACACACTTATCGACACCAAACTGACACTTTTTAGGCCCAAGTTTCAAGCCTGCTTGGCGAAATCTGTTCAAAACATTGTTAATATCAATAATATGTTGTTCAAATGTAGGGGAAGTAATTAGAACATCATCAAGATAACATAATACAGACTTAAATGTAAGACCTTGCAACACTTTGTCCATTAACATTTGAAAACTATTTGGTGCCGTTTTTAAACCCATGGGTAACCTCAAAAACTTGTAGGTACCATAACATGTGTTAAATGCTGTGTACTGTGATGAACGTTCAGATATACCCATCTGGAAAAATCCAGAACTCATGTCAATGGAAGTGATATAGCGAGGAACAGACTTTGTAAAAGATTCCGTAAGATCTTGTATGTCAGGAATATTATACCTAAAATCCTGAGTTTGTGAATTCAAAAATCTAAAATCACAGCAAAATCTGTAGCTACGTAAGTGACTTTCATTGGTACCCTGCAACACATCTGACCCTGGTTTCTTACGTTTAGCAACTAGTACAATAGGGCTAGTGATGGGAACACTTTCACTCTCACTGACAGGGGCAATAACTCCCTGTTGTAACAGCTCATCTAACTGTGTACGTAGAACATCCTTTTTATCAGGAGGCAGGCGATAAGGCCTTTGATGTTTACTCACAAAGCCTGGTATAAGATGAATCTCATGTTCAACTAATTTGCTATAACCCAAGTTAGGATTCGCATCTGTGACAAAAACATCTTTGTTATCATATATACACTTGTTAATGTCTTTCACCTGAGTTTCTGACAAATTATCACCTATTGAAAAAATTGAACAAAACTTTTCAAAATTTGAACTATTTGGTTCATCAACATCAGCAGTACTTTCAGCACTTTGACCTGGTTGTACATTGTTACAGTACGCCTTTTCAACATTTTTCATAGGTAAAATACAGTAGTCCTCATCTACTAATACAAAATCTGCAACCACCGTACCTTTGTAAATATGAATAGGAGCATTAGTAGGGTTTATCAACCTCAAAGGTATAGCACGATGACAAGGTATGGTGCTGACTGATTTTGCGAGCAGTAGGCCTGACTTCAAAAAACATTTGCTGGCATGTGAGATACCTTGTAGCCCTGCTAACGTGTTCTTAGGTATTTTTCCCTGAATGATTAGTTCAGTGTTGGGTGGCACCTCGAAAGACCTTGAACATTTGACCTTGACCTTTTTCTTTGTGTTGCCCAAGGCAGAGTAGGTACCTTTACAAAAGTCAATAACAATTCCCTTTGTCATCATGTAGCCAGTACCAACAATAAAAGGGTGAGAGGTGTTTTCTAGCAAATGTACATGAAAAGTATGTGTACCATAAAGTGTGCGACCCTTGACTCTGGCTGTACCAAACACATGTACCAAATTGTTATTGGCAACCAAAACAGATGTATTTGAAACAGTGACAGGACCTTTACAAACCTGAGGTAAATTATCAAAAAAAGATTTTGACATGACCGTGATGCTAGAGCCAGAATCCAGGAGAGCAGCTACCTTTACTGATTTAAAATCTACAGGATAATACATAAATTTTGCTTTCTGTCCACATGTAACCTCTGGTAATTCACCATCAGAAAATGAAGTAGAATCTGATGTGTTATCAGAAATGTCAGTCTGGATCGAGTCACAATCATCAGAACTATTCAACCGCTCATGATAAAGTTTCTCACGCCATGGTAACGGGGAGGGACTACGATGTCGCGGAGACGCGCGGTTTATCGTCCGTCCGAGGGAACGCGCCGGTCTGTCCTCGGAGGATTCCGGTTTCCCGAATGAAACCATGAACAGTCAGTAGCAGGGTGGCCCATCTGACAGCAAAGCTGACACTGTAATGGTGGCTGTGACGGACCATTGCGCGACCAACAACAATCTCTCTGTATGTGGCCTGCACCACCACAGCTGTAGCAAGGTTTGTCAGATAGTTGTTGAGGACGGTTTACTGGGAGGGAAGGCGGAGCAGGATGTAGTCTAGCAGTGTCTACCACCAACTGTTCTACAACAGATGACAAATGATTCACTTCCTCTGCAAGGGACCTAGAGTTCTGGGAGTTCTCCAAGGTGGTTGGCAATTGTCTATAACCCCAGGCCTCCCCAGTCCTTGCCACTTGGAGTGTCTCTTTAAATGATGTGCAGCGGGACAGTTGTACAAACATCGCCAACTTAGGGGGTAGCCCTTCAATGAATTTATTGATCATATCTCGTTCCGGCTTCAACAGTTTGTGACCTTTCTCCCAAATTTGTGAATGAAAATCTTCTATCAACTGAGTAGGGCCAAGTCTCAAGGAATCAAAAACTGCTGACTCTCTGATTAAAGATGGGTCAAGGGCAGAAATATTGATATATTGCGCCCGGAAGTCTGCTTCAATAGATTTCCATGAAAACTTGGAGACGTCAGAGAGCTGATTATACCACACAAGTGCTGGTCCAACCAAATGTAGATGAAAAGCGGCAATGGTACGTTGAGTGTCAGACACTAGTCCATTAAAGATGACATAAGACTCGAATTCTTTAAGGAATTTCTCCCCGCATTCATGTGAATAGCCTCCAAATTTTTTCAATGTAACACTGTCAGTTGGAAGAACGACTGAGGGTTGCGAGGAAATCTGTCGCTCCTCCATGCGATGGACAATATCCCGTAATGGTCTATATCCCGCCGGATATGGGGTGGACCCGGGTTGCGTAGAAATATTCCGCTGGGGCTGAATTGGTTTGGAAGTGCTGAAGTGGTCAACTGGTTCTGTATTAACATTATATAGTGGCCCATAATAGTCTGGAGTAGGCATGGTAGGAGTCTTGGGTGTTGTAAAAAGCTTACGGCCCAAATTGTAACAGTCACTGAAAGGAGCACTGAGCAGTGGATTAGAATTAGGAGAATTCATTTTGAGGGAAAAAAGTTATTTCTGTTCCTCACGTTGTATTTAATCCCATATATGATAACGGTGCAGCAACACTAATAGCAAATACAACACGAAGTCCAAAAAATAGTAGATGACATCACCGTCATAAATTGTTTACAAATAATGCATGGAGGCCGCCATCTTGTCGGTCACGTGAACGATTCCCAAAAAAATCACGTGGTCCAGAAAGGTAATGCGCACTTATTAGTTCGGCAAATAGGCCTACTAAACACATCTGATATATATATAACGAATGTCACAAAGATCGCTAAGTAGAATGCATCAAATGTCACAAATGTTAAATGAAATGGCAATTCACAATTTTACTGGAACATATATGATAAAGTCTACGCCAACAAAACCATGTGCCGATGTGCGGCAAATTTGGACCGCCGCCATTTTCCCACTCGAAATCGAGCATCACCTCTAAAAGTTCATATATAGAACACGATCGCCAAACAGTTGACCGAACGAAATTGTCGGAACGTCGTTTGTATCTTTGGGATTCTCCACCATGTTGGGAATAAGGATCCGCGGCGCGATTTAGCCTTTTGATCCAGCTTGCAGTGAGAGGCAATATATCTTACAACGACATTCTTCTCGTAACATTTCTTTATTCAACTTTTTTACAAAAGATTTACACAAGGGAGACAAATGGAACAGATAAGATGTATTATTATCTCCCTTTCACCGTGGATGGTTTACATATGCATGAACAAAATAATATATATACACACCTGTATATATAACACAATAACGTATGATGTGGTTAATATTTCCATCCAATCCAATTTCAGGATCCTGTGTTAAAAATGGACAGCGTAATTTCCTGTTTTGAGGAAATCCCATCACCGGTGTTCGGGGAAATTAAGCCTCATACTCGGCTACGTATACGTACATGTATATTCACAATGTACGCATACGCTAACTTATTGCACATCGAAGCTGGGAACTAGACTAGATTATAAATACAACTGTTTTACGGGTATAAATGTTTTCCTTTAGGAATCTAGGTATAAATAAAAAAAAAATACATATAAAAAAGCGAATCTTCAGTCTCAGAAGAAATGTAAATTTACTGTAAATGCTTTTATCTGGGTCTAATCAGGGACGTGTTTCAACGTAGTCGTAGATATGCCTACTAGCACTAGCTATATAGGATAGTAATATAAGTACCTACCTATACTTTTAGGCCTACCTGTCAAATTTTATTATTTCATTTTGGCAATTACTGGTTCTTGGACTGAAAAAAATACATTAAAACTCATTCAACTCGAAATGTACTGAATTATTAAATTTCAAGTGACAACCTGGCAAATCCAACGAACCACACTAACATTTGCCGGCCTTCTTTTTAAGGTTCATGTTTTCTTTGCTGGTGTCTTTTTATTTTTCACGTTTCGTCAGATTCCGGCTTTGACCATTCTAATTAAAATTAAATCTAAAAATACATTACTCCAAAGGTATCGTATTTTTAGATTTAATTTCAAAGAGATTGGGATTCAACTTATCTCTTATGTCTTGTTCGTATGGTACATTTATGTTCTCCTTAGACACTGTTCTGTCTTTTAAAAGTGTGGTATTGTTTTGTATCCTCACTACCTGATAATGTCAGAATCCAGGATGACCTTTAAAAATAATAATAATAATAATTGCAGACAGCAGTTCTTATATACAACGTTTCACAACTGAAGTCGTTCCAAAGCAGTATACAATGCATACGAAACAAGCAAGAGGGCAAGATTATGCAAATGATGAAATGAAGCATCTACAGGGTATATCTATGAATGCACAACAACAGATATCTTATGTTTATTTTTTTATTTAGATTCAACAATAAACAATTACCAATAAACAAACAGAATGAAAACATACAATGTCTCTAAAATCAACATCAATTTAATTAATTAGGAATTTTTGAAAGATACTTACAGTATATATATCATTAGTTTTATTATTCATACCATTAGTTTTATTATGTTTTTGCTACCGGTATTTACCATATTTGGATGTGTTCTACCCAAATGATGACTCGCTAATTAAGCATCATAGTGTCATCAAACCTTAATATATTTAGGCCACTGTGATTCTTTGAATCTGGTTTTATTTGTGGCATTAAGATTGTGGCCACAGAACGGAAGTGTTATGACAACAGGCACCTCATAAAAATCTGAGGGGTGCACATAGGTTGTTAATTATAACATGGACAGTTAATTGATAAAATACAGTATTTAATATTGTTCATAATATTTCCTGAATTTCAACAGTAAAATGAAAAAAGGATGGATAGTCCCCTGCCTGACCTCTGAGTGCAAAATACATTTCCGAAAAAAATGCGGGATGCACAACATCTTATACTGATCCTGCATACTAAGTTGATATTTACTAAATAGCAGGGGACTATTAAATAAATATCAACATTTGGATTTATAATTCAACAGGCGTAAAATGATTTCAAGAATATCACAGTAAAATTAAAGAAAAAAAAAACAACAAAAAATACTCAACAAAACAAACAAGAATTACACATAATTAGATGTCTCGCTTTACAGCTTTGTTACCAGTAATATCTGTCGTAAATAAAAAAAATATTGACTACAAATGTTTAAAGTAATATATGAGAAAAGATGAAAGTAATAACTTAAATTCAAGTTTCAGTTGGATAAGATATCATGACTAAAATATTTTCTCAAACGTTGTCATGTGTTTTGATTGATCGTCTTTAGATGTGACCAAGTTTCAGCTCATCAATTGGAGGTTATTAACTTTGTCAAAACAGGACTTTTAAACACGAATGTTGACTCCGCCACCTCAATTTCGCTTTTTCGACTATGTCAGTGCGAGGCAAAAAAGGCCAATACTAACAGAATTAAATAAATTGATAATGCAAAAGGATAAGGACAGAAAAATTACAAAAATAATACTCATATACCATATTAATATAAAATGTTTGCATGAATATACTGTAATATAAAAAACACAAACTGCCTATTTAGCACTTAGCATGTAGGACAGACGACTATTTTCATATGCTCCCCGAGCAGCATAAAATAAATGTGAAGAATTTTCCATAAAATATAACAAAAAATATATGAGTCATGGAGCCAAAAGTAATTGTTTGATGTACATACCCGGTAGGCAAATTTTCTTAACATGAATCTCACTGGTCAAAAGTACGTTTTCACGTGAACATAAAACATGTTACATAAAACATTTTTTATACAAAATTATGCGTTTCACGACAAATTGTGATACGATTAAAGAAATATTTTTGAAAATACTCTAAAATATTGCACATGAATTTTTTTCTATTAATTAGAAACTTTCCAATTGGAATAGTTATGAAACATCAGATTTTATAAAAAAAAAGAATCACTCTTTTTTATGTGAATTTCACTTTTCAAGGACATTTCACGTAAAATTCACCTAACGCAAAAGCTGTTGGTTATAGTTACTTACATGTATTTGTCATAGGCAATTTTTTTAAAACAACAAGTAAACATAAATACTGTACCAGTAAAAAAATCTTGTAAACTTTACCCGGACAGACAAACAGTAACCCAGGACATTTATAACGAGTGGATTAAACCTTTTAATCTTTTGGAACCTTTGATCCTTATAAAGCAAATATTGTTACACATTTAGACATAAACCAGAGTTCCAGATAAGACATGTAATTACAAATTAATTTTTACTGAAAAAATGCATTTAAATAGTTTGCATGTGTACAGATACGCATTGAAACATTTCAAGAGATGCATACAGTCTCAAGAATATCTCCACGAATGTTCTTACCGGGTATTAAAGTAAAAATAAAGGAAAGAGAAACAAACTGAAAATGTTCAGATTGATTGAACACAAGATACACAAAAGTATATGACAATTACAAATATCAATTAATTCACCAAAGATCAGAAAAGGCACAAATTCAGTATTCAATTTCAATTTAAAACATTCTATTCAGCATTGAAAACAAAATCAGGGTGTAAAACAGCATTAAGTTTTCAAACAAGGAGTAAAAACCCTTTGCACTTATAATTAAAGCTGATCTGGAGCTCTGCATAAACACTTCAACAAAAATTATCACAACATTTTTGTTGATTGAACCTATTTGGCACTTAAAAATCAAAAATGAAAATTAATTGATAACATATTAAAATATAATCAAGAGTATCAATATTGATTAACAAGTTAATTACAAGTTTTTTCAGCATATTATTACTCAGGAATTCATGAACAAGGAGATATTCAGCAGATACATATTATGCATAAGTCAATAAAAATAAGCCTAAACACAATGAAAAATTATGTTCATATATCCACCACACTGGAATGGGTAGAACAATAAGAACAAATTACTTTCTAATAAAGTTCTTTACCATATAGCTTATGAGGGGTATACAGCATAAACACATGCATATGCCTCTTCCAATTCCATTTAGTGTCTCACTTTCCTACATTTGTAACATTTATTGCAATGGTCATGTGAGCAAGGACAAACTGATACAATTGTATCCAGTAGCCAACCATACACTTCTTTGTATTTATACACAAATCTAGCCTACCTGTGTTGGTCTGCTCTCTCATTGTACTATTTTTAGCAGAACAACACCAGGAAGGCTAATTCTGTGTATACAATAGAAGTGTATCGATGGCTACGGGATACAATTAATATTGTCTTCGGTTTGTCCACGCTCTCATGATCGTTGCGATAATTACTTGCATAGCATTAATTCAAGACATTTTAAGTCCAGTTTCTTGGATAATCACATCATTCGTTTCATTAGAGGACTTTATGAACACAGCTCTTTCTGTTGTGGTCAGGGAGCTTACAAATACCACATGTAATGGTTAGTTCGGGTTGTCTCTCAAATTTTTCTGTAATGACAAGACGATTCTGCTTTTCCAGGACTTGACGTAGAGCTGTCAGACCGTTATGATTGGTTCCTCTGAAGTATGACTTTGTAAGGACATCATTTAATTTCTCTAAACCTTGTTGGGAGAACTTGACTATGTTTCCATTCAAATGCATAAGTTCTGTAACATGGTAACGGAGGATATGCATGTAAGGCGTCACATCTTTGGCCTGGTAAATTTTGACATAATTAGTACACCAAGACTCAATAAGTGGCTGAATTTCCTCTGGACTTGGACAGTCAGCCTTAACAAGGGCATTTATTACCATAAATTCATCCCAGACAGTTTGGATGGCTGAAGAACGCTCCTGATCATCCAGCAGGTCACAAACCTTACATTTTGAGAAAAAAATCAGTTTCTCAGGGCCCGTCAAATCACGGTACTCAAGCTTTTTGCTGTCTTTGTTCACATTTAAATGAAAATCCACACCACACATTAACAGTGCCTGTTCCAAACCTGCAACATGTTTGATTTTTTCGCGGTCCAGTTTTTTTGAAATACACTTCTTTCTGAAATGTTGTCCAACATCCTTAATTCAAAAATTAATAAGTTGAACAGCTTGTCAGTCACCCGGAGAAAGAGATGTAAATGATCAATGATAACCCTCGATAAAGGAATGCTTGGAAACAATGGTGGATTGGCAAGTGAATAGTTATTTGGTTTGGTCTTTTTTCTCCCCTTAACTGGCTTTTGAACATTCTCCTCGGAAACATGTTCTAGGTAAGATACTCGTGCACCCTGATTTTCGTCCGACATTGACCACACTTTTGTAAAATCTGAACGTTCTTTCTTACTGCACTTACAATAAATACAGAAATATTCGGCTGAAATATGAGGTATTCCCACAGCAAGAAGGAGGAATTTATAATCTCCCCCAAGATAACATCTGACCTCTAAAGTCCTATCTCCTATTTGTACTGTTCTAAGAGAGTCTACTTCATTACGTAGATCTCCTAAAGCCAAACATAGCTCCTGGTAACTCTCCTTTGTTTTGACAATACAAAGAGGGTAGTTTCCCTCGGCAGAAGCACATCTTTTTTCATTTAGTATGGTAAAAGTTACATTGACAACATGTAGACGCTTGCCTATCATTGTTCCATCAGCAGACAGCTTAATATCAACACCTTTTTCAAACATGTTTGGATTATCAGAGATCAATTTTCCTACAACCTGTTTCAGCCTTGTATTCAATGACTGTTGAACTCCCAACCCATCTGGTGTGTTCATTATCGAAAACCCTTCATTTAGGGACAAAATAAACCTTTGAACAACATGACTTCTAGGAATGGTCTTGAAAATTGTGCTCAACTCATGGTAAGCCTTGTGCGAAATATTAAATTTGTCTAGAATATAAACCACTGTACTCAACAAGTCTTTATCGGTATCCGACAATTCTAAATTGCCGTCATCATTTAACAAATCTAAAATTTCCTGCCTCCCATTCCTCTCTATAATCACTCCAGTGACTTTACATGTTTTGTTTTCTATACAACCCAACACCGTTTTACACATTTCTTTTTCCTGTTTTCTGCGTTTACTTTTCTGACTGGCAGTGCAATGTTCAAATGACTTCCTCTTTCTAGAATAGGTTTGCTTTGTTGACAACTTGCCAATCAAGTTTTCTTTATCTTGTAACAACTTATCTTTTCTCTTTAGCTCTAGTTTCAAATTTTCTTTTTCTTTACTTAGAACTTTTTCATCATTTTCCTTCATTTTGGTATATTTCAAAATATTTTTTTCTATTTCATTTACATGTGATACCATTTCGTGCAATTCAACACTTTTTTCACAATAATGTCCTTGTGGTACGTCCCAACAATACTTTGATTCTGTTAAGTTTTTCTTGAACATTTTAAATTGCATACCTCCTTTGACTTTTGCTTGCAGACCTCGTTTTTTCAAGCGAAATAATGTTGCTCTGAGGCAGTTTAACGACTTATCATTGCTTTCGATTTTGATGGAAAGTTTACTTTCTAAAATTTCAACAAATTTTATAACAATTTCTTTGGTCAACTCATTATGCCAAAAATGTTGATGTAAAATGTCGAAAAGGTCTGTATTTGGAATAATGATCATATTTGTTTTGTTTAGAAAAACATTAACAGGGTCAAAAGATCAATTGTGGAACTACAGGTAAATGGTCACAACATACTCCCACCCATCAGTTCAGGAACAATTTCCTTATTTCCAGGGCATCTTACAAATGATAATGTCAGTACCTTTCCTCTTGACAGGAAATGATCCTCTGTGTGGTCAGGAAACAGAAGAAGGTCAACTAAGGGTCGCCTTTGCCTAACGTAGAACCGAACAGTTTCCGTTTTAACATAGTAATTATCACAATTACTATTTACCACTCTGTAATCCCAAGACTCGCCGAGAGCTGGGCACAAACTTTTTCTACTGTTTATAATGTAGACATCTCTGTCCTTGTACTTCTTATATAGCGTACCAAGTGATGTAAACCAGTTGACATCACGGCAGTCTGTGTCATTATGTATTTCTAGTCTAATGGTTATCGCAGAATCCGCTTTTGTGCCTCCTGTTAATTGTTCTTTGATCTTAACAGCCAATTGGTGAAGTATTCCATTATAAGTGGCCTTCTGTCTCACAATGTCAGTTTTGTTCTTTATTTCGTCATACTTCTTGTCCCAACCTGTAAAGAAAAAAACAAGAATTAAGTAAATTCAAAACTAGTCAAGAAGTACATTGTATGTGTAAAAATTTAGACGTCTCTCTTTTATACCAATTTGCCAACCAATACATCATTGTTATCATTTTAAAAAATAGACATGTTGCTGCAACATGGAGGCCCCTGTGTGTGCCTGTTGGACCTAGGAGGCCTCCAGAATACCCCTGACAAAACATCAAAAACAACTTTTCCGTTTCAGACTGACAGCATTGTGGTAATTAAGCCACTCGCATCAGAAACATCAAAGATGTCCCAAAAACCAATCCTATCATGACCGTTGGTTTTTTTTTTTACCAAAAAATGTACCCCATCTCATGGCTCCACTTCACCCAGGGCCAGGTATATAATTAAGGCCAACAAATATACGCGTGTTTAGGGTTACATCAGAAAAAAAATAGGATCTGTAGGTTCCCTTATTTTCCGGAAAAAGTAAATCTTCAAAAATTGATATAAAATCATTGTTATAATGCAGTGAAAGTTATCTTTGTTCGCTATATTTGGTTTCATTCCACATGTATTTCTGTAAAAAAATGATACTGTGAGATACTTTAACCGTTTTGGATAGTTTGGATAAAAAAAATATCATATTTTATTATAAATTTTTGGAAACCAAAACACACGTATTTTGTAAATGGGTACGACACATGTTATAGGGCAGTGCTTGCCATGCGAGTCTGCTAAATCGAATGCTTGGCCGTATATATATATTATACTCCCCAGGGAGTTGAGGTTGCTGTCTGGCGCAAATGATCCAATGACTGAATGCGACCACAATTAAAAATATCTTTTGTTTCGCCTTGCCCGACCCGATTTCTTTCTCATGAGTAGGTCGGTATGGGATTTAAAGAAAAAATTGTGTAAATATTTATCTTAAAAATTCGTTGTTAACTTTACATTGCTTTGTTTATATTTTCATAATTATTTGGGGGGGGGGGGGGGGGGGTTGAACAAAAAATAAAACTAAGATAGTTACCAATATAATGAACTCTAACAGTATCATCATTAGATGTCTCTTGCACTTCAACAGGATAGAGGCCTGCTTTCCATGACGTTTCTGGCTTCGTCGTTCTGGATCTTCTCGAGTATGGTAGGCTTATAGCACCAAAGTCACTGAAACAGAAACAAGGTTATAGGTTATTATTCCTCTATAGCTACTTATTGTTCAATATATAAAAGTAATACTATAGAATTTGCTGATTATGCCAAAACCAATAATATCCCCATTCAGGAGTGCATTATTTATCAAGTTTTTAAAAATGATTTCTTGGAAAAATAAAAAAACACTTAGGGTCAACAGTGGTTTATTACTAGGGTCGGTCAGGTAACCCCTAAACACATATATTTTGTAAAGGTTCCAAATTGATCGGATGTGATTAACTTTGTCGAAGCGAGACAAAATTGTTGTCACAAGTAAGCCCCATCCCCACTTTTAGCACTATTTTACTGACCCCTATTTTACACACTGGGGGAGGGGGCCGGGCTTAATTTGAGGATATCAGTACAGTAATTTCAGAAATACTTTACAATTTCAGTATCTAATAGTTTACAACTACATGTACATGTATTAATAAGTTTGTAAACTATCAAGATTATGCAAAAATATTATCTCAAACAATTTTAAAAGGATGTATTTTATTTTATATTATTCATTTATTATTACCGGATTCGTTATTTCAGAAGAAAAAAAGTTAAATACCAAGATAAAATCTAACTAAAAATCTGACAAGCTAGCAAGTCAATTTCATAATTTCCTATATATATGACCTAATCCGAGTCACCGTAAAATACATACCCGTACATAGGTATAATATACAGCCAAGGATCGAAGACGTTTACACCACCCATGCTCATCACTATCATCATGTTGTATACGTTTTAAATAAATAAAAAGAAACAAACAAACAGAACTAATAATTTCAGGAATTACTCGGTTTCAGAATTAATTAAATACTCGTTTTCCCACAAGAGTTGACAATTATATCCTATGTGGTCAATGTATTGAAGTCCACAAGCACAGAAATTGGATGACTGCTTTGGTGTACATCTCTGATCAAGATGATAGATGCTCATATCTGGTGTTGACGAGTAGTAGCGTGTGAGTGTGCATTGTGTGCCTGCACATGTGTCATTGAATGTTGATAGTGATGAAAATGAGTGTCTGCGGGAAACGGATGTATCTGTTTGTCTTGTATGTATGTCTTCTGGTTTTGTGTAGCGTGGATTCATGTATCCAGGTCCAGAAAATGAATGTTTTCCACCAAAAATGTAGGATGTTGTGGATGGAAGTAAGGAATTAACGTCCGAAGAGCTGCAGTGCGTTGAGCCAAATTTTTGGTTTTGTGTATTGCCGTCTGCACGCGAAGATGAGCATGTATGAGATGTACATGTAATATGCTCTCTTTTTCGCTTGAGTGCCTGTTCAGAAAGTAGCGTGCTTCCCGAAATATGAAAAGACATAACTTAAACAAATAAAAATTGTGATTGTTTTGTCCACATAAAATAAAAAAAAATATATGGTCTAGATCCTACAGGCTATGCTTGATCAGGAACTGAAATGAAATTTAAAAAAAAAAATACAAAATTAAATCGTAAACCACTAATTGTCTATCACTGAACATGTTCACCAATGTATTTGGAATGTTCTAATTCATTATTCCTACTGTGAAGTGTCTGACATTGGTGACTGAATATTGCGCCCGGACCAAAACAATCGGTGATGAAATTTGACCATACACCGGCGCGCGGTCGCTAAAACTTCACACACAGAAAACCAAAAGTTCTGTCCTGCAAATCCAACGTTTAAGATTGATCGAAATCATGCATGTAAATTTAATCGATAAGTAACAATACATACATGCCACTTACGCGTATGATTCGACTGCCATTCCAGTCCCTTGATGAAAAATTCTTCTTTCTCGTTTCTCAGTCGAGCGCATTGCCGCCATGTTGCCCATCGTTTTTTTCTTGGATCACGTGGTTTGTCAGGAACGATAACTCCGTAATATAATTTGATGGTAATACCAAAAACTTTCCAATATGGCCATAGCTATGAAACAGTCCATACCATATGTAGTGATGACGTCATCAAAGAAAGCTGACCGACTCCGTTCTGTCAAGCAACACGTAGTTACAAAGTGTAAGGTGTCATCATTGCTTGTGCTATCACGAAGGCAGTGCTGACAGGATATGTCTGTACTGTTTGGTATAACAGTTAGATGTTTGATAACGATATATACATCTTGAAGCTGCCTTACATTTGCAGGAATCTTTAGTAGTTCAAGGACATGGTAGTTATCATGGATATGCATAAATCGACTAAAGTCGGAGTCAGTATTTAGTCTCTCACTAAGAAACTTATTTTCAACGGAAAATATAGCGCGATTCACTAATCTTTTCCATTCTAGTTTTCCTGGAAAACACTGGTTCCTGAGATAATTGTGGAATCGGCCAATGAGGCCATATTTGATCAGAATAGTCACTATATCAGGAATGAATCCTTTTTGTACCTTCATACTCGAACCTTCAGTATAAAGGAGGTATTGATATGTTCGGATAAGAAATAGTTGTTTCACGAGGTATTTACAGTAAAGTGAGATCAGTTTTTGTAGAAAAATAAGTTTCCTTCTAGAAATTTCAACGTCAATCCTTGTGAGGCCAAGAATACTTTCAACCATGTCGGAGCGGGTAGGTTTAGGAACATTTGCGATGTGTTTCACAGCGTAGTGTTGGAACTTTCGTATTGTTTTGATGTCCGTAATAGACAGCTGGGACCAGTGCTCACATCCATAGAGAATAGAGGTCAGAATCATTCTCTTGTATAGGTTTACCTTTATTAGCGGATTGATGTCACAGGCGTTCCACTTGTTGAAGCCCAAAATTGCATGCAGTAGACCTCGGCCCTTTTTACATGCTCGTTCCATACGATCTCTGTTCGTCAGTGACGTACTGCAAAGCGTACCAAGATGCACTTGTGAGGATTGAGGCTCAATCGAATCCTTACCTAAAAGCCATTTGAAATCGGGGTTTCTTGGCACAAAGTTTCCAAATATTAAGACAGAAGATTTTGAGTTGTTAAACGAAAATTTCCAAGTAGTGCTGTACTGATAGCATATGTTAAGCATACACTGAAGCGCTGATGGAGAGACGGAGATTAGGGCAATATCATCAGCCAGAGTTGGGTTTCCGGCAGGTATCGATAGAATACTTGCTCCAGAGTTTGACGTCTGTAGCTTTTGAAGTAATCCATTAATGAAGACTTGATATAAAAACGTAGAGAGCACACCACCTTGCCTTACTCCCGAATAAACCGGAAACCATTTTGACGTGACGCCATTACGGTCATCTGACAATCTGAATCATTTTGTTGGTTATTGTTTTAAGATATTACCAAGGGTTAATGAAAACACTGGTTATTACTTCATCGCGGCATAGTGATACTATAAGCAGGGTAGCCTGTAGTTACTAAGAAGTGTTTGAAATAGTTTTTACGCTAAGACGTTTTACGCCTACAGCGTATTGCAGCCAGTCAGAAACCGGAAACAATTTTTTCCTTTCCGCCTACGATGACCTCTGGCGGACGTTATTGGCTTTAATCGGACATGAAATCTATTATAATATCGTAATCCATACAAACCTGACAACAACTAGGTGCACACATTAATCCGTTGTGTGAGCTAAACCTATCTATCATAAACCTTCCTTTCCATGTTAGTTTATTTTAATGTGTATCGTTTAACTACAAAACCAAAAAATCGTTGTATCCATGCTAACTTGCATATCAGTCGCGCAACTTCCGGTGCAGGTGCCAATATAAAATTCACGTATTAGATAATGAGAAATAACGCCGGACGGAACACCAATGTAAATTCAGTGTGTGTTTCGGCGTTAAACTCGTGTAAGTAAGTAAGTAATAATGAGAAATGAAAGACCCTTCTAAAAATACCCATGATGCAACCGGATGTTTACATCGCCATTACTGATCGATTGCTGTTTCCTCGAAAGCCTCCAACATATCCATTATCATCTTGTCCAGTTAATACCATCGGCAATAACAAGTGTAAGTCTGCGTTTCTAGAATGTTTCATCTATAATTGTTTGTCCATTGTTATGATTCTTTGTCTTGCATTTTGACAAAACAGTGGTTTTCATTATTTGTTTTGATGTCGAATCAACAGCCCGTGACGTCAATATACAGATCGAGTAAATTAAATAATTGCCATAATTGATTGTTTAAGTATTAGTTTATATGATGAAGATGCGAGAACGGTTGCATGAAATTTTAATAAAGATTGGGGAAAACGAGGGTGTCAATTAACACCCAAGTCCGGGAATGAATTTAATAAAGATTGGGATTAAGCCCGGTTGGGGTATTGACCGGAATGGACTTGAATTACAGAAAAGTAGGATAATTGGCTTGAAAAGGGCATTATTTTAAGAGAATGGACCTAAATATGCATTCTTTATCATTACATTGGGGTATATGCACAAGGTCGAGGGTGTATTTTATCCAGAAATATTTTAAATTTATTTTTCAAAATTACGCAATTCACGCCATGACTTTCGTTACCGAAATGGAGTGCAAACACATCTTTATTGACATTTTTTCCAGAGAATGGACCCAAATATGTCTTCATTATCACCAACTCATTGGTACATATTCAAATTCATCTCTTTATCATTCCATATATGACAGATGAAAGCCAGGTTCTAGCAGGTGTTGCTAGAGCACAAATTATTGATACCAAATATATTTCCTACATACAACACTTTTGTAACGTGTCCGTGTGCACCAATATTTCAAAAGTTTAATTTTTAGCTCACCTGGTCCGAAGGACCGAGGTGAGCTTATGCCATACCGTGGCGTCCGTCCGTCAACAATTTCTTTAAACGACTTCTCCATAACCAGTGATAGGAAATCAACCTAATTTGGCAGGAAGCATCCTTGCATGCCCAGGATTCAAAATTGTACTTATGGTGGGACTGACCCCCTGAGGGGCGGGGCCAAAAGGGGTTATTTAGCTATATCGGTTTAAGCGATTTCTTCTCCATAACCACTGATTGGAAATCAGCCTTACTTGGCAGAAAGTATTCCTGAGTGCTCAGGATTCAAAATTGTACTCATGGTGGTACTGACCCCCTAGGGGGCTGAGAGGTGGGGGCCATAAAAAATTCTTTAGCTATATTGATATTAACGACTTCTTCTCCATAACCACTGATTGGAACTCAACCTTGTTTGGTAGAAACCATCCCTAGGTGCTCAGGATTCAAAATTGTACTCATGGTAGGACTGACCCCTTGGGGGCTGAGGGGCGGGGTCAAAAAGGGTTATTTAGCTACATTGTATATTGGTTTAATCGACTTTTCCATAACCATTGATTGGAAATGAGCCTTATTTGGCAGGAAGCATCTGTAGGTGCTCAAGATTCAAAATTGTACTAATGGTGGGACTGACCCCCTATAGGGGGCTGAAGGGCGAGCCAAAAAGAAAATATTTTATCATGATTACCTAGATACCAATGTATCCAGTTGAGCGATACAGGCCCTCTAAGGCTCTTGTTTAAATTATCATGCATAACGGCCCGTACAGTGGGGGGCCTTGTGGCACATGGCTTCGTGTCATTCTTATTTATGTGTATACTGTAAAGCAATCTGATTAAAAGCATATCTTGATCTCCGCGCCGTTCCGTAAACTTCTCTCTGCTGCGTTAAGATATGAGATAATCCCATAGGGGGTCATGTCCCGATGACCTTTCGCATTAGCCAATCAAATTACTACTGGCAGAATCTTGACAGTGAAATTTTGAGGTGACAAAGCTTGCACAAACACATTCGTCAGTTTAGTCATTTCGTCACCAAAACGTTTATGTGGAATAATGTGACGAAATGGCTTGCTGCAAGATGACAGGTCGTAAGAAAATTATTTAGTGTTAAGTAAAGAGGCGACAAAGGTCATCTGGACGTGACCTCTTATGGGATGTTATCAGATCCTTGTAAAACGGAGTGAGAACAAGGATCTGTATTTTAATCAGATTGACTGTAGAGCAATTAAATCATTCAGCTGGGGTTAGTTAATTAATGTGATTACAGGGTGTATAAACATTAAATAGCGGCATCGTAAGCATGGTAAGTCTCGCATGGTTTACTGAACGGAAATGAAGTAGAGACTATAAAATAGAAACAGGACAATTACGTTGGATCCGGAATTTGCCGGTCGTAGCGATGGATGAATGAGCAAATTCTCCAAAAGACAAAAATTAAATTTTTTTTTCACAAACAAAACTTAATTATTTGAGATATATTTTCATTTTCTTTATAATATAGGTTAAAATTAATCAGTAAACAAAACGAACAATTTAATGAAATCAGTCAAATGAATCTCCGCAGTTAATACACACTGACCTTTATATCGTAGCACAATTTCAAACTTTCTGTTTAAAGTAAAATTAAACACAATTGTCACTCCTTTTGTAGCAGATTGAAATGAAATACAAACTCACTTTTAAGTGTTAATTTGGTAGTAAAATTAAATGATACCTGGCCGTTGTGGAAAACCTGGCCCTGTCGTTGTACGTCAGTGATGTCCGTTAAAGGCGTTGTTGAGATTGGGTTTGTGGATATCTTTTCCGTAAACGGATTTCTCACAGTTTCTGTTTTCAATTTAGGTTTTGGGGAATCAAGCATTTTACTAACCTGCATCGCCTGTGCGGGACATGGTCGTTTGTAGGCTCTTACCGATGTACTCCGGTGACCGGTCCTGGACATAATCAGCTGTTCGTCCTCTCCTTTTTGGAACAACGTTGTGGCGCATGTGCGCTTTCCAGAGTGAATAGTGAACTGTCCATCGAGTCCGGCAGCAGTACAACAGGATTTGATAAGAACGGAAAGTTTGTTTACACCTACGGGTTGAGTAGAAAACGGTAGTCCGGGGCCGTCAAGGGGTCGTCGGTAGAAAGGGCCGTGTGGACCAGAGTTAATTTTTTTCAAGATATATTTTATATATGTCATACAATGATCTCTCCTCCCCAGCGCTTGAATAATGTTTAATAAATTTTGCTTCCACTTTACGATGTTTTAATCCACCTTGAAAGTTTTTGAAGTACTGAATGAAAGTACCCGTGTTATCACATCCACAAACAAACTGATCACACTGCAAAGCCCTGTGCTCGTCCATGGCGCGAAGTCCGAATAAACAGTGTTCAAGAGAGACTGTGACAAATTTAATCCAAACTGTCCCGTTTCCCATAACTTTTTTTGGTCTTCCTGGTCGATCGGGTCAGACTGCTTCTTTTTAGTACCGATTCCCCGTGAAGAAAGATCTTTCATTCGAGCATCGAGCGAATTTCTAAATCCGTCGAATCGATGGTCGTTTGTGTCCAAAAAGTTCTTATCGCACACGTCTTTACTCCTCATGTGCCTCAGAAGACCTGCACACATTTGATGAGTATCCGGGGTGTATTCCGTCCCGTCTTTTCTGCGACAATCTATGACAAAACAAACGAGAAAATAATTCAACTCGCCAACATCCATTTTGATAAGTTCAGGTACATTTCGTCGATTTTCCGCCCACTCGGTCAAAGTGTTTAGTATCCAATCCGTCGATTTTTTCGTATTTTTGTTTTCTTTTTCTTTCACTAATTTTTGTATAGTCTCCATAGTTACCGGCTCGGACAAATCTCTTATTGAGGTCAACATTTTCTTTGTTATCAGCGCCATCATCATCCGTAATAGCAGACAGAAGATACTTGTCGAATGTGCCCATATTGTCTTGTAGAATGCCTTCTAGAGCGTCATCTAGCTTCTCGTCGTGATCGTAATGCTCCAATAGTTGCGACAAATGTATATCGTCCAAGTCATCAAATGGTTCTATGGATAGATTTGGAGACGATTTTTTAACATAATCTGACTTGTTGCCGGTTCTAGTTGTTAATGCAAACTAATTGAAAAGATTTGATTTTCACACACTTCAAACCACGTGACACTTTATGCGACAAAAAAGTTATACCATAGGCTCTCGCGGATATGTCAGTCATCACATTCGAGGGGCGGGGCTCAACCCTCTCGTTGTGATAACTGCCATATTCACTCGAGTCTATGATATAACCATTACTTGTCAGATCCTTGTAAAACGGAGTGAGAACAAGGATATGTATTTTAATTGCTTGGAATGAGCAACTGTAATAACTTTTTCAACCGAATAGATAAATTCCAGGGAAAATGTGCACATATATAGAATTTACTTGATCATTGTCAATCACCCAAGTTTTTGCAAGTTGGACAGAATCATGTACCTCTGGGTTTCCTCCTAATGTTCGTATGAAAACACTCGTTAGGACAGCCCGAATCCGAGCATTGTACATCTTGCCGTAGGTAGGTTCCTGCCATACGCAAGACACATTCTCCTCTTCGACAGAGTCGCATGTAGTTCTCCCAGAATTGTACAGCTGCTTTGTCAGGATGTCTGGCAGTATATGGTCCAAGAACAGTCTCACAATTTGTTATAACTTGTAAGCAATGTTCTGCATCATACGGAATAATAGTCCACACTCTGTATAGATAATAAAGTCACAGAATTGCACTTTTAAGTTGGATTTGAGTGTAATGCTTGTGTCCACGTTTGAGTTTTAGGTCCTTGTCAAGGCAGCAATTGTCCGATTTTGCAGCATGGTCCATCTTGGGGGTTCCTATGCTTGTACTGTCCCTCTTCAACGACACAAGCATTCGCGGATGCCATCTTATTATTTCTCTAACCTGAAGTATGAGTGCACAGTTTTCATGGCTTGTCCGTAATGGTCCTTAGCTGTCTCCTCACAATCCAAACCCCAACGAACAGACTTCGTCTTTTAAAGATCATAGAACTGATACCCAACAAATCTCTTAACCAAGTTGTCTGGTTTGGTAGTCTCTCGCCTAAACATTACTGGCTGTGATGCGTCCTTTCCTATGTTCATACCATCTACTGCGCTCGTTCTGGTTTCTCGTTGACTGTTCAACAATAGCAGCTTGATATGGTGTGACACTATTATATAGTTCGCCCATACTTCCTGATACATATTCTGCAACT
Organism: Mimachlamys varia; assembly: GCA_947623455.1. Classification (NCBI taxonomy): domain Eukaryota; kingdom Metazoa; phylum Mollusca; class Bivalvia; order Pectinida; family Pectinidae; genus Mimachlamys; species Mimachlamys varia. The sequence continues at coordinate 36,706,035 of OX392540.1, forward strand.
CACTGTAACCAATGCTTTTGGTTTGTCGGTTTCTTCTATATTGGGATCTTCGGGACCAACAAGTGGTATGGTTGTGAAAAACACAACAGTAGGGCAAACTTCCTTAAGATGTTCCAGGATGTCTTTAGGAGGCAATGGATCCCTACCAGTAGCATCAACAGTTGTCACAGGATGTGAGCAGCTTTCAGCATTTCACCAATCGTCTTGGTCTCAATCTGCAAAATTTGAAATGATACAATTTAAAGCAAATATTTACATTTTTAGCTCACCTGGCCCGAAGGGCCAAGTGAGCTTATGTGATGGTGCAGCGTCCGTCCGTCCTGCGTCCGTCAACTTTTTACTTTAAACGACTTCTAAAATACTGAAAGGCCCAGTGACATGAAATTTGGCTGGTAGATTTCTTGGAAGGAGCTGAAAAAAGTTTGCGAAAAAAAATCACTGACCTAATTTCAAGGTAACAGGGGTCAAAAATGTCGAAACTTTCAAACAACTTCTTCTAAAATACCGTCAGGCATAGAGACTTCATATTTGACCAGTAGCTTCCTTGGATGAAGCCAAAAAAAGTTAGCGAAAAGAAATGACCTTGACCAATATTCAAGGTCACAGTGAGGTTAAATCTATTTTAACCTTTAAACGACTTTTTCTGAAATACAAAAAGCCCTAGAAACATGGCATTTGGCTGAAAGGTTCCTTGGATGAAGCCCAACAAAGTTTGCGAAAAAAATGACCTTGACCTATATTCAAGGCCAAATCTGTTAAAACCTTCAAACGACTTCTTCTGAAATACCAAAATCCCTGGAAGCATGATATTTGGCCGAAAGGTTCCTTGGATGAAGCCCGACAAAGTTTGCCAAAAGAAAGGACCTTGACTTATATTCAAGGTCACAGGGGTCAAATCTGTTAAAACCTTCGAACGACTTCTTCTGAAATACCAAAATCCCTGGAAGCATGATATTTGGCCGAAAGGTTCCTTGGATGAAGCCCGACAAAGTTTGCCAAAAGAAAGGACCTTGACTTATATTCAAGGTCACAGGGGTCAAATCTGTTAAAACCTTCGAACGACTTCTTCTGAAATACCAAAAGCCCTAGAAGCATGATATTTGGCTGAAAGCTTCCTTTGATGAAGCCCAACAAAGTTTGCGAAAAGAAATTACCTTGATCTATATTCAAGGTCACAGGGGTCAAATATGTTAAAACCTTTAAACGACTTCTTCTGATATACCAAAAGCCCTAGAAGCTTGATATTTGGTTGAAATGTTTCTTGGATGAAGCCCGACAAAGTTTGCGAAAAAAAATGACCTTGACCTATATTAAGGTCACAAGGGTTAAATCTGTTAAAGCCTTCAAACGACTTCTTCTGATATACCAAAAGCCCTAGAAGCATGTTATTTGGCTGAAAGGTTCCTTGGATGAAGCCCGACAAAATGTACCTTGACTTATATTCAAGGTCACAGGAGTCAAATCTGTTGAAACCTTCAAACGACTTCTCCTGAAATACCAAACGCCCTAGAAGCATGATATTTGGCTGAAATGTTCTTTGGATGAAGCCCGGCAAAGTTTGCGAAAAAAATGACCTTGACCTATATTCAAGGTCACAGTGGTCAAATCTGTTAAAACCTTCGAACGACTTCTTCTGAAGTACCAAAAACCCTAGAAGCATGATATTTGGCTGAAAGTTTTCTTGGATGAAGCCTGACAAAGTTCGCAAAAAGAAATGACCTTCACGTATTTTCAAGGTCACAGGGGTCAAATCTGTTAAAACCTTTAAACGACTTCTTCTGACATACCAAAAGTCCTAGAAGCATGATATTTGGCTGAAAGGTTCCTTGTATGGAGCTTGACAAACTTTGGGAAGGAAAATGAACTTGATCCATATTAAAGGTCACAGTGATCAAATCGGTTTAAAGCTTTGAGCGACTTCTTCTGATGCCTAGAGACATGCTATTTGACTGGTAGTGTCCTGGGATGAAGCCAAACAAAATTTGAAAATGAAAATGATGTTGTCTTATAAGGTCACAGGGGTAAAATATGTTTAAATCTTAACATGTTCTTTTAAATGTCTTACAGTAAAAGATTTTTGGGGACTTTAGGGTTACACCATAATATAATTCGGAGATTGATACCAGGTGAGCGATGCAGGCCCATTGGGTCTCTTGTTTATTTTTATTCTCTTTCTAATCAATCGAATGCCTGATATCACATTCTGGATACAAACCGAAAGTAGAATTCAATATGAAAGTGTTGTCTCCCTTTTGACCGTACAATGAGCATACAGCTCTGCTCTACCTGACCACAATTAGTATAATCACACCATTTATACTTTACATGTAGATGTTCGAAAATAATGAACCAAGATTGCCCACCATTATTACAAAGAGAGCCATTTCAATGTCCATTTATCCATCTTTAAATAAAACCTGCTATCCCTGTGTTGAAGAATAGCAATCATAAATTTCATTCTTTGGTTTTTCTCAGTCCTTAGTTGTGCATGGTCCATTTTTGGTTTTGTTGACGCTTAGGTATTCTCCGATTTTTTTCGGTCGTTAGACAACCCTCTTGGGTTTTACATTAGCCAATTGCCACCATCTGATCAAAATCATATCCTGATCTCCACGCCGTTCCGTAAACTTCTCTCTGCTTCGGTAAGATCGGAGAAAATCCCATAGGAGGTCATGTCCCAATCTGATTATAATACAGATCCACGTGACATTCAACACCTGACTTGGCAGCAGGTCCGTGGTATTTTCGGTAACCACTACAAGAACATTTTGGCCATCATGAACCTTGTTTTGACAGTCCCAGTTACAAAGTTCAAATAAAAGAGGCATACGTCTTTGTTATTGGCTCATTCATAATCAATCTGATTAAAATACAGATCCTTGTTCTCACTCCGTTTTACAAGGATCTGACAACATCCCATAAGAGGTCACGTCCAGATGACCTTTGTCGCCGTTTACTTAACACTCAAATATTTTTCCAACGTCATCTTGCAGTAAGCCATTTCGTCACATTATTCCGAACCAACTTTTTGGTGACGAAATGACTAAACGGAAAAATGTGTTTATGCAAGCTTTGTCGCCTCAAAATTTCATTGTCAAGATTCTGCCAGTAGTAATTTAATTGGCTAATGCGAAAGGTCATCGGGTCATGACCCTCTATGGGATTATCTCATATCTAACGCATCAGAGAGAAGTTTACGTAACGGCGCGGAGATCAAGATATAATTTTAATCAGATTGTGGTTTTTCTTACGAATACTCAAGTTACATTGATGCATATATGAAAAAAGAAAGAAAGAAAAAATGGGAAAGATCCAGGTGGGCGATAAAATCCCTCTCGGATCCCTTGTATTTTGATGTTGACATAATTACCATGGGGAAAACATGACATAAACAGGAATGTGATTTTAAGTGGAATACATACTGCAATGATTTATATGCACCCAATTTGATTAAAATACAGATCCTTGTTCTCACACCAGACTTTTGTCGCGTCTTTACTTAACACTAAAATAATTTTCCAATGACCTTGCAGCAAAGTCATTTCGTCACATTTTTTCGCTTGAACTTTTTGGTGACGAAATGACCAAACGCACAAATGCGATTATGAAAGCTTTGTCGCCTGAAAATTTCACTGTCAAGATTTTAGTCAAGACAGTAGTAATTTGATTGGCTAATGCAAAAGGTCGTCGGGACATGACCCCCTATGGGATTTTCTCAGATCTTAACGCAGCAGAGAGAACTTTACGGAACGGCGCAGAGATCAAGATATGATTTTAATCAGATTGGATATCTACCTATCCTTGGATTTCCCACAGCAAACCCTCTGCTTCTGAAGGCATATCCCTAAACCGGTTGCACGTGCACTAGTTAGGTGTTTCTGAGGTTGAGGTGCTATTGGTTCGATGATGTCAAACATCAGTCCTGGCTGGAAGCTGATTGCTTTTACCAAGATCTCCTTTGTTTTCTCTACTGTCATGTCCTGCACAACAGCCTTTTTTTAGAGAAGAACAAAGGAAACAAGTTAATTTCTTGATCATGTTAAAAGCACAACATTCCTGTTACAAATTTTCTATATTTATTTTACACTGTAAACATTGTCATATGGTAATATTCTTAACTTGTTTTATCTATGACATTTATGAAAAAGTCAACCGTTTAATATATTGTTCATACTAATCATAACATTATGTATCGCTTACTACCGGTAAGCCTTGGTCTTGCCAATTTTTCTAGTTTTTGTTATGCAAATGATGATGTCAATTGTAACCTTTGTTTCAAAATGTACACGAAGTTTCGGATATTTTGTTCTACTGTATAGATACACTATTTATTGTAATATTTATTCATATACATGTATATATTTACACCTCTCCCTTCTTGAGCTTAGTAAATTCATTTCAACAAATTTTATTTAAAAAAAGAAAAATGATTGGACAACAGGCATAGCCTATATTAGTTCTCTCCAAATAGCAACAATGAGTATATACACAATGAGATAATTTGAAGTAAGGACAACTTTTAAGTATATTCATTTGATTTACTTTTATTATAGTTAATGTAATTCATTTAATTTATTTCTGTTCAGAAAAAGGTAAACCCTGCATTCATGCCTGGTATCCTTCCACCTATGGGATAAAGACCAGAAAAAATATTTATTCTACATAGAGGAATAGTGAACATTCTTTCATTTCGAAATAAGTATAAGTCATTAATATGATAGATATATGTTTTGCATAAATAGACACAGTACACATAAGCAAATTATGAATATATACATCAATGATACCTTAGTAGGGCTAGGTCATGACAGGAATTTAGAAGAAAAAATAAACGGCTGTTCGAGAGCTGTTAAGTTCAATGTATTCAAAAAGCTTTATAAGGAACAAGACAAAAATATCCAAGGAAAACATCTTGGTGAACTTGATTGCTAGAAAATAAAATCTGACATCTAACGGAACACTGATCCGGATATGTTGCTAACTATAAAATAATTCATAAATACATCGTTTAAGTAGGATAGATATATGATAGCTTAGGTAGATAGTTATTACATTCCTTACCATTGGTTTTATGATGATAAATATGAGTTACTTGAGACAAGTCATAATCGATACTGAATGATACAATATTGCAGTAAGACCAGACGAGTGGTCTCCCTTGTATTAGAGTATGTTAAAAGACATATAATATATACAGTTACACTATCTTACATAATGTAAAGTGATCAATTAAGGATTATTATTTCTTACAATATTCTCAGTTTATCATGATACCACAGAAGGATGAGGGTCATTTGACAGAAGAGCATAACTAATATATTGTTATATAACGACGATAAAAGACATATAGACTGGATACTGGTCAACCTTGTTTGGATTTGAAGGAAAAGTAAAACATGTTTTAATCAATGATATAGAATCAATTGATTATGATGATGACGTAGTTACAACATTCGTTACCGTTGATATCATAATAACAAATACTAGTTACTTGTGACTTGTATATATAATACAACACAATATATAACACAATATGTACATTAATCACATTAAGTGGGTATATCAGTATACAAGTATCACTATGAGTACGCTAAGAGATGAGATTCTTAATTAATATAATGGGTAACATTTTAAAAACAAGAGGCCCAATGGGCCTGCATCGCTCACCTGGTATCAATCTCTGACTTATTTTATAGTGTAACCCTAAAGTCCCCTTAAAATCTTTTACTGTAAGACATTCAGAAGAACATCTTAAGATTTAAACATATTTTACCCCTGTGACCTTATAAGACAACATCATTTTTATTTTCAAATTTTGTTTGGCGTCATCCCAGGACGCTACAAGACAAATATCATATCTCTAGGCATTTCGGTTTATCAGAAGAAGTCGCTCAAAGCTTTTAACCACTGATTTGACCACTGTGACCTTTAGTATGGGTCAAGATCATTTTCCTTCCTAGAGTTTGTCGTGCTTCATCCAAGGAACCTTTCAGCCAGATATCATGCTTCTAGGCCTATTGGTATTTCAGAAGTAGTCGTTTAAAGGTTTTAACAGATTTGACCATTGTGACCTTGAATATAGGTCAAGGTCATTTCTTTTCGCAAACTTTGTCGGGCTTCAGCAAAGGAATCTTTCAGCCAAATATCATGCCTCTAGGGCTTTTGGTATTTCAGAAGAAGTCGTTTAAAGGTTTTAACAGATTTGACCCCTGTGACCTTGAATATAGGTCAAGGTCATTTCTTTTCGCAAACTTTGTCGGGCGTCATCCAAGGAATCTGTCAGCCAAATATCATGCTTCTAGGGCTTTTGGTATTTCAGAAGAAGTCGTTTAAAGGTTTTCATAAATTTGACCCTTGTGACCTTGAATATAGGTCAAGGTCATTTTCCTTCCAAAGGTTGTCGTGCTTCATCCAAGGAACCTTTCAGCCAAATATCATGCTTCTAGGGCTTTTGGTATTTCAGAAGAAGTCGTTTAAAGGTTTTCACAGATTTGACCCTTGTGACCTTGAATATAGGTCAAGGTCATTTCTTTTCGCAAACTTTGTTGGGCTTCATCCAAGGAACCTTTCAGCCAAATATCATGCTTCTAGGGCTTTTGGTATTTCAGAAGATGTCGTTTAAAGGTTTTAACAGATTTGACTCCTGTGACCTTGAATATAGGTCAAGGTCATTTCTTTTCGCAAACTTTGTCGTGCTTCATCCAAGGAACCTTTCAGCCAAATATCATGCTTCTAGGGCTTTTGGTATTTCAGAAGAATTCGTTTGAAGGTTTTAACAGATTTGACCATTGTGACCTTGAATATAGGTCAAGGTCATTTCTTTTCGCAAACTTTGTCGGGCTTCATCAAAGGAACCTTTCAGCCAAATACCATGTTTCTAGGGCTTTTGGTACTTCAGAAGAAGTCGTTTGAATGTTTAAACAGATTTGACCCCTGTGACCTTGAATATAGGTCAAGGTCATTTCTTTTCGCAAACTTTGTCGGGCTTCATCCAAGGAACCTTTCAGTCAAATATCATGCTTCTAGGGCTTTTGGTATTTCAGAAGAAGTCGTTTAAAGGTTTTAACAGATTTGACCCTTGTGACCTTGAATATAGGTCAAGGTCATTTCTTTTCGCAAACTTTGTTGTGCTTCATCCAAGGAACCTTTAAGCCAAATATCATGCTTCTAGGGCTTTTGGTATTTCAAAAGAAGTCGTTTGAAGGTTTTAACAGATTTGACCCTTGTGACCTTGAATATAGGTCAAGGTCATTTCTTTTCGCAAACTTTGTCGGGCTTCATCCAAGGAACCTTTCAGCCAAATACCATGTTTCTAGGGCTTTTTGTATTTCAGAAGAAGTCGTTTAAAGTTTAAAATAGATTTTACCTCACTGTGACCTTGAATATTGGTCAAGGTCATTTCTTTTCGCAAACTTTATTTGGCTTCATCCAAGGAAGCTTCTGGTCAAATATGAAGTCTCTATGCCTGACGGTATTTTAGAAGAAGTTGTTTGAAGGTTTCGACATTTTTGACCCCGGTGACCTTGAAATTAGGTCAAAGTGATTTTTTTTCGCAAACTTTGTTCAGCTCCTTCCAAGATATCTACCAGCCAAATTTCATGTCCCTGGGCCTTTCAGTATTTTAGAAGAAGTCGTTTAAAGGAAAAAGTTGACGGACGCAGGACGGACGGACGGACCAACATTTGGGGATAAGGAGTTAATGGCGTTAAGAGTTAATTAACTCATAATTAGAGACGACAATTAAAAAAATTCTTACATTTGGGGATTATGAGTTTAGCCGTCCATATGTTTAGGGGTTTATTCATATAGCTGTATTAATAGATATTGGACTGCTCAATAAATAAAACATTGAAATACTGTAGATATGGAAATCAACAAAACCAAGTTTTGCATCATCACAATGTCGAGCATACTATCCAAGTAACTGATTTTGGGGTAACAGGTGTCGGCCAAATACTGTAATGAAAAGGTTGGGGCGCCCTTATTAGGTCAAATACAGTATTTATTATTTACTAGTTTATTACTCATGGTATCTTATTAAATGCGAAAAGTTAACTTTAATCAACATGCCGCAAAACAAAACGGAATATGCTTAAGAAACCAGAGTATGCAGTTTCATACACGTGAATAGTCTGGTAGACAAGACTGACGAACCCTCCACCACGATTTAGGATCATCATCAACCCAATGATAATTACAATCGTTAAATGTTACGATCAAAACCAGTTACAAGCTACTCATGTGCTAAAATAATATAATAATGGACTACTAGGTAACTCTTTATACTTGGACAAAATTCCCCATTATTTCATGGACTACTAAATAACTCTTTATACTTGGACAAAATTACCCCATTATTTCTTGGACTACTAAATAACTCTTTATACTTGGACAAAATTACCCCATTATTTCATGGACTACTAGATAACTCTTTAAACTTGGACAAAATTACCCCATTATTTCATGGACTACTAAATAACTCTTTATACTTGGACAAAATTACCCCATTATTTCATGGACTACTAAATAACTCTTTAAACTTGGACAAAATTAACCCATTATTTCATGGACTACTAGATAACTCTTTAAACTTGGACAAAATTACCCCATTATTTCATGGACTACTAAATAACTCTTTATACTTGGACAAACTTACCCCATTATTTCATGGACTACTAAATAACTCTTTATACTTGGACAAAATTACCCCATTATTTCATGGACTACTAACTCTTTTACTTGCACAAACTTAAACAAGCATTTTTTTTACCTTGTTTGCCATGATCTTTTATCATATGGTGATTTAAGTTTAAAAATCCCCCGCACCCCTACTTCAACATATGAAAATTTCGGCAGAACTGGCGTCTATAATTAAAGGCGGCAATTCATCTTCAAGTCTTTTCTCGTTTTAATTTCTGGTATACATATGTAGAAGCATGTCCTATTGGTAACCATTGATCGTCGGAAAGCAGGACAGGTGCCATATGTCTAGCAGATGCTCACTATTCCGCATTGTCTGATGTTATCTTCAGGCCAAGGGTTTAATGTGGGTTCATGTCTTTCATTGTTTGCTATTTTGTAATTATCCTGTCATATGATTTAGTTGCATGTGTTGACGTTGTAATGGACAAGTTTTCACTTCTTTCCTTGTTCCTGTATTTAGGCTTACGGCTATTCCAGAAATAAATGTGGGGGTAAACCGAATTTCAATTGGATGCATGCTTGTTCTCTTAAATTTGTCAGTGCAACAATAACTTGTTTTGTAAAAAAAAAGAACATTTTTGTTTCAACATTTTGTAGATTTACTTTTATATCATGCATGGTGGGCATTTCATTAACAATGATTTGATTAAAAAAATGACCCCCTTCCCCTTACATTTAGTTCTGGAATAGCCCTTAAGACAGCAAGGAGAAATAGGTATTAATAGGAAATTAAAACTATAAACAATTACTAAAACAACAATTCACAAAAGAACAGTTTTCATTTATTAGAAATCCAAATCTCCTTCAAAGTTCTCCTTCAAAGTGCATTTACACATTTTACAGTATTTGTAATTTTATCCTTTCTTCATAGTAGAATAATGATGAAGAACTTACTGTCTGAAAAAATAATGTCAAAGATTTTTTTAGATTTCATACATCTGGTCGGGCATCAAGATGAAAACGACTTTGATCAGCTAATTGAAAATCAGTACTACTTGCCAACAAGTACATAATAATGTGACCAGGTAATATTTTTACAATCGATTATTGTTGTATATTTTGAGACAAATACAAAAAAATGGATATGAAAATGTTGACAACGCCTATGGAAAAGTAACCCCATAGTCTTGCTTTCGCTACAGGCAACGAACAAGTCTTTCTTGAACATTCTTCACGTCCTTTCGCATTGAACATTTCACAATATATTGTATACTGAAACATGAATCAAATCTTTAAAACAGAACATCAAATCCATAAACCACTATTTGATTGGTTCATGGAATGGGAAAATTCATAATCAATCTGAAAATTGTTAAAATCTTCAAAACTCTACACAGCAAGATATCACCTAGAAAACTGACATCTGTCAGAAATATCCTAAATTGGAAGAGAGGCTCTGGCAGCCATTTTGGATTTCCTATAAAAATATTAAACCCTGATTGCACATCTACATACAATGTACCAATGGTTTTCCAGATCTCTGTAAAGGAATTGTTGTCCGACTGACTGATGAACACGATGATTACTATAGGGCTTCCACATCAAATATGGGGTCTAATAAGAGTACTGCTACAGCAAAATATTGTATGCTGAAGGCACAGATGTAAAGTCACTTTGGTGTTTGGTAATCACAGGTGCAAGGAGTCATGCCATGGAGAATTTTTAATATCAAAAATAAAATACAAACAGTGATAATAATAGGGAGCAGGCATAACTGCTTGCGAACAGATCATAGTTCTTGTCAGATCCAGATGAAATGGCAGATATTTGCACTCCTCAATAGATATGCTTCTATCGAAGTCTAAAAAATCTCATTTAATAAACATCTATAACATACCCTTTATAATCCATTATGATCTGGAATAAGTGTTTACAATGGTGACAACTGTGGCCTATACTGCAATTGACCAATCAAAATGCTACTTTCATGGAATGGCTATTGCAGTTCGATGTCAAGATTTCGGCAGCGTCATTTTGATTGGCTGAGAATTGCGTCACCAGAAAAAAATAGAATACACATGTTCTTTCAGATCATAAACTGTGAGATCTATTTGAGCCGATTTTAATCAGATTGCAAGTGTCAGGCAAGTTTATGGCAAAACGATGAATTTATCAGCGGCAAAGAATTTGCCAGTGAATTTAAATCATTTGTGCAGTCTACAACACAAGAAATTTTCAAAACATTCCAGCGTGAAAACAAAGAGGCAATACGCCTCAAGAACAAACTTTTTTCAAACTGTTGTTGGCTTTTTTTTTAATGTTTTCCCACCCCCTCTTCCACAAATTTCCACCATTTTGCTTAGAGAGCAGCACTGCCCTCTCACATTCTGATCTTGAAGGACATGTCTTGGACTTTCGAGCTTCCTTATTGAAGTATTGATCGAGATAGGATTTTAGCTCCTTTACTTCCTCTTCACTCCATCGCAGCCTAATGCCTGGTGAAAAAATAAAGAAAACTGTAACGGATGTAATGTTGGGTATCGCCAGGAAAAAAAGTATCGCGATATGTATTGCAAATTTTGAAAAATATCATGACGCATCGCAATACGTATCATCAATAAGTTTTCAGCCTGAACATGTTCATTGATGGTAAAATTTTACTTTATTTGGATGGTGAAATGGTGATAAAAGGCAAACATGTTAGTTTATTGAACCTAAGTAGTATATTGAACTTTTTCAAATATAATGTTTATCCTTACAATAGTCATATTTATCAGTTTTAAACAGGAAATTTTAGCCAAAAATACTAAAAACCACTATCGCGGTATGTTGACTTTCAAAAGTGTATCATGATTGTATCATCGGTGACCTCAATATCACGATATGCGATGCATTGAGAATATCACCCCAATACTAAACGATACCATTACAAAGTCTCCTAGCACCACTTGCTTGACTGACTAAACTTACATAATAATAAATATGTAACAAACAATGGACAGGCACTTTGTGGGTAACTTAACAAAATCTTTGCTGAGAAGTGCAAGTCAATTATCACATTTCTGCTATTTAGTCCGATTTGCAGACTAAATAATATACACAAATCTTGTGGACGTTCGATCTTGCTCAAGGTTTTAAAAAATATGCTCAACCACTGTGGGAAGTTTAATCAAAAGATGTCGAGAGAACGCCAAGTTCTTTCAATATTGATACAGACCTGTGGTTTTCTTTCTTTTTGGTTCATCCAAGAAATCTTCTGGAGCCAAACTCAGATCATCTGAATTAAAAAAGAAGGTAGGGACCGTTATATCTAGAACACTGACCAGTCAGCAACGGCCCCCATCATGTATCTGACCCTAATAGTGACCTTTGACCTTGACATTTGGATGATTGCCAATTCAGATACAGAATATGACATTGACCTTTAAATTGATGACCTTGACCCAATGACCTTGGTCAGTCGACTTCTTGTTTGATTCCGATCCACCTTGCCTTGCAATGTCACAACAAATGTTTAGCAGTTAAGATACAAAATATTGACCTTTGACCCTGACCTGATGACCTTGGCCTCCATTGAATTATTTGGTTTTGATCCACATTGCATTATACTGTCATAAGAAAATGTTTGCTGTGTAAAGATACAAAATATTGACATTTGACCATGACCTGCGACTTTCACCCAATTGTGACCTTGACCCACTATAGGGCACCCATATCTCCGATACGGGGCCCTACTTAATACAAATTCAAACATTAAATCCAATATTGATGTATTCAATTATGAAACATTTTGCATGATAAAATTCTTTTTCATCTTGTATTTTTCCCTTCGGAACTTTTCTCCCTCACTTCACAGGGAAATCACCGTTCTCCCTGTGTAAGATGAGCTACACACGCTAAAAAATGACAACGTCACAGGGACAATGAGTGATATCACATGGGACAATCAAAATGATGTCACAATGGACTACTGGAATTGCAGTCATGTTTCCTGTTGATTCATGCATTTTATTCCCCTTTTGTGAATTTCTTGTCCAATGTAATTTATAACTCTGCATATTCACGTCTGCTATTTTTTTTTTATTACTTTTTGAATAAATGTGTGAATTATATTTTACTATCAACACTGCATGCATTTGTTTGTTCAGTGTTTTTTTATTATAAATTCTTTCAATGATACTTTTATGGTATGGAAGATGAGTGTATGAGAGAGGGCTGTATGTAAAATTAGTACACGGTGCTAAATATGTTGCCCTCTGTAAATTAAGGGCTATTCCAGCAAAACATCTACTCCACCCCCGGACTCCAGGTTTTGTGTAGGGGTACCACCCATAGATAATTAATTTATATAGCAGTAATAGACTGGAAATCCAACCACGGATAGAAGTGATATATTTTTGATTCCTGGGGTCAGGTAGATTTATTTACTGGAATAGCTCCATTAAAAGTTATTTTTAATATTATGATTATTATATTAGTGCATAACTTCTGTATCTTTAAATTTATTAATAAAAAATTCTACAGCTCAGTTCAAAAACAGTGCTTTACTGAAATTTACAAGACAAATGTAGTTGTACTAAAAAATTATGACGACATTTTTTGCCTCAAATAACAATCTTCTAAATTCCTCTAAAACGCAATATTATAGAGATTACTTTTTAGTGCACAGTATAGGGGAAACACTGAAAAGTCAACACGTCCACACTTATATTCCTCCAAAAAACACATTTTACAACTTTTTTATTTTTTATTTTAGTTTTTATTCCTGTGAATATGACTATAACACAGCCTACTAAAAAAATAAGAATGGTTCATGTTACATTGTCTAGGGTGTAATTTTACTGTGATTAGTCCATTAAGATTTCCTAAATTACAATTATTTTTTTTCAAGTAAACAAGATCAAGATGGACTCTCAGCAAATATTCAATGTGTTTTGTAGAACGTTCTATACAACTCACCAACATCTGTATGTTCCAAACTTGCCTCCCCTTGATGTTCCCCTTCTGAGCCTGAGGCTTCACCAATATCCTCAATGATATCTGAATTGAAACAAGAAGCATGAACACACTAGAAATATGTCAAATTGACATGAAAACCACCCCTGTGTGTTCTTTATTGATATACATAAAAGTAATACTATTTCAATGAAACCTCATGATCAGCATATATAGTCCATGTAACACAGTAAAATAAAAAAAATTAAATAAAACTTGTACAGTACAGTAACGTACGTTAGACATGTAAATTAAAAACAAAATTGAGATTTGTCTTTCTCCATATTCGCATATAGTGGGCATGTACGTTTTGGGAATACAGTTTACAAAAATTAAAATTAAAATTAAAAAAAAATTGTTTTGATTTCTTTTTTTGTCGTGACAAATGTCATGCTGGAAAGTCAAAATCAACCAGGTAGACCTAGTTCAGGTGAGTTAATAAACACGTTAAATGAAAATGATTACCAAGCGCACTAAGCTTAATTGGTAATTACAGATGATTGACAGTTTCACTTCGAATCTGCGATTACAGCATATAAATCTCACCTATATATACTGTAAAGCCTATTCAGTGTCACTACGGCAGTCAGTGTATCCTTTTGTGTTTCTGTTAATTAGCTGTTACTATAATCCAGTCCTGTCCCTAATCAGCTGGGACCTAATCTATGCCGTGAGTGTAAATTCCAAAATATATTTATGTTAAAATCCAAGCATGCCGTTAGCTTATTTCAGAATGTCGATGCGATAATGTCACCATCACTTAGTGTTGACGTAAAACAGTCAGGCCTGTTTGCGGTAGCACATGTAGGCCTACTTCCGCTAAGCTAATATATATATACACACCTTCTTCTACATACACACCTTCTTCTGATATACATAACTTATCGATAAATTTGCCTTTAGTTACATATATACTGTTACCGGTATATTTATAGTTTTGTACGGGCGCTATACTGAGACACATACAGTCGATAACTATTCACTCAGGTACTCAGTGATAGATACTATTTTTTTTATTTTTGAGCAGCAGGGTCATGATTTAGCACGCTAGTCGAATTCAATAAGCCACCCTATGGGGTTTCCCATAGGGGTGGCTTAAAAATTATACAAATTTTTGCCCACAGAATTACTGCATTTACGGAGAAATTAATCGAACGTTTTCATGACGCAATGTCTAATGTGCGGCGTGGATCCGGAATGTGGCACACATTTTCCTATTTTTCTTCTTTTTCTTTTTAATTTGTCAGACACACTTACAATATTTTATCTCAATGTTTTCTCAACAAAAATTAAATTGCACGCGGGCCTGAGTACCAAGTAATATTTTATTTTGTTTGCCTAAACATGTTAAGATTAATTAGAAACTTTCATAGCACTTTGGACACTTGCATTGATGCACATGGAAATTCTTTATCTATACAAGAATGCACGATTCGGATACGTGTACCGTGTTTGAAAGCTGTTATACCAAATATCGTACCGAAAGCAAAATACTGCGGTTCAACTTACCATTTGTATATATAGATTAATTTCATTATATTTTATTATTATATATAAACATTGAAGTTTCAAAGGTTTTATCAAGACCTGCGAGAACACAGCCAGGGATATGGGATACATATATTCCTTGTGCCAATACACCTACCCTCAAACTGGACTTCTGACAGCGTTTTATTGGCATATTTTCCTACAAGATTGTGTTCCGTCATTAAGAGAATTTTGGCGATGTCGATCCGTTCCACAAGCCCTGATGTCTGGCGGTAGAACTCCTCATGGACTGCCTGTGTATGTCCCAGATGGTTGCAAAGGTTTGTTAGCTGCTGCTGGTCCAAGCTTAATACCTGAAAAGACAATGCTTCACACATTAACCACAACGCCACATCTGGACATATATTTATTCAAGAGCTAGTGGGTTTTGTCATACTCTCTTTGGAGAAACCGATGTGAATCCGATACCCGCTGTACAAGTTTTGTAAACGCGGAAGATTTCTCTCTCGATAGTTCTACAAGAGTGAACACATTTTATACCGATTATAAGTACTTTTTCTTGCTTTTTTCCTCGAAAAACATCAAGACTCAAAATAGATGGACTGTACTATAGTTTACACCATTATGCAAAGGTTGAAAAAACCTTGAGAATTTCCCTTTCAATAATCATTTTTCAGGGAGTTGTTTTTAAAGTGGTTGAGTATAGTTCACACAAATTGATACTGGTTTAAACAAAATACCTGAGCGATCGTTGCCGTGTGTTTCCTTAGATTTGTTGCCAAAATTCTGCCTGGTTGCTGAAGTGTTACTCTTCCTTTTACATCCATGAGAGAGTCACCAGCACGGACTACCGAGTTTCCTGCCAGCAAATGTATATATATGTATATGAAGGTAATGAACATAATTATTTAAATAGCATCAGAAATAATCGGGTTGATTATGGTTTCATCAAAGTGAATAAAATCTCTAAAATATGTATTTTGGCATGTGTTTATACTTTATATTTGAAAGGAAATGCTATATGTATTTCAATTTGACCCCTGAACTCAAGTCTACTTATAAAGCCCTGGAATCTACAGGAAAAATTATGTACACACCCAGTTGGTAATGACTTTCACAACGTATGTTGAGCAGCATACAGTATTTCAGTACATTTTCAACTTCTTCAATGGAGAACATCTGCAATCCTCTCTTAAGTACCATTTCCATCAACTCACTGTCATAGCAATCTTCCACAATTAATAAACACTGACAAGTATTATAAAGGGTGTGAGAAAGTACTAGTCTGAATTCCCAATCAGACTTAAACAAAAGTTTAAACATGACAATCACAAAACCCAATAGCAGATAATTATAAGATGTTTTTTCAATTTTATAATATTACTGCTAACTTCATTCCTGATCCATTATCCCTCTGTCCCATCTGTTGAAAAGCCTACTCCATTTAAAAACTGTAATGTAGATCACTACAACAATTATGATGAAAACCACAAGAATGAAACCCAGCAATATTTCCAATGCCACCATGTGCTTCCACAATTCCTCCATCTTTAGGAACTTCCTGTGTGTTGCATTCTGGGGTTAATAAACTGTCCAAAATTTACGTGTTAAGATTCAGTCCAAAACTAGCTAATTAGCTATTAAATATAAGTTAACTGGTAAACTATACTTCACACCAAGAATTAAATTTTTTTTAAATCACAGATTTTCCTACAAATTTTTTCTAGTGTCAAGGGTCCATGGAAACAGGATCTTTTTAAGTGGTAAAGTGCAAAAAGGGGAAAATAGTGGAAATTAAATTAGCTAAACAAAACAACACAAGCACACATTTAAAGTTGTGTTGATTTGTTCAATTTCACTGTTGATGATCGCTTTCTCAAACATATCAATTTGTCAGGGCTTAAAAAAGGTTTTTTCAGTATAAGTCTGAAGGGTTGTGTGCATGCCTATATCTGATATCCTCAATATTTGCAGTGACTTTCCTGTCTTGATGTAAACGGTACCGAATATCAGTAGTGTTCCCAATCGGAAATGGTCTATTTTCCCCCAAAAGTGAACATTTTTGCCAACAGGGGAATTTTATGACCAGAAAGAGGGGAATTTTAGCCAAATTTTCAGAGGGGAATGGGGCCGATAAATTCTATTGTAGGAAAATCACAATCCAAGTCAATGTCTGGACAACCGACAAAATAAATGCAAATGCGAAGAAATCTATCATGAACCCTTTTAAAGGTGAAACAGAAGGTACAGGGGGGTTTCAAAATATCTCACATTTTGAGATATATTTTATAACAAATATTCAACCAATTTAAATAGTGTTCACACTTTTTTATCTACCCATCTAGCAGTTTCGACAATTTGGAGGCCTAGGTTTAGCAAAATTGTAATTTTGACGTTCCATTGCACTTAAAGAGTTGATGTAATTTGATGAACGCCCTATATTTGGAAGGCTAAATAGTCCTAAAGCACAATATATGATCATGAGAGTCTAAAGTCCAAGGGCCCAGTAGTCTAAAATCCTATAAATAATCTAAAAGTCAGCTGATGGTCCGAAAATATGTTTTTCGTTTTCGTCGCCCCAATTCCCTGGGCACCCTCATTAAGCATTATACAATAGAGTACAAGATTTATTTACCAGTATTTGCAAACATAAAATGGTTGCTCCTTTTAATCCCTGCCTTTTCTCTGTTGTTGCTGTTGGAAAGAAAGTCCAGCATTCTTTTTGCTTCCTCCGGAACCAGGACGGGTACTCCTCTGCCAGTCTGAAAAGATAAAAGCACGAAAGTAAAAATAATGTAAACTCTATGCAACAAGAAAATTGCAAATGCAGATGGCCAATTTCATCAAATTATATAAAATATAAAATTATATATATGACCCAAAAAAATTATTAACTTGTTTTAGGCGTCGCATCGAGGATTTTATCGTTAACCCCCCCTCGAGGCATGTAAACCGACAGAATCGCTACAAATGTACAATAGTTAACGTAGGGGACAATAGGACCAAAAGATTGAGTTTTCCCGAGAAGCTCCTACAGAATAAAATCGCTGCGGCCATCGATCAGAGCAAAGTGGTTGACTTTGATCAAGTCATGATAAGTATGGAGGTTGGGAAGACCGTCAGAGCGTTCGGCCGTTATATCCGATATGACGTTATTGATGGCACTTGCACTGAAACGAAACATCGAGACCGTGTTCATGAAGAAATGGATGATGGGGGAATTCGTAAACATGCTATAAACAAAATACATTCGATGTGCTTCTCGCGGAAACTTGTTACCGGAGCCCTGATGAACGCACCTCAGTTGCTAACAATAAATGTCTTTTGTTCAGCAAGGTGTTAGCAATGTTAGACGAGGCTCAACTTGGCTTCACCCCTCAAGGTAGTAATTCATTAAAATTATTAAAAAAAAAAAAGGGGGGGGGGGGGGGGGGGGGGGGAGTCTACCCTCCCTGATGATCATCTATTTTCAGAAAAAGTGGCCTGAGAACCAGTGGCCTAAAATGTCAAAGTTAATCTGTTAAAGGGGCATAATTATAGTCACGAAGAAGATCGATAGATTTTCTTGAAAAATAAACAATATGCACTTTTTGGATTTGTTACATCCATAGACCTTACATTACCTCCGACATTCAAGTTAAAGGAAGTCACGACACACAACCTGGAACGTTTATTAACTATACCTATGCAATATTGTAGACACTTTACATTTTTAGCAATGAGCATTGTCAAAATTACTAAAAATCAATTAACCTGGGGAGCCAAGTTGTAAACTTTACTGAACATTGAAGATGAAGCTTAGCTTATTCCCATTATTATATACTTACTTGTGCTTATCGATACAGTATGCAATGTTATTTTACCAAAACATTACTTCCAAATTTCAACAAAATGCCACTTCTAAGGTTTTTGTCATATCTCATAGGACAACCTGCTTTAAAGCAATGACCCTAATTATAAATATAAAACGTTATTACTGTTAAAATACCTTTCCACGAATTTCAACCAAATCCTGGGACTCCAGAAGCTTCTTTTCAAAAGAAGTTAATCCTTGGCGCAATTCCAGTTCCACACTGTCCAGGGGTGCTCTTTTGAGGTATGCATCGACACTGTTTCAATAGCAAAATTACAAAATTATTTGTTGAAATTGTCGAGACAGTATTCTCGGTGAAGATGTTATTAGTTTTGTCATTATGCATCACCTGTATCAAAACTACTGTTAAAGATACATGTACAGTATCTAGAAAACTAACTTTATGTATTGGACCTAAATAAGAGTGCTTACACTATTAATAAGGGTGCCCCACAAAAAAAATAAAACGTGCATATTAATATTACAATTCATATTCACAAGTTTGTACCTTATAATTACATGTAGTTGAATGAAATTTCGGCAATTAATTTTCCTGAGAAATACATGTGGAAAGCAAACTTACAACTACCTGGAGTCAACGTTAACGCTCTACCAAAATGAGCTTCAGACTTCCAAAGCCAAAGGTCAAAAATATGTATGACACTGAGAACAAATGGACATTTACCTCATACTTTCCAACTCTCCTGGTCTTCGTCGGTTGTACAACAGAAGGCGACTTTCTGTCAGCACTACTACCTCTTTGAAGAGTGTGGGATTTGGCAGAGTCGACGTCAGATCAATGTCTTTCACTTTGCCAACCAAGTAGGCAGCCAACTTGGCGATGTCTTCAGGCACAGGTAGCGCTTTGGGTTTGTTGAAGTGTCGCTCCTGTAATAAGTCCCGAGCCTGCTTGGTTACCTTCGTAGTCCACTCTATCTGTAGTAATCTAGCAAAGTCGGTTGCCTCTGCCTTCATCGTGGCGTTGTTTCCTTTTATTGCAAATCCTAGTTTTGCAGATACTAGTCTACCTAAATCATATCCCAGTTTGATAGCAGTCGAAGGGTTTTTTAGGTCCTCATCCTCTGTTAAGTGACATGCTTCCAATGCGCAATGAACTACATCGTCAAAATTTGCTGGTGCTAACATGTCAGACATGGTCCCACCATTCATTCCAACCTTTTCCCTAAGCAGGATCAGCAGCCTTGCCGCGAGTCGCATCCGGAAACTTGTAAAATTTTTCCTTCGAAGCTTGTTTCTGATATTCTTGGTGAACCACACCTCTCCCAATGCTATAATCAACGAATCCCCTTGGGCAATGTCCGTTATGTTGTCTCGCTGCATGGATGGAAATACTTCCTTCAGTAATTTTCCAGATGCTTTTCCGTTAATTTGTCCCTTTAAGATTTTCGATTGTAGGATTGCAGATCCCTTGGTAACATCATGTTCTGAGATGTCCATTGCAGCTGACTGTTTTGCTGTTCCACCATTTCCTTGTTGACACACACAATTAGTTCTGTGTTTGGTTATGTGGTCCAATATTATCCATTCTTTACACATCGTACAAGGGCCGTATTTCGAAACATCGAACACATTTGATTCACGTCTTCTTGATAATATTATCTGACCTTTTCTGTTCTTGTAGACATTTGAATTGTGCCTATCGTTTCCTTCATTTCTAAGCATAGTTTGCATGCGATGTAGTTTTCCTTTTTTTTCTTTTTTCTCGTCGATGGCCTTGACGGTTTTATTAAGTTCAGATATTTTCTCATCATCATTGTTGATTTCCTTCTCCAATTCTTCTCGTCTCCTAATGTTCTTCTCAATGGCATCAATTTCCCTTTTTAGTTCTTCTATCTTGACTACGTCCTCCTCACTTTTATGTGCAAATGCGAAATGTGTTTGAATGTTCGTTTTCATTTGTGAACAATACACGCAGCAATGCTTTCTATCGTATGTTCTCTTGTGCTTGGAGTTCTTGTTTACCGCTTTGCAAAGTTTTTTTGTTCTTATTTTGGGAAAACTAATATCGCATATCCACATGTCATCCTCATCCTCATCCTCATCATATGAATCAACTGGAGGCTCAACACTTTCAACACGATCACCAACATGACTTGCGCGTGCAGGCTCAACACTATCAACACGATCACCAACATGACTTGCGCGTGCAGGTTCAACACTATCAACACGATCACCAACATGACTTGCGCGTGCAGGCTCAACACTATCACCAACATGACTTGCGCGTGCAGGCTCAACACTATCAACACGATCACCAACATGACTTGCGCGTGCAGGCTCAACACTATCACCAACATGACTTGCGCGTGCAGGCTCAACACGATCACCAACATGACTTGCGCGTGCAGGCTCAACACTATCAACACGATCACCAACATGACTTGCGCGTGCAGGCTCAACACTTTCAACATGTTCATATACATCCGACATGTGGTCGTCATCATCATCACTAGATTCACTACTATCTATATATTTTGGAACATATTCATCCCACATGATGTCGTCATCATCATCATCACTAGATTCACTACTATCTATATTTGAAACAAATTCATCATCATCAGCGCTTTCACTTCCAGGCTCAACACTATCAACATGACTCGTTGGCTCTTCACTATCAACAACATGACTTGTTGGCTCTTCACTATCAACAACATGACTTGTTCGCTCTACACTATCAACAACATGACTTGTTCGCTCTTCACTATCAACAACATGACTTGTTGGCTCTTCACTATCAATAACATGACTTGTTGGCTCTACACTATCAACAACATGACTTGTTGGCTCTACACTATCAACAACATGACTTGTTGGCTCTACACTATCAACAACATGACTTGTTCGCTCTTCACTATCAACATGACTTGTTCGCTCTTCACTATCAACAACATGACTTGTTCGCTCTACACTATCAACAACATGACTTGTTGGCTCTACACTATCAACAACATGACTTGTTGGCTCTACACTATCAACAACATGACTTGTTCGCTCTTCACTATCAACATGACTTGTTCGCTCTTCACTATCAACAACATGACTTGTTGGCTCTACACTATCAACAACATGACTTGTTGGCTCTACACTATCAACAACATGACTTGTTGGCTCTACACTATCAACAACAGGACTTGTTGGCTCTACACTATCAACAACATGACTTGTTCGATCTACACTATCAACAACATGACTTGTTGGCTCTACACTATCAACAACATGACTTGTTCGCTCTACACTATCAACATGACTTGTTGGCTCTTCACTATCAACAACATGACTTGTTGGCTCTACACTATCAACAACATGACTTGTTGGCTCTACACTATCAACAACATGACTTGTTCGCTCTTCACTATCAACATGACTTGTTGGCTCTACACTATCAACATGACTTGCAGATTCAACGCTATCAACAACATGACTTGCTATCTTGATGTCCTTTTGAAATTTCTTCACCAACAAAGGTTGCTTCTTTTTCTTTAGCTTATCTGAAATATAATTATACATGTATATATTAAACTTTAAAAACAATTGAGCGAGAAAAATTCCCAATTTCAAAATTACATAAAAAGAAGACAAAAAATTCCAACTCAATGTCTGAAGTGTGGTGCGGAATGCAGCAAAAAATTTCCAGATTTGAAAAATTTGTTGGGGGCATTACCGCATAAATCCTTGTGTACACGTTGAATTTTCATTAATTGGTATTGGCTGACAGGGTGGTATCGATGCTGACTATAAACCTTTGACAGTCTTCAATTTATAGCACGCTGTGTATATACACATGTATGACATGTGTCGCTAGAGAGCCAGCTTACCTGTCCTATGTATGAAATTACAATGTACTTGAAATATTTAGCAGCCAATGAAAAATCATTGATAACTAATCTATTGAGAGCTCAAATCACTGATAACTATTCTCAGCAAAATTACACAGCTTTGCATACAGATAATCTTTTCAAGTTTGTAAATTGAGCCCCCCCCCATTGAAATCATTTACAAGTGTGTTATAAGGACGTTCAAGCCACTGCCTGCAGTCACTTCTATTTAAAACATTGTCAGAGACTTTCAAAAACATTAAATGACAAAAAGTTGTTTTAAAATTATTTTTGCCAACATGAAGATAATACAAGATAGATTTTCAAGTATATAATTTTTAAAATGTGTTTTGTAAACCGTCATCAGAGTATATATCATTAGTAGCGTATACAAATATGACGAATATGATGGGTGGTACTAAATTACATCCAGTTATTTTTCTACAGATCTATGTTGACAAATTTTCTCTTTACAAATTTGGTTAAATCCGACGAATTGTTAAAAATTCTCTAATTTGCCTGGTAATTAGGTGTATATCTAAAAATATTTCGCTGAATTAACATACAGTAATAATGTTACAACTTACTAAATATAAACATGTAAAAGGATTGTTGGTGGCTTGAACGTCCTTAAGAAAACAAACAAAACGTAAATAAAAAAGCAAAGGAAATGGGAATAAATGGTCATATATAAAAGCAATCTAGTATCATAAATTACCATTAAAATAGTCTGCATAGACAAATAAGTAAAAATTTAGATCAAACAATATATAAGTTATAACGTCCTTTAATTTTTCATTTTATGTTCAGACCTCCAGATAAAGTTTTAATACAGGTTTCCTGCACTTTTTCCTTACAAAATTTTAAGACTTTTTATAGGATTTGTGAAGTTTTTTTCTTATTATTTCGTTTTAAAATGTTTTTCTATGCCAATAAAAATCAATTGTTCAAATATAAAATGCTGATGTAAGCTTATAATTATATTTTAAGAAAATATTGACCGAAACCACTAAATCTGGATCCTCCATTTTGCATATTTCACTTGGCCGAAGCTACACCACCGGAAGTGATGCAATTTTAGCAATCTACCTTTGAAGCATGGGTTAATTTATTTTTGTTTATACCGCTAATCATCAATGATTACATGGCTATATTTACTTCCAAAATAGCTGAAATAAAGACCATCAACTAACCTACTTTGTATATATATATAATAAAATCATGTAAAATCACGCTTCAGTTTTCGCGGCATAGTTAATCTCTTTGTCGCGTAGCTGGACGCACACAGTGTATCTCTACTAAGCAGAAGCGTTGTTCTCCGAGCTATTTTCATTATAAATATGGTTAAATATGTTGTTAACATAACTTCTGCCTTCGGCTTACACTAGCCGAAGGGTATTAATGTTTTTAAATCATTTTGTTTCATGTTAATTATAATCTTGTCTCTGTACTATGTAACCGTATTTTTTGTGTTATCTGTGTCTTGACAAAGGAGCGGGTCGCTCCGAAAATTTGACAACTTTATATTGTCTACACTGTAGAAATTACTTGATTGACCCATATAATAAAATCATGTAGATACACTGTAGATAGATATATATATATTTATTTTCTGTAATTATGCTACAAATCAGTGTTCTCCCCAGGATTTTGTTACCAGGTAATAACTGACAAAAGAGAACTAACAACAAATTAACTGAGGTAACAATTTTCTTTTAGGTTTATTTTTCTACATCATGGGCCGCAAAATGTGTATTTTCTGTAGATCTAGAATGGCCCATTTATTTAGGCACAGTACCAATACCGTAATAAATCAACAAAAAGTAAATAAATTTAACAAAGAACACGAGGTCCAGAGGGCCTGTATCGCTCACCTGTAATCAGAGTTGAGGCTAATCTTAATGAGTGTGTTCTTCAGATAAATGTTACGCAAAATAGAATTTATGAAAGATTTGACCTCCATAAAAGTATGTGAAGGTATGAGGAAACATAGCACTCCTTCCCAGGTATGCACTGACCACATCAGGACCCTGGGGCTTATGGAACCTGAGAATAAGATTCTTAAAGCTTTTTACCCAAATTAGCCAATATAAACCTTGGACTCCGTCTAGTGTTCAAAGTTGACCTTTGACCTAAACACAATATATGAGAAAAAGATATGCATTGGTGATCTACATAACATACCCAAGTATCATCGTTCTAGATCAAACGACTGTTCAGATAGTGAAGTGTACATTTTTTAACATATTGGACCCCTGTAACCTTGAAAGTAGGTCAAGGTCATTTATATGAGGAAACGTAATTATAGCACCCCTTCCCAGGTACCTACTGGGCAAATATCAGGACCCTGGGTATTATGGTTTTCTAGAAGAAGTTGTTCCAAGGCGAAAAGTTGACGGACGACGCATCGACGGACGCTGCACCATAACATGATAAGCGCACAGGCACTTCGTGCCAGTTGAGCTAAAACCAACTGCAATAACAGATATATATACTTAAGCTTGATGATATTAGAGCAGAATTTATATCAAATTCTGTTATTCTTGACAAAGGTCTTCTAACTCTGTAAAGAATTAAAAATACATTGCAACAAAATAAACATGTCTGACTTTTTTTGTCTGCATAATTTCCATGGTATACAGTTTTTTCGTATATTAATCATCATATCGATGGATGCATAGTTATAGTAATCGTTAGAAAAAGGCTTTGTTCCAATATTGACAACTTTCAAATTCGTGAATATTACAAATGGACCAAAAAATAATTATATACCCCAAATAAAGACTAAACAATATTCGTGGTGAGATATAATGGAAAATGTATCTTAAATTCGACCCAAGGGGAGGAAACGTACCATATTTCTAAACATGGCCTAACCACTAGTACATTATTACGGTTAAACTATATATCTGTTGTGGCAAATCCAATACCATACAAGCCAACCTTTCAGCTTTCAAAATTGTTAAGTGTGTTGTTCTGACTGGTTTGATTTATGCAGTAAAATTAATTATATTTTGGTCATTTTGATTGAAGATCAAGACAGGGCTCGACAATAACGCTTGTCCAACTTGTCCGTACCAGAACAAAATCAACTCAGACAAGTACATCTCTTGTATCACTTGTTCGATAGGACAAGAGTATTTTGTCAGGCAAAGTAACTTGATCATTTGTGTACATGTAAATCAATTAAATCATTCCTAAACCCATAACAAATGTGTGCTATTTGTTCTTGAAAGAAATATAATTTAGTCTGTTTCAATTTTGTGTTGAGTGTGTAGGTAGTTCTGGTTTGTTAGGAACACATGGATTTGACAAAATTTGTTGGGCTTCACGTCGGAAGGGCAAATTCAAAAGCGAAAGATTGACAAGTAAATAGCAGGCTGCCAGTCATTATGAACAGAAACATGTCTAAACATGTCTGACTGTCAGAATTTACGGGGCTGGCATACGATGAAACTGTCGGTATGTCTTGCACAATACTTACCGAGATTACGACATGCCGGCATACACTGACTGACAAATGTTTGATTGATGAGTGGCAGAACAAGCTACAGACTTTTTGTGTAATTTGGATTTTTTTAACATAAATATATAGTCTTAAAATACAGTACATATTTTCTAGTCACTTGTTATACTTTATAACATTATTTTGTAATGGTATTGATTTGTGAAAATTTGGACAAGTGGATTTGCTTTTCGGACAAGTGGTTTTTAAAATCACTTGTCAGAGTTTTTTTTGTAGAGCCCTGCAAGACCTTTTATTTATTTTGTGTTTCACTGTATTTCAAACTATCAATTAGTCAAAAATTTTAATTTTCCCAAATGAAATTTGTAATGGTTGGCATGTGCATTGTATGCAATACGTATACAAGCGAAGACAATGTAGAATTGTCTAATTTTGTGAAGAGGCTCGAGGAATGGCAATAGTGCTCCCCTAGGCTTTGTCCACACAAGATAAAAAATTGTTCAAGTTGGAACTACTCGCATGTACAGCAATTGACATACCTGCTATCTTCATCCCAAAAGGCGACAGTGACCTTTCCATTACCGTCGATAGCACAGACATAACTAGGCCACCACACCCCCATTTCCATTGAACAGAGGACAGCATCACCTACAGATGTGAAACATTAAACTGATTAGAAAAATATGTCATAAAGCTTTAAGAAAGTAATAAATTAATCACAGGGCTTTATCACCCATCTATTTAGGTCCGTTAAACGGACCCATTCCCAATGCATTTTAGGCTCAATTTTTCCCAAAATGGACTTTAAAATTCCCAATCAGCCAAAAAAAAAAAAAAAAAAAATTTTTTTTTTTTTTTTTTTTTTAATTGTTCAGCATCATAATCAATCAATGACTGCAGTGTAGTGGCCAAAATGAAATTATAACCTAAGGAGATATTATTAAACGATAAAAGCATACAAGCAATGATACAATACTAGTCAATAGTGTTAGTCCGAAATTTCCCCAAAAAACTTATGTCGATCAATTTTTCCCAATTTGACCCCAGGGTCCGTTTCCCAAAACCCCCTGATAAAGCCCTGAATCAAGACATGTGTTCTAAGTTCTAACATTGTCAAAAGGGCTACTGTATTTCATTTTTAGCCCTAATAAATAATGCCTTTATTAAATTTCAAAATATATGGAATATACCACTAGGCCAAAAAAGGAAAATAAAACCTACATACAATGTATGTATGTGCCTCTATAGTTTCCACGAGAAAAATGACTCAATAGGCTACTTATAAACTTTGTATGGTCAAAGTCGACTTAATAAATTGCAGAATTCTTTGAAAATTGTTTACCTTCTTTAAACGTTGGCTTTCTTCCTTTAGTTTCACCTGAAAATAAGTATATGTTCTGTAGTCATATGAAGAATATTGGAATTAAGAATATCACATGTATGTATACCTGTGTAATCTTACAATGGTGATACATCAATTTTCAGTGTGTTTTCTAGATCTGTCAACACAGATCGCACATGTATACATGTGCAACATCAACTTTTGAGTCCATATTTTGTGAGTTAATAAAATGTCCCAATATTCATGTGGTAACATTAATATTCAGTCCAAAACTACTGAGTTAATTAAGTGGTACTTCACATCAAGAATTTGATTTTTTTAACATTTATTTTGAGTCCATATTTTGTGAGTTAATAAACTGTCCAATAATTATGTGTTAATATATATAAAGTCCAAAACTAGTGAGTTCAGTAGTAAAATATACTCCACACTAAGAATTTGATTTTTTAACATTTGAGTCCATATTTTGTGAGTTAATAAACTGTCCAATAATTATGTGTTGACATCAAAACTAGTCAGTTGAGTGGTGAAATATACTCCACACTAAGAATTTGATTTTTTTACATTTATTTTCAGTCCATATTTTGTGAGTTAATAAACTGTCCAATAATTATGTGTTAACATTCAGTCCAAAACTAGTGAGTTAATAAATTTTGAGACCATATTTTGCAAGTTGATAACTGTCCAATATTTATGTGTTAACATTCAGTCCAAAACTACTGAGTTAATTAAGTGGTACTTCACATCAAGAATTAAGATTTTAACATTTATTTTGAGTCCATATTTTGAGAGTTAATAAACTGTCCAATAATTATGTGTTAATATCAAGTCCAAAACTAGTGAGTTTTTTTTTTTTTCACTCAAACATTTTTTTTATTGCCCCCAGACATTTTGGGCCAGCTTAGGGTTGGAGAGCCCTAAACAGGCCCGTACAACATGTGGTAGTTCATATATACTATATATATATGTATTACATAAAATATATACTGTGATTTACAGGATGAGTAGTGGGGTGCTCTTTTTTTTTTTTCCCCTCATCATTCACACACACTTGCATTTAATTTACTGTTCCAACCACAGAAAAGAAAAATGGAATATATAGATAAGATACTATTGAGATTAAATTATAAGTGATCTCAGATGAGCCCAGTTTTTATCAAACTTTTGGACAGTCATATTTTTTTTATGTATATATTCTTCAGTTTTGTAGTGCATTTCTAATTCTTTTTTAAAGTATGTTATAGAGGGTAAAGTACCTTTTAACTTTTGTTTATAAATGTGAAATTTTGCTAAAGTTAAGATAAGGTTGATGTTTTTAATTTCCTGGCCTAATTTACCGAGTATAACGTCTATGCTGCTTAAATTTATTGATTTTTCAGTTTTTTCTTCAATCAATCTACTTAATTCTCGCCAAAAGTTTGTAGTATGTTGACATTCCCAAAAAAGATGTATAATAGATTCTGTATATCTTTCACAGAAGGTGCAGACCGGAGAGTCGCGGATATTGATCATGCATAGATATTTGTTTGTGGATATAATTCTATGAGTAATTCGAAATTGGAACCATCTAAGTTTTGAGTCTAATGTTGTTTTAAATATAAGAGAGTTTATTTTTTCCCACCATACCTGGTTTTGTTGCATGTCAAGGTCTAGGGACCATTTATCTATGTATTTTATGTTAACTTTTAAATGTTTTACCATTAAATTGTATATAGAAAATCCTCGTTGTTTGTTGGTCATTATATGGTATATGTACAATGGACAATGTGGAAGTATGATTGTTGAATTATAGTTTCTTAGAAATGGCCAGTTTGATAAAATTGCATTTCTAATACCATAAAATTGAGTCAAGATTGGTGAAAATGAAAATTTTTGGCAAAAATCTTCATAGCTCGTAATCAATTCTCCACGATCGTTATATAGATCATACATGAAGTTTATTCCCTGTTTAGACCATTGCTTAAAATTCACTGATTTGTTGCCAATCTTAATATTGGGGTTAAACCATAAAGGGCTATACAAAAAACTTTCTTCGTTTGAAGGAAGAATATAGAAGGATTGGGCTATATCTAAAACATCTTTCCAGAAGGCATTTTTAATGGACTTAGATTTTGCTTTTAAAAAGTCTGACCCATATATAATTAGTGCATTTTTTGGTTCATGTAGGATTTCTTCAAAAATGAAAGTCCATGAAGATTCACTTTTTAGTAAACGCTGTATCCAGGACATTTTCATGGATTTAATAAAAATATCAATCTGTACCATTTTAAGACCACCGTCGCAGTACGCCTTGACAATTTGGTTCCTTGAGACTCTGTCGTTTTTATTACCCCATATGAATTTAAAAAAGAGTTGTTCTATTTTTTTTATAAATTCTGTATTGGGTTTCGGTATATTAATAAATAAGTGAGTTAATCTGGAAAGTAGAATAGTTTTTACAACAGTAATTTTACCTAAGGGACTAAGTATTCTTTTTGTCCAAGTATGTATTAAGGTTTTTATTTCTTTTATTTTGTCGTTAAAGTTTAAATCGGTTATTTTAGCCAGGTTGGTACTGAATTTAATTCCTAGAAAAATAAAAGGTTCCTTCGACCAGCTGAGGTTCAGGTCTGCACAGATTCTATCCTCACTGTTTTTTCTACTGCCAATCCATATACATTTGGTTTTTTGAATATTCGGTTTTAGGCCAGAGTATTTAGCATATTGATCAAGAAGATCTAGTGTTTTTTTAAGACCTTTACCCGTTCCATTTAGTGTCAGGCCAGTGTCATCTGCATATTGTGATAATTTAAATTCTTTATTTCCAATTTTTATGCCCTCTATGTCCTTTTCATTCCTGATCATTATACCTAGAATTTCGACACACATAATAAAAAGATATGGGGAGACTGGGTCCCCCTGTCTGCAACCTCTCCCTATATTAAAAAATTCAGAGAAGAAACCATGTTGTGTGACGCATAAGGAGGCGAGTTCAGTGGTAAAATATACTCCACACTAAGAATTTGTTTTTTTTTACATTTATTTTGAGTCCATATTTTGTGAGTTAATAAACTGTCCAATAATTATGTGCTAATATCAAGTCAAAAACTAATGAGTTAATTTACAACTGGGAAAATATACTTCACACCAAGAATTTGCTTTGGTTAATTACTTATACATTAATTTTTAGTCCATATTTTGTGAGTTAATAAACTGTCCAATATTTATGTGTTAACATATTAAGTCCAAGTGGTGAAATATACAACTTCACATTACTTTATTTTGGCTTTACCAGTCAGGGGAAGAGGCATATATTTATATATATTGTGATTGTGTGTACGATAAATTATTGTATCTGATTTGTAATAGTTTGTCATAGTTTATGAAGATTGACCTTCAATTAAAATATGGTATTTATATACAACATTTTCATCATCCAACTTGGATTGGCAATGCAAATACAATCCCAAGTGGATATTGTGTATTGGCCATGGGTTATACATTTATGAAAACCTGATTAAATGTATTTAAAAAGACTGACCGGTAGTGAATATTTCCATTATTTTGTGAGGTAAAAATAAAAATCTGTTACTTTAGTACCAGTAATTAACATACCTGTAGAAGAACAATCCAATTTTCTCTTCTTTTCATCATCAGGTACATGTACAGGCTCTAAAATTAAAATCATGCATTTTTTGCATTTTTTTTTTGTAATCATCATACTTATAAGCTTATTATCCTATCAGGGTTTTTGCCAGGTATTTTGGGAATGGGACCTTGTTCTGAAATTGGGAAAATACCATCGGTGTTTTGATGCATTTTTGTACAAAGGATCATTTTTACGACTAAAACAACCATATTTTGCAATAATTGTTTATTTGAAGTGTTAGATTTAGCATTGTAATCTGAATAAATAAATTAAATAATGAAAACAAAAACAAACAAAAAACGAAAAAAAAACTTTTTTTTTTTAATTGGGAATTTTTGGAAAAGTCAATTGGGAAAATACTGCTCTATTTTCAATGGGGAGTTGGTCCGTCTACCGGACCCGAATAATGCCTGGCAAAAACCCTGCCTATAAAGGCCTGGATCAATAAAATGAAAGGACAAAGGCCCTCTTGGTTAAATAAACTATTTCACAAAATCTGACCACAACATTGCATACCTGTCATGATCAAGACACCCGCTTTGGCGGGTTACTCCCGTTTATTTATGATTTCTGAGGATTTCCAGAGGATTTGTTTACATATAAAAGATACAATAACAGGTATTTTCATAATATTTGCTGAATATTTAAAAAGTATTCTGTATTAGCATGTTTATTTTATAATGCTATACAAAATAGGATTAATTTTCCCCGCGAAATGTCGTCCACGCGTTGTCTCCTATTTGAGAATGTTCATCAAACTGGAGATCTCCAGTTTGCTCAATAGGCAGTGTTCCCACCCATTTTTCAATATGGGGGTTTTTGTACCCCCATGATTTGGAAAATGGGGGTACAGCTTAATTTTTGGGGGTACAAGCAAAATATTTTAGGAGTACCATATTTGGCAATGTTTATTTTATATTTATATACGCCTGTGATAATAAAATGGAATATTAACAGTCCGAGTTCTTTTTTCATGTGTATAATTATATTAGAAGTTGTGTTTATTTTCAGAAAAAGAGCACACATACATTATAACATCAACCTAATTGTTAATAAAATGTCATTTAACCTCAGTACTTGTGTTGCTATTAGCAGTAGTCACTAGTATAGATGAACACTTAATGTCAGGGTCTATTTTTAAGTGAACACTTTAGAGTGTCATAACCACCAGTGATTTTTTCATATTTTCCTCCGAAGTGCCCATACTTTTTTTCATAGGGAATTTTACAACAATGAACCTGCATGCCATAAATGTTAATAAATAATGGACATTTTCATTGATTCCAACTTCAGTATTGTGTTTGTGTGATACCCTGGTAAATTAATTAAATACACAAATAAATTCAAGGTAATATAAACTGTTTTAATATTGGTCAGTAATATTGATATGTTTTTCATTTTGTTTAGCGATCAAATGTTCTTTTATGCTCTGACATCGTAACAAATAATTTATAGTACCTTCTATAAATGGAGAGGACGAATCTTTCTTGTTATGACTTTCTACAGTCAGATGTAACCGTAACTTTCAACTCAAGTCATTCTCGGTCGTGTCGCCGTCTCCGACCCAATTTAATTCTTCTAGCCATTTTGTTTGAAATAGTTTTATCTTTTTTGATTCGAAGAGGGGACAGATTGATTACGTTCCTCACTATCTGTTCACTGTCAGGTGCCGATCGTTTTCTCAGTTTATATGGCTGGGGGATTAAAAAATCCTTGCAGTGTAGTTTGTTTTGCCATGCTTCGGTTCAGTTCGTCGAGATCATTAAAGCGCTTAACCCTACAGACTGGATATTCAAACGTTTAAACGACACCGATCTACCAAGAAACGTGATGGAAAAACCCCACAAGTTTCAGTTTCGATTTCTGACTCGGTCTGGTCATGTCAAGTCCGAATGACGGAATCGTTATAGGGCTATGTTAGAGCAATATTTATTGCGATATGCTCATTTTTTTGTGCGTGCAGGGCACGTAAGAAGGTAAAAATATGTACGTGATTTTTGTAGAATAAGCGCGAATCACGCGCGTTTCTGCGTGAATGGGAACACTGATAGGGACCCTTGACAGGTATGCATTGATGTATTTTAAATAGCACTGCAGATAGACTACCGGTAGACTCCGGTAGTGTTCCTTTTTTTCATGGGGAGCTATCAGCCAGACATATTTTTTTGGTCCAATGGTTTTGGTACGAGTTTATGGTATACATGTCAAAATATAAACAATGTCGAAATGGCGTTGCATTTGCATCAACACCTGTCGCTGTGCCTTGCAAGAACGTCAGAAAAACTGGTGCCAATTATGTTATTTTTAATTTCCTTTTTTGCTGTGTTGTTCATTGTTTTTAGTGAAAATAACACCCAGTTAAATAAGTAAAATAACTGACAATTGACCAATGAAAACGAAATTGAAGACATTGGACATGACACAAGTAGACAATCAGAAAGTACAATCAAAACAAGTTCGGAAGTGTTGTATTATGACGTCATAACTCGTGTGGCAGAATACTAGCTGCCACACTCATGAAATTGGTACTGAAATCATTAAATATCCTATAGGCCTCAGGCTCTATTGAACTACTGAGACATGCATGACGTCCTGGATACGTGATAAGAAGCTTAATTATAAGCTTATAATTGAGTTACACATTTTAGTAAGCATTATGATTCAAATCATTTATATACCTACCCTTTTTTCTTTTTAGGCTCTGTTTTTTCTTTGACTTTGATGGCGGCATGACACCTGAAAGAATTCATTTCAATTCAATTGCTGAACAATATGCATACAATGATGATAAAGTTTGATACCAGTGGCAAAAAAACAATAAAGAAAGCAAAAAATCTAAATAAACAGTCGAATCTGCTCGAGCGACCACTCCTACTAAGCGATCCTCTCCTCTAAACGACCATTTTAATTCCTCCCATGTGATTAGCAAAACATTCTACAAACAAAATGACGGAAAGCATGGTTGTTTACGGCTGCCGCCATATTGGATTAGACAAGCTACTAAGTTGTGGTGTGTTACCGCGAAATAGACGAATCGTTTAACATTAATATGATGTATTATCATAGGATTATTAAATTTATAACGCGACCGGTTGTTTTGGTCCCGAAATAGATGTATAACGACCGTTTTGAGATCAAAATTCATCCCAAAATCAACGACCCGTTTTCTGCAATCTAAATTGATCCCAAAATCCATGTATAACAATTGCAAACGTTCTTTGAGACCGAAACTTTGGAAAGTGGTACCAAAATCGATGTTTAACGGCCATTCTCTGGGATGAAAAGTATCCTGATATCGATATGATGGTAACCAGGTAACTGTTAGTGATAATGAAACCAAAAGTCCATTGGCACAGCGGGCGAACTTGGTAACGTAGCAGTTTAAAGTGAAGACTGAATTTACTGAAATCAGTATAGACAGTTAATAACTTTTAAATGCTTAAATAGTATTATTAAAAACGTTACGCTCAGAAATACAATTGTTTTGTTTTAAACACATGTGAAAGATAAATTAACCAAAATTAGCATTTTCCGATTATAATTGATAATCGTTCATGAAAGGTCTTCCGATAATCGATTATGATTTCTCTTCTATGATTTCTCTTCGGATTCCCAACACTAGTACTAGTAAAACCAAATCCAAATTCCAGAAAATATCTAAAATTGAACTTTATCTTGCGTTTGTTGTGTAACCTACATAATGTATCTTTCGGGTTTTGTCTTATTTTCGGTGGGTAGATAGGAATTCTGGAAAGGGAATACAAACTATTTTATTTTAGGCCCGATTGTCTGTCAGACTTACCTTTCTATTGCAGTCCATAAGCAGTTGTGTCAAAATGAGAAACAATACAAAATAAAAGACAAGCAGTATATTCAGATTGGGAAAAGAAAACCAAATAATTAAACCCACAAATAAACAGCTCTAAAACATCAAAATCTGAGTCTGAACAAAATGAACAAGCTTCTGAAAATTCTATATCGGACAAGAAACCAAGAAAACCAAAAGGAAAATCATTCAAAATCTGGTCCATGCTGATTACTAAACTAAAGAAAAACAAAATAAATTGGTGCAAAACAAAACAAAATGATTACGAATCCGCCAATATGCCTGTGAACAAAAACAAAGTGACCTCATTGAAACATTGGGAACGAATTGAACACTTTAAAAATAAAAAAAAGACCAGAACACTGGATCAGGATAGCTATGCCAAATCCTGCAACTTGTTTCAACTATTGAACCTGTTTTTAACGAACTTATATGGGAGCCACGCCTGCAAGTTAATGCTGTTCGACGGTCCTGTGCATTATCGCCGTAAATGTATTCTAAAGTGAAAGTGAGTGATCGAAAGCTACACAGTAACACGTCACTGGATTTCGACATTTCAACGTAAACTTTTGTCGGGCGTATCTCACAAAAATATTCATCAAAACATAAACATTTGTAGAATGTATTGTCATCAGTTCAACTAGTGTTTTACGCAGCAGAAATCGGTTCTTCTCGAGTTTACAAATATCACGTGTTGAGCAGCATGGCTTCGTCGTTCACCGGTTCACTTCCGGTTGTTTCACACCGAATAAAAAGATCGAAATTCCCATAGATATAGTCATTACAATAAATCATCAAATTAGAATTCATTTCGACTTTCCCGAATTAAATTATTTCTCCATGTACACTGAATAAGAAAGCGATGATAGGATATTGATACACCCCCACCCCACCCCGCTCTGAATCGGGTGAGAATTCTGTTAAACATTAAAGCGTTCAACACGTCATTTGAATTCGCTGGTAAATTACAATAATTGCATTCAAATCCCACATCAGAATGATTAAACTATCTTTACATACCTTGCTAGTGTGCGCCGCGCCACCGTGTCAACCTGATGAAATCTGCTACGAGTCCACGTGAGTGAAAAAATAAACAAGACTGCGCAAACGCAGCTTAATTACGGCGCGAAAACACCAACGCGTTTGTTATTACGGTAAGGGAAGCAACTCTTATTGAGAGTCCAGTTCCAGGACAAACTCGTTTTCTTAGAAATTATGAGTTAACATTTATTTCAAGCAATGAACTCATAAGTAATGCTATGGCAAAGTTTTATAACAGAATTAGGAGCTAACCACCTAATTCTAATTAACTCTTAAGTATTGGCCAAACCACACTGTTAACTCCTAACTACTAAATGCTAGCACGGACGGACGGACGACGGACGCTGCACCATCACATAAGCTCACTTGGCCCTTCGGGCCAGGTGAGCTAAAAACCCACAAAACCCAAGAAAACATGTGTATAAGGACTAGTATTAGATATTAATGTTTATGTACCATAACGATAACTTCACAGTCATTATAAAACACCACTGTATTAATCGTGTAGTCATAATTTATGGGTAATGGAACCAAATGCCACATGGCCTCTTAATTGGGAGTTGGGGAGAGGGGTCTGGGTATGCCTGGGGGTCATCGAACGTGGTGGCGGTTGATTTCCGATTGTCGTTACTACCGATCACGATCCTTCCATCCTCGGTCCAAGTACCAGATACGAGATTCTGTTTCTTAAGATATCTCGCCTTAGTAAAGACATCCATTCGAGTCTTGGTGAGAGCCTCATTTAGGAAGAATGGGAGTTTGCCGTACTTATTGCGAAGATCTTGGTTGCTAAAAAGGTCGAAACGTTTCTCATACACAAGCGCTCTTACCCTGTATGACATGAACCGGACAATGATGTCCCGGTGGTAGTAGGCGCTAACTTTAATAACCCTGTAAGAACGACTGATATCGGCGGCACATACTATTAGACCCATTCCACGCACGAATCACTAATTCGTCAGTATCTTCCCCTTTAGCCTCTGGTATTCCTCTAAACTTCAAGCAATTACGTCTTGATTATTGCTCAAGATCATCCATACGTGTTTCCATCTTTTTTATCTGAATTTTAGGTCTGATATACAGTGTTTTCATTTAGAACCGGTCGCCGACCAAATTGACCGGTTAGAATGATGTTTTGGCCGGTTCAAATGACTTAATTCACTTTTTAAAAAATGTCTAAAAACATATTATCGTTATCCTCAGATACATGTGGATTTAATGATAACGACAAAACAAAAATAGTTAGTTTACCAGTCGTCCAGAGCTGATCAGAACGTGCCTACTTGTGCCCCGTTTTTAGCGCTAAAACTACGAGTAGTTTTGGCGTCTATTGCTGCCACTATTCTGTGACCTTTTGACCCATGTCATTTTTTCCCCTCCCGCTCCGGAAAAGCTTGAATAACTACCAATCGCATGATATATGAACTATTTGAAAGCCTGAACATTAAAGGAAATGATGTTCCCATGGTTTTGTTGATAATTATGATGACTTTAATAATCTATATGCAATTTGTAACAAAGAAATCAATTTTTCACTCCCACAGCTCATTTAAATATTACGTCTCTGCTCTTAGTTTGACCCATCTGACCTCTCGGTGTATAGCTACACACACCATGTATATGTATAACCTCGAGCTCTCGCGATCGGTGCTATATATACACTCGTATGTACGGATCGTGGTATGTCCCAGACACACCGCTAACAGGTGCGTGTGTACTGTCATGCAATTTGTATTAAACTTTGATTATATAATCGCTTCATAGACACACCGCTAACAGGTGCGTGTGTACTGTCATGCAATTTGTATTAAACTTTGATTATATAATCGCTTCATAGCCAACAGTCCTGGTTTTGATTTGATTTCTGACCGACGGCCATCTTGGACATTTAGCTCACAGAATACCATCTTTCAGTTGATAATGCCTTTTCTTAAGAGGAAAAAGAAAGGAAAAAATCCAACTTTTTTTTAAAAACAAATGAAGATAGTCTATGGTGGGTACCAAGATCCTTCTGGGACCTATCGTTTAATGTTCATACAGATATGTTTGACTTACTATGTATGTGCATACGTTAGTGTCTCTGATGCACTGGATATTCTTTACCCGATGTCTTAAATGTTTATAAGACTTAAAGTTTATATATATGTTCTAAAGTTAATGTCGCATTTGGTTTTCTACAAACGACATCATATCTTAAATCTTTTATGAGATATACATGTACATATGTATGATATAGAATGAAATGAAACGAAATGTTTAAATTGCTGCATTACATCCGTTTTCATTAATCGTACTTTTAGGAGGTTGGTATGATATGTCTACTTTATAATGCGAACTGTTATTACCTTACAAACAAACATTTTATTATAAAAAAAACAGTATATGTCGTTTCAACTTTGATCTGCCATTGCTCCCGTAATTAATCCTAATCTTGCATTTCCAACTGGATCTCAGGTGAGATTTTTTGCTTAAATTGTTTTAAGTGTTGCAGGAAAGGTTTATGAAATGAAGCTTCATTTTGTGTCTAACAAACTAATACCGTTTATTTCAATGCATATATTAAAAGAAACACATTCGCTTCCCTGTAAATTGATCAATATTCTTTTCAAAATTAAAAAAAAAAGATATTTTAGTCAAACTGTAAAAGCACTGCACTAAATTGTACATGTACATTGAAAACAACTCGTCAATCTAAACAATTTGCGTGTAAATTATGTTTACTCTAAATACTTACTAACCTAATCCCTATTCTGAAACCTTCTGATATCGAAACTTAGTAACCCACACAACAAAATCACTTCAATAGCTGTTCCAAAATACATACTTTTGTTAGAAGTTTTAGCGTTTCAGTACTTTCAGTACTTTGATTCTTCTTTAATTTTGATATCAAGATCACACGTAGTATCGCAAGCGCAAGATCGTCACTGCGTTTGAAAGGACGGTTTTAAAACCCATTTGAAAAAAACCGTCCAATTGACACAGATTGATCGCGGCAAAAAATGGAATCGTCAAGGCCCAGGAAAAAACAATGAAAATTTCATACATCTTCGCCTGTTCGAACAGGGAATCAGGAGCAGGTGATTTGAACTCAACATTGCAAATGTGCATGCACCAATTCAAGTTATAGCGACTGTGATGCTTCCGGTCTATTCAATTCTGATCACGAGGCGAGTTGTACAGGCTGGCGGGCTAGCTTCCCTGCTTTAGTGTATTGATTCATGAGGATCAACGCAGGTAAATTTAACCATTTCTAATGAAATAGCTTGTATATTTATAGTGCACAGTTGAACAAATACTTGTCAATATAAAAATGAAATAACAGAAAAATAATGATTAAGTATAAATTAACAGTGATATTATAATAGTCAATATTATAAAATTGCCGTTAACTATACTAACATTATTTTTGGTTTTCTGTTGTTTTCGCACTTTTAGTTTTCAAACTATTTGATTATAATTTAAAGTGAAGCAGATTTTCCAACATGAAAAAAAAGTGAAACTATAATGAAATTGAAATCTTCATATATTTAAATTATGTCCGCGATGCACGATGTCATTTTTGTTGACATTCTTTGAATGTAAATATCAGAAATAATTGGCATAACATTAAAAAAATACAATTGCTTCAGCTTATAGAGAATCAAAAATTAAATTGGAAATATTATTATACATGTATAATGATAAAAGTGTTCATCATGATTAATGCATTCTACATGTAGAACCATAAAACATCAACATATGATACTGAAATTGTGTGACTGTTAACTAATCTGTATCAAATCCGGTAGTAGTACAGAAATAGTATTTATTTTCAATTTCAGTGGCACTTGAAGACAATGTCAGTCCAAGTCCTAGACAAGAACAACCACCCGTCAATCTCCCTCCAAGTACAAGTAGTGGACAACAACCAAATGTCGACCTTCCACCAAGTACATCATGTTGCAAACATCAACTACCCACCGATCTCCCACAAACTACGACCTGTTGTCAAACAACGGCCAGCCTCCCTCCAGCTTAGAGTACCACAAAACCAACTGCCGACACCTGTCAGTGTCCATGGGATCCGGTAAAATGTTGTACTATTATAGAAGAGTTGTTTGGAGCTGACGACCGGAAACTACACCATTCGTTCAGACGTGCAACCGTGGAAAAAAGCTGCTCTTCCCTCAACCCTGAGGAGAAGTTGCATTCAAGTCCAAGATATTTCAACATTCCTGGTTGAGCAGCAAGCGGAGGTGGCTGGTGTATGTGGGGGGGGGGGGGAAGGGAGGGATTATTGTATCATCTGTAAGAGGCATGAGATGAAACATCAACAAAACTCCAGGGCTATTTTTGTGTCCCAGGCAAGTGTCCGCTATAAAATGGATGCCATCAACACTCACTATTCGTGTGGCCTGCATATAACGGCATGAAGTCAGAATCAGGAACAGAAGTCCTGGAACAAGCATTCTCAACGGCATATTTCCTGATGAGAGAATTCATTGCCAATAGAAAATTTGTTCCACTTCTGAACTTTA
This sequence comes from Mimachlamys varia, assembly GCA_947623455.1. Lineage (NCBI taxonomy): Eukaryota > Metazoa > Mollusca > Bivalvia > Pectinida > Pectinidae > Mimachlamys > Mimachlamys varia. The sequence goes on from OX392540.1 coordinate 36,746,673, forward strand.
TCCAGAACTGCTTCTCCGTTGATTCACTTCGGGTTTTCCAGCATTGGTCAAATTTTCATGTGTTGGAGAAGATCCGGAAATCAGCTGCGTACGGCATCCTTACTGATGAGGTTTGTAACATCTCTGTCGTGGAGATTCTGGTGACTTTTGTGCAATATTTTTGCCGGGAAACTGAAAAGGTGGAGACATTATTCTTGTCCTGTCACAACATCTTAGAAGCAATTTCAACATTATTCTTGTCCTGTCACAACATCTTAGAAGCAATTTCAACATTTCTCCTGCAAGAATTGAAGACAGATGGGTTAGAGGTGGCCAAACTGACAGGGTTTGCGTCTGATGGAGCGTCCGTCATGACCGGTAAAAAATCCGGTGTGGCTGCCAGGTTGCGAGAAGTGTCCCCGCAGATGTTAAACATCCACTGTGTTTGTCACCGACTTGCTCTGTCTTGCACCGATTCCAATGATGCCATTGCCTACATGAAAAATGTTGAAACCTATCTGCGCCAATAATGGCAGTATTTTGAGAACTCGCCAAAGAGACTTTCGGCATATCTGGAGATTCAGGCCCGCCTCAAATCAGTCCTTCTTGGTCAAGAGAAGAGCCATATTGCTGTCCGTTTGAAGAAAGCATGTAGAACGCGATGGCCAAGCCTGGATGCTTCGGTAAAGGCGGTCCAGAATGACATTGAGGCCATTCTCCAAACACTTGCGACATTTGAGATAGATGCCATGGCAACTGGTATGCTTAAAAAGATAAAGTCTGTCAAATTCCTCGGTGTCCTATACATCTTGAGAGATGTCCTGCCAGTGTTGTCCGCTCTATCTCGGAAGTTTCAAAGGAGTTCTGTGAACTTTTGCAGCATCACCCCATCCGTAAATCTTGCAAAAAAAAAAGACCAACTCCAGGAAATCATGGAAAGCAAGAAGCCACTGGAAGATCTGGCAAAGGACATGGACTCCTTCACGAACATGACAGCGGAGCTGAAGATGTCTCCTGTGGTGTCTGATTAACTTCGTACATTGCTGGAGAAATATGTCGAGGCACTCAGCCACAACATTGACCGATGCTTCCCGGACTCTTCAAGCGTTGTCTCAGCCTTTAAAATCTTCGATCCATCTCTACTTCCTTTTGTCAGACTCGACAGGATTTCGGGAATATGGACAGGACTATGGCGTGTCAAACGTTTTAATATTCAATATATTGTAAATATATGTGCAATAAAATAAATATGTATGCAATAAAAAATATTTATGTGCAATAATTGTAAACATATGTGCAATAAAAAAATATATATGCAATAAAAAATATTTATGTGCAAATAATTGTAAATATATGTGCAATAAAAAAATATATATGCAATAAAAAATATTTATGTGCAATAAAATGCAGACCTGGGAACTCCTACGGTTTGTCCGTAAAATACGGCCTACGGATTGACAACGAGATGCTATTAATTAGAAAAAAAAAATAAAAATGTGTTTTTATTCTAATTTAAATTGAATAGATTAAAAATTAATGTAAACAATTACGTTTATTTCGAGTTAAATTTCTTATTAAACTACCACATACTTTCTGTAAATCTTTCTCAATCTATCTGTTTTCCGAATCCTCGAGGTCCTTAGGGGGTCATGTGCCGATGACCTTTTGAATTAGCCAATCAAATTACTACTGTCAGAATCTTGACAGTGGCATTTTGAGGCGACAAAGCTTGCATATTTGCATTTGTCCGTCCAGTCATTTCGTCACCAAAAAGTTCAAGTGGAATAATGTGACGAAATGACTTGCTGCAAGATGACAGGTCATTGGAAAATTATTTTAGTGCTAAGTAAACATGCGACAAAGGTCATCTGAACATGACCTCTTATGGGATGTTGTCAGATCCTTGTAAAACGGAGTGAGAACAAGGATCTGTTTTTTAATTAGATTGCAATTATCCCTCACAAAATTGCTTTATAATTCATCAGTAGATTACTATAAATGGAAGATTTTGGCATGTGGTCCCACTTTTACTGAAACTACTGACAACAGATCAAAACTACTGACAACCAGCTTGAAAACTACTGACAAGCACTGGAAAGGGTTCCCAGGTCTGTAAAATGTATATATATGTGCGATAATTGGCATTGTATTGGCATTGTGGGATAGCATCTGTGACCTCATCTCAGGTTGCTGTAACGGTGTGTTTGATTGGACGAGGAAATCATCCTGGCGCTTTCTCCGCGGCGGAAGAAAGTGGAAGAAACAAGAATAATAATAATAATAAGAAACCGAGCAAAAACAATATGTCCCCCCACTTCGTTTGGGGGACGTAATTAAACTAGTTCTGTATAATTTCAAATCGTGTACTACGAAAATGTGTATATTAAGTACCGTGTCACTACTCAAATGAGATTAACTGTGGCTATGGAGGCTCCAGCAAACCTCGGGGACTAAAAAATCCACCAGCAGAGTCTGCCACCCCCTATCATAAAGAAATGTAATGAACTCACGAAAGAAAATTGCTACGGATGTGTGATGAATCATCTAAATCAGACAAGTCAAACATGTCTGGTGAACTCTGTTGTGGATACATTACCGATTTTAAAGCTAAAATCGACGAAAGAAGATCTACCGTTATCAAAGAAAACATTTACAAGTGTTCTGTGAGATTGATTGAACAGTTCAACATATAGCTGCCAATTTACATCGGACGTAGTGGACGAGGTGGAGTTTTATGAAGGTGTTAAGCAGTTAAATATTTGTTTGAATTTTGTATATGCTATGGATCTGTATGCTCTCGTAAAAACAACTAATTCTAGTTTAAAGGATACGAAGTATATAAAACAATTACTCAACATGGTGAATAATAATGACAATATATTGAAGTGGAGAAATGAAGTACTTAACTGGAACATTTCAAAACACATAATCGATGCACAGTTTCTAAAGATCTAATGCAACCAATGGAGAAATTTAACATTAAAGACAGCTGATTGGGAAAACAACATTCTGAATATAATGATTGCGATTTCGCGTATTGAAAATCGCCTACATTAAATATCTATATTTGTAGTAGTATAAGTAGTTATTGACTTACTTTTGACACCGTATACTATTGCCATAGTATGGAATGTCGTCATTTTCATCTAATATTTTCGCGTCGCCACCCGTTTGCAGATGACTGTTCAGATAATCATCTAAAATATTCAGAAAAATTGTCCATCTGTTTTTGATGAAATATCCCGCTATCTGGTCAGTATAAAACTACCCGAGTTTAATCTAAATGTTCTTAGTATTCCGTTTAGATAATCATGTAAAATATTCAGAAAAATTTACCATCTGTGTTGATGAAAGGCTCGCTTTCTGATCCTAGATTGACCTATATGCTGACAATCGCCGTTGGGTTAATCGATGTTCTCAGGTTTACGCAATCTATTAATATACCTGTTTGCACATGTCCGTTCAGAAAATCATCTAAAACATTCAGAAAAATTGAACATCTGTGTTGATGAAAGGCCCACTTTCTGATCCTAGATTTACCTATATGCTGACAATCGCCGTTGGGGTTAATCGATGAGCTCGGCTGTAGTTTTTGGATAACATCGTAGACCCTCCGAGGTATCTTTATGCGAGCTTGGCTATAAATACAGCTATATTATAGATACATTTTAAAAAGTTTTATTTTCAAATGTTAATTTTGTTTTAGATTGTAAAGTTTTTATTTTCAAATATAAAAAAAAGTTTTTTGATTTTGTGAATGCATTTATATTTATTAATCTAGATTATTAGGTTTTTTTTGTTTTAGATTGTAACGTTTTATTTTCAATTGTAAAAGTTTTTGATTTGTGAAAACATCGTTTACCATTTATATATTTTCTGTTCATGGTAAATTATAAATTGTGTCCATTTAAAATCAGTCTTGTGACAACCGTTTAAAATCTGACTATATGTCAAACTTGAATAGGTCAAGATCGATCGAACAGATAATTTGACATATCCTCTAACTTCCATCATGGAGAATAACTCTTACTTTTCTTTTCGTGTAGATCACATTTAACGAGGAAGACCTCAATTTGATAGCATCAATACTAAGCGAGGAGCAAGTGAATATTCTTAATTTTCTGGCAGAAGATCAAAGAAAATTAATTGAGGCGATAACAGACAGTATTTGTTCACCGAAAAAGGTTATATACAATTGTATATTAAGTAAGAAACATTAACACTTACTTTACATAGAAATAATGTCTGTCGATATGAATAATGATACATTTAGTAATCTGTGCATATAAATACATATATCTTTATTATTATTTTAATCTATATTGTAGAAAAATCTAAAGAGAAAAAGAGAGGAGGAGCGGCCTCAATACCCCATCGATGTGATAGTGAATATCACATCAGGACCGCTACCACATCAACAACAGCAACCAACAAGAGGCCAATGGCCTCATAGCTCGATGGCAAAAGAAACTACGAACATTTTAAAACAATTTGAAAATCAACACTAAATACAGAACATTTCAATAGTATCATGCAATAAAACTTTCAAATGCCTCTCTTTGGCAATACCTCACTTTTGGTCTTGTGTGCAATGTTTGCCCATGCCCCCATGCAGGGACACATCATCACCTTTAAAATGGTACATATAGTGGAGTTTTACCTATTTAATGTTCAGTTAGTTGTTCAGCCGTTGTTGGCGTAATCCAAGCTGGTGATAGGTACAAACTTACAAACATGGAAGACTTATTCCACTGCTTGCATTTGTAAGAATTGTTCTTTCGAGAATATTTTTGAACAAATGAGCAAAACACCATCTATAGGAAAGGTATTTGGTGATGTACTCCACATATTTGGAAGGTAACTAAAATTAATGTACTTTATATTTATATCTCCATTATATAAGGATTCCATGTTTCTACATGTAGTATCTTTCAAATCAGTAAATTTTATTTTCGTTATTTAAAGAATTTAAAGTTTGGTAATAAAAGAAGTCGTGGTGCCTAGAGGAAAACCACCAACCTGTGGCCAATATCCAATGACAGGCAAAATACCTGTTCTGATCCTTTCAAAAATAAAAAATAATAAGACAACATTTATCTTCATGCTAGTTTTATTCAGAATATAAAATCATATGCATGGAACTAAAAAAATTATAACTACATGTAAAATATTTGAAGTTCAGTTCCATCATGATATTTAATTTGTAAAGAAAACACACAAGGTATTACAAAGCAAAACTGATCCACAGATAGTGTTTGAACTCAAATGATGGCATGCTTTGAAGTAGTGATTATGATAGTAATGGTGACCTTGACTGTTGACCTTCGGACCTGAACATCAATCCCAACGAAGCACTTTTGGTGAGGAAAATATTTATCAATTCAGAGCTGAATTGGTCTAATGGAACTGGATATATTATGTGAAAATCAATTTTTTATTTATACATGGTAACAATGCATGCTCTTAACCTTTGTCCTTCAGACCAGAGCAGGCACTCCTGGTGAGGAAGCTACATTTATTATACAGGATTACCGTTTGAACGGAATTGGTCAATTCCGAACAGCTGGATCTCAATACTGTAAATTACTTATTTTAGTGCTCTCAAATTTCAGCGCATTAACAATTTTCAACAGATTAGCACAATAACGAATTAGCGCACTCACAATATATGTAATAGAAAACAATATAACAAAATTTCAATTAGCGCACCCAGAATCTAGTGCAATGATTATAGTGTGAAAAGCGACTAAATTAATATTTTAATACCGCTAAAATATGTATGCTTACAGTATATTGTGCAGAAACTGATATTCTATTTAACAGTGACATTAACCTTTGACCTGAAAAGCAATCCCAAGCAAGCACCTTTGGCAAGGAAGCTACATACAGGTTTGAATGGAATCGGCCCAACAGAACTTGAGATATTGTATGGAAACAGAAGTTGAAGTGATAGATGTTAAAAATAACATATAATATACATTTTCTGTTTTTTTTACGATTATTTAGAGGTTATACATATTGATTTGTTTTCTTGAGTAAAATATGAAGAAAAACTGCAGTTAAAATATATATTGATTATACAATTAACTATAATATATATCAATATAGCAAAGACTAATCAACTAGACAAAGAATATAGAATACACTGGAAAAAAGTAATAAGTAAAAAACTACAAACTAGTTAATAATAATGAATACAAAACAATAATGTCCAATATTACTTCAAAATGTCACTAGAAAATATGCACTAGTGTAAGGGGCCCTCACTAGACACCGAATACAGGATACAAACTGTAAACAAGACGAGTCCCAACTAATTCAAAACAAAGAGGTTATGTTATGTATGCATCTGATACAGTTCAAGCACTTGACATTTCGATGATGGTTTTCCCTCTGATTTTTAGATTGCAAGTGATCGGCAACAATGGTGCCATAACAGTATCCTCAATTATCTCACATTCTGTGTCCTCTGGAATGTTGAGATATGTACAAAGAACGCTTTTTGAACATTTGAATTCATGATCCCCATCATGTGTCACGATAAGGTCCATACTGTCATTAGTTTGGACATTTGTTGCTATAATACTACAATCAGCCCATGTCTCGTCCAATTGTTCTAAGACTGTGACTGAAGACAGGGAGCTGACAGATACTGTGTTCTGATTTGCTGTATCTGATGAAGAAAATCAACACATGATATTCCGAAATGCTATTGTAAATCACATGACAAAATTCAAAAATAAGTTCAAAACCCATTTACGATCAGGGTTCAAGTCTGTTCCTGAATATTTGTCAAAGAAACATATGGGATGTGATGGTACATGGGCTACTGAAGTTGAAATCCTTGCTGCCGCAGATTTACTTAAAACAAATATTTATATTTATAATGATCACACATTTTCTTGGCAACTTTTTTCAGCTAAACAGGTAGATAAAAATGCTGTAGTTGAACAGGAAGCTATTTATTTAATACACCGTCATTCTGTACATTATGATGTTGTTCTTTCGGTAAAAGAAGTTGTCCCTGCTGATAAACACTTGAAATGTGCAAAGTCCGCTCCGAAAACACCTGTCAAAAGTGGAACAATTAACCATTTAAAGGAACCTGCAGTACAATTATCTTGCGCTGTCAATGATAAAGCCGAGCCAATGGTAAGCAATGTGGAGCCTAGGAAGAGAGATTTCTTAACAGAGAATGCAAAAGCAAATGATATATATGAGAGTTTAGAGAAGCTATGTTTCAACAAAGATTCATCTGCTGAAATAGGTTTTCAAAACCATGAAGATGTTGTGCAGGGAAACTTTCACCAAGGCCATCCAACTTTTTCTGAAAATGCAGGAAAACAGTGTGTACTCAATAGTTTGTCTGCTCTTTTGTACAATAGAGAAAAAAGTATGAGTTTGTGGACACCTTTTGACTTGGACCATGCTTTAATGAAAGGAGATGAAATGTATAGTTATCTAAGAAAAAGTTCCACAATGAATCATGATTATCTTTCTATAACAGACATTCCAAGGCTTATAGAATGTAATGCAAAATTGTTCAAAATAAATTTTCAAGAGTCTCTGTCTGGTACTTTAGGCAATACAAATGATTTTGATGAATTTCAATTTGTTACATTGTATGAAGCATTGCATCTTGCTTTAGATCAACATGGAATTCATTGCTCTTTCATTACATTTAAAGGTAATACATTTGTTGTTGTGAAACAGGTTGTAGGATATTTTGTATTTGATTCACATTCTAGAAATACAGCAGGTTTACAAGTGTCAGATGGAAGGAGTGTCCTCAAATACTTGCGAAGTATTCAAGAGGTGTACAATCACTGCATGAACTTGGCAATTTCTATGAACTATTCACCACACGACATGTTTGAAGTGACAGCTGTTTGTGTTGCGCATTATGAAGTTGAGCATTCTACAGGTGACGTAACAAATGTAAAAGATGATGCGAGTTTGAAGGCAAATAAAGAAAGTCATATTGCTTCAATGGTAAATGAAGATAAACTGCTAACTAATTATAGTGAAAAACCAAACCTGACACTGTTGGACAAATATTTTCAGTACCAAGAAAATATGAACAAAGAAAAGGTCCTAAGTAAAAACCAGTCATGTCCAAGATCTGACAGAAAGCAATACATGAGGAATTACATGAGAAAGGGTAGGGAAAGCTTAGAACTCAAAAGCGTTGATAGAAAAAACTCAATAAAAAGTAAAACAAAGGCAAGAAAAATAAAGCAATTTTATGAACTTGAGAATGAAGCTCAGAAAGCTGCACGACAAAATCCACACATGAAACAAAAAAACAAAAAAAGTACTTTACAAAGTAAAAGAAAAGCCAGAGAAAGCAAAGAATTTTGTGAGCATGAGACTAAAGCTCAGAAAGCTGCTCGACAACATCCACACATAAAGTTGAAAAACAAACAAAGTACTTTACAAAGTAAAAGGAAGGCAAGAAAAAGCAAAGAATTTTGTGAGCATGAGACTGAAGCTCAGAAAGTTGCTCGACAATATCCAGACATGAAGTTGAAAAACAAACAAAGTACTTTACAAAGTAAAAGGAAGGCAAGAAAAAGCAAAGAATTTTGTGAGCATGAGACTGAAGCTCAGAAAGTTGCTCGACAATATCCAGACATGAAGTTGAAAAATAAACAAAGTACTTTACAAAGTAAAAGGAAGGCAAGAGAAAGCAAAGAATTTTGTGAATATGAGACTAAAGCTCAGAAAGTTGCTCGACAATATCCAGACATGAAGTTGAAAAATAAACAAAGCACTTTACAAAGTAAAAGGAAGGCAAGAGAAAGCAAAGAATTTTGTGAATATGAGACTAAAGCTCAGAAAGCTGCTCGACAAAATCCAGACTTGAAGTTGAAAATGAAACAAAGAACTTTAAAAAGTATGACCAAGGCAAGAGAAAGCAAAGAATTTTGTGATAATGAAGTTGAAGCTAAAAGGATAAAACGACAAGATCCACTTCAGTTAGACGCTGAAAGAATATTAAAGCAAGAAAGTAGGAAAAGACATAGAAGAAAAGAAAAAGACACTGACGAAATTACAAAGGCAATCAAACGAAAAAAACTAGATTTTTGTGAACATGAAGAAGATTTGTCAATGAAAAGAACCTACGGAAGTACAATCGACCAATGTATTAAAAAATTTCATGAAAAAGCTGCTCAAGGCCCAGTCCAAGTATGCACGTGTTGTCAACAAACGTGGTTTCCAAGGAGTGTAGTCAAGCTTTCAAACACAAACATCACTGAAAAAAGCAAGGCCTATTGTACAGGTTTTAAATCCCATGATAATGAAGAATGGTTGTGCAGGACTTGTTTAGCGTCACTTAAAGAAGACAAAATCCCTCGACTCGCCCAAAAAAATGGAATGGTATGGCCCAACAAACCGGATGTCTTACAGTTACACCCTTTAGAAGAGCGTTTAATTTCACAAAGAATACCCTTTATGCAAATCAGAGAATTGCCCAGAGGAGGTCAGCTTTCAGCTAAAGGAAATGTAGTCAATGTGCCAGTTGATATTCAGCCAACTGTAAATGCATTGCCAAGACCAATGGATGAGCATGTAACTATTTCTGTAAAATTGAAAAAACGTCTATCTCATAAATCAGCTTGTTTTACTGAAAATGTAAGACCAAATGCCGTAATGAATGCACTTGAATGGCTTATGGAGAACAGCGAGATGTATCAAAATGCAGGAGTAACCATCAACACTGCATGGAAAGAAGATATTCAAAGTGACGATAATGAAATGATTTCAGAATATATTGGTAAATCACAGTCAAAAGATACTAGAGAGATTGAAATTGCTAATGATGGATTTTGTGAAGTTTCACCGGACGAATGCATTCAAGGCAACTCTGATACACTGGTTGATGAAGCTGATACTGATGCCAACAAAGTATATGTCTTGGCACCTGGTGAAAACCAAAAGCCAATTAGTTTGTATGAAGATAAAGATGCAGAATACCATTGTTTTCCAACATTATATTGTGGTCAAAGAAGGCTAGAAAACAGTGAACGCCATATTCCTGTTCATTACAGTGATATTGCAAAATGGGAATTGAGAAGTGTTGATAGGAGGGCTGCTCAATCTGTTCCAAACATTTTCTTTAAACTTAAAAAAATTCAGATAAAACAGATCAGTGATAAAGTTAACCTTGCTCTACGCCGTTGCAAATCAGAAGGGAAACAAATAACTGCTGGTCAAGCTAGAGATAGCACAACTACAAATGAAATTGTGAGGTTAAATGAAGGATATTACATATTTCGCACACTACGAAACTCTCCAGCTTACTTATCATCTAAAAAGAAAGATGTTTTTGGAATGATTAGACAACTAGGCCTGCCTACTTGGTTTATGTCATTGTCGTCAGCAGATACAAGGTGGACAGATCTTTTGAAAACTCTTGCCCAGTTGGATGGGAAACTCCTATCGGAAGATGATCTTGCAAAAGCAGATTGGAATTTTAAAACAAACTTGGTTAACAAAGATCCTGTAACTTGCGCAAGATTTTTTGATAATAGAGTTCAGCTCTTTTTAAACACTGTCCTTAAAAGCCATCATAATCCAATCGGTGATGTGACAGATACATTTCGTCGAGTAGAATTCCAAAACAGAGGCTCTCCACATATACATATGCTTCTTTGGACCAATGCTGCACCAAAATACCCAGAGGATAGTGAGGAAACTCTTGTGGAGTATGTGGACAAATATGTTACCTGCTCGTTACAAAATGAAAATCCAGATTTGAAAGAATTAAGCATTCAAAGACCTGCAAGAAAGGTGGCAAAGCTATCTGTAGATTTGGGTTTCCTCTCCCTCCTTTACCAAGAACAATGCTTCTTGAACCATTAGAGACTGAAGTTGATGAATACAAAAAAAATATACCATTGCAGAAAAAAATGAATGAACTAAAAGATGACTGCACCCTAAGTTTTCATACATTTCTTCAAACAGTAGTTCAGATGGAAGAAGAAGAATATATCAAATGTATCAGAGCTTCACTTAAAGGCCCGAAGATATTTCTTAGGAGAAATCCTGCTGAAATGAGAGTGAACTACTACAATCCTGATGTACTGAAAGCATGGCGTGCAAACCTTGACATTCAGTTTTGGATCCATACGCATGTGCTACTTATATTGTTTCCTACATTAGCAAGTCACAAAGAGGTATCAGTGCTTTGTTAGAAAAAGCGTCACAGGAAGCAGTTGAAGGAAATATGGATCTTAGACGTCAAGTCAGACATATTGGTAACAAATTCTTGAACTTTGTAGAGGTCAGTGCCCAGGAAGCAAGTTATCTTATACTCCAGATGCCTCTGACACAATCTACCAGACAAGTAGTTTTCATAAACACTTCGCCACCTGATGATAGAGTCTTTCTCTTGAAGAGTCAAGATGATCTTGAAAATTTGCCAGAGGATTCAACTGATATCAAAGCTGATAATATGATCACCAGGTATGCCAAAAGGCCAAAACAACTTGACAACTGGTGCCTTGCTGATGTAGTATCTGAACTTGAAATGACATTTCCAAAAGAACATACAAAGGAACATACAGAATCTGACCAACATAATGATGACAATTTACAAAACACATCTGATGACAATGAAGACTTTTCACCAGAAAATGTTGTTGTCCATCTTAGGAATGGAATAAAGATAAGAAAAAGAAAAAACAAAAGGGTCATAAAGTATGTTGGTTACAGCAAAAAAACCAACTCAGAACAGCACTATAGAGAAAAGATATTTCTATTCCTTCCATGGCGAAATGAAAACACTGACATTCTTGGTGGACATGATACGTTTGAGCAACATTATAAAAGCAAAGTCAACATTATAAAACTGATACAAAAGAAATATGAACATTTTGTTGAAGAACTAGAACAAGCAAGACTTCAAGCTGAATGTGAAATAGACGAGTTTGATGATGTAGCTCCAAACACTGAACATGTTGAAGCAGAAGATGCAGCCGTTGGTTCAAAACCTTCAGAACAGTTAGTACATTTTGATCCTGACAGCGCCTGTCACAGAGATTATGATATTGGTCCAGATATTGGTTTTCCAGCTAAAACATCAGAAGTACAAACAAGTCCAAATAGGATAAGTGAAGAACAATATCATAAACTTCTTCAGTGTTTAAATTGCAAACAAAGAGAATTTCACAACCATGTGACACACTGGATCAAACACAAAAATGAACCAATTTATGCATTTTTAACTGGAGGTGCAGGAACAGGAAAATCAGTTGTCATTGATGCCATTTTTCAAACACTGCATAGAGCATTGTGTTCAGAGGAAGGAGAAGATCCTGATGATGTGAGAATTTTGTTGTGTGCATACAAAGGAAAAGCAGCTTTCAACATTAATGGAATGACAATAGCATCAGCTTTTCACAAGAAGATGTACCAGACACAACAAAACATGTATGCTGATGAATTGAACACGTACCGCACAAAGTACAGAAACTTGTCTGTAATAATCATAGATGAAATTTCTATGGTAGGAAATAAACTGTTGGCCTTCATTCATGAAAGGCTGCAACAATTGACTGCTACAAAACAAGACTTTGGTGGTATAAGCATAGTAGTTGTAGGTGATTTATATCAGCTTTCTCCTATTGGAGATTCCTGGGTTTTCAAAGATCTTTCTTGTCCCGGCCAAGGTCTTGCCAAAAATCTGTGGCAGGAGCACTTCACAATGTTTCAACTGACTGAAATCATGCGTCAAAAAGATGACATTGAGTTTTCAGAGCTCCTCAATAGACTCAGACACAATCAGTTAACAGATGAAGACAGACAAACTATCTTGAAACGTAAAGTAGAAGCAGGCTCACCTGAATATCCAACCTCAGCACCCCATCTTTTCATTGAAAATAAGTTTGTTGATGACTTCAACAACAATTTCATGGAAAACCTTGCCACATGCAAAATAAATGTCAAAGCTGACACAGATGTTTTGTCCCAAACAAAACTTTCACTTGATGTCAAAATGTCCTTGATTAAGAATCTTCCAGAAAAACAAGCAAATACGGGGATTATGACATTTCTGTTAACATTGATGTTGCTGACGGTTTAACAAATGGCAGTACATGTGTTGTGAAACATATTGAGTACAAAGATTCTGTCTTACGACCAGCCATTGTATGGGTATCATTTCAAGATCAAAAAGTGGGTGCAATTCGGAGACAACAATACAAGCATTTGTTCTCTATTAGAGTGGAAAGCAACTCGACACCGATTTTTGAAACAAAACGTACATTCGTGTACAATAGAAAGACGTTTGAAAGAATACAGTTTCCATTTCAACCATCTGCTGCAAAAACTGTCCACAAGGCACAGGGTGCAACATTGAACCAAGTTGTAGTCAGTTTGTCACAAACAAAGAAAAGAAAAATTCCACATAACCACTATGTTGCTCTTTCCCGTGTTAGGTCACTGAAAAATCTTCATATCGTTGACTTCAATGAAGATAGTCTTTCCAAAGACAAAAGTGTTGATGCAGAGATGCAAAGGTTGAGACAACAGGGATTCAAACTTTGTTTTACTCCACTTTATCATACAGATATGCAAAGAAAATTTATTTTCAACAATGTCAGATCTTTAAACAAACACATTTTGGATATACGATCAGATCCAAATGTTTTTGCAGCTGATGTAATTGGCATAGCAGAGTCTCGACTTTATGCAAATGATGCAGATGACAAATTTACACTTGATGGATTCAGAATGTACAGAAATGATGTACTGCACTCGCAGTCAAGACCTCACCATGGAATTGTAGTTTATGTGAAATCTCATCTTGATGTTTGGTCACATGAAAAGTTTTCTACTGAAGATGTAGAATTTTCTTTTCTTTCTCTCAGTCTGTGCAAATCCATTGTTCAGTGTGCAGTTGTGTACCAGAAACCTTCATGTCCACTTACACACTTTTATGCTGTAATGAACAAATATCTCCTACCACTTTTAAACATTAATGAACAAATTGTTATAATGGGAGACTTTAATGTAAATTTGATGAAAATTGAACATAATGCTTTTCTGAGGTTTATGGAGACTACATTTCACTGCAAACAAATTATCAGTCAAACAACGACTAAAGCGAAAACTAAATTAAATCTTATATTCACAAACTTCACAGACAATAAAAGTGGTGTTTTAGAAGCCTACTGGTCTGACCATGACATGATTTACTGTGCTGCAAATTATCAAAACCCGCCATGATCAATAGTAGTGTGTGTATTGCCATGAATCTCTATGATATAGAGATTCCATGGCAATACATCACCTGGGTGGTTTGAACAATCTGGGTGTCCACCCATTTTATTTCTTCTGATTATCAACTTATTTTTGCGTGCATTTTATTTTCACACTTTCGTGGCAATTTATATTTGTGGAAATTTTTAAACTCGTTATGATGTACTTCAATCCCAAGTACAATTTCAGATCCAAAAACATTAAAATGCATAAAAACGCAAAGTTAAGTCACTCTGAAAATAAGTTGTTTTACAGTGCTCTAAGTAGACTACATTGAGTTCTTGTGTATTTTGTGTTCGAGTTGATAATCTTTTTTCAACTTATTTTTTCCCGGTATTGTAACTAATTTAATCACAATGTATATGAAAAACCTCTGGAGTGTAATGTGTCGCCCCCGTCACCAAGTAAAGTTCCATTCCACGTTCAATCCTGTACCTGTGAAGAAATGTGACAGTGTCGTGAAAAGCTCTTTAAAAGGTATTCATTATGGACATGAACATGTTTCCCTGAAGATCATGAACCTCGGTGTTGCTGATGTTGTTTATCCTGGGGGCCACACGTACTGTATTAATTGAACTTTGTTAATCATCTGAAGATCTGCATATGTTTGCTAGCAGTAAGCTTTTTCTATATTCAGTATTTTGGATGATTTGCAACTATTTACTTTTTTATCCAATTATATGATAAACATGTTTTTTCCCTCATGACATTCTGTTATTGGTGTTGTAAAATATGTTGTTTCATGAACAAAAATACATGTATGCATTCAATATATTATTACTATACTGAAACGAAAAAGAAACGCAACATGGAAAATTGTGATTAATTTTGTATTAAATATACATATCTGTATAAAAATCGCCGATATAAACATGCAACCTGCCTAACACCCATACCAATCTTCAAAATCACCCAAGTGTGACTAGAGACCTATGCACTTCCGGCGCCGATATAAACATGCAACCTGCCTAACACCCATACCAATCTTCAAAATCACCCAAGTGTGACTAGAGACCTATGCACTTCCGGCGCGGTAAAAACATCAAAAACCGTGCCTGTACAAACATATGCGTTCTTTTTTCATTCAAACCAGTATCAATTCATCACTAACATTGAGCCACATCATCGCCAATACTTTTGCAAACAATAATTCCTTTTACAATTATGCCACGGTTATCAAAGGTTGATAGAGGACGTGCTATAGCGATGCTTCTGGCAGGGAACACGCAACTTCACGTCGCTCGACAATTCAGAGTTCACAAATCGACTATTAGTCGATTAGTTTCACGTCTTAACGCAACAGGAAGAGTCGATGACCAGCCGAGATCAGGACGTCCACGCGTAACGTCGCGACGTCAAGACCGGGTTCTTAGGTTGGCACACCTGCGTAACAGGAGATTAACGGCCGCTGAAACGGCAAGGAATACGATTGGTAATCATAACCGTCGAATTCATCCCCAAACAGTGATCAACAGACTGCGTGAGGCTAATTTGCGTGCAAGGCGACAGTACGTTGGTTTACCACTAACACCGCAACGTCGAGCACGTCGTATGCAATGGGCAACGGCACATATGCCCAGACGTTTTCCTATGAGACGTTGGAGGTCTATGCTCTTCACCGATGAATCTCGATTCACGTTATTTCGAGCAGATGGCCGTCAACGTGTGTACCGGCGTCGAGGCGAACGTGTTGCTGACGCCTGTGTTTTGGAACACGACCGATTTGGGGGTGGATCAGTTATGGTTTGGGCGGGAATCTCCCATGGTTTGAAGACGCCTTTGGTGATAGTCAATGGGAATTTAACGGCCGTACGCTATCGGGATGAGATCCTTAGGCCCCATGTTGTGCCGTTTGTTAGGCAGCATCATCTAACCTTTCAGCAAGATAACGCGAGACCACACGTTGCAATAGTCTGTAGAGACTTTCTTGCGACACAGAACATTGCTCCTATAGATTGGCCTCCATATAGCCCCGACCTGTCCCCAATCGAGCATTTGTGGGATGAATTAGACAGAAGAATTCGAAATCGCCGTAACCCCCCAAATACCCTCCCTCAGTTAGCAAATGCACTCGTCCAAGAATGGAATAACATTCCAATACGGAAAGTCAATGCCCTGATGAACTCAATGCAACAAAGAATTAGAGATGTGATAACTGTTCGAGGAGGACACACACGATATTAGGGCACGGTTTCAAAACTGCTGCCATTTCAACTTGGATTCACGTAGGGTACTACCAATCATGACCTTCTAGCAAAGTGACCTGTTCTTAAAAATCTCTAAATATTGAATAAGGATGTTACATCAATATTCAATATTAACTATTACATATGAAATTTAAACATAATGCTCACAATTATTATTTTATTAAACCTACAATTTGAAGTTGCGATTCTTTTTCGTTTCAGTATATTTTGTAATCCAAACTAAAAAGTTCACCTGAGACAGAATGGTTTTAAATTATCATAATTTACTTGTATATTCTCCTTTAATATATATGGTGCATGCTGTATACACTGATGTGCTTTTTGATAAAACATTTAGTATAATACCCAAATTCCTTGTAAGATAGAAACCAACAGAACAATTTAATTCTTTACTCCTTATAATGTTTACATTTTGCATCATATCTTTATATGTCAATGTTAAGATAGACCATCATCAATAGTTTGATATGGATTATATGAGTGCAATAAAAAAGATAATAGTATCATGAATAATTGTATATCATATCATACCATGATAGCAAAGCTGATGTTCACTGATATGATTCACCTCAATGCAATACAAAGATGAAATTGTGAACAAGGAAAAAACTTACAAATATGAATTATATAATTTTGAACAACTGTATTAGACTACAACTACATACAGTTGTCTGTCATCAGACACAATCACACAATGGTATCCACTTCAACATCACTGGTTGTAAGTATGATGTAGAGGGGTCACTGGCGCAGTGGTAAACACTCGTAAACTCACCCTCTCATGATGATGATGATGTTAAATGCAAATGATTATAAAAAAGTCAATATAGTGGATAACCATTTATTGTGTGAACTCCATCAGTATAAATTTGTTAACAAGTACCTATATAACTATTTATCATATATATCAGGTGCTGAATTAAACTTCAGCAAATCTCTATATTCAATAGTCTCATACCATTAATGAATAGATTCATACTTGTAAATGCTAAATTCATAGAATCCATATCAATATGATTTTGGTTGTGTCCTTAAATTATTAGAGAGGATTAATTGTTTATGTTTGTGAAACAAACATTAATATATGAAAACTTTGAATACACATCTTACAAATGAACACATGAAATATCACATTTGTTTTCTCTTAAAAAAATAAAATAAAAATTTGTGATGATGCCTACTTCCAGTACATAAATTTATATTGGCGTATAATTATTGCTCAGACTGTCATACCATATATAAGATGTTTAAGTGTGATGTTCAAAAGTTACCTGTGCAAGCTTGTATCTACTATGTTGTAATTAACATTTTATTACTGAAATCAGTACAAATATAACATATAGAATAATGATAATCTTAACTGTATGATAGTATATTTCTGCCTTTCTATGCCTATTACTGTCATTTAAGTATTTAGTTTAAGAAGTTAATTATTGTTTAAATTATTTTCAAATAACTCAAAAAACTTGGAAAAAAAAAACTTATACAATGAGCTATATTTTCATTTACATGTAACTAAACAACATGGTATAAGCTAATGATTCTTGCAATAAGCAAATATAGTTAAGAACATGTATTTTGTTTTTGACATTCCAATATGGATTAACAAATGATCCATTCAGTGTACATTATATTGCATATAGTCTTGCTACACTTATGAATTTATGTAAAAATTGCATGTAAAAAGAAAATAAACAATTAATTTTATGTTCATTTTTTGTTGTATTGTAAAAAACAGAAACACATCACTATACCTGGACCTATACAATCGTGAACAGTGGTAATCGACAAAATCTTGCCATCTGTAACCTATGGCAATGGACAAAATAGACGTCAACATTTAGATATAACCCTAGAAAATAATCAACAAACCAGAAGTCATTGGTCACCTATATCCCTAATTATGCACAAAGCTGTAAAAGATGTGCTTTGATTACGTTGCCTTACAAGCACAAGCTGTAGGGAATTTCCCTTAAGCTCAGTTGGTAGACCATCGGGGCTGGAGAGCCCAGGGTCGCGGGTTCAAGCAACAGCGACAACACTATCTTTATCACTTTTCCTCGTCCTATTACATACTGGTGCCAATGACCCTCCCCGTTTCAAGGTAGGAGAATCCTTGGCGGGGAGTCAAAGAACCTGGGTTGGAGATTTAGAAAAAGGAGGGAATAGTGTAAAAGATGTGCTTTGATTAGGTTGCCTTACAAGCGGAAGCTGTAGGGAATTTCCCTTTAGCTCACTTAGTAGAGCATCGGGCTGGAGAGCCAAGGGTCGCAAGTTCGAGCCCCAGCGACACCACTTATCTTTATCACTTTTCCTCGTCCTATTACAAAGCAGACGTCATTTGTCACCTTTACATATATAACCATGTTAATAGACTGGACAAAAGTTATCTTAACCTGTCATCTAGGACCTACTAATGCACAAAACACAGTTCATTAGTCACCTATAATACACAAAACAGAACTCATATGTCACATTTTAATAAACAAAACAGAAATCATTTGCCACATATAACCCTAGCAAAAGGCCAAACAAAACATCAGTCATTTAACATTTATCATCCTAGTAATACCATGTCACCTGTAACCCTGCCAACAGACAAATCATCTGTCATTTGTCGCCTATAATCCTGGCTACGCTCGCAGATACTTGGGGTCAAGATTTTCAATCGTGGTTAAATTTTAATTTGTAACATCACTTCTTGTCTATTTATGCACAGATACTACGCTGAAACCAAACATATAATTATAAAACGCTTTTTAAAATAATCCCGTTTCTGTTTGTTATAATATACTTATAATTATGATTTAACTTAAGATCCTAAATCACAACTACACAGTACCGTGCCAAAAGTGAGTATAATTTTTTGGTTTTGCTATATATATTCTTTGTATTTAAAACTTTCTTCAACGAATTTTCCTGACTTTGTTTACAGAAGGATTTCGACAATATTTGGACATTTGGTACAGAAATGTCAAAGGTTTATTCTCATAATATTCGTTTAATTTTCCGTTGTGTATTTCTTGAGTAATACTAAATTTTCTACACTGCTATTTTCCATGTGACGCCATTGTTCTATATAACATTACCA
Source organism: Mimachlamys varia (assembly GCA_947623455.1). NCBI lineage: Eukaryota > Metazoa > Mollusca > Bivalvia > Pectinida > Pectinidae > Mimachlamys > Mimachlamys varia. Next base: position 36,766,215 of record OX392540.1, read on the forward strand.
AAATGACGTCAAAATGGTCTCCTGAAAATTGGATGTTGTAAATGAATTATTATTTCTCTGTCCTTATGGAACAGAAATAACCAAAAATATTATGACATGAAACAGAAAACAATTCTCTATAAGTATACAAAATTTCATTAAAAATGACCCATAAACAAAGCCAGGAAAATTCAGAGAAAAATTATGGAAATACAAAGAAATATAAAAATTATACTCACTTTTAACACGGTACTGTACCTGTGAACTACGCTTGCAAATAAAGGGACATAACTCGTCAACCACATCAACCATCCAACAAAAGCGTTTTGTTTAACTCTTTGTAAGAAAGCAATAAAAACAAAGTCAGTTTTATGAGTAACTGTATGTAAAAATGATATTTCTTCAATTTATTTACGTAACGGTTACAGTGTCTCTACAATAACACCGAAGATGTGACGGAAAAACCCGAGAGATTTTCCAATTGCATTCGTCACTTCCCGAAGACATACAATTTAAAAAAAAAAATCCTCAATCTTAAATCTTTTCCAGTAGCTTTCATCATACGTGAAACTCATAGATAATGTTCCAATTTTGAAGAATGTTCATAACTTCCGAAAATAAACAGATTCATCATATATTGGATCTCACGAAAAAACCCGAGTTGTCAAACATACCCAATCGGTAACCGTCGGCACTTCACGGAAACTGCCGACGGTTCGCGACTGCAAATTTCCTTCACCCTCATTTCCCGCCACAGCTGTCAAGATGAGCAACACTCCTAACATGGAAGCAGAAGGCTATATCCACCAAATTTCTCCCGTAAAACAGTCCGCGAAAGGAACCACATCCTATTTCAATGCACTACTACAAGAACAACAAGCTTTCACGTCAGTCGTCTGTTTCAACGCAGAAAACAGACAGACATTGTTGGACATGGAAAAGGCAAGGTAAGTCGCCACGGCGGTAGTAGTCTGTAAAAAAAAACCGTTGTATTTCTTCGCGCTAGCAAAGAAACTTGCAAAAATAACATCGTAGATCATTTTATTATTGTTAAAACTTCAACATTTCTTGTTTCTTCAGTTCACTCCCTCATAAATTTACGTCATATACGATGAATATTCCAATATATAATTAGGACGCGTAATATTTTTGCCATATAAATTTCATGCATTTTGACAAATATTCAATCAATCCTTTTGACGTAGTATTTAACTTGATCTTCATACTCCAGTTAATAATTGTGAGCTCTTTAGTTATATATTTCGCTGCTTTTTTCCAGTGCTTAATTCCAATATATATGCACGTTAATGAGATAAGCTCTAAACGACAACACGATTTTATAAATTGCGTCGTTCCTAACACCTACAAACCACAGGAACACGCAATGACATTAAAAAATTAACGTTAAAACATCCAGCGACTGTATTAAAACAAAATTATAACAGTTGCATACATGCACACAGGTCCCATGGCTACTAAAGAAAACTTCATTCAATTAGCACCTAATAATGCAAGTATATTGTTGTCATAATAGTACAGGATAAACAAAGTATCAAATTTTCACCGTGATAAAATATATATTTGTCACAAATTTAGCCAAACCACACATGTCAACTAGGCCTTCATAGTCCAGTCATTTTAAGGTTTAACATAGAAAAAATTGCAATAGAATTTCTTTCAGGCTTTTCAAACAGATTGATATATTTTCTGTGACAGAAAAAAAATATCGAAAAATATTACTTTAGGAATATGGTTTTTGGGACCACTAAAAAACCTTGAAAATAAACAAAATTGCTAATTGGTCAACTTTGAAGCTCGATATCAATTTTTTGTGTAACATTTGACAAGAGAAAATTACTTTATCGCAAGATTACTTTGTATATTACTCAGATAAATAAAAATGTTCAATAGCAACCATCATGCAAAAGAACTGTAGCTCCCCAAACATTGCTAAAATGTATTTCATATGTCAGAATATAAGTTTTTTATGCATTTCAAGACAGAAAACTGAATCAATGAACATAAATATTAATACTGGCTTTATTGAAATGTATTTAAATATGTATTTTGCACGTAATTTTTTGTCAATGTGTGATTAACTTTCACTCTTAAGAGCATTGATGAATATTCAAACTTAGCCTTTCGTGCAGATTCAAGGCCTGTTATAATTTAAAAAGGCTGAAAGATAAAATTATGAATGCCATATATTCATAATCTTTTCAGCAAATGTTTGATTTTTCAGTTAATCTGTCTTTGATAAAGTTATTTTTAGCTAAAATGACATTTTGTATAAGACATCTTCAAAAATAACTTGAAAGTTATGTTTACAAAAACCTTGCTTGGTAAAAATTTTAATCAGCCTTGGAAAATGACTAAGTCCCTTATTCTGAACAACAAATTTGTTCATATATTTTTTGTGTTTTACTTAATTTCCATGAATTTTGGTAGAAATGACCTCGAAAACAGAGTTCACTGGATTAATTGAAATTGATGGTTTTCAGTTATGTCTTGTTTTCTTTATATGATTTTTTAATTCTTCGTAATGGTAACAATTGGGCAAATATGAATTTTTTGATAAAAATCATGAAATTGTACAGAAGTTACATTTATTTTTTTACATTTGATCATCCATTTTAGGGTGGTTTTGCTTACAAAATATTATTTGAATCCCACAAAACATATTCAAGAAATAAAATACAGAATTTTGCTGTTCAGTCTTATGGACTTTGCCATTTTCAAGCATTTAAGAAAAATTGCACGAGATGACAACTTCATCATCAGAGACTCGGAGTATAAATAAAATCATATGATCAGTTTCAGTATTTCAAAGAAGTGCTATGTATATAGAATCAATTTTAGAGTACGTAGAGGCCTTTAGTTTTCCCCTTTTCAACACTCCTTTCACATAAATAGACATATTGTTTGTCTTGAACATAGCATCACACCAAATCAGCACATTTGGTCAAATAAGGCGGGTCGTTTCACTAATTTTAAGCAAATGTGCCTTTTTTCATTTAACAATATCAAAGAAAATGTCTTGCTTTCAAGAATAAATTATAAATCCATGTTGATTAGGAATTGAATAAAATTGATTAGTACTTTTAAAATGCGATAAATGCCAATATTGTAAAGTTTTCATTTATTTTTCGACATTTTGAATATACAATATCCTTTTAATGAATTTTCTGTAAAAGGGCATTTTTACAAAACTGTACTTAAGTATATTTTATCTTTACATACATATAATTTCATTTATCTATTATTGTTAATAAATAAAAAATATCACTTTGAAAGTGACGTTTTATGTGATTTTCCTTATTTTCCAGACCATGAAATATGCTAAAAATAGACTTTCCCAAATTCCGATTTCTTAATATTTTTTCCCTGCTAAAGTACTAAGGTTTAACTTTCCAAAGAGGCAAAAGAATATTCCATAAACCATGCCATAAAACTTGCAAATATGTTCAATGTTGAAAATCCTGGGTAGTATTAACTTTGCCAATCCCCAAAAGTTCATGATATTGGTAGTTACTGCGCATACATGTCAGTTGACCCGGGGGTGTAACAGCAGCGCCTCCATATCATACTGATGTCTTAACTTACCTTTAGCTTTGAATATTGTTCGAACTGTCATTTTGGTTGGAAATATCGGCTAAACATATTTCTGGGAACCGTCAAAGTTAATGTGCCCCAAGATGTTATTTCCCCCCCCCCCCCCCCCAAAAAAAAATCCCATATCAAAAACCTGCTTTATCTAACGCTGTTTGGTAACTGAGAATCACAACAAACATGGCTGTCGTACATTTTCACATTTGCTTCAAACCACACACTTTCACATTGATCTATATAAGGCCTAATCAAATTACAGTTGTTTTTTCCCATTTCAGCTCCCCAAAAATATAGCATGAATAGGAAGTATTATTCATTTTATCTTTTGTTATGCCAATCACACTGTAATAGTATCTCATATTTTGAGGTATAATAGAACAATATGTTGGAATTACATCAGTATCAAGTCACTATCAACAACCTTTTCTCTTATATCAAAGCATTCATAAAACTGACTAGAAAACACTAAGTATTTAGGGTGCAACTGGCATTGCAATATTATATTGTGTTACGCATCCTATTTCTTTCGTTTTGTAACAGCAGGAACCTAATAAGGTATCTACACATTATGGTGTACTCTTTTTACATATAGAGGATATCTAACAGTGTCTTCAGTAATACCAAATATATTTCACAAGTGGAACAAATAGCACGAGTGAGAAATATCAAAATATAAGCCACACAAGCGAAATATGTTTGATATTACTGAAGATACGGTTAGATATTCTGTTTATTACTTTTTTATAGTAAAACATACAGAAACAGCTTTTACAATTCCTAAACGTCATTTGTAAGCTGATTAATCAAATCAGAAAAAATAATATTTTTCACTACCGTATTAATCCGCCAATAACCCCAGGAGGCCAGTGCACTAAATAAAGTAAAAAGTAGGGGGTGGGCTTATTGCCGGATAAGAGCCTAAACCTGACGAACATAATCGGCCGCCATCTTGGATTTTTCATGACATCCAACCCTATGTTGCAGTTACAGCTGATGTTTTGTCCATGTTTATAATAAATTAATAACTGTTTATTCCGGATTAATAATTCATAAAAGATGCTAAATATGTTTGTGTTACTACATGAAGTGGAGACTTAATCATTATAAAAGAAGCAAAATATTTGTGTTAACGTTGCTACACGAGATGTGGAATCAACCTTTTAAAACAAAAATGTCAAGTTTGCACACACAATTCTCTAACGGTAATTTCACATATAAATGCATCAGTTAGACCTATGCAGAAACAGTTTATGTGCAAGTAGTTCTTCACCAACCTGTGAGTCTTTCAAAAACATCAATGATTACATAATTTCAAACCATCTTGCATAAAAAAGTCTGTGGTAGAAGGCACCATTAAGTTAGTCAGGTCAATTAGGGTAGGTTTGTGTGTGTACCATGAGGATGTCAACTTGACCTGTCAACTCCCCAGACCGCCACAGTAAACAGACCACAGTAAACAGGCCATGCACACAGGCCATGCAGACATCTGGCTATTTGGAGCAATCTATTTCAATATTTTGAAAAAGTCCAGGTTACCCACCAAAACTTCAAAAGAATCTGGCTGCTGGTCAAGACAACATTGTATGATAGGCAGAGCAGTTAAATCCGGTCACCAGCTCCACTAGATCAATGTGGGCAGCTCAAACTACAAAAGCATAGTCAGCTTAACAGGTCTTTATATGGATTTAAAGATTGGGTGTTTCAATCGTTTTTTGCTTGATTTTTTTTTAAACTCGAATGAACACACTATTTCAAAGAGCTTGTATTTAATTTTAAAGGAACAATAGTCATATTGAAGCATACAATGATCAGTTTTTAGGGTATTTTGCAGACCAAGTTGTTATACCAAGCACAGCTAGTCACTGAACAGTTGTTGTGACAAGAAAAGTCAATGATTAATTATGGAATTAATGATTAATAATTATAGACCCACATTAGCCACATAAATATGATATCTTACATAAAATATATATTTATTGTCAAATTTCTTCTGGATGGCTTGAAAGTGTGATTTAAATAGAAGTATTTGATGTATGTTTAATTATTTTTTTATCATTCCGGCATTGTTTACTTTGCCAGAGTCTGACACATAAAATGTTGCTTTTGGAAACGATTACAAGGCAGTTTATATGGGTTTTTTTCAGCAATAAAAATCAAATGATTCAATTTAACATAAATAGATAAGTGTATCGAAAATGCAGTGTGTTTTAAGCATGCATTATCAAATAAATACTTTTATTTCCGACTCTTGTCTTGCGTCATATTTACTTTCGGTTTCTGTCAACCGCCTCTCGTCACCAGGTTATAAACAACAATAATAAGTCATCTTTTTTCACTAACAAGCAGTTCAAAATAGGAAATTCAACTTGGAATTAATTTTATAGATGTTCTGTGGGAATATATGCTACCAATTCTCTCATAAAAACATCGTTATTGACATCTGAAACTCACTGTTTCAGTCCAAAGCTCTGTCAGGCCGACTGTAATGGCAACAATTACGGCTTCCTCAAAGTCAATCATGAATAATCATTAGGGTCTGTAATTGTTTATCTTCAGCACTTATCAAATTGAATATATAGTCTTCCATTACGTAAAATCTGTCTGAAAACAATCGTTTAACTGAAGCATACCGTGTCTGTTCTTCTCTAAAATGTCAGCCAACAGTGGTCCAGAGGCGCTTACATGTGGCAAAGGGTTAAACCATTACACAAACCTTTCCTTTTAATTATACACAATTTTTCACAACAAACATAAACTTGTACATAAGAGCACCTATTATCCACCTTGTACAATATCACTTTCAGATGTCTGTTACATTGTATTCTGTCGTTGCTTCAAAAACAGTTTTTGCCGACTTTTACTTGTGGAAATTTGATCTTTTTTCTGAATCATTACATGAATGATTTGTAGTAAATATTAGAAATTAACTAATTATAAAAGGTGCGGTCTTTTAAGGCTTTGCCTTTATCATATTATATTATTCGCTAATAACATCTGAAATACTCTTGTGATCAGTGTTATAATGATGTCCTGCTCTATATAATTATTATAAACTTCAATCAAACATTAAACATAACCATGACAGCTCAAATACCTTTACTAAAACCGATGCATTCTCATTCCCTTTTAAATTTGCAATAAAAAGTACTCTCTAATAATAGTTCTAAACTAACCTCCTACTAAAGGTGCTTACATGTGCCAAACAGTTAACAAGAATGGTAAATAGGGCAAATATGTATTTGTTTCTTAAAAAAAATACCTTTATAAAAACATTTTCATCCTTATCATTGCTCACATTCCAATAAATCACATTTCACGCAACCTACAACTAAAATTCCTAAGGGGAACCCTTCTCCAAAACACCCCTTTTAAACCCACACACCTGTGTTCCAATTTACGCACACCATCATCACACTTTTATAATCTATTACATTTTTTCTTCCTTGCAAATAAACAAGTTTGCATGTTATACAATTATTATCAAAATCTTTAGCAAATAACCTACTTGTATTAAATTTCAATAAAATACTGAAAAACAAAATCATTAGAAATTTGTCAAAATGCATCAGTTATATGGTAAAAAACATTACATGTCAAAATACATCTTAAATTATGATTTTGCAATGTGCAATGCAATACCATTCCAATCTCTTTTTCAGAAGCCCTGTGACACTGACAAATGTTATCCGGGTACCCAGTATGAGGAAAGCAGGCTCCTTTGATATAAAAATGACCAACAAAACAAAAATCACTTCACCCTCAAGAAAACTTGACTTTCGCTTTGAAGACCCTGCTGCTTCTCCACTCTTGACAATACAACACATCAAAGACAATGTTAAAGAATTCCAAAAGGTAAGTTGTTATAGTATTGTAATTTTCCCACCAGCCACAACAACACATTTGTTTTAAATTAAAATGTAACTTTTAACAAATTATACTGCATAATAAACATTCAGCTTTAATTTCAGTCCAAACAATGATATAGCTTGCTTACTGATATAGCTTGCTTACTCTAGTTTTCAAATCTAATCTTCCAAAACACAAAAAAAAACGCAGTAAATATAACCTTTACGATCCTTACCATCGCTTAAAAAAACCACAACACACTCATAATTTGTCTTTTTTTGAAATTTCAGGTGACAATACACTGCAAAATACTCGAAAAACAACCAGTGGAACTCATAAACTCGAGAGGGAAACAACTAAAACTGTCCAAACTTGTCGCTGCAGATCAAAGCAGTTCCATCCAGATTTCATCCTGGGAAAAGGACATTGATCTCATCGATCAAGGCTGTTATTACGCACTACAAAATATAAGTGTGCGGAATTTTGGAGATACCAAAACTTTATCAATATCACCTGATGCAACCATAACCCCCATTCCACCAATGGTCAACATAACAACAGATCGCAATGTTTGCGGCATCACTAACAAGATTCAACTTGAGATCTCTTCGGCATCTTGCTCTGAAGTCTACTTATGTGGATTTTGCAATAAGCAAATCCCACCTTTTAATAAAGAACTGACAACTGTCAAATGCACAGAATGTTCCCATAGGCAAAGAACACAAAACCTGTCTTCCCTTCTGAAGTGCGAAGTACATGGAAAAGAACTTGAACACCAAACTGACAAAACAATTTCCACACCACATGGAGTCCTTCGTGCATATCTCGAGGCAATAAATATGGAAGACGTCACTCCAGACAAAGTAGAGGACCACCTTCTGTGCGTTTCTGCATTTTGTGCAGAAATCGTTAAAAATACCAATCGCGTGCTGAAAATCTTGCCGCCAAATGATGCAACATCAAGTAGATCTTCTTCCCCAGATGTAGATTATGATCAATCATCTTTATCTCTACCAGGACCATCACAGTTTTCTCCCTCATAAACTCTACACGTGAAATACTCTGCAAAAACATGTACATGTGCAATATAGTGGCATTAAAATACATCCCAATGCTGCTGCATAAAAGTGCATGTCTGCTATATACTTTTTGTACCAGTTTATCATTCTGCCACTTCTTAGGTCCTCTGTAATAAAATGCTACACTATTCACTATTCAATCACTGTATCAATTGTACACTACTGGATAACTCATTCTCAAATTCCATTTGCATGTTACCCAGCATCTAATTGTGTATGTTCCATTATATGACAACTTCTATATACATGTACTTATAACATAAACAGCCATAGAAAAATTTGTTTCCATATATACAATGTATATCCAATTCCATGGCCAATACTACTTCCTGGATCATTCTCTAATTTCATGCAAATTCCCCATACCCTGTAATTGTCCTACAAAATAGCCAACCCACAATATTGCCATCTTTTTCATGCCAATACTGTATTTTATTACTTTTTCATTACCTTGTACTTCATTTTTTTCCAGATAAAATAATATAATCTTTTCTAAAACAATTTGCAGAAATCTAACTACATGTGCAATGATCTAATTCAGTCACAGTACTTCAAAACACCTGCATAAGTATCATATACATGTGTGCTGTATGCTGGTATGCTTTTCCCACCAAATCTGTATTATAGCAACTGTTTTTGTTACTTTGTTTCATGCTTCCAATATAATAGTGTGCTTTTTTCTACAACTCTGTTTTTGTAATGTACATGTGCAAAACTGCCACTTTCAACAATACCTCCATGCGGCTGCATAGGTATAAAATGTGTTGTATATATGCTTGTCATACAATTTTTTACTATGCTTCTTTTATCATCTTTGTTTTTTAAATTTCTTAATTTTGTATTTCATGTTTCAATTTAAAAATCCAGTAAATTCTTTTTTAAAATAAAATCCACATTCAACAAAACAAATGTGCAGTAATTCACATTCAACAATACCTTGATGTACCTGCATACCTATATACATTTGTATATATATGCTTATAATATTTATTCTGCATTATTTCACTTTCCATCAGTTTTTCTTAAACCATCATGTGTCATATTTCAATCTAGATATGGATGTCTAGCAGAAAACATCAACAGTTAAATCACATCAAACAAAACCTGTATGTGACTAAACAAAATACAACATAAATACAACTTTGTATATATGCTCATCATACAAGTATTATATTTCGCTTCTTTGTTATAACCTTGTTTTTCATGCTTAAAATAGAATAGTTTGCTTTTAATTGTAACAGTTTCCACATTTTCCAATGTACATGTGAAAACTGCCACTTTCAACAATACCCCAATGCGGCTGCATCGGTATATATATATGTGTGTTGTATGCTTGGCACACCAACTTGTATCATTATGCTTTTTTTATAAATTTTTCCAACTTTTGTATCCTTTGCTTAAATTAATTAATGTCCAATGTTTTAGTAAACTTATACATTATAGTATGGTATTACATGTGCACTTGACTTTCTTTAGAATAGATAGCATTATCTTCTTTCAAAGAATATCCAATTGACCAAAAACAGTGTAAAGCACAATACATAAGCAATAACCTTGCTTTCAACAATAACCTAATGCGGCTGCATAGGTATATATATATGTGCTGTATGTTTGGATGCTTTTTACACCATATCTTTATTTCATAATTATTTATAAAACTTTTTGTTTCATGCTTAAAATAGCTTGGTATTTGTTTCTTTCCAAGTATCCACATTTTGCAATGTACATGTGCTGTAAGGCTACTTTCAAAACAATACCTCAATGCAGCTGCACAGGTATAAAAATGTGTGTTGTATGATCGTCATGCCAAATTGTGTCACAAGCTACCTTTATAAACTCTTGCCCTTGTCCCATGTTGAAATACACATAATATCATAACTGCATGCACTTATGCAGTTACAAGTCACTTTCAACAATATCCTGTAGTTTAACAACTATTTTTTAATGTTGTGTTTCATATTTAAAATATAATACATACAATATACATTGTATATCTTTTTTCGTACAATATCCACATTTAGCAGCATACTTGTAACATTAACTCTTTACCACCTAATAACTATAAATGACGCCCCTGCTATTTCCCCAAAAAGTTTACTTGAAGAATTCAAGCCTTCACATATTTCATAAACAATGCAAACAACACAATTCTTGTCAACAACATAATTGCCATACTCCAAATTAATCATGGCAGTCTCCACAACTAAATTCTAATTCGCAAACCTAACAATCAGGTTTACTTAAAGCCTAATGTACAACATTATCCACAAGTCACATAAGAATCACTAGAATAATCTTACACAAATGTAAAAAAAATTACAAGTTGTCGTTTATCATCATTACACCCACACATATAGAAGCATCAGATGTCGTCCTTAGGTGGTAAAGTATATACACAGTGCTAAGTAGTACTAAATACACATCACATTTAGCGATACCTCAATGTAACTACATAGGTAAACTTATGTGTTAACATCAAATAAACGTATGCTTACCATATTGTTCTGCTGTTTTCAATCTCATGTTTCAATAAACGTAGTATCCTATCCACATCTAGCAAAGCACAAATGCAATTAAATCCCATTCAACAATAAATCTATGTATTTAAACTGCAAAGTATGTTTATTGTACTTTTCCTTTTCCTAACAATTCTCTTTTTAATCAGCTTTGTAATAATCTTGTGTTCCATTTCCAAAGTACACCAAATATGTTCTTTTTCTACCAATATCCACATTGTACTGACTTCTTATGCTGTATTAACCCATATCCAATTTTACCTCCATGAACCGCAAAAGCCTAAAAATGTTTCGTTTGCTTGTCATACCAATTCCATATAAATCTGCTGCTTTTTTTGTCAACTTTGTTTCAATTTCATGTTTTAGTTTCAAATAGATTAGTTAGTCTTTTAGTTTGTTCTTTAGTATGTTCGTTTCCCAATAAAATATGCACATATTAAACTGTTCCATAACTTCACCTAACAACTACTTTAAAAAATCAAGTTTTGATGGAATCTCCAATGGACCTTTCCACATCTTCCTCTAATATTTACATAAAACAAAACTCCTTTCTAAAAACAACTTACTACTACTGATATATTTCATTTCTTCAACACAAATGTATTAAAGTCATTTACCTCATCAGCAACAAATACGGTCTTAACTAATATAAAACAACTTCACACTTCCAAGAAGTTCTATTTTAAAGCGATTTGCTTGTGTACTGCAATATGTAGGCACAACCTTTTAATACAACTTCAAATAATTATATCTTTATGCCACCAAAATTTTTATACGCTCGTAAAAAATAACAAGACGTATTATGGTATGGCATTGTCTGTCAGGCGTACGTCCGTAATAAACTTTGATTTGTCCACAGATCTCCTACAATTTTCAGCCAATTTCTTCCAAACTTGCTAGGTCTGACAGCCATGACATGAAGTTGTGTTTTCCTGAACAGCACTTTGATAAAACAATATTTACTAGAGTTATGGCTCTTTTTGTTTTCTTTTTGGGCATTATGTAGAAATAATCTTTTTTGTGTTTTCTTCAATTCCTCTCAAATTCAGAAAGGTAATTGTAAAAGCTATAATAATTAACATATGTTACGAGTTTTGTTGAGTTGTTTCAACTTTTTGCATAACAGCATTGCATTTTTGTTAAATATAGCATTATGTACAAGAAGCATTTCTGTCAAAACTGTTGTTTGTCCCAAGAGTTTCCCCTACAATTAAGAATTATATTTCTACAGTTTTGTTTTAAATTTGACATTGCCAAATTTCAGTCTCGGTATACTTCTAATAAGGTACAACAAGCGTATAATGCTTCCGCTTGCAATGCTCTTGTTAAAACATGACAAAAATCGACACAGTGCTTCTCAATTCCCATTCCAACGCTTTATGTTCCATCAATCATAAATTATTTGCAAAATTACTCAGTAACTTCATGTCAGATGACCTTTGAGGCCCCTGGGCCTCTTGTTTAAACTCCCCATTTAGCATTTCTGTATACATTTTGTTGTCGCTCCTTCTCAATGTAGTTCCATGGCTGTTGTCACCTGTAAATTAAATTATTTTGATTTAATATCATGTAGATTTACTGGTTAGTAATATAACGATGGTTTACATCATGCGACATAACTGTCACACAATCTTGGTTGACGTAATTTCCTTATTGACTTTAAAACAAGAAATTAAACATTTCAAAAACTAAAAACTTCTTCAGCATTAGGCTACATGATTTGGTTACAAACTTAATAACTCTCTAGCTCTAGCTTGTGATAGTGCTGACAAACTTCAGTGGACAGACGAGGAAATTATAGTCCCCACACGTTTCACAAACAATGTGAGTGAGCAATCTTACATAAAAACAGTGGGATTTGTCCCATCCTTAAGTGCAAGAAACATATAATTTTCAAATTGACATATTTTGTGTATAACTTTTTATATTGTGCTTGGTGCCAAAATACACATGAAAAAACAGTATATTTCCATCTTGATGTAATTGAAATGAAAGAGACCGTACTTCTTACACATATAGTAAAATCAAATTTATGTGAAAGGAAACATCATAATTATTATAAGAAAGAGTCTAATTTACATTTACATATAGGATTCATATTTAATTTAATTGAACTAGTGAGACCACATTTCAATATTCCTTGCAAATCTAAAGACATTAATCTCAATGAGAATGTGCACAGAGCAACATATGTAGCTACAACCTGGCTTTCATGATCTGTCAGGCTTTCATGATCTGTCAGGCTTTCATGATGTCATATATGGAATATGAATATGTACCAATAAGTTGGTGATAATGAAGGCATATTTGGGTCCATTCTCTGGGAAAAATGTCAATAAAGATGTGTTTGCACTCCATTTCGGTGACGAAAGTCGTGGCGTGAATTGCGTAATTTTGAAAAATGAATTTAAAATATTTCTGGATATACCCCAATGTAATGATAAAGAATGCATATTTAGGTCCATTCTCTTAAAATAATACCCTTTTCAAATTTCAAGCCAATTCTCCTACTTTTCGGTAATTCAATTATTGAAGTCCATTCCGGTAAATACTCCAACCTAGCTGCGATAACGTAGCTCTTCACGACGAGACGATTTTTATATATTCGCCGGGGCAGAGCCATAGGAGGCCGGGTATTAATATTAGTACTAACCCCAACCGGGCGTAATCCCAATCTTTATTAAATCCATTCCCGTACTTGGTGTTAACACACGTTCTCGCATCTTCATCAAATAAACGAATACTTAAACAATCAATTATGGCAATTATTTAATTTACTTGATCTGTATATAGAGATATCTTACGTGACGTCATCATTTCCGGTGTCCGCCATATTGGATTACAAGCCCCGCCTACTATAACGCCCCTCCATTGTAGAACAGGACGCGTCGCATGAATATGTATCAGCAATGGTGAACTTCTGTGCAGTAATTGGTTGTGGGAATAGAGGTGACCGGGACAAGAAATCATTCTTCCGTTTACCAGCTGTTATTGTCAGGGAAGGCGCAAAAACACACGAGTTATCACAAAGACGCAGGGCCGGATGGCTAGCAAACATTTCGAGAGAGATCAAAGAAAGTAATCTGCCATACACGAGAGTGTGTTCCGATCATTTTGTTGCTGGTAAGTTCCAATGTTATTACTTTCGATTTTGTTTCGAAATCATACAAATCCAGGAACGTAGTTGCGAAAGAACAATAACATAAAAACGAAAAATCTGCCCTATCTATCTCAGTAATCAGGCCCTGCTTGTCTTCCTTTTCATATTTTGGTAAAGATGGCGACCGACGCCGTGTTTAGGCCACGTGACATGTCGCGCACATGTAAACACAGCTAGGTAAACAAAAGGCTTTGCTAGATCCTATTTAACACGTGGCGTGTGGCACGTATAGTTTTGTTATCAAATCCCGTACTTCCACTGAGGAATAAACCTGGTGAAATTGGCTACAAGTAAGATGAAAGTTTATAATTGATATTGGGAAATGGATTCTAAAATAAGCATTTGATATTTTTGGAATTACCAAACAAAAATAGTTTTTTTCATGATTTCAAATGTAGCATCATATGTTAAGAAGATTACAAATTACTCGCATATCTGACAAATATAGGTGCAAAAATGTACCAGTTGATTGTGAGTGGACCCCTTGGTTATGATCATTATCAGTCAACACAGGTTTTTATTAGTGTAATCATATTTTACAGGAAAACCATCATCATTGTATGACATCACAAATCCTGATTGGGTACCAACATTGCTACTTGGACATAACAAAGTTGATGATGCAACCTCAACCCGGGATGTAGACAGACACAAGCGTTCAGTAGGCAGACAAGAAAAAAAGTCTTTGGATGCTGCTTCAGCTTTGTTGGACCTTCAGTTCATGGATGTAGCTCATGAGGATGGGGATGGAGACGAAGACACGGTTGACAACGGCTCTGGACTGTCATCCCAAACTGAACTGACAACTACGACCATAGATGCAATGCAATCTGAACTGCAGCGTCTGATATCAGAAAATCTGGAACTTAAAGAAAAACTGTCTGCTGAAAGAAGCCGGTTTCATGAGGAGTTCTTCCGTAACGACAATGAAAAAGTGAAGTATTATACTGGATTACCAGATTTCTTGACTTTGAGCATTTTGTTTGAATTTGTTGAATCACACATTCCAACTATTAGTGCAAGTGTTGGTAGTGCCCTTACAAAGTTTCAGAGATTGATACTGGCATTGATAAAACTGCGACTCAACTCATCTCATTTGGACAATGCACAACGCTTTGGTATCAACAAATCCACAGCATCACGACAGTTTCTGATCATGCTTGATGTTTTGATAGATCTTAATGAGAAATTTATAATCTTAATACATCACAACTTGTGGCTATTCATGAGATCAGTGTAGACATATACAATGTATATATATTTCAGTTTTCATTTCAAACCACATGGCTTGATCATGAATAATCCATTCAAAGTTTGAAAAATTGTTCATATATTATTATAATGAGAGAGATTAATCTATTGAATTAGTGCTGTACATATGTATGTAAGCAGAATGGGAAAATTTATATTGAATAAGTTCTGTGTGTTATCAGAATGAGAGAAATTACATGTGAACTATATACACATGCACGGTATATTGAATCAGAGCTGTATGTAAGCAGATTGCATTAATTACAAATGATTGAATAAAATACTTTAGAAAATATTTGTGAATTGTATTGTGTATGATAACTAGTACCAAAGCAAAAATACCTTATTCCTTCACCAAACAGCAAAATTTTCACAAATCATGGATTTGAAGACCAGGGCTAAATACATTTAGTTTGGTTTATTTTGTTTTACGTCCTGTTACGGCCAGGGTCTTTTAAGGAAGTGCCAGGTTTTGGAGGTGGAGGAAAGCTGGAGTACCTGGAGAAAAAACACTGACCTATGGTCAGTACCTGGCAACTGCCCCATGTGAGTTTTGAACTCGCAACCCAGAGACAGAGGGCTAGTGATAGAATGTCGGGACACCTTAATCACTTGGCCCCTTAAACTTATAGTACAATGTATAATTAAATTTGTGACAATGCAGGAATTGAGAGAATGATCATGAGGTGCTGGTTAAAAGCATCTGCAATTGTACAGCTACTCTAGCTGGCGATCAATCAGGTTTCCATCATCAGCAATAGACTGGTATTTTCTAATAGTAGGTCTGGTAGTTATTAGGGATGTGAAGTGATCTTAGGCTCATATATAAATTTCAAAGGGCTTTACAGCAGAGAGATCATATGTTTAACTTTCAGTTAAGTCTTAAGAATAGTGTAGCTGAAGTCTTAAGATTGTGATATATGCTCATCCGAGGCCTGTTGTACAGTCAAACCTCATTATCTCGATGTTGACAGGGCCAAAAAAAAATCAGAGTATTCAATATTTGAGTTAAACGAAATTAAATGCTTGGCAAGGACCGACAAAATACTTCGAATTAAAACTGGTCTTTGAGTTAACAAGTTCGAGATAATGAGGTTCTACTGTAATGTGTTGAGAAAAGAAGCTGAAGAAGGTGAAAGCAATTCAAGGATTTTAATTTACATACACTGTATGTATTGTTCATGTATAACTTTTTACAATTTCGTACCATATGGCCACATCAAAATGTCAATTCATAGATACGTGTCGTATGAAAGAGTTCACAACATTGCATCGGTGTAGTGTACATGATGTGTTTTAAACACTGTGACTGGTCTTTTTTTGGCCTTTTACTCATAACTTTTCTACACTCTGGGCAAAACCACTTGCCCTTTGGCACTTTCTTAATTTTAAGACAATTAATATGGAACCATGTGATGCCACAATTTTCGTTGTCACAAGCGATCATGTCGTCTTTGTCCTCTGGTCCTCTACAATAACAGTAGGCATCTCCATTTGTTGCTTCACTCACATTCGAGTTGTTTTCAGCTGAGTCCACGCTAACTGTTTCTGTAGGTCTGGAGTAAAATTTCCCGATAAGTTCTGGCAACAGTGCCTTTTGAAAAAACTCTTTTGATTTTTCTTCGATTTCCTGCCACAGTTCTGGTTTGGCCTCTATTCTTTGGATATGGAAATCCTTGTCAGCATACACAACAAAGTCACTAAACTCTACATCACACACATGTATTTGAGTTTGAATCTGATACATGTATTCATGATCAGTTTTCAGTTCCAGTTTCTTATTGTTTTTTCCAAACACGTTTTTACACCACTCGAAAAGTACTCCTCCACAGTTTTGTCTTTTGCGCAGAAAGGGCATTTGATCTCCAGTACACCAGTACCACAACAGTCACACGATATTAATCCATCAGGTGAGGCACCTACATGTGGGAAGTCTGGGTTAATCACAAGGCCAGAATCTTTAATTTGGAAATTAACATGGGACTGTTCCATTTCCTTCCTATAAGAATCTCTGGCAATCTGTTCATGCTCGCATCCCCACTTAGTGGCAGTGTTCGTGAACTTGTTTTCTCTTGGGTAGCAAACATCCCTGACTAAGGATTGGGAAGGCTGGTCTGGGTTGGAGCGACACACACGTTTCATTTTGGAAGCGGTAACTCTCCCAGATCTGAATCGAAACCATGCTTTTGAAGATGACAGGCCTTTTGTAGTCTGCTCGACACATTTTGCCTGTTCAGCACTCACATGGATGAACATCCAATGTCCTCAGAAACTTCTAACAATTCCACACAAGTTTTGTTGATGTTATCTGTGTTAAATAAGTCTGTCAACACTTTGGGGAATTTCTTGTCCAATACTGCAGGCTTATACTTCCGAGAATTACGGGTACTACACTTAAAACTGCATCCTTGGACCCTCCTTCACTAAGTTTACGGAAAAAGTTTCTCATTTCCATTTCGTTTGGAGTTGGAATGTCTTTCTTGGTCTTTCTTGAGGGTGTGGTAGTTTCCGGCTTTTTTGACGTTGACACTGGAGAATCACTTTCCCCGACAAGGGTGTCAAGCTTTCTCTTCTTTGCATGGCCAGAGGAAAAATCCAATTCTGATATCCGATGATAGGACACTTCCCGGAATGAGGTCGGAAGTTTCCAGTAGGCTGGTTCCTGGGTCACTGTCTGTGAATCTCTGACGCGCACTTTCGTTTCAATGTAAAATTGTAACGCACTTACATGGGTACAAGTTTCCCCTAAGCCCGCAACACAGTTACAATGTCCACACAGTATTCTGCCATCTTTTTCAGCTATCAACTACGGTTTTAAAGGAGTTTCCCGAAGTTTCTGTGAATGCATAACCTGGAATAATAAAAAGTAAATATTGTTAAAAATTTATTCAACTCTGGAATCTAGGGAGTAACCAGATATACTTATAAACCACCTACATTTGTTTTTCATGTACCTTATATACAACGTATATAATTAGGTACTTGGGCCCTAACAAGCCCAAATTAAAGTATGTGTACATGTAAATTCTATTATTGTAAATCACTTGTGAAATTTTATGATTTATTTACTACAAAACTTCAAAATTAAGTAGTTTGTCACTGATTTAATTCACAATACTATTCAGCAATAAAGGAAAAATATGTGTAATAGTATTGTCATGAGGCCCTGTACTTAAGTGTGAACACAGGCCAGTCATAAAAGCTGAGTTAATTAAAGTGCACTTTATATATAATAACATCATATAACATACAAAGCTGGTATTCATATGTGTACTTTGGATGTATAGTGTACTATTCCTACATTTAGATCTACCAGCTGTCCGTTTAAGGTCTGTGGTTTGAGCTAGGCAGTAGGCCCTGTAATTAAGTGTGAACACAGGCCAGTCATAAAAGCTGAGTTAATTAAAGTGCACTTTATATATAATAACATCATATAACATACAAAGCTGGTATTCATATGTGTACTTTGGATGTATAGTGTACTATTCCTACATTTAGATCTACCAGCTGCCCGTTCAAGGTCTGTGGTTCGAGCTAGGCAGTAGGCCTATCTTACTGCTAGGCCAGTACTCAGTAGTTGCCTACGACTGTATGGCTTTCGACACGACAAAGCATTTAATATTGACGAAAATAAATATATTTACCCTTTCAAGAACCACATGTTTTCCACTAATAACTGTAGCGGAAACATCTCGCACCCATCCACACACGAACTGGTTGTAAGCATCGAGGCCTTTGAAGCACCTCAGGTCCTCGGCGGTGTATGGGCTGGGGCTGAATACCAGATAATTGACAATGTCTCGATAAACAATACCCGGCAAAATGTCTGGATTTAGGCTAAGTTGGCTGGATGGAATTTGGTAGGGGTCAGTCGCTCCTATTACAGAGATCTTTTGCGAATATCTCGCCGCTGCACTGCTGTCTAGCGTTTCAAAATACGTAGGCCTACAGGGTTTCTGACAACCCTTGCCAGTCGCCATCTTGGAAGATTGTATGTAATCCAATATGGCGGATGACTCGGATTTCAAGCGTCCGTAAGATATCTCTATTGACGTTACGGGCTGTTGATTCAACATCAAAACAAATAATGAAAACCACTGTTTTGTCAAAATGCAAGGCAAAGAATCATAACAATGGACAAACAATGATAGATGAAACATTCTAGAAGCGCATACTTACACTTGTTATTGCCAATGGTATTAACTAGACAAGATGATAATGGATATGTTGGAGGCTTTCGAGAAAACAGCAATCGATCAGAAATGGCGATGAATGTAAACATCCGGTTGCATCATGGGTATTTTTAGAAGTCGGAGATTCACGACATTCACCGAATGTTTGAATAAAAGTTTTCAACTGCCTATTTCATAAAAAGACATTAAAAAGCTACTTCGCAAATTAATTTTATAATTTGACAAAAATTACGTAAGGGTCTTTCATTTCTCATTATTCAATACGTGAATTTTATATTGGCACCTCAACCGGAAGTTGCGCGACTGGTATGCAAGTTAGCATGGATACAACGATTTTTTGGTTTTGTAGATAAACTGTACACATTAAAATAAACTAACATGGAAAGGAAGGTTTATGATAGATAGGTTTAGCTCACACAACGGATTAATGTGTGCACTTAGTTGTTGTCAGGTTTGTATGGATTACGATATTAGCCTACAATAGATTTCATGTCAGATTAAAGCCAATAACGTCCGCCAAAGGTCATCGTAGGCGGAAAGGCAAAAATTGTTTCCGGTTTCTGACTGGCGACAATACGCTGTAGGCGTATACGCCTTAGCGTAAAAAAGCATTCATCTTTGTGGCAAGAAATTTCCGAAGACCTAAATAGGACACTCAAGTGTAACATAACTTCTACACAAGCAATGAATAAGTACTACAGCCTAAAGAAAGGGTGGAAAGAAGTGGTAGACTCTGAAACAGGCACAGAAGCCAAATATTTTAGGCAAAGAGGGATGTTTGATGAAGTCTATGGGACAAGAGAGAGTACAAAGCCATCCTACCAGATTGATAGTGCATCCAGCACACAGCCAAAACCATTGTCAACCAAGGCAACAAGTTCAAAGAAAAGAAAATCTTCACAACTAATAGAGCTGATTGACAATCACCACAAAGAATTCAATGAGAAAATGGATAATCATCACAGTGATAAAATGGCACGGCTAGATCGCCTGCTAGACCTCTACCAAAAAGATATTGAAAACAAGTAGAGACCAGTATTGACTCATGTAAGGGAAAGCATAATAAAATCAAACAGTTCTCATTTCAGTGGTATTATTAATTAATCCGCAAGTTTTTTTTTTTTTACTTTAAAGAGGCATCACGGTAAAACTATATTTTTTTATGCTTATTTAGAATTATTGTATATATGAATTAAATGTATACCCTTGTGGAAAATTAATGGGCGATTTACGCTGAAATATGTTCTCAAATTTTTTAATTAATAATTAAAAAAGGGAATCACTATTCGTTGATCAACGATTTGGACATGTAAATGTTTTTTGCATCACATATGATAACGCATGCGCATAACAAGCTACATCGGTAAACAAAAAATGGCGATCCGCGTGACCTACATGTAACTACCAAGCGAAAAGTGGCCGAATGGTCAAATTTTAACGTGAGGTTTATATTACGGAAGTATAATGAGGGATAGGAAGTATTCAAGGGAGAGACTAACAGCCCAATTGTTTGCATTGTAACAGTTTTCTTCTGGATGGCCGGTGACACAGTTTTGATTTGGTTTTGGGGCCTCCCAAGGGATAACTCTTTCATTCCTCTGTTACATGAAATGCGTGTGTAAAACCTGAAAGCGTGTATTGTAATATTCCCTTTATAATATTCCAGTAGTAAAACGGCATTATTGAATTATATTGCTGAAGAGAAAGACCTTTTCACATTCAAGAAAAACCGTATGGGGGGGGGGGGGAGGGGGTTACGTTGTTAAACGCCGGTATCCCGGGCGATTGAGTTTAATGTATACAGATTCAATTTGGACAAAATGAATAAATTTATGTCATCATGTGCGGATAAAAAATTCTTGTCTTACATAATCTATAAAATACGGATTGTACAAATATTATCGGGTTTGGACCCCGGTATTAAATTTGATATGAATGAAAATATATGCATTATATAAGTGAAGTCATTAAATCATAAAAAATATCATACACATGTATGTCCATGTCTGCAGTTGTGTTGAAAATGTTAACGAACCTTTAAATTTACATTAAAAAAAAGTAAAATGAATCATAACATATATAAATGGATTAAGTATTGGACAATTATCTTCTCGACAAGTTCCAAATATGATATATATATTATACATGTATTCTACATGTTTAGTGCGTGGTGCATCATATGAGTGCACGGACTTCCGTGATACATATATAATTGTAAGTGTTAAAGTATGTTGACGCTGAAAATTGGATAGATTTTAGATGAATATATAGATAGTCTGAAAACAAATCTTCAAGACATCGAGTTGTATAAAAAAAATCGGAATCATCATTTCATTTTAATTTTGTACTTTTCAATGCATGCACACCTTTTGTGAAATGGTTCTAAATTTGCATCGGTTTCAGTCAGGTACTGATGTCGATAAATGATGCAGAGATGTCGACATAAGTTTCTTCGTATGAATATCGTGTGTAATTAACGTCTGATTATTAATGTGAATGTGATTCAATAAATTTATATACGGACTTTGTGTCTGGTTCATCATCGGACGTACATGTATATACATTACGCATCCCCTCTTGGGCCCCTTCGTCAAATTGACCGAGAACGCTGTTACTTGACGCGTGATCAGCGCTATTTTTATCGGGCTTTCCCGAGGAATGCAATTTTTCAAGTGGCTAATGAACACATTTTGAGTGGACTTTAAATATTGAAATAACAGGAAAATGTATCTGGTAGTGCAGACAGCATGTACATTCAAGAACTTCATTGTAGACTTCCCCGGGATGCCCCTTTAAGTTACCCATAGAAGCTTTTTGTGCAATAGGAAATTGTGTGCCAACTGGAGCTGTGTGAATTTTTTGTGACATGTCTATTTATTTCAAATAGATCTAAGGTTCAAATAGATCTAAGGCATAGTCAATGATGTTGTATTATATGATTTAAATTCAATTGTACATGTGAATTCAAATTCCTTCTGATGGTGCTATATGATTGTGATTTACAATTTAGATGTAGAACTAATGTAAGCTTGTGGAATAGTAAGGGAGTATGATTTGTCGGTCATTAGTTCTGATGGTCCCAGTATTCAAGTTTTCAACTTCAGCTTACTAGCTGTGTGCAGGAATAAGTTTTATTGTTCTATTCTTTAATTTCTTATCTATGATAATAGTCTTGATTTAACACAGAACAACTTTCTTATCTATGATAATAGTCTTGATTTAACACAGAACAACAATGTTGTTTTATTAGATGTTTTATTTTCTTGTTTTGCACATCGCATTACAAAGTATGGTCATGTTAATTCAAATTCCATCTGATGGTAATATATGGTAATACATGTCTTTGGTATTTTTTTTTTTTATATGTTCTCCAAAAATGGGAATTAAAATAATTAAAAATTTATGAGAATTTGTTTTTTATTTTATTGAAAAAAAGTTAAATACTATAAAACTTTAACACTCAAGGCTGACTATGAGCTACAAATGCTTTGGTATAAACCAAAGGTATTAATGTGGCAAGTCTGCATGTACATCATTTACACATTCCTTGCTAATTAGTGTTGGTAGATTCGAAATTTGGTGGCACATGCAATAATGATACTGGTTCAAGTCATTGTGCTGACTAGGCGTAACCTCCTGAGCACACCATTGTGCCTATTTTGGTACATGTTCTCACATTGGTTCGGATCATTCTGTTCATCCTGTTCAAAAATGTATTGTTCATCTTCATTTGCAATACACAAATTATGCAAAATACAGGCACAGTAGATCAATTTGCAAACCTCCTCACAGCTGTGGTCCTGTATGATAAGTTCTCCAGCTTCAGCACCAATAAAGAGTTTTGAGTTTCGCAGAACTCGAGCATCGTGGACACATCCTGGCCATCCAGTAAAAACATTGGTAAACTTCATGTCGTGGTCCACTACAGCCTGTAAATAAAAACTAGGGTATTTAAGAAAACTGTTCCTGACAAGGTTTCTTTAATTTCTGATGATTTGGCGGTACTGAGCAAATTGTTAATTACTGATAAATTGCTATATTGATAATTATAATGAACTGAAATTGAAAAACTAATTAATACTAAAAAGGTATCAAGGATAGTGAACACAGTCTGTTACTCTTTCAGGACACGTCTTTCAACCCTAAATGTTGATAGAACAAGAAAATTTCACCAAATGAAGTTGATGTATGGAATTTTAATTTTAGTCTTTTATCCATGTCTTCTTTACATATTTAAAGTTCAAATTATTTATGTGTGATCATAAACGATTGATAAGCTTAACTTGACCATGTACATTACAATACCTGTAACTGCATAGAAGGAAATCCTTTCCTGTTGTAGAAGTCTCGGTCCTTATTTAGTATTGAAGCCAATCTGATATGAGATTCATCTAAAAAGCCGATCACACCAGGAAGCTTGCATATTTCCTCAACATCATGCGCAATTTCTCTCTGCCGAACAGGAGAAGGCCAAACAATAACCGGCAAATTAATGGTAAAATAAAAAGCTGTTAAAACACCTTGCTAAACCGTATCAAAATACATACAGCAAACGCAAAATCAAAAGAAAATTGATAAATGTTCTATACAAATCCTTGATTAGCTAGCTGTACACCAGAAATCGATCGCCTAATATTTCATCAAATATTATCAGCATTCGATGAAAAGCCTTCTTTCAAATTGTACATGTTGATCTATAACGTTAAATGTACTTATACTTTTACCAGTTGATGACCAACTTCAACATAGTGAAGATTATGTCGTGTGTGTGTGTGTGGTGCATGGAAAGAATTAAATAGTGTATGATGGATCCATTCGATTTATGCAAAGCTGATACTCCGTCACATTTGCGCTTACCCGTGGCCCTAAGTCCATCAGTGTGTTGCATACTTTCATTATGATTCCATGTGCAGTCGACTTCGATAAACCGAATAGATGTGCCACTTCTCTCATAGATTCCTGGTTGGCTAAGTACCATAAACACACTGCCAGCTGCTTGTCTGGTGAAACAGTCTCGTGTTGACCTTTTCCTTTTAAGAGTAAGGAATGGTAAATATCTTGCAGTATTATATTGAATGTGTGTCGGCTTATACGGAAATGCGAACGAAAATCGTCAACATTCTGTGGTAGGCCTACATCCATGAGTGCAAATACGGAATCCATGTATCTAGATACTTTTGGAGCACTGTCTCTCCTTAGTGCTTTCGTTGAGCAAAAATCTTCTCTCTGCATGTGTAATTGTAAATACCAGAAGTTGTCATCGTCTAATATCTCACCAAATGTTATCAACATTCGATGAAAAGTTGAAAATGCCGCCATCTTCCGACTAAAGTTGTTGACCATAGAGAGTTCGATCACGGACATGCGCATTTATAGCTTCCTCTTACACGGCCAACCAAACTACGGTCGCTGATCGAACTCGCCCTACATAAACATCGTATATGTATAACGTGTATAACAGCAAATAGTGTTGTGATAGTTACATTCTGATACATACAATACGTACAATTTAGTTTTTAAAACGAAAGTCCATGCATACTTTTTAACTTGTATTTGTTATAATGATGTTTTGTGGGACATTTGAATGCTAATTTCGTTCGTCATCCCGAAGAATATAGTAGTCAAGAGATCGACACCCTGTCGAAACATTACAAATCACGGGCGTGCCATTCACGAGGGATTAGTGATCTAACACAAGCGTGACACTAACTAGTTGATTGGTCAGTGAATTCACCTGGATAAGAAAGGTAGATGGTAACATTTTACCTTTATACTGCTACATACTGACATCGGTCAGGACGACGAAACCCGTACCAGAGTCATAAAAACGATACACACGTACTGTACACCAGGCAACCAACTTTATATTTATACCAATTTGACGAAAATAACCAGAATTAAAGGATTTGTGCAACAACAAATGAAAATTTTATATTTGGTAAAAGTAATGTTTTAAAACCATATTCAAACACCCAATCTTGCAAGCGTGGTCTGGTTACTTACCAGAGTCACAAAAACGATACACACGTACACCAGGCAACCAACTTTATATTTATACCAATTTGACGAAAATAACAGGGTGGCTATATCCTAGTTACATAATAAACCTTTTTTTAATATTATCATTAATGCGAGCTTTAGATATTTCATAATTTTTTTCAGCTTCATCTTTGCTAGTTACCTAATGCAAATAACCCCCGAGGTCATCACAGGTGTGAAATTACTTACCTGTGATATCAAAGGGATGCGCGCGGCCGGTAGAGGTTAACAGACGATCGGTACATACTTCTGGTCAATTAACACATTAAGTAATTAAATGCACATCGCGATGTACATTATTACGCCCACTATAAATATATTGTGTATTCCCTGGGAAAAATATGAATTGGAAAAAAAACGTTGGTAGTGCAATCGTTGCGATGGATAGGTAAAAACTGTCACCGACATGGAGCTTATATTATTAATAAAGAAGCGATATTTCCTTCTTCAAATTCCCGAATTATCCCACGCAGAGATCGACAAGGGAATACTATCGAAAGTCCGGTTTTTCAGAAGCAAATCGAAGATGGGAATGTCCCGTACCACAACTAAAATAATCACATCTTAAAATTGTTTGCATTTCTGAGCTGACGTAAAATAAATGAAAATAAGTACTTTCGCATTAACATTTATCTAGCGTGATCCCGACCTTGTAATTTGATTCCGTAAAAAAAACATGATACATATTATTACAATCTGATTAAAATACAGATCCTTGTTCTCACTCCCGTTTTACAAGGATCTGACAACATCCCATAAGAGGTCACGTCCAGATGACCTTTGTCGCCTCTTTACTAAACACTAAAATAATTTTCAAATGACCTGTCATCGTGCAGCAAGCCATTTCGTCACATTATTTCACATACAATTTTTGGTGACGAAATGACTTAACGGACACATGCGTTTATGCAAGCTTTGTCGCCTCAAAATTTCACTGTCAAGATTCTGCCAGTAGTGATTTGATTGGCTAATGCGAAAGGTCATCGAGACATGACCCCCTATGGGATTATCTCAGATCTTAACGCAGCAGAGAGGAGTTTACGGAACGGCGCGGAGATCAAGATATGATTTTAATCAGATTGATATTATTACAAATTATTATTCATGTTGTCATAATTGTACCGTGTTAATATATACATGATGTAATGTATATTTATGAGGTCCTGATTTCGTTTGTTCGTATTTAAACCGAATACATATAGATCTCAATAGCATTTTTAGATAGTTAGATTGTATTTCACATTTTTTCGAGTCGAAGTAACATATGCGTGTTGACAATGTTTTCTATGCTGATGTCGCTTTCCCTGGTATGTCTACTTGTCCGTCTCTGAAAGCGACAGATAATTCTGTAGCTCTATAAACATTTTTTTTATGTGGATAAACTATCAAGGTAAACTCTAATACCAACTACATCACTATATGTATCTGGCATGCTGAATGTTGCCAAAATTACAGTATTTTAGGTCGGTAATCAGCGGACCTAATATAAGAATGTAACCAGGTAAGGTTAGGTTGAGGAGTCCTTGGACTAAGATGACGTCACCGACGAACTCATTATCTCTAGTTTCGCTTGAGAGGTCCAAGGCGTATGACCCGAATTTCGTGTCAATGCAAGAAAACCAGACCCCGCGCGATCGTCAGGGTATGTAATTATGGTTTTACAATAATGCTTTTATCAAATATAAAATTTTCATTTTTCGTTCCACAAATCCTTTAATCTGCCTGACACGCCTGACCACACCCTGAGTGCCCAAGAAAATTCTACACTCTCTAAAGGCTAAACTTTTGCCCAATCCCACGAAATTCCAACAACGCAGAATTGGTGCAGGACACGGATAGCTTCTACAGACGTTTCCGCCTCCGTGTGCACTTTGCCAAAGACAAGGATTCGGATGATTCGGACACGGAGGCCCCAGTCAACCCATTCAGGAAGAAAAGCACATGGAACCTTCTAAAGCTAGTGCTCACGTTGAACAACTTCACGTTCAATGGAGAACATTTCCTACAAGTTAGTTGGACGGCCATGGGCACCATCATACGCGAACGTTTTCATGGGCCCCCTTGAGTCGAGGCTACTTGCAGCAGCCCCCTAAAAACCACTCAGCTGGTTCTAGATTCATCGATGACATTGCAATAAAGTGGACTTCCTGCCGCGAGTCCCTGGACGAATTCATCTGTTTTGCAAACGAGTTCCATAATACCATAAAGTTTACGGCAGATGTTTCCGATGTTAAGAACACGTTTTTGGAACCTGTTCCACACTCAACAACGGAGAAATTAGCACGGATCTATACAGCAAACCCACTGATACACACCAGTACCAGTTGCCAACCACCTCATTCAACAAGGAGCATTCCATACTCCCAGTTATTGAGAATCAGACGTATTGTTTCTGACGACAACATCTTCAGACGTCGTTGTTCAGAACTTAAGTCTCATCTAGTCAGCAGGGGATACGAAGCAGCCTTGATCGACTGCGAAATCGATAGTCAAGGAACTGGATAGGGCGAGAACACTGGAATTCAAAATTAAGGCCTAAAAATGACAGAGTACCTTGTGTGGTAACCTTCCATCCCAATATGCCTCCTTTGTCAACAATCTAACAGAAACATTGGCAGATCCTGCTTTCGTCCAGTAAACTTAAAGCTGACAATGCAACTTAAAAAACTTTCAATTAATGTTTTTATTGTTTTGAGATCGTCCCTCTCTGTTCCGACCTTTTAGTTTTGCCATTGCTTGGTAACGAGTATGGGTCACGATGGGTATATAAAGGTCATAGCCTGTAAAACCGGTTTTCAAAGTACTCCTGAACGTCACAACATTCAGTGCTCCGCGCACTCGGTAAGCGCTGTCAAAAATCAAACGCATTTACCTGTAGACTTTGAACCACAATACTGCCATGCCGGTTGTTACTAATAACACATTCTTGAAATTGCGAATCCGAAATAAAAGGTATATCACTGAAAATACTTCCATAAATCCAATATATATCGTCGGTCTTTCACGTGCATATAATCGCATCCACGTACAAACTCTTAGTCTTGGTCATGCAGACGCTTGACAAGCAAACACGGCACACATAGGCGTGTAGTCAACAATGGGAAATTATATATTTGAACCATTCTCGTGGACTTCTTTGGAATTATTATGGTTTCTACGCTGGATGTTAGTACTAGTTGGATATCAAAAAGGTAGGCATAAGCGTTAATTAGCCATTTGTTTGTTTCACTTGCAACACATACATGTATTACATAAAGTTGTGTTTTGTTATTTTGTTGCAAGTTTCATGGGGATATGGATGTTTTTATTCCAATTTCATTTCACATTTATTATACATCTTTCCAATATCCATGTCCATATTCGTAAAAAAAACACACAAAAAGAATCGAGCCGTAACGTTATGTGTACAGACTATCTGTACGAGGGCAGTGTCGGAATGAAACCGGTTTAGCAACTTTTGATGCTTTTATACCCAAGGATGTCTATACACGTTACCAAGCAAGGGTAAATCAAAAATGTCTGCCACTTCCTTGGTTACGAAAACCGGAAGACACATTGTCAATGTAGGGAACATCTCGGAAGTATTCTGAGTAATCACAATCTGAGAATTTTTTTTCAAATCTTAATTGAAAGCTTTTAACTTGCACTGTCAGCTTTATAGGAATTTTTCCAGAACCACCAATTCTAGCGGCTTCAAGACATGCAACAGTAAGAGGTGTAAGCTTTGTCCATACACACACAACACCAATTCATTCAAATGTGAGGTCAATGGTCAAAGCTGCAACATCCTCCAGCCAGTGTCATGCACGTCGGCCAATGTAATATACCTGATTACCTGTGCAAGTGCCAGATGCAGTGTGTTGGAGAGACCAAAACACCACTGAATCTGAGGATTAACAACCGTAGATAGACATTTTAACATGTCAAGTGTTATATATACAGGTGTGTATATATATTATTTTGTTCATGCATATGTAAACCATCCACGGTGAAAGGGAGATAATCATACATCTTATCTGTTCCATTTGTCTCCCTTGTGTAAATCTTTTGTAAAAAAGTTGAATAAAGAAATGTTACGAGAAGAATGTCGTTGTAAGATATATTGCCTCTCACTGCAAGCTGGATCAAAAGGCTAAATCGCGCCGCGGATCCTTATTCCCAACATGGTGGAGAATCCCAAAGATACAAACGACGTTCCGACAATTTCGTTCGGTCAACTGTTTGGCGATCGTGTTCTATATATGAACTTTTAGAGGTGATGCTCGATTTCGAGTGGGAAAATGGCGGCGGTCCAAATTTGCCGCACATCGGCACATGGTTTTGTTGGCGTAGACTTTATCATATATGTTCCAGTAAAATTGTGAATTGCCATTTCATTTAACATTTGTGACATTTGATGCATTCTACTTAGCGATCTTTGTGACATTCGTTATATATATATCAGATGTGTTTAGTAGGCCTATTTGCCGAACTAATAAGTGCGCATTACCTTTCTGGACCACGTGATTTTTTTGGGAATCGTTCACGTGACCGACAAGATGGCGGCCTCCATGCATTATTTGTAAACAATTTATGACGGTGATGTCATCTACTATTTTTTGGACTTCGTGTTGTATTTGCTATTAGTGTTGCTGCACCGTTATCATATATGGGATTAAATACAACGTGAGGAACAGAAATAACTTTTTTCCCTCAAAATGAATTCTCCTAATTCTAATCCACTGCTCAGTGCTCCTTTCAGTGACTGTTACAATTTGGGCCGTAAGCTTTTTACAACACCCAAGACTCCTACCATGCCTACTCCAGACTATTATGGGCCACTATATAATGTGAATACAGAACCAGTTGACCACTTCAGCACTTCCAAACCAATTCAGCCCCAGCGGAATATTTCTACGCAACCCGGGTCCACCCCATATCCGGCGGGATATAGACCATTACGGGATATTGTCCATCGCATGGAGGAGCGACAGATTTCCTCGCAACCCTCAGTCGTTCTTCCAACTGACAGTGTTACATTGAAAAAATTTGGAGGCTATTCACATGAATGCGGGGAGAAATTCCTTAAAGAATTCGAGTCTTATGTCATCTTTAATGGACTAGTGTCTGACACTCAACGTACCATTGCCGCTTTTCATCTACATTTGGTTGGACCAGCACTTGTGTGGTATAATCAGCTCTCTGACGTCTCCAAGTTTTCATGGAAATCTATTGAAGCAGACTTCCGGGCGCAATATATCAATATTTCTGCCCTTGACCCATCTTTAATCAGAGAGTCAGCAGTTTTTGATTCCTTGAGACTTGGCCCTACTCAGTTGATAGAAGATTTTCATTCACAAATTTGGGAGAAAGGTCACAAACTGTTGAAGCCGGAACGAGATATGATCAATAAATTCATTGAAGGGCTACCCCCTAAGTTGGCGATGTTTGTACAACTGTCCCGCTGCACATCATTTAAAGAGACACTCCAAGTGGCAAGGACTGGGGAGGCCTGGGGTTATAGACAATTGCCAACCACCTTGGAGAACTCCCAGAACTCTAGGTCCCTTGCAGAGGAAGTGAATCATTTATCATCTGTTGTAGAACAGTTGGTGGTAGACACTGCTAGACTACATCCTGCTCCGCCTTCCCTCCCAGTAAACCGTCCTCAACAACTATCTGACAAACCTTGCTACAGCTGTGGTGGTGCAGGCCACATACAGAGAGATTGTTGTTGGTCGCGCAATGGTCCGTCACAGCCACCATTACAGTGTCAGCTTTGCTGTCAGATGGGCCACCCTGCTACTGACTGTTCATGGTTTCATTCGGGAAACCGGAATCCTCCGAGGACAGACCGGCGCGTTCCCTCGGACGGACGATAAACCGCGCGTCTCCGCGACATCGTAGTCCCTCCCCGTTACCATGGCGTGAGAAACTTTATCATGAGCGGTTGAATAGTTCTGATGATTGTGACTCGATCCAGACTGACATTTCTGATAACACATCAGATTCTACTTCATTTTCTGATGGTGAATTACCAGAGGTTACATGTGGACAGAAAGCAAAATTTATGTATTATCCTGTAGATTTTAAATCAGTAAAGGTAGCTGCTCTCCTGGATTCTGGCTCTAGCATCACGGTCATGTCAAAATCTTTTTTTGATAATTTACCTCAGGTTTGTAAAGGTCCTGTCACTGTTTCAAATACATCTGTTTTGGTTGCCAATAACAATTTGGTACATGTGTTTGGTACAGCCAGAGTCAAGGGTCGCACACCTTATGGTACACATACTTTTCATGTACATTTGCTAGAAAACACCTCTCACCCTTTTATTGTTGGTACTGGCTACATGATGACAAAGGGAATTGTTATTGACTTTTGTAAAGGTACCTACTCTGCCTTGGGCAACACAAAGAAAAAGGTCAAGGTCAAATGTTCAAGGTCTTTCGAGGTGCCACCCAACACTGAACTAATCATTCAGGGAAAAATACCTAAGAACACGTTAGCAGGGCTACAAGGTATCTCACATGCCAGCAAATGTTTTTTGAAGTCAGGCCTACTGCTCGCAAAATCAGTCAGCACCATACCTTGTCATCGTGCTATACCTTTGAGGTTGATAAACCCTACTAATGCTCCTATTCATATTTACAAAGGTACGGTGGTTGCAGATTTTGTATTAGTAGATGAGGACTACTGTATTTTACCTATGAAAAATGTTGAAAAGGCGTACTGTAACAATGTACAACCAAGTGCTGAAAGTACTGCTGATGTTGATGAACCAAATAGTTCAAATTTTGAAAAGTTTTGTTCAATTTTTTCAATAGGTGATAATTTGTCAGAAACTCAGGTGAAAGACATTAACAAGTGTATATATGATAACAAAGATGTTTTTGTCACAGATGCGAATCCTAACTTGGGTTATAGCAAATTAGTTGAACATGAGATTCATCTTATACCAGGCTTTGTGAGTAAACATCAAAGGCCTTATCGCCTGCCTCCTGATAAAAAGGATGTTCTACGTACACAGTTAGATGAGCTGTTACAACAGGGAGTTATTGCCCCTGTCAGTGAGAGTGAAAGTGTTCCCATCACTAGCCCTATTGTACTAGTTGCTAAACGTAAGAAACCAGGGTCAGATGTGTTGCAGGGTGCCAAAGAAAGTCACTTACGTAGCTACAGATTTTGCTGTGATTTTAGATTTTTGAATTCACAAACTCAGGATTTTAGGTATAATATTCCTGACATACAAAATCTTACGGAATCTTTTACAAAGTCTGTTCCTCGCTATATCACTTCCATTGACATGAGTTCTGGATGTTTCCAGATGGGTATATCTGAACGTTCATCACAGTACACAGCATTTAACACATGTTATGGTACCTACAAGTTTTTGAGGTTACCCATGGGTTTAAAAACGGCACCAAATAGTTTTCAAATGTTAATGGACAAAGTGTTGCAAGGTCTTACATTTAAGTCTGTATTATGTTATCTTGATGATGTTCTAATTACTTCCCCTACATTTGAACAACATATTATTGATATTAACAATGTTTTGAACAGATTTCGCCAAGCAGGCTTGAAACTTGGGCCTAAAAAGTGTCAGTTTGGTGTCGATAAGTGTGTGTTCTTGGGGCATGAGATTTCACAACACGGTATACGGCCACCAGCAGACAGAGTTGCC
The DNA here is from genome assembly GCA_947623455.1 of Mimachlamys varia. Classification (NCBI taxonomy): domain Eukaryota; kingdom Metazoa; phylum Mollusca; class Bivalvia; order Pectinida; family Pectinidae; genus Mimachlamys; species Mimachlamys varia. Next base: position 36,799,547 of record OX392540.1, read on the forward strand.
TGCATTGAACATTATCCTTCACCAAAGAACGCTAAGGAATTGAAACGTGCACTAGGTCTTCTGAACTGGTTTCGGAAATTTATACCCAATTATAGTGTCATAGCATCACCATTGTATCTGCTTTTAAAGAAGGGTGTGAAATTTTCATGGACATCAGAACATTGTGCGGCTTTTGAATCCCTGAAACAAGCGTTAGTCAATTCCAAAGCTCTTGCGTTTCCTAGATTTGATATGACATTTCGTATTGCAGTAGACACATCTAGTAAAGGAATAGGTTACATGTTATACCAGGTTTATGATGGATCATCACACGTTGTTCGCTTCGGATCGAAAGGCCTCAATAAATGGCAACAGTCATATGGACCTACCAAACTTGAACTTTTAGGTGTCGTCACAGCGGTCACTGATTGTTCGTCATATGTCAGAGGAACTCATGTTCTTGTTGAGTGTGATCATCAGGCGCTACGCCCACTTCTGCAGAATCGGCTAAAGGGTGCAATTTACGAACGATGGGTCGCCATACTTCAACAGTTTGACGTGGAAATAACATATAAACCTGCCAAACAGATGGTTGTGCCAGACGCCCTTTCCAGGTGTCACCCTGCAGACAAATTGGAAGTTATGGATTCAAGTCCCGACAATTCTGATCCCCATTTTCCATCGGTAGTGGAAAAGGTTCCTGCCATTACTCTACCTGATGGTTATAGCCTTAGTAATCTTCTTCGGGATAGGCCACTACAAACAAACAACATTGTTATGCCAGCCATGCCTAGTGTGCTTTTGCCAGACCCCCTCTATGACTATGATGCTGACACTGAAGAGGATGTGGTTAGTGCTAAAAATCGAAAATGTGTAAAACGCTCTAAACGGATTTCATGTCGTACTTCAATGAACTTGAACCCCAGTGTTGCTGATGAGGGTTGTCGTACTACAATGAACTTGAACCCCAGTGTTGATGATGAGGGTTGTCGTACTCCAATGAACTTGAACCCCAGTGTTGATGATGAGGGTTGTCGTACTACAATGAACTTGAACCCCAGTGTTGATGATGAGGGTTGTCGTACTACAATGAACTTGAACCCCAGTGTTGATGAGGGTTCACCATCTACTGTTGGTACATTGTACACCTCTACTGACAGAGACAGTAATCGTGACAAATACAATTTATCCACTGATGTAGACAATGTGCTTGATGAAACAGAACTTCAGTCTACTGATATAGACAGTGTTATGTGTGACAAATATCTTCAGTCTACTGATAAAGACAGCTCTAGTGAAATGAAATACCTGTTTACTACTGATATAGACAGTTCCAATTTTGATGAAGGAAGTAGTGTGCATGATCGTCATCCAGTGGAGAGAGACAAGTCTACAACTAACTTAGATTCAAGGCATTCAGAATCGGATGTACAACTTAGCGAAACAGACACTGCAACTGTTCAGCCAGGTGATTCCATAGGGGAAGGCTCCAATTCCCGGTCATCGTTTGAACTGTTTGGGAAAACTAACACAGAGATGGGTAATCTACAAAGGGCAGACCCAGAATTCCACTCAATATACGTATATTTACAGGATGGTACCTTACCAGAATCGCAAAAAGATGCACGAAGTGTCTTACTCAAAAGTGCGGACTTTATCTTGATGGATTTGGTGCTATATCATTCTCGGGTGAGTAAGGCTGTTCGAACCAAGGATATGAGTAAATTTCAACTCGCGCTCCCTCAAACCTTCGTGTCTACTGTGTTGCACATTTATCATGATAGTCCTATGGGAGGACATGGAGGCATCACCGACACTTTGGATAAAATCAAGGAGAGCTATTTCTTCCCTAAAATGGCCAGTATAGTATCTGACTTTACTCGTTCCTGTGTGGAATGTCAACAAAGGAAACTTACTCAGAGTCATACCAAGAATGGTATCATTGCCTACCCAACACCAAGTGAGCCATTCCAAGTCTGGCAGGTCGATAGCTTTGGTCCCTTACCTCTTACTCCGTCAGGAAAATCGTACGTGCTCACTGCTGTGGACATGTTTAGTCGTTACATCTATACCATATCAATGGCAAGTGATGATTCTTTAACTGTGGCATCTGCATTGTTTACTATGTTCACAACATTTGGAGTGTGTAATACTTTGATCTCTGACCGTGGAACAGAATTCACAGGAAAGGTCACTAGGGAGCTCTGTCGTCTACTTGATATTAAGCAGGAGTTCACACCTAGCTTTGTGCACCATTGTTTGGGTGCTTGTGAGCGAACTCATGCAACGATTGCTGCCAAACTTACACCTTACATGAACAAGGGTCGGACAAATTGGGAGGTGGTCTTGTCGTCAGTGACTTTTGCAATGAATATGTCGGTCAATGCGTCAACAGGATATTCGGCATTTGAGGTGTTATACGGTCAGCGGCCAAAATACCCACTTTCAAGTCACATTACCCCACCAGACTTTAAAACCCTTCCTCCGAATATGCATTCGTTTATGAAGACTCAAGCAAACCGACTGGAAGTCATTCGTACGGAAATGAAATCCAATATCTTACATGCTCAGGCAAACATGTTAGAAAGGGCAAATGCTAATACAAAGCCATTGGTACTGTCAGAATATGACTACGTCTTTCTACACAAACCACCAACGGGTGTCGGTCAGAAGCTGAAGTATCAGTATGTTGGACCTTATGTCGTTCAGACAATTCAGTCTTCGCACATGGTAATTTTAATGGACCCCCTTACCAAACATACACTACCAACACCTATTCATGTAGACCGGTTGAAAATCGCATATGTCCGACAGCCAACACCAGACTCTTTTTTCGCAGTCACCACCTCAAATCGATCCGTTGCAACAGAGGAAGTGGGTGTGCAGACCTCTGGTGTTCAGGGAGAGATGTCTGCTGAGTCTTCAGAACTGAACTCTGATAAACATTCAGTATCGGATAGTGACAATTCCCCAAATTCCCCACAGAGTTCAACTGACAATTCTTCTGTGGCTTTACCCCCGATCATTCGTCCATCTCGTGTTCGTCAGAAACCTCTACGTTTCCGAGATAGTGATCACTTGACGCCTGTAGCAGATACACATTCATCGCTTTCCTCTGATAATGATGGCTATCACAAAATCAAACGTGTTCTTGCTCAAAAGCGGGAGGATGGTGGTGCAATGTACTTAGTTCAGTTGTGTGGAGAACCAGCTCAAAATGCTATCTGGGTTAGGCCATCCTCACTTAACCAGAAGGCACTTAAGGCCATCCAAGTGAAGCCACCGCCGTTTGTATGATAATATGTAAAATGAACTTATAATGTAGTTCCTCCACTAAATGGGACCTTTGAAGATGTGTTTTGTGGATCTTCCAGTGATGGATATTCTAAGTCAAATATTATGAACTTTTAAGTCTGTTAAAATCTGTTTCATACATGCAAGATAAAATTCCTTAATGAATTATATCAAATTTAATAACCATTATTTCATGAACAAATCAAATCTTTGACCTTGCAATTCTTGATCTCATTTTCAAGTAATGGTCAAATTTTTTATGAACAAATTATATCTTTGACCTTGCAATTCTTGATCTCATTTTCAATTAATGGTCAATTTTGTGTCATTTCATGAATAAGGTACTTTATACAGATTTAATCGTTCTCCTTCATTGATAATTTTGATGTGTTATTTGTATACACATTAATCATTACATTGTTTATATAGCTTGCAGTTTATTGTTATCATAGTTCATGAGTTTTCTCGAGTTATTCCATTTTGGAGATTGTTCAGTGTTATTATAATGAATAATCCTAATTGATCAGATAAATTGTATGGCATTTACATGGATTGAATTCTTTACGAAATTGAATTATGCTGGAATTATATTCTTATTCCCATACCATGAAATATTAATTGCCTACATTTAACTACTGCTAATAGTGATATCTTGCTGTACTTGATGAAATTCCAAATAGCTATGTTGGATTTACTATCCAGAAAAATGTGGTGTTGATGAGACTAGATTATGACTTTTGTTCTGAACATGTTGTTAAGGTGTATGCAAGTTTTAGATTCTTGGTACCAGATTTTGCAAGTAAGAATGTGAGTGTGTATGAAGTTTGAACAATAAGTTCTTCATGTCTTATCGATAAGAAAATGAAATATTTTCTGTAACTGAACAGTATACATATTAGAGTTCCACATCTCGCTGGTTAAGGATTGATGTTAGTCAAATAATACCTTATATTCCAATACACTACATAGTTTTCATAGTACAAAGTCATAAGTGTCACTGTAGTTTCAGGCTAATTAAGATGACCGTGCCAATTGATTTACACATAATCAACCGCTATTTACCAAATGTGTTTCAATTTATTTTACAATTTTCCTTATCTCCTACTTTTTTTTTTTCTCTGTGGATGTTTTCCAAAATTGGGGACCAATTTTGTTTTGTAGGGGGGGATGTTATATATACAGGTGTGTATATATATTATTTTGTTCATGCATATGTAAACCATCCACGGTGAAAGGGAGATAATCATACATCTTATCTGTTCCATTTGTCTCCCTTGTGTAAATCTTTTGTAAAAAAGTTGAATAAAGAAATGTTACGAGAAGAATGTCGTTGTAAGATATATTGCCTCTCACTGCAAGCTGGATCAAAAGGCTAAATCGCGCCGCGGATCCTTATTCCCAACACAAGTCATACTTTGCACGACGTGAAGGTGGCCCCCATCGACCACTGCAGGTCTTGGGGTGACCAGCAACGCCTCAACAAGGAACGTCACTGTATAAGCCAACTCCAAACCAGCTACCCACTCGGCATGAACGAGAGATGATCTGTACATGATATACACCAGGAGGATTCAAACAGATCCATCTGATAGTCGGTACAGCATACCCCATAACCATGTGGGGGGTCGTTGCAGCAAGCACATTACTCATAAAAGTTCATATGTATTCGTCCCAAATTCAATTCAGTTACAATGTTTATTTCAATTAAAAGTAATATTTTCATTCCAGCCTAATGCAACAGCCATATTCGATTTCTTTTTTCAATAAGTTTTGGGACAACTTTTTGGTGGGACCGAGTTGTTTACTTGGAAACCCCGAATATTTGACAATTCGACAACTTTCTGAAATCTTTATTTGAATTAAATCAATATATTTTCTTTCTAATAACATTTTACTTATTACTGGGTGTTGTCATTTTACTACTGACGACAAACTTTCAATAATCTAAACCATTGAACTTTTAATTTAGAGTGCGACATTTATGTGCCGACACCGTTTTCTTGAGATTGTCATCACACACCAGACATTTCGACCATTTATCAAAAAAACTTAATTTTCCCGCTTCTAATGTATTTTTCCCTAAATAACTTTTTCAACCAGTTCAACATAATTTTATTTAACCTTTGACGATATATTTTCAGAATATTAACATGTATTTTTTTTATTTCGAGTGGGACGAAAATGTACTTCTCGGGGTCGACCCAATCTGAAGCAAATTTGTAAACAACCTAATAGATACGCTCAGTAGCTGTCCTCTACACGTCTCTACGATTAGTAACAACATTTTTGGCTGAATATTATACTTTCTTAATTAACATCACCTTAGAATGTTTTTCTGCTGATTTGGTAGGACCTTCGGCGTCCGATCGGCTAGCCGAAGGGATCATATGCCTCAAATTCTGTTTATGTGATGTAACGTGTATTTTATGTGTCTTGATAAAGCCTTGAAATTTTGACAATTTCTTTGTCCGTAATGTCGCCATCATATATTCATCGCGTCTATACATGTCTAGTAATATTGTCGCGTGTTCATGTGGAATTATTGTACTTGTAGGCCTCTATTAGAAATGACAAAGAACCTGATCACGGACTGGTCATCTCCAATACGGCTACACATTCAATCATCTATAAACATTCGGGATTTTGGCAATGGACATTTCACTGGCAAAAGGTCACCAGAACATGTTTACTTATACGATGCTTTGTTTATAAACGGTGTCATCTGCAAAAGGTCATTTCGTCTCAAATTTGCATGGACATTAGCTTGTGACGAAATGGACAGCATTGTGCAAACTATTTCGTCCACAAACATTCAGGATGTTGGCAAAGGTAACCAGAACATAACCTCTTATGATCTCAGATCCCAACTATGCTGAGAAAAACGGAGAGACAATGAAACAGCATTTCAACAAGATTGTTTAAAAAAAAAATCCTTGGATATTACTCGGAACGGACAAGGCTGTTGATACAGCGGTGGTCGAATTGTCTTCTTTTAAATATTTGACCAAAAACCTATTTGGAACAAATATTTTTTTGTTCAAGCAGCTTCTAAAAATAACAATGTATTGTGATATTATACCATATAACTTTTTTAATCCTGACACCGTAATAAGTTTTAATTTGTTTTTATCGGGAGTGATATAACTGGTTCACATTCGAACGATTCGAGATATAGAACAAGTCATTTCGTCACACAATGTTTACAAGTTACAGACACCTGGTTTACAGCTATGTCACAGCAAATAAAACCAGTGAAGCAGCATTTGTGTGGATTAGTTCTTTATTGACCCCTTGTAACGGCTGGTACAAATACCGACGAAATGATAAAAAACCCCAGAAATATATAATATAAATGGCCTTAGATATATACTATTACATTGGTTACATAATAACCAATTAATATAAAATAGATATACATTACTCCCGAAATATGACTACGGTATATAATAATTACCTTCAGCAACTGTCAAGTTGTGTCCAGTATATATATATGTCGGTAACCGGGTATGTCTAAACTCCGGAGGAGGTTTAGTACATGTATGTCGATCCTATATAAAATGGCCTTCTGCGCAATGCGCGGTCCTCACAAGGGTTTTATTATCCTCACACACACATTTACGCACGACTTTCTTACCTGGCATACCTGGACACGTACACTAATATAAAGATTACCATATAAGGACATCACGGTAACACCACAGGACAGGCAATTACAAACGCAACCAAATATGGACATACACGTGACATGACTAGACAGAAACGACTACTGATAGACAGGACGCTAATAATAGACACGGGGATTTCCCCAACAGGACAGGTGTGCTAAACATATACATGTACACATTACGTTAGTTATATATAAGTACCTGTTCTACACCCTGTGACAGCTACATAGAATACATTATGCCCTGGTCACTTCGATTGCTAGGTTTTAACATTACTGTAAGTGTAAATTCGCCTCTTTCGGAGGGATTTCAAAGCTTCACATTCGAACAATGGTGTTGCAAGTCATTTCGTCTCGGTGTCTAGTTAGTTAGCGGGAACAGATCGTTTTGTCTGATACGCGTGTATACGAATTATTGTCGTCCACAACGGGCAGCAATATGCGGAATGACTATCTGTTATCGTCAATTGTGTTGAGATAATCGGATAGTCAGACACGTACTTCATGCGACGCCTTATGTATACGTCTGTGTAACCTGTGGTTAGCTCACCTGCTCCGAACTCAAAATCTATTAAATCAGGTATAATATGAACAAAGGAAATATTTACATTTAATCCGTATTTCTACGCAGTTAAATATATGTCTACATTTGTGATAACGTCTGTGTAACCTGTGGTTAGCTCACCTGCCCCGAACTCAAAATCTATTAAATCAGGTATAATATGAACAAAGGAAATATTTACATTTAATCCGTATTTCCACGCAGTTAAATATATGTCTACATTTGTGATAACGGTGACTCAATTACCTGAATGAAGGGAAGACCCCACATTCGCATCCTCCACCACGTAACAGTTGTCTGCTGTTCTGAGGTGATGCGGCATTTGTGCGACTATCTCTCTCCTCGCGGGGCCATTTGCGTCTTAACCTGTGAAATGTATTGTTTTGTTATTATCAATCCCATTGTTATTAATACTTACCGTATTTAAGGAAAAAACAATTCTACTCGGGTACTGTTACATTTATCGGTATTTAGGTGCGTTCGTAAATATTTCTGACAGCAAAGGTCTGAACTACAACACTTGGACGCCTAAAATAGTTTTTAAACAAGTTAAAACCGATTTCAGACTTACTTTCACTCCGGACGACTGCATTATATCGTTATTGCCGCCTACATTTCTTAAGTTAAAAAAAACCACTGCTCAAGTAGGCACAAATACTAACAAGTACCATTATTGCAAGAAAATTTACAGACAAATTCATTTCTCTAAAAATATCCTATCAGAATTATCTTGGATGGGTTATCTGTGCATTTACTTTGTAGCATTTAACAGGCGAGGCATTGAAGGCATAGACATATTTCTGATGTGGCCATGGAGAGATGGCCAAATATCATGTATTCTTAATTTAATGCCTGAATACTTCAAAGATCGACCTGTAGTATGAAACAGGCGAGGCCTCGACGTTTCCAGGATTATATGCCGAAGACAGAAATATTTATGTACTTTGCTTTCTTTAAAGGTTTTAACATTTGTGGAGAGATAGCTAAATAGCACGTGCCATTAGTATTGGTGTTCTTATTGATCATGCCTGGATATTTCCAAGGGTCGATCTGTAGCATTTCTCTTGTACTTTATCAAGGGTCTCTATGTGAAGCTTTCCTTTGTTCATATATGGCCCCGATTTCATCGATTTTGAGTTCGGATTAGGATTTTGTTTCTCCATGTAATAAGACTACATGAGGGTTAATCTAGTTCTATTTCAACGCAGTTGAAGATGATATGTCTACATCTCCGCGCCGTTCTGTAAACGTCTCTCTGCTGCGTAAAGATCTGAGGAAATCCATAGGGGTCACGTCCCGATGAATATTAATTTTTGAGGCGACAAACTTGCGTAATCACATTTGTCCGTTTAGTCATTTCGTCACCAAAATGTTCATGTGGAATAATGGGACGAAACGACTTGCTGCAAGATGACAAGTCATCGGGAAATTATTTTTAAGTAAAGAGGCGACAAAGGTCATCTGAACGTGACCTCTTATGCTCCTTGTTAAACGGAGTGAGAACAAGGATGTGCAAAATCAGATTGGTCTTCATTTTCACCGACGATGGCCAAATAATTACCTATATCAATTATATTCACGATCCGGGAAGACCCCACATTCGCACCGTGCCTCCACCACGTAATAACCGTCTGCTGTTCTGTGGTGATGTGACTATCTCCCTCCTCACAGGGCCATTTGCGTTTTAACCTATGAAATGTAATTATTTATTATGACCAATTTCATTGTCATTAATAATTCCCGTATCAAAGGAAAAAAGGTTCAGAATAATTGTTTCGACGCAATGGAAGACGTGTCTACATTTTCAACAAAGGTGGCCCAATTACCTGTATGAATTACATTCACGGTCCGGGAACAAAACATCCATCTTCATATCACTGATGCAGAATATATCTCGATGAGACATAGATGGCGACCATAAAACTTGCCCATAGTTCTGATAAACTTGCATCGTAAAAGGATGCTGTTCACGTGCTGTAACATTAGTTCATTGTTTTTAGGTTTTATCCGTTTCTAAGTGCGTTGGTAAATGTTTGGACGCATACAATAATATCTTTTTTAGTCTACTACTGAATCAAAACCAATCATCAGACTTACTTTCACTCGGGGCCGCTGCATAGTGTCGTTGCAATCTGATTAAAAACAAGTTTGTGCATTCAGTATGTATATATCACAACGTTAGTGACAATCAGGGGAAGAAACTCGTAAATAACATTATCATATCCAGGGGGCGGATTTTCACTGTAATTACGAATTAATACTTCCGACCGACAAATTAGTCGAGTATTTTGGTTTACGCACATGTATAAGGTAACATAACATTGAAATCAAAATCAGTGTATTGTTGTGGGGTGTGTGGTGGGGCTCGATTCCTTGGCTGTGAGAGGTAAAACACTTATCTTCATAGTCAGACATGACAACCACGTTTTTTAGTTTTCCGCTATTTATTCAACCGGAACACAACAACTCAACTCTAAACATACCAACAAAAGGACCCGGACGCTGGGTCAAATATCCGGAATTGTACTAAAATTAAAAATATCCGGAAATTAATCGGACACAACCTGACCAGTCATGTGGGTGTATACAACATCCCCGCCCCCTGGGGAAAAATATATATAGATATATATATTTAAATACTGGTCAGTGAGTGTATGATTAATTATCAGAGTATTACAATACATCAGAATGAAATAATTTTCTTATAAAAGATATATGCCTCATTAAGAACAGCAGTTACAATAAATCTTAATATTCTTAGAGACCAATTAATTCACATGTGCATGACACATTAGTAGTTGGTTGTATAAACAAGATCATTGCAAGGTAAATGACAGATAATATTCCACATCGGACAAACCAGGTTATAATAGATATATATGTAAGGTAAAGTTACAAAATACTGACAAAAAGAACATGTATATGTTACCACATACATCCCTTTCAACCACCCGCGCGCCAGGTATGTTACAATCACACATTTGCTCGTAACACATAATCCATCAATTTGATCAGAATTTTGATATATTGATTAATCAAATTAAACCATTACATTCTATTGCTGGCAATCTAAATCATTCCATACAAGATCATTTCTACAAAATCACGACAGACTTCATCCTTTTTTTTTTGATAGCGAGTCAATACTATGAAAATTCATGTGAATTGGAAACTCTTTACATGGGTAATTAATTGAATAAATGAAATTCAATACAAAGGTAATGGATATGAAAAATACTAATTGTATTGAACATATGATCCCATTGAAAATATAAACAATAACTTCATAAGTTTATGTGACTAGAATCGATATAATAATTAATTCAAATTGCATAAAGTGGAACATACAGCATAGTATTACAAACAAAGTGTAATAAATGTATTTAAGACTAGTAGTGTGACATAGTGAAATGTTACATTAACATAATCAGTGAAATGTTACATTAACATAATCATATCAACTTTTTAAGAAAAAAAAGAATATCATGCTAGTTAAGGGGAATGGAATTCAATGTTCGAACCACTTCCTCTTTGAGCAAGCACTCTTCGGATTTTGTACTGTTTAGTATCTGATGAGCTTTCAGAGCAAGATAACAATTCTGGGTCAATATTGTCTGCAGATCGATATCGAGCCGGTTTCCGAATGCGACGGGTTGGCCGAGCTTTATTGTCTATAGAAATGGTATCCGAAGAAGTTTCTGTAGGAAGCAACAACTGTTCAGATAAATCATCCTGTACAATATGATCCGCAGAGAGGGATTCACTTTCTGACATGCTGCTTGAAGCAGACGCGGATTCGCGACTTGAAGTGGACGCGGGCAGATGCTCAGCAAATTCACCAATATTTTCAGTCTGTATGCCAGTATCAACTCTACAAGTAGTAACGCTTCGAAAGAAGTCAGTGGGGTTGGGTGCACGTACATGAGCAATCTTCAAACGGTTGATATGCACAGGGCGGTCAGAAATTTTCCCTGAAGATGGGTCCGACAAAACCACTAAATGATCCGAGTGGACTATCTGTACTATGTAAGGACCTTTATAAAGGTTCTGAAGCTTGTGACCTTGGCCAACAGGTTCATGGCGCAAGTATACGTAATCCCCTTTCTGGAATAATGAACCACTAGGTCTCTCATTTGCAGCAGCGACCATTTTACACTGAGCCTTTGTAACATGTTCCTTCATGTCGGTGCGAATGCATTCAAGTCGCCGATGAACGTGAGCAATGTATGTGTGAACATCTTTGGGTACACTTTTCAGGTTTGGAAGAACTGGCAGCAATGGGAAGGCAGGTCTGGTCCCAAAAATAACCTCAAATGGTGAGTAGCCCGTGGTATGGTTAATTGATGCGTTCATGGAAAATAGTACCGCAGGAAGGACTGCCTCCCAGTTGTCCTTGCGGTCATTCATGTACGGCGTCAGTTTAGTGGCAAGCACTCTATGAGTTCTCTCACATGCTCCGAGGCAATGGTGAGAATGGCTGGGAGTAAAGTTCTGCTTCATTCGCAACAAACGACATGTTTCCTGGGTAACTTTCGCAATGAACTCCGACCCCTGATCTGAAACCAATGTGTCACACACACCGAAGGTACACACAAGTTGAAATAATGCTTCACCAACCGAAAGCGCGTCACTACTGGCAATAGGAATAGCATATATGTACTTCGAAAACATGTCTACAGCAGTAAACACATATGATTTTGCTGAGGGAGTAATTGGTAATGGTCCATAAAGGTCAATCTCCCATACTTCAAATGGTTTGCCAGGAATGGGGAGAGCAGTGATGTCATGTCGCTGAGGCACTGAGGGTACCTTTCGCTGTTGGCATTCAGGGCATGAACGCACATAATCAGAAACAATTGCAGATAAGCGCGGAAAGAAATAATGCTCGCGAATGCAGTCAAGCGTTTCGTGTATACCAGAGTGTCCACCGACAGGGGAATCATGATAAATTGTCAGGATTGTTGGTACCATGTCTGCAGGCAATGCCAACTGATAATGCTTCAGAGTCTGTAAACGCTTAGATTTGGCAACATGCGAGTGGAATAACATATCATCAAGTAGAGCATAGTCCAAGCTCTCAAGTAAGACCCGTCTTGTGGCTTTTTGAGTATCCGGAAGAATATCATCTTTCAAATAGGATATGATCACTCTGAACTTGTCATCCTTCTGTTGAAGATCCCTAATGTTTTCCTTAGTAAATCTATGATCAGTGCCTTGAAAAATGACATGTTGACTAGCGATGTCCCCTTCAAGCTCCAGAGTATCCGAATCGGTATGAACATGAGAGTCAGTAGATACAGAACTGTACTGAATGGGTTGTAAAATCTGGGACAAGGTTCCATCCGATGGGATAGGGGAATCTAGTAATGACTGGTTATCCTGACTCGCATCAATATCTGTAGACAGTGTAAACGGGTCATCCATCGGACTAACATCATCAACAGTAGTATCCTCAATGTAGGCGTCATTATGCTGGTCCTCTTCTGTAGTAGCCGCAAAGATATCCTTTTCACACGTTTCAGTTGTCTCTGGAACAGACGGTAGTAACGGAATATCACCTGTATCATGGTCATTTGTATCAGCAACGACTCTCGTAGCCCTAGGTTTCACATTGTCTTTGGTAAACACATGTTTACGAGCAGGTTCAAACACAATATCTGTAGCCGTTCTGCGAACACGAGAGCGCTTTCGTGAAATGGTAGCATTGACAGCAGAACGTTCCATATCGGAATCCTCGGTATCGGCATCGTACGCTCCCTTGCAGACTATATCAGACTGTAAAACTGACGACGGTACAACACAAATGTTATTGACCACAGCTTCATTGTCACTACTGTCAGAATGTAATACAGAACTTAACTTCCGCCCATCAGGAAGCGTGACACCCACAGCAGGAGTATCAGGTACAAAGGGGAAATTAAGGTCCTCCTCAACAGGACTAGCTTCCATAATGTCCATGTCTGGGTTGGGGTGGCAGCGTGATAGAGTATCAGGTACCGTCATCTGACTAGCCGGTTTGTATTCAAGTTTGATGTCAAATTGCTGTAAAATAGCGAGCCAACGCTCGTAAATGGCACCTCTAAGTTGTTTTTGAAACAATGGCTGCAGGGCCTGATGATCACATTCTACAACAAATCTGCGTCCACGAAGATAATGTGCACAGTCCAGTACACTGTGTACCAGGCCGAGGAGCTCCAACTTTGTAGGTCCATATGTCTGCTGGTAAGTATTTAGTCCTTTTGAACCAAATCTAACAACACGGTTGATCCCATCTGGGTGGATCTGGTAGAGCATATATCCAACTCCATGACTTGAGGTATCAACAGCCAAGCGAAAATCTAGGTCATATCGCGGAAATGCCAAAGCATCAGATGTAGACAACAATTGTTTCAGCTGAGCGAATGCATTATCATGCATAGAACTCCACACAAATTTTACTCCTTTCTTCAATAATTGGTTCATAGGAAAGGCGATCTCACTATACCGCGGAATGAATTTACGGAACCAATTAAATAATCCCAATGTCCGACGCAGTTCTTTTTGGTTTCTAGGTACTGGCAGTTTTTGAACCGCATCAATGCGATCCTGAGGTGGACGAATGCCATCCCGCGATATTTCATGTGCGAGAAAAATGCATTTCTCTTTTGCAAATGCACACTTCTTTGGACCTAATTTCAGTCCTGCCACCCTCAGACGCTGAAACACTTCCTCTAGGTCTTTCACATGTTGTTCAAATGTGTTAGAACAAATCAAAACGTCATCAAGATAACATAACACTGATCGGAAAGTTAGTCCGTGTAGTATTTTGTCCATCAGTAGCTGAAAGCTATTGGGGGCTGTACTAAGGCCCATCGGAAGGCGGAGGAATTTATATGAGCCAAAGCAGGTGTTAAACGCAGTGTACTTTGATGATTCCGCCTCAATACTCATTTGAAAGAATCCAGAACTCATATCTAGTGTCGAAATATAGTGTGGGCTACACGTATCAAAGGATTCTGTCAACTCCTGCAGGTTCGGAATAGTGTATCGGAATGGCTCAGTTTGCGAGTTTAGGTAACGGAAGTCACAACAGAAACGGTAGGCTGGCGATGATTTACTATCGGTAGACTTGCGCTTTGACACCAGAACTATTGGGCTGGATATAGGAATGTCCTCCTTTTCATCAACTGGAGCAATGGCGCCCTGATTCAATAAGTTAGTCAGTTGAGATCTCAACACGTCTCTTTTATCCGGTGCTAGTCTATATGGCTTGTGATGTTTAGAAACAGCATCAGGTTTTAAATTGATTCTATGTTCAACAACATTAGTAAAGCCAAGTAGGGGGTTCTCATTGGTTACAAAAATGTCTCTATGCTGGTACAAACACTGGTGTAAAGTACCTTTCTGAACATCTGTCAAATCCTCATTTACATGGAAATAAGAAATAAATTGATCAAAGTCATCATCATCACCAGTACCCTTCATATAAACAACACATTTTTCTGAACAGTATTAACACTACTGACATCACCTGTGTGGACATCTGTGACATGAGCATCTTTAGAGTAAGCAACATGTGTAGGTTCAGAATTGTCATGGTGAATAGCATCTACAGAAATCTAATTAGTTTGAACATCATTTGCATGAACAGTTGAATGAAAAACATCTGAATGAATATGAACATTTGCATTGTCATTGCATGGAACACCATTTTCATGAACAACAGTTGAATGAAAAACACTAGGTTGAATATGAACATTGGCATTGTCATTGAACAGAACATCATTTTCATGAACAGTTGAATGAACAACATCTGAATGAATATGAACATTTGCATTGTCATTGCATTGAACACCATTTTCATGAACAACAGTTGAATGAAAAACACTAGGTTGAATACGAACATTGGCATTATCATTGAACTGAACATCATTTTCATGAACAGTTGAATGAAAAACACTAGGCTGAATATGAACATTGGCATTGTCATTGAATTGAACATCATTTTCATGAACAACAGTTGAATAAAAAACATCAGGTTGAATATGAACATTAGCATTGTCATTGAATTGAACATCATTTTCATGAACAACATTGAATGGAACATCAACAGCATTTTTATGACTAACTTTGTCAGTAGTACCAAAAGCTTCATACATAGATTTCTCAGAACATGTAACATCTGGTTTGGCAAAATCTTTGCAACCGTTAACCCTGACATCATTATTGCATAATACATCAGAATTTTGTACAAGGACATGGTATGAGCTGTCCATAGTTTCAAAATCAGCCAGCACTGTGTAGCGAGGTATAGTAATGGTCAAATTCCCTGGGTTGAGAAGTTTAATTGGCATTTTTCTATTAGGAGAAATTGTGCTGACAGATCTTGCTACAAGTAAACCAGCTTTCATAGCTTTCCTACTCCCAGAACAGACCCCTTGCAAACCTATAGTACAATCTTTAGGTAGTTTACACCATACCATACACTCAGAGTTTGGATTAATTGTGAGACGAGACTTACATCTGACTTTTAGCTTCTTGAAACCAACCTTTAGGGAACCAAAATCCAAGACTATGGAATTACTTGTCATAAACTGAGAACCCAAAATGAGAGGGTGGGAGGTATGGTGTAAAACATATACACTGAGTATACATGAACCATATGGAGTTTTTGCTTTGATATTGGCAGTACCATGCACTGGTATTTTACGTGAATCAGCTAAACCAATAGATATAGCAGTTTTAGTATCAATACTTGACTTAACTCTTACAGGCAATTGATCATAGAATGACTGAGACATTACATTAATGCTACTGCCAGTATCTAAAAGTGCTGCAACAGTTTGTGACTCAATTTGTAGAGGTAACTACATAAATGGACCGGTAGCTGATGTACTACTAGTATTGTCTGATATTGTCTCTTCACTGTCAGGAACACTATTTGTCTCTGTTTCACTGCTAACATCATGAATACTGTCTACATTAACCTGTCGGACAGGTTCTACACTGCGATGACGTCGCGAACGGTTTAATGGTGGTGACCTACCAAGGGGGCGCGACCGTAGTCCCTTGGGGTCAGGTAGTTTCCCAGGTTCTCAGGCGTTGATGATGATGGATTCATGCACATCACTGAAGGTACCGAAGGCGGAGGGGCCCATGGAGCGGTCTGTACCATCGGTGGAGGGGGTCTTGATATGTCAAAGGCAGGTGCTCGTAGATGTTGACACTGGGTGGCTGTATGACCTTGCTGATTGCACCACTGACACACTTGTTGTGAGGCACCTACGCTTGGCAGCTGAGTATTTTCGACAGGTTTGTTGGTGGTGCACATATGATGAACAAGTTCAGTAAGTTTGTCAACCTTGGCTTCCAGTGGTGTTGTTTCAGTACGGATTGTGGCAATATTACATGGCGTTGTCCGATCCCTGTGGCCAAAAACTTCACCCATCTTAGCCTTTGTGAGTGCATCAGCACTATGTGTAGGTCCGCCCAGTGTTACATACATGGCCAACTTCTCTGGGAGGGATGATATAAATTTGGATAAAATGTCTATATCAGTCTTGCCTATACGCCGAGCCTTTTCAAGAAGTCGAGAATGAAAATCCTCCAATGACTCATATTGCCCCAGAGTCAGAGTATTGAAAGCGTTTGTTTCCATAAGGAGGGTTGGGCTAGCAGAGGTCACTGTTATGTAATGTCGACGAAATGCGGCAACCACGGTAGACCAGGTTTTTGTGTGTAAATTGTTCGATATATACCAGGTCTGAGCAGGGCCCTTCAATAAAAGGTAGAACAAGGAACACTTCTGTTCATCATTGTGGATGGCATATAATTTTGTGTATGCATTAAATTCCGTCAAAAATCTTTCTCCATTTTCATGGCATTGACCTCCAAACTTTCTGAACTTCGAAATGTCCACTGATGGGACAGCCGATCGCGACTGCACGAGCATTGTTGGCGAAATCATTACCATATTTAGCGAGTTTGTCATCAATATGTAAACACAGATCATCTTCGGATTTAAGTTCATTCTCTGTCAGAAAATGTTCACTAAGGAAATCCTCATTCGTCATGATTGCCAATCATAAAAAGTTAAAAACATGCAATCGCCAGGCAAATTGTTATTAGCATCACAAACATGCGTGATCATCAAAAACAAAGTTCAATCGACGCATAAAAATACATGTACACCACTCGATCGGTCAGAAAACAGAGTTGGAATTCTTCACCATGTTGTGGGGTGTCAACCGGAACACAACAACTCAACTCTAAACATACAAACAAAAGGACCCGGACGCTGGGTCAAATATCCGGAATTGTACTAAAATTAAAAATATCCGGAAATTAATCGGACACAACCTGACCAGTCATGTGGGTGTATACAACAGTATTTGGCTATGCGCGATTATATAATCAAAGTTTAACAGCAAAGTACACCATGCCAGGAATTCCGCGAGCCGTATACCAGTGTCAAGCACAGAGAGGGTATATATATATATAGCATGGATGTATGTGTATACACGAGAGGTCAGCCACCAACAGAGACGTAATATTTAAATGAGCCGTGGGAGTGAAAAACTGATTTCTTTGTTACAAACCGCATATAGATTATTAAAGTCATCATAATTATTAACAATACCATGGGAACATCATTTCCTGTTAGGTCTAGGCTTTCAAATTGTTCAGATATCATGAGATTGGTAGCAATTCAAGCTTTTCCGGAGCGGGAGGGGAAAAATGACATGGGTCAAAGGTCACAGAATAGTGGCAGCAATAGACGCCAAAACTACTCGTAGTTTTAGCGCTAAAAACAGATCCTTGTTCCACTCCGTATTATAAGCAATTTCGTCACATTATTCCGCACGAACTTTTTGGTGACGAAATGACTAAACGGAAAAGTGTGTTTATGCAAGCTTTGTAGCCTCAAACTTTAACAGTCAAGATTCTGCCAGTAGTGATTTGATTGGCTAATGCAAAAGGTCATCGGGACATGAACCCCTGAACCCCGGAGATCAAGATATGATTTTAATCAGATTGTATTACAAGGATCTGACAACATCAGATGACCTCTGTCGCACAAAAATAATTTTCCAATGACCTGTCATATTGTAGCAAGTCATTTCGTCCCATTATTCCACATGAACGTTTTGGTGACGAAATGACTAAACGGACAAATGCGATTATGCAAGCTTTGTCGTTTACTCGAGCAAATGAACACAGAAGTCGTTGATGAAGGGTATCCAATGTCTCCCTGAACTATATTTTTGAAATTCCTTTTTTCGTCAAAACCAATATCTGATAAGAAATATTTTGTATGGATTATATTTACTTTAAATGCTTGGATATTTCCAATGTCGACATGTAGCAATAACCAGGCGCGACCTCGACGTTTTCAGGATTACAAGAGATACACAAATAATTTAGTGCCGATGATGCGGCCATGTTCATTTCCGACACTTTCGTGGAAAGATGGCGAAATATCAGGCGCAATTGCTCGTGTTCTTAATTTTAATGTCTGGATACTTCCAAGGTCGACCTGTAGCATTTTAGTAAATAAATCAGATAATAACAATTATTATATACGAATATTAAAAAAAAAATCATACATAGACGCCATTTTTGGGCTATAAAGTATAGGTTTACCAAATGTTCGCTTGACGCCTGATTTTGTCAAGAAATTCAAGGTTTAGTACTCAAAATCCTTTTACAGTGGAATATGTTTGTCACACACAAATAAGGTCCTGATTGATGTAGTAAATAACAGTTAACTATTAGGACAAAAGTAGGAAAAACCTTGCGACCAAAATATAAATGTGAAACTCGAAATTCTGAGATATTTGCTCGAAATTTTGAGATTTAAGTCGGAAGTGTGCCTTTAAGTTGTTCACTTTAAATTATAAATACAATTGGTTCTGCATCCATACGCTTCCGATAGTTTTGAATCCCAATATAATATACATGTAATTACCCAGAAAATAAAACATAGATAATGTATTATTTATACATGTAATTAGCGCCGGATTTAGGACAAGCAAACCAATATTGATGTATAACCGTCAAAATAATATTTCGAGAAAGTAATTCGTTAGTTCAACTACATAAATTGAAATTTTGAAATGTTATTTTGAAATTAGACTTTTAAACTCGAAATTGTAAATTAGGAATAAAACTGATGATGCAGCAATACGTTTCCGTAGTTTTGAATCCCAAAATGATAGTTTAATATATGCATTCTTTATATTTAGCTCCGGACTATATACTTTCTAGGCATTGTTACATAACAAGACACAACAATGGTGGATTAACTGATTTTTTAAATTTCAGATAAAGAAATATTCAACAAAAAGATAGGACTTTCGAATGATTCACATCTAATAGTGAACTAACATAACACACTCTTGCGAAAATTGCTTATGCTACAATGGACAGATCCGGTTAGATATACTAGTTGTTGTCTTGACAGATCACAAGCAGACTTTGACTCCACCACATTTCACTTTATCATGAAGAACAAATGAATGGAATCTAAATTATAAAAAATCAATATCCATGAAGATAAAACAGATACCATGTACGTGAATATTAGATGCAAGTATTAATAATTCCATTTTTCAAACGCGTGAATATTTTATCTTCGTTTACATCTGTTTTATGGCTAATTTGGTGACAAATGTTATGCAATACAACAGAAATGTTGTTTTGTACATAACGGTACCTTATTTTGGAGTATTATGTAATAATGCTGGCAGGATCAAATTGAAAGAAATTCCATTTTGCTTTCTTATATTTTGACGTGAGAGACATGTGCCAAGATCTTCATCTACTTTATTTGGTACGCCATCCACTAAATGCATTGTGCATTTCAAACATACGTCACTGGTATTAAAAGCTTGAATGCAGCTTCTATGAAAGAATAGATGTATGTAAATGAAGAAAGACTCCATAACTATTTCAGCACGATCATATGTGAAAATAAAATCTTTATAGCGTATAATACATTGGATCAAAGACTACATTTATATGCATATAATTACTGGTTTCTTTTTTTTTTTCGGGTGAAAATTATATTATTCTAGATTGTAGATTTCTGAAAGGATTGACAATAAGTTGAGATATTTAGCAATTATTGTCTAGTCATTTATACATCGTGATTGATTAAATTGATCAGCATTTCGGTCCATAAAGATTGTAAAAAATATATCGTGCAACTTAATGAGCATTAACTTAGGCTGATATCGTAACTAGTACGAAATTTCTGGAAATTTCATAAAAGAACACTGTTGAACTACAATGCAAAGGCAGAGTGTAGACGGCCCCTGTGTTTTTAAATGAAAATTTCGTTCACATAGTAATTCGAAAGCATGAAAGGCAATGTCAACATGTTTACCGCAGGCAAGTTCAGAGTCCCACATCAAATTCAAAGAAAAATCGTGAAACTTATTAAAAAAGGAGTCGGTAACTTCACTAATAAATTCCTTACTTCAATATTATTTGAAGATTTCATACATTTGTCATGAATTTTGGAAACACATTGCAATTGAGTTGTTTGCATGATTATTGCAATAAACCGAGTAGTTCGAATATTCTTTTACTTCAGCAGTTGTCTTTTCGTCGTCCTCGCTGTCCGAAATAATTACAACTTTCCTTTTCGGTTTGTAAGTCGAATCACAGCTTTTTCTTTTCAGGCGTGGCTTTTCCTCCGGTAATCCGGCTGCTGCTGCGACTGCTGAAGATTCGTCTTCCTCTTTACTATTCTGTTTGAAATAAAAAGAAAAAAATAATAATCGATGCTATGTATAAATAAATCAATTTGATGTCTTTATTAACGAATTTCGGTTCACGTGGGTAAAACAGAAAATAGTCTTAGTTGTAAATAAAAGAAAGCAGACAATGTGTAACCTGATTACATATAAAATATAATCATAAAGAGGTAGCGTAACCAACAAGAAGATAGATGAATGACCATATAAAAAAACAGTCACATAAACTTTAAGATAAATAGTTGTAACCGAATGGAGTTAGATAGCAACTTTAAAACCCTCATCTTCATTATTCATCAACCAGATTTGTGTACAGGGTCTAAATGTGAAAAATGAGATTTCTCATAATGAATTAAGTATTAGCATCAGTACTATGGACAATTTATATATCTGGTAGTATTACATTTATGATTTTAAAGTTTGTCAATAAACCATAAACAAAATAGTAGTCGTTATTTAAAATATGATAAATATATACCTGTTTCTTGAAGTCCTGGTCTATTTTACGGATCTGTGGTAGGACAGACCCTAATTCTTCCAACTCGTCCACTCCCAGTGTTATAGTCTTGTTTCTTCCGTAGGTATATCCTAGGTAGTTATTGATGGTGACGGATTTTCCCCTGCTGCTTTGGTCCTAAGACCATCTTTGCTTACAGTTCTGATGTCCATGCAGTAGTATCGGTGTTAGGTATCTCTCAAAACCTGTCACTTAAATAGGCCCACTGTAAGGGTGAAAAGCTACTTCAGAGTGGAAACTATCCGTATGATAATATTCACACACATTTTCCTTTTTAACTCTAATCCTTACAGTGTTCTGGACCTCTTGATTATCATATATTAGGAATAGCTGACCTTACATAACATTACAGGCCGGTCTCGATTTTGATAAGCTGTCTTCGTGAATCAGGTTGTGACAATTACGTATGGTTTTTCTACCCCCTATTTCATAATCGCTTACGTAGAAGAAAATAGTCGTATTGTCATAGAGCTAGTCCACGGCGAAAACGTTCACACATGTCTAATTTTATAATTAAAGCAGCATCGTGGTCATTCCTCTCCATATTAGCTGACCTTTCGTGATATTAACAGACCAATCTTTGTTGATGACCACTCTTATAATATTATAACTGTCCATGCATGCAGGCCATACAGGCCAATACACCAAAGTATCATAAGACTACAGATCTGCATTTTCCCAAGTTTGGTAGACTTCTTTTCCTGAATTTGACTGCGCTCTTTGTTGTTTTTTCTCTAATGAATGCCCGGATGTAAACAGTAAAACTAATTTATAAAATAATGCTTAAGAACATCCGGATTACAAAGATCTACTTCTGATTATGTTATATTTTATCAATGTGACCAAAGATTTATAAAACATTAAACACCTTCATAATTTTTTATATAGCCCATATTAGTACACTTTTACAGTATAGGTCAATTTATATCTTTTACTTTTTATTCAATCGGTTGGGTAAGGGAGATAACCCCTGTAATAATGATAACTTTCATCACACATGTGCTGGTGCAGCACGTGTGTGTGTGTTACGTACATCGTTTCAGATGGGTATTTTTAAAAAAGTTAACACCATAAAGCAAGCGACAT
This sequence comes from Mimachlamys varia, assembly GCA_947623455.1. Lineage (NCBI taxonomy): Eukaryota > Metazoa > Mollusca > Bivalvia > Pectinida > Pectinidae > Mimachlamys > Mimachlamys varia. The sequence goes on from OX392540.1 coordinate 36,822,388, forward strand.
GTCTAGTTTAATAATTCATTCATATTTGATGAGGAAATAATATTACAAACAAAATTTAAAAAATGATAAAAGCGGGTTGACTGTATCGCCTTATTAGCATGTAGGTCTGTAAGAAAATCGATAGATCACAATATCTATCTGATGACGTAGTGCAGTGGGAAACAATTAAGCAAGCAATTAAAAATTAAATTAACCAATGACAATTGGGACGGGTTTGCTCGAGAGACGGGATTTATTAGACAACTTGCACAAAAGTCAAAGTCTGTTTTTCCATATATACAGAATAAAAACAAAAATACCGACATATAACAGTGGATTTTGAAGCTGACAATGCAACTTAAAAAGCTTTCAATTAATATTTTTTTAAAAAAATGAAGAACAAATGAATGGAATCTAAATTATAAAAAATCAATATCCATGGAGATAAAACAAATACCATGTACGTGAATATTAAATGTAAGTATTTATAATTCCATTTTTCAAACGCGTAAATATTTTATCTTCGTTTACATCTGTTTTATGGCTAAATTGGCGACAAATGTTATGCAACAGAAAAGTTGTTTTGTAGATAACGGTACCTTATTTGGAGTATTTCGTAATAATGCTGGCAAGACCGCATTGAAAGAAATTCCATTTTGCTTTCTTATATTTTTACGTGAGAGACATGTGCCAAGATCTTCATCTACTTTATTTGGTACGCCATCCACTAAATACGTTGTGCATTTCAAACATACGTCACTGGCATTAAAATCTTGAATGCAGCTTCTATGTATTAGCTCTGCACATCAAGGCACTACTTTCATCAACACGCATTCAGTAGCAGAAACACCCATTTTCTTGCACACAAAGCAAAATGTAGGCTGAAATTTATTGATTTGATATTGCATTTGAAACTTGTTTTCGTACCATATCTCTCAAATATTTTTTCAGCTTTGAGGTTCTATAGGAATCTGATTTATCATCAGATATTAGATAAAACATTAAGTCCTCTTCTGTTCACGGTAGAAGAGCAGATAAATTGCTTAAAAATGAGTGGCTTTTGTTCTAGTAATGCAACAGGGTAATCTAGTGCAAACTTTATCTCCTAAATTAGAAAGATCTCAAAAAGTATTTAAAATCTGCAAATAACTAATCTTTTCAAAATATCTCAAGTTCATATCAGACAGGTAATGCTTTATAAACTTTTAATAGAACTTCCACATCAAATGTTTTCTCGTTTAATTTGAAAAGATCAGGATTCTGCTGTATCTGCGAAACCCAATGAATTCTAGATAATTCAAAGTTAAAAAGAAAAAAAAAACCAAATGACAACACGTGATATTCATCGGCGATCCAGATATGAATAATCAGTGTAAACATATTGTTACCAAAAAAGCTTTCAATGTTATGAGCATGAAACCCTTGAATTGTAAAAAAAAATACTCACAGATACACTTTTTCAACACTCTGATCTTGTTCTTTATTTGTTCAGCGGTAAAACCTCCTTTCCTCATCATTTCACTTATTTTCTCTGTCATTAGCCTTTTTCGGATGTTTCTTAATTTGTAACAGACTCCAAGCATGAAATGTTTTCTTAGTATTTCTTCATCGGTCGGAAGCCACCGATGCTCTTCGACCATGACTCGATGTTGGGGCGGTTATTATTTCACCTACAAAGTGAGATATGTCAGAATTGTTAACTATTAAATCAACCCCAACGAAAATAAATAATGGTAGATGCAATCAGATAAATCAAATAGTTAAAGGATTAAAAACTGTTTTTTATGGTCAATGACTATAATCCCAATAGCATATTCTAGGCATTTCTTTTAACTGCGCAGGAGTTCAAGACTCGTTTAACTTTGAGCCCAATGGACCAAGAACTTTATTCAGTATCTTTATTATATGACTACACGTCATATTGATATTCATTGTTATTATCTATTTTTAAATGCTCAGCTACAATGACAAACTAATCAAGTGTATGGAAATTAAGTAAATATTGACTCAATGTAAATATTAAGTTCTAAGTAACGCTTAGTCATTTTTCTAGCTTTTTACAAAATCAGGAAAATGACTTAGATTTTTAGTTCAGTTAATAAATTGAGTCGAGGTCACGAAAAAAAGGTTTTTGGATTTGTTTTCTGCTTACTTAGATGGTTAATGGCCAAAAGTTTTGCCCGGAGTGCTATTCTAGCTTGCAGCTTTTCATTTACAAGGTTAAGACATCTATCTGCTAGAATCATCAGATCTTATTCAAACCTGATCATGACCGCTTCCCTATACGTAGCTGCCTTTCCTTCCGTCTTCGTTGGCAACTCGTTTTTGTCCGGCAGTTCCTTTGCTTCCTCTATTATTGTCTTGATGTGTGTTGTTTGTGATTTCGTTGCTGCACCTAATCGTTCTAAATTAATTTAAAAAAAAACTTAATGGGACCCAACCAAAAATGAATAATGGTAGATGCAATCAGTCTAGTTTCAAATAGTTCAGGGATTAAAATCTGTTTTTTTATGCTCAATGACTATAAACCCCAGCATATTCTAGGCATTTCTGTTTACTGCGCAGGAGTTCAAGACTCGTTTAACTTTGAGCCCTATGGACCAAATTGCATATGACTACACGTCATATTGATATTCATTGTTATTATCTATTTTTAAATGCCCGGCTACAATGACTAACTTATCAAGTGTATGGAAATTAAGTAAATATTGATTCAATGTAAATATTAAGTTCTAAGTAACGCTTAGTCATTTTTTTAGCTATTTACAAAATCAGGAAAATGACGTATATTATAAATAAGATTTTTAGTTCCGTTAATAAATTGAGTCGAGGTCAAGAAAAAAAAAGTTTGGTGGATTTGTTTACTGCTTACTTAGATGGTTAATGGCCAAAAGTTTTGCCCGGAGTGCTATTCTAGCTTGCAGCTTTTCATTTACAAGGTTAAGACCTCTATCTGCTAGAATCATCAGATCTGATTCGAACCTGATCATGACCGCTTCCCTATACGTAGCTGCCTTTCCTTCCGTCTTCGTTGGCAACTCGTTTTTGTCCGGCAGTTCCTTTGCTTCCTCTATTATTGTCTTGATGTGTGTTGTTAGTGATTTCGTTGCTGCACCTAATCGTTTTAAATTAATTTTTAAAAAAACTTAATGGAACCCAACCAAAAATGAAAAATGGTAGACAAGTTTCAAATATTTCAAGGATTAAAATCTGTTTTTTATGCTCATTGACAATAAACCCCCAGCATATTCTAGGCATTTCTGTTTACTGCGCAGCAGTTCAAGACTCGTTTAACTTTGAGCCCAATGGACCAAGAACTTTATTCAGTATCTTTATTATATGACTACACGTCATATTGATATTCATTGTTATTACAAACTAATCAAGTGTATGGAAATTCAGTAAATATTGATTCAGTGAAAATATTAAGTTCTAAGTAACGCTTAGTCATTTTTCTAGCTTTTTACAAAATCAGGAAAATGACTTAGATTTTTAGTTCAGTTAATAAATTGAGTCGAGGTCAAGAAAAAAAAGTTTGGTTGATTTGTTTACTACTTACATAGATGGTTAATGGCCAAAAGTTTTGCCCGGAGTGCTATTCTAGCTTGCAGCTTTTCATTTACAAGGTTAAGACATCTATCTGCTAGAATCATCAGATCTGATTCGAACCTGATCATGACCGCTTCCCTATACGTAGCTGCCTTTCCTTCCGTCTTCGTTGGCAACTCTTTTTTGTCCGGCAGTTCCTTTGCTTCCTCTATTATTGTCTTGATGTGTGTTGTTAGTGATTTCGTTGCTGCACCTAATCGTTCTCAATTAATTTTTTAAAAAAACTTAATGGGACCCAACCAAAAATGAATAATGGTAGATGCAATCAGTCTAGTTTCAAATAGTTCAACGATTAAAATCTGTTTTTTATGCTCAATTACTATAAACCCCAGCATATTCTAGGCATTTCTGTTTACTGTGCAGGAGTTCAAGACTCGTTTAACTTTGAGCCCTATGGACCAAATTGCATATGACTACACGTCATATTGATATTCATTGTTATTATCTATTTTTAAATGCTCAGCTACAATGAAAAACTAATCAAGTGTATGGAAATTAAGTAAATATTGATTCAATGTAAATATTAAGTTCTAAGTAACGCTTAGTCATTTTTTTAGCTATTTACAAAATTAGGAAAATCACGTTTATTATAAATAAGATTTTTAGTTCCGTTAATAAATTGAGTCGAGGTCAAGAAAAAAAAGTTTTTTGGATTAGTTTACTACTTACATAAATGGTTAATGGCCAAAAGTTTTGCCCGGAGTGCGGTTCTAGGTAGCAGCTTTTCATTTACAAGGTTAAGACATCTATCTGCTAGAATCATCAGATCTGATCCGAACCTGATCATGGCCGCTTCCCAATACGTAGCAGCCTTTCCTTCCGTCTTCGATGGCGACTCGTTTTTGTCCGGCAGTCCCTTTGATTCTTCTATTATTGTCTTGATTTGTGTTGTTAGGGATTTCGTTGCTGCACCTAATCGTTCTAATTTAATTTTATCTCCACACTTCTTCAATCTACAAGAAAGGAACAATTTATGTTTTGTATATCAATCTGAACAAGGACAATCGAAATAATTGAAATGATTTGCTTTTTATCGATTTTTTAGGTCATCTGACCCAAAGGGTCAAGATGACCTATAGTTACCGTGCTTCGTCCGTCGTCGTCCGCCGTGCGCCGTCCGCCGTCCGTAAACTTTTCACATTTCAAACTTCTTCTCAAGTTCTACCAATGGGAATAAGCTGAAACTTAGCTGAAATGATCCTGAGATGGTCCTGACCAAGTGTTGTTATTTTTCGGGTCGGTCCGAAATCCAAGATGGCCGCCATAGCCGACATCTTGAAAAACACGTATTAAACTTCTTCTACAGTTCCACTGGTAACTGTGAGCTGAAAATTAGTAGGGATGTTCAGGAAGGGCAGCCCATAAAATGTTGTTATTTTTCGAGTCCGAAAAACTCTCGACATTTGTGCCATGGCGGCCATTTTGTGACATGATTGCGCAATCACTGTTTTCCTGAACAACACCTATTTTAAACTTCTTCTCAAGTTCTACCACTGGGATTAAGCTGAAACTTGGCTGAAATGATCCTGAGATAGTCCTGACCAAGTGTTGTTATTTTTCGGGTCGGTCCGAAATCCAAGATGGCCGCCAGAGCCGCCATCTTGAAAAAAACATTTTCAACTTCTTCTCAAGTTCTACCAGTGGGATTAAGCTGAAACTTAGCTGAAATGATCCTGAGATGGTCCTGACCAAGTGTTGTTATTTTTCGGGTCGGTCCGAAATCCAAGATGGCCGCCATAGCCGACATCTTGAAAAACACATATTAAACTTCTTCTACAGTTCCACTGGTACCTGTGAGCTGAAAATTGGTAGGGATGTTCAGGACGGGCAGCCCATAAAATGTTGTTATTTTTCGAGTCCGAAAAACTCTCGACATTTGTGCCATGGCGGCCATTTTGTGACATGATTGCGCAATCACTGTTTTCCTGAACAACACCTATTTTAAACTTCTTCTTAAGTTCTACCACTGGGATTAAGCTGAAACCTGGCTGAAATGATCCTGAGATAGTCCTGACCAAGTGTTGTTATTTTTCGGGTCGGTCCGAAATCCAAGATGGCCGCCAGAGCCGCCATCTTGAAAAACACATTTTCAACTTCTTCTCAAGTTCTACCAGTGGGATTAAGCTGAAACTTAGCTGAAATGATCCTGAGATGGTCCTGACCAAGTGTTGTTATTTTTCGGGTCGGTCCGAAATCCAAGATGGCCGCCAGAGCCGCCATCTTGAAAAACACATTTTCAACTTCTTCTCAAGTTCTACCAGTGGGATTAAGCTGAAACTTAGCTGAAATGATCCTGAGATGGTCCTGACCAAGTGTTGTTATTTTTCGGGTCGGTCCGAAATCCAAGATGGCCGCCATAGCCGACATCTTGAAAAACACATATTAAACTTCTTCTACAGTTCCACTGGTACCTGTGAGCTGAAAATTGGTAGGGATGTTCAGGAAGGGCAGCCCATAAAATGTTGTTATTTTTCGGGTCCGAAAAACTCTCGACATTTGTGCCATGGCGGCCATTTTGTGACATGATTGCGCAATCACTGTTTTCCTGAACAACACCTATTTTAAACTTCTTCTTAAGTTCTACCACTGGGATTAAGCTGAAACTTGGCTGAAATGATCCTGAGATAGTCCTGACCAAGTGTTGTTATTTTTCGGGTCGGTCCGAAATCCAAGATGGCCGCCAGAGCCGCCATCTTGAAAAACACATTTTCAACTTCTTCTCAAGTTCTACCAGTGGGATTAAGCTGAAACTTAGCTGAAATGATCCTGAGATGGTCCTGACCAAGTGTTGTTATTTTTCGGGTCGGTCCGAAATCCAAGATGGCCGCCATAGCCGACATCTTGAAAAACACATATTAAACTTCTTCTACAGTTCCACTGGTACCTGTGAGCTGAAAATTGGTAGGGATGTTCAGGAAGGGCAGCCCATAAAATGTTGTTATTTTTCGGGTCCGAAAAACTCTCGACATTTGTGCCATGGCGGCCATTTTGTGACATGATTGCGCAATCACTGTTTTCCTGAACAACACCTATTTTAAACTTCTTCTTAAGTTCTACCACTGGGATTAAGCTGAAACTTGGCTGAAATGATCCTGAGATAGTCCTGACCAAGCGTTGTTATTTTTCGGGTCGGTCCGAAATCTAAGATGGCCACCAGAGCCGCCATCTTGAAAAACACATTTTCAACTTTTCCTCAAGTTCTACCAGTGGGATTAAGATGAAACTTGGCTGAAATGATCCTGAGATGGTCCTGACCAAGTGTTGTTATTTTTTGGGTTGGTCCAAAATCCAAGATGGCCGCCAGAGCCGCCATCTTGAAAAACACATTTCCAAATTTCTCTCAAGTTTCACCTGTGGGATTAAGCTGAAACTTGGCTGAAATTATCCTGAGATGGTCCTGACCATGAGTTGTTACTTTTCGGTCGGTTCGAAATCCAAGATGGCCGCCATGGCCGCCATCTTACAAAACACATTTCCAACTTCTTCTCAAGTTCTACCTGTGGGATTAAGCTAAAACTTGGCTGAAGTGATTCTGAGATTGTCCTGACCAAGTGTTGTTATTTTTCAGGTTGGTCGGAAATCCAAGATGGCCTTCAGAGCCGCCATCTTGAAAAACACATTTCAAACTTCTTCTCAAGTTCCGTCAGACATCCAAGATGGCTGCCACAGCCCCCATTTTGAATACACATTTAAAACTTTTCATAGAAAAATGATCACCAGATAGTCCTAACCAAATGTTGTTATTTCTCCAGTCCGTCAGAGATCCAAGATGGCTGCAACAGCCCCCATTTTGCATCCACATCTAACACTTTCCATGATCTGAAACCTGCCTAAAATGATTCTGACCAAATGTTATTTTTCGCACTGTTCCGAAGAAATCCATGATCATCACCATCTTGAAAACCACATTTGTGTGGCATATTGTTACATGATTGTATTACTAATTCCTAGAGGAGAGGAATTTATATAAGCTAGCTATTAGCTTGTTTTCCAATCCTCACTATTTGTACAATTTCTATATATGTAATATACATGTACACTGATGGAAATAAAATATTGTTTAAACTAATTCCATAATGGTATCACAATTGGTAGTCAGATGACCGTTAAGGCCCTTGGGCCTCTTGTTTTTTAAATTGATTAAGTTTGATATCCTCTAACTTTATATCGGAGTATACTTACTGCATCTACAACGACACCTGAGGTGTCGTTCCTGTTCCAACCTGTCTAAACGAACAAGCAATTTTTGTATCTCTTCCTTTAAGGAGGAGATTTCCATTTTTAAAGTAGAAATCTCCTCCCTCGTTTCCCTTTGTTCGCATTCCATAGTTGTCTCCCATGGAATTGTATTCTGAAATGACAATAAACGATAATTAAAACACAATATAAATGTTAATAACTGTTATTTACAAAAGATTATAATTAAATCCACAATTCCAATAATAACTGAAATAAATACTTACAGAGGAGAGGCTTGAAACTTCTCAACTTTCGTTAGTTTGGAAAAGCCTTTTCCTTGGTGATGAAATCTGTAGAAAATAAGAACATAATACAAACTATTAGGAGATCAGTAGTAAATAATAATAAAAACAACGATGTTAAGACATGATATTAAACTCGCATCATAAATATATGAATATACTCGCAGTAAAGTCTCCTATCGGTGTCGATGTGTAAGCCATAATGTACAGTAGATGGATAAAGAGAAAGCATACAGACGTAGTCCTATATATATCATTGTTTTTATTCTTAAAATATTTAAGTACAACTTACGGATGAATTCCCGAGGTGGAAATGTCATCAGCTCCTCTGCTTTGGCAACTGCCTCGGTGTCCTTGATTGCCATATGTAAGTACAACTTACGGATGAATTCCCGAGGTGGAAATGGCATCAGCTCCTCTGCTTTGGCAACTGCCTCGGTATCCTCCTTGATTGCTATAAGGCCATACCAATTTGATTTACTGTTCGTCGGATTTACCGCTCCTGAATTGGAAAAATAAACTAAAAGTAAAAAATTACCGCTCCAAGTTTAGCGTCAATGAAAAATGACGAATCCGGATATATTTTACAATGGTTCAAAATTTAGAAAGCGCCCTTCCGGATCATTTGAATGTTTGAAATGAAGGTAGAAATAGTATTTCAAGCGTTTTTTTCGGTAGCAACACGAGGGAAATGATGCGCGACGAGGCTTTTTAACTTTTGAAGAAAACTGAGAATGTGTCAAAATGGCTTTCTTATCGTGTTGGTCCCTACATAATCCGGTTGCCATTATGTATTGCAAAATACCGCAATAGATAATTTATCGTTCCACTAAAAGGTGTTTCCTGTGGCTTTGGTTCAATCACTTAACTTGAATGAATGACCTTGGGTCTTCTATTAAGAATGTAATTTAAGAAAGCTTTTCTCTCAAATGCTGTTTTATTGCACAGCTTTATACAAGTTGTTTGTACCATGGAAATTATTTTTAAAAAAACCCGCTACAACAGTTTTAATTCGTTTACTATTTGGTGATACATTATATTAATAGTCAAACACGTATAACAGTCTAACATTTAGGCTTTCAAAATTTCTGCTCGCTCGAAATTTTAAGGAATTCAAATTTTTTGTAAAAACAAAAACATTGCTCCCGCTCGCTCCTAAGGGAATCATTCCTTCCTATGATTCGGCAACACGTATACAATATGTACAACGAACAAGTTGAACCAGGAAGGACCTGAGTCTACAGTTCGTAGCTTATCCTCTCTCTGTCCATCCCCCTCAGGAGCCAGTCGGCGTCCCTGATGCGAACGCACAGATAGAAGCACAGGAGGTCCCCCCTGGCAACAGCATAATCTGTACAGTACATTCCACTCATTTGCATGCGAAGTTTCACTCGTGCGAGATCGCTTACACATGGAAACATAATGAACATGATCTCCTCAAAAGTTGCCATTTTGGGAGTTTAAATGTATTTTAAAACTGAAAACGATTATTTGAAATGAATCCAAAGTTTCATATTATTGTTTTTTGGTCTTTTTTGTGTAAACTCGGCTCTAAACATCATTGATAGAAACAGAATGGTTAAGGAATTATCATTAAGAAGCGTAAATTGCTATGGGGTTATCGAAGTGCACGACATGACAAAAATATAGCAAAATCAATCAGTCTTTTTTTTTATTTTGATTAAAAATGGAGATAAACCCTATATATTCTATGAAACAAACATTTAAACACTGCTGCCAAAACTGCATGATCCTTCAACTTTATCCTTTCTAGCGTCTGTTAATAGTGTCTTTTGAATTCGTTACATTTCAGTCGATGGTTTATCTTTAACTGTGTTCCGTATGATCCTGAGCTTGTCAAATGGAATGACGGTTTTGATTGTGTTCTGTGGGTGGTATACTGAAGTGTCAACAGAATCATATTTCGAATGAGTTCTGTAACCGGTATTTCCAATTTTTTTTAGTCATTGTTCTTATGCTCATAACACTTTTTTCTAACTGTGAATTGTCTAGAATTTATGAATTTAATGTGTTTCACAGATGTTAACATTAAGACAAATGATCAAAAGAGCGATTAAAAACAGAAAGATCTGTCAACAAAATCAAACCCTTCGGCGAAATTACATGATATTAGTAGATTGGTTGACGGAATCTTAGGTCAGTGCGCTCGAAATTCGTTTATATTATATGACTTTCTTTGCTACTTTTTATATTTTTCTTTGATGTTTACCAACTCACAACCAGATTAGGTATACTCCTGGATTAAGTAGAATTGATACCAAATGTGTATACATGTATATAGATTAACTACATACTAGACATCCTTTTGAGGCGTCGCTGAAGGGCTTGGGTGTCTTTTGGGCCTGACAAGAGTTGCCTAACTTGACCTTGAGTCAGCTGACCTCTCTCTGTTGTCTTCTTCCTCAAAAGCTCTCACCCTTCTTCGAACATCAACGTAGCGCTGAAAACAATCTGATTAAAATCATATCTTGATCTCCGCGCCGTTCCGTAAACTCCTCTCTGCTGCGTTAAGATCTGAGATAATCCCAAAGGGGGTCATGTCCCGATGACCTTTCGCATTAGCCAATCAAATCACTACTGGCAGAATCTTGACAGTGAAATTTTGAGGCGACAAAGCTTGCATAAACACATTTTACCGTTTAGTCATTTCGTCACCAAAAAGTTCGTGCGGAATAATGTGACGAAATGGCTTGCTGCACGATGACAGGTCGTTGGAAAATTATTAGGTCATCTGACCCAAAGGGTCAAGATGACCTATAGTTACCGTGCTTCGTCCGTCGTCGTCCGCCGTCCGTAAACTTTTCACATTTCAAACTTCTTCTCAAGTTCTACCAATGGGAATAAGCTGATCCTGAGATGGTCCTGACCAAGTGTTGTTATTTTTCGGGTCGGTCCGAAATCCAAGATGGCCGCCATAGCCGACATCTTGAAAAACACATATTAAACTTCTTCTACAGTTCCACTGGTACCTGTGAGCTGAAAATTGGTAGGGATGTTCAGGAAGGGCAGCCCATAAAATGTTGTTATTTTTCGGGTCCGAAAAACTCTCGACATTTGTGCCATGGCGGCCATTTTGTGACATGATTGCGCAATCACTGTTTTCCTGAACAACACACCTATTTTAAACTTCTTCTCAAGTTCTACCAGTGGGATTAAGATGAAACTTGGCTGAAATGATCCTGAGATGGTCCTGACCAAGTGTTGTTATTTTTTGGGTTGGTCCAAAATCCAAGATGGCCGCCAGAGCCGCCATCTTGAAAAACACATTTCCAAATTTCCCTCGAGTTTCACCTGTGGGATTAAGCTGAAACTTGGCTGAAATTATCCTGAGATGGTCCTGACCATGAGTTGTTACTTTTCGGTCGGTTCGAAATCCAAGATGGCCGCCATCTTACAAAACACATTTCCAACTTCTCAAGTTCTACCAGTGGGATTAAGCTAAAACTTGGCTGAAGTGATTCTGAGATTGTCCTAACCAAGTGTTGTTATTTTTCAGGTTGGTCGGAAATCCAAGATGGCCTTCAGAGCCGCCATCTTGAAAAACACATTTCAAACTTCTTCTCAAGTTCTACCTGTGTGATTAAGCTGAAACTTGGCTGACATGATCCTGAGATGGTCCTGATCAAGTATTGTTACTTTTTGGGTCGGTCCAAAATCCAAGATGGCTGCCAGAGCCGCAATCTTGAAAAACACGTTTCCAACTTCTTATCAAGTTCTACCACTGGGATTAAGCTGAAAATTGGCTGAAATGATCCTGAGATGGTCCAGATTCGCCATCTTGAAAAACAAAATTGCCGTCCGTAAACTTTTCACATTTTAAACTTCTTCTCAAGTTCAACTCCTTCTTTCTGTACACATGCGCAGTACATTATAACTAAAGTGTGTTCGGTTGAACTCTAGTAGACTACAGTAACTATAGTCGGCAATCGAACTCGCCCATTGTCACAAATCTAAGATGGCCGCCACATATGTCATTTTGAACTTCTCAAGTTCTACCAGTGACATTGAGCTGAACCTTGCAAAAATTATCCTCAGATAGTCCCAACCAAATGTTATTTATCGGGTCCGTCAGACATCCAAGATGGCTGCCACAGCCCCCATTTTGAATACACATTTAAAACTTTTCATAGAAAAATGATCCCCAGATAGTCCCAACCAAATGTTGTTATTTCTCCAGTCCGTCAGAGATCCAAGATGGCTGCAACAGCCCCCATTTTGCATCCACATCTAACACTTTCCATGATCTGAAACTTGCCTAAAATGATTCTGACCAAATGTTATTTTTCGCACTGTTCCGAAGAAATCCATGATCATCACCATCTTAAAAACCACATTTGTGTGGCATATTGTTACATGATTGTATTACTAATTCCTAGAGGAGAGGAATTTATATAAGCTATTAGCTTGTTTTCCAATCCTCACTATTTGTATAATTTCTATATATGTAATATACATGTATACTGATGGAAATAAAATATTGTTTAAACTAATTCCATAATGGTATCACAATTGGTAGTCAGATGACCGTTAAGGCCCTTGGGCCTCTTGTTTTAGTGTTAAGTAAAGAGGCGACAAAGGTCATCTGGACGTGACCTCTTATGGGATGTTGTCAGATCCTTGTAACGGAGTGAGAACAAGGATCTGTATTTTAATCAGATTGAAGGCTTAAATATTAAATATTTAAATGTTCTCAATGTCTTGCAGTAAACGATTTTGGGGTTGGAAGTCGGATATTGATACCATTGGGCCTCTTGTTAAAGGATAACAGGCATGTCCATACACTGATGATTTCAGTCATCCATCATATCGTGGAAAATGATTCAAAACTTATTACATTTTACTTTATTTCAGGGGACTAGACTTCCGACCTGATTGCAAGAAAGTAGGTGTTTTACAGTGTTTTTTGGACTTTCCAATCCTGACAATTACTGAAGCGGTGAAAATCAAGAAAGATATTGAGAGAATTTTGGGTCTTAAGGAGGTTACACACGTAGTAATATGTTTACCCGACAGACCTAACACATTTCTTCGCCTTTCAAAAACTACACAAGAAGGAGGAGTTGAGACGGGTAAAGGACGCTATTTTTGAAAACGGTGTGGTGTAGCTTGTGAAAAGATTTTGATATATGTGAATATATTTCTTGCTTGTGAAAGACTATATATTGTTGCATTCAACATTGAAAGACAAACGATGGGGTGGTATCTCTAGAAACACGACTCGGATATGTATAATTTTTGTACGGGTGCAGACTCCAGAGAACGAATAATGAATATTTCTCCTCAGTAAGCAGTCCTATTCGTGTATTCGTCGCAACTGTAGCATGTGGAATGGGGTTGGCCATCCCTGATATAAGGATTGTTGTACTGCGGAGGATGCCAACCTCCATTTTACAAATATGGTAGGACGTAGAGATCGAGATGGGCGCAAATTTTTGGCTGCATGTTATGGATATCCAAGAAGTGTGTCTTAACACACAATGCAACTGTCTAAGCCTACATAGACCTAGATTCTTCAGTCAAGTTTCGCTTTAGCGAGATGCGTCAATCTTACCATGACGTTATTGTCCGCCCAACACTTTCCCTTCATTTGATTCGTTAATGAAGGCGAAAATTTCCCCTTGATTATCCTAATAGACTAAGCTTGCCACTATTAGCCATTTTTGTATTCGATTAATTGGCCATTGCTAATCGATTAGTAATCGTTTGCAGAATATGCTTGCATAAGAGTCGCCATGTGCGGTGGTCTGTTTGTCCAACCGACGTAATTCGTGATGCTCGACGTGTTTGTTGAATTGTTGTATGATGCAGTATAGCTACTTAAATTAATCAAAGTACGGAAAGTACTGAAACGCTAAAACTTTTAACAAAAGTATGTATTTTTTAACAGCTATTGAAGTGATTTTGTTGTGTGGGTTACTAAGTTTCGATATCAGAAGGTTTCAGAATAGGGATTAGATTAGTAAGTATTTAGAGTAAACATAATTTACACGCAAATTGTTTAGATTGACGAGTTGTTTTCAATGTACATGTTCAATTTAGTGCAGTGCTTTTACAATTTGACTAAATTATCATTTTTTTAAATTTTGAAATGAATATTGATCAATTTTCTGGGAAGCGAATGTGTTTCTTTTAATATACTGAAACGAAAAAGAAACGCAACATGGAAAATTGTGATTAATTTTGTATTAAATATACATATCTGTATAAAAATCGCCGATATAAACATGCAACCTGCCTAACACCCATACCAATCTTCAAAATCACCCAAGTGTGACTAGAGACCTATGCACTTCCGGCGCGGTAAAAACATCAAAAACCGTGCCTGTACAAACATATGCGTTCTTTTTTCATTCAAACCAGTATCAATTCATCACTAACATTGAGCCACATCATCGCCAATACTTTTGCAAACAATAATTCCTTTTACAATTATGCCACGGTTATCAAAGGTTGATAGAGGACGTGCTATAGCGATGCTTCTGGCAGGGAACACGCAACTTCACGTCGCTCGACAATTCAGAGTTCACAAATCGACTATTAGTCGATTAGTTTCACGTCTTAACGCAACAGGAAGAGTCGATGACCAGCCGAGATCAGGACGTCCACGCGTAACGTCGCGACGTCAAGACCGGGTTCTTAGGTTGGCACACCTGCGTAACAGGAGATTAACGGCCGCTGAAACGGCAAGGAATACGATTGGTAATCATAACCGTCGAATTCATCCCCAAACAGTGATCAACAGACTGCGTGAGGCTAATTTGCGTGCAAGGCGACAGTACGTTGGTTTACCACTAACACCGCAACGTCGAGCACGTCGTATGCAATGGGCAACGGCACATATGCCCAGACGTTTTCCTATGAGACGTTGGAGGTCTATGCTCTTCACCGATGAATCTCGATTCACGTTATTTCGAGCAGATGGCCGTCAACGTGTGTACCGGCGTCGAGGCGAACGTTTTGCTGACGCCTGTGGTTTGGAACACGACCGATTTGGGGGTGGATCAGTTATGGTTTGGGCGGGAATCTCCCATGGTTTGAAGACGCCTTTGGTGATAGTCAATGGGAATTTAACGGCCGTACGCTATCGGGATGAGATCCTTAGGCCCCATGTTGTGCCGTTTGTTAGGCAGCATCATCTAACCTTTCAGCAAGATAACGCGAGACCACACGTTGCAAGAGTCTGTAGAGACTTTCTTGCGACACAGAACATTGCTCCTATAGATTGGCCTCCATATAGCCCCGACCTGTCCCCAATCGAGCATTTGTGGGATGAATTAGACAGAAGAATTCGAAATCGCCGTAACCCCCCAAATACCCTCCCTCAGTTAGCAAATGCACTCGTCCAAGAATGGAATAACATTCCAATACGGAAAGTCAATGCCCTGATGAACTCAATGCAACAAAGAATTAGAGATGTGATAACTGTTCGAGGAGGACACACACGATATTAGGGCACGGTTTCAAAACTGCTGCCATTTCAACTTGGATTCACGTAGGGTACTACCAATCATGACCTTCTAGCAAAGTGACCTGTTCTTAAAAATCTCTAAATATTGAATAAGGATGTTACATCAATATTCAATATTAACTATTACATATGAAATTTAAACATAATGCTCACAATTATTATTTTATTAAACCTACAATTTGAAGTTGCGTTTCTTTTTCGTTTCAGTATATACACTGTATGCATTGAAATAAACAGTATTAGTTTATTAGACACAAAATGAAGCTTTATTTCATAAACTTTCCCTGCAACACTTATAACAATTTAAGCAAAACATCACACCTGAGATCCAGTTGGAAATGCAAGATGAGGATTAATTACGGGAGCAATGGCAGATCAAAGTTGAAACGACATATACTGGTTTGTTTTGATAATAAAATGTTTGTTTGTAAGGTAATAACAGTTTGCATTATGGAGTAGACATATCATACCACGGATGTAATGTAGCAATTTAAACATTTCGTTTCATTTCATTCTATATCATACATATGTACATGTATATCTCATAAAAGATTTAAGATATGATGTCGTTTGTAGAAAACCAAATGCGACATTAACTTTAGAACATATATACACTGTATAAACTATTAAGTCTTATAAACATTTAAGACATCGGATAAAGAATATCCCGTGCATCAGAGACACTAACGTATGCACTTACATAGTAAGTCAAACATATCTGTATGAATATTAAACGATAGGTCCCAGAAGGATCTTGGTACCCACCATAGACTATCTTCATTTGTTTTTAAAAAAAAGTTGGATTTTTTCCTTTCTTTTTTCTTCTTAAGAAAAGGCATAATCAACTGAAATATGGTATTCTGTGAGCTAAATGTCCAAGATGGCCGTCGGTCAGAAATCCAATCAAAACGAGGACTGTTGGCTATGAAGCGATTATATAATCAAAGTTTAATACAAATTGCATGACAGTACACACGCACAAACCACGATCCGTACATACGAGTGTATATATAGCACCGATCGCGAGGTTATATATGGTGTGTGTAGCTATACACCGAGAGGTTATGTATACACAGATGGGTCAAACTAAGACCAGAGACGTAATATTTAAATGAGCTGTGGGAGTGAAAAATTGATTTCTTTGTTACAAATTGCATATATATTATTGAAGTCATCATAATTATCAACAATACCATGGGAACATCATTTCCTTTAATGTTCAGGCTTTCAAATAGTTCATATATCATGCGATTGGTAGTTATTCAAGCTTTTCCGGAGCGGGAGGGGAAAAAATGACATGGGTCAAAAGGTCACAGAATAGTGGCAGCAAAAGACGCCAAAACTACTCGTAGTTTTAGCGCTAAAAATGCAATACATGATGCTCAAATCTTTAGTACATACAGTTTAATCAATCTGATTAAAAGCATATCTTGATCTCCGCGCCGTTCCGTAAACTTCTCTCTGCTGCGTTAAGATCTGAGATAATCCCATAGGGGGTCATGTCCCGATGACCTTTCGCATTAGCCAATCAAATTACTACTGGCAGAATCTTGACAGTGAAATTTTGAGGTGACAAAGCTTGCACAAACACATTTGTCAGTTTAGCCATTTCGTCACCAAAACGTCCATGTGGAAATAATGTGACGAAATGGCTTGCTGCAAGATGACAGGTCGTTGGAAAATTATTTAGTGTTAAGTAAAGAGGCGAAAAAGGTCATCTGGACGGGACCTCTTATGGGATGTTGTCAGATCCTTGTAAAACGGAGTGAGAACATGGATCTGTATTTTAATCAGATTGACAGTTTAATAAACCCCCATACCTTGTTGTTGTCTTCGTTACGTTTCATGTAAACAGCTAAACACACAGGTGAGAATGACCGTAAGTTCGTAACTGGTTAGTACATTTTACAAAATCGGATGGGTGTAAATTAACGGAAAGAACATATTCCAAATAGAAAAGTCACATTTCGTTTTCAAAGCATAAACATTTTATTCAAATTCATTTTATCAACCCTCAGCTTTTTAATTTCATATGCATACAGTTGTATTTTGAAATACCAATCAAAATTATATTTTATGCTTCTATCAGATTAAACTAAGCGTATACGTACAGTATATACAAGTCCACATCTTAAATCTTATCTACCACTGATTAGGCAGATGACAGTGTTCATAGGCTACAGTGTAAGAAATTTACTGTTATGAGATTGAGAAGTGAACAGTACAGTCATGCATCCATCAAGCGCGGAAGCGGAACCGAGTCGCCCGGTTCTGGAACAACCAAATATGGAAGAGGAGGTAATACGGGCATTTCCGTATTGGCAACGATCACGTGCTGAGGATGCCTATCGTTGGCGCCAAATTGTACCGTGGTGATATCACGTTCACCGGTTAGTTGACATGCTTTTGATTTACTTTTGGACTTCAAATTTTGATTCAGAAATAATAATTTCTCTGCATTTTCAAACTAGCCCGTAATTTCGTGAGGGTTCTACCTGCTGCGGAAAATACCCTTTCGCTAGGTACAGAAGTGGCTGGAATAGCTAAATATTGTTTAACCAGCCAGGCAAGTTTGGGGAATGATTGCTCACTCCTCTTCCACGACTGAAGGGGTTCAGCGCTATCAAACGATGTAACAGGAGCTGCCAAGTATAGTTTTAGTTCTCTTGCTATTCCGACATTGTCAGAACTCTCATCGGTAATATCTACAGTCACCAAGAAGGTAATTAAAAAACTTTACGTTTTGACGGAGGGGTACTTGTTTCGTCGGTACCAGGCTCTTTCTTAATATGAACTGGCACATCGGTTGATGGTTAAACATTGTCGGTCAAAGCTCTCCGTATAATATCTCTGCTTTCAACCGGCACAAACTTTAGAGATTTATATCGTGGATCGAGCGCTGCGGCTAACATTTAGGGACAAGAAAGAACAGAGTCGTTAGGTACTCCGTCATCAGTTACCTGAAATCGCTTCATAAGCCCGTTCTTTATTGTTTGTGTTAGCGATTTGACAACTCCAGTGTCGAGATCGTCAATCGGGCTCGCAAAGGTCATTTACAATAAGTTTGGTCACTAACAAGTAGACAGCCGATGCGGTTGGCTGGTCTTCTTTACCCAAAAGCTCAGTCGCTTCGGTAAATGGCTCTAGTACCGGTACTACGTCTTCAATTATTTTCCAAAATGAGTCGCCGATGTCCAACTTGGACCTATCGGACGACTTGGTCATTTGGTTGTCATAGAGGACAGTATACAACGGTAAACGGAGCGTGAGTAGCCGACTTATCATGAAATATGACGAAAATCCAACGGGTAGGGGTGTCCTGTATTAACGACAACGGACTCCCCTCTTGTTTTTTTTTGAAAGCGCCGCGTGCAAGTACAGAATGATTAAATGTGTAACAACACGGCGAGCGGCAGCTGATGTTTTAGATAACATTGGAAGTTTTAATCCACCCGTTATGGCCAGCTGCAATGTATGCGCGAAACAATTTGTCGGCAGAATATCCGCGGCTTTCGCGGCAAATTCCATGTTTGCAGCATTATTTGTGCATATAGCAGACACGGTGGTAATGCCGGATTCCGCGGTGAGATCGCGCACGTGCTTCGCTATATTTACACCGGTATGTCGGTCCTCGACAAGAAGTACCGCCAGGAGACATGATTGCGTGTTTGCTGATGGTTGTGTGTGATGGTACAGAGTATGATGGGTTAAGTGCCCCCACAAATTCCTTGAAACCTTGTCCGTTGACAATACTTGTTTGGCGCACGTGTAAGGCGCACATAAGAGCCAGTTTTCTAAAAAAAAAAACACACAACAAAAAACCTTTAATATTCCGGAGTCATTTGTAATGTATTGCTCGCTGGATAATTATAAGGTATAGGTAAAGTGATTTTGAAGTTTAAATCAAGCGTGTCGGCATTGAAAAACTGCAATGGTTGATTATGTTTAAATCAACAAAAAGCAAAAAAAATAGTAAAAGGCGTTAACACTTGCCTTGTTATCAATTCTGCAGGTGCTGGGGATATTGTCCTCTTTTTAAAACCCTGACATCAAACGCTGCATGGTGATTGTTACATCGACAAGAGGTGGTTCTATGGCTAAAAAATCATCCAAGAGGTGTAAAATGTTAGTAATCTTGTAGTTATTTTTTGCTACCAACAAACTGCTCTTGAAAGGTTGTCAAACAACTTCGGACTGGAATGGCTACCGAAAACTAATCTTGTAAAAGAAAAATTATTTGTGATGTGCGATTCCTGCAAACTAATATTGAACTAAACCAATCTGTAATCGGTGTAATAAATGAAAACCAGTAAATCCAGTGTGAATGAAATTGGCCGTTTTATTAACCAAAAAAACGACATAAAAATAAAACATGAAACAATACATGTTAACCTCACACTGAATAAAATTACAAAAGTAATCGTAAAAAACATATAAACGTTTTACAAAAATTTGTAGGTGGGGTGCAAATAACGCCACTCGGCAGAGATAGAATGCAACGTATACGCAACCAGCATGATTATCTCGGCCAAACCCCACCCACATACAAGTGATTGTACATATAAGTAAACAAATAAACAAAAGGAAACCCCAATTTGCATATCTACTATACAGAGTAAATATGTCCGTTGCACAGCTGTGCTACTTAAAATCCGGTTGGCAAACAAATACGCCAAACAATTGCACAATGCATCCAAAGTTGCACATACCACGACTAAATTTGCCAAAATGTGAAGCTGAAAAAAGATAAACACCAATGTGCATAAACATCATATATCCGGTACAACCGTTCTTGATATAAAATTTACAGTACATGTAGAGAGCACCACACAGAAAATCGGACAAAGTGATCACAGATGCTGCAGGAATGCCATGCATCCAAAGCAGCATATTAAAGTGTAATCATGTTGAATCTAACAAAATGTACATGGTAAAGCAAACAAGAAGAAAAACACAACTGTGCATCAACACATATATATATATAAAATAACCGGTTGATAAACAGGTACACCAGCTCTACATCATAAAAATACATTTATAAAACAAAGTATTCAAACCAGAACAAGATACTGAAATGCTGCAGGAATGCCCTGCATCCAAAGCAGCAGATAAAAGTGGAGTCTTTGTTGTATACGCAAAAAACACTTGTTCAAAGTTGAGTTGTTAAAACACTAGATACAGGAAAAAACCACACCTAAGTAAATGCAATACAAGCTGGAATGCCCTGCATTCAAAGCAAGTTGCAAAACTTGTAGATGAGAATAAGGTACAGTACAAACCAATGTAAATTAATGAACTGAAAAAATCAGGAAGCCGGTCCTGAATTATAACTACAAAATCGCTAATGATACTAAGTAATTTTGCGCTGCACAAATAGTAATCTGCAAAATTGCCCTGCATACAGTGCAGAAAAGTTATTGCTCACCGTGATTATTTAACATCAAATGTTGGTATGCGAATATATTTTTTGAATGCATTGGAATGCCACCTGCCCATTGCTTGAATATCAGCTTCGGGGATGCCCAGAGAAGCTGCTGTGCTAGCGGCACCTATCCGAAAACTATGGCTTTTATATGAATTTGACTGGTAACCTGCTAAAACCAGAGCTTGTTTTAAAATGTTGGTGAGATATTGATAGGAGACGACTTTACCCCTCGAGAAAATAAAGAGGGGACCTTCAGTATTACCTCTTAATTTAACAAAAGAAAACAAACATGCTACTGGGCACATTGAAGGAGTCTGCTGAGCAGTCAGTGATAGGGTGATGGGGGACTGATTGTAATGACCCTTAAATGAATCAAATCGAACCTCGAGTCGTGATGGGCATAAATTGTTCGAGTGAAAAAATTGGATGTTAGACAATTGGAGCATGTTTTGGGGCCGTCCATTATTGGGTATTTCGCCGATACGGAGAAACGCATGAAAGGCCAATAGAAACATGGCCTGAAACAAAGCTCTGTCATAATGGTTATCAAAAAGTTTTTCCAAAACAGCAACAAGTTGGTGAAGGATCTGTGTTGTAATCGGCTGCCGAAAATCAGGTTTACCAGCTTTTTTGTGAAGACCAGTTAGTACCTTACGCACAATAAAAGATTGTGTCGGATCAGTGTAACCGCCCGACTTATGAACATAAGCAATTGCCGACATATAGCTATTGATTGTAGTTGGAGCCAGCTGCCTTTCTGACAAAAATGCTATGAATTGCAAAATTATTGTGGTTGAGATTGGCAGGTGGCATTCTATATGCAGGACTGACCGTACAAAATCAGATAAAATATGAAACACCCGTTGATACATTTTACTGGAGCTAGGTGTCAAAGCTGACCTAAGAAGCTGCATTATTTTTAGGTCTAGAGGCGAAGGAGGACTTCCGGAATCGAAATGGGCTGCCGGTCCATGTGAGGAGCCGTCAAAAGAAACTGCGGAACCGTCTATATCCAGTATGGCCTGTTCGATAACAGGAGAAGAGGTGGCAAGTCCTGGCCCGTCCGGTCCAACTGGTGTGGGCCCCGTCCAAAGTGGGGCATTATCGGTAGCGTGCTGGTCAGCTGTAACCAAGGCGCCAACTGGACTAGGCATGGCGACTGAGGGAGGCGCAGATTCTGGTTGTGAGACCTCTGGCTGTATCGGCCCAGTTTGATGGTTAACCCCCGGAATAGAGACCGGAAGTGGCAAGGGTTGTGTAGCTACCGGCTGGGTAGGCCCCGTTGTTGTTCCCTGTAGTTGAGCTGCGGAGCCTGCTGCAGCGGTAGGTGTTGGCCGCATGACCAGGCCTTCCGCCTTCATCCTATTGAACAGTTGATCCACAATGCTTTCAACTGGAATAGGCTGTAACATGGCCGTCTGTATGTTGTCCTGGGCAGGAGGCACCGACTGTGTGTTTGAGGCCCTTTGGCCTCGCCGAGCTGTAACTCTTGTCGCCCTCTGATCCCTGTTCTGATGCGGGACAGGCACCTCGGACTCTGTTGACTCGCCACTGCCATGCCCTATTATAGAGTGGCGCAGGGCCGCAGCTCTTTTTTCTCGTAGGTGGCATGTTTAATTCCTCATATGGAAAAGAAATAAAGACACCAAAAGATAATGTGATGTATGGTAATGTATTAACAATTTTGATGGTATCCCATCCTACAGCTCCAAAGTATGGTTACTCCATACCTTTGAAAGTACAAACTCATGTCCAAGGACATATTAAAATTAAGCCTGGTCCGAAATAATTGAAGCAGTTTGACTGGCAACAGGCGAAATACCATCAAAATTAACAGTAAAAAATGTGTAAATTGATAACAACCATGATCCTGTCAGATATATCAAGATTAGGGAGAACTCGCCGTACCCTGTGTCAACAATGTACAGAAAACCAAGCCAAAACACTGGTATCTAATTAACATTAGTCCCACTGTTATCTGGCCTAAATAGGATGCAAGCACCGCTTACACTATAATATACTGTACGATCACACCCATGGTACCCCTACCGGGATCCAACATGTGATGACATAACCAGACACTCCAGGTACATGGACGAGTGCCCCCCAACACACTACAAAAACTGGACCAGTTCTGTCATATATAGACCCATATGTAAACAGAATGCACCCTTGCTATTTGCCGTACCAAACAACCCTAACGTGGGCCGCAAAGTGATATGTAACCATCCAAACGTTAGCGAAGCACGCCGCCCTCAACGCCCTACACATGTGTATACACACACTTACCAGCGTGTATATTAGGCTCTATAGTCAGACCGGATCTATAAATAGCCCACACTGTACCAGAGTGTAAACAACATCACTGAATCGACGGAAACAGTGAGAAAAGAACAATAGACGGACAGTAAAAACAACTTATCTATAAACTCGATGATTATATATGCAATCCTTACATTAAACATATAAACAAACTTGTTTACTTACTGACAACGACGATACGTCGTAAGCACTGCCCCACGAACACTGCGTACATACTTTGGGACGCCATATTGACGATTTAAATGAACCCCATCGGCATGGAAAATGTTCACCTCGCACTGTTTCAAACCCCTATGCTTATGATAATGTACCTGAGCCTTGTCAGCTAACCTGGCTTTAAGGATCCTATTCACAGCACAGACCTTGTCATTATACACATCAACAGGCAGATTCCTCGTGGTTCTCCTAAACAAAAGCTGCATGATACACACATGGCGCACTCCGAACCCCACGAGGACCCACTCCGCTACAGATGTAATATCCAAGGCCATCTTTACGGGGTCTGAACCCACACAATCTACATCATTCCCTCCGATTTGGAACACCACCGCCTCAGGTCGTTTCTGTGCCAAATGGTCGGAAAATAACCGGGAAGCGAGATCTTTCACTTTCCCTCCACCTTTCCCTAAGACATTGACCGAGACCTCAGAAGCCCGCAAGTTCAAATTATCCCAGCGATTACCACTATCGACATCATCCTTCAGCCTTCGTATGAAGCTGTGTCCCAAAACCGACACCTTAACCACCATATTATACAACTGAAGGTAAATACAATCGCTGAACTCTGAACTAATGAACTCTTTTTAAAATGAATAGGGCTTCTTACCTTTGGCCTTTGTGTGTTACGGTTCAAGTGACGCTATGGATGGTCACGTGGTCTCGATTCATACGCTTGCTTCGTAAATCGGCCGTGCCTATGAAAGGCTATACAAAGGTAAGGAATCCCTCCGCCACAAAATAAAACCCATTAAATAACTTCGAATCCACATCACAAATGTAATTAAATTTACTTCGTATTTAATTAAGATTTATCCTACTGAATTCCATGATAAGGCCACAGCTCTGGTTTGATTGGTAGTAACTTAAAAGCGTCTGTGATGTCGGTTTTCATAAGCCACGCAATATGACACAAGGTTTTAATAAGATGGATAGCATCGTCGATGGTAACATACTGCAGAGAACAGGTAGTCTTATCAATTAAGCTATTAAGGCTCGGATTGTTCGTATCCTCATGCGGTGCGGACAGGTCAACAATAAGACGTTTCTTTTTGGAATATTTGTGTTCGGCTAGGCCAATAGTTAA
This sequence comes from Mimachlamys varia, assembly GCA_947623455.1. Taxonomy (NCBI): domain Eukaryota; kingdom Metazoa; phylum Mollusca; class Bivalvia; order Pectinida; family Pectinidae; genus Mimachlamys; species Mimachlamys varia. Next base: position 36,846,996 of record OX392540.1, read on the forward strand.
TATGGTAATTGACATACGGTACCGAGTCGAAAGGACGAGTTACATAACCTCGCAAAAGCTCTTTCTCGACAAGATCAGTGACACATCTTGGATCTTCTGTAGCTGACTTAAAGTTCCTACAAACTATGGAATTACTTGGCAACGACTGAAATCCAGTTTCAAATCCAAAGGTTAGCCCGTCAAGTAGGTAATTCACAAAAGTTCTATCTGGATGATTTCTTAGTTCAAGTCTTGAAGCCGGGATGTCAATTGGTGTAGTGGCACCTGAAGGAAGAGTTGCAGTTACTTTCTCTTTGTTGGAGGCTTGCTATCCTCTAAAGGGCAGGCTGACTTTTGGTGATCTATCTTGCAAACTAGACAGACATGATAGAAATGACAGTTCTGTAGCATCCGTCTTCCCAATTTAGTTATTGCAAATCTCACGACCCTCGTGAAATTCCCTCCTTCTACCTTTAGAATCTTCGTGTGAAGTACTAACAGTTTTGACTACGGTTAGATCCGGACTTATCTTTACCTTTGGAAGTATGGCCTAGTTCTTTACTGAGACAAAAGCTAGTGGTATGCAGGGTGCTGTCACAAGTATCACATGAAGCTGGCCGTAGGTTAGCAAATATGTTACAAAATAGCTTGTTGTCGCGCACTGACCAATCAGTTTATTGTATAGGGGTATTGTTGAAGCGGAGATGGGCAGCCGCCCTCAAAGAACATTGTCTGTGGTAATCATAAAAGCCAGTGGTGTAACATGTGCCCATATCCACCAAGTCTAGTTCATAAAGGTCCAGCTGTACCCGCCTGGAAGGGCGGGCGGTACACATAATGAGTTAATTCTTGCTTTCGGGGTGTACAAACACGTTAAAGGTGACAAACATAGAATCCTGAAACCGGATGTTTTTTGCATATTTACATTCACACTATATTTTTAAAAATAAAAATGCTTTCACACGATTTTTATGTGTAAAATATAATGCTTAAAATAAAAGAAAACTTGCAGCACGTCAATTCTATTCCGGGAAATCTTGCATGAGTTATCGCCCTTGAACCGGAAGACCTGTGACGTCATTTGAGACCAAGCCATTCGAGCTCGCCTATATATTCAGGAAGTGCCGTCGACCCAAGCGCTATGGAGTCACCCGATTTGAGCGATTACGACGAAATCCCAGAAGTTTCATTCAGTTTAGACATCCTGCCGTATATGTACGAACCAGAAAAACAAGACAATACCCAGTATGACAGCACTTCGTCGGAATTTAGCGAGGACAGTTGCGATTCAAGCCACGAAAGTGATGGCCATGATGGAGGTACAGAATGGTAAGTTTTAGCGACTTGTCTGCATTTCAAAATTACAATATTGAAATTCAATGCTTATTTTTATGCGTGTTACTTTTCCAACGCTTAATAGGCCTTTGCCGTCGCGATCTTTATCAAATAATTTATGAGAACAACCAGTTTTTTCCCCGAATATTGATCTTTTCGTTATAGCCATCTCATGAAATACAGAAACATTCAGCTTGTCCCCGGCAATGCTTATCCAATCGGGATTAACACGTTTTGATCGTTGGTGACGGAACAACAGCATTGAGAGTTCTAATGGTAAGCAACCCGTTCACTCAAAGAATATTTTCTCAAATTTAGTTTAATTTTAATACTTATTTTTTTATAGTCTTATCTTATTGTCTGGAATTAAGAAATCCCCAATGACCAGTTCTGATGACAGCTTTATCATGACAGTAAACTTGGATGAACCTTTACAGTGATTTTTTGGGGGTACATTTGGGGCCGAATACAGGCCCCTTCCCCTAGCTAAATTTTGTTGTATTTTCCCAATTTTAAGTTCATATCTTCCTAATCAGAAATTATTAGTTTCCTTGTATGATAAGAATGAAGAATTATTGATTATAATACCTTTCACAATATGTATACGATACTTCTTCTAGTCTCTACTGATCATAGCTAAATTATGCAAATAAAAAGCATCTATAATATATTTTTGAGCTTGGAAGACAGTTCAATTTTCTGAAATTAATAAAAAATATGGCCATATTTTCCCAATGGAAAGGTACAGGCCCCTATATAATTAGGGTAAGGCTGCTCTAAGTGGTGGTAAGTTAGGGATCCTCAGTCTACTTTCATAGCTTAGGTCTTCAATCCCTGTTATCTGCTTTGTTGCTCTCCTTTATTTGCACGTTTTCTATTTTATTTATACCTTTCTGGGGATAAGGGTTCCATACGCAATACTCTTTAGTGCTCATTAAAACAGTTTTAATGCTTGAATGTAAGTCTTTCCAGTCATCATCCAAGAGCCCAGACTTCTGTAGCTTGTATTCATATATATATTACAAAATATGTTTTGTTCTGATCAAGTCTTCACTTGTCCATAGACACTACAAACTTGGTACTACTCAAAAGTGTAGTGAATATGCTATACTCCAGAGGCTAGTATATGGTGTTAATGCTGAGGTTTATAATATGCAATTGTTGACAAATCCATGAACACAAAATAAAAACGAGAAATCAATGACTGAATATTAAACATGATTTATTAAGGCTTCAGATAATTGATAATCATACCTTTCTTTTCAAGCTATATCATGTAATGTATTGTTCTATTATTTTCTTACATCAAGACATATTTCATGTAATAATAAATATTAAAAATGCATGTATTGTTCAATTTATTTTCTTACATCAAGACATACCTACATACATCTCACTCATAGGAATCTTAATAATTTAATAATGGAACAGTCCAACACAAATGTAGAACACAAAAACTATATATTAGTGAATATATTGCATATTTTTATTGCATCGAGGTAACCATATTTCATTTTTTCTTTGAACAGGTGTTCATGCAGCTTATGTACCACTATGCCCACAGTTGAGGAACGACAATGCTGTCAGGACATAGACATTTTACAGGAGAAATTGGAGGGAATTGGATGTATAACACAGCATGAGGGATTCATTGCCAACTGCTTGAACATCCATGTACTTGAGACGTCGGTCTATGAATATGCAGAAGAACATGGGAACAACTTGCAGGGGAACATACACAGGTTAGCATAAACACAGATTTACATAATAATTTGTGTTGCCAAAAGCTTTCTAATAATATAACAATCAATAATTTTTTTATACAGATATAGCTGACATTAATAACTGACATAAGTTGATCATAAATGAACTGGTCTCTCAGAATAGAAAAAAACATGCCACAAGACTTATCATTTTTTCTTCTTCATATTTTAGAACATATCGACTTGTTGCATATAGAAGATTTACAAGATGGACATGGAAAGTTCTTGGCAAGAAGAATCGCAAGGTGATCCCATCATGTGCTGTATCGGCAATCAGGAAAACATTTCCATCTGAGGACTTCACAGGGTTTCGATATCCTCGTTTCTGACATATGAATTGAAACGTCTGCACTGTTGTTCGATGACTTCGTCTCTGTTGTAGTTCTCAATCAGATCTCTTCGTTGCATAGAGATGGAAGGTGGAGGAGGATCAAATTCTTGTTCCAATGCCCTCTGGGCCCGGCCATAGCTGTGGAACATTTCTCTCCTGATGACTACTTCCTCCATGAGCTCCTGAACGTAATCTGTAAAATATGCATTATGAAACAAATTAAAATTTAATTATACAGAAAAAACATTGCCTTGTTATTTTTAACAACTGTATTTATATCAACAAACCTTGATTATAGATGGAATAAGTTATACTGTATTTAATCATCTTTAATATCCATTAAAATTACATTCTATCATGAAAAAAAAATGGAATACAATAGAATGAACGAATACTCCTATGCTAATATGGAATTCTGGAATTACCAACTCACAGTGTACTGTAGTCTACCGCTGTATGAAAGTAAGGTGATTAATCAGATTTATAGCGATTAATTATTATCTTTAAGATATGATTAATCACTTCAAATTTCAAATACAAAAAGCTTACAGGTTTTTTTTTGTTATAAATATGTAAATATTGCCTATGTCTTAAGTTTATTTTAACTTACAAAAGTTTTGTTTCACTTTGACTTCTTTTGCTACTGGGTCACCTTTTCTACTTGTTGGAAATGATACTCTGTACTGGCCCTTTCCATCCTTCATTGCCTGTGACCTTGATGAATTGGCATTGAAATGCATGGCAGCAAGGCACAGTCTGTAAAGTAGAAGAAATCATTGAAGTTGCAAGATCTTTCAGAAAATACTTTTATATGTAAATTTTTTTTTTGTTATATACACATGTATTCTTGGATGACAATCCATTCACTATAGTTAATTATTACATTTTTACCAGTGAAATATCGAAAATTATTCATTCTATAAAAGTGATATTTTTCACTAGTGAGAAATATGATATTTTTCACTAGTGAAATATCACTTTTTCTGATTTGACCAATCAGAACACCGTTTACAAACGACGTATGGGAAAATGAAAAACTGCCCCTGTAGATTTTGCTATAAAAAAGTAATAAACAGAATATCTAACAGTATCTCGTGTGACTAATATTTTGATAGTTTTTCACTCGTGCTGTACACTCATGAACAATATCAAAATATTAGCCCCACTCGTGAAATATATTTGGTATTACTGAAGACACTGTTAGATATCCACTATTTCTTTATGTACTTAATAAAACTATTGTATCATTTCTCACCTGGTTGTAAAAGAAATGTGTTGACTTTGGAGCAAAGAAGTTGACAATGTTGTGGAAAGATTCAAGGCTTGATGTCTGTTCTGCTGGAGACAGTTTTCCAATGTCCTTCAGGAGAAGTTTGTTGCTGACAATCTTTTCAACTTCTTGCAATTCTTTGCTACCTGGAACAAAAAAATGTCTTCCTACAGTACACCATAAAACTATTTTCTCATCAAATAAAACAAACTTTCAGCAAAATGTAAATAATTTGCCAAGAATGCGACAATGATAACTTTTTGTAGACCTACTAATTCTATATAAATTATAAACCAGAGTACAATTATCACATGTAGTTGAATTTGAAAGCTTGAAATGTAAATACAATTGAAGTCATGTAACCATACTTTAAAGAGAGCTGCCTGTATGTCAAAATGCCTCAAATAATATACCTGGTTTTAACCAATTTCTCTCTATACTACCATGCTGGCAGCTCCTGAATCTGTCCCCATGGCCCTCGTGGATATTGGCGATGTGGTTGTTAATGCTGGTCCATTTCTGACGCACAAGTTCACCGTCTCCATCACTACTTGCTGCGCACCAATACACATGGTTGCTGATGGATCGAGCCCATAGTCCAACCTTGGCATACTTTTTGGTCTTGCCAACAGCTTCCAATTTCTTGTAGACGCCTGCAGGAAACGAGTGAAGAATGTAAACAATGCACATAAAATGACTAAAAGAATTAATGAATGGAAAATCTAATCATAATAAATAAATAGTTATTTATCCTGTAAATATCCTGAAATAAAAAAATGATCACATGACCCCATCAAATCTTAATTGGTTTTTCAATGTGAAATTCTTTACTTTCATATTTTGTAATATAACTATTTACGAAAAATCCATATCTATCGCTATGTACATTGTTAATTGAAATTTATCCTTCAAACTTATTATTGAACAAAGTTCAATTCACATATCTGATTAAATATTAAATAATGCCTTACCTTTAGCAACATGCCAGACGTCGAACCAGTGGTTGATACCAGGGCATTCTGTCCTCATGAACTTCTCGTCCCTTATAGACAGGTTTGACTGTACTAGGCTTGACCTCTGTATAATGAAAGCTTGTCTATAAAGGTCACTTTTGCTCGTCCCTTATAGACAGGTTTGACTGTACTAGGCTTGACCTCTGTATAATGAAAGCTTGTCTATAAAGGTCACTTTTGCTCGTCCCTTATAGACAGGTTTGACTGTACTAGGCTTGACCTCTGTATAATGAAAGCTTGTCTATAAAGGTCACTTTTGCTCGTCCCTTATAGACAGGTTTGACTGTACTAGGCTTGACCTCTGTATAAAGAAAGCTTGTCTATAAAGGTCACTTTTAAATTAATAATAACATGATGTTATATGAATATATATACTGTATAAGATTCCTGCAGGCATATTGAATCAAATGTGGTATATTTTAATTAACTATCAATATTCAAACCAGCTGAAATGTTAAGGATTATGATTCCATTTGTTTTACCTGGACTAGTTGAATGTCGATGACCTTTGATGTCTGTACGTCCATCAGTGTGTAGCTGCCGTATTTTGCTGTGTGGCCTGGGGAAGAACATCTGGCGTCGCCTCCAAGTTTCAGATATCATGGCCACTGTTTTTGATTTGATCCAGACAAACTGACTGCTGAAACTGCCAGCAAGATAATGTGGATGGCACTACATATGTCCGCTGCAACATGTTGTAGGATGAGATGCTAAGTCCTGATATGCGAGCATGTCGCATAAAGTTCAATGTCTTTACAGGACTATTTCCACTGAAAAATAGAGCACTTGCTATGATGATATTTCCCCAGGGCATTGTTTTGGAGAAGGGTTGACTTGACCACTGGCGCACAAAGCCACACATACATCTTGAGGAAATGCAAACACATGTTCCGATCATTGTTCTAACATGATGCAGTTTGTTTCCATGGCAATCTGGGCAAAAGTCTAACAGCTCCAGTAAACATTGTTCAAACACAATATACTTGTTTGCTTTATGGGGTTCAGTATCCGGATGGTCCATGAGGGTTTCTTCAGACACATTCTCATCTTCGTCATCATATGAAGGAACCCAGTCTGGATCAGTGGAATCCTCCTCCATATCATGATCAGGATCCAGAGCTATGTCAGACACGTGCACAGAGTTGTCGCCCCTAGATATGGATTTACTATATCGTTGGCACTGGGTTGATGTTGTTTCCATCTTGCAAGTTGCTTGTACTGCACATGATGTTGTCTTTGGCTTGCAGTTTGAATTCACCTGAAGGGAAACATGTCTACGCTCCTACAAAGAAATGAAACAAAATATTAATCTTCAAATCAATTATTTTAATTTTTTAATAGGCCTACCCTACATATATATATATATATTTTTTACAGATTTTACATGAATATAAAATACACACACATACGCACAACGAATACACTTCCATTCATATTAACTAATCATCTTTTAATTTTTTTAAAGTTTGTTAATTTTACATTTAATAAACATATATATATATATATATATATATTATGTTCCTTTTAATATTTTATTCCTTTCTTGGATAGAGGGGGCAGGATGAATTCATTTTTGCCTTGAGCATCGAGTCTTGATCACTGTACAATAACTTGGTGGTTTTTTTTGGAAATTAATGCCATTTCAAGGTAATCCAAGCTTTGACAACATTACAGTCTTTATTTTTAATAACTCTATACCCTTGAAAAATATATGCTATCCATACATTCAAAAGTGACTATGGACCATCCATGGGTACCGGTAAACACATTATTATGAATTATTATGTACATGCATGGTAAAGTCTACATTTTTTCCTAATGAATATAAATTACTGTAAATAAATGACTTTATTATATAACACAGGCCATTTGAGGTGCATTAAAGGGGTGCATTAAAAACGATAAAGCACATGTACATTAAACATGCAAATGAGCCTGGTCACTGTGGGAACATATGACGTCATATATAAATGACGTCACGCTATTGTCTTAGTAGTGAAAATGGGGCTTCCGTTAATCGTAGCTATATAGAGGAGAAGCATTGAGAATACATCAGTAAGCATGTTTCTCGAGTTATACAATAAATATAATCTAGCACGAGTGTTCATGTCATATTGAATTTATTGAACAAGTTTATTAATTTCATATGAAATTAATAAACAAGTTAAATAAATTCAATGTGACATGAACACTCGTGCTAGATCCTCTATATATGAACATGTATATACATGTACATGTTCCTATTGTAAAAAACCAAACTTCTTCATAGTTTGACTTTGATGTATACCGGGTACTTACAACTACATTGTATGAAGTCTGGCATCCGACAGAATATTTCATCACTGGTTCATCTGCAGGTCTATGACAATCTGTCTGGGTCTCCATGTGGCACTGATCTGATCTGTACAGGCTTGGACTTCCATCATCAACACAATTTTCATTTCCATCTTCTTGGTACAAGCTGGTTATCTCAGCCAAAATCTAAAAAAAAATTGAAAAAATTTATAGTCGATTCATTTTTTTCATTCATAAATTTTAATTAGTGCCAAGTTCCGGGTAACATTGTAATTACATGTACATGCCCCTGTGGTCATACCCCACAAATATTATTATCTAAAACTTGACAGTTGTTTTCTTATTTTAATTCAATATAATCTTAGACTTCACTTGTATGTTATTCGCATAAGTCCTTTCCCCAGTAATAGCATTACATTCATACTATTTGCATGCCCCTGTGGTCATATTATGGATCAGGCTCTCAAATAAAAAGAGGATATATTGTCTTTTTTTATCTATATTAATATATAGTGTCATTTATTGATTCAAATCAATACAATCTAAAGCCTGCCTTTTTATTTTGTACCAAGTCCCTTCCCTAGTAGGCCTAATACACTAGTGTCTCCATACTGACTATTAACAGATTAACATGCCCTATGGTCATCTTTAGGGTCTGGCTACAGATGATACAATTAATACCAATTAATGTTGATAATTAAACAATTTAAATCAACTGTTGAAATTCCTGACTTTGTATCCGAAAAAAAGGACAGGTGTGCTTACCTCAAGTCTACGTCTTTTATGTACAACTTGGCTCCTTGAACGTTTCCTGCTCGGGGTTTCTTCTCGGAAGAACCGACCAATGGCCGATCTGTCGGCAGAAGGCGTAGCATCGTTCCGGGACTTTGGACTTGGAGTTGAGGTAAAATCGAAAATTGTTGGGACAGCATCCGTCTTCAATCTCAAAGACTTCGTTTCGAATCCGATTGAATCTGTGATCCGGGGGTCTCTTGTGAATGACTCTGGGCTGAAATGCACATGGCATAATCTGGTATACTGAGAAGGCACGAAGTCTTTCCTCTTCAGTCTCGTAATCCACTCGTTCCGTAGTCTTATATCCTTAGGGAATGTAAACAAACTTATCTTCTGTCCCTTTCCAGTTCTGTTAACACAGTTAATAGCCGCACACTGAACCATTGTTTACATGTAACGGATCGCTTCACATCAACAACATGGCTGTCTATCAATCTTTGACATATGGCGCGCCAGCTGTAGGAGGCGTGGTCTCAAATGACGTCACACCGCAAGGGACATAACTCGTGACGGAAACCCATATTGGCGGCAATACACGAAAAACGGGGTTTTTAAAACTCGTCAAAATATCATAAAATCAACTTTTTTTTTGCTAATTATGGCTGATCTTGTTTTTAATGATAAAACTGTGTCCAAATATGCAAAAACTGTTATATAAGTGTAGTTTCTATGTTTGTCACCTTTAAGTGTCAACGATCTGTTCATTCTAGCGTCGGGTTTATCTGGTGTAAAACAGCTGGGGTCACTCTGGCCAGAAAAGTACGGAATAAGTAGAGCAGCAAGGTTGACGTCATTACCGGATATCATCTGATGTCGTGGAGTTGGCGACACAGTTGCGACTAAGGGCAAGGACTCTGCCGAAAACCCGTATTTAGTTCTTTCAAGACCAATGTTATGCTCACCTTGACTCTGGTAAGCAGTTTCCAGGGTGTACTCTTTGTTTGGAGGTTGGGGGCTCCTCGCATCTTTCGCTGCTGGGGCTTTTCGACTTTCCGGAACTACTGTAGATGAATAGGTGTTCGTGGCGGAAGGTTCGTAAAGTCTACGTTCCAAACGAACGTAACTATCTTGCAATGTGGCAAAGCTGTCACTAGGTCCACCAGCGTACTTGTGGTATCACGATTAGTAGTTGTCTGGTCGCCATCTTGGCGCGAGGAACTATGGGATCGCGCACCTCTTGACCTATCAACTTCGGCCCTCAGTTTCCTCACTAATGCCAAACGTTTCTCGTTCGCCCTATGAGGCACATTTAATTTGCCAAACTCCTCACGCAAACGAGCTAATGTCAAATTCTCAATAGTTTCAGGATCATAGGGTTACAGGTCGTGAATTCTTACGCTTAAGCCCCATGCCTGACGGTTATGATAAGGCACGGTTCAGAGCACACGTAAATAATGGTCTTTCGCAACGTGGTAAGTGCTGATCGCGTTGTTGATCATCTAATAGCAGGTATGAATCGCGCAAGTATAATCCATGTTGTAATTGAGAAAAAACTTGCAATAGTTAATTAGTAGTACGTAAACGAGAAAAGTGCGCGGAGCGCTAGCGTGGGCAGTTTATCACACTTACGACCACTACTGTTGGCCTGAGTCTGCACAAAGTAAACAAACTTCCCTTGGGCACTCGTGCGTACCATGTGAGGAATAATCTACATGCAAAGAGTTGCACCAAGGTCAATGGACGTTGTTGGGTAAGTCTGACGAAAATTTACCCAAGAGATGAGTAATTGCTTGGAAAAGTTCAAGAGAATGCACAAAAACAAAGGCACTGCTAACCCGCCAAAATCGAAGATGACTAGGCCGCCATCAATACAAATACCCCTCTTGGGGATAATGCTGCTGATTGGTCAACATCCACTCAGCATCTAATTAACATATAGACTAACTGGAACTGCTACAAATTTGCATATTTATGTAAACACAAAGCAAAAGAGAAGTCGGCCCACGAATAAAATGGACATAACACCGGAACTGACCTGCTGAACCAAAACTCTTCTTTAACAATTACATGTATATATATGTAAAAGATACAAGAAAATAACAAATATAAAAACAGTACCCTTTACAAGACACATACATGAACTTAATTGAGCAATGCATGTGGAAGTACACATAGTTGTATACATACTGTAATTTAACAAAATGTCAAATTATCATTAAATGGCGACCAAAATACCTGCTCTAGTTATCATCAACCTGCATCTCTCGAATCCTCGTGTTAATTTGTTTGTCAGCAGTCGACACCGATCACTAAAATCGCAATATTTAGAGCAAGCCCTATAGTAACGAATCAACTTTGACACCATATTTTGGAGAAGCAGGGATGTTACTATCATGAAATGGAAACTTCACGATCAGAAAATTTAAATGTCACGTTTATCGTATAGCTAAGTAGTAAGCTGTCCATGTTGGCCATAGGTTAAGAAGAGATCGAGGTTAGCAGCTGATGTAGAAGAGTCTGTTTATCCTTTATTTCAAATTCAGAAGGGTATATATACGATCGACGTGGTCAGCAAACTTCTTGTTGTTCATAGACAACACATCGTCGATATATCTGAAAGCGAAATTAAAAGATTTGGAAAGGTTTTTGTTACCTGTCCTGATTAGCCCTTCCACAGTTTGTTCCAATTTGAATGTGAAAAGTCTGTTGGAAAATGTTTCCTCCTAACTCAACAAAAATATTCTCAATCAGGAATTCAGTCATTCGTTCTATATATTCTTCAGTATATTTCATCTTGGCTTTTGTTTTGTTTTTTCACAAAGTATGCTCCAAAATAGCTCACTACCACATATTAGAGATATAACTGATATTATGGAAAGCTTGCTACACAACTTCTTACGGGAAAAGGAAAAACTTCTGCACATTTCAATATGTTGAAAAATAGGATGTTGATCAAAATATTTTCTTGACAGCAGCATCCTCTTTGATAAGACTAGCAGGGAACCATTCCAAATCTTGCGAAGGAAAGCTTACGATGTAAAAAGCAATCTTGAAGGTCTTTTGACATCGTTTCTGTAATAGACAAGATACCATTCTGTAATTCGCTTATCTTCTCCGTATTTACCAGACAATGAATTTGAATTTAAACTACTGAGCTCTCTGATTCAATCTGATTAAAATCCAGATCCTTGTTTTCGCAGCAGAGAGAAGTTTACGGAACGGCGCGGAGATCAAGATAACATTTTAATCAGATTGCACTCTGATTAAAATGGAGATCCTTACACTCTCTCTCTCCATTACATAAGGATCTGACAACTAGGCATTAACATATGATATGATATATCGATACATCATAAGCGGTGCCCCATATCCATTTAACAATACAACATAAGCGGTGGTTTATATCCATAAATATCAGTACAACACAAGCGATGGCCCATATCCGCACAGTACAACGTAAGTAGTGACAGGAAGTGGCCCATATATATAATACACAACTTGTAACACAAGTGGTGGCCTTTATCAAGAAAACATTAGCTGTGGTGTATATCCATGTTAAACTGATATATTTTAGTTGTAGCCAATAACTGTATAACATATTGATATAATTGGTCTCTATCCAAATTTACAAAAAGTTTTCCATATATCTATATAATACATAATGTAACTGCACCATACTGCTGTAAATACCAGTCTGCATCTCTCTTTGAATTGCTAAAGTTTCTGTGTGGCTTTGACACTCCCGTTGCTACAACAATCCCTCAAGTCTTCACAACTTGTGATTGTCATAACTTGACGATTTTCTAGTCAAATGAACTGTTTCACAGCAACCTCACTATGGTAACCTTTTGCAGTGTTTTGTCTACACCAAGCATCTGGTTGTGTCTTGCAATGACTCGTAAGTCGACCTGCATTCCTGCTATTTTCTTTATAAGAAATTCGTTGTACAAATCCTTGGTAATGTTCCTCTTTCCATTCCTGATGTTAACAGTTCTGTTCCAGATCAGCATATGCTTCAGGTAATCAGACGTTCTACCATGGACATTTGTTAATAGCTTATGTGCATATATAAAATATGTTGGATGGTTCTGTTCACCGAATTCCATCGAATCAAATGTCCAGTGTATGATCATTCTGTTTCCATCGTTGTGACGAACAACACCATGGTATGTCGGTACATGTCGTGCCGACACACTCAAAATGAAACCACTGGCCTCTTTCACATTTTTGTTGGCACAATACACCATTGGTCGGGGTCATCCTGACTCACCAACAACATGTCTTATTTCTTTTGTGTTGTATCTGTGGTACACAATATCAACTTCTGTGTTAGGGAACATTCATGATGTAATGTAATTGATCCTCAGATGTGATTGAAAAGTCTGCTGAGTGTCCTTCAGATCTTTTGTGACCATTATTTGTAAGGCAGCTGCTAAGACATAACCCTCAGTTGAAAACTTCAACAATGATTCTGCCTTATTGAAGAAACCCATAATATTGTGCGACACTCCTGTGTGGTCAAATATCTGCTTTATGTTGTACAGCGTACCGTTGTCCCTCTGGCTTTCAAATTGTTCGTCGAAGTTTTCCTGACAAAAAAAAAACCAAACCATAAAAGTATAACTTTGGCATGAATAATCCAGTTTTGGTAATCACATTTTCTTTTATTAGGATTTGATGCCTGGACCTCAGACACAAAGTTCTTTGATAATTTGTATTGGGTTTCATTATAGACAAAGAAAAGGAACTCACTTGGAACCTTGCAGAACTTATGTAATATAAAGTGCCGTGTCGTCGGCCATATTGGACTAGGAAACAAAAAAAAAATGTTTTCGATATTGATAATAATGTGTTGGCCACATGGACTTTTTACATGCCAATTAAATTAAAATATCAAATGTAAGTCAATGTACTTACTATTTCACCTTTCTCACATGATCCTTTGAAAAGTAATGTGAAATATCGAAATCTGGATCAAGGGTTGAAAATGGCAATATGTATGTACAAAGTATCCTTGCAACCATGATCACCAAATCCTCTTTTATCAGTTCTTCATCCATTGCAGTGGGTACATAGGCCTTCATAGAATTGTTGCCCATGGTGTCTCCTATTACTTTATTAACATTGTCAAAAGTAATGTTAAATGAACTGTATTGACTGCTGTCGTAGATTGGAATTGTCTGCTCATCACAGGAATCCATAGATCCTCTAATGGTGTCAGCATCTACAGATATACAAATAGACTGGCTATCAGCCCCTAAGTTTCTATAGATGATTTCTCTATTTTACTACTAGCTTTATCAAACTTAGGGTCTCACCGGTCTGGTCAAATCTGACCTTGGTACAGCTTTTCACAAATATGTTGTTTTGAAAATATCTGAGCTTATACATTTTTATAAATATATATCTATAACAAATTATCTCTGTTGGAATTGATGAGCAAATCTCTTCTCTGTCTATTGTCGTTTGAAAATTTACATCTTCAACCTGAAGAGCTCCCAAAATTACTAATAATGTAATGTCTTATTTTTGACAATTTAAATATATTTTCTTCTACAAGGACACTTCTATTTCATTATCATATGTATATGTACTTTTCTGTTATGTCTTCCTCTAGATTTATGTGTATGATGTAATACAGATCATTATGGAAAGCATGCATTGATAGATTGCTTTATAAAATCATTCCAAGTCTGATTCTGAATGCTGTGCGGTCATGTCATCAGAAACCGAATGCCTGTGTTGCCAAGAAATTGACCTGATTTGCACCAAGACTGAGGAGACAGGAACCATGTGCATCACAAAACATGAGGGGTTCATTGCCAACTGCCTAAACCGAGATGTCCTGGAAGTGTCACTTTTTGAGTTTGTGGAGCATGATGGGCCTATTGATGACAACGAGCCAATTAATGAGTAAGTAGGTTCATAAAAATAAATTAAACACCAAAATAAAATCATAAAACAGCTTCAAATATGTTCCAATCTTATTGTACATATATATAAATATATTACAAAATATGAGGAAATAATCATTCACATCTAAATTCGTATAGCCCAATTGTCTCTTGCAACACATAAAATCAGTGTAACTGGGTTTTTTCACACAGACGATTTGGCATCGCCTCGGTCGACGAAACAGAAAGGTGATCCCTTCATGTGCCGTTCTTATAATCCGGGAGGCATTCCCATCGGAACAGTATTGCGGTTTTAAATATGTCAGGCCATAGATGAGCATGCAACATCAGGGATTCCTGAGCTCTGAAAGAGGAACATTGATCTGTGTCTTCCAATCAGTTCCGCTTTGTCCAAATAAAAATATGACTGTCAGAGCTGGAGGAGTCTGTCCGAAACTTTCTGTTCCATCCACGATGGCAGTGTCATAATTTGGCAGATCTATTCTCCTGTCTATGCAGGCCTGGAGCAGGAGAGCCACATAGCCTATTGCAAAAAGGACATTGTTATAACCTCATTGAGATTTGATAAGAACTGTCATTGATTTGTTGTTTGATGTTAATAACAGCTGCCATATTTATTAAACAATGTACATGGAATCTATTTCATTGTTTATGTTTTTACAATAATGCTTCAATAGTAACCCCCGTTATACGACTGAGAAGTATTTAGTCTTTTACATCGAGAAATAACTCGGGGATACTAACAAGATGTTGGTCGCGGCTTGCATGGTTTGACCACCACTTCTTTGCCTTGGGATACGAAACCTGTTATTTCAATGTACAATGTACAATCTGTAAAAAAACAAGTGAACATGTTTTAGTATCACATAGGAAGTTGTAATTTCAGTTATATATTAGGATCTTACAAGAGTGCCAATGTCATATGGGATCTATTATAACAAGTTTAGTATTTTAATGTCATGGGTTTCTGGGCAAGTACCATGAATTTCATACCGTAATTCATTGACTCCAGTATAAGATTCTGTTTATCATTTAATTTACTTTCATTTTAACTTATTAGTACCTGTCTAATGCGCCAGGATCATGTAAGCACTGTTCTAATTACATGTACATTATGTTCTAGTGAACTGGATATCATTGTCAGACATTTACATCTATTTAAAGATGTCATGCATCTTTCTGTCCTTTCTAAAGATTTTTAATAAATTGAAAATACAGTACACCTATCATTGTTATTGTCATCTTAATACCAGTTTTTACCAGTATTATATAATATATGAACTGGTCTTTCCATTCCAATAGCTTATGTATGAAAAATTGCTCTGTTTTCCCATAGTTGTAGATGGGCACATTTCACATACTGCCACTATTACTTCAATACAATTACATTAAAAACAGCAATAAAAATCTGGCAAGCATTGATGGATAGAAATAGTGATTGCTTTCAGAAGCAAAGTGGTTCACAATATTGTGAAACACTTCCAATCCATACGTCTGGTGCAAGGGAGACAGTTGGCCAACATCATCTCTCAGCAAGTAGGGACTCTGAACCACTGACACCATCATCTTGTGAGGTCTTGACCCTGCAGAACAAATACACACCTAACATGAAGATAGTTGTGTATCTAAATTTTGACTTTAGTAAGGCTTCATGCATGCTGATCATGCATACAAGACTTGCTGAGGTCAATAATAACAAAAAGGATGTATTACTTATACAAAAGAAATGTACTGAAAACAAGTCTCAATTCGAGCTATTTTACTGATGGATTTTAACCCAAATCAAGTTCATGTTATGATATGACAAATACATTGTATATATATAAATTCACTAATAAATAAAAGGTTAATGAAGAAATGTGACAAAATTCTAACTTGACTTGAACCTATAGTTTATTACATTTGGAGGTGAGAAAAGAAATGATTCACCGATTTGCCACTTTCTACTGAACTCCACATGATTTATGCTGATGCATGAATAATATATTTACAATATACCAGGAAATGATTAGTTTACCTTCATCCATTCTCGATCAGTGGGACCATGGGCACATCTTGGGAAATAAGTCGATTGGCCTTCATGTTTATTGACGACATGGTTCAACAAAGAATTCCACTTTGCCTTTTTCATGTCTGCATCATCACCTGATGTCATTGCTGTCCAGTACATGTGGTTTCCTGCAGACTTTATCTATGGATGAATAGCCTGACAGTAACATTTCTTGGCACAGCCTTCCCGTTTTTAGCTCACCTGGCCCGAAGGGCCAAGTGAGCTTATGTGATGGTGCAACGTCAGTCATCCGTCCGTCCGTCAACTTTTTCCTTTAAACGACTTCTTCTAAAATACTGAAAGGCCCAGTGACATGAAATTTGGCTGGTAGATTTCTTGGAAGGAGCTGTACAAAGTTTGCGAAAAAAATCACTTTGACCTAATTTCAAGGTCACAGGAGTCAAAAATGTCGAACCCTTCAAACAACTTCTTCTAAAATACCATCAGGCATACAGACTTCATATTTGACCGGTAGCTTCCTTAGATGAAGCCAAATAAAGTTTGCGAAAAGAAACGACCTGGACTAATATTCAAGGTCACAGTGAGGTTAAATCTATTTGAACCTTTAAACGACTTCTTCTGAAATATAAAAAGCCCTAGAAACATGGTATTTGGCTGAAAGGTTCCTTGGATAAAGCCCGACAACGTTTGCGAAAAGAAATGACTCTGACCGATATTCAAGGTCATAAGGGTGAAATCTGTTAAAACCTTCAAACGACTTCTTCTGAAATACCAAAAGCCCTGGAAGCATGATATTTGGCTGAAATGTTCCTTGGTTGAAGCCTGACAAAGTTTGCGAAAATGAATTGACCTTGACCTATATTCAAGGTCACAGGAGTCAAATCTGTTAAAACCTTCAAACAACTTCTTCTGAATTACCAAAACCCCTGGAAGCATGATATTTGGCTTAAAGGTTCCTTGGATGAAGCCCAACAAAGTTTGCGAAAAGAAATGACCTTGACCTATATTCAAGGTCATAGGGGTCAAATCTGTTAAAACATTCAAACAACTTCTTCTGAAGTACTAAAAGCCCTAGAAGCATGATATTTGGCTGAAAGGTTTCTTGGATGAAGCCTGACAAAGTTTGCGAAAAAGAAATGACCTTCATCTTTATTCGAGGTCACAGGGGTCAAATCTGTTAGAACCTTTAAACGACTTCTTCTGAAGTACCAAAAGCCCTAGAAACATGGTATTTGGCTGAAAGGTTCCTTGAATGAAGCCCGACAAAGTTTGCGAAAAGAAATGACCTTGACCAATATTCAAGGTCACAGGGGTCTTGTTTCAAATCTGAAAAAGCACCCCCTAGAATAGTGGTGAGGGCATAAAGGTCAAGCTCATATTACATTACCGAGATCATTCTGATTTGATTCGGCTATTTAGAATGTGGCTGGGAAGTGAGTGACCAGGGGCAGTTTTATTACTCCCGGCTTCTCACAGCTGGTTGTGTGTGGGGGGATTGGGCAGGAGGGGGTTCAATTTTTCGGTGTATATACATATGGTCTTGGCAAGACATTACTGGGCCTACTCTATTCTGACCGTAGATGAAGCTATCGCCAAATCATTAAGTAAACTTAAAATTAAGAAATCCATCCTAACCAAGAAAGAGTTATACAAAATTACATGTCGGGAAAAGATGTTTTATTTTGTTTACCAACTGGAAGTGGAAAGATCTTGACTTTTGAGATTGCTCCCTTTGTTTACAAAAACATAACAAACTGCTCTGACGGACTTTCGTCTGTGATTGTTGTCTCTCCGTTGATAGCTTTGATGAAATATCAAGCTGAAAGTTGAAAGTATTCATCAAAAGGACATAAAAGATGTGCATTAATTTAAGATATACCCGATGATATAACAATGTAAGATCTTCGTGTGATATACTTTTTGCTAGTCCAGAGTCACTGCTAGGGTAGCACAGATAATTATTGACAGATGTGACTAATGCCGGGGCGCTGAGAACTGTTTTATTGTGTGTGTTACGTGATCTTTATTGACGAAGCACACTGCATCAAGAAATTGAAAGTATTATAGTTATGTTAATTTGCCTTCAAAACATTGTAGCAGCATTGAACTACTAAAATAACATTAAATATAAATGAAAATGTTGCACTGCAACAACACGACCACGTCTTTAGCAGTTTCCCCGTTTGCTTGCGTGGCTTCTGTTGCCCGTTTGCTTGCGTGGCGTCTGTTGCCTCGTTTGCTTGCGTGGCTTCTGTTGCCCCGTTTGCTTGCGTGGTGTCTGTTGCCGCGTTTGCTTGCGTGGTGTCTGTTGCCCCGTTTGCTTGCATGGTGCATTTGGCCCTGTTGACTTTTCTGGTGCCTGTGGTTCCATTGACATTTGGTGTGTTGGACTTTTCTCTGGTGTCATTGATGTCTTCATTGAAGACCGACCAGCAAACGCTTTTAATTTCAACTTTTTTGCTGTGTTTATTTTTCCACTTTTATATAATCATAATAAATGTATACAAATTCAGTTTCTCAATCTAAAAATTCTCTCAATTATTGATATTTAGATGACAATCGATATGTTCATGGGAATATTTTGGTAAAAGTAGATCACGCTAAAATCATATGAATCAGCCAGCTGGCATATATTATATGATACATTGTCTACAAATACTTCAAAGTGACATAAATTAACAAAATTAACTTTCGCCTTTCCATTTTCATTCTACATTTGGTAGGTGTCAATGTGTGTGTTATGACATTTTGTTCAAAAAGTAGGTCATAGTGACCTAATTTTAGAAATTCATATTTGGCATTCCAGACTGAAGTTAGTTATTTAGTTATTGATATTGCATTGAAACACGATGGATTTTATTAATGGAAATTCTTGAATTATAGAGGTTTGTCGTTGATATTTTATCCGTTAAAACTATGTGTAGTTAAATGATATGTATCAGCCCCGAGGGGTTTACATTACTGTGGTTACCTCTGTTTAGTTGTACCGTACTAAAGTTCTGGTGTAGACTTTGTTTACACATATCTTTCTGTGTGAATACATAGTTAATGGTATATAGATAGTGTAAGCTAGCTTCAGTATTTCTAAACAATATTCATATAAACGGATATGTGGTTAAGCACTTGTTTCATATCTTCATGTTCGCCTCAGAATATACCGGTTGAAACCAGTCAGGCTAATGTTAAGCGTGATGCAATCAGGGGAAAAATCAAATTCAGCATTATATTTTTATCCTATGTGTCAATTTGTATGGTCATTGGACAATTATTTTCAAAAGTAGGTCACAATGACCTAATTAAAAAAAACTCAATTTCAGCATTCCATTTATATCCTAGGTGTCAATTTGTTTGATCATATGAACATTTTTTTCAAAAGTAGGTCGCAGTTACCTAATTATAGAAAATTCAAATTCAGCATTCCATTTGTATCCTAGGTGTCAATTTGTATGGTAATCAGACATTTATTTTCAAAATTAGGTCACAGTGACCTAATTATCGAATATTCAAATTCAGCATTCAATTTGTATCCTAGGTGTCAATTTGTTTGGTCATATGAAAAATTTTTCAAAAGTAGGTCACAGTGACCTAATTATAGAAAATTCAAATTCAGCATTCCATTTCTATCCTAGGTGTCAATTTGTATGATCATCTGAACAATTCCTTAAAAGTAGGTCACAGTGACCTTATTTTAGAAAAAACAAATTCGGCATTCCATTTTCATCCTAGGTGTCAATTTGTATGGTCACATGAACATTTTTTTCAAAAGTAGGTCACAGTGACCTAACTATAGAAAACTTAAATTTGTTCACGACCATTGCCTGCAACCCAGTACATATAATCTGAAGTCATAAAACAAAACACATCTAATATGGAGTCCATAATATATAAGACGTCCACTCCATCTCTTACACTATCATCACTATAAGAGTCATGGTAATACTATAAGTGTGCCTGCTGTACCATCCAGTCCATGTCTTACTCCTTGTTGCAGAAAACTCATATATCTTACAGTAACCAACTACATGCATGCATACACTACATGTAATATGATGTCATAAAGCACACCTAATCTGGGGTCGATAAGAAGACCAGTCCATCTTTTACACTATCCTCAAAATTGGACTGGTAGTGGTCTTTATCAATACCTATCTGTTCACCTATTTGTCAAAATGTCAGGAACACAATACCTCTGACGATGCCATCCAAGTGTTTCCGAGCGATATGATAAAACCTGTAATTCTATCCTTTAAATTCCTTGTCTCCGAAAACAACTGATAAGAGGTCTTACTCTAAGTAAGTCTAAGACAGTGTACATTTGCAAATTATATATAATTAGAACAACGGGGGAAAAGCAGATCATCTACATATTTCCTTATTGTGTGTTCTTTCAATATTAAATTTTGTTCATTTACTGTTTTAATACAGTATATGCTACGAAGTAGGCCTATACTACATCAATATGACTTTCTGTATAGATAAATTGGCTTTTCCGCGATTATATCAACAATTTGGAACCGATTTCTATCATTTTGTAGCATGCAATAAGTTGAAACAAATTTCGAACAATGAACGAGACAAAAAGTTTTACTCCTTGAGACAACCAAATATAATGACTTCAATGTGTGTCCCCTATTATGGGAAATGGGACACAAATCTTTTGACCATTCACATTAAAACTTAAACAATTGCTGATACAATGACGACAATCAAACTATTAAAATCGGGTACACACGATAACAAAGGGAAAAAACATGTTGAATTCACCTACCTGAACACGCTGCTTTCTGTTTCGCCAGTTTCTGTTTGTAAGCGCATCTTCCAGTTACATGTTTGCGCATGCGTAAACAAACGAATTTATCATTACGCACTTCACTTTGGAGTCTGGAAACCAGTCTAGCTGCGATAGCGACAAGGCTCGATAGGGTAACATAAACAAAGCGAATGATCATTCACGCACTTCACTTATGAGTCGGGATATCAGCCAACGATAGCGACAAGGCTCGACAGGGTAACATAAACAAAGTGATACAAATTTAAGACTGGCGCGGTGACATTAAACAGATGCTGTCCACACACAGATAATAGGGTCCACGCAACAATATCCTTATACTCGCGTACACCATAAATATATGATAGCGACAACACTGGAAACGTCAGACCACCCTCGGTAACTTAAACAGACCCTTACATTCATGTATGTGTCTACTTTCGTCTGGTAACGCCCGAGGTTGTCCGATTGATAACAGACCACCTCATCAACACGACATGCCGGTAAAACCCGAGGTTGTCCGATTGATAACAGACTCATCAACACGACATGCGCACTTCGTACTTTTGCCCAGTGCATCCAGCCAATCCCCTCTAATACTTACTCTGCGTGGACCTCAGGGTCCACGCAATAAGACGGAGTTAACTTGTTGTGCATTTTATAAAATAAAGTAAGATTTCTACGTTCTCTCCTGATTTTTAAAGTATCCCATCCTGTTTCATAATATAGAGATTGAATAGTTGCATATGCTGGTAGCCCAGTTACTACTCTGGCAGCTTCCAATTGTAGTTTTTCTAGCAGGTCAATATGGAATTTGGAACAACCACTCCAAAGCTCACATGCATATTCCATTATAGGTAGAATGAAACATGTATAAATTTTACTCGAAACTTTCCTATTCACCAGAAATTTTAACTGCCTTAAGGCATTTATTCTTTTTGAAGCACTTTTATAGATATTTTCAACATGATCACCCCACTTAGCATTTGCGCTAAATGTAACCCCCCGGTGCTTATGGCTTTCAGAGAAATTAAAAATGCTATCGATTTCTTGGACCATGTGTTTATACATTGAAGATCATGATTCATTACCCTTTCAATTTAGAGCCATATATCATGGAAGTGTCATCTGCAAAAAGTCTAGATACGCTGATTTAATTTTCAGAAATATCGTTTATAAAAATTAAGAATAACAGTGGACCTAGCACTGAACCCTGCGGTACTCCTGCTTTTAAAAACTGACTATTCGAATATGATTCCCCAATAAAAACTTTCTGTTCGCGGGCCTGAAGATAATTAGTTATCCATTTCAATAAATTTCCTGTAATACCATACGATTTAAGCTTTTCAATTAAACCCTTTTGCCAAACTCTGTCAAAGGCCTTTGATATGTCACAAAAGATAGCACAAGTATGTTTTTTTTCCTCTAAATTTAAGCAGATATGATGATAGATTTCGATAAGTTGGTGAACAGTCGAATGATTAGGCATAAATCAGGATTGTCTTGAAAAGAAAAGTGAGTTATCTAAAAAATAATTATGAATATGTTTGACAATTACTCGTTCAAAAACTTTTCCCATAGCTGACAACAAAGAGATTGGTCTATAATTTGAGGGTAAATGCTTATCGCCTTTTTAGGTCATCTGACCCAAAGGGTCAAGATGACCTATAGTTACCGTGCTTCGTCCGTCGTCGTCCGTCGTCGTCCGCCGTGCGCCGTCCGTAAACTTTTCACATTTCAAACTTCTTCTCAAGTTCTACAAATGGGAATAAGCTGAAACTTAGCTGAAATGATCCTGAGATGGTCCTGACCAAGTGTTGTTATTTTTCGGGTCGGTCCGAAATCCAAGATGGCCGCCAGAGCCGCCATCTTGAAAAACACATTTTCAACTTCTTCTCAAGTTCTACCAGTGGGATTAAGATGAAACTTGGCTGAAATGATCCTGAGATGGTCCTGACCAAGTGTTGTTATTTTTTGGGTTGGTCCAAAATCCAAGATGGCCGCCAGAGCCGCCATCTTGAAAAACACATTTTCAACTTCTTCTCAAGTTCTACCAGTGGGATTAAGATGAAACTTGGCTGAAATGATCCTGAGATGGTCCTGACCAAGTGTTGTTATTTTTCGGGTCGGTCCGAAATCCAAGATGGCCGCCATAGCCGACATCTTGAAAAACACATATTAAACTTCTTCTACAGTTCCACTGGTACCTGTGAGCTGAAAATTGGTAGGGATGTTCAGGAAGGGCAGCCCATAAAATGTTGTTATTTTTCGGGTCCGAAAAACTCTCGACATTTGTGCCATGGCGGCCATTTTGTAACATGATTGCGCAATCACTGTTTTCCTGAACAACACCTATTTTAAACTTCTTCTTAAGTTCTACCACTGGGATTAAGCTGAAACTTGGCTGAAATGATCCTGAGATAGTCCTGACCAAGTGTTGTTATTTTTTGGGTCGGTCCGAAATCCAAGATGGCCGCCAGAGCCGCCATCTTGAAAAACACATTTTCAACTTCTTCTCAAGTTCTACCAGTGGGATTAAGATGAAACTTGGCTGAAATGATCCTGAGATGGTCCTGACCAAGTGTTGTTATTTTTTGGGTTGGTCCAAAATCCAAGATGGCCGCCAGAGCCGCCATCTTGAAAAACACATTTTCAACTTCTTCTCAAGTTCTACCAGTGGGATTAAGATGAAACTTGGCTGAAATGATCCTGAGATGGTCCTGACCAAGTGTTGTTATTTTTCGGGTCGGTCCGAAATCCAAGATGGCCGCCATAGCCGACATCTTGAAAAACACATATTAAACTTCTTCTACAGTTCCACTGGTACCTGTGAGCTGAAAATTGGTAGGGATGTTCAGGAAGGGCAGCCCATAAAATGTTGTTATTTTTCGGGTCCGAAAAACTCTCGACATTTGTGCCATGGCGGCCATTTTGTGACATGATTGCGCAATCACTGTTTTCCTGAACAACACCTATTTTAAACTTCTTTTTAAGTTCTACCACTGGGATTAAGCTGAAACTTGGCTGAAATGATCCTGAGATAGTCCTGACCAAGTGTTGTTATTTTTCGGGTCGGTCCGAAATCCAAGATGGCCGCCAGAGCCGCCATCTTGAAAAACACATTTTCAACTTCTTCTCAAGTTCTACCAGTGGGATTAAGATGAAACTTGGCTGAAATGATCCTGAGATGGTCCTGACCAAGTGTTGTTATTTTTTGGGTTGGTCCAAAATCCAAGATGGCCGCCAGAGCCGCCATCTTGAAAAACACATTTTCAACTTCTTCTCAAGTTCTACCAGTGGGATTAAGATGAAACTTGGCTGAAATGATCCTGAGATGGTCCTGACCAAGTGTTGTTATTTTTCGGGTCGGTCCGAAATCCAAGATGGCCGCCATAGCCGACATCTTGAAAAACACATATTAAACTTCTTCTACAGTTCCACTGGTACCTGTGAGCTGAAAATTGGTAGGGATGTTCAGGAAGGGCAGCCCATAAAATGTTGTTATTTTTCGGGTCCGAAAAACTCTCGACATTTGTGCCATGGCGGCCATTTTGTGACATGATTGCGCAATCACTGTTTTCCTGAACAACACCTATTTTAAACTTCTTCTTAAGTTCTACCACTGGGATTAAGCTGAAACTTGGCTGAAATGATCCTGAGATAGTCCTGACCAAGTGTTGTTATTTTTTGGGTCGGTCCGAAATCCAAGATGGCCGCCAGAGCCGCCATCTTGAAAAACACATTTTCAACTTCTTCTCAAGTTCTACCAGTGGGATTAAGATGAAACTTGGCTGAAATGATCCTGAGATGGTCCTGACCAAGTGTTGTTATTTTTTGGGTTGGTCCAAAATCAAAGATGGCCGCCAGAGCCGCCATCTTGAAAAACACATTTCCAAATTGGAAATTTCTCTCAAGTTTCACCAGTGGGATTAAGCTGAAACTTGGCTGAAATTATCCTGAGATGGTCCTGACCATGAGTTGTTACTTTTCGGTCGGTTCGAAATCCAAGATGGCCGCCATGGCCGCCATCTTACAAAACACATTTCCAACTTCTTCTCAAGTTCTAACTGTGGGATTAAGCTAAAACTTGGCTGAAGTGATTCTGTAAAACTTGGCTGAAGTGATTCTGAGATTGTCCTGACCAAGTGTTGTTATTTTTCAGATTGGTCGGAAATCCAAGATGGCCTTCAGAGCCGCCATCTTGAAAAACACATTTCAAACTTCTTCTCAAGTTCTACCTGTGTGATTAAGCTGAAACTTGGCTGACATGATCCTGAGATGGTCCTGATCAAGTATTGTTACTTTTTGGGTCGGTCCGAAATCCAAGATGGCTGCCAGAGCCGCAATCTTGAAAAACACGTTTCCAACTTCTTATCAAGTTCTACCACTGGGATTAAGCTGGATATTGGCTGAAATGATCCTGAGATGGTCCTGACCAAGTGTTGTTACATTTCGGGTTGGTCCAAAATCCAAGATGGCCGCCAGATTCGCCATCTTGAAAAACAAAATTGCTTTTTCACATTTTAAACTTCTTCTCAAGTTCAACTCCTTCTTTCTGTACACATGCGCAGTACATTATAACTAAAGTGTGTTCGGTTGAACTCTAGTAGACTACAGTAACTATAGTCGGCAATCGAACTCGCCCATTGTCACAAATCTAAGATGGCCGCCACATATGTCATTTTGAACTTCTCAAGTTCTACCAGTGACATTGAGCTGAACCTTGCAAAAATTATCCTCAGAAAGTCCCAACCAAATGTTATTTATCGGGTCCGTCAGACATCCAAGATGGCTGCCACAGCCCCCATTTTGAATACACATTTAAAACTTTTCATAGAAAAATGATCCCCAGATAGTCCCAACCAAATGTTATTTCTCCAGTCCGTCAGAGATCCAAGATGGCTGCAACAGCCCCCATTTTGCATCCACATCTAACACTTTCCATGATCTGAAACTTGCCTAAAATGATTCTGACCAAATGTTATTTTTCGCACTGTTCCGAAGAAATCCATGATCATCACCATCTTGAAAACCACATTTGTGTGGCATATTGTTACATGATTGTATTACTAATTCCTAGAGGAGAGGAATTTATATAAGCTATTAGCTTGTTTTCCAATCCTCACTATTTGTATAATTTCTATATATGTAATATACATGTACACTGATGGAAATAAAATATTGTTTAAACTAATTCCATAATGGTATCACAATTGGTAGTCAGATGACCGTTAAGGCCCTTGGGCCTCTTGTTTTATACAGTGGCATAACTATCGCCTGTTTCCATAAGGTAGGGAACGAGCATTTAGACAATGACATATTGAATAATATTTGAAGAGGTTTACATATAGTTTTCGCAGTGTATCGTAACATATGGTGACTAATACCATCTATACCGGGAGCTTTACCTAATTTTAATGTTTCCAAGACGTCTTTGATTTCTGAATGTTCTACTTTAATAGATGACATGGAGGAATTTGTTCTGGGATCAAGGGATGGAACTGTAGAATTTGTATCATCTAAGTCTGTAATTGAAGAAAAATAATTGTTTAAAAGATCAGCCTTTTCAGAATCGTTATATATAGTACTACCACTATGTGGATCAACTAGAGGAGGTATGTCATTAGATTTACCATTTGTTTTAATTAATCGTCTCAACAGTTTCCAATAAGATTTCGGATCTGATACTACAAACTTATCAATAAGACAGTCTAGATTAGCATAAAAAGATTCACGTACATGTTTTAGCATATTATTTACCCGATTTCTAGCTCTCTTAAAACAACTTATATCAGTATCACGCTTACTTCTTTTACATTTCTTATGTAACCTATCACGTAGTCTTATACATTTTCGCAGTTCAGACGTCATCCACGGCTTGTCATTAGGTCTTATATGAATAACTTTTTTGGGGATACATGCACAGATCATAGAATTAAAGGTATCAGTAAAACGTGTACATGCTTCATCAACACTCCCTGATTCCATAAACATTTCATTCCAAGAATAATTCTCAATTAGCCTATTTAATTCGTTAAAGTCAGCTAGTTTATAACACCATATTTCGCGTTTATTGACGCACTGATTACAGACATATCCACTAACTGGAGCTATACCCAAACATAGATAAGTAGCACTTTATTGCTCTTGACTTGTTTTTGAAGTCAACGACCTGTAAGACTTGTCTCGTATGATTCTTAAACAAAATTCACAAGACTTTTACTCGCCGTTTACACGCTTTCTCAAGGGCGCAGCCATTGTTGTGTATGGTGTACCACGAAACGGGTCTTCAAACTGGAGAGTTCCGAATTACATATCGGATTTTCTGATTGGTCCGTTCTAATATACGAATTACCATATTTTAAGAGGATTTCCCGGCGAGTTTGCCCACGGGTGATGAGTGAGTTAGCGAAGCGAGATCAACCGTGGGAATCCGACGATGTATGCCTATATGCAATGTGCATTTGGTAATAAACTGAATTAGAATTGATATTAGAGATTGGCAACATTGTCTTTGTCTTACGATTGGTCACCTGTGTTACAGTAAGCCCAGCGCCATATTGGATACACGGTTCGTTGCACTCAGTAGTCATATCCAGTTCAATACAAAATACATCGAAAATCAACGTAAACATTCATGCATTATATATAGGAAACTTATTTCTTATTCGTTAATTAATAAATTTGTTGTTAATTATATTTATATTTGCTGTGTAAATAGCGGTCAAATTACTCATGTAATTATAAAAGTGCTAAATATAACTGAATTTAATTTATCCGCAGATATCAATTATTTGAAAATTCTACCCAGCTTATTAATATATAACATGTTACACTAATTGCAAAGGTAATATTATAGATTTGAAAATGCCGTGTTTGCAAATTAGACGCGAAGAGGTGACGGGGCCTTTTTTTGCGATTCCTTAAGATAATTAATTCAATATTGCAGGTATTCGTTTTGACCTAGGTCTGATGTAGCCAGCTTTTAATTGACATTTTGGCACACCCTGATGAATATACGGTCAAATTATCTCAGGCTTATCAGAACGGATAACGAAAACCTTGCCAAATCTTTCAATTTCACTTTCAGGTATATCGACGATGTGTTTATAAACAACAAGAAGCTTGCTGACCTAGTCGATAGTATATACCTTACTGAACTTGAGATTAAAGACACAACAGACTCTCCTACATCAGCTTCTTACCTTGATCTTTACTTAAACTATGACCAACACTGGCAACTTACTACCAAGGTGTATGATAAACGTGACAAATTCGATTTTCCAATCTTTCTTGATAGATGTCAATTGCTGACGAACAAACTTACGCCACAGGGATTCGAGATATGCAGGTTGATCAGAACTATGGGCAAGTTTTATGGTCGCCATCTTTGTCTCATTGAGAAATATTCTGAATCTTTAAGTGATATGAAGATGGACGTTTATGAGTATGCTCATCAGTGTGTTTACTTGTTGTGATTGACAATGATACTCAGTTCTCATTTTGAGAACTTGATGCGTACTTGGTTGTGACAAAGATTGACATGGCGGGTGTCGTCGATGAAGCAGAAGACGCTTACTCTTCCGGAACACCTGGTCTTATTCTCTTGTACTTTTGCAAAGGTCTCCATGTGAATTTTTCCTTTGTTCATATTTTGCCCCTGGTTTAATCGATTTTGAGTTTGGATTATGCTTATGTTAACGCTTCGGTATTCTCTTATTTATTTTCAACAAACCTTTTATGTATCTTTCGGTTCGCACGGATGCTTGTTCCATTAGTAGAGAGGCAACAGATTCTCTATGCGAGTCTAATGTAACAAATGATCCATCCAAAGCATCCGCTTCTGCCTCCGCGGCAGCCGCCTCCTTTTCTGCTGAGAGGTCTTCCACGTCCACCTCAATAGCTGCTTTTTGTTTTTTCAACTGCGCTTCCTTTGAAGATATTGAAGCTGTACCTTGAGCATTTCTGCCTTTGCTCTTGATTTAGTTGCATTTGAAGTTATGTGTCTTGATCTAGCTGATCTTACAGATTTGAGCGATACTGTTTCTTTTTTGTCTGTATGTTGCTTGGCATCTTCTATGAGATCATGTAGGATGATAAACTTTCCACTTATAGTTGCGTCATTTGCGCGAACATCATTGGCAAGTAGTTGCCTCTGTTGAAGGCTATGTTCCGTGTGTGTTGCTCTTAGGAATTGTAACAAGTTGTTACATTCAACTTTATATCTTTCACAGCCCTTGCCCAGTTCTGTTGTTCTGTTAGGAAGTCTTTTAAGGGTTTTGTAATTCCTTTCTAGTGATGGTATATCTTTTCAGTTCAGTAAGGAAATCTTTAAGGTTTTTGTAATTAGTTCCTAGTGATGGTATATCTTGGAATTGCTTATGAATGTCATTCCACAGACGCTCAATAGTTGTTCTTGACGTATCCACTCTCTCATGATACAGTTCGAGTGCCTTGGGCGACAATGAACGAACTCGCCTTTCCTTCAGCTGGGTTTCTTCAGTGTTTGATGCATCCATGCTGCTGGCAGTACTTACTCAATATGCCGTCACCACAATAAGAGACGCAACGCAAGTCTCGTTGACAGTAGAATCAATCATTTATTCTCATTCTTGCCAATCCGTCAGTGAGTACTGAAATATTACAATTAAACAGTATCTACAAGTTAGATTACTTTTCATACTTCAGCAATATTATTGATGAAACAATATCAGCACTAATTAGAGTAAATCAATACCCAAGTAGTAATAATCAGTGACAACGTTGTACATATATAGCCATACATGTACTTAAGAAAAAGTACGCTTAGAGTTGTCTCCCTTGTACAAGACAAAAATAACAAAGCCCAAAGGTAGAAGCAATAATAATGCACCCAAATATTAATGTCTGGAAATACATAAACATATGTAGGACCGACCAAAGGGTCACATAAACAGATCAAGGACCGACATAATGGTCAAACAAACAAACCTATAATATATATATGGGGCATATTCTACTGGGCGACTGTCTATTACACATTAGAATGATAATACAGCATTACGATATACTGATTTAGTGATTGTACAAACAATTAGTTATGTCGACAAAATGACCAGACTTGCTGATAATATTGACTAGATTAAAATGACTAGTTTACTATAACAACAACTATAATCAATGACTAGCGTATCATCCGATACAAAGTCGGGGATATAACGAATAACTATCACACCGTGAATCGAAACATAAACAATGTTACCTAGTAATGTTGCCAAATCTAAAAATAGGCGAAAAATCGGAACAAGCTTTCTACATGGAGTTTATCTGTTATTGTGGCCATATCTACAAATTTGTTGGACCAAATTTTGTCTTTAATTTTTTCTGTTACCAAATCCGTCAGCGGAATTGCTGAGGAGGTGAATTTTGTTGATGGCCCAGCTGGGATAGATGATCCACCAATCTGATTAAAATACAGATCCGAATTACAAGGATCTGACAACATCCCATAAGAGGTCACGTCCAGATGACCTTTGTCGCCTCTTTACTTGACACTCAAATATTTTCCCAACGACCTGTCATCTTGCAGCAAGCCATTTCGTCACATTATTCCGAACGAACTTTTTGTTGACGAAATGACTAAACGGAAAAATGTGTTTATGCAAGCTTTGTCGCCTCAAAATTTCACTGTCAAGATTCTGCCAGTAGTAATTTGATTGGCTAATGCAAAAGGTCATCGGGACATGACCCTCTATGGGAGTACCTCAGATCTTAACGCAGCGGAGAGAAGTTTACGTAACGGCGCGGAGATCAAGATATAATTTTAATCAGATTGATGATCCACCAATTTCAGTATGGATGGCAGTCTGGACAGTAGACGTGTCAACTGGATTCATTGGTGCTGCCTGTGGAGTGACTTCATGTATCAAGCTGATATCTGGCCGTGGAAGAGGCATTTGTGTGGCAGGTATGTCGTCCACCACAGCCTGCTGGACTCTTGATTGGACCCTAGCATCTTGCAGGCCACGTTCATAGGCCTGTCGTATCAAATTTTGCTTATGATCCGGTTGTATTTGTAAAGCGGGGTCCACTTGTGATATGGCTTGCGTCGTGTGGGTGGTCTGGCGTTTTGGATTTGTTTGTCCCCACCAGGTGATTAGCCGCTGCGGCTTTTCTCTTTGGAGGCATGGTATATGTGCACCTAGTTATGAAACAAGATGAGAGAGCAGAGAACTGGCCAATAAAATAACATTAACTTCCCCAAAATTAGTAGTAAGCTTATTTGATAATATTTCCCAAATGAATTGGATGAAACATAATGCATCAGCAAAATAACTGACATTTTACTAGCTATATGTATAATAATGACTTATTGAATTCTTGTGATTAAATTAATTAATATCACATCAAATGTTGTGTTGTTGATCTTGATATCTATAGCAATTATGGGTAAATTTACTTAAATTTTTCTTCCAACCATATAATGCCCAAGTTTGGAAAATTCACATCGGCAACTAGGGTAATACCACCACAAATGCCTAGTATCTAACACTTCAGCTCCATGTACATTATACATGTGAACATTTAACAACATTTAGTAGACAACTTAGCGATAGTTTAATAAATACTACGCGCTGGAGCTCGAAGGAGAGCAACTACGGGTAATTTCACCTCAAAAGCTCTCATGCTGGGCAACAAAAGGTTCTATGAACCATAAAATGCCCTAAATGAAAAAACGCCACAAGGCCAATGAACCCGAAGAATAAAAAGTTGAAATTATGTATGAAGGTAAAATTTCACAGCAATTTAATGAATTAATGGGCACTATTAAGATAAGGAAATGACAGGTATTGGCCCATATGCGCTGACCAGTAGGAAGGAGGAGTCTTTATTATTTGCACCCTCCCACCATATTTTTTGTTGGTATCAAAACAATCAGCTAAATTTACACCTCTGAAAAAATATTCAGATTTTGGCGTATATGCCAAAGGAATGATTAGCTGAAGTCAGATACTAACCTAGTGAAATTATTTTAGGAAAAATAAGAGAATACTGCATTGTAACAAAAAAAATTATTCCACTTGAATAATTATATTAATATCATATACAAAGGGAAGCAACTCCAAAATAACATCTCACAATAAATTAGTAGTTTAAGGGGAGCTAACCTCGTGTTACACATGTTGTCGTGTTTACCAAGACAAAACGGGGAAAGCTGTGCAGTTTCAACCAGTCATTCCCAAAGCCCAGATAACGCAACCTCGCATTGAACGGTAATAAGGCTTCATTTGCTCGAAATGAACCCCATCGCGACCGTACAATTGGAACACGTCCCATATATCCTTACCATGGTCCCATAATGTAACGCCGGGTTTTTCAAGCAGGCTTTCGAGACGTTTATTTACATAAGCATTTACCGAGCATTGTACGTCGACACCAAAATATCACCTTTATGTGCCCTTGTTTTTGCTCTGGGAAATAGTTTGCTTACACACACCTGTTTTACTCCGTATCGATTTAATTACAATCGAAGTTTCTAAACGCTGAACAACCCAGTCCACGTCAGAACAAGGACTACTGATGTCGTTCCCTCCCACTTGAAGGACACACTAACTTGACCATACTGAGGGATTGTTCTCGCTAAGTCTGTGATTATCCTGTCGATAGAAGCCACCGAGACGCCATGGTTTACATGATCTCTCCATAACCCCATGTTGCGCGTGTGATCCTCCGAGACAACATACTGCCCCAGTCGTTTTATAAGACAATGACCCAGTATTACCACATCTGTTCCCTGACTAGACATGCTCACATACTCTATGAAACCCGCTAACAATGAGGACGAATAGGGGGTGGAGACTGAAGGTTAACTCGACGATGTAGGCCTACCTCGGGGCTAGAAGTGTTGTTGTAAACAAAGAAACCCCCAAATGTAAACAACGCAATGCTCCTTTTTACAACAATAAATATTGTGTGGAAACCTCCATACCTCTGATTTCAAAGTGCATAATTGTTAAACTCTTACAAGTTGGGGTGCGCGTCAGCTACTGTACGGGGCTGACCTATTGACCAATGAAATGCCCCTAATTGATTCCAGCAATAAGAGGGGCCCCATACGGGATATACGAGGGTACCCTATGGGGATGTACATGTTATACATAACTTACAATAAGTTGACCAAAAAATCGTATATGAATATACTTTTTATATAAATCTATATCGATGAATAAACTTACATTTTGGTTTGCCAAGGTTCATCGTTGCATTCATTTGATAAGCTTGCTAAACAGCACATATGTTGCAAATCTATCGGAGTTTACAAATCTACTTTACCGATAAAAGAGTTCCAAGCATACAAAAACAGGAACGATAACATTAGTGTAGTGAGAGTTCTGAAACGATACATCTGGTCACAGAATAACATGGACACGACATTGACAGGTGACAAGAGACTCACGTGTACAAGAACAACACAGGTAAACGGCACATACAGTGATCGCGCACATAACAGCACATGTTAAGCGAAAATAGCACAATAAACGCAGCGCAACAATTAATTTAATTTAAAACCATTTAATATATCCTTTCATAAAACATCAATATTTGCAAATTGTTACATCCTCCCCTTACTTAAATATGATGTCCTCGTCATGTACCCCAAAATCTTAAGGGGGTATGGTACATACATTTTAGAACCTTCAAATTCCAAAATAGAATGCAAAACCATATTCATGATATATGAGATACAGAATGTAATTATACATGTACCAAGAAATTTCAAATTTCTGCAACTGGTACAAGTTACATGCAAGTCATACTGTAAACAAAATATAGCTTCACATTGTTCCAAATATACTATTAATTAGAACTTGATGGACATCCGGCGACACTCTTTTTAAAAACACCCTGCTGTGCCAGCGTCTCCAACAATGTCATCCGGGAACTCCAAATTGTCATATCCGGTGAAGATGATGCTTGCTGTCTTAAAACAAAATCCCCGGATCTTTGCCAAGCGGGCTGCACCTGCTGTATGGTGCTTCTTCTAGGAACTTCTGCAATCCTGTGAACTTCCGGTCCCTGTCGTTCTCCCCCTCCTAAAGGACGTTCTCATCCGGAGAGCTGGTCGTCACCAGACGAATCAACAACATCAACCTCTTCAGAAACACCACGGTCGTCATCCGGGTTCTGAAGAGGGATCACTTCCACAAGTTCATCAGAAGGTACTGGGGCCGGTTGTTCAATGGTTGATTAAAAGTTGATTAGAGGTTAATCGAGGATTAAAGCTCCATTAAACCGTCATTAACTTTTTGACGTCATTTCCAGCAAATGTGACGATGCACAAACGTTCATCAACTTTAAATGAGGATTAAAGCTTGATTAACTCCCCGATTTTTTAACGAAGGTGAAGGGCTCCATTAAACCAAGATTAAATTGTTTTAACTGCATAGATCTACTTCATGATGGCGATGATCCTGATGATCCTGTGGTTTGATATTCTTGGAGAGGAAGAGAACCGGGTTTGTCGACCGCGAGTTCACTACGAACGGTCTTCACCGTTAGCTAACCTAAATGATGATCAACTAAGAGCGAGGTATAGGTTTGGCTTAGCTGGTATCGAATGTATTATTGGCATAGTGAGAGATCGCCTCGAACATCCAACAAAAAGAAGCAACGCGCTATCGGTGGAGATGACGGTAAAAATCCAATACTTATAATATTCACGTACTATTGTCTGTTTGTTGACACTTGTATTGACATCCCATAATTTTGTAAAACGCAACTCTGATGACGTAGAATGCATACTCTATATCAAGGGGCACATGTGGGGTTATTAATTAGCAAAAACTGTCTCGCGTTTATGAATGTCTATATATTATTCTATTCTTGGTCGTATTTAATTGTCATTTCTATTATATTCATAATAATTAACACAGCAGCATAGCATATAATAATACCGATTTTCCCAGCGTACAAAAGTATGACGCGCCCCTATCGTTGATATGATGATCGCTTTCAGCAGGAGTTATGTCCCTTACACTACAGTTCAGAAATACCTATAATCAACGAATTTAAAGGCAGTTGCCCACCTACGTAGGATTTTACAGTCGAAGATAAAATCAAAGCTTTTGACGTGTTTTTTGTTGGTCCATATTAAAAGATGCAAGACGATTTATTCAAAGTCGTGTAAATGTTTAAAAGGAAAACTAAAGCTCCAGTGATCAATCTATGTGCGAGTCCCGAGTCCAGTACTCAAAAAATTCTAAAAGGACTCATAGAAATTCTGGAATACTTCAATTTAACATTGTGGGACCCATTGTTTTTGGCAATATGTACAAAAAGGACCCATGAAAATAAAGTGTAAATTGATCGCTGTCAGCTCTGTAGAGCTATTTTTACGACAAGCACGAGTAAAAATACAGATACAGGAAATATCACGGCATGTTTGTTAATTTAAACAAGCTAATTTGCAGACTTAATATCCCCCGCTTTTCCTCCTTTCGTAAGGAGGTAATGATACTGTAGGTAACAATCTTTTGTAAATTTCATGCTGTTGACACAAGCTGTATTGCTTGGAAATAGAACAAAAACTAAAGCCTTTTACCAGGGACGAATACGTCCCTGCTTATACACAGAAATTGGGTAATATTTGTTGCTGTGATTGCACGGAAACGTAAATCAAGGACCATAACTCTGTCAAATATGTCCGCCAAACGTGGCGATTGAACTTGGTCGAGCGCGTTAGGCAATTAACCTCGTTACCAAGTTTCAAGAAAATCGGATAATATTTGTTACGTTATTGCACGGAAACGAAGTGTGATAGACGGACAAACCCAACTTAACTACTGTGCTAGTTCTATATAAAATGTAAGTTATTTATTTCAGTAATAATAAAATACCCATTTTCTCAAGTGCTGATCGCCCTGCGGTTTTATGTGACGGGAACATTCCAACATGTTGTTGGCGATACAATCCTGGCTGACAAATCCACAGTATCACGGGTGATACAACAAGTGTCGGAAGCTTTGTCTTCACTGATATCACAATTTATCAAATGGCCGGTAAACAGACAAGACAGATTGAAAATTCAACAGGGATTTTATCAGCATGGTGGATTCCCGGGGGTTGTCGGCAGTATTGATGGTACACACATTCCGATACAAGCACCAACAAAGGACGAACCTAATTTTGTCAACCGTAAAGGCTACCACTCGATTAACGTACAGGCCATATGTGATCAAGAAGGTATATAAAACAAATACGAATTCACCATGAACTGTGGGAAAAAATGTTTTGATTTCATATAATGACCCGGGGCCGGATTTACCTTCGAGTTTGCGAAAATGGAATAATGTTTGAAAAAAAAAAAAGAATTCCGACGTTTTTGATTTTTAATAAAATGATAATTACATTTAAATTACTAATAATCATGTAATATGCCATGGTTCATACAGCTAGTTTTATTGTTGCCATTTGATAATGCAGGGACCGAAACCTACTTTCTGGTTATCCGTTTCTTTTCTCAAAGGTACACAATCCGGATAAAAACATCTGTTTCCAATTTAAATCAAACATAATCCTTGCGAAACGCATTATGTATGAGAAAAGCTGTTCTCGATCACATATTTCATGTTTAATAATATTGAAATTTGAAAAAGGCCAGTGTCATCTTTGTACACTAAATCTGTAAAAATGCCATTTAACAGTTATTTTTCTGAAGGAATGGTATATTTTGTAACTCGACATACTCGAATTTCAGGCAAATTCACAAATATAGTGGCAAAATGGCCAGGATGTACCCATGACAGCCACATTTTTAGAATGTCAACCATCATGGGATTTTTGGAGGCAAATCATAGGACAATGAGGGACGGTATTAATACTTAGAGACAGTGGATACGCTTGCCAACGATACCTTATGACACCATACCCCCATCCCTCAACACAGCAACAGGAAGTAGTATAGTATGTAGGTTTATAAACTACTCCAAAATGATCCCATGATCCTCCATGTGTCAACCCAATGATCCTCCAAATCCAAGATGGCGGCCATGTGTCAACCCAAATGATCCTCCTGCAAGATGGCGGCTAGCCCAATGATCCTCCAAGATGGCGGATCCAAGATGGCGGCCATGTGTCACCAAAATGATGCTCCTCCAAGATGGCGGATCCAAGATGGCGGCCATGTGTCACCAAAATGATGCTCATCCAAGATGGCGGATCCAAGATGGCGGACATGAAATATTTGCGCGTTAATTAGATGTGTGATTATCCGTAAAAAAGATTAAACATTAAAGGGTGTTACTATATAAATAACGTTATACGGGGAATTAGAGTTGATTGTATAGCAAACATGATGCAATGTCTAAAAATAGGCAAACAATTCACTTGTACATACATGTCCAAAACGGGTATCGACACGTACATGTAAATTTTTAAAACTGTTAACTCGAGATGATAAAAAATGTCTACACAGCCGAAGGCTTTGATGCGTTAGCACTCGCCACGGTAACACTATTTCCACACATATATGAGTAATAATGGTTTTGAAATGTATCAAAGTGTATGTACATGTAACACATATATGAGTAGTAATGGCTATGACAGCTATCCAAACTTATCCATCACACATCCATCCTGACAGGGAGGGATTTACCATATTTGTCCACTCCGCGTTAGGGTTGAAAGGTGTTAAAGTAGGTATATTTGTGATTGCTCGACGTATACATACTGTGACACAATTCAGCAACGACACATAATGTTGGATAATAGACAGTTTATTCGTGATCGTAAATTACACCTACATCACAAGTACGTGTTCATGGTATTATAACATCATCAAACTTGTTAGTACTTCGGCGTTGTGTCTCAGTCTGGCTAAGTCAATTGTCAACTTATAAGTCTTCTACATCTTTACTAGAACTAGCCTGTAGCCCTCCTGGCAGTCTCTCGTGTAGACTGTCAAAGTCTTAATCCACGGCCTTCTAAACACAGACTGACCCCATCCAATACTAGCTTATACTTATAATTACTAATCCCCTTCGTGTGCAAAGTAGTGCCGTCTGCATAAATAACTGTTGTCCAGCTGGTGTTAATTAACTGACCAACTTACTGCACCCTGCCCGGGTTTACTGATGTAATAGACAGATACCTAATTAACCACTAGTTTACTTTAATAACAAATCACAGCATCTAGGCTAATTAATACTTCCAGATGGTACAGCTACCGTGATATATCATATCAACATGCCTACTTTGTTACAATCGTCCCTTTTTCACAAAGAAATATAATTACTAATTATAGTTCTTTTAGATGTTATACACACTATTTTGTTACATTATACGTCCCTTCTCCTCAAGGAAATCTATTTTAATTTCTAACCATAATTCTTTAAATAATATGCCACCATAATCCCAACTTTTTTTTTTTTAATTTATTACTTTTACTAATCTAGATTTAATAACCTCCGACATCGTACAATTCCCCGTTGAGCATCTATTAATATCTTATACTGCCCCTTAAATGACGACATGATATAGTCTTATGTTAAATGTTCAAGGTCACCTAGTTTTGTCGTAAAAGTCAATAGTGGGTACATATATATTCATAACAACATATTTACAGATACAAATCATTAAACACAATAGCTTCTTTAAATTAACCCATTAGATATACATGTACAAATCAGAATCAAAATAATAAAATCATTATAGAATCCACATGGTTAGTTAATGTCCATGGTATCTGCATATTCATTTAAACACGTATGTCGCGTCCGACATTAAAATTTCACACAATACTGTTCATTAACTCAATCACACAAAATAATGTTCGGGGAATCAAATATGATGATAATATTGAATGAACTAAATCACTAACGCGATTGTCTCATTAATAATGTCTTTCACTATCAAAGATATATTTCACTTAAAAATGATTAACGAATGTCCTTTTGGTTACGTCACGTCCTGAAAGGTATACATTATAGTGTTCACAATACGTATAGATCTTCACAAATTGCACGAATAATTAAAAAGAAAATCACCAGTGTCACATATTTCGTTGCAATGTTCCTTCTTTTCACATGACATTATAGTCTCTTGTGCTCTCTCCAGTCGGATAAATAAGTTTTCAGATCAACCTCCGTATAATTAAACCCATTACCGATGGTGTGTACTCTAGTCTGGCACACGTACACGTATATATGTGCATAACACATATAACAGTTCCTGGTACAAATAGCATCATTAACTACTTCCAGTCACATACTACTAATTCCCGTCAGATAAAAGAAAGTTCAGAATATATCTTCCTTATTAGAAAATCCGCTTCTGACGTCCGCAGATGGAATGTTCGTACAACTTATAATTTAACAAGGATTCACTGTCTCTCTTTGACTTCCAATAGTTAAAACATGGAACCGTCCCTTTCTCGTTGATCAGTGACGTAGACTGTCTTTTGATCTAATGGTTGGTGTAGAGGAAACTTCTCTAAAGATGTACTCCCATCCTCAGCTTTAGCCGACACCGATGTGTAACTCAGCAAAGTGATTAGCTTACCTGACCTTTTTCATTCTCATATGCATTATTATTAATGCGTTCAGTTCTTCATGAATTATCTCAAACTACACATTTTTGCTTTACTGTTTTTTTTTAAATTAACATTTTCACTCAAGCTTTTATCAGATTTAATGTGATTACATCTAATATTTGTCCTTTATTATTCTTTCAATTTTACCTAACGTTTTAGTTTTTATTTTTATTTTTTTTTTACTTTTTATCATTACATCTAATATCATTTGTTTTGTTTTGTTTTAATTTCATCATACTGATATTGAGCAAGAGATTGAATCTCACGTGCCGTATATCGCGACTGGTACGAGAGAGATCTTTCTTTTTACTCCATAACTTCTTTTAGTTTGATTCCAAATAAAGAAACTTTTAAATTTCCTCATCAACTGACATATAATCTGAACTATCGTCACTTATTTGGTCATCTTGGTTAGCATCTTGCTCCATCTCGTTACTTGAACTATCCTGTTCTTGTGACTCTAATCTAGCCTTTCTTTCTCTTAAACGTTTAGATAACTCCATTAAAGGAATGTCATCCTCATCTGATGAATTATCCCTTTCCTGACGGAATCTCTTTGTTATTCTGTTAAAGGGAGGTAATTCAGCATCATCTGAACTTGCCTCCAAATCAGAACTATCTTCTGGTTGTACTACAAAATGCGGTTTTCTGATTGGATGCGATTTTGTACTAGTACCGTCTAACTGATTTTTTACAATAAATGTCACTGGTGTCCTTTGCTCCACTATTCTATAATATGGGCGCCATTTATCTTGTAGCTTATTTTTCCTAAGATGGTTCTTTATATACACAGGGTCCCCTACTTGAAACTTGATTTCTTTACTATTTTTATCTGCGTATTTGGCTTGTTTCCGTTTTGATTTCTTTATACGTCTATGCACTAGAATGAATGATTGATGTTGTTTTTCTAATGCAATCTTATGAGGTTCTTCCCCTAATTACTTACGACGCGGTTGAAGTAAGTTGTCAATGGGAAGTACAACGTCACGGTTGTATAACAGATAAAATGGGGAGAATTTTGATGATTCATTGATATTGAATCGAACCGCAGCCAAAGTTTGATTTGAATACACATCCCATGTTGCTGTGTCATTTTCAAGTTTCTTTGCCAAAACATCATGGAGAGTTCTGTGGAACCTCTCAACTTTTGCATTACTTTGTGGGTGGTAGTAAGAAGTTGTTATATGACTTATATTTAATGCTTCTAAAGTCTCTTTCATTACCCTGTTAACATTTTCTATCCCATTATCCGTGTTAATTTGTAATGGACAACCAAATCTGGGTACTATGTGCTCCAATAGTAAATGTGCTACATTTTCTGCTGACTTATCAGGGACAGCAAATGCTTCAGGCCAACCACTGTATATATCAACAAAACTAATGATGTATTTATTTCCTGACAGGGTTTCTGGATATGGCCCTGATAGATCTAGTCCCAACTTAGCAAACGGATATGGGGGTATATCAGTTTCTTGCATGGGGGTTTTTGTTTTCTTCGAACTACGCCTCTGGCACGGGACACAACTTGAGACATACTCATACAGTTGTTTGTACATGTTAGGCCAAAAATATTTGGACCTAATAGCGTCAAATGTCTTGTCAATGCCCATATGTCCATTCTCGTCATGATATTGTGTCACTACTCTGAATCTCAAATGATCTGGTACATATAGTCTAACAACAGGATCAACATCTGGGTTGGACAAATAATACAATATGTCATCCATAATCAAGT
Source organism: Mimachlamys varia (assembly GCA_947623455.1). NCBI lineage: Eukaryota > Metazoa > Mollusca > Bivalvia > Pectinida > Pectinidae > Mimachlamys > Mimachlamys varia. Next base: position 36,888,714 of record OX392540.1, read on the forward strand.
ATTTGTTTTGTACCGACTGTCCCACTTTGTTTTCAGTTAACTGTCTCTTTAATTGTAGTATCTCTACATCTTTCTCCTGTTCTACTACCATGTCTAAGTCTCCTGGTTTTAGAGTATCTATTTCCGGAATTGTCATAACAGGTTTTCCAATTTCACAACTAGCAAAGTCTTTCGGGTTGAACTTGTTGGAATTTAATGCACTAATTTCAAATGCCTTATCACTGAGATCTGGTGTCAAGTCTTCATTTGGTTTATCTTCCTTAAGGGGGGATCTCGATAACAAATCAGCGCATGTGTTTTCAACTCCCGCTGTATACTCTATTTTACAATTGTATCCCGCTATTCCTAATGCCCAAAGTTGAATTTTCTTGTTTTGCATAGGTGACTCCAACAAATATTTCAAAGGTTTATGATCAGTCCTGATTACAAACTCAGCATTGTGTAAAAAGTGATCTAATTTTTGCAGGGCGTAATGAATAGCAAATGCTTCTTTCTCTATGGTAGACCATCTAGTTTGTGTATCAGATAGCTTATGTGATAAATAGTACAATGGCTTCTCATTCCTAACATTAGGTAATATGTTCTGACCTTCATCACAAGGCTGGGTCAAACACGCACCTATACACGTATCACTAGCATCGGTGTATAACACATATGGTTTTGTTATGTCTGGGTAAGCTAACAGTGGGACTACCGTGAGACTATCTTTCAACTGATCAAACGCTAATTGACAGTTATGTGTCCAGTGAAATTTCGCATATTTCTTTGTCAGTGTGATCAACGGTTCTGCAATTTTTGAAAAATTTGGTATAAATCTCCTATAGTAACTACACATTCCAATGAACCCTCTAACTTCTTTAACGCAACTGGGAGCTACCATTTGTCGCACAGCTTTTACTTTTTCTGGGTCAGGCCTTACACCATTCTGATTGATCACAAATCCAAGGTATTTTGTTTCTGTTTGAAAAAACTGACACTTTTTTTATTTTAATTTCAATTTGTGTTTTCTCAATCTCGAGAAAACTTCTTCTATGTGAGCCAAATGTTCCTTCTCTGTTTCTGAATAAATTAAGATATCATCCAAATAGGCTATAGCAAATTGATCTAAATCCTGTAAAACCTCTGACATAAGTTCTTGAAATACAGCTGGTGCGTTTGACAATCCAAAAGGCATTACATTGAATTGAAACAATCCCTTATGACAGGCAAAAGCTGTTTTTTCTTTGTCTTCATCTTCCATTAAAATTTGCCAATACCCTGATTTCAAGTCAAGCGTTGTGAAATATTTTGCTTTTCCTAATAAAGCTAGAATGTCGTCTATCAATGGCAACGGATAGGAATTTGCTTTAGTTATTTTGTTTAGAGCCCTAAAATCAACACAAAATCTTTTTGAACCGTCCTTCTTGTCAACTATCACAACTGGAAAAGCCTAAGGCGATTTAGATCTACTAATTATACCTGCCTGCAGCAAATCATCAACAGTCTTGTCAATAACTGTCCTCTGTGTCAAAGGTGTCCTATAAGGTCGGAGTTTTATAGGCCTGTTGTCACCTGTATCAATTTTCATCCTAACTGTTTCTGTATGACCTAATTCAATATCTTTTTCTGCAAATAAATCCCTATTATTCGCTATCAAATTTTGAACTTCTCTACGGTTGCTTTTTGGTACACTAACTTCTGTCATATTTACAGTTTCATTTGTCTGGGGTGTACTAGAGGTACATGTATTAATGGTCCCTACACTTTGTTCTTCTAAGGAATTTACCTGGGCAATAACAGTATCCTTTTTCAGTTGGAAGGTTTTGTTAGTGTTATTGACAACCAAAATGGGCACCCTACGGTTATTTTTAAGCTTGGCTATGGAACTTGATACCATTAATCCCGGTTCTTGAGCAATTTCACCTGTATTTATAGCAGATATTTCACATAACTCAGATTTTTCTATGCCTGCACTCTGTTTGAATTTCCCCATGCACACCTGTGCTGTTTGAGGTTATAATGGTTTTTGATTTAAGTCTTACAACAGAAGCCACATGAATATCATCTTCGAGTGACGCATACGTATTTTTAACTCTCAAACACCCTAAATCATAGTAAAGCCTCACACCGTTGTTCACTAACCAATCCTGACCTAATATAATATTTCTATTAATTCCCGATACAACATAGAACGAATGACAACACTCGACCTTGCCTATAGTGAACTTCATGCTTATGAGCCCGTCTACGTGAATACTTTTACCATTAACTGCTTGTAAGTTGATTGTTTTCTTACTAAGTTTCGGTTTTTGCTTTAAAGTTTTATAAACCCTCCGATGCATCAATGACACTTCTGCTCCAGAATCTACGAGTGCCCTAAGTCTCTGGTTTTGAATTTTAATTCTACATGAATTTGGGGTACCTGCCAGTTCTATCTTATAATTGGGAATTCTGATTTTTTTATTTCCCTTTTTCCTTGGAGTACCTTTCTTCCCGTCAATTGATTTCCTATTTTTCTTTTCTGGTAACGTCTTAGCTTTTTCTTTATTTTTCTTTTCTGGTCACGTCTCAGCTTTTTCATTCCTTCCATCTGTTATCTTATAACCAGAGTGTTTTACTTTTCCCTTTATAGTGTTTTGCGTCTTATTCTCCCTACAGTTTCTTTGTAAATGTCCTGCCCGCCCACAATACCAACATATTGTGTTTCGACAATTTCTTTTAAAATGGCCCCCATTTTTTGCACCCCCAACACTTAACCCTTGCTTTTTGACGATCTTTCCTGTCCTCAGTATTTGTTTTATGTCCATCAAATTCTGTGTTATCCTCTCCTTTCCTTAATTTGAACCTTAATAAAAGATTTTGTTCTGATACTGCGTAATCATAGGCTTCCTGAAATGATTTGGGGTTTTCCCTCATAACTTTAAATTTGATATCTTGATATTTTTAAGCCCATCAATAAATAACCCTATCAATTGACTCTCTATAACGTTTCCTCCTGATCTGTCTTGCCCTTTTAATTCTGATTCTCCTAGCAATCTCTCTGCATACACTTGCACATTTTCATTTGAGTTCTGTCTTATATATTTCTTAATGATAACCAAGCATCGGTTATTTCATCAAAAATAGATGTCAATTCCTTCTTTAATAAATTCCAATCGGTAGATTTATTTACGTTTAAATACCTCTGAATGAAATCACTTACTGGCCCTGTACTAGTTTGAAGTGCTACCAGGTTTAATTTATCTTTTGGTAAGTGTACTGAATTAGCATATTTTTCTATATCTTTTATCCACGTTTTGAATACCTCTGGTTTTCCTGAAAATGGTTTAACTATCTGGGTAATATTTTGTACTCCTACCATAGAACATAAACTCGAAAGTTGTAAATTAATTTCTTGAAAAACAGAACTTGCATCAATGTTTGCCATAATGAGAATTACTTTAGTGTCAAGGATAAAACTAAATCACTCACCCCACTCTGTCACTGTTTTTTCTTCAAGTTACGCTTGGCCGTCATGCTGGCATCGTCTTCTGCACTTTCTTCTTCTGAATCCATTTTTCGTATTATGGTTATCCCGTTCGATATCCTTGGTCACGGTCACCAAAATAACAACGTCTGTGACACAATTCAGCAACGACACATAATGTTGGATAATAGACAGTTTATTCGTGATCGTAAATTACACCTACATCACAAGTACGTGTTCATGGTATTATAACATCATCAAACTTGTTAGTACTTCGGCGTTGTGTCTCAGTCTGGCTAAGTCAATTGTCAACTTATAAGTCTTCTACATCTTTACTAGAACTAGCCTGTAGCCCTCCTGGCAGTCTCTCGTGTAGACTGTCAAAGTCTTAATCCACGGCCTTCTAAACACAGATTGACCCCATCCAATACTAGCTTATACTTATAATTACTAATCCCCTTCGTGTGCAAAGTAGTGCCGTCTGCATAAATAATTGTTGTCCAGCTGGTGTTAATTAACTGACCAACTTACTGCACCCTGCCCGGGTTTACTGGTGTAATAGACAGATACCTAATTAACCACTAGTTTACTTTAATAACAAATCACAGCATCTAGGCTAATAAATACTTCCAGATGGTACAGCTACCGTGATATATCATATCAACATGCCTACTTTGTTACAATACATACTTAGCGGTAGAGTGGTCACAGGTGAAATTTCATTCTTTGATAAGATATATATCTCCTTAATCATATAACCGAAAAGCGATATAAAAAGCACCTTTCAGGAAATATAAAAAGGAGGAGTTGGTTTAAACTCCTTTTTTTTGTGTTTTCACTCCAACACATTAGTTTTGAACAACAATACGATCAATTTCCTCCATTTTTCCTGCAAAATCGATCCACTGTTGATGCGTTAAGGTGATCGTCGTCGGGCGAGCTCCAGATTTCCTTAACGTTATTTTCGGACAATTATTCTCTTTGTGGATAATAATTTCCACAGGATCCCGGATAGAAAAAGTGAAGTTTTCCTGATCAGAATGTTCCATTTCCGCCATTATTAGATCGATGTCTTCTTGAAGAGAAAATAACATGTGTCAGCGATCTCTAGTCAAACTGATTCCTGTACGGCCTGGATACATGAAATGATCCTGATACCATTCACGTATGTCAACTCGCAAACTATCCTGCCAATGCGTCACATTGACATAGGTCATTCCTCCGATATTGGAGGTATAAAATACCCGATGTTCCATATAATCCCGAACGCCATCAACACCAACTCGTCTGCGTAAACTATGAACATTCATCTTAGATGTACACCAAGGCAAAATAAACAAGAGGCCCAACGGGCCTTGACGGTCATCTGACTACCAATTGTAAAATCACTATGAAAATACGTGTAGTCATTAAATCAAGTTATAATATGTCTGTATAGATTGCCAAGTTCAAGATAGTGGCCTTCTTGGATTTCTGATGGGCTTGAAAAATAACAACACTTTGTTGGGACCATCTCAGGATATCATTTCTGGCAAGTTTCAGCTCAATTCCACTGGTAGAACTTGAGAAGTTTAGAATGTGTTTTCAAAATGGCCGCTGTGGAGGCCATCTTGGATTTTTGACTACACGAAAAATAACAACAGTTTCGTTTTGGCCCCAGTGACCTTGAATGAAAGTCAAGGTCATTTCTTTGAACAAACTTGGTAGCCCTTTATCCCAGCATGCCACAGGCCCAATATTAGATCTCTGGGCCTTTTGGTTATTCAGAAGAAGTTGTTTAAAGATTATGACCGTTTTGGTCCCTGTGACCTTGAATGAAAGTCAAGATCATTTCTTTGAACAAACTTGGTAGCCCTTTATCCCAGCATGCCAAAGGCCCAATATCAGGTCTCTGGGCCTTTTGGTTATTCAGAAGAAGTCGTTTAAAGATTATGACCGTTTTGGCCCCTGTGACCTTGAATGAAAGTCAAGGTCATTTCTTTGAACAAACTTGGTAGCCCTTTATCCCAGCATAACACAGGACCAATATCAGGTCTCTGGGCCTTTTGGTTATTCAGAAGAAGTTGTTTAAAAAGATTTTGACCTTTTTGGCCCCTGTGACCTTGAATGAAGGTCAAGGTCATTTGTTTGAACAAACTTGGTAGCCCTTTATCCCAGCATAACACAGGCCCAATATCAGGTCTCTGTGCCTTTTGGTTATTCAGAAGAAGTCGTTCAAAGATTTTGACCTTTTTGGCCCCTGTGACCTTGAATGAAGGTCAAGGTCATTTGTTTGAACAAACTTGGTAGCCCTTTATCCCAGCATGCCACAGGCCCAATATTAGGTCTCTGGGCCTTTTGGTTATTCAGAAGAAGTTGTTTAAAGATTATGACCGTTTTGGCCCCTGTGACCTTGAATGAAAGTCAAGGTCATTTGTTTGAACAAACTTGGTACCCCTTTATCCCAGCATACCACAGGCCCAATATTAGGTCTCTGGGCCTTTTGGTTATTCAGAAGAAGTCGTTTAAAAATTATGACCGTTTTGTCCCCTGTGACCTTGAATGAAGGTCAAGGTCATTTCTTTGAACAAACTTGGTAGCCCTTTATCTTAGCATAACACAGGACCAATATCAGGTCTCTGGGCCTTTTGGTTATTCAGAAGAAGTTGTTTAAAAAGATTTTGACCTTTTCGGCCCCTGTGACCTTGAATAAAGGTCAAGGTCATTTGTTTGAACAAACTTGGTAGCCCTTTATCCCAGCATAACACAGGCCCAATATCAGGTCTCTGTGCCTTTTGGTTATTCAGAAGAAGTCGTTCAAAGATTTTGACCTTTTTGGCCCCTGTGACCTTGAATGAAGGTCAAGGTCATTTGTTTGAACAAACTTGGTACCCCTTCATCCCAGCATGGCACAAGCCCAATATTGGGTCTATGGGCCTTTTGGTTTATGAGAAGAAGATGTTTAAATGGAAAAGTTTACGGACGGCGCACGGCGCACGACGCACGGCGCACGACGCACGGCGCACGACGACGGACGAAGCATGATGACTATAGGTCATCCTGACCCTTCGGGTCAGATGACCTAAAAATCTGAACTGGTGAAATTGACTATATAGTCATATAAAGAAAATACCGACAAAAAAGAGTAATAAGTCATTTTAGTTTGTTTTTCTTGTATTAAACAGGGTCGAATACTTAAAATAACATTTTGGTGTAGCGGAGAAATGCCGAAGACAATACCTGTTTGTATAACGAACGAAAATTAAAGAACGTGTTAGCATAGCATTTAGGATATTATTTTCATAAGAATTATTTATATTTTTCAAAACACCCCCTATCGGTGATTTTTTTTAACACCCTGCTATCGAGTGACCACTGCAAGCCTCTGTGTACCACCTAACTAACATATAATGAGGCCCTCGAAGGGATAATTGTTTTATCGTTGCTTAAATCCACATTGAAATGCACATTAAAAGACAACTTTGTATAATCAAAATAATAAAATAATGAAAGCTGTATATTATGATTTTTACACATAAAATCTTGTATTAAAGAGAAAGATAGGCATGAGATATTTTAAGCAACCAATTGGACCCCCAAAAATCCAAACGGTCGCACTGACCACATCAGGTCGGGGCACCCGAAAGGTTTAGTAAAAGTACAATATCATCTAATTTGTATATTTATCCGAATTTAGAATCAAAAGTTTTATCAAAACATGTATATATGGAGAAAGAATCACACTTATAACCTTAAAGCATGGAATGATAACTTTAATTTAGCGCAAATAAAAAATCGATTATGTCAACCCAAGGGTACCTCTCACTAGCCTGGGTAATGAGTATACCCCCCCCCCCCCCGTCAAAAATATTTACATTTGGATAAAGATTACGTATGATGATGAAGATGTTGAAGATGCTGATGATGATAGTGATGATGAGTCTCCACTCCATGGTCAATGCGGGAGCAAATTGCAAAAGTAGCGGGCACGTGTTGAAATGCGAACGTTTTGACGCGACTTTAATAAAGCAGTCTGCAGAAGATGTCATAGTCATCGGTTACTGTCCAAAGGTCAACTTTCCGAAGATGGAGACGGTCAGTCGACTGATTATAAGTAGCACACCAATGACTTGTGATGACTTTGCTGAACAGAGTTTCAAAACAGATATACTGTTAAATGGAAAGCAATGCAAGGTAAGTTTTATTGATTTATTTTGGAGGGAAAAAAATGCATTATTTATCGCCGATATTTTTGAAAAATGTACAATGACTAAATTTACCTTCAATGACAACTGTATGTATTTTTTTTTAATATTATGGGATATGTGTGTTACTATTGTATTGTTTTATTTTTTAAAAGATATTTATAAATTCTAAACCTCATTTACATATGTGTTGTAGAAAACTGTGGCGGCAGCAACAGAGTCTACAAGACCATCGTCCACTATTGCCGCAGTCTCTACCACATCTAGCACTGTACTGGAAGCTGTCATTGTGACAATGAGTAAGTTCACACTTTTTTCCATTTTTTTTTTAAGTTAAAAAATATTTTTGACCGTAGGAAATTTTTGAAAAAAAACTTTTAATAGTCGGAAAAAAAAATGAATTGTTATTCTCGATCGATATTAAATAATTTGTTCACGTAAAACAATCCGTTCATTTATCTTACGTTTCTTTATATTTACAATTATTACAGATAAAACTTGGGTCTACGTCTCGTTGGGATTAATAGCAGTTATCTCACTGACGTGTGTTGTGTACGACTGATACTTAAACGACAAAAACGTAGTGAGGAGCGTACATTAAACTACCACATTGGTGATCTGGAGTCGGTGACCGAGTTTGAACTAGGACCAATTAAGAACGATTGATGTTGTATATTGCAGTTATGCTGACGATCATAAAGACACTCGTACTGACCGTCGGCGGTGCCCAGGGACACATTGAGCCCCCAGCACAAGTCACACCTACCCTTCGCCGCTCTACCCGTGCCAGACGAATGCCCGTACGCTACGGCGCGCAGCAGTGAAATTGTTGTTGTATATTTATGTCAATAAACACGATAATAGAAACAAACAAGACGTGTTTTTGTTGGGTTTTTTTTCAATTAAAGTGAACCGTCATTTAGAAGCTAGTTGGATAATATGTGGAGTATATTTTACGTGTAGTTCAAATAGTCCATGCCCCACTGTAAACACGATTACACGTACATATGAGTATGGATTGTGTTACGTATACATCAACAAACACTGCAGTAGGTTTGACAAAACCAGGATTAGTTTTTCCAAAGACAGGTGTTGTTCAGCATGATAGAAACACTCGCGATTGTATACATAGGTAAATGAGGAGGTGTCGTCTGAGTAATAGTCAGGAGTTGGGACGTATAGACGAACTATATTGCTACTGTTTCTAACAAAAATCTCCATTCTTACTTTGATATCTGATAAGTATAGAGCCTTCAACATGTCTTTTCTTAATGAAACCATCATGTCCTACGCCAATTTATTCACTGACATGAATGAATTAATATCGTGGGCGGAAAATCTTGACATCGCCCATTTTCCTGAAGTCCAAGACAGGATAACGGAGTTGACCTCGCTTGAACAAGACGATAGCATGCTATTCGGAGCTGAAAAAGAGAGCATTCTCGTCCAGCTCAATCAATTCGATGACGTCGAAAAACTACTGCGGTGGGCTAACTTAAACAAGTTACAGAACAACGAAATCGTGTTGAGGAAAATTAAGGAACTCTCCCATGTTTGTGGAATATGTGAAAAGATATTCCGCGGGAAAAAGGCTCTCGTAGAGCATACAACTAAGAAACATGGAAACAAAACTTTTCAATGTCGCAAGTGCGAGAAAACGTTTGGCTATGTTTCGAATCGCGCACGTCACGAGAAAAGTTGCTGTGGACGGAGCCTCGTTTTGAGACAGTTCAAATGCGGGGACTGTAAAAAATACTTTTCAACGGCTCGTCAGTTACTGACGCATGCGAGTGTTCACCACCCAGAGGACGCACCACCACCGGCGAAAAGAGAAAAATGTACGGAGAGTTCGATGACTGCGCCTGGAACATCTGGGAATGACGACGGAAACAGATTTACCTGTAGGACCTGCAACGCACGTTTCCCTAACCGGAAAGAATTGTATGTTCACCACATGAAGCACAAACAAGAGGGTGCCGGGTTGAAGTTACAGGATCAGCCGTGGAGTAACGAGGAAGATCCATGGAATGGTAATGAAAAGCTTCGAGAGGTGTACGAAACAAATGCACCTCTCATATTAGAAGAAAACACCAGTGGTCCTGTAATTTCGACTATCAATCTCCCACTGAGGCCAAATTTCACCGTGGAAGATATCGTCAATGCTATAGATGAAATTTATGAAAATGAAGATCACTCTTTCAGAGTTAATCTCTCATTTGGCACAATTCTCCGAAAAACGGAAACTGGGGAATACAGGTATTTCCGACCTTATGGAAACGAAACTTTGTTCGACCAGCCACTATTAATAAATAAAAGGAAGGACATACATCAAAAACTCCGCCTCCGTTTGGAAAAAATGGAACTGATTGAGTATATGCTCAGACAGCGTTCAAACAGTAAGTGGAAGCCTGTTTTCATCACGAATGTCCATATAGTGATTTTTAGAACAAATTTTCTCCTCGGCTCTGGACAAACAAACATTCCGGATTATATAATAAAAAATCGGAACATCAAAACATTAATTCAGGACAGTAAAGGTAAACGCTACAACGACAATCTGTGTCTTTTTCGCTGCTTGGTCACACACCAACATCAAGTTCGTGTCGAGGCATCCGTGAAAAAGCATTATTCAACCTGGAGTAAATATTTAAAAAAAAAGTGTTTAGGAGACATCACAGAAATATCACCTTACAATTACTCAGGTGTGAATCTATCAGAGATTTCGGACTTCGAAAACTGTTTCAACGTATCTATTAACATTTATTCCTTAAACTGTGATGGCATTGCTACAAACAAAAGACGAAGTGTCGGACGATATGCTAGTGCTATGCATTTGAATTTATATGACAACCATTTATCATACATCACCAATTTTAGAGCATACTGTAAAAAATATGAATGTGAAAAGTGTGAAAAGCTTTTTACATCATCATTCACGTGTCTGAGACATCAACGTACCTGCACAAGTATTACCAAATCCCATTTTCCGGGGGGTCATTACCAATTAAATGACTCAATTTTCGATAAACTAGAACAAAGTGATGTAATTATTCTGGAGGAGAAACGCCATTTCCCTTGGTTCATTGTATATGACTTTGAAGCTATGCTCAAGCCCTACTGTCATCAAACAGAAAAGCTGTCATGGACCAGAGTACATGTACCAATATCTGTCAGTATATCGTCAAATGTCCCGGGTTACGATACACCTAAATGTTTTGTGGACGTAAACCTAGACAATCTAACAGAATCCATGATTTCATACATGGAAACGATATCGTCGGAAGTGTCTGTACTCGCGAGGGACAGATGGAGGGATGCACTGCAGAAATTAGAATCCAGAATCAACGATGCCACCGAGGAAGACTTCATAATGAAAGCGTCGGATAAAAGCCTCCTGGATAATTTTTTACTGTATTGTAAACAAACACCTGTTCTCGGTTTTAACTCCTCGAGATACGATTTAAATTTGATTAAACAGAAAATCTCACAGAAGCTTCACATTGAAGATCCAGAAAAAAACCATTTACCGTAAAACAGTGCAATGCTTATAGTTGTATAAGTAATAACATTTTAAAGTTTTTAGACATTTCCAACTATTTGGCTCCTGGATCATCATACTCTAAATTTTTAAATGCCTATGGAGTTCAAGAGCAGAAGGGATATTTTCCCTATGAGTGGTTTGACTGTGAGGAGAAGTTACAACGCGAAAATCTTCCGGAACATAAGGATTTTTACAGCACATTGAAAAACTGTAATATTTCACTTGAACACTACAAGTTTTGTCAGAATGTTTGGAAAAATAATGGAATGGCGAAATTTCAAGATTTTCTTATTTGGTACAATAATTTGGATGTTGGTCCCTTCGTTCATGCCGTGGAAAAACTTCAAAAATTTTATTTTGAGAAAAATATTGATCTTTTTAAGGTAACAATGTCAGTGCCCGGAATCGCTCGACGGATGCTATTTGATGCCGGGAAAAAGACCGGGGCCACGTTCTCTCTTTTTCATAAAAACGATGAGGACTTGTTTGATACAGTAAAAGGAAATATTGTTGGTGGACCTTCCATTATTTTTAATAGGAGATCCGCTGCTGGAAAAACTTGTATCAGGGAAAATCCGCATAAACCATGTAAAAAGATAGTAGGATATGACGCGAATGCTTTATATTTATGGGCTATCAACCAAGACATGCCAGTCGGGCCATACATACGAAGAAAAAGCGAAACTGGTTTTAAACCAGAACTTCGTGAAAAATTCATGAGTGCTTTTTATTGGCTCGATTGGCTAAGTCAGGAACAACACATTAACATTATTCACAAACTCAATAATAAAATTGAGAAACGAATCGGTCCGTATCCCGTGGATGGCTACTGTGCGGAACAAAAACTAGTACTACAATTTCATGGATGTTATTTTCACGGCCACCATAACTGTCCACTTACAAAATTTATAAAAAACGAAGATTGGAATAAAAAACGTGCAGCAAAATTTGACAACACTCAAAAGACGACGTCCTATATTCGTAAATGTGGATATAGGGTAATTGAGATATGGGAATGTGAATTCCACGAGCTTAAACGGAACAGTCCAACTCTACAGGACTTTATAAATAGGAAACAACCCCAGTTTTATAAAAAAAAAAACACAAATCCAGTGTGAGCAGAGAAGACATTGTCCAGGGTATAGTCAACGGGGATCTGTTTGGAATGGCAGAGGTGGACATCGAAGTTCCACAAAAATGGCCCGATTGATTTAAAAGTATGAAACAATCTCCATTTGAACATTTTTCTGAGATGTCACCAATATTTTGTACATCAGAGATTCCATTTCATTGTATAGGGAGTCATATGCAGGAGCACGCGCGTGCACAAGGCTTAAGTACCAAACCCCGAACGCTACTCGTAGGTGGTATGAAAGCTGAAAAAATCATGCTGGCTACACCACTATTAAAGTGGTATATTGACCACGGTTTGAAAATCACGCGCGTACACCAAACCGTTGAATATAGTTCGGGTGTTCCATTTTCTAAATTCGTAGAGGAAGTGAGTGATGCTCGTAGACAGGGTGACACGAATGAAAAATTCACCATCATTGCAGAAACTTTTAAACTCATAGGAAATTCTAGTTATGGAGGATTAATTATGGACAAATCCAAACATGTTTCAATTTCATATGTGAGTGGAGTACATGAAGCCGCCGCTGTCGTCAACAATCCCCGTTTTCGGAACTTGACGTGATTAGATGAAACAAAACAATATTATGAAGTTGAACTTTCAAAATCAAAAATATCTTATGATTTGCCAATTCAATTAGGTTTTTTTATTTTACAATACGCCAAAATGCGAATGTTGGAATTTTATTATGATTTTGTGGATGTATTTGTTAACCGTTCAGACTTTGAGTATTGTGAAATGGATACGGACTCGGCCTATATGGCATTATCCGGTCCTACTCTCCTGTCGGTAGTGAAACCTGATAAGAGAAAAGAATTCATGGATCTTATAAATGGTCATTGTACAGATGATCTCACGAGTGTCACGAAGCTGTGGCTTCCCCGCACATGTTGTCACACCCATGCTCGCTATGATAAAAGCTATTCAAACTGGAATATGAAGGAGACGAGATCATCGGGTTGTGTTCAAAAACATACATAGTAAATAAAAAAGAAACGTATTGGACTCCATCGAGTGTCATCGCCGCTCACAGTTTGCTACGAAAAGCGAAAAAACTACCTCCAAAACGACTGAAAGCTCGCAGGAAGATAAAACATGTACAGAAATTTAGTTCAAAGGGCGTCTCAAAATCCAGTATTAGGAATCCGTTTGAGACTTACAAGTCAGTTTTAAAAACACAAACATCAAAAACGGCAGTCAACAGAGGTTTCCGTGCTAGGGAAAATACAATGTTTTCCTACGAACAGGAGCGACGTGGCTTCTGTTACTTCTACTGTAAACGTTTAGTGTTGGAAGACGGAATACACACCATTCCCTTGGACTTAGTGTTGAAACCTAAAATGAAAATGCGAGCTGAAGCAAGTGCTGCACCTACATTTAACAAAGACAAAACAGAATCAAGTGAATTAGATGAGGAGGATAGATTGATTGCCAAATATATGGTAGAGTGTATGGAGGATGAGGATTAAGTGCTATGTGAACATTTGTACATATCGTGTACATGGGGGATGAGAAGTATAAGTGCTATTGACTGAATTTAATATTAGTGCTTCCTGCTATTTAAAACATTTGTACATAATGTATATATTAACTGTATGTATTATTTCAGCTATTGAAGTGCTTTTGGAGACCAGGACAACCTCCCATCCTCCTTTTTTATATTTCATGAGAAGTGTTATTATAACCATTTCTCTGTTATATGATTAAGGAGATTTATTTCATCACTGATAAGTACGGCGCGAGCTGTATCAAACAATCATTAGCTACAAGAACACGCAAGCGTATACAACATGTTTCCGTTTAATCCTTGCACAGCTTTATCTATAAGTGGAACAACTGGTTCTGGTAAGACTTATTTTGTTTTCAAATTGCTACGGAATCTAAAAGATATGTTTGCTGACCAACCTCCAAAACGTGTATTATACTGTTATGGTGTATATCAGTTGCTTTTTGATGAAATGGAGAAAGTTATTCCTTGTTTAAAATTTTCTCATGGGTTGCCATCGGAAAGTGATTTAGACGAATTAACGGACAATCGTTCACACAACTTGATTATATTAGACGATCTAATGGAACAGGTTATCATTAACAAAGAAATGCAATTGTTATTCACTCAGGGTTCTCATCACCGTAAGCTGACGGTTATTTATATTAATCAAAACATGTTTTGTCAAGGTAAGTCTGCCAGAACGATTAGTTTGAACACCCATTACAATGTACTACTACGTAATCCACGTGACGTAATGCAGGTGGCGTGTTTAAGTAAACAAATCGCACCAGGTAAATCTCAAGCGATCATCGAAGCGTATAATGATTGTATACGAGAACCATATGGTTATTTTGTAATTGACTTGTCTCCGCATAGCGAGGAAAAGTATCGCTTTCGCAGTAAGATTTTTCCAGGTGAAGATACCATTGTTCATATTCCAATATAAGATAGTAGCGATGGTAGGTTTCATCAGTAGTAGTCCTATCGCCTGATGAGAGAACATGAGTCGGAATGTAAGTAAAGCAAAACACTTCTTCAAACTATTATTAGATCAATCTACTTCGAAACTACAAGGTCTCGGATTAATTTTCAGTGCAAATTCCTCTCAAATAACAGCCATTACAGAAATTATTCATAATTTATTACTTGGTAATATTTCTCTATCTAAAACACACAAAGTTTCAAGCAAACATCAATCTATTTTACGAACATTAGGAGATCCCTCTATTTCCCACTCGAAAAAAAATAAATTACTTAAAATTCACTACAAAGTTTTATACAAACTGTTGTTAAGTTTACGAGTTGAAATTTTAAAACAAATAGAATGAAAGCTGTGCGTAAAATGGTTTTAATATCCTTCGATCAATATCAAAATAAAAAATCAAATCCGGAATCAATTGAAGAACCACTAGGACTGAGTGAAGACTTTATTCTTACATCAGTTCCAAAAACTTACAAAGGAAAGGTAAAATCATTAATTCAACATTTACAACAGAGTAATTCTATAAAATGGAATGATAAAGGAGAACTAATTATTAACGACTCTGTAATTCCACACACAAATATTATTGACATTTTGAAAGACGCCGTAAAAGAATATAAAACGTTCAAGCCTAACGGCATAGGTCAGTTCTATTCAGCACTTTCACAAACGAATGTGCCATTAAGTTTAATATCCAATACCTCACGACGTTTACCTTTACAAGAGGGAGACGGAGCGCAAGTAGTTAATACAAAACGGAAACCTCCTATAGGTATACCATCCGAAAACTCACCAAGTAGGAAGTGGATTCAGATATGACTTCCCCTTATGAAAGGTATTTGAAGAAAATATATTATGATGCAAAACATCCGGCATCTTACGCTGGCGTAGATAAATTATATCGCGAAGTACGCAAGGAGGGAAAATTTGTTTTGTCCAAGGCGAAAATTGCAAAATGGTTACAAAAACAGGAGGCTATCACCATCCATCAACAAATTCGCAGAAAATATAACAGAAGAAAAATTATATCACCCTATGTAGATTATCAGTGGGAAATGGACGTAGCTAATATGTACTCTTTTAGTAAATGGAACGATGGTTATTGTTATTTCTTATTGATAATCGATACATTTTCTAAATATATATGGACGGTGAAATTGAAAACAAAGAATGCTGTAGAAATGTTAAAATCTTTAAAATTTGTTTTAAGTCAAGGGAGAATACCCGATAACGTCCGCAGTGATAAAGGAACTGAATTCGTTAATTATCATGTTAAAGGATTATTCAAGAAAAAGCATGTAAATTTTTTTCAATCGCTAAATTCCGTTAAATGTGCTATGGCCGAAAGAGCTATTAAAACTATCAAAATGAAGTTGAAGTGAATGATGTCTTTTCGTCAATCTCATCGTTGGGTAGACGATATAATATCTGTAACCGACAGTTACAATCATATTTATCATAGAAGCATTTAAAAGGCACCGGTAAATGTCTCCAGTTCAGATAATATACGTTTATGGAAACTTCATTATGGTATGAACTCAAAGTTGAAAACAGAGTTGAATCACGGTAAGCAGAATCTCGTAGCCTACAAGTTTAAAATCGGAGACGTCGTTAGAATTAGCCACCTTAGAAATGTATTTTCACGCGAATATTACGAGAGATGGACAACGGAATTATTTATGATTGTTACAAGACAGATGAAGGAACGTCTACCAATTTACACAATCAAAGATTTCAACAATGAAATGATAACTGGGACTTTTTATCAAAATGAACTCCACAAAGTTCTCGTTGATGAGGAAACAACGTATAAAATAGAAACTGTGTTAAAGCGTAGACTGAGAAACAAACGTAAGGAGGTATTTGTAAAATGGGTAGGGTGGCCAAAGTCATTTAATACGTGGATTCCAGAGAGTCAACTAGAAAAAATGTAATTGCCATTGTAAAAGTAAAATAATGTCTGAACAACACTTCTTATTTCTATCTTCAAAAGATGGTTTGAATTACCATCAAAATAACTCTGTCTCAGATTTCACCATCGAACTATCAAAGCCATTACATCTAATCGGAATTTGGGAATGCGCACTATTAGATGTAACTTGCAACGCCTTTAGAAGCAGTGATATACTTTCGTTCGATTTAATGAGTGATTTATGTGAAAATAGTGTTGTGGGTACCGAAACAAAACCGATCCTAAGGAGAATCCATATGAATGCTAGTAAAAACAGTAACATCATGATACCTTACTACATTCCGGTAAGCCAGTGTCATGTACAGAGGATAAGAATCTATATGAACCACGAGACAAAGCTAAAACTATCATTTCCCGACGAACCACTGCAGTGTACACTTCATCTCAGGAAATGTCTTGGATTCCATTTGTCCCAGATCTAGAAGCATGGAAAAATCATTTTTTATCACCATCGAAACGATATTTAAATCCAAATCAAAAATCATATGTCGTTGGACAAGTTGGTAGTGGAGGAGTAGCCAATAAAATCCAAATGGTAACACCTACTGAAGAGGCCGTGCAGAGAGCCAAATCGGAATTGAAACGACGTAAAAGGGAAGGTGAACCAGTACTAACATTTCACACGAAAAAGGTAAAACCTAAAGGAATATCTAAGAAAACTAAAACAGGAAAAAAGCAAATTAAAAAACAGACACCTAAACAGAAAGTCAAAAACTCACAAACGAAGAAGGGAAAGCGTAAAATTGTTAAGAAGAAAAATGTAAAGAAAACAACGTTAAAACCCAACAAAAAGAAGACAAGCCAAAAGAAAATGTTTGCTTACATATAGGTTTAGAGTGTCACGATCTAAGACAGAGTTACTATGCCATTCACTGCCATTTGTTATCACGCCTATTGTTTACCACTTGTCGTGTTTGTTTAAGTTGTCAACATTATGTTTACTTAGAAGTCTACAGGTGAACTTGTCAGTGCAAGTCTCGACATGCTTCAAATCGATAGAAACTTAGAACAGATTATAAATATCGTTGAGATATGATTTTTGTCTCATTTGTCATGTAAGCGTTGAAGTTTGAAGATGGCATTTTATTCCGCTGATTCTCAACCTGCCGTCAGTCGGCGCCTAGAACTTTTTCACAATTTTCCAACCGAAGCTGGTGTGGAGCAAACTGAGTGGATCGATGTAAGACCTATAGGAAATATAACTAACCGTAGTGCAGTAGAATTTAATATTCCCGGTACGTCTACTTCTTATGTAGATCTAAAGCGTACGAGGTTGTATACCCGGGTTAAAATTGTAAATGAAGATGGCTCGCCCATAGATAGTACGGATAAAGTTGCTTTTGTTAATCTAACTTTACAGAGCTTATGGAATCAAGTTGATGTCAATATTCAACAGCAAACTATTACACCCACTGTCACTACAAACTATCCATATAAAGCATATTTAGATGCAATATTATATAGAGAAAAAGGTGTGAGTAATATAAGTTTAGATACTCAGTTGTTTAGTCAGGATACCGCTAGTTTCATGGATGAATCCAACCCAGATGCTGCAAATACCGGTCTATATGTTAGGAAGATATCAACATCCGAGGGGAAACTTGTAGACTTGGAGGGACCCATTTATATGGATATATGTCAACAGGAAAGATTCATAATGAATGGTCTTCAAATTAATTTCAAGTTTTGGCCCAGTAGAGAGAATTTCTGTTTAATGTCGCCAGATGAAAATAACCGTTATCGAGTATATATCGACGATGTCGTTTTAAAGGTGTGTTGTGTAAAAATTAATCCAGGGTTTATGTTGGGTCATAGCGAGGCCATTGTCAAAAACCCGGCCATTTACCCTTTCAAACGCTCCGATATTAAATGTTTCGGAATACCAGCAGGACAGTACAGTTTAAATGTTGACGATGTTTTTTCAGGGAGATATACCGGAACGTCTAGTTATCGGTTTAATCTCTTCCACCGCATTTAGCGGCTCTTATCAAAAGAATCCGTTCAATTTTCAGCATTTTAACTGTAACTTTGCGGGGTTTTATATTGATGGTAAATCATTTCCTGCTAATCCTTTGGAACCAAATTTTTCGAGTGGAACTTATATCTCTGCTTATTCAACCCTCGTTGCAAATAAATCACATCCAACCCAAATTATGGACATATCACGCTCTGATTACCTTAATGGTTATTGTCTTTACAAGTTTAACGTAAATTCTGTATTTGATGAAGAGACAAATTTACCGTTACTAAAACGTGGACACACTCGTCTTCAACTCAGATTTAACACACCATTGGAGGAAGCAGTAACTCTTATTTGTTACGCACATTTCCCTTGTTTAATGAGAGTGGATGCTTCCAGAAACGTAGAAGTCAAATAATATGGATAATATACAATTGTATACTGCTTTAACCGAAGACGTAGTCATACGTCAGTATTTGGGTGGCGTAATGCCTGCCGATATATTCCTAGAGAAATATATTTGTAAACCCGGTCTGTATATAGTCAATAGTGACGAATCGAACTCACAAGGTACACATTGGCTACTTTTTTATTTTTCCAGTGATAATGTGTCATATTTCTTTGATTCTTTAGGGAAACAACCCGAAACATATCATAAATATTTTCAGTCAATATTGTTTAAAAATAGTTACATGTATAGTTGTAGTAATATCCGGGTACAAGCATTAGGTTCTAATACATGCGGTCTTTACTGGATATTTTTCGCATATTGGATTTGTAGAAAATGTACTTTAAATGAAGTATATGAATATTTCAAAGGGACTTCCTCTCATGAAACAATCGTCAAAAGATTTGTATATAACCATTTTAGAACTTTAAATTTAGTTCTCGATCGATCTGTTGATATTATATAGGAGTAACCTTATTATCGGTGTTATTCCTCGACTATCATTCAAAGTGAACGGAGCTATGATGGCTCCCGAAGACGAAGTTGACAACGAAGAAAGACGCTCGTTCTCGGATCGAATGAATACGAGATTTAAAATTATCAAATTTATTGGTATTGTTGTGATGTTCGGTATTATCGTTTCTTCCTTGATAATAACCTCGACGAATCGTCCATTGGAGATAGGATTAAACACCACGGAACAAAACAATGTTGAAGATTCTCGACTGCTGAACCTCACACAAACTTTGTGTGAATTAATTAAAGTGTTAGATCTGACTGATAATATCCTGGCAACAGTGTGTCGCATAAATGGAGTTATTCGAGTCGACGTCAGACGTTTCATTAATAACCATGCTACAATTCAAGGTATTCATTTATCTTTGGAACAATGGCATGCTCTTGAATCATTCTTTAGTAGTGTTGATAGAACCATTGTAAATTTTAGTAAATGAAAACCTGTACGGACAATGTATGGATAGTCCTCCGACCTACATTGTTCTAATGACGGAGGTAATAAAAAATAACTATGAAAACATTTATATCTACTATTTTTTTTTTTATTTAAATGCATGTACTAGAAACAAATTTGAAACAAGTACAATCAATGTGTTTTTTCACTGGTCAATCATTGTTTGTTAATCTAAGCAAATAGAAAGTTTCTGTAACAGTTCTTTACACTCGGAACACTTCTGGAATCATCATAGTGTTGTTAGTACACTAATAGCCAGTCATTTTGTAAGTCTGAATCATATCTGTTTGGATTACATTCGGAACACTCCATGACGTCGTGGTCTGGCTGCATGTAACAAGGAATGATAGCATTGATGTCTGGTATGACTTGGTTGATTTTGGAAATATTACCTTTAAGGGTATTCCATTCACTGATACGAAGTGCAATTCCTTTGCGAGTAGGGGTCAGATCTTGTGAGTCTGGCTTGAAGTATTGTCGAATGTTAATACACTTGTAGCCTTGAGAAATTGTAGCATAAACATTGCCACCAAGATGATACTTGACATCGGTGTTGCTCTCTCCCATATGTGTTTCAAGCTCATCAATGATTTCACAAAAGCTCAGCCATCTAGATAAAGTCAAACTCACCTCAACCTTAGTAGGTCTGTCAGCTTTCCATTCACGTATATCCACTCGTAAAGCATCATTCCATGACACCACACAGACGTATCTAGAGTTTCCAAGTTCAATCTTGATTAGATTATCATTGCTATCCGCATGACCTGTCTTTTCTGTCTTCTCCTTTCTCATCTGATAGACAGAGTGAATAGCTTGTCTTGTATATGCCATGTTGAAATGTATCGTCATCACAATGGAGAGAGTTTATATACTTTACAAAAACTACATGTCTAGACATGTATTGTAGACTCTTTTGTACCCGATAAACAAACGAAACTATTTCATCACCAGTTACATGTATAGACTTGCGTTGTTTAACTTTGTTATAAAGCCTAGTCATCTATTTTTCATCGTTTCAAATTGATATCCATTTGCCGAAAACTTTTTCGCGCATCTAATAAAAGTAGGATGTCTGTTTGTAACTGTCTAAGTTTTTTCAAATGTAAGGATACTTTTGAATTTATTTGATTATGAACAGTCGTTCTAATTGGATCAGTTTTTGAATAATTGTATGTACTCTCTGGCTGCAAAGTTCCGTTCTTAAATGAGTTATTCGCCATTCTTCACCTTTGATATTTTTTAAAAGAGACCCACTTATTTCAAAAGATGATAAAACGATTTCACGTTGAAAATCTATGATAACTTTGGAATCATTAACTTCTTTCAAATGTTCTAAAATACTTTTCTTTTCTGTATGATTAAGATAAATTTCCCGTGCGTATAATAATTCTAACAAATCATTTAACTGATGATTGGTAGCCATTGAATGTCACATCAAAGTCTTATTCCATATAAACTTGTCTCAGCTATCTTCTGTATATATACGTATTTCTATCTATAATGCTGTGAAGTGTTTACAAACCCCAGTGTACGTCAGTCGTCAAATACATTATCATTAATTAGCCGAAAAAAAATCTGACCGGGTAAACATTCATGTTCACAATGTTTAAACAGTAGATCACGCCTGTACATGTCCTTACATGTCTAGCGTTTCTGTACATGTACCTGCCTGTCTGTACATGAAAAATACCGTTTGCTACATCAAGCAAAAATTTATATAACAATTCATTGCGTCAATCATGATATGGAAATCACTTTGAAAATTCTAGACGCGATACTACAGTTTAAATTAATTTTAATCTATTATTCATCTGCGTTTCGAACTTCAAATACTATCGCTTGATTGAGATAATATTCTCTTAATATTCTAGGTAGTAAAGCATGATGTCTTAAAATACTGTCACGTTTACGCGTTAAAGATATTGTTGGGGAAATTATTTGTCTCAGTACATTAATATGTCTTCTGAAAATTTCTAAATCTCGCCGTAACATGCTAAGAACACCATCTAACATGAATTGAACAATTTTCCCGATCGCCGCAACCTGACCGATATTTAAGCTTCGAATCATCGTTTTTCTATATCGTACCCTGGTACTTCCGAGTTCCCGGAGAAAGTAGATACGGTTGTAAACCAGCGAATTATCCATTCTAGTCGACAATTTAGGGAGAAATGAATATTTCCCAAATTGTTATGTTATTGATATCGAACTACCCGACAACGATTACACTGTCAAGAGAACAATGGTTTAATTTGACCCAGAAAATGGAGGAAATTAACAGAGTGATTGGAGAAAATTAGATCCTGTATTTTCATTTTTAAAACTTTTGGAGTTTAAACCAACTCCTCCTTTTTTATATTCCCTGAAAGGTGCTTTTTATATCGCTTTTCGGTTATATGATTAAGGAGATATATATCTCATCAAAGAATGAAATTTCACCTGTGACCACTCTACCGCTAAGTATGTATGTATACGTCCAGCAATCACAAATATACCTACTTTAACACCTTTCAACCCTAACGCGGAGTGGACAAATATGGTAAATCCCTCCCTGTCAGGATGGATGTGTGATGGATAAGTTTGGATAGCTGTCATAGCCATTACTACTCATATATGTGTTACATGTACATACACTTTGATACATTTCAAAACCATTATTACTCATATATGTGTGGAAATAGTGTTACCGTGGCGAGTGCTAACGCATCACAGCCTTCGGCTGTGTTGACATTTTTTATCATCTCGAGTTAACAGTTTTAAAAATTTACATGTACGTGTCGATACCCGTTTTGGACATGTATGTACAAGTGAATTGTTTGCCTATTTTTAGACATTGCATCATGTTTGCTATACAATCAACTCTAATTCCCCGTATAACGTTATTTATATAGTAACATCCTTTAATGTTTAATCTTTTTTACGGATAATCACACATCTAATTAACGCGCAAATATTTCATGTCCGCCATCTTGGATGAGCATCATTTTGGTGACACATGGCCGCCATCTTGGATCCGCCATCTTGGAGGAGCATCATTTTGGTGACACATGGCCGCCATCTTGGAGGATCATTGGGCTAGCCGCCATCTTGCAGGAGGATCATTCGGGTTGACACATGGCCGCCATCTTGGATTTGGAGGATCATTGGGTTGACACATGGAGGATCATGGGATCATTTTGGAGTAGTTTATAAACCTACATACTATACTACTCATACCCCCTTACAGCTTTCACGCTAGTTTGACAAAATAATTTATATTGTATTTTTCCCCTCTCAGGATCTTTGAAGTTCGTTATGTCCCTAATCCACACATTAAACAATGAAGATACCCCGAGAAATTGTTTAACTACATGTGCTACCTCCCAAACCCCTAACACAGAAAATAACCTATTCAATTGTATATAACGTTCCTGAAACAATTGTACTGAATCAACATTTGCCATTTTGAGAGCTACTTAGGGTCTGAATTAAAGCCAAAATCACCTACCTTTTCTTCTTTTCAAAGCGTTGTGTCTCGGTTCAAATCCTGGTCCACGTGCACCAAAATCAGCTCTTGTAACAAAGCAAGAGTGACAAAGTGTTGTTGGTAAAGTTCTGTAGTTTTATTCATCGGTTCCTCCAGGTGTTAGTTATTGTCGGTCCGTCCATTCCCGTGGTCTGTATCGCTCTCTCATCCCTTATACCAAACCCCTTTTTATCCCTCCCAGAATCTAGAGGGTCGTGTGCAAAGTGCAATCCCCTCCCGAGTTTACCATATATGTAACGCTCTGAAGATGACTGCAATTACATTTCTACTCTTCTAACATCCTGATCGACATGTGGAAGCTGTTTGATAGATCCTAATCTTACCGTTAGATCACTGCCCCATAGACCACCTATGAACCCCGCGCGAACTAATTACCGCTAACTAATTACTATTGGTACGGTTATACTAATTGCAAACACCTTGTGTCCGGTGTTTCATTTTAAGCCAGATTTTGTACAACTTAGCAGTAAATCTAAGTCCCACTTTATTACAAAGGTCACAGGGGTCAAATCTGTTAAAACCTTTAAACGACTTCTTCTGAAATACCAAAAGCCCTAGAAACATGGTATTTGGCCAAAAGGTTCCTTGGATGAAGCCAGACAAAGTTTGCGAAAAGAAATGACCTTGACGTATATTCAAGGTCACAGGCGTCAAATCTGTTAAAACCTTCAAACGACTTCTTCTGAAATGCCAAAAGCCCTAGAAGCATGGTATTTGGCTGAAATGTCCCTTGGATGAAGCCTGACAAAGTTTGCGAAAAGAAATGACCTTGACGTATATTCAAGGTCACAGGCGTCAAATCTGTTAAAACCTTCAAACGACTTCTTCTGAAATGCCAAAAGCCCTAGAAGCATGGTATTTGGCTGAAATGTCCCTTGGATGAAGCCTGACAAAGTTTGCGAAAAGAAATGACCTTGACGTATATTCAAGGTCACAGGGGTCAAATCTGTTAAAACCTTTAAAGGCCCAATATACGTAACTTTCGGCAAATCTTGAAACGAAAATCAAGCCTAAAAACTGATTTTATTTATAGATTAAGTTAAGATTAACTGATATCAGCAATATTCAAGATGAATTCTTACGCGGTTACCGGTACAGCAGCAGTTGAAACTCGGTATTTGTAAACACGCGTCCATTTAGAACCGTCTTCTCACTTCGATTTGTTGTTGAAGTGGGCCCCACCTGCATTATTTTCAATTCTTTGGATTTTACTGTCAAGACTTTCTTGTTAGTTACCGCTCGGGTTTACTTCGTTTTAGGCTTATTTTTGCATGGTTATCAACTGGATTTTTTTAAAGAAATTTTCAGAATCACGAAAATTTCCTGAAGTTACGTATATTGGGCCTTTAAACGACTTCTTCTGACATACCAAAAGTCCTAGAAGCATGATATTTGGTTGAAAGGTTCCTTGTATGGAGCTTGACAAACTTTGGGAAGGAAAATGAACTTGATCCATATTAAAGGTCACAGTGATCAAATCGGTTTAAAGCTTTGAGCGACTTCTGATGCCTAGAGACATGCTATTTGACTGGTAGTGTCCTGGGATGAAGCCAAACAAAATTTGAAAATGAAAACGATGTTGTCTTATAAGGTCACAGGGGTAAAATATGTTTAAATCTTAACATGTTCTTCTAAATGTCTTACAGTAAAAGATTATTGGGGACTTTAGGGTTACACCATAATATAAATCGGAGATTGATACCAGGTGAGCGATGCAGGCCCATTGGGTCTCTTGTTTATTTTTATTCTCTTTCTAATCAATCATATGCCGGATATCACATTCCGGATACAAACCGAAAGTAGAATTCAATATGAAAGGGTTGTCTCCCCTTTGACCGTACAATGAGCATACAGCTCTGCTCTACCTGACCACAATTAGTATAATCACACCATTTATACTTTACATGTAGATGTTCGAAAATAATCAACCAAGATTGCCCACCATTATTACAAAGAGGGCCATTTCAATGTCCATTTATCCATCTTTAAATAAAACCTGCTATCCTTATGTCTTGAAGAATAGCAATCATAAATTTCATTCTTTGGTTTTTCTCAGTCCATAGTTGTGCATGGTCCATTTTTGGACAGATCATGGTTTTGTTGACGCTTTGGTATTCTCCGATTTTTTTCGGTCGTTAGACAACCCTCTTACATTAGCCAATTGCCACCATCTGATTAAAATCATATCCTGATCTCCACGCCGTTCCGTAAACTTCTCTCTGCTTCGGTAAGATCGGAGAAAATCCCATAGGAGGTCATGTCCCAATCTGATTATAATACAGATCCACATGACATTCAACACCTGACTTGGCAGCAGGTCCGTGGTATTTTCGGTGACCACTACAAGAACATTTTGGCCATCATGAACCTTATTTTGACAGTCCCAGTTACAAAGTTCAAATAAAAGAGGCATACGTCTTTGTTATTGGCTCATTCATAATCAATCTGATTAAAATACAGATCCTTGTTCTCACTCCGTTTTACAAGGATCTGACAACGTCCCATAAGAGGTCACGTCCAGATTACCTTTGTCGCCGTTTACTTAACACTCAAATATTTTTCCAACGTCATCTTGCAGTAAGCCATTTCGTCACATTATTCCGAACCAACTTTTTAGTGACGAAATGACTAAACGGAAAAATTTCATTGTCAAGATTCTGCCAGTAGTAATTTGATTGGCTAATGCAAAAGGTCATCGGGTCATGACCCTCTATGGGATTATCTCATATCTTAACGCAGCAGAGAGAAGTTTACGTAACGGCGCGGAAATCAAGATATAATTTTAATCAGTTTGTGGTTTTTCTTACGAATACTCAAGTTACATTGATACATATATGAAGAAAGAAAGAAAGAAAAAATGGTAAAGATCCAGGTGGGCGATAAAATCCCTCTCGGATCCCTTGTATTTTGATGTTGACATAATTACCATGCTTTTTTATAGATTATAAAGAGGGCGGGGAAATGGTGTATGGGGAAACATGACATAAACAGGAATGTGATTTTAAGTTGAATACATACTGCAATGATTTATATGCACCCAATCTGATTAAAATACAGATCCTTGTTCTCACACCAGACTTTTGTCGCGTCTTTACTTAAAGCCGGGCTCGCGGTAGTAACTACCGCAGACCTTTTGACCCCTAGAGGAGGCTGGGCCTAACTGTTATCAGTACTATTTGTAACTTACTGCTGCTGTGATGTAAACATACTCTAGTCAGTGGGCTTGACCAGTACACATAGCTTTATATGTGATGTATGTCCAGCAATTGTGTGTACATGTCTGTAAGAGTTTAGTTATAAATCAACAAGTTTTAATTCAGAAAAAAATGTTCAGTTCATCATTTAACAAAAAAGTAATAAAAAAATAATCACTGTATTTGTAAAACAATAGAAGTGACCAAATTTTCTGTACCAAACTCTATGTGGCTGGGTACATATTTCATTATTGTTTCAAAAGCAGGGATAGTAGGTTGGTTAATTTCTTATAATATTATAATAATTGTTATATAACATATACATATAAATTGTTTTGTATTATCATTTATATTTTGTTCACACATCCATATTGTCTAATCTAGTTGCATTTAACTTTATGGTCACTCGGTTCCTTTGTCAATATCCATAGGAATTTCATGAAATTTCACTCAAATGTTTACTAGTGTATAAAGAATAAGTCTTTTTATTGTAATTGGCCGAAAAACTGCAGAAATCTTTTTGGGGTGAAAAACCGATATTTTCAGGGAAAACACCCAAAAGAGCGAAATCAACAACTAACATATTACGTTTTAATGTATTACAATCCTTACATTATATATACATATAAAACAAAATAGAAAGTAAATATTTTACGTTTCGTATAACTTTTATTCAACAAAACAAACAATTATATGTATGTTTTTCATCAACATTTTCAAATATCAAAACATTGTGTGGATGAGAAACTGATTTTTTAAAGTTATGTTATGAAGAAACAATCCTTATTCAACAAAGCATGAAAAAATTGAACCAAAAAACATTATTTCACTTAAAATTTGGGGAAAATAATCAGAATAATTGGTTTTTTTATTTCAATTGCCTCCCTTTTCATTGCAACTGGACTTAATTATAGGAGGTTTAGATTTTCCCATATCACATAATGCGTTGAAAGTAGTGAGATACTAGGTTTATCGATTGCTGTAGCCTGATTTGAATGTATCCACTCGCCTGGTATCAGATTACACAGAAAATAGTTTATAACTAGCATTTATTGCATTTATTTAATAGTGATATCATTAGAACATGTTGCATTAAATATCGAGTAAATATAAAGCAATGTGTTTGTTTAATGATGCAGTTGTAAAGAATTGAAGCGGTTGTCTTGGTGTTTACATTACTAATAGATGAATGAGGGTGAGTGGGGAACCCGCTTTTAAAACTCACATCATGACATCGTTGTAGATAAAAGCACAAACGCGTGTTACCAGTTCCAAGTCCTTGTATTCACTCCAAAATATATGTTTTACATGAACAGATTTATGATAAATGGGAATAACTCAAATACATTGGAGTTACTAATTACCTCCCCTATACCATACTGTATTGTTTACACAACACGTTTACATAAGATCAGGTTGATATAGTCGATAATTACGTAACCAACTTAACCTTCCAGCGTTTACATTGATTCTAGCAGACGCTTGGGTCTTAGCCGGATTACAAATTGCATGATCATCGGCGTATGTAGGTGAATTTCTTACCCACAATAGGTATCAAATTTTATATCCGTCAAAGCGGCCATGTTTTTGACAAGAACGATAATCAACGGACCGAGAGACCTTAAAACAAAAATATATAAATCCACGTGTGTGTGTGTGTAATGCAATATCATCCTTTCCCACCCTTCTTTGAGTATCTATTCAATACAAGGATGGAATCCTCTGGAATGGTCAGTTTATTATTAGTTTTGTAGGGGAAGCTGGAATGTTATGTAACTGGATGGGTTAAAATGCAGACATCGCTTGACACTAAAGTGATATTTTTATATTTACAATGTTACAATATTTTTGTTTATTGATCAAAATTTTTATTAACCCCAACCATTACAAAATGTTGACTTTTGAAGTAATGTCCAGTATGGTAGCATCTTCTGACCCCTACATTTATGGTTTTATGGTACCTTCTTTTCTGACCTTGGACAAGTTTCCCGCTTTCTGGTGACCTTCAGACCACATAAAGTGCCAGTCCCATTCTGCCCAGTTGGATTTATTACCAAGAATGAGGAAATGGCTAAACAAAATCTACTGATAAAAGTTAGTGAGGAACAAGTGCAAACAATAGAAGCTTTATTTGTAACAACGTTGATTTTGATGAGGGAGTAGTGGAGAATCATGGGGCATTGATCTGATAAATCAGAAAGTGTGAACAGTGTGAAACAAATTTTGACCACCATGTGTTCAGGTTGGGTTACAACAGCTCTGGGCAGTGAACCTGACACACCCATTTCTAAAGGATTTGGCAGGAAGTGCTAGTGATGTAACCCTTTTGATGGAGGCACCACAGTTTAGAAAATGGTTAATGTGTGCATTATTTTTGTACACCCTGTGTTATCATTTCCACAGAAAACATGTCAGAAACTCAACATTAGGGAAAGTAAATTATAAAAATTACTGGAACATGTTATCTAGATGAAGAGCATGGTTAGATTTGGTGAGATAGATTACTAAGAAAATTAGACGTGAGATAGATTACTAAGAAAAATTAGACTTAGACGTGAGATAGATTACTAAGAAAAATTAGACTAAGTCCAGAAATGAGAATCTTGGAACTGTGTGGATAAATAGAGTAAACATTTTGGGATATATTCTGTGGTTAATTGCTTGCTGTTAAGATACAAGGTAAGTGAGACTTTCTGTATGTGTATATATACACTGACCATGTGCTACAGCACGTGCTTATGTTGTTGTGTGTTTACATTCTAGGTGGGGTCAGTTCATCTCAGGTCAGATTTTCCTTATAGAGAATGGGGGCAATTTCAAATTCTACAAAATTTCCCTCACTTCAGTTTTTTATGCTGCATATTCTAACTATTTAATAGATGTTCATGATACTAAAGTAAGCATAATTGTTCACTGAAACTTTATTTTTACCCACAACATTTTTTGAGAATTTTTGTTCTTTAATTTTTCTAAAACTTCTGATTTTATTTAAAACATTGTCTGAGCTCTTTCCTGCTGCTAAAAACCAGACATTTTCAAATTTAGGCTCCGCCTCTTTCCTTTTATAGTCTGGGCCCCAGTTTAAAACACTGAAATAATTTTCCAATGACATTGCAGCAAAGTCATTTCGTCACATTTTTTCGCATGAACTTTTTGGTGACGAAATGACCAAACGCACAAATGCGGTTATGAAAGCTTTGTCGCCTGAAAATTTCACTGTCAAGATTTTAGTCAAGATAGTAGTAATTTGATTGGCTAATGCAAAAGGTCGTCGGGACATGACCCCCTATGGGATTTTCTCAGATCTTAACGCAGCAGAGAGAACTTTACGGAACGGCGCAGAGATCAAGATATGATTTTAATCAGATTGGATATCTACCTATCCTTGGATTTCCCACAGCAAACTCTCTGCTTCTGAAGGCATATCCCTAAACCGGTTGCACGTGCACTAGTTAGGTGTTTCTGACCTCTCAGTTGTATGGTGTCCACCAGGTTGAGGTGCTATTGGTTCGATGATGTCAAACATCAGTCCTGGCTGGAAGCTGATTGCTTTTACCAAGATCTCCTTTGTTTTCTCTACTGTCATGTCCTGCACAACAGCCTTTTTTAGAGAAGAACAAAGGAAACAAGTTAATTTCTTGATCATGTTAAAAGCACAACATTCCTGTTACAAATTTTCTATATTTATTTTACACTGTAAACATTGTCATATGGTAATATTCTTAACTTGTTTTATCTATGACATTTATGAAAAAGTCAACCGTTTAATATATTGTTCATACTAATCATAACATTATGTATCGCTTACTACCGGTAATCCTTGGTCTTGCCAATTTTTCTAGTTTTTGTTATGCACATGATGATGTCAATTGTAACCTTTGTTTCAAAATGTACACGAAGTTTAGGATATTTTGTTCTACTGTATAGATACACTTTTTATTGTAATATTTATTCATATACATGTATATATTTACACCTCTCCCTTCTTGAGCTTAGTAAATTCATTTCAACAAATTTTATTTCAAAAAGAAAAATGATTGAACAACAGGCATAGCCTATATTAGTTCTCTCCAAATAGCAACAATGAGTATATACAGAATGAGATAATTTGAAGTAAGGACATCATTTGATTTACTTTTATTATAGTTGATGTAATTGATTTAATTTATTTCTGTTCAGAAAAAGGTAAACCCTGCATTCATGCCTGGTATCCTTCCACCTATGGGATAAAGACCAGAAAAAATATTTGTTCTACATAGAGGAATAATGAACATTCTTTCATTTCGAAATAAGTATAAGTCATTAATATGATAGATATATGTTTTGCATACATAGACACAGTACACATAAGCAAATTATGAATATATACATCAATGATACCTTAGTAGGGCTAGGTCATGACAGGAATTTAGAAGAAAAAATAAACGGCTGTTCGAGAGCTGTTCAGTTCAATGTATTCAAAAAGCTTTATAAGGAACAAGACAAAAATATCCAAGGAAAACATCTTGGTGAACTTGATTGCTAGAAAATAAAATCTGACATCTAACGGAACACTGATCCGGATATGTTGCTAACTATAAAATAATTCATAAATACATCGTTTAAGTAGGATAGATATATGATAGCTTAGGTAGATAGTTATTACATTCCTTATCATTGGTTTTATGATGATAAATATGAGTTACTTGAGACAAGTCATAATCGATACTGAATGATACATATTGCAGTAAGACCAGACGAGTGGTATCCCTTGTATTAGAGTATGTTAAAAGACATACAATATATACAGTTACACTATCTTACATAATGTAAAGTGATCAATTAAGGATTATTATTTCTTACAATATTCTCAGTTTATCATGATACCACAGAAGGATGAGGGTCATTTGACAGAAGAGCATAACTGATATATTGTTATATAACGACAATAAAAGACATAGACTGGATACTGGTCAACCTTGTATGGATTTGAAGGAAAAGTAAAACATGTTTTAATCAATGATATAGAATTAATTGATTATGATGATGACGTAGTTACAACATTCGTTACCGTTGATATCATAATAACAAATACTAGTTACTTGTGACTTGTATATATAATACAACACAATATGTACATTAATCAAATTGAGTGCGTATATCAGTATACAAGTATCACTATGAGTACGCTAAGAGATGAGATTCTTAATTAATATAACGGGTAAAATTAAAAAAAAAAAACCCACAAAACCCAAGAAAACATGTGTATTAGATATTAATGTTTATGTACCATAACGATAACTTCACAGTCATTATAAAATACAGTGGTGTATTAATCGTGTAGTCATAATTTGTGGGTAATGGAACCAAATGTCACAAGGCCTCTTAATTGGGAGTTGTTAGTTTTTTGGTTGTCAAGAGGTGCACGGGGCCTGTTATGAGATCTGGGAGAGGGGTCTGGGTATGCCTGGGGGTCATCTAACGTGGTGGCGGTTGATTTCCGATTGCCGTTACTCCCGATCACGATCCTTCCATCCTCGGTCCAAGTACCAGATACGAGATTCTGTTTCTTAAGATATCTCGCCTTAGTAGAGACATCCATTCGAGTCTTGGTGAGAGCCTCATTTAGGAAGAATGGGAGTTGGCCGTACTTATTGGTAAGATCTTGGTTGCTAAAAAGGTCGAAACGTTTCTCATACACAAGCGCTCTTACCCTGTATGACATGAACCGGACAATGATGTCCCGGGGGTAGTAGGCGCTAACTTTAACAACCCTGTGAGAACGACTGATATCGGCGGCACATACCATTAGACCCATTCCACGCACGAATCACTAATTCGTCAGTATCTTCCCCTTTAGCCTCGGGTATTCCTCTAAACTTCAGGCAATTACGTCTTGATTATTGCTCAAGATCATCCATACGTGTTTCCATCTTTTTTATCTGAATTTTAGGTCTGATATACAGTGTTTTCATTAAGAACCGGTCGCCGACCAAATTGACCGGTTAGAATGATGTTTTGGCCGGTTCAAATGACTTAATTCACTTTTTAAAAAATGTCTAAAAACATATTATCGTTATCCTCAGATACATGTGGATTTAATGATAAAGACAAAACAAAAATAGTTAGTTTACCAGTCGTCCAGAGCTGATCAGAACGTGCCTACTTGTGCCCCGTTTTTCTTCTTTCATTTTGATATCAAGATCACACGTAGTATCGCAAGCGCAAGATCGGCACTGCGTTTGAAAGGACGGTTTTAAAACCCATTTGAAAAAAATGGAATCGTCAAGGCCCAGGAAAAAACAATGAAAATTTCATACTTCTTCGCCTGTTCGAACAGGGAATCAGGAGCAGGTGATTTGAACTCAACATTGCAAATGTGCATGCACCAATTCAAGTTATAGCGACTGTGATGCTTCCGGTCTATTCAATTCTGATCACGAGGCGAGTTGTACAGGCTGGCGGGCTAGCTTCCCTGCTTTAGTGTATTGATTCATGAGGATCCACGCAGGTAAATTTAACCATTTCTAATGAAATAGCTTGTATATTTATAGTGCACAGTTGAACAAATACTTGTCAATATAAAAATGAAATAACAGAAAAATAATGATTAAGTATAAATTAACAGTGATATTATAATAGTCAATATTATAATATTGCCGTTAACTATTCTAACACTATTTTTGGTTTTCTGTTGTGTTCGCACTTTTAGTTTTCAAACTACTTGATTATAATTTCAAGTGAAGCATATTTTCCAACATGAAAAGAAAGTGAAACAATAATGAAATTGAAATCTTCATATATGTAAATTTATGTCCGCGATGCATGCTATCATTTTTGTTGACATTCTTTGAATGTAAACATCAGAAATAATTGGCATAACATTAAAAAAATACAATTGCTTCAGCTTATAGAGAATCAAAAATTAAGTTGGAAATATTATTATACATGTATAATGATAAAAGTGTTCATCATGATTAATGCATTCTACATGTAGAACCATAAAACAATCAACATATGATACTGAAATTGTGTCACTGTACATGTAGAACCATAAAACAATCAACATATGATACTGAAATTGTGTCACTGTACATGTAGAACCATAAAACAATCAACATATGATACTGAAATTGTGTCACTGTACATGTAGAACCATAAAACAATCAACATATGATACTGAAATTGTGTGACTGTTAACTAATCTGTATCAAATCCGGTAGTAGTACTGAAATAGTATTTATTTTCAATTTCAGTGGCACTTGAAGACAATGTCAGTCCAAGTCCTAGACAAGAACAACCACCCGTCAACCTCCCTCCAAGTACAAGTAGTGGACAACAACCAAGTACATCATGTGGCAAACATCAACTACCCACCGATCTCCCACAAATTACGACCTGTTGTCGAACAACGGCCAGCCTCCCTCCAGCTTCGAGTACCACAAAACCAACTGCCGACACCTGTCAGTGTCCATGGGATCCGGAAAATGCTGTACTATTATCGAAGAGTTGTTTGGAGCTGACGACCGGAAACTACACCATTCGTTCAGACGTGCAACCGTGGAAAAAAGCTACTCTTCCTTCAACCCTGAGGAGCAGTTGCATTCAAGCCCAAGATATTTCAACATTCCTGGTTGAGCAGCAAGCGGTGGTGGCTGGGGGGGGGGGGCTATTTTTGTGTCCCAGGCAAGTGTCCGCTATAAAATGGATGCCATCAACACTCACTATTCGTGTGGCCTGCATATAACGGCATGTAATATTGAAAAGCAACATCATTCATCCTATTTCCACAAAGAGGTTGTCAAGAAGTCAGAATCAGGAACAGAAGTCCTGGAACAAGCATTCTCAACGGCATATTTCCTGATGAGAGAATTCATTGCCAATAGAAAATTTGTTCCACTTCTGAACTTTATCCAGAACTGCTTCTCCGTTGATTCACTTCGGGTTTTCCAGCATCGGTCAAATTTTCATGTGTTGGAGAAGATCCGGAAATCAGCTGCGTACGGCATCCTTACTGATGAGGTTTGTGACATCTCTGTCGTGGAGATTCTGGTGACTTTTGTGCAATATTTTTGCCGGGAAACTGAAAAGGTGGAGACATTATTCTTGTCCTGTCACAACATCTTAGAGGGATTTACCTCCGCAAATGCAGAAGCAATTTCAACATTTCTCCTGCAAGAATTGAAGACAGATGGGTTAGAGGTGGCCAAACTGACAGGGTTTGCGTCTGATGGAGCTTCCGTCATGACCGGTAAAAAATCCGGTGTGGCTGCCAGGTTGCGAGAAGTGTCCCCGCAGATGTTAAACATCCACTGTGTTTGTCACCGACTTGCTCTGGCTTGCACCGATTCCAATGATGCCATTGCCTACATGAAAAATGTTGAAACCTATCTGCGCCAATAATGGCAGTATTTTGAGAACTCGCCAAAGAGACTTTCGGCATATCTGGAGATTCAGGCCCGCCTCAAATCAGTCCTTCTTGGTCAAGAGAAGAGCCATATTGCTGTCCGTTTGAGGAAAGCATGTAGAACGCGATGGCTAAGCCTGGATGCTTCGGTAAAGGCGGTCCAGAATGACATTGAGGCCATTCTCCAAACACTTGCGACATTTGAGATAGATGCCATGGCAACTGGTATGCTTAAAAAGATAAAGTCTGTCAAATTCCTCGGTGTCCTATACAGATGTCCTGCCAGTGTTGTCCGCTCTATCTCGGAAGTTTCAAAGGAGTTCTGTGAACTTTTGCAGCATCACCCCATCCGTAAATCTTGCAAAAAAAAGACCAACTCCAGGAAATCATGGAAAGCAAGAAGCCACTGGAAGATCTGGCAAAGGACATGGACTCCTTCACGAACATGCCAGCGGAGCTGAAGATG
Organism: Mimachlamys varia; assembly: GCA_947623455.1. Taxonomy (NCBI): domain Eukaryota; kingdom Metazoa; phylum Mollusca; class Bivalvia; order Pectinida; family Pectinidae; genus Mimachlamys; species Mimachlamys varia. The sequence goes on from OX392540.1 coordinate 36,924,409, forward strand.
TCTCCTGTGGTGTCTGATCAACTTCGTACATTGCTGGAGAAATATGTCAAGGCACTCAGCCACAACATTGACCGACGCTTCCCGGACTCTTCAAGCGTTGTCTCAGCCTTTAAAATCTTCGATCCATCTCTACTTCCTTTTGTCAGACTCGACAGGATTTCGGGAATATGGACAGGACTATGGCGTGTCAAACGTTGTAATATTCAATATATTGTAAATATATGTGCAATAAAATAAATATGTATGCAATGAAAATATTTATGTGCAATAATTGTAAATATATGTGCAATAAAAAAATATATATGCAATAAAAAATATTTATGTGCAATAAAATGCAGACCTCGGAACTCCTACGGTTTGTCCGTAGTTGCTACGGAATTTAGTAATAAAAAACGGCCTACGGATTGACAACGAGATGTTACGGAAATTAGAAAAAAAAATAAAAATGTGTTTTTATTCTAATTTAAATTGAATAGATTAAAAATTAATGTAAACAATTACGTTTATTTCGAGTTAAATTTCTTATTAAACTACCACATACTTTCTGTGAATCTTTCTCAATCTGTTTTCCGAATCCTCGAGGTCCTTATGGGGTCATGTGCCGATGACCTTTTGAATTAGCCAATCAAATTACTACTGTCAGAATCTTGACAGTGGCATTTTGAGGCGACAAAGCTTGCATATTTGCATTTGTCCGTCCAGTCATTTCGTCACAAAAAAGTTCAAGTGGAATAATGTGACGAAATGACTTGCTGCAAGATGACAGGTCATTGGAAAATTATTTCAGTGCTAAGTAAACATGCGACAAAGGTCATTTGAACATGACCTCTTATGGGATGTTGTCAGATCCTTGTAAAACGGAGTGAGAACAAGGATCTGTTTTTTAATTAGATTGCAATTATCCCTCACAAAATTGCTTTATAATTCATCAGTAGATTACTATAAATGGAAGATTTTGGCATGTGGTCCCACTTTTACTGAAACTACTGACAACAGATCAAAACTACTGACAACCAGCTTGAAAACTACTGACAAGCACTGGAAAGGGTTCCCAGGTCTGTAAAATGTATATATATGTGCGATAATTGGCATTGTGGGATAGCATATGTGACCTCATCTCAGGTTGCTGTAACGGTGTGTTTGATTGGATGAGGAAATCATCCTGGCGCTTTCTCATGCTGGCCTGGTGGCGATGAAACGCAAGTCGAAGGTAGAAAGTTATCTCCGAGTCAGAAATGACACATTTTCGTATGTAGTGTCTGAAGCGAAGATCAGTAGTTTGATCAACTTCTACATGGTCTTATATTACTGTATGAAAAGCAACGCTGAGTTAAAAAAAAGAGTTTCCTTGCATGCCATGGGACATAAGAAGGGTATCAAGGGGTTGCATGTGTACAGTATGTAAACACATTTTATTGTAAAGTTGATATTCGAGATATTATTCATTATTATTTACAATAGCATTTAACCGTTCCTTAGAGGGATCGGCAGTTTGGCTATTGAATACGTACGTTAAAATACGGAACGTCCGAGTTAGCCCCCCCCCCTTTCGAGCTCTTCAAAGGGAGGTAGAAATGTGTTGCCGTCTTGACGTTTGGTTATATAGGGCCAGAGCAAAATATGCCTACTGTTCAGTAGCCGGGTATCTCATTTTATCGTGGTAGTTAATGTATAAATTTGTTATTTAAAAAAAAAAATCGACAATCACTTTGTGTATTAGTCGTGTTAAACCTCTAGGCCTAATAATAATATGGGAGTAGTGTGGTTGTTAAAAAGTTACTTAAAGGAGTGAAGAATGAATAGCCTAGCAAATTTTAAAAAGAACGATGAAAATAATCTTATATTCTAAAATTTCAGTTTGATATTGAAAAATTGACAGTTACGAAGTATTCAATTTTTACAATTGTGGCTTGTCACGTGTAGGGCTGTAACGATAAATGTTGTCGTACATAACCGCGATATGATACACATTATGTCAACTTAGTATCGCGCTAACCTAAATTTCTTGCTATAAACGAGTTGTCGCCCTTCGCCCGCTCTCTAAACCTACTATAAAAAGCAACATGATCAAAGGAAACTTACCTCAACACCTGCAACATTCAAGTCGCCCGTTTGGCGACAATTTGGATTCCCATTTTATGAAACAGTTGAAGGGAAAGAAACAGTAAACAAACACGTTAAGGTGTGTAGGCTCTGTGATAACATAACAAGGTACACGGGAGCCACAACAAACATGAATACCCATCTGAAACGGCATCATCCTGATGTAAACTTATTGGAGACCGGCAGTTCAGCTAAACGAAAAACTGACGATCCATTGGGTTTGACACAGTAATCGAAACAACTTAAGATAAGTGATGTTTTATAAATTGTCAAAGCAATTACGATTCAATAGTGACAGAGCAGCAACAATTACGAAGTAAATCGGGAAATTCATTGCCGTCGATATGAGGCAATATTCTATTGTAGAAAACGTAGGTTTCCAAGCGATGGCTAACACTCTTGAACCGAAGTATAAGATTTCGGCCAGACCATATTTCAGTGAAAAACTATCTGACAGTCCAAGGAACTAGTGTTGCAAGTGAACATGTGCTCTACACAGCTGTAGACATAGTGACCTGTAAACGCAGATGCCTTGATCCTGAAGACGTAGACAAATTGATTTTTCTCAAAAAAAATATGCATGTTTAAAGATCTAAACAAACTTAAATCATTAAATTGCTGGAAAGCAAAAACTATGATATTGTTTTGTAATTTTGTGAAATCATTGTATGTTTCAAGATACATATCGTATCGTGGTTCCTGTATCGAGGCCTAGTTACATGTACCTCGAAAACCTGAAGAATGAAATAACGGATTACCAATAACTGGTTACCTTGAAAACCTGTCAGTGTTGTTGAACTAAATAATCACAAAATATGAATCCTTTCTTGGTACCGTTTACATAGTATACATGTCGGTAAATTATATAAATAGTCTTTCACTCATTTTCCTTACTATGACTAGACTTGCACAGGCCCCCTTATATCTCAGTAGCTATTAATTTGCATTTAATATAGGGGTATGCCAGTCTTTTCAGTGTAAACAATTTGTATAAATCCTAGTTTTGAAAACATTACAATTAAAAGGGCATCCCGCGAAAGAAAACTTTTTTCCTTTTTCTTTATAAATACTTTATACACATATCAAGTGGGTATTCTTATGGACTATAACGATCGGATTTTGCCTGTATGCATTCATAAACAAGAGGCCCAATGGGCCTGCATCGCTCACCTGGTATCAATCTCTGACTTATATTATAGTGTAACCCCAAAGTCCCCTAAAATCTTTTAATGTAAGACATTTAGAAGAACATCTTAAGATTTAAACATATTTTACCCCTGTGATCTTATAAGACAACATCATTTTCATTTTCAAATTTTGTTTGGCTTCATCCCAGGACGCTACCAGCCAAATATCATGTCTCTAGGCAAATCAAGATCAAGGTCATTTCTTTTTGCAAACTTTGCCAGGCTTCATCCAAGGAACCTTTCAGCCAAATATCATGCTTCTAGGGCTTTTGGTATTTCAGAAGAAGTCGTTTAAAGGTTTTAACAGATTTGACCCCTGTGACCTTGAATATAAGTCAAGGTAATTTCTTTTCGCAAACTTTGTCGGGCTTCATCCAAGGAACCTTTCAGCCAAATATCATGCTTCTAGGTCTTTTGGTATTTCAGAAGAAGTCGTTTAAAGGTTTTAACAGATTTGACTCCTGTGACCTTGAATATAGGTCAAGTTCATTTCTTTTTGCAAACTTTGTCCGGCTTCATCCAAGGAACCTTTCGGCCAAATATCATGCTTCTAGGGCTTTTGGTATTTCAGAAGAAGTCGTTTAAAGGTTTTAACAGATTTGACCCCTTTGACCTTGAATTAAGGTCAAGGTCATTTCTTTTCGCAAACTTTGTCGGACTTCATCCAAGGAACCTTTCAGCCAAATATCATGCTTCTAGGGCTTTTGGTATTTCAGAAGAAGTCGTTTAAAGGTTTTAACACATTTGACCCCTGTGACCTTGAATATAAGTCAAGGTCATTTCTTTTCGCAAACTTTGTCAGGCTTAATCCAAGGAACTTTTCAGCCAAATATCATGCTTCTAGGGCTTTTGGTATTTCAGAAGAAGTCGTTTAAAGGTTTTAACACTTTGTCGGGCTTCATCCAAGGAACCTTTCAGCCAAATATCATGCTTCTAGGGCTTTTGGTATTTCAGAAGAAGTCGTTTAAAGGTTTTAACACATTTGTCCCCTGTGACCTTGAATATAGGTCAAGGTCATTTCTTTTCGCAAACTTTGTCCGGCTTCATCCAAGGAACCTTTCAGCCAAATATCATGCTTCTAGGGCTTTTGGTATTTCAGAAGAAGTCGTTTAAAGGTTTTAACACATTTGTCCCCTGTGACCTTGAATATAGGTCAAGGTCATTTCTTTTCGCAAACTTTGTCGGGCTTCATCCAAGGAACCTTTCAGCCAAATATCATGCTTCTAGGGCTTTTGGTATTTCAGAAGAAGTCGTTTAAAGGTTTTAACAGATTTGACTCCTGTGACCTTGAATATAGGTCAAGGTCATTTCTTTTCGCAAACTTTGTTGAGCTTCATCCAAGGAACCTTTCAGCCAAACTCATGCTTCTAGGGCTTTTGGTATTTCAGAAGAAGTCGTTTAAAGGTTTTAACAGATTTGACTCCTGTAATCTTGAATATATGTCAAGGTCATTTCTTTTCGCAAACTTTGTTGGGCTTCATCCAAGGAACCTTTCAGCCAAATATCATGCTTCTAGGGCTTTTGGTATTTCAGAAGAAGTCGTTTAAAGGTTTTAACACATTTGACCCCTGTGACCTTGAATATAAGTCAAGGTCATTTCTTTTCGCAAACTTTGTCAGGCTTAATCCAAGGAACTTTTCAGCCAAATATCATGCTTCTAGGGCTTTTGGTATTTCAGAAGAAGTCGTTTAAAGGTTTTAACACTTTGTCGGGCTTCATCCAAGGAACCTTTCAGCCAAATATCATGCTTCTAGCGCTTTTGGTATTTCAGAAGAAGTCGTTTAAAGGTTTTAACAGATTTGACCCCTGTGACCTTGAATATAGGTCAAGGTCATTTCTTTTCGCAAACTTTGTCCGGCTTCATCCAAGGAACCTTTCAGCCAAATATCATGCTTCTAGGGCTTTTGGTATTTCAGAAGAAGTCGTTTAAAGGTTTTAACACATTTGTCCCCTGTGACCTTGAATATAAGTCAAGGTCATTTCTTTTCGCAAACTTTGTCGGGCTTCATCCAAGGAACCTTTCAGCCAAATATCATGCTTCTAGGGCTTTTGGTATTTCAGAAGAAGTCGTTTAAAGGTTTTAACAGATTTGACTCCTGTGACCTTGAATATAGGTCAAGGTCATTTCTTTTCGCAAACTTTGTTGAGCTTCATCCAAGGAACCTTTCAGCCAAATATCATGCTTCTAGGGCTTTTGGTATTTCAGAAGAAGTCGTTTAAAGGTTTTAACAGATTTGACTCCTGTAATCTTGAATATATGTCAAGGTCATTTCTTTTCGCAAACTTTGTTGGGCTTCATCCAAGGAACCTTTCAGCCAAATATCATGCTTCTAGGGCTTTTGGTATTTCAGAAGAAGTCGTTTAAAGGTTTTAACAGATTTGACCCCTTTGACCTTGAATTAAGGTCAAGGTCATTTCTTTTCGCAAACTTTGTCGGACTTCATCCAAGGAACCTTTCAGCCAAATATCATGCTTCTAGGGCTTTTGGTATTTCAGAAGAAGTCGTTTAAAGGTTTTAACAGATTTGACTCCTGTAATCTTGAATATATGTCAAGGTCATTTCTTTTCGCAAACTTTGTTGGGCTTCATCCAAGGAACCTTTCAGCCAAATATCATGCTTCTAGGGCTTTTGGTATTTCAGAAGAAGTCTTTTAAAGGTTTTAACACATTTGACCCCTGTGACCTTGAATATAAGTCAAGGTCATTTCCTTTCGCAAACTTTGTCAGGCTTAATCCAAGGAACCTTTCAGCCAAATATCATGCTTCTAGGGCTTTTGGTATTTCAGAAGAAGTCGTTTAAAGGTTTTAACACTTTGTCGGGCTTCATCCAAGGAACCTTTCAGCCAAATATCATGCTTCTAGGGCTTTTGGTATTTCAGAAGAAGTCGTTTAAAGGTTTTAACAGATTTGACCCCTGTGACCTTGAATATAGGTCAAGGTCATTTCTTTTCGCAAACTTTGTCCGGCTTCATCCAAGGAACCTTTCAGCCAAATATCATGCTTCTAGGGCTTTTGGTATTTCAGAAGAAGTCGTTTAAATGTTTTAACAGATTTGACTCCTGTGACCTTGAATATAGGTCAAGGTCATTTCTTTCCGCAAACTTTGTCGGACTTCATCCAAGGAACCTTTCAGCCAAATATCATGCTTCTAGGGCTTTTGGTATTTCAGAAGAAGTCGTTTAAAGGTTTTAACAGATTTGACTCTTGTAATCTTGAATATATGTCAAGGTCATTTCTTTTCGCAAACTTTGTTGGGCTTCATCCAAGGAACCTTTCAGCCAAATATCATGCTTCTAGGGCTTTTGGTATTTCAAAAGAAGTCGTTTGCAGGTTTCAACAGATTTGACCCCTGTGACCTTGAATAAAGGTCAAGGTCATTTCTTTTCGCAAACTTTGTCGGGCTATCCAAGGAACCTTTCAGCCAAATATCATGCTTCTAGGGCTTTTGGTATTTCAGAAGAATTCGTTTAAAGGTTTTAACAGATTTGACTCCTGTGACCTTGAATATAGGTCAAGGTCATTTCTTTTCGCAAACTTTGTCTGGCTTCATCCAAGGAACCTTTCAGCCAAATATCATGCTTCTAGGGCTTTTGGTATTTTAGAAGTCGTTTAAAGGTTTTAACAGATTTGACCCCTGTGACCTTGAATATAGGTCAAGGTCATTTCTTTTCGCAAACTTTGTCCGGCTTCATCCAAGGATCCTTTCAGCCAAATATCATGCTTCTAGGGCTTTTGGTATTTCAGAAGAAGTCGTTTAAAGGTTTTAACACATTTGTCCCCTGTGACCTTGAATATAAGTCAATGTCATTTCTTTTCGCAAACTTTGTCGGGCTTCATCCAAGGAACCTTTCAGCCAAATATCATGCTTCTAGGGCTTTTGGTATTTCAGAAGAAGTCGTTTAAAGGTTTTAACAGATTTGACTCCTGTAATCTTGAATATATGTCAAGGTCATTTCTTTTCGCAAACTTTGTTGGGCTTCATCCAAGGAACCTTTCAGCCAAATATCATGCTTCTAGGGCTTTTGGTATTTCAGAAGAAGTCGTTTAAAGGTTTTAACAGATTTGACCCCTTTGACCTTGAATTAAGGTCAAGGTCATTTCTTTTCGCAAACTTTGTCGGACTTCATCCAAGGAACCTTTCAGCCAAATATCATGCTTCTAGGGCTTTTGGTATTTCAGAAGAAGTCGTTTAAAGGTTTTAACAGATTTGACTCCTGTAATCTTGAATATATGTCAAGGTCATTTCTTTTCGCAAACTTTGTTGGGCTTCATCCAAGGAACCTTTCAGCCAAATATCATGCTTCTAGGGCTTTTGGTATTTCAGAAGAAGTCTTTTAAAGGTTTTAACACATTTGACCCCTGTGACCTTGAATATAAGTCAAGGTCATTTCCTTTCGCAAACTTTGTCAGGCTTAATCCAAGGAACCTTTCAGCCAAATATCATGCTTCTAGGGCTTTTGGTATTTCAGAAGAAGTCGTTTAAAGGTTTTAACACTTTGTCGGGCTTCATCCAAGGAACCTTTCAGCCAAATATCATGCTTCTAGGGCTTTTGGTATTTCAGAAGAAGTCGTTTAAAGGTTTTAACAGATTTGACCCCTGTGACCTTGAATATAGGTCAAGGTCATTTCTTTTCGCAAACTTTGTCGGGCTTCATCCAAGGAACCTTTCAGCCAAATATCATGCTTCTAGGGCTTTTGGTATTTCAGAAGAAGTCGTTTAAAGGTTTTAACAGATTTGACCCCTGTGACCTTGTATATAGGTCAAGGTCATTTCTTTTCACAAACTTTGTCAGGCTTCATCCAAGGGACATTTCAGCCAAATATCATGCTTCTAGGGCTTTTGGTATTTCAGAAGAAGTCGTTTAAAGGTTTTAACAGATTTGACTCCTGTGACCTTGAATATAGGTCAAGGTCATTTCTTTCCGCAAACTGTGTCGGACTTCATCCAAGGAACCTTTCAGCCAAATATCATGCTTCTAGGGCTTTTGGTATTTCAGAAGAAGTCGTTTAAAGGTTTTAACAGATTTGACTCTTGTAATCTTGAATATATGTCAAGGTCATTTCTTTTCGCAAACTTTGTTGGGCTTCATCCAAGGGACATTTCAGCCAAATATCATGCTTCTAGGGCTTTTGGTATTTCAAAAGAAGTCGTTTGCAGGTTTCAACAGATTTGACCCCTGTGACCTTGAATAAAGGTCAAGGTCATTTCTTTTCGCAAACTTTGTCGGGCTATCCAAGGAACCTTTCAGCCAAATATCATGCTTCTAGGGCTTTTGGTATTTCAGAAGAATTCGTTTAAAGGTTTTAACAGATTTGACTCCTGTGACCTTGAATATAGGTCAAGGTCATTTCTTTTCGCAAACTTTGTCTGGCTTCATCCAAGGAACCTTTCAGCCAAATATCATGCTTCTAGGGCTTTTGGTATTTTAGAAGTCGTTTAAAGGTTTTAACAGATTTGACCCCTGTGACCTTGAATATAGGTCAAGGTCATTTCTTTTCGCAAACTTTGTCCGGCTTCATCCAAGGATCCTTTCAGCCAAATATCATGCTTCTAGGGCTTTTGGTATTTCAGAAGAAGTCGTTTAAAGGTTTTAACACATTTGTCCCCTGTGACCTTGAATATAAGTCAATGTCATTTCTTTTCGCAAACTTTGTCGGGCTTCATCCAAGGAACCTTTCAGCCAAATATCATGCTTCTAGGGCTTTTGGTATTTCAGAAGAAGTCGTTTAAAGGTTTTAACAGATTTGACTCCTGTAATCTTGAATATATGTCAAGGTCATTTCTTTTCGCAAACTTTGTTGGGCTTCATCCAAGGAACCTTTCAGCCAAATATCATGCTTCTAGGGCTTTTGGTATTTCAGAAGAAGTCGTTTAAAGGTTTTAACAGATTTGACCCCTTTGACCTTGAATTAAGGTCAAGGTCATTTCTTTTCGCAAACTTTGTCGGACTTCATCCAAGGAACCTTTCAGCCAAATATCATGCTTCTAGGGCTTTTGGTATTTCAGAAGAAGTCGTTTAAAGGTTTTAACAGATTTGACTCCTGTAATCTTGAATATATGTCAAGGTCATTTCTTTTCGCAAACTTTGTTGGGCTTCATCCAAGGAACCTTTCAGCCAAATATCATGCTTCTAGGGCTTTTGGTATTTCAGAAGAAGTCTTTTAAAGGTTTTAACACATTTGACCCCTGTGACCTTGAATATAAGTCAAGGTCATTTCCTTTCGCAAACTTTGTCAGGCTTAATCCAAGGAACCTTTCAGCCAAATATCATGCTTCTAGGGCTTTTGGTATTTCAGAAGAAGTCGTTTAAAGGTTTTAACACTTTGTCGGGCTTCATCCAAGGAACCTTTCAGCCAAATATCATGCTTCTAGGGCTTTTGGTATTTCAGAAGAAGTCGTTTAAAGGTTTTAACAGATTTGACCCCTGTGACCTTGAATATAGGTCAAGGTCATTTCTTTTCGCAAACTTTGTCGGGCTTCATCCAAGGAACCTTTCAGCCAAATATCATGCTTCTAGGGCTTTTGGTATTTCAGAAGAAGTCGTTTAAAGGTTTTAACAGATTTGACCCCTGTGACCTTGTATATAGGTCAAGGTCATTTCTTTTCACAAACTTTGTCAGGCTTCATCCAAGGGACATTTCAGCCAAATATCATGCTTCTAGGGCTTTTGGTATTTCAGAAGAAGTCGTTTAAAGGTTTTAACAGATTTGACTCCTGTGACCTTGAATATAGGTCAAGGTCATTTCTTTCCGCAAACTTTGTCGGACTTCATCCAAGGAACCTTTCAGCCAAATATCATGCTTCTAGGGCTTTTGGTATTTCAGAAGAAGTCGTTTAAAGGTTTTAACAGATTTGACTCTTGTAATCTTGAATATATGTCAAGGTCATTTCTTTTCGCAAACTTTGTTGGGCTTCATCCAAGGAACCTTTCAGCCAAATATCATGCTTCTAGGGCTTTTGGTATTTCAAAAGAAGTCGTTTGCAGGTTTCAACAGATTTGACCCCTGTGACCTTGAATAAAGGTCAAGGTCATTTCTTTTCGCAAACTTTGTCGGGCTATCCAAGGAACCTTTCAGCCAAATATCATGCTTCTAGGGCTTTTGGTATTTCAGAAGAATTCGTTTAAAGGTTTTAACAGATTTGACTCCTGTGACCTTGAATATAGGTCAAGGTCATTTCTTTTCGCAAACTTTGTCTGGCTTCATCCAAGGAACCTTTCAGCCAAATATCATGCTTCTAGGGCTTTTGGTATTTTAGAAGTCGTTTAAAGGTTTTAACAGATTTGACCCCTGTGACCTTGAATATAGGTCAAGGTCATTTCTTTTCGCAAACTTTGTCCGGCTTCATCCAAGGATCCTTTCAGCCAAATATCATGCTTCTAGGGCTTTTGGTATTTCAGAAGAAGTCGTTTAAAGGTTTTAACACATTTGTCCCCTGTGACCTTGAATATAAGTCAATGTCATTTCTTTTCGCAAACTTTGTCGGGCTTCATCCAAGGAACCTTTCAGCCAAATATCATGCTTCTAGGGCTTTTGGTATTTCAGAAGAAGTCGTTTAAAGGTTTTAACAGATTTGACTCCTGTAATCTTGAATATATGTCAAGGTCATTTCTTTTCGCAAACTTTGTTGGGCTTCATCCAAGGAACCTTTCAGCCAAATATCATGCTTCTAGGGCTTTTGGTATTTCAGAAGAAGTCGTTTAAAGGTTTTAACAGATTTGACCCCTTTGACCTTGAATTAAGGTCAAGGTCATTTCTTTTCGCAAACTTTGTCGGACTTCATCCAAGGAACCTTTCAGCCAAATATCATGCTTCTAGGGCTTTTGGTATTTCAGAAGAAGTCGTTTAAAGGTTTTAACAGATTTGACTCCTGTAATCTTGAATATATGTCAAGGTCATTTCTTTTCGCAAACTTTGTTGGGCTTCATCCAAGGAACCTTTCAGCCAAATATCATGCTTCTAGGGCTTTTGGTATTTCAGGAGAAGTCGTTTAAAGGTTTTAACAGATTTGACTCCTGTGACCTTGAATATAGGTCAAGGTCATTTCTTTTCGCAAACTTTGTCGGGCTTCATCCAAGGAACCTTTCAGCCAAATATCATGCTTCTAGGGCTTTTGGTATTTCAGAAGAAGTCGTTTAAAGGTTTTAACAGATTTGACCCCTGTGACCTTGTATATAGGTCAAAGTCATTTCTTTTCACAAACTTTGTCAGGCTTCATCCAAGGGACATTTCAGCCAAATATCATGCTTCTAGGGCTTTTGGTATTTCAGAAGAAGTCGTTTAAAGGTTTTAACAGATTTGACTCCTGTGACCTTGAATATAGGTCAAGGTCATTTCTTTCCGCAAACTTTGTCGGACTTCATCTAAGGAACCTTTCAGCCAAATATCATGCTTCTAGGGCTTTTGGTATTTCAGAAGAAGTCGTTTAAAGGTTTTAACAGATTTGACTCTTGTAATCTTGAATATATGTCAAGGTCATTTCTTTTCGCAAACTTTGTTGGGCTTCATCCAAGGAACCTTTCAGCCAAATATCATGCTTCTAGGGCTTTTGGTATTTCAAAAGAAGTCGTTTGCAGGTTTCAACAGATTTGACCCCTGTGACCTTGAATAAAGGTCAAGGTCATTTCTTTTCGCAAACTTTGTCGGGCTATCCAAGGAACCTTTCAGCCAAATATCATGCTTCTAGGGCTTTTGGTATTTCAGAAGAATTCGTTTAAAGGTTTTAACAGATTTGACTCCTGTGACCTTGAATATAGGTCAAGGTCATTTCTTTTCGCAAACTTTGTCTGGCTTAATCCAAGGAACCTTTCAGCCAAATATCATGCTTCTAGGGCTTTTGGTATTTTAGAAGTCGTTTAAAGGTTTTAACAGATTTGACCCCTGTGACCTTGAATATAGGTCAAGGTCATTTCTTTTCGCAAACTTTGTCCGGCTTCATCCAAGGATCCTTTCAGCCAAATATCATGCTTCTAGGGCTTTTGGTATTTCAGAAGAAGTCGTTTAAAGGTTTTAACACATTTGTCCCCTGTGACCTTGAATATAAGTCAATGTCATTTCTTTTCGCAAACTTTGTCGGGCTTCATCCAAGGAACCTTTCAGCCAAATATCATGCTTCTAGGGCTTTTGGTATTTCAGAAGAAGTCGTTTAAAGGTTTTAACAGATTTGACTCCTGTAATCTTGAATATATGTCAAGGTCATTTCTTTTCGCAAACTTTGTTGGGCTTCATCCAAGGAACCTTTCAGCCAAATATCATGCTTCTAGGGCTTTTGGTATTTCAGAAGAAGTCGTTTAAAGGTTTTAACAGATTTGACCCCTTTGACCTTGAATTAAGGTCAAGGTCATTTCTTTTCGCAAACTTTGTCGGACTTCATCCAAGGAACCTTTCAGCCAAATATCATGCTTCTAGGGCTTTTGGTATTTCAGAAGAAGTCGTTTAAAGGTTTTAACAGATTTGACTCCTGTAATCTTGAATATATGTCAAGGTCATTTCTTTTCGCAAACTTTGTTGGGCTTCATCCAAGGAACCTTTCAGCCAAATATCATGCTTCTAGGGCTTTTGGTATTTCAGAAGAAGTCTTTTAAAGGTTTTAACACATTTGACCCCTGTGACCTTGAATATAAGTCAAGGTCATTTCCTTTCGCAAACGTTGTCAGGCTTAATCCAAGGAACCTTTCAGCCAAATATCATGCTTCTAGGGCTTTTGGTATTTCAGAAGAAGTCGTTTAAAGGTTTTAACACTTTGTCGGGCTTCATCCAAGGAACCTTTCAGCCAAATATCATGCTTCTAGGGCTTTTGGTATTTCAGAAGAAGTCGTTTAAAGGTTTTAACACATTTGACCCCTGTGACCTTGAATATAAGTCAAGGTCATTTCTTTTCGCAAACTTTGTTGGGCTTCATCCAAGGAACCTTTCAGCCAAATATCATGCTTCTAGGGCTTTTGGTATTTCAGGAGAAGTCGTTTAAAGGTTTTAACAGATTTGACTCCTGTGACCTTGAATATAGGTCAAGGTCATTTCTTTTCGCAAACTTTGTCGGGCTTCATCCAAGGAACCTTTCAGCCAAATATCATGCTTCTAGGGCTTTTGGTATTTCAGAAGAAGTCGTTTAAAGGTTTTAACAGATTTGACCCCTGTGACCTTGTATATAGGTCAAAGTCATTTCTTTTCACAAACTTTGTCAGGCTTCATCCAAGGGACATTTCAGCCAAATATCATGCTTCTAGGGCTTTTGGTATTTCAGAAGAAGTCGTTTAAAGGTTTTAACAGATTTGACTCCTGTGACCTTGAATATAGGTCAAGGTCATTTCTTTCCGCAAACTTTGTCGGACTTCATCTAAGGAACCTTTCAGCCAAATATCATGCTTCTAGGGCTTTTGGTATTTCAGAAGAAGTCGTTTAAAGGTTTTAACAGATTTGACTCTTGTAATCTTGAATATATGTCAAGGTCATTTCTTTTCGCAAACTTTGTTGGGCTTCATCCAAGGAACCTTTCAGCCAAATATCATGCTTCTAGGGCTTTTGGTATTTCAAAAGAAGTCGTTTGCAGGTTTCAACAGATTTGACCCCTGTGACCTTGAATAAAGGTCAAGGTCATTTCTTTTCGCAAACTTTGTCGGGCTATCCAAGGAACCTTTCAGCCAAATATCATGCTTCTAGGGCTTTTGGTATTTCAGAAGAATTCGTTTAAAGGTTTTAACAGATTTGACTCCTGTGACCTTGAATATAGGTCAAGGTCATTTCTTTTCGCAAACTTTGTCTGGCTTAATCCAAGGAACCTTTCAGCCAAATATCATGCTTCTAGGGCTTTTGGTATTTTAGAAGTCGTTTAAAGGTTTTAACAGATTTGACCCCTGTGACCTTGAATATAGGTCAAGGTCATTTCTTTTCGCAAACTTTGTCCGGCTTCATCCAAGGATCCTTTCAGCCAAATATCATGCTTCTAGGGCTTTTGGTATTTCAGAAGAAGTCGTTTAAAGGTTTTAACACATTTGTCCCCTGTGACCTTGAATATAAGTCAATGTCATTTCTTTTCGCAAACTTTGTCGGGCTTCATCCAAGGAACCTTTCAGCCAAATATCATGCTTCTAGGGCTTTTGGTATTTCAGAAGAAGTCGTTTAAAGGTTTTAACAGATTTGACTCCTGTAATCTTGAATATATGTCAAGGTCATTTCTTTTCGCAAACTTTGTTGGGCTTCATCCAAGGAACCTTTCAGCCAAATATCATGCTTCTAGGGCTTTTGGTATTTCAGAAGAAGTCGTTTAAAGGTTTTAACAGATTTGACCCCTTTGACCTTGAATTAAGGTCAAGGTCATTTCTTTTCGCAAACTTTGTCGGACTTCATCCAAGGAACCTTTCAGCCAAATATCATGCTTCTAGGGCTTTTGGTATTTCAGAAGAAGTCGTTTAAAGGTTTTAACAGATTTGACTCCTGTAATCTTGAATATATGTCAAGGTCATTTCTTTTCGCAAACTTTGTTGGGCTTCATCCAAGGAACCTTTCAGCCAAATATCATGCTTCTAGGGCTTTTGGTATTTCAGAAGAAGTCTTTTAAAGGTTTTAACACATTTGACCCCTGTGACCTTGAATATAAGTCAAGGTCATTTCCTTTCGCAAACGTTGTCAGGCTTAATCCAAGGAACCTTTCAGCCAAATATCATGCTTCTAGGGCTTTTGGTATTTCAGAAGAAGTCGTTTAAAGGTTTTAACACTTTGTTGGGCTTCATCCAAGGAACCTTTCAGCCAAATATCATGCTTCTAGGGCTTTTGGTATTTCAGAAGAAGTCGTTTAAAGGTTTTAACAGATTTGACTCTTGTAATCTTGAATATATGTCAAGGTCATTTCTTTTCGCAAACTTTGTTGGGCTTCATCCAAGGAACCTTTCAGCCAAATATCATGCTTCTAGGGCTTTTGGTATTTCAAAAGAAGTCGTTTGCAGGTCCTCAACAGATTTGACCCCTGTGACCTTGAATAAAGGTCAAGGTCATTTCTTTTCGCAAACTTTGTCGGGCTATCCAAGGAACCTTTCAGCCAAATATCATGCTTCTAGGGCTTTTGGTATTTCAGAAGAATTCGTTTAAAGGTTTTAACAGATTTGACTCCTGTGACCTTGAATATAGGTCAAGGTCATTTCTTTTCGCAAACTTTGTCTGGCTTAATCCAAGGAACCTTTCAGCCAAATATCATGCTTCTAGGGCTTTTGGTATTTTAGAAGTCGTTTAAAGGTTTTAACAGATTTGACCCCTGTGACCTTGAATATAGGTCAAGGTCATTTCTTTTCGCAAACTTTGTCCGGCTTCATCCAAGGATCCTTTCAGCCAAATATCATGCTTCTAGGGCTTTTGGTATTTCAGAAGAAGTCGTTTAAAGGTTTTAACACATTTGTCCCCTGTGACCTTGAATATAAGTCAATGTCATTTCTTTTCGCAAACTTTGTCGGGCTTCATCCAAGGAACCTTTCAGCCAAATATCATGCTTCTAGGGCTTTTGGTATTTCAGAAGAAGTCGTTTAAAGGTTTTAACAGATTTGACTCCTGTAATCTTGAATATATGTCAAGGTCATTTCTTTTCGCAAACTTTGTTGGGCTTCATCCAAGGAACCTTTCAGCCAAATATCATGCTTCTAGGGCTTTTGGTATTTCAGAAGAAGTCGTTTAAAGGTTTTAACAGATTTGACCCCTTTGACCTTGAATTAAGGTCAAGGTCATTTCTTTTCGCAAACTTTGTCGGACTTCATCCAAGGAACCTTTCAGCCAAATATCATGCTTCTAGGGCTTTTGGTATTTCAGAAGAAGTCGTTTAAAGGTTTTAACAGATTTGACTCCTGTAATCTTGAATATATGTCAAGGTCATTTCTTTTCGCAAACTTTGTTGGGCTTCATCCAAGGAACCTTTCAGCCAAATATCATGCTTCTAGGGCTTTTGGTATTTCAGAAGAAGTCTTTTAAAGGTTTTAACACATTTGACCCCTGTGACCTTGAATATAAGTCAAGGTCATTTCCTTTCGCAAACGTTGTCAGGCTTAATCCAAGGAACCTTTCAGCCAAATATCATGCTTCTAGGGCTTTTGGTATTTCAGAAGAAGTCGTTTAAAGGTTTTAACACTTTGTCGGGCTTCATCCAAGGAACCTTTCAGCCAAATATCATGCTTCTAGGGCTTTTGGTATTTCAGAAGAAGTCGTTTAAAGGTTTTAACACATTTGACCCCTGTGACCTTGAATATAAGTCAAGGTCATTTCTTTTCGCAAACTTTGTCCGGCTTCATCCAAGGAACCTTTCAGCCAAATATCATGCTTCTAGGGCTTTTGGTATTTCAGGAGAAGTCGTTTAAAGGTTTTAACAGATTTGACTCCTGTGACCTTGAATATAGGTCAAGGTCATTTCTTTTCGCAAACTTTGTCGGGCTTCATCCAAGGAACCTTTCAGCCAAATATCATGCTTCTAGGGCTTTTGGTATTTCAGAAGAAGTCGTTTAAAGGTTTTAACAGATTTGACCCCTGTGACCTTGTATATAGGTCAAGGTCATTTCTTTTCACAAACTTTGTCAGGCTTCATCCAAGGGACATTTCAGCCAAATATCATGCTTCTAGGGCTTTTGGTATTTCAGAAGAAGTCGTTTAAAGGTTTTAACAGATTTGACTCCTGTGACCTTGAATATAGGTCAAGGTCATTTCTTTCCGCAAACTTTGTCGGACTTCATCCAAGGAACCTTTCAGCCAAATATCATGCTTCTAGGGATTTTGGTATTTCAGAAGAAGTCGTTTAAAGGTTTTAACAGATTTGACTCTTGTAATCTTGAATATATGTCAAGGTCATTTCTTTTCGCAAACTTTGTTGGGCTTCATCCAAGGAACCTTTCAGCCAAATATCATGCTTCTAGGGCTTTTGGTATTTCAAAAGAAGTCGTTTGCAGGTTTCAACAGATTTGACCCCTGTGACCTTGAATAAAGGTCAAGGTCATTTCTTTTCGCAAACTTTGTCGGGCTATCCAAGGAACCTTTCAGCCAAATATCATGCTTCTAGGGCTTTTGGTATTTCAGAAGAATTCGTTTAAAGGTTTTAACAGATTTGACTCCTGTGACCTTGAATATAGGTCAAGGTCATTTCTTTTCGCAAACTTTGTCTGGCTTCATCCAAGGAACCTTTCAGCCAAATATCATGCTTCTAGGGCTTTTGGTATTTTAGAAGTCGTTTAAAGGTTTTAACAGATTTGACCCCTGTGACCTTGAATATAGGTCAAGGTCATTTCTTTTCGCAAACTTTGTCCGGCTTCATCCAAGGATCCTTTCAGCCAAATATCATGCTTCTAGGGCTTTTGGTATTTCAGAAGAAGTCGTTTAAAGGTTTTAACACATTTGTCCCCTGTGACCTTGAATATAAGTCAATGTCATTTCTTTTCGCAAACTTTGTCGGGCTTCATCCAAGGAACCTTTCAGCCAAATATCATGCTTCTAGGGCTTTTGGTATTTCAGAAGAAGTCGTTTAAAGGTTTTAACAGATTTGACTCCTGTAATCTTGAATATATGTCAAGGTCATTTCTTTTCGCAAACTTTGTTGGGCTTCATCCAAGGAACCTTTCAGCCAAATATCATGCTTCTAGGGCTTTTGGTATTTCAGAAGAAGTCGTTTAAAGGTTTTAACAGATTTGACCCCTTTGACCTTGAATTAAGGTCAAGGTCATTTCTTTTCGCAAACTTTGTCGGACTTCATCCAAGGAACCTTTCAGCCAAATATCATGCTTCTAGGGCTTTTGGTATTTCAGAAGAAGTCGTTTAAAGGTTTTAACAGATTTGACTCCTGTAATCTTGAATATATGTCAAGGTCATTTCTTTTCGCAAACTTTGTTGGGCTTCATCCAAGGAACCTTTCAGCCAAATATCATGCTTCTAGGGCTTTTGGTATTTCAGAAGAAGTCTTTTAAAGGTTTTAACACATTTGACCCCTGTGACCTTGAATATAAGTCAAGGTCATTTCCTTTCGCAAACTTTGTCAGGCTTAATCCAAGGAACCTTTCAGCCAAATATCATGCTTCTAGGGCTTTTGGTATTTCAGAAGAAGTCGTTTAAAGGTTTTAACACTTTGTCGGGCTTCATCCAAGGAACCTTTCAGCCAAATATCATGCTTCTAGGGCTTTTGGTATTTCAGAAGAAGTCGTTTAAAGGTTTTAACAGATTTGACCCCTGTGACCTTGAATATAGGTCAAGGTCATTTCTTTTCGCAAACTTTGTCCGGCTTCATCCAAGGAACCTTTCAGCCAAATATCATGCTTCTAGGGCTTTTGGTATTTCAGGAGAAGTCGTTTAAAGGTTTTAACAGATTTGACTCCTGTGACCTTGAATATAGGTCAAGGTCATTTCTTTTCGCAAACTTTGTCGGGCTTCATCCAAGGAACCTTTCAGCCAAATATCATGCTTCTAGGGCTTTTGGTATTTCAGAAGAAGTCGTTTAAAGGTTTTAACAGATTTGACCCCTGTGACCTTGTATATAGGTCAAAGTCATTTCTTTTCACAAACTTTGTCAGGCTTCATCCAAGGGACATTTCAGCCAAATATCATGCTTCTAGGGCTTTTGGTATTTCAGAAGAAGTCGTTTAAAGGTTTAAACAGATTTGACTCCTGTGACCTTGAATATAGGTCAAGGTCATTTCTTTCCGCAAACTTTGTCGGACTTCATCTAAGGAACCTTTCAGCCAAATATCATGCTTCTAGGGCTTTTGGTATTTCAGAAGAAGTCGTTTAAAGGTTTTAACAGATTTGACTCTTGTAATCTTGAATATATGTCAAGGTCATTTCTTTTCGCAAACTTTGTTGGGCTTCATCCAAGGAACCTTTCAGCCAAATATCATGCTTCTAGGGCTTTTGGTATTTCAAAAGAAGTCGTTTGCAGGTTTCAACAGATTTGACCCCTGTGACCTTGAATAAAGGTCAAGGTCATTTCTTTTCGCAAACTTTGTCGGGCTATCCAAGGAACCTTTCAGCCAAATATCATGCTTCTAGGGCTTTTGGTATTTCAGAAGAATTCGTTTAAAGGTTTTAACAGATTTGACTCCTGTGACCTTGAATATAGGTCAAGGTCATTTCTTTTCGCAAACTTTGTCTGGCTTCATCCAAGGAACCTTTCAGCCAAATATCATGCTTCTAGGGCTTTTGGTATTTTAGAAGTCGTTTAAAGGTTTTAACAGATTTGACCCCTGTGACCTTGAATATAGGTCAAGGTCATTTCTTTTCGCAAACTTTGTCCGGCTTCATCCAAGGATCCTTTCAGCCAAATATCATGCTTCTAGGGCTTTTGGTATTTCAGAAGAAGTCGTTTAAAGGTTTTAACACATTTGTCCCCTGTGACCTTGAATATAAGTCAATGTCATTTCTTTTCGCAAACTTTGTCGGGCTTCATCCAAGGAACCTTTCAGCCAAATATCATGCTTCTAGGGCTTTTGGTATTTCAGAAGAAGTCGTTTAAAGGTTTTAACAGATTTGACTCCTGTAATCTTGAATATATGTCAAGGTCATTTCTTTTCGCAAACTTTGTTGGGCTTCATCCAAGGAACCTTTCAGCCAAATATCATGCTTCTAGGGCTTTTGGTATTTCAGAAGAAGTCGTTTAAAGGTTTTAACAGATTTGACCCCTTTGACCTTGAATTAAGGTCAAGGTCATTTCTTTTCGCAAACTTTGTCGGACTTCATCCAAGGAACCTTTCAGCCAAATATCATGCTTCTAGGGCTTTTGGTATTTCAGAAGAAGTCGTTTAAAGGTTTTAACAGATTTGACTCTTGTAATCTTGAATATATGTCAAGGTCATTTCTTTTCGCAAACTTTGTTGGGCTTCATCCAAGGAACCTTTCAGCCAAATATCATGCTTCTAGGGCTTTTGGTATTTCAGAAGAAGTCTTTTAAAGGTTTTAACACATTTGACCCCTGTGACCTTGAATATAAGTCAAGGTCATTTCCTTTCGCAAACTTTGTCAGGCTTAATCCAAGGAACCTTTCAGCCAAATATCATGCTTCTAGGGCTTTTGGTATTTCAGAAGAAGTCGTTTAAAGGTTTTAACACTTTGTCGGGCTTCATCCAAGGAACCTTTCAGCCAAATATCATGCTTCTAGGGCTTTTGGTATTTCAGAAGAAGTCGTTTAAAGGTTTTAACAGATTTGACCCCTGTGACCTTGAATATAGGTCAAGGTCATTTCTTTTCGCAAACTTTGTCCGGCTTCATCCAAGGAACCTTTCAGCCAAATATCATGCTTCTAGGGCTTTTGGTATTTCAGGAGAAGTCGTTTAAAGGTTTTAACAGATTTGACTCCTGTGACCTTGAATATAGGTCAAGGTCATTTCTTTTCGCAAACTTTGTCGGGCTTCATCCAAGGAACCTTTCAGCCAAATATCATGCTTCTAGGGCTTTTGGTATTTCAGAAGAAGTCGTTTAAAGGTTTTAACAGATTTGACCCCTGTGACCTTGTATATAGGTCAAGGTCATTTCTTTTCACAAACTTTGTCAGGCTTCATCCAAGGGACATTTCAGCCAAATATCATGCTTCTAGGGCTTTTGGTATTTCAGAAGAAGTCGTTTAAAGGTTTTAACAGATTTGACTCCTGTGACCTTGAATATAGGTCAAGGTCATTTCTTTCCGCAAACTTTGTCAGGCTTCATCCAAGGGACATTTCAGCCAAATATCATGCTTCTAGGGCTTTTGGTATTTCAGAAGAAGTCGTTTAAAGGTTTTAACAGATTTGACTCCTGTGACCTTGAATATAGGTCAAGGTCATTTCTTTCCGCAAACTTTGTCGGACTTCATCCAAGGAACCTTTCAGCCAAATATCATGCTTCTAGGGCTTTTGGTATTTCAGAAGAAGTCGTTTAAAGGTTTTAACAGATTTGACTCTTGTAATCTTGAATATATGTCAAGGTCATTTCTTTTCGCAAACTTTGTTGGGCTTCATCCAAGGAACCTTTCAGCCAAATATCATGCTTCTAGGGCTTTTGGTATTTCAAAAGAAGTCGTTTGCAGGTTTCAACAGATTTGACCCCTGTGACCTTGAATAAAGGTCAAGGTCATTTCTTTTCGCAAACTTTGTCGGGCTATCCAAGGAACCTTTCAGCCAAATATCATGCTTCTAGGGCTTTTGGTATTTCAGAAGAATTCGTTTAAAGGTTTTAACAGATTTGACTCCTGTGACCTTGAATATAGGTCAAGGTCATTTCTTTTCGCAAACTTTGTCTGGCTTCATCCAAGGAACCTTTCAGCCAAATATCATGCTTCTAGGGCTTTTGGTATTTTAGAAGTCGTTTAAAGGTTTTAACAGATTTGACCCCTGTGACCTTGAATATAGGTCAAGGTCATTTCTTTTCGCAAACTTTGTCCGGCTTCATCCAAGGATCCTTTCAGCCAAATATCATGCTTCTAGGGCTTTTGGTATTTCAGAAGAAGTCGTTTAAAGGTTTTAACACATTTGTCCCCTGTGACCTTGAATATAAGTCAATGTCATTTCTTTTCGCAAACTTTGTCGGGCTTCATCCAAGGAACCTTTCAGCCAAATATCATGCTTCTAGGGCTTTTGGTATTTCAGGAGAAGTCGTTTAAAGGTTTTAACAGATTTGACCCCTGTGACCTTGTATATACACTACATTTCGCGTGGGAGTATACGAACGTGACGTTTGCTGGTGGAGAGGTTTAGCGTGGATAGGAGGTATAGAAAATGTCAACTCCACACTCCACCGTGGATAATATCTCATCCACTCTCCGTCGGCTATCCAGGTTTGCTTCGAACGTGGAGAGAGCGTGGGGCGCCAGACGAGAGGTCCTTATTTTTACCTGGAATCATGTGGTCTCCACGTTTCACCGGCCCCTACACAAAGATTGACTATTATAGATGGTACACACAAGGAAGGTTACGAAGCATGCGATGTATTATTAAATTTACGCATTGGCGCAAAAATATTATCTTCAGCTGTCAAATAAAATGTTTACTTTTCATCCTAAGTGTCTATTGCAAAGCGAATTTTCTATAACCATGGAAAGATCTGATACATATATTCTTACGAGCCATGCGAAGCGAGCTTAGTTGTAAGACCGTTAAAGAGGCAAGTTAGGGGAGAAAGTTCACCCGATTGTATAGGGCCCCTAGTCAAAAGTAACTGGTGTGGGCCTCCGATAGCGAAGTTTTCTTCGACAGTGATAATGCGTTTACATTATTGCCTGGAAATGTGATAAACATTATATTAACTATAAACTTTGTTTATTTCAAGAAAAAATGATATCATCCATAAACGCAATATGCTTAAAAATGAGAAAATGTGTAGAATCTGAAGGAAATTGACACGCGTGCCTTATTAAAGGTACCGGATCAACACGGATCACATTCGGCACGATCCGGCGTATGAACAGTGCAGCCGTCGTGTAGCTCCGTGGGGATCCCTGTTGGTCCTTGAACGTCCGGGAATGTCCTTGAGGCTCCAACAGGCCAACACGGCAGTTTTGGGAAGTTCAAAACTACCGTGTTATCCCGTGAGGGTCCGGAGAGATAGCAACATCCGGGAAAGTCCGTGTTGCTGTCGTGTAGTCGCCGTGTAGTGTCCGGGGACAGCCGTATCTCTGCCTTGATAGTCCATGTGCGTCATTGACAGTTCCGAAACAAATTTCAGACCCCGGACCATCAAGAATAAAGACGGCAGAGGTACGGTTGTTCCCGAACCCTTCATGGCGGTTACACGGAACGTACACAGAGCTTCTACGGACAAAGACGGAGCAAACACGGACAAACATGCTGCGAACCGGGCGGATACAGTTTGTCAAGGCAGGACAAATTTGTCCCGTGACGGCCAAGTGACAAATTCGACAAAACTGCAAGCCGAGAAACACAAAGTTTCAATCCTGAAAAATCGGTATGACTGTATGTCCACGCAAGTCACTGAATTTCCTGTTTTCCTGATTTGAAATATACAGTAATTTAGTACTTTTAAACATAATTCACTTTTTTGTTTTGAAGTAATTAAAACTAAATAAGAAGAAGCTCATAAATCTATACACCCACCCCACAAAGTGGTCAAGATTGTCTTTTCCAATTTGACGAATGAAGAATAACTTGATGCTACTAATTAATCTCGTTCCATTCTGATTTGTAGCTTTTCGTAAGAAATTCATTTAACAGTATTACTGAAAACGTGCATTTTCCTTTAAACTTATCAAGCTCCATTATAAGTACTTCGTGTATGTGAACGTAACAGACAAGAGCGCACGAACACACACACACACACACAAACACCATCACACACATACGTTTGGTCCTTATAAAAGAGGATACAATGACCTTCTATATTTTGGTCTGTGTAGCCCGGCCCCTGTAGATGTGGATACAATGACATGTATATGTTGGACTGTGAAGCCCGGCCCCTGTAGATGTGGATACAATGACATGTATATGTTGGACTGTGAAGCCCGGCACCTGTACAGAAGGATACAATGCGTGTTTATGTTGGTCTGTGTAGCCCGGCCCCTGTACAGGAGGATACAATGACATGTATATGTTGGTCTGTGTAGCCCGGCCCCTGTAGATGTGGATACAATGGCATGTATATGTTGGACTGTGAAGTCGGGCCCCTGTACAGAAGGATACAATGACATGTATATGTTGGTCTGTGTAGCCCGGCCCCTGTAGAGGAAGATACAATGACATGTATATGTTGGTCTGTGTTGTCCGGCCCCTGTACAGAAGGATACAATGACATGTATATGTTGGACTGTGTAACACTGCCCCTGTAAAGGAGGATACAATGACATGTATATGTTGGACTGTGAAGCCCGGCCCCTGTAAAGGAGGATACAGTGACATGTATATGTTGGTCTGTGTAGCCCGGCCCTTGTAGATGAGGATACAATTACATGTATATGTTGGTCTGTGTAGCCCGGCCCCTGTAGAGGAGGATACAATGACATGTATATGTTGGACTGTTGGACTGTGTAGCCCGGCCCCTGTAGAGGAGGATACAATGACATGTATATGTTGGTATGTGTAGCCCGGCCACTGTAGATGTGGATACAATGACATGTATATGTTGGACTGTGTAGCCCGGTCCCTGTACAGGAGGATACAATGACATGTATATGTTGGTATGTGTAGCCCGGCCCCTGCAGATGTGGATACAATAACATGTATATGTTGGACTATGTAGCCCGGCCCCTGTAGAGGAAGATACAATGACATGTATATGTTGGTCTGTGTAGCCCAGCCCCCGCAGATGTGGATACAATGACATGTATATGTTGGACTATATAGCCCGGCCCCTGTGGAGGAGGATAAAATGACATGTATGTGTTGGACTGTGTAGCCCGGCCCCTGTTTCATTTCAATAACTTTTATTGACAAAGATGCTCAAACGTCAATTGGATTGAATAACAGGCAGAAGCCTATATAAATTATCTCCATAGGTGGCCGAAAATTACAGGAATTTAGTTTATATAATCAATTAAGAAAAATAATGTGAAATGAAAATTAATTTTGTATAAACACACAAAAACAAATAAAATTAACAAGGAAGATAACTAGTAAATGTTGACAAATACAAGCACAACACATTGTACATATACACAATACACAACACAAGCACAGTAGATACATGTATACAGTACATAACTCTCTATATCTTTGATGAACATAATTAATGTTATATTAAAACATTTATATTGCATGTTTATATACATAATGACTAAACAGCCAAAATACCTGACCAAAAGTCCACGTGCAAGTATATGTATACTGCACAGGTCATTTGTAAATTGGACTGCCCAACACAAATATAGTTTAATTAATTGATACAGGTGTAATCAACATTAGAGAGTTTACTAAGACTACAAAATACTATTCAATTTAGGACTCATCCATCAGTCAGCCATACTGTTATAATATTGGTGGAAAAAATAATAATTTTTTAAATTGTTAAATGTACATGCCTTCATGATACACATTATAAATAATAAAGTTTGAAGCGTTTAGATTTACCAATGAAAGGACTATATATGGTTTGGGCCTTATTTGGCCCCAAAATTATCAAATTTTGAAGCAAATTATTGAACTCTCAAATTAATGTATTTCAAATATGGAGTACATCCCTGATAAAACTGAAACAATAATTATTTGTTGTTTCAACTCTGGTTGTCATGGAAACCATCTCAAATATGCATAAATTAGGGAAATTTGACCATTTAGTCAATTTTGGCCACTTTTTGGATAGTTTTTCTATTAGAAACTATTGAGCGCATTCTTGAACAAACTTAATATCAAATGAGAATATGTGGGCACTTATACCACATCTTTAGGAGAAATATAAACTTTGTTCAAGAATGCGCTCTATGGTTGCTGTGTGAAAATCTATGTAAAAATTGACCAAAATAGACCAAATATTTACATTTGCATAATTTATGCATATTTCGGATGGTTACCATGGCAACCATAGCACAAATAACAAATAAATATTATTACAATTGCATGAGGGATGTAATCTATATTTGAAATAATATTATTTGAGTGTTCAATAATGAAATTTAAAATTTGATGGATTTGGGGGCCAAAAACAGGCAAAACCATACATAGTCCTTTAAGACATCTTTTAAAATTTGCCTGTTAATATCTACATCACAGAAAGGGCATCCATGAAGTAAAGTATGTATATTTATGCCCGGAGTCTGTGTATGTAGATGTTGATACAATGACATGTATATGTTGGTCTGTGTAACGCGGCCCCTGTAGATGTGAATACAATTACATGTTTCTGTTGGTCTGTGTAGCCCGGCCCTTGTAGAGGAGGATACAATGGCATGTATGTGTTGGACTGTGTAGCCCGGCCCCTGTACAGGAGGATACAATGACATGTATATGTTGGTCTGTGTAGCCCGGCCCCTGTAGACGTGGATACAATGACATGTATATGTTGGTCTGTGTAGCCCGGCCCCTGTAGATGTGGATACAAATACATGTATATGTTGGACTGTGAAGCCCGGCTCCTGTACAGAAGGATACAATGACATGTATATGTTGGTCTGTGTAGCCCGGCCCCTGTAGATGTGGATACAATTACATGTATATGTTGGACTGTGAAGCACGGCCCCTGTACAGAAGGATGCAATGACATGTATATCTTGTTCTGTGTAGCCCGGCCCCTGTACAGAAGGATACAATGACATGTATATGTTGGTCTGTGTAGCGCGGCCCCTGTAGATGTGGATACAATGACATGTATATGTTGGTCTGTGTAACGCGGCCCCTGTAGATGTGAATACAATGACATGTATCTGTTGGTCTGTGTAGCCCGGCCCCTGTACAGGAGGATACAATGACATGTATATGTTGGTCTGTGTAGCCCGGCCTCTGTACAGGAGGATACAATGACATGTATATGTTGGTCTGTGTAGCCCGGCCCCTGTACAGAAGGATACAATTACATGTATATGTTGGACTGTGAAGCCCGGCCCCTGTACAGAAGGATGCAATGACATGTATATGTTGGTCTGTGTAGCCCGGCCCCTGTAGATGTGGATACAATTACATGTATATGTTGGACTGTGAAGCCCGGCCCCTGTACAGAAGGATGCAATTACATGTAAATCTTGGTCTGTGTAGCCCGGCCCCTGTACAGGAGGATACAATGACATGTATATGTTGGTCTGTGTAGCCCGGCCCGTATAGAGGATACGATGAAATACAGTATACGTGTTTAACTCCATAGCGTTTTATAGTGGAATATAATGACATATATATGTGTATCCAAAGTTTTGACTAATATTATTTCTTTTATGGCATTTTCGGTATTTGTTCTAATGTCAGACGATAGAACCTTTAAAGAGTAACTGTAGTGCAAATAGAACCTGAAATTATCAGACTCGTTGTGCCTGTATTAATACATTGTCGTAAACCGCATCGAAATCGGCCGACTGGTAACAAAGTTACGACAGGTTAAACTTTGGTTTTTTACCTGTGTTGCCACAAGCTAATCAAGCGCACAGCGAAACCGCTAAAAGTTGTGCACACGTAATGGTGACGTCACAACGGGAACACAAGAAATTGAGTCATATTCGCTTACGTCTTTTATGCGTGTACTCACAGTGAAATTAAGCGACGTACCATATAAAGGGGGCGGGTGGGGAGAGAGAATCTGAAATCGTCCATGAAATATCTTTGTTTTTATACTTTCATCAATTTTTTGTTTGATATTGATTGTCCAAATTCATTTTAACCCTTTGCATGCCGGAAGAATTTTATGTCATTATACCTTTGAGTGCCGCCAGGGCCGATCTGATTTGAACCTCAGTTTTGACATCGTAATAGAATAGACGAATGACGTCATAATCTTTGTTTTATTCACATACAATTTGTTTAAATCTGAACACATTTTTCATAGCGTTATGCCTATTTATTCATGTGGTACTTTTAAATACATGTATGTATGAAACAGGACTATAATGCTTGACATATATCCTAGATGTCTTTCTCTTGACTATAGTGCACGTTATCCCCACCCCCCACCCCTTTTTTTTAGCAAATGTAAGTATACTATTCAAATCATGATAACAAAATGGCCTTTTCGTTCATTTTTACAGAGAATTTAACTTGTCATATTGATGATACACAAAACGACATTGATCTACGTTGTAAGTCGTCTTCTAACGAATGTATTTTATTTTTTAAAACTGCTTGAATTCTCTCCTTTTCCGAGCGATTTCTTTAGAGACAACAGACTTTGGTGAAATTGGTCTGGTTTTCAAGAACGCATTGTATGAGCATTACAAGACGGGCGTGTATTGTATAAGCATTATAGGACGGGATGGTATTGTATGACCGTTACAGGACGGGATTGTATTGTATGAGCATATCAGGACGGAAGTGTATTGTATGACCATTACAGGACGGGAGTGTATTGTATGACCATTACAGGACGGGATGGTATTGTATGACCGTTACAGGACGGAAGTGCATTGTATGAGCATTATAGGACGGGAGTGTATTGTATGACCATTACAGAATGGGAGTGTATTGTATGACAATTACAGGATGGGAGTGTATTGTATGACAATTACAGGACTTGGGGGTATTGTATGACCGTTACAGGACGGGAGGGTATTGTTTGACCATTACAGGACGGTAGTGTATTGTATAAGCATTATAGGACGGGATGGTATTGTATGACCGTTACAGGACGGGATTGTATTGTATGAGCATATCAGGACGGAAGTGTATTGTATGACCATTACAGGACGGGAGTGTATTGTATGACCATTACAGGACGGGAGTGTATTGTATGAGCATTATAGGACGGGGTGGTATTGTATGACCGTTACAGGACGGAAGTGTATTGTATGAACATTATAGGACAGGAATGTATTGTATGACCATTACAGAATGGGAGTGTATTGTATGACCATTACAGGACTGGTGGTATTGTATGACCGTTACAGAATGGGAGGGTATTATATGACTACTACAGGACGGGGGTGTATTGTATGGGCATTATAGGACGGGATGGTATTGTATGACCGTTACAGGACGGGAGTGTATTGTATGACCATTACAGGACGGCAGTGTATTGTATGAGCATTATAGGACGGGATGGTATTGTATGACCATTACAGAATGGGAGTATATTGTATGACCATTACAGGACTGGGGGTATTGTATGAGCATTATAGGACGGGGTGGTATTGTATGACCATTACAGGACGGCAGTGTATTGTATGAGCATTATAGGACGGGATGGTATTGTATGACCGTTACAGGACGGGAGTGTATTGTATGACCATTACAGGACGGCAGTGTATTGTATGAGCATTATAGGACGGGATGGTATTGTATGAGCATTACATGACGGGAGGGTATTGTATGACCATTACAGGACGGGGTGTATTGTATGACCATTACAGGATGGGAGTGTATTGTATGACCATTACAGGACTGGGGGTATTGTATGACCGTTACAGGACGGGAGTGTATTGTATGACTACTACAGGACGGGAGTGTATTGTATGACTATTACAGGACGGGAGTGTATTGTGACAATTACAGGACGGGAGTGTATCGTTTAGCCATTATAGGACGGGAGTGTATCGTTTAACTATTACAGGACAGATTGTATTGTATATTAAGTATACAGACTGTCCTACATTTTACTACAGTGAGCCTCAAATTAACTGTATTTATGACAGAAGTTATAATAGTATAAGCATTAACAAAACTATGATTTAGAAAATTACGGCCATGATGGATGAATATTGATAGTCGCATTTTCCCACACCAAAATTAGATATTTTCTTATAATTTGGATCTAAGTGCATGGTTACCTGTTGGTTTGCCGAACTATTTCTTTGATTAACTCTAACGAAAAAAAAGAGATAGAAGTGCTTAATGGGCGAAGAATCTCTTCGTGGCATATTTTTCGGTCCATCAGCATTATCTCTCTGGCGATGGCCTGCTGGTTGGGACACTCTTAGCCACGGATTGCTTGCGTCAGCCATTATCAAGATAATGTCATGACGGTTATGACGTCATATTTGTTCCTTGCATATTCCCTCAAAAGTAAAAGAGTGTATTGAGGCTTGCCTTGTTGTGAGTTTGTTAGCGGCTATCGATCACTTGTCTCTTTCTAGTTCTACGTACAGTATAGTGACAACTTTCAGCATATTTGTATTAATATGATTTTGTCATGAAATTGGGGTTATCCAGCACAAATTGCACACTAAATATATCAAATATCAATCCATAAATACCTATACGTAGGTATTCAGATGATAAGATAACAGATTGAAGTAAAGGAGAAGGATAAGGTGTATGCGTTTATACTAGCTAGTAAGTAATTCGGACAATCTAGACCGACAAAATTTACTCGACCATCCC
Organism: Mimachlamys varia; assembly: GCA_947623455.1. Taxonomy (NCBI): domain Eukaryota; kingdom Metazoa; phylum Mollusca; class Bivalvia; order Pectinida; family Pectinidae; genus Mimachlamys; species Mimachlamys varia. The sequence goes on from OX392540.1 coordinate 36,954,575, forward strand.
CCATCACTAGAGAAGAGTAGAAAATCGAGTTGAGAGAGGACGCTTCTTTATTTCCATGAGGGTCAGAGAGAAAGGTTTCTGCAAGCCAGTGGATTGGGCAACCCCAACCTATAAACATTGTTCTGAAAAGTAATTGTATTATCATACCAAGTCTGTGGGCGTAATTAAACACTCCGCATTATAAGATTCTAAACACTAGTTATGCTCTCATATGTATTTGTTGTTTAAACCTACAATTAACACAATATATTTTTGATATATATAGGTTTTTTTTTTCATTTTTCACCAGTTTTTGTCGGCTGTTTCATGAACGATAACTCAATTCTTACAATATTCACAAGAAATATATTCTTAATTTACTATAATATTTAGATGGGAAACAACCTAGTTCACAATATATACTATAGGATTCGGGGTAGATTTTTTAACACAAGTATGTTAGGTAAGATACTAGTTACATATATGATACAGACTATAGTTTACCTGTAATTAAATCCTATTGTTCTCTACCTGACACCAAATCTCACTCAACATACACCCAACACCTTACCTGTATATAGAAAAATGCCAAATGTATGCTACGTGAGACGACACGTGTTACTCAAATATATAGCAAGTAATTATAACTTTGGAAGGAGGGGTTGGGGAGGGTGGGGGGCAACTATCAAAGTTGAAACTAACTGGTAACAGTTGAGTATGTTGCGGTTATTATCCACTCTTTATAATTTTGAAATGTGTACTCTAGATCTGTAGTTAGATCTCGACTTTGAATGGAATATCGAGTGTACTTTTTGAAATCTCCAGAACTCGCCGTCAAGCCACACAGTACATGTCACAAACGTCCCTGATGTCACTTTATTTAAAAAAAAAATTAAATTTGACTCTTCTTTTCAACATGACAAATGCTGTTGAAAAATTGAATGATATGTCTGTATCACATTTGATATTTTTTCATATTTCATTAAAAAAAATAATGAAAGCGGATTAAATCCAATTAAGTAATAATCTCATCTTATTTTCAAAAGATGTTCCAAGTTCATTTCTTGCCAGTAAAACACGGAGGGTTTCAAATGCCTAATCTCATTTTTTCCTCAAACATAATTCGAAATAAATTGTTCTTGTTTTCTATTTCGATGTTTGTGCCTGAAGACAGGTAACATCGGGATTTCGCTCATGTTCCTTTTATTCTACAATATTCACGCTTACTTTTTTTCATACTGCATAGACATACATACAGTATTTAAGCTAACTCAACTTATCAGTATTCAGAATCATAAGGTAATAAATAATTTATGTAAATTCATTGTGGAAGCATTCAAAATTAGAGCATCCAATGTAGCCATTGTGTAAAGATGTACTTACTACAGATCCTAGCACTTCGTGTTATGTAACACTGTATGCCATGACAAATTGTTTGAATGTACTTTTTTTGCTGATGAGCTGTAAAGCTCAAGGCGTAATAAAGAACTTGAACTTGAACTTGAACATACATATGTTTCAATGAATGGAAAGGTATTACCTTTATCCACGCGTATTATTTCTCGAACATAAGGATAAAAGAAGTCGAAATGTTATACCCGTCAAAACATGTTATACAGGTCGAACACATTAGTAAAAGTTATGTATTTTTATTCTTCAATATAGATTAAGTACATTGTACATATTAAAAGGATTGTTTTATGATTCTGTATGATGTAAATAAATGCAATAAACATATATGTTTTTCGAAGTTCTGAGTCTGTACACGGATTTATAGATCATATCTAAGTCCGTGGTCTATAGTTACATCAATACCTTTCCCTTGTTTTTTGGGGTTGTTTCTAAGTAGTTTGTATGTATACAGCCACGGACTTAGATAGAATCTAAGTCCGTGATACAGCCGACCAAATATGCATACATATTTTTCAGTGTGCATTTTAACAGGTGCAGGCTGACAGGTGTTACGATCAGTTCCTGCTGATATGTGTATGCAATCAATGATGGCGACCATCAGTGAATACACACCCTGATGAAATCAAATATGAGAAAATTAATACATAATCATATCTAATGTTTGGTCTGAAGTCTAACAGGTTTTCCACGAATTAATAACCTGTTAATTATGTTAGCGAATCCGGTGGCAGGGACGTATATGTATATATGTATATACGCCCCTGTCGGTGGTAATTGATTTATTGTCGAGTGACCACGTGTGCCGCACACCTGTGGGACTCCCGACCCACCTCCACACTAATTACTGCCCCCTGGGGCACACAACACCTTGCAATTATCAGGAGGGTCATTTATGAACTCTGTACAGCCTATAGATATAATCAGTGTCATAATCTTGAATATAAGACTCTCTACAAATAAGAAGTCGTGATACGATTCATACTATTTTAATATAATGGATACATAAGTCAGTGCGGTTACCGTTGTGACGTCACTTCCGCTCTTATGGCAAAATCGGTGATTTTCTGATTTGCGTTCAGGTATGAAATGGTCAAAACTTCGTAATTTTGACAAAACAAAAGTTATGTGATCATTATCTCACTTAATATATAACAATCTTTCCATACACGAAATATGGTTCAGCACTACAGTTACCCTGTCCCGCCCAACACAGGGACACAATATATATAATATAAACTTTATTTATTTTTCAACGTTATGCAACTAATACTAATCACTCCTGTTGGCCCGGATGTTAGCGCGCTAGGGGTCTTATTGTGGGAGTACCCGGAGAAAACCCACGTGGTCGGGCAGGTGACCCCATACCTTTTTACGTCCGGTTGGGGAATCGAACCCCGGCTGCCTTGGTGAAAGGCAAGTGCGTTATCCACTGCACCACCCGACACGATATATATGACTAGTTATAACGTATAACACGACCAGTTTATAGTTATGATGATATCACGTGTTCGATAACTTGTTGAAGTCGCGGCTACAGTTGTATTGGATATTAGCACGTGCGTTCTGCCCGATGTGTCGACAAGAAATATTTTGTTGTCCTATGTCCACGTTCTCCTGGCTATCTCCCAGTCGTCGAGTGTGATTTCTTTCTTATTTTCGTTATTTTCCTATATACAGATAAGATGACGGGTGAATGAAATCTGCTCCCTGGATAATATATTCCCTTAGTATATATTTCATCATTACCAGTATTCGTTACATCTCGACAATGATCTTAACTGTTTATTTATATTTGATGATTTTATTTACATAATTATATTTTGAATTTTGATTTTGTATCTTGTACTCTTTTATATCACACTCTCTTAATAGCATGACCCTACTCAATCGCACACTTTATTCTTTCATCTAAGTCCGTGTCTACAGCCAGTTGTATACTAGGTGAGACTAAACTGTCCCGGGTGTCCAATAGTCGACACTAATTGACGCTCCAGCATCAATTAAATGGGTCAGTGAACCGTGACAGAGGTTTGCGTACTCGTGAGGAAGGTGACCATGAGGAATAGCCACGGGGTACAGTTATACCAGGGACGTATATGTCACATATATCTGTAAATGTGTTTATTGAGTACTGTAACATTTAACGTACATTATTGAACGGCGTGTCTATTTATTATGTCACTCTCCTGTGTGTAAGTCTGTGTGTACTACGAAATTAGAAGCTATCTTAGTCTTTTTACTAATTAAAAAATAGATCTATACGATGAAATTGCATTGATACAACACATGAGCTTTCTATATGACCTAATATACTACTTGAGAGATACCTGATCTTTTACAATCAGTTTATATTCGAAATGTACACTATGTAACAATGGTTTATCTGCCGGTGAAGTATTAGCAGAACTTGACCTGGTACAATAATGTACGTTTAGTCATGAAATGGAAATCTTGAATGATGGCCACGCACCTGGTTAGCGTTTTTTTTATAAGTGCTGTCTAAAAGGATCGGGAATTGTTTATTGTATGTAATATTTGTATGCAGATTAAATGGTACTTGTTTTGGGGAAGTATAGGGATCGACTTTACCAGGCATCACGTGTCCCAAGTATGGTACCCAGCTGTTGTGGTTTTTTTTAACCCGTACCATATAATACACTATAAAATGCGTATTAGCAAGTATAAATACTACAACCTTCTGCTGATTTAGCAATTGCTGTAAGTTGTGTGAAGGGATACAGATCTAGTTATAAGAGATATATTATAGAAGTTTTATACATTTATGTCTTTGACAAGTGTTACGAAACGTGACGGCATATAGAACCTGACGAAGGCATTCAAATCAAATAGATCCATCACAACGTGACGTTTAAGAATTATATTTAAGAAATTATCATTGTGATAAATAGTTCATTTCGTACATGCACACACTTCTTATTTAATACAAACATCCCGACTCGGGAAATAAACAATATTTTACAACAAGGAGCAGAAATGAAACTAGTGAGGCGAGCCGGGCGCGAACCCGAGACCTCTAGATAATGGAGTCAGGACGTTACCACCAGGCCAAATGGTCCAAATCAGCTGACCTGGTTCGTAATTCCCTGATATTATTATGCAAGGTCGCGTCTCCACATATCACAAGATGTACACATATATGATTCGATTGTATTTATTATTACAAACACATTGTTAACTCCTCAAACCATTTCACACCCACGTACCATGCTGCTTTTGATCACAGGGACCTGAGAATTTGTTACAGCTAGTTTTGGACCTAAAATAGGGTGTTTAGCGTAATTTTACACATTTGGGGGGTTAAGATCAATTTCCGATAAAAATGCTCCCTCAGTAGTCATAAAAGCTGACTACTGAGGGAGCATTTTTATCGGAAATTGATCTTAACCCCCCAAATGTGTGAAATTACGCTAAACACCCTATTTTAGGTCCAAAACTAGCTGTAACAAATTCTCAGGTCCCTGTGCTTTTGATCTAACATGAAGGACAATGTACAAAAAGTTGAAAATTAAATAAGAGAAATACAGTATATGTCTCTGTTGAATCTTAAAGATATTGGAATGAAGGTCCCGTTCGTTTGACTTTGTTCATAATAATGACTTATATTAGGAATTTCATTTTGAATTGAAATGCTTACATCAACATCTTTATTTCCTAACTTATAACGCAGACAAAAGGAGATACCGCCCCTGGTTATATCAGGAGTGGCGGTTTACTGAATTGTAAACAATAGGGTTCTTTTCTTTGGAATATATGGAAGTACATTACTTAATACTTTAAACAAACGATACACAATGACAAAATCTCAAATCTCGAACACATAAGATTCCTCATTTAACAATTAAAATCACAAGAACCTGACAATTTGCTACAGATGTATACAGTTTGACATCAAGTAAGGTTTTAAGAGTAATAAGATGATTTTTGGGTTTAGATAATTTTACGACCCCCTCCCACCCCCATCCACTCAATGTCAATTAGATATATACACGTCCATGCTATATTGAAAGATTGACCCTACCTAATGACTAGTGAAGTACCGGTGGGGAATGTTGACTCCCTGCTGAGCTAATTATTACAAAGGCGGTCACGGTCATCGTAACTAACTCGCCGATCAGTTCTGGTATAAATATCCAGGTAAATCGATTATAAGACACCAAGAAAGTGGCTTTAGAAAGATGACATTGTGAAGATGTAAGTCAGAAATGAAATATGTGAATGAACAGAACAGGTATACAAGAATGGACAACAAAAATATAGTTATTTTATCACCTGCATGTCACTCACGCACCTGTACATAGTCCATCGGATAGGACTTTAAACGGTGTCCCGTGTAGGAATGTCCAACCTGCACGCTAAAGATCCCTCTGTGTATTATCGTAAGAGTAGGCGCGTAAACGCCGACACAGAGGCCAGGGATAAGATAGGGCTAGTATAACTGTACCTTTTATTAAGCATATTTCGATGGACTTTTTTAACTAACTAAATTTAACTAACTTACAAAATTGTAATAAGTAGGTACGGTTTAAGGTCATAGGACCCAGGGTGACGGAAACTAGCAAAATATAAATAAGTTTGACCATCGGCACATCTCAAAATCAACAGTCACCCTGCCGTCACCTACGACTACGCCACTCCAGACACTTTGACGAGATACGGCTAGTGACTGACACAACAATAAATCTAACATTCGAACCCGAGGTCGATTCCAAATGTTTACAAAATATCCATAATATAGAGCCAGATAATCGACCTCGTCCCCCCACTCCCCCCCCCCCCCCACCCCACTGAGCTTCCCTCACGCCGGACGGAACACCGATTAACATCGGTGTGTGCTTCGGCGTTAAACTCGTAACTAACTAACTAACTAAGATTATAAGACCGATTCAATACGTTAGATCACAGTTGCTTGAGTTCCTGTCAGTATATATAAAAAAATATTTATATATATTGAGCCGCGGCCCTTTACAGAATATATTACTGTAATGGGAGGCTCATTTCACACATATATATTTATTATTAACTGACAGGAACTCGAGCAACTTTGGTTTGATTTTGCATTGTGAATTTTGTAAAATTAGCAAAAAAGTTATTAACATGTTGTCAACTAAAATCATAGATTATAAAGCTATACGGTAACTGCACTGCATGCTGAACCATCTTTCGTGAATGGAAAGATTGGTAATAATAAGTGAGATAATTCTCACGATTTTTTTTTTGCTAACAATACGAAGGTTTGACCATTTTGCCATAAGACCGGAAGTGAAGTCACAAAGGAAGACTCGTGTAGTCAGTATATAAAAGTGTATATTCAAGAATTTGACACTGATTATAGATCAAGGCTGACCAACGTGTATGCCCCAGGGGCTGTAATTGGTGGTAGAGGGAGCACGGGGGTAGAGGTAGAGAACCAGCCTACAGGTGATCCACAGGTGGTCACTCGAGCATAAATCAATAACAGTAACTGCACCACCGGATTCAATAAGCTGCGGACATATAGGAAATATAAGGAGGATTTACATAAAAAAATCACTTTTTTTGCGAGTGTCCTTTTTACACGCGCTGGCCTTTCGCGGTCATTGGATGGGGGTCTTCCTCTACATATAGGCATCTAATGGCAGCAGTTATATTATTATAAATGACACTTGGATGATCAGCCTTTTTTATAATAATGAAAAACTATGTACCTTGTTTTATAAATTCAGTGTAGCTATTTGCTTGCTTGCTTGCTTGGTCAGCGCCGCTATAACCGCAGATGATATTTATCTGTCCAACCGGCGTGAGGGAAGTTACCTTCCCTCAGGGGGTGGGGGTGGGAGTGGGTGGGTTAGTGAACGAAGTCGCTTATCTATACCTATATCATATTTTATCCAATTGTGTTCTCTTTTGTTTTGTTTAGCGAGCGACTTCGAGTTTAAAAAGTGCATTGCAATTTAAAATGTACAAGTCTGGCGTGGCGTAGTGGTAGGTACTGGGTGCTAGTTAGCTAGCTGGCCGCTGTAATATTATGAGCCATCTCGAGACCATACGCAAGACCAGAAACAAGTCAGGGTCGCCATTTGTCCTATGGCCGTTTAACCCATACCTATGTAATGCTTTGATTAGTTAGTTTATTATAGGTTGGATGTCCATCTAAACGCCTTTTTAATAGGGTTTGGGTTGATATGCATGAGCTTGCATGTAGGGATCGACGAGGGTAAGGTTTATATCATGCTTGGGGTTTTATATAGGTTGGTAGGGTGTTGTTGAGGTGCTGGGATATGAATATGCGCGTATAGTAGGGTATAAGGATAAGAGGGGGGGGTAGTAACATTATGTATGAGGTAGAGCGCATAAGCTTAGTAGGGAATAAGAATGGGGGGGGGGTAGTTAACATTATGTTTGAGTTAGAGTGCATAAGCTTAGTAGGGTATAAGGATAAGGGGGGTAGTTAACATTATGTACGAGTTAGAGTGCATAAGCTTAGTAGGGTATAAGGATAAGGGGGGGGGGGGGTAAGTTAATATTATGTATGAGTTAGAGTGCATAAACTTAGTAGGGTATAAGGATAAGGGGGGTAGTTAACATTATGTATGAGTTAGAGTGCATAAGCTTAGTAGGGAATAAGAATGGGGGGTAGTTAACATAATGTTTGAGTTAGAGTGCATACGACTTGGTTTGTTAATGGAAGTGTAGTTTAAGGTGTACCTGGAGAGTATGAGCAGTACATGGAATATATATGGGTTCCCTTATATATTTATGAGTTGGGACAGGAAGGGGTTTAGGGTGGGGTGGGAAATGGGCGACTTCGTACTTCTATCCTTTCTAAAACTTACTTAGTTATGTTGTTTATATGTTTTGTTTCCTTCTATACCATTATTAATTAATTGAACGAATACAAACGTTTCCTATACATGAGATACTTTAAAATTTAAATTCAAGAGCACTTACAAGACGGGACTGCACTTCAAACCCATCAACAATGTGTTTTGATATATAGCATAGATTTAGAAGAGCTAAAAACTGGCAAGTGTAGCCTGGTCCCTGTGACTGAAGCCACATATTACAATTAACCTTGTGGATTTTACCCTCGAAATAACAACCGTCGCACGCGATAGGGATGTCTACACGTTTAGGTAAGGCCAGGCCAGATTTCAATTCAATTCTATTCCGAGGGTCTTACAGCCCATAGTGAATAGTGAATACTAAGTGTATATGAGACATTGTGTTTAATATATTACAAATAACACAGAAACACAATTGACGAAGGATGACAATTTTATGACACGTGCCCTACCGGGCCTCGAACTCACGATCTCCGGCACCTAATCGCCTAGCCAGAAATACCTGTGGCCGTTACCACTTCACCAACTCGATATCCCCCGTATGTACCTCATATCAAAGTGAGTTACCTCTTAAAAATTGTATCAATTGCTATATACTGTGTTGTATATATATATACAAAGCAATTGCGAGGATACTCTTGCAATGCTTCTGAATGACATATAAATGCAAAATGGATAATTATATATTTATTTCTTTAACATTATTACACAAAGTAGCAGGATAGATTTGAATACGCCAGGTCTACGGAAATAGTATACTATACAATTAGCACGTAAATCTACATAAGAAGGGCACTAAGAATAAAATGGAATTAATCTTCAATATCTCTCTTAACACATAATGTACAAATCCTATTTTTTTATGATTATCTAATTTTGCTGTATCTTCCACTTTCAATATTTAGCTGATGTGACAACACTCACGTTTGTGACATATTTTGTTGTATCGTTGGTCCAAAGGCTGCCTTAGATAAAATTTCAACTCATTATTGTCTACTAAATGTTGGTATAAATAACTTTTTGGCGAGTTGTGAATATTGCACATCAGTTCCAGTGTATGGAATTCTTGGAATGTATTCTCTATATGAGCTTGTAGATTATATTTCTATCTACTATTCCACAGGTACCCTAGTCCTGTTTTATTTAATTCTTGCGTTATATTTACAACCCGCTCGTCGTTATCTGACACTCTTTGTTCATAGCACGCTTCCTATATATTGAATCGATTTGAATGCAATTGAATGCACATGGCCTTATTATCCGGCCTACACGGCGTCGGTGGCTATGCCCTCCGGTCAACTGACCTGTAAGTATGTTACCTGTGGTGTACTCATTTAGTGTTTGTTTGTCGCCAAATCAAAAAGAATATACATGTACATGAATAACAAAAGAAAAGAAATGAAGAAACTCTACCCGATGAGTTCCGTGCGCCAGTACATACTGGCATAAAAAAATCATCAACAACAGTAACATTATCATTAAAACATCATTTCATGGTATGCTTAGGCCAGTAATGACGCGGCTATCACGTGGTTGGGAACATTCAAGATTTTCGGGAGCAAGAGGGGGACAACGACATGGGTCAAAGGTCAGAAATGAACTCAAAAAACTATACCATAGCTAAAACGTTAAAATATCTTTCTTCATTATCGGTGTTTCTGTTATACAAATACATATACAATTATATATATTGAAAAGTATACAGAATTAAACTGCTTATCCGCATACTGAAAACAATTGCTATTCAATAATCTTATTATATAGGTAAATGTAGAGAAAAACCAACTAATCTCTTACCAGAAAGAACTCTTAGTAGTTATCGATGTTGAATGTACCATCTTAATGAAAAGGGTGTCATCCAACGCTATTGTATTTGATTTGACTTGTTTGACGTGCTATCAAGTATTATTTAATTTATGAACATTGTTGTGTACTAATTGAGATGTAAGACCCGAAATGGAATGAGGAAGAAGACAATTTTTTTAGCCAACTTATTTATTGTTGAAATACAATTATGAATGAAAATAAAATACCGACACTTACGAAATCCCAGCTGTATTATCATAGGCCTATATATATTTTTACGTAAATGCTAGCGACAGCTGACCATCTGATAACTCCATGCCTAGGACCTGTATGTTTCGAAGGTAGATAGCGGAAAGGGAAGGCACCACTATTGAGGGCGGGAGTTTGCTAAAATGTAAAAATCCTCCACGCTATGAACCCTGTGTTGCCCTATTACTCTAGATCACCTCCACGCCCCCTCCACGCTGCCCAATGATGGAGTAGCCGTGGAGTGTGGAGTCACGCTCCTCGGTTGAGGGCGGGTGGGTGACTGAACGAGGAGTCGCGGTGACGGGCTTATTACTCTCCACCCGGAAACGTCACAATCGTATAACGGGTCGCGAAAAGTAGTGTAGGTCAAGGTCATTTCTTTTCACAAACTTTGTCGGGCTTCATCCAAGGGACATTTCAGCCAAATATCATGCTTCTAGGGCTTTTGGTATTTCAGAAGAAGTCGTTTAAAGGTTTTAACAGATTTGACTCCTGTGACCTTGAATATAGGTCAAGGTCATTTCTTTTCGCAAACTTTGTCCGGCTTCATCCAAGGAACCTTTCAGCCAAATATCATGCTTCTAGGGCTTTTGGTATTTCAGAAGAAGTCGTTTAAAGGTTTTAACAGATTTGACCCCTGTGACCTTGAATATAGGTCAAGGTCATTTCTTTTCGCAAACTTTGTCCGGCTTCATCCAAGGAACCTTTCAGCCAAATATCATGCTTCTAGGGCTTTTGGTATTTCAGAAGAAGTCGTTTAAAGGTTTTAACAGATTTGACCCCTGTGACCTTGTATATAGGTCAAGGTCATTTCTTTTCGCAAACTTTGTTGGGCTTCATCTAAGGAACCTTTCAGCCAAATATCATGCTTCTAGGGCTTTTGGTATTTCAGGAGAAGTCGTTTAAAGGCTAAAATAGATTTAACCTCACGGTGACCTTGAATATGGGTCAAGGTCATTTCTTTTCGCAAACTTTATTTGGCTTCATCTAAGGAAGCTACTGGTCAAATATGAAGTCTCTATGCCTGACGGTATTTTAGAAGAAGTTGTTTGAAGGTTTCGACATTTTTGACCCCTGTGACCTTGAAATTAGGTCAAAGTGATTTTTTTTCGCAAACTTTGTTCAGCTCCTTCCAAGAAATCTACCAGCCAAATTTCATGTCACTGGGCCTTTCAGTATTTTAGAAGAAGTCGTTTAAAGGAAAAAGTTGACGGACGCAGGACGGACGGACGGACGACGGACGGACGACGGACGGACGGACGACGGACGCTGCACCATCACATAAGCTCACTTGGCCCTTCGGGCCAGGTGAGCTAAAAACTAATGATTTCATGATAGCAAGCAGAATTTCTACCTGTCTGACCAGACGTTTTGCTCCACCAGTGTCACGTTGCGTGATCAGCGCTATGTTTATCAGGCTTCCCCGACTGATGTGAGTGGTCAAACTGATCGTTAAGAACAGACTTTGTTTATTGGGTTAGTAGGAAAATAAAATTGGTAGTGTAGACAGCATGTACATTCCAGAACTGAAAATTTGGCTGTACACTTTTTGGTTTGATCTTTATTTAACAAGATAATTCAACGAATTACAGTCCCCCACCGGGTTGTTATCTCGAGATCCAATAGCAATGAGTGTGAATCTCGAGATGCAATAAGGTCATGTATTTTCTTCAATGTATTGAAAGGTGAAGATGTAGTTTACAGAGACCCGCTTCTATACAGGAACCATCCCATTCTCACTAAATACATGTACACTGTAGGTATACTCTATAAATGATCTCTATATAAAGGACACAAGTCTATGAAGGACACCTTTAGTTTTTCTATTGGGTATCCTTTATAGACAGGTTTTACTGCAATAGACATGAAATTGTAATAATAATAACAAGATGTTGTTTGTTATGCTTACATTGAATTCAACAGTACTGTATATTGATTAAATGGTGATCTGAGAAGAACACAGGTTTGTTTGTCACTGGGAATAATTTGGATGAGAAGACCAAGTCAAGAATTCCTCCAAGGCAATGGGTAGGCGTGGTCAGTTGTTGGTGAAGTTTACAAGATTTTTGAAGGCTGTCCATCTTTGCGAAGTCCTTGTTGAAATCTCCAACAACAAGAATGTTTGTACACTTATGTAACTTTGCTTGTGTTGTGCATAGCTTGAATAACTGTCGAAATAAATGTCACAGTGACCCAGTTTTGGTACACGACACACCATCTTCCCACGGGGAACCATACTACCAAGTATTAAGTTCTAGTGCTTTATAGTGTAGGAGATAGAGCCCGGACAAGGTATTTGTGTAACGTAGGTCAGAGGTCAAAATATAGGTCACTGTGACCCGGTTTTGTTACGCGACACACCGCCTTCCCATAGGGAACTATACTACCAAGTACAAAGTTATAATCCTTAATAGTGTAGGAGATAGAGCCCGGATAAACTTTTACTTTAATGTAGGTCAGAGGTCAAAATATAGCAAAATATAGGTCACTGTGCCCCGGTTTTGTTACGCGACACACCGCCTTCCCATAGGGAACTATACTACCAAGTACAAAGTTATAATCCTTAATAGTGTAGGAGATAGAGCCCGGACAAACTTTTACTTTAATGTAGGTCAGAGGTCAAAATATAGCAAAATAAAGGTCACAGTGACCCAGTTTTGGTATGCGACACACCGCCTTCCCACAGAGAACTATACTACCAAGTATAAAGTTCTAATCCTTAATAGTGTAGGAGATAGAACCTGGACAAATTTTTCTTTCTTTAATGTAGGTCAGAAGTCAAAATATAGGTCACAGTGACCCGGTTTTGGTACGCGACACACCACCTTCCCACGGGGAACCATACTACCAAGTATTAAGTTCTAGTGCTTTATAGTGTAGGAGATAGAGCCCGGACAAGCTTTTTCTTTAATGTAGGTCGGAGGTCAAAATATAGGTCACAGTGACCCGGTTTTTGTACGCGACACACCGGCTTCCCAAAAGGAACCATATTACCAAGTATTAAGTTCTAGTCTTTTATAGTGTAGGAGATAGAGCCCGGACAAACTTTTACTTTAATGTAGGTCAGAGGTCAAAATATAGCAAAATAAAGGTCACATTGACCCGGTTTTTGTACGCGACACACTGCCTTCCCACAGAGAACAATACTACTAAGTATTAAGTTCTAGTGCTTTATAGTGTAGGAGATAGAGCCCGGACAAGCTTTTTCTTTAATGTAGGTCAGAGGTCAAAATATAGGTCACTGTGACCCGGTTTTTATACGCGACACACCGCCTTCCCACAAGAAACCATACTACCAAGTATTAAGTTCTAGTGCTTTATAGTGTAGGAGATAGAGCCCGGACAAGCTTTTTCTTTAATGTAGGTCAGAGGTCAAAATATAGGTCACTGTGACCCGGTTTTTGTACGCGACACACCGCCTTCCCACAAGGAACAATACTACTAAGTATTAAGTTCTAGTGCTTTATAGTGTAGGAGATAGAGCCCGGACAAGCTTTTTCTTTAATGTAGGTCAGAGGTCAAAATATAGGTCACAGTGACCCGGTTTTTGTATGCGACACACCGCCTTCCCACAGGGAACCCACACACTTAGTATGAAGTTCCAGTGTCTTATAGTATGGGAGATAGAGCCCGGACAAATAGTGTGCGGAAGGACGGACGGACGGACGGACGGACACAACGCAAACCTATAGTCCGCCCCGGATTCCGGTGGGGGACTAATAAGCAGTTATGTTACATGTTACAGTGCTCGACTAAATACCTGACCTAACTCTATACTATTTATGTCTTATTATAACTAATCTGAACACATTTGTTTTTGGTGCAAATATAATAGCTATCACTACTGTGTACATTGTCAATTAAAATGCCAATTAAAAGACAATTAACTTGAAGCAATTTAATTATGCATTAATTTTCCATCAAAATGAGCCTATTTCAAAGCAATGACTTTGCAATTAAAAAACAATCAAGGGGCTTCAGTAGCAATTAAAAATTCATAGCAATGAAACTTTCCAATAAAAGAAAATAATGATTAAATAATAGGTATTAAATAATTAATGTAACTTGTGTTAAAAACTAATTAAAATTTAAAATTTCTATTAAAGTGCTATGAAATAGGGAAAAGTAATGCATATTTAATTGCAATGACATCAATTAAAATGAACCAAATTAATAGCAATGAAACATATTAAGAGCAATGAAAATAATTTTAATGATTTTTTTTTAAATGCAATTACATTAAGTCCAATGAACTATTCAAGATAATATATAGCTAGTAGCTACCTCCATTGTATTAAAAAACCAAAAAACCAAAATGACTGATTATTATTTACATGTATATATATGTATACTGCATGGACTATTTTGTACCCAAAATCGTATATAATATATGTAAATCAACATGCATAAACATTTGATGAATTGTATTTATATGCCTGTCTTCTTGTTCTTATATATATATAGGTCAAAAATAATTTTTGCCAGACATTACATAAATTAAAAGTAAATTTCCGAATATTAATTGTATGGTTAATTTGTTGGCATACATGTTGCAATATACAACAATATTTTCTTGGATATCAACGTGTTTTACAAACTTCAAGGTTGAATAAAAAATAAACTGTCCATTGCATGACTTGTGCATAAAAAACAAACTGTTCATTGCAAGACTTGTGCATCAAAAACAAATTAAACTGTCCATAATATTGCATGACTTGTGCATATATACTGCATTATATTTATATATGGAGCACTCATTAAGATTTTCAAAACAAAAAAACAACGAAACTTTACACCTCTCAAAATAATATCGGTGCATATAAAGCCAATACAATAAGTTTGGGTTTTTTGCAATTGCTTACTAGGGATAATGTCTTTTTGATCATTACAAAATGTATGTATAGTCTACATGTAAAATGCACAGCCTAGCTATAATAGCCATATTGATATATACGTACACTTTATATGCATGTAGCTATAAATATAAAATCAGTTCACAAATGAATCTTGTTAATTTCATAAATCCCCCTGATCTGTATACGAGTTGATAGCCCTGCGGATATTTTTCATTGTAGTATCTTTGTTTCCAAGAAGTGTAACATTTTTCCCTCAAAATCTATTTCGCACAAAGAATCGGCTAATTCATACACTTTATAGCATGGATCCGGATCAGTCTGAATGTCACCAAAGTTTAATTTCAAACTGGAAGCACATGGGCTCAAGACTGGCACAAATCCATTGGAATCCACAGATGCAATAGGTTTGACACAGTTAATTATTTTGAAGCGGCGTTTGTAGCTGTGCCACTACTTCCACTACATTTATCAAAGTACGAGATACCGAAGTAAAAATTCCCCCCACCCCACTCATAAATGCAGAGTTTTTCAGATTCTATATCATCACTATCGAACTTTTTTCCACTGCCATTGTTGGGCCGATCCGTAGATTTCTTCAGTTTCTTATAACCCTTTGTTGGATTTTTATTACTGTGATAGTCCATGACCTGTATAGGGCTGGGTTCGATGTCCAAGTCTGCAGCACTTGAAAGGATACTATTTGTAGTACCATCACTATCAATATCACCAGAAGTACTTGTAGTACTAGTACTACTTTCATCATCATCAAAACTTGGCAGGATCCGTTTTCTGACTCTAACTTTCGCCTTTGGCAAAGTCTGAGGTTTTGATGTTTTTGTTGCAGCAGGTACTTGTTTCCTGGTACACATATTTAGTCGTATTGTTTTCCAAATAACCTTTTTCTTGATCAGAGCATTGCATAAAGAAGTATGACCTTCGGCCGCTTCTTGAAGTTCACAATCATTATCATCACTTTCTATATTTTTACACAGTGTTTGAATAATTATTTCGCTGTAAGTGTCATCACGTTTCTGAAGATAAATTGCTTTTCCCAATACTCTCTGACCCTTTCCATACAAAACCACAGTACTGCCCTCTTTAATATCGTTTTCTTCATCGACAGCCTTTGAACTACCGGTACTTGTACTTCCATCACTTGTACACGTGTTGTTAAAGGCCCAATATACGTAACTTTCGGTAAAACTTGAAGCAAAAATCAAGTCTAATAAACTTATCATGTTTATAGATTTAGTTAAGATTAACTGATATCAACAATATTCAAGAGGAATTCTTTCGCGGTTACCGGTACAGCAGCAGTTGAAACACGCTATTTGTAAACACGCGTCCATTTCGAACCGTCTTCTACCTTCGATTTGTTGTTGAAGTGGGCCCCACCTGAATAAATTTCAATCCTTTGGATTTTTTTGTCTAGAGTTTCTTGTTAGTTACCGCTCAGGTTTATTTCGTTTTAGGCTTATTTATGCATTGTTATCAACTGTATTTTGTTTCAGAATTTTTCAGAATGACAAAAATTTCCCTGAAGTTACGTATATTGGGCCTTTAATGTTCCTGTCAGATTTCAACTTGCGTTTTCCCGCATCACGATCATGGATATATTTTCTTCTGTTTTGTATGCAAGCTCGTAGCTTCGCCCAAACTTCCTTTTTATATGGGGAGAGTTCAGGGCATGCTTCTAGTATAGTCTTTCCTCTTTGCCGAGATTTGTGACATTCTGGGGGTCTTTTCCAGAGTCCACAGGAGCTAGCTGCATCCTTCAGAAGTGCCTGAAAAAATGTTTGTGCCTTCGAGGGTGTCCCTCGTCTTTCTTTAGTTCTAAACATGTCCATAATGTTATATTTGCATGAATTGGGTGGACTTGGTGTAGGAGTAGCTGCTGTTCCAAGCTGCTGGTCGCTCTGTGCTGGTGAACCACAGCTGCCACTTGCAAGCTCTTGTCGGCAGAATTGTCGCAAGTCACTCTGTTTACTCTTTGCAGGTTTAGTCATCGATGAACCATTGTTTCGGAATAGGTATTGTCGCAGGTGGAACCTATCAGAAAAATCTGCAGATTTGAATATGTCCCCAATATCATTTTCTGTAAATTTGTTCAATATTTCCATTGTAATTCCATTTTCTGAAATAAAAAAATGCAATTGTTATGAATGTGCAATATACCTATAGTCTATCTCCCTTTTCTGCGCCATATTATATATTTTTCAATTTTTTGTGCGATGACAAGTAGATCAAGATCTAGCCATCTATTTCTATTTTTACTGCTTTCCAAGATTTAAAAAAACAAGCTAATTCGTGGAATTTATGTCCCCCGCTTCAGGGCCACTTGGGGGGAAACATCATGTGCGAAATTTGGCAATGGAAATTGGCTGAGCCGTTTATGCATTAAACATTTGACTGTCTTATGAGGAAATTAGAGCAAATAATATCGTGTGTGAAGTCATTTTTGCTGTTAAGGCGATCCATGGTTATTTGCGGGGATTGTAGTCCACACTAGATGGTGATCTGTGTATGGGAGTGGAAAGGAATGTCCTTGAATGGCTGTATTGGGCGTGAGAATAAAATCTAGAGTTCTGCTATGGAAATGCGTTGGTAGGTCGATGATGTTAATGAGACTATGTTGGCGTAGAATTTCCTGGAAAGTTGAAGAATTATGATCGATATTGAAGTCACCAAGAAGAAGGAGATTTGAAGTTTGTTGTTTGAGAACCCGAATAGTCCTGTCAAGGTGGGTGACAAAGTGTGATATAGCACCTACGGGTGGTCTGTACAGAACTGCTACAATGGTTGGAGGGTTTAGCGACTGTATGTTGACAGCTAATACTTGGCAGGTGTCATGCGAAGGTACATTTGTAACACAAACAGAAAAAGAGTCTGCAACATATAATGCCAATCCATGTTTTGTTGATTTTGAATACAGCTTATATCCATCGATGTTGTGGTTATTGTTGGTACGGCAAACATGTGTTTCTGAAACACAGATGATGTGCAGAATACTCAGTGCTTTGTCCTGTCTCATATCTTCTGCATGCTTATTGAGTGATCTGATGTTGATATGTCCGATATGTGTACCTGTAGTTTCAGTTCTTTTCAGTGGATGTGTCCAGGAGAAAGAAGCTTCCATTTTCATGCGTGTGATTTCAGTTGCTGCTTGTTGGTTTATTTTTATGTCTGTGGCAGAGAAATTTACCAGTTGAAGTCCTTCCCTAGATGTTGCTCTGCTGAGCATAGTGTATGCAAGGCCTTGAGGTGTTGGGAACTGCTTAGGCTTAGTGAAGTCTGCCACCATAAATTGGTAAGTGCTTCCCTGGGACTTGTGTGCAGTCAATCCGTATGCCAGAACTGTTGGAAACATGCGCCTTTCTACTGGCACTGAGCAGTTTGACGCTAGAATGAACTTCACTGTAATCGATTCCACTGCGACTGCATTCCTCAAATGAGGTGGTGATTCCTTTTTTTTTGCTTTTCCAATGAGATCGTTGTCAAATTGTAAATATATTTTTCCCTTTAAGGGCGCATTTGTTGGTATGTCATAATGTACTACTGTGCCAATTACACCATTAACTAGATGATCTGCTATGTCATAATTTTTTGTTAACATTAAACGAGCTCCTTTTGCAAAAGTCAGAGTAGAAGGTAAGCCTCCTGTCTTGTAAATATTGGTATCTTTTAGCGATACCTCCTGCATGTTGGTATGCAAGTCTCTCTTGCTGTCTTGTGCATTTATTGTAATGTGTGGCAGGGGGAGATTTGCAAGTTTTGTTTCATTGTATTGGGAAACTTGCTCATTGGTGATGTAAAGATGAACTGTATCCGTGGGAAAATTGGAAGTGTCAGTCTTTTCCAAGTGTTTTTACATATGTATGTCATCTTCTGTTGTAATACCACTGCGCACACGAGATAAAATTTCTGCAAATAACGGATCCCCTTTCTGTCTTACTATGTCTGTAAGCTCATAAATGCGGAAAAGTTGCTGCCACAAAGATCCTCCAAGGACATTGTAATTATTGCAAGTACTGGGCTTGAAGACTGGACGATCACCTACAGGATTAAGTTGCAGGAGGTCGCCAACTGCTAGGATAGAAATACCACCAAATGGAGTAGATGATGATGGATCTTGAAATATGTGTTGCAATGTTTGATCTAAATGTTCAAGTGATGTTCCTCCAAACATAGATATTTCATCTGCAATGATGACTTTAAGGTTTACATACTTGCATCTAAAGGCGTTTAGTTTTTCTGATCCAAGTTTCTTATACTGGAATGATTTGGATTTCTCTCTAACCGGTAATGCAAATGCTGAGTGAAGTGTTGTACCATTGATGTTTGAGGCGGCCTTGCCGGTTGATGCTGTCATTAAAACGGTTGGTTTCTCTGGATCCTGCCCTGGCTGTCTAAGTGCTCGAACTAATCCTTCATATATGGTATTGACTGTATGTGTCTTTCCAACACCGCCACCACCTGTGAGGAATATGTAAAAAGGGTCAGGTGGTTTACTGGAATCATTTGCAATTCTTGTTTGTGTTGCCCAGTGAAACAAAAAGTCAAACAAACATCTTTGTTTGTCATTGAGTGAATTGACCATGCTATAAAATGTAGGATCAGAAGCTATGTGGATTTTTGATATGGTATATGAATTGCAGTTTGATCTGGTAGGTGTTTCTGAAACAGCTTCTTGTGGCAGTAAATCTGGATTTAAGTGTGGATTCAAGTATTGTTGGTTTAAAGAGTCTTCACTTGCTTCGTGTATCTCTTGTTCTATTTGGGCTGCCATCTCGTTCCACATTTCTGGTCCTGCTTCATCCGGATTGAATGTGTCCAATATGTTTTCAACTTCTTCATAGAATGGTTCATATGTTGTGATTGTTGGAAGTATGGTGTCTTTGACATGTAAGAATTTTGTTTTAAATGAGTTCAGTTTCAGTTCATTTTCTGATCGCCAGGGAAAGTACAGCAGTAGAAGACGATGATAATACATCTCTTCATCCTTTTCTTTGGAGACGTAGTGGTATCTAAATACACGAGGCCGACTACGCTTTGTGATGGTGCCCATTCCATCCTTGAGGTGTAAAGTTTTCCCGCTGCTTGAACTTTCCTCTTCATTTTCTTCCTCATTAATGTCTTTTGGGTTTTGAGATGAACCTATGTTGTACTGTGCACAAAACTCAGCAAGAGACAAGTTTTCTAAAGAGTCCGGTCGAGAAGAATACTTGTCGTGAACACTTGGCAGGTAGATGTCATTGTCATCATCTTCCATTTTTTCCAACAAATGTCTTGGCTTAAGTATTCTAGTTCGATTCTCTTTCAAATCTGTCTGTATGAAGACAACGTCCGTGTTTGATTTTTTCAGAGGTAGTGGAAGGATTCTAGCAATAGCCTCATGTTCTGACACCTCTCTGGACTTTCTGAACACATTTCCAATGTCTTTCAGAGCATCGCGTATGTTCTTATCGCCTGCTTCTTTACATGCTTTTCTCATGAGTTCGCTCATATTTCGTTCAGGCTTACACATGTAAGAAGTAAGGTAGGCAATACATGCCCAAATGTTTGTAATAAACTGGATATCCATATTCGAACGTAGAGCTTTCAGCAAGAAGGGATTGTAATTGTTTATACACATTTCAGTTATTTGTCTTTTCATAATCACAGACGTTCTCCTTTGTGCAGTTTTCAGGGCTGTGATGTATTCCTGCTCAGATAATCCAAGTTTTTTAAGAATGTTTGCAAGTGTAATGTTTCCACCACTTCCCTGAGACAGTGCAGTATAAACCTTACGTTGAATGTCTTGGGCACTGCATTTCAAAGCTGTTGCATCTCCCTCGGGTACCCTGGAAATGACTGTTTCAGGTGCTGGTGCTCGTGGATACCCAAATCGACACTGTGTGTTTTTTTTCTTACAGGTCCGGGTGTGATGGTGCATCTGTCTTGAAATCACTAAACCACGTAGCACATCATCATCCTCTGGAATTTCGCACTTGATATAAGTGTCTATAAAGTCAATACAAACAGCATCTTCCTCTCTGTCGATTTGTGGAGCATCCTTGATGTGCAAAGCAGAATGGAAATGTTCTGTACCTCGTCCCTGCATTTCTTTCCGTCGATCATAGTTTAGTATTTGTCCAATGGGATGTGCTCCACTGAGAATAACTTTGGACCACAACTGTTCAAAGATATAATCAATATGACGTGCAACCGTCACCGGGTTTGTTTGAAGCCATCGTCTTTTGGTACTCCAATCCATGCTAGCAATGTCTTTCTCTGTCAGAATGGTACCATATTGCCTTGCCACCACCTGAATTACCTCTGTCCAATGGAATTCGGCAGCTGATCCTGTTAGGAAGAAGGTATATGGCCCAAACTGTCGAAGTTTAGCAAGCATATCCAGCTGCATTTGTTGCCAGTACTGTGGGGTTGCACGGATGTTTTTGAATGTTGTGTATAACTGATCTTGTTTTAAAAGTCTATGAAACCGTGATGGGTCTTTAAGTTGTCCAGCTGTGATATCATGAAAGTAAGACTTTCTTGTTGTTATAGATATTGTGTTTTCGAGGAATGACTTTTCAAGAAGATCCAGCATTTGAAAGATATATTCAGGGCTTTCTGAAAAACGTGTGTCTTTATTTAGAAGTCGAACATTGGCATACTTTTTCTCGGAAATTTTCACTTTTCTTTGCACGTTGATGGTATTTTTTCCACTTGGAAAGAAGTGGGGAAATGCCAGCGATTCCCAGTGAGGTACTTTGTACGCCGAGGTTGGAATCTGACCTTCAGCTGGGGCTAAATGAAGAACTTCATTGGTACCTACGCTTGGACCATGGATAGGCTGAAAACAAGTCACTGAATTTAAGGCTTCCTTTTCCAGAATTTCCTGTCTGACCTCTGCAGGAGCTTCTGCTTCCACTTCGTCATCACTATCACTTAAAATGTTTGTATGTTCATCCACTGGGTTTATTTGAGAGTTCTGCTGTTGTTCAGTGTTTTGTAAGTGTGTCCTTGTCTGTGTTTCATTGTTAGATGTTCCATGAGTTGGAAGAAAGCTATCATCCGACCAATTGTGATTGACAGCTACGTCAGAATAGTGTGGCGAATTAGATTTCAAATACTGAAGTGCATTATTCATATACTGTGGTCTAATACACTGTTTACGCACTGCATGTTTATCAGAGAGTCTACGTTTCAACGACAGAGTAATGATTTGTGAATCGGATGTTGGTCTTGGTAAATTATTTGTCACTTTTGTAATGTCTGAAGGAACTAACACAACTTGTCCAGAGAGTCCATGCTGTGCTCCTTTGTGTAATGCAACAATCTTCATGAAAGGAAGGATTTTTGATATGAGTTGGATCTCTAAAGGACACAGGTCACTCAACTGTGTAGGAATTGTATCCAATGACAGTGCATTAGCCTGGCACTGAGCAGGCATGGATCCTGTCTTCAAGCATTTATGACACTGTTTACATATCCAGTTATCTTTAGTGCTGTCATCAGAAAAAGAGCAATATTCCTGTAAAGATGTTGCTGAAATCTTGGTATAATGATGCTGCTTGAAATGCACCACTGCTGTTCTATATAACATTCGGCAACAACAAACACATGTGAAGTGTGGTCCATTCTTAATTGCAGTGAAGAAATTACTAATAGCAACTGGTGCTGTTACTTGTTTTCGATTGTTAGCTTTTCTCATTTTTTCTTGCTGGAGAGCGCTTGCTTTTTCTATTGCACTAAGTGTTTCCCTTCGTTTTTTATGTTGTTTTGCATTTGCCTGTCGCAACGTTGCTTTTTCTGTTTCATTAAGTGTTTCCCTTCGTTTTTTATGTTGTTTTGCATTTGCCTGTCGCAACGTTGCTTTTTCTGTTTCATTAAGTGTTTCCCTTCGTTTTTTATGTTGTTTTGCATTAACCTGTCGCAACGTTGCTTTTTCTGTTTCAGCAAGTTTTTCTCTGCGCTTTTTATGTTGTTTTGCATCTGCCTTTTTTATAGTTGCTTTTTCCGTTTCAGCAAGTGTTTCCCTTCGCTTTTTATGTTGTTTTGCATTTGCCTGTAGCAACGTTGCTTTTTCTGTTTCAGCAAGTGTTTCTCTTCGTTTTTTATGTTGTTTTGCATTTGCCTGTAGCAACGTTGCTTTTTCTGTTTCATCAAGTGTTTCTCTGCGCTTTTTATGTTGTTTTGCATCTGCCTTTCTTATAGTTGCTTTTTCTGTTTCAGCAAGTGTTTCTCTGCGCTTCTTATGTTGTTCTGCATCTGCCTTTCTTATAGTTGCTTTTTCCGTTTCAGCAAGTGTTTCCCTTCGTTTTTTATGTTGTTTTGAATCTGCCTGTCGTATTGTAGATTTTTCTGTTTCACTGAGTGCTTCTCTTCGTTTTTGATGTCGTTTTGCATCTGCCTGTCGTATTGTTGATTTTTCTGCATCACTGAGCAATTCCCTTCGTCGCTTCTGGCGACTGGAGCTGTTTTGTCCTGTTCTATGTTTGGATTGGATGTCTTTGGTGTTATGCATTTGATTTGTATTGTGGGTATTTGGTGACTTTTGCGACCTAATTTCAGGAAGTGTCACATCTTTTGATTTCCTCCTCTGTTGGTGTAGTTCCCTACAGAACTGGTCCGCCAAGTAAGATTGCATATAATTATTTGCTGATGTATATACTGTATTACTCTGTACTACTGGAAATGAAGCAACATTTTGATTAATAATACACTGTCGCAAGTGGTCACGGGCAAGTCTTATATCATAATGAATGTCACTACACTGTTCCCCAAGCAAACATGAAAAAGCAAATGCTACTGCCATAACTCCACATATTGGCAACTGACCTTGTTGAGTGACTGTTTTATAATGTAATCGTGAAACCGAGTCATGCCCATAAATGATCTGAAGCTGTGGAATGACTTGACGAAAGTGTACTTGAGACATCAAAGAATCATACACATGAATCTGCTGTAGCTTTGGTAGTTGGCAAGATGTCACCCAGTGTCCCGGTAAAGGGTGAATGTTTATTGCAAACCGATCCGGTGGTATGATTGACTTAGATATAACACTCTGGGATGTACTGGTAATGAATTGTAATTCCACTGGAGTGTAATAGCCGATGAATTCTGATGTACAAGTATCTGAGAATGTCCGCATTAGATTCAGAGCAAACATAATAACATCATCAGGTATCTCAGTATTATCATCCCCAACTAGTGCAGCAACATTGCGTAGATCCAGAGCTAAGGAATCTGGTAGTGAAGATGCCTGTAAGTAAAAAATAAAATTACTGTAGCTAAATTGTCCTTTAAGCAGAAGTGGGATTTATTGTCCAATTATTAACATGTTATTGTTATTCTTTAAATACAGCTTCTCAAAAGGGCTGCGACTACAAATTCCTTGTGACCCATATCATGTATAAGAGCATTCAGAGGAAAATGGAAAACAAATGTTTAACTTCATATACTTAGGGAATATTACCTTTTTTCGTTGTCTATCCTCCTGTCGTTTTTGGTCTGCAGATTTTCTCTTTAACTTTGGCATTTTCTATTTAGCTCTGAAATGAAAAAGCTTTGTGAGTACAGGATGAAGGAGGGCATATAGTAGTACTGTAATGATAATGTGTGGACAATATCACACGGTAAAGTAAGCACATTATTTCTTCTTATCAAAGTACATTAAACATACCGGAACATATCCTGTGTCATGAAACAATGATCGTGATAAATATCGTACATATCATTAGGAACTTTTACCATTGCAGCATTTGTAGAAAACATTCCATTGTTTTCTGTACCATTGTCTACCTTTAGTTAAGTATAATATATTAATATTTGAATTCTTGCAGAGTTAATCAGTGTGATATTATCCACACCTCACTGAACCAAAGCACTGTATAAATAAATGAGATGAATTGCTAAAAAAATAATGACATTCCACACAGGATTAGTTACAGGAATCTATGAACATGCATGGGAAGTTGATCATTTAGCCATCATGCAATCACACTACATTATGCTATGCATTGATATTTATACAACAAAAATTAAATATTTCTAGCCAAAACTATTGAAAACATGAAGTTGGTTAAAGTAAGCACACAATATCTACATTCTAATGTGCACTACATTCTAATGCACAGATGAGTTAATAGTTTACATAAGGTGCAAGGCAGAGTTCCATTATGATAATGAGGCATGATAAAAGCAAGTATGAGCAGTGAGCATATATATGTAGATGATTCTATGATGTTACCAGGCACCGCCACGTGGAGGCAGATCAACCATCAGAGGTAGCATTATTCCTTAGGAATTGAAATGTTGAAAGTAATCCAATATCAAAGTCATACTGTTAATTCTCATCAGATAAATCTGTGATATGTGCATACATCAATTTTTGAAGTCATACTGTAAAGGTTGTTAATTTCGCGGGACTGAATTTTTGTGGTTTTGGCAAATTTCAGTAGTTTGTGGATTCTATTTTTCACGTTTCGTTGACACTGTCAATACATTACATATATCATAATTAATTTTCACTGGAATTATATTTCATGGTTTCATGGCAATCCCGAAAATCTCGAAAATTAGAATCCCGTGAAAATAACAACCTTTAAAGTATTGCATAATGCTAACTCTAAATGGTGCCCTATGTTGTTTTTTAATGTTAAAGTACAAATGCAAATGAAAAAATACAATTTACAAATATCTTTTGCAGTCTTACAGAACTGAAAAAGGGGTGAACATTACTAACAGACATTCGGAAAATGCTAATACTGAACTAAGTGATGATCACATTGTAGCTTTAATGCTTTAATTGAGTCTGCTTACTTAGCGCATATTTTTTAAGGTGAATAAAATGTGGCACCATGTGGAAACAATAGAAATAGCTGTCAGCAACAGTCACATTAATAGTGTTTAGGCCGCTTTTCAGGTGTTTCAAATAGATCTTCCTGTGTGGATGGCTGGGTATCGACTGATGTGGATGGCTGGGTATCGACTGATGTGGATGGCTGGGTATCGACTGATGTGGATGACTGGCTATCGACTGATGTAGGTGGTTGCTCTGCTAAAGTTGTAGCTATAGGCTCCCTTGAAAGAGGATCTCCTGGAGACGATGTCTTGGAATCCTGTGTAGAAACTGGTACCATGTCCATGCCAAAGAAGTCATCTAAAAAAGTATCTTGAGATGAACTGAGATCTCCAACTTGCTTCTTTAGAGAAGCATTCTCTTTTTTTGCTTGCGAAAGTGAAGTGGATAGTTTTGCATTATATCTCTGGAGTTCCTTTATCTTCAGCTCTTTTTTCCTATTTTCCTCCATGAGTTGTTTGAATTTCATTTCAATATTGGATGATTCATCACCAATTTGTTTTGATAGGTCAACCACTTTATTTGTAAGTTCAGTCTTTGTGATGACATTCCTCTCATACTTTGCATGTACCCCCACCAAAGCATCGCTCACCAGCTGTATTTTTGTTAATGACTCCATGGGTTACAATCTGCTGAAGAAGAAATACAGGTACATTTGATGCCAAAAAACTTGTGTGTGATCCTTTGGCCATCAAATAAGAGAACACTATGCACTTTCAGGTAAATGAATGAATAAGATGCCCAGCAATCTGCATTGAGTGCTGTATGGAAGAAAATTATGATAATGAGCCCACTTTTTAGATGTTAAGAAAATGATATTAAATGATATTAGGGTTCATGATGACATGCATAATTACAATCATTTGTCAAATGGTTAGAACAAGCTACTATAGATGGTACAATATGATGAAGTGCATAATGAACATGGTTATATGATGTTACCAGCACCACCACGAGGAGGCAGATCACTATATGTCAAAGCTGGCTCTGTGTGAAGAAGAATTATTTAAAATTTTGAGAATGTGACCATGAAATTAAAATGTCACCTTTGAGGCATTCCTTAAAAACACAAACATGATTATATGATTTGAAAGCATAACAACCTCACTTAACTGCTGAACTGAAAGTCACATTTGAAACTACTGTTGCATTCAAGTTTGAATTTTTATATAAAATAATTCCATATTGAACAGGCAAGCTTTCACTGGTGCCGTATAGAAATGGACTACAAGATAGCAAATTGTTTCACATGCAGGCTATATTGAATACATAGTTTTTACATACCTATTACAAAGACACACTCATCCACAGAAAGTTGAAATACCTGCATCAAAACACTTAATATATGTTACATCATTGCTTGATATGATATTGTACCAAATTTAAAGTAGATTAAATAAATAAAAAACATAACAGTTCTGGCATTTTGTACATGATGCCTATATTTCATGATAAAAAGGGGGATAACTCCGTAAAATACGCGCGGAATTTCACGAAAATCGAACTCATTCGAGATACTTGAATAATAAGTATCCTCAACAAGTTTGATGAAAATCGAATTATTCCTTCAAAAGATAGAGCACGGAAAGCAATTTTTTGTACATAATGCTTTCATTTGGCAATGAAAGGGACAAAACTCGGATTCCAAAGAAAGTTGAGATACGACATCCAAACCCGTAATATATGTTAAACATCATTACCTTATATAATATTCTACAGAATTTAAAGTGAATTAAATAAAAAACATAAGAGTTATGGCATTTTGTACATGATGCCTATATTTGGTGATAAAAGGGGGATAACTCCATAAAATATGCGCGGAATTTCACGAAAATCGAACTCATCCGAGGTACTTGGATGATAAGTATCCTGACCAAGTTTAATGAAAATCGGATTATTCCTTCAAAAGATAGAGCACGGAAACCAAGTGTGACAGACAGACGGACAGAGGGACGGACAGACGGACGGACGGACGGACAAACCCAAATCAATATCCCCCGTTCCTCCGGAAGCGGGGGACAAAAATATTGTAGGGAGGGACGGGCGTGTCGATTTACCCCATACTACCACATAATATCGAATAATATGCTCTAGAAAGATGATTTTATGTTATAAATTAAGAAATTTCTTATACAAAACGGATACTAGTTAGTCTAGTATATTCAGGAATGGACCGCGGGACAACGAACCAAAACTATATTTACACGACGATAGTATGTGGTAGTATGGGGTAAATCGACGTGCTGGGAGGGACAAGTATATATCATAAATTCCAATAAAGTCAAACCAATGCTCCTATTTTGTGCTTTAGACCCCTGTGAGCAAAACGACGTGACTGTTTTGCACAATAAATGCGATACAAATGAGTTAATTATGTCCCCCTGAAACATGCATTTTTCTCACGTTTTGTTGAAATTTACGAACTACTGAACAAATTAAATGTCATCAGCAAGGCCAACAGTTTGACACGATAAATGTCAAAATTCCATCAAGCTTCTAGTAGGGTTGTATAGCTTTCTAAAATATCGAATTGTTTTAGCTAGTGTCTCATGTGCACCTTTGAGGTGGTGCAAATTAAACTTAGGCCTAGACTAGTCTTGGGCAAGTTACGACTGAATATATTTTTACATAAACAGAATGTAATTAAGTCTAACCTTTTAGAATAGCAATTCCTTTTCCAGACAGGCCAATTTCCTCCATCATGGAACGCAAATGTAAACCGTAACGAACGCAGGCTAATATTGTACGTAGAACG
The DNA here is from genome assembly GCA_947623455.1 of Mimachlamys varia. Classification (NCBI taxonomy): domain Eukaryota; kingdom Metazoa; phylum Mollusca; class Bivalvia; order Pectinida; family Pectinidae; genus Mimachlamys; species Mimachlamys varia. Next base: position 36,983,321 of record OX392540.1, read on the forward strand.
CGGGCTTTCTACGGTCACGTGTCAACCGGTGTAGGGTGTATTATTTACCACCATTACAATGACATGCGGCGTGATGCCTATTAGTATATATTGACCAGGGAACAAAAAAAATAGAAATTTGCTTTGTAAATTTTAAAATCACAACCGTGCAAATGTACTTACACATGATTTTTCATATTATTTTCGCAACCTCGATAATTCGAATTGGACGAATAATTGTGGATCACGGTTGTTTGGGCGTAAATTTACGGTAGCACGGCATGGGAGTCTCGTTCAACCAGACACTTGTTGACTGCGCTCTTCGCCAATGAGAATGTGAAGCGTCTGGTTGACCGAGACTTAAATGCATGGCTACGAAAGAACGAAAGGGAACGTTCCTGAATGTCGACGGAGTCAAGACAGCGACCATGTGATTGCAATATATGTAAACGTTGCTCGAGCCAATACAATACCGTGTAATTGTGAGACACATAAAGACATATGGGAAGTATGAGAATGACTTATCGGAACTTTCTTCTCCGCCGTCATCACCACACGGTCACAGATCTACGGAGACTAGACCCGAGATGATTAATTTTGACACCGACTCGAATTCAAGGAAATCATAAACAATGATGCTCATCCGTTGTATATCAATTTCCTATCACTACTGATTGCTTTTTAATATGTTTTATGCATGGAGCGTGAAACCCACTAGCTCGAGGCTTTTGATTTACATGAATGCTAGTCGTTTCGGTAACAAGTTAATTACATATGTATTACATATAACGAAAGTACGTCATTTTGCCATGGTTGAGAGTCGGGTTCATCTCATGTCAAAATGTAATCCTTATATTTACAGGTTTGATTTATATACTGATAAGAGTGAGCAAGCGCCAGATCCTGATGAGCAACCTGAGGAGAATCTTCGGTAATACATTAAAAATAAACCTCATTTTTTAATATTACTTAAGTAGTAGGACTCTGTTTTTCAAACTCTGATAACTTGAAAATCCTGCTTAACTCGTAAAACACTGTTGTTCCTAAGGCGCAGTATCAGTCGTATAGCTAGCTATCCACGAGTCGTCCTTACCTATCAAAATTCAACATTTCATTTAAATCACTACTAGCTAGTCCAGAAATTTGATCTTGAACAATTGCTTATATTTTGATAGAATAAAAGGCGAGTCTGGCTCATGTTTGAAATTACTGAACAAGTCTTAAAATTGTCAAGTTTATTTTGTTTAATATTCTAAAATCTACTACAGATAATTTCTGTTTTCATTGTCAGGTTTGACCTTTTATCTACAATCCAAGATGGTAACACAAATGATCAGCTCAAGCCTTTGGATGTACCTCTGTCGGATCAGACTTCAAATTTCAGCGATCATACTGAAGAATCAAGTTTCAGTGAAACTATGGAAGAACCAGAGTCTGGAGAGTTTTAATTAAGTGATGATAATGAAGACATCAATAGAAATGAAAATTCTTTTTGGACATACTCATATGATTTAGATGTTTATGACTCTGACATGTCAAAAACAAAAGTACCAAACACAAAAATCACTTTACTGACTTGGTTGTGCTTACACATTCATTTGTTGGTATCGCATCCAACTATGAGTAAAAGTGCATTCAGTCATAGTCTGCAGGTTCAAAAACTTATCCATAGTGACACTGACAATATAATGCCAGCATCTTACAGCGAGGTGAGAAAACTAATAGATCCTTTTCTGATCAAGAAAAAGGTATTCCATGTTTGTCCCAACGAGTGCGTAATTTTCAGAGACAGTCCAAAGTATACGTATGCTCATCTTGAAAAATGCCAGATTTGTAATGAGGACAGGTACACTGTAACTGCCTCCAAGAGACAAATTCCAAGGAAGAAGTTTTTTTATATTCCAATTGGAGCTAGACTTGCGAGATTATATGGAGATGTAAATTTATGCCATTTAGTGCAATCACATTCAGGTTGTGAATTTGATGGAGAAGATATGTGGGATGTTCAACATTCACCATCGTGGAAGGAAAGTTACTCAGAAGAGGGATTTTTTCAAGGAGACAAGCGAGGCATTTCATTTGCTTTAGAATTGGATGGTGTCAATCCGTTTCATAATATTGGAATACAGTATTCTATGATCCCTATAATGCTGACACTGCTGAACTTCCCACGACATATCCGTAACAGTTTTGGAAATATCAATTTGGTCGGAATCATTCATGGTCATGGAAAGACTGAATCAACTAACGTAGACCCATACCTGGAAGTTCTTGTTGATGAACTACAGTTTCTGTCCAAGTGCACTTTGCACACATATGATAATGCACCAGTTCATGTTAAAATAAAGTTGCTGATGTATGTTTTGGATTATCCTGGACTGTGTAAAGTATTCCACCAGACAGGAAGTGGTAGTTTATCTGGATGTCACTGGTGCCATATTTTAGGTAAAAGATGTGAACATTTAGATAAAGTAGTCTATTTGGCAAATCGACGATATTTGGTAAAAGTGACCCGTTGAGAAAGGATGCAATGCACTTTGTTGAGAAGTCAGCGGAAATGCGAGATAAACCCAAATTAAGAAATTTGGATTCTGAAAGTCACTATCGGAAATCTTATATTAACTCGAAAAATAAAACATCGGCGGCTATTGTTGCATCAGCAACTGGATGTAAATCTACATATGTCCTTTCTAACCTACCTGGCCATAACAGATTGTGTGAAAGCCAACCCGATGCTTGTCACACCATCAAGGATGTGGTGCAGAATGTTATGAATCTTGTGGTTGGGAACAAGGTAAATGTTCAGAAGATTATAACTGTAGAGGAGAAAAGGAACAGGCTTCATTTGCTTGACCGTTTTTCTGAGGATAAGCAGGATGCAGAAATTATAACTACAAGAAAATCGGACCAGAAATCCAGAAAACGAAGAAATAATGACAAAGTTTGTAATAAGATGGGTGTGTCCGAGATATCAGGAGGATCAGCAAGAAAACGGCAAAAAACTTCTGGCTTAAACTTGCCATATATGTTAACAGCTGAAGAACTAAAATTGGCAGACAGGCGTGCAGAAAAATTGTGTTTTCCAGTTGGATTCGGATTGAAATCTTCAACATTTATAAGCAAATCCGGCTGTTTAAAGTCACATGACTGGAAACAGCTAGCCTGTCAAGGCATATTAAAATACTGAGAGGAATTCTAGAAGAAAAGTGTAGGTGCACATTGTTTCTATTATTTGACTCTTTATCTGAACTTTGCCAAGAAAAGATAACACTTGATGGAATTGATGAAATGGAAGTTATGCTGAACAAGGCATTGTCTTTACTAGATTTGTTGGAAGTGTGTATTTCCCTGCTCATCTCCAAAACATCACAACACATCTACTTCATCATATCCCTGATGGTTTGAGGACTGGCCCAGTGTATTCCTCATGGATGTTTGTCTTCGAAAGGTTAAACTCGTGGATATGCAAAAGAGGTCAGAATATGAGATATCCAGAAGCAACTGTAGTTGAAACGTTTTTGCTGCATGATTGGTGTAATTTTATGTTTCAATCTAAACGGGTATCCTTAAATATGACATAAACTCCAGCTTCATTAGGTTGTCTTACACAGCATGGATCTGATGATTGTGAACCTGAACTGCAAAATGACAGTGCTCTGGATCAGTCTGATAACCTCCAGGAGAAACAGGTCGAAAGAAAATTATGCAAACTGAAGAAAAGGCAAATGAAAACCATTCATAAGCTCCTAAACAGTCAAGGAGTATGTAGTAACTGTACTGTGTATAAATACCATTATCACAAGGAAACTCATCTTGTAACAAAACGTGTCGTGACATACACAGGTTGTGAAAAAGAATATGTTCATGCAATTACAGTTTCATCATATGCGTGTGTTGAATGTAGTAGAGGACCACAATCACAAAAAGTTTGTTCGTGGAAATTTGTGAAGTTTTGTAGAATCCAAAATTTTATTTTACATTGTACAAATAACATTGAGGAATCATTAGCATATGTCAACTGGGTCCATAATGTTAGTTTTGATGAAGAGTCAGGTTTATGGTTTGTGCGTCAGAGTGATTGTGATCATGATCGAACACTGAAAAAGTCTTCATTTATTTTGACAAAAAGATTATCACCACCCTTGGTCACCGCAGAAGAAGATGGGAATTTGTGGTTTTTGAATAGTGACAAAAAATTATTCAAAAGGAACATGTCTCTGTGATTCAGTCACCATTGTCATATTAACCCTCATATAATCTTTTCGATATTTATAAAGGTACATTCTACATTTGCCCTAAACTGGTACTGATGTTTAAACTTTTGGAAAATCTATAGTCATCAATCAATTTTCTACATGTTTATAATAGCAATTAAAGTGGCATATCATGTTACATGTATATATATATATATAATTCAAGAAATATTAATACGTATTAACTTCATGATAAAACAAGAAAAAAAAATTACAATTAAATGATATCATGACATGTCATTGTAATTTAATTGGGATGAAATTACAATTAAATTATTTAAAAACTAAATTTAATTGTAAATTAATACCTATTTATATTTTCATTGAATTTTCAGCTTAAAAATAGCTATTAAAACAAGGGTTTAAAAGAATTGTAATGCTTTTGTAGAACATTTTAATAGGTTTTTGAAACACTATTAAAAAATAACGAAACAGATTTTAATTGTATGTTTTAATAGATTTTGAGTCTTTAATGCCATTTGAATGGAAAATTAATATTTTAATGAACTATGCATACAGCAGTGTATGTCAAATTCTTATAAACAAATCATTTAATTACTACCCTGCAAAAAGAAATATGTACATTACAATATTGTTGTAGGCATTAATATTAAGATATTTTAATATGTGTTAAGCTCTTGTGGTCAAGGGTCAAGAGAACAAATATAAGAAGTAACAATAAAGGTACAATTATGATTCAGATTCAACAATACACTATGCATGTATTATATATAGTACCACAATAAAGATACAATTATGATTCAGATTGAACAATACAATATGCATGTATTATAGTACCCAATGTGATTTTCAATTGAGGCCTCCTGTTTTTGAAACACATGCATACAGCTGGTATATTGTTATATCTAGGTAATTATCAGATCCTGTATACATGTAGTTTTGGCAATTTTATTGATTTTTTTTATAGAAATCTCTCATTATGGCTGCATCAGAAGGTGAACCAGACCATGTCTTTGTCATGTCCAGTCAGCAGGGGTCAGGGGTGTATATCCCGATAGATATCCCAGCTGGTAACCTGAAGAAATCCACTTTGGTCACTCAATTTCCCCAGGCCATTGTCTATGATGCAACCAAGGAAGAATTTGTGGTGCCAAAGGGAACAACAGTATTAGTGATAACCACAGCATCAGGTATTCATTACAGTCAGGTTACATGTTTTAGTTAAAAATGCACATTTGCTACTAAGTATTTATAAGCTCATTAGTTCAACCTGAGATGAAATTTGAAACTTATTGTTGTTAAATAACAACCCAAATGCGAATAACAACGTACTAATATGAGAGTCCGAAAGACTACATTCCAATTGTAAATCCTAGCTCTCTGTTGCTATTTAAATTTGAAATGTATTATGGAGTGCTTGCATGCATATGGCCAAGAACATGTGTATATTTCAAATTTTAATTTCATGGTTACAGATCAGGCAAGACAAATTCTGACAAAGAAAAACCTTCCTGCTGAGGTTTCAAATTTATTTGGTGGAACAAGTGCAGCAACTCCCTCTTTTGCTCAGCCAATCAACTTAAATCCCAGATGTCCAACAATATATAACTTAAGTGACAGAGTCAGTATCAGGAAGGCAGTTCGTGAATCATTTAGGAAAAAACCAGCACATCAGAAAAAAATGTTTGAGAAAACTGTTAAAGTATATTTTATTGACGACATACCAATGCCCACAGCTTTCTCCAAGGAGTACATTCTTATGGATGGGATTTTTACATTCACTTCATTAGATGACGAGGATACTCTAAAAAGAAATATGTTGAAGATAGTTAGCAAAGGTGAATAATACAACAGATGACATTTTGTTTCTTACTTACGGTAGAAAGATTTTGAGTATTCCTAACACTTCAGACGACTTTCAGTGGACCGGTGACTCTTTAAAAACCAACATTGGACAGGGAAATGTGATGGTGAAGTCATCTAAAGAACATTTACAGGTAATGTTCAATATCCTTTCATATTATTCCCCTGTTGTTTGAAAATGGCAGGACTATATGTTTCCCCTTCGTTTAAACACCTGTCTGTCACGCACCAGTTTTCTTTTTTTCGTTCACTTTCGAGATAGGTATATTGAACTTAAATTTTAGTGGATGTCTTTCCATGTTTTCAAGAAAGTGGTTACCACAACTACTTGCACAATTATATACCGGTACTAGTATATAGAAGATCTAACAGAAGTGTTCATGTAATATCAAAATCAAAGTACTGAAAGTACTGAAACGCTAAAACTTCTAACAATAGTATGTATATATTGTATGGGTTACTATGTTTCGATATTAGAAAGTTTCAGAATAGGGATTAAGTAAGTATTTAGAGTAAACCCAATAACACGCAGGTTGTTTAGATTGACGAGTTGTATTTCAAGCTACATGTACAATTAAGTGCAGTGCTTTAAATATTTAACTAAAATATCAATTTTTATTACAAATGAACATTGATCCATTTACACGGAAGCGAATGTGTTTATTTTAATATATGCACCGAAAGAAACGGTATTAGTGTGTTAGACACAAAATAAAAAGTGGGATCTTTTCCCTTTTTTCTTCTTAGGAAAAGGCATTATTAATTGAAAGATGGTAGACTATGAGCTAAAACTTCAAGATGGCCGTCCGTTGGCCATTTCGTTTTTTCTGATCGGCCCTAAAAGCAAAATAGCACAACTATAGAAAGATCCACTTCACTTACATCTCTAGGCCTAATAATCAAAATTCAGGATGACAATCTGTCAGACATTTTGTTGATCTGATCAGTCTCAAAATCTCTCAACGGGCACAACTAGGCACGAAAGTGAAACTACATATGGAATTTGAGAAATATCCATCCATTACTTCTTTAAGAAATAGTGATTTCAATGTCAAAGTCCAAGATGGCTGCTTTTCAGCCATTTTGTTTTTCTGATCAGTTACGAAATCAAAAGGGCACAACAGTAGGGACCAAGGGACCCTACATATGAAATATAAGAAAGATCCCTCTAGTAGTTGTCAATTTCAATGCCTAAATCAAAGATGGCAGCATTTCCGCCATTTTGTTTTTACTGATCAGTACAGACCCGTACACGTTCGCTGTTCCACTTTAAGCTTTGCGTAGCATTTCCGTAGCACTTCCGTACCATTACCGTAGCATTTCCGTACCGTTTGCGTAGCATTTCCGTAGCATTTGCGTCGCACTACCGTAGCATTACCGTAGCATTTGCGTCGCACTACCGTAGCACTAGCGTCATTTACAAAGCGTTCGCGAAACGTTCGGTTGGAAATTTTACGGAATAAATCTGACGAAACGAATAGTTCATGTTTTTATAAGCTGCATAAACTCAGAATTTTGTAAATAATCTGTCTCAAAAATTTACAAAACAAAAAACAAGGCTTTTATAAGTATGTATGAATCTGACTAAATTTAACATAGAATAAAATAAAATAAAAATATCAAGGTCATATGCCCCAGCCAGTCGGACAACATCGGGCCTGTCCGGCAAGCTCGGAAGAGAATACCCGAGGTGTTCCGACTGATGCCCATGGCTACCTGTCAGCGTACGTCAGGTCTCTATGACGGAAAAATTTAATACATGTTCCAATATTACCGATATTTGATATTGTTCCCAATTACTTTTAAGGCATGTCTGTTTGTTTCACTCTCATACCATTATATTAATGGCAAAGCAAACATTAAAAAAACAATCGTACGCATGTGTACACGCTGGATCTCCACATTCGGTTTCAGCACACGTTTCCCAATGCATTATGGGTATTTCTTTCGTTTGTATGTGTGATTATGTGGATCCGTTTTTATAAAAATCCGTAAATGTGATCGACCGTTTGCAAGCGTCACCCGTAGCATTTCCGTACCGTTTGTGAAGCATTTCCGTACCATTTGAGTAGCACTTCCGTACCGTTCGCGTAGCATTTCTGTAGCATTTCCGTACCGTTTGCGTAGAATTTCCGTATCATTTGAGTAGCATTTCCGAAGCACTTCCGTACCGTTTGCGTCTAAGATGGAACAGCGAACGTGTACGGGTCTGTATGATATCAAACAGGCATAACTAAGCACAACGTGAAACCTACATGTGCAATTTGAGAAACTGACTGAAGAAGTTTTTAACACAATAAAAACAACTTCAGGTTAACATTATCGTTCGGAAGAAGGTGAATGAATCATTGAAATATACGCTGCTGGTAGTTAGCACAATACCAATTGTGTACTAATCACAATTGTCGTTATAAAAGTATGCACAATTTTTACTGGTGTGAACCCTTAATGTTCCGGAATTGGCAGTAGTTATCGGCCTTGGGACGTTTAGCTTTCTGTTTCCGGGTTTCACAGACAAGAAGGAGCAAGGATTTTTGCCTGCGTATTAAGTATTTTCAAATGCTTTTGAAGCAAAATATTCATAAAATATTTCGTATATATGATTTAACCATACGTCATTGAAAACATGTACGTTGAATTTGGGGGCTGATGGTTGACCAAAATGTGGATTTTATTCGATTACGATTTGCAAGGCTATCTCGCCTCGCCAGACATCGGCATTTTCATGTACAGCTATTGCTATATGACTAATTCTCGCTTGTTCGCTTTAACGAATTTTCATCGAAACCTTGTTAGACAATATTACCCTCAAGGTAAAGATTATGTTAATAAGTTTTACATCGTCTTGAACAGATTGCGTAGCAATCCCCCCCCCCTTTTCACACGTGTGCTATTACTTGCATTTGTAGCATGTTTTTTATGGTGTGGATATTTCACGCGAAATACATTTGACATTGAATTAACAAGACCCGATGTGATTCTGAATACTTTCCATCCCATGTGTATTTAATCGTGGTATGCCCCACCATTCCCCTTGCCTTCAGAGGCTTGGAGAGAGGAGGGGTAGTGGATTGAGAAGAATTCTGGGCAGCATGCGTCGGTATATACGCAGGCTCATGGTACACAAATCAATAACAAGTGACGATTCACGTCTGATATAAAGTAATATAGTTGTACCTAATAAAGGTAACTATTGGCATGAGCCCTGCTCATATCTTATGATATCTTTGGTCTGTCCATGCATTTTTTCTTAATTTAACACACTATGAGTTTTAGGCACTATGTATACTGTCCGAAGCAAGACCAGGAGACGGGGTGTGGCAGCACCAGTCACTGCAGCAACCAGAAGACGAGGTGTGGCAACACCACCCACGGTAGCTCCAAAAAGGGCCAGAAAGAGTGCCACAGGGAGCGTTCCTGAACTCGAAGTACCAGCACATACTGTGCAGATGGAGGAAGAGTGCGATGCTCTCAATATGGAGCAAGAGGCAGGGCTTGGAGTGGTTTCGCCATCCGACCCTAGCAATAACATAGGTATGTTAGCACCTTCACCTATCGTTAGTGTGGAGGACGATTTGGGTTTACATGTGCCTCAGGCAATACGTTTTAAAATCATTAATGGGGAATATGTAAACCTAGCTAGTCTTTTGGACAACACGCTGGGGGACGAAGGTGGAAATTCCCATAAAATTACGTTGGTGGATGGGGAGCTTGTAGTCAAGCCTAAAGGTACGACCAAAATAATCCAAGACATATCACAGTGGACAAATGCGTTCCTGGTGTTTACCAGTATATACACATCTGCACATCCACAACACATGCACAGTATTCTTAAATATATGCACACCATTCGTCTAGGTGCTCAAAGATCTGGGGGGTCAAATTGGAAAACATATGACGAGCAGTTTCGCCTGAGAAAGGCACGCAACCCTGAAACGTCTTGGGGGAAGCTCGACAACGAGTTATACTTGCTTTATATGACCCCCCAATTCCCCCGCGATAAGCCAACTGCAGGTGCTACTAACAATGCTGTAGTGGGGCAAAAGTGTTTCGACTTTAACTTCAAGGGGAAATGTTCCAGAGTAGCTTGTACATACGCACATCGTTGTATACGTTGCAATGGTTCTCACCCCAAAACCAAATGTTTTCAAGGTAATGCGGCACAGGGCTCCAATGGGAATTCTGCCTTTCGCTACAAAGCAGGTAATTCCCAAACCCAACCCTCCGCAAAGCCAAAACACATCCAACAAAATATGGGCTCTGGGAAAATCCCCAATTAAAATACCAGCACTTAGCAAATGGGTTTCTAGCTATCCCAGGGTAGATGTAGGAAGAGAATTACTGCCAGGTTTTTCAAACGATTTTAGGATTCAGTATAAGGGACCCAGAGTGTCGACATCTTCAAAAAATTTAAAATCTGCAACTTCTCACCAACAAGAGACTAGGGAAAAGATAATGAGGGAAGTGGAGTTGGGTAGAATAGCAGGGCCATTCACTACCATCCCAATTTCTACACTACACATATCCCCTATTGGTGTTGTTCCAAAGAAAGATGGTAAATGGAGACTTATTTCACATTTGTCTTATCCAAGTGATGGTAGTATCAACAGTTTTATTGCCCCGAATGAATCCTCGGTTCAATATTCATCATTTGATCAGGTCGTTAGCATGGTTTCGAAACTCGGTAAGGGGGCCCTTTTGGGGAAAATGGACATTAAATCTGCCTTTCGCCTGATCCCTATACATCCCTCAGATTTTGACTTGTTAGGTGTTTAGTTCAATGAGGAATTTTATATTGACAAATGTTTACCCATGGGGTGTTCCATATCATGTAGTATCTTCGAGAAATTTGCAACATTTATTAATTGGGCGGTGACAGTTAAGTCGGGTGAAAAAACAGTTGATCATTATCTAGATGACTTTTTATTTGCGGGGAAGTGCGGAAGCGAGACATGTAGTAAACTCATGTTATCTTTTGGGGAAATTTGCATGGAGCTCGGCGTCCCTATAGCAGAAGAAAAAACAGAGGGCCCAACAACAAAAATAGTTTTCTTGGGTTTAGAAATCGACACAGAGTAAATGGTGGTAAAAATTCCTCATGATAAACAGTTAGCACTTACTGCTGAGATTAACTTAGTTTTACTCAGTAATGGTAGGATTTCACTTAAGTCTCTTCAGTCATTAGCTGGGTCTCTGTCCTTTTATGCTAGGGCTATACCGGTGGCTAGAGCATTCATCCGTAGGATGTTTGATGCTATGTCGGGTGTAAACAAACCTTTCCATTACGTAAGAATATCCTCTGGTATTAGACAGGACCTTGAAATGTGGCTGGTTTTTCTGAAGCATTTCAATGGAGTTTGTTACATTCCTCAAGACAGTTGGTCCTCCAGTGACACTTTGGGTTTATATACTGATAGTACAGGTAATAATAACTTAGGTTGTGGAGCTCTATTTGGGTCCAGCTGGTCAGTTTTTAAATGGCCTGGTGTTTGGCAAAAAATGCCTATCATGAAAGATATTACTTTCTTAGAGCTGGTTCCCATTTTACTTTCCATATTAACGTGGAAGTTGGAGTTCAGACGCAAAAAGATTGTTTTTAATGTAGACAATGAGGCCCTTGTGACTATCTTGAACAAGAAAACTTCTAAATCTACAAGAGTCATGTCATTGTTACGGCCCCTGTTAATCTGTTGTATGAATAATAATATTCAGTTTAAGGCCATTCATGTACCAGGGGTTAACAACACAGCAGCTGATGCATTGTCTCGATTTCAGTTTTCAAAGTTTCGAGAAACAATACCAGAGGCAGACAGAGATTCCAGCCCAATTCCCAAAGAATTTCTGTTATACATCTCGACAGTGAGGTTGATCGGCTGTTAGAGCATTCAGTGTCTGAAAACACGCAGGCAGTCTACACTCGGGCTTTGAATAGCTTTAAGAAGTTTCAAACTGTATCGGGCATGGGGGTTACTTGGCCACCAACAGTCAAAAACATAGTTCATTACATAGCATACATGTCATTACAGGGTTTCGCTCATTCCACTGCAAAATGTTACATATCCGGTTTGAGTTTTCACTGTAAAATCCAGGGTGAGGATGATCCCACTCAACATTTCGTAGTGAATAAACTGCTAGAGGGCATGCAAAGAAGTGGTCCTAGTTTCAGGGATGCGCGATTACCTATAACATTAGACCTCCTTGAGAAAATAATTTCTATTCTTCCTCAGATATGTAGTTCTTCATACGAGTCTTGTTTATTTTCTTGTGCTTATTCCATGGCATTTTATGGGTTTTTCCGAGTCGGGGAATTAACATCAGGGGGTCAGAAGGTTACGAAATGTATTCACAGTTCTGAGGTAGTGATTAAAAAACAATTTGCTCATATCCATTTATCCTCCTCTAAGACTGACCAACATGGCAAGGGAACAACACTTATACTCCCATCTGTTAACCGTAGGTACTGTCCGGTCCTTAACATAACAAAATTTTTGGCCATGAGGCCGTCTGTTTCGGGTCCTTTCCTTTGCCATTTTGGCGGCAAGCCTCTCACACGTTACCAGTTTTCAAGTATTCTTGCGAAAGCATGTAATGCAATTGGGCTAGGGGGAGGTAGTTACACATCTCACTCGTTTAGAATGGGGGCAGCTACAACAGCTGCAATGTGTCGGAAGGGGAAATAATGGATTTGGGTCGCTGGAAATCACACTCCTATAAGAGATATATTCGTATTCCTAGCCATAAATTCCTAGAATAAATGCTAAACATAGCATCGAGTCTATTCTAGGTAACGAGCGGAGGATATGGATTGTAGGGTCTTCCATTATCAGGAGGGCTTCTGTTCACGCCAGGAATAGGCCTGGGGGCATTCAATTGGGCCTACAGCGCATTGGTGCTTCCCTGTGGTGGCAGGGAAAAGGTGGGATGAAGAACATCCACCTGCAGCCTACAATCCGACATCTGAAAAAGTTTGAAGACCCTCCCCAAGTACTCATCCTCCACTGTGGTGGAAATGACCTGGTTACAAAAGGGCTAGGCAATCTAAGAGTTGCCCTTAAAGAGTATGTGGTGTGGTTGCAGGAAACTTTTTCCAGAGCTCTTATTGTTTGGTCTCATGTGCTGCCTCGTCTCAATTGGTTGGGCTCAAAGAACAATGAGGCAACAGCAAAAGCTCGACGCCGCTTGAATGCAACATTATCTGGGTTTGTGTTGAAAAGGGGGGTGCCTTTATTCAGTATCCAGATATAAAACTTGATGAGAATTTTTTTTACTTCTGACCAGGTACACTTGTCTACACTTGGTAATGACATTTTTGTTAATGTATTGCAGGGGGCCATTGAGGCATTTTTGACATCCAATGATTGGGTATTCCCCGAGCTTAGGAAAACTTTGGCATAACGTACTTTATTACGTAAAATCTAGCATAGGATTTATTGGTCACACACTTTTCTGCGAAGGTGTCGCTGATTGGCGGTGAACAAGATAACAATTTGTGTTGGTCTGGTTCAGATGGCATATTTCGCAGAGAAGTCTTTTTCAGGCAGGTTTTAAGCTATTTTATTTACCTGGAGTATTTTCATACCTCAATTATTTTCATATTTCAATTATTGAACTTTTAGTCATAATCTACTGGAGAGCTGTTTTCCAGAATCCTGTAGATTATATTTTTGTGCTGTCTATTGACACTATTGTGGACATTTCATTTATTGTGTTTTATATATGAAACAGCTTGATATTTGATAGCTGATTTTGATTTTGATTGATAATTAACAGGGAGCTGATACCCAGAATCTGTTAATTATTGATTAACGGGGAGTTGGTCACCCTCAAACCGTTAATCCATTGATTGTTGATTGATTTACACAATCAGCAGGGAGCTGATTCCCAGAAACTGCTGATGAGTGATTGTTGAATTGTGTTGCTTGCGCTCTGTCCAATTACACCCATATTGGCTTATTGGGTCGACGGCCGATTAGAAAGTTGTGACCATTAAATCCAATCAAATCTATTACTTGTGTTTGTTTTGTGTATATCTTTGATAATGAATACACGTATTAGATAAAAATTAAAAGGATTCGCAAACATGTCTCTCGTTACAAATGATAGTTCGAACTATCCAATTTGTCATAAAATATCACAGTAAACAGTCAAATTGTTGTTCAAAAAGATCGAACGACGGCCTATTACAATATCTTGACCAAGCTGGAGAAAAGTAATGGTATGCAAACATGTCATATTCACTTACAGCTCTAGGCCTAATTATCAATTATCAAGTTCATATATATAGAAAGCAGGGAAAATTATATGTATGTGGGCCGTGACCTATATATGGCCACACATATTAACGGTAATTTACACCATAAAGGTTTTTGCACACCAGAGAAATAATATAAGTGTTATTTCTACTAAATAACTTATATTGAGTCAATTACTATATACACTTTACAGGTTCTGATAAAGTTTCGTTAAAACAAAAATGTGAACCTACAGTGTATAGTGATATGTGAAGCACAGAGGACGTAATTATAAAACCACGAGCTTTTGCTCGCCATAGAAAAGTATAAGTGTTATTTTCAATAAATCAAGTGTTTTGCCAATTCATATGCTCATTAGTTATGCAGGTTCTGATAAGGTCTAATTAAAAATTGTATATTCAGTACAATATTAAGTAAGAAAATCGATATAATATATACTGTATATCACAACGTTAGTGACAATCAGGGGAAATAACTCGTAAATGACGTTATCATATCCAGAGGGCGGATTTTCACTGTAGTTACGAATTAATACTTCCGACCGACAAATTGATCAAGTATTTTGGTTTATGCACATGTATAAGGTAATATATCATTGAAATCAAAATCAGGCTATTTGGCTATGGCGCGATTATATAATCAAAGTTTAACAGCAAAGTACACCATGCCAGTACATTCCACGATCCGTATACGAGTGTAACGCACAGAGAGGTATAGCTCGAATGTATACACGAGAGGTCAGGCATTGAGCAGAGACGTAATATTTAAATGAGCCGTGGGAGTGAAAAACTGATTTCTTTGTTACAAATCGCATATAGATAATTAAAGTCATCATTATTATTAACAATACCATGGGAACATCATTTCCTGTTAGGTTAATGCTTTCAAATAGTTCAGATATCTTGTGATTGGTAGCAATTCAAGCTTTTCCGGAGCGGGAGGGGAAAAAATGACATGGGTCAAAGGTCACAGAATAGTGGCAGCAATAGACGCCAAAACTACTTGTAGTTTTAGCGCTAACCAGGAGTGCAATAAATTCAATATTACATGAACACGGGTGTTAAGATTCTATTTATGATACCTTTAAATGTGCCTTGTTTAAGTTTTCCTCAATACTTCTCTTTAATGATCCTTCAATGAATTTATTTTCACTAGAATGTGGCAACAGTCAATTGCATTTATGAAAATAAAATTGACGTCATATTTTGACACAACATGGCACATGCACTGTTGAGGTGAAAGGTCATCACAAACATCATTAAGGTCGGCAATGTAAGTGAGAAACACTGTCACTTTTAACAACACACGGACATGCCCACAGTCTGCAACTTTAGCCACTAGTCTATGCCCATGACTAATAATGTTTGGTTCGGACTATTGGGAAATCCTTGAATTTCAATATATTTGTTGTAATAAACACTGCATTTTGCTTGTCCGGACTTGTACTTGAAAATATTAATGTCACAGACTGTGCCCAACCCTTGGGAATATATAATGGTGTTCCAGAGCCCGGTGAATGTGAGCCTTGTCACAAAACTGCAACACACATGTATGGAGTTGAAATCCAGATGACCAATATCTCTGGTTAGGTCAGCCATCTCGTTTACAGTTATTGGGCCCAAAAATATGACTAATTCCCATTGCAACAAGGCACATTTGCATTTTTGTTACATGTGTAATATCGTTTTTATTGCATGGCAATATTACATGGGTAATCACTGGTGTTCTTTAAAAGGTTGACAAATAATTTCCTCTCACAATTTTTGTCAAGAGTTATAATCCTTGCATTAAATGTAGACTTAAAAGAATTTTGTCAAGAGTAATAAATATAAGGCAAGAATAGTGGATGAAAAAAACTTCTGCTCAGTGTAGGTTAGTTGCAATATCGTAACTCTACTAAACGACGAACGGACAATTTAAGACCGATAGGTATGGAACGCCATAGCTGCCTTAAGACCAAGGGTTTTATATCATTATGTGACCATGTAATATCATTATGTGACCATGTTGTATCATTATGTCACCATGTTATATCATTATGTCGCCAGATTATATCATTATGTCGCCAGATTATATCATTATGTGACCATGTTGTATCATTATGTCACCATGTTATATCATTATGTGACCATGTTGTATCATTATGTCACCATGTTATATCATTATGTAACCATGTTATATCATTATGTCGCCAGATTATATCATTATGTCGCCAGATTATATCATTATGTCGCCAGATTATATCATTATGTCACCATGCTATATCATTGTGACCATGTTGTATCATTATGTGACCATGCTATATCATTATGTAACCATGTTATATCATTATGTCGCCAGATTATATCATTATGTCGCCATGTTATATCATTATGTGACCAGATCAAATCATTATGTCGCCAGATTATATCATTATGTGACCATGTTGTATCATTATGTCACCATGTTATATCATTATGTCACCATGTTATATCATTATGTCGCCAGATTATATCATTATGTCGTCAGATTATATCATTATGTCACCAGATTATATCATTATGTCACCATGTTATATCATTATGTCGCCATGATATATCATTATGTCGCCACATCATTGCATCATGTCACCATTATATATCATTGTGTCGCCAAGTTATGGAGACGTTTTTCATTAAGACTACTCGGAAAGCATTCGGAATTTACGTAACAGTCAAACGCAAACAAGATCCCGATCACCATCGGCTAAAATCATTGTTGGCGCGAAGGTTGGCTGGAGCACATGTGATGAGGCAGACAGAGGTAGGTACATAGGCCTAATTCATAATTAACCTATACACTGTATCGTTACCTTATTCATCATATACCTTTTGTTGGTTAAACAACTGCAAAACGAAATATCTCCATGATATTACGTAAATCAGCACCACATAGGCTAGTAGCATGTTGGATTAGTATTAAGGGAGGCAACTCCAATATAAAGAAAGTTGCGTTACCGGTTGCATGTAAACCTCAGAACTGAGAACATCATTTTTGCAAAACACTTGGAGCGTGTTTTCCCCCGTTGTTTGTTATAATGTAGGTTATATAGATATCTAAATAAATACAACATTGAAAAACTAAGTTCATGTGGAGGCGGGACATTTATATGTCTCGCAGATATTTCTAATAGATCATAGGCCTATAGGCCTAGATCTATTGTGCAAAACGACGGTGGGACGCGAGAGAAAAAGAAAGAAAATTGAACAATAAGAATTTCCATCAGAAGGCCTGTAGTCCGAAGAACTAAGAAAAAAATGTATAATGCAGTGATCAATTTACGATTTATTTTCTTGGGTGCTTTTGCTAAAAACAATGGGTCCCATAAATTTAAATTAAAGCATTTCGAGAGTTTCTATGAGTGCCAGAATAATTTTATGAGTACAGGACTCCGGGACTCGCACGTAGATTGATCACTGATAATGTCAGGATGAAAAGTAAATTTTAATGCTGGGCCTAGCCCTTTTTAGCAACATTTTGACTATTTTAGAGCAAACAAATTTTATTTGAACGTTTCCTACAATTAACAACTGATTATCACAGGTGCTTGGGGTAAAACATTATATGTTATATCACAGGTGCCTGACGTGCTGGGAAAACAAGCATATATACACTTTGTATATATGTACTCCTAATAGTATAAATGTGATTTTTTCCCTGCCCGTCGGGCACCTGTGGTTATATATATGCTATAGACTTGTTACGCCCTCGTATACTGAATTTTTTATAGTAATACGAGGCTATATAGTATATATGTAGCAATTTCGTATAGTGGAGTTTTTTGTCAGGTAACCACTCCTGGGTTCCATGTGTTTTCTTTACTCACAATACGGTACATTGAATTGCCGAGTCACAAAAGGAACCAACAGACACCAAAAATAAACTTTATTACATATCAAACATATCCTCCGAGACGACCCCCCAACATACAACACACACACATGTCTACACACATGGCCCACGCGTATGAGTACCCACTAAAAATATAAACATAACAAAGACGAAGCCCTACTAAACCATAGATGACAGAGTAATTTGGAAGAGTAATAATTTGGAGAAGCCGGTATCTGTTGACTCTCAACCAGTTCCCAGGTTAAGCTTGTAACCGAGAGTCAACAGATTCCGCTGAAATGATAAATTTGACTTTTAAACCGAAAATGCGTGGCTGCGGGTCGGCGAGACCTAACCAGTTCCTCGTTCAAAACTACCGTCAGGACTGCCTAAACCCATATATACGTGCCCAAAGCCCTGCCTCCCTACTCTGGTACACTATAGCTGCGATGTCGTAGCTCACGACGAGCAGGGTTTTGCCAGGTATTTTGGGAATGGGACCCCGTTCTTAAATTGGGAAAATTTGTTGCCGTTTCACTGCAAATTGGAAAAATACCATCAGTGTTTTTATGCATTTGGGAAAATGTTTAAACTTTCATTGTGCGGTCGAGACGTATGTCAAGAGACCGGGTATGAACATTCATACTAGTAATTCACCTGCAAAACATGCTTATCACACCTCAGTGATTTTTTCATATTTTCCTCCAAAGTGCCCATGCCTTTTTTTATTGGGAATTTCTATGCAAAAAGTCAAAATTGGGAATTTTACAACATAATGAACCTTTATCAGATTTTATATAATGAAATGCTTTAATAACATAAATTTTCAATGCCATTGCCTTCAATTGTTTTTTTGTGTGTGTTAAAATCATTACCGGTATATAAACAAATAAAGGTAAACTGTTTTAATATTGGTCACAGTACACCGATTATCTATTGTGGCATGAAGCTTCAGACTCTGAACAATTCAGTTTTTTTTATTATCCAACTTTATTAAATGCATACAAATTGGGAAAATTGGGAGTCAATTGGGAAAAAATCTCTAGGGGAAAGTACCTAAAGTCGGCACTTTAAAAGGGGTAAAAAAATCACTGCACCTGGGATTGGGAACATTAGGTTTCCTGTGCTAAAAATAGTGGGGAATCCCTGTGTCACACCAACAGGTGGCGCTGTCTATTTACAAACACAAAGATTCAAATACAAGGACAAACACATGTACTACTCACAATTACGATACGAAATGAGACTGAGAAATTACAAAATTATGTCAATGGCAATTAAAGGCATGCTTGTACATTATGAACATGTATCATACCATCTACCAATATAACAATTTAATGCATACACAGGGACCTGGCACGATTTTTCAAATGATGGCTCATATAACGGCACACAGTTACAGGGACTTGGAAAGTAATTAAAATCTATAGACCTGTATTATTTTGACCTATTTTAGGTGTCTTTAAAGCATTTAAAGACATTTGGGAGCTTGAGATTAAAATTCGATATTTTTTCCCTTTTGTTATATTCTTAATATTGAGGTAAATACCATGATCCAAAATAATGCATAACCAGACATTGACAAATGGGGACTGATAGTATGAGACTATACATTTCATTTATTACTGTGAGAATACATATCCTGCCAGATATATACCGGGTATGTACCATTGACAAAAGAATATCCACGGTAAACAGAGGTAGGCTATTTATCTTTGCTATGGAATAGTGAAAGACAGTAGTAATTTTAGGCTATAAAATGCTTATTTTTGTTTTCGCTGCAAAAACATTGCGGTAAAAAGATATTCACATTCAATTATCTCAAACTTTATTTTAACTTTTGATATAGAACCACCTCCCGCAAGGGGGGGTCCCTCCCAAACTGTACAAAACATATGTATTTGATAGTAAAACACGTAGTAAATGACTCGCATGATCAAACTTCATTCATGCGGTTGGCTGAACTTTCGGGAAAAATTTTGTCACATGATTTTCTGTTTACTTCCAAATACAGTGATCTCCCTGACATGTATAGCGAGACCTGGTGCAAGCTGAAAGGTTAGGTTTGGGGTCCATTTACGTGTTCAGAAATATTTCTGATTAAATCTGACATTAATTAAATTTTAGGTGACCAAATGAGAATACCGTAGTAACCCCAGTAATTTTCTTACCCATATTATACTGGGGCCTGTGCCTTTTTCATTTGGAAAATACGACCATATTTTTTTTTAGTTCAGGGAAAAATGTACGTTCATTCAAGCTCGAAAATAGAATTTTATTAATCTATGCTTTAATATGCATAATTTAGCTATGATCAATATAGACTAGTGTAATTATAACATTGGCTTGTATCCTAGATAAATTTTGCTTTATATTCCCAATCAGAAACGGTTAGTTTCCTTGTATGGTAAATATTATGAAGAAATGTTGAGCAAAATTTCTCTAGGGAAAGGGCCTGTATTCGGCCCCAAATGCACCAAAAAAAATCACTGTTCTTACAGGTACATTTAATGTGAATCATGATTTTTTAATCACAAAGGGGGTGATGATCCTTAACTGAACGTCTGTCACCGGAAATAAGATGTTATAAAATTATATGACTAAGAACAGATATTTGAATATAAGACGTGTTCTACTTTTCAACCATGGACACACTGTGACTGATAAAGCATGTATTTTGACATTATTCGAGAGGTAATAACATCGTTCGAGCAGATGAGATATGATATGATATGTTTTTTTCAACATTGTGTTATCTTATCAGATAATCCACTTGATTAATTTTTAGCCCCCGCTATAAGTTATTAAGTGGAGACTAATTTCACTGATTTAGGTTTACATGTCCGTCCATCTGTCGATCGCATTTCGCTTCTGTGCAAAAGTTTTGTTGCAAGAGAAATGGCCATTAACCTGATTTAGAATTACAGAAAAAAACGAAGGGGTTTACTGGGACCTGTAGGGGACATACATATTTCTTCAGCAATGCCTTATTTTAAATGCTATTCTTATTTGTGATTTACAGGTTATTTTCCTGCAGCATGGAAGACCTGTTACTGAAAATAGGACAGCCAAGTCTTCTGCCAAATTTCATAAGGGAGAGAGTCGACATAGATATCGCGAAAAGTCTCTCGGACAGTGAACTGGCCCGATTGGGCATAACAACTATTGGGCAGCGACACAAATTTAGAGGTTATCTTCAAACATCCCCTGATAATACGCATATTAACCCTGATTCCTTACCATCCAGCACTGCCACATCATCTGGAAACTTGGCAGAGGAAATTAGGGATGAAAGAGCGCGATTGTTTTCATCATATGGCAATAGACAGGCAAGGTCGCGTTTAAGACAAGGTGCCAGAAGTAGGACTAGAAAGTCAGATAGAGCGTTTTCACGGAATTTCTTGTGTTTAGCCTCCAAACAACAAGAAAAAATTCCAACAAGCAGCGAAAAGGAGGTCCTAACCAATGCTGGACTAGGAATGAAAAGGATTAAGCTCTCAAAATCCGACACAGCGGATAATATTGTAGAAAAATTATCTGCAGATGTATTGGAAATTAATGGAGAAATATCAGGCTTTCCGAAACTCCAGAACGCGGGCGGATTCGAATTATTGAGGGCAACCCAAACATGCCGGAACTTAGAGCTTATCCGTTGTATTTGGTCAGGAGAGCAGTTAAATTTACACACAAATACACAGTCAACCATATACATCAGACCAATTCAATGTGATTTGAACTGTGAACCAGATAACATTCAATCAGCAGGCGAGGAGGTAAAGAGCAAGTGCAATATGTGTAAAAAATACTACAACATAAAAACCCTAAGAGAACATGTTGAGTCCTGTCAAGGTCTGTATTCACTAGATTTATCAAATCATGATCAAAGCACTGCATCTGTTAATCAACTTAATGTGCCAAACCAAGACGTGACTGCAGTTTCTCTTTCATTATTTGAACATTCTGATGAATCAACCCCTGAAGTTTCGAATCATGATCAAAGCACTGCATCTGTTAATGTGCCAAACCAAGACGTGACAGCAGTTTCTCTTTCATTATTTGAACATCCTGATGAATCAATCCCTGAAGTTTTGAATCATGATCAAAGCACTGCATCTGTTAATGTGCCAAACCAAGACGTGACTGCAGTTTCTCTTTCATTATTTGAACATCCTGATGAATCAACCCCTGAAGTTTCGAATCATGATCAAAGCACTGCATCTGTTAATGTGCCAAACCAAAGACCTATTGGTCACACCTCTCCAGCTGTACCTCAAGTGATAAGTGCCATTGTAAATAATATTTCAGACTTGTGTAAGGATGAAAATACTTCAAATCCTGTGGAAATCCTAAGGGTGTTTCAATCCAAAATTGTTACTGGCAGACCATTGGAAATAAAGAATGAATCGGAGGTTATTGAAGGAAGTACAAACTTCATACTTATAGACCGAAAAAATCCTTGGGAAACTGCGAAAGCTGAAATCTCTGCTATAGAGGATCTGAGAGACACATTGGAAGTCCAATTCTATGATGAGGTATTATATATATTGGAATGTAATTAACTGCTATATATATGTCACAATATATTTTATTATACCTTTCCTTTACACAATATAAAAAGTAGACAATATGAGAGATGCTATTTGAAATGCATCCTTTGAATTGATTAATAATAATATAGACATAAACAATGTAAGAGCAATTTACCCAGAATGAGCTAAATTTTCATCTGCTTTCAAAATTTTGGGGAATTGTTTGCTTCGTTCATTCTCAGATTGGACATTACGTTCGTCACATTTATTCGGAACGCCTCTATACCTCATATCACTTAAAATATGATAATTCTGTAAGCATTTCCAAGACCCAGACGAAGCAGACGTACATTAACAGTAGAACTGTTTGTTTACAAACCACAGTGTAGTTTCTCTGCTAGAATGTTGAAATGGCATTGTTTACTAGATTTGAAAGTTGTAACAAAGACTATTTAGATCTTGGACAATGCGAACATGCAGCAAGTTTGTGAAAGGTCTGTAAATAATAATATTAATATAATATACTGTTCAAAAGGACAAGCTGAAACTTTATTGTGACACTTTTAACTTAGACTACAGTAGTCTTTGAACAATATAATTTTGGATATATTAACAGTTATTGTATGGGTTACCGGCATTTTAAATTTCAGGAAATGGCACTATATGTTTCGAGGGACATTAAAAGTGCATTTTCTTTCGCACATATCCATACCCTCTGTATAGCTCCAACTTTTCTCATCTGGAACATAACTGTGTTACTAATGCTTGCTTAATGTCCATGCCGTCCTGTTTCAAAAACAGATTTTGTAGCAGGTAATAACTTTTATAAAGTTTGTTATTGATTCTGATGAAACTCTGCGGCTAATAATTATAATGAACAAAGAAATATGGAATTAGTTACGGTTCAAGATTGTCGTCAAATGGACGCTTCTGATTGATCGAATTTGATTTATTGTCGGATTCTAGTGAAATTAACTACGTTGTTTGTTTATGAAGTCTGCCTATACAAAAACAATGGCAGTATTTTTTTTCCTGTCCTCTAGTTGAAATGGAAATAGCATGAAATTTTAATTTTACAGACATCCTTTTCTCTTTAGTTTAAAACAGATTTAAGATCTTGAAAAGTTGTATACAAAATTAAGGGCCCTGAATATGAGGTACGGTCCGTACAGACCTATATATACTTTATTGACCGGTTCGATTCTTTGCCCTCAGTCAATATTTGATTAGTTTTTTACCATATTGGTATCATTAATTTACACCCTATGAACTCTTCACAAAAGTTCATGTTAAATTATAAACATTACATGTATTTAATACCAGATATGTTTTTTTGTACCCGAGTGTTAATTACTTTTATCCGAATTGACAGTCGTGAGGTTGGTTAAAAACCACATTTTTTATTAGAACTTAGAAGGCTTGATAACTCGTAATTAATTACATGCAAACAAGACATTAACATTGATGACATATTATATACATATATATTTTTTAAATTGCTGTAACTTGTTTATCTTCAGACTGCCTTGGATTTTGGTGGACCCAGGAAAGAGTTTTTCCGGATAGTCTTGAGAGAAATCAAAGACCTGTATTTTGACAAAGGTCTTCGCCATCGCCTGTGGGAAGATTACGAAATAGTTGGGAAGATATTTGGTAAACTTATGTTTTACGAATTGGTCAGAAAAACCAAGATGGCCATGATCACTTTCAACCCCTGGTATCAGATCAGTTGGACTGATGGCCCATCAGTCCGCCATCTTAGAATTTTATTGTGAAAGTTTGTTACCACTATTTCTCAGAAAGAATTGGAAGGATCTTTCTCAAATGTCACATGTCGGTTGCTCCGGGTCTCTAGTTGTGCAACATTGTTTTAATTGGACTGTTTGTAATATAACTTGTTTTTTAAGTATTAATAATATTTTTACCCCCCTCCCCTCGTCGGGATCAAACATCCAAGATAGCTGACGAAGCCTATAATTCGCTGAAAACAAACCCTATTATAACCTATAATATGACAGCACTCGATTGTAATAAACAAAAAGTTGGAGTTATAATTAAAAATGGCTACCAAATAGAGACTTAATAATTGGTTGACTTCTGATTTGTAATTAAATACCCGGTATTGTCTGATTTGCCTGAAATCTTGTATTATATACTGTAAAAGTAGGAAATTTTGATGCATCTGATTTCTTTCTAAAACTTTCAAAAAGTTGTATAATCGGAGTGTATTCCTTCAAACTACAGACAAACATGATGTGATATTCATTCCCTTGGTTTCAGCATTAAGTGTCCTTCAAAATGGAAGTATACCGAGTTTCATGTCAGAAGATATCCGATCGGAACTGTTTGGAGATAACCCTGTCACACCGTGCATTGCCAATCTGAGATCTGGTCTTGATGCCCTTGGAGTTTTTCAGGTTTGCTGATTTATTGACATGTTTTGAAGCCTTTATCATGTAAATGATGTAATCTAAAAAAACACTGGAAAGTTGCATAAAGAATATAACCTTAAAATTAAAAATTATATACTGTAATTACAAAGACATTCAAAGGAAAAATAAAGTTTAAGTTAAAAAAAAAATCTGTATTAAATCATTAGCGTTTCATAAGGGCTATTCCATATATAATTGTGTGGAGGCAGCCCTATTAATATATGAGTGGTAGGATTAAAAACAGATTTGCCTACCATTCCTTATATTAAATCACTTTTAATATTTAATGGGTGGTGGGGTTTCTGAAAAAGTGCCTCCCGCCCCTCCTACACGGTTAGTTCTGGAACATCCCTTAGAATATATCACAAAACTAATGCTTTTTGTTAGTTACAAAATTGCAAGTGATGGCAAAAATCATTGACATTGATATGTAAAAACAGGGGAAAAAATGGGGAGTCTCTCTCAGTCTCGCTCTAATTCATAAATTACCACAATCTTTCCCACATAATTTTTCCAATAAATGATCATTTTTCAACTAGTGATAGTTCAAACTCAGACTATATATTTATAGCTAACTGTATTTCAGGTAGTTCATAAATGACAAATTTGAATTTTTGTTTTTGCTTAAATTTGGTGTAGTACTACAGAATGCAATTACGTTTAATTTGTCTTATATGGTCATTATGTATCCTTTTTTTTCGGTTTATCCGGAGATCTCCTCTCACTACATTTTTCAACCAACTAATTTCAAACTTTTTAGGTTTAACATTTAAACCATGACAAGAAATTGTGTTTTCCTGAACACCAGTGTGATTTGACAATATTTACTAGAGTTATGGCCCTTTGTGGGACTTGGTCAATATGGACCTTATATGTATCAGATTTATGTGGTTTGTCCCGAGATCTCCTACAGTTTTTAGCTTGGCTCTTCGAAGAACAGGGAGAGCTATTGTTGTCACGTCGGCGTTGGTTTTTCAAATGTTAAGTTTTTGGTGCAACTGTTGAAAACCATAGTAATTTATTGTAGTATGGTCCCTGTGTGGGTTAAACTATCCCCTGCCGGAGTCAAAACAGAAGATTATTTTGGAAAAAAATCAGATTTTTGCAAATTTGTGGACTTGGAATAATTTTGCGTTAAGTTTTAGGTGTAAGCTGTTGAAAAGTATTATTACATCACTTTATAATTTTACAAGGGTGCTGATATTGGCCAATAGAGTCACTCTGGGGTTAAACTATCCCCTGCCCAAGTCAAAAAAGATTTTTTTTTTTTAATCATCAAATTTCACTTCATAAAATGTTCAACATTGACCTTGACCTTAATGAACCCTTCAAGGGCAAATCTGGGGTCATCCTACATCCACCCACCAAGTGGAGTGCTACCAGGTAAAACTCTGGTTCTACTGATCATTGTCACACAATTTTTTAAAATCCATTGAAGATAACTGACCAATGCATAGCCAATCTTTAACAATCTTCTTCTCAAAATCTAAAAGGCCCATGGTGATGATATTTGGCTGGTAGGTACCTTGGATGGAGTGCTACAATGTTTCCACATATTGATGACCTTGACCTACTTTCAAGGTCACAAGGATCACATATAATTATAAAAAGCTGACCAATTCATAGCCAATCTTTAACAATCTTCTCAATATCCAAAAGGCCCTAGGGGCTGATATTATTTGCCCAGCAGGTACCTTGGGTGAAGTGCTACAAAGTTTCCTCATATGAATGACCTTGACCTACTTTCAGGGTCACAGGGGTCATATATGTAAAAATCTTTAACAATCTTCTTCACACGAACCAAAAGGCTGAGGATGCTGATAATTGCCGAGTAGGTACCTAGGATGGAGTGCTACAAAGTTTCTTCATTTTATTGACCTTGACAAACATTCAAAGTCACAGGGGCCAAATATGTAAAAATAGCTTTAACATTCTTCTCACTAGCTGAAAGATTCTGGGTGCTGATATTTGCCCAATGGGCAATATCATTTTAATAATGATATACTGCCTATGTCTTCTGAATTACTTAAAGGAATTTCAACGAAACTTGTTAATCTCCAATATTTTTAGTCTTTGCAAAACCATACAAATTTATGTTTTTATTATATATTGACAAACTTTTGTGAGACGAGCTATGCTGTTCTACAACAGCTCTTGTTAACCAACTAATTTATTATGGAAATGTAGCCCATAAAGTGTTGCCATTGTTTTGGAGTGAAAAGTTCTTGGACATTGAGGCAATTGGGTTTTATGTAATAATTATGATGTACTCAAGGTGATGTAGTCAGATGATCGTTAAGGCCCATGGGCCTCTTGTTTTAATTTGCTTGAATTTTACTCAAATTATTGTAGTGATTGGTGAAAAGTTTGCTATTATTTGGAATCATCCATTATTTTCCACTAGCTGAATAACAAGTGAGATAAGGGCATATGTTGTTCCGCCCTGTGCAGTTCTCTTTTAAAATATAATTATGTTCAGGTTTAACTGTAATCTGAGTATGCAACTCCAAAATTTTCCAAATTTCCTAAAATAATGTCAATACCTAAGGCTACCATCATCTAGACTGGGTTAACCCACAAAGGAAGCTCTTGCATCCATTGTTTATAATATCACATGACCATCCTGTTGCATAAAACTACTATTAGGAAACAATATTCATCCAAGGATTTAAATGTGATGATATCTCCAGTTCAGCGAACACATAAACATGGCCATGGCGTTCCACAAAATCGTCTCTTTGTAAACTAGACCTACTGCAACCATTTGTGTATCAACATTTCACAGGTTACAACCTTACAAAGCAATTATGAGATCAAGTATGTCACTGTTGCCTTTCACATGATTAGTTCGTCAAAGAGTAAAACATTTTTTCAAGTAATGTTAAGGACTATTCAACTGTTGTTGGATCGAGTATACATGTAATGGACAAGTTTCAAAGTTTCAGTGATTTTGGTTTAATTATAACTCTGTGTGTGTCAGAAACGATATTATCTTTTTTTATGATTTTTTACAGCTTTGCAAACAAGTTCAAGCCTTCCAATACTTATTCCAGCCGAGACCAAATAAGATGACTTACAGAATGTTAACCAAGTTGCTACAGCCAGAATTTTCGGAAGATGGAAGCAACAGCAAGGAACTTGAAAAAAAAGTATATGCCATCTTCCTGCGATATTTAAGAGAAGTCGCTGGTAAGCAAATTTAAACTTCATCACAGGCATAGTATGATACTAGGAGAAACCAACAATTGATGTGTCTGGTAATATAAGGTCCATATGTTCATCCAGCCTTTAATATAACCAACTCCACACTTTCCATCCAGTTTTATATACGGGGATCCTGAACATATTGCAAGATGACTGGTGGAATATGTGTTTACAAAGTTAATGTTTTAAATCCTGTTAATTAACTGATTATTTAAGGATAATCGGAGGTTTTCAACACTGACCTGCAGCCATTTATGGCATTATGGGATCACATAGTGTACCAAAATACTGTCACTGTGATCTTCAATTTTAAAGGTAAATATATAGTCTTGTCTTTGGTTATTGTATGCTCTCAATACTAAACTTATTTCCATAATTTCAGGTGGCAGACGAAGCTGTGTTACTTTGGGAAAAGTTCTTGGGTTTGCAACATCAGCAGAGGAGGAGCCTGTGCTTGGTTTTGAACTTCATCCTTCCATTGTCTTCCATGGTGTTAGTGAATCATTCATCCCCACAGCCAATACATGTGTCAATGTAATGCGAATGCCTAGACCAACAGCTGATATGCCACTCCCAGAAGATGCCAAATTATTTGATTTATATGACTACGCATTTTCAAACACATTTTATGGACTGCAGTGATTATCATGCCATGAATTGGCTATGGAGTTACTTTTTTTAACTTCAACAGAACTTCATATGTCAATAGCTCACCGGTCGTGTTTCAGCATCCATCGACCAACCAGCATTAATGTTTCCCTTGAAACAACTTATTCTCAAAAAACAGTAGCATTCTCTAGTGAAGGAATACAAACTTTGAATGTTTTTTTCCAAAGAATGACCTGGCTTGACCAGACTTATGTTTGAAAGAGTTATATCGACCAAAATATTTTAAAATTACTTTTCAGTAACTGAGAGGCCTACAATATATAAACTGGTCTAGCTAGCTCTGATAGACGCTTGTTCTTAACTATCTTAATTAGGGTTAGGGTTATAGTCCTATATTCAATTAATTGTTTATCTCCGTCTGTCCGGATGTTGGTTTCCAGATAATAACTTGATATAGGATGGATGGATTTTAATGAGACTTAGTTTATGGGGCCTGGGTAATACAGTGTGGGAGTGATTTTGGGGTTAAACAGTTGACTGTGATGGTCACTTACTAAAAATAGATAATATGGTCAAATTTTGGTTTCCAGACAATAACTTAAGATAGGATGGATGGATGTTGATGAAACTTCATATAATGATAACTGTTTAGGAAACAAAGTGATATTAAGATTGGGATCAAAAGGTCAACTGTGAAGTTCACTGTTACTAAAAGACATTTATGGCCAAATTTTGGTTTCCATACAATCTATCTCTACAGATACTATAGGGTAGATGGATTTTTATGAAACTTCATATAATATAGCTTATGAAATATTACAAAGTGGGATTGAATTTTTGGTCAAAACGTCAACTTGAGACTCAATTATGAAGGTCACTGTCACTAAAAATAGGCATTTATGGCATTAGGTATTAAGGTCTATGTTGCTTGGAAAATTCAGGTGACAGCAGAGGACTGTGTGTTGCATGGCGCAACACTTATTGTAAGCTTGTGTTTATTATGTGGGTGGATAGCAATTACATGATTCCGTCAATTCATGGTCCCTTAAATGTTTTTGTGGTTGGTCACATATTGTGCAACTTAACACATCCTTCAGACATCCTGAAGTTTATTTTTTAACACACTTTTAATGTTTCAAAATTTCTTTGTCTTCTCAATAACCATGAGGCCCAGAGACCTGCTATTATTGGCTTTTATTATGCAGGGATGCGAAGGGCCAAAGAGGCAAAATTATAAATTATTTCTCAAATATTATACAGTAAAACATCTATAAGTCAGCAGGACTATGATAAAGGATAATATGATAAAATTCAAGTTGTATGCTTAGTGTAAAGACTGGTTAGAACCTACAAAACATTTCAAATTAAACAGGGTCTTCAAGTTAACAGGTTCAACTGTATTGGGACCAACATACCTGTCAGATGTTTGGCCTTTAATATGCTACTTTCTAGAGCACAGTGTCTATAATATTTGAAACTACTTCTGAATAACCAAACAGGCTAGAGATTTAATATTCGGCATGTGGGTACTGCTAGAGTATTGAGCTGCCAAGTTCAAATGAATAGCTTTGACCTTTAATCAAGATCACTTGTGACAAATAGACTAAGATATTTTTAAGGACTTGAAGACCACATGGGTTACTCATAAAGGAATTCTTAATAACAATAAGTCTATGATGTCCCTGACATAATACCACTAGCCTTCCATCTCTGGGTCACAAGTTTGAAACCCACCTGGAGCAGTTGCCAGGTACTGATAGCAGGTCTGTGTTTTTTCTCCTGGTACAAAATGTACTCCCAACTTTCCCCCCACTTCTAAAACCTGGCACATCCTTAAATGATCCAGGCTGTAAAACTATAAACAAACCAACCCCGCTCACTGGGACCTGAAGTGCATGTCTAATTGACTGTTATATATAATATTTTAAAATCCTTCATCTCAACTCACAAATATGGTAGAATCAATTAATCTGCAAAGATGGAAGGGATCGAAGGTCCTGGACCCAAAAGTCAAATTAACTAAAATTCCAATAATCTTCTCTGTACTCCGATATGGTGGAATCAAATAAGATTGGAGGGTCTTGAGGTCCTTTACCAAAATTGTTAATTTCATGTTTGAGTTTAAAATTGTTGTGCATATTGCATTTTGGGCGTGATCGGAAAACAAGATGGCCGATAGGCAACCATCTTTGATTTTGACAATTGAAGGTATGTGATGTAAAATGTAAATTTTGTGTTATGTCATTATACATTAATCAGACATTGTTGTGCTGTACAAAATTGTTGTGCTGTACAAAATGTGTTAGGTCTCGGCGAGTGTGCCAATTAAAGGGGCCGTTGAAGTACTACTCTAGTGGCCTTTGTACACGCAAATTCTAATAACCAATGGACAAAATGTTTCAATATTATTAGGTGGCTGCATGCTCTTTAATAGATAAAGCTCGAGTTGTTTTTTGTTTTAAATAGGAGTCAAATTAAACTTTTGAAACAACTCCTCTGATATGAAATAGAACCCCTACATGCATATTTACAATAGAAATTATCATTTGAATTTTTTAAAACTTTGTGAGCATGTACAAAATACAAAAAAATGAGTTGAAGTTCAATATTGAGCTAAATCTGTCAATATTTTAACTGGGTTATGGCCCTTCGTTTGCTTTTTAGAAAATAGAAGACTTTTTTGTTCTTGCTCAAAAAACGCAAAAATTTGTTGCAGTACTATGTGTAACATAGGGGTTTTGTTATTGTGGATCAATTTTTGCGTAATGATATTATACTTTGGTTTGTGTAGCATACATTTTGTAGCTTGCTTAAAAAAAACAGATTTTTTTGTGAAAGTTGGCAAGCAAGTACTTTTAGACATCTGAGCTCAAGTTTGATATTGAGCTGAATCCTCTCGAGCCTCTTGTGTTCATTTGTAACTGTAACATCTGAACACTAAAATGATTACAGTACAAAGACAAATCTTGTTAGGATATATACTTTGATATTCCACATACATTGTACACATATGCATTTAAAGAACTACTATCAAATACCGCAAAATGATGATTTGCTACCTAACCTTATGAATTACCTGGGTATATACATGTATTCATGTACTTTGTATGCGTTTATGTTGTCATTAAACACAATCCATCTCATTATTCTGGAGTTAAGTGATTTTATTTCTCTTTCAACAGGTCATGCAATTCTCCCCCATCTACTGAGAAAAGTTGTGTAATTAAACAACACACACAAGTTCGCTTTTGTTGTTGTAATGGATAAATTGAATCTTTTTCAGAAAAGTTAATAACCACGAGAGCTTGCAACACACTTTAGCAACAACCAAATTTATTTTTGCATTATATATAGTTATGATATAAATCCTTTTGGATTTGCCAAAATAGATTCTGCTCAATAATTCAGTAATTTTAATGAAATATTTTAACTCATAGAGAGGTGTTTTGCCATGAGAGCTCGGACACAAGTTATAACCATTTTTTATCCCCTGCTTTTAAGCAAAGCAAAGCAAAGTTTGGGTTTGTCCGTCTGTCGCGCTTCATTTCCGGGCAATGACTGGAACAAATTTCATTTCTTCAAACTTTGTGACATATGGTAAAATGCTTGACGGCTCCGTCAAGTTCGATCGGAGTTATGGCCCCTTGATCAATGAAAAATGTCATTTCCTACAGTTTCTGTGCCAACAACTAGAACAATTATTATCCAAATTTTGTGACAAGGTCAAATGCCTAAAGGGTCCGGCTAAGTTTGATCGCAACTTTTGGCAGAGTTATGGCCCTTTGATTAATGGAGGGGAAAAACATTTTCTGCAGTTTCTGTGCAATAACTGGAACAATATTATCCAATTTTCTTCAAACATGGAGACAATGTTAAACACCTTAAGAGCTCGATGAAGTTTCATTGCCAGTTTTGTCAGACTTCATTTTAAAGAGTTATAGCCCTTTGTTTAACGAAAAGTTAAGGAAGTTACGGAATTTGATACAACAGTTTCTCCTGAATAACTAAAGTACTTTTTCTGTAAAAGTGCTTGCTTGGGATTGCTTTTCAGGTTCAAAGGCCAAGGTCACTGTTACTATTAATAGAAAACTGGTTTTCGTGCGATAACTTGAGTTCCCATGGGCCAATCAAACTCAAACTTCATCCTTACCAGAAGTGCTTGCTTGGGATTGCTTTTAGCTTCAAAGGTCAAGATCACTATTACTGTTACTATTAATAGAAAATTGGTTTCCATGCAATTACTCTAGTTCCCTTAGGCCAATCGACTCGAACTTCACTAGCTCACAGTGCAGGCAACAATATAAATAACAGATTTATTCAAAACTTCATAGGAATGTTCATTACAATAAGTGAATGGACTACTAAACATGAGGTTTGAAAACCAAGTTTATTTGTGTAATGGCACTTTGTAGATTTCCTGAACTGTTTTCGTTCTAATGAAGTGTCTATGTTGCCTTAGACAGATGAGGGAAAGGAGGCACATAATTGTTTCTTTTCCGACGTCATCAATAATGTTAAGGTTTTGTGTTTAGCAAAACTAGCCCCACATCAATTATTTTATTAGCATGGGTAATGCACAGAGATGTTTCATAAACATGTACGGTGTATTTGTATTCTCACAAAATTTCCATAAAACTCCATTCAAAGTTAGAAACCTACACATTCAGAGTCTGAGATGATGTGATGTCTTGCATTTTCAATTTTTGTTCATCTCTTGAGCTTTTAGAAGCTTATTGGAAGTTATTAGAACCAAGATCCATCTATTAATCAATGTGTGTTGATAATATCTAAGGCACTTGAATACACATCCATTCCAAAACTGTTGGATGTCCAAGAAGATGATATGTTCGAGTCAAGTTCTTCACGACAAGCCACATTCAGCACTCGGCTTGCAGTTGGACCAATAATAGGCCGTTCACTACCATCATCATCTGAAATTGTGTCGATGAAACCTTCAACACCGTAAAGATTCAAGTCTACTGCATCAATTCCCACTGGGTGTTGTAGCTGTCCAGAGATCCATAAAACGCGAGGTGAAGATCCAACTGTTCGTAGACGATGACCTGCCCAAGCATTTGCCCAAATTTGTAATTTCTCATTAATTTTTGGTAGAAATACATAATGTAGAGCTGCAATATGATTATCACTTAAGGGATCTAAAATTCCTACATCTTCCATGTAAAAAAATAGTTGATAATAGTATGCCAATACGCCAGTATAGACATCCCGCCAAAGTCGCTCAATACGTTGGTTGTGCACACTTTTTCCTGTAATCATACTTCTGTTAGCAATGCCTCGTTTTGCAATCATAAACTCTGCAATTGCTACATTTTCCAATCCTTTATCAGACCTGACTCGTAGAGGTAAACCAAATTTAGTAACTGCTGAAGTGAAACACTGCAGAAGTGTTGCAGCTTGATTATTATCAGTACATTGGAGAAATGTAACCATACGACTAAACCCATCAACGCCTCCAGCTATGATGAGCTTCCACCTGATAAGTTTATGATTGGTGTCAATATGCCACAGGTCATTTGGTCCTTTCACATTGTATATGCGCCTGTGTAGCCTCCCATTCTTTCTTTCCGCTACTCCTGATTCATCAAGGTGACGGATACTCTCCCGAAGTCGGCAACGCTGTACCAAAACTCCTCTTGAACGCAGCATCTGTCCCAATAAAATTTCACCACAAAACGGAAATTGTTTGATAAGATCACCAACATGCTCGTCAAGATTATCTGATGACATATCCGAAAAATCATGCTTTGATAAGCCAAATTGTTCCATTCTTCTGTAAATTGTCCTTTCAGATACTGAAAGTAATTTTGCTATGTCGCAGACTTGAAATCCGTCGCCTAGATACTTTTGTAAAGTATATTTATTTATATCATATTCAGGTGGTCCTGCATATCTCTTTATCTTCTGAGGCTGAACTGACCCATACTTTACACAAGCATTGCGTAGCTTTACCATATCTGTCTTGTTACTAACTCCAAGAAGCTGAAATTCCTGTTCGCTTAGACAGCATACAATATCAGGACATATGTTCTGTTGAACAAATGTTTTGGTACAGTCTTCCATGCCATTCCTTTTGAGCACTTTCTCCATTTCATCCATGATGACAAGACAAGTCTTTCTAAAGATGAAAAAAGGCAAACTCATGAATGTAATTAATATTAAATGTCATCCTTCAACCTCCCCTTAAGGTTCATCAGTTTTTTCT
Organism: Mimachlamys varia; assembly: GCA_947623455.1. Taxonomy (NCBI): domain Eukaryota; kingdom Metazoa; phylum Mollusca; class Bivalvia; order Pectinida; family Pectinidae; genus Mimachlamys; species Mimachlamys varia. Next base: position 37,018,475 of record OX392540.1, read on the forward strand.
GATTTATTCTATAAATAGTCATAATTACCTGGTATGCTGAAACACATATTATTTCAAGGACCTTTGTATTAACCTCGTTGAAACTTGCCAATTTTTTCTAATCAAACGATATTTTGATGCGAATTTCTGGAAAATTCAGTCTATTTTTCTAAAATACTCCGCTGGACGATCGGGGCACAATAAAGTTCATGTAGGCCTATTGTATCGACGTCACAAAAATATACCACATAGATAGAAATAAAGGCCTCTGCCTACAGTGAATAATTATGAATTCCGTACCTTCCTGCTCCAACAACAATGGAGTTTTTTGCCGATGTTGATCGGGATCTTGCTTGCGTTTGACTGTAACGTGAAATCCGAATGCTTTCCGAGTAGTCTTAATGAAAAACGTCTCCATAACTTGGCGACACAATTATATATCATGGTGACATGATGCAATGATGTGGCGACATAATGATATAACATGGTGACATAATGATATAACATGGTGACATAATGGTATAATCTGGCGACATAATGATATAATCTGGCGACATAATGATATAATCTGGTGACATAATGATATAATCTGGTCACATAATGATATAACATGGTCACATAATGATATAACATGGTCACATAATGATATAATCTGGCGACATAATTATATAACATGGCGACATAATGATATAACATGGTGACATAATGATATAACATGGTGACATAATGATATAATCTGGTCACATAATGATATAATCTGGCGACATAATGATATAACATGGCGACATAATGATATAATCTGGCGACATAATGATATAATATGGTGACATAATGATATAATCTGGTCACATAATGATATAATCTGGCGACATAATGATATAACATGGCGACATAATGATATAATCTGGCGACATAATGATATAATCTGGTGACATAATGATATAATCTGGTCACATAATGATATAACATGGTTACATAATGATATAACATGGTCACATAATGATATAATCTGGCGACATAATTATATAACATGGCGACATAATGATATAACATGGCGACATAATGATATAACATGGTGACATAATGATATAATCTGGTCACATAATGATATAATCTGGCGACATAATGATATAACATGGCGACATAATGATATAACATGGTCACATAATATAACATGGCCACATAATTATATTGCATGGTGACATAATGATATAACATGGTGACATAATGATATAACATGGTCACATAATGATATAATCTGGCGACATAATTATATAACATGGCGACATAATGATATAACATGGTCACATAATGATATAGCATGGTCACATAATGATATGACATGGTTACATAATGATATAACATGGCGACATAATGATATAACATGGCGACATAATGATATAATATGGTGACATAATGATATAACATGGTGACATAATGATATAATCTGGCGACATAATGATATAATCTGGCGACATAATGATATAAAACCTTGGTCTTAAGGCAGCTATGGCGTTCCATAGATAGGCCTCGTCAGTGCCGGAACATATACGTAGTGGAGGCAGTGTATGGATAAGTATAGGTATACATAAAATATACGGGTTTGTGAATACAAGTTAGCCTGTTGCCTTCAAGACTTTGTATGAAGATAAGAATGGACATGCATGTGATTGAGAAAATTATGTATTATTCAATTATTTTCTATTTGTATTACATCACAATGCACTTTGTATATAAATATTTCTGGAATGAAAACCAACATACAATAGAAATACATGAATATTGGCATTTAATATAGATGCTTGTTTTAGAATTTTACACTCATCTTGGAATTTGAAATCATTTTAACAGATGGTATTCAGGAATTTTGAACTCGGCTTGGATAAGTAAGATTAAGAACAAGCATGCTAAAGCACAACATGATTGACCTTGCTTTTTAATTCGTATTTCACTTTTCTGAATTCATCTTTACATTTTTTACCAATATTAATTTCAGTCATCCTTGACAGATCAACAACCTACACCGTCTAGATCTGCAGACGAACAGCAAGCACCATCAACAGACACACGGCAAGCACCATCAACAGACCCATGGCAAGCACCATCAACAGTCCCACGGCAAGCACCAACAGCGGACCCTAGGCAAGAACCATCTGCAGATCTAAGGCAAGCACCATCTTCAAGATATAAGGCAGACACCATCTTCAGATCTAAGGCAAGCACCGTCAGCAGACCCTAGGCAAGCACCATCTTCAGATATAAGGCAAGCACCGTCAGCGGACCCTAGGCAAGAACCATCTTCAGATATAAGGCAAGCACCGTCAGCGGACCCTAGGCAAGAACCATCTTCAGATATAAGGCAAGCACCGTCAGCGGACCCTAGGCAAGAACCATCTGCAGATCTAAGGCAAGCACCGTCAGCAGACCCTAGGCAAGCACCATCTGCAGATCTAAGGCAAGCACCGTCAGCAGACCCTAGGCAAGCAAAATCTGCAGATATAAGGCAAGCACCGTCAGCGGACCCTAGGCAAGAACCATCAACAGTCCCACGGCAAGCACCAACAGCAGACCCTAGGCAAGCACCATCTTCAGATCTAAGGCAAGCACCATCTTCAGATATAAGGCAAGCACCGTCAGCAGACCCTAGGCAAGAACCATCTGCAGATCTAAGGCAAGCACCATCAGCAGACCAAAAACAGGCAACCTCTGTAGAACCAAGACCAGGTTGTAGTTCAATGTTGACTTTGGAGAGTTTATAGTTGAACAATTCAATGCTCAAATGCGTCATAAAACTTGTAAAAATGGAAGATACTGCTCATTTTGTAGGCTATATAAATTAAAACACCATGTTTAAGCAAGTCCTAACATGTTTTTTATAAGCAGACATATTGGTAAATTGTCGATTGTAAAATAAAATACAGTGTGATTGTACTTTTAAAAAACTGTACAGTAGATAATTACAATGCATAGTACGTAGTATGTTTGTTTTTAAGCTCACCTTGGTCGAAGGACCAAGTTGAGTTTATAGCTATACCTTTGCTACCGTCTGTCCGTCAATTCATCAACAATTGACCACTGATCAGAATTTGATCAAATTTGGTGAGGCTGAACCCCAGGGATGGGCCCAATAGGGGTCAATTTGATTATATTGATATTATGACTTTTTTTCTGGAACCGAGCAATTGATATTGCTGAAATTCGCTTGGAAGCATCACTATGGGGTGAGGATTCAAAATTGTACTAATGATTTGGCTGTCTCCCGGGGGTCCAGAGGGGCGGGTCCAAAACGGGTCAATATAGCTATACTGATATAAACGACTTCTTTCCTGAAACCGAGCAATGGATATCTTTCATATTTGCTTAGTAGCATCACTATGTTTATTCAAAATATACAGGTTAAATCAATTTTAGATACTTAACTTGGAAAGTTGTTATTATATAATTCAATAAAAAAGTTTTTTTCATATTTGGTGAAATATCCAGGCCCTCTGGGCCTCTTGTTTTAACTTACTATAGTGTATTAATAATTGAAACATTTTGCAAGATAATTTTAAAGCAACTAATTAATATCCTCGGAAAAAAGACAATTTTCACAAAACAATTCGGTCCCAATTCGTTGGCATATATTGATTGCCTGCAATGGGCTAATACATGTAGTTAGGTTTCAACATTTTTGGACTCCGTCCCCCTTTTGCCCCTGGCTCATCGCTTCTCAAATCAAATCAGTCTCTCTATTCACTTTCCAGAGTCTGGACTAGTAAAATGAAAACAGGACTGGTCAAAATAATATTTCACTTGTCTTTTGGACTAATTGCTTTAAAAAGTTAGTTTCTAACCCTTAACGCTATTTTGCAATTTCAGTTATGATTAGTTCTTATGAAATCTTGTAATGGTTCTGTTTATATCAATTAATGCTTCATTAAAAATTATATTCAGTACTTATGTCAACAATTTAAACCTTTTCAAAATATGTATATGTTTCTACCAATAAATTGTATATATTATGTTTTGATATTGAAATGAAATACTCATTATCACCAAAAAGTTCGTGCGGAACAATGTGACGAAATGGCTTGCTGCAAGATGACAAGTCGTTGGACAAATATTTTAGTGTTAAGTTAAGAGGCGACAAAGGTCATCTGGACGTGACCTCTTATGGGATGTTGTCAGATCCTTGTGAAACGGAATTTTAATCAGATTGAATATACCTCCCAATACCTGTTGTTTTTGATCTCATAGTATGATAGTTTGTTTTTCCTACTCTATTACTTGCCCTGCAGTCCTTTGGTATCTAGTTAGAGGTTAGGAAGGCAGTATCTATTCTAGGAAATAATTACTGATGTGAACCATAGTTTGTGTTCACACTGATTCCGTTTTGTTTGGACCAGTACTCTAACTAAATTGATTTTTAATGTGTTCATGCTCACAAAGCGCTGAATTTCCTTCTTCATTAAATTTGCTTATTTCAGCATGTGGATGCACCAGAAGTTACAGTGACTGACTGATACTGTGGAAGGCCTGTCCATTGACAACATGCGTGTGGAAATTGCCCTTAAAACGATTGAGGGATACCAGGATCTGGTAATAGACAGAGAAGTGCTTTTGGCAGCTTTGCCAAATATTGATACAGATGCAGAGGACAATGAACAATTGGAGGAAACTCTATCTGAAATGTTGCCTTTTGTGGTGACTGCCACCAACAAAGTGTGGGGGGGGGTGGGGTTATTTTGTCACTGAGCCATGAGAAATCATCAAGACCAGAGTGATTATATACCTAATAATGGAACTTTTATTGCAGATACTGTAATAGGAAATGTAGTGTGTCTTTACTTTCATTTAAATAAGTCTTCAATGTTCATTATTTCTTTGCATTTGCAACTTTCCTAAGGCATTACCAATGCTTTATTGCCTTGTTGATATATATGCGACTTATTTGTGTGTATACAGTCTTACGTATTGCATTGTTGAATGCCGAGTATTGCATAATTGAAGACGTTAGTGTAATGTTTGTGAAAACATTAAACAGAATGTATTTTTGACTTTTTGTAAACACACACAAAATGTTGATGTGCTGTTTTATATATATTTATGCATTGTTGGTTAAGTGTACAATACCATGTTAACTGTCACAAATGGTTCCTGGTTTATATGTACAAACAAACCATGCTTCTAAATGACAGACTCATGAAACACACTTAGTGAACTTGAGTCAAAAATTGGCCTCTTTGTAAATGACACCTGTATATAAAGGACACTGTTGTTATATGTCCTTTGCTTGTCTTTTATAGACAGGTTTGATTATGCTAGAAATAAAAGGTGTGCATGTCCTAGAAATATTGATAAAGTGTACATGTGTTTGTCAATTGACTTCACTGGTTACTTGTTTACATGTACATGAATATTTGTCAAGTGTAGAAATGATACTTGAAGCAACTGGTTGCTTTTTCTGATATTTTGACATGGACACTGTCAATGAAGCTTTGAAAATTGATAATTGTGATTAATGATTATTGAAAGGAAAATATGATTACACTATTTCCACCATGTTATCCTTTGAAAATTAAGTGTTGTTAACTCATCTTCACAACTTCTATCACTGAGAATACCATACTATTCAGCAACATCCAAACTAAATCGGCTGTATCTATACATTTACTGAGTCCGGAGTAAATGTATATAAGACCAGTCAAAAGTCCATTCCAGTATACATATGAAGTTACAGTATGTACTTGTATACATGTAATCCGGGTCTTGGCTGTCCATTTCTTAATCTGGCCTGAGGTCAAAAGTGTCCTAATTGGCTAATAGCTTAACTATACCTATCCAAGAAAATCCTTACTGTTAAGTGTTCAAAGTATGTATACTGAATCTTCAAAATATCTGCTGTCATAAGTTTATCATGTCCATTACTGTGTTGACAATGTTTATGCTGGTTCTTTTTATACCTATTTGGAGGTACATTAAAGAGTATATATTCAGACTTGTAATGTCCTGTCTGTCTGTGTGTCTCTTCCGGTAATACAGCATGGTGTTCAGACGTACTTGTGTTGGGTGTGCTTTCCTACAATATAAGAACTCTACATTGGCGACGAGGAATGTACAGTGGTAAGATAATACCCTGGTGACCCATGTTTAATAACGTAAGTCACAGAACCGCCCAAAACCCCGTTCTGTTCGACTTGAACTGATATTTCGCTAAGCGCCCAACATGGATAACCTCCCACATTTCCCGCCATTTAGGCCATACGAAGATGGGTCAACGTCCACTAGATGGACAAAATGGAAGGATCGATTTAAAAATCTAATGGTAGCGATGAACGTTACAACATTCAAACGTCAAAAGGCGTTACTCTTGCACTACGCTGGTGAAGAGGTGTATGAAATCTTCTCGACTCTAACGCTAGTCCCCGTTACAGAGCCCGACGATGGTAGCGAGGCAGATACATATAAACAAGCAACAGATGCGTTAGACGGATTCTTCAACCCTAAAAAAAATCGTGAGTTCGAAATTTATGCATTTCGTCAATCAAAACAGAAAGAAGGAGAGAAAATGGATACTTACCATATGAGGCTAAGGAAATTAACAGAGAACTGTGAATTTACTCAAATAGATGCAGAAATAAAATCTCAAATTATACAGTCATGTACATCGACCAGACTGAGACGACGTGTACTCCGAGAAGGTGATATGTCACTCAACGATATACTTAAGTTAGCCAGGTCATTTGAAATAAGTGAAAGGCAAGCCCAGGAAATTGAAATTCCAAACAGTACTGAGGAAGTCAAGTATGTAAGGGGTGGCCAGCATAACAGAGGTCGCTCCAGGGGGCGTGGTAGAGGTAAACATATGTACAGACAAGATAAACCTCCCAATACCGAAGGTAAACAACCCGACACAGCAGGGAAGTCCCAAGACTATAGGGATAAACCCCCTAGAAACAGAAATAATGTTTGTTACAACTGTGGTGGGCCATACCCACACAATCAGAGTCGTCCATGTCCTGCGAAGGGAAAAACGTGTCATGCATGTAAAAAGCAGGGACATCTGCAGAAGATGTGTAGGTCAACGCGTAACAAAGCGCGAGCTGTAGTCGACAGAAGCGATGAATCGGACGATGATGGGTACATGTTCATGGCATCAACCAAAACACATACCAGTCAGCCCAAAACATCAGTTTGCTTAAACAATGGCAACACTGTAGACATTATCGTGGACACTGGTGCAACGATAAATATACTAGACCAACAAACATATGCTGAGCTGTCGCCGAAGCCAAAGCTGGAGCCAACTAAAACAAAAATCTATCCGTATGGAAATACAGAGAAAATAAATGTTGAAGGAACATTTGAAACCCTTATCGAGTGGAAAGGACACAAAACAAGGTCCAAGGTGTATGTTGTAAAAGGACATTTTGGCTCTCTTCTCAGTTACAACACTGCAGTGGAACTTACAATTATTCCCGTCATTCGAGTCGTCGAACCTGAAAGAAATTCAGACATTATAGAGCAGTACTCGGACCGATTCGAGGGTATAGGATGTATCAAGGGTGTACAGGCCAAGATACACATCGATGAATCTATACAACCTACTGCCCAGCCACACCGCAGGATTCCCTTCCACCTGCGACAAAAGGTAGAGGCTGAACTTCAAAGGCTAGAGATGTTGGACATCATTGAAAAGGTCGAAGGACCAACCCCATGGGTTTCACCCATTGTCGTAGCCCCAAAACCAAAAAACCCAGAGGAAATCAGAATATGTGTAGACATGCGACTTCCAAACAAAGCGGTGGAGAGAGAACGTCATATTACGCCAACTATTGATGACGTCATTGTGGACTTGAATGGTGCATGTGTTTTCTCAAAGCTTGATCTTAATGCAGGATATCACCAAGTAGAACTTGCGCCAGAATCGCGTTATATCACTACATTCACAACGCATATCGGATTACGCCGCTACAAGAGGCTTATTTTTGGAATCTCTTCAGCGTCAGAGAAGTTTCAAGCAATCGTTCGTGATTGCCTCGAAGGGCTTGATGGCGTACGCAACATAAGTGACGACATTATTGTGTTTGCAAAGGATCACAAAAGTCACGACGAACGACTACACAAGGTGCTACAGAGGCTTCGTGAAAAGAACATTACACTAAACAAGTCCAAATGTGAATTCAACAAGACAGAGATTGAATTTTTCGGTTATGTGTTCAATGCCAAGGGTGTATCGCCTGACCCGAAAAAAGTGGACTCAATCAAGGAAGCCACAGCTTCAACAAACCCTGGAGAAATACGTAGTCTCCTCGGTCTAGCGAACTACGTTGCACGCTTCATACCTGACTTTGCAACAATAACAGCCCCTCTACGTGCACTTACCCACAAGGATATACCATGGAAATGGACAGACACTGAACAACGCTCGTTTGACAACCTGAAAACAAAGCTAACTACTAATGCTATGGCATATTTTGATGCATCCAAAAAGACAGAAATTATTGTGGACGCTAGTCCTGTGGGCCTTGGAGCAATCCTTGTTCAAGAAGGAAAGGTCATTCAATATGCGAGCAAGTCATTGTCTGATGTTGAGAAAAGATACTCCCAAACGGAGAAGGAAGCGTTAGCTATAGTCTGGGGGTGCGAACACTTTCATCTTTACCTGTGTGGCTCATCTTTCACATTGTATACTGACCACAAGCCACTTGAAACTATCTTCAACAACCCTAAGAATAGACCGCCAGCGCGTATTGAGAGATGGCGACTCCGACTACAGCCATACGACTTTTTGGTAAAGTTTACGCCTGGGAAGACAAATCCCGCTGATTTCATGTCAAGACACCCCACACGTTCAACAGGAACACTACGTCATTCAAAGGTCGCTGAAGAATACCTTAACATGATCATACATCATTCTGTTCCGAAAGCTATGAAGCTTGAGGACATTGCGAGGGAGTCCGCAAAAGACCCGGTGATACAAGAAGTCATATCACTCGTTCTGTCAGGCAAGTGGAAAGAACCACTAGATCTTGAACTGTCTAAACCATTCGTGAGAATACGTGATGACTTAACCGTTGCCCCTACTTCAGGAGGAAGTGTCCTTCTTCATCAAAATAGAATAGTTCTTCCAGCTACCCTACAGCAAAGGGCAGTCAACATAGCTCATGAAGGACATCTTGGAATTGTGAAGACTAAACAACTATTGAGGGAAAAGGTATGGTTTCCTGGAATAAATGAACTTGTTGAAAAAACCTGCAAGAGTTGTGTACCTTGTCTTGCATCAACTCCGAACACGAGCCGTGAACCACTGCAAATGACTAAGCTCCCAGATCAACCATGGACACACCTGTCATGTGATTTCTGTGGACCATTCCCAAACGGTGACTATCTCCTAGTAGTAATTGATGACTTCTCTCGATTCCCTATTGTAGAGATTGTTCGATCAACATCGGCAAGGGCAACAATCCCGAAACTGGATAGGATATTCTCAGAATATGGAATCCCGGTTGAATTGAAAACTGATAATGGACCACCATTTCAAGGTGCAGAGTTCAAAGAATTCGCAGAGAACTTTGGTTTCCATCATCGGAAAATCACCCCTTTATGGCCTCAAGCCAATGGGGAAGCAGAAAGATTTATGAGGACGATTGGAAAGACAATTCGTTCCGCAAGTGCTGAAAACCTTAATTGGAAGCAAGAACTTTTTAAATTTCTCCGAAATTACAGAGCAACGCCTCATGGCACAACAAAAGTTCCTCCTGCACAAGCTCTGTTCAACAGGAACTTCAAAACAAAGCTTCCAGAATATATGGTGAAACAAAGAAAGACAAACGACATCAGAGAAAATGATGCAGAGTCAAAACAATACATGAAGAACTACATGGACACAAGACGCAAAGTAAAGGAGTCAGTGCTGATTCCAGGTGATCATGTGCTTGTAAAAGCTGAGAAAAAGAACAAACTGTCCACACCGTTCAACCCTGTAAAATACGAGATAATCAACAAAAAGGGATCACTTGTAACAGCGAAACGCGGTGAACGTACTATCACTCGCAACTCATCCTTTTTCAAAAAAGTTGAGGGAGAGAAAGGACCAATCAAAGCAGAGGAATCTGATGAACCAGAACTGGATGATGTCATGGATTCCGACCGAACATTGACCGATGAACAACCGTCAATCCCACATGGTGTTTCCAATAATGGATCTACACTTATGGAACGTCCCAGCCGTGAAAGAAGAATTCCGCAAAGGTTCAAAGACTATGTTGTATATAGTTAGGGATCAAGGTAGATGGTGTAGTGAGGCAGAATAATCCTCAGTCTACCTGTAGGCAGGAAGTCTATCCTAAGCCTATAGTAGTTTAGTATTTTATTTGTTGAACACAAGAAGTGTCAGTGAAATAGTTTATTTGACTGGTAAAATTCTGACTTTTTAAAGTGTTGTTATGATTTATTGATTTCTTGTGTAATGAACCAGTTTCTCCAGTTTGAAATAGTGTGTATTGATATTCTAGTCATTATTAATCCAACGATGAAATTTTAGACATTGAATCATGGACAGATAACAAAAACAGTATTATTATAATTCAATGAATTTAATTCTCACATACTCATTATATGCAATTTAAATAGACTGTGTTCCAATGGCATCTGAATAATTGATAACTCAATTTAATAAGAAAATTTCATTTTGATGTCCATCAATTTCTTTAAGAAAAAGAGGGATGTAATGTCCTGTTATTAATTCATACATAGTCCGTCATGTTATCCGTGTAATAGTCACTCCCATTGTATATGTTATGACGTCACGTTTCTGTCTGTGTGTCTCTTCCGGTAATACAGCATGGTGTTCAGACGTACTTGTGTTGGGTGTGCTTTCCTACAATATAAGAACTCTACAAGACTGAAGTGTATGTATCATAAAGTTATACCGAGTTGTTAGTGTAGCGTATGTGCAAGTATGGCATACATTTACCTAGTGCGATGTATTCATACAAACCCAAGCTTTTGAGGTATTGTATGTTTTATATGCAGAATGAACATACATATATCACCTAAATATGCAAAGTTACAAGTCATTCATGTTGTTTTCACCATAATGTATTATTATTTTAAGTTTCTTTGAATGTAAGTGATATATTTTTAGTTACTTTATACATTCCAAAGACTGTTGTGTACCTTGCAATACATCACTTCATATATTAATACAATGTGCGTCTATCTAAGATTACCACATGCCAATGGTGTTTCTTAACCTCAATACATATGTTTTCCTCTGTATGTATGTCTACACTGTCACAAAATAAAATGTACTTGAATTGACAATGTATTCATTATTTATTATTGCAAATGGTTGATTTGTAGAAACATCTAATATGATGCATGCACACAAGCAAATTATTTTGCAAATGAAAAAAAAATATGCAGAAGAAAATTAACATACATGTCCTTCATACCACAATATCTAGTTAGATTTCGGAATCTTTGTGCATCATCAAACTTCAGATATTTTTGCAAAAATTATGAAATTTGAGGTTTTGGCGTAATTCATATAGAGAACATAACTGGTAAGCTCGTCTTGCAAATGGCGAAGATACAATTCAGTGTATTTTATGGAGTATTTAAAGCCTTAGGAAATGTACATGAATAACATGCAGGAGAATACCATTAATCAAGTAATATGACATTACTCTCCTGCACTTTAAAAATGCACAGTGACCAGTGAACAAAAATGTTAATTGATGATTTCGTTCTATCATGAACATCAAACACGTCCATGATTATATAATTTATGTATTTGCAAACTAATGGTAACTACACAGGTTACCTTTCTGCTATGTACCAATACACTTATGATCCAGCAATGGAAATTGTTAGCAAGAAAGTATATTCCAGCAAGAGAAAATTGATAAGGTTCCTTGTATTCACAAAAAGAGGAACCTGTAAACTTAGTCATAGTACCATGCATAAACTATAATTAGCTTTTTTTTATTGTTCCTAATTGATAAAATAACTTTTAACTTAAAACAATATATCTCGTCCCATTCAATAATATGAAACAACTTCTTTGTATTACCATTTCCCCTTAATATTTTCAACCATTTTTTGTTCCTTAAGCCTTAGCTTTCAGTACTTTGATTTTCAATATCACTTTCCCGTTAACAGACGCAAGGTAAAAGTTTCTGTCTTTCATATGGTTCAAGATTTTATCGAATGAATGGAATGATCAAATTGGACAGCTCATACACGTCTTTTCCAGGTACTTAGCAAATCCAGCACTTTCATACCTTATACCATGTCGGACACTCTTTGTTGTAAAAACACGCATCTTGTCGGAAAACGTCTTCACAGGGTCAGTTTTGTGCGCATCCGGCAGAAGGGTCCATGAATGGAAGAGGTCAATCTATATTGTCTTTGTTCAAACCAGAAAGCTGACTTTCCCTGTAGACGAGCTTTCTTTTCAATGAACTGTGCCATACTTGGGCAATCTGATTAAAATCATATCGTATCTCCGCGCCGTTCCGTAAACTTCTCTCTGCTGCGTTAAAGGCCAAGGCTGGGGAATAAAAGGGAGACAACTTGGGAAAATGGCTGGATTAGCTCTCAATCCAGAGGCAGTTTTTCTTCGAATTCATGTTTTTGATGATAATGTTAGGTTTAAATTTGTCATGGTTACTGATTTTTTTGGTAAAGAATATGAATATAGTTATTTCAAATCTTTATTTGGTAACATAAGGCCCCTGTCAATCAAAGTTTAAATTTGCTGTTGGCTCACCAGAAGTTTACAAGCCTACTGTTGCTATGGTCCTAGCTATGCATGCTGAGTAAATATATCCCTACCTTAAGTGTGGGGCCAACCATAGTGTTCGATGAAAAGACAACAGCTTTAGAATATTACTTTCCGACGATGTTTTCCATAAATCGTTGATTTTACAATTCTTGATGCAAACACTAAGCGAGCTACTGACGTCACTCACAAATGTATTTGGACTTGCATTGTATTGAATGAATTGAAGGCATTTTTACGGACTTCTTTAATTTCAGACAGATGAACTTTATTGGAATGAAACTTGTAATTCATGGAATTTGGGTCAAATTTTGGACAGGTTACGTCATGGGATAAGTTTGTTCAAATATTAGGTACCTGCAATTCAGTGACGACACGGGTGAAGTCCAGGATAAACTACTCAAGCTGAGATTTTTACTGATCACTGCCGTGAAACATTTGGAAAAGGGGTACAAATCAAACAGATATCACTGTTGATGAAAGCATGATTCCTTTCAAAGGACGCCTGGGTATCAAGCAAGACATGAAAGACAAAAGTTTGGGATAAAATTGTGGACGGCGGTCGATGTTATTAATATTGCCTACTGCTTGAATTTTGAGGTGTACATTGGGGAAAATGCTGCTGTAGTAAACGGCTATTGGTTCGTAATTCCAAGTGGTCATAGAACTAACAAAGTTTGGAAATGAAGGGAAACGTGATTTTCACTAACAATTTTTTGACCAGCCCTCTACATGTACCTGTCGTACCACCGCAAGAGGTACCCCAGAAATTGGTTATGAAAAACACAGATGCCAAGAAAATGTACTTGCCACCTGATGGACGGATAATAGACTTGTCTATTACCTCTCATCATTTCATGCCCCAGCAGATGGAAAAGAACGGCACACATGCGGACCTAAGTCAACACCTAATCCGACCGCATATGCTCAGTGCATGGGCGCTGTGGACAAGGTGGAACAAATGACAAGAGTACAGAAAGAAAAGAAGTCAATGAGATAGTATCGAAAAGTAGAATTCAAGTTGAGGGGATGTGGTGTGTACAATGCATGCGATTGGCCAGAATAAAGAATACACAAGGAAGCGCGGCCTTCTTGCCTTCAAGACAGATTGCCCACTCTCTGGTTGGGAACTTCAGGAATACCAAAATATGCAAAAGGCCCTGATCAGCACATAATGAGTAGATGAGACTTGACATTGGTCTACTCCAGCAGGGGGATCTGATCACTTGTTTGTGGATTTCATTTTTCAATTAAGTAATTAGATTTAAGAATCATTCACCTGGAGTTCAATCTTGCTACAAACGTCTGGCACAAGTCTGATGTTAATGTATTTTAATCAGATTGTGGTGCAATAGAAATAGAGTAACTGTAGGAAATAATCAGATGTATGGTTGTATGTTAGCATGAAGACTTGGTGAAAGATATTGCTGATGTTAATGGCATCAAACCCCTTATTGGCGAATTCGACTTTCATGAAATGTCGAATCGATGGTGCCTCAGGCGTGAAAAGTCGAATTTCTGCAACACAATCAATATTCTTATGGAGTCTCAACGCTAGTTTCCACAGGTCATCCGGAACATGTTTTATTTGAGTCAGTTGCAGAGTTCGCAATGTAGCCCAGGGAAGTGAATACCACGTTGTCCTGCCAAGTGTTTGTATAAAACGGTGATAACATAATTCTGTTATATGATGACGTTGATGATTGCCAGGTAAATATTTTGAAATAAGCCCATCTCTATTCAGTAGCGGCAATGCTGTTGGTATGGTGGTTTTCAAACGCCTTCCATGAAACATCTGAGCTGGTGAAAGTCCTATTCCATCAATTTAAGTGTCCCTATATTCCAAGAAAGCCAGACATGGACCAATGGACTTCTTCAATAAGTTTTTAAGGTCTGTACCATCCGCTCTGTTTGCCTATTGGACTCTGGAAAGTATGTCAGTGGTAGTGGTGTGCTCAAATTGATACTGTTTCGCGAATTCCTTGAATTCATAGCACGCGAACTGAGGTCCGTTATCGCTAATCACTACTACCGGTATGCCATACTTCCCCATTTTACTTTTTATGACGGATGACGCACTTAGCTGTCGTTCATTCTTGTTTTGCAATTTACGGCCACTTTGAGAAATAGTCTACAGTTAGAAATAGGTCCATACCATGACCATGGCCTAGTAGGCAACTCTATGCATTTTTGCTCCTTAGGGTTTATATTCCCATATACGGCACATACATCACACGTGTTTACTTTCTCCTGTCTTGTAACATGACTATGCACGTGACCACTCCAAGATGAGACTGGTGAATGAGATCGAACATCTCGTACACTTCGACATTATGAGTTTGTGTAACTTGTACACGAGTCCGTCTATACACGATATTTCATCGCGGAATGTCCAGCCTTTTATCTGCCCATGCCTCCAAGATGATATCCTGTAGCTGCTTTAGAACAGTATCTTGCTCGGTAGCTTCCTTAAGCTGCTCGTTTGTTTGTTTGGGTTTCACGACCCATCGACAACTATGGTCATTTAGGGCCAAGCGGATGTTTGTTATATCGGAGATGGTCATTTTATTAAGACTTAAAAAGTGAAACTTCTATATTTTAAAAAATAGTCAACTAGCAATAGATATTTAAAATGTATTGGGGAAATAAAACACAGGTGTTTGTATAAAACTTTGCAAAATTAAATAAGAGAATACCGAAGCGTCAACACAATCATAATCCAAACTCAAAATCGATTAAACCAGGGGCAAAATTGAAACAAAGGAAAGATTTACATGGAGACCCTTGCAAAAGTACAAGAGAACAAGTGCTTATTGTAATGGGGTACCATTACAGATGTCCCCCAAACTACCCCTTTGGTCGGAACTGATGAGCCCAATGAACTCACAATGGAAATATAGCTGACACCCCATATATCAGCGGTCATGTTGACGAATTAGGAAACGGAGGTTACGACAATGTCCGTGGTGTCCTACTACAGTTATATATAAAATTTCATTGAAATCGGACAATATATAAATTTCGACCAATCAGAAGCCAGGAAATAGCGGCCATGTTGACGAATCACGAAACGGAGGTTACGACAATGTCGGTGGTGTCCTACTACAGTTATATATAAAATTTCATTGAAATCGGACAATATATAAATTTCGACCAATCAGAAGCCAGGAAATAGCGGCCATGTTGACGAATCATGAAACGGATGTGACGACAATGTTGTTGGTGTAATACTACACATATATATTAAATTTCATTGAAATCGGACAATATATAAATTTCGACCAATCAGAGGCCTCCATTTTCGTTTCGGTGGCAACCAAACTTTACGAAAATGTTACCATGTTATTCAGCATCCCTTAAAACACCCATGTACCAATTTTTACTGAAATCGGAGACTGAATTTTGAAAACCGGAAATTAGCTCTGGCGGCCATCTTGGACTTCCGGTCGCGAAAAAACAACCCGTTTTCACACACCCCGCCCCTAATGAGTATGTCTGTGAAGTTTCGTGAAGATCCGTCCAGTAGTTTTTGAGAAAACGGTCCGAAACCTCCGCGGCGGAAGAAAGTGGAAGAAACAAGAATAATTAAAACATAATCTTACATAATAATAATAATTAGCTCGTGTTTGGACCAAATTCCAAATGAAATACATTTTCTGAAGGCAAATGTGATTCTAAGAACAAAAATCAAGGTCTCGGTTGTGTTAAATAACCAAAAAGTACCTTAAAACGGCATTTTCCGCTAAATTTGGCCCATTTCCGCTCAATTTCGCTGCCGCCATTCGACTAATTATAGGAATCTCAACATGGTACGAAATCAAACACTTTCTACATTTTTTAAAACCTTAATTGTTTGGACTATTAAACAACAACATATTTTATTCATATCAGGATTTATTCTTTAACGTACTGATGCTTTAGTTATATTTTTGTTATCGTTTTCAATATAGAAAAAACATTTCTTATTATTTTTTTGCGAATCGGCACTGAACGCGGGAACAAGTAATGGTGACGTATTTCGGAAAAGTCACGTGATTGCTCGTATAAAAATAGAACCGGAAGCAAATGTCATATCAGGTAGCCGCGGTAAACATGGCAGCCAGACGAAACCAGAGTCTCATCAGGCTCAAAGGAAGACTAGCCAACTCGGAACAGATGCATCGGATCAACAAAAAGAAACCCATCAAAGAAGACCAAGACCATGGTTTGACGAACGAAGCGATGTGTGGTTGCATTGAGTTGACAGCACTTTTCGGGAAAACAAACTGCAAAAGTTTTGTTGGCGAGATAATTTACGATATATATATAGGCCTACACAATGTATACCAATGCAAGTTACCATTACGTACATAACATGTCCGTGCAGTGTGTGTCAGTAGCTTGGATCCCGCAGGCAAAAGAACTTCAAACGTAAGTTTTGACACCGATTCAACCGTGTATCTACATGTAGGTAGGTAGGCCTAACAAACTAATGATAATATACAAATGTAACAATACTTAAATAATATGTAAACGGATTATCCGTGATGGAGAGCGCAGTTATAGGCCTACATGTACCACAGGGACCTGAAAATTTGTTACTGCAAATTTAAACTACTTTTGGACTTAAACTAGATGTTCAGTCTGATTTTACACTTCTGGGTGGGGTTACATTTTTGTGCATTTATAGTAGGTTTCTAAAATAAAAAAAAATATCCATCTTTCCAATGGTATCAAGCGTTTTTTCATACCTCAACTAAAAATATGATTTTTGATGAAAGAAATGTAGGAAGGGTCGCTTTTTCGACATCGAAGTCTTTCAACCCTTAGCCTTTACAACCATTTTAAAGCCTGAGGGAGCATTTTTATCAAAAATAGATCTAAATCTCCCAGAAGTGTAAAATTACTTTAAACACCTTAGTTAAATCTGACAATGCAAGTTAAAAAGCTTTCTTGTTAATATTTTAAAAAAATCTTCTGAGATGCCCCCTTACAGGTTACTAAGGAATGGCTGCAGACATTTTAGTTTTTGCCTTGCTTGGAAACAATAGTCGGCTTCCTTGGGTATAAAAGGCACCCAGGCCGTCAAACTGGTTCTCATTGTTGTGATTAAACCGCACGGCGACACTTCTTTAGACCTATATAGCTAGCAATCACATACTTTCATATTATTTTTTTACGATATTTTCGATCAGTATCATTGACATGGATATTGAAGGTGTAATTATAACGATATTATACAATATGAGCAAAATAAATAAAAAAAAACATTAGATTACGCCAAAATTCGAGCGAATAAAAAACAAGTACATGAATGACAACTGATAAACCTACCTTAGTATTCAATTGGAACACCATGTCACTAAGAGTAATCAGTTCCTGTGTGATAAACATTGCTATAACATCCATTTATTTCCATCAAAATAAGTTCCCCGCACTCGCATGTGTTCGTGCACGTGTTTTACATAATCTAGACTATGCTCGCGTGTTACACTACATTTTCATTACAAGCGCTTTAGTGGCAAGGCGTAATATTATAGGTAGTATTAGGAGCAAGTACATATATTCTGTTCGGAATGTTTTGCTCTGCTTCCGAATGTAAAATCAACATGTCGATTATGTATACATAGGTCAGTGTTTTTCCTGGGTATTTTGGGAAAAATTCAATTTGCCAAATTGGGAAAAAATTAGCGTGAACAGGTAATAAATTGGGAAAAAATTTAAACCCAACCACACTCATTAAATGTTCCATGCTAATTAATTTTACAGTGCACAGTGTATCATTTAACTTTATGGTATGGTAAACAATGAAAGCAAAGAACTGGGAGTTACATGGTGAGTCGAGTCTGAGTCACAGACTCACTCACTGATATTTCTTTTAATGATTTTTTATTCATTATAACATCATGTGCGTGTCCTTTTTTTCCGGATTTTGAAAAGTCATAATAATTGGGAATTTTAAAGTTGATTTTGGGAAAAATAACACTAAAACACTTTGGGAATGGGGTCGTTTGGCGTACCCAGTTATATAGGCAGGAAAAACACTGTAGGTGAAGGGACAGCAAGGGTGTTTTCAGTTTTATTTTTTTATATTTTGCTTTGGCACACGATTTATGATGGTGTCTGAGAGAGTGACCATCTTCACATAACTTCAACTTCAAGGTAAGTGTGTGTTGGTCATTCCAGTTTTGTAACTCCAGTGTCACCTGTTGTGTCCACAGGTGTGTTGCACTTTGCACGTCCAGTGAAAACCGGTTTGACAGGCTGGGTGCCTTTTATACCCAGGGAGGCCGACTCTCGTTTCCAAGCAAGGCAAAAACTAAAATGTCTGCCTCTCCTTAGTAACCTCCTAGGGGGCATCTCAGAAGCTTTCTAAAATATTACTTTGCCGTATTTTTTTTTTAATCTCAACAAAAAAGCTTTTTAACTTGCATTGTCAGCTTTAAGGTCCAAAACTGGCTGTAACAAATTCTCAGGTCCCTGTGATTTGTACGGTATATTAGCCTTACTAGGCAGTTTGTATGAAAAATTTTATGATAGTACATTAAAGTGTAATCAGGTTTGGAATAGAGCGTATTCTGACACGAATCTTCATTTCAACATCAGTTACTCATCCCTTATTTTCTATTATATTCTTCCTTTATGATAATGATATGAGGTGTAACATTTTTCCTGTGACAAATTGAAATTAAATCTTCCCATTGTTCCCAGTTTAAATACACAAACGAACAAACTGCATACATGTTGTTGTTATGGTCCATATATAAGAGGAACTATTTAACCCTATATAATTTAATTTTGCCTATTCCCGCAATGTTAAACTTTTTCAGGGTATATTGTATTATAACCTCAAAAATCAGACAACGCAAAAAGTAGTGACGTCATATACCGCCATGTTTGGCGCGGTATTTTGTAATCAAACCTCTGATTGGTAAGGTTGTTTTGCGGTGAAATTTATGCACATGGTTGTGTATTTTGCAAATCCATTCCATTTTTGTTATAATTAATACGAAATCATTGTATAAGACTTGCGGAAATGAAATTATAAGGAATAACCACAATATTTTTTTGGGGTTATACGGTATATACCGAAAAAAACTGTGTGCACTTTTTTGAATAAACCGCTTCGCAGATTTATGCAAAGTGCACACATTTTTTTCGGTATATACCGTATAACCCTAAAAAATATTGTGGTTATTCCTTAAATATTCAAACAACAGAAAAAAACAATGCATTTAATTCATTTGACCCAATATTTCGCTGCCTTTGCAAATGACCTGCATATTTTTTTGAGTTGACTGGAAATTGAATAGGCCTAACTGTTACATAATCAATTTGCGTAATTGTGGTCAAAATATTTCTAGGTCCAGCGTTATTTTTAGTTTTTCTTATTGAACCAATAGCATTGAATGAGTTTGGGATGATTTTATTTTAACCATGATCACTCTACGTGATGACTTTGCATTTTTTTTTAAATGATATGTCCTTTAGGTTAGACTCTATATAGGCCTAGTTATTTAACAAGTTGTGTCTAGCAGGCCCAATCTCTGTAATGTACATGTTGTCCCGATGCATGGATGTTAAAGATCAGCCTATAACGCAGAACGCAGACTTATAATTACCGTTCCTTTGAAGGGTCATGTGACATCAAATTCACGATAAATTTATTATAATTATAAATACACGAGTCAGAAATTTCTCATAGCCCACCCTTTTACCGCACATTATTATTATTGGCTTCAATACATTTATTTTCTTAAAGTTGAATTTTATTGCAGATATCCATAAAATGTTTACAAGTATAAAATGGCGGGAGACTGTGTTTATGAATACTCCTTAACATTTTATAAATACATTTTTATTGTAACATGTCCCTGTGACTGATAAATATAAGGGGTAGTTTTAGTTGTTGGAGTCCTGGAGTTAACAAAATAAAGGGAGATAACTTATATTGTTTAAATTTCAGGTCTTATTGGTGTCAACACTGGAAAGATTGTGGACTTTGACTTGAGAACAAGAAGCTGTAGTGTGTGCCAGTATCATCTTGGAAGGTCCGAGACAGTTTCAAAACATTAATGCAATGTTGATTAGACAGGTTTGTAGAGTTAGTCAAAATTGTATATAGATCATTTTGCGTATCTATAAAACTGACTTGTACGAGTCCATTCACTCCTAGTTTACCTTATTACCATGAGACTGTGTGAAAAACTTTTTATTTTAATTCAACTATATACAGAAATGTACAGTTAAACCAGCTGTCTAAACCCAAAGTCACTGGGACCAAAACTATTAGTCTGTTGTTTAAACAATTGTCGGTTTGTATTAGAGGTAATATATGTATAAGTTCTTAGAACTTGGCCATATATTAAACAGGAATTCCTATTACACAGCTGCCAGTTTAGTCAATGTCAAGTGGTAGGGTAAGGGTATTTGATAATTTTGCCTACTTTTGATCAATACCACATACAGTGTACCCTCGTTATACCGCCACCTTTCGTCCACAGCAATTATGGCGGTATAACGAGGGTGGCGATAGTATCAAATTATGAAAATTATAACCATGAATTAAATTGCATAATAGATTGCATTTCCAACATTTTATTAAAAACGAGCTAAGTACTATATATCGTAACATATCGTCATACAGATCTATATTGGCACAAATTTATATCTGAAACTAGTTATTGATCTGATTTTGCCGCATGCCATTCCAAATGGAACACTAAAGAGTTCCTCGATCTCCAAAAACAGAACAATATGGCATTATTGTCGAGGGAAATATATAGGGATTCGGGACGTTGTATTTTAAAGGGTGTGGCGGATGGCGGTATGTGAGGGTAGCGAACTTAACGAGGGAATTATATAGGACAGAAATCTGTTCTAGAGGTTTAGGTGGCGGTATGCTAGAGTGGCAGTAGATTCGGGTGGCAATGGTCGAGGGTACACTGTATTTTTTCATATCTTTTTTTTTGTATCAAAAAGGAGAACATGGAAATTCATAAATTATTTCCAACTCTATATATATAACATTATGACTTTCTACAGGTTTTAAGATTTGACCAAGTCTTTGGAAACAAGAGTATCTTCTGCTGGGATGCAAAAGAATGAAGGATATAGTTGGCTGGACAAGGTAAGTGTTGGCTTCACAAATACCCTCAATTTAGTGCAATATCTCAAAAAAGTTGTCTCTGTATAATGTATATCTTAAGTTTGTTGTACGATTTGTTTTTATTTTTATACTGACTGATCATGACCTGAGCCAAAATTTCATTTGTAACTTTCTGATAAAATTTGTCTTAATTTTACAAGATAAACACTTCATATTTTGTCAAGAGAAATGTCAAGGTCATTACTTCTCTTTAGGTAAGGGTCAAGATCTATATGAAGATTAAAGTTTAGTGTTCTACAAACATATCTTGGGTCAATATACATTTGCTAAGTACTTGTATAGCTGTCTATTGTCAATTTTGTATATGTATATATGTGAAAATTTGGAAACTGTATGTTGACAATATTTTTTTTCTCAGGTGAATGAAAAACCTTGCTTTCTCCTGGAAATGTAACTAAATCACATGGGGTACACAGGGACTGGATTAGGAATAACACCAGTACTTTGAAGTCTACATTTTCTTAAAAACAAAAATGCATCTTAATAAAGGTAAACAATATGCAATTCAGATAAACTTGATCCAGGGATATTCTGCATGATGTCCGAAGCAAAGCAAGCTAAAAAGACTCTCATTGGACAATGTTAATGCAATGATGTCATCAATAGACTAGGAGTTATGTTAGAAGAGATTTCGCTTTCATACTCAAATGAAAAGCATTTCTGCTGTTATAGTTCATATATTGAGTTTCAGTGCAAATAGTACATAATTTTTAGTAAATGAATACACTATATACATTTGTAATTGCATATTATGTTTAAAAATTTTATAACGTAGGTCTGTGCCATATTTCAAGGTTAAGGTTAAACTAAAATTTATCATTTTAAATGAAAGGAAGTCTTCTTGTATTATTTGCGGATTCCGAAAAATAAATACTTTACGACTGATAATTGGATTTTTTCTTTGTGAATATTGCATTTTGTGTGAACAGGGAGATAATTAGATTGAATTACCTCCCTTGTATACAAAGAAACGGGTCACAATATGATAATATGCTACAGAGAACACCTAAGTGTATATATATGCAAAACGTTTGAAAAAAAAACATTGATAAGAATTGTTTTGCTTGAATCACCCAGCTTTTCCTTTGAAGGGGATTTTCTTTCAAAGTTCTGCTTAAGACTCATAAATCACGATGACATATTTCTGACAAATACAATGTTTACATGATTTTTATGCCCCTGTCATGAAATGGGAGTGGGGGGGGGGGGGGCATATAGTGTATCCATGTCCGTCCCGTCCAATGGTAATGTAACCAGCTTATTTAAATAACTACTTATCCGATTGTCATCAAACTTCTTATGTGTAATAATTAAGCATTTACAACTAATTTCATATGGGGGAAGGGGGGGGCATTTATGTCTCAGTCATTTCTAATTATTAGGCTTGGTTTATTTTGTCCTATTAACAGCCAGGTCATTTAAGGAGGTTTTGGAGGCGGAGGAAAGCCTGAGTACCCCAAGTAAAAACCACTGACCTACGGTCAGTACCTGGCAACTGCCTCGCATTGGTTTTGAACTCGCAAGTTCTCAGGGTTGGAGGGCTAGTGGTAGAATGTCGGAACATCTTTAACCAATCAGCCACCACAAGGACTAGTTAAACCCATTGGTACAAATATATAGCACCACTGTGTCATGATAAACCGGAAAGAGTAATTGACATGTCAAACTAGCAAAATTATCTCGGAATGAAGTAATCTATCAAAAAATAAATTTCATCCTTAATGTTACTGGTTGCAGGGGGGTTGTGTAGAAATACAAGTACTTTTCCTAGCCATCTGTCTGCCCACTGAAGTTTGTCAGCACTTCTTTCTTTCTTTCATAAATTTCCATAAAACTTGAGTGTGGAATTTATATACACCCGTCAAAAATGATGGGATGTATTATGGTATGGCGTTGTCCGTCTGTTCGTCGTTAACTTTTATTTGTCCGGAGATCTCCTCCTACAGTGTTCAACCGATTTCTTTAAAAGTTGCTAGGCCTGACCACCATGACATTAAGATGTGCTTCTTGATTTACAGTTTGATTTGACAATTTTCACTAGAGTTATGGCCCTTTGGGACATAATTTCGTCCATTATGTAGAAAACGTCAGAACTTTTTGTGTTTTTTTCAATTCCTCTAAAATTTTGTTATGCTACTTCGAAAAGCTATAACATTTACATCTATTACAGGTTTTGTTGAGTTATTTCAACTTTTTCGCGTAACATCATTTCATAGTTTAATATAGGCATTATGTAGATAATGCATTTCTGTCGTAAGCTGTTATTTGTCTGGAGATCTTCTACAGTTTCCAATTGATATCTTTCAAATTCGCAAAGCTTTATCATCATGACATGAAGTTGTGTTTCCTGAAAGACAGTTTGATTTGACAATATTTACTAGAGTTATGGCCCTTTGGAACTTGTATCTGATGCAATTTGGGGCATTATGTAGAAACTTCTTTTGTGTTTACATACCATTATACTTCTGATATGGTACGACAGGCGTATCATGCCTCTGCTCATGGTGCTCTTGTTCGCTTAGACAGCCTCCAAACTGTTAGCAGTGTGGGAATGTTTGTGCTGTCAGTCTTCTGTTTAGCAATGTGACATATACTATCCACTGTAGAAATTGAATGGTATCAAATATTTTTGCGTGTGGATACAATGTACATCTGGGAAAATTCATTGGCAGCGATATAAGCGAAAATTTCCAAACCACGAAGGATTTCACTTTTACAGTACTAGCACAAAATCAAAATATCTTAAGGGTTGTAAGGTCAAGGTCACAGTTGCTATTTTTAGAAATTCATTGTCAGCACTCTAGTGGCTTCATATCTTCATGGATTTCATCAAACTACAGATACTAGTACAAAATCAAAATATCATTGATGAGTTCGAGAATTGTCAGCAGTTGAATGGTTTTTCTTTACTAATGGATTTCCATCAAACCACACAATCTTATAAATACAGAGTTAAAAATTCTTTGACAAGTTGAAAGTTTAAGTTTCAGGGTTGTCGGGTCAAGGTCACTGTTGCTTTTTTTAGACAATAATTGTCATCACTGTAGCGGCTTTGTTTCTTCATGGATTTTCACCAACTTCACACACATGTAGAGGATTAACATGTCTTGGACAAGTTCAAGTTTCAAGGTTGTTTGGTCAAGGTAAATCAAATCGGCATACACATATTGCATATATTGGCTTATTTTATATGTGGAATAGTTCAGAATGCAGGCAATGTGAGGAACAAAAAGAGTCCAGTGGCACTGCGATTCTGTTGCCTCATTTTAATGCCAACTCATGAACTTGTCTTTCAAACTTATTCACCCAGATTTCTACTTATGTTACTACACACAAACTTCGAAACTGTTTTGTGCAAGTGTATTTAAAGGCGATACTAATATAGCTGATTGAACTGAAGGACTCGCACAACTAAATAATTTACTATATGTTATTACTAAGCTTTCGAGGTAATAACTTTAATATTTGAAGTTCAACACTTGTGAAAACTGCCTAAATTCACAGATATATACATGACAAAGGCTTCAAGGAGCATTTTATGAGGAGTTTACTGGCATATTAGCTCGCTACAGTCGTCTGCTTCGGACAACCGGAAATTTACATGTCAAACCAGTGAAATGGGACGAGAACACCCTCTGACTTTTGACCCCATATCAATCCGCCATCGCATATCAAAATCTACCAAAAGTATATATTTTTGTAAAGTTAAATATCTACAGATTTCATTCAATGCAAAATAGGTCAACAATTACCTATTTAAATTACTCAGAATCACTGTACTTAGACGGAACAAATTTTCAGTAGGGACTACAAACGTATGAAACACTTCGTGATAGGCTGATTTAGTTGTGTGAGTCCTGAAATGAAAATTTGTAAATTCCGGAATATTCGAAAAGTGTATGAAACATATCTAAAGGGTTAAAATTGGTAACATTCCATTAAATGTTATGTTTTCTCAACTGATGAGATAACCGGACACAAAGATAACATGCTATCCCATCATTCCACTCCCAGTTTGAAGTAATGCCGAACAGCGTTTCTTGCATTAGTGTTTAGTTTAGCTGCCTTCAGATGATACGTTCATCATTCCAGTACACTGTAAGATTATGTTCGGTAAAGCTTGTAATAATAATAATAATAATAATAATAAGAAACCGAGCAAAAACAATATGTCCCCCCACTTCGTTTGGGGGACATAATAAGACCAGGTGTTCCGGAAGAGTAAGCGTCTTCTGCTTCATCGACGACACCCGCCATGTAAATCTTTGTCACATCCAAGTAAACATCAAGTTCTCAAAAAGAGAACCGAGTATCAAAGTTATTATTGTTGATAAAAATTGCAAGAACGATTAATGGTGATGGAACGGTAAAAATATGACAACATGATTCTAGTGGTGTTATTCTGTAGACATCAAGACAAAAGATGGTATATGTCGAAAGTATTCACATTTGTGTTATGACAAAGGAGCGTTTATCAATGTTGCTCGATTTTGGTCCTAGCCACCACATTTCCTATCTCACTGCATTACGTCATCAGATAGATATTCTGATCTATCGATTTTCTTACAGACCTACATGCTAATAAGGCGATATAGTCAAACCGCTTTTATCATTTTTGACACAAACGTAAGTTTGAGTCATTGGTATTACCCTGGGAGGTAGGCGACAAAATCTACGATGCCCTCTGGCGGACACTTCGTTTTGACCAATCACAACATTGCTCTACAGTAACTCCGTTATTTTATGCAGTAAATATATGTTAAAACTTGTTCAACTTCATGATAGAAAAAAAAGTTCAGTAAATTTGTTCTATCAAAAAAAATCAGCTTTTAGTTCGTAGTATTTTTGAAGCGAACAGGACAACGATTGTCTTTTTTACATTTTCTCGTCTTGGCTCAAGCTACCATTGCCACTTCACAAACATATGTAATCGCAAAAGAAAATAGTTCCTTTTCTTGCTGACTGAAAAGTCACGCTTTCGTTTCGTAAAATATATGACAAAGCAATAGAACATCATTTACAAATTGCATGTTCAGAGTTATGTAATATGAAATTATTCTATCGAGGTTGCGTAACACATGTGCGCGTTGCATTTCCCGCGGAACGATATCCCCATATCCGCTTTTCTCTGGCGCCATATTGCTGTTTACCTGTGACCCGGAAGAAAAATCTACTTTCCCTCAAGCTCTTTTGCATCATCGACATCTAGAAACGTAAGTGTTGAATTTCTCGGTCTCATGTTACTAGACAGGTTATAGATTTTTTGTAAGTTTCAACAGAATGTCGTTGTTATTTTGTACATTTGAAATCACCAATCCAGCATCCTTTTGTGTCCGCCATCTTTCAGTTATGTCAACAAAATAAAAGGAAGATAAGTAACCCTAGATCTCGGACTGTCAGATGTGTCGTTCTTTAAAATATGTACTTGCATATGATTTGTGAAGTTTGTATATAAAGACCCTGGTATAAAAGCGCGTCCCGTCAATATCACGGTGACGGCATACACAGTGCAGTACGCATAACACGATTGTTGTTTGTTTACAAGTTAAAAACGTAACGACTTTAGCCCTAATTTCCCACTCTATTGAGTTTCGAAATGTCAAATGGACTGCTGTATACTTACGATAGCCTTTTAGAACTATAGATTATATGCTTTTACAGAATGCATATCGGAAGTTTTCGCTTTTACCGTGGCTGTCAGTTTTAATTTGATCCTCTTCACGGATGGTCAAAGGGCAGTAACTCTTAAACAACATTTTGCAATAGAAATGAAGGAAGTGGTATATCTATCGACTGATTGCTGAATTCAACCAAAGATATTAAAGGAAATGGAAATCATATATTCCCACTTTTACAGTGTGTTTTGAACAACTTTTTGATTCATTTTTTTTTATCCAGTTGCATGACAATTTGACAAAATTATGTCCACCATTTCATTTCAGTTAAAAAGCTATGCAAAAAAAATTATAACAACAAAAAACATAATGTATTGATGTAATAGGAACAACTGTAATAACATTTCTTTAATAACATATTAGTCGTAATCTCGGACAATTTTGTAATACAAAAATAAACCGAAATTGATGGCTGTTGTTTTAGTTGTGGTATCGTTTTCTGTAGGAAAACATCTGCAGCTTGAGGATAACAAATAATAACATGTAACATATTAGGTCTAGTAAAACTTTGACAATATATAACCACTTCTTAATATCAAATACATTTGGGTTGTAATATTTAATAAGACAGTTCAATGGTGAACTTCGCCGCTGTTCTTTTAACTTTTTTTGCAAATTTTTCCCCCTGGATGATTGAATGTCTTAGACCTGTTCAGACTGTTTTTTGTCCGCTGTTTTCTTTTTAAAAATGTACATGTTGATAGGAATGATCTCCCATTAGGTGCATTCAAATGAAAAAACAAAAGGCGTGTTCGATCAGTACTTTTTTTTACTGATGGTCAATTAAAATGAATGTAACACAATCGATTGTCGCAATCTGCAAGTGTAAATCGACTGATCAAAAAGTGATTATGACAACCCGGTTCATCGTAAATGCATTTTTCTTTTGAAGGCCCAAAATACGTAACTTTCGGCAAAACTTGAGGCGAAAATGAAGCCTAATAGTAATAACTTATTATATTTATAGATTTAGTTAAGATTAAGTAATAACTGATATCAGCAATATTCAAGATGAATTCTTATGGGGTTACCGGTACAGCAGCAGTTGAAACTCAGTATCTACATCAACCTAGATTATGTGACAGATATGTTGTATGATGTAAACCATCGTTATATTACAAACCTGGTAATCTATATGAAATTAAATGGAAACATGTCTTTTCTGTCTTGTCTTCTGTATCAATTAATAATATTTTCATTTAATTTACAGGTGACAAGTTGACAACAGCCATGGAACCACATTGAGAAAGAACTTCGAGCTCGAGGGCGACAACAAAATGAAAAACAGAAATGCCAAATGGACAGTTTAAGAAATCCACAACTGTAACTTTTTCAGCAAACTTCATTATATAAAATTAATATTTACATTACTAGGAGCAATTCAGGAAAGTGTTACATAATCTGCCAATTTCATACTTGAACAAATTAATAGATAATGAAAGATGTTTGCATTCTTGAGATGATCTTGAGAAATTGACAGATTCTGACATGAAAACAAAGCTCTGATTTTAACTGTTACTTGATGTTATTTATTGCTAAATGTGAAAATAAAGTGTATGGTTCATGTATTGATGTTGTTTGTTTCTTCAAAGTTATAGCCATTCATTTGAATTTATGAGTTCTAAAAATAACATCATTATATATGCATCTTAATAAAGTTGGTTTGGTTTATTTTGTTTTGCGTCCTGTTAACAGCCAGGTTCATTTAAGGACGTGCCAGGTTTTGAAGGTGGAGGAAAGCCTGAGTACCCGGAGAAAAACCACCAACCTATGGTCAGTACTAGTACTTGTACCTGGCAACTGCCCTACGTGGGATTTGAACTCGCAACCCAGAGGTGGAGGGCTAGTGGTAGAATGTTGGAACACCTTAATTAACCCCAGGGCCACCACAGCCCCTTTCTTAATTATAAATAGTGATTATGTAATCTTATAACTATTTGCTAATAAATGTTGCAATGTAGACTGAATAGCATTTGGAGGGATGACTAGTCGGGAACGACTGGAGGCAGTGAAAAGAACACTACTGTTGAAAATAATTGGCTACTGGAATCACCCAGGTTGATTTTGGTATTCTGTGATTATTTCTTAAATATTTGACTTGTGCAAGTCTATGCAGCGGAAGGTGCCAAGACGTGATGTCATCATTCACTGTGTGACGTCATCCCAATGAAATTCATAGTTTTTTTCGTATTGAAAACAACTATAAAACAGTGCAACACAAACACTTATTTGATCTGAAAACTGAAACAAACCCAAGGTTGTAAACAGTTTGGAAAAAGGGACGAATTCCTTTTAGTAAAATAAGTTTTGGTAAAAATGCCTCTGCCATATTGAATTGCCCTGTACCTAGTGCTTAATTTGAATCGCCTGTCTATAAACTAGGATTCAGATCATTTTCTATAATATACTATGGACATATACTGGTCCAATTCGTTTGTGTCTTCAGTACTTTCAGTACTTTGATTTTCTTTTTGTATGTAATATTATTTCCTCATCAAATATGAATGAATTATAAAACTACAGACATGTAGATTGCTTTATGGTGTTAACTTTTTAAAAAAAAAAAACTCATCTGAAACGTATACGTAACAGCACATGTGTGATGAAAGTTATCATAACAGGGGTTATCTCCCTTACCCACTTTAGCACATCAATTGTATAAATTGACCTATACTGTAATTGTGTAGTAAAATGGGCTATATAAAAATTATGAAGGTGTTTAATGTTTTATAAATCACTGGTCACATTGATAAAATATAACATAATCAGAAGTAGATCTTTGTAATCCGGATGTTCTTATGCAAATTATTTTTATAAATTAGTTTTACTGTTTAAATCCGGGCTTTCATTAGAGAAAAAACAACAAAGCGCACACAGTCGAATTCAGGAAAAGAAGTCTACCAAACTTGGGAAAATGCAGATCTGTAGTCTTATGATACTTTGGTGTATTGGCCTGCATGCATGCGAGGTACTTGATGCCGACAGACATTGTAAGATCATAGCAAAAGACGTGATAGACTTTGAAAGTCTAACAGCCTGTGTGATCATCAAAACAACCTGATCCAATCTGATTAAAATACAGATCCTTGTTCTCACTCCGTTTTACAAGGAATACGGCAACATTACATAAGAGGTCAAGTTCAGATGACCTTTGTCGCCTCTTTACTTTACACCGAAATAATTTTTCAATGACCCGTCATCTTGCAGCAAGTCAATTCGTCACAGTGTTCCACATGAACTTTTTGGTTACGAAATGACTTAACGGTCAAATGCGATTATTCAAGCTATGTCGCCTCAAAATTTCACTGTCAAGATTCTGCCAGTAGTGATTTGATCGGCTAATGCAAAATGTCATCGGGGCATGAACCCTTATGGGATTTTCTCAGATCTTAACGCAGCAGAGAGAAGTTTACGGAACGGCGCGGAGATCAAGATATGATTTTAATCGGACTGAACCCGATCCAGACTTGAGTTGAGCAAGGTCTCACAAGAAGCCCTAATTATCATAAACCCTCGCCAAGCTCCACACTTAAGAACTGTAACAGTGAAAGACGGTTCGTGTAAGAACATCATTTCCCAGATGCCTAACCTAAACATATACGTGCAACAGGAAATGTGTTCAAACGATAAAAAAGTAGGCTTTCATCCTCCCACTGTCAAACGATAGATCCGCAAATCTGATATTACCAGATTACTGTCATAGATCTACATCAGTTTTTTTATATATATTATTTTCATTGATATTTGACAAAATAAAAAAAAAATAATAATAAAAAATAATCCCCCTACCTTAAAACTTAGGAATTTTATATTTTAAAAGTATAATTTCATATGTTGACATAGAAATGAGCATGATGTTCACATGATTGCAGGTAATCTGCCCCAGTGTACCATCATTTGGTCTGATATATTGCCACGTTTACAATGGCGTGGAGGTTCATCGGTGAGGGCAGTGGAAAGGAAGCGTAAACGTGTAAATAGAATAGGCCGCAGTGCAGCTTTAAGTGTTGGTGGTAGGGTAATAAAGCACACAGACATCACCTATGATTGTACAGGCCTTTTTAGGAAAGATGGGGTGCATTTGGATGATATTGGAAATGCAATATTTCTAAACACATTACAGGGAGCATTAGAAACTTTCATGGTTGGTCAAAATACAACCGACACTAAACAATTAATTTTTGAATAATTAGATTAGGTAAATACTTATTCTCAGGTGTGTATTGGGGATGGATGGTGGAACTGTATAAACAGTCCCAAGTGGCATGTTGTGGCGAGCAGGCATATTTTACTAGTTTCAAAATGTATAGGTTTGTATGTATAGGAATTGTGGGGAACCGGCTTGCTATGGTTTGACCCTAGGAGTCTGGTAAACTCACATTGTTAAATGGCTGCGGCCAATAATCCAAAAAATTCATTGAGTTTGTTGTGAATTGAGAAAACATCATAAAATAATTATGTTTAATTTTTCCAATTAAACACATTTATTTTTGGGTTTGACATTTAATTAGTGTTGTGTACCCTTAGTGCGAGTCACGAATGTCGACTAGAATTGTCTCCCTTTATGATAGCTTGACATGCGCAGTAGTTTCCTGTAAGCAACGGCACGATCTACGATTCAACCCACCCTCCATCCCCTTGGAAGTTAATTCTTCATAATTATAAAGTTGTCTTGTTTGTGTTATAATTAAACTGATATATAAAGAGAGAGAACTTATACATTAATTTTATGTTAGTGGAACAGATGTTATTTCAAGTAGTTGTCTGCTGTCGAGTTTTCTTTCTAATTTCAGTTCGGACGTTGCATTTTGCACTGCTAAACATGTACAGTGAAATAAGTTTGGTTTGAGGAAACAAGGATGGAACTTGGTGCACAGTACCGATCAATTTGTGGACATTATAGTATCAGCTTGATGACATAGAACGGACATTCATCCATGAGTGGTTACGCAAGTGTTTTTTGGCGCCGGGACTGTTAAGGCGCATTGTAGTAATTAAAATTGATTGTGGTGGATCCGGACTCTCAACTTCTGTCGCAGTCTAATTGTGTTCGAGGAGGCATGTTGTGGCGAGCAGGCATATTTTACTAGTTTCAAAATGTATAGGTTTGTATGTATAGGAATTGTGGGGAACCGGCTTGCTATGGGTTGACCCTAAGAGTCTGGTAAACTCACATTGTTAACAGTAAACTCCCCATCACACTTGCCTTGTGAATCCCAGGGAGTGGAGATAGGGGAGTTACTTTAATGGTTATTTGGAAATTGGTGATATATATTGTAATTAGGATATACTGTATTTAGTATGTATATATACAATATATGCATACAGTATTTGGTTTCTCCATGGTGGAGAATGTTATGTATTACTTGCCAAGGTTTTACCCTGGAAGTGAGGTGGGGCCTCGTAGATCTGGGTAGATCAACAAGGCCAGTTATGGTTAGGTACATGCAAACTCTGCCAAGGTTTACCCTGGGGAGGGTAGGTAGCTGATGTGTCCGGTACCAGTTGGTAGATACTCAGCGTGGGGTACTTACCATTGCATGTACCTATTAATCTAGTCATTGGTGTTATTATATATATATATTATAAAATACATGTAAGTTCAGGTAATATGTCAACCTGCTTCGGTTTACCCATGGGGGAGGAATTTACCTGTCATTGTACAACGTATATATGTAAATGCCTGCTCGCCACATTTGATTGAGAATAAGTATTATTAAATGGCTGCGGCCAATAATCCAAAAAATTCATTGAGTTTCCAGCGACCTGTCATCTTGCATGAAGCCATTTCGTCACATTATTCCGCAAGCTTTGTCGCCTCAAAATTTCACTGTCAAGATTCTGCCAGTAGTAATTTGATTGGCTAATGCGAAAGGTCATCGGGACATGACCCCTTATGGGATTATCTCAGATCTTAACGCAGCAGAAAGAAGTTTACGGAACGGCGCGGAGATCAAGATATGATTTTAATCAGATTGTTGTTCATTGCAAGTGTTATGTAATAAAAAAAACTGCCAAATTATCAATATTCTGTGAAAGAACTGTGCCAAATTCCGAGGATATTTTTTTTATTTCGTGGACATTTCGGGTAAATGGGCCTTGTGGCCTGGATTTCTAGTATATCTTATAACTTTTGTTATCTATAGACCCAAGTTTACCAAGTGGAGGTTCGATATGTTAACTTCATACAAACATTATTTACCGTCAATGTCAATCTGATTTAAATACATATCCTTGTTCTCGCTTCGTTTTACAAGGATCTGACAACATCCCTGCTGCAAGTCATTTCCTCCCATTATTCCACATGAAAGTTGTGGTGACGAAATGACTAATCGGACAAATGCCATTATGCAAGCTTTGTCGCCTCAAAATGTCACTGTCAAGATTTTGACAGTAGTTATTTGATTGGCTGATGTAAAAGGTCATCGGGACATGACCCCCTATGGGATTTTCTCATATCTTAACACAGCAGAGACAAGTTTACGGAACGGCGCAGATATCAACATATGATTTTAATCAGATTGACACAATGTCTTCTTTGTTATAGGAGTATATACAACATAGTAGCATAGTAGTTAATCTGTCTGACCAATCTGATTAAAATACAGATCCTTGTTCTCACTCTGTTTTACAAGGATCTGACAACATCCCGTAAGAGGTCATGTCCAGATGACCTTTGTCGCCTCTTTACTAAACAATAAAATAATTTTCAAATGACCTGTCATCTTGAAGCAAGCCATTTCGTCACATTATTTCACGTGAAATTGTTGGTGACGAAATGACTTAACGGACACATGCGTTTATGCAAGCTTTGTCGCCTCAAAATTTCACTGTCAAGATTCTACCAGTAGTGATTTGATTGGCTAATGCGAAAGGTCATCGGGACATGACCCCCTATAGGATTATCTCAGATCTTAACGCAGCAGAGAGGAGCTTACGGAACGGCGCGGAGATCAAGATATGATTTTAATCAGATTGTCTGTCTGACCACACCCCGAGTGCACAAGAGAATTCTATACTCTCTAAAGGCTTAAACTTTTGCTCAATCCCAAGAAATTCCAACAACGCAGAATTGGTGCAGGACATGGATAGCTTTTACAGACGTTTCCGCCTCCATGTACACTTTGCCAAAGACGAAGATTCGGATGACTCGAACACGGAGGCCCCAGTCAACCCATTTAGGAAGAAAAGCACATGGAACCCTGCAACCAGTAAAGTTCCAGCACTAGCGGCGTGCTAGGTGCTGTTAAACAGGTTTTAGTAAGTTGGACGGCCATGGGCACCATCATACGCGAACGTTTTCATAGGCCACCTTGAGTCGAGGCTACTTGCAGCAGCCCCCTCAATACCGCTGGCTCAGATTCATCGATGACATTGAAATAAAGTGGATTTCCGGCTGCGAGTCCCTGGAGGAATTCATCTGTTTTGCAAACGAGTTCCATAATACCATCAAGTTAACGGCAGATATCTCCGATGTTAAGAACACGTTTTTGGACACCTGTTCCACACTCAACAACGGAGAAATTAGCACGGATCTATACAGCAAACCCACTGATACACACCAGTACCTTCGCCCTTCCAGTTGCCACCCACCTCAATCAACAAGGAGCATTCCATACTCCCAGTTATTGAGAATCAGACGTATTGTTTCTGACGACATCTTCGGACGTCGTTGTTCAGAACTTAAGTCTCATCTAGTCAGCAGGGGATACGAAGCAGCCTAGATCGACGACCGCGAAATCGATAGTCAAGGAACTGGATAGGGCGAGTACACTGGAATACAAAATTAAGGCCTAAAAATGAAAGAGTACCTTGTGTGGTAACCTTCCATCCCAATATGTCAACAATATTCCAGAAACATTGGCAGATCCTGCTTTCGTCCAGTAAACTTGAGGGAATTTTTCCAGAACCAACAATTCTAGCGGCTTCAAGACATGCAACAGTAAGAGGTGTAAGCTTTTGTCCATACACACAACACCAATTCATTCAAATGTGAGGTCAATGGTCAAAGCTGCCACATCCTCCAGCCAGTGTCATGCACGTCGGCCAATGTAATATACCTGATTACCTGTGCAAAGTGCCAGATGCAGTGTGTTGGAGAGACCAAAACACCACTGAATCTGAGAATTAACAACCGTAGCTAGACATTTCAACATGTCAAGTCATACTTAGCACGACGTGAAGGTGGCCCCCATCGACCACTGCAGGTCAAGGAACGTCACTGTATAAGCCAACTCCAAACCAGCTACCCACTCGGCATGAACGAGAGATGATCTGTACATGTTATACACCAGGAGGACCCAAACAGATACATCTGATAGTCGGTGCAGCATACCCCATAACCATGTGGGGGTCGTTGCAGCAAGCACATTACTCATAAAAATTTATATGTTATTCGGCCCAAATTCAATTCAGTTACAATGTTTATTTCAATTAAAAGTCATTCCAGCCTAATGTAACAGCCATATTCGATTTGTTTTTTCAAATAAGTTTTCGGACAACTTTTTGGTGGGACCGAGTTGTGTACTTGGAAACCCCGAATATTTGACAATTCGACAACTTTCTAAAGTCTTTATTTGAATTAAATCAATATATTTTCTTTCTAATAACATTTTATTTATTACTAGGTGTTGTCATTTTACTGCTGACGACAAAATTTCAATAATTTAAACCATTGAACTTTTAATTAAGAGTGGGACATTTATGTGCCGACTCCGTTTTCTCGAGATTGTCATCACACACCAGACATTTCGACCATTTATCAATAAAACTTTAATTTGCCCGCTTCTAATGTATTTTTCCCTAAATAACTTTTTCAACCAGTTCAACATACTTTTATTTAACCTTTGACGATATATTTTCAGAATATTAACATGCATTTTTTTTATTTCGAGTGGGACGAAAATGTACTTTCTCGGGGTCGACCCAATCTGAAACAAATTTTGTAAACAACCTATTAGATACGCTCAGTAGCTGTCCTCTACACTTCTCTACGATTAGTAACAACATTGATACTTTCTTAATTAACATCACCTTAGAATGTTTTTTGCTGATTTGGTAGGACCTTCGGCGTCCGATCGGCTAGCCGAAGGGATCATATGCCTCAAATTCTGTTTATGTGATGTAACGTGTATTTTATGTGTCTTGATAAAGGGACCGATAGCCTTGAAATTTTGACAATTTCTTTGTCCGTACTGTCGCTATCATATATTCATCGCGTCTATACATGTAGTAATATTGTCGCGTGTTCATGTGGAATTATTATACTTGTAGGCCTGATCACGGACTGGTCATTTCCAATCCGGCTACACATTCAATCATCTATAAACATTCGGGATTTTGGCAATGGACATTTCACTGGCAAAAGGTCACCAGAACATGGCTTCTTATATATACAATGCTTTGTTTATAAACGGTGTCATCTGCAGAAAGTCATTTCGTCTCAAATTTCCATAGATATTAGCTTGTGACGAAATGGACAGCATTGTGCAAACTATTTCGTCCACAAACATTCAGGATTTTGGCAAAGGTAACCAGAACATAACCTCTGATTATGTCGAATCCCAACTATGCTGAGAAAAAAGGGAGAGACAATGAATCAGCAATTCAAGAAGATTGTTTAAAAAAATCCTTGGCTATAGGACAGGCTGTCGATACAGCGGTGGTCGAATTGTCTTTTAAATATTTGACAAAAAACATATTTGCACCAAATATTTTTTGTACATGCAGATTCTAAGGGTAACAATGTATTGTGATATTATACCATTTAATTGATTTATATAGTTTTTTTAACCCTGACACCGCAATAAGTGTTAATTTGTTTTTATCGGGAGTGATATAACTGCTACACATTCGAACGATTCGAGATATAGAACAAGTCATTTCGTCACAGACACCAGGTTTATAGATATATGGAGTACATTGTGCCCTGGTCACTTCGATTGCTAGGTTTTAACATTACTGTAAGCCTAAATTCGCCTCTTTCGGAGGGATTTCAAAGCTTCACATTCGAACAATGGTGTTACAAGTCATTTCGTCTCGGTGTCTAGTTGGTGAGCGGGAAAAGATCATGATGTCTGGTACGCGTGTATACAAATTATTGTCGTCCACAACGGGCAGCAATATGCGGAATGACTATTTATCTGTTAACGTCAATCGTGTTGAGATAGTCAGATACGTACTTCATGCGACGCCTTATATATACGTCTGTGTAACCTGTTGTCAGCTCACCTGGTCCGAACTCAAAATCTATTAAATCAGGTATAATATGAACAAAGGAAATATTTACATTTAATCCGTATTTCGACGCAGTTGAATATATGTCTACATTTGTGACAACGGTGACTCGATTACCTGAATCAAGGGAAGCCCTATAGACATTAATACTTTACGTATTTAAGGAAAACACAATTCTACTCGGGTGCTGTTACATTTATCGGTATTTAAGTGCGTTCGTAAATATTTCCGACAGCAAAGGTCTGAACTACAACACTTAAACGCCTACAATTATTTCTAAATACATTTACTGCTGAATCTTTCACACTTGCTTCCACTTCAGATGACTGCATTATATCGTTCTTGCCGCCTACATTTCTTAAATTAAATAAAACAACCCACTGCTCAAGTAGTAACAAGTGCCATTATTGCAAGCAAATTTACAGACATTCATTTCTCTAAAGGAAACAATATCCTATCAGAAATATCTTGAACGGGTACTTTTAATTTGTGTATTCTTCCAATGTCGATATGTAGCATTTTACAGGCGAGGCATCGTAGGCATAAAAATATTTCTGATGCGGCCATGAGCCCTTCAGACACCTTCGCGGAGAGATGGCCAAATATCATGCGCCCACTACACTTTGTCTTCTTAATTTATTGCCTGGATACTTCAAAGATCGACCTATAGTATGAAACAGGCGAGGCCTCGACGTTTCCAGGAATATATGCCGAAGACAGAAATAATTGTGTACTTTGCTTTCTTTATAGGTTTTAACATTTCGAGACATAGCTAAATAGCACGTGCAATTACTATTGGTGTTCTTTCTTTTACGCGCTATTATTCTTTGTGTTCTTATTGATCATGCCTGGATATTTCCAAGGGTCGATCTGTAGCATTTCTCTTGTACTTTATCAAGGGTATCCATGTGAAGCTTTCCTTTGTTCATATTTGGCCCCGATTTCATCGATTTTGAGTCGGATAAAGATTTTGCTAACACTTCGGCATTCTCTAAAGGCCCAATAATAAACCATACAAAAATAAACCTAAAACGACGTAAACCTGAACGGTAACTAACAAGAATCTCTCGATAAATTCTTGTCATGTCAATTTCATCTGCATCGATGAAGCAGAAGACGCTTACTCTTCCGGAACACCTGGTTTTATTCTCTTGTGCTTTTACGAGTATCCACTGAAAATCTTTCCTTTGTTCCTATTTTCCCCTAGTTTCATCGATTTTGAGTTCGGATAATGTTTTGTTGACGCTTTGGTATTCTGAATTTTTTTCTACATGTAATTCTTAGACTACATGAGGGTTAATCTAATTCTATTTCGACGCAGTTGAAGATGATATGTCTACATTCAATCTGATTGAAATCATATCTTGATCTCCGCGCCGTTCTGTAAACTTCTCTCTGCTGCGTTAAGATCTGAGGAAATCCCATAGGGGTCACGTCCCGATGACTTTTTTGCATTAGCCAATATGAATTTTGAGGCGACAAAGCTTGCATAATCGCATTTGTCCGTTTAGTCATTTCGTCACCAAAAAGTTCATGAGGAATAATGTGACGAAATGGCTTGCTGCAAGATGACAGGTCATTCACACAGATATCGTTGCTGAAGGGTCTCCCTAAACTATAATTTTGAAATTCCCTTTTTCGTCAAAACCAATATCTGATCAGAAATATTTTGTATGGATTATATTTACATTAAATGCTTGGATACTTCCAAGGTCGACCTGTAGCATTTTAGCAAATAAATCAGATGGACGTTGTCCATTCCTTCAGTATTTAAATGTGTTAACCATCTTATGATAATGGCTCTATCGTCAATAGCTGCTATACACTCATCAAATACATTCAAGAGCCGGTCTTCTTTAGGCAATCATGTCTCCCCTGTGACGGGTGTTCGATCTTGCACCCAAGACAATGTCATTGGAGTGTTGGCTCAACTAAAGTCAAAATTGCCTCCACATACAATGTTTAGAATGGCTACCGCCTTTTCCCGGTCCGATTTTTCTTCTGTATCCAAATACGGTTTCTTAATGAGCCGCCGTTCCCTTGATCATATTACGCATGATCCTTCCTCACACATTTAAAAAAATTAAAAGTCGACGAACCAAAAAAATCTAAAGTCGACGAACCATTCTGTTCCGCTTATAAACCACGCCTTTGAACGACACAGAATGACGGGATCCTTCCTCATCCCTGTTCAGGCCTTCCAGTACCCAGCGGTATTACTTAACGGATTCAACTAATCCTTGTTGAGATGATGATGATGCCATTTCTCTGTAAAATAAAAAGATAAATACAATTATTATATACGAATATTTAAAAATAAAAATCATACATAATTATAGGTTTAAGAATTGTACGCTAGACGCCATGTTTGGGCTATAACGTATAGGTTTACCAAATGTTCGCTTGACGCCTGATTTTGTCAAGAAATTCAAGGTTTAGTACTTCAAATCCTTTTACAGTGGAATATGTTTGTCACACACAAATAAGGGTCCTTTTTGATGAAGTAAATAACAGTTTACTATTAGGACATCAGTAGGAAAACCTTGCGACCAAAATATAAATGTGAAACTCGAAATTCTGAGATATTTGCTCGAAATTCAGAATTGTTATCTCAAAATTTCGAGATGTCAATTCGAAAGTCGAAATTTTGAGATTTTAAGTCGGAACTGTGCCATTAAGTTGTTTACTCTAAATTTTAAATTATAAATACAATTGGTTCTGCATCCATACGCTTCCGATAGTTTTGAATCCCAATATAATATACATGTAATTACCCAGAAAATAAAACATAGAGAATGTATTGTTTATACATGTATCTAGCGCCGGATTTAGGACAAGCAAACCAATATTGAAGTATTACCGTCAAAATAATATTTCGAGAAAGTAATTCGTTAGTTCAACTACATAAATTGAAATTTTGAAATGTTATCTTGAAATTAGACTTTAAAACTCGAAATTGTAAATTAGGAATAAAACTGATGATGCAGCAATACGTTTCCGTAGTTTTGAATCCCAAAATGATAGTTTAATATATGCATTCTTTATATTTAGCTCCGGACTATATACTTTCTAGGCATTGTTACATAACAAGAAACAACAATGGTGGATTAACTGATTTTTTTAAATTTCAGATAAGGAAATATTCAACAAAAAGATAGGACTTTCGAATGATTCACATCTTAATAGTGAACTAACATAACACACTCTTGCGACAATTGCTTATGCTACAATGGACAGATCCGGTTAGATATACTAGTTGTTGTCTTGACCGATCACAAGCAAACTTTGACTCCACCACATTTCACTTAATCATGAAGAACAAATGAATGGAATCTAAATTATAAAAAATCAATATCCATGAAGATAAAACAGATACCATGTACGTGAATATTAGATGCAAGTATTAATAATTCCATTTTTCAAACGCGTGAATATTTTATCTTCGTTTACATCTGTTTTATGGCTAATTTGGTGACAAATGTTATGCAATACAACAGAAATGTTGTTTTGTACATAACGGTACCTTATTTTGGAGTATTATGTAATAATGCTGGCAGGACCAAATTGAAAGAAATTCCATTTTGCTTTCTTATATTTTGACGTTTGAGACATGTGCCAAGATCTTCATCTACTTAATTTGGTATGAAAAAATAGATGTATGTAAATGAAGAAAGACTTCCCATAACTATTTCAGCACGATCATATGTGAAAATAAAATCTTTATAGCGTATAATACATTGGATCAAAGACTACATGTATATGCATATAATTACTGGTTTCATTTTTTTTTCGGGTGAAAATTATATTATTCTAGATTGTAGATTTCTGAAAGGATTGACAATAAGTTGAGATATTTAGCAATTATTGTCGAGTCATTTATACATCGTGATTGATCAGCATTTCGGTCCATAAGGATTGTAAAAAATATATCGTGCAACTTAATGAGCATTAACTTAGGCTGATATCGTAACTAGTACGAAATTTCTGGAAATTTCATAATACAATGCAAAGGCAGAGTGTAGACGGCCCCTGTGTTTTTAAATGAAAATTTCGTACCGCAGGCAAGTTCACGAGTCCCACATCAAATTCAAAGAAAAATCGTGAAACTTATTAAAAAAAGGAGTCGGTAACGACACTAATAAATTCCTTACTCCCTCAATATTATTTGAAGATTTCATACATTTGTCATGAATTTTGGAAACACATTGCAACTGAAGTGTTTTCATGATTATTGCAATAAACCGAGTAGTTCGAATATTCTTTTACTTCAGCAGGTGTCTCTTCGTCGTCCTCGCTGTCAGAAATAATTACAACTTTCCTTTTCGGTTTGTAAGTCGAATCACAGCTCTTTCTTTTCAGTCGTGGCTTTTCCTCCGGTAATCCGGCTGCCGCTGCTGAAGATTCGTCTTCTTTACTATTCTGTTTGAAATAAAAAGAAAAAAATAATAATTGAAGCTATGTTTAAATAAATCAATGTCTTTATCAATGAATTTCGGTTCACGTGGGTAAAACAGAAAATATAATCATAAAGAGGAAGCGTAACCAAGAAGATAGATGAATGACCATATAAAAGACAGTGACATAAACTTTAAGATAAATAGTTGTAACCGAAT
The DNA here is from genome assembly GCA_947623455.1 of Mimachlamys varia. Taxonomy (NCBI): domain Eukaryota; kingdom Metazoa; phylum Mollusca; class Bivalvia; order Pectinida; family Pectinidae; genus Mimachlamys; species Mimachlamys varia. The sequence continues at coordinate 37,060,898 of OX392540.1, forward strand.
GGAGTTGGATAGCAACTTTAAAATCCTCATCTTCATTATTCATCAACCAGATTTGTGTACAGGGTTTAAATTTGAAAGTGAGATTTCTCATAATGAATTAAGTATTAGCACCAGTACTATGGACAATATATATATCTGGTAATATTACATTTATGATTTTAAAGTTTGTCAATAAACCAAAACAAAATAGAAGTCGTTATTTAAAATATGATAAATATATATCTGTTTCATGAAGTCCTGGTCTATTTTACGCCTTATTAGCATGTAAAAAAAATCGATAAATCAGAATATCTATCTGATGACGTAGTGCAGTGAGATAGGAAATGTCGTGGCTAGGTCCAAAATCGAGCGACATTGATAAACGCTCCTTTGTCATAACACAAATGTGAATACTTTCGAAATATACCTTATGGATAGACTATTGTCCGGTCGATGGGATGATACGGTAACCAAATAGACACTCATGAAATCGATGGGAATCACACCTCACAGAATGTCTTTAAGAAAATCGACAGATCGGAATACCTATGTAAGAAAATCGATAGATCAGAATACCTATATTATGACGTAGACTTGTAAAGAAATTATGACATAGCCGACTGCCTCACGACCTCCTATGGTGGACAATCTTTTGCCTTGATGTCTACTGAATATTACTACTATCGAGATTATCAAAGGAAGCAGTGCTTCAAGACATTTTTTTTCAGAAGATCTGTTGGAAGGGGGTCAAGCTCACATGATTTTGATTGCGATGTCTGAATGATTCTGCGTAGTTTATCCGGAGTTGTTAGAGTGAGCTCTGACAATGGTTCCCGTCAGATTAAATGTCAGCACTCATGACGGATACATCGTTGTAAGTTGTCGAATTCACTTCGTCAATGTTTCTTCTTATCGTGTTGGTCTTATTCAGAAAGAAATCGCTGAACTTGTTTGACAAGTCCTTGTCATATGTACAGCTTGGCAGGATGATTTCACCTTTTTGACCCATAGGCGTTTTTGTGAGTCTGAAAAGCTGCCAGGTGTCCTTACCACATTCTTCGATCTTTTCTGAATAATAAGTCTTCTTCGATGGAACGAGAAGTGAACCAACAAACTCACATTGGTCCCTATAAATCGGATGGTGAACGGCCCATTTGGTCCTTCGCCAACGTCTTTCTGCTCTTCTGCGATTCTGTTTTTCCTCGCGCAGATTTTCATTGTACCACATGGTACGCCATCCACATACGTCACTGGCATTAAAAGCTTGAATGCAGCTTCTATGTATTAGCTCTACCCAACAAGGCACTACTTTCATCAACACGCATTCAGTAGCAGAAACTCTTAAGATAAACACCCATTTTCTTGCACACAAAGCAAAATGTAGGCTGAAATTTATTTATTTGATATTGCATTTGAAACTGTTGTTTTCGTACCAAATATGTTTTCAGCTTCGAGGTTCTATGGGAATCGGATTCATCATCAGATATTACATAAAACATGATGTCTTCTTCTGTTCACGGTAGAAGAGCAGATAAATTGCTTAAAAAATGAGAAACTTTTGTTTGAATTCTAGTAATGCAACAAGGTAATCTGGTGCAAACTTTATCTCAAGAATTAGATCTCAAAATGAAAATCAAAAAATATTTGTACTTGAAATAATCTGCAAATATTACTAATCTATTACTAAACATATTGTTTATCAAAAAAACTTTCAATGTTATGAGCATGAAACCCTTGAATTGTAAAAAAAAATACTCAGATTCACTTTTTCAACACTCTGATCTTGATCTTTATTTGTTCAGCAGTAAAACCTCCTTTCCTCATCATTTCACGTATTTTCTCTGTCATCAGCCTTTTTTCGGATGTTTCTTAATTTGTAACAGACTCCAAGCATGAAATGTTTTCTTAGTATTTCTTCATCGGCCGGAAGCCACTGTTACTCTCCGACCATGACCCTTACTTATTATTAAATCAACCCAAACAAAAATAAATAATGGTAGATGCAATCAGATAAATCAAATAGTTAAAAGATTAAAAACTGTGTTTTATGCTCAATGACTATAAACTATACGATTTTTAGTTCAGTTAATTAATTGAGTCGAGGTCAAGAAAAAAACAAATTGGTGGATTTGTTTACTACTACTTGCTTAGATGGTTACTGGCCAAAAGTTTTGCCCGGAGTGCGGTTCTAGGTTGCAGTTTTTCATTTACAAGGTTAAGACATCTATCTGCTAGAATCATCAGATCTGATCGAACCTGATCATGACCCCTTCCCAATACGTAGCTGCCTTTCCTTCCGTCTTCGTTGGCAACTCGTTTTTGTCCGGCAGTCCCTTTGCTTCCTCTATTATTGTCTTGATTTGTGTTGTTAGTGAGTTCGTTGCTGCACCTAATCGTTCTAAATTAATTTAAAAAAAAAAACTTAATGGAACCCCAACAAAAATGAATAATGGTAGATGCAATCAGTCTAGTTGCAAATAATTCAAGAATTAAAATCTGTTTTTTTTTATGCTCAATGACTATAAACCCCAGCATATTCTAGGCATTTCTGTTAACTGCGCAGGAGTTCAAGAGTCGTTTAACTTTGAGCCCAATGGACCAAATTGCATATGACTACACGTCATATTGATATTAATTGTTATTATCTATTTTCAAATGCTCAGCTACAATGACAAACTAAGCAAGTGTATGGAAAATAAGTAAATATTGATTCAGTGAAAATATTGAGCGTTCTTAGTCATTTTTTAGCTATTTACAAAATCAGGAAAATCACGTTTATTATAAATACGATTTTTAGTTCAGCTAATAAATTGAGTCGTGGTCAAGTTCTTAGTAGCGCTTAGCTAATTACAAAATCAGGAAAATGACTCAGTTTTTTTAGTTCAGTTAGTTAATGAATTTGGTCGAGGTCAAGAAAAACAGTTTTGTGGATTTGTTTACTGCTTACTTAGATGGTTAATGGCCAAAAGTTTTGCCCGGAGTTCAGTTAGTTAATGAATTGGGTCGAGGTCAAGAAAAACAGTTTGGTGGATTTGTTTACTGCTTACTTAGATGGTTAATGGCCAAAAGTTTTGCCCGGAGTGCTATTCTAGCTTGCAGCTTTTCATTTACAAGGTTAAGACATCTATCTGCTAGAATCATCAGATCTGATCCGAACCTGATCATGACCGCTTCCCTATACGTAGCTGCCTTTCCTTCCGTCTTCGTTGGCAACTCGTTTTTGTCCGGCAGTTCCTTTGCTTCCTCTATTATTGTCTTGATGTGTGTTGTTAGTGATTTCGTTGCTGCACCTAATCGTTCTAAATAAATTTTTAAAAAAAACTTAATGGGACCCAACCAAATATGATTAATGGTAGATGCAATCAGTCTAGTTTCAAATAGTTCAGGGATTAAAATCTGTTTTTTTTATGCTCAATGACTATAAACCCCAGCATATTCTAGGCATTTCTGTTTACTGCGCAGGAGTTCAAGACTCGTTTAACTTTGAGCCCAATGGACCAAGAACTTTATTCAGTATCTTTATTATATGACTACACGTCATATTGATATTCATTGTTATTATCTATTTTTAAATGCCCGGCTACAATGACTAACTTATCAAGTGTATGGAAATTAAGTAAATATTGATTCAATGTAAATATTAAGTTCTAAGTAACGCTTAGTCATTTTTTAGCTATTTACAAAATCAGGAAAATGACGTTTATTATAAATAAGATTTTTAGTTCCGTTAATAAATTGAGTCGAGGTCAAGAAAAAAAAAGTTTGGTGGATTTGTTACTGCTTACTTAGATGGTTAATGGCCAAAAGTTTTGCCCCGAGTGCGGTTCTAGGTTGCAGCTTTTCATTTACAAGGTTAAGACATCTATCTGCTAGAATCATCAGATCTGATTCGAACCTGATCATGACCGCTTCCCAATACGTAGCTGCCTTTCCTTCCGTCTTTGTTGGCAACTCGTTTTTGTCCGGCAGTCCCTTTGCTTCCTCTATTATTGTCTTGATTTGTGTTCTTAGTGATTTCGTTGCTGCACCTTATCGTTCTAAAAAAATTTTTTTTAAACTTAATGGAACCCCAACAAAAAATGAATAATGGTAGATGCAATCAGTCTAGTTTCAAATTGTTTAAGGATTAAAATCTGTTTTTATGCTCATTGACAATAAACCCAAGCATATTCTAGGCATTCCTGTTTACTGCGCAGCAGTTCAAGACTCGTTTGGGACCAAGAACTTTATTCAATATCTTTATTATATGACTACAGGTCATATTGATATTCATTGTTATTATCTATTTTCAAATGCTCAGCTACAATGACAAACTAATCAAGTGTATGGAAATTAGGTAAATATTGATTCAGTGAAAATATTAAGTTCTAAGTAGCGCTTAGCTATTTACAAAATCAGGAAAATGACTTGGTTTTTAGTTCAGTTAGTGAATTGGGTCGAGGTCAAGAAAAAAAGTTTGGTGGATTTGTGTACTACTTACTTAGATGGTTACTGGCCAAAAGTTTTGCCCGGAGTGCCATTCTAGCTTGCAGCTTTTCATTTACAAGGTTAAGACCTCTATCTGCTAGAATCATCAGATCTGATTCGAACCTGATCATGACCGCTTCCCTATACGTAGCTGCCTTTCCTTCCGTCTTTGTTGGCAACTCGTTTTTGTCCGGCAGTTCCTTTGCTTCCTCTATTGTCTTTATTTGTGTTAGTGATTTCGTTGCTGCACCTGATCGTTCTAAATTTTTTTTTTTTTAAAAACCTAATGGAACCCAACAAAAAATGAATTATGGTAGATGCAATCAGTCTAGTTTCAAATTGTTCAAGGATTAAAATCTGTTTTTTATGCTCATTGACAATAAACCCCAGCATATTCTAGACATTTCTGTTTACTGCGCAGCAGTTCAAGACTCGTTTAACTTTGAGCCCAATGGACCAAGAACTTTATTCAATATCTTTATTATATGACTGCACGTCATATTGATATTCATTGTTATTTTCTATTTTCAAATGCTCAGCTACAATGACAAACTAAGCAAGTGTATGGAAATTGGGTAAATATTGATTCAGTGAAAATATTAAGTTCTTAGTAGCGCTTAGCTATTTACAAAATCAGGAAAATGACAGTTTTTTAGTTCAGTTAATTAATTGGGTCGAGGTCAAGAAAAAAAGTTTGGTAGATTTGTTTACTGCTTACGTAGATGGTTAATGGCCAAATGTTTTGCCCGGAGTGCGGTTCTAGGTTGCAGCTTTTCATTTACAAGGTTAAGACATCTATCTGCTAGAATCATCAGATCTGATTCGAACCTGATCATGACCGCTTCCCAATACGTAGCTGCCTTTCCTTCCGTCTTCGTTGGCAACTCGTGTTTGTCCGACAGCTCCTTTGCTTCCTCTATGATTTCGTTGCTGCACCTAATCGTTCTAAATTGATTTTTAAAAAAAACTAAATGGGACCCAACCAAAAATGAATAATGGTAGATGCAATCAGTCTAGTTTCAAATAGTTCAAGGATACAATCTGTTTTTTTATGCTCAATGACTATAAACCCCAGCATATTCTAGGCATTTCTGTTTACTGCGCAGGAGTTCAAGACTCGTTTCACTTTAGCCCTATGGACCAAATTGCATATGAGCCTTGAAGCACTTAACTTTAGGATGCGAAGAAAGACCACAGTAGGAACAGATGTGCTTGTACCTACAGCCATTGCAGGTTGTGCCACTGTTGTACTTAAAGCAAGCGCCAACGCCTGCACCTGAGACAGGCTTGCCACGACGTTGTGGGGATGACTGTGACCCATGCGCCTTCGCCTCATGTTTACGGCGTGTAAGAGCCATAGCGTAAAGCTCATGCTCTAACAAAGCCCATGAGACATCCTCACACCCCTGCCTCAACTTCCGGAAATTGGTATCGTAAAAATACCAATCACCACCTGCATTGGCAATATTCCGCACCACATTTTGGTATGTGGAAAGACCTTCCATTTCTTGCGGAAATTTCAATCTGCGGACTGAAGCAAAGATATTGAATGCATCAGTCCACTTTTCAATGGTAAGAAAAGTTTTCCTCACCGTTGGCATTATGCCTATGACCCCATCCTTACCCATCTTAAAGGTGAAATCACCGTCTACTTGATCTTGATGGAGCTGACCCAGCTCCACAAATTCCCCTGCCCATATTTTTTCTTTTAGCTTTATGGCTACCTTAGAATGAAGAGGGCGACATGAAAGGGAAACTGGGGGCTGAACATTAATTGCACTACTATGTATACCATTTCCTAATGACCCACCTGTTAAACCAGGCTGACTGAATGTTGATACAGGAACACAGTTCGTTAATGTCTCTGCACTGTCACTCTGGCTAGGTGGTGCTGAGGCGCTGTTCCGCAATGGCACTTGTTGATGAGAGGTATTTGGTTGCGGAGCTGTAGCATCTGTTGCTGAGGCAATGTTCATTTGCATCGACGAGGCTGTCTGTGATGCTGGGGCAGTGTGTGGCCTTGGAACGGTGACATTATTGAGCCCAAGTCCTTGATTTTGTAGGGACTCCATGACGGACTGCCTCACCGAGTTCGTGATTGATGCAGTAATTGCCTCCAACTGCGCATGGGTGAGTGGGAAAGTGCCCAAATCATCTTGAGCAGGCAGGGCAACAAGTCTTCCTGACGCTTGCACTGTATTGCTAGTGCTAGGTACCGGTGCAGGCGGGGGATTAGGTCGCCTCCGTCTCGTCCCTGATGTTGTTGATCGACTAGGTCTGGTCTCTGGCTTTCCTCTTCGGCATTGTCACTGTAAGGAACCTGCATAACAATAAGAAGGATGAGCAAATATGATTTCCATCAATGACCCCCAAATTGTTATGTGTACGGAAAAGAGGCCAACCAAGCACCTCAGACAATATCCAATAAAGGAAAAATAAGAACAATATATTTTGTCCAAATTTGAATAAAAATGCTATGTATTCTATAATACAAAACATATTAAAACCAAAAAATAGCCAATACATGTACAAGCTAAATTAAATGCTATGTCATCGACATCAGATTGAAAAACATATCATAGCCATAGGCTAGATAAAACATGGCCAGGGTAGAACCCAAAATAGCCCCTCAAGGCTAAAATAAATTGCCAAGTCATCATAAAGTAAAACATCTCATAGCCATTTAGGCTAGATAAAAAATGGCCAGAGCAGAACCCAAAAATAGCCAATCAAGGCTAAAATAAATTGCCAAGTGATCATCAAGTAAAACATATAGCCATTTAGGCGAGATAAAAAATGGCCAGGGGAGAACCCCAAAATAGCCCATTCAGGCTAAAATAAATTGCCAAGTCATCATCAAGTAAAACATATCATAGCCATAGGCTAGATAAAACATGGCCAGGGTAAAAACCCAAAATAGCCCATCCAGGCTAAAATAAATTGCCAAGTCAGCATCAAGTAAAACATATCATAGCCATAGGCTAGATAAAACATGGCCAGGGTAAAAACCCAAAATAGCCCATCAAGACTAAAATAAATTGCCAAGTCATTATGCCAAAACAAAAATAACAGCCAAAAGCTAGATAATAATATGGGCATGGTGAAACCCCTCCAAAAATAGCCCATACTGGCTAAAATAAATGATATATGCAATCATCGTGCACTTATATCATAGTTAACTAAATAGATATACCGCACAATGAAAAATTGGTAATTATGAGTTTGAATTAATTTATTAGAATTAAATACATGACCAGGTAAAAAAACCCATGCATAGGCCATATACAGTAAACCGACCAAACATTTAATTAGAGTTCATAGTGCAAACTGTAAAATACTGCACAATACAATGACTAAAATAAATCCAAAATAGGCTAAAAGTTATTAAAGCGAATTCAAAATTAAAGCCAGAAAGCATTCATAACTCTACAGAACAACCAAATTAATTGGTGTTAATAATTACCTGACAACTGATACAATTTCCTCTACAAACCACAAAATATATTATAAAATCCAAGAGAGCTTTATAAACCAAGCATGGATGTATTCAACAACATTACCTTGAAATAAGACAACTGACCATAATTTGTAACTCAGCAATTATTTCTCTTGAAATAATGTAAACAGTCCAGCATTACATAGGAACCATATATATGCCTGTATGCAGCTTGCTTTTATAACATATGATCAATGCCATACATATATATATATATATAAGACCACTGGCTTTAGCTGAACATATTCTTCTGTAAAACTTTAAAGACTTTGTTTACTGCAAACTATTAATTTTAAAACACAATAGGCATGGCTTACAACTTTTGACTAGCTTATAGGATAAACCATAAATGCAAGCTAAGTGTAACAAAACATACTGCTTTAAGGAGGAGATTTCCATTTTTAAAGTAGAAATCTCCTCCCTCGTTTCCCTTTGTTCGCATTCCATAGTTGTCTCCCATGGACTTGTATTCTGAAATGACAATAAACGATAATCAAAACACAATATAAATATTAATAACTATGTTATTTACAAAAGATTATAATTAAATCCACAATTCCAATAATAACTGAAATAAATACTTACAGAGGAGAGGCTTGAAACTTCTAATAAAAAAAACTGTCGTTAGTTTGGAAAAGCCTTTTCCTTGGTGATGAAATCTGTAGAAAATAAGAACATAATACAAACTATTGGGAGATCAGTAGTAAATAATAATAAAAACAGCGATGTTAAGACATGATATTAAACTTGCATCATAAATACATGAATATACTCGCAGTAAAGTCTCCTATCGGTGTCGATGTGTAAGCCATAATGTACAGTAGATGGATAAAGAGAAAGCATACAGACGTAGTCCTATATATATCTTTGTTTTTATTCTTAAAATATCTACGTACAACTTACGGATGAATTCCCGAGGTGGAAATGGCATCAGCTCCTCTGCTTTGGCAACTGCCTCGGTGTCCTTGATTGCCATATGTAAGTATAACTTACGGATGAATTCCCGAGGTGGAAATGGCATCAGCTCCTCTGCTTTGGCAACTGCCTCGGTGTCCTTGATTGCCATATGTAAGTATAACTTACGGATGAATTCCCGAGGTGGAAATGGCATCAGCTCCTCTGCTTTGGCAACTGCCTCTGTATCCTCCTTGATTGCTATAAGGCCATACCAATTTGATTTACTGTTCGTCGGATTTACCGCTCCTGAATTGGAAAAATAAACTAAAAGTAAAAAACTACCGCTCCAAGTTTAGCGTCAATGAAAAATGACGAATCCGGATATTTTTTACAATGGTTCAAAACTTAGAAAGCGCCCTTCCGGATCAGTTTAAATTAAGATAAGAAAAATCATATCATTGTTGTCCTGAAAAATACAATGTTAAACCTCAAGTACAATACAGTATAACAATGCAAACAAACAATAAATAAATATAATTTTATAATTTTTGTTCTTGTCTAGACAAGGAAGAACTTAGGCCATACCAATTTGATTTATTGTTCTTCGGAAAAAGAGATTTCAAAATAGGAGCGAGCGGGAGCAATGTTTTCGTTTTTACAAAAAATTCCTTTAAATTTCGAGCGAGCAGAAATTTTGAAAGCCTAAATGTTCAGAATACGTGTTTGACTATTAATATAATGTATCACCAAATAGTAAACGAATTAAAACTGTTGTAGCGGTTTTTTTTTAAATAATTTCCATGGTACAAACTACTTGTATAAAGCTGTGCAAAGTTTAGTGATTGAACCAAAGCCACAGGAAACACCTTTTAGTGGAACGATAAATTATCTATTGCGGTATTTTGCAATACATAATGGCAACCGGATTATGTAGGGACCAACACGATAAGAAAGCCATTTTGACACATTCTCAGTTTTCTTCAAAAGTTAAAAAAAGCCTCGTCGCGCATTTCCCTCGTGTTGCTACCGAAAAAACGCTTGAAATACTATTTCTACCTTCATTTCAAACATTCAAATGATTTGGAAGGGCGCTTTCTAAATTTTGAACCATTGTAAAATATATCCGGATTCGTCATTTTTCATTGACGCTAAACTTGGAGCGGTAATTTTTTACTTTAACTTTTATTTTATTTTTTCAATTCAGGAGCGGTAAATCTCCGACGAACAGTAAATCAAATTGGTATGGCCTAAGGGAATCATTCCTTCCTATGATTCGGCGACACTTATACAATATGTACAACGAACAAGTTGAACCAGGAAGGACCTGAGTCTACAATTCGTAGATTATCCTCTCTCTGTCCATCCCCCTCAGGAGCCAGTCGGCGTCCCTGATGCGAACGCACAGATAGAAGCACAGGAGGTCCCCCCTGGCAACAGCATAATCTGTACAGTACATTCCACTCATTTGCATGCGAAGTTTTACTCGTGCGAGATCGCTTACACATGGAAACATAATGAACATGATCTCCTCAAAAGTTGCCATTTTGGGAGTTTAAATGTACTTTAAAACTGAAAACGATTATTTGAAATGAATCCAAAGTTTCATATTATTGTTTTTTGGTCTTTTTTGTGTAAACTCGGCTCTAAACATCATTGATAGAAACAGAATGGTTAAGGAATTATCATTAAGAAGCGTAAATTGCTATGGGGTTATCGAAGTGCACGACATGACAAAAATATAGCAAAATCAATCAGTCTTTTTTTTATTTTCATTAAAAATGGAGATAAACCCTATATATTCTATGAAACAAACATTTAAACACTGCTGCCACAACTGCATGATCCTTCAACTTTATCCTTTCTAGCGTCTGTTAATAGTGTCTTTTGAATTCGTTACATTTCAGTCGATTGCTTATCTTTAACTGTGTTCCGTATGATCCTGAGCTTGTCAAATGGAATGACGGTTTTGATTGTGTTCTGTGGGTGGTATACTGAAGTGTCAACAGAATCATATTTCGAATGAGTTCTGTAACCGGTATTTCCAATTTTTGGGTGTCTTTTGGGCCTGACAAGAGTTGCCTAATTGACTTTGAGTCAGCTGTCCTCTCTCTGTTGTCTTCTTCCTCACAAGCTCTCTCCCTTCTTCGAACATCAATACGTAGCGCTGAAAAATAAATGAATTCAAAACGTTATTTACATCGATCAACATAATTATTAGCTCACCTGGTCCGAAGGACCGAGGTGAGCTTATGCCATACCGTGGCGTCCGTCGTCCGTCAACAATTTCTTTAAACGACTTCTCCTCCATAACCACTGATAGGAAATCAGCCTAATTTGGCAGGAAGCATCCTTGGGTGCCGAGGATTCACAATTGTACTCATGGTGGGACTGACCCCCTAGGGGGGTGAGGGGTGGGGGCCATAAAAAATTATTTAGCTATATTGATATTAGCGACTTCTTCTTCATAACCACTGATTGGTAATCAACCTTATTTGGCAGGAAGCATCCTTAGGGGCCCAGGATTCAAAATTGTACGAATGGTGGAACTGATCCCCTAGGGGGCTGAGGGGTGGGGACCAAAAAGGATTATTTAGCTATATTGGTTTAGTCAACTTCTTCTCAATAACCACTGATTGGAAATGAGCCTTATTTGGCAGGAATCATCCCTAGGTGCTCAGGATTCCAAATTGTACTCATGGTGGGACTGACCCCCTAGGGGGCTGAGGGGCGGGGCCAAAAACCGTTATTTAGCTTTATTGGTTTAAGCGACTTCTTCTCCATAACCACTGAATGGTAATCAACCTTATTTAGCAAGAAGCATCCTTAGATGCCCATGACTCAAAATTGTACTAATGGTGGGACTGATCCCCTAGGGGGCTGAAGGGTGGGGCCAAAAAGGGTTATTTAGCTATATTGGTTTAGTTGACTTCTTCTCAATAACCACTGATTGGAAATGAGCCTTAATTGGCAGGAAGCATCCCTAGGTGCCCAGGATTCCAAATTGTACTCATGGTGGGACTGCCCCCCCCCCCCTAGGGGGCTGAGGGGCGGGGCCAAAAACCGTTATTTATCTATATTGGTCTAAGCGACTTCTTCTCCATAACCACTGATTGGTAATCAACCTAATTTAGTAGGAACTATCCCTAGGTGCTCAGGATTCCAAATTGTACTCATGGTGGGACTGACCCTCTAGGGGACTGAGGGGCGGGGCCAAAAACCGTTATTTAGTTATATTGGTTTAAGCGACTTCTCAATAACCACTGATTGGAAATCAACCTTATTTGGTAGGAACCATCCCTAGGTGCTCCGGATTCAAAATTGTACTAATGGTGGGACTGACCCCTAGGGGGCTGAGGGGTGGGGTCAAAAAGGGTTATTTAGCTATATTGGTTTAAACGACTTCTTCTCCATAACCATTGATTTGAAATGAGCCTTATTTGGCAGGAAGCATCCCTAGGTGCTCAGGATTTAAAATTGTACTAATGGTGGGACTGACCCCCTAGGGGGCTGAGGGGCGAGCCAAAAAGAAAATATTTTATCATGATTACCTAGATACCAATGTATCCAGGTGAGCGATACAGGCCCTCTGGGCCTCTTGTTTACATGCAAACTGATACACAATTGCAGTTTTGTCTTAAGGTATTTTCAGTGTAGAATGACCAAACACAATTCACTTTCAAATGTGCTACTACACACATACTATGACTCGTGGACTCTTATGAATGAATTATTCTCTTGTACTTTTGCAGGGGTTTCCATGTAGATCTTTCCTTTGTTCGAATTTTGCCCCTGGTTTAATCGATTTTGAGTTCGGATTATGATTATGTTGACGCTTCTGTATTCTCTTATTTTATTGCAGTTACTTTCTCTTTGTTGGAGGCTTGCTGTCCTCTAAAGGGCAGGCTGACTTTTGGTGATCTCTCTTGCAAACTAGACAGACATGATAGAAATGACATATAGTTCTGTAGCATCCGTCTTCCCAATTGTAGTTATTGCAAATCTCACGGCCCTCGTGAAATTCCCTCCTTCTACCTTTAGAATCTTCGTGTGAAGTACTAACAGTTTTGACTACGGTTATATCCGACTTATTTTTACCTTTGGAAGTATGGCCTAGTTCTGTACCGAGACAAAAGCTAGTGGTATGCAGGGTGCTATCGCAAGTATCACATGAAACTGGCCGTAGGTTAGCAAATATGTTACAAAATAGCTTGTTCCAATCAGTTGGGGTATTGTTGAAGCGGAGATGGGCAGCTGCCCTCAAAGAAAATTGCCTGTGGTAATCAAAAAAGCCAGTGGGGTAACGTGTGCCCATATCCACCGAGTCTCGTTCATAAAGGTCTAGCTCTACCCGCCTGGAAGGGCGGGCGGTACACATAACGAGTTTGTGTCAACGATCTGGTGTAAAATAGCTGGTATCACTATGGCCAGAAAATTACGGAATAAGTAGAGCAGCCAGGTTGACGTCTTTACCGGATATCATCTGATGTCGTAGAGCTGGCGACACAGTTGTGACTAAGGGCATTGACTCTGCCGAAAACCCATATTTAGGTCTTTCCAGACCAATGCTATGCTCACCTTGAGTAGCAGCGGCGTTTCCTAGACTCTGGTAAGCAGTTTCCAGAGTGTACTCTTTGTTTGGAGGTTGGGGGCTCCTCGCATCTTTCGCGTACTGTGTGTCGCTTCCGGCAGCAGCTGCTGTGGCTTGACGACTTTCCGGAACTACTGTAGATGAATTGGTGTTCATGGCGGAAGGTTCGTAAAGTCTACGTTCCAAACGAACGTAACTATCTTGCAATGTGGCAAAGCTGTCAGCCAAACTTGTTACTAGGTCCACCAGTGTACTTGTGGTATCGAAATTAGTAGTTGTCTGGTCGCCATCTTGGCGCAAGGAATTATGGGATCGCACACCTCTTGACCTATCAACTTCAGCCCTCGCGGCCCCCAGTTTCCTCACTAATGCCAAACGTTTCTCGTTCGCCCTATGAGGCACATTTAATTTGTCCAACTCTTACGCTTAAGCCCCATGCCTGACGGTTATGACAAGACATGGTTCAGAGCACACGTAATCAATTTTCTTTCGCCACGTGGTAAGTGCTGATCGCGTTCGTTTTTGATCATATTATAGCAGGTAGGAATCGCGCAAGTATAATCCAGGTTGTAACCGAGTTAAAACTTGCAGTACGTAAACGAGAAAAGCGCGCGGAGCCCTAGCGTGGGCAGTTAATCACACTTACGACCACCACTGTAGGCCTGAGCCTGCACAAAGTAAACAAACTGCCTTTAGGCACTCGTGCGTACCACGTGAGGAATGATCCACTTGCGAAATCTGGATCAAGGGATGAAAATGTATGTACAAAGTATCCTTGCAACCATGATCACCAAATCCTCTTTTATCAGTTCTTCATCCATTGCAGTGGGTACATAGGCCTTCATAGAAATGTTGCCCATGGTGTCTCCTATTACTTAATTAACATTGTCAAAATGTTAAATGTACTGTATTGACTGGTGTCGTAAATTGGAATTGTCTGCTCATCATAGGAATCCATAGATCCTCTAATGGTGTCAGCATCAACAGATATACAAAGTTTCTATAGAGAAATTTCTCTATTTCACTACTAGCTTTATCTCCCCCTTGTTTCAAACTTAGGGTCTCACCGGTCTGGTCAAATCTGAAAAAGCACTCCCCGGAATAGTGGTGAAGGCATAAAGGTCAAGCCCATATTACATTACCGAGATCCTTCTGATTTAATTAGGCTATTTATGTGCATAGATAAAATATTTTGGATGGTTCTGTTCACTGAATTCCACCGAATCAAATGTCCAGTGTATGATTATTCTGTTTCCATCGTTGTGACGAACAACACCATGTCGCGCTAAGTCATTCAGACCCCGCCAACTCAATGTTCTGGCATACTCCTGCTGTCCATCCAACAACTTTTCTGCTGTTTATTTTTGTTCTTTTTTTTTTTAATTTGATAGAATCTCTGCATATTTGTGAACAAAACCGATTGTCGCTTGGCACGTCGGTACATGTCATGCCGACACACTCAAAATGAAACCACTGGCCTCTCTCACATTTTTTGTTGGCACAATACACCATTGGTCCTCCAATGTCAAGCTTGCATACACAAATTATGGAGTCATCCCGATTCACCATCAACATGCCTTATTTCGTTTGTGTTGTATCTACATCAACTATTGTGTTAGAAACATTCATGATGCAATGTATGACTGGTGTCTGCTGGGGTGTCCTTCAGATCTTTTGTGTCCATTATTTGTAAGGCAGCTGCTAATACATAACCCTCAGTTGAAAACTTCAACAATGATTCTGCCTTATTGAAGCAATCTATAATATTGTGCGACACTCCTGTGTGGTCAAATATCTGCTTTATGTTGTACAGCGTACCGTTCTCCCTCTGGCTTTCAAATCGTTCGTCGAAGTTTTCCTGACAAAAAAACAAACAAACCATAAAAGAATAACTTTGGCATGAGTAATCCAGTTTTGGTAATCACATTTTCTTTTATTAGGATTTGATGCCTGGACCTTAGACACAAAGTTCTTTGATAATTTGCATTGGGTTTCATTATAGACAAAGAAAAGGAACTCACTTGGAACCTTGCAGAACTTATGTAATATAAAGTGTCGTGTCGTCGGCCATATTGGACTAGGAAACAAATAAAAAAATGTTTTCGATATTGATAATCAATAATTTGTTGGCCACATGGACTTTTTACATGCCAATTAAATTAAAATATCAAATGTAAGTCAATGTACTTACTATTTCACCTTTCTCACATGATCCTTTGAAAAATAATGTGAAATATCGAAATCTGGAACAAGGGATGTCAATGGCAATATGTATGTACAAAGTATCCTTGCAACCATGATCACCAAATCCTCTTTTATCAGTTCTTCATCCATTGCAGTGGATACATAGGCCTTCATAGAAATGTTGCCCATGGTGTCTCCTATTACTTAATTAACATTGTCAAAAGTAATGTTAAATGAACTGTATTGACTGCTGTCGTAGATTGGAATTGTCTGCTCATCATGGATTCAATCATAGGAATCCATAGATCCTCTAATGGTGTCAGCATCTACAGATATACAAATAGACTGGCTATCAGCCCCTAAGTTTCTATAGATGATTTCTCTATTTTACTACTAGCTTTATCAAACTTAGGGTCTCACCGGTCTGGTCAAATCTGACCTTGGTACAGCTTTTCACAAATATGTTGTTTTGAAAATATCTTGAGCTTATACATTTTTAGGTCATCGAACCCCTGGGGCCAGAGGGGCGGGGCCCGAAAAGGGGAACTTTGCTGAATTTTTTGCTTTAAATTCCTACTCCTCCTTAATACTTGAATGGATTGCATCCAAATTTGGTGTGAAACATCATTTGGGGAGGGCAATCAGATTTTATATAAATGAGGCTGATCCGACCTCTGGGGCCATAGGGGCGGGGCCTCAAAAAGGGGACTTTGCTGAATTTTTACTTTAAAATCCTACTCCTCCTTAATGCTTGAATGGATTGCATCCAAATTTGATGTGAAGCATCATTTGGGGAGGGCGATCAGATTTTATATAAATGAGGCTGATCCAACCCTTGGAACCAGAGGGGCGGGGCCCCAAAAGGGGAACTTTGCTGAATTTTTGCTTTAAAATCCTACTCCTCCTTATTACTTGAATGGATTGCATCCAAATTTAGTGTGAAACATCATTTGGGGATGGCGATCAGATTTTATATAAATGAGGCTAATCAGACCCCTGGGGCCAGAGGGGCGGGGCCCAAAAGGGGAACTTTGCTGAATTTTTGCTTTAAATTCCTACTCCTCCTTATTACTTGAATGGATTGCATCCAAATTTAGTGTGAAACATCATTTGGGGATGGCGATCAGATTTTATATAAATGAGGCTAATCAGACCCCTGGGACCAAAGGGGCGGGCCCCCAAAAGGGGAACTTTGCTGAGTTTTTGCTTTAAAATCCTCCTCCCTAATGCTTGAATCGATCAGCACCAAATTTAATGTGAAGCATCATTGGGGGAAGGTGATAAGATTTTATATAAATGCGACTGATCTGGTCCCAGAGGCCAGAGGGGCGGGGCCCCAAATCCTTTCTCAGCTTTACTTCAAATGTAATATTTTACATTCAGGAGACTGGTCTTCAGGGCACTGTGAAAGTGGAAAAGTATTAATGTTTAAATCCTTATTCCTGTATGTGGAGAATTTAGCAGAATTTGATATAACACATCAATCCCATTTTGGGAAAGCAATCATCTTAAATAAAGAGACTGATCAACACTATATGGGCCAGATGGGAGATAAAAGGGGTACTGTACATGTAGTTTGGCCAGTTTGCATGGAGCACTTGTAAGGCCATTATCAGTAATGTGCATTTTGATTTTTCTATACAATGATAAGGTGGTACACCTCTGTTAAATTGTAATATCATTAATAAAAATCAAAAGCATGCGTTCATATAATTTTTTATACAGGACCAGAAGTATTTCAGTATTCAGTACTATTTCAAACAATCCTTTTTCTGAGAATATGTGTAATACTCCAAATTCAATGGAAATAAAACGACCTGTCATTCCAACATTGAAATATGATTTTTCCAAATAACAATAAATTAAATATTGGCATAGCCTACCAAATATTTTTCATGTATACTGTACATAAATGAAAACCATGCATAATACTGTATGCACATGTATATAATAAGGTTTGTTTTCTAATACATTAAATGGAAATATTGTGACTATATGTATCAAACGAATTATCACATAAAAATTGCTATAAAACTAAACCTTGCATATTTCATTTTGAAACTATTTCATCATAAGAAAAAAAACTTCCAATATCATACATATATATCCAAAATATACATCCCTGGTGAAGTTGCTCAAAATGAAAATATAATTCAAAGTGAAAGAAATTGTAAGTATATTTCTTATCAGCAACAGATGATTATCATAAATAAATTTTGTAACCGACTCTAGATCTGAACAGATAGTTTATGACAATGATGCTGGTTTGAACACTTTTGAACTAAGGGGTATGTCCCTGCTATAAGTGTTTGCAATTGTCAGATGACCGTTTAGGCCCATGGGCCTCTTGTTATAAATATATATCTATAACAAATTATCTCTGTTGGAATGGATGAGCAAATCTCTTTTCTGTCTATTGTCGTTTGAAAATTTACATCTTCAACCTGAAGAGCTCCCAAAATTACTAATAATGTAATGTCTTATTTTTGACAATTTAAATATTTTCTTCCACAAGGACACTTCTATTTCATTATCATATGTATATGTACTTATCTGTTATGTCTTCCTCTAGATTTATGTGTATGATGTTATTTATACAGATCATTATGGAAAGCATGCATTGATAGATTGCTTTATATTTACAATTGCCACTGTTTTTGAGTCGATAACCAACGTGTCAGCAAGTCTGTTTATTTTCCAATAACATGAGTGTAGAACGTGACCTTGTTCACCGCGTATGAATACATGTATAATGTTTGACCTTAGCTTCCACGTGTCAATGTTTACAAACAAACCGGCAGCATACAAGCTTATACTACCGTTCGTACGAGACTACACAATTAAAGTTTTAACAGTTAAAAATATATTTGTGTGTATTGTTTTTGTTCATTTTAAATGGAAATGCAAATAATGGAATTCAAATCGATTTTAAACTCAATTTTAAAACTTTAAGAAACGCAATTTGTGTCGTCTGCTCAAGTGCCCCTTGTCAAGTGGTCGTGTTGGTCAGTCAAGTGGTCTAAATATCTCTAAGATCATGGCTAACTATGGTAGTTTTGCCATAAAATTACCGGACGAGGAAGAGATGAATGATTTGTGGGATTTTGACGACGAGGATTTGGACAATTTTTTAGCGACCATCCAGGCATCTGATTTTAAAACAATTGACCCTGTGGTGTTTGACCATCCGGCCATTGAAGGGCTACCAAGACCAGAAATGCCGTGTGAAAGTACCATGCCACAGAAAACTACAACTGAAGAAGAGAAACACCCCGCAAAACGTTTCAAGAAAGTGTCAACTGAAGGAAGTGACCAAATTTGTAGAAATGAACCAGGCCGATGCTACGAAAAAAAACACCAAGTGGGGCATGAAGCTGTTTCAAGGTAGGTTAGCGTGCAAAGGGAAACAACTCTTAGTGAATTGATGACAAAATACACAACACAACATTGCCAATGAAATGCAGACCAATTATTTTTAAAATCTGTCAAATCATTGTCACCATTGATTGCATAAATAATCTTCACAGCTGAATATTTCAATTGTTATCGTCTAGACGAATAATGGTTGGTCCTGAGTGGCTGCAATATCATACTGATAGCGAAAACTGAGAGAGACGGAAAGTTGAAATACAACGGGTTTTTTTTTGCAGACTGGCACACAGAAACAGAAGGGTGTGTGTTAAATATGGAAACGGTCACGTCAGAAGATCTAAGTAAGAAATTGCAGCAGTTTTACTGCGAGGCGAAACCAAGGGAAAGGACGAACGAAAACATGCCTAAACATCAGAATGACGAGTACCATCGCAACAGTTTGAAAAACATCAGAGGGGTAATAAACCGCCATCTTTCAGACATAGGGAGGGATATTGACATTGTAAATGATAAAGATTTTAAAATATGTAACAAGACCTTGAATGGACTTTTAAAAGACAGGATGACACGTGGAGTAGCGCGACCAACCAAGCACAAAGATATTATCAGTGTGAACGATTTTGAAAAAATAAATACTTACCTTCAGAATGCTAGAAATTCCCCCATAGGTCTCCGGTTAGCGGTTTGGTATTCTATTTCCGTACACTTTGTCAGTCGTGGTCTGGAATTCCATCACCAGTTGAATCACGACTCCTTTGATTTTAAACATGATGAAGACGGAATCGAGTATGCGTGCCTGACACACGAGACGCGTGAAAAAAACCACCAAGGTTCACTGTCGAGTGACGAGGGCAGAATGGCTGACAAACGCATGTATGCTACTGGCACACCGCTGTGTCCTGTCGATTTGTTGAAGCACTTTTTACGTAAAACTGATTCAAATGCCACCCGGTTGCTTAATCAATGCGTAAAGGAAGCACTTAATTCCCCCGCCACAGAAGCAATCTGGTACAACTGTAAACCACTCGGTAAATCCACTTTTGTAAATTTCCTTCCTGATATATGTAAACAAGCGTCGTGCTCCAAACGCTACACAAGTCACTGTCTCCGGGCTTCATGCATCTAATGTATGTCTGATGTAGGATATGAAACCAGAAAGATAATGTTTATGACCGGTCATAAAAATGAAGCTAGTGTCCGAAGCTACAGCCGCGATTGTTCGTCTGCACAAAAGCGTTCTATCAGCTCCACTCTTTCGTCCATGAGTGTCGGTCAGGACACAGAGACCGAAACGGCCGCCATTGTTCCTAGAAACGTGGGTCAAATTTCCAATAATGTTCGTCTCCCAACTGTCACATCATCCGTCTCACGGCTGACAAACGATGTTTCCATGTCATTTATGTCATCGGTTCAAACTTCTGGACTGCTCACTAACAGTAGTTTCAGTAACTGCACGTTCAACTTCAGCTAATCAGTCACTAGCTCATCTTACGCTTCACGAAACGATCAGCTTGAAGGGCCTGGCATGGTCTGGCCTTTTCGCGCCATTGGGCGGATAACTTGAAAACGTCCGCGGCTTAAGAAATTTTGTCCCATTGTATCAATTTATGTATCAATTACGAATTATCTCTTCCTCAAAAGACTTATAAAGTTCTGTAATTGATGTTATCGATAAAAAATCACTATTGATATGAATAAAATTGTTGAAACGAAGGAACTGTTTTCTTTTGTCGTCACGGTGATAGAGGGCGGGGCTAATCTGTCAGTCAACGGCTTTTGTGAATGGCTGTTGTGCATGGATAAACATGACGTCAAAAATAGTTTGAGGGTGGATTACGCAAGGTAAATGTTTGAATCGGACTTTTTGAATGTTGTTTTTGTTAAAAGAAAATATTGTAAATATAAGGATTAACCTTTGATTTTGTTTAGTTTATGAGATCATAAATCCAATGGAGCAGTCGGTAAATTTAACGTAAACGCTTCGCGTTTACGCAATTTACCTCGTGCTCCATTGGATTTATGATCTCATAAACTAAACAAAATCAAAGGTTAATCCTTAAATAAAATTATTCCAGGTGTGATTCTGAATGCTGTGCGGTAATTTCATAAGAAACCGAATGCCTGTGTTGCCAAGAAATTGACCTGATTTGCACCAAGACTGAGGAGACAGGAACCATGTGCATCACAAAACATGAGGGGTTCATTGCCAACTGCCTAAACCGAGATGTCCTGGAAGTGTCACTTTTTGAGTTTGTGGAGCATGATGGGCCTATTGATGACAATGAGCCAATTAATGAGTAAGTAGGTTCATAAAAATTAATTCAACATCGAAATAAAATCATAAACAGCTTCAAATATGTTCCAATCTTATTGTACATATATATATATATATATTACAAAATATGAGGAAATAATCATTCACATCTAAATTCTTATAGCCCAATTGTCTCTTGCACAAACACATAAAATCACTGTGTAACTGGGTTTTTTTCACAAGATGTACGGATACATCGCTTACAGACGATTTACTCGTTGGATTTGGCATCGCCTCGGTCGACGAAACAGAATGGTGATCCCTTCATGTGCCGTTCTTAAAATCCGGGAGATATTCCCATCGGAACAGTATTGCGGTTTTAAATATGTCCGGCCATAGATGAGCATGCAACATCAGGGATTCCTGAGCTCTGAAAGAGGAACATTGATCTGTGTCTTCTAATCAGTTCCGCTTTGTCCACATGAATCTGTCCGAAAGTTTCTGTTCCATCCACGATGGCAGTGTCATAATTTGGCAGATCTATTCTCTTGTCTATGCAGGCCTGGAGCAGGAGAGCCACATAGCCTATTGAAAAAAGGACATTATCAAATCATTGAGATTTGATAAGAACTGTTTATGATTTGGTGTTAAATGTTTATAACAGCTGCCATATTTATTAAACAATGTACATGGAATCTATTTCATTGTTTATGTTTTTACAATAATGCTTCAATAGTAATCCCCGTTATACGACTGAGAAGTATTTAGTCTTTTACATCGAGAAATAACTCGGGGATACTAACAAGATGTTGGTCGCGGCTTGCATGGTTTGACCACCACTTCTTTGCCTTGGGATACGAAACCTGTTATTTCAATGTACAATGTACAATCTGTAAAAAAACAAGTGAACATGTTTTAGTATCACATAGGAAGTTGTAATTTCAGTTATATATTAGGATCTTACAAGAGTGCCAATGTCATATGGGATCTATTATAACAAGTTTAATATTTTAATGTCATGGGTTTTTGGGCAAGTACCATGAATTTCATACCGTAATTCATTGACTCCAGTATAAGATTCTGTTTATCATTTAATTTACTTTCATTTTAACTTATTAGTACCTGTCTAATGTGACAGGATCATGTAAGCACTGCTCTATTTACATGTACATTATGTTGTGGTGAACAGGATATCATTGTCAGACATTTACATCTTTTTAAGATTTTTAATAAACTGAAAATACAGTACACCTATCATTGTCATCTTAATACCAGTATTTACCAGCATTATATAATATATGAACTGGTCTTTCCATTTAAATAGCTTGTGAAAAATTGCTCTGTTTTCCGATAGTTGTAGATGGGCACATTTAAAAAACTGCCACTAATACTTCAATACAATGACATTAAAAATAGCAATAAGTACCTGGCAAGCATTGATGGATAGAAATAGTGATTGCTTTTAGAAGCAAAGTGGTTCACAATATTGTGAAACACTTCCAATTCATACGTCTGGTGCAAGGGAGACAGTTTGCCAACATCTCTCAGCAAGTAGGGACTCTGAACCACTGACACCATCATCTTGTGAGGTCTTGACCCTGCAGAACAAATACACACCTAACATGAAGATAGATATGTGTATCTAAATTTTGACTTGAGCAAGACTTCATGCATGCTGATCATGCATACAAGACTTGCTGAAGTCAATAATAACAAAAAGGATGTATTACTTATGCAAAGGAAATGTACTGAAAACAAGTCTCAATTGGAGCTATTTTACTGGTGGATTTTAACCCAAATCAAGTTCATGTTATGATATGACAAATACATTGTATATATATAAATTCACTAATAAATAAAATTTTAACCTGACTTGAACATATTGTTTATTATATCTGGAGGTGAGAAAAGAAATGATTCCCCAATTTGCAACTTTCTACTGAACTCCACATGATTTATGCTGATGCATGAATCATATATTTACAATATACCAGGAAATGATTAGTTTACCTTCTTTCATCCATTCTCGACCAGTGGGGACCATGGGCACATCTTGGGAAATTAGTCGAGTGGCCTTCATGTTTATTGACGACATTGTTCACCAAAGAATTCCACTTTGCCTTTTTCATGGCCGAATAGCCTGACAGTCACGTTTCGTGGCACAGCCTTCCAGTGTTTTTGTTACACCTTTCTAAGAATACGCTAAAGATTAATTCCTTTAGAGAGAAGCTAGAAACTACTATTTTTCAATAAATTAACAATTTCTTATATATGTTTGCTAATCCGTGATAACAGTCTGACAAAGATTTCATTCAAAACAGAGATCTTATCTGCCTTATCTTCACAATTGAGCAGGACAGCCAGAATAATATTTTATATAAGTAAGATTTCATTACTCGGCCAAAATGTGTGACTTGAGAATAAAAAATTAAACTTGTTCCAATTGGTCTATAATTGTCATTATTTTGTACCAATCATAATATGCTGTGAGAAAATATAGGGAAATAGATAGTTGTTAAAACTGGTTTTTCATCAAATGACTTGAAAAGTTTAATTCGGCCATTATTATGTTCATAACTTGGTGTCCAATTTGAAAAGATCACTTTATATTCTGAATAAATTTAATTGTTTTCCTTACATTTCTGACAATATAAGAGCATACCATAAAACATAAAAAAAATACAAACTGAAAAATAATACTGAAAAAAAAACAAGTAAGCACCTGAAAGATCTGGACACCGTCACGAACAAATCCAACAACCAAATTGTTTACCTCCATCAGTAGAAAAATAACTGAAGCAGATGCATACTTGCAAATAAACGGGTGGAGAAATTATGGACACCACATTCTGAAGTGGCTCCCAGGAGAAGTCTTCAACAGTAGGCCAGAAATAAAACTCCTGATGTGACTGCATGAACTGAAGCAAGGCCTTCCCATTTTGCAGCTCCTTGATCTAAAAATACATTCAAAATCATATTTGAAGAATTCAAATTACCTGGCATCAGTTAGCATACATTATTTGATAAACAGCTTGCAGGGATTGGCTAAAAAAAATGTTTGATACAAGAAATTATTTGTTTATATGTTATTATTTCAATAGCAAAAATAGGATCTTTGGTAACTCTTTTTTATGGTTTTTATATTTGTACTACAATTATACAGATCCACTGTATACGAGAATCAACACACCTGGGTTATGTACTTACTTACCCAATTACTTTTATAGATTTTATACAATACAAAGCTCTGAATATTTTAATTTAAAGATATTACAAAATAGTAATATTTTGAAAACATTACACATCAACATTTTAAAACAAACATTAAACTGGTCTGGCCTTTTTAATAAACAAAACAAAGAAACAAATGGAACATAATAACCACCAAAACATGAAATTTCAACACGAGTAATACCTCTGCAACATTGGCTTTTTTCTTCGGTCATTAGTCAATGTTACCAAAACAAATTGACCACACCTGTAATTCACAAAATAAAGCATAAACATGAAGTGTAAACTCTTTCTAATCGGTAACAAAAAGCATTGACATATTGTTTTAAAAAATATGAATTTGAAATGCTGAAGAAATTACCTGAAAGGTCCCTCAGGGTCTGGTTTGGCATTGGTGGGGGGCATGTTCTCTGTTATGATGGCACATAGCATTCCGTCTGTAAATGAATATCAAAAGTTAATGCTATAAAGAAATTGATAAACTACTAGAACCATAAATCAGGAAGGGCTCTCCGGTGTCACACCTTTATGTAACATTTCAGAAAAAGATATCTTCATTCCGAGATATTAAACTCAGAAAATCTAAGCCGGGTCGGTGGCTTTTCTTCAAGAACTTTGGCTCTCCCCTAGCACCAAAACCTGGCACGTCCTTAAATGATGTTAAACTCAAACAAATTCTGGGGGAAGGAAACACAAACTCTGATGAATATTATGAATATAATGATATATTTTTTTAGCCAATTTCTGCTTTTCATTACACAAGTACTTTTACTTATTATATTTACTTGAAGTTTTTTTTAACACTTATACATACCCAAGCTGATATTGAAGTCTGAGGTTGATTTATTCATCTCCTCCATTATGACATCTGTGTCTGGGGGAAAAAAGGTTTTACTTTGAATAATATGTTCATCACTCTTTCAAACTAACATATATATTACATCAGAATCAATTGTTTTCAGAGACAACTAATTTTTCTTTTACAAGCAAAGTTGTTTCAGAAATGAAACTTTTTTGTATGGGCCAAGCTAAACAAAATGTTATCGACAATATGCTGATGACATGAAAATGAATAATATGATATCAGGTCAACAATTATTATCACAACAGTGAACACACCAAATCTGTTGGAAGAAACATGCAATCAACATTTACATTAAAAAAACATCATTTGGACAAAATAAGGATGAAATCAATCTTGTTCTTACAGGGATATAGATTCCATTATCAATGACTAAACTTCTTGTTCTTGCTCACCTATACTAAGTCCACTCAGATCATGGGCATCATCATATGAATCATCTCCAATTGGTGTGTTCACTATAGAAGATGAGTTTAAATAGGTCATCATGCCTGGCAAACAAATTAATTACTTTTTTTTCAGAAAGCTTATAAAGAGAGTTGCGGAACTATTTGTAATGTTGGCTTATCTTGTAGTTGTACATTTTCCTATAATACTAACCAGCTAAAAAAGCGCCATCCACAAGGACACCATTTACAGGGGAGTCATTCAGAGGAGCACCATCCATAGGGGTATCATTCACAGGGGCATCATCCACAGGGGTGTCATTCAGAGGAGCATCACCCCCAGGGGTGTCATGCAGAGGAGCATCACCCACAGGGGTGTCATTCAGAGGAGCATCACCCACAGGGGTATCATTCAGAGGAGCATCATCCACAGGGGCGTCATAAAGAGGAGCATCACCCACAGGGGCGTCATTCAGAGGAGCATCACCCACAGGGGTGTCATTCAGAGGAGCATCATCCACAGGGGCGTCATAAAGAGGAGCATCATCCACAGGGGCGTCATTCAGAGGAGCACCATCCACAGGGGCGTCATTCAGAGGAGCACCATCCAAAGGGACATCATTCACAGGAGCACCATCCACAGGGGCATCATTCACAGGGGCATCATCCACAGGGGTGTCATTCAGAGGAGCATCACCCACAGGGGTGTCATTCAGAGGAGCATCACCCACAGGGGTGTCATTCAGAGGAGCATCACCCACAGGGGAGTCATTCAGAGGAGCATCATCCACAGGGGTGTCATTCAGAGGAGCATCACCCACAGGGGTATCATTCAGAGGAGCATCATCCACAGGGGCGTCATAAAGAGGAGCATCATCCACAGGGGCGTCATTCAGAGGAGCACCATCCACAGGGGCGTCATTCAGAGGAGCACCATCCAAAGGGACATCATTCACAGGAGCACCATCCACAGGGGCATCATTCACAGGGGCATCATCCACAGGGGTGTCATTCAGAGGAGCATCACCCACAGGGGTGTCATTCAGAGGAGCATCACCCACAGGGGTGTCATTCAGAGGAGCATCACCCACAGGGGAGTCATTCAGAGGAGCATCATCCACAGGGGTGTCATTCAGAGGAGCATCACCCACAGGGGTATCATTCAGAGGAGCATCATCCACAGGGGCGTCATAAAGAGGAGCATCACCCACAGGGGCGTCATTCAGAGGAGCACCATCCAAAGGGACATCATTCACAGGAGCACCATCCACAGGGGCATCATTCACAGGGGCATCATCCGCAGGGGTGTCATTCAGAGGAGCATCACCCACAGGGGTGTCATTCAGAGGAGCATCACCCACAGGGGTGTCATTCAGAGGAGCATCACCCACAGGGGTGTCATTCAGAGGAGCATCACCCACAGGGGTGTCATTCAGAGGAGCATCACCCACAGGGGAGTCATTCAGAGGAGCATCATCCACAGGGGTGTCATTCAGAGGAGCATCATCCACAGGGGTGTCATTCAGAGGAGCATCACCCACAGGGGAGTCATTCAGAGGAGCATCATCCACAGGGGTGTCATTCAGAGGAGCATCACCCACAGGGGAGTCATTCAGAGGAGCATCATCCACAGGGGTGTCATTCAGAGGAGCATCACCCACAGGGGAGTCATTCAGAGGAGCATCACCCACAGGTGTGTCATTCAGAGGAGCACCATCCATAGGGGTATCATTCACAGGGGCATCATCCACAGGGGTGTCATTCAGAGGAGCATCACCCCCAGGGGTGTCATGCAGAGGAGCATCACCCACAGGGGTGTCATTCAGAGGAGCATCACCCACAGGGGTATCATTCAGAGGAGCATCATCCACAGGGGCGTCATAAAGAGGAGCATCACCCACAGGGGCGTCATTCAGAGGAGCATCACCCACAGGGGTGTCATTCAGAGGAGCATCATCCACAGGGGCGTCATAAAGAGGAGCATCATCCACAGGGGCGTCATTCAGAGGAGCACCATCCACAGGGGCGTCATTCAGAGGAGCACCATCCAAAGGGACATCATTCACAGGAGCACCATCCACAGGGGCATCATCCACAGGGGTGTCATTCAGAGGAGCATCACCCACAGGGGTGTCATTCAGAGGAGCATCACCCACAGGGGTGTCATTCAGAGGAGCATCACCCACAGGGGTGTCATTCAGAGGAGCATCACCCACAGGGGTGTCATTCAGAGGAGCATCACCCACAGGGGAGTCATTCAGAGGAGCATCATCCACAGGGGTGTCATTCAGAGGAGCATCACCCACAGGGGTATCATTCAGAGGAGCATCATCCACAGGGGCGTCATAAAGAGGAGCATCACCCACAGGGGCGTCATTCAGAGGAGCACCATCCAAAGGGACATCATTCACAGGAGCACCATCCACAGGGGCATCATTCACAGGGGCATCATCCGCAGGGGTGTCATTCAGAGGAGCATCACCCACAGGGGTGTCATTCAGAGGAGCATCACCCACAGGGGTGTCATTCAGAGGAGCATCACCCACAGGGGTGTCATTCAGAGGAGCATCACCCACAGGGGTGTCATTCAGAGGAGCATCACCCACAGGGGAGTCATTCAGAGGAGCATCATCCACAGGGGTGTCATTCAGAGGAGCATCATCCACAGGGGTGTCATTCAGAGGAGCATCACCCACAGGGGAGTCATTCAGAGGAGCATCATCCACAGGGGTGTCATTCAGAGGAGCATCACCCACAGGGGAGTCATTCAGAGGAGCATCATCCACAGGGGTGTCATTCAGAGGAGCATCACCCACAGGGGAGTCATTCAGAGGAGCATCACCCACAGGTGTGTCATTCAGAGGAGCACCATCCATAGGGGTATCATTCACAGGGGCATCATCCACAGGGGTGTCATTCAGAGGAGCATCACCCCCAGGGGTGTCATGCAGAGGAGCATCACCCACAGGGGTGTCATTCAGAGGAGCATCACCCACAGGGGTATCATTCAGAGGAGCATCATCCACAGGGGCGTCATAAAGAGGAGCATCACCCACAGGGGCGTCATTCAGAGGAGCATCACCCACAGGGGTGTCATTCAGAGGAGCATCATCCACAGGGGCGTCATAAAGAGGAGCATCATCCACAGGGGCGTCATTCAGAGGAGCACCATCCACAGGGGCGTCATTCAGAGGAGCACCATCCAAAGGGACATCATTCACAGGAGCACCATCCACAGGGGCATCATCCACAGGGGTGTCATTCAGAGGAGCATCACCCACAGGGGTGTCATTCAGAGGAGCATCACCCACAGGGGTGTCATTCAGAGGAGCATCACCCACAGGGGTGTCATTCAGAGGAGCATCACCCACAGGGGTGTCATTCAGAGGAGCATCACCCACAGGGGAGTCATTCAGAGGAGCATCATCCACAGGGGTGTCATTCAGAGGAGCATCACCCACAGGGGTATCATTCAGAGGAGCATCATCCACAGGGGCGTCATAAAGAGGAGCATCACCCACAGGGGCGTCATTCAGAGGAGCACCATCCAAAGGGACATCATTCACAGGAGCACCATCCACAGGGGCATCATTCACAGGGGCATCATCCGCAGGGGTGTCATTCAGAGGAGCATCACCCACAGGGGTGTCATTCAGAGGAGCATCACCCACAGGGGTGTCATTCAGAGGAGCATCACCCACAGGGGTGTCATTCAGAGGAGCATCACCCACAGGGGTGTCATTCAGAGGAGCATCACCCACAGGGGAGTCATTCAGAGGAGCATCATCCACAGGGGTGTCATTCAGAGGAGCATCATCCACAGGGGTGTCATTCAGAGGAGCATCACCCACAGGGGAGTCATTCAGAGGAGCATCATCCACAGGGGTGTCATTCAGAGGAGCATCACCCACAGGGGAGTCATTCAGAGGAGCATCATCCACAGGGGTGTCATTCAGAGGAGCATCACCCACAGGGGAGTCATTCAGAGGAGCATCACCCACAGGTGTGTCATTCAGAGGAGCACCATCCATAGGGGTATCATTCACAGGGGCATCATCCACAGGGGTGTCATTCAGAGGAGCACCATCCACAGGGGCGTCATTCACAGGGACATCAACAGCTGGAAGGGCCACTGCAAAAAAAATATTCTAAATATCAAAACAGTAACAACCAATTTATACTTGCTAACAAAGGAACATCATGTAGACAAACAACTAGAAAAATCAGTAACAGCCTGTTGTGGCAATAGTGCATCTAACTGAATATATCTTCACCTTTCACAGACAGTATTGTGTTCCATGGAATAACATGTTTGTATAATATGCAAACTTAAAAGCAATCGACAGCAAAATTAAAAAGTCTATCAAAATGATCACTGACCTTGTCTCCTTATCTTCAACATTACATTTCCCAACTATGTCTGCATTCTTGCATTCTGATGATCCCTCCAGCTGTTAGCATGCATCACAGAAGCATGTTCTTTCTCTAGACAGAACGACAAAGGGCTGGACATCTTTGAAATGGTGGCTCTGTCTCGTCTGGGGAACAGCCTTTATGTTTTGCAGCCTTGGTTGACGGTCCCTGCTGATCTCTCTGCTATTAACAAAGAAGAATATCCTTTTTGAATGTATATGAGATTCTCTATTGTCAGTTGTCATTTTTGGTAAAGACAAGTTTTCTTTGGCGTATTCAAAAAAGTCCTTGGCATTTGAGATCATTTCTCCTCTCTTCACCGCAGATGTTGCAGACCTCTTAAGAACCCCCACTTCACCATCACATGGTCCTTTGCCATGGCGGCTTCCAAAATAGTGTTTCTCAATATTGAGACCAAAGTCGTCTTGTCCCATAGCCATATCAACAAAATTAAACTTGGACTTGTACGGAGTCGGTGCGCCATCCGAGAAATGGATCTCTGTGTGAATGTCTAGTCCAACTTCTTCGAGCAAATACCGATTGGACTTTTCAATAAAGTGCTGCACAGCATGATAATCGTGCTTGTGGTCATCAGTGATGAAGACCAGGGACTCATGGACGGTTTTATGACATCCCTCCTTCGGACATCTATAATAGACAACAATGGGGTGCATGGTGACCTGTTCGTTATGCTAGTAGGCTCCCTGAGCCTCATCCTGATGATGCCGTGCATAATTTTCACCAAAGTCCATGCAACACATTGCCCACTGTTTTGGCATTTTCTTCTTTAAGACGTCGAACTGACCCGACTGCCACTTGGCATTAAACAAGTGCTTTGCAAATGGATTTAGCTTTAGTTTCAGCTCTGTAATTAGTTCTCCAATTGTTCCTTCCTTAGAAACCAGAGTCATGAACTTTTTCGGGGTGTTAGGTTGAGTGACCATTTCCCAGCTCCTCCATTTTATTTGTGTGTCTATGTACTGATTCAGTCCACGAGTTTTTTCGTCAACATTATCCACCCCACAAAACTGGCAATTTCTGTCGAGACATTCCATTTTGTAATTAGCCCCATCTTTAGGGCACAAAGTAATTCTGGAAGCATCATACCTATCAACAAAGGGTCTCCAATTTTTTGGCACAACAATATCTCTCTAAAGCCTTCACCTGAAAGTCAACATTGACACAGTATTCGCACAAGCATTGATAGTGCTTTTGTTTTGTCAATGGTAGAACATTAGAAGGTCTCAAACTAGCAAACTTACTATATGACAGCTTGTTTTCTGGATATTTTGTTTTGAAAGTTTTGTAAGACTGTACAAGGGATTGTTCTAGGGCTTTCCTGGGTTCTGTCATTTTCTTTGCACTCACAAGCCTTTGAAGCGGCAACTCTCTGGACATCTCAGAACTCTGGTAAAATTCTGTTACCTCTTTCACCGCATCATCTGGCAGACAGTCACTTCTTGTTTTTCTTCCCTCGTTTTCAAGCTCCTCTACAGATAGCTTGGAGAGTTTTTTACTTAGTCCAAATTCCTTTTGTGTGGCCCGACTTATACTTCCTTTTGCAGCAAGAGAGGCATGAATTATTCTTCTAATTCGGTTGTCCCTTTCTTTCCGGCGGTTACGCAGTTCCATAAGCTTCTCTTTTACAATCAATGTTGTTGTATTCTTTTTCTTCTCTGTGGCATCTAAACCAAAGGCCTGTTTTTTTCTTCTGTAAAGTTGAGTTACCACTTCGGCGTACTTCTTTGGGTTTTTCGGTAGCACTCTCAAACACCTACTGACAGCTTTCCTTTTGGCAACTTGGGTCATTAATGATCATTATCCACTGGATCTATTTCTTTCTCCTTTTCTGAAGATTTAGGTTGTTTCTTTTCATGATATATTTTTCTGCGACGCTCATTAATTCTTCTCTTTTTCTGATGAGACATATTCATCCTCTGCAAACGTTTTGCTTCTCTCCATGTCTGTCGCTGCTTACTGGCTCGTGTTTTGTTCACTGGTTCTTTTGATGTAATATGTCCTTCAAGTTTTTTTTATTCCTATATCTTTGTTGCCGTAATATTGCCTGCCCTTTTTGTATTTCTTTTTGTTCATTGCTCAGGTTTTTTCTATAGTCTTGTAACCGCAAGGTTTCAACAAGTCTATGTTCTTTATATTTTGCAGGATTTTCTTTGAGGCGCTCTCGCCATTCCTTGGAAATTTTTCTTTTTTGCTCTGCAGTAGTAAGTTTAGCTGCTGTGTCAATCAGCTGAAAAAATACCAGTTTCACTTTATTGTTATTCCTGAAAACATCATTATCAAATAATTAATATAAGATGAGATACCAATGCTACCAGTTCCTTGACTGTCTTAGTCATGAGAATAGTCCTCAGTTGGTGATATATAGATATTTTTTTATTTGATATTTAAATTAAATTTATAAAACTATCTCAGTTATCTCACTGAAATTTTTGAGTGGATCCATAAATCCATAGAATTTAAGAATGTATAGGAAAATAACCCACCAAAAGAAATTCAATTATTTATTGCAAGACTCTTAAATTTCTTTTTAGAAAAATGTCTTAAATATTGTTACAACTATATTTATGTTTGCAATACATGTAGACTGGACAAGAAGTGTCTCTTGTTTTGAACATATTCCACCAAAGCCAAGTTTGTTTGAATAATTAATGTACCTACAGCTTAATCGAGAAGTTACATATTATGATCTGTACAATAAATCATTCGCTACATGTACATGTCCTTAAAATAACTTCTTCATTTCAACAATTAAGAAGTTCCACAATTTATGTGACAAAGACACTAACACCTTGTGTCTAAATAACGAACATGTCACTTTTAGAAATAATTTAGAATGTACTGTCCCAAAATTAATTTTCAACAATTGCCTGGGCTGTTCGAGTTTTAATTTGAGCATAAATTTTATCAAAATGTGTAGAGTATATGTATATATCTCCAATTAAGTATTTTGTATGTGACAGAGACACAAACTCGTTGTGTCTGAATAACGTACAAGTAAGTTTAAATTATAACTACATTATTATGTAACTTAATTAATTTTCAACAACTGCTTTAATTCTTAGATCTTAACCTGAATAAAAAATTATCAACATAAACTGAACATACACAGTTCTATTCTCCAATTAAGTAGTTTGACTATATATGTGACAAAGACGCAAACTTTTTATAAACACCTTATGTCTGAATAACAAACACATATATATATGACTTTCATAAATATTCAAAAATGTAATGTCACAAAATCATTCTCCTACAATTGTGTTTAGTTCTCAGATTATTAACTGAATGAAAAATTAACTAATATGTCCACAAATACACTTTTCATAAAGATCTTTTATTGTTTGACTAACGTTATGTATGTGACAAAGACACTAACTCCTTGTGTCTGAATAACGAACATTTTACTTTCGGAAATTTTCATTTTTTTTGTCACTAAATGAAGTTAAAACAATAATCTTTGGACGATAAATTATTAACTGTTTAACGAGTATTTATATATAAACAAACAGATGTCAGTGTTATTTTGTAAAACATATGATTGTGTCAAAAAGAGAATGTTCGTTACTATGGACGCCGTGATTTTCGAGTCTTCGTCACGAACGAAATCGAATGTGAAAGTAAGAATTTCACGTTCATACAATTATTCCGGTGCCAAATTATTGAAGATTAACATAATGAGATATGCAATACAAAAGAAAGAGCTAGCGAAATAGATTATATAAATGACTTCGAATACGTACGGCGACGTTCATAACACAGGACACGTAAGTTATTTTTTCTATGTCAGTGACACAATCCAGTTTTTGTCGTCATACAGCTGAATTGAGATGGAAGAACACGAGGTTTCTCAATGAAACTAGTATGTAATCATTCTTTGTGGTGTGAATTGTTGTTTGATGTGCCAACTAGTAAAAATTTACCCAATTTAGTCAAAAACAGAACTTACTTACCTCCTTTTCACGTTCGTTACGCCGGCGTAGATTCGCGGACACTGCTTGCATTGGTCCGCCATGATTTTCCAACAATACACCGCGCAAGTGTGGAAAAGCGTGTCTATTTTTAGCAACCCAGTCCATGTGGGGAAATCACCGCATATAGCTGTCTTCGACGGTTGCGGTTTTGCAGGGAAATGGATATCCACGTTCGTTATTATATGGACACGAAATTCATCCCAATATAAAAAGTGATTTTTTTTAAAAAGTACAGTTGACAATTTATGTAACCATGACAGAATGTCAAATCCAAATCGTAAACAGAGTGTAACAAACGAAGAAACACTAAATAATACGATCTAATTCCATTTTGCCATGCCCACAAACCTAGTGTAGTGTCGGACGCCATACATAACGAACATGTCACTAGAAGTAATTCACTTTTTTACAAATTTAGAAATAAATTAGACAATGAAAAAGAAACAGAAAACATAGACCAATATCTTAATTTTTAATCGAAAAACAATAACATACCATTTTCATTTCTAATTCATTCATAATTTAGACTTAATTAGTGAAGGTTATTAATGTGACATTTTTGGCATATAAAACTGCATCAATTAAAGAAACAATTTTTTTTTATATATTTTCCTGTTATGTTTTATCTACATGTGAAGTAGTGATTTTAATCTAACAGAAATAATACATGTAAGTATTCATATATATTATATAATTAATTTAATAAGCAAAATACCTAAAATCCCCAGTTCTGAAATCTTACTTATCTGTGACCGTATATAAGTCATAGGACTGTGTTTCCCATTCGAGGAAGGAGGCGGTGCCTCAACTCCCTCCAGGCCGGTGAATGCGACTGAATCTTTGTATATATCCACTACCTTCTCCAAGAGAGGAGGAAGCATCTTTGGAGGAGGGCCTCCCCCCCCCCCCCCCCCCCCCCCCGGTTCCACACTTATATATCTGTATATCACTAAATTTCCTCTTTGCCTCCGAGGCAGTGTTAGCCCACTTTGCTTTTACACATTCTGCACTCCGTTTACTTTTTCCCAATGCACTTATTTCTTAGCAATCCGTCTCCAAATTCTCTTCTTGTCGTCATTTGTTTTAGTGATGGTGAGTTTAGAATGAATGGTGTCCTTGGGCTACTTTCGAAGCATTATCCTACCGAAGTTTGATGCAGTGATTCTTTTTTTTTCTCTCTTTGAACCACAGTTGTGTATCTGACTGAGAGCGAGTTGACTTTTCAATATCCTGTGCCTCTGTCTGGGTTAATGATGCATCCCCCCATTCTGGTGTTGGTGCAATCTGATTAAAATACAGATCCTTGTTCTCACTCCGTTTTACAAGGATCTGACAACATCCCATAAGAGGTCACGTCCAGATGACCTTTGTCGCCTCTTTACTTAACACTAAAATGATTTTCCAACGACCTGTCATCTTGCAGCAAGACATTTCGTCATATTATTCCGCATGAACTTTTTGGTGACGAAATGACTAAATGGAAAAATGTGTTTATGCAAGCTTTGTCGCCTCAAAATTTCACTGTTAAGATTCTGCCAGTAGTAATTTGATTGGCTAATGCGAAAGGTCATCGGGACATGACCCCCTATGGGATTATCTCAGATCTTAACGCAGCAGAGAGAAGTTTACGGAACGGCGCGGAGATCAAGATATGATTTTAATCAGATTGGTGTTGGTGCTGGTACATCAATACAGCTGGGTAGCTCCTTAGGAAATGCTATATCTCCACATTTGTCAGAATTTACCTCCCTTGGTTGAGTGACAGGTTGTATAAGGGGAGCCTGAAATTATAAGGGAAGTCTGCCTGATATTATACAATCTAAAATTAATGTGATCATCACAACACAAATATTTTAAATTGAATAATAATATTATGGATGATATTAAGTATTCCATTGAAATAAGAGAAGATACACTGTAATTAAATCAATAATTTAAAGAAAATACTTTGAATTTTTGTCGTTTGATGTATATTATCCTCTCTTATCTTTGATTGAACAGTTGTTATCTGTAATATTTGCTAAATGTACATAGCAAAAATTGCTATTAGTTTGTGTTTGTATTTTACACAGATATTTCCTATTTTTCAGAAACACAACCTTTAGACCTACTGGCTCTGGCTGCTGAAAACAGAAGATTAGATCAGGAGCATGCCAAACGTATATCAAACAACGCACGTTTAAGTGAAGGTTATTCCAAAATGATACTTCAATATGAACAGTTATGTCGAAAGACATCTTCCCATGAGATTGAGGGGGATTCCAAGGCCATGTTCCGCTGTAATAATTTGCAACCATCGGATTACCAGTACTACACCGGATTTTCCAGTGACAGATTTCACAATTTTGTCAAGTTTTTTATCCCATCAGAAGAAGAGCCATTTACATTTACAAAAACAGTGAGTGGAACAAAAAATATTTCTTTGGAAGACCAGTTTCTTCTTGTGCTGATGAAGTTGAGACAAATTTTTGATTTTGTACACTTAAATAACCTATTCATGTTTTCTTCTCAGGCTTGCAGCACAATATTTTGCAATTGGATTAACTACATGTTTTTCAAACTTGGTTCACTTGTGATTTGGCCCAAAAGAGAGGAGATAGTGAGGAATATGCCATCCAAGTACAAAGAGGATTTCCCTGACACGATTGTTATCATCGATGGAACAGAACTCAAAATTCAAAAACCAAGTGCATTAAATCGACAGAGTCAGTGTTACTCGGACTATAAATCCTGTACAACATTGAAAGCTCTAGTTGGTGTTGATCCCAGAGGATCGGTTATCTTTGCCTCAATGCTTTTTTTGGATCTATTTCGGATAAAGTTTTAACCATAGAAAGTGGTTTTCTTAACTTTCTGACAGACCTCATTGAGCAACAGAAAATAAACAGGGGGGATGGTATCATGGCTGACAAGGGTTTCCTCATTGAGGATAAACTGAAGGAACTTGGACTCAAGTTAAATATTCCACCATTTGCTTCAAGTGGAGCACAGATGAAGCCAGGGGATGTTTCAAAAACTATAAAAATTGCAAAACACAGAGTTCATGTGGAAAGAGCTATTGCACGTATCAAGCAATTTAAAATGTTGTCTGACAAACTAAGCCTATCTTTATTTGGCTGTATTAAACCATGTTTGGTTAGTTTGTAGTTTGCTCACAAACTTCATGCCATATTTAATACAAGACTGATCTTTTTTTGTATTGTTCCTTGTTCCATTGGTACCTCTTTTAGTATACAGTCTAAAATATTTCATGTATTTTATGTTATGCATGGGATATATTGGTTTGGTTTATTTTATTTTACCTAATACAGCCAGGGTCATTTAAGAATGAGCTGGAGTACCCAGAGGAAAACGACCGACCTTCCATCCTACGGTCACTTCCAGGCAGTTGCCACAGGGTTTCGAACTTGCAACCCAGAGGTGAAGGGACACCTTAACGTCTTGGCTTCCATGGCCCATTATGCATGTGAAAGATATTTTGTATGATATTTAAAATCCCTAGAAAATCAAGTGTTTAACCTTATAAATAATTGTTA
This sequence comes from Mimachlamys varia, assembly GCA_947623455.1. Taxonomy (NCBI): domain Eukaryota; kingdom Metazoa; phylum Mollusca; class Bivalvia; order Pectinida; family Pectinidae; genus Mimachlamys; species Mimachlamys varia. The sequence goes on from OX392540.1 coordinate 37,098,555, forward strand.
TAAAACAATTACATTTGAATATCATGCAGCATACATACATGATAGCTTAGAGCTGAACCGATGAACTGGGGGCCTAATGGGGTATTAACTGTACTCGTGTCACTTCCATTTTCCACCAAGTATGGAATGGGGCTGTTGCTGAGACTCTTTAAATGAGCAATATCGGATGTTGTCAGGGGCATTTTCCTGCAATGTTAATATATATGATAAATGATATTTAGGTTGAATTCTCTCAAATGTATATTCACATGTTAAACTTCTGCAGTTTAATTGATGAAATTGAAATGTGTACATGAATGTATAAACAACAAAATTAACCAATTTGTCAATCAAAACCTCAAAGGAAGTTCCACTACACTCTGTGTGTTACAAATAAATTAAACGATATATATTGAATGGTGCGACTCATCATACCAAAGGAATATGTACCTCAAAGAGTACCATACTATGTGTACTTATTGTCAACTAAAGGGGCAATAACTGGTTTCCTTTTGCGATTCATATTGATTGGTCTGGATATGACAATCTGCGACACAGGCTCGGGCTTTATTTGATGTCCTCTCGGTTTATCCCACTGCTGCGGTAAACTTGTTGATGAAGGCTGAGAGGGAACTTCTTTCAATCCAGCGATTTTCCACTCCTCAATTATAACTATCACAGCAAGAATGTGTGGACACTGTCCAGATATTCTGTAAATTTTGGTTTTTAATTATTGATCTCTTGCAAACATATCGATGGCAATTGCAGTTGATTGTATTTATATTGACTTTTAAATACATTCCGGTATATACAATACGGACTGCAAATAAAGAAGGTAATATCTAAACAAAGATTTAAATGCTGTTATAAAAATGTAATTAAATTAGTTTTTAAGAAAAAACAGGATTGATCAGAAAAGTCAATTTGTAATATGAATCAAATTTTTATTTTAAAATGTCCTTTTATTTATAATTAGTGCCATAATTATTGAGTTACTGAGGTTTGTCCACACGCATATATATATATAAACATACCCATTGTTTAATGTTTAAAAATCTGTTTAACAGCATGCATGTTAAGATCTGGAACATCAACAGCCGCAAAAAAAATCAACTGCTGGAAATGAAAATTTTACTTGTAGAAAATGTAATGTTGTTCCTGATTAGGGTTAGGGTTAGGGTTAGCCCTATGTAAAAAGGAATAATCTTGGTTGTGTAGATTGACTCGACTGGGTTGATCAGGATTAATTACTAGGTAGCTCAGTCATTAGTGTGTCTGGTAATTATACGAGTACCGGCTGCCCCCCCTTTTTCATTTGAAATCTGATTAGGCTGTCAATTTTTCAATTTCTTTATTGACTGTAGGCCTTACGGCCCATAAGTACCTGTTACATTAATAAAACACATAACATGGGTATGAGACAACAAGACCAAGTGGAGACGAGCTAGATAAATGCAGCTCTTATCTTCATTGCTTCAAAGATAAATTTGCCAAGACGGTTTATGTCTTTAATATTTTGAACACTTAATAATTGGATGAATTTAAACATTGACGGTTTTTCCCAAAAATAGTTTTTGATAAGTCGACTTCTTAAGTCACTATATACATTACAAATTAGCACAAAGTGAAACTCATCTTCGATATCGTTTGTTGATTTACAAATTGTACAATATCTCTTACTTCTCTCTATATTTTTATAACGACCAGATTCAATCGCTAAGGAATGTGCAGACATACGAAGTTTTGTTAAGCAAATTCTATATTTATTAGGGATATACTTAGTTAGATAAAACTGTATAGAAAAGTGATCTACAATATGTTTGTATAAGTAACATTTCACAGAGTTCTCCAGCAAACCTCTCAGATGTTGCTGCGCTTGATCAAAAATTCTCTGACGTATACATGGTAAAATTAATTTAAAATGATTTGGTGATTGACTAAGCCAAACATCACCGAAACCCAGAGTATATAAAACATTTTTCACATTCTGTACCTTATTAAAGCAAGTACGGGTTTTTCCTTTCATTAAAAATGTATATGCGGTATTCAAAATACAATTGTTTGTGCCAAGCAGTTTAAACCAAAATTTAATCATTCTATATTTCCTTGTATATTCTAGTGGGAAACGACCAAGTTCCCAATATACCATGGCATTATTTGTAGACTTTTTTACTTTAAGCAACTTTTTACAAAATGTCAAATGTACTTTCTCTATATCTAATCCTTTGGAGGAACCCCAAAGTTCACAGGCATAACATAGTATACTACTAACATAAGTATCCCATAAACTCAACATAGTTTTGTAATTAAGATTCAAATTAGAGCACTTGGAAAATAAAGCAAACATTGCTTTACGCCCTTGGTCAGATAATTGTTTCTGTATGTTATTAAACTTAATATTATATCTAAACAGTATACCAAGATAGGAGAATTGATCAACACAATCGAGCCTTTTGCCATGATATGTCCATGTTTCATTACTTTTTAATCTGCCGCTTTTACGAAAAACTACAACTTTTGTTTTTTCGATATTAACAGTTAATTTCCATTGTTCACAGTAAGTAGCAAGCTTATCTAAAGATTCTTGTAAACCTTCTACAGTTTCCGAAAACAACACTAGGTCGTCCGCATATAACATAAGGAAAAGGCTCAATTCTTCGAAATCAAAGTGCTGGCTATGGTTTGATATAAAAAATGATTCAAAGTCATTAATATACATGGAAAAGAGTATCGGCGATAAAATTTCGCCTTGCAATAGACCGATATCATTGTCAAAGAAATCTGATAAACAACCTTTAAGTTTCACACAAGATTTTACATTATTATATATTGATTTAATGATATGAAGAAGCCTGCCCCGAACTCCTAATTTTGATAATTTATACCACAGATTAAATCTGTCTACACAATCAAAAGCTTTCCGGAAATCGACAAAGCAACAATATAAACGCTTATTTTCACTGAGAGATTTAGTTATAATTGAATGTAGCGCAAAAATTGCATCCACAGTGCTCAGGCCAGGGCGAAAGCCAAACTGCGCATCGCTTATAATATCATAGGATGCAGACCAATTTGCTAATCTAGTATTTAGGATTGACGTAAATAGCTTCCCGAGACAACTTAATAAGCTAATGCCCCGAAAATTATTAGGGTCCGTTTTAACACCTTTTTTGTGGACTGGAGTTATAATGGCCACTGACCAATCAGATGGGAAACAACCAGAATCAAAAATTAAGTTAAATAATCTACATAAACTAGGTAATAATAAATCCTTACCGACTAAAAAACATTCATTTAATAATCCATCAATACCGTGCGATTTCCCGCGGTTTAAATTACGAATAGCTTTATCAATTTCGTCAATGACAATAGGACGATCTAGTTCCTCATATAATGGTAGCGTATTTTCAAGTGGATCATAATCCGAGATATTGTAATCAGTATCAACATCAGTTTCTGATGCCAAATTTTTAAAGTGGTTATAAAAAACATCAACATTTAGTTTGGCGTCAGAAGATTTAGAGGGTGAGATTTTTTTATAAAATTGCTTGGGATTGTACTTTCGAAGATATTCCAACATATCACCCTCACATTTCATATACTCTCTTTTCTTATTAGCTTCCACAGTTTTATACAACCTTTTTTTGTCAATCAAATATTTATGATTATTGGAAGATTTACAGCTGTTGAACAGATATAAGGCGTTTTTGTAATTATAAAATAGACGCTTCAGCTCCGGGTCAAACCAAGGTTTGTCCTCACACACGTGTGTTCCACTATTTCTCAGGTCACGCCCAACAGCACGTGCAGTATTGTTGTCGTCGCGAACATTAACGCGCGTAATAAAGGGGTTCATGGCACGAGTCAATTCGTTGGTAAATAGACCAACGCATGTATCGATAGACTGCTGTGTTACTTCACCAGCCAGAGTGACAGCCGCGTTAATATTCTCAATATTAATCGCAAGTGTATCTAAAAACTTATCACTGAATTCGTCATTCCAACGGTAAGTCGGTACCTCGGTACTCGTATACGTTGTCGCGTGTGTAGTAGCACGCTCGTCCAATGAGAAGCGAGTAAACAACTGCAAGTGTAATGGGGCGTGGTCTGACAATACATTGAAGTTACACACTATGAACTTTTTGATAACATTGAAAAGGCATGGATGTAAAATTAAATAATCGATAACACTTAAACCATTGTGACCACAAAATGTATAGTCATTAGAGAAGCCGTCCGCATCCCTGCCGTTAAATATGCGTACACCTGTTGTTTTACAAAAATCTATTAACCTATTACCAAAGTGGTTTACAATTTCATCAGGGTTAACACGGACTTTACAATCATCGTCAGGGATATAATCAAAAAAGTCGGAGAGTGTTCTCTCTGAACCAACATGAATATTGTCGTCATGTACAAAATCACACTTAGTGCCAGTACGACTATTGAAATCACCAATCAACATAATATCTCCATCAGTGGAGTAACGATTTAAACTTTCTTCCAGCTCACCGAATAAATCACAATCATATTTATTGTAATATACGGAATTTACGGGTGGTATATACACACCAGCTAAGAAAACATCTCTGTTATTACACAGCAAATTTTTATCTATTTTCAACCAAACTATAGAATCATGTAAAATTTCACAAACAGAAACATACTCTTTTAACTTCAAGTCAATTAATACTACCATTCCTCCACCTTGAGTGGTATTTGTAAGTTTTCTGGGAATAATACATGAATGGAAACCGTCAATCTCTAACTGAAAATCACTTGGTATTCCGCATTCGTTTAAAATAATTACATTGTAGGTTTTAATAAAGTTTTTGAAACTTGTGGAGTTGACTTTTCTTTCTAGACCGCCATTCACATTCCAAGATAGGAAACTTATAGAAGAGTCCGAAAATGACTCGCGCTCCACATTGTCCTACCTTTTATGATGACCGCCGTTGTGCCTAGAGGTGCCCCTGTGATTACCAGTTGGTACGGACGAAACAGGAGGGTCGGGATCCCTATACAGTTCTCCGTCTATGTAAAGTTTATCCCTTACAAACACCGCCCTCTTTTTGTTGTCACGAGCCTGTTTCCAGACTGGCCAGAGTTTTTTCCGGACTTCCTGGACTTCCTTGGGATACTGATCCGAGATGTAAATGTTGGACCCCCTCAAATTGTGGGACGTTTTCCTCAATCTTTCTTTTTGTTGAAATTGATTAAACTTGACCACGATAGGTCTTATTTTTCCAGCTGACTTAGGGCCAATCCTATGAGCCCTATCGATAATTAGATCTTCTTGAAATTTTAATTTATCATTCGCGAGCAACTTGATTTTTTCAATGCAGTCCTCGGTAGGTACACGGGACGCTATCCCTGTCGTCACGTCGACTTTATCAACAAAGTCCGGCTCGCTCGATTCCTCGATACCGAAAAACAGCAAATTATCTCTCATCGATCTGCACTTCAAATCAGTAATGTCATCGGTGACTGTTACAAGGGTTTGCTGTAGCTTATTGAGGTCAGGGAAGTTTTGTCTGTTTTCTTCAAATTATCTATTAATAAAATTTTGAGATCCTTCAATTTCGTCTAGCCGGGTCTTTAGATTTCGGACATCTTCATGGAGTTCTCGGAAAAGTTTCTCAACCGTATCCAACTTTGACAGTTTACTTGTCAATGTGTCCACCTTCGAAATAAGAGGATTTATAAGAGCCAGGGCCCACGCTGGGGGGTTATCCGACGATGGTGTCGCCATGTTGGCCTGGACCATGTTGGGTGGGACCATAGACGTAGGAGACGTCATGGGGTAAAAACCAGGAGTCGGAGGTTGTCCATTATTCATGTACGGTAAGTTGTTGGGCCATTGTTGAAGCATAGGGCCAGGGGAACAAGCAGAAGGTTGACTAGCCATGCTCGTGTTATACGTATACGTGTACAAGCTACCACTGTTCATGCACGGGTTAACTGCGCTCACCTGTGACTGTGGGCCGACGTTGTTGTCAGAAGTTTTCGAGGCCTTTGTAGCTTTCTGGCGCTTCTTTGGAGGCATTAGTTACAGACATCCAGTAAATGGTCATGTACCACACATTCTTGTCAAAAATTACCACCAGGAACATTAGTAATATGGAAGTATAGACGAAACATGTCGGGAGCTCCGACTTGTATGTCCGTCCATCATCACACCCACGTAATCATCATGTCGTAGGATGTTAAAAACCTGATAGCCATATATAATGTAGTCTCTATCATGATATGTGTAATGTAGCCTATTTAGGGCCTATACGGTACAATATGTTTTGACATATTCCATAATTGCTTTTAAATCATTTCATTTTAAACGATATGCATGCACCATTGCAGCACGAATTTAGTAAAAAGAAATATCTTGTGCAAGGACCCCATAACTTGTTTTAACAGCTTTGGCTTCCATTGGATATTGTAGTGAAAATCCAGGGAGAGCCAGCTATTTTCTCAACAATATTTTGAAACTTTTTTTTTCTACTTTGATAGATCTACTGATAGGCCTAATTTTAGAACGAGTACATTGTTACAGTACTAGTCATCACATCAACTCTACTGTCAATAAGGCAAACAGAACATTCCCTTCTGGAATCAATTTATCTTCTTTGTTGATATCGATCTGTGATATATATTAATATGTAATGTGAACTGTACTGTAGGCCTAATTATTCTGAATTTTAATGCCTTTGTATTCATGTTGTTTTCACAATACTCAATATTGTTAATTAAAATGATTTTTTTCTTAATTTACACTTAATATTGTTCTATTTTCACTGGATCAGAATGGGAGATGCAGTGCCATTTCTGTTGCATTTGTGACTCCACTAACGTTATGCATATTTCTTTTTGCCTTTCGTATGCATTCAACGTAACCTTGCACACATAGGCTAACATGTTAGGCATAATTGATCACACACTGTACATGCACTCAAACAAATTACCTAAAGAAAGAAAAACAAACAAACAACAAACAAATCAGAACATCTTAACTAGTTTATTATTCCTAACTAGCTTTACAGCTGCAATGCGCATCTGTGATCTTCCGTTGATCGAGGTCTATATTGATGACAGTTGAGTGAGGGTCCTCTGACTTCCTCTGGCTGCGGTAAACCCGGGCCGATATACACGCATTTCTGCTGCTTTCGCCGCTGATTGTTACACATTTGATGTAGCTATCTCTTGCAAAAGAAATTGCCTTTTGTTTCTGTCGCAAGGTAGGAGTATAAGGCAGGTATGCCGCAGAAACGTCGTCGGGTATGTCGCCGAAAGCGGTCTTGCCCACCATATTTGTTAACGTTTGATGACTGGCCTTTCCTACTTGACAACCGTCGTTAAGCTGGGCGTGGTTAACTTCGATCTGGCGATCCCACAATTGTGTAAGCAACTCAAGTTAATCATTATCAAAGATTTTTGCTCTAGGACGTTTTGCCATCTTGAAGAATCCAAGAATGAATTATGGGATTGGGAATCCCCTTATTTTAAATGAGGTTTAATTGAGGATTCCCAATTAAACTTTCATTAAAGCTCCATTAACTTATTAACCTATAATGAATGTTTTGAACAACTCATTTTAATCCACGATTAACTAATTGAGGATTAAGATTTAATCTACATTTAAAGCTTAAATAAAAGATAATGGAGGTTTAATTTAATAGACCTTTGAACAACCGGCCCCAGGTCCTTCTAAGTTATGTGAATCATCTCTGTTACAGGTGTATTTGTACATAACACAGTCATCATCTTGGTCGTCCTCGTCGGATATCTCCGATTCCTCAGGGACACTCCTCGACAACACAGATTTCGTATTACGTTTCGCCGTAATGGGCCGATCCGCTGGAATGGGTGTCTTAGGCAATGAACCTATTGGAAGGAGATGATTGCTATGAAGAGTTCTTTTCCTGCCTTCGCCAGACTCCAACTGAACTACATACACAGGAATGTCCTTGTTTGGTTGAGCTAAAACTTTTAACACCTCTTTCTCCCAGATATCAGATAGCTTGTGGTTTCCATCAAATGCCAGTATTTTGACGAACACTCTATCGTCCACCTGTAGTGTTGCACCTCGCTGTTTCCTGTCGTACTGTGCTTTCTGTCTGTCTTTTGCCACGTGAGCTAAGAATGAGGCCAGCTGGTACGAATCCTTCAACCTTGTCTTTAGGTTTTCAACATTCTCTGATAGTGATGATGTTGAATCGCTATCCTTGTCTATACCAAATGTTACGTCTACTGCTAACCTTGGCTCCCTGCTGAACATAAGTTGGAATGGGGAAAATCCAGTAGAATCTTGGCGTGTACAATTATATGCCTGCACTAAAGAAGTATGGCGAGATCACTTTCACAATTTGCTCCTTGATCCGAATGAAGTTTTTGTGGTATCCCATTGTGCATAATTAAATTGTTGAAAAGTGCTTCAGCTGTTGTCTTTGCTGTTTGATTTGTGTGGTGCTCTTATGTTTGCAGGTGATGTTGCTCGCAGACATCTAGGACATTTCTTGATCCAATCCTCGACATCCCTACTCAACCTACTCTTACAAAGGGATAAAACCCTATCTCGTCCAGTGTGACCAATGTCATCATGTAACCCTTTAAGTGCTCCTACGATGAATGTGGATGGTAATACGAGTTGCTCCCGTCTGTTTCCATCTCCCTCAACATTCACTTCACGATATAACACACCTCGCTTAAGTCGTAATCGGTCGAAATTCCTATACATCATGGTATGGTCATGGGCAAACTTTGACGTCCTGGTCTAACATGTCTCATGACAACATCCATCCATGGTTTCAAAACCGGTTTTTGAGCTTGTGCACTCCTCCATTGTCTGTTTGTCATTCCATCCAAGTTAGCACCTTCAGTGTCCAACAACACATCTACAGCTGTAGCCGACATCGATAGACAGTTGACGTATGCTGGAGTGACTAGGACTGACACAGAGCTTTAACACTTTCCATGGAGACCACCTGAAAATCCTCGACAGACTGTGGTAGTCTTGACAACGCATCAGCATCTGTGTTCGATTGTCCAGGTCTGTACTTTATCTCAAAATCAAAGGCTGATAATACTGACAACCATCGAGACTGGTCCCGTCTAATTTGGCTAAAGTAAGGATGTAGGTCAATGGATTATTATCCGTCAATACTGTGAACTTGTTCATGTAGATGTAGTCGTGAAACTTCTTTGTTATGGCCCATTTAAGCGCCAAAAATTCCAATTTGTGCGCGGGGTAGTTCCTTTCTGATTTACTAAGTGCACGACTGGCGTAACTGATGACCCTGAGTTGGTTGTCCTGTCGCTGGTATAAGACTGCACCTAACCCCTTCCCACAGGCATCTGTATGAAGTTCAAAAGGCAGTTTATATTGGGCATATCCAAGTACTGGAGATGATGTTAGCCTTTCCTTCAGATCCTGAAAAAGCGTTGTTGTCCTCTGCTCCCCATTGCCATCTAGGATGATCTGTAGTCGTTGTTTTCTTTTTCCATCCAGTCTTTGTCCGAGATTCGGCATATCCTTGAAGTAGGTCAGTAAGGGGCTTGGTTATCTTGGCAAAATCCTTCAAGAACTTCCGGTAATAACCAGCGAATCCCAAAAATGAACGAACTTCTTCCGGACTGGTAGGTGTAGCCCAATGCATGACCTTCTCAAGCTTAGCAGGGTCAGGTGCTACTCCATCCAATCTTCAACTTCTCCAGAATATCATCACACTGCTGACGTAATTCCTGTCTCAGCATCCTCCTTATCCTCAATGTTGACTGGAGTGACCTCACAGAGAACCGCACGCAGCGCAATGACCATAGTATGACTAGACATATTGAACAACTGGACACGTAAACTCCTATTACCTTTGTAATGCTAATTAATCATAGTAGGATTCAAGTCCAAGTCTGACTGAGATGTAATGCAGTCCTTTGCCGGCTGTAACAAGGCACATGTTGGATGGTATGGTATATCCTTGTCGACAAATGACTTCACAACTATGGAACAGTTTGGAGCAACACTGATGTTCTTCTCCTCAGAACTTCTCACGATAGCCAGTCTAAAGTTGTTCCTCGCTATGTCCTTCTCTCTTAGACTGATACATCTGAACGCCAAAAACCAAGGTGTAAATAGGTCGGCCTCTTGGAGGAATCTAACACCATGCTGCTGGCGACAACCATTTTTTCATTTCAGAATATTTATTGTTCAGATCTTTGATACAATGGGTTGGGCAACAGGCAAAGCCTGTGAACGCCCTCTCCTTACAGTTATATACAGTTTATACACATCTTACCGAATGCAAATATAGATAAAACATGCATAAAATAGTTACACATTGTTAGCTATATGTCATTACTTTTTGTAAAATTTCATTTCGATATTGTTATAGAAATTGCATCATCATGCTATAGAGAATAAAAATTGCAATGAGGCTAATGGATAGCACATAGTACAATTTTGTGCTGGGATAAATTCATCTAACAGTACTGACAGTATGTTAGTACCAAGTAGCACGGGAACTCTGACTGTCTGGAACAACCAAAAGGATACAATCAGCAATGTCCTTCCAGATAATTCTGAAGCGTCTATCGTGGTCTCGATGAATCCTAGATAAGGCAGAGATTGTCCATCCGCACATTCTATGTTGGGTACACAACTCAATGACTAAATAGGAATGTGTGACAGCTCCAAGTCATAGTATGATTTGCCAACCGTAGACACTGTCGAACCTGTGTCAAGCAGAGCACGGGTCTCATTCCTTTCAATAGAAATCTGGAGTTCATTGGAAGTTCCAATCAGTCCACCATTATCCTGGGTGCAGTTGTCTCCCTTGGGGCTCTGTACTCCTTGACCTAATGGTGTCCCCTCCCCATTGGTCCCTGTCCATTTAAATGTTGCTGTTGTTTCCGACGAGGTCCTTGTCTCATAAAGTTAGGTCTCCAGATATGATCCAGTCTAACCCAACATCCAAACTGTAAGTGACCAAGTTGACCACAACGATAGCACTCAGGTTCCTCTGTATATCCTTCTTACAAATATTCTATATCATATAACCAAAAATGATATTCAAAATTATGTTCATAAATGTGCCAATTGCTGTGAATTAATATTGAACTCGAAACATACAGGTCAGCACGTGGTACAGTTTATAAAATAAACAGACCCCCATACAGTGACGTGGTCAGTTATATAGTCATTAGCACTATGCTCCATAGTCTTCGAAGCTGTGGTCAGTCTTTGATGTAATATGTATGGCCCTCTATCCCTACTACTACAGGAACCGTAGCTAATGACCCTGTTATTACACGGGAGGGGCTTATCGTGTGGCCGGGAAAGGGCTTTTTCATTGAGAAATCTTCTAATATTCATTATTATCTCAGATATTTGAACCAATACATGCTTAGTTTTTTCGGAGGACAGCTTGATGGACACATGCCTTTTCATGATTAATGGTTTAGTAGGCAGAATCGGTAAGATAAGTGCTGTAATCAGAGGTATCTTATTTCAAAGAGTGGAAATGGTCTTTAGAGCACTTTCATAAATTCAACAAGTTGTCCACTTCAAACGGCCATAACTTTGGCATCTATGGACCGATTTGTTCCAAATTTTGCAGGATTGTTGGGATAGCCCCTGTCAACAATAACATGCCTCAGTTTCTGAGGAATTTAACTACAACATGTTTTATGACCAATTAAGTGAATTTTGGCACGAAAACCCACCTAGAGACCAAAAAATCGAAATTACTTCAATTTTAAAACATATAGGAAATATCTGAGTTATGATTTTGTAGATGACCTTTCTGTCCGTCAGTAGGAAAGTATTGTCAGTTTTGGTAAGAAAATGTGAAAGAAGATCCAAATTCAAAATTGTCCGCCATTTTTTATATTATATACTATTATGCAATTGCGCATTACTTTAAGGACTAGTTAAAGGACAATTCAATATGGCAGAGGTTTTTTTACCAAAACTTTTTATTTTATTAAATACTGCAAAATACATGACAAAAAAAGACCACAAAGTACATTTTGTGATGGAGAATTAATAATTTCAACCATAATTTGGTATGTTTGGTGGTTTTTCTGATATTTTGTGTTATATGTCTAAACGCGTGCATGTTTGCAGAATACTGCGAAAGATAATGAAAACAATGAATATCATTTTTTGTTACTTTAATATATACAGAATGATAGACGAGCTTTCGATTTTTTTTTATAAATCTCTCTTTCAATTAAAAACCGCAGAATAAGAGAACGTACTGTGAGAACGGCAATTTACGTACATTCTGACACCGATCGCGTGATCACATCTGGATCAATTTTTTAAAATTTCCATCGCCGATCGACAAATTGATCTGGCACGCCGCATAGCCAAAACAAAAATCTTACCGTCTGCGGTGTGACGAGTTGTGACATTATGTCAGATCTCTTGAAACAAACATCTTCCCGTTGCATGTAGCGAAATATACTCATCTGTCCTCCATTTTGAACTATTTACTTTTTTAGATATTCATACGCCTGACTTCGAGGCATGGTGAAACATCGACAAAATTAACAATTAAATAAGATTCAAGCATGCAGTAAAGGTAAATGTTACTTGGTATATCGTCACAAAGCAAAAACTGCCCATTCCTATCACGATAAATTGTTTTTAACGATTGCCAGTTTTCCTTTTTTTGGGCGAATGTATAGCACGTGAAAAGATGTTCTTTGGCACTTCCGGCAGTGTTTTTTTAGGTAATTTAATGATTTTGAAAGAATTGTCAACAAAGTTTAATTTATGTTGTATACATTCTGATGGAATTCGAATATATAATTCACCTCCGCGTGCATTCCTATCACGATAAATTGTTTTTAACGATTGCCAGTTTTCCTTTTTTTGGGCGAATGTATAGCACGTGAAAAGATGTTCTTTGGCACTTCCGGCAGTGTTTTTTTTAGGTAATTTAATGATTTTGAAAGAATTGTCAACAAAGTTTAATTTATGTTGTATACATTCTGATGGAATTCGAATATATAATTCACCTCCGCGTGGATCGGACAGTATTAACTCACTGATTATACCGATTCGTTCTCGGCTTCGCACCTGTCATACATCGATAGCGTATAAATTGTTGCCATCGTAAACATGTGTGGAAGTTGAGGCGCATGGGTATCAAAATACATTTCTCAAACTTAATTAGTAATTAGGTAACCGTATCGTAGATGTAAATTACGTTATGTCGGTGTTATTATTTCAATTTTATACAAATATTTGACACGAAATTTACATTTACATGACAAATGACCTTCCCTCCAATACCACACCTTCCGATAGAAAACCACAACACCAATAATAAATTCCAATAATTTATTGTATGGAGCGCATAATCGCCGACAGTTTTTACAAAACAACGAACCCACTTATATATCCCTCACATACCTGTACATACTTTATGAATTCACATCAATAAAGAAGTATTCAAACTATTTATCATTCAATTTCATTTTTACATAAAAATTGTAAAGTTATAAAAAACAAAAACATGTGAACTGTCGGTGCGACTATCGCTGAATGACCCGACAGTCACATACCGCACAACCAGCACGTGCGACACCCGACTTCAACGCCCCCTATCAGAAAGTATGACACTGAAGGGAAAACAATTTTCGGCTAATTCTGTTCCATCAAACTCCGAAAATTATATTATTTAATATAAAATAATGCCCCTATTTTGCCTCCAAGAGATACAGGTAACTACTTTTACCTGAACTGAAAACAGCATGCAATGGACGACATTTTTTAGAGGAGGTACCTGTGTATTTCTCCCTGATACTCTGATTTACAGAATAATATCGAAATTTTAAAACTGGGTTATCATTCTATGAACATTGCAGTAACTTTGTATTGTTTTTTTGAAATGTTTCAAATAACTATATGAAAAATATTTGCGCACTCCCATTTCGATATTATTTACTGAATATTTTTTTCCTAAGTACAGATTTTTTTAATTTTGGGGGCTGAACTGCATTTTATATCAATAATTTTCATCCAGGTAACAACCTATGTGGCTGTACCTAGTCCTTAACACTATAATTATACGTTCACTTTTAAGAAAAATTAATAACCTTTCCAATGATATATGATGCATGTATGTTTTTAAATGTATATCCAAATTATTAAGCAAAACATCTTGAGACACTGTGCCCCCTATCTATATCCTTAAAAGTTTGCTCTCTTTAGTAGTTTAAAAAGGTTGATATACTGTTGATCGTAATTTATATTAAAATGAAACACAAAATGTACACAGAATAATCATTTACGCACAGAATAACCTCTGACAATGTTATGATTCTTCCAATCAGCAATAGATATTTAGTAATTAACCTGTGATGGGTTACGTAGGTTCTGTTCATATTGATGAGGGCGATATCGTCATTTTCAGTGACGAAGAAAATGCGTGTTTCTGTGATTGATAAGTTGAAAAAAAATATAGGAAAGGCGATAATTATTAATCAGAAGCTATTTCATTCACTTCTTAGTCAACCTTTAATTCTGTCGACTAGAAAATATTTTAAATGCTGTTCTTAATTAAGTTAAATTATTTAAAAAATAATTTCTTAAATTAGAATTGGTTTAAGACTAAATAATGAGTCTTTACCAAGTGCACGTATCAACGGACTGCACGCACTATACATGTATATACATGTAGTATATACTTTCAGTAGTGCTTAATATATAGGGCCTATAGCTACTGCACACGGATTGTAGAATGACCCCACAAATCTAATTTTACCATTTACAGTCCTAGTATAAGGCAGATGTTATAAATGTCAAATAAGTGATGAATATTGCATGTAATATATGTCTACGATCACATTTAGAAAATAATGTTTGAAAGAAAATGACGGAATTCGGGAATTCGTGTCCGGATTCCAATCTGTCCATTCCATAGTTAGAATTCGTGATACATTTCCGCCTCTTCGGTAGTACAAAAATACCCCCCCCAAGAAACAGATCTCCTCCGATTCACGTGGTGTATTCGACGGTGGGTAGCTTTAATGAGACTGTCTACGTTAATCTTTGTTTCAGAAAAGTAAACCTGTATTTAACAGTGGTGCTGATTTGGCGTACTGAACACATTGATTGAAACTGACGAACATATATGACGTTACCAGTTTCCACGAAATTCTCATTTGACATTTCGGTTTTTAGCAAACACTCAGGTCGGGGAAAACCACAAACTTGCGTATAACACGCCGAATGGGATATAGATTTGTTAGTTAAAATAACCCAAGTCACTTTAAACTTCACTTTTTTCAATATTTCTGTAAAGAAATCATTAATACCCATATTTCAATCGGGGTACCATCAGAGAAATAAAGACGAAAGTATCAAAAATTACAACAGTGAAAAAAAAAAACAAAGGCACAAGAATTCTTAGTTTTAAGACCAAAATCTTTCTTTTCACCAGCTCTGCTCGCTTATTTGTCCACCAAATTTATATTGAATTTGCACGATCGAGGCAAGTCATTGTCGGGAATCCATGATACACTTCTCTATGGTTTGTGTACTGTGGGATAAAACAGATAAGTAATCTCGGTTTCCCGATTTGGTGCTGCAACGGTTAGAAATAATGCAAGTCGGATCACCGTGTGCTCGTAACCAAACCGAAACCGGTTAACCGTACTTTTTTCGTCCCAAAAAATATTGCCACTAATGACGCTTCATTTTTCTAAAATATGAAAACATAAATCACTTAATTCATAAACAAATGTAACTTAATACTTGTACCTTTACTATAAATACAGCCATTAAATGTAACAATTTCTCACTATATGAATTGGCTATATATCGCTAGCCTTCCAACTGGGAAATTTTCTTACTTTCACTTTCCACTTGCTTGTTTGCAACACTATGCACATGTAATCATGTGTGTCACTTCCGCCCTTAACACCATAGGTTTTGGGATGGTTTTCCAGTACATGGATTTGCTATGGGAATAGTACTCGTAACCTAACCGTAACCAGGTAATAGGTTACCCGTTCCAGCCCTATCCCGAATAGACAATCAGAATGGTCATTTTTTCATGGCACTTGGTTAGATAATTTTACCTTGGTATACATTGATTTTCTGTAGGCATAACGTCAATGTTCAGTAAGACTTAACTTCACTTTATGTTGTTATTTTGTTCAAACATAACCATTTTCAAGACCGGCAATATCGCCGCCGTGTTGGTTTGTATCGTATTCATATATGTAGCTACCAACGGGATATCTCGGTTGGATGGAGCCACAGATTAAATAAGTGATATTTGTTGGCTACTATTTTAGCATGAGAGCCAGATTTCCCCCCTATTCTAGCCCACAGTATACAAATAATAAAAGTGTATTGTGAGTTACTGACGATGGAGGCAACTGTGACAAAAACTTGTTTTGTTTACATCTTCTCTTTAAGTTAGTGCTGTTCCAATTAATCAATTTAGTTGACGTCTAATTGTTTGTTCTTAGGTGTATGCATCTTGATACGGCTCACGCCTTGTGAATTTAGCACAAAACTTTTCATGAATTTAAACAAAGAACTTTATCGATAAGCATAGATTGGTATGCATACATACTGACATGAAATTGTAGACTTTTTGTCAATTATCTAATAGGTCATTTAGAAACCTTCACAATGATCCAAATATTCTGTTTGTCAACATACAGGCCCAGCGCTCACCAGTACATTTGTGGCATGGCTAGATGACAGACTTTTAAGATCTTCTTTCTGATTGGTCATTTGGCTGCTGAATGACATGTCACTAGCCAAGGTCACAGAGTACTTTACTACATACTTGTAGCAAAAAAATACAATGTATCTAAACATATTAGTGTAGTAAATTTGTTATGAGGTAAGAATGGGGATAGTGCGTTATTTTTCGTGTAAACCCTGGTGATTTATTAGAACATAGAAATTTGGTTGAAAGTCTCAACCTATATCAATCTCAAGTTTAAACCAAATTTCATGTTCTAATCGCCATTAGAGCCACTTAAAACAATCTTTTATCCCAAAATTAGACAATGAGTAAATGCAAGATCAGGAATGAACTTTCTTTATATTTGGAGTATGTACAAGACTGTAAGTATTTATAACCTGACCTCAACTCAGTAAAAGTATAACCTACCTGTCTCAGGCATCAGTTTCTTCTAGGTAGGTAATTGAATGAAAACCTCCAGAGATGTTAATATTTGTTATGCTTTTGGAAAAAAATCAATCAACAGATTTATTAGTTTGAGGGGTTCTGACTATCTAATCCGCTAAAAGTTGGTTTTGTGTTGCTGGCAAATCGATATACATCTGCCAGCATCACGAATGTTTAGTGGATCAGATGGTCAGAACCCTTTGTACTACAGATATATAGAAAATAAAATTCACTGGGGTATGGTATATGCCATGTTATATATATATTATCATCTGTTTTCTTTTCTATTTCTAGGTTAATATGTCAACTTCATAAGGTCTGTTGAATGTTTACTCTTAATACATTCGTATGGAAAGATGATTGAAGCAGATGACTCGGATCTCAAAGATGACTGCCAAGACGCGAGGCACAGCAGTCTCCACAATGATGAGGTTGCAGAAATGTACACTCATGGGCATGTGACTCAAGGTCCTGACATGGGTCATCTAGATCATGAATTTGGTATGTGTCTTTCAACAGATATAAAACATTAAATGAGCTATGTGCCATTCATCATAAGTTTAGGTGTATTAAAGGAGTATGTTGTGTGCAGGCCTCAAATTAAACACTATTTTAATTGCTATTTGCAAGTAGATATCTGAAAATAGCAAGCAGAAATAATATGCATTGCTTTTTTCGGCAAGTGGCTGCATAAGGTGTAAGCTGTTAAAATTACAGAACCACTTAATAAAACTAATGTTGTTCGTGATATACAATTTTCATAATGAATGAAGCATAGTAATACACATGATCAATCAATTTATTCATAACAAAACACATTATTTGAATATTGAGATTTAATAATAATAGCAATTCAAAAGTTAGCAAGTACAAATTTAGGGCACTTGCTGATTTTAGCATGTGACATAAAATGTTAAATGCGAGGCCTGGTGTAGAGAAAAATATGAAATAAATGTTTAATGTACTCTGACCAAACAGAGTCTAGATTTTACCACATACGACCTCACACATTGGCACACTCATCCAGTATTTAACAAATTGCGGATTTTCATATGTTAACAAACTGATAAAGAAAAAGACAGTCCTTAAGATTTGTCTCTAAGATAAAACACAATTCTCAGAGTGATGAAAACATCTCCTGTAATTCATTACACTTAATTCTTACAGTTGATGGCCCTTAAAATAGTTTTTCTGTTGTTACTATTTGCTGCATTTACGTATATTGAGAGAGTTTGAAAAATGCAGGTTAATGTTGTTACGTGGAGACAAATCCGTGCATAACAATATCAGGAAATTATGAACCAGTACAGGGTGGGATGTTTGTATGTACATTATGTACTAATTATCACAATGATAATTTGTTAAATATAGTTACAGCCCCTGGTACCCAATTAAATGTTACGCTGTGAGGGATCTGTTTGATTTGTATAGGTTCTATAAGTCGTCATGTTTCATTTAAGCATTGAACTGTTACCAGATGTAGTATACAGTAGATATGAATACAATTTGGGTGACAGATAATGATTATTTATCTGTCACCCAAAATGTATTCATATAGTATACAGTCAAGATGAATACAATTTGGGTCGCCCTAATGGGCGACATTATAATTATCTGTCACCCAAATTGTATTCATATTGACTGTATACTACATCTGGTAACAATTCAATGCTTATGTTTACATTTCCGATAATTTTAAATTATGCCTGTATCTATTCCTTTAGGATATAGTCGGTAAACTTTCTCCATTTATCCATGTGTGTTTCTTTACTGGAAGAGTCTGATTAAAATCAATATCATCTGAGCTATTGACTCAAACCCATTATTTATGTTATCTGAGGTGGAGTGCAAAATGTTGACATAACATAGTCTAACATGGCATCTGAAATGTCGTCACAATGGTCTGATTTAAATCAGTGTCATCTAAGCGATTGATTCAAAGCCACCATACAGGTTATCTGAGGCGGAGTGCAAAGCTTTGATATAACATAGTCCAACATGGCGTCAGAAATAACCTCATGTGATGTGGATTGCAAATTTTAGTATACAGTGTGATATACCGGTACTACAATTTGGTTTAGTAATGAATGTAAATATAACAATATTATGTCATTGAGTACATATTCAATGTACATGTGTAGGTATACTGTGTTTGGTAAACAATTCTACACCTGAGGGTAGCATTTCCCAAAATCTAATTAAATGCCTTTTCTCACTCCGTCTCCATTACGTAAAGTTGAGAAAACATTGCATAAGAGGTCATGTTCTGATGACCTTTGCAGGGGCTAATCTAGGTTTTGGGGAATATTACCCATAATGAAAATTAGGGGAAATAAAGGGCCGTAAACCCTTCGCCAGACTGAAGGCATGGCACGAGCCAGGGGGAGAGCACTTCTCAGAGTAAGGGGGGGGTACGGTCTCCCCCAGAAATGCTTTGCATTTGAAAGTGCCAGGAGGTGGATTTTAAGCCAATCTGCTAAAAAAAAAAAGGTGGGAGGAGAGTCTACGCTTGCAGTAATAAAATTCTAGTTTAACATTTTATGGTTATTCTTTGTTTTAATTCCTATTTCATCAAACTTTGAGGAATTTCCTTATTTGGGGAATTTTTCATCTGATTTTGGAGAATTTTTCTTGATGGGGAATATGTTTTTACTCAAAGGGGAATATAACTGCAGTGGGGAATACTACCGAATTTGGGTAGTAAAATCGGTCTAGATTAATCCCTGCTTTGTAGCCTCTTTACTTCACACTCTAGTAGAATAGTCAAATTGTGACAGCAAATCATTTCATCACATCATACAACTAGCTTGTATGTACCTTATTGTGACAAAATGACTTAACACACAGATAGGATTTTGAAAATAATTTCACCCATAAACATTCACAATCAAAATTCTGGAAGCAGTTATTTGATTGGCTAATGCAAACGTTCATCATAATATGACCCCTCATATCAACTGGATGTTATCATATCTTATGTATGCAGAGAGGGCCAGGTCTACAATGGCTCTTTATTTCAATCAGATTGGAACTTCCCTGTCCCACATACCTTACATATGATGGACTCTCACACCTGTTATGGGAAATACAGAAGGAAATCTATCCAACCTGACAAAATTCTATATAATTTCTGAATTTGTTTTTTTTCGTGTTGACTGGTAATTAAACCAAGCATATATTTGGAAATATGAAAAAAAAGTATGGTATGCAAAAGTATATACAACTGTACTACAAAATAAGCTGACTGTCAAAGTGTCAAGATGATAAATAAAAAATAATGTTTGTCAGATGCAATTGTCATTCCCAAAACTACAGAGTGCATTGATGTTATAAAGATTTTCTTTGTGTGTTTTTATTTTCTTGACACTGAAAAACTATCATCCACACTTAAAGCCTCAAAACATTGAACCATTGTTATTGTTTACAATGAGCTGATGAATGTTACATTTCTATATAATTAATTTTCCATTGATTGTATGTATGCAGAATGCGGCTTTCTGATTGGTTGAGATTTTCTTTTCATACTTCTATGAAAAGAAAATCCGAAAAATGCCACAAAAAATGTGATGTCACAATACGGCGATTGACATTGCGTATTGATTTGTAAAAAATAATTCGTTGATAGATAAGTCAAATTGTACATAAACATGTTTTAAATTTGAAAAATAAGTTTCAAAGATTAATTTTAAGCCTTGATGTCGCTTATTTTTCATAGGGTTATGAAAAAACATTTGCATGCAAACTTTTGTAAGATCTGCTAAGCGGATTCATACAGTTTGCAAACCCTTTTTTTTCATACCCCGATGAAACTAAAGAGTTTTCAATCTAAAAGGTTTATTGCTTATTGGTTGACAGACACACCTGAAGGCGAGGATCCAGACCTATCGGTGGTCTCGTTTGACATAGCAGCCGAGACAGTTGTCACGACAACAAACCTACCTCTACACGACACAGAAATCAACATAATCAATAGCCAATCAGAGACCTGTGATGACGTTGTGTGCCCATCATTGTTGTTCGACGATGTCGGAAATATTACTGGGTCAGAGTCGAGCGAGTCAGCTAAGTTGATATCCAGTCCTGAAATCACAGAACAAGAGTTGTCTGCCCTGAACATGTGTCTGGCACAGACTGACACTGCAAGGTATGGCAAACTAGATCTACATCAGTAAACCGCTCAAGCTTGGATTCTGTGCTCAAACCAACTTTTTGTAACTCGTTTATATAACAGAGGTTAATATTGGTTATAAACATTTTATAGATTTTACATGAGAAATGATGATAGTGACTCTAAATTTTGTTATGTTAAAAGAATTTGTTGACAAATTTTGATGTTAAATTAGTTGGAAGGAAAATGTTGATGGTGATATGTTTATTTGTTCCCATTGTAACAGCCAGAGGTCCGCTGTAAACAACATACACAATCCCTTCGTTACATCCGATGTGACGGAATGTGACCCGCACACTGCCCTGTCCCTGGAGGATGCGACGAAGCGGGAGCGGGCGCGGCTGTTAAAACAAAGGCTGCGGAGGAATCCTTCATTCAGGTAGGTCTTCATTGGAATCATGAACTGGACTATTTACATGTCAAACTTGAATATTTCAGTCCTGAAAAAAAAACTTCACCCTTAAACTTTCAATCTCTATTAACCTGAATATTCTGATAACTCAGTTTCCCATAGGGTGTTGATGTCAAGATAGCTCAAAGTTTTCCCACAGGTCCATTCAGGGGCGTAGCTGGAGGTGTTTTGATGTGCAAGCCAGCGACGTTTGCAACTTTTTTTGGGGGGGGGGATGGATCACATTTGGACTTCAAATGATGCCATTGTTTTGGACTTGTTTAAATCATCATTGTCTGGCCTGTCATTATACAAATTTTTAATCCGAAAATGGAATACGATATGTTTTATTTCCATGATGTATGGAAACAAAATCATTATCCATACCTTTCTTTGGTCATTAACTCATCAGTAAGTAAAACCAGAGACATTTACATGTAAAACCATATTTGATATACATATGTCTGTATTTATAGGGATATATGTTCTGTGCAGGACTCAGGAAGTAAGAACTCATGATTGTGTTCTTAAGCATAATTTTGTATAATTCGAACAGGCCTAGTTTCACGAAAGTTCCTTGACTTAAAAATCTCCATAGAAAAGCATTAAAGAATTTAGGGGAAAATCTTATGTTAAACGAATTTTCCTTAATTTCTGTAATGCTTTCCTATGGAGATATTTAATTTAAGGAATTTTGGCCGGGCTCATTAATAATTTTATTTGCTGACATTTTGTTTGAACCGAAATGTAGTAAAAATCGGCCCTTCTTTTATTACTCTAAGTCTTAGAATGATAAAAGGGTCATTTTTTTATATTAAATCTAATACAGATTTACTAAAAAAAAACAGAGAGTACCAAAGCATCAACAAAACCATAATCCGAACTCAAAATTGATTAAACTAGAGGCAAAATATGAAAAAAGGAAAGATGTACATGGAGACCCTTGTAAAAGTACAAGAGAATAAGACCAGGTGTTCCGGAAGAGTAAGCGTATTCTACTTCATCGATGACAACTTCCATGTAAATATTTGTCACAACCGAGTAAACATCAGGTTCTCAAAATGAAAACCGAGTCACCATTGTCAGAACATGTCCCATTAAACAAAGATGGCGACCATATAACTTGTCCATAGTTTTCATCAACCTGCACCTCTCCTTCCCTGTGCCATAAGTTTGTTTGTCAGCAGCTGATATCTATCACTAAAACCTAATATGACATGATTTTATAAAAAAAAGTCGGCCTAAATGAAGGTAGTTTCAAACTGATGCTTATGTTTGGATGTTGTGAGGTAATTCATTTGTATACGAATTTTCTCACGATAAAGCCATTACTTATATTGTCTTAGTGAGCTGTATTATAAATATTATTTGAATTGTGTTGTCTGCAGTCTCCGACATCTTGCACAATTATAAATGATCTAATATGTATGTGTATTGTAATCTTATATGCTATTGCATTCGGAAAGAAATAAAAATGAATTTGAAGTATTTATAGCTAACAAATTTTCTGCAGCCTAATATGTTAATCTGACGAGTCGAAAAAAGAAGTTACAATATCAGTGGACTTTTATTAATATAAGTTGAATTATGAAATTTCTGGACTTTAATACACATACTTTGGAAAATGATGTGCAAGCAAGGGTTTATGTGCTTACATGGCAGCTACGCCCCTGCCATTGGCTTCTAGATAACGAGGTTCTACTGTAGGTGTTTAGGTCATCTGACCCAAAGGGTAAGGATGATCTATTGCCATCAAGCTTCGTCAATCGTCGTCCGCTGTGCGCCGTCCGTAAACTTTTCTTTTAACAATCTTCTTCTCAATAACCAAAAGGCCCAGGATGCCGATATTTGGCCAGTAAGTACCTGGGATAAAGTGCTACAAAGTTTCCGCATATCAATGACCTTGACCTACTTTCAAGGTCACAGGGGTCAAATATGTAAAAATCTTGTAAGAAACTTCTTCCCAATAACTGAAAGTCCTAGGGTACTGATATTTGGCATGTAGCATGCTTGGATAATAGACTACCAAGTTTTGTTCATTTGATTGACCTTTTCCCCTCGACCTACTTTCTAGGTCACAGGGGTAAAAAATATTTGAAATCTTCAAGTAACATCTTCTCCATCAAAGAAAGGCCAAGGGTACCAATATTTGGCCTGTAGCATGCTGGGACGAAGGGCTACCAAGTTTTTTCAAATGAATGACCTTGATATGCTTAATGTTTCAAACACTTAGTAACTTAAAATACCAGGATAAGGCTATTCTGCAGTTATTATCACTTTGTCGTGATAAAGGAATAGCAAGTTTGTTTATTGACTCTCTTAGGTAATGGGGTCAAATATGGTAATATCTTTAAACAGCTACCAACAAAAAATATAAAGATTGTCAGATGACCCATGGTCCTCTTGTTATCAAATTCCTGATAGCTGTGTTTCAATCAGTGTAATACTAGTGATTTTTTTTTAATGATC
The DNA here is from genome assembly GCA_947623455.1 of Mimachlamys varia. Classification (NCBI taxonomy): domain Eukaryota; kingdom Metazoa; phylum Mollusca; class Bivalvia; order Pectinida; family Pectinidae; genus Mimachlamys; species Mimachlamys varia. The sequence continues at coordinate 37,122,715 of OX392540.1, forward strand.
AAATTGAGAAAATGCGAGGACCTGACTCATCCTTTGCAGGAAGAATTTTGTCACGGTGAAGGTGAGACTCACTGGTAAGTGTTTTCCATAGCTAATCAAATGTTTACTTTCTCCAGGGAAAAGGAAAAGGAGCAGGCAAGAGCCAGAATGAGAAATAAAAGGAATGACCCCGAGTATCGTGAAAAAGAACGAAGAAAGGACAGAGAAAGACGTAAAATTGTGCGGCATGTGAATGAAGAGGCCCGCCAAAGGGAACGTGAAAGGGACAAAGTTCAAAAGAGGGTCATTAGGGAGAACATGAAGGAACTAAAACAATTACATAATCATGAATCTCTTGTGAATGTGGCAGACACTCTATATGTAGAAAACTGTTTTGTGATAGCAGATTCAAGTGAACAGGGCTACTGGACAAGTGAGCATGTGATTGGTTCAAATTCTGATTCTATCATCCAATCAGATTCACGGACAGATGAGGAGGATGGTTCGATGATACCTCTTGACTTTGTTGACAAAGTAACTGTTGATTCAAGTATTGGGTGATCTTTCAATGCCTATTAAGTTATTTAAATAAATTGAAAAAGTGTGTGCTCAGCTTTGCTCTACATTTTTTATATGTCTTGATATAATCATTGTTTTGCATGAAACATTTTGCTCCTTTTGACAATGCTTTGAGAGTATACTGTAAGAAATCCATTTGGGGAAAAAATTCTAAAGAAAATTTCCCATGGACATGTACATCTTCCAAATCTTGGTTAAATTACTCACTTTCCGCTGATATTTTCCCTGGTCCCAACATTTCCCCAGTAACCCCGGTTACATCTCCATTCAAAGCTAACCAACAGAAATGCTTGCTGATTTACCAGTTGATTTTGCTGATATAGTGTCCTTTCGTGAGTCGCAACCTCCAAACTCTCGATGTACACTTCACTTGTACATAACTGCCTGCTTTAGAAAGTATGTTTGTACATCTGTAATTCTAATGAGCACTGATTCAAGTGATAAATACGTGTATTTATAGATTTATATTCTATTTATCATTGCTTCCTCAAAGGAGGGATGGAACATTTTATATATATGATATATTTTCAATGTTAAAAAAAAAATCTAAGAAGTTGTTCGTCAACAATTTATTAGACGACTCCTTCTCCATAACCACTGATAGGAAGTCAACCTAATTTGGCAGGAGCACCTCTAGTTGATCAGGATTAAAACTTCTACTGGTAGGACTGACACCCAAAAGGGATCCACTTAGCAATACTCATATTAACGACTTCTCTGAAACTAAATAATGTATGACATTCATATTTCAGTGGTAGCACTAGCATTCCCAGGTGGCTGGAACTCAAAGTTATACAAATGATTGGACTGACCCCCCAGGGGCCTGAGAGGCAGGGCCAAAAGTGATCCATTTAGCAATATTCATATTAATGACTTCTCTGCAGTAGTGTATGAAATTCATATTTCAGTGTTAGCACTAGCATTCCTAGGTGGCTTGGATTAAGATTTATGCCAATGATGGGACTGATCCCTCAGGGGCCTGAGGGGCGGGTCTAATAGGAGTCAATTTGGATTTAACTTTTAAACGATTGAGAACCCCACCCCAAAACTACATATATAATTGCTCAGCATAAAGCGACGATCACAGATATGATTTTTGTGTCGCCCGAAAAGGCGACATATAGGGATCACTCTGCACCAACAGTTTCCGTGTGATAACTTGAGTTTCCTTGGGCCAATCAAACTCAAACTTCATAGAGTACTCCCTTAACAAAAGTGCCTGTTTGGGATTGCTTTTCATGGTCAAAGGCCAAGGTCACTGTTGCTATAAAGAGAAAATCACTTTTCCTGGGCCAATCAAACTCAAACTTCATACAGTGCTTCCTTACCAAAAGTGCTTGCTTGCGATTGCTTTTCACGGGCAAAGGTCAAGGTCACTGTTTCTATAAATAGAAAATATGTTTACGTTCTATAACTTAGTTTTCTTCGGCCAATTAAACTCAAACTTCATACAATGCTTCATTAACAAGAGTGCTTGCTTGGGATAGCTTTTCAGGGTCAAAGGTCAATGTCAATGCTACTATAAATAGAAAACCTCAGAAAATCAATCCACAACAAGCCAGTGTCATTACACACATGTATCATAATCAACAAAATAATTCATTGTATAGGAATCAATTTGGATAACCATAAAAATTCCACTTGGAACTGATACAATGCATATCCATAGCTAGCTCCTAAAAACTTATCTCCAACTTGCTGCTCAGACAACACATCCACTTCCGTGGAATTCTTGTTGATTTGACTATAGGGTCTGCCACGCCCTTACAGACTTGAATATTTAGTCATAACCTTTAAAACGGTTGAGATCCCCACCCCAAAACTAAACAGATACAAACACAATCATGATATTAACATTGATGTAAGGGTTTAGCCACAGCCCTAGGGACCTCGGTTTTCAAAAAAACAGTGAGTTGAGATACTGATATTGTACTTCAAGGGTAATTCTTTGGGTATGCCTCTGCCCATAGCATCTTTTTGGAAAATATTTTACCATGATCACCAAGATATCATTTTATCCAGGTGAGCGATACAGGCCCTCTGGGTCTCTTGTGGTTATATTGAATCACTTTTAGACTGAATTGCTTGTTTGTCATCATATTTTAGCGTCAGTATTTGGAGTAGCAAACTTGGTTTGAATGAAATATTTTCTCACGATTTCTTATTTCACATTGGTTAGAAAAATTAAGTTGTGTTATTTCAACCGACATTTAACGAAAAGTATGAATTATTTAAAGTACATATATATCACTACTGGCCTCAATGGACATTTCTATAATGATGAAACACACACATTTGCGGCACCTTTTAATTTTAATAATATTTTTTTATAACTAATTATGTGGAGAGTTCGTATTATAATAGCGACTAAATGTCTGTCCCTAGCCTAATATTGGCTGGGTACTTGGCGATATTCCCCAGTTACAGTGAGTGAGACAGGAAGACATGTGGTCATGGCAACGAATGTCGCATACAGAAGCGTGACTGTGGTGTCCCGGCGCGGGAGAGGCGGTCGGTCCCTGGGCGGCACAGGCGTTAAGGCAGGGGGTTAGAATGACGTCCTCACACTGACAGTAACACGTCTTGGTCTGGTACCTGTCTGAGCATGCCTGTGTGTAGATAACCAAACACACCAACAGAAAGGCTCCGAACAGTCCCTTATACATCTCCGATATCTGTAAGGAATGAAAATTATCACGTCATTACAGTTGGTAACGATATGTGAGTGGATGGAAATTCCACTTTTAGCGTAAACAGTATTTATATATATTTTTTAAAATCAAACAGGTTTTGTAATACATGCTTACTGCTTATGTTAATTCTTCTCCCAACTTGTACGACGGAAACTGAAAGCATGGAACAACATGTACATGTACATAGACGGATGTAGTGGAACTGGACTGGGTTATTTGTCGGCGACAAATAAATTTTATTTTACAAACATCCTGAATCCAAGTCAAATGTATCCTCTCTCCGCAGAAATGATCTCCATTTCCCCCCAAAACACACAAAATTTCCGTGTCTCAAAGTTTTCGTCGGCTTGCCGGCCAGTTTTACATATTCATTGAGTTTGACGTCATCCCGCGCGCTGGTCTTTTGCTGTCATTGGATGCCTAAATTTAAAGGAAGACCGCCATCCAATGACAGCGTAAGGCCGCCGCGTGCAGTGACGTCAAAACGCAATGAATATGTAAAACTGGCCGGCAAGCCGACGAAAACTTTGAGACACGGCAATTTTGCGTGTTTTGTGGGGAAATGGAGATTATTTCTGCGGAAAGAGGATACATTTGACTTGGATTTACAAGTTTTTTAAAATAAAATCATCCATCTTTCCAGCGGTACCAAGCGTTTTTTCGTACTTCAACTAGAAATGTGATTTTTGATGCAAGAAAGGTAGGTGGGGTCGATTTTTCGACCTGGAAAGCTTTCCACCCTTTAGCTTTTATGACAATTGAGGGGGGCATTTTTATCGAAAATTGATCTTAACTCCCCAAATGTGTAAAATTACTCTAAACACCCTATTTTGTGTCCAAAATTAGCTGTAACAAATTCTCAGGTCCCTGTGATATAACACAGTAAACCTATCCAACAAGATTTTTTTCTCTGTCCGTAATACAAATGTATGTGAAATATCTACGCAATTTATTTGATGGCTTGAATGCTTCATCTGCTTCACAGAAGATCCTGTCAACATCTGCAGTGACTTGAGAATTTCTTAATATATATATGTTGGCCTAAACTAAAATGTTTAGTACACCATTTCAGAGGTTGGGGGTTTTGAGTGGTTTAAGATTAATCATCGGTTAAAATGTCACACAAACATAATATATAAACTCATATATTACCGTATCATAGAAAGTGTATTAAATTGTCAGGTTCCTGTGGACAAATGAAGGAATAAAGGTTCGAGTGTTGATTGCGAAAGACTGTCAAAAAAACCTTTCTAATTTAAAATGGCTACACTTAAGTCATATTTTGTTTGTCCCGTTATCCGAATTAAAGAAAAATATCATGCTTACCTTTAGTGAAGAATGGCTTAAAATATTAATCCTGGTTGTATCAGCTTCAATATGGCTATGTATGTGAATTTATATTCAACCTTCCATACAGCAGATGTTCAATTTCACTGAACTTCGCGTGACCTTACTATGTCTTATGTCATAAAACCTGATTGGAATGTTGGCAATAACGACATAGAACCATTCCTGATGCGTGCGCAGAAGTGGTGAATGACCGTTTGGTGAAAAGTCTTATCTTAGGTCAGTAAAGAGGTCGTATTATGTTAGAAACGTTTCAAGGTTTCTTGGCAGGGTTAAGTCTAAACAATCAATAACGTGTCCTTCAAATCTTTCAACAGCTATCCATTCAAGGGGAGGCAGAATTTCTGTCAGAAAAACTGCAATGCAAAAAACCTATCATATGCTTAAATACCCATTATTGTATTAAAGTTATGATTAATATGTTGACACAATTTTGGGGTCTTGAATATGCATTCTTCCACTACATCAGTGTCAACGAAACCGTCGTCTGCTTCATCAACGACACCCAACATGTAAATCTTGGTCACATCCAAGTTAATGTCAAGTTCTCAGAGTGAGAACCCAGTCATCATTCTCAATCACAATTAAGCACATCAATGAGCATACTCTAAAACATTCGAATTCATATAACACAAGATTGAAACAACACATTTCTTAATGGGACAAATATGAGACCGAAAAGCTTGCTCGTAGTTTTCATCAACCTGCATCCTTCGAATACGCGAGAAGTGAGTCGACATCAATCTCAAAAGTCTCGTTATTTACAGCGCGCTAGCCATAGAATAACGAATCAACTGCGACATGTAAACATCATAGGTTGGAGAAGCAGGTATATTATTATCAAGAAAGGGCAAGTTCGCGATCGGAAAATTGAAATCATCACCTTTATCGTGCAACTTTCATTTAGACAATCAGAGTTTGTTATATTTCTCCGATCTCATATGTATATTCCCCTTGGTGTTCTTCTGATTTTTGAACTTATCAGAAAATCAAATTTGATATGTTCCCCTTGGTGTTTAGTTGTACCTTTTCGATTTCAAGATTGATCTGAGATTCAAAATAGCTGACAGATAGCCATCTTGACTTTTCACAATAGAAGTTTCTTTAATTTCGTCTAGTTGTGCTTTTTTTGTTTTGGGACTAATCAGAAGAAATAAACATTTCTCACAGGCTACCATCAATCAATTAATATTGCCTTTTCTCAAGAGAAACTCCAAAATTTCATATAATTAAAATCAAATAAATGTAAGAGAAAAGAAGGGAACAGATCCCACTTTTTACATATGAAGATCGTCAACGGTGCAATTAAGCCAGTGTGAGAACGATAGGTTTTATTCAATTATTTTCTAGTGATTACTACAGTATAATAAATTGGATTTAAAAACAAACAAAAAAATCAGAGAATACCAAATCGTCAACAAAACCATATCCGAACTCAAAATCGATTAAACTAGGGGCAAACTAGAAACAAAGGAAAGATTTACATGGAGATTCTCGTAAAAGCACAAGAGAATAAGACCAGGTGTTCCGGAAGAGTAAGAACACAAATAGACATGGAACGATGTCAACCCCAGAGGAGGGCCAAATCAAGTCTGGGAATTTCTTCTCACCAAGAGAAGTCGGAAGTTGGAACTACATCAAAAACCATAGCCAACATGTACGACCAAACACGTAATGCGTCCAATTACTGATTAGGAAAGGCGAAGAAACTGGAGCCGTTGTACCAAAAATAAACCTGAAATAAGAACAGCTTTACATGGAAGTGAACGCCCGATCTCCGGAGCTACACGAGTCTGGTGTAGAGGTATATATTATAAAGTCAATGTACTGGAAACAGATGTAAGCAACAACATTGTTAGTACGATACTGAGAATATTCGTCATTAGTTGTGTCCTTGTTCCGATTGTCACATCACGATTAAAACAAAGAAACCACAGAAAACAAAATAAAATGTGTGAACATTTTTATATCAATAGGCAGGAAACACGCCATAAAACGTTAACAATCAAACTCATCCTATCCCTTCTTTGAAAAGGAATTTCGACATTTTTATGGCATGAATAATTTTACAAATAGTTCTTCATTTTATACACTGAACGCAGCCGAAATAAATTCTTGAACATTCGAAGAACAAATTCGACACAACACTCTTTTGAGCTACAATTAATCCAAAATGATTATTTACACATGTACATGAAATACATTGTTTCAATCCGACATACCGATATTACCAAATGGTGCACATCGCTTAGCTGGAAAGACCACTGCAAATTAATCTCTCTGTCATGATTTTGTCAAATTACTTCGTTGAAGCACTCTCTCGTACATCCTCCCTTTATCACATCTGATCAAACGCCAGTCTGGTTGAAATACGATAAACTTATCAGGAGGAGTAGACATTAAAAGAACTGAGCACGTAGATTACTCTTGTTACACCTGGTCATCGATCGCGAGACCATGGTCGCAATACACTACTCTTTGATAAGCTGGAACAGACTATATGTGCGTGTCTCGAGTGATGGGGATAATCCTTGTAATACAACTGAGTTCATCTCTTTTACTCCTTCACCCATGCAACACATTTGAACTCTTTCAATGCAATGAATGGAATAATTCATTTTGCATTTTATTTATGGGTTCACGAGTTAATGATTAGCTAGCTCCCAGTAAGTTATTTTATAGTAACTGAGTACGAGTCTCGCTTGTTATTGCTCAATAGACTTCAATGGCTTCCCGTTCGGATAGTTCTTGCAGCAAGTTTAAGCACAAATCGCTTGCAATACCCACCCTTACCCTAACTGGTTGCTTAGTATATTTCTATGACTTAAGAAGATCCCATTGCGACTATCACAAACACACTTTACATGATGGTGATATTTGTCAAATTCAGTTCATTGGTTGTAAAGATTAATTAGGCGAAATGTAACAAAACAAAGTTCAAATCAATGGACAAAATTTAAACGCACGCTTGATTCATTCCCCTTGTTCTTTAATAAAGAACTATTCCGACCATTGACTAGAGGAGTTCAAACGAGTCTTTAACTCATTCACCACTAAAATTTCATGATGAACTATTCCAACCTTTGAATTGGAAGGGTTCAAATGTCTTCAGGGGCAAATGAGTTAAAGTGGTCAACATGAAACACTGCTATCTTTAAGGTCTTCACAAAACATTAGAGACATTGGTGATGAAGTAGGTTAACACATTCACCACTGAAATTTCATGATGAACTATTCAAACCTTTGCATTGGATGAGTTAAAACATGTCTTCCAGGGTGAATGAGTTTTTTTCAGTGAGAGGGCATTGAATTAATGCAGAGATATTATACTTAGGCCACAAAGCTGCCTTGTAACGTCCGTTTGTTAGCTATAGCCACTAGCTGTACAAGGCAAAAACATCACGAAACATACAAAACATGTCAATGGTTGTGCTATCTGAATCCATACAAAATACTCAAAACCATTGTGATAAGTAATTAATTTGAACATCAGGTCTGGGAATCTGATCAATAAATTCCATACCCTTCATGTTTCTTTCTTTTCCCCAGTGGAATCTACAGAAAGAGACAGCTTAGTTTCAATTACCTAAACTCAAACCAGTTATTTTTCGTTTGTCTAATTACTGTTAAGTTACTTATTTAAGCCACTTAAGTTTTAGGGCATAACCAATTTTATGAATAGGAGCACTTACGTTACATGTACTTGTTGTAGAAAGCAATATACAGCTAGAAACTGTTATCATAGCTAAGTATAACAACTTCAGGAATGCTTTTAGCGCTAATATAGCTAAAGTAAGATGAACACGTGCGTTCACAATATTTCTGAGATTTTAGGTAAATTTCCTCACAACGATAAAGAACACAAATTGTATAAAAAAAATTAAACGAAAGATTATAATCACATTTGAAATTGTGTTTTTAACAATTATTGTCATAAAAAAAAAAAAAAATCACCTTTACAGCTAGAAAAGAAAAAAGAATGTTCTTTCATTTCTTTTCATAACTAAATACAGCAAATAATGAAAATAAAAAATATGTAAGTAGCACATGGTGTTTTTGAATATGTATATTCAATAATTTATTATATCAAATTTTTTTGCATTTCATGCAGTGTAATATACATCACAAATGTATCACATTTCAGAATAATCCTACTCACATGTTAACAACATGACACTATCACCATCCCAACTCTACCTATCTTCTGTATAAATACATAGATGTAACCGCTGGCACATCCAATGATGTCATACTCATTCCACATTTCCAATGACGGAGAAAGAGAATGAAATGCGGCTGAAACTACATTGCTCAATTTGTCTTTCCCCTTTTATATGTCAAAATAGCTCCAAAAAGTATTTATCTGATCCAGACACAACTCATTTGATTACAGGATGTAGATTTTGAAACTGAATTGTCTGAGTTTTGACTTCAAATGAAGGAGATTAGAAAATTTGGTCAAAATCAGGGAGTGTAAATGGGTATGTACATACACATACAGATGTATATTAATGAAAATAAATGAAATAACACTAATTTTTCCTATATCCTGCTATATGTACATTTTCATTGGTTGGATTATAATCATGTGACAATGTGTGATATTGACTCAGTTGCACATTCTAAACAGTTGGTCAATTTCCACTTCACCAATTTTCAGAATGAAAATTACCTTTAACTTTTGTTGTTGTTGCCGAAATTAAACCTTAAATATCCTTAAATTGTTGCTTTGGCACAAAATATTCCCAATTAGATAATTCACTCCTGAAGACACATTTGAACTCTTCCAGTTCAAAGATTGGAATAATTCATTATGAAGTTTCAGGGGTGAATGTGTTCAAAGGACATAAAAGTCTCTGCAGACATTTGAGATAACCTTAATAATTCATGGAATGACTGTCTTTGGTCAAAATCTAATATTTCAAAAGATCTGAAGCAGAACAAAAGACTTCATACTTATAGAATATATTTCAAACAAGTTCTTGCTTTAAAACAGACAAGAAAAACTCCATTAACCAAATTCCTGCCAAGTTTATATGTGTGTTGCAGTTCAATTTCGTTTATTTTGTTTAACGTCCAATTAACAGCCAGGGTCATTTAAGGACATTCCGTTTTTGGAGGTGGAGGAAAGCCGGAGTACCTGGAGAAAAACCACCGACCTAGAGTCAGTACCTGGCAACTGCCTGTGGGATTTTAACTTGCAATCTTGAGGTGGGGGGCTAGTGGTAGAATGTCGGAACACCTTAACCACTCGACCACCCCAGCCAAGTTGTGGAGGACTAGTAGTAGAATGTCGCAACACCTTAACCACCCGGCCACAGCGGCCCAGAGGTAGAAGGCTAGAGGTAGAATGTCGGAACACCTTAACCACTCGGCCACCACGGTCCAGGGGTGGAGGGATAGTGGTAGAATGTCGGAACACCTTAATCGCATGGCCACCGCGGCCCAGAGTTGGAGGGCTAGTGGTAGAATGTCGGAACGCCTTAACCACTCGGCCACCGCAGCCCAGAGGTGGAGGGCTAGTGGTAGAATGTCGGAACACCTTAACCACTCGGCCACCGCGGCCCAGAGGTGGAGGGCTAGTGGTAGAATGTCGGAACGCCTTAACCACTCGGCCACCGCGGCCCAGAGGTGGAGGGCTAGCGGTAGAATGTCAGAACACCTTAACCACTTGGCCACCGCGGCCCCTTTTGCAGTTCAAGCTTTCATGAGGATAACCTACTGGTACAGTATACAGAGCCCACTTAAACAAACACAGAAGAGGAGCAGCTGCTGACGCCAGATTTCTAATCAGTGTGTTCTACTTTCGTCTAGAGCTTGTTGCACACATGTTTTTTGGTAGTTTCACCACAATTCAAACTGTTTTCATTTGCTGTGTGATTAAATTTGGGTCCCACAATTTTTTCTTTTTTTTTTTGTCTCAAATTGCAGTCATTTTAACATATGCCAACAAAAGTGATTAATAATGACAAGTTTAGAACTTAATTAATAAATAAACATAAATAAGCATATTCTATTATAGACTAGAAGATGAAAGACAAGCATTACATTAAAAATCACTTACCCTGGCCCAAAATGTTCCTAATTAAAAATATCCATAGGAAAATTAAAGAATTTAAGGAAAATTCCTTAACTGAAGATTTTCCCTTTTATTGGATGTAATGCTTTTCTATGAGGATTTTTAAGTTAAGGAATGTTTGTGAAAGTGGGGCCTGGGTATTTTACTTCTGGTCCTTTGAAGAAAATAACAGCACCAAACTTAAGATATCGGCCCCTATTTAGTGAACCTTCCGTAACTTAAAATTCTTCATAAGAAAGCATTACAGATGTAATAGGGGAAAATCTTAAAAAATGTTCTTCAACTTTGTATACTAATGAATGCTTTAATTTCCTACAGAGATTTTTAAGTTAAGGAATTTTCTGAAGTTAAGAAATCTGGGGCCAGGTACAGCTATAATGGAACATGAACATCAACATATTGAACATACAAATGTATATGATTAACCAAATATGTGTTCAACTGCATAATGACTGTGTTCTCAATAAAAACATTTTCTGCCATCTATAATGAAAACATAGTATGAGTATCATAACAGATACAAGTAATATAAGTAACCAACAAAGGAACGAAATGTGATGGCAAATTTATCACAATGAGAAATTGATTGGCTAAGGGCTAACACAAAGAGAACATTGTTTTGACCGGCTTTGGGCTAACACAGGGAGAAAATTAACTTAACTGGCTAAGGGCTAACATAGGGAGAAAATCAATTTAATTGGCTAAGGGCTAACACAGGGAGAAAATTGATTTGAATGACTAAAAAGCTGAAGTTTGACAGGGTTAAAATTACTTGGCATACAGAATCAAATATTTGGCTATATGGGACAAATAACATCAGATTATTTTAATTAAACAATCTGGTTTATCGATTTGACAATAATTAAAATTATGTGAGTATAATTTAAGACCAGTCTCAATTAATGCACCATAGTTTTCCTAAACAGTTACCTCCCCTCAATTTCAGCTCGACTTTGGCAGTAACAATTTGACCTGGTCACTTCCTTAAACTAGCTAGCTCAGTCAGGATATCATTAAACAATGTTAAATCCTAGAATCATATTCTAGCCTATTTCAACAAGGTAAGAGGTTTCATACAGCCAGAAACTTTTTACAGGTTCCTTTGCAGATTCGCTAGTGCAATCAGGCGGTCTAAAACCTCTTAAAATTATATAGGAGTAATTCTTACCCTACTCAGTGTACTGTTGTTGTTTCTTTCTTTAATTAAAACATGCAAAAATAAGGCTAAATAATAAGTCATGCCCTTCGTCAATAAATTTTCATACAGTATATAATAGTATGACAAAGTAAATTGCACTTGATAATTGTTTAAACAAATTCAGCATTTTTTTAGCACAAATTTTAAAGAACCTGTAAAAAACATAAAAATTCTCACAATTAAGATTATATGATCAGTATGATGGTATCAGTAACTAGACTTACAATGTACTTTTAATACAATCCGATCTGAATGAACTCTCAAAAGTGAAGTTGAACACAAATTCTCAAAATTCAGAAATACCAGCATCTGTAAAACAATTTCCTGTAGATACAGGTTAAATGTTTAGTATGATAGTACGGTTAATGTGACCAAGTTTAAATAAAATTGGATCACAATATGACTGTGAAAATGGACTTTGATGACAATGTTGAAGTGGCCCTGGCCACGGGAAAAGCAAGTTTTAATCTTGATTTCTTCGACTCTTGTTAAAAAGAAGACAAAAACTGTTGCAAAATTTATTGAAGGGTATGGTATTCTTTTTCATTTTAAAGTTTTGCTCATTATGGCAAAACTGATTTTAAGTTCACAGTTACAGACCAGTACAAATGTAGTATTGTACATTGAGAGGGGTCAATATTTTGGTTCAGAGGGAGAATCACTGTTAAAAATAGTTGACAAACATGTGTTTGTTGTTAACATATTCACAGTATATATTGGGGTTAAATTTATCTAAATAGCACTCAACACAACAAACAATCAAAATAAAGCTTTTCTTGACCTCCTGTCTTATTATTCATATCTTATCATAAACTAAAATAGCACCATTCCATTCAAACAAAACACAATGCAGGTACATTGTATTCAAAGATTGCAGGCAGAGATCTAGATGTTACTTATGGTTTCCATACAGGGAATCTTCAAATACACATTTTATGGTTTCAATGTTTATGACGACCAAAAAACTTGTACATACACCAAAATCTTCATCACATGACAAAATAGCAGGGTTACGTTAGGGCTGTTCCAGAATTAACCATACGAGGCACATTTTTTTTCAGACAACCCTCCACCCATCAAATATTGAAAGTGAATTGTAGGCAGATCTGGTTTTAATACTACCACTCATAAAATATCCATTAGATGCCTCACACCTTCACCTAAGAATTAATTATGGAAAATCACGTAAGTAATATTCTGTATTGCAAACAAATTTTGCCGGAATGGAAGGCTCAGAGAACTTACTCATCCCTAAGGCCATATTTGAATTCTTCAATTTAAAGATTTCATACCTCGTTAGGAAATTTCAGGGATGAACAAGTTAAAGAAATACTGTACAACATTTCAGTGGACACAAATTTTAGAATGTCATCAATTTTGAACAGATGAGACTGGTTAATAGTCAGCATTCATATACAAATATACATGCAATAGAAAGTATGTACAGAAATTTCAATTTAATATAATTAAATTAATGCAATATATAAAGCAATGATTTCACTCAACATAGAAAACCATTTAGATATATGTTCATGTATAGAACAGTACTCTGTACCTTTTCCAAGTTTCTGAACAACTTGGAGTTAACAAAGATTTTCACACTCTTTAATGCATCAAAGTCAACAGGACAACTCACTAAATCCATTTCATATTAATTAACGCAGAAGTAAGATGTGAACCAGATGTGGTGGTGAACAATATTTCAGGCACATTTAGCAAAGAATTAGTTTTACAATCAAAATCCTTAGGATTTAGTTGTTGGAAGCTTAATATTGGAAAGTATCATTAAACTGTATTTAAACTGCAATAAGCCCATCAATACATATAACAATCCCAAAGAAATGAAAAATATTTTATTGTCCCGAAATTTGCCAATCTGCCTAATTTTAGTCAGAGATTATGTTTTGTCCTATAATAAGCCTAACCGTCTACTCTCAGTAAGAGATTATGTGTTGTCCTGTAATAAGCCCATCCCCTACTCTCAGTAAGAGATTATGTGTTGTCCTGTAATAAGCTCATCCCCTACTCTCAATCAGAAATTATGTGTTGTCTTGTAATAAGTCCACCCCCTACTCTCAGTCATAGATTATATGTTGTCCTGTAATTAGCCTATCCCCTACTCTCAGTCAGAGATTATGTGTTGTCTTGTAATAAGCTCATCCCCTACTCTCAATCAGAAATTATGTGTTGTCTTGTAATAAGTCCACCCCCTACATTCAGTCACAGATTATATGTTGTCCTGTAACAAGCCCACCTCCTACTAAAAGACAGAGATTATGTGTTGTCTTGTTATAAGCCAACCCCCTACTGAGAGATTATGTGTTGTCCTGTAATAAGCCCACCCTTACCCTCAGTTAGAGTTGATGTGTTTGCCCCCTAGGATTATTGCAGGATAAATACGACTAATAATAGTTTTATGCTCCAACATAAGGTTATAATGGTCGGCTATTCACATTTTCATCAGCGCCTCATCTTCTTGATCATAGTGAGCGTCTTTGCCATCATGGGAGCCGAAGACTTTACGGCTAAAAAAGAAATTAATAAAATGATGAATAATAAAAGGTAAAAGTAAGGCATTTTACTATTGAAACAGTGTTAAGATCAACAAGACAGAAATGTTAAATATTTTAATTAAAAGAATGCATGGCTTAAAGTTCGATTTTTTTTTAAAGTGTCTTTCAAAGTGCCTTCACTGATCAAGACTAGTATTCATGAGAAACTATTCTCAAGCTTAAACCTTGATTTTTTGCGCAAATCCAGTTTCGTGTTCCAGGGTTTAATCTAAAACACTTCACATTTTGACAATCATTATGAAGAATTCAGGAGACTTGAAGCGAGAGTATCATTTTCAAGATTTATACCTGTTATTACCACTTCATGTGATCCCTGCAAGTAACAGAAGCAAATTCGGTTCTAGCACGGAATCCATGCTTGAGCGGTTTATTGACTACAGTCTCAGCTGTTTGCCAAATAATCTTTGAACTCATATAAGCTACAAAGACCACAAAAATTGTGAAACCATCTATCAATGTATAGTAGCAAACCATTGTTTTACAGGATTTCATTCCGAAGTAATGGACGAATAGAAATAAATTAGAAATATCTGTAGGATATGAATACCGATTTGTATCATAGAATTCTGTTTAAGACAACCGATTATAGACTGACCTTTTGACCCTGACCTTCCTATAGGTATTGGATCCATGCTGGGCAGAAATCGTGCGCGGGACCTCTCTCCTGATGATGGTCCTGCAGTGCCGTACCTTGCCTGCTGGCGACGGACATTTCTAGGAGGTTTTGCAGCGGAGTCTATGTAAGCAAGCTGTGTTGTCCTCTCTGAAATCATGAAATTGATTAATTTTCACAAGCTATTTATAAAATTTTATCAATTTCAAACATTAAAATTAAGTTCAACAAACTCTGTCATTACTGTTCTATATCAATCAATGCATGGGACCTTTTTTGAGAACTGTAACATGGAGTTAAAACTACCAGGTAATACAGCGCAGTGCAGTAGATAGGATGCGAACAGGTATGGTGTCACATGTCCTACCACACAGGTTTTATTTTGGTTCTCAAGTTTATTCCCACATCAAAGATTTCTTCCCCCATCAATACAAGCGGTAACATTCGGGCTAATAAGTCATTAAATTTGCAGATAACAAGGTTCAACTGTGCCTCAATTTTCCTGCATTCTTATTTTACAAATGTTCAAAGAAAAGTTATAAGATAGCTTTATACGGTAATCAGAAGATAAAAGTTTGTAAAAGGTTTATGAATTATCATTCACATCTAAACTGAAAAACAAATTGACTGTAGCTCACCAGGAACTTTCTTGGCCATTGAGGCATTGATATTGGCACTGATCTTCTTTAATTTCTCCTCCCTCTCATCAAACTTTCTCTGAAACACAAATTATAACGTGCTTTCAAAAGAAACTTCACTTCACAAAATGATAAGTTGAGAAATAAGATCATCATGATTGGATCAATTTATGTGTTGCCAGAACTTGGTGAAAATTTACCCCACCGTTTTAGAGGTGATGGTTTGTGGTCAACCCTACTCCTATAACATAAGAGGCCGCTGGTCGGCCTTTTTATTATCGGATATGATTTTGCCGACTGCGACCTCTTATTTACGAAGCACTAATTCTTTGATGCAGATTCCGCCCTCGATTTAAGGGGAATGAAATCAGCTTGAAAAAACCTACTTCAGTGATTGACAGTTCATAAGAACAGTGTCTACTCATGTTTTATGTAATTAAGATCCCATATGTATGTCAAAGATATAATTATATAGAATATTACGGGCCATCAAACGCAAAATACAAGACCAAGTGGCTGAAGCACCTCTCCGGCTTATTTTTCAACATGGCTTCCTCGCTTGATAAAAAATAGTACAGGGTTTTTTAAACGGAACAAAATGAGACAGAACTTGGTTGTATTCCGCTTGTAGAACATTGTATGTATTTCCATTTTTGTATTAACCGCAAAAAATACGTGATATTTAAATTTACTTCCGACAATGTTGTCTGCTTCACTTCGACATTAGAAAAACATTATTTGTATAAAATTGAGTGTTTGACACGAAATTCTCCTGATTTCATGATGGATTTATGGAAAGGAATGCTATTTGGACTTCATTGATCATTTAAATGTAAGTGACACGCTATATCTTTTTCAAAATCCTGACTTTGAAAAATTGATCGTCAGCATCGGGAAAATCAGCTATGGGCAGTTAGAGGTTACATGGCGCCTGTCAAAAAATATCTCGCCATGTTAAACCTCTAACATTGTTGGAGTATGGTCAACCCCTTCCTACAAAGTTCATCAAAATGTGACAAAAAGTTTCTGAGAAGTTGAAAATATGATTTATGTCAGATAATGACAATGTAATTTAGAAATATGTTAGCAAGCAACAGATGACACAAAATTACAGACAATAAAATCCATAAAAAATGAAGTAGATAGACTACATACAAAATAGTTTAGAGCAAAAGTCTTAAAAAATCCAACTGGACTTTCTCCATTGGACTCGACTTCCATGTCCTGACTCAGCTATCCTATATTCCTTGATGTGACATTGTTGAATCCCTTTTGTTCAGGGATCATTTATACCAAATATCACTCAAGCTGATTTGCCAAAATTAAAGATTAGTCTTTCAATTTCCAATGAATTTAAATATTTTCCGTAGAACAAGTGTTTTTGTTTAAAGACACTGACCAAGTAGTGTTCTCTCCAAGACTCCATCTCATCTGGTTTACTCAACCGGAACTCCTTGTGGCAATGGTTCATCCACAGGGGATCTGACTCCTCCAGGAAATGCTGTCAACAATGATTTCACTAAATTCAAAATAGGTACATTTTGTATTTGATATTATTACCCATCATTTATACAAAAAGACGCCAAGAGGGCTTTTATTGCTCACCTACATAAAGTTGTTTAAAAGCAATCATTGAAGAAAATGGACAATATCCTGTCATTTATTTAGTAGAAAGGTTTAAAAGGTTTTTACTAATTACCCCTATTGGGCCCCACCTGGAGGAAGGGGGGATGATGTGGGGTGGAGGATGATGGCTTAGTCCAAGTGATATGAAATGGAACCTCATTCACCAAAGGATTGTTCACAACAAATATGGACAATATCTTATCATTCATACACAAGAAGAAGCATTTTAAAGAATTTACTAGATCTCCGCCCTACAATCCCCAGGGGTTTCCTACCCACAGTTATACAAAATTGATTCCCATTCATCAAAAGATGCTGACAGATCATATTTGGACAATATCCTGTCATTCCTCAGAAAGAAGGATTTTTAAGGATTTTACTATATTTCCCTATTGGGCCCCGCCCCTCAGGCCCCATGGGGATCAGATCGACCCATTATACAAATTTGAATCCCCTTCACCCAAAGATGTTTCTGGCCAAATTTGGTCAAATTCTGCTATGTAGTTCAGGACTAGTAGGGATTTATAGGAGAAGTTGACAGACGATCGATGAACAACATACAACGGACGCTGCACCATGGCATAAGCTCACTTGCTCTTCGGGAAGGTGAGCTGCAATGTAATATGGTAAGTCATTATTGGCTGTTCCTGTATTTTTTTCCCATTTTTGGCTGTAGGGGTAAAACACTAGTCTAAAGTGTTACCAGCTCAGAGGGAACTTTTACCCAGCACAAATTAGATACCCAGAAATACTTCTCCGAGAGCACCAATCAAGCATTTCAGTGACTGACTCGGTGTTCTTTAGGCAGACAAATTAGCGATGAGTAAGTTTGAGGAAATAACTGGAGATCCAGCGGAATTGCATGAACTTGCTCACTAAGCTGCCATTGGGGGAAGTGCTAAAAATATCATCCCTCGCTACGGTAAGCCATGAGGAACTGCTTGCCTAGGCCTAGTTTCCAAGGGTATCCTCCTAGCTACCTCGGAAGGAATGATAATTTTGACTTCCTCAAATCGCCATGAAACAATTGTAAACTGTGGTCAATTCTAAAACTACTTGTGAAACTGCTAGATATATAAATAGATGTACTTACCGGGTTGAAGTCCTCCAGTCGATACAGTTGTGCGGCAGTACATTTCTCCAGTACAGGTTTCAGAATAGCAAAAGGCACACCACCAACAAACTCCAAACCTTAATTGAAGTAATTTACATTAAACATAATTGGCTTGATCTTACAGCTGAAATAAGTACTTACGTTTCTGATAAAAATATACACATGCACAATTTCTATGAATTCTACAAACTAATTTTGACAAGGAACTGTATCTTAGTTATTTTATTGTCATATTGTTGCTTGATCTCCAAACAGAAGTTTTACTTTTTTGCATGAAAACATGCAGTTCTCTCTGCAATTCAAAGCACACACAAAAGTAAATATATGAATGAATAACAAAAGTTTCAACATACATGAGGTTATAACAGCATTGGCTTTCTGGGCATATTCTATGAACCACTTCGAATAGCAACAGCAACTCAATGTCCAATAAGTACATGTACACTTAACAATACAACAGCTTCATTCTTCTCTTGACTTAAGTGTTGCAAGGGGTCATAAAAAAGTAAATCCTAATTTTTTTACATCATTGTTAAACCACACACCCAATAAAACACCTTAATTTTATTTATTTTCAAAAGTTGAAGGAACACATTTGGTTAATTTCAAATTCAGGAAACTATCCCATGTAAACGTATACCTAGGCCCTAGTAGGGACATAAGAATATAATATCCTCATGTAAACAGACAAAATTGAAACTAATGACAAAATTCTTCATAACGTAAATGTTGTTTTTTTTAAATATCAGGATTTCTTTTTTCAAAATACCTAGTGTCAATGGAAAATACTTACTGTCAATATTGTTACACAGAACTGTCATACACATGTCAAACAGCTTGTATACCTCTGAAATACAAATAAAAAACACAGGTGATAATAACAACATTGTATTTTTCAACATTTCACAAAAACGATAAAAGAAACTATAACAAGAAAGCAGTACTGCTTGATGCAAGAATTTTGGAATTCCATCCCTGAAATTTTATAATTAACTATTCCAACCTTTGAATTGGAAGAGTTCAAATGTGTCTATTGAGCATGAGAGGTGAATGCGTTTTAAAGACATGACCAGTGTATGTAATTTAAGGAGCTTAATGTTCTACAATGCAGAGAATGACAACAAATTATCATCAGTAGATATTATGAAACCAAGCTAAGAAATTTTAACTTTAGCAAGTCTCTTGTGAACTAAATGTACAATTCAATATCATAGCATGTTCTATAAATCAGATATGATATGAAACAAATATAAGATTGTCTTTACACAATAACCAATATATGTAGCAAATACACGTGACAACAAGTCTAATTGAAATCAGATCGTATGGAAATAGTCTTTTCTAGGGCTGACTTTAAATCTAATACGTATATCAACATTTCAACTCTTTGTCAGATCTTTTGTGATGAGTCGATGCAATGATTTAGCCCAGGTTGAGATGTACAAAATTTATGACACAGACAACAGGGTAGTTATGCGAGATAACAAAAAAAATTTTCTCGTTTGGCTTCAGCCATCAAATATGAATCTCACCTGGTACAAAGTTTTGTTTCTTCCCGGAATACATCTGTGTCCGTCCTGTGCTCTTTGTAGCAGCAATAAACTCGTCCAAGAGCTCCTCTACAGAGTGCGTGAAAAAAAACAGAACAATTATCTTCAAAATTAATATACCACCAAAGTAAAAACCTTGAAAATATTGTCAAAAATACTCAGCTATGTTAACTTTTACAAGAGTAGTTATGACCCCTGAAAGACTTTACATGAATAATTTCTTTCCGTAAGGAGTTGGGGTTGGGGGAGTATATATCCCTGGTACAAACACCTTTGACTCCTACTCACTTGCATTAGCTAGGGAGGATATCTCTTGCTTATTGGGTACAGTAGCCTACAATGTAGGTCCCAGGATTAACCCCAAGTGAAAAATTAAAATAAGAAAGCTTCTGTTACAAATAAAATGCCATAATTTTATGGTAAAGAGATGTATTGGACAGCAACATGTTTTTATACATTTTTTTTCTACCTACAGTCTAACCTCATTACCACATTGGCAGGACCAGGAGAAAACTTTGTAGCATCTGAATATTTGAGTTAAGTGACTTTGAAAGCTAAATGTGAAGTTCAGGCTGGACTGTTGAAATACTTTCGACTACACTGTGGTCTTCGAATTATACAAGACTGAGATTCTGAGGATTGATAGTGAATGAAAATCAATTTCTTTCGGATTTACAACTACAACTTGACAAACAATCAATTACAGTTGTTGGAAAAACATGATATAAAGAGGAATGTGATATTAACAGGGGTGATATAAAGTGGAATTTGATGTACCACTGGTATCATAACTTGGGTTACATGAAATGTCTTGTGTAATGACCTTATACAACGCTAAAACTTACCGTCAGTTTTCTTTTTCTCAACCTCCTTCAGTCTCCAGGGCCTGTAGTGGGTATTGGGTTGAGGTAGAGCCCCGAGCACATCCTCCTCAGTAACCTGTATCTGATATGTAAGTTTACATTTTGTATATAAACTTCATTCATTTTACCAAAATTATGAATAAAAGAGGGAATAATACAAGTGAGGGGAAATTTCACGAGGCCAGGGTTTGAAAAAAGACCTTCCAAACTCTAGACCGATGCTAAAGCAATGAGCTATTTGGTCCTGATGACTAATCCATTCCAGGTCTGCTACACACGTTCAACTTATATTAACTCTAGCCACCTAATGAAAGGTAAGTGAAATATCTACTGTGTTATTTGACCACCTTAAGCTTGTAACGGATTGTTAATAAAACATTTCAAACTTATATTAATTCTAACCACCTAGTGAAAGGCGAATGTGCTATTTATTCTGTTATCAGGATCGGACCACCTTGTATCTGATTGTTAATAAAACATTTCAAATTTATTTCAGATATATGGAATACATGTAGTAATTCACAGCACCAAGTTAAGGGTAATACACACTTTGTGTCAAATACCGGTATGGCTGTCACTTAAAACTACTTTATATTTATCATGTATTAAAGCAAAGCAGTCTTTTAAAATAGCTACATTTGGATGGGATATGTTCACCCTCAAATGGAGGACAATTTCAACGTAACAATATTAAAGATCAGTATTTGGTGAATTTACCATCGAGTGAATTTACCATTGAGTGAATTTACCATTGTGTGAATTTACCATTGTGTGAATTTACCATTGTGTGAATTTACCATTGTGTGAATTTATTTCAACCCATTCATCAAACAAGTCACATTTAAACCTTAAAGCAATTCAAAGACTGCTCAAGTCCATTTTTCATCATGTAGCGCTGATGTATTAACTGAATTAATTAACAAAACAAACCTGCATTCCTGCTCCACCTTTCTCTTTCTTGGCCGAAACATCAGATGAGTCATCCTTCTTTTTTACTTTGAATTTTGATTTTAATTTAGCGTAATCATTTTGCGACAATTTTGACTGTTGTGATTGTTTTGTCTCCGTAGCACCTGCAGTCAGAAGATCCTCAAACGACATTCCATCTTGGCTGCTTTTACGACGTGACTTTGAGGGTTTTGAATCATCTGCATCACCAGAATGTTTTCTTTTTTTTTCTTTGTGGTGCTTGGAATCATGTTTAGATTTGGAGTCCTTATGAGATTTGTGTTTACTCGACGAGCTTTCTCTATCTTTGGAATGCTTATGTTTCTTTTTCTCCTTCTTGTCTTTTCCCCAAGTTAAACTCTTAATAGGAAGTTTGGTATGATCCTGACCTTTGTCACTTGTGTGTGAATCAAATTTGACCTTTGAACTCTCACAAGGCTCCTCCAACTTTGAATCTGCAATGTCACTCTTACCAGCTAGAAAACTGTTATTGTTGGAGTTTAGGAACCAAAGACCAGGTACATCCTCAGATACAAATTTACCTTCCTCAACTTCATTTGATAAGGATTCCAATATACTAGATCTCGATCTTTCTTTTGCTTGTTCTTTACTACCTAAATCTTCTGTCTTGAATGCTTCCTTTTTAGAGTCTTTCTTTTCTTCAGTTCTTTCCCTTTTTTCAGACTTATCCCGTTTTGAATGTTTATGTTCTGGATCTTTATTTGAATGTTTATGTTCTGGATCTTTATCGGAATGTTTATGTTCTCGATCTTTATTTGAATGTTTATGTTCTAGATCTTTATCTGAATGTTTATGTTTGTGTTTTGAATGTTTATGTTTATGCCCCGATTCATTCCTGTGGTGTTTATCTTTCACAGTTGAGCAGTCCTTCTGTTCACTGTGATGTGATTTTGATGCCTTTTCACTGAGCTTGTGATCTGATTCACGATCACGATCTTTTGAATGTTTTCTTTCCTCTGTCCATGCTTTACCGTCCTTTGAAACTTGACTACCAGAGGTTTTTTCACCGACTGTTGACTTTTTGAGATCTTGTATTACTGTTTGGTTTTTCTGTTCTGATTCTGAGTTTGGTTCAGTCAGAGTCGTTTGGTCGGACAGCTCATTAACTTCTTTATTAAGTTGTTCATGGTGAGACAGATTTTGCAGGGAGGTAGGGGACTTTATCTGTTCAAATGTCTCCAACATTTCCCAGTGTAGGGGGTCTTCATCACTGC
This sequence comes from Mimachlamys varia, assembly GCA_947623455.1. Classification (NCBI taxonomy): domain Eukaryota; kingdom Metazoa; phylum Mollusca; class Bivalvia; order Pectinida; family Pectinidae; genus Mimachlamys; species Mimachlamys varia. The sequence continues at coordinate 37,145,750 of OX392540.1, forward strand.
CATCTCCTGATTCCAGTGTTTTATTGAGTTCTGACGCCACACCAGTGTTATTTGAATTTTTTACACTCTTTTCCATTTCACTTTTCACAAGGGGTCCTTCATTCTTTGTAGTGTCTTTCTCAGAACCCGACCCTTTTCCCGACTTTTCAGATATTGTTTTCTTTTCTGAAGAGGAAGACTTTTGTTCACTTGAATTGCCCGTTTTGTGCTTTTTATCTTCAGATATCTTTTTACTTTCCGAACTGTCGTGTTTCTTTTCTGAACTTCTATGTTTGTTTTCAGAACTACTATGCTTACTTTCAGCACTTTTGTGTTTACTATCTAAACTTTTGTGATTTTTATCAGAGCTTGAAGGCTTACTGTCTGATTTTGAATTTTTACTATCAGAACTTGAATGTTTACTCTCAGACTTTGAATTTTTACTTTCAGAACTTGAATGTTTACTATCAGAACTTGAATGCTTACTGTCTAATTTTGAATGTTTACTTTCAGAACTTGAATGTTTACTATCAGAACTTGAATGCTTACTGTCTAATTTTGAATGCTTACTATCTGAGCTTGAATGTTTATTTTCCGACTTTGAATGCTTACTGTCTAATTTTGAATTTTTACTATCAGAGCTTGAATGCTTACTGTCTGATTTTGAATGCTTATCATCAGAACTTGAGTGCTTACTATCAGTGTTTTTCTGTTTACTTTCAGAGTTTTTATTTTTACTATCAGAACTTGAATTCTTGCTGTGAGAACTTTTATGTTTACTTTCCTCTTCTTTCTTTGATCTGTTATCTTGCTCTCTGTGTTTGTGATTTTCCACTTGGTCACTCTTGCTTTCTTTTTGCACATTTTCACGGGCTACATGTCTGCTATCATCAGACTTACTGGACGATTTTCTGTTTTCCATGTCAGAACTAGATTTGACACTTTCATTATTGTGCTTTCTTTCAGACTCCCTAATTTCCTCCTCTTTTGTTTCATCATTGTCGTCACTTAATATTTGTTCCGACTCTGACCCAGATTCACTATCCACACCCCCTTGGTTATCCGATTCCTGAGCTTCTGCTTCCGCCTCTATTCTTAGGGCCTCTTCTGCTACCATAGACCGCCATCTTGCTACGATGTCCTTCGCAAGTTGTCCGATTTCCCCCTCCTTTTTCCTAAAGCTGTTCACAACTTTTCCAATTCCAGTTCTCTACAAAGTAAAAATTACAAAATTCTATTTATAGTAAGAGTGATCTAGTTTTTGCCGCAGAAGGTTGAATCCCAAACTCATACAGAAGGTGATGTTTGATTAGTTTCGTGACAATTGATTCAGAAATGAAGTCTATATAGTGATGACTGCTTGGGACACATACATATGTATATATGAAAGAACGTACAATAATTCTTGTGGGATCCAGGAGTTACACTCACCTACACTCTACACTCCTGGAATATGTCCTAGAAAAACTGAAGGCTCTATGTGTACCACCTTGCTAATGAGGCAAGAGGACTAGTTTAATCCTTTTATGTACATCAAAAGAATCTTGCGGCCATGTTACGGTTAAAATTGACTGGTTTTGAGGCTGGTTGTTGCTCCTTTGTAATCTTCAAAGCAAAGGTATCAGTCTAGTGGTTGGTCTTTTTTTTTTACCAGAGACAAATCCAGCTGCTACCTCCGTACCTTCAAATTAGATTTGGCCATGACACATTTCTGGGGTGTAGAGAGCGTAACTCCTGGATATAGACAATGACCTATGCGCAGACCCCCATATACCCTTGACAATTTTGTTGTGATGGTTTAACATATATGAAATTTTAACATAAATTTAATGTTATTGTCATTGAAACAATTCATACTAATATTAATCTGATTAAACTCATATTTTTATCTCCACACCGTTCCATAAACTTTTCTCTGCTGTATCAAGATCTGACAACATCCCAAAGGGGGCACTTTTTGGTGACCTTTTAAATTAGCCAACCAAATAACCCCTTACAGAATCTTCGGAGTGAATGTTGGTAGGTGAAAAATCCTATCTGTGTGTTTAGACATTTCTTCACAACAAGCTAATGTGCAGTGCTGCAGGGCTTTATCAGGGGTGTTTGGGCATCAGACCCTGAGATCAAATTGAGAAAAATTGGTCGGCGTAATGGCTATCTTGGGATATTTTGACAAACACTAAAATTACAAATACATAACCTTTTCTGAATAACTCTGTCAGAAATCAATATACATTTACAGCCCAGAAAAAATATTTCATTATGTACAATTTTTTTTTAGCATCTGAATGAGGAATTTTTAAGAGGAAAATTGGGAAAAATCACACATTTTTCCAGCATGAACTGTCATCAATAAGAAAATTCTACTTATGACTAAATGTGAAGTAAAGTACTTGTGGCGACAAAGGTTACCAGAACATGACATTTCTTGGGATGTTGTCAGATCCTTGTAAAAGGGAGTGAGAATCAGATTGAAAGATACTGGTCCCCTTTTAATTTTGCTGAGATAGGATCTGTGTCAAAATATTTCAAAAACAACTGGTCCCTTTGTTTGTATACATAAAAGTAAAACTTTCCTATCAGCTGCTTTCTGTTAAGTTATCCATAGTCAATCTAATATGTATTTTTGTTTTACTGTACTGCTCACCAGTAAATTAAACCTGACCAGTAGTTAATATTACCTGTAGAATATCGATGGTTATCAGCATTTCAGTCAGTCGTGTAAAAATATACAGGACCTGTTCAAAAGAAAAACAGAATTATAATAATTTATTTATCATCTTACTATGTAATAAATAATAAATATTTAAATTGATTGTAAGTAACATTCTGTAACCAATTTCACAGTTGACTATAACTTAAACCTTCATCTGCATTACATTCAACAGAACATGCTTAAAAACTCAAACATATTTGATCCCTTTGACATTGATATATAAGTCTAAGTCATTTTCATTCACCAACTTTCTTCGGTTATGTCCACAGAAGCTATATCAAGCCAAATAATCATGTTTATTGCTCACCAGTATTTTAGAAAAAGATTTGTTAAAGGTTTTGTCTGACTAGAGACTCATTGTTGCTAGTAAGAATCCTGGTGGGGGCAGATTTGTGTTTTCATATAATTCCTTAAATGTAGCAGCCAGACTGGGGTTCAAACCCGGGACATTCTGAACTCTAGACAAACACTCTACCACTGAGCTGCCTGGTCGCTGATTATCTATCCAGTCCAGTTCCGCTAGTCACGACACTATGACATGAACACTCCAAGTATAGAAGTTAGAGAAATTGAGACCCTTCCATGAAGAAAACAAATTTGTCGTTGTTTCACGGGTGAAGAATTTGTGAAGGAGGGATCGGAGTAGTGCAGGAGTTGAGAGTACAGGTCACCTTACTAGCCTGGGCTAGTGGAATTTTCCCTATACACGTACCGTAGTCAAGTAGTAGTGTTCAAATAGAGACTGAAGAGGTAATAATTCAAAATCAAGTGGGGACAGGTTTGTTTTTTTTATTAACAATTGTGGAATTTGATCAATATGAGTTACCCGATTGTGATCAGCTATTGACCCAGTCAAGTTTCGCTTCAGCTACCTACTATCCAGCAGATGTGTTTTGTAAGTTGTCCCGATATAGATGACACCTAATGTCCTGGATTCTTGTCCTTTTTTTTTTTTTAAATACAGTGAATATTATTAGTCTAAGAATGACTTATGATAAAAAGGTCAGGGAAAACCACAAACTTTCGTATAATATGCAAATTGGCCTATCATATGCAAATTGGGGTAAGGATTTGTTACTAAAATAGGCTAAAATCATTTCAAACTCATCTGTTTTTTAATTTTGCTGTCCAAGTCGCATTTATTGATGACAGTGCTGAAAGATGTTTAATGGAATCATTGGCTTGGCCTACTTAGTGTTAGAAACTTGATGTAACAATCACTGCCGTAGTAATTGTACCTCTACCATCGGCTATATAGACCGGAAGTAATGGATCTGTTTTCCCACACGAAAATAATGTATTTTTTATATAATGTTTCATACCTAGGTCTATTTAAATGTGACTTGGACAGAAACATCTTTTTAAAAAAAGTTAAAATTTTTGGGCTCACTAAAACCTTATCTTCAATGTAAATCGCGCCTGACACTAGAGGTTCAAGTGTTGTCCAATTGTAAACACTATAGGCCTGCTGTGAATTGAACTAATAATCTTCTACATCTCGAGCTCCCCTCCCAAAGTGTGCCTCCTCTAGATCTGTATGTGCCTATAGTGCTATACTATCATTTTACCGGTTCGAATTCACAGGCCAGGGAATCCGGGGGGTCGTGGGTACCAGGTCCGATCGCCGCGCAAACACAAGTGTGGAGTAAATAGTGGAAACCTTATAAAACATGTAGCCTAATTGTAACCGGGTGGTCAATAAAGAATCACCAAGTATGAATATAAGTTTAAAGTTCTTTTATTCTCGGACATCGGTTTCATTGGTAGATACATGGTGTAGAACTAGGAACTACATGTTTGCAGAACAATGCAGAACCAAATTGTCACTCTGTAACAAACATAAAACACTAGACTTACACAGAGCCCTTACATATACAATACACAAGATAAAATAAAGGGAGGTAATTCATAGATTACACTCTTAGTAATAACGAAACAAAAGTATCTCTATTCCTAAATTCACGATATTGGTAAAGATATCAGATATACAAGAATTACTAATATATAATCTTATTCCAATTACGCACAATAGATATTATAAATATAAACGGTAACTCTTACTTTTAGAAGCAAAGATATAGCTGGCGCGCCTAAACACCTAATATAAATCTACATTATATTGAACATAGACAAAATCGGGCTTTCCCATAAACATTCAAATATTACACAATTATAACAACATATTAATATAATCACCTGTGTGTGGCACAGAGCCGTTCCACAACTTATGTGTCAGGTACTACTCAGGTCCCATGATCATATATCGTAGTTTAACCAGAAATCTAAAATAATACAAAATCCTTTCTTACTTACATCGTTCATTTAAAAGAGTTAATGAAATACTTTAACCAATACAATATATACTTTTAACTGAATCAAATACCAAATATCCATTTCATAAGGAATTATTCAAACTTACTGTTAAGGTTTTTGAATATAAAGAATAATTTAAATAAGCCAAATCACTCAAGCTTACAGCTCTATACTAATCTATACAAAATACAATCAAAATGGAATAACAATTTACTTGAAAATAGAACTTACTTTGAAATGTCTTTGTCTCTTTGTCTCTGTCAAGGAATATGTCAAAATGGCTTCTGCCCAGCTCAGCGGTAATGAACAAACTAACCTAACAATGATATTCCCGCCAAACTGACCAGAAGAGCTTATAAAAATACCAACCAATGAAAATAAAGTATTAGAACTAAAGACGCTATCACATGCTAAACATGTGATCTATAAAAATAGATATACAGGTATACAGGTAACCTGGAGCACAGATCACTCCCTGTAACCTATAGCACACACATTCTGTTATACACACTCACTGAACAAGCTGGGCACAAACAAATAGACATTTATACATTACTATAACACTAATATACATTTATATAAAATACTTATAAAACTGACCCTGTTACATCCTCCCCTACTTCAAGAAATGTCGTCCTCGACAAGAGATGTACAAACAGGTTACAATAACAATAATTGTAGTAGTAATTGAAATACAATTACAATGCAAACAGTTAATTACAGGATATGTTGATATAATGTACAATATGCAGTTCTAACTGATTTTACCGGAAAGGATGTTGAGCAGCGCCGAAACAACATGATCATCTTGTCCTGACAGAGTTCCTTTGTCTACTAAATCAGTCAGGAACGATGCTCTCTGTCTCCAATCAGGCTCATCCGGTACTATCTGTTGTTTCATGGTGAACTGTCCACTCTTCATCCATGCAGGCTTTTCCGTTTTCCTCCGCGACCTCCTAGGCACAGTGGGAAAATCCTGTGTGGAGTCAACGGCACCTGCCTGCTCCTCTCCTTCCGGTTCCGGTGCCAATTGCGGCGGCTGTGGCTCCATAGTCACTTCTGATTCATCATCAGACTCTATGCTAGCGATAGGTCCGGAGTTGATGCGTTGTCTAGCATCAGTCCTATGCACCAGTATACCTTCCCCCTCTGATGATGAAGTGGTGGACCCTTCATCACTTGAAGGCACCTTCCTCAGAACTTGTTTCCTTTTCCTGGGAGCTGGTTCCGGTCTGTGTGGTGTCGTTTTGGGAACGTATCCAATAGGTAGGAGCAGGTTCCTATGCAAAGTCCTCGGCCGACCCTCACCATTTTCCCTTCTCACCACATACGCGGGAATACCAGGATTCGGTTGATCCGTGACAATGTATGGTTCCTCCTCCCACCTATTGGACAACTTATGTTTCCCTGAAAACGCAACAATCTTCACCAACACTCGGTCTCCAATGTTAACTACAGCTTCGCGCACTCTGCTGTCATAGTGGCCTTTCTGTCGCTCCTTTGCTGTTGAAGAATGTGTTGAAGCTAGTCCATAGGCTTTTGTCAGTCTCTGCCTCATGTCCTCAATATACTTCATCCTAGACCCTGCTTCGTTCCCTGTCTCTATGCCAAAAGCAAGATCAACTGGCAACCTAGGATTCCGTCCGAACATCAGGAAATATGGACTCTGTCCTGTAGACTCTTGACGAGTACAATTATATGCATGCACCATACTGGCAACATGAGCCTTCCAATCCTTCTTCTGTTCCGGTGAAAGAGTCCCCAACATTCCGAGCAGTGTCCTATTGAATCTCTCACATAAACCATTTCCCATGGGGTGATATGGAGTAGTGTGCGACTTCTCAATGCCGGTTAACTTGCAAAGCTCCTTCATCAGATTGCTTTCAAAATTGGGTCCTTGATCCGAATGTATCCTGCGAGGTAGACCATAGTGGACAACAAACTGGTTGAAGAAAACCTCGGCAGTTGTTCTGGCAGTCATGTTCCTAGTAGGTACCGCAACAGCATAACGAGTGAAGTGGTCTGTGAATACCAAGATGTTTTCAATTCCTCCTTTAGAAGTTTCCAAAGACAGGAAGTCCATGCAGACAAGTTCCAATGGCTGGAAGGTGTTGATAGATACCAGATGTGCACAGGTCTTGGCTGGTGTTTTCCGTAAAACACAACGATCACATGCCTTTATCCAATCATCGACGTCCTTGGTCATCCCGATCCAATAAAACCTATCTCTACCCAGAGATAGAGTCCGATCACGTCCTTGATGTCCCAAGTCGTTGTGCATCATGGTTAACACTGTATCCACTAGTGATCTAGGCAAAACGATTTGTGTCCTGGTGTCTCCATCTGATATTACTTCTCTGCATAGAACTCCATCCTGTATCTTCAGTCGCTCGAAGTTTTTCTGCATGGCTAGATGACCTGATGCTGATGGTATGACGTCCTTCTTTGGCTTGATCCCAGACTCGATGTAAGGAATCCAAAATCCAACTAAGGAATCCCTCCTTTGCTCCTCCCTTAGTCTTGGTATGGATTGGAAACCTGCAGCTGAAGGCTCGTCATCCACAACTTGAGCTGACATTCCGATGGTCTCGATGTATGGAGAAGCTATGGTACCCTTGCTTAATGCCTGGACAACATCCTTCGTTATGGTAACTGGCTCCCCTTCCATCAAAGTCGGATGACGTGACATGCTGTCGGCATCAGCATTGTTGACTCCTGGTCTATACTTGATGTCAAAATCAAAGTTGGCTAAAGCTGCCACCCATCTCTGAGATGTTGCATCTAGTTTAGCAGAGGAGAGCACATAGGTCAGCGGGTTGTTGTCTGTGAAGACGGTGAAAGGACAGGCTATCAGGTAATCTGCGAACTTGTCCGTGACTGCCCATTTCAGTGCAAGAAACTCCATCTTGTGTGCGGGGTACCGTCTCTCCGCTTTCGTCAATCCTCTACTAGCGTAGGCAATGACCCTCTTCTCTCCATTCTGGTGCTGGTAAAGGACTGCTCCAAGTCCTAATCCAGAGGCATCAGTGTGCAGAATGAATGGAAGGGTGAAATCTGGATAGCTGACAATGGGAGGTCCTGCTAGACAGGTCTTTAATGTCTCAAAGGCATCCTGCTGTTCCTTCCCCCATACCCATGGGTGCTGATCCTCAGTCTTCTTCTTGGAATTCTTCCTCTTCTTCTCTGGTGTAGTCATCAAGATGGTAAGCGGTCTGGCAATCCGAGCGAAGTTCTGGATAAAACGCCGGTAATATCCAATAAATCCAAGAAACTTCCTCACATCGTCTGGATTCTGTGGGCATGGCCATGATGTAACCTTCTCTACCTTCTCAGGGTCCGGCTCTATCCCATCTTCTGAAACAATATGTCCAACATATTTGACCTTCGGTTTGAAGAAAGAGCACTTGTCCGGAGCAAGCTTCATGCCACAGTCATCCAGGCGCTTGAAGATAAGATCCAGACGTCGCAGATGTTCCTCAAAATTCCCAGCGAAGATGATAACGTCATCAATGTAGATAAAACAGAACTTGGTGTGCAGGCCCTGCAACGCCTCTTCCATCAGCCTCTGGTACGTTGCTGGTGCGTTGGCTAGTCCGAAGGGCATGCGGGTATACTCATAAAATCCGAACGGGCCTACAGTAAATGCAGTCCTCTCTTTATGTTCCTGTTGTAGCTCTACCTGGTGGTATCCGGATTTCATGTCGATAGTAGAGAAGAACCTGTTTCCGGCTAGAGAGTCCAAAATCTCGTCAATACGAGGTAAGGCGTAAGCATCTTTCACTGTCCTTTCGTTGAGTTGGCGATAGTCAACACAAAGGCGGAGCTTTCCATTCTTCTTACGAACTAAGACCACATTCGACGACCATGGAGAATGAGACCGACGAATCACTCCAGCAGCCAATAACTGATGAAGATGATTTCTCACTTCCTCAAACATGGACGGAGGGATGCGTCGACATCTTTGCTTGAACGGAATGTCGTTGATCAGCTCAATCCTGTGCTTCACCAAAGATGTGTGTCCAAGATCGGTATCACTGACAGAGAAAATGTGTCGATGCTGCTCCAGTAGTTGTTTCCCTTGAGAGATTTCCTCTTGCGACAAGCCATCTGTACAAATCTCTATCTTGTCCATAATGTCAACCTCTGGCTGTAACATCTCAACATTGGAATCCTCCACTGTAACAGGCTGAATCTCGCAAAGTATGGCTCTTGGCTGAATGGTAACTGTCGCCGTCGATAAATTGGTAACATGGACCTTCACTGTATCCTTCATCTCGTAACGATATGGAATCAAAGATGGTGCAATGTCCAAGTCACTAGGGATGCAGGAGTTGGCAGTAGACTGCAGAAGAGCACAAACTGGAGGATAAGCCAAGTTCTTTCCAGTAACTCCATCCATCGTAACTTCCGAGTTGGGTCTGATGGTAATGGGTGTCCTTCCAGCATACCTCACAATCGCTAGACGATTGTTCCTCTTCACTAACTCCCTCTCCCGTAGAACCATACATCTAAATGCCAGATAAAATGGAGTAGTAAGTTTGGCTTTCTGTAAAAATGTAGCTCCATAATTGTCACTCACTCGGTTCATGACGACATTCAGTATGTTGGTACCTATAAGTACTGGTACTTTTAAGTTGTAAGGGCTGTCCGGGACCACAAGAAATATACCAAGATCTAGCGTACTGTCTTCACCACATAAACCTGTTCCTTCAAAAGTGATGGCAGCCTCAACAAGTCCTTCATAAGGTAAGTCCTTCCCATCTGCACACTCAATCTTGAGGACTGTACTTAAAGGCTTGATGTCCAAGTGATGAAGGTGTTGTTGGTAGAAAGTCTTGCTGACTGTAGATACTGTTGAACCAGAATCCAAGAGGGCTTTCACTTGTATACCTTCCATCAGCACAGCAGATTCTGTAGGTGGTCCAAGTAGATCTGGTGGTTGACTGGTGGTGGTATGGTCCCGTTGTTTCTCACGGCCTATCGTCTGCCCCTTGACGGTGGCCGTTGGTAGTTTTCCGGTTTCCCGTTGTTGAGGTTTCTTCTACATCCCATGGCTATGTGACCCACCTGGCCACATCTAAAACACACAGGTTCATCACGTATCTCCTCAGGTGGTGCAGCGTTAGGGTTTCCATATCCAGAAAAATTCTCAAAGTGTTGAGAGTTGTTTCCTCCAGCAGCTACAGGAGGTTGTTGATACGGTTGCTGGTACTGACCGAAACTGTTCTGCGCTGGTTGGCTATGGTGTTGCTTAGGCGCTCTGTCCTTCTGTTGATAACCCTTCTTTTGTCCTTCCTTCAGAGCCTTGACATCTACTGCTAGCTGTTTGATAATGCCCTTGATTTCCTTCATTTCTCCCTCTGCAGCTAAAGGGGTGTCAACAGCTGACTTGGAAGTAGCTATAGGCTTCTTGGATTCAGACTTCTCCTCTGTATGGCGCTGGTTCTGGTCTTCCTCTACGCGACGAATGGCCACCCTGAGTTCATCAAAATCTTGAATCCGATCAGCAATGAAAGCTGTAACATCTTTCAACTGTGGACGAAGACCTTGCCAAAGCATGGTACACAACATGGAATTAGCTTGAGTCATCTCAACTTGGTTTCCTTCTATGGCCTTGTACAGCATATCCTCTAAACGACAACTCCACTGTGAAACACTTTCACCTTGATCCTGTCTTGCACTATAAAACTTGGCCAGAAACATCTCAGTCTTGACTACAGTTCCAAAAACACTGTCCATCTTACTCAGAACCTGTCCTGTCGTTACTGATGCAGGCAAACGTGATCTCGTCTTCAATGCTTCACCCTTAAGAGAACTTCGTATGGCCTGAGCAACTGTCTGTTCTGGATGACCCTCCTTGATAATGCATTCCACTTCCTTCCTCCACACGTCATAAGGAACATCCTTCTTGTCATCATCCCCAGAGAACTTGGAAATCTTGGGGAAATGCTGCATAGATGAAACAATATAACTCTTCCCTTCGGTATCACCTGAGTGTTGACCTGTGCCATGATCTCCCATCCAGGCCTGAAACTCCTCTAAACTCTCCACCTTCGGTTTAACTTTCAGGGTCTTGAGGTGTTCCACCATCTTGTCAATCTCTTCCTGCGAAATCTCAACTTCTGCCATGGTGAATGAGATCACAAATATGCAAAGCCACACAAAGTAGGAACCCACGAGCATGTATACACACACACAAATAACTTAGTCCAATGAGAAAATAAACAAAGTAAAGTAATGAAACAAAACACTGATAGCAAAATGCAAAGTCCTGATCACTGAAATCACTGTAAAATTCAAAGTCCAAATGTACACATGAAAATAATAAAAGATAACTCAACAGATCCAAACACAATCAAAGTCCAAAAGGATACTGAAAAATAATAATGACAGACGACACCTGCAATAAATTCAAATGGCAAATAGCTAAAGAACAATATAAATGAAAGCACAAGAAATTCAATGTACTACACTTTACTATATACTTACCAAAGGAATACCGTCATCTTCTATAGCATCATATCAGCAACTGATGTGTGTATTTCTGTTATATTAAACTAATACTGAAACAAACACATGTAAACACAATGCCCAGAAACAAACACAATCACACACACAACATACACTAAATGTAAAAAAAAATATATATATATAGCTATCAAATACTACTTTCCAGATGTGAGCGAGAACAAGTTCGTACTATAATATATACTAAATGTAACCGAACACTAACCGAGAAAATATTATCAAGAAAAAAAAATTGAAGTTAAAAAAAAATAATTATAAAAAAAATTTACATGTCTAAATAATTAAGAATTAAATTTCAAAGAAAAAAAAAAAATAGTGAAAGCAAAATCCCAATCTAATTATCCTACAACATAAGAAAATGGTGGGGGACAATGTCTAGGTCAGAGTCAAGTCAATGTCTTAATACCTAGATCAAGCAAAAACAAGCATTAGCCTAGCCAAAAAATATTTATAAGAAAATAATTTGTTTTCTTTTCAAAAATATATATGATCAGGGAAAAAATCTGAAATACCAGTGCTATGACAACAACGAAATAAATGTCAACACATCAAACCCTGAAAAAAAATACAAGAATTTTCAATGCAATGTTATAAATTCAATACATTGTCAACACTATGATATCTATATTGAGGTCAACGGTATGCAAATGAAATCTAACTAGATTCTACCCACGTGAGAAGATGTCAATATAATTTTCAAACCACAAATTTCAAGATATTTAAGCATTTAATGTCAGTGTCAATAATATCAGCAGCTTCTTCTGTCACCGTGCAATGTTTACAGTCTATAAATACCTGTTTCTTCAGCTGGAAACGCCACAACGAGTCAAATGTTGAGTAAAAATTTCCGAACAAATTTCAGAAAACACATGTATAACGCCATCTTGGATGATCTGGATCCTCAAAGCGGTTGAATTTCACACGTATTCACATGATCACAAGAATGAGGAAAATGGCTGCCTCTATCTCATAAACGCTTGGAAGTACCGACCTTGACCCCATCAGCTGATCGCGATCCGTCAAACCATGGTTGAGGCCTACACACGTACAATACACGTACGTACGCGTACACACAACGTCGTATACACAACTTTGTACACACAGCAAACAATCAATGATCACCGAAGTCTAGAGAACATCACTGGAGGCTCCACATGTAACCGGGTGGTCAATAAAGAATCACCAAGTATGAATATAAGTTTAAAGTTCTTTTATTCTCGGACATCGGTTTCATTGGTAGATACATGGTGTAGAACTAGGAACTACATGTTTGCAGAACAATGCAGAACCAAATTGTCACTCTGTAACAAACATAAAACACTAGACTTACACAGAGCCCTTACATATACAATACACAAGATAAAATAAAGGGAGGTAATTCATAGATTACACTCTTAGTAATAACGAAACAAAAGTATCTCTATTCCTAAATTCACGATATTGGTAAAGATATCAGATATACAAGAATTACTAATATATAATCTTATTCCAATTACGCACAATAGATATTATAAATATAAACGGTAACTCTTACTTTTAGAAGCAAAGATATAGCTGGCGCGCCTAAACACCTAATATAAATCTACATTATATTGAACATAGACAAAATCGGGCTTTCCCATAAACATTCAAATATTACACAATTATAACAACATATTAATATAATCACCTGTGTGTGGCACAGAGCCGTTCCACAACTTATGTGTCAGGTACTACTCAGGTCCCATGATCATATATCGTAGTTTAACCAGAAATCTAAAATAATACAAAATCCTTTCTTACTTACATCGTTCATTTAAAAGAGTTAATGAAATACTTTAACCAATACAATATATACTTTTAACTGAATCAAATACCAAATATCCATTTCATAAGGAATTATTCAAACTTACTGTTAAGGTTTTTGAATATAAAGAATAATTTAAATAAGCCAAATCACTCAAGCTTACAGCTCTATACTAATCTATACAAAATACAATCAAAATGGAATAACAATTTACTTGAAAATAGAACTTACTTTGAAATGTCTTTGTCTCTTTGTCTCTGTCAAGGAATATGTCAAAATGGCTTCTGCCCAGCTCAGCGGTAATGAACAAACTAACCTAACAATGATATTCCCGCCAAACTGACCAGAAGAGCTTATAAAAATACCAACCAATGAAAATAAAGTATTAGAACTAAAGACGCTATCACATGCTAAACATGTGATCTATAAAAATAGATATACAGGTATACAGGTAACCTGGAGCACAGATCACTCCCTGTAACCTATAGCACACACATTCTGTTATACACACTCACTGAACAAGCTGGGCACAAACAAATAGACATTTATACATTACTATAACACTAATATACATTTATATAAAATACTTATAAAACTGACCCTGTTACACTAATGATAATGCTAAGTTCTATCAAAAAGTGATCAACATTTTCCCAATCAGGAGATACCAATATCGAACAACCCGTTTTGGAAAGTGATGGGGGTTCATTTTTTCTCGATTCCTGGAGCACATCTAAAAGCAATGACAAAAAGCTTGCCAGGAATTGTTGGTGATTACCTTGTTTCCATTTTGGTTAGTCTCTAGGTAAGACTTGTACTTCAAAACTTTATGTTCAACATCTGCCATCGTGCAATATTATTTTGCTCTCGTAGCCATTTCAAGTTAGGGGCGATAACTCTATCTCACAGTTCCGGTTGACTGTCATGAGTGATAAAGGTCGGAAGTGCTTGGAGTATACTGTTTGTAGTACATTGTATCTATCATAATCCTCCGAAACCAATCAACGCCGCACTTTTTTTATTGATAGCAGCTTTTGCAATTGACCAATTTACGAAAACAAATCCATACATATTTAGTATAGAGATCTAGATCTATATAATGTATATAGGCCTACAGTAGGCCTACCTTGCATGTCTTTTATGAAAGTGCACGAACGCGTGGTCAAGAACGAAATTAAAAGGCGGTAATAATTAATATCAGTGTACCGACGGATAAAGGTTCCTATGTTACGTCATTTCCCTATTTAATTATATGTTAATTTAATTTGTTAAATTTAAATTTAATTTTCCAGGTTTTGTTTTCAGTTGGGTTCTCAATGCAAAAAATATATATATATATATATATATCTATATAAACTATATACCAAGTTTCCGTTTGAAATATCAATACATTTACGATATATAACATTCATCCGTTATAATGATTTGTTACCATGATGGTTTAACTGCACTTTTTACGGCAAAATTTAGCAAGGGGATTTGGGAATGACAATATATTGATGCTGTGGTGAAAAGTGAAATATCAACGATGACCTGAGCCACGTGTAAGGATATATAATTCTTAATTGACTATATATAATACAATATTACCAGTGTTAGCTATGGAATATAATCATCCCTTTTTTAAAAGACGGATGTCAAATTCAGTTATAAACACTGGATGTCAAACGAAGATACTAATACATTTTGAACACCCGTTTATCAATTAAAAATAATTCATTCATTGAGAAAAGCAATAACACGAAAGACTCAGTCACACATGCACGTTATAATTATTGTATATTATCTAAAGAGATTTCTGGCTGACCATATAACCTTTCCAATCTTTCTTAAAAGAGTGTCGCTAATATTCTGCAGGGAGACAATATCCGTTCAGATCAGATTGCTGTCAGTGCTGTTTTTTCATATC
This sequence comes from Mimachlamys varia, assembly GCA_947623455.1. Taxonomy (NCBI): domain Eukaryota; kingdom Metazoa; phylum Mollusca; class Bivalvia; order Pectinida; family Pectinidae; genus Mimachlamys; species Mimachlamys varia. The sequence goes on from OX392540.1 coordinate 37,160,981, forward strand.
TATTTTACTCATCTGACCATGGATATGGGCAAAGATCTTGACACTATTTCAAATATCTATTTATTCTTGAAATTCAATTCTTGACAGATAAATATTCATGGAGACATTCTATTTATCTGTCACCCAATTTGTATTCATATGGACTGTATACTACATATGGGGATAGTTCAATGTTTAAATGGACAATTTTAAAGAAGTATAACATAGACTACAATTTTAACTATATACAGGCATGTATATTTGAAGCTCTACGCTGATAACACTATACTACACTGTACTAGCAGGCATGACAGAGAATTTGCAAAGATACTGTGTATTAGTTGCTTGTATTTGCGGGATTTAATTTTGCTATATTCTGCGAAACGAAATGCATTCCAAGTTTTCTGAAATATCTGCATGACTTTCTTATTGGCTTGGTTTTATTACGTTTTAGTGTAATATTCTATAAATAATGTCGAGCAATTCTGAAGTGGAGCTACAACGAGTACACGTACAAGCGGTCACACTAAAATACGCCATAGGAGAAAATACGCCATAGGTACGCCATAGGATATTTTCGGCGCCATAGATAAATGTACGTAATATATCTTCAAAATACATCATTCTAATCCTTGATTGGTGCATATTTCACCATCTGGTGAAGTTTCATTGAAAAAAAATGTGTACTTTGTACCAAAAAACGATCTTATATCGGAGGCTCTCAGACACTAAAATACGCCATAGGAATCTAGTCAAGCAAGCGTTAAATATCACTGTTTTATGCAACAAATAACTAATTTATTACAGTTATATATGTCATTTGAAGGTTATGGTTAAGTTTTAATGTTAAAATAATATGTACTTTGTAAGAAAATCGGTAAAATTACCGTGACGTGAAAGTCCAAATCAAGGGGCGTAACTCTAATTATACGCCATACAGATGTAAACTCAGTCTATCTATATACTATTTATTTGCAATCCTATGGCGTATTTTCTCCTGTTAAGTGACCAATAAATAATGAAGACAGCATATTTGTTTATATTGATATTTATTTTGTTCATCAATTCACTCAAGCATTATATTTAATGCTAACAAATAAACATACATAAAAAGCACAACAAAAGTATTTATTGATACCATTTTATTTATACCTATGTTACTATTTTATTCATAAAGATATATTCACAAGCTGTAAATGACATGAACAATACGCCATACAGATATCAATCCTGAAAGGGAAAATTCCATTCATATTTTTAAAATGGAATAAAAAATATAAAAATTTTAATTGATAAGGGGAAAAAAAATTAAAAAAGATAAGGGAAAAATAAAAAAAAAAAATATTATTTATGTATAATTTTACTAATAATGATTTTATTCATCATTATACACATTTTATTAAATTACCACATTCATAAAAAAAAACATATATCTTTAACTATGTTGTATTTTCTCCCATGGATTGGTCAATCAATATATAATATATTTATTTATATTTGATATTAATTTATTTTATTTTGTTTTTTTTTTACACAAACCATAGGGGTTTGTAATGAATGTTCATGATACAAATAAAAAATACAGCTGTGACCAGCTTATATATATATATATATGCTGATCACAGCTATATTTTTTTTATTTTTATCATAAACATTAAGTACAAACCCCTGTGCACAAACAATACATTTCATACTAATAAATACAGTGTATAAACAATATGGTACATGCATAAAATAAAAACTCCACGTTAAATGATCATTTTTGCATACATCAGATTTCATTCAGATTTTTTTTAATTCATATAATTGCAATAAAAATTTCTATACATAAATACTCTGTGAAGCATCATGACAGATTTCATAAACACAAAACATTCATCTCATAATATCATTAATATTTATATCTTTATTCACATATTAAAACTTTTTTGTCCTTAGTGAAGAGTTCAATAAACAAACAATTATATTAAATTTATATTTAAATTTGAATTATTTCTTCATCACATTTATTACATATCTATACTCTATTTCAACATATATATATTTATCAAATGCATTTTCACATAATTATGTGTATTCAATTTCAAAGGCATTACTACATTAATTCACACAAACAATATTTACTTAATATATTTTGGATGCTGCAAATTAAAAGAAATCTATAAATGTCTAAGAAATGGCTGTCTTAGGGCATAAAGCTGTGTACAGTCTAGAGTCATAGAAGTGCACAAGTTGGTGGCCATAGTCCCCAGGATAATTCCCTCTCAAGTACATGTTGATGTTGTGGTTTTTCAGTCAGACAGCAGGAGATGATCCACCAATACAGATTTGATTATTGGTATTTGTTGTAAGGCAAAAAAAAATCTAAATTTCATTATGTTAACAATCTGATTACAACCAATTTTAACTGATGATTGATTGGAATTTCTTAACCAATTTTCCAACGCACGAGGTAAATTGCGTAAACGCGAAGCGTTTACGTTAAATTTACCGACGGCTCCATTGGATTTATGATCTAATAAACTAAACAAAATCAAAGGTTAATCCTTATATTTACAGTATTTCCCTGTAAAAGGTTCATTAGTTTTCTGTTCAATTTAGCCCCATCTGCAGACATATATTTCATTTCCAAACTTACAAAGGTGAAAACAGTTCAATAAATGTAACAGCATGAAGTTTGCATAAGCCGTAGCTAGCTCTGCCCATGTCAATTGTTAATGACGTCATACAATTGTGATTCGAACGGGATAATTTGCATAGCTCCGCCCACATATATTGTTGTCGACGTTATAGAAATTTTGCACGTTCTCAAGTATAGTTACTGGAAAATAACTCTAGTTTGCAGTACAATGGTTATGGAGTGAGTATCAATGTAGACTGTAACTATACTATAGTATATACCACGATAACGCCTTAGCATACCAATATTCATACATTATCAGTACTACAATATGTACCAGTTGTGTACATCAATATTCATGCAAACTGGGTATGCCAACATTACAATATTATACTGGAACAATGTTCATCCATTATAAATAAATACCTTATATTGATATCTGACTTAAAAACAATTGTTGTTTGTCAAGATTTCTACTGTATTGCTATAAGAAATCATGGAAATAAGAGGCAAAAAACAGTGAAGTGAAAACAGAAAAAGAAGGAATCATGGAGGCAAAACAAATAACAAAAAAAAGAAAAGACAAAGAAAGGTATTGACTTTGAAAGACAACAAAGCGTAAGAAAAGGGAAAGAAACAGTAATAAACATACGTGAAGAATACTATTATAAGACGTAAAATTTGATAGTGTGATATATATCAGCTTATGACATGATCAGGAAGTTTCAATGAAATTTTTCCATTTTTTCCATTCATTTACAATTTACAAATTTACATTATGTATTTTTATTATATTCATGAAAATACTATTTTTATTCCAGGATATATATTTGTGAATGCTAGATAATATAATTTCTATTATCTAAAATATGTACCTGGATGATATAAAATATCAATGGAATTTTCAATATAGTGAATTTGATGAATATTAATTATTTGCAAAATTATACATAATGTTTAACGATATATGTTCATGTTAATTACTGCGTGTGAATACTTTTTTATGAAAAAAATATTAATAAAATTGTATAAAATGTAAGTTTTTGTTGTGTTTTTTATGTATGCATACATGTATTTATATCATATATATTAAGTAACAAAAATAATGTTTTTGTAAATAAATGAATAAAAAAACATATTCATATCAAAAATACATAGTCTTAATATAACATAGAAAATGGTATCAAATAGAAAGCTTTTGTTGTGCTTTTTAGGTATATATATTTTTTTAGTATTAAATATAATGCTTGAGCGTATTAATGAACAAAATAAATATCAATATCAAAAATATATAGTCTTTAATACGCCATAGGATTGCAAATAAATAGTATATAGATAGACTGAGTTTACATCTGTATGGCGTATAATTAGAGTTATGCCCCTTGATTCGGACTTTCGCGTCACGGTAATTTTACCGACTTTCTTACAAAGTACATATTATTTTAACATTAAAACTTAACCATAACCTTCAAATGACATATATAACTGTAATAAATTAGTTATTTGTTGCATAAAACAGTGATATTTAACGCTTGCTTGACTAGATTCCTATGGCGTATTTTAGTGTCTGAGAGCCTCCGATATAAGATCGTTTTTTGGTACAAAGTACACATTTTTTTCAATGAAACTTCACCAGATGGTGTAATATGCACCAATCAAGGAATAAAATGATGTATTTTGAAGATATATTACGGATATTTATCTATGGCGCCGAAAATATCCTATGGCGTACCTATGGCGTATTTTCTCCTATGGCGTATTTTAGGGAGACCCCGTACAAGCAAGCTATTGTTATGAAATACTGCATTCGTCTGCTACGTTACCTTCTACAGTTCACGAGCACATGTACAAAAATATACATGTATTGCTGCATAGCTCGCCTATAGTAAGATGTCTACGTGTATATGTAACGATTATTTATAATAGTTGGGCTTGAATATGTTTATGATTTGTCTGTTATGCAAGTAATTTATACGCCCATTAATGGCTGTTACCATTATCGATTACAAGTCAAAATCGTGTCATCTATTAGTAAATATGCAAAGTATACTCAAAGTGAAAGTAGAAACTGAGGATCCCCACGTCCCTAGAATCCCAGAATACAACGAGAAAGAGAAAATGAAAGTAGAATGATGTAAGCTTATTTACTTAATATAGAATATCAGGACACTTAGAGGAATTCCGGTTTGTCACTTTGATATGAGTTAGGCCTATACTGTAGGACGACTGTTTTAGCCAAGTGTTCCCTGGTCAGGATCATGACTACCTCCATAAGTATAGGAAACTTATCGAGAGATCGACAGTTTGAAAGACGAATTGCACTTCACACAGACAAGGTAAGTGGTGAAATTATACGGTCCACCATTCTGATCTGTTGTCACATTTCTGTCAAAAATACGCATGGTGTCATAGATTTAAAAATGGCGACGTGACTCGTAGTTTTACAAAACGACATCTGTATTTACAATACCTCTGATTATAAATACAAGTCTATAGTATTTAATGATATTAAATGATATAATGTTCCATGTTTATTCCTTCCTCCGATCATCTGACCTCAACTTCACGTCCTCCGACACCCTCACACGCAAATAACATCGGGTACCCTGATGAGACTTTTCGTTGTCTGTGGTATTGCGCAATATACTATATCTAGATAGAACGAAAAAATATTCCGGAGAATTTAATCACATGTACAGTTGCTTGAGTTTCTGTCAGTATATAAAAAAATGATTATATTTATGGGCCGCGGCCCATTACAAAATTTGATGCCATTACTTTATTGTAATGGGAGGCTCATTTCACACATCTGTATTTATTATTTACTGACACAGGCACTTGTGGCCAGGAGAATAGCCATATGTATTATATATATAATATATAGAATATAGCGAAATTTAAAAAAATAAAATAAAATATATAAACTAAATTTTCCAATTTTCTTTTTATGTTATTAATCATCTAAAACCACAATGAAAATAACAGCCAAATTTCAGCTTGATACGTCAAACGGTTAAATTTCACAAAAAATCGACTATCAGACAGTCAAAAATCGACTATCAGACACTGTCAATTTTTTTTTGTGAAATTTAACCGCTTGACGTATTAAGCTGAAATTTGGCAATTATTTTCATTATGGTTTTAGATGATTAATAACATAAAAAGAAAATTGGAAAATTTAGTTTATATATTTTATTTTATTTTTTTTCAAATTCACTATATTCTATATATCATATAGATGGTTATTCTCCTGGCCACAAGTGCCTGTGTTTACTGACAGAAACTCAAGCAACTGTGATTTAATATACACGGCATGACAACTTAGTATCTCCTTGCTCAATAAATACTATTTGACACTATCAATATCTGTTTGGAATAAAGTAGACATGTATATACAATATATTTTAACAGCTGCCATTTATACTTTCGTAAGCTGAATGAAATGAGAAGGTGTTCCATTTTGGCATCGTCCGAAACCCACGGTACACTTCTCAGAGAGTGTACCATGGGTTTCCGACGATGCCATTTTGGGTACCCGGCAAGTTATAATAGACACTGTTTATATATAATTAGTTTAGTTCATTTTGTTGTACGTCCTGTTAACAGCCAGGGTCATTTACGGACCTGCCAGGTTTTGGAGGGGGAGGAAAGCCAGAGTATCCGTAGATAAATAGAAATACGTGATATTGGTACCCAACAAAACTATAAAATGAAAGCTAAAGGTTCATTTTGTTTCATCGCTGTATCGCAGTATTAACAAAGAATACGTACACTAACATGTTTTCTAAAAAATGTTCCATTTTGAGTTTCTCTCAAGCTACAGTTGAGAATTTTAGGAACAAACGCAGGATATATTATTTGGTTTGTTCTTTTTGGACTTTTGTATGTATATCAGGCCATTTTTAAAATCCTATTACAACATCCCTTACAAGTGTCTTTTCTTAGGAGAATAATATGTAAATATTTTTATCGGCCATTTAAAGGGATATAAATAAAGGTTCCAGGTACGTCTGCTAAGATCTGTAACAACGTATTGGACACTGTCATGTGGAACGTCTTGTATAATCAAGGTTGTTTTCTTTGTCTTTTACATAGGACAACCGCGGCCCCTAATTCTTCTTCACTTCGGATTTTTATCGTTCCCCATCTTTGTCGTCTACGTTCTCGTTTTCTTATCTCCTTTCTCTTTTTCTTTCATTCCTATCGTTTTCCCTCTTTGTTGTTTCTTTCCGACCTGCTTTCTCTTTCCGGCGGTGTCTTCCTAAGACCCAACATCAACCCACTAGGTATTATCCTTTATCCTCCACCTACACAGTAATAAAGTGTCAATCTATTCCCATACCAGTTAACACTAATCCTTCTTTTTTTATTGACCAATATTCAGTAACCATGCTAATCTTGATTTCCTGTTCATCTAGCTTTTAAATCTTCCATGACATTTACAACATCAAAGGAAAACTCAGATTATGAGCACTGTGTATTGCAATTATCTTTCTCAGTACAAGACAAATTCAGTTCATCAGTGACCTCAGCTTATTTTACTAACACACTTTTGTTTTATTTGAAGTTGTGATCCCTCTTTCCACCAAAATATTGTTCAACTCGCCTACAGTCATTGTAAACTTCGATTTGGCCGCCATTTTGTTTTAAAAATGCCCCAAATAAAGTCACGTGGTAATGAAAGTCTCATGATTAAACTGACTGAAAGTTGTATAATTTGTGTCCATACTACCACTTAGCATCGGATCATGTACCGCCCACCATCTTCCTTCATTATTTTCGATGTCATATGGCTTATATGTCTTTCAATTATATAGATAAGGCAAAAAACTGACGCATGCTATTTTGAATGTCGACATTAGTAACTTGCAAGTCGATGCCAGAAATATACCACCATGTACAAGTACTTATATGTTTTAATCTTCCTTACAGTTAAGAACAATAGGCGACTTCAGAGCAGCCCTAGTAGGTCCACTGGGTTTAATACGCGATCGATTTGATGTCATCAAAATGTCCGAAGCCCTACTGTACAATGACGCAGAATTACTAACCCGAAGTTTCTGGTCGTCAAAGATTGTGCTGATCATTCACCCGCGGTCTCGTCCTATCTTTGACCACCTTGTGACCACAGAAGCAGACATGGTCAATGGAGACTATGAGGATGACCAGAGAACCATGATGTCATGTGGCCATGGTATTGGTAGGTATATGTACTGTAAAATTGGAATTGTTCGCGGTGTGGAAATGTTTGCTTATTTCGCTCACATTAAAATTACCTCGGATATATCAAATCGCGAAAATATTCAATACCACTCAAACTCTACAGTGTATAATATTATAGGTTCACAGTGCTAAACAACATGACTGATCATGACAGCGCGAAAATTGCCACATCGCCAACAGTTTGGAGGCTGACTAAGCGAAAAATGCCACGCACGAAAATATTGGCTTTTACAGTATATAAATGCTTTCGCAATTCTTATGCGTAATCAGTCCCTTTCTTCTTCCGTCCGTCCCTCATCCTCCGCGCACCCACCTATACGCTCTCTACACCCATTCAGTATTTCATGGCAAAATTGAAAGCACGACATATACTAGATTTCGGGTGAAACATTCTGATATCGAGATTTTGTAATAACGGATGCTTTGCCTTGAGTAAGTTGGATGTGACATCATTTCGTATTTATAATTCATTGCTACAGTTTTCATTATGATTAAGAAATTTTCAAAATGAGAAAACATTAATTTGTTGTATAATGTATTTGTGTAATAGAAGCATTAGGCTAGACTATAATCAATTTTTACCATTACGTGGTCGCGAAATTCTTTGATGTACATATAAAAGGTGACACAGACGGAGCTTTCAATTGCGCTGCGACATATTCCAGAGGTGCCGAGAGCGTTGGATATTGAGGATGTCTTACCCTTACTTCTTTTTTCTTTTCCTCTGTTCATCCATTCCTTTCTTCCATGTTTTCCCTTCTTCATAACACCCATTCTTCCTCTCTCTCTGTCTCTCCCTTACTACACCTCTCTTAGTTTCTCTATTTGTTCAAATTGTTTCCCTTGTTTGTCTCTCCTTCTTGGCAAATTTCCTTTTGCTTCGCCTCTTCTGATATCCTCCTTAGCTCTCTTGATCAAGTTTCCTCCCCAATGACGATAACGGTCACTTCTTTAACAAGTCTGACTCTGTCGCAGATTTGCTTCCCAGTCACTCTATTTTTTGCCCCGTCCTCGTGATCTGTTTTCTTCTTCCTCTAACTTTGCTGGCACTCAGCGCATCAAGATTACAAATGCATAAGAGACTAACAGAGGTTTACTAAGACACATTTCTGTATTTCCAGTCCCTGCTACCCGGTATGACTACTGCTGGAACGGTCTGCTGCAAGGGGAACTGGAGTTCAAGTGTCCTGCCATGGGCGAGTTTCGAGTTCGGGGCGCTCAGACAACCTGTTGCGCCATCTGGACCTTGTATGAGCTCACAGTAAAGGCACAGTTATCTCAAGACGAACGCATCTTATTTGAAATGAAGCTTAACAAGAATAGCTTGATCAAAATGAAGGAAGTTCAAGAGTGTCCGTTTTGCGGTTCACTCGCTGTTCGTGAAAATGTCAAAAACGACAGGGTCGTGTGCATAATCTGTCCAGGAGATGCCGAATTCTGTTGGCAATGTCTGAGCCCATGGAAAACCACGAACTCTGACTACTGCGGTAACTTATCCTGTTCCACTGCACGTGGACCTATAGCTACACAGGAAATATTGAGAACGTGCGTTCTTAAGGACATGGGTGACAACAACAGAACTTCACCAAGTGTCCGCGCATGTCCAAGCTGTAGTGTTCTGGTTGAGCACACTTCCGGTTGCAAGCAGATGACTTGTAAATGCAAGCATATATTTTGCTTTATTTGTCTGAGGCCATGGAAAGAAAAGAAAAACGGGGGATGCGATTACAGCAACAACTGTGACCCTGCAAGGTGTCAATCGATCTAGCGGCGCGTTTGATACACGATGCAACTACATATATAGGCTTTTTCAATATTAGGCTTAGGCCAAAATAAATAAGAAAATACCGAAGCGTTAACAAGGGGCAAAATATGAACAAAGGAAAGATTTACATGGAGACTTGTGTAAAAGTACAAGAGAATAAGACGAGGTTTTCCGGAAGAGTAAGCCTCTTTATCGACAACACCCGCCATGTAAATTGATAATCATGTTGTGCCTACCCGCAACTTTGCAAGGCAAGTTTTAAAGAAGCAATGTCAAGGTCAAGAACTCTCTCATACAGAATATAAACCGTATCAAAACCTGTATTTAAATCGTTTGCCTATTTATATGTACCTACCCTAATGTATTGCCAACAAGTTAAAGGAACTATATTTTGCCAATCTTCATGCTACTGCCAGTCTCTTTTATTTTAAATGTTCAGGCCTTAAAGAGAAAATAATATGTGAAAAAACTGCATTGTGACAAGTTTTGGATGTATGGATATTTGTATGGACTACACCATCGGAAAATGAAAAAATAATGTATACAAGGAACTGTATGTATTGAACTGTCTTTGGTTGTCAGCGGGCACATTCGTGTCGTACTGACATACTAATTATATGTGATATACGATGTTTAATTTAACCACAGGTCCTAACATACAATGTACTAATTATATGTGATACATGTATATGATGTTTTCATTTTTACCACAGGGATCTGAGAACTAAAACCCTGTATGTTAGGACATGGTTAGTGTGTTATATGTGATATACGATGTTTTCATTTTTACCACAGGGATCTGAGAACTAAAACCCTGTATGTTAGGACATGGTTAGTGTGTTATATGTGATATATGATGTTTTCATTTTTACCACAGGGATCTGAGAACTAAAACACTGTATGTTAGGACATGGTTAGTGTGTTATATGTGATATATGATGTTTTCATTTTTACCACAGGGATCTGAGAACTAAAACCCTGTATGTTAGGACATGGTTAGTGTGTTATATGTGATATATGATGTTTTCATTTTTACCACAGGGATCTGAGAACTGAAACACTGTATGTTAGGACTTGGTTAGTGTGTTATATGTGATATATGATGTTTTCATTTTTACCACAGGGATCTGAGAACTAAAACACTGTATGTTAGGACTTGGTTAGTGTGTTATATGTGATATATGGTGGTTTCATTTTTACCACAGGGATCTGAGAACTAAAACACTGTATGTTAGGACTTGGTTAGTTTGTTGGCTTGTTGAGAAAAATGACTCGGGTCTCGCTCTTAGGATGTGACGTTTACTTGGATGTGACGAAGACTAACAACGCAGTTTTCGTCGATGAAGCAGACGACGCTTACTTTTCCGGAATACCTGTCCTTAGTATCTTATTTTTTTCTCAGGTGTCTCCATGTAAATGTTTCCTTTGTCCATATTTTGTCCCTGTTAAATCGGTTTTGAGTTCGGATTATGGTTATTGCTTTTTTAATGATGACTTGTAATTTTTTTAAATAGTTTTTACATCGTTTTGGGATGACACTTTAATAATAACATTTTCACTAAATGTGTATCGGAGAGGTCTATATATCCAGAGTAAGCTTTATGTTATGTGCAGGCCCCTGTGTTATTTGTGTGTGCTCTTCCATTGCTTTTGATATGCAATGTGTAGTTAATGTTTTTGTCTAAATGCTTATCAAGTATATCATATGTATAACTGACGTTAATGTATGCGTGTTTCGTCATATCTTTGGGTGTAGGAAACGAATTATTGTTTTTTTTTGCAAGTTTGTGTAAATAAAATAATCAATTTCCAGGTGAAGACAAAAGTAAAACTTTATATATATTAATTCACATATTTTATGTTTTATGAAATTGACAAATTCATAATGCATAACACATTGCACATTGTGTAGAATGTACTAAGGAAAAATAAAACTGTTTTGCCTAACTCTGAAGATTACTGTGTTTCTTTTTACCGGTCTTATTCTCTTGTACTTTTACAATGGTCTCCATGTGAATTTTAAATGCATGTAAATATATTATTCTTGTACATTCGGTTCTTATCAAAAGAAAATTGGAAGCATTTGACTGATTAAAAAAATATATACTATATATAATAATAATTATCATAAATGCATTTAAGCACTATTTTCAATTATTCAGTTTTTATGGAGCACAATTTTCAATTATAAAGTTTCTATGGAGCACTATAATATATTAATTCTTGTACATTCGGTTCTTATCAAAAGAAAATTGGAAGCATTTGACTGATTAAAAAAAATATATACTATATATATTAATAATAATTATTATACATGTATTGGTATGCTGATCGAGAATACTGCACAAAAAGTGCTGAAACGAATGTTATAAGAACTAAACAAGAATAACGGAGAACTTTACACTTTGTCGTAGCGTTGTATTTTTAATACCTGATTCTGATTAGACAAACTTCCCAAGCAGCAGAAATATAGAATTTCTAACTATGTCTACAGTAATTAATACAAAATATATTTCACGAGGGAGGCTATTTTTTATATGCGCAGCATGAGTGAGAAATGTCAACGTATTGGACACACGAGTGAAATAAATTTGGTATTACTATAGAAACTGTTAGATAATATATGTTTATTCTAATGGCTAAATACCAGGACAGATTTAATTTTCCCGTTGACGTTTGTAAACAGTGTTTTGATTGGTCAAATCAGAAAAAAAAGGTTATAATTCTCACTAGAAAAAAAAGTGTCACTTTCATAGAATGAATTATTTTCGAAAAATGTAATAAAATAAATGTACATATATCACCCCGTGCTACATGTGACGTTTCATTGTCCCTATTCTGAAGGGTTCCGATTATCTGATCCGCCAAATATTGATGTTGCTGGCAATAGCAACACCAGTATCTAAGTATCATGTATTCAGAACCCTTTGGACTACATTATTCCTGATCTTGACAGTACACCTGTTTGTTTTCAGCTTGTTATATTTTTTGAAATACGGGAACTGATCACATGGACCTTTACCTGAATTGTTTAAAGTTTTAGGGGTTTGTATCAATTTTTGGTAACAATGCCAACCCGTAACATGTTATCATCTTTGAGGTGGTATTTTTTAACGAAAATTGATCTTAATTCAATTCATTTATTGGTTTTAAGCCTTCTCTGTCCATCAGTACAATTCGACCCATAATACGCGTGAAAGCATTTGCCTAGTTTATGATATAGCTATAACAAATTCCCAGGTCCCACACTTGAAACACATGTTTTTATTTCCGACATTTTCTTGTCTCAATACATAAAGCCAACTCACGCGCATGCTTAGTCCGAAGGAGTCTGACCCTCTGACCAGCTAAATATTGGGACGGCTGGCGGGTGAGAGCCGTCCCAACATTAGCACATGGTGTAAGACAACAACAAACTCGTCTTCGTTGATGACCCGGAGCAAAGTTTTTAATTCGTCGCGAGCAATTCTATTAAACGTAGTTTCGTAAAATCGAAAGTGAAAGTAGACTGGATTTTCCCTTATGTCACTATTACGCGACATATATAAGCACACGTCAACAATAGTTAGGTAGGTATTGGCGAGGTCGTGTAACAGAAAGTATATTTACAAATTTACAGAAGATATTTTGGAATGGGAACACAGATCAGCGTTGAAACTTTATCCGGGGACAAGAGGTATGGGCGGTCTATTTTGCTTGACCGACGTAAGGTAAATATATACTCTTAATTACACTTTTATTGATGAAGGAATCCCTATGCAGAATTATCAAATAACAGCATACATATAAAACTGTTATCGATTTCAAATATTTGATTGGTCTGATTAATTTTTTTCAATTCGGTTTAGAAAATCGCTTCTCATCCATGATCGAAGTTCTTTATACTCGGTCTAAAACGAAAGTAAACGTTATTCAGAGTCATTTGGAGTTCGTATAGGTGTAGTGCTTTGTACATACTCTTTTACAGCAAAAAGAAAGTAACGATTTCTTTGTCCTTTCTTTACAAAATGTATTGACGTGTCATTTTTATGTTTACCATGTAAAACCTAATTGGAACAACATGCATGCGGTCACCATTCCCAGTTATACCACTTCACTTAACCCCCCCTCCATGTCCTATAGGTATAACTCACCATTCCCAGTTATACCACTTCACTTAAACCCCCTCCATGTCCTATAGGTATAACTCACCATTCCCAGTTATACATTTCACTTAACCCCCCTCCATGTCCTATAGGTATAACTCACCATTCCCAGTTATACATTTCACTTACCCCCCCCCCCTCCATGTCCTATAGGTATAACTCACCATTCCCAGTTATACATTTCACTTACCCCCCCCCCCCCCTCCATGTCCTATAGGTATAACTCACCATTCCCAGTTATACATTTCACTTAACCCCCCTCCATGTCCTATAGGTATAACTCACCATTCCCAGTTATACCACTTCACTTAAACCCCCCTCCATGTCCTATAGGTATAACTCACCATTCCCAGTTATACCACTTCACTTAAACCCCCCCCTCAATGTCCTATAGGTATAACTCACCATTCCCAGTTATACATTTCACTTAACCCCCCTCCATGTCCTATAGGTATAACTCACCATTCCCAGTTATACATTTCACTTACCCCCCCCCTCCATGTCCTATAGGTATAACTCACCATTCCCTGTTATACATTTCACTTAAACCCCCCCTCCATGTCCTATAGGTATAACTCACCATTCCCAGTTATACATTTCACTTAAACCCCCCCTCCATGTCCTATAGGTATAACTCACCATTCCCAGTTATACATTTCACTTAACCCCCCCCCCTCCATGTCCTATAGGTATAACTCACCATTCCCAGTTATACATTTCACTTAAACCCCCCCCCCCCCTCCATGTCCTATAGGTATAACTCACCATTCCCATTTATACATTTCACTTAAACCCCCCCTCCATGTCCTATAGGTATAACTCACCATTCCCAGTTATACATTTCACTTAACCCCCCTCCATGTCCTATAGGTATAACTCACCATTCCCAGGTATACCACTTCACTTAAACCCCCCTCCATGTCCTATAGGTATAACTCACCATTCCAAGTTATACCACTTCACTTAAACCCCCTCCATGTCCTATAGGTATAACTCACCATTCCCAGTTATACATTTCACTTAACCCCCCTCCATGTCCTATAGGTATAACTCACCATTCCCAGTTATACATTTCACTTACCCCCCCCCCTCCATGTCCTATAGGTATAACTCACCATTCCCTGTTATACATTTCACTTAAACCCCCCCTCCATGTCCTATAGGTATAACTCACCATTCCCAGTTATACATTTCACTTAACCCCCCTCCATGTCCTATAGGTATAACTCACCATTCCCAGTTATACCACTTCACTTAAACCCCCCCCCCTCCATGTCCTATAGGTATAACTCACCATTCCCAGTTATACATTTCACTTAACCCCCCCCTCCATGTCCTATAGGTATAACTCACCATTCCCAGTTATACATTTCACTTAAACCCCCCCTCCATGTCCTATAGGTATAACTCACCATTCCCAGTTATACATTTCACTTAACCCCCCTCCATGTCCTATAGGTATAACTCACCATTCCCAGTTATACATTTCACTTAACCCCCCTCCATGTCCTATAGGTATAACTCACCATTCCCAGTTATACCACTTCACTTAAACCCCCCTCCATGTCCTATAGGTATAACTCACCATTCCCAGTTATACCACTTCACTTAAACCCCCCTCCATGTCCTATAGGTATAACTCACCATTCCCAGTTATACCACTTCACTTAAACCCCCCTCCATGTCCTATAGGTATAACTCACCATTCCCAGTTATACCACTTCACTTAAACCCCCCTCCATGTCCTATAGGTATAACTCACCATTCCCATTTATACATTTCACTTAAACCCCCCTCCATGTCCTATAGGTATAACTCACCATTCCCAGTTATACATTTCACTTAAACCCCCCCTCCATGTCCTATAGGTATAACTCACCATTCCCAGTTATACATTTCACTTAAACCCCCCCTACATGTCCTATAGGTATAACTCACCATTCCCAGTTATACATTTCACTTAACCCCCCCCCTCCATGTCCTATAGGTATAACTCACCATTCCCAGTTATACATTTCACTTAAACCCCCCCCCCCCTCCATGTCCTATAGGTATAACTCACCATTCCCTGTTATACATTTCACTTAAACCCCCCCCTCCATGTCCTATAGGTATAACTCACCATTCCCTGTTATACATTTCACTTAAACCCCCCTCCATGTCCTATAGGTATAACTCACCATTCCCTGTTATACATTTCACTGAAACCCCCCTCCATGTCCTATAGGTATAACTCACCATTCCCAGCTATACCATTTCACTTAACTCCCCCCCTCCATGTCCTATAGGTATAGCTCACCATTCCCAGTTATACCATTTCACTTAACCCCCCCCCCTCCATGTGCTATAGGTATAACTCACCATTCCCAGTTATACCATTTCACTTAACCCCCCTCCATGTCCTATAGGTATAACTCACCATTCCCAGTTATACATTTCACTTAACCCCCCCCCCTCCATGTCCTATAGGTATAACTCACCATTCCCAGTTATACATTTCACTTAACCCCCCTCCATGTCCTATAGGTATAACTCACCATTCCCAGTTATACCATTTCACTTAACCCCCTCCATGTCCTATATGTATAACTCACCATTCCCAGTTATACATTTCACTTAACCCCCCCCCCTCTCCATGTCCTATAGGTATAACTCACCATTCCCAGTTATACATTTCACTTTACCCCCCTCCATGTCCTATAGGTATAACTCACCATTCCCAGTTATACATTTCACTTAACCCCCCTCCATGTCCTATAGGTATAACTCACCATTCCCAGTTATACCATTTCACTTAACCCCCCCCCCTCCATGTCCTATAGGTATAACTCACCATTCCCAGTTATACCATTTCACTTAACCCCCCCCCCCCCTCCATGTCCTATAGGTATAACTCACCATTCCCAGTTATACCATTTCACTTAACCCCCCTCCCTCCATGTCCTATAGTCATAACTCACCATTCCCAGTTATACATTTCACTTAAACCCCCCTCCATGTCCTATAGGTATAACTCACCAACCCCTGAAACGTCGTAATGAACTAAATCACACAACTGACGCGTTCATTCATGTCATAAAATGGTATTACACATGTGTAATAACACTATTGTGACGTCATAAACAAATGACGTCATATGATTGTCTCGGAAGCGAAAATCGTACTGTCACTTAGTTAATCCACTGAAATGAATTTGAACACTGACCGAGATATCATCTGACAATATTTTCACATCTTTTTCCGTTTGCATATATCCGCATGATTTTGTAGGACATGGAACAAAATGGCATAATGAAATTATTTTTATCTAAATTGCGTGCTATACCTTCAACACCAACCAACATACATTTATGAAATCGTCTATAGATTACATAGAAACGTACCTTTCAATGGTTACCATTTGGTTTCAATATCTCTATAAGTCTAAGACGATCTCAATAGAAATATAAAACATATTAAAAAGTTAAGAATAAAGTTGGGGAAATCTCGAATACTTCGTCACGATGACATCGGTATTGATATTGCAGATAACATCTATCCTTGAGCTGAAAAAGATACTCGGCGCAGAACTTGGTCTTTCAGTGGACAGATTGGACATCGTGAAGATGGCCGAAGCCTTAGTGTATGAGGATCAGCATCCACTGACCACCGACACTGGCCTCGGGAACCCATTACGCATCGTCGTCCACCCACAGACAAGGCCGGTGTATGACCACTTGGTCACTTCGGCCAAGGATATGATCATGGACTTCGAAGAGGACAACAGGACGGTTATGTCATGTGGACACGGAATAGGTAGGGAAAGCATGTTCTTCAGACGTGAGTATGGTTTGACCTGGATATACATGATATGTGTCGTCCATGAAGCAGAGGATGCTTAACCTTTCGGAACACCTCGTCTTAGCAACATTGTGCTTTTCTCAGTTGCCTGTGTGAATGTTTTTGTTATTTTTTTGCCTTTGCTTCGTTGGTTTAATTCGAACTGAGGCTTCCGTTACACGCCATATTCTTGTTTTTATAACGCACAGAGGTAAACAACCAAAACATACAGATGTTAGTTGCTTCTTTCAGGGTTAATAAAGGAACTTAGGGAGACTAGTAGGTTTTAAGTACATCTGCAGAGCGGTAGAGAATGCACAAAACATATCCCAAACCATATAACCCACTACAAAAGGTCAACTGGAATAGTAAAACAATACGATATAATGTATCATATAGTTCACATTTTTATAGCTTGTGGTTTGTATAGGCGTTTGTAATGACATTGCACATTTTGTTTTGATAGTTCCTGAGAACCTGTATGATCTATGCTGGAACAGTTTAAAGGACGGAGCGATACAATTCCAATGCCCTGCAATAGACACTTTTAACGTGCGAGGTAAGCAGACGACATGTGATGCCGTCTGGACCCTATATGAGCTGACAGTGAAGGCACAACTATCGACGGACGAACGTATCCTGTTTGAGATGCGTCTGAACAAGAACAGTGTACAGAAACAGAAGGACGTACAGGAATGTCCGTTTTGTCGGTGTCTATCCGTCCGCGCCAGTGAGAAGAACAACAGAGTTGTGTGTATAAATTGCTATCAGAACAATCCAGATAAATCCGAGTTCTGTTGGCAATGTTTGCATCCTTGGAAGCTTTTAAAAACTGTAGATTTCTGCGGAAACCTCGAATGTACGGCTGCCAGGGGACCCATGGTATCACAGGAGATCCTGAGGACATGCGCGAAGAAGACGATTGACCAGTATAGAAATGTTCCGGCTGTCCGCGCATGCCCAAGCTGTCAAGCACTCGTGGAGCACGAAAGGGGATGTAAGAGGATGCCCTGCAAATGTACATACCAGTTCTGCTTCGTTTGCCTGAAACCATGGAGTTCTACCGGGTGTGGATACAACAAGACTTGTAGCTCAGTCGCCCCCTGTCAGGTCATCTCGCAGTGTGTCTACGGGCGATCACCCAACTACTGACCACGCGCGACTTTGCTGTACTAATGAGCGAATTTTCCAGGATTTCTCGCATCTCTGTACACACTAGTTTACCAGTAAGACAGCATTTTCTTCTCAAGTTCCGTAGTTATTACAAAATTCAATCTTGGAGAGGTCTCGTCCAAAGTTTTGCTTGGTGAATCTCTAGAGTTCTCACAATATACCTGTGCAGCTTCCCTAAACACATGGACTGGCCTTGTAACGTGCGGGCAGTCACTCATCCAACTCTAACCACGCTCGACCTAAAGGAACTAGTGTGCTGCTTCTCAGGTTATACCACTGGAAACGCTTGCGTGCTAGTACGGCAATATGTTCCACTTACACACATCACATTAGGGTTAGGGACTGAGACATAGGCCTGATTTCATGAATCGATATCAAGATTAAAATAGGAATATGTATTATGGCCAAATTGACTGTTTTGGCGATATGGACATTGAATATGAATAATTAGTCATCGATGAGTAAGAATTCTGGTGAGACTTCGAGTTGGATGCTGTTTCGAATGTTTAATATTTCGCAAAACATTATTGTTGTTTTAAATGCTTTCAGCGAATTATTATGAATAAGCTTGGTTTAGCAAAGAGCCGTATTCATGAAACCGTTCTCATGCTCAAGCAGCGTTTTTGTATTTCTAGAAACCGGCTTCAAATCCCTTCATCCACCCCAAAACCGTTGATAAATTAAGACCTTTTAAAGCTCGGGCCCGTATTCTCATACTCGTGCTTGGATTTTGTGCCTAAATCAGCTTCCTTTATTTCTAGAATCTTGCTTCAAATCCCTTCATCCTCCGACACCACCACCACCCCGTTGACAGAATAAGATCGTTAAATACCTGATAATTGGAACATAATCTATGATAACTGTTTCATCAATACAGGTCCTGACCAACATTCAAAACATTGTTCTCGTACGCATGTATACATTATGTGCTCGACCTGATGTTGTTAACGCTTTGGTATTCTCTATTTTTTTTCACCTTGATCATGTTTATCATGTCGCTCAATCAATTTTAGATTCCTACAAATTGTTTGAGAAGATATGATTTTATTACAGAAACAAGAACTGGATTTTACACAGAATATCGGTGTTTAATAACTTGAATGGTTTATGGATAGTAGGGGCTTTTGGTCCAGAGACTATGTCAAGTAATATTGTTTTGTGTAATGCAATTCCGATATTGACATATATGAGCTGTGAAAGAAATAATATTTGCCCCATTTTAATCAGTGAAATATCGGAAATTATTAATTCTATAAACGTGATAATTTTCATTGACCAATCAAACATTGTTTACAAACGGTAACATTAAAAGCTACCCTGGAAGATTTTGCTATAACATGTATAAAATAGAATATCTTATAGTACATGTATTTTCAATAATAACAAATATATTTCACTGGTTTTCCTAATACTTTGTGCACTCGTGAACACTATCAGAATATTATCCCCAACGCTTGAAATCTCGGAAGTAAAAACGTACTTTTACTGATAAAACAAAGAATGTTTGATCAGCATCAGCAAAATCTCAGAGGTTTACTTGAAACCTCGTCAAAATGCGTACTTTATAAATATTTGATTGATAATTTTACTATGAATTTTTATTTGACCAAGTATATACCTGTGAAATATCGCAGTTGTCGAACTAAATTACGTCTGTCTGCTCATAAATTAGCTGTCGAGACAGGTAGATATAATAAAATACCTAGAGAACGAAGACTTTGTTCTAACTGTCATCAAGATGTAGAAGATGAGTATCATTTCATCCTAGTATGCAATAGTTTTCATGCTTTATGGAATATATATCAAACCTTTTTACTGGCACAAACCGTCAATGTACAAACTGATTCAACTACTATGTGTTAACAATATTAGCGAAATTCGTAAATAAGCAAGATATTTATATGTAGCCAAGAAAGCCAGAGTGTAATTATTAACTTTATTAAATAAACATGTCGCCTGTATTTCATCATAACATAGGGTAGATAGATTGTATGTTGTATGATGCATGTTATCCATATTAATCACATGTTGTTACTTCCACTTATGGGCCGAAAGGTCCACGGTAATAAATTAACTTGATAAAACAACCAGACTAATTGCTTGGCTGATACCTGCACGTTGAAAATTACGAAGAGAGCCAACAACATTACGTTATGTGACCGCGAGATCCCTAAAATGGCGCACTCAGACCTATTTGATTTGTCATGATATATTCCAAAGATGTAGATGTAAAGAGAGTAAGTGAGCGTAACCCATAGATAATAAAGATGAGACTGTAGCGGATTTACACTAGGATCAAATTTTAACGACGCCCTGTCCAAAACCAAATTAAGGGCTAGTAAATTTTAATGGAAATATGAAGATAACGTACTTTGATGTTTTTGAATATTGACATGTTCTATTTTCCTGTATTACGCCCCTTTATCCAATCATAGTAATACTACGTCTTCAATAAAAAAAAACATTGTTTTGTCCCTTGTTTTAGCTTTAGAACTTTTTTACCTTGACATACAACGTAATTCTTGCGCAGAGACCTAGAGTTTACTAATGGAAATATACATGTCTATGGAAATCAGTTATTTATTAACAAACATTTACATATTTTCAAACATTAAAGAAGTACTCGAAGGTAATTAGCAAAATTTTTCAACTATATTTTGGAATATCAAAACCAATGCATTTCATGTTTCTTGTTTTAATAAAATAATAGTATGCGAATGAACGTTCATGAACATTGCCTGGTAAATCAAAATATGATATTCATCATTATTTATATATATCATATAGTTAAACTGCTCTGAATCACTGTATTGAAATTGTTATCATTATATTTATAGTAACAAACTTGTTCACCAAAGGAAAAAAGAGTGGTTATTTCAAACGGATACTTGATATTTCTAAATTCTCAGCCTTGTTATACAATGTATTTTAGGTTCGTCTCATAAAGACTTCACCGGAACCATTAGTACATACATGTATATCTGGATTAACTTATAATTAAAACATAATGGCGTAAGGTTAAAGGAAAAATGTCCTGATCTAGTTGTTAAACAGCCACTTTACACGGTATTACCGGAGTAACAACGAACAAACACAAAGTCAGAAACTACCGAGGCGTCAACAAAACCATAATCAAAACTCAAAACCGATTAAACTAGCGGCAAAACATGAACAAAGAAAAGATTTACATGGAGACTCTTGTAAAAGTGCAAGGGAATAGTAAGCGTCTTGTGCTTCATCGACGACACCCGCCATGTAAATCTTTGTTACCTCCAAGTAAACATCAAGTCTTCAAAGTGAGAACTGAATCATCGTTCTCAATTACAAGTAAGCATACTCAAAAGCTTCCATCTTCATATCACACAAATATAAGTGAGTGGTAAGTCTTCAAAGTGAGAGCTAATGCCTCATTCTCAATCAGTCTGTCTGTCTGTCTGACAAATGTAAGTAAGTTCGTTTGTTAGTAGTTGACATCTTTCACGAAGTTCTCGATAATTCGAGTAAACCCTAGCATAATGAATCAACTCCGACATGTACACAAAGAAAGTTGAAAATGGAAACAGGGAAACAATAGCGGGTGTACAAGTATACTGTATCTGGTAATCCTGCCAACCATGGAAGATAAAAAATACGGACTGAATGTAATTGATTTGCTTGCTTTAAAAACTTTAAAAATCAACATTGATAAAGAATAAAGCTTGAAGAATCCTCCGGACACTTTCCAGGTACATTGGATGATATCTCATATCATAAAGCTGACAATGCAAGTAAGAGAGCTTTTAATTGAGATTATTTGAAGTTTTATCTGATTTTGTTATCCTCCCTGTAGATTTTCTGTTCTGACTATCTGACTAAGGAAGATCCAACGATTTTATATCTAACTGGGGGTAAATAGTGCATTAGTACCGGGGGAAATATAAAAAACAAAACCGACAAAAATAAATCTCAGTTGAACGTTTGTCAACTTGAACTATCGGCTTAATCAATACTTGATTAGTGCAATAACACAGTTTCTATGTTAACACATAATAATTCGACGCTTTTGAGACAAATCATCACATTTGTTGACAAACCCGAAAACGAAAATAATTACATAATGTATATCCACAGTTGCTGTGCTGAGTTTCTGTCAGTATATAAAAAAATTGTTTCTATATCGAGCCGCGGCCCATTACTGTACTGGTACGCTCATTTCACACACATATATATATTATTTACTGACAGAAACTCAAGCAACTTTGGTATATCACATTATAACAAGTACAAATTCTAAGCAATCACCCTATACTGTAGGACATGCTTATCATTCCTTACTTTTTTGCTAGCACTCAACATACTAGCTCCATCGCAAACATAATGTATCTTTGGGAATGCATTCTGATGACTACAAACAGGTGTGTTGTGGTGGTAACAGGCATGATTGAAAAAACATTTACGTTGAGTTACAATACGGTAACACATGTCAAACATCCATATGAACATGGAATATTAGGATAACAAAACACCCGGATGTAGCTTTCTGTGTTCGGTTTCAGTATACTGAAAACGTACATATTTTAGATGTAGTCTGATGTTAACAATTTTCACACTGAAAGTATTTCCGCAAAATTATGATTGCAGTTAATGAATTTTTCTTTCACAGGTAGCTATTATCAGTGCACCAACTTCATCGTGCGTATTACTTTGATTTCGTGCATGCGCCAAAATAAGTACATTTACCGTATAAACTAAACTAAATCTGCTATCAAAAATATGCTTACGACGGAAATCAGATAGCTCAGTAGTAAGAGAATTATGTTTTACATGCCAGGAATCGTAACTAAAGGGAGATATATGTATTACAAAGCTAGGAACATTTTATAAACGTGGAACACAAATACTCTGCGAAATACAAGAATATACATAACACTAAAATGTATACAAATAAAGGAATGTGTTGTAAAAACATTACATTCACTCTGTGATGTGATTGTCGCCTACACGGCAGATTAAATATTGTTTATTATAAAAGCAACTGACACAAAGCATATGTGACATCAATATGAATGGATATATATGTTTATTTTGAATAGTGTTTATGATGCATTTATGAAATAAAGTTTTGCATAATATTTCTAAATAACTTTTCTTCACGTTCTAACGAGACAAACTATAACAATTCTATAAATATACAGCAACATGACTATATAGTCTTTAAACATTATATAAACTTAACAGGAGACAGGTCCAACATGTGGCTCAGGAAACAGAACTGAATTTGATCACGCACAGTTGCTTGAGTTTCTGTCAGTAAATAATATACTTGACTGTATGCTTAGTAATAAATACAGGTTTTTTTGCATATGCATTATGGCGCTAAAACTACCAACACGTAATCGTTACCCATGGATTAATAATTCAGTAATTCGAGAGATACAGGTTGATGAAGGCTATGGGCAAGTTTTATGGTCGCCATCTTGATCTCATCGAGAAATATTCTCTATCTTTGTGTGATATGAAGATGGACGTTTTTTAGTTTGCTTGTTAGTGTGTTTACTTGTTGTGATGACAATGATGACTCGGTTCTCAATTTGAGGATTGATGCTTACTTGGATGTGACCAAGATTTACATGGCGGGTGTCGTCGATGAAACAGAAGACGCTTATTCTTTCGGAACACCTGGTCTTATTCTCTTGTGCTTTTACGAAAGTCTCCATGTAAATCTTTCTTTTGTTCCTATTTTGTCCCAAGATTTTGAGTTCGGATTATGGTTTTGTAGTTGCTTTGGTATATCCTTTTTTTTCACTGGCCCTCTTCGCGGAACACCTCTAGATTTTGTGCCTCATCTAACCATTCGGGTCTCGGGTTTGGACCTAGCTGCTGTGTTACAAGCCAAACGAAAACAAAACATGTCGTTTGGAAGATGAAGAGATCAACAAATGGGAGAGAAAGTTTTTAATTCCTTAGGAGCAATATTTGTAGAGTTAGAATCCCTACAAAATAAAAGAAAGAATCCTGACAGGAGAAATAGACAATTCTTGCTCCACAGTAGTAGTCTATTTTAGTGGTATGTTTGTCTATTTTTGATCTTAGATAGGTGACAATCACATGACAGAAAAACATTTTGAAAAGGACGACAGTGTTTAAAGTTATTGATAATATTAAAAATATATCAAACTTATATAGACTTCAAACAATATTGGGGTTTCGGGGCCAATATTAAGTCCGATATGGAAAAAGGTATATTTTATTCTCTCTCTCTATATATATATATGTATAAGGAACTGCCCATTACAGAATGTAATGGCAATATATTCTATAACGGGCGTCTCCTTATAAATATGTTTTTTATTTACTTACAGAAACTCAAGCAATTGTGGATCACGTGACATACAATAATAGGCATTCACAAAACGTTATCTGGACAACCATCTTATACCAAATATCACCACACATTAAAATAATAAAACAGTAATGTCGGGAAAAGGTATCTTGTGAGGGACTTGATCATTAGGCCTATATCACAAATGAAAAAAAGGTTTCGAACCTACGATCAAAGATTTTGATCATAGGACGCTCTAATACTGAGCTAAAAGGAACTTCCCTAAAATTCACAAAACATGAACACAACAGGCAATGGACCGCGTGTAACGTGTAGTCTCCCAACACCAAAGAACCCACACACTTTTTTTGGTTTTGACAGTGTAAACAACTCGTTGATAATTAGCGGATGATCATACTTATTCAGGTTTTTTATAACACATATTGTATGTCAGGACATTTCCGTTGCCTTTTATTTTTCCTCCATTTCACCCTCCGTAATAAGAGCAAATTTATCATTATCGAGAGAATAACAAACACCATAATAAACGCTGTATTAATTAACTCCGAAAGTAACAATTATTTCCTAGGGCGAAAAAATAACAGGGCGAAAATCACGAAATTCCTTGTAACATTTATACTATATATAGTACAATACATACCATTCTATTCATACCATATTTCCATTTCTGAATATGTATTGTTCCAATCCTAGATACACAGGAGTTTGGCAACAGGCAAAGTCTATGCGACCCTTTCCTTGCAGTAATAAACGGTTATACACATCACACCATAGTAAGACAAAACAAAGGTAAGTATTATATCTAAATAGTTAATTGCATGTAGATTATCTTGTCGAGGTTGATTCAGAGACTAAATACACAGACATAAGCCAGATAATGCTGGTGGACAATCACATAATATTATGTTCTGGTACCATTTCTAACAGTAAAAACTAGAGACTTGATTTAGTGAACAAAAAAGTATGTCTCCGCTTATAATCTTTTTTCATTCTGACCAACTTTTCTTCATAATGTCATAACAAAATGTTAAGCACTTAATAAATGTAAAATTTGACCTTAACCTATGACCTTGACCCTATTACTTTGGGTAATATAGGGCACCCGCATCGAAGATGGGCCCGAATTACCTTGAGGTTTGGTCAATTATTGTTACACGTATATGATGAGACAGTGGGGGTCAGATTGCATCACCTTGGCGTACACCCTTGAATGTTTGAAAAAGATATACATTTATTTTCTCTGACATTTCGGAGTCATACTGGCCTATTGATAGTGCACTGCACATCGTCTACGGGTGATACAAGTATACTAAAAGTTTTATCAATATATCTTCGACAATTTAATTGTTATCACCCGGCGAAGAATTATTGAAAAATCCACACTTATTTGACCTCCAACCTTGAGGTCAAGGTCATAGTGACATAATGACAGTGCATGCATACTGCAAGTTTCGTCAAGATATCTTCAACGGTTTAGAAGTTATGGTCCGAACAAGAATTATTAGAAAAACCAGAACAAAAACCATAACCAGAACCGGTACCAATACAATATGTCTCCCGTCATGCATAATTAAAATTAATAAAAAAAAGTCAGTGTAATCTAGTAAAAACATTTCTCCGAACTTTCTTCAAAATAATTATATTCATATTGACATTGAGTCCTTCACATCCCTAAAGAAAAGCATGAGAATTTAAAGGAACAGTATTACTAAGAACAAAAAATGAAGTTAAAAAAGAATCTGCATATAACTGATCACACTCCTTAGAAGGGGAATAACGTACATGGATACCAATTATATTAGATATAATATATCTCGGATTAATAGCAATTTCACAATTAACATAAGCTATATTTACATTTCTATAACCTCTGCATTTAAAAATGTGAGTACATTGAAAATCTATATCAGCTTATTTATACTATATAACATAATACTGACAAAACTGCTTACCATATTTATACGTATAACATAATACTGATACATGGAGGATTTGACACGAGTGTCTATGTAATATGGAATTGATTAAACGAGTTAGATAATGTGATATGTCACGAGCCTTTGGGCGAATGACATATTGCATTATTTAACGATTCCATATTACAGAGGCACGAGTGTAAGATTCTATTTATCACATAACTTATATTTATGAGAAATTACACAAAAAATTCTCTTTAAGGAAGGCAAATTTCTTCTGTGACCGTACGATTTTCACTACCGAGACATATGATGTCATAAAGACGTCATTTGTTTATAACGTCACAATAGGGTTATTACACGTGTAATATGGCCGTATGACATGATTGAATGGGTTAGTTATGTGAAAAAAACATATTATATAAATTTCTACTATGTATAACACTATACTTACACAATATGCAGTTTTTATCAAATACATAACAGCTTATTTATACTCAGACTGGTATATTTCTTTTATTTATTATGGTTTTCCTACGTTTCATAACGCTCCGGTATTCTCTGATTTTTATATATTATATTACATATTTAATACAATACTAACACACATGTATTTATTTCTAAGTATAACAATACCTACACACAAGCTTATTTATACCATGTATTATACAATGATGACACACAAGCTTTTTTATACCATGTATTACACAATATCTACACACAAGCTTATTTATACCATGTATTACACAATATCTACACACAAGCTTATTTATACCATGTATTACACAATACCTTCACACAAGCTTATTCATATAATGTATTATACAATAAAGACACACAAGCGTATTTATACCATGTATTACACAATACTTGCACACAAGCTTATTTCTGCAATGTATAACATAATACGTAGACACCAGCTGATCAACATACATAAAATATTGACATACATGTAACCGGGAATGAATTGCCTTTATCTGGTTAATTCTGAACATCACACGACTGGCTCAACATATACTTGTACTGACAATAATTTGCCAATTTTAACCTAGGTAACTCAGTGTTATAAAACATATTTAATCCGGGAACGGAAGTGTTAGAATTCAATTTAAATCCGGGTATTTCAGTGTAAGATACACTTTTAACCAGGGTTCATAAGTGTTAGAACACACATTTAATCTGGTTATTTCAGTGATAGGAAACAACGTCGCGCTTTATCAGCTTAGGAATATCATATGAGCTGTCTCCGAGTCCAGATTAATGAAAAACACAGATTACTAGTATCTGACATTTGTTATTAGCACAGAGCACGAATGTATTCAGTATTCAGTCATGATCTGTGCTGGAATGACGCTTGCTCCTACTGTAGGAATGATGTACTATTAATCATGTGTCCCGTTTCTTCGGAACATGGCCCTCTTTTGCAAACTTCATCAATTTAATAGCCTCAAAACCTTTCATACCGAATTCCTCTTTTAGGAGAGCATGATCTAGTTCAAGAAGTATCGGTCCGTCAATCAATTTGTCTTTGAAGTCTTCTGTATATTTCTCGAGTTTAAGTTTAATCATCCAATCTGCTAGCCCGTCGACGCTTAGTTCATTAACTTTGATATGATCTGTGGTGTCTGTCCGGCGGAGAGAATACTGGCTGTTTTCATTTCGTTTTGGAACTGGTGGAGGAGGGCCCTTTGCAGATTCTTCGTGTTTGTCCGGCGGAGGGGGCTGAGCTGGAGAAGGCGATTGCTCTGTCGGTTTACATGTTTGGGCTGGAATTTGCGCTGGAGGTTTCGTGTTTGAAGCAGGTATTTGCGCTGGGGGTTTGGGTGTTGAAGAAGGAATTTGCGCCGAAGGCGTTGGTGTTAAAGCAGGAATTTGCGTTGTTGATTTTAGCGATGGCTTTGGCGTTGTTGCTGGTTTTGGTTTAGTCGCTGGTACCACTTTAGCTGGCGTTTGAGATAACATAGATTTAGGGTCTGGTTCGTTATAAACCGATTCTTGTTTGTCGTGCGGTATGATATCGTACACATTGTCGTCCTGCGCTTTAGGTATAAGGTCTGTATATACATCACGTCTGGATTTCTTCCTGCCCTTTTCCATACCCTCGTCAATGTGGCAATATTCCACAGGCGAGGCATACGAATAAATGTCCTGACTAGTTGCGTGACCAGAATACACAGCAATATCTGAAATAGGAACAATAATCATATATTTATTATGGGTAAAAGCTTCGCATCGTGTTGGGAAATACATTGCAAGCATTATCATGTCTATAGAATATGACTGTAAGCAGGCATTTGCAACAAAATGTCCCCCGTTAACAGAGTTTGTATTTAGATTACTGTACACTACAGTCTTCCATAGTTACAGCGCTAAAGATGTGAATGTATCGTTTTGTCGACTAACTACAAAGTCAGGATGTTTTTGGTTTAATACATCGCTTCCGAATCGTAGTTAATATATAACGACTTGCGAGTTAATCTTCTTAATTCCATCTCTAGTTATAACGTTGAACATGATCATGTAAATATTGAAACCCTATGATACGGATGTCCAAATTGTGATGACAATACAAACAGGCAGATGCTTAGTGATATCATTTATTTCATTGGAAAATCTAAACGTTTTAAACTTTATATAATCTGATATGCAATAATAATACTCATATATAATACTTGATCATGAATGGGATTTAAATGATATACTGAAATGTAGACCCTGTTTGTTTATAATTAATTAACTATACGTTTTATCAATAATATATGAATCAGGCTGAACATTGATGTTGGTGTGTTTTTCCATTCTCTATTAATTTACTATATTTGATTTATTTATGAAATAAAGATGCTAATTGCAGTATATATGTATGGCGAGAATGTTGTGTGTGTGTGTGTGTGTGTGTGTGTGTGTGTAATGTATGTTTGTAAAAATATACTTGTTAATCAAATGTGTTACCTCCCTTTGACTGTTTACCTCATGTCACTATCTTTTGCTTTAATGTATCTTTATTGTATAAAGCCACCAAAGGAGAGAATTAATACAGGCAATGCCTGATATTCGATCCTTTTGACAACATCTAAAATTTGTTGAAATGAAAATGAATCGAAGTTGTTTGAGACAATTTTCTCTCTGGTTTGAACGACATAAATATTATCATGTGACGTACCTTCATTTCCATGAACGCTATCGAAATTTATGTTTTTCACCACTTGATTATGCATTTGCCGGCAGACGGCATCGAATCGCTCCTGGGGTTCAACTGCAAACCCGGTGATAATAGAAAGACGGAGGTCTGGCAGATAGACCGGTACAACGGTAAGCTTTCCGTATAACTTTGCTGAAACATAAGAGTGGTTGCCAACTAAAACCCTGATATGAAAGTTGTTAGTGAAAGAGATAGTAATATTGTTACACAGACATTTGATTGCATTTCAGCGATTGCAATATAATCAGTTTGTCAAAATGCATTATACTGCATCATGGACCGTCTTCGTCATTGTAGGGCTTATCGATGGTGCTAGAAACCAAAAATTAGAAATCCAACTTTGTCTAATGTAATCTATGGAAAACAACAGGGGAAATGGGTTAAATTCTTATACTTAACTTCAATGTCTAGAAAAGTACATGTTGACTTTCAATAAAGTGCCACTTAAGTTGTTTATAACATGACCAGTGCCATTAATTAAATATGATTTCTGTGGATGTCACATGAACAGAGACCGTCGACTCATCGATATTTAACCATGGAATATTTCATAGGAAAATTGAGGCCAAACGACTGGCCATTTGATTGTTGTCGGGTAAGACAAATTCTGCCCAATCACTAAGCTGATATTTTTCCACTAAAAGGGGCATCGTCTGACTTCAAAGCCAATAACTTTTACGGATACGCGACCACGATATTCTTTTGATGTAAATCAAGTGATCAAACCTCTCTTCTTGTCTCATCCGCCAGACAGTGCACGCAGAGCCCACAATTTTGCTATGACATATTCCAGTAGGGCAGCGAGCGAAAGTAACTCCTAGAATATCGAGGACGCAAACGTCGGGGACCAAGAAATTCACAAGGAGAGTCTACCCCCTTGCATCCTGAGTGTTGAACTAACACGCAAAAACGAAGTGTCAGATTTTGTACATTATTATATTATTGTTTTGAACTGTTACTTGATTATAGATCGTAAGAACCGTCACATCTGTTACATATGACGATTTATATTATCACGAAAATCCTTAAACAACACCACTCTGAACATTCTGAATTGTTTGGTGTTCAATCCATATTCAGGGTTAGACAAGACATTTTGGAGAAAAATGTAAACGGCTGGATTCAATGAAAGACAATAATGCAGACGAATATGTTTATTTATCTGCTTCGATTGTGACGAGTTAAGATGTGGATTATTATTTTACTACTTACTGGCATTGTCCGTAATATGCAATTTAGTTAATGTCTTACCAAACTATTTTATTCTGCTGGCACGGAGTGTTTATCACCCGTATATACATTTTAATAAGAAATCTACTAGGTTTATATGAATAGCGATGATAAATCGCTTTCAAGACCCTGAAAGCAAGCTTTAGCACAAACTACAGATTGTGGTAAGTGTTGTATAGAAATATACAATAATTCTTTAGGTTTTATATCAAGCACCTGTTTTGCTTACTTCCAGCTACGGCGTTTCCTAGAAGAAAGGTTTCCTCGTGAGTATCCAGTAGGGAGACCCTGAATGCTTGTCCTCCAGTCTGACGCGTACTTTTGTCTGTATCTCCCACTTTAATGGTGTCCCCTCCGGACTTCCCGAACTGAACATCCACTGGAAAACTGTGCTTATGGATGATTTCTTGTAATGTCTCTTCCTTACCAACTGCATATAGACATTATTTATTTTATAGAACATTGCAATTACCGTGCTTTATGGGATGCAATGTAAGCGATATAGTACGCATACATTACATATGCAAATTAGCCTGTTGTGGCGTTATTGGTGACGTCACACTATTGTCTCAGTAATGAAGAATGAGTATCTAAAGACTCTTTGGGGACAGTCATTGTATTAGTAAGCATTTTCTCCATGTATATGATAAATAACATCTTACACACGTTTCAGTTTTAATGTAATATTTAATCTATTAAACGAGTTTATTAATTTCATATGGAATTAATGATCTTGTTTAATAATTGTAATACTACATGAACACTCGTGTTAGATCTCGTATATATATACAAAATGTAATCATATATTATTTTCTAATGATACAAATACATATATTTATGACGTCAAACTGAACATCCTTTCAGATATGTAAATATTTTATACATTTTATAAATTTCTATGTACACGTACTTATATATATATTCACAATTACAATCTCTCATGCTGTCCAACTGGATTTTTTTTATCCTTTCACAAAACATAAATGTGTATTTCAGACCTGCATTGAACTATGTCGATATAACATGATAACGATATCACTTTCACCTCTTATTATGAATCAATTTGTTCAAGATCATTAAGATACATACATTTGTGACATTATTTACATACGAATGTTGTATTTACACACATCCGCATTCAATATGACTTTTAATTTTCTGTCTATCCAAATGGGTGGCATTATCTTTTTCTTTATTTGTATACATTTTCTTTCCCTTTCTTGAAAGTGGCATCCCTGCTTTCCAACCTATGGAGGTTACTTGTCACAGTTAGTTCGTTATTATATGGCTTGTTTTAGATTTATCGTTTTAACGAGATTTTCGTGATTGATGTCGACTGCTGACGAAAAAACCTAAGGGATTCGAGAGAACAGATCGGCCTGGCAGAGCGCGAAATTTTATTCTCTTGAATAAGTCCCAATAAGGAAAATATTCTCCCCGTGAAACTACATTATGTACTACACTACATTGTAAATGAATACCAACATTGTTTTCACATCATTTCATCAACATCTTTAACAAACTAAGCAACTTCGTTGCTATTTCTAAACATAAAATATTTACAATATCTAGGTGCCTTTATGAAAGAACACTGTATCACCATTCGACCCCACTCTGTTTTAACACGTTTCGAGTTTTTGTTACGTTTTTATGTGTTTAGCGTTAATTTCAGAAATAATCTGATTACTGAAAATGGGAAGTGCTCATTGGTTTCCATAACGTAGGTAGCACACGTATTTGCTCTGCATTATGTATTGAATTGAAAAAAAAAGAAATAAAGTTTACATTATTGTAAATATTGTTCACACTGGTCAAAATCAGGAGTAAAAGTCAGTAAAAACTTTTTATCTTATAACTACTTTGTCGATGTAAATATATCACCTTTAGTTCCAGATTTGATGACACAGAACTTGGCATCATAGTTAATTGGAATACTGAGGTGGGTTCCCTCTACTCCAGGAAGGCGACAACCATCACACATCTTAGCTATAACTCGCTTCTGGATCGAGTAGGTATGTATACGCAGTACCTGTAACGTAGTCAAATACAGATTTAATGTTCAACACTTGCTACATGTAATTAACATACGTAACGAATACTGATTAGTGGGTGTTGTATTCAAAACTTTTATCAATGCATTATCAAATACGTAAGATAGCTATAACTTGGTCCGGCAAATGAATGCTAAATTATATCGCTGAGAGACCACGCAAAATATCTCGGAATGAAATAATTAAATGCCCAATAATGTAACTTCAGGACATTTTTCGGGATTCTGAATTAAAAAAAAAATCCAATTGATAACAATGCAAAATTAAGTCTAAAACAAAGTAAACCTGAGCGGTAACTAACAAGAATCTCTAGACAGAAAAATCAAAAGAATTGAAAATAATTCAGGTGTGGCCCACTTCTTCAGTTCTTCCGAAGTTAGAAGACAGTTCAGAACGGACGCGTGTTTACAAATATCGAGTTTCAACTACTGCTGTGCCAGTAACCGTGTAAGAATTTATCTTGAACATTGCTGATATCAGTTAATCTTAACTAAATCTATAAATATAATAAGTTATAAGGCTTGATTTTCTCTTTAAGTTTTGCCGAAAGTGTCGTTTACTGGGCCTTTAAGAGGCTAATATGACGAAGCTGTGCCCAGTATCAGGATAAAAGTAATAAGCACAATAGGCCAGAATATGCATGTGTCAAGTAACATACTTGAAAATGGATAAACATTAGAAGGTACTTATGTTTATTTTCAGGCGGGGTGATTAAAAAATGACAAATCCCCAAATATATTCAGACAAAATGCATTCATTTCATATTATATTGAAGGGCTTTCTGGTTATAAATGATATATAAATTTGATTATTGCTCATGAAATAGGAATGAGTCATAAAGACGATAACGAATTTCGGCATGTACGAATGGGACAGTTATATGTAGTACAATGAACTCGTACGTTCGAGG
Organism: Mimachlamys varia; assembly: GCA_947623455.1. Lineage (NCBI taxonomy): Eukaryota > Metazoa > Mollusca > Bivalvia > Pectinida > Pectinidae > Mimachlamys > Mimachlamys varia. Next base: position 37,195,336 of record OX392540.1, read on the forward strand.
GAAAGCATTGTTAGCCTCACCTGTTCTCTGTCAAACGTATCCAGTACGACTTCACCGCAGTAACCCTGGGTTATCATGATAAGCTTAGGAAGAGAGTCTTTGTAGTTAAGGTAGAAATCCTTTACGCTCATCTCGATTAGGGAGCACTTGAACTGATAAGCTGCCATGATGTCAACTGTAATAATAAATGAAATCGTCATTGAAAAAATTGAATTTGTTTGCAAACGAGTTAGAGGTCCTTAATTATGACGACATACATTGTAAAAAAATAAAAAGAATCGATTATTGTTACCATAATGTTAACTGTAATAAACCATTTGAGTACTGAAATTATATTTAACGTAAACCCTATTGTAATCACAAAGATGGCGTACCACACAGTCTCGTCGTGAAGAGCTACGTTATCGCAGCTAACACATATGCTGCACCTTTTTAATTTAGTTATAGATACCGATGCCGAAAAAAATGAATAAATCTGCATCATACAGCTGTTTTGTCTTCCTATGACTCTTCAGTGATGCTAGGGGCCGAAAGATGCGAATATAAAATTTCTAAACTAATGTAGAGCACGTTCACCACACAAATGTATCATGATCAAATGTTCGAATTGCATTTTTAAATGTTGTGTTACAAGAGTGGTTTTGTATGTATTTTTTCCGGTAATATTTTTGTGCATGTCTTATTTTCAAATCCAACCCATATTTGCAAAATTAAGTCAATGCGGTATTACAATTGACAAGTGCTAAACCTAATATGGACAAGTTGGTAGATGACATGGTTACAATATTTGACGATTTTGGTACGTCCAATTAACAGCCAGGGTTATTTAAGGACTTGCCAGGTTTTGAAGTTGGAGAAAACGTGGAGTACCCAGAGAAAAACCACCGACCTACGGTCAGTACCTTGCAACTGTCCCACGTGGGATTCGAACTCGCAACCCAGAGGTGGAGGGCTAGTGGTAGAATGTCGGAACACCTTATCCACTCGGCCACCGCGGCCCGATTTGACGAACAAATGTGGTACACAGAATGAAAGCACCTGTGTTACAGTAATCAAGGTTATGTCCTAGCATCTTAAATATATCGCACAATAAACCTCTTAGGTGAAGCAGCAAAGCATAAAGCTTCCTATACCAACTATGTTCTATCAATAATCATCCCACTTCTTTCTCCATACCAATAGGGCCTATTCTCTGTTTCCGTATATCCCGACTCTTCTCGTCTCTATTAATCTCATCTCTTCACATACACATACATGCTTAACTTTATTTACAAAGCAATGCACATGAGTCAGTGATTTCTCGGTGGTCGGGTATCACACTTGTGTGTACATCTAGTATTTTCAGATTTATCAGTTTTAAAAAATGGATTCAACCCAGTAATAAACTGACAAGGGGCCAGTAGGCCTTAAAACGTTGCGACAAGTTTACTTCGAAAATTACCTGTAAAGAACTTTGATAACAATGTATTTGTCAATATTTTAACTTTCCAGTCTATCTTCAAAAACTTCCCCTTGTGTAATGCAGTATTGTGCTAGATATTCATTCAAACAATGTACGTTGTAATAGACAAAATTAGAAAATACCAAAGCGTCAACAGAACCATAATCTGAAAAGTCGATTAAGAAGTGGGAAAATAGGAACAGATAAAATGTTTAAACGTAGAACCATGCAAATGTACATGCTACTAAGACCATGTGTCTCAGAAGAGTTAGCCTCTTCTGATTCTTCGACGACACCCATCATGTAAATTTAGGTCATGTCATTAATGTCATGTCCAATAGTGAGAAATGAAGCATCACAAAGTTTGATTGAGATATTGATGTTACAATCGAGAATCAAGCAAAGATGCAACTTGTTTTCAGTCAGCATTGAAGCTACAGGTATATGTGAAGGATCTGCTCTTTTGAGGTTTCGATCATTTTCAAATCTCGTTTTGATCTAACTTGAGATATTTTAGTAATAAACTCGTCTGAAAGATAATAAAACCAACAATGATTGTATTTTAACGAATTACCAGGAAAGGACATATTAAAAGTGTGCCAGATTAGAGCTGATTCACTATAAATCATAGTAATATATTGTATACTATAACACTGAACCATACTTTTATAGATAACACGAACAAAAAACGATGTCACATTACTGTAACCCTGGTAAATACTAGCTGCAATATACCGCTCGGCTAGAGAGATCTTCTCTTTAGCTCGATCGGTTGAGCGTAAGACTTGTAGCCAGAGGTTCCGGGTTCGACTCCTAGCGGAGGCATTTAAATAAATATGACCTCTGTTACATATGGCGCCCACGTAGGGACCATTTGCAGCAGGGTTCTCAGTAATCAACAACTCCTTTGCCATAGTTGATATAAGGGTTTATTAGAAGGCCTACAATATACAATAAAGTAGACATGAACACTAGACAAAGACATAGACAAAGTGAATTACGATTGAACAAATACAGATCGACACTATACATTTAAAATAGTCTTACCAGGGATGATGGTAGTCTTGACGATGAATAGACAAATGTATGGCGATGATATAGCTATCGATGATATGTAGCTAGATGCTCTGTCCAGAATGATATTGGGGAATGGACGTGTAGGGTATTATCAGGTGTTTAGGGTGCGCACACATACCTACTCACTCTATCTACCAATCAGATCAGCTCTCACGCATTCCTTGCATACCGATCGATGACGCAGTATGACAGCGCGAGAACTTACCTGTTGGGATTATGTCACCCTGTTTCGTGTATACCATGAGTTTGTACTCACAGAGTGTATCTGTACTTATGTACCAATATATCTATATATAGCATGGGCTACATATTCCCCCTCCCTGATAAGATGTCTTCTGGCATCTCAACTAACCCCACATATATTGAAAATACACAACTTTACAATGATATATGAGATACTGTAGTTGACCCGGTAATTGTTCTAGAACCAATTACTCAAGACTATAGGCAACAACTTATTGTTATGTTGAAGTTTACCCCTAAGCCTTAATATAGCCAGTGCGCTTATGTATCACCATGGATTTACATACGATTATATGTACAGCGCTCGCATAATACTAAATTCATCTTCACAGATGAGTTTCTTATAATACAGGGATAATATGGACACATATACTAGGAACCAATTTCTGCACTTTTTCAGGTATAGGTTCATGCTGATGATAATCACTAGTCATGCGGTTGGGCCAGTCCCTACCAGCACTATAGTAATCTACAGACATGAGAATATAACACAGATGAAACGGTTCTACAGGTAAAAATCATACAAATTACTAAAATGCGGATGTAACAATAACAATAATCAACAAGAACACGCAAATTATAAAAAAAACTATCATACCCATCAGGACTAATCTGGAGGTTGGGCCAGTCCCTACCATCCAGAGCCACAAGCCCTGTAGGTACAGTACATGTATTACAATTAAAGTAAACTAATGATGATTAATAAAAACAATATACTAATGTACTAATATCACAGAATTCTGACAAAAATGGATGATCTGACCATATCTTGTCAGAATTCTGTGATAAGGAAGACATGGACACCAGGTATCCAACCCACAGCAATATCACTCAGTATATATTCATATCAAATTTACCAGAGTATAAAACAGCTGATACATTGATATCAGTTAAAAATAGCTAACCTAAGTCATCAAGAGGCCAACATATCCATCGCGCAAAGTAGAATAGATACTAGGGGAAATATAAGATGCAAATTTTTTCAGCCAGCATTGAAGCTATAGGTATGTGTTAAGGATCTGCTCTTGTGAGGTTTTGATGATGTTCAAATCTCGTTTTGATCTCACGTGAGATATTTTAGTAATATCTAAAAATTAATTGTCAATTTTGATAGCAAACATGCATCTGAAAAATATAGCAAAAAATTAGATGTCTGTTATTTGTAGAACTTTTTTAGAAGAATTTTTAAAAATTCACCATTTTGGCGGCCATTTTTAAAATAAATATTTCTTTGTGTTTCTTCCACTCCACGAACGTCCAAAATTGAATGATTTTTGTGCTTGATAGATCATTTAAAACCATCAGTGTGACGTCATTTTTCATTACAGCAAGTTCACTTTTGCTGTACAACTCCTTTATGTTCATTGTAAAGAAACTATTATGCAACAAAGATGTATTTTTTATTTTGGGTATGCTTTTTAAGATATTTGGTGTTATTTAAGCGATTTTGATTTTTGACTCTAGAATAGTGAAAACACATTTGATAATGGGACAAAAAACAAGCCCGCTACCACCCACCCCTCCTCCCCCCAACCCCCAGGTTTAATGACTGCTTAAGAATCTGAAACCCATTTCCTTTTGAAAAATAAGTTAGTTGCCAGAATTGGTTTTATAAAGCACTGAAACTGCACAAATTGAGGAAAAATTATCTCATTAAAAAATAAGGGGTATGGGTAACTAAAAATTATTTTTTGAGCTAGAAGAATAATTCAAAGACTTTTTTCTTCCGTAATTAATAAGAAAATACTATGTTTGTCAATTCTACAAACATTCATACATATCTGATCGCAAATCTGAAAGATATTGAATGAAATTGTCCTGCAATTGGCCAAAACATCCTTTTTCACACAAATCAAGTGTTTTGCTCATTTTGGTACATTTGACCGAGCATAGCACAAAAACGAGTTTACTACCATGTATTTCGTTTTGCATTTTCTGCTATGCAATGAACTCCCTTTTCCGAAAATGCATATAAGAAAAAAAATAGTCGTCAAAAATATCGACTTTTCACAAGAGAAGATCCTTAAACTAAAAATATCTTGCAATTTATGCAACTGATCCAGCAAACCAGCACACTGGACTGAGCAATGAGTCATACTCCACCACAGTTCAAAATTGATAACAATTGTGAAAAGTAAAAACTGACATCATTCACGCGTCTATGTTATATTTGATCTGAGGGCCTAGAGGCTATCTACGTCCTACTTTACTTTATAATCAGGTAATGACATATAAAATCAGAGATACTATTCATAGACATTTATCGTTTTACTAAATCTGTGCCTGAAAAAAGGTTGGAGAATCCAGATAGAGAAATGACTTTGAACACCTTCACTTTTCACACCGAGATAAGGACATACAAACTTAATTGACTCCATTAATTATTGTCTATGCTACCTATTTCAAGTAAACTTCATTATTGAATATGAATATACTCTATGACATTAGTATCCACGTATATGGAATATATCTCTAATAAGGGTTTCAGATACACCATTTCATAATTGCAATCATTGTATAGTTACATGCTGTTATGATATATGCTGAAATAAAATTAGAGAATATGTGTTACAACGTTTATTTCATGTTCTGGTGAAGTACCTTACATTGTACTATGTGTAACCATGTTCGCAGTTACTTAAATTATGTATTACGATTTTATGTCGTCATGGTTATCAACTTATGGCGTTGACGTAGCGGTCATATGTAAATCACGATAACAAGAAAAGATTACAAATTCTGAAAAATATAACATTTTTTGTATTTGTAAACATAGTATTGGAATAGGGATAGATAATCATCCCTTACCTCCAATGTATAGCATAAAACTCTCTTACAGTCATTCTTTGTATTTGTAGATTGGGACAATTATTTCATTTTAAAATATGAATGTTCTGTATGTGAACAAAATTAGTTTTGTTTCAAACTACATGTAACTCTCCCAGAACACATACCTGCCATATCTGTTACCTATTGTACACAATCGCTCTACATGACACGATCTACAAGAAACACCCACTGGCTCTACATTGTACATATGGGTACATTTGTTATATTACGTCAACACAGCTTACAAGTTGTATAGACACGACAAACACATTTTTAACAATTCGTCAACAACGCCTGAAATAAACACCACTGCATGCATAACGTATTTCCTTGATGAATCCGATTTCCAGATGTGATCAGTACAAATGTACTAAAAGGCCTTACTGTGCATAGCTTATTTTGTGTATTGTGAACGAACTGTACATATACAAGCTACTAAAACATACACCATTGCTGAAAATATTTAGATTGATTTGTATAGAGATAAGTTGTATATTATATTTTCAGCTCGGTGCACTTGTTAGATATAAACTTTTGGATATATTTCAATAGAAACATATATTTAAGACATAATTCACAAAAGTCGCGTCCCACTTATCATTAGACCCCGGTGTATTTACCTGTATTCCAGGCCTGTTAACATTCGGTATTGATTTCTTGTTTAGGCCATGTTCTTACTTCCTGCTATGTATAATCAAGTTGTTGGGTACGTTTATTTTTAGAACAGGAAGATAAATGCATTAAAAAGGTAGGTAATATAAAGGTGTTCCGAAAATCATAATATACCCGACAAGCTAATCAGTGAACAAACATTACATAGTGAGCTCCATAGCGCCGTGTGGATGTCTTGTTTAAATATCAGCAATACTCAAATAAGTGTACGGTTTGAAAGGAAGCCGTAAATAGTCTATACAAAGCCATAGATGCATTTAACATTTCAAAGCACGTAGCTAGTTCTGCTTATATTACAATATTGGATAACAAATTTCTTTATAAAACTATTTTATTTCAAAATGCAGATGGTATATAGCCATATCAAAGTATATAGATGTGTATAAAATATCAAAATTTTAAACAGAAACAAATATGAATGTATAATTCTACAAATGCAGGCACACATATTTATTTATATATACAGTATCACTTTCTTCAAATGTGAATTAAGTTGCTACTTTCAACAGTATATTTACATCCAAGCAGGATCTTCTCATCAACTTAATCCAAAACCAGGGTGTCAAGCGAAGCGATAAACTTTCAGATCCATGCATTTGGTATGTTTTGTAAATGGAACAGTAAAATCACATACTCTTGTTTCTTATTACAAGTATACTACATGGTGTCCACTATATAGCATGTAGGAACATATCATATAACTATCACTGTATCGTACACATCTCACAGTGTTCAAATTTAGACAGGTGTCAAAATAAATCAGAGAATACCAAAGCGTCAATAAAACCGTAATCCGAAATCAAAATCGATTAAACTAGAGGCAAAATAGGAACAAAAGAAAGATTTACACGGAGACCCTCGTAAAAGAGAATAAGACCAGGTGTTCCAGAAGAGTAAGCGTCTTCTGCCTCATCGACGACACCCGCTATGTAAATCTTGTGCACATCCACGTAAGCATCAATCCTCAAAAAGAGAACCGAGTATCATTGTCAATCACAACAAGTAAACACACGAATAGAAAACTCAAAAACGTCCATCTTCATATCACACAAAGATACAGAATATTTCTCGATGAGATCAACGCTAACACTGTCATATTTGTTATCATAATAGCAATTGATGTACATTTTGTATTACAACTGAGTTCACATTGCAGGCGATGAAGCAGAAGTCGCTTACTCCTCTGGAACACTTGGTCTTTTTCAAGCGCCTCCATGTAAAGCTTTGTTCATATTTTGTCCTTACCTAAATAGATTTTGACAAGAAAAGTCTCCACATTGAAATGCATTTAAGAGTTTATTTTATGATTTTGCAGACGCATTTGCATTCTCCAATTTTTTTTAAAAGACAAAGCACTGAGCTTCAAAAAGTGTTTACATGTCGCAGTTGATTCGTCATTCTAGGGCCTGCTCTGAATATCGAGATTTTCGTGATAGATGTCAACTGCTGACAAACAAACTTACGGCACAGGGATTCGAGAGATGCAGGTTGATGAAGACTATATGGGCAAGTGTTTTGGTCGCCATCTTGATCTCATCGAGAAATATTCTGTATCTTTTTGTGTGATATGAAGATGGGTTTTTTGAGTTTGCTTATTAGTGTGCTTACTTGTTGTGATTGACAATGATGACTCAGTTCTCATTTGGAGGATTGATGCTTACTTGGATGTGACCAAGAATTACATGGCGGGTGTCGTCGATGAAGCAGAAGACGCTTACTCTTCCGGAACACCTGCTCTTATTCTCTTGTGCTTTTAAGAGAGTAAATCTTTCCTTTGTTTTCTATTTTGCCTCTAGTTTAATCGATTTTGAGTTCGGATTATGGTTTTGTTGACGCTTTGGTATTCTCTGACTTTCTTTAGGTAGATGTCACAAACAAAGAGCAAACATCAAACATGTGACGTGATCATGTGGTAGTGTAGACTTAAGACACCCTGCTGATACTTTCTAGTGTAGACAAATTCCACTACATTCCGGTATGAATAGCTAGGGATGCTATGATATCATTTAAATAGCAGAGATGGAGAGGTTATCAATGCCAGAAACCTACCTGGATTTGTCTTCGTCTCCATTTTCATATCAGGAAATATTTTCACTTCCGGGTATTGTCACGGGGAATGTCTCTCTGTAACGCTGTCAAACATAATTGTAAGCTTTATGATATCGTTGTTAACGCTCCAGCTAATCTTTTCATAATCATGATATTACGGTACATGTATAATACCCGCCGGTAGACGATACACTGGTTCAAATAAACTTCACCGAGGAATCTCCCACTTACGGTTTAAGCGTCTACAGCTGTTATAGAATTAATACTAGTAATTGAAGTGAACTCGTTAAAAACTTGTACGCAATGTCCAAAGTTACTGCCTGTGTACGGAACAGTTAATACACAGACCTACCGCCAATGAGTCAGGAACGAGTACAAGATTGGTTTGATATTTCTCACACATAATCGGCGATTTCTACGTTGAATTTCCACTTTTCAAATGAATCAGAATCATTTCAGTCGTCAGCGAAAGAGTCAATAAAGAATATTCGTTAAAAGGAAACACGCGTGAACATGTTTTAATGATAATACTACATTATGTTATATTTTAAGGCTTTCTTACCATAAAGCACGATGGAAGGAAATAATTTCGGTCTTACGCCGTCTTTGCATCATTGAATAGTGTACAAAACAGCAGTATTCTACACACAGTATAATGGTAAAAATCTCAGCAAGTTCCATAACTTCCTCGTTGGCCAACATTGTGTATAGTATTTAGTTTCTTGAACTAATCTTACAATCTCACGAAATTTTACCTTTCAGTATACCATATTGTTGTTAACTGTTTAACTGCTCTAGGAGAGATATCACGGTGTGAAGCCTGGCTCAGCGTCTTCCTCTCACGACAGAATCCCTCGGGGACAGGGCGATATCTCGTACAGGTATGCGAGACGTGCTTGTGTTAGGGTGTTCATGGTTCAGTGGACGAGTTAACCATACTACTTCCTCATACGTTTATACCACAATAGTGTTGATGTGTGTTATACACACGGACTATTATACCTGTTGTAATGTTGTTGTTTTTCTCGTAGGATATGTCTGTATACAGACTACTACTCGTGAATAAAACACGGTCCTATACGGTCAGGAACAAGAAGTGCAGGTACCCTATATCACATATATTCTCAATGATTTGAGCCTCTCCGGCCTAAGAATGTTTAAAGGCCCAATATACGTAACTTCAGGGAAATTTTCGTGATTCTGAAAAATTCTGAAAAAAATCCAGTTGATAACCATGCAAAAATAGTCCTAAAACGAAGTTAACCTGAGTGGTTACTAACAAGAAACTCTTGACAAAAAAATCCAACGACTTGAAAATAATTCAAGTGGGGCCCACTTCAACCACAAACCGAAGGAAGAAGACGGTTCGAAGTGGACGCGTGTTTACAAATACCGTCTTTCAACTGCTGCTGTACCGGTAACCGCGAAAGAATTCATCTTGAATATTGCTGATATCAGTTAATCTTAACTAAATCTATAAATATAATAAGTTATTAGGCTTGATTTTCGCTTCAAGTTTTGCCGAAAGTTACGTATATTGGGCCTTTAAGACTGACGGAACTCTACTAATCTATCCTAGTATGCTTGTGGTCAAATAGCATCACCCAGGGCCTCCTCGGTCTGGTATTGCAGAAGTTTTTTTTATCATGCAATAGCTTCTTGTGACCTTCTTGAATGTAGATCAATGTCATTTATCTGAGGAATTTTAATAGCACCACTCTGCTAGTGGTACCTACTAGACAAATAACAGTAGTCAAAAGAAGATTTTGAAAAGAATTTTAACACACCTTGCTGCTGCCGTGACCTTAAAAGTGGGTTAAGGTCATTTATCCTAGGAAACTTCATAGTATTTAATGTCGGGTACCTACTGGCAAGTACCAAAGATTTGTGCCTTTTGGTCATTCAGATTTTCTAAAGTTAACACTTGTGACCCAAATCAAGCTATATCAATGATTCGAGGAAACTGTATAGCACACTGTCTCGGGCGTTTTCGGGCCATGTGAGCTAAAATAAATCTGAACGTAAAACAAGTGCATGTGTTAATGCTAGGTGTTTTGCTACATGTATCAGGCGTCGCAAAACGGTCGTCCCTCGGCGGCTCAGTTGCCGAACACCAACTCCTGTGAAATTGGAAGGAAGGCGTTAGTATCGGAAATCTTTCATACTATCAGTTATTTTGTGGTCTGAGGCTCAATGAATAGAGTTCTTGCCTTTCACAATAACGGCTAGTCGACTCCATCAGATCACTTTTTTGAATAAAAATAAGATAATACCGGAGTTTTGTGTGTCATTAACCGAAGCCCAGGCCAGTGCATGGTCGCAAACCCATGGTACACGTCTCTGACGTTGATATGCAAGCGTCAGGGAAGTGTACCGTGGGTTTCCGACGATGACGCAAGCGTCATACTCGGTGAGCGTCTGATCTAGCATATATTTTAAGCTTGTTTGGTTGTTACATGACGTACAGGGACTCGTGTACACGAAGCTTTAGGAATGACTCAATTACGTGTATACGGTGAAAAGGTGTTTTACCTTATACACAACTGATGAATTTGTCTTCCTGCTTTTTTAAACTGAAGGACAGTCCTTATATGCGTTAGGCCTATGTATGTTTTGTTATAAATTGCTCAGGAGTTTTTGCTTTGTTTTTTTTCTAAACTGACAATTTTGACGCATCATTGATTTCATACATATTCTGTTTGGAGTTGAAACGACTTAAGTACATTGGACATTTCACATCGATTGTTAGTTCTGTTAGTTACCACGAGCCCTCCCCACCGAGTCGTGGTGACCAAGTGGCCTTGGTGTCTGGCATTTTGACACCATTAACCCTCTCCATTGGGTCGTGTTGGACAAGTGGCTAAGGTGTCAATCATTCTGCTACCACTAGCCCTACACTACTGGGTTGTGGTTGGCAAGTGGTTAAGGTGTCGGACATTCTTCCACTATTAGCCCTTTCCATTGGGTCGCGGTGGTTAAGTGGCCTCGGTGTCTGACATTATGCTACCATTAACCCTCTCCATTGGGTCCGTGTTGGACAAGTGGCTAAGGTGTCTTATCGTTCTACTACCACAAACCCTACATTATACTAGGTTGTGGTTGCCAAACGGTCAAGGTGTCCGACATGTTACCACTAGACCTACACAACTGGGTCGCTGTGGTCAAGTGACTCAAGTGTCCGACATTCTGCTACAGAACTGTACAACTACATTTTGTAGCCCTCACCACTTGGTCACGGTGGTAAAGTGGCTAAGGCGTCTGATATTCTACTGCTACTAGTAGCCCTCACCACTTGGTCACGGTGGTAAAGTGGCTAAGGCTAAGGTGTCTGATATTCTACTGCTACTAGTAGCCCTCACCACTTGGTCAGGGTGGTAAAGTGGCTAAGGCTAAGGTGTCTGATATTCTACTGCTACTAGTAGCCCTCACCACTTGGTCACGGTGGTCAAGTGGCTAAGGCGTCTTGATATTCTGCTAGCACTAGCCATTACCACTGAGTCAGTAGCTAAGGTGTCTGACAAACTGTTTCCATTAGCCCTATCCCCTCGGCCACGGTGGTCAAGTGGCTAAGGTGTCTGACAATCTGTTTCCATTAGCCCTATCCCCTCGGCCACGGTGGTCAAGTGGCTAAGGTGTCTGACAATCTGTTTCCACTAGCCCTCTCCACTTAGTCATGGTGGACAACTGGCTAAGGTGTCAGAAATTCTGCTATCACTAGCTCTCTACCTCTGGGCCGTAGTGGACAAGTGGCTTAAGTGTCTGACATTCTGCTACCATTGGATCCCAGGTTTGAAGCCTATATAGGCACTGGCCAGGTACTGATCGTACGTTGGTGTTTTTTCTCTATAGAAATATAGTATTTATTCTCTAGAGAAATATATTATTTTATTATTTTTTTGTCTGAATCAAATACAAAAAATATCATGAGACTAAAAGTTTTTTTGCTTGCATGATTTTATTCATGGTAAGGACTTCTTCACTTACAAATAAAATATTTCATAACTCCCTCAGTCGTATATACACATTTATTCAATTTTTATGAAACAATCTTCAATGATTGTATCAGTTCAAGACAAACTCTGTTAGTTTAATATAAAGTCCAAGTTTATATAGCGGAATATTGGACACACTTCCTATGAGGACAGGATAAAATAAGAAATCATCACATTGTCACAGTCTTACCAATATAACCTACCTCGAATCTTCCCTAGCGCTGATCACACTTATCAGCCTTCGTTGACAAAATGTGTCACTTTCACTTAAGATGTGACAGAGTTTCTGCTGTTTTCATTCTAGATTTGAAGCTATGTCATGAAATCCACAATTGATAATTGCTTTATATACCTGACTTTGACTTATAAATCCTGGTATTCTTAACAGCATTGCATCCCCACAAACATCATTCACTCATGTTGTATTTGCTTCAGTTATCAGTAGTATAAGCCTCATTCCTCAACAACACACTTGATCATTTTCTTTGGCAAAAACATTCAATACTTTCTCTTGTTATTTACTGACTTACTTGTAAAAAGTATCTATTCACGTAGCTTTTGTAGAGTTTCAACTGTCACTCAAAATGTTCAAGTGCAAGGTGTCACACATTTGAACTACTCTATGATTCAAATGGTAGTTCTCTTTATTATGACCAAAGCCTAGTAAGCACTTTTGTGATCCAGATTTTTGAAAATCACCAGATAATTAAACTACATAACACCACCAACGGTACATGGAAGAAAATCATCAGTGTCTGGCAGAGGTCAAATTTCAGGTATTATCTCCCTCTAAGTGGAGGTCAAATGTTACAGGCCATGAAACTGACCTACACAGATTATACCGGTCTCCAGTCCTTGGTACAGATTCTAGATTGAAGATCACTGTCTCATGTTGAGTCCTGGCCCGGTCTTCAAGAAGATAATCCAGATTCTTACTAGGATGTCAAAAAAGCTAAGGACTGAGGTCAAAGGTCGTCGTCACCAGTGGTTTCCATGATTGCCCCTCGGTAAGATAAATCCCAGTACTGTTCCACCCCACATTTCTTAAAATGTTCACGAGCAAATAATTCTGTAGGACACACTTTGAACTTCATCTCATTGAATGCTCTTGTTGTCGTTGTTCCCTGGAAAACATGATTTGTTTCTTTTTTTAAGTGCAAAACAAATAAAGTGTGATTAACAATTTTCAAATGTAATTTGATACTACAGGCACCATATACTGGGAAGACTTAGCCCAGTCAAATATTCACCATTTGCAGACAAGACATTTTAAGCTTGCAGTAATTTCACTATTCATATGTGATTGCTGAATGTAACTTTTAGTGTTCATCATTATTGGGGATGGCAAAAAGGTCGAAGGTAAACTGCTGGGAAAATATTTCCATGTTTACAGTACAGTAGACTCCACTTAATGTCACGTCGGTTAATATCACTTTTCGGTTATTATCACATTTTCTTCATGCACCGTTTTTCCTGCTATATAATCTATGTAATGCCATTCTTTTAATATCACTTGTTTTCAGGTGGATTTCGGTTAATATCACTTTTTTTTTGGCCACTGTCATACAAAAATTACAGGTAAATGTTAGAAATAATTTCATATAAATGCCCCGGGGACCCGAGTTTCACACCTCAACTCGCTATGTAAACAACGCCGTGGTCAGCTGCGTCTTTTTCACACCTACCTGATCACTGCAGTACTAGTCGAACAATAGATTGACTTGGCAATTACCCGGAGCAAAGATTACACCTTTGGGTGAGGGAACCCATACTTTTGTAATCTTATCTAGAAGTCTAACGCCATGTGTTCCTAACACGAGTTCTATTTTTCATTTCAGCTCGTCTAAGATTGAATTCACGTTGTCGTGGAAGAAGGCTTACAAGTGGATGGTCTTCCGTAAACATGACGAAATATTGATTGAAATTAAAATAAGAAGTGTCTTTTAAACAATAAATGTCCAATTAATTAATTTAAGCTAATGTTCACGTAAAATGCGAAGATATCGTCTTTGTTTTGATTTTTAAATAGCCGAAGTACGACGCCGACATGCCGTGATTCTAGGCCGGCTGGTGAATAGGCCTAAGTGCCGAGGCTAAATATTATCGCGTGGTTGCTTTATTTGCATAGAGGTCATCCAATGAAACGTCACGTTTCAAAGGTAAAAGTTCATTTCGCGGTAGCGATATACAACTGACAAACTCTGTGAAAACGATGTCGCACTTGCAGCGAATATCTAAAGAAATTAAACAAACAACAGATTTCACAAGCGAAAAACCAGTATACATATCAAGATAACGGTTAACAGAGTGTCATGATTTTAAAACACGTATTTGATGCAGAATACCAGCCACTTGTATGCCTAACTTTACATCACTACTGCTGTAAACAATCGTAGTACGTTTCGTGTGAAGCTAGCCTACTGATAATATTACGTACGAACAATATATATATGAAAATGTGTGCATTCCAGAATAAAACCAAAGAATATACTGTCACCGGAGTAATAACACATTGTTAGTGATAAAATATCTTTATTCAACAATCTTCTCTGTTGAGTCGCAGCACTACGACATTTAACCAAGTCCACTTCCGGTTTTGAGGACTGAAAAATGTCAGAAAATACGTTTTCTTTTAATATCATGTTCCGGTTAATATCATGTTTTCCCCGGACAAATGAGAAGTGATATTAAGCGGAGTCTACTGTAATGCAATGCATACATTACTTCAGGTCACTTGTGAAAGCTTGATATGATTATTTTTTGACAGGAAGGTTTGACTAATCATGTGATCATCTCGTTACAGACAGAACTAACCTCCCAAACGAGATGACATCGGTTTGTCTTGTCCGATTCCTCCTCAGAATCGCTGTCATCTGAAACAAGCAAGATAAGTCTTTTAACTTTGTTATCAATATCTTAATCGTATCACAACTGTGTGACTTACTACAAAACTTCTAAAGCTAGAAAATATCTGTAAGACACAAATGCTCCCTTTGCTGTTTCTGATTTTCTATATATAGTAACATGACCTTGACTTTTGAACACGGAAACACAATTATGTCCAAGGAATACCACATACCTAACCATTTGACAAAATTGTCTCAAGAATGAACTTGTTAAGTATTTAAATTGAATCGTGACAGGAAGGGGTGTAACAGACATAATGATATCAATGTATATTATCTTGTGTACTTTCAAAGTATAATTAATTCCCCACTGTTACTTGTCACAGTTGAGTGTAGTATACAGTAAAGCCTCTATATAACGCCCCTTCTTTTATACTGCTACATTGTTACCTGCCAATATATTTCAAAGTCTCTGTTTCTTGTTTTCTTAATATGAAGAACTTTAAACATTTCCCTCAATTTATTCCCAAACTTTTTTTCATGCCGGAACTTTTGTGGCCAGTTGGTGACAGTATAACAATGTTAACTATCTTTAGTCAATGTCTCCAATGAGTAAATAGACGTATATTTTAGTTGAGCCTTACCATCATCTTTCTTTTTTCCTTTGTGATGGTCCTCCTCCCACTTTATACGGTGTAACATCAATCGCCTAAACTTTCTCTGTTGTTTAGGTCCTACAATTATACAAAGTGAAACATTTTATTACATTTGAAACCTCTTTGTTGTTAAGGTCCTACAAAATATACAAAGTGTAACGTCTTCAATTTTGAATCTTTCTGTTTAAGTCCTACTCATTTTACAAATTGTAAAATCGGACATTTTAATCCCCTGACTTATTTTGGGCCTATTTGTCTGAATGTTATACAAAAACACAACTTTCTGTGTTGTTTACACCCTTTCATTTATACAGAACATACATTTCCCTGTTTTGCAAAATCTTGAAATTTAAAGAATGTTTACAAATTTTGTATCTATCAGACATAATTACAGAAGCATTTACCAAAACGTCTCAAAGATACATTGAGTTATCATGTACCTACTTAACTCCCCTCTCCTTCACAAGCTGGTTGTCTGGGCCGTAAAACACTCTACTGTTAAGAGTGTCTTTTGAATGACACAAGAAGACTAGTTTGCATTAGACTATCCCTCCAAAACACCATTACAGGGAAATAAAACCTACCTCCTTCCACCACGACACAGTTACAGTCCCTATACAGCACCACGATTCCCGTCATATACAGCTGCTTGGCATTGGTCTCTATCTTAAACTTTTTAGAAGCATTGCTTAAATCTCGTATCCTGAAAAGCCAAAACAATACAATTTATCAGCCATTGTCTACATCATTATAAAACATGATGTGTCTCACCTGTACGTGTCTGGCAAATTGAAAAAATTACTGATGAAGAAGTATTCAACATTATAAATGTCTATACTTTCAATAAATATTTTCTCCTCAAATGATGGTCTCAAATTAAACAGAAATAAAATAATGGTAAAAGCTATAATTTCTTTTATTTTTTTGGTTTATTTTATTGACTTTTCTTTACACCACAAATGTTATTTCTCTCTTGCATCATTAACTGTTTGTCTCCACGATTACAGCATGGTTTATACAGATTTTTCATACCGAAATTCAAGCACTTTTTTCTCAGTTTTCAAGGTGTATTTTTTTGTCCAAACATTCAAGGAAAACGGGTATAATTGACAACTTTATTTTCTTTTAAATTGTTTTCTCGGTGTTTATTAATTTTTTTTAAAAATGTAAATCTGTAAAAATGACATGTTTACAGCTAGTTTGTATGAATTCAAGCACTTTTCAAGCACTGACCCCAAATTCCAGCACTTTTCATCTTCTGTATGAACCATGTACTGACTTAAGACTAGATTATTCAGTATGACATAAATGCCCCATGCCAAAGAAAGTACAAGAGCTTTTGTGATTTATTAAAAACAAATCCCACTCGTATAATACAAGGCTCTCCAATGTCTGTCAAACCATTTTATTGAAATTTTCAAATTAAACTGAGCCTTATCTGGAAAAAATAAATTCCCACCATATCAAAACTAGACCTGAATCTCATCATCATACAACTACATACAAAATAGTTGTTCAATATATTTATCGGTTAGAGACTTAATGAGCAGAAATAAAAATTATAATGATTGTCAAAGGCAATATTATCTGCCCTGGCATTTTTTGGACCAGTTGGGGGGCATAATTAGATTTGAACATAAACTTGATCTCATTCAAAAATATATACATGTTTCACAATAACTCATTCACATTCGAAAAGGAATCAGAAACAAGTTTATAAATCTGTCTCCCATTTCCCAAGGGTAAAAAACAAAATCTGTATATATGATGTCACCACTGTGTATAACTTGTATGTTGTAATATGTGGTGCGAAAGTAATTCACGAAGTTCCATAGACAATAGGTCTATGGACACTTCCATTTGCATAGACCCAACAAAATTTCCTTAGATTGAATTTTTTCATCAGTGTCAACGAACCACTTAAAACATAGTAATCTCCCCTCCTTCAATCAATGTTTGAACAAAAATTGATTTGTAATTACAAATTCAGCCAAACAAATCAGGAAATGAACAACACGCAAGAGAAATGCAATTGATATGACTAATTCAAACAGTTGAGTTTTGCTACTTTTTCGACATTCATGAGCAATTAAATTGCTTAGACATCAGGTCTACCGTACTAGCATTTTGCATAGACCGACAGGTTTTCCTGTGGCCTCAGGGCTATCAATCTACCATTACTTTCACCCACTGAGAGAAAGCGAAATTTAATCCACCGCCAATAAAAAAAGCAACTAGTACTCCCCACCTACCTGTACACACTGACTTGTACGCCAAGAGATACATCCTCCTTTATTTTTTTCGCCTTTTTTTCCTTTCTCTGTTCTGTCGTTAACTTTCTTGCTGCATTTGTTTCCTCGTGCTGTCTATAAACACAAAAACATTGTTATAAACAACCGTAAACAGGAATGTAGCATAGATCAATCATATCTGAAAATAAAGCCATATCTTGCAAGAACTTGGGAGAAATTTATATGAGATATAAATAATGTATAAATATAAAATATTCCATGAGTTTTATTTCATATGGGAATTATGAAATGAGTCCAAGTATTTTTTTAATTTAGCCTCCAACTAAATTGAAAAAAAAAAAAAACCCCAGAAATGTCCCGAGACATAAATGAACACCCCCCCCACCCCCCCCCCCCCCCATATGAAATTAGTTCTTCATGCTTACTATGTATGCGAAGTTTGACGACAGTCGTACCAGTAGTTATTTAAATAAGCTGGTCACATTACCATGGGACGGGACGAGACGGGATGCTATGGGACCGACATGGGTAACACTATATGCCCCCCCCCCCCCCCATTTCATGGCAGGGGCATACAAATTGTAACAAGTTTCATAAATCTCATATGAAAAGCAAACGAATGTAAGATCTTTTTTATCACATTATCACAATTTTTAGTATTTATTCTGTAAAATGTCAATTTCCATATATCAATGAAATGTACAGCATGGAAGTAAATGATGTTATTTAAATTTCCTAGGCATAATGTCACAATAAGAACAACTGAAACCTACAGCCAGTCACAGGGCTGAAAGGTCATATGTGTAATACACAAAAATATGACATGGGTATATTCAATGCATTACAATGCAATCATGTGATAACAAAATATAATCAACAATTGTGTCAGTGTGAAAATTGAGCGGGGCCAGACGGGGGATTCCTGGTCAACAGAACTACCCTGTCCCAACTGTGCTACAGTACATTCAAAGGTTACATAGGGGATTTTATTTTCTGTTTATAGGAAATACCTCTACAATGAGTCAGGAAACCTCAATGAGACTTACTTTTGACGTTTTTCCATCTGAGCGCGGACATGTGCCTCAATCTTTGTCGGATCTTGTACCGCCTCGTTTCCCAGAACTCTCATCAGGTTAGCCATTCTCACTGTAAGTAGCCAAAACAAATTTAAACAAAAAGACCTCAATATTCATAAAATAGAGGTCAAATATCATCAGTCTAGCCTCCCTCAATGTCATCAAGGGCAAAAACTGAGGAAAAGGTAGAATCTAAAAGCAAAAGGCAAATCTTATCACATTCATCATCTTCCCCGTACACAGGTCATAATATACCTCATTACAAGCACTGCATATAGGTTCAGGGTCAAGGCCAGTCTTTCTCAAAAATGGCTTTTCTCTGTGAATTCAAATGGTCTAAAATAGTAAATATATGCTATTTTAAGTTTTTTCAGATATTTCAACATTGATCCTTATAAGCGATCAAGCATTACTGATGTGGTTTTTGATATAGCAATGGACAACTTCACAACCTATGATAGCAATGTAGGGCATATGTCTGTATTCCAAGTCTTCACGACAGGAAGATAGAAGGAGACGACACTCTCCCATTTAATGTCCCAGGATACAATTACAATGCAGCAACAGTGATACTAGCACCGTACTCAACACCTGGGGAAAATACTACCATGATATTCAACACCTGGGAATAGGGGGGGGGGGGGGGGGTCATACCTATTAATGTTTGCATCACATTATTCAATATTGAGCTAGTGAATACCTTTAGGACATTCAATACAGCTACTTTATTTGCAATTTTATACTTTAGACTGTGACTGACCTAAGGGCTATTCCATCCAAATATCTACCTGACCCCAGGACTCCAAAATAAATCACTCCTATTGCTTCTATGAAATTTATTAAATAAATACTATTGGTGGTACCCCTTAACAAAACCTGGAGTCCTGGGGTGGGGCAGATATTTTGCTGGAATAGCCCTAACTGTAAATACAACCAAAGATTGTAAAGTGTGTGTGTGAAGGAGGAGAGGAGAGGAAAAACAAAGATGATAAGGGATGTTATGTGATAGCACCCTAGGACAAAAGTACCCATTAAAGGCTTGTAATTTCACTTCACCTTTTGGCTCTGGAGGGGGTTGTAAACCAAGTCGGATTTTTTCCTGTTCATCCTTCTGGGCTTCCTGTCTGTTTTGTCGCCGTAACTTTTTCCGTTCTTTCTTGGTGAGGTAAACAGGTATCTCCGGGGCATTCTCAGGTTCAGCTGGAAAGACAAAGTCCATATATAGGTGCTCGAATTAATGAACAACCACCTCTCATTTTACAGGTATGCAAATCAAATGTTAAATTTTCAAATATTGATGTTTCTTTTCCTTGAAATTTCATTATAATATTGTTCTAATTTTTAACAAATAATTGCTTTTCCTTAAAAACTAATTTTCACTGCTGATTTTAGACAAAGCAGTACCATGTGGTTTTCCAAGGTTTCTGAGAATTTCACAATCTATGACAGCAATGTAGGGCATGTGTCTGTATTCAAAGTCTTCGCGACAGGAAGATAGAAGGAGACGACACAGTCCCATATGATGTCCCAGGATACAATTACAATGCAGCAACAGTGATACTAGCACCGTACTCAACACCTGGGGTAAATACGGATACCGTACTCAACACCTGGAGAAAATACTGATAACATACTCAACACCTAGGGATGTGGTTTTGTTTATTGTAACTCTAATGACAAACCCATAAGGACCGTACTAACCACCAACCCATACCACTCTCTCACTCTCTGCACCACCGTAATATGTCATAGCGAAATTGAAGGCTCAGTGTACTACACATCATATTTGAGACAAAACTAGATTGTTCCTTCAATGTTCATCTGTCAGTTGTGTACCGGTTAATTGAATGGCTTTGAGTCGGACATTGTTCAAGTGACATCATCAAAGGACAGGTATCAGCTTAGTGATTTGTCAACATTATGACCCAAGACCAATCATATAGCTGGTTGTGTGCCGTCCATTCTGCTATGACATAGGCATGCAGAGAGGAAATCTTTATCTTATTGGATATTTTGTTAGGTATCAATTCAAGTGATTATTTCTACGGACTATCTGAATGCCTTTACTACCTGTACATTACTACAGACCTGGAGGTTTCATCTGTATGGGATGTTCTACCAAGTTTGTGATGCCGTACAGTTGGTCTCTCTCAATGTTGCCGTGTTCTGCGTAACTAAAATAAAACAAAAAGTGAAATACATGAATGCTTATATAGTTTCTGTGGGCAAGACTTAATTTGTTTAATTTTTCCTGTAATATGTTAACATCAAAAAGATACGCTATAAAAGTTTTTATTTTTTTTCCTATCAACAATGAAGGTCATAGCAGGACATGCCAGCTATATTTTAATGGCGGAGGAAAGCCAGTGTTCCCAGAGGAAAAGCACTATCTTCAAAATACAAAAGAAGTGCTGTAATCAGAAGTGAAGGTTCCTCATTAGCCATGTGACTACCATGTGACCAATCGCTAGGCTTTTTAGACAGTCTTACCTGTACTTCAACCTTATCAATGAGCTACTCTAACATCACATCACTATGAATTCAATATTCAACTTCCGTGTAATGTGTTCATTTTGTCGTTAATTAATCATTGCACTTGCTTCACATGTACCGCAATGTATGAAAAGCACTTGGACAGATTGCATCTTCAAAATACAAAAGTAATGCTGTAAATATCAATCTATTATTAACTTTCAATTACATATTCACAGAAGGTTCATCGTTTGCCATTTGACAACCATGTGACAACCATGTGATCAATTGATGGGCTTATACCCAGTGTTACCTTTTAAGATCACATTAGTTCAATTTTATCATTCGGCTAACATCACCTGTACCCCAATGTTTGATTTTGGACCCATTTTCAGGCTAGTACAGTCATATCATATACAAGCTGAACTCATTCACCCCTGAAGACACATTTTAACTCTTCCAATTCAAAGGATGGAATAGTTCATTATGATATTTTGGGGTGTACAAGTTAAGGTAGCTGGTACAGGGACTTAAGTTTGTCATAAAAGGATAATGGTGCAGACAAGATACATGATATCAAAAAAGGAACTTTACACAATCAAACAAAATGCAAAAATTCATTTTGAACATTTGACTTGACAAGATTTCTACTATGACCTTCCTATAACGGAACACACAACCAGGATGTTGGTTGTCTCCCACTCAGATTTAGAGTCCTGCTTTTACTTGACAGGATTTAATAAAGAGAGCAAGATGTGATACAAACTAGCACAACATAGCTTAATCTAAATAACAAATGTAGGGCATGTGTCTGTATTCTAAGTCTTCACGACAGGAAGATAGAAGGAGACGACACAGTCCAATTTGATGTCCCAGGATACAATTACAATGCAGCAACAGTGATACTAGCACCGTACTCAACACCTGGGGTACGTTTTACACTAGAAAGTGTAGGAAGCTATTCCCTTGTGTGTCTCTACTTGTCATTAAGTTTCAAGCTTACTATATATTATAATGATTTTTTGGTATAACTGAATAAATTATTAAGTAGTTATTGGTGATAGGGCTACAATGATATACATTTAATAGTATCATGATACAATTAGCTGTTAAAAAGTTAAACTTCTTTTGCTGATTTAAAGTGCTACCACACTGAACTATACTGCCAAAGGCCCCCAGCAAAACACCCGACCCAGTCACAATAATCTGTCAACTGGTGAACTAGTTTTTCCCCTCCCATAATGCTGAGCGTCTAACAGGTAAAAGAAACTACCCTTGTTAGAGACTCTGGTATGTCTCTGCCTGGGGACAGAACCCATAGCTTTCCTCACAGGGGCGAACACTCAACTAAAGGCCAAAAGTGAGGTAGTGTCAAGGGAGACATTAGGAAGGAGACAGTTGTTCAGAAAGAGGAAAAAAATATAAACACCAAATTTAGGCGCCTTCTACAAATCATGCAATGGGGGCAGCAGGTACAATTCTTACATCCAACCTGCATGGCAGAAAACCTATTTTATAGATACGATACAAAAGAAAGTATTTCAATATGACTTGATACAATATATCGTTTCATGATGAGCTATAATAGATGATATTGTCATGGATGAAAATTATTAATTAAATGTCAATGGTTTATCTTTCTAAATGAGCCGAAACTTTCTTTCATATTACATGTACACATTTCTTACAAACCTATCCACATAATGTGCAAAAAGAAATTCAATATCAGTAAAGACTCCCGCCGTAAAGCAAGTTTGTCTTACATATTTCTGATAACATCCTCAATATCCAGGAGTTACGCTCACCTACGTTCTGTCCCCCTACCCTCCCCAGGGCTTTTTCTGGGGTCTCTCAGGAGCCGAAATTCGGCCCCATTCCCAATGAGATTTAGGCTTCATTTTTCCCAATTAAAGGAATTTTTCCTAATCTGATGCTACAACTTAAAAAAAAAATTGCATTTTAAAACTGAACATCTGCATCAGTTGAAAAAGAAGCTATTTGAAAAGAAATATTGTTATTTTATTGCTTTTATCTGATTAAATTACATTGTATTATTTGTCGATTCGTCGTTAATTTTTCCCAATTTCACTCAGGGGCCTTTTCCAAATTTACCCAGAAAAAGCCCTGCTCCCCCCTGGCATATATCATGGCTGTAACGCGAGTTTGTCTTACATATCTCCGATAACATCCTCAATATCCAGGGGTTACGCTCACCTACGTTCTGCCCCTCCCCCCTGGCATATGTCATGACTGTAACGCAAGTTTGTCTTACAAATCTCCGATAACATCCTCACTATCCAGGGGTTACGCTCACCTACGTTCTGTTACACCCCGCGCATATGTCATGACTGTAACGCGAGTTTGTCTTAAATATCTCCCGATAACATCCTCAATATCCAGGGGTTACGCTCACCTACGTTATGTTACACCCCCGGCATGTCATGGCTGTAAAGCGGGTTTGTCTTACATATCTCCGATAACATCCTCAATATCCAGGGGTTACGCTCACCTACGTTCTGTTACACCCCGCGCATATGTCATGACTGTAACGCGAGTTTGTCTTAAATATCTCCCGATAACATCCTCAATATCCAGGGGTTACGCTCACCTACGTTATGTTACACCCCCGGCATGTCATGGCTGTAACGCGAGCTTGTCTTACCTGTCTCCAGTGAGGATGTAAGCGTCCCACCACTCCATGTCAGGGACTTCACCTTCTTGCTATATAAAGACAATTACATTTCATCAGCTGATTTCCACTCAATGACAGCAGGTATCTAAAGGTGTTTTGTTTTTTAGAAAATACACCAAGATACTTATAAATTCATACCTAGGTCCTGTTACTAAACAGAGTTCACAGAGATGATGTAAAAATGTACTGAAAGGACAAGGGCCAAAATAGAATAGAATAGTTTTAATAATAATTTGAAATATGTTTTATACAAAACTGTGATATCGATCTGTAAGACAAGCAGGACTCTTGATAATTATATAATATGGATTACTGAACGGCAAAATTCAAGGACTTTTTAAGGCCACAAACAGATATTTAAGGATTTTAAAAACACAGTACAATTCAATGCATGTCAAAGTCTGTGCTTACACTGATAAAAACCCAATATTTACACCATCAGGTACAATAGTCATAAACTCAATAGAGTGGTCTCCCTTCCACAGGTACAGCAGTAATGGAAACCAGTACTTGTCCAAGATAACAAATATAGTGTGATTCTCATATTTGAAGACAAAGTTCATGGTAAATGGTGTGAACTAAATCATCTGGAAGGGGCAAATCTATCTTTTTTTCTAGTCCGTTCTTTAAATACATTAATTGAGATAAATATGAACACATACTAGTTCTTTCTTTGGAGCAAGTGTTGCTAATTTTGCTGCTGATGCTATTCCAGTTTTCTTGGCAGCATATGCAATTTCATTTTGTAATCTGTCCAGCTGTGCCTACAATGAGATTAAAACAAGTAAATGAGTGCAGTTAGACATACAACCAATTCTAAAAAAATATACTATTAGTATAGTGAACATATTTACTTGAATGAATAAATGTGATGCAAAAAGTTTCCTGAAACAACCAAAAATGTATACATTTAAATTCACGAAATTGATTAAGTGGAATATGTTTCTTTCAATTAATGAAATTTGCTTCCTTACAGTGACATAACTATTCCAAAAGATTTCACATGAAAAACTGTAAACTATTTATATAAATGACAATTCAAATCCGGTATAATATGACAAAATAGTTGTGTATCATAAAATCGAGACAATAGAATTTTAGGGATCCCCGTAGACAACAGATTTGTTTTTCCCATTTATATGTTAAAAGCAAACTAATAAAACTTCAAAAACAATCCACCATATGATGAAAAATTCAAATATTTAATACACTCCTTTCCTTTACCTTTGCCCGAAGCCTGCCCGCCATTTGCTCAAACTTGCCAATTTCGTGGAACTTGAAGGAACGTCTTTGTCTCTGGGCACTCTTGGCTCTGCAATGAAAATATTTATTTATAATACTTAGTCTGCTCAGTCAGGTTTTGAAAATTGCAAAATAATTTTAGGCTAAATCCTTTTAGAAATCTAAGATTTAGCAGCTTAAAAATATGTAACAACAATTTACACACAAACAATGTATACATTAACATGATGGCACAATATCCACGACCAACTGTTGTCATGCTAGGACTAAGTTAGTGTTTTGTAATATTTACCTTTACAACAACTTGATGAAACTGTATATTTCATATGTTACTTGACCTGGGACATTTCGCCATTGATAGAGAAAGTATATACTCTGTATAAAATATGTCACTGGTAGGGTGTACATTTACTGGAAGGTGAAATAACTAAGGCAGAGTGTAGTGCCCATGTTATTTGTGTGTTGTTAAGGAATATTCTGTCAGCTGCCAGTGGTTATCCCAACCAGTGGAGATTTTTATAAATGGCCTAACTTCACAAGACTCACAATTCAAGCACTTTACATAACTACCGGGTACCTACAGTTCCAATGCAAATTGTCACATAACACAATGTATACCATTGTCACAATTTTTTTTTAGCATACTCAAATTTCAGGGCATCACCCAATTTAAACAGATATTAAATCGTAATGATGAATTGGAACACTAACAATACTTCCTACACAGAAACTGTAATTAGCGCCATCATAATTAGGGGAATACTTTCACTGCAAATATTACTTAAATATGTTTACAGTAATTATATTAACTCATTCAACCCTGAAATTTAGAAATTAATTATTCCAACTTTTTAATCCGACGAGTTTATGAGCGTCCTTGGAGAGAATGAGTAAAGTCACAATAGAGCTACTTACTCCATTCTAGAATCAAAGAATCGACTTTCGCTGATCTCCTCTGGTGGTTTCTCTATTAGACCTTTAAACTGCTCCCTTCTCTTAGCTCGGATATTTGCCTGAAAACATATAGAATTGTTTTCAATCAGTAACAATGTGTTTTTAAAATTCTTGAAGTCAACAGCAATCTTACATCAAATACTTGCTTTTAGGTGGAGTGATTGCTAAAAAGATTAAAGATATGTTACAATTAAGTACTAGGTCTCAGGGGAAAACATTTAGATGTTTGAGATCAGAACATTGAATGCTTACACACACAAATCTTTATACTGGAATAGTCCTATATACATCTTTTGTAGGTTTAGTTTCTATACGGTAATTGTTGGAGGAGAAGAGGAATTTTGAGAGGTAGCACCTACTTGTATATTGAATTTGAATAATATTCAAGTGCTGAACATTTAATAATTTTTAGCCAGAGAAATTAATACGACATGAAATACCCATGTGATGAGTTTTAATTTTTTGAAACTTTGACAAAGGTCTCTGATGATCACAGCCATATTTTGACTTGTCCAAATATGTCCTTTAATGATCAGAGAAATCGACCCTGGCTGTTCAGGTGAAAGGCGAGAGTGCTCCCTACTGATAATCAAAATCTGCTGTGAAATGTGACCATTTATATGTGATCATGATAAATTGGCAAGTGAAATTATATATTTAACAACAAGTGATCTTTGACCAATCACAGCAATATATGGAAACAATCTTTTATATGGATATATGGAAGTCTTATCAAACTTGATAAAGAAATATTGCTGCTATTGTAATGATAAGGAGTGTGTTTCACAAATTGACACAACAAACCCCCTCAGTGTAGCAATCAATATGATATATAATTAGCCATATAAACAAAGTAGGCAGTTGGTAATCAGACGACACAGGGGACAGCCCACTTGCATTTCAGCAGGTCAGTCATGTTTCCATTCTCTACTCAGACGTGGGTGACCATTAATTATGTCTGACCTTTAGTGTGGGTGTATGATGCTGAAGCTGAACAGCCTGTCCCGTCATGGCATCTATCGTCCTTCCCTCTTCGTCCAGAATCAGGGGTGTCGGTCTACAACACAAACAAGGAATAACAAACTTTATAAAACTTTCATAATGAACTACTCTGTCCTATGTATTGCAATAATTGGTTGACCTAGAAAGAATAGCTGGTTGAATTTTCACATTTTGTAATGTTGACATATGTAGAATTCTGAAAAATCGCCGGTTCAAAGTTGATGAATAACAGGCTACTTTTGCCGGCAACCGGCTTTTAATAAGAACCCTGATGTACTGGAAGCGCTCAAATCTGTCTTCAGATGTAAATGGATTATTTAAAATAAATACTTTACCGATGATTTTCAAGAAAGAAAAAAATTTAATAAACCAAGAAAACAGCCAATGAAAAGTTGAATTTTTGTATAAAAATTGTGTTTTAAAATATATTTTGTTGTAATAGCTTTGAAATCAAACACATTCATAGTTTGTCAACACAAATAAGGACAGAATCAAGTTTTCCCTTACTGTTAAAAGTGAATAAAATCTTTAAGCTTTCAATTACCAAGCCAAAACTGGTTTCAGGTAAAAATCCTAAGTCTAAACAGTGATTGTGTAGCATTGGCAAAACAAAAACCTCATACAAATATGCTTTAATACAATTTGTTTGAAAACATCACAGCAATCTTTTATCATATCTATCAATATTGTTAATTTGTTAAGAAAATTACTTTTATGCAAGATGCCCATTGTTAACAATTTGATTTACTGTAATGAAACTATATTTTCCAGGCTCCAAAAGTTTGGGGCATGTCACTTAATATCAAATATTATTTTTTCTTTGAATTCTGAATTTATAAATGTAGCAGGTAAACTATTTGTTTCTGAATACTTACTTGTTTTGCAAAGGGAGCTGTTTCCTGAAATAATACAAAAGATCTTTAATACGGATGAAAATACATGTTTAACTTTCATCAAACCGATATCATCAACTTGTTGTATAATGTAAAATACTTTTGGATATTCTCTTTCATTACATTTTTACCAGTGAAATATCGAAAATAATTCATTCTATAAACGTAAAATTTTTCTCTCGTGAAAAATATCACTTTTTCTGATTTGACCAATCAAAACACTGCTTACAAAATGTAAACAATGTGGAAAATCAAAAGCTGCTGATAAATTTTGCAATCAAAATGTAATAAACGGAAAATCTAACAGTGTTTTCAGCAATACAAAATATGTTTAACTCATACAGCTAATATTTTGAGTTGATCTGCACTCATGAAAAATACCAAAATATTAGCCCCACTCATGAAATATATTTGGTATTACTGGAGACGTTGTTAGATATCCTCTATCTCTTTATTTTTGCCATTTTATCTTGTTTATATTTTTTATTAGCAGTAACCTCCCCTTAACTTCTGTCTGGACGT
The DNA here is from genome assembly GCA_947623455.1 of Mimachlamys varia. NCBI lineage: Eukaryota > Metazoa > Mollusca > Bivalvia > Pectinida > Pectinidae > Mimachlamys > Mimachlamys varia. The sequence continues at coordinate 37,224,246 of OX392540.1, forward strand.
AACTACTACTCATGTTGGCTTTCATTCTTTTTTGTTTCCAATATGAATCAGACAGTTTATGTCGGTTATCAACAAACATTATTTTTTCTTTTCCTACTTTTTCTTTTCCCTCTATTTATTTTCTGATATAACTTTTACAACAAGCATACCACATTGATGAAATTTCACAAAAAAAATAGTTTTCTCTGAATATGATTTCTACAAAGGTCTGTATATCACCTGTTACAATCACTAAGTTGACTATACATTGCACCACTACTCTTCAATGCTTACAGATTAGGGAGCTGAACTCCTGCTGCTGACAGACTTGTCATCTTGTTTTGTATCATAGCCTGGAGCTCTGCCGCTCGCTTGGCCTTCTCCATTGCGTCCGACATCAGCACCTGTGTCTGAGACATGGACGGCTGAAGGAGACACAAACACAAGTTTACTGGCTTAAACGTTACACTTTTGTACATGGACCACTGTCATGTTTCTGTCAAAATGGGAACAGCAGCGTGATTTACATCAATATTATACAAAATGTTTACATATTCTATTGATTTTTGAGATTCATCATCCTCAATATCCAGGGGTTACGCTCACCTACACTCTCTACACCCCTGGAATATGTCACAGCAAAACTGAAGGTTCTGTATACAAGTGCCACCTTGTCAAGAAGACTAATTCAACCAAATGATATACATCAAAAGGATCTCGTGGTCACAAAGCTATGACAGGCTATGAAGTTGGGCGTTGCTCCTTGGTAATCTTAAGCCTAGCGATTGGTCAGGTTTTGTCACCCTGAGACCAATCAAATTGCTTTCTTTGTGCAGAGAGCATAATCCCTGAAAATCGAGGTTTCTAGTTTCATACACTTGGAAGATTTTGAAAATTCTAGTACATATTGAAAGTTGTCAAGCCGAGGCATAAAAATTTAATTGTATATAGCATTGGGCTTGCTGAATTTTACACTCCAATATTCACACTCTTCATTTTCGTGATGAAAATGTAGGGAAGTAGAAAGCATATTAATCAGTTAGCAACTATATGGTATGGTTATCACAAATAGCAGTTAGAACTTTTCATCTTTTACTGGTTAGTGGTATTTTAATTTTGTTTTTTTAAATTATGTCAAAATCAAATATTAAACAAGTGCTAATTGTAATGGGGTACCATTACAGATGTCCCCCAAACTACCCCTTTGGTCGGAACTGATGAGCCCAATGAACTCACAATGGAAATATAGCTGACACCCCATATATCAGCGGTCATGTTGACGAATTAGGAAACGGAGGTTACGACAATGTCTGTGGTGTCCTACTACAGTTATATATAAAATTTCATTGAAATCGGACAATATATAAATTTCGACCAATCAGAAGCCAGGAAATAGCGGCCATGTTGACGAATCACGAAACGGAGGTTACGACAATGTAGTGGTGTAATACTACACATATATATTAAATTTCATTGAAATCGGACAATATATAAATTTCGACCAATCAGAAGCCAGGAAATAGCGGCCATGTTGACGAATCATGAAACGGAGGTTACGACAATGTTGTTGGTGTAATACTACACATATATATTAAATTTCATTGAAATCGGACAATATATAAATTTCGACCAATCAGAAGCCAGGAAATAGCGGCCATGTTGACGAATCACGAAACGGAGGTTACGACAATGTAGTGGTGTAATACTACACATATATATTAAATTTCATTGAAATCGGACAATATATAAATTTCGACCAATCAGAAGCCAGGAAATAGCGGCCATGTTGACGAATCATGAAACGGAGGTTACGACAATGTTGTTGGTGTAATACTACACATATGTATAAAATTTCATTGAAATCGGACAATATATAAATTTCGACCAATCAGAGGCCTCCATTTTCGTTTCGGTGGCAACCAAACTTTACGAAAATGTTACCATGTTATTCAGCATCCCTTAAAACACCCATGTACCAATTTTTACTGAAATCGGAGACTGAATTTTGAAAACCGGAAATTAGCTCTGGCGGCCATCTTGGACTTCCGGTCGAGAAAAAACAACCCGTTTTCACACACCCCGCCCCTAATGAGTATGTTTGTGAAGTTTCGTGAAGATCCGTCCAGTAGTTTTTGAGAAAACGGTCGGAAACCTCCGCGGCGGAAGAAAGTGGAAGAAACAAGAATAATAATAATAATAAGAAACCGAGCAAAAACAATATGTCCCCCCACTTCGTTTGGGGGACATAATAAACTGTGGAACAATTATTCTTTGGAAAAAGACTTTTAAAATGAATATTTTCAAAGTTTATTGTGGAACAAGAAAATTGAATTTTGATGGACTTTTTCAACTCGAATGGGACAGCAGCTAGGTCGAGTCTATTTAATTCTTTATTGATAAACTGGTGTAGAAAAAACCAACCTTGGTAGCAGAGGGCACCGTCACCATCAGCTGGGTTTTTCTTTCTTCAATCATTTTCTGAGCATTTTGCATCATTTCTTTGATCTGCAATTAAAATTTGTTTTCAGGGTTAAGGTACCATATACACTGAAAAACATTTATTAAGATAAACCAATTACAAAACTACTAAAGCATTAAAATGCAACATTTAACATTTAATAATCAGGAAAGGTTAACATGGTAGATCTGTTTAAAACCTATAATACAGTGGACTCCACTTAATATCACCCCTGTTAATATCACATTCCTCTTCATATCATGTTTTTCTCAAGCACCATTTTTCTCTTTATATAATCTATGTAATTTTATTTGGTTAATATCATGTATTTTGAGGTTAATTCCTCTTAATATTATGGTTTTTTTTTACCAATCGCACAAAATGATGTCATTACCATTGATTTCAGATACAACTTGTACAAAATTTTGCATAAAAAATAAAAAAATAACCCAAAAAATGATATTTAATCGAAATAATGTTATCCATCATATTGAAACATCTTCATATGTACTTTAAATAGATTTCTTTTAATTAAGGAGATAGGGAATGCACTAGATTTAGTGGAAAAACATGTTTCTCTTAATGTCACATTCCTGTTAATATCACTTTTTTGTCGGACAAATGCAACATGATTTAAAGAGGAGTGCACTGCATCTTAATATATATAAGCTTTCCATTCACCACACAATGGATTAGCCACTTATTGTATAAAGAAGCTTCTGTAAAGCCCAACAAAATTGAACACACGGATGTAAAACCTCCCTCATTTTAGAGATTTCAGAGATTGAAACTTAAATTTTACTTCTTAGCAACCTCCTGTAATCTGTTGGCTTCCAGATCAAATGATCTCATTGTTAAATGTCTCAGAGGTTTATAACATGAACCCACCTTGTCTGTAGTGAGCTGACCGGGACTAGGATTCCCTGGACCAGGTATGGCAGGGGGACCATCGTCTACGAACCGCCTCTTCTTCTTCGTTTCTGTCCCTTCATCACGATCGTCCTTAAAATATAAGTATCATGATGCTACCATTTTTATACTCCAAAATGCTAAGACGGCCAACACATCATCTCTGACTGAAAGAGGGGGTGGGCTTATTGCAGGCCAGTGAAATACATTGTGTTCACATATCTTCCGTACATTAATATAACTTAATTGGTGGGCATATACCCAAGCATGGGCTTTTCACAGGATAAACACATTACCTCATTCACCCTTGATACAAATTTGAACCCTTCCAATTCACACATTGGAATAGTTCATTAAGAAATGTCATAGAAAAATGAATCATTCCAATGTTTGAATTGGTTCATTGAGTTCATTTAGAAATGTCATAGGGTTGTGAACATGATGATGAAGATGATGATGAATATGTCATGATGTTTGATTGTTATGATAATGATTGGTGTGTGTGGGTGGATGAATGTGTGCGTGTATGCTCATACTTGTATCTTTGAAAAAACTTTGGAAAAAAAAAATATAAAAAAAAAAAATGTCATAGGTGAATGAGTCAGTCAAAACATTCACCAGATAAGGTATGCAAACATTAGGACAATTCACACGGATCCAAAACAAAATATACATGTACAAACAACAAATAATAAATCTAGGACTAAATGAAAAACTTGCTACCAAGTGTGAAGTTAATACAAAACAATGTTTCAAAAAATGTGATAAAGTACCTGTCAAAGCAAAAAATGTCGGTAACTGCCCAAAGTAGAAATAAAATGAAAAGTTTCAACAGCCAGCCACACAAATGATTAAACTTGATCAGAATTATAGTCACAGACATTCACCCAATGGTTTTTAATAGATCGTGATGATAACCCTATAAACACTGGTTCTGTTTTGTACACTGCATTTCATCTACTCTGTATACCTGGGATAGACAGGGTTTCAGACTGCTCATACCAGGAGTTGAAATACAGTACATAACTGTACATATGACATCCCAAATACTAGAAATGTCTGCAAGACATAAATGCCCCCTTCCCCCATATGAAATTAGTTCTTCATGCTTATTACAACTGTATGCTAAGTTTGATGACAATTGGATCAGTAGTTATTTTAATAAAATGGTTACATTACCATGGGACGGGACGGGACGGGACGGGACGGGACGGGACGGGACGGGACGGGACGGGACGGGACGGGACGGGACGGGACGGGACGGGACGGGACGGGACGGGACGGGACAGGCATGGGTAACACTCAAAAATCCCAAAGATATACTTCATGGATTCTTACATATATACTTGCACTTGGATGCATTTTTTCTAGTTAAAACTAACATGTGAAATAATTTTAGTACATGTATTCACATGTACAGTGGAGTTAAATAGCAATGAACTAAACTCGTCATTTCTCCCAGTAATTTGTAATTATACCTTCCTCTTTTTCCTGGCATTTCTGTTGGATGCTTTGTAATCGTCCCACACCCCGAATAACTTGTCAGCGAATCGCTTTGCCTGACCCTCATCTAGAATCACCAGCAGTTTGTCTGTAAAATGCAGAAATTACATCAAGAAATGTGAATTGAAACTGAAATAAAAGTAACTACATGTACATGTAATTATTATTTGATAAATCATTAATATCACCTTCTTTGCATTTTTCTGAACTGTTAAGGCTAAACAATTCTTTATCATGAATGTTTTTCATAAAATTGCATAATTTTTGTGATATATATATATACATGTCCTGTTCTCATTTTGATTGAAAGTGGAGCTAAACAAATAGCTTTTCAAAAGTTAATTTACAGCACAAATTATAGGTCACCACATCTGACAGTCATAGCAACCTATAACAAGAGATCCCAGAGGGATCTTGGCGCCCACCATCAAATGATCTAAGTTTGTTTTTTGAAAGATGGTTCTTTTCTCTTCTTTCGATTGTCTCTTAGGGTGTTGATTAAGTGTGAGCAGAGACTCTGGTGGGACACAGATGCATTTTTTTGTTTTTTTTTGTGAATTACATTGTCGTTTCCTTATTCTTAGCATAGCTAGGCACCAGGAGGAACCTACATATGAAATTTGTGAAAGTTGCCTTCAGTATATTCTCAGAAATAGGGATAACAAACTTCAATTGTCAAAATCCAAGATGGCTGCCTGTCGGCCATGTTGTTTTCCGATCTGTCCAAAAATGGAATATGCACAACTAGGGACCAAGGTGAACCAACAAATGAAATTTGAGAAAGATACCTTCAGTACTTTCTTAGAAATAGCGATAACAAACTTCAATTGTCAAAATCCAAGATGGCTGCCTGTCGGCCATATTGTTTTCTGATCTGTCCCAAAATGGAATATACACAACTACGGACCAAGGTGAACCAACACATGAAATTTGAGAAAGATACCTTCAGTAATTTCTGAGAAATAGCCATAACGAACTTCAATTGTCAAAATCCGAGATGGCTGCCTGTCGGCCATGTTGTTTTCGGATTGGTCCAAAAATGCAATATGCATAACTAGGCACCAAGGGGAACCTACACATGAAATTTGAGAAAGATCCATTCAGTACATTCTCAGAAATAGGGATAACAAAGTTCAAATGTCAAAATCCAAGATGGCTGCCTGTCGGCCATCTTGAATTCAGATCGGTCCCAAAATGGAATATACACAACTACGGACCAAGGTGAACCAACACATGAAATTTGAGAAAGATACCTTCAGTACTTTCTTAGAAATAGCGATAACAAACTTCAATTGTCAAAATCCAAGATGGCTGCCTGTCGGCCATGTTGTTTTTGGATTGGTCCCAAAATGCAATATGCATAACTACACACCAAGGGGAACCTACACATGAAATTTGAGAAAGATCCATTCAGTACATTCTCAGAAATAGCGATAACAAAGTTCAACTGTCAAAATCCAAGATGGCTGCCTGTCGGCCATGTTGTTTTCGGATTGGTCCAAAAATGCAATATGCATAACTAGGCACCAAGGTGAACCTACACATGAAATTTGAGAAAGATCCATTCAGTACATTCTCAGAAATAGGGATAACAAAGTTCAAATGTCAAAATCCAAGATGGCTGCCTGTCGGCCATGTTGTTTTCCGATCGGTCCCAAAATGGAATATACACAACTACGGACCAAGGTGAACCAACACATGAAATTTGAGAAAGATACCTTCAGTACTTTCTTAGAAATAGCGATAACAAACTTCAATTGTCAAAATCCAAGATGGCTGCCTGTCGGCCATGTTGTTTTTGGATTGGTCCCAAAATGCAATATGCATAACTACACACCAAGGGGAACCTACACATGAAATTTGAGAAAGATCCATTCAGTACATTCTCAGAAATAGCGATAACAAAGTTCAACTGTCAAAATCCAAGATGGCTGCCTGTCGGCCATGTTGTTTTCGGATTGGTCCAAAAATGCAATATGCATAACTAGGCACCAAGGTGAACCTACACATGAAATTTGAGAAAGATCCATTCAGTACATTCTCAGAAATAGGGATAACAAAGTTCAAATGTCAAAATCCAAGATGGCTGCCTGTCGGCCATCTTGAATTCAGATCGGTCCCAAAATGGAATATGCACAACTAGGGACCAAGGTGAACCAACACATGAAATTTGAGAAAGATTCCTTCGGTACTTTATGAGAAATAGCGATAACAAGAATTGTTTACGGACGGACGGACGGACGGACGGACTGACGGACGGACGGACGGACGACGGACCACGGACGCAGGGCGATTTGAATAGCCCACCATCTGATGATGGTGGGCTAAAAACCTAAAATACTCCCTCAATGACAAAATGCTTTTCAGGTCATATAATACTGTAGGTACACTGTATGTAAAAAAAAAATATTTTTTTTAATTTTTGCATTAATATATATAGTGATATACAATGTACATTGTACAAGCTGTTTAAGTCAGGACTCCTGCTCTATATATGCATAGTTAAAACATTTAAAAGAAATGATGATTGCAGAAACACAAGTATTATTAAAAAAAATAATCAAGGCAACAGATAGATACTCTCAATTATGTCATCCTATTCTGCACATTAATCCTGGAACTTACCGACAGTTTTATGTTTATCGTAACCCTTATCTATACAGTTGAGAGCGGCAGTGACCAGGGACGTCTCACTGAATCCAAGGAATTTCTGCACAGTTTTATCCAATAATGCCTTCAGATCATCCCATTCTCTGTCTGACAACGACATTGTGACAGGCGTTGATCTAATTAGATGAAAATAGTTTGTAAATCCCTGTTTTCAAGCTGAAGTCATCTTGACGTAAATCATATCTGGAATCGTGATGTCAGTTCCAAAGATGCATTTCTTGGATGAAGGAATTGTTAATCTGAAATGATAAAGACATGTTTATCAGGAGCATTAGATCAGATCAGTGTTTGAACATGAACCAGGGACATAGCTGAACTGTAGTGTAGGCTAGTGCCTTACCCGATAATCTACCTGATCGGCAATGATCAGCCCAATGCTACATATCAGTAGATCTACTATAGTCAAACTGCCCATTAAATTTTAAACGTTATCATGGAAAACCTATAATATACATATAATTTAAGTGTGTCATCATTGAAACAATCTGTTATAAGAGCGCAGCTGTTGAATGGTAACATATGTTTGCGTCAACAGAGTTGTTGCCCCTTGTTGCTACCCTTCCCTTGGTTTTTTATGTCCAAAAGTAGCCCTCCAGTGGGGAAACTGGAAACGTGTCATTCAATTATGTTACGTCACACAATTACGTTCATCACACTCCGCCTTCATTGGTTATTTCTTCCAGAATGCTGAAAATAACCGGAATATCTTTCACCTGATATGTTTTATTTATCTGTCGTTGCTTTAGAAGCTGTTTTTTGACTTGGCGTCTTCTATTTGTGGAAATGCTATCTTTTTCTGAACCAGCACATTCTCAGTAAATATCAGCGATTTACTAAAGCTACGCTCGTTTTAGGCTTTGTCTTTACCCTATAACATATAAATAAATCCCAGGAAACCTTTATTACAGCAAACTTGGCCCAAGAAGTATGTTACACATAATGTTGGTGGTTGTCAGGTACTGGAGCACCAACAAATCTGGCCATATCGCCAAATATGACTATACATATATAATATACAAAGTTTGATATAGCGCCCTATCTAGCTAACATAAGCCACTCTAAAGCGCTTTACAGTACATAGATATACAATTCTTATACAATCAATACAATTAACACATACAGTTCTATCATATACAATTCTGAGGAGTTCGCAGGAGCTGCCTTATCGGGCGCTAACTAATTGTCTTATACCACCTGGCTAATATCTCCATATATGTGTATGTATGCGTGTGTGCTGGAGATGAATTGTGTTCTGTTTGTAGTGGGACCATGTTTCCAACGGCATCTTTTATAGTGCCACCACACTTGAATGCTACATCACAGATACTGCAACATCCACCCCAGACCATTTTATACTCCACCTGGGTTGTTGGAGTTGTGTGTCATATAGGGCAAATGTAAACAATAAAGTCAATTTTGGTCACAATTGCCTCGTACAAAGTAAAAAATTGGTGACCAAATAAGGAAGTTGGTGAAACGAAAGACTTTTATCTTGGAACTGAATTTCCGGTGAGTTTGTTGATTTTTGTCATTGTAATTTTGATACTATCATCTTTTATCCTCTGTATCTAATGTGGGAGACATGAATTTTAACAATTTCTGTTTAAATTCACCAAGTATTTCATAACGGCCCAAAACAACTTTCCTTTCCGGTCATCATTCCTACTCAGAAGTATCTTCTGAAAGCATGCATCAAATCTGCATCATCCGGATGCTTTTATCTTTGGTCCCGACAAACGAAGCAGACCCCATATTGGATAGACACCCTATAGTTTGTTACCGGTACTCATAAATGAAGTTTAGTGATAGGACAAAAACACAACAATGAAATTCAAACAAATGAATAAGAAATGAGTTTTTAGATGAAAACCTTTCATTTCACCGACTCAAGTTTGGTCACCACTATTGATGACGGATGTAGACGAGAAATTTACGACCAGTATCGTCGTGTTTGTTTACATTCGTCCTATATACGTATGGTCGTATTTGTCAATATGATCAAATCTGCCTATATGACCAGATTTACCTGTGCTCCATCCAGTACATCTGGTTGTTCTACAGTAGGGGGGGAGGGGGGTGGATTATAAGAAAGACCCGGTGAGCTCGATTACAACCAATAATGGCATCATATATCCAAAAGATCTACAATTCCATTGTCGATACAAGAAAAATTATATTTGTGTCCATTTAAAAATTATGTTAGCATTGATGTTTTCATTTAGAAAATGAAATCCCGGACCGGGCTCGCCACCAGTGCCGATAGTGTCGTTTCCATCTCACATAAATGTAACGCACGGTCTGTGGTACCTACTTCAGCATAACAGATAGTCTGTCGGATTTAACAATTGAAGGAACTTGTCATTTTCTTTGAGCTACAATTGGTATATTTTAACTTATTAAGCATGCTTACCGAACGCATCTATTTCGCAAAAGAAAACATGGAGCAGTTCCTTGTATACAACACTAATGCTGATTGGTGAATTTGCTAACCCAGAAATGATATTAACCAATGAGAAACGCTGTAATAAAGCATTAATACTGTCTAAAGTTAAAAACGTAAGGCCGAATTGTGGATCCGGATAAGTCTCTGCTAGCTGTAACAATTAAACGTAAAAAAATATTTGCAAAAGAAGAAAAGTTATAATCTAAGAAAAATAACAATAAAAAGATGAAACAGAAGACAATGAAAAAGGACAACAGAATTAAAAGATATTAGAGGTTTTTTTCCTTTTCATCAGTCTCAAAGTGCGTTACATGTAACACAGGGACCTGATAATTTGTTACAGCTACATGTAGTTTTGGACCTAAACAATGGTGTTTAGAGTAATTTTACACTTTTGACAGGTTAAGATCAATTTTCAATAAAAATGCCCCTAATATGGTCTTACGCCTTTATGACCATTGATGGGGCATTTTTATCGAAAATTTATCTAAGGCACCCAAACGTGTAAAATGCTCAAAATTAAAAAAAAAAGTTGCATGACAGCATAAACAACAATGAGTCAATTACAGTGTGATCATGAAAATGCTTTTACATTTCACATAAATTTAGATGACGTCTATTTTGAAGCGTTTTCTTTAGAAAATTAAATAGGCGTTACATAAAAAAGTATTTGACACTAGCTATGATCGAAGATCTAATTTGTAACTCGACACAGAAAAGTATATCAGACATACATTGATACGAAAATGTGGACGGATGTCGTAACATATTGTAAGTGTATATATATGCCGTAGCCTATACTATTTTTTGCGTTTCATTACGTCAAAATAATTATTATATTTTCATACTGAAAATTTAAGTGGTTATGAGTTTGCTATCTAAGCAAATATATGTTAACATGCACTGTAACGAAATCAAACCCAATTTCAGAAGTGTTTTAAAATGCTTGCTACAAGAAAACTGCAAAATTTCACAGCATGATGTCCAGGTTTTAATTTGAAATGGAACAAATTTAAGCTTCTCCCAAAAGTATACAATCCGAACCATATACGGTTACAAGTGCGAAAGCTGTTCTTTTCGTTTATCTCAGATTTTTTTTTTATTAAATTACATTTGGTCGTATATATATGCACATTAAATTTTATCAAAAGGTGTTAAGCAAGAATCTCGTGTAGGTTATCTCCTGCTCCTTGGTACGCCAACTGGACTAAACGCCGGATTGCCTGGCCCAACTCGTGAAGGGTCTCTCCCTGGCCACGTACCTTGCTGTAATTGGCTTTAAGCTGAGCCCGATACAGATCTACCTGATTTAACGGCGCAAAAGTACGACCAGGGACTCGTCTATTGAAACATGAACTGAAATTCACACAGCTAGATGAATGCATATATCTTAGTAGTATTTAAGCAAAATATTAAAGGCCAAATATACGTAACTTTCGGCAAAACTTGAAGCGAAAATCAAGCCTAATAACTTATTATATTTATAGATTTACAAGTGTAGTTAAGATTAACTGATATCAGCAATATTCAAGATGGATTCCTACGCGGTTACCGGTACAGCAGCAGTTGAAAGTCAGTATTTGTAAACACGCGTCCATTTTTAACTGTCTTCTTCCTTCGGCTTATTATTGAAGTGGGCACCACTTGAATGATTTTCAATTCTTTGGATTTGTTTTCAAGAGTTTCTTGTTAGTTACCGCTCAGGTTTACTTCGTTTAGGCTTAATATTGCATGGTAATCAACTGGATTTTTTTCATATTTATTTTTCAGAATCCCGAAAAATTTCCTGAAGTTACGTATATTGGGCCTTTAACTACATATGTCTCGAATATTTGTACAACTATTTCGTTCTTCTACTGACTTGTCGGTGATGCTGTACGTTTGACAGAAAGGTGAAGCTTTCCAAAATATATTTAATCCAGATAGATATATAATACTCGTCTCATATACGTCTCTGTCAAAACTACTTTGAAACAGCTATAGAAGCCCCCCCGGGTGTGTGTATAAAAATATTATAGTCAAAGCCTACATGTACTAGTTAATTTCAAATTAACTAACAATATGATGTATATTTATCAAGAACCATGCCTCTAATCAAAAGAAACTATATATATATGATCGTGTCAATTACAGCAAATGTAAAATGTTGCTGAAAGCAGCACCGCACTATAGTACTAGTTAGATTCGATCTTTCACATTTGAGTAATCAGAAACATCAGTGTACATATCTTGTTTACTGACACAAATATAGTAGTAAACATGACTATATATACATTATTCATTATTGTTGTACACATATTTGTAATATTGTAAATATTTTAGTTTATAGACTCATCCAGTAATTACCTGACAATACATTTTGCTGAAAGATTTTGAAAAGTATTTATATTTATATTAGTTTAAGTCATCATCCCTGTCTCTGGTTTCTTTCTATAAAAAAAAAATAAAATTCTATACAATATTTTTTTGTAACGCATACATTTTTTGAACAATGTCCAGTATGATCAGTGGATAAATGTTATCTAAACAGGTGTTGTACTGAAAATCTTTTATTTACCTAACGTCAGTGTTTGATGATGATGAGTGATGTTGTTAGTGTATGATGTTGTCAGTGTATGATGATGATGAGTGATGCTGTCAGTGTATGATGATGAGTGATGTTGTCTGTATATGGTCAGTATATGATGATGATTATGGTGAGTGTTGTTCTTATTGTATGATGATAAGTAATGTTGCCAATGTATGAAGATGATGACGATGACGATGAGTGATGATGATTAGTGATGTTGTCAGTGTATGATGATGATGAGTGTCAGTGTATGATGATGATGATGATGAGTGATGTTGTCAGTATATGGTAATGATGAGTGTCAGTGTATGATGATGATGATGATGAGTGATGTTGTCAGTATATGGTGATGATGAGTGTCAGTGTATGATGATGATGATGATGATGAGTGATGTTGTCAGTATATGGTAATGATGAGTGATGTTGTCAGTATACGATGATGATTATTGATGTAGTAAGTATATGATGGTGATGCTGATGAAGAAGACTATTACAGTAGTCATGTAATGATGATGATTGATGTAGTCAGTGTATGGTGAAGATGACGATGATTGATGTTGTCGGTGTATGGTGACTGTGATGAGGATGAACTATTGCATTACTCAGTGTAATGATGATGATGTTTGAGTTTTGGATGATGATGATGATGATGATGATGATGATGATGATGATGATGATGAAGACGAATGCGTTATTGTTAGGGTGTGTTGGGATGTCTTAATGTATACTATCATGTACAAACAAGATCTGAAAAAAAAATGATCGTGTCTATTACAGCAAATGTAAAATGTTGCTGAAAGCAGCACCGCACTATAGTACTAGTTAGATTCGATCTTCTTTCACATTTGCGAATATTCAGAATTTCCTCTGGCTCTAGTACCAGACTTAGCCATTTTGACAGATATATGTCTGGTGTGGGGCCTAAACCAGATATGGTGTCGGAGCCAGAAATGCGAACAACTGGCCATGGTAGCTCTAAAGTGAACCCGGTCAATCGCAAAAATGAACGATTCCTGACTACAATACGAGTTACTTCCCCTACACCATTTCACAAAGGAAGGAGGCCGATCGCGAAGCTAGCGAACTGCAACCATTTCGAGGAATTGAACATATTTTCAAATATATGATTCGAGTTTAAAGATAATAGTTCTCAATTATTTTCCTGAATTCAGACGGAACATGTGCTCGATGAAATAAAAAAAAACAACTAATAGACAAACAAAAACTGTTAGGGGCCTATCCAATAAGGGCCAATGAGTGGTAACACGTGATCGGCTCCTTGAATAACGTCCTGTGTAGTAAATTCAGAGTCTAGCCTTTCTCATACTTAAACCATGCCTTTGTTTCGGTAATAAATACTTTTTCAGAAATGAAAATAGGTAACTTAACCTGAATACTTTTCTGTATGATGTTTTGATTATTCTCCATGAAAATTTAAGTGATTTATAGGAATTCTGATTTGACCAGAGAACCTAAGCTTGAGCATGAGAACTGTTTCAGGACGAATGTAGGCCCGGTTACACCCTTGCCTTCTCATTTCTCACCTAATGTTTCAGCCGCGGATGCAGGAGTTTCGAAAGGAGGGACCCAGTTGACGTTTTTTAATGACCCATCGGAAAAACTTCCATTTTTAAGGTTATAAAAAAATTCCTCCGCCAAAAAAAAGGGGGGGGGGGGTTAGGGTAGGGCGTCCTGACCCCTACGACCCCCCCCCCCCTCCACTCTGGATCCGCTAACTGTGTTTCTCTTTGTTTTGTAACAAAAAGTTATCAATCTTACAGTTTAGTAGGAGAGGAAGTTCATATCACAGATTAAGTTATGGAAGGAAGTTCATCTTACTGATAAATAAACAAGGAAGCTATCTCAAAGATAAGTAGGAAAAGGAAGTTCATCTCAGAATCGTAACATTTTATTAGACTGGCTACCGGCCACTAAGATTTTTACTAAGAACTTTCCAAATTCGTTTCACTACCAGCTTACCTCCATTTTGTTTAGAATCAGACTCCCAGTGACCAAAGCTTTTTATTTGATTTTCCTTGATAATTTGATATATATAACAATATTCTAGAGACAAGGACCAGACTTCTGTTATAGTCTTAAGCCATCAATCGATGATTTATACGGATCGTCGGATACTCACGACTGATCTCACTTCTCTTACTAATTGTGAGTAAGATACCCAAGATTTATCTCGCTTCTCTTACTAATTGTGAGTAAGATACCCAAGATTTATCTCGCTTCTCTTACTCACTGTGAGTAAGATACCCAAGATTTATCTCGCTTCTCTTACTCACTGTGAGTAAGATACCCACGATTGAGCTCGCTTCTCTTACTCACTGTGATTAAGCGGAGCGAGATCAATTGTAGGTATCCAACGATATAGGGTAGATTGAGCGAGTGATAGTCCAACCAAACTTTATCAAACCAACATCGATTGCAAGCAGTAAAGTGGTTTCCCTTCAGTGTCATACTTTTAAATAGGGGGCGTTGAAGTCGGGTATCGCAGGCGTTGGGTGTACGGTATGTGACTGTTGGGTTATTCAGCAATAAGTCGCACATGTAGAGACGGAAGTATTGCGACCGCCTTTTTTCCGGCGTCGTAAACATATAACATTTTCGACTTCTTCTCAATAACCAAAAAGGCCCAGAGTCATGATATTTGGTCAGTAGAATGCTGGGATAAAGGGCTTCCGAGTTGTTTCAGATGAATTACCTTGACCTTCCTTCCAGGTCACATAAGTTAAATATATGTGTTAAAATCGGTTTTTTTCTCAATAACCAAAATGCATACCGGTACTCTTGATATTGGGCCAGTCAGAGGCTATGATGTACACATGTAGGACTACCTTGACCCACTTTCATGGTCAAAGGGGTCAAATATATTTAAATTGTCAAACAACTTCATCTCTTTTCAGTTACCAAAACTGATATTTGGCATGTAGTATGCTGGGATGAAGGGCTTCAAAGTTTGTTCAAATGAGTAACATTGACCCTACTTCAAGGTCAAAAGGATCAAATTTGAATGATATCGTTCAAAAACTTTCTTAGTAAATATAAAAAACGTCATCATTCAGGTATAGAGGAGGAGTGAGGTAGGATGAGGAGGAGGAGCATGACGACGAGGAGAAGGAGGAGGAAGACTGAGGACGGAGAAGGAGCATGACGACGAGGAGAAGGAAGAGGAAGACTGAGGATGGAGAAGGAGCATGACGACGAGGAGAAGGAGGAGGAAGACTGAGGACGGAGAAGGAGAATGACGACGAGGAGAAGGAAGAGGAAGACTGAGGATGGAGAAGGAGCATGACGACGAGGAGAAGGAGGAGGAAGACGGCGAGGAGAAGGAGGAGGAAGACTGAGGACGGAGAAGGAGAATGACGACGAGGAGAAGGAGGAGGAAGACTGAGGACGGAGAAGGAGAATGACGACGAGGAGAAGGAAGAGGAAGACTGAGGATGGAGAAGGAGCATGACGACGAGGAGAAGGAGGAGGAAGACGGCGAGGAGAAGGAGGAGGAAGACTGAGGATAGAGGAGGATAATGACGACGAAGAGAAGGAGGAGGAAGACTGAGGATAGAGAAGGAGCATGACGACGAGGAGAAGGAGGAGGAAGACTGAGGATGGAGGAGGAGAATGACGACGAGGAGAAGGAGGAGGAAGACTGAGGATGGAGGAGGAGAATGACGACGAGGAGAAGGAGGAGGAAGACTGAGGATGGAGGAGGAGAATGACGACGAGGAGAAGAGTGGGAAGACTGAGGATGGAGAAGGAGCATGACGACGAGGAGAAGGAGGAAGACTGAGGATGGAGGAGGAGAATGACGACGAGGAGAAGGAGGAGGAAGACTGAGGATGGAGGAGGAGCATGATGACGAGGAGAAGGAGGAGGAAGACTGAGGATAGAGAAGGAGCATGATGACGAGGAGACGGGTGGGAAGACTAAGGATGGAGAAGGAGCATGACGACGAGGAGAAGGAGGAGGAAGACTGAGGATAGAGAAGGAGCATGACGACGAGGAGAAGGAGGAGGAAGACTGAGGATGGAGAAGGAGCATGATGACGAGGAGAAGGAGGAGGAAGACTGAGGATAGAGAAGGAGCATGACGACGAGGAGAAGGGTGGGAAGACTAAGGATGGAGAAGGAGCATGACGACGAGGAGAAGGAGGAGGAAGACGGCGAGGAGAAGGAGGAGGAAGACTGAGGACGGAGAAGGAGCATGACGACGAGGAGAAGGGTGGGAAGACTAAGGATGGAGAAGGAGCATGACGACGAGGAGAAGGAGGAGGAAGACGGCGAGGAGAAGGAGGAGGAAGACTGAGGACGGAGAAGGAGCATGACGACGAGGAGAAGGAGGAAGACTGAGGATGGAGAAGGAGCATGACGACGAGGAGAAGGGTGGGGAGACTGAGGATGGGGGAGGAGTGTGACGACGAGGAGAAGGGTGGGGAGACTGGGGATGGAGGAGGAGCATGACGACGAGGAGAAGGAGGAAGACTGAGGATGGAGAAGGAGCATGACGACGAAGAGAAGGAAGACTGAGGATGGAGGAGGAGAATGATGACGAGGAGAAGGAGGAGGAAGACTGAGGATAGAGAAGGAGCATGACGACGAGACGAGTGGGAAGACTGAGTAAGAAGTTTGGAGCAAGAGACTTGAATAAGAGAAAAAAAGGAGCAAGAAGAGGGAGGACGGGAGGAAGCATAGCAGGAGGAGGATATGTTATATATTTTACTATCTCAGATCATGACCATTTTCCTTGAACTTAATCAGATGGCTTTACAACGCCATGTCTTTATTGTATATGTCTCGGGCAAAGTGTTCCTCATGTTAGTTTGTGGCAACCATAGCAAAACTAATAAACTCTCACGCGCAACCGAATGTTGTCAAGTGGTATCAGACAAAGCTGACTAATCTTGAAATGGATTTCGACATATATATATATACTTTTTTGGCATTTTTTTTTTTATATAACGGCGGTTGTGTGTATGCAATTTCTCGATGGTCATTTTGGGTTCAACCTCTCTGCTTTCAAGATACCAATATCTTCCCTATCCTGATGAGTCCATATTCATTCCTTGGGAGGGTAACCCGCCGTGAACCCCATAGGAAGTTTTGTATGCCTTACTGCCCATGCGTAGGAAAGTTAGCTCACTTCGGCGCACAAAGAATAACACGACCTGGAACACTGGTATGTATACATATACAGTGTAGTACGGACTGTCAGGTGTGCCGTACTGGCAGTGTATGTAGGAGCTGTACCTGTTATCTCAAATCTCGTCAACATCAAAGCAGCCGACATTTGTGTTCACCGATACTCCTACACGTGGATTTACAGACACCTGTGCCATTTAGAGAGGTGACTAACATACAGACCGGACGTACTTGATTAGGGGGACATGTAGTGCAGGAGGGGTAATTATTTCACTAAACCAGACGCTGGGTGCACTCGATCGATGTATGCCGGTGCTGCTACTCGTCTTGCCTTCATTGTACATCTGTGTGGTATCGTGTAATATTTGACGTATAAATTGAGGAGTTAACTTCCCGTTATATTTAGATTACTCCTATAGATCTGTGCCCAGGGATGAGTTTATAAATAGCCTTAGTTGTATTTACGTCTGGGTTTACGTACAAACTACCGTCATGGAGCTCCGATCTGGTATCTCTGTTTTGGTAATGGTGTGTGTTTCGTACTTACACGTGCGCTTGACCACTGCCACAGTGTCCGGAGTATACAGGGACAACGGAGTGGACAGGACAGAACGGACGTCGGAATTCTCTGGTAGGGACAAACGTGAAATGCAGCATGAGATTTTGACACTTCTGGGGCTGCATCACCGTCCAAAACCTGCGGGGCATAGCACGACAGATTATTCTGCTCCGAGATTCATGCTCAATCTATACAATTCAATTACATCTGACGGAGGGATCGTGGACGACGGGAATCGTGCTCAGTTCACCCGAAACGTCACAATCGAGAATGAGGTCGAACCGATTGAGGGTAGTGACGTCATTATGAGTTTTGTGAACCACGGTAAGTAATATGACGGTACCAGTTAAAATGAAGCTATATGTATGACACAAAATTATATTGCTATCCAAGTCCGTATTGATGGTGTTGTGTAGATAAATGTAAATAAATATATCATGGATGATGAACAGCGTGATTACAACTCAGTGTCAATTTAAATCAAGAGTTTTCTATAAATTAAAACAACAACGTTAGCTGTAATCAGAGACGTTTAATACGTGTTATATATTACGTCTCTACTCTGATGAGCCATTACAACTGACATAAAGTGACATAATATAAAGCCCCTACACCACAGGGACACGTACGTATACTGTAAAGTGTATGTGCCCCTGTGCCTACAAGAAATATGTGTAAAAAGTGTAACGTTATATATCTAATTCCGTGGTATATTTTAATACTAAAGTTATATTACTTAACCCAATGTAGGACTTCAGATATGTAGTAAAGAACGATCAGACCAGAGTCCCTGGCGGCGTATACGTAAAGATAATGTGTAAATAAGGTTTACATTGATTTTGACATAAAACAGACGACACTCAAGATATCAATTAGGATGATGGATTACCCCGCCGCGGGCCCCCGGCGAATATTTCATTGATCATTCAGGGTCATGTACTTGTGATGAGTAAATGTTTACCATTGTGCTTTGTGTTGAAGTTTAAAACGCCGTGATTTAGTGATAATCTACCTCGATTACACGGTCGTGAGGCCAGGTGTTAATACGATAGGAATCTCTACATGCCCAGGCTGTTAGAGAACTCTCGTCCATGTCATATTCGTCAGCTTTTTACTTGTACATGATGTGTCGTTAATTATCGTGGCCCTCCTCAATCATGGCTAGTTCGCTTTAATTTATCCAGTAGTATACGTTCGGTTGTCGACTCGTATACCCTAGGCCTACACACGTGAATACTATTTCTTGCCTACACTAAATCGGAAGTTAGCTAGATTTTCGTATATTATTTAAAGTTATTTCATAATATGATTAATTTCTGTACATTATCAAGAGAGAAAATTAGAAAAAAACCCATCTTTTTATAGATTCACATGATATAAAACTATTGAAATGGAGCAGAATTAATGGATTAAATAGATGGCTCAAAGCAAGTAATGTAGTTCATGCGAGTTTTTTATTTTGATCGTAATTATTGGTTATATTTAGATTTTGTGCCTAGATATCAAACTTCTAACTATTAAGTAAAGTTGTTTTCCTTTAATACTAGCTAGATATTTAAAAGTGTTATATTGTTCAAATCATCACATCAGAAAAATAATCAAGTTCTCTCATAAATAAGGATAACTCGTATGTTTTTATAAGAAACACGGCAACAATCACTCATATAATTACATTACGTCTCACACAAACAATAACTGCACACAGTAGGTCTAGGGATAACATTCACTTACGATTTCTGCACATGATCAATTAATAGGTAACGCTCACCAAGTTACGATTTCTGCTCATGCTCAAAGGGTAACGCTCACCAAGTTACGATTTCTGCACATAATCAATGGGTAACGCTCACCAAGTTACGATTTCTGCACATAACCAATGGGTAACGCTCGCTCAGTTACGATTTCTGCACATACGCAATGGGTAATGTTCGCTTAGTTACGATTTCTGCACATATATACTAAATGGGTAACGCTCGCTTAGTTACGATTTCTGCACATGATCAAAGGGTAACGCTCGCTTCGGTACGATAAATGGGTAACGCTCGCTTAGTAACGATTTCTGCACATACTCAATCGGTAACGCTCGCTTACATGTAGTTACGATTTCTGCACATAATCAATGGGCAACGCTCGCTTAATTACGATTCCTGCACGTAATCGATGGGTAACGCTCACCAATATACGATTTCTGTACATAATCAATGGGTAACGCTGCTTAGTTACGATTTCTTCACATGATCAAAGGGTCACGCTTACCACGTTACAATTTCTTTACATACTCAATGGGTAACTTTCGCTAAGTAATGTTTTCTGCACATGATCAATGGGTAACGCTCACTTGCGTTTTCTGCACCCTGAATATGCAGAGGTGACGTTTGCTCGCCTGTACTTTTACTGCAAAAAAAGTACAGGGTTAGCGCTCACTTTTTTTCTGCACCCTCAAAACGCTCGCGTACTTTTCTGTACACTTAAAAAGTCCAGGTGCACTGCCCACTTACGTTTCATGCAATCAAAAAGTACATGGGTAGCTAGCGGCCACTTACTTTTGTCACAAACAAACAAAGCAGGGGTAGCGCTCACTTACTTCATTTATTTCACTTATAATAAATATAAATATAAACTTTATTTATTTTACAACAATTATTAAACAAGTTATACAACTTATATTAATTACTCTTGTTGGCCCGGATGTTAGCGCGCGAGGGGTCTTATTGTGGGAGGAAACCGAAGTACCCGGAGAAAACCCACATGGTCGGGCAGGTGACCCCATACCTTTTCACGTCCGGTCGGGGAATCGAACCCCGACCGCCTTGGTGAAAGGCAAGTACGCTATCCACTGTACCACACGACAACTTACTATCATTTTCATACACACAATAAGTTCAGGATAAAGCATTGCACGAATTATAACAAGTATTATATGGTATTGTAGATATGTATTGTAAAAACGTTGTGTCTAAGGAATGTTCCTAGTCTGTGTTTATCCTCTAGCTCCAACCAGAAGCAAGTATGATTACTATATTGTTAATATGAAAGGTTGTAAGCCACACCGACGTTCAGATAAAATCGTTACGTTGTTATATTAGTTTAAGTAGATACAAATCAGGTGTTTTTACGTGAAGGCGAATTATCTTCTCATTATCAAACGCTCACTGTAAACCCAGCCGTCGGTATAAAGGACCAAGTAACTTCTGGGGGATCAACAGGATTTCTTATCAGGAAATCACACAACTTTGTTTGGCGGCTAGAATCTCTTTACATAGGATTTCATTACATTTTGATTAACATTGATACTTACACTCGGGTATCTTTATTTTATTTTGCAGCATGTAAATTTTCAAATATCAAATCGTCCATTTTCTAAATGACTAAGTTTAGTAAGATTCAAAATTAAACAGGGGAAATTGAAATTTTAATTTTGAAATATTACCATGGGAAGGCGAGTATGAATGTACGGTCCATATAGTGGAACTTATAGTGAAACTTTGGGTGAACCTTAAATTTATCAAGACGATGGGATCATCCCTAATATGTATCATGTATCCCCTGCCTCATCCCTCCATACACACGCGCACACAGTGGACAGTAGATAGGGAGAGATAGCGACACACATGTACATCCATGATGCCAGGGTCTGGCTCCAGGGTCTGGCCCCGCCCCTGGGTACATTGTATTATAGTTGAAGTTTGTTACTAACCGCAGTCATTCGATTTATATCAGTTCATGTAACATGTAAGTCACAGGGGCTAGACACAAACTAGCTGCGATAACGTAGCTCTTCACGACGAGACGATTTTTATATATTGCGTCGTTAGAGCTACGAAGCGGTCCCATGCCTGGTAGTGGAGCAAAATCAAAAGTGTTCAATCTGTAAGATTTCATTTAATTACCACCTCATTTGAGCATAATGTTGTCAAAATTATGCAGGATTGCTGAAATATTGAGTGTTTACATGATAAAATCTTTTTTTTTCACAAAATAAGCAGAACCAGAAATGTCCTTCTTGACAAACACTAGAAACTATCGCCATGACAGTTCACGTGTGAGGTTATCTCAAATCTCGTTTTTATATATGGCTTGAATGGCCAAATATAGAGTTACTACGGCATACTATGACTTCCTTATTTGGTCCGCACGCGCGCGCCCATTCACACATTTAGAGGAACTCTTCAGAAAAGAAACCAAGATATTTACTAAAGTCTTAATCATGGCTGCCGCTACTTATTTCAGTTGATGCTTCGTTACTTAAACTTGATATTTAACGATATTTTTGGTGGATTTTAATTACAAGTTGGGTAGGAGATCGACAGAAATGGTTTATTATTTAAGTATATTTATCGATGAGAACAAATCGGGCGATAAATGTTGCAAAAATCACCCCAGTGTGAATCACACCGGGCTTGCTCCATTACGAGGCATGGGACCGATTTAATACCCGGCCGGGGCAGAGCCATAGGAGGCCGGGTATTAATATTAGTACTAGACACAAACCTTTCTCTCATATCTCGCCATGTTGGATAGAGTTTGCCCATGTAAGAAAGCTATGTAAGCAAAATCTATCTTACATAGCATTTCACGCGACGTGACGTCACAATGGCTCAACAATGACGTGACGTCACGAATACGGTAAACTCTGATGCCGGAAAGAGAAAACGACGGCGTGATAAAATTAAAACCTTTCACAAAATTGTAACCATAAACACCAGTAAGAGGAGATTAATTTTTCTGCGCCAACTTTGTTTGCAAATATAGGGTATGGTAAAACTCGCTGTCTAATTCGTTTTCGTCAAAAAAGCTCAAGGAAAAAGTTAAAATTTCAAAATGGTTGCCTGTTTAAACATATTTTCATGGTTTTTGAGCTTATTCGGTTAGTTGATATGAGAGAAAAAGACTCTTTCATTATGTGTGTATGTAGGATAGGGATATTCCACCCTCGGGATCACAAAATGTGGTAAAACCCTCGGCAAGCCTCGGGTTTCACCACATTTTGTGACCCCTCGGGTGGAATATCCCTATCCTACATACACGCATATGAAAGAGTCTTATAATGTCACTATGAAATGATTGTCAGATAAAATGTATTTTACCTTTCTCGAATATAACCCCTCTCGCTACTATATATCTGTGACATAGACGCACCTGTGCCTAGCCTCGGTGATGTAAATGTTTACAATACGCTTTACTTTGTGAAACATACCGTACTAGTCAGCGAAATGTCACATAAAAAGTTTTAATAGTTTTTACCTGTATAGCAAGAATCTTTTAAAGGCCCAATATACGTAACTTCAGGGAAATTTTCGTGATTCTGAAAAATTCTGAAAAAAAATCCAGTTGATAACCATGCAAAAATAAGCCTAAAACGAAGTAAACCTGAGCGGTAACTAACAAGAAACTCTTGCCAAAAAAAATCCAAAGAGTTGAAAATGATTCAGGTGGGGCCCACTTCAACAACAAACCGAAGGTAGAAGACGGTTCGAAATAGACGCGTGTTCACAAATAGCGTGTTTCAACTGCTGCTGTACCGGTAAACGCGAAAAAAATTAATTTTGAATATTGCTGATATCAGTTAATCTTAACTAAATCTATCAATATAATTAGTTATTATGCTTGATTTTCGCGTCAAGTTTTGCCGAAAGTTACGCATATTGGGCCTTTAATATGCCAGAGACTAGTATTTGAGGAAAATCACTAAATTCAAGAGTTTCAGCTCATAGTTTGAATATAGAAATAGGTTGATATTATAATTATGTACGTAGACGTACACCTTACTTTGGTTGATTAGAAGTCTCCTCTTCGCATAAAGCGTTCCATTTACAGGGTAGTGGTCCTTTTTCGTTAACAATATTTATTTTGCTTTAGTACGAAATTTTGTGATATTTGTTGACGAGGACAAAGATAAAGAGGATACATCCAGTTAGTGCCCCCTCCCTCCTTGTTATTATCTTGGATATTGTCCATCCTCTTCCGGTTCCGGTTCCGACAATCACATGACAAACAGTTAAGATGTATACACACGAAAACGACCACCTTTGAGTTCCAACGGGATTCGAGCCCTGAGCTTTAAACTCTCAATCAGTGCTTTAACTGCTTGAGTAATAGCTGAAAGTCGACGGAAGTGTCCTTGCCGAACTGTTCTACAGAAGGGGGGGGGGGGGCAACTGCATGTAAAATGACGCACATTGCAGTGGGATAGGGCACAGTTGCTTGAGTTTCTGTCAGTGTATAAAAAAATGTTTATATATGGAGCCGCGGCCCGTTACAGAATTACTGTAATGGGAGGCTCATTTCACACAAAAATATTATTATTTACTGACAGAAACTCAAGCAACTGTTGATAGGAATCTTTATTTTATTCCATTCCGTATCGCCATTGGGAAAGCCTTTGTTATTTAATCCCGTGTCAACTGGTCCCATGCTATCATAAAGTGTCCCTCGATGTTCATAAAGTTTATGAACATCGAGGGGGCATTTTTATCGAAAATTTATCTAAACCCCCCAAAAGTGTAAAATGACTCTAAAACTAGCTGTAACAAATTCTCAGGTCCCTGTGACCCGACGGACCAGTCATGCTTACATTTTATTTCTTGCCCTGTAGTAAAGATGGGGATTTACTGCATACGAAAGGAGATACATGTACACATTGAAGTGGAACAGGGATCGTTAGGGTTTCGTCGATATACTTGAAGTCTTTGTTTTGTCTTACTTTGCCCCAAAAGTAAATAGGTAGCCAGCCTAGTACAATCTTGTTTTATAATTTGCCAAGTGTCGAAACCGTTTTGCTGTACACATCATAAGGGATCATGTACTACACCGCCGAGCTTGTCGGAAATTGACGTAAATTGGGTTTAATGCATAGAGATCTGTTATTTTGTACCGGCGTCGACCTTTTAACGGTTTTTGACAGAGAGGTTATTTTGGGAGGAGGTCATAACACTTTCATTTACATGTATACCCTCTATATGAAAACACTTGTTGCATACAATAATTCCTCTTGTAAGAGAAGCAGACGGCGGATTATAAACCGTATCGAATTTCAAAGCCGAAGATTGAACACGTGCACACGCCATTGAAATGTTTATTACTTGTAAATATTTGTGATAGATACACGAGCTTTCGTCGATGTTTACAATTCCTATCAAGGTTTTTGTAGAGTAGTTTGAACTCACCTTGCAGGTTAACGCTGTACACACGAGTGTATTTGGGATATGTTTTAAGGATAGGTTTAATTAGAGAGTTACTTCCCTTGTTAATTTTAATGAGCCAATTATGTTTACTCTGTGTGTAACTTTCCCACCTTTTTGCCCCTAGCATCACTGAAGAGTCCTAGGAGGACGAAACAGCTGTATGATGCAGTTTAATTCCTTTTTTCGGCATACTGTATCTATTACTAAATTTAAAAGGTGCAGCATGTGTGTGTGTTACGTATACGTCATCTTTTATAGTATTTGGTGAAGATTATGTTGACTATATTTGCAACATAGTACAATATGTGAATCATTAAAAGATGAGAGTCTATGACCATTGAACGCAAACGGAAACCGTTGCACTTTCTGTAAATCATCGTCGGAAACCCATGGGTACACTTCTCTGACGTTTGTATACGTCAGCGAAGTGTATTGTGGGTTTCCGACTATGTCGGTAAATGAGAAAGTATATTTCCGTTTACATAAAGTGCCGATGGTTCCCGGTTGCACTGATAAGGCTGTTACCTCAATATTCTGCAATGGGACGGGGATCCTTAATGGTGAAGTGTGAATACGGCTAATGACATATACCATTTCATATGTAAGGACTGCAATTGGAACGATATATCATTATGACAATATATGTTCACGATGGTTTGGTCACGATTCGAAGCAAAGTGAAAATATTAATATCATTTTTTAATGGCAACATTTTAACTGGCTTTCGGCGTGCAACCTGGAACTCTCACTGTCACAATGCAATTTGATTAAGATGCAGATCCTTGCTCTAACTCCGTAACATCAGGATCTTGCTCCGTAACATAAGGATCTGACAACATTCCGTAAGATGATGACATGGGTACTACCGCTCAACACAAAGACTTGTAGGATATTTGACCAAACAGCATGTGTTAGTTTCAGCGCAGTCGTTTTCGATGTACAGTCCAACCTTGCTATTTCGGACTCTTGCAACTGGAAGACCTCTTTATTTTGAAGTTGTTCGTTTTGTATGTTTAAGATTGATGTTGACGCTTTTTACATTTTCAGCTAAGAAGATAAAACATTTACGACGACAGAGAGACCGGACGTTTTATTTTGACTTCAGCGAGATCACGCCGAAGGAGACGGTGGTGAGGTCGGAGCTCCGACTTTATAAAGAACGGGCCGGAAAGTGGAAGAGACACAAATTCCAAGTACAAATCTACATGATCCGACAGGGCGACAATACGGAGTGAGTTTCATATTTGTTTGTTAATGTAGCAGTGATCTACAATTTATTTTCATGAGGCGCCTTCAACTTTCAATGAGTCCCACTTAAATCTGTGAGTCAATATGAATTCAATACTGGATTCGGGACTCGTACGTAGATATAACACTGTAGCAATAAAGCCTCGTAACACTGCCTCCCTTTGTCATGTGAAGTTTTGTCGTTGTACCGGGGTTTGTTGTTCTTTGGAGGGATACATTTAATAAATCATTCACTTAGTAGACTAGTAAGGCAATATAGACATGGATTCATGGTTTATGTGGCGAGTTGGCTGGCGGTAACCGACATGGCACTATAAAGTGTTGTATTGTGTAGAACTTCTACGCTTGTGATACCGACAGTCAGTCATATTCAGTAGGCTGTGTAGAACCCCATATGTCACAATGGTAAGTACAAAATGTACTATCACCACACAAGGTACCGGAACTAGCAGAGGTTCGCCGGCGTTAAACAAAGATTACCGGAATCAGCCGAGGTCAACCAGTTGTTTTTAACTCAGCCTTTTGACCACTATGCATGGCTAAACCTAATATAAAATAAAAAAAAATGTACGAGCTTTATTGTTGAGTAATCATGATTTTTCAATTTCATCTTTGTTTTCAGTTAATAATAGGCGGGTAAGGTCACGAAAATCAAATTCTGAAAGACAAAAAACATTAATAAATTTCATTGGATGATAAATGATAGACAAGCGAGACTTCCTTGTATGAAACAGTGATTGACTTAAGCAATATTTCAAAATGTCCTGGATATCAGACTAAAGCTACGTTTTCTTTTATCAATTTTTCCCTTTTTTTTTGTTATCACATTTCACGATACTGTATCTGCTGTTTATTTTTGGCGAGACATTAATTTAGCGAATGTATTATAATAACATTCTAATAGGCCTTCAACACACAAGTAAACAGATGAAATTAATAACAAAACAAGCTTAAAGGCCTAATAATATATGTAACTTTCGGCAAAACCTGAAGCGAAAATCAAGCCTAAAAACTTATTATATTTTTAGATTTAGTTAAAATGAACTGATATCAGCAATATTCAAGATGAATTCTTACGCGGTTACCGGTACAACAGAATTATTTTCAATTCTAAAGATGTTTTAGTCAAGAGTTTCTTGTTAGTTACCGCTCAGGTTTACATTGTTTTAGGCTTATTTTTGCATGGTTATCAACTGGATTTTTTCAGAATTTTTCATAATCCCGAAAAATTTCCTGAAGTTACCTATATTGGGCCTTTAAAGGAAAGCGATTGTGAATTATGTTTTACTAAAACGACCAAAATATTTCCTATAGCTTGAAATTGTTGCCTAGTTATTTTTTCGAAAAGATGATTATACAGAATATATTTCAGAGGTGTGTCATTGGGAGAGTTTCTAGCATTCAGTTCACATCTGTTCCCAGTTTACGAAATCAAGTACAGTCTGTATATATATGAAGAGTGATATGTCCAGTTAGATAGTATTTATTAAATTATCTTTTCAATGCAAAAATACGTTAATTTATTACTTGTGTATGTATAAGAATACGTCAAAGTGACAAAATACGAGCTACATGATGTATGGGCGTGGTACACTATACATGTATTATTATACTGTAGTCTACATTCAAAGAGATATACCATACCCAAGACATTGTCTGCCTTTTAGAAAAAATGTGTTTCTCACAAAAGATTGTCAGTAACTATCTGTAATTGGGATTTTTTCGTTTAATAATGACACTTAATTGAGTAGGTTTAGGTATTCTGTACATAACAGTTTTGACAACTCCGTAGCTCGGGGTGTAACAATGTTCACACTATAATATACCGGAACCTGTTGTTAAGGCGATTTAAATAATACGTATTTTGTCTCTTGTGTAAATTTAATGATGATTTAATTGGTGTCTCCATATATTATGAATAATTGCCCTTTACAAATTAGTGACCTTAGAAGTTAGGATATTGAACCTTCCACGGAAAAATATTATATGATGCAAACTACCTTGACAAAAGTATAGACAATCAGAACGGGAAATGGCCCTCTCGAATTTCTCAAGTGTTATAGTTATAGCAAAATAATATTACAGTTATTTGTGCACATTATCATTTGATCGTAAATTGGACACTTGGCACCGTCTATAATGGTTTCGACAAGAAGCCGTTGTTAACTGTCCCAGGTGCATTTTGGTTTCACTATCAATGAAAAAGAGAAATCGAAATCTGAACTACCATAGTTCGGAGATTTTTCTCGCTATATGACTTTCAAAACAAACAACCTTCAAACACATACATTATATGATTTATATAATATGATTGACTGTCTATTCGACGGAAACGTTCGTATCGCTATGTATACTAGTATTAATGATTATAACGTAATACTATGCTGGCGGATGCTTAATGTGTCAACATACAGGTGGAAACTACAACTACATTGTATATAAAAACATTTTTTATTTGGGTCTCAATGAAAAAATAATAATTGTAAATTAAGAATACATGTAATTTGAAATTCAAAAGTGTCAGACTGAGCGTATTTCATGCTAAAGCTACAATATTTTTCTGTTTATTTACATACGAGTAAGAGATGTACATTCTTATATATATTTACAGTATGTCTATAGCTGGTATGCCATTTGAAGTGAATATTAAAATAGGAGGAAATGATATGGAAAATAAATTTTTATGCAGACTGTTTGTTTGAAAAGAAAAACAAACCTTCAAAATTCATAATGATTTTTCCGTACAGCTTAAAAACGTCCAATACTTATCAATTTTACCTGTCTGTTAAATGACATTGTTTGTACACGTGTTACCTGTCTGATTGACGTTTCCTCGTCCCTCCAGGAACTACGAGATAGTGACGGAGAGTAACCTTACCGTGAAAGCTAACTACCAAGGCTGGTTGACCTTTAACCTTACAAATGCGGCCTCGCATTGGACGTATTCTCCCGCCACAAATATGGGCCTGTTTATGAAAATTATTTTCATTAAAAAAGGTGAGTGTTAAATAAAATAATCAATAACGAATCGTTAGATAAAAGCTGTACACTGCCTTATTATTAAAGTATCTCCTCTTGGTACCGTTTGAAAACCAAAATAAATAAATAAGTTGTTAGGAATTTTGCTGTTGATTCATTGGCAACTAACTTGAAGTTTCGCTTTCCCAAAACTCCTGCTCTGATGTAATCGAGACAAGTGCTACCAGCAGAGAGCCGAAAGGAAATGATCTCAGCTGTTATTGGCTGTATCTATTATACTCAATGGGAACTGTCGTCACTTCCGTCAACGTTTCTCCATCAGGGCAAACAACAGAGAGGAAGTATTGGTCTGGCGTTTGCGCAAAGCGGCCCATAACGTAATCACCTGTAGTTGCATTGTATATTTTAAAGATTTTTAATGGATGTGGTGAATCTAATTAAACACGTGAAAAATCTCGTGTTTCAATGATTATATTCTTTAGGTTTTACCAAAACAAATCTAACCAGTTGTTTGGTATGTTATAAAAAAATTACGTTTTTGCCTAGCTTTTACGTTTACATTGATGAGATAACGGTCATTCTCTTTGCAGATCGGGATGTTAAACCGGAAAAATTCGGGATAGTAGGTCGAAAAGGGCCCGAATACAAACAGCCGTTTATGGTTGGCTACTTCCGGTCTACGCAGGAACTGCATGTCCGGAAGACCCGTGCTGCCGTCAGGCGGCGGATGAAGGAAAGCGCCTACGCGGATGACGAGGAGGAGGAGTACTCTTATACGAAGACGTTACGCAGTACGTGTCTTGTCATTTTGATGTCTGCGTATTGTATAACGAAACCAGATATATACATACGATTTTTTGTTTCCATTTCAGCGTTTTAACATCTTCTACATCTATTCCGTTAAAATAAGCATCTTCAGTCAAGCGTTTCGACGGCGCACCGTCGCCGTTTCTCAGTCGAAAACCGTCGGCATCTGTAAACGAGAACATAATTTTATCGTTTACGGAAAGTGCCGACGGTTCGCGATTGGCCGTTTCTATGCCAAAGTATTGACATCATAATCGTCACGGTGTTATTTATGGTCTCTTTAAATTGCACGTCTCTCTGGTAAGTCTGCAGGTTAGTGGTTTTGGCATGTAAATGTTGCTATTTAAGTTTAACCATCTCTTACGTCCTTCATCATAGAAAGAATAAAACAATGCTGTTGAAAATGTTTTTTTCATACTGGTTATATACAGTGGAGAAGGACGTCTACTGTTCTTAGTATTATCTGGTATTTGACAAAATTAGGAAACAATATAACACCAGACATAAAATGGCGATACTTCCTGTTTGACAGGATCTCCAAGAAGAGTGCCCCGACAGTGGCCATGTCAGAGACGAACACTCTATATGAAGTTCAGAGACCTGGGATGGCAGGTAAGTGTATTCTAAACCAAGAACCAGACGGATTCCGTTGTTACTTGATGTGTATAATTTGGCCTTGTTTCTGATTATCTACATTTTTGAGATCACAGTATGAGTTAAATCTCATCAGCCCGACAAAACAAGTAACTCTTGTTCTCTCCAGGAACCGACCAATCTGAGTAATGTGAAGAACATGGACAATATTTTGGTGCATTTTGTTTGGAAACTTAAGTCCCAAGATTTAAATTAGATTCACAGACGTAATTTAAACGCAAAGTATAATTTACAAATAAAAATACTATTATTTAGTATTTAATATTGTATTTTAATTTGTGACAAGCTTGTGTTATTTGATTGTAGAACTGGATTATCGCCCCTGATGGATTCAAGGCATTTTATTGTGACGGGGAATGTTCCTTTCCACTTGGAGCCCATATGAACGCAACAAATCACGCAATTATTCAAACACTGGTTCACCTAATGACCCCTTACAAGGCCCCAAGCCCCGGATGTGCTCCTACCAAACTCGGATCCCAATCAGTGCTTTACTTCGATCATAATTATAATGTAGTTTTGAAGCGTTTTCCTGATATGATTGTTAAGTCTTGTGGTTGCCATTAGCTATGTTTATCGTGTCCTTGACGATCAGTTGTCTTCGCTTAGTATGACAGGATGTTCAGTTGTACAGCCGATGGAACAGCTTTGCTAAGTCACATGATTGCATTGACCAATTAAAGTGTTGTAACATGAAGTGTGTGAACTGGTAGGTCGTGATAAATGTCATGACATTTGTGATATCTGAACAAATCAATCAAAAATTTGATGAATTGTTCATCGGCGTGCCAGTATTGGATGAAGTCGTCCAGACTCGAATACTCTGAATTATACTGAATTATAATGACGTCATTTAATTGATATAATTCATTAGAAAATTCGAGATAAACATCCTCATCAACAGTGTAAAGAACTATTCCGGAATTAGAAATAAAAAACACTTCCGGTTTCGCTTATATTGAGAACCGAGTGTGGCTCTAAGATTGGCGGAACGGCATCAGAAAAGAGTTGGATTTTTTCCAGTCTTTTCCATGATAGTTTCATGTACTCTACCACCGGGCCAGTCCGCCATTCTTTCTGAACTCTGTGGACCACCAATTTTGTGACGTCATCTTTGAATAAGCCTCATTGTAAAATACATGGTTGTGACACAGGGGTCTGTGGTGATTTATATTTCGAGATAATTGGAGTTTATTAATACATTGTATATAATTGAAATGCTGTAAAATATGATGACGTTTAAATATTTGTTGTAATCTGTAGACGCGTTTGAATCATCACAGACTCCTTGTAACTGCATGTTAAATATTTATATCTGTTTGTAAGAATTGTTAGATCTGATTAGAATATTTGTATGTAAAGACAAACTATGCAATGCCATTATGTGTTAGGTAACGTGTTGATCAAATAGGGTCATACTGTGAACAAATGTTATTGATAATTTGTAGTTGGAAATGTTGATTTATATTGTTTCATCTTTATTCATCCGGGCGTCCTGAACAATTACCATTGACACTGTTTTTGTTCCAGTTCCTCAAACCAAAGAGATCTGATGGGTTGTCTCCCTTTATTCTGATTGTGTCATTCGGAACTCCCGACTGTCATTGTACAATCGGGATGAGTCCTGTCCTTTCCGTAAACAAGACGGAGATTGTCGACGTTTTTCTGTTCGTTATTTAGCTCAAACAGTATTTTTTCATTATTCAAACAGGTTAACTTATGCATATACTTAAACAAGGATTAACAACAAGCTTAGAGCTCATGTTAATTGCGTATTCTACCGTTGATATAAATTCACTGGATTATCTCCCGTGATAACGATTCTCTCAACTAGGCTGCGCTCTTTGATATTCCGAAGCCAATAGTGACAGGCGAAGAAAGCAACAACGAACAACTCTGTGTAGTGAGGTCCAAATGTAAGTTTTAAATAGTTCAAAGCGCATGTTGTTTACACGAAATAACTTCCAAATCGGAACAAGTAACAGGAATTACGATGGCTTACATGTGTTGCTCTTTGGTTAAACTGGTTCGTACCAGCTTATTTGCTCTGTAAAAGGTAAAGTGTCCGCTCGGTTCTTGTAGAATTAACAGTTATTGGAAAGTCAAGTCTTTCTTCGAGCATTACAAGCTCTTCTTGTACTGTAATGAAGTGAGACACACGTAGAATACCGGATGTGAAGAGCCTGATTAAGCGACACACGTGCATAAGGTGAACACGTGCCAACTGCACGTGTCTTAATGACTGGTTTATGTTGTGATGTAGTAGTCCTGGCGAGTTCTCAGGTTTTAGTTTTACAAAGCATTGTTAGTTTTGGAATAGCGAACACAATTAAAAGTATACAGTCAAACCTGCTTGAACGGTCACTTTAAATAAGCGGCCACCTCCATTATGTAACCAGTATGTGGTCCGCCAGATGAAAAATACTTTATAATTAACCTTTAACAAGCGGTCACCTGTCTAACGCGACCAGTGGTCACAAAAGCCAGATACTACTACCCATCAAAACATATATATATATATACTGTATTGCTGGGGTTCTAGGTTAACCTTGATTAGGCGGTCACATTCGATAGGGAACTTTAATTCGTTAAATTGTTTTGTTTTCCAAAAAATAGCACAACGATAGACAGATAATTTGTTATGCAGATTAATTTCAAAAAGTTAACGCGTTGATAAATGCATTATATTAAGTGTAAATTATCCGCGAAATGTCACGTCAAAGTATACGTACAAGACAGACCGGGCAAGATCGAGAAAGTCTAGTATGGGGTATAACGTAGGCTATCCCTGTCAGAGGTGGAGAAAGGCCAGTCTGTATCGGGCCATTTACCGCACAATGATAAGGATAACTTTTATTTGATCGAATCCTTGATAAACGAACAAAAAATCCTTTCGCATATAATTAAATTATTCAGTAAATGGCGGCTGTGAAACACGGAATGACGCTATCATAAGCTATGGTATAATAAATTTCCGCATTATTTTTCATTTCTGTTACATTGGGAGGAATAAAAGATGTATATATTTATTTTTTCTAACATTATGAATTAAGAAATATTTTTTTGCATGTTTTCATGTCCGTTCACGAATAAAGTGCTAATATTGACAACTTCTATGCTCTCTATTATTTGTAAAAATTCCCTTCAGGTGGGAAAATTATTCATGTAAAGATTATTTTACACAACCAATAATTGTTTAATGTGACGTGTATGTTATGCACTCTGTCACCTTCTTCAGATATAAATAAAATGAAACTGTCACAAAAGCGCATGCACACAAAAGTGTAAACTGTGTAAGAGTTGATAAAGAAATTACTCCATTCATTAGCGCTTGATTTAAGACTTAGTCATAGATGTGCTTGAGTCTGACCCCCTCGTCTCGATTTAGGCCTAAAGCGTGTGTACATGACGATGACAGAGTACATCGTACTAGTAATTGAAACGTCACATAAAAACATTCATGTGTTGTGTAAAATAATCTTTACATACAGTATGTGCTCTCTGTTAGTGTTATGGGTTTGATCCTCAATGGACGTATTCTAAGACTGATTGGATGATACTGGTCACATGATGGCACAATAAGAACGATCGACTTGGTCATCTGCATGACAATGTGATTTTCCTGGCTGTATTTTATGAAGATTCATTCCATTGTTCCGGTACTGGTTTAATGGAGGCTAGAACTAATAGACATTGTTTCAGAGAAAAGTAAATTCACATCGGATAAATAAATAAATAAATAAAATCACATATCACGTGTATAGGCTGGAGACGTCACGTGATAATGATGAAATACCGATGTTAATCCAATGTTAAGAACCACAGAATATGCCGAGTTCATTTTACTGAACAGTCGAGAAAGATGGATCCTACGTTACAGCTAGATCTGAGGTACATGTTATACTCCGGGTCGAACCCATGTAGACCTACAGTGTACTGGTCGATTAGGAAATTAAGGCGTTGCCTTCAATTTTGTCACGAAAGAGAAATCGGGCTAAAAAAAGAAAGATCATTTAAAAAGATTTGGCGTTAGACTTGGTGTCGAGCCCCTATCTAGTGGTCGGTTAGGAAATTCAGGCGATGACTTCGATTTTGTCGAGGAAAAACAGTCTTTCCAAAAAAAGAAAGATAATTTTCAAAGACTGAGTTACTTTGAGTCGAACCAATGTTACCGGCCTGTTCGGAGATCCGGGATCAGTCAGATACTTGACTGCGCCGTGTCGAGTGTGACTGGCCGATGGTGGAGTTAGTCCTTAATGTTACATATATATATATTTGACCGCACATAGCTAGACACTTGACAGTTATCTAAGTTTGGGATGATAATAGATAAATCGTACATGTGACGTTATGTACCGGTACACCTGTCCGTCGAGTCATGGGATTGATCTAATACTAGTGTCATTATATACTTTGTATACATATCAAACAGCCTACGGTTTTAACATGGGATAAATAACCCGATAACCTATTTAATCACATTACGATGCAATCGCTCACTGTCTCAATGGCTACCACAGTGGAAGACCCTATTGAGAGGAGGGTAAGTTATTATACATATATATACCTGTATATACCATCACTTGATTTGTTTTTATAGGTGGACTGGGCATATTGTAATCGATGACAATATATTTCAATAGCTCACCACACGCGATGATAATTGTGGCTATACAATTATTGTGTTGGTACAATATTTGTAATTTGACGTTCCCAAATGATTTGGCCAATATGTTGAACGTTAAACTAGTCTCCACAACAATTTTTTTTTGTATTGTGTAGATATCACAAATTGTCTAGTCAAAGTACGTTGTCCGAAAAGTATAACTTAATCAAGCGATTCTTTCTTTACAAGTTTAATATAAACCTAGCGATGACGTAAATAAAGACCAGGATAAACACCAAACACGAGTTGTCGAACTTCTTTCTGACACAGTTTTCATTACCTTTTGACCAATATTGTTTTCACTATTGGCTTCATGCTGGTTGCCATATGATTTGTTACTTTGAGACAGATAGATATATCAAATAAAACGACTTGGCCATTATTTTATGGAGATATCTCCTCAAATAAAATATGTGCCTTCTAGTCTTAAATCCCAAGTTTGCTCACAGTTTAGGACAATTTCTGGTTTTGTAGGAGAAGGAAGAGAATGCTAAGTTTGCTCAAAGTTTAGGACAATTTCTGGTTTTGTAGGAGAAGGAAGAGAATCCTAAGTTTGCTCAAAGTTTAGGTCAATTTCAGGTTTTGTAGGAGAAGGAAGAGAATGCTAAGTTTGCCCACACTTTAGGACAATTTCTGGTTTTGTAGGAGAAGGAAGAGAATGCTAAGTTTGCCCACACTTTAGGACAATTTCTGGTTTTGTAGGAGAAGGAAGAGAATGCTTAGTTTGCTCACAGTTTAGAAAAAATTCTGGTTTTGTAGGAGAAGGAAGAGAATGCTAAGTTTGCCCACACTTTAGGAAAATTTCTGGTTTTGTAGGAGAAGGAAGAGAATGCTAAGTTTGCTCAAAGTTTAGGACAATTTCTGGTTATGTAGGAGAAGGAAGAGAATGCTTAGTTTGCTCACAGTTTAGGACAATTTCTGGTTTTGTAGGAGAAGGAAGAGAATGCTAAGTTTGCTCACAGTTTAGGACAATTTCTGGTTTTGTAGGAGAAGGAAGAGAATGCTAAGTTTGCTCACAGTTTAGGACAATTTCTGGTTTTTAGGAGAAGGAAGAGAATGCTAAGTTTGCTCAAAGTTTAGGACAATTTCTGGTTTTGTAGGAGAAGGAAGAGAATGCTAAGTTTGCTGACAGTTTGGGACAATTTCAGGTTTTGTAGGATAAGGAAGAGAATGCTTAGTTTGCCCACACTTTAGGACAATTTGTGATGTTGTAGGAGAAGGAAGAGAATGCTAAGTTTGCCCACACTTTAGGTCAATTTCTGGTTTTGTAGGAGAAGGAAGAGAATGCTAAATTTGCCTACACTTTAGGACAATTTCTGGTTTTGTAGGAGATGGAAGAGAATGCTAAGTTTGCTCACAATTTAGAAAAAATTCTGGTTTTGTAGGAGAAGGAAGAGAATGCTAAGTTTGCCCACACTTTAGGACAATTTCTGGTTTTGTAGGAGAAGGAAGAGAATGCTAAGTTTGCTCACAGTTTAGGACAATTTCTGGTTTTGTAGGAGAAGGAAGAGAATGCTAAGTTTGCTCAAAGTTTAAGAAAATTTCTGGTTTTGTAGGAGAACGAAGAGAATGCTAAGTGTGCCCACACTTTAGGACAATTTCTGGTTTTGTAGGAGAAGGAAGAGAATGCTAAGTTTGCTCACAGTTTAGGACAATGTCTGGTTTTGTCGGAGAAGGAAGAGAATGCTAAGTTTGCCCACAATGTAGGACAATTTCTGGTTTTGTAGGAGAAGGAAGAGAATGCTAAGTTTGCTCACAGTTTAGGACAATGTCTGGTTTTGTCGGAGAAGGAAGAGAATGCTAAGTTTGCCCACAATTTAGGACAATTTCTGGTTTTGTAGGAGAAGGAAGAGAATGCTAAGTTTGCTCATAGTTTAGGACAATTTCTGGTTTTATAGGAGAAGGAAGAGAATGCTAAGTTTGCCCACAATTTAGGTCAATTTCTGGTTTTGTAGGAGAAGGAAGAGAATGCTAAGTTTGTCCACAATTTAGGTCAATTTCTGGTTTTGTCGGAGAAGGAAGAGAATGCTAAGTTTGCTCATAGTTTAGGACAATGTCTGGTTTTATAGGGGAAGGAAGAGAATGCTAAGTTTGTCCACAATTTAGGTCAATTTCTGGTTTTGTAGGAGAAGGAAGAGAATGCTAAGTTTGTCCACAATTTAGGTCAATTTCTGGTTTTGTAGGAGAAGGAAGAGAATGCTAAGTTTGCTCATAGTTTAGGACAATTTCTGGTTTTATAGGAGAAGGAAGAGAATGCTAAGTTTGTCCACAATTTAGGTCAATTTCTGGTTTTGTAGGAGAAGGAAGAGAATGCTAAGCCACACTTCAGTACAAAGTTAGGTCTGATATGTTCCTGTCTCGGGTGTGTGGTAGGCACCGGAAACATCTGGCGCTTCCCAAGAATTGTCGCCAACAACAGTGAAAATGAAGGTAAGTCGCTAACAACAGTGAAAATGAAGGTAAGTCTCTAACAACAATGAAAATGAAGGTAAGTCGCTTACAACAATGAAAATGAGGTCAGTCACAAAAAAGAGTGAAAATGAAGGTAAATATCATTGACTGCAAATTGTACTAACCATACCACATTTTTTCTCACTTCTGCAATTATCAATCAATCGTGTCGGTTAATAACACTTTTTGGGGTTCATAAAATCAAAAATACTCCTTAAAGGCCCAATATAAATAACTTTCGGCAAAACTTGAAGTGAAAATCAAGCCTAATAACTTATTATATTTATAGATTTAGTTAAGATTAACTGTTATCAGCAATATCCAAGTTGAATTCTTACGCGGTTACCAGTACAGCAGCAGTTGAAACTCGGTATTTGTAAACACGCGTCCATTTTGACCTGCCTTCTGACTTTGGCTTGTTGTTGAAGTGGGCCCCACCTGAATTATTTTCAATTCTTTAAATTTTCCTGTTAAGAGTTTCTTGTTAGTTACCGCTCAAGTTTACTTGGTTTTAGGCTATTTTTTGCATGGTTATCAACTGGAAGTTTTTTTTCAGAATCACGAAAAATTTACATAATTACATAAAATGTTAATTACATGTTAAAGTCGGTATGTACCAAATTAGCATTAAAATGTTCAGCCACATACATAAGTTAGTTATGGTAACGAGTTTATAACTGATAAGCGACTTCAACACAATTTCTATATGATTATATAATTTTTAGTTGTAGCATATTCCAACTGTTAGTTTGATACCGAATATACCCTATTGCAAGAATGTACTATGTACTTATTATTTTTAAGTAGAAAGGTATGTCAGTATTTTAACTGATGAGAACATTTCCATTTTGACACCTTCATTTACATAGTTCTAAGACCAGTCTATTTGATATCGCCCCAGTTTGGCAAAGCACTTGGGTTGACAAGGTAGCACAATTGAGTGGAGCGATTGATATAAGAAACTGAATTCAGGGTTCCAATCCCGGTCTGAATGTAGCTGTTCTGATGCTTACAATACGATATTAGTAATCATGTGTTTTTATATTTCTTCTTAATTATCAAAAATTCCTTAAAAATCTCTTACACTAAGGTGTTCATTTCGAAAACGAATTTATCATAAGTATATTTTTGCAGTCGTAAAACACAGTTCCCAACACTTCAGATGTAACTTGTTTTCAGTTGTTCTGAGGTTCTGGTTCCCGACCAAGATTCTACTGATTTCAGCGATACCGAATGCGTACATTATTTTCAATATCATTTCGCTCATTTATGCACAAACGTCCACCTTACCCAATATTGTTCGTCGGTTAAATAGCTTTGTGGACCAGTTGTTGATGTAATGATAAAAGATGTCTAAAACTCTTTCCGGTTTCCATTCCTTCCAGGAGGACTGGTGTTCCTGATAGTATGGATGGTTTTCCTGTTCCTGTGGTCCAGTCCTATGCTCCTTATCGAGTATGGGACTGGGCGCTACACACGGAAGGCCATCATCGGATCCTTCCGCGAACTTCTCGGTGATAAGGCCGCCTGGTGTGGCGCATGGATATCCATGGTGACATTTCTCATATCGTAAGTATAGCTATTGTTCATATGAATCTTTACAGCTGACGGACTTGAAAGGAAAATTGAGTCTTAATGGTAAGCTAGCTTCTCAGGGTTGTGATGAACCGCTGGAATCCGCTCTTTAGTTCGGTAACGTCGTGAGTGTTGTTTGGGACTCTCTCCCTATATATAAACCTAGCTAGCTACACCAATCTAGCTCAACGTTGAGAATGGTCGCGTTTACATAATTATAATTATTCTAATTATTTGTTACTTTCAGATGTTACTAATCTGTTGTCCCGGGCTGATGTATATACTAATTTGTTACTTTCGTATGTTACTATTCCGTTGTCCCGGGATGATGTATATAATTTTTGTTACTTTCATATGTTACTATTCCGTTGTCCCGGGATGATGTATATAATGATTTGTTACTTTCATATGTTACTATTCCGTTGTCCCGGGCTGATGTTTATAATAATTTGTTACTTTCAGATGTTATTATTCTGTTGTGTTGGGCTCGTGTATATAATAATTTGTTACTTTTATATGTTACTATTCCGTTGTCCCGGGCTGATGTATATAATTATGGGTTACTTTCAGATGTTACTATTCCGTTGTGCTGGGCTGATGTATATAATTATGGGTTACTTTCAGATGTTACTATTCCGTTGTGCTGGGCTGGTGTTTAGAATTATTTGTTACTTTCAGATGTTACTATTCCGTTGTGCTGGGCTGGTCTTTAGAATTATTTGTTACTTTCAGATGTTACTATTCCGTTGTGCTGGGCTGGTGTTTAGAATTATGGGTTACTTTCAGATGTTACTATTCCGTTGTGCTGGGCTGGTGTTTAGAATTATTTGTTACTTTCAGATGTTACTATTCCGTTGTGCTGGGCTGGTGTTTAGAATTATGGGTTACTTTCAGATGTTACTATTCCGTTGTGCTGGGCTGGTGTTTAGAATTATTTGTTACTTTCAGATGTTACAATTCCGTTGTGCTGGGCTGGTGTTTAGAATTATGGGTTACTTTCAGATGTTACTATTCCGTTGTGCTGGGCTGGTGTTTAGAATTATTTGTTACTTTCAGATGTTACTATTCCGTTGTGCTGGGCTGGTGTTTCTACTATGTTGTTTACTGTATGGCTAATGAACTTCCGGATGATGCCGATGTCAGCACAGATATATTCAATGACTTTGCAAAAGTGAGTATTTTTCGTTTCGTATAAAAATGTAATGTGGATTTTGCTAAAATATCATATCGCGAGTGTCCCAAAGACAATCTTAAATAGACTCTGTAGAAACAAAATTTAGCTTCATTACCCCGCGATCTTTGTGACATATTGTATGTTTTATTTACAGGAAAGTTACTGGCCAATTCTAACACACGCACTGGCTTTGCTGACGGCAGGGTTGGCTGTAGTGAAGGGCGTCAAAACGTTTGAGAAAGTCAACATGGTGCTTGTTCCGGTGCTATTACTAATAATAATGTTTACGTTTATTTGGTCCCTCACAAGAGAGTATGCGGACTACGGAATTAAGTTTCTGTTCACTCCGGACTGGGGTAAGAATAAAGTGACTTTATTATTATTACAATGGACTAGACATTCAAGACTTACTTAAAGGCCCAATATACGTAACTTTCGGCAAAACTTGAAATGAAAATAAAGCCTAATAACTTATTTTATTTATAGATTTAGTTCAGATGAACTGATATCAGCAATATTCAAGTTGAATTCTTCCGCGGTTACCGGTAGAGCAGCAGTTGAAACTCGGTATTTGTAAACACGCGTCCATTTTGACCTGCCCTCTAACTTCGGCTTGTTGTTGAAGTGGGCCCCACCTGAATTATTTTCAATTCTTTAGATTTTTCTGTCAAGAGTTTCTTGTTAGTTATCGCTCAGGTTTACTTGGTTTTAGGCTATTTTTTGCATGGTTATCAACTGGATTACTTTTCAGAATCACGCAAATTTCCCGAAGTTAAGTATATTGGGCCTTTAAGATGACTTATCCGTTTCTTACACAATTATGTATTCTAGAGAAACGAGAAGTATTATACATCAGCCCTGTAAGTATTGTTAATTTGTAGCATTCATTTGCCAGACGTATCCTCATTACTCAATGGGTAACGCGGACTAACATTATTTGCACCCATGAATTGCGTTGTTTCCGAGTTTAAAAAGAATCCCTGACCAATCGCTAGGCTGATTAGTTTTCAAAGGAGCGACACCTGACTGGAACATTATCGTCACGTTGCAGCGCAATTGTTTTGATGTGCATCAAAGGATCAAATTAAACTAACAATATGAAATTAGCCTTCAATTTTGTCACCGAGTACTCCAGAGGTCGCCATGAACGTAATGTATCAAAGAGCGGAAATAATTTATAGATGAATTCATGAAAGAGATCATTACTGAACTTGAAGAAGACTGGAGGAATATGAAAACATATCAAATGCGTTAGAGTTGATCTCAGAATCAAAATTTGTAAACTTTACATTAGAATTTAGGATACAGATTACAAACACTAAGACTGATTTTCAGAACTTTGATTTGCTTTCCAGAGTCTTTCGGAAAGCCTCGTCTGTGGGTGGACGCTATCAGTCAGAACGCGTTTGACACCGGCGCGGGGATGGGGCTCATGATCCCGTACTCCTCCTTTATGACACGTGACCACGCCATTGTCAAATACGCCACTCTTATACCAGCAACGAACAACGTCGTCAGGTAAAATAATATTTATTTATGTATAACGTCACCAGTGTATTTCCACAGTAACAACACGCATTGTCATGTTCTTGTACGTTGTTTCGTTTTTATTTTGCAACTTTATTTCGCGACGAATTGTCAATTTACTATATAATAAATAGAGGATATCTTTATAGTGTATCTTCAGTAATACAAGATATAGTTCAGAAGTGGGGCTAATAACTTACTTTTAAGTTAGTTAATTATGAACGCAGGCTTAAATAGCCCCTCTTTTCAGATCCTAATCCATATACTATCTAAACAAAAAATAAAAATGCATAGCAAAATCTTCCGGAAGGCTTTTAATTTTAACCGTCGTCGTTTGTAAGCTGTGTTTTGATTGGTCAAACCAGAGACATCACTTTTAAAGAATATATTATTTTAGATATTTTACTAGTAAAAATGTAATTAATATCTATATTAGGGAGAATATTAGCAATTAATGGTTATGAATACCAATGCCTTTATAATCTTTTATTCCACAGCTTGGTGTGCGGGATACTGATCTTTTCCACGGTGTTTTCCACCCTGATTACCAGCCGCCCCTACCTCGCGAGAAGTGACATTGTGACCATCCTTAAGACTAGCGGCCCAGCTAGTACTGGTCTTACCTTTATATGGTACGTAAGTTGATTATTTTCTTACGAATTAAGAGTCTGTAGGTTTGATGCAATATTTTCATAGATATAATCATTTTCGGAGTAATAAGCGCCTGTTGAATATCACCACACAATAAAATACAAAAATCGACCTGATGACAGATGCGTTTGTCCCATATTTATTAACAATAATTCATAAAGAAACATAAATATACCTTGAAAGTATAATTGTACGAATTAGTTTAAGTTCACAGGCATCTTCAAGGGCGACAAAAAACTGTTTTCCGTTGGAAATTTTATGCTGTTTTTTATATTTACTAGTTTCAAGGCATTCAAGTGACATCGTTTATATTCTGAGTATGAAAACGCCAATACAATATATACATATTGTAGAAAGTGTGATACATTTCATTAAAGGCCCAATATACATAACTTTCGGCAAAACTTGAAGCGAAAATTAAGCCTAGAACTTTTTATATTTATAGATTTAGTTAAGATAAATTGATATCAGCAATATTCAAGATGAATTCTTACGCGGTTACCCGTACAGCAGCAGTTGAAACTCTGTATTTGTAAACACGCGTTCATTTTGAACTGTCATTTAACTTTGGCTTGTTGTTGAAGTGGGCCCCACCTGAATTATTTTCAATTCTTTTGATTTTTCTGTCAAGAGTTTCTTGTTAGTTACTGCTCAGGTTGGCTTCGTTTTAGTCTTATTTTTTTAATGGTTATCAACTGGAATTTCCCCCCGAATTTTTCAGAATAACGAAAAAGTTACGTATAATTGGCCATTAAGAATGATACTTGTAACACTGCACTGAGTTTTCCCTTTCCTACAGTAACCCCTCTCCTTGATATAACTGTAGGCAAGTCGGGCACTTCTTTTGACCAGATAGCTCAGTCTGTCAGAGAAATAACAATTTACAAGTCCAATTTCGGTCTCGA
This sequence comes from Mimachlamys varia, assembly GCA_947623455.1. NCBI lineage: Eukaryota > Metazoa > Mollusca > Bivalvia > Pectinida > Pectinidae > Mimachlamys > Mimachlamys varia. Next base: position 37,268,304 of record OX392540.1, read on the forward strand.
CTCAACGATTCTTTGTGAATTTAGAACTCTGTAGATGGTTTCATTTGTCATTCTTAATTGATCATAAAACAGTTCTAGAAGGAATGGAGTCCTTTTCGGGAAAGATTTATCAAAAGTTAAGTCATGCCAGATAAACAATTCCAAACGCGATTGGTTATATAGTCTTGGCAGTGGAATGCGGATCCATTCGTTTACTAAACAACAACGTGCACAAAAACAAACTACGACAATTAAACATGTATTGACTTTGTAAAATGAAACAAGATATTTTTTCAACTTTCGTTGTAGGATTCCTGTCCTGTTTTCAACCCTGGGAACGTTTGGACGAGTTCTCGCCATCCTCTTTTTCTTTTGTTTATCGTGTGCGGGAGTAACCTCCCTTATATCCAATATGGAGCTGGTTTGTCATACACTGGAGGATTTCGGGCGTAAGTGCACTGTATGTAAAACAATAGAGTAACCTCCCTTATATCAAATATGGAGCTGGTTTGTCATACACTGGAGGATTTCGGGCGTAAGTACACTGTATGTAAAACAATAGAGTAACCTCCCTTATATCAAATATGGAGCTGGTTTGTCATACACTGGAGGATTTCGGGCGTAAGTACACTGTATGTAAAACAATAGAGTAACCTCCCTTATATTAAATATGGAGCTGGTTTGTCATACACTGGGGGATTTCGGGCGTAAGTACACTGGAAATTAATTTCAGGTTAAGATTTGTAATCTCCTGATTAAAATCAAGGAAATATGTGTTTGTAACAACAACAGCGCAGACCCAAGAATGTATTACTTGATGTTCAGAATATATCAAATATTTGATGGTGATATATGTTTCCATTTAACATTTACAATGTACAAGCGGAAAAATATAAAATTAGTACTGATATTGCATTTTGATGATTGATTCCGAAGAAATGAGAGATTGCTTAATTTTTTAAACTTTCATAATAGTTAAGATAATATTTGTCTACATGTCCATCAGTTAGGTATTGAAGAGGGGTACCGTTGTTTAATGGTAAGAGAGTAAATGTCCTGTATACAACTAAGGTTATTTAAACACGTGCAAATTGTGTACTGAGTGACGTATGGATGTATGCCGATAGTTGTACAATACGTCCCTATGCGGGCGGCGATCAGATGCCCGACACTTCTTTGTAATATAAACGGCTGTTCGAAACCTCTCTCACATTTATGTTGTAGTGCCCCGGAAGTTCGGAATGCCTGGGACGGTACTGTTGACCTTTGGTGTAGGTGTGATGTCAGCAGTCGACATCAACATATTGACCAATCAGGTATCGATATTCCCTGTCTTTGAATATAATTTTTAATGTATTTTGATCATTGTTTCTATTTTGACCATATTGGTCACTCTAGTCTGAAACTGGTCTTAACAAAAATCACTAAATACCACGTACTTTTCTCTTTTAGCAAATAAGAATTTCTTTTATTCATTAGTTGAGTCAGAATTCAAGTGTTAATATTAATATAAGTTCTGATATGTTTTAACGTACCATTCATTGAATTGGATCAATTCTTATTATACATTTATAGCTGATTACAGCTACAATGTAGATCTAATCATACCTTGTAATACTCCATGTGATACCCCATGTGATACCCATCATCAGATGGTGGGATATACAAATCGCCCGTGGTCCGTCCGTCGTCCGTCTGCCCTTAATCCATTCTTGTTATCGCTATTTCTTGAGAAGTAATGATCAGAAAAAACAAAATGGCTAAAAAGGGACAATATGGGATTTTGCTATTGAAAGTTTGTTATCGCTATTTCTTGAGAAACACTTCATGGATCTTTTCAAATTTCATATGTATGTTCACCATGGTCCCGTGTTGTTCCATTTTGATTTTGGGACTGTCAGAAAAACAAAATGGCTGAAAGGCGACCAATCTTAGATTTTGGCATTGAAAGTTTGTTATCGCTATTTCTTAAGGACTAGGTACAGGACAATTCAATATGGCGGAGGTGTTTTTACCAAAACTTGTTATTTTATTAAACACTGCAAAATACATGACCAAAATAGACCACAAAGTACATTTTGTGATGGAGAATCGATCATTTCAACCATATTTTGGTACGTTTGGTGGTTTTTCTGATATTTGATGTTATATGTCTAAAAACGCGTGCACGTTTGCAGAATACTGCGAAAGATAATAAAAACAATGAATATCATTTTTTGTTACTTTAATATACACAGAATGATAGACGAGCCTTCGATTTTTGAATAAATCTCTCTTTCAATTGAAAACCGCAGAATAAGAGAACGTACTCGTCACATGAATGGCAATTTACGTACATTCAGGACACCGATTACATCTGGATCAAATTTTTAAAATTCTCATCGCCGATCGGCAAATTTATGTGGCACGCCGCATAGCCAAAACAAAAATCTTACCGTCTGCGGTATGACGAGTTATGACATTATGTATGATCTCTTAAATCAAACATCTTCCCGTAGCATGTAGCGAAAAATTATCCTATGCCCTCCATTTTGAACTATTTACTGTTTTAAATATTCATACGCCTTACTTAGAGGCATGGTGAAACATCGACAAAATTAACAATTAAATTGGATTCAAGCATGCAGTAAAGGTAATTGTTACTTGGTATATCGTCACAAAGCAAAAACTGCCCGTTCCTATCACGATAAATTGTGTTTAGCGATTGCCAGTTTTCCATTTTTGGGCGAATGTATAGCACGTGAAAAGATGTCGTTCGGCACTTCCGGCGGTGTTTTTTTTAGGTAATTTAATGATTTTGAAAGAAGCGTCAACAAAGTTTAATTTGTTTTGTATAAATTCTGATGGAATTCGTATATATTATATACTTCCGCGTGGATCGGACATTATTAACTCACTGTTTATACCGATTCGTTCTCGGCTCCGCACCTGTCAAACATCGCTAGCGTAAATTGTTGCCATCGTAAACATGTGTGGCAGTTGAGGCACATTGGTATCAAAATACATTTCTCAAACTTAATTCGTAATTAGGTAACCGTATCGTAAATGTAAATTACGTTATGTCAGTGTTATTATTTTAATTGTATACCTTTTTTTGACACGAAACTTACATTTACATGACAAATGACCTATTCAATATAAAATAATGCCCCTATATTGCCCCCACGAGAGACGGGTAACTACTTTTACCTGAACTGAAAACAGCATGCAATGGACGACATTTTTTAGAGGGGGTACCTGTGTATTTCTCCCTGATACTCTAATTTACAGAATAATATCGAAATTTTAACACTGGGTTATCATTCTATGAACATTGCAGTAACTTTGTATTATTTTTTTGAAATGTTTCAAATAACTATATGAAACATATTTGCGCACTCCCATTTCGATATTATTTACTGAATATTTTTTTCCAAAGTACAGATTTTTTTAATTTTGGGGGCTTAACTGCATTTTATATCAATATTTAACATAATGGGATCAAGCTTATGCCATGTATTGGAAGGAAACATTAAAATTTCAATATTACCATTTTCATCCAGGTAACAACCAATATGGCTGTACCTAGTCCTTAAGAAGTTCATGATGGATCTTTCTCATTTCATATGTAGTTTTCCTATGGCTGCTAGTTAAGCCTATTTAATTTGGGAACTAACCAGAAAAACAAAATGGCTAAACAGTGGCAATGTGAGATTTTGTTATTGAAAGTTTGTTATCGCTATTTCTTGAGAATCACTTGATGGATCTTACTCAAATTTCATATGTATATTCCCCTTGGTGCCTAGTAAAGCCCTGCGATCGGGCTCAGTTACATATACAGCCAATATCTGCTATCCTGGTTACCGTTGTGACCTTAGCGTATTTCAAATCGTGTCCCGACTTCCATTTCATAATTGCCTTTATATTTTGGTTTCTGTTTAGGACTTCGTTTGGGCGTTTGCTCTCCTCATTAACGGGCTGATGCTCCAGTTCCTTGTCGTCAAATACGGTTTAAACAGATTCCGACTGGACATGTTCAATAACTTTGGGATCGATGACTGGAAACTCCCCAGCTTCTGGAAATGGATCGTCCTGTGAGTATACCAGGATGACACTAATTAGGAGGTAACCGATCATGATACTCAGACACAGATTCTGTTCTCAAACACGATATATTATAACTCACATCAATCTTGTCAAACGACCGAAATGTCAGATGTAAATGAAAACAACAGTGTTTATACTTCTCTTTTGTATTTCTGAGAAATTTTTGATAAAAATGATTTTGATCGATGATATATAACTACAACAAGTAACCAGTGTTGAGAATGAGAACGGTTTCATGAGTGCCGACACTAATTTCTAAACATAAAGAAAAATAGCGGACTTCTGAAAAACATGGGGTTTTGATGAACATGATCACACGTCTTGAACAGCTTAACAAGATAAAACGGTAGCTGATTGGTATGGGGACATGCCATTCAGAAGGTGAGGAAATCATGAAGTCTATCATAGGCGTTTTACATCTCTGATCAAGTAAATTTTAAATGAACTTGTACTACTTCTACTACCTATATTGTGCAATTTCTGTTTTATATTAATAATGTACAGTGTAAATAATTCGCTCAACACCTCTGATGCAACCGGAAGTAGCGGTTGAAGAAATAGAAGGACCTTAAAGAAGCGGCCAGACCCTTACATTGGTGTCTATAACCATGAACCAATGAACCAATAAACAGCTCATCCACGCTATTCTAGGTGTTACTCCCGCTTTTGCTCTCTTTGTCAGGAACATGTCATGGCGGAATTGGAGGAGATGACGAATGCTAGCGATACCAATATTAATCTGATGTACAGCGGGTGTACAGCACCCTAGCAAAACTTGATTTAAAACATTCTTTTTTTTTGTTTCCGGTAGTTACATTATACAGTGTTACATGCGACTCGTTTTCAACTGAGAAAGTCACTGCGCTGTTTCTAGATGACATTGAATAATTTGAATCAATGCAACGACACGACTTTTTAATTGAAAGAGTTCAACTCACTTTTCTTGTAAAATAATCCAATACGTTTATAAAAAGCAGTTTAATAACAAAAATAGCAAACACACATAAATTTCCTCCAAAACGCGTACATACATGAACGGATACACTATACAATTGTTAACGTGACCTCTAATGACCGCTGTTACTATTATAATGTTATCCCCGGTAAACAAACAAACCTAAACATTATATTCTAGCTAGGCCGCTGTGACAAAACACGTGACGGTATACAGGATATGACATGCAAAAGATTTGGCCCTTTATAGTGACCCTTAAAATGGTCCCTTCCCCTAGGAACACGTTTTCATGACCCTTTATAGTGACCCTTAAATGGTCCCTTCCCCTAGGAACACGTTTTCATGACCCTTAAATGGCCCATTCCCCTAGGAACACATTTTCATGACACTTTATAATGACCCTTAAGTGGTCCCTTCCCACAGGAACACGTTTTCAATTGGAAATGTAAACATATTATTTTGTCCAAAATGAATTATCAAGCAAGTTTTTCAACGTATATTAATCAATGTTGTTGGCCCAGATTTAAGCGCCCATGTGATCTTAATGAGGGAGTGAACTTCAGTACTTGGAGAAACCCGCGTGGATGGGCAGGTGACACCATACCTTTTCACGTCCGATCGGGGAATCGAACTCCGGCCGATCACTGCTCCAATCGACCACCCATATCTCATGATCTCAGTCGTACTGTACCCTAAATAAAGGCACGGCAGTGTTGTGGTAGAGGAAGGGCTCGGGACCAAAGGGTTGCGTGCTCAAGTCACGTCACGGTTCTGTGTAGAATCTTTAAAAAAGATACTTTATAACAAGAAACTTTATTCCACTTGAGTACATAAAAAAATGAAGAGTTCTAGCTGTGAGTGCCGAAATGTCAGCACCGGATGATATTGGCTGGTTGCTAAGGCCCTGTTACCACGGATACTGATTTATGAACCGCTTTCAGACGATCTCCACACTGGGTTGTTATAAAACGATACATAAGAACATCGAATTATGATGTTTTTTATTTAAAAAAAAAACGAAACAAAGAGTAAAAATAGCGTTGCAGAAGGGACATACACTGAAACTCAGCTTAAATTTGACAATATTATATCTGACATTTTGGTATCGTTTTCCAGAGTTATCGCCCCTATAGAGGCAATGGTCATCTTGGTGTGGTGGGCAGTGGACCTGATTCAGGACGAGGACGATGCAGAAGAGAAGTGGTACGAGTTTGGAACTGAGACTTTCATGGTAACAATAGTACAGGTAAGTACAGATAAGACACTTCGGCACAACAGTATAGAAAAGACACTTTGGCGCATTAGTACAGATAAGACACTTCGGCACAGTAATACTGGTAAGTACAGATAAGACACTTCGGCCCAAAAACACATGTAAGTACTGTACAGATAGGACTCTTCGGCGCAATAGCACAGGTAAATACAGATCAGACACTTCGGCACAATAGTACAGGTAAGTACATATAAGACACTTTCGCAGAAAAACTTGTCGACAGCTAGTAACGATATATATATTATGCGAGAAGGTTCTGTCATTACGACAATTAAACAAGTGGGTATTAAGGGAATAGTTCGTCACATACATCTTCATTATGACAATTTAAAAAGGAACGGTTAGGTACAACCGCAACAGTTCGACACTAATATTTTCGTTATATATATAAAACTGTAACAGTTTGGCACCTAGATCTTCATTTCGACAATTCGACAAAATAGGTACACAGTAACAGCTTGTTACAAGGAGATCAGTATTGTGATGATACAATAATGATAACTTCACAATTGTGTTTTGATTGAAATGTGTTACGCTTTGACAGTGAACCGTTTTTAAACCTGAGTTATCCAAACATATAGTACTAAAATGATTACCGAACAACTGGTTATTATCACAAGGAGATTATATTAATTTTCGTTTAATTAAACATCCAACGAATAAACTACTTTCTATATAAATATATATATTAAAGAAACAACCTTAATGTAATTGTTTTACTGTCATATTATGAAAAGAAAATACCAGTATATTATAGTTATTTAAGACTCTTTGTTAAAACACTTTCACAAATTCATCGAATTACCCAAGTACGAAAGTACCCACATGATCACCATATTTTACATGGAAATCTCACACTAAATGCAGTCCCTTGACAGAATAACCAAGAACATGGCGGCCCACAAAATTAATCACCTGTACAGTAAGTTTGATCTCTTGTTTTTAGTGGATTAGCCTGGCGCTGTTTGTGATTCTGATCAACATGATGTGGCTCTACTGTAAAAGACTTTACGGGAAATCCGACGAAACCATACGGCTCCTAGGACACACACGGACCTTATCAACAGGGGAGATGGATTTCAATCAAAGATCAGTAGTTACCTCCCCGGAAGTAACTGTAAAGGATGTGAAGCTTTGATGTTGTTTGTTTATTCAGGGCTTGTGCAATATTTGACCTTTTGACCTTTACTGGAAATTCATTGATATAACTGAACAATAATAACTGGGGTACAACCACGTGTATTTACTATCGTGTGGCATTGCCACTATCAAAACCCAGCAAAATCATTTTGCATTCATTTCTGCTATGAATGCCATGTACCAATTTTTGTCGTCATCCAAGTAGATGTGCTTTTTATTTGTATCTTAAGAGTTGTCTTTGTTTATTATGTATTTGTGTTGAAAGCCAAAATGATCAATTTATTTTTGTTCCGAACCAATCTGCTGTGAATTTTCAATTGTGTCTGTACAAGTTTCTGGAATTTGTATCTGGAAACACAATGTTAGTGTCTCTAAGCAAAGTAATGTAACAATTTTGTTTTTGACCAGATAAGTTTGTTCATTTTAAATGTCCGTAGCCAAAATGATGAACGGCAAATGTCTCTGATAAATCGACGTGGAGTTAATAATGTCTGTATGAATATATATTTATCATATTTGTGTGCATAGTCGAAATAATCACCTATCAGACTTACTTAATTGATGTGAATGTCTTGTTTGTCTATGAAACATTTCTATCAACTATTGAGTATCCCTAACAAGATACTTGTTTTTGATTTTATTTATTTCTTCATAAAGTTTTCTCGTATTTAGGCTTTTAGTGCTTTTGCCGGACATCGCAAAGAGAACAATTGAAATCCAGGAAAATTCAGCAAGCTGTAACGGTGTTACCCTCATCGAGCACGCCTATAAATGTGCAATCGAATGCACATGATTTTTTATGTGTAATACGTCATCTTTTATGTGAACGCTGACCGATTTTGCTGAACCTCGGTGTTACATTATAATCGGTCAGCGATCTCGAACCGAAACGGCTATTCCGATGATATAATTAGAATGATGCAATATTTGTGTCACTAATAAAATTTATGCTTCTTTGTATTTTGTGTCCATAGATTATATGATTCAACCTATTTCCCGAGTGCCATAGATTATATGATTCAATCTGTTTCCCGGGTGCCGTAGATTATATGATTCAATCTGTTTCCCGAGTGCCGTAGATTATATGATTCAATCTGTTTCCCGGGTGCAACAACCCCGAATATATAAACTGTTCTTTTCTTGCAATAGTGTCCTTGACCAAATAAATATTCTCACTTCTAATCAACCTGATGTAAATTGATATTTATTTTTCCAATAGTCAAAAATGGCATCACAAATTCGGTGTTACCACACGTTATTGTAAATTAACTATCGCTGTTACTACTGCGTGGTATGTGCTTTCCCGGCAGTGCTCGATTGCTTTATAAAACATGAAGTAAAAGAAGTACATGCTATACACGGTAATGTTAATCTGATACAGAGTAGTAAACAACACATTTTGAGTGTCTGATGCCATTTTGTTTTTCTGGACCACATGCGATTCTGTTTGTAGTTGTATGATGATAAGATGCAGGCCTTGTTCTGATTTGGTGATGATTCACCTAATTTGCTGTTGGATTACATTCTGAGAGATATGCAAATGATGGCGAACTTTAACTGGTTGAATATCAGAGAATACCAAAGCGACACCAAAACCATAATCAGAACTCAAAACTGATTAAACCAGGACCGAAATATGAACAAAGAAGATATTTACACGGAGATTCTTGAAAAAGAACAACATGATTAGACCAGACATTTCGGAATAGTAAGCGTCTTTTGCATCTTCGACGACACCACCCATTGTAAATCTAGATTAGCCCTGAGTATATGTTATGGCCTCTAAATGAGAGCTGAAGCATATCTATCTGAATCACAAGCAGACATACTAATAAGCACATTCAAAAACGTCAACTTCATATCACACAATAATGTAGAACATGTCGCGTGCTCTGTGTAACCCGTCTTTGGAAACTCTGTGATAGCACCACCCACCCGACCCCCACAACTTAAGTAAGGAGGTATATAGTTATCCCTTTGCGCGTTCATCTATGCGTCTCTGCGTGCATGATAAATTTCAGTAAAACATATCTCAGAAACCTTTGGTCCCATCTGGTTCTTAATAACGCCACAACTTCTACACCTGATACGGCATTGGTAGTAAATTCATCGGCAAATGTAACAACAACATATCTGATAACTTGAAAATATAATTTGTACCTATGTAAATATTAATTGACCACGATGCGCTTCAAAACATCAAATATGTACATAAAACGGAATCTGGCGTAAGCAGAAGAGTTCTTTACTTTTCCAGCTGTACAGGTATTGGGAGAGCAAATAGAGTAGATTAAAAAAGTGTTTGCAATACCACTCTAATTTTAAAAAATGGCATGTTCAAATTTTTCTGTCAACGACTAAAAGAGTACTTCTCCTTACAGCAGATAGTCTTGAAGAGTTTGACGGTTTCTTTCCGGAACTGTGAACTGAGGAAGCTGTAGATAACGGGATTTAAAGCGCTGCTCAGCAGGTAGGTCCTAAGGAAGAACTGGAAGCTGGCTTTACCGCTCGTGGTCAGCGTTTCATAGTAGTTGGACTGGATATAGCGAATGATGACTATTACACAGTAAGGGATGAATGAGACCATGAAGAGGAGAGTGACGAGGAAGAGCATCAGTGTCGTCTTGTTTTTTGGCACGTCTACTCTCAATGCTCTGTACTGACATCGATCGCTGCCGTTTGAACTGAGCTCTCTTGAATGACGCTGATGGTTTTGATGAACTCATACTTCCGCGTCCCGTTGAACGAGATGTACTTCCATTTACAATTCTGGTCAGGGTTTTCCCCTCTGCTTTGTTGATATCACTTCCTTTACCGTTGACCTCTGACGATGCCAGAGAGGCCTGTCGGGTCTGGACAATTGGAGTTGCTTTGTCAATGAGCTCCATCTCGTCATGATTAGCTGCCGTTGACGAGATGCTGTTTTGGCGACCTTTTAACATACATTCGTCAATGAACAGCCCCCTGTTGTTGACTTTGTACGCTATACATATATAGCAGAAGATGAGAATAACGTCTATCAAGATGTTACCAGCCAACAAGACGCTGGTAAAGTACAAAGGAAGATCTGAGGTTGTGTACGCGTCTGCAATCAGACACAGGTGCATCTTGATGCAAACGTTTCGGAATGAAGTTTTCAAGGTTCGAGTTTGAGTTCCAAACAACACTGCTGCTGGGAAGGAAGTCACGATTGCCACGACGACAGCTACTGCCACCGCGATCTTGGCGTAAATGTTGGTCATCGCTGGTTTTAAAGGACGACATATCCTCATGTACCTATCAACTGCTATTACTAGCAGAGTGAAAGACGAAGCGTTGTTCATCAGGAAAGTGAACATCCTTGCGAATTTGCAACGTGACGGATGATCAAATTGTACAACGTTTAATATTATATCGATTTCAAACGCCATGGAAACACAATTGCAGAGGTCAAATGCCGATAGCGCCATGATAAATAAACGAGATGTTGTTTTGCGCCATCTTCTCCAATAAACGTAGAAGACGACCGAGTTTCCAGGCACGCCGATCACAAACATCAAGATTGTCAGCACTAAGGATGGGATGAAAATCTCGTCTACGACCTTATCGTTGATGGTGTTCAGTACTTTGTCGGGCACAAATACGAGGCATGTACTTGGATCCGGCGTCGGCCTCGCGGTAGTCACGTTGAAGTCCATCGTTGAGTTCCATGTAGACAACGTAACGTTCATAGCTGTTGAAACGTAACCTTCCGTCGTTACTGTGTCGCTTGAAGTCCAAACTGACGACATATCTACGAACGACGATGTTAAAGTGGAATTAGCTTGGAGTGTAACATTCTCCATTGGTAGTGTTGTGATATTTGCAAAAAGGTTCGTCTGCAAGATAAAAAAAAGAAAGTTTTATAAATATTGTCGTTATATTGGTGCTACGATGCAACCATTATCTTACTACAAATATAAATGTCTTTTTTGGAACTAACCTATTTTCATCATATGTATTAATGAATAAAATTAATAAAACCCAATGTATCTATAGCTACAACAGATGTTTTTTCTTGTATTTTGTGACATGCATACACTTGTGTATATACTACAACGTGCGTATTATTTAGATTTATTTACAGTCTGTTTGGATTGATAGTATATTGCCTATACATTTCTACGAATGCCTACTGAACTTTATTTTCTGATAAAATCAGTGGATCACGCGCCTTTTGGCGCAGCGCGCAGTAATACACTCCGTTACGATTTGAACACGAGGCCGCGTCACTACTTTACAGACTCGATCAATATCCTGCCGCGTAGTATGTGTTAATTTATTTAAGAAATAAATAAGAAGCATTTTCATGTTTTTTAAATAAAATAACAGTAACAAAGACAGTATGGTTTGTTTATATATGACCTTATGTGAAAAAATAACAATAAAAAGATGTAATCTTTTGGAACTTTTTTGTTTACTTGTTGACTGAAATTTCGCGGGAGTTCGTCACCTGATAAGGCGGCTGTTTCAACAGTCTACCGAAACCAAACGATACTGTTTGATTTCATCGCAGTAAGTGTCATAATATCTGATTAAAGAAATAATTACACGTGGGATTATAAGGTCTGGACAGTAAATATAAGGATTAAAGTTTCTTTCTGGTGGTTTTATCAAAGGATAAAGTTCAGTAGGATATCGATAGTTGTTTCATGGAACGCTTTGCGTTCCATTCCAACTATCGATATCCTACTGAACTTTATCCTTTGATTAAACCACTAGAAAGAAACTTTAATCCTTAAATATAACATTGCAATAAAGGACAATGTTATGACTAGTATTGTTTGTAACATTACAGTGTTTTTATTTCGTTTGGTATTGTACGTGTATCGGTACTTGAGTAATTTATGTATATGGCAAGGATGTCTAGAATGCTGTTTTCATATATGAAATAAAAACACAAATAAACAACCACATGTTTGCGTAGTTCGTATGAGATAGCAATTGTTAATTCAAATGCCAATTGAACAATTACCGATTAATCTATATACAACACACAGAAATGTCATTTTTATGAATTAAGAGTGATATGGTTTGATCATATACATCCCCCCCCCCCCACACAATATACTGTTCTGCTCGATTCTGTTGCATATCCCGGCTGCCTTTTTGGATGCACCTGAAGTAGAATTATTTCATATCAACACAACATTTTAAAACATAGTTTCAAAGTTGAACATTTTTCATATATTTTTTAACCAACAGCTTACTCATCAGAAAGTAAAGAGTAAGTGTTATATATCATCGACAAGTAAAGAATGGTTTATAAGTTTATATAAGTGATAAGATATTTCCTATATATGATGTCATAAACTTACCATGTCGGTTATTGTACGGGGTTGTACACGAGGTGTGAGGGGCATCTGTCCTCATCAATATCAGATCCTATATCTGTCTTTCTCCAGGGTCGAACTGATGAAGTAATCGACATCATAAGTTTGTTATTGAAGACTGAGCTGGTTACATCCTCATAAAACCGGAGATGTCGACAGTTAAGTGGTTAATATATGTAATGGGGCAAACGTGGGGGGAGAAGCAGACAAGACGGTGTAGGGAAGCTCACAGTCAAGAACATATCGCAGCCTCCGAAATACACACGCACTCAACACTTACACTCATAAGTTCACAACGCATACACCAGAAGGATGTCTTTAACTGATCTTAGTTGTTGACAAATCTACCCAAATGGTGTAATTGGTTCGATTAACAGTATGTACAGTTAAAGTGCGTTACTACTCCAACAGCTTTTACAGTGGGTATGAAAATTGTTTACAACCCAGGCAAATCAAACAAATACGTGGCAGACAAAATGGAAACGTTTGAGGAAGATCAGTGAAGATATATATACTCGATATTCAGGGGTTACACTCACCTAGTTCAAGTTCCCCTTCGACGGCCTCTCGTTTGTGTCTACTTCCTCGCAATGATACAACATTTTTGTAATCTATAAATAATCATCGTCGGAAGTGCATCTCTTTATGCTAAATAATTTCAAGGACAGGAACGGAAAAGGGTTGTTACTGTAATTGTAACAAAGAAGGGACAAGGATGTTTTGTTTGTTTGGAAGGAGGTATATCAAGGGTAAATAAAAACATCAAAATGCATTAATATATTAATATTTACCATTGAATGGCATTGCCACTATATATCCCTACCAAATTCAGTTGGCATTCATCAGGCCATGAATGCCAATGACCGATTGTTGACGTCATCATTATTGTGACGTCATAATTGTTACGTTGGATACCATTGACCGTCCCCAGGCGATGGCTGTTCTTTTCATTGAACAAGCATATGCGACAAATACATTTATTGAGCTTAATGCTGAGAAATAAATTGTGTTATTGATTGTTTTATAACATTAGCAGATTCTAAAAATGGTAAATATAAGTATTGAACTGCTTTTAGTTGGCATTCATAGGCTATATGAATGCCAAGTGGTCAAAGGCAAATCCAACATGACTGCGCGCTTCGTTGAATTTGCCTTTGACCATTTGGTATTCATATAGCCTATGAATGCCAACCGAAAGCAGTTCAATGCTTAACATTATACACTTTAGTTTCAAATCACGCTTGTTGGGCCGTAGTGGGTCTTATAAGGAGAAGAAATGGGACTAGCCAGAGAAAAATCTGCATGTTCGGGCAAGTGACCCGACACCTAATCTTGTCCGAACATGTGGATATGGTTTCCGACATCTTAGTGAAAGGCAAGTGTGTTATCTTCTCCATCATCCTTCATCACAACACATACATTGAAGATAAGAGGCTTAACGGGATTTACACTTACATGAATGACATTGATTTAAAACCAACAATAGCAACAGTTATGCTAAGCGTCAAGCAGGGAGAAGTAACTACCTTTGTTTGATATTTACATTCTACACTGACATTCATTCGATAACCATTGTTCCACAGAATATTATTATCATCTCATAACTGTACTCAATCACGTGCCAAATTTCTATGACGTCGACAACAATACATGTGGGCGGAGCTATGCAAATCCTCCAGTTTGAAACATAATTGTGTGACGTCACCAACAATAAACATGGGCGGAGCTTGCAAATTTCATGCTGTTACATTTATTGAACCATTCTCACTTATATTAGTTTTGAATTGAAATCTTTGTCCGAAGATGGGATTATAATGAACAAAACACTTACGAACATTTCACAGAAAAATACTGTAAATATAAGGATAAACCTTCCATTTTGTTTAGGTTATCGGGTGATAACTACAATGGAACACCGGTAAATTATACATAACCGGTTCCGCCGATTATTCAATTTACCCGTGTTTCATTGTAGTTATCACCTTATAACCTAAACAAAATAGAAAGTTAATCCGTAAATGCCTTTGTACGTATAGGTCAGGGGACAGAGCCCAAATAAAGGCCAAAAGTGAGGTAGTGTCAAGGGAGACATTAGGCAGGAGGGAGCTATTAAGGTTCAATGGGCTTTTACACTTATATAGTGGCAGACTCTGCTGGTGGATTTTTTAGTCCCCGAGGTTTGCTGGAGCCTCCATAGCCACAGTTAATCTCATTTGAGTAGTGGCGCGGTACTTAATATACACATTTTCGTAGTACACGATTTGAAATTATACAGAACTAGTTTAATTATACTTCTAAATTAATAAATTAAAGGGGTTTTACGCACCTGACCCTTCTGCTTCTACATAAGTTTAGAAATTTTGGATTCCTAGCTTTTGGCCCCTAGCATCACTGAAGAGTCCTAGGAGGACGAAACAGCTGTATGATGCAGTTTAATTCATTTTTTCGGCATACTGTATCTATTACTAAATTTAAGAGGTGCAGCATATGTGTGTGTTACGTGATATTTATAACATCGAAGTAATTAAAGTAAATTATAACAACTGTTTTAAGAAGTAATGGACAACAGTTCAGTATCTGAAACTCTAAGGTGGCTTTGCTATAGTTACATCCATAAATGTACTTTACAAAGTAAATCTAACACTTATTAGTCAAAAGAAAAATATCAATGCAATGCTACAACAATATAGATTATAACAAACCCCGTCACTTTAAATCTATGACGACAATTTTCGAGTGTAATGTTCCCTATAGGGATCCCTACGGAGAGTGTAGTGTACCCCTATGAAACCCAATTTTCGTCGATATTAACTCACATATGGACTTTATATAAGAACAAGAAAATCGTATTACGAAGCGAAAACATTACTCATTATCTTTCATAGAGGAAAGGAACTTCCAAGCGTTAAGAACAACTATTTTCTAGCCGTAATCATAAACATTAACTTTGTTTCTTGTCATTGGAGTTTTATAACGATGGATTTCAGATGCATAACCAACTACCACAAAGACCTGCAGATATCTTCCTGCATACACAACAGGCACCGTTTAAGACTTTTAAATACCCTCGTTTCCAAACTTGTACCAAATGGCGTTCTACCTCATTTCCTTTGCATGCACAAACAATTTATATGCCGTTTGATAGCGCTGTTTTAACTAAATTGTACTAGCTAATGCAGAAAATTACGTCGCCAGGAACGATAACTCCGGCAACCTTATCGTAATATAGCTATATTAAATAAAGACAAATTAACCCACCAAAATATCGCCTCCAACACGAATTTATGCATTACGCTATGCTTGTAAGCACGCCGATAAAGGGCATAGACGACAAATCTTAGAAAGACAATTGGTTTACCGAGTAACTTGGAGCCACGACCGACAATAGGACCACGCCCAATATGTTTGAGTGCTTAGTTTTGCAACAACAATGTCCTTGCTTAAATTAAAGGAGTGTAACATGCTTCTGCTTCTTCATTACTTCAGACATTTTAGAATTCCTACCTTTTAGCCCCCAGCATCACTGGAGAGTCCTAGGAGGACAAAACAGCTGCATGATGCAGTTTAATTCATTTTTTCGGCATACTGTATATATTACTAACTTTAAAAGGTGCAGCGTATGTGTGTGTGTGTGTGTGTTATGTCGTCTTTAAATGTTAAAGGTTTGTCCGGCGGAGGAAAGCAAAGGGGTCTTGTCACCAGTCCGGGGCATCAAACACTCAGCATTAAAAGTTATACATGTATCACCAACTGGTTCAACCCCTGTCGAAATGATTTGACCACGCGAAATGCTGACCTGTGTTCTTTCTACATGATGACAGGGGCCACGGTGACCGAGTGTTTAAGGTGTCCCGACATTCCACCTCTGGTTTGCGAGTTCGAAACCCGGGTAGGGCAGTTGCCAGGAACTAGCCGTAGGCCGATGGGTTCTTCTCTAGTTAATCCGGCTTTCTTTCATCTTCAGAAAATCTGGCACGTCCTTAAATGGTCATTGCTGTTAACAGGACGCTAAACAAAATAATCCAAATCAAACTGCATGATGACTAATAAGATATTAAAAACCTTAACCTCACACACACACGATAAAAAATCGCTAAATGACCCTGGCTGTTAATTGAAGGTTAAACAAAATGAAACCAAACCAAGCAACAGGCAAGGTATTTTACCCAATACCTCAGAGCAGCGACCCATAGATTACCAACTCTGATGTAATAAATATCAGACAATGATCTTTAATGGTTAGACTACCAGGACTGTTGTGATCATCAGACCATGACCCATAGACTACCAGGACTGTTGTGATCTTCAGACCATGACCCATAGACTACCAGGACTGTTGTGATCATCAGACCATGACCCATAGACTACCAGGACTGTTGTGATCATCATACCATGACCCATAGACTACCAAGACTGTTGTGATCATCCGACCATGACCCATAGACTACCAAGACTGGTGTTATCATCAGACCATGACCCACATACTGACTACCAAGACTGTTGTGATCACCAGACCATGACCCATAGACTACCAGGACTGTTGTGATTATAAGGCCACGGTACATAAACTACGAGCTCTGTTGTGATCATCAGGCCATTGTCCATAGACTACCAGGACTGCTGTGATCATCCGACCATGACCCATAGACTACCAAGACTGGTGTTATCATCAGACCATAAACCATAGGCTACCAAGACTGGTGTTATCATCAGACCATGACCCATAGGCTACCAAGACTGGTGTTATCATCAGACCATGACCCATAGACTACCAAGACTGGTGTTATCATCAGACCATGACCCATAGACTACCAAGACTGGTGTTATCATCAGACCATGACCCATAGGCTACCAAGACTGGTGTTATCATCAGACCATGACCCATAGACTACCAGGACTGTTGTGATTATAAGGCCACGGTACATAAACTACGAGCTCTGTTGTGATCATCAGGCCATTGTCCATAGACTACCAGGACTGCTGTGATCATCAGACCACGGCTCATAGACAATCAGGACTGTTGTGATCATCAGACCACGGCTCATAGACTACCAGGACTGCTGTGATCATCAGACCATGGCCCATAGACTACCAGGACTGTTGTGATCATCACACCTTGACCCATAGACTACCAGGACTGTTGTGATCATCAGACCATGACCCATAGACTACCAGGACTGTTGTGATTATAAGGCCACGGTACATAAACTACGAGCTCTGTTGTGATCATCAGGCCATGGTCCATAGACTACAAGGACTTTTGTAATCATCAGACAATGACCTATAGACTACCAGTAGTCCCTTTCACAAAACAAAAGAGAAAACTTAACGATTTTGTTCCGTTTAACAAAAACTCTTACGAGAATCGTAAGTGAAAATTTTATCGTAACTTTTCGATAGCTGGAACCCTCTCGTAAGTATAAGAAATATGGCTGCTGTGTTTTGTTTGAAACTGAATTCAAATGCATTTTCATTGTGAAAATGTTTCTCGAGGCAGATTTAACAATCGGGCTATATTTCTTACAAACTTTACTTATTATTTAATCCGATCACTGTATTCCTATTCCTCAATCAGCAATTCCAAGTATCCGTATCATATAACGTACGTGTACACGGTATGAAAAGCTTAACGTTAGTGCAGGCCTATTCGTCACAGTTTCTTAGAGTTTCAGTTATTACAGGAATGTCTGTAAATAAACATTATTGTATCACCAGATACGCGTTTGACGCTTGCGCAAATAAACCAAATGTCGTTGCTAGGGAGGATTTTTCTCGTAAATCAAATCGTAACTCTTATATTTTTCACTTACGACTACCTTTTTGAAATTGACTTAAGAGTTCTCTGATGATAATCGTTATTCAAAATCTTACAACAAATCGTAAGATTTTTGTGAAAAGGACAACAGCTCTGTTGCGATCATCAGACCACGGCTCATAGAATACCAGGACATGCCTTTTGAATGCGATTCACAAGTTGCCATTGAAGTGTGCCCTGTCGGGATGCTGTTCTTGGTGCCTCCTACATAGAGGATCTTACACGAGTGTCAATGTTAAAAGGAATTTATTAAACGAGTTCAATAATTTAATATGCCACGAGCCTTTAGGCGAGTGGCATATTTAACTATTTGACGAGTTATCACATAACTTATGTTTATGAGATAATACATATTACTCTCCAATTCATTCCCTATATGAAACGCAAATTTCTACTTTGACGGTTCGATTTTCACTACCAAGACAATCATAATGACGTCATTTGTTTATGACGTCACAATAGTGTTATTACACGTGTGTAATACCACATTTATGACATGGCCGTATGACATGACTGAACGGGTCAGCTATGTGATAAATGTCGTTACGGTGATATAGCACTTTAAAGAAGGTATCAGGCCGCACCATCACAAGGAGGACTTCAAAATACCCTGTAACTTCTGTAAACGTTTTCTTCACGTTGGAAAGTATGATTAATGCAAAGATTTTTTACACAACCCAAATATGTCTCCACCTATTATATTGTAACCTTTATTGTTGTCTGATATTTGTTCATGTACCTGTTGCAAATAGTTGTTTCTGTTTTGTTTTTTTATTTGGAGTATACATGTATATATTTGTGATGCAATATATGTCTCCATTTATTTTTGTTCGCTATTACTATTCTGCCGTCATGATATTTGTACGAATCAGTAAGTTCCGAGTTTATCCTCTTGTGCATGAAAATACTAACACCCCTGCTTTGTGATGTGCCCAAACTATGTATTATTTCACCTGACCACTCGGCTTTAATAATGGAATTCATTTCATGTGTGAAATGTGTTTCTTTTACTAAAATGATATGCGTTTTTTGTTGTTTTACCCATTCATAAAACCTATATCGTTTTTTTTGTCTCTCAATCCCTGTGCGTTTAATGTTATTATATGGAGTTTTGTTTGCATTGTGTATTATGTTGCCTTATTATTGATCTCTTGATATTTGTATTATATTATATATATATATGTTTTATTAAACAATGGTGTAAATATATTTAGCTGAAATAATAGTTTGCGTGTATGTTAATATATACAGAAAAATTCATTTATATACAAAAGTAAATATAATTTAAAAATTTTATGTTTACAAGGAATGTCATAGTAATATCTAAATATTGTGCATGTATTAAGTACGTAGAAAAAAAAGGCTAGCAACCATATCGGAAAAGCACTTAATTACAAATTCAGTTACAGATATGATTCATGTACATGGTATGTCTGAAGGACATTTATACTTATGTACATCTCTGTGTTTGCAATTGGTCAAGATTATAATGCATAATGATCATAATATTTCTTGATGTGGCGTAAAAGTATAGAAAAAAGTACAAGTCATATATAAGTAAGAAAATGAAATAAAATATTGAAATACATATTCAGTTTCGAAAGTAGCACATTGTATTCCATAATACCAATACTACAAGGTTATTATCTTTTTAAAATAAATTCTTAATATGAATAGAAAGAAAAAGATATTAACCGGATATTAAATGAGTGTCGTTTCGAAAAGGATACTGAAGTACATAATTATTTAGTTGTATGCCTGATGGACATTTATACTTATGTATATATGCCTCCATCTGATTATCTACAGTGTAGATGTACATTATTTTGTTACATAATACCAACATGAAAGCGTTTACGAAATACCCATGCATGCTATTCATGATTATTTCATGGGTATATTTAAGTTCATATTAAATTACATTGCAATACATGGTATATATCTGAAGGATATTTATACGTATGTTTATACATCATATGATCGGCAATGTGCATTGTAGATGTATATTATTTTGTTAAACAATACCTTATTTGCTACTTATCAAGATTGTTAATATTTTAGTATTATTTCTCGATATGACGTAAGAAAAATATTATCCTTAAATAAGTGCCATTTTATAAAAATAACCATTGCAAATACATTACATTATATGTCCTTGATATTTATACTTATGTTTTTATACATTGATTATGATTATATTTATCGTTATGACCTATTGTTTTGTTTGTAATTTTCATGTGTTTATAAAATTTCACTTTTACCGATACATGTTCGTTTTTGTTTTACATGTGATTTATTTTTGCTGAAGTAAGCTTGTTTTTTTAATTGATTGGATTAATGATATTCAATATTTAGCCAGTGTCTTTTGTTTTTTTTCGGTAAACTGTCGTCTTCCAAGGGACTCATGGGCGATCTCATATCACTGCCAATGTTCTTAGATTTCCTCGAAGACACAGGGGTAGCGGATTTTTAATGAACTTGTCCAAAGTATTCGTAGCTTTCGGTTTGGAGGCTTTAGACCCTGGTTTGCCTTTTCCCTTTCTATGTTGACTATCTGTCGACTGCCTTGATGACACCACGGTTTTCGGGACTGTTGTTTCATCATCAGACGTACATTAGTTGACTATTTGTCGACTGCCTTGATGACACCACGGTTTTCGGGACTGTTGTTTCATCATCAGACGTACATTGGTTGACTATCTGTCGACTGCCTTGATGACACCATGGTTTTCGGGACTGTTGTTTCATCATCAGACGTACATTGGTTGACCTAATTGTCAACTTTGGCGACAGTTTCAAGCTGTTCAGTACTACTAGTCTCAACCTCATTGTCGTCATCATCATCACTGTTGACGCCACTCTCTTCAACGGAGCATGTAGACTCAACTTCACTGTTTTGACCGTTTAAAGTTAATTGGCATATCTGACATCACATATCCTGTACCCTTACAAGAGCGACACACAACTTCATTCCGACATTCTTTGGAAAGATTACCGGAGCGTATACATTTTGTGCAATTCAGTTTGTCATTGACCTGACCTCGGTGTGCGATCACTGCCATGTACCGACCAATTTCCATTATGTTTTGAAGAGGGCCATAAATGTCACTTATCAGGGCAATTCGGTCACCAGTCTCACAATTAGTTAGTCTTCCATCGACCCTGAGTTTTTCGCGGAATATTTTTTCGATGTTGCACCCCTTTAATGTGAGGGAGCGCCTTATCTGACCGTCATCCGCAGAAAGGGGTACATTTTTAATTCTCACTCTAGTGATGTTGTCCTGTTCAAGGTACATAGTGCCTGGATTGGATTTATAGACCGTTACATTTTTCTCACGTAGTCAAAAGTCACTTGTCACAAAAATGGCCCTCGTGTCATTACAGACCATGTATATCCGCCATAGGCCACGGACCCGTTGTAAACCAGCAATGTTTTCAGGAGGAACAATTCTTGCTATTGCCTTATACACTTCCACATGGTTCAAGCATTGATCTTTTGGAGGATTTCTCACCCCGAAAATGTCAATTTCTTTGATAAAGACTAGCTTAGCTGTTGTTCTCACCTGGCTGTCCGCCATTGTTGCCATTGTCGCCTCTTTGTATGAACGTTGCTCGCTCATTTTAATGTTATTGGAGTTTGACAGACCCACTGCAAGAAGTGTATGGGTCATATAGCCTGTGCATTTTAGCCGACGGATTGACGAACACAACACATTTCCGAAGTAAGAAGTTCATGTGACAAGTATTGTAGTAGATAGAGCCAGAACGAACTCTAAGTCAAAATTGAAAATATATGTCAGAGTGACCTGCTTTTGATATAAGACACACCGCCTTCATGTCGTCCAGGTATAAAGTTCCAGTGGCAAGTAGTGTAGGATATAGAACATGGGAATGGCAGTCAAAGGATGGATGGAAGAACGGTCTGACAAAAAGCAAAACGATCACCCCAGCTTCCGATTGGGGACTTATAAGAAACAACGAACTTCAAAACGGTCTTCTTTCTTCGTCTGCTACTCCTCTGTATTCTCTTCAAAGATATACGACAGATAGAGTAGCATAACTGTTTATTATATACCCAGGTAATTTGCCATGCAATAACGCCGTTAAGTAATAAACAGTTATGGACTTTTAAGTTGGGTAATATGCTGTAATATTGACCAGAAGGAAACATATTGGCCTCGGCTTCTTTTCAGTCAATGTGTTTCCTTCTGGTCAATATCACAGCATAGTATCCAAGTAAGAAATCTATAATTGTATGATATATGAGTTTTGTTACTGTGGGAGCACTAAAGTGACGTCATAAATTGTTGACGTAACGCTAATTTATAAGACGTGACGCTGTTGTCTCAGTGGTGAAAAATAGAGTCCTTCGTTATAGAGGAGAATCATAAAAAATACATAATTAAGTATGTTTCTCAAGTAACAATTCATTTGATAAATAGAATCTTACACTCGTGTTCGTGTAGTATTGAATCAAATTCGTTCCATAAATTTAATAATTATAAAGAGTGTTAGATACTCTATATATTACATTGTGCCCATCACAACCCTCATCCCAAACCACCACCACTTCTATTTTCTATCTCTACTTATCCTCTGTTTGAAGCATAATTGTCACTTATCTTATACACGCGACACTGTCATCACCGTTAGCTGACGTCATTTTCATTTTTACAAGGAAGAAGCCAATTAAATCTGCTAGCAGTAGGCCAGCCCATCTACAGCCAATACGGAACGTGTGTGGTCAGCTACGTCACGAGGTCAGCACGCCGGGGAGACTGAGGCAGACACGGATACAGGCAGATGTCCTCTCTCACTTGGTATACAGCGGCGTAAAACAACCATCAAGGTAAGATCTTATTTGTGTACTACAAAACTTAATTTCAAGGCTGCGATCCATTAATTGTGTATTTATTATTGTATCATGTCAAATCTAACTCGATATAGTCTAACAGTTAACAAGGTGCACCGTAAGACTAACTTGTTTATCCAGACGGTTACCTGAAGGGCAATAAAAACATTTGAATGCAAAGCTTAAAAGCTTTATTTAATCAATTTTGTATTAGCTATTTATTGTATCAAATTAAGTTCAAAACATTTTATAAATTGCGTTCAAATATCAACTTTTCTACCATCTGGGTCTGTTTTCGTGTTCAATCATTGACTTCCGAGCTAAAGCTAGCTTTATAGTAACTATAGTGTATCTTAAATAAATATGTCAATGCTCAAAACGTCGTATGTAAATACTGAGAAGGTATTTAATGTTAATTCCCTTAATTCTTTTTTTAACAACTTTGATAATGAAATGTTTTGTAAATAATCTTAACAGGAATAAAAAATAACACTTTAGCAAAAAATCCATTTTTTTCATAACCATCACACCAGTAATCTAAGACAAAGCGTGTTTTCAATTTCTTTTTGCATACGTGTGGTAAAACATTTATAAATCAGCTTTATCCTGACACAGTGCAACCTTTACAACAGCTCTTTTAGAGGCCCAATATACGTAACTTCATGGAAAATTTCGTGATTCTAAAAAATTCTGAAAAAAATCAAGTTGATAACCATGCAAAAATAAGCCTAAAACGGAGTAAACCTGAGCGGTAACTAACAAGAAACTCTTGACAAAAAAATCCAAAAAATTGAAAATAATTCAGGTGGGGCCCACTTCAACAACAAACCGAATGTAGAAGACGGCTAGAAATGGACATGTGTTTACAAATAGCGTGTTTCAAATGCTGCTGTACCGGTAACCGCGAAAGAATTCATCTTATATATTGCTGATTTTAGTTAATCTTAACTAAATCTATCAATGTAATAAGTTATTAGGCTACATCTTTGCTTCAAGTTTTGCCGAAAGTTACATATATTGGGCCTGTAAGTAGTATTGTATGCTTAAAATATGGAAGTGATGAAAGTAGATCAGAAGTGATGAAAGTAGATCAGAAGTGATCAAAGTAGATCAGAAGTGATCAAAGTAGATCAGCTGCCGAGGTAATAGTTTCTCGTATCTATCTATCATGTCCTTTCTTCTCTCCCCGCGGCGGGGATGTTAAACATCCAACAAACGTATGACGCAATAACTGAAATATTGTCAACGTGCTTATTGACTTGGTGATATAACCATAATCTGAGCTGTAGGTCAGATTATGGTGATATCAACAAGTCAATATATTAGGGACAAAATGTGGACAAAGGAAATATTAACATGGGTCCTTAAAAAGTACAAGCGAAAAAGAGCGGATGTTCCGCAAGAGTAAGCGTCGTCGTCGTCTTCATCGTCGACCCCCGCCATGTAAATCCAGGTCACATCAAGGAAATGTAACATTCCCAAATTGCGAACTATGATGTCATTCTTGATCATAGCTTGTTAGTATAATAATGAACATATTAAAACACGTCCATCTTCATATTATAAAAGGATACAGAATATCTGTCAATGAGACCTAGATGGTGACCGTAACACTGCTCATCATCATCATCAACTCGAATTCATGTCTTCAGTTTGTTCGTCAACAGCAATTGTAATGTTGCACTATCACATGGTTTCTGCTTCTACCTTTTGGCCTTTTATTGTCGTTTAGAATAACACTGGTTTCCAAAAATATGGTCACCAAAGGATAATATTGAGCAGTATTTCCAGGAATGTGAATAAACAATGAAATCGTATTTTGTTTACTGTAAAAGTAAATAATTTCGCGTGTGGAATTTTTTTACTTAATCAACCTTTAATCTGTTTGCGATGTGGACATTTTCGCGCTGTCAATCAATCTGTTTTGCATTGCGTGTCTATAATACTATTATACATTGTAGAGTAAGATAAGTGTTTATAAATTAGATTTAATGCTATCGAAATAAGCAAAAATTTCCCGACCGCGAAAAATTCCACTTTTACAGTATAAAAATAAGGTGTTAATGTGTGTGCTCTGTTGATGTATGAAGGCACTTGGTGTATCAACTGTATTTATAAAACGAAGTTTGTTTTCTTTTGTCCTTCCAGATGGAGAGCGTTGCAAATGTCACAGCACTGCCAATGCAAAATGTTACACTCCCAGCTAATTCCAGTTTGACATCGACGTTCGGAGATATGACGTCAGTTTGGACTACAAGCGACACAGTAACGACGGAAGGTTACGTTTCAACAGCTATGAACGTTACGTTGTCTACATGGAACTCAACGATGGATTTTAACATGACTACCGCGAGGCCGACGCCGGATCCAAGTACATGCCTCGTATTTGTGCCCGAAAAAGTACTGAACACCATCAACGATAAGGTCGTAGACGAGATTCTACTGCCATCCTTAATTTTCACAATTTCGATGTTTGTGATCGGCGTGCCTGGAAACTTGGTCGTGTTCTACGTTTATTGGAGAAGATGGCGCAAAACAACATCTCGTTTATTTATCATGGCGCTATCGGCATTTGACCTCTGCAATTGTGTTTCCATGGCGTTTGAAATCGATATAATATTAAACGTTGTACAATTTGATCATCCGTCTCGTTGCAAATTCGCACGCATGTTCACTTTCCTGATGAACAACTCTTCGTCTTTCACTCTGCTAGTAATAGCAGTTGATAGGTACATGAGGATATGCCGTCCTCTAAAACCAGCGATGACCAACATACATGCCAAGATCGCGGTGGCAGTAGCTGTCGTCGTGGCAACAGTGGCGGCCTTCCCAGCAGCAGTGTTGTATGGAACGCAAACTCGAATCATGAAAACTGCATTTCCAAATGTTTGCATCAAGATGCACCTGTGTCTGATCGAGGACGCGTACACAACCTCGGATTTGCCGCTGCAATTTACCAGTGTCCTGTTGGCTGGTAATCTCTTGATCGACGTTATTCTAATCTTCTGCTATATATGTATAGCGTATCAAGTCATCCAAAGAGGACAGTTCAATGACGGCTGCCTGTCAAAAGGTCGCGAAAATAGCATCTCGTCAACGGCAACTGACCATGACGTTTTAGAGTCAAACGACAGTCCTTACAAACCCACGCCAATTGTCCTGGCCCGACAGGGGTCTCTGGCGTCGTCTGAGGTCAACGGAGATGGCAGCGATACCAACAAAGCAGAAGGAAAGAAAATATCCAGAAGCGTTAATGGAAGTACGTCTCGTTCAACGGGAGGCGGAAGCATACATTCAAAGCCATCAGCGTCATTCAAACGAGCTCAATTTAAAAAACAGCGATCGATGTCAACACAAAGCATTGAGAGTAGACGTGCCCAGATGTACAAGACGACACTGATGCTCTTCCTCGTCACTCTCCTCTTCATGGTCTCATTCATCCCTTACTGTGTAATAGTCATCATTCGCTATATCGAGCCCAACTACTATGAAACGCTGACCACGAGCGGTAAGGCCAGCTTCCAGTTCTTCCTTAGGACCTACCTGCTGAGCAGCGCTTTAAATCCCGTTATCTACAGCTTCCTCAGTTCACAGTTCCGAAACGAAACCGTCAAACTCTTCAAAAGTAAGTTCTGTAGGAAAAAGTACGCATTTACCCGTTGAGTTGAAGGTCATGACATTTGAACACGCTGATCATATTTGACTTGCGGAATTCACAACCTATTTCTCATCTGTTGTAAAGACATGTTGTTTATTTTAACCCATTGACCAGATGACAATGATCTCCGTTGTTAAAAATATGTTATTAAGAAATGCTACTTATTTAGCGCTTGATGACCTAATTAACAGGTCAACACTGTTATTGTTACCGAATTGTTGTGTTCGGGGAAGTACTCTCAAGCTAAAATGCATGCTTTATTACAGATGTACTTTATACTTGATTACTCACATGGGGGCACATGGTATGATACTAGTCCAAAACTAAACCAGTGACGCATGAAGAGATGTCTGCTTTTATCGAGGCCCGTATTCAGGAAACCGTTCCCATGCTCAAGTATGGATTTTGTGCTTAAGTTTGATTTCTTATTTCGGTCCTCATTTTGAGGATTGATGCTTACTTGGATGTGACCAAGATTTATATGGCGGGTGTTGTCGATGAAGCAGAAGACGCTTACTCTTCCGGAACACCTGGTCTTATTCTCTTGTGCTTTTTACGAGAGTCTCTATGTACATTTTTCCTTTGTTCCTTTCATTGCCCCTAGTTTAATCGATTTTGAGTTCGGATTATGGTTTTGTTGACGCTTTGGTATTCTCTTATTTTTTTTTCGGTTATACTTTATTTAAAGCATTTTGTCAAAGGTTTGGTAATAAATTGAAGACCAATAAAGCGGAATATTGTTTTGACTATTTACAATTGTCTTTTTAATCTGTTACATGATGTAGTTGAGTTTCAAGAAAGCTGTCTTGAGAACAGAACGGTTTCATGAATATAGGTCCAGGTTTAGACAATCATCGACGTACATTGTTATATGTTTGTACTAATAGTTTCATTCACTGGCACTTTGTATGTTACCAAGCAGAAAGGAAGAACCCAAGCTTTCTTTGGCTTCCTACTTCTTTACGATTCGTACAAATCCAACATAGTGTATTTTTGTTTGTTTATAAGCATGTTCAATATACATATTGAAGACCGTGTAGCTTTTATTTTTTGGTTGCTTTAACTGAGGAACATAATATTGAGCCGTTTTCCAAAGTACACATACAGGAGCGCTCTATTCTAAAACAATGTTATACTATTCATGCTAGAACGGGTATGATACTATAAGCTGTAGTCAAAACAAGTCGAACGTACTGTAAATAAGTAATGTTTACGTTTTATTTGTTTTTAATCTCGTTGATTTGTGTTCCTCCACAAATTGTTTGACAAATTCTCCGTGTAAATGAAGTGTCGTGATCTACCAGTTCGTGTATCTATCCAGATGATAAGTATATTCTGAATCCTTGTTTGATACGAAGGTGGACGCGTTTCAATATGCTCATTTGTATGCCTACATTTGATGAAGAATAATGCCTCAATTATCACTTTACAGCCATAACATTTCCTTGAATATGACCACGGTTTATAGGTGGCATCGATTACACAGAAGACACTTATTTTCCGGAACACATGACCTTATTTTCCTGTACTTTTTGCACCTAGTTTAACCGACTTAGAGTTCTGGTTATAGTTTTGTTGACGCTCCAAATGATTTTGTTTTAAACTATAGTTTCACGAAAGATTTGTGAAGTTATGGTTATTATTAGATATGAGAAACTCATCTCGTCTTTATGCTCATGCGTTGCCGCCAAGATACATACTTGCTTTGCCCGAGTTTGCGTCCTTTATTTTAGTCAAAATAATATGGATTGTTCTGATATTAGCGCAGATATTAACAAGATTCCACATTAATACTGTAAAACTGTAAATAAAGAAATCATCATTTTAAGCCTTGTTAAGTTTTCCTTCAGTTTTGTCGTTTTCTCAGATGTATATACATATTTATATATACACGTGTATTTTTAAACAGCCAATGTGACTCCGGTATACTTGAGATGTTGACCTAATTTAAAGGCCCAATATACGTAACTTCAGCGAAATTTTCGTGATTCTGAAAAATTCTGAAAACAATCCAGTTGATAACCATGGAAAAATAAGCCTAAAACTAAGTAAACTTGAGCGGTAACTAACAAGAAACTCTTGACAAAAATATCCAAAGAATTGGAAATAATTCAGGTGGGGCCCACTTCAACAACAAACCGAAGGAAGAAGACGGTTCGAAATGGACACGTGTTTACAAATGGCGTGTTTCAACTGCTGATGTACCGGTAACCGCGAAGGGACTTATCTTGGATATTGCTGATATCATTAACTAAATCTATAAGTATAAAAAGTTATTAGGCTTGATTTTCGCTTCAAGTTTTGCCGAAAGTTACGTTTATTGGGCCTTTAAATTTTAAATAGTTTTTCTTAATCTTTAGTCCGGATTTTCCCCTAGGACCCTAGTTTTTGTTAAGACTTCAAGTCATGGTAAACCAAACTGTTACTGATAAAACTGCCAGATCCTTTTATGTTTTGATTTTGTGCATGTTGCTTCTGATGTATTTGAAAGTGAATTTTATGAAATAAAATATTTTCTACAGTATCGTTGTTTATATATTTATTACTTTGGCATAATTGTGAATACACGCGCCGCCTAAATTATCCTTATCAACCGGAATGTTAGTTATCAAATCGATAGATACTTGAAATAAGATCACATTGTAACACATCTTGTGCTGACTCAGTTCTGACTTTGAAAACTTGATGTTTACATTAATATGACTGGGATTTAAATTGTGGCTGTCGTCGGCTTACTCTTCCAGAACACTTGGTCGGATAATCTTGTAATAAAATAAATGCATCCACGTAAATATTTCTTTTGTTTATAGTTAGCCAATAATTCAACCGATTTAGAGTTCGGATTATGGTTTTATGCTCGCTTCGCATTGTCTAATTGTTTTCCAAAAATAATATACAAATTAAAAGATTTTGATACCAGCTGTCAAGTAGAAAATTTTAAACATTGTCTCCTAATATATTACTGTTTTATAAAAAAAATACGAAGAAAACAGAGTTTATTATTTATAAATACGTGTTTTAGTGTGTTTAACGATATATTCTGATATAACGTTCTGGTCACAACAAACATTTAAAGAATAACAATATAAAACACACCTTAACAGCACTATCCAAATATAGTCACGGGCCCCCTACCAACAATATGTTATTTAAACTTAATTTAAGACTTCGTAGTCCAGGACTGCAATATTGTTATAAAGTGAGGCATTATTATCACCATGTCAGTACACATTGACCTGATCTGTTTGTCCTGCTGAGAGCGTTTGACAGTATACGTCAGTAGCAGTATACTATTGTCGGCTTCAGTTCCGCATTATCACAGAGAGGCTTACAGGAACATTGCGCATCAACCCAAATACACACACAGGGAGGCTTACAGGAACATTGTGCATCATTCCAAATACACGCACAGAGAGGCTTACAGGAACATTGTGCATCATCCCAAATACACGCACAGGGAGGCTTACAGGAACATTGTGCATCATTCCAAATACACGCACAGGGAGGCTTACAGGAGCATTGTGCATCATTCCAAATACACGCACAGGGAGGCTTACAGGAACATTGCGCATCAACCCAAATACACACAGGGAGGCTTACAGGAACATTGTGCATCATTCCAAATACACACAGGGAGGCTAACAGGAACATTGCGCATCAACCCAAATACACACAGGGAGGCTTATAGGAACATTGTGCATCATTCCAAATACACGCACAGGGAGGCTTACAGGAACATTGTGCATCATTCCAAATACACGCACAGGGAGGCTTACAGGAACATTGTGCATCATTCCAAATACACGCACAGGGAGGCTTACAGGAACATTGAGCATCATTCCAAATACACGCACAGGGAGGCTTACAGGAACATTGTGCATCATTCCAAATACACGCACAGGGAGGCTTATAGGAACATTGTGCATCATTCCAAATACACGCACAGGGAGGCTTACAGGAACATTGAGCATCATTCCAAATACACGCACAGGGAGGCTTACAGGAACATTGCGCATCATCCCAAATACACACACAAGGAGGCTTACAGGAACATTGCGCATCATCCCAAATACACACACAGGGAGGCTTACTGGAACACTGTGCAGCCTCCCAAACACACACACAAGGAGGCTTACAGGAACATTGTGCATCATCCCAAACACACACACAAGGAGGCTTACAGGAACATTGCGCAGCCTCCCAAACACACACACAGGGAGGCTTACAGGAACACTGTGCAGCCTCCCAAACACACACACACAGGGAGGCTTACAGGAACATTGTGCATCATCCCAAATACACACACTGGGAGGCTTACAGGAACACTGTGCAGCCTCCCAAACACACACACAGGGAGGCTTACTGGAACATTGTGCATCATCCCAAATACACACACAGGGAGGCTTACAGGAACACTGTGCAGCCTCCCAAACACACACACAAGGAGGCTTACAGGAACATTGTGCATCATCCCAAACACACACACAAGGAGGCTTACAGGAACATTGCGCAGCCTCCCAAACACACACACAAGGAGGCTTACAGGAACATTGTGCATCATCCCAAATACACACACAAGGAGGCTTACTGGAACATTGTGCATCATCCCAAAATACACACAGAAGGAGGCTTACAGGTCCATTGCACATCATCCCAAATACACACAAGGAGGCTTACAAGAACATTGCGCAGCCTCACAAACACACACACAGGGAGGCTTACCGAAACATTGCGCAGCCTCCCAAACACACACACAGGGAGGCTTACCGAAACATTGCGGATCATCCCAAATACACACCCAGGGAGGCTTACAGGAAAATTTAGCTTCATCCCAAATACACACACAGGGAGGCTTACAGGAACATTGTGCATCATCCCAAATACACACACAGGGAGGTTTACTGGAACATTGTGCATCATCCCAAATACACACACAGGGAGGCTTACAGGAACATTGTGCATCATCCCAAATACACACACAGGGAGGCTCACAGGAACATTGTGCATCATCCCAAATACACACAGGGAGGCTCACAGGAACATTGAGCATCATCCCAAATACACACATAGGGAGGCTTACAGGAATTTTGTGCGTCATCCCAAAACCACACACAGGGAGGCTTACTGGAACATTGTGCATCATCCCAAATACACACAGGGAGGCTTACAGGAACATTGAGCATCATTCCAAATACACGCACAGGGAGGCTTACAGGAACATTGCGCATCATCCCAAATACACACACAAGGAGGCTTACAGGAACATTGCGCATCATCCCAAATACACACACAGGGAGGCTTACAGGAACACTGTGCAGCCTCCCAAACACACACACAAGGAGGCTTACAGGAACATTGTGCATCATCCCAAACACACACACAAGGAGGCTTACAGGAACATTGCGCAGCCTCCCAAACACACACACAGGGAGGCTTACAGGAACACTGTGCAGCCTCCCAAACACACACACACAGGGAGGCTTACAGGAACATTGTGCATCATCCCAAATACACACACAGGGAGGCTTACAGGAACACTGTGCAGCCTCCCAAACACACACACAGGGAGGCTTACTGGAACATTGTGCATCATCCCAAATACACACACAGGGAGGCTTACAGGAACACTGTGCAGCCTCCCAAACACACACACAAGGAGGCTTACAGGAACATTGTGCATCATCCCAAACACACACACAAGGAGGCTTACAGGAACATTGCGCAGCCTCCCAAACACACACACAAGGAGGCTTACAGGAACATTGTGCATCATCCCAAATACACACACAAGGAGACTTACTGGAACATTGTGCATCATCCCAAAATACACACAGAAGGAGGCTTACAGGTCCATTGCACATCATCCCAAATACACACAAGGAGGCTTACAAGAACATTGCGCAGCCTCACAAACACACACACAGGGAGGCTTACCGAAACATTGCGCAGCCTCCCAAACACACACACAGGGAGGCTTACCGAAACATTGCGGATCATCCCAAATACACACCCAGGGAGGCTTACAGGAAAATTTAGCTTCATCCCAAATACACACACAGGGAGGCTTACATGAACATTGTGCATCATCCCAAATACACACACAGGGAGGCTTACTGGAACATTGTGCATCATCCCAAATACACACACAGGGAGGCTTACAGGAACATTGTGCATCATCCCAAATACACACACAGGGAGGCTCACAGGAACATTGTGCATCATCCCAAATGCACACAGGGAGGCTCACAGGAACATTGTGCATCATCCCAAATACACACATAGGGAGGCTTACAGGAATTTTGTGCGTCATCCCAAAACCACACACATGGAGGCTTACTGGAACATTGTGCATCATCCCAAATACACACAGGGAGGCTCACAGGAACATTGCGCATCATCCCAAATACACACACAGGGAGGCTTATAGGAACATTGCGCATCATCCCAAAACCACACACATGGAGGCTTACTTGAGCATTGTGCATCATCCCAAATACACACAGGGAGGCTCACAGGAACATTGCGCATCATCCCAAATACACACACAGGGAGGCTCACAGGAACATTGCGCTTCATCCCAAATACACACACAGGGAGGCTTATAGGAACATTGTGCATCATCCCAAATACACACAGGGAGGCTCACAGGAACATTGCATAGTCTCCCAAATACACACACAGGGAGGCTCACAGGAACATTGCACAGCCTCCCAAATACACACAGGGAGGCTCACAGGAACATTGCACAGCCTCCCAAATACACACAGGGAGGCTCACAGGAACATTGCACAGCCTTCCACTCGACTGATTTAAGAAAGTCTTTGCAGGTAGGTAGTGACAATTGTACGTACTACCCACACTGCATGCTCGTTAAAAGACGACGTAATAGCAAACACATATAAAAGTTGACGCTTACGTAAATTCTCAAAATTCACCCCCCCCTAAAAAAATTAAGAAAATCAGAAACTGTAAATAAATTTCCTTCACATTTCAGTAACACTATAAAAAGTGGACTTTAACCTGAATTCTAAAAACCATGTTTTGCCAAAAAACACCAAAGCCTGATAACTTTTTCCTTTAAATTGATGTTAGCTATTACATTATGGAAGTCTGATTTTTGAGATATGTGATCATGTACCCATTCAATTGGATAATCGTAACACTGCGAAAAAAAGGAATTACACGCAAGTATTGACTTGGTCTCGGTCGCAGCCCTAGCCGCCACAGGAAAAACCTTATTCTCGCTTTTTTCGACTATTGTCGGAGGCGAGACAAAAACTAAGACGACGGTGTTTAAAATGTATTACCCATGAATTTCTCAAAGTCAATTGAATACTTCAAAATAATATTATGAAATGTGCAACCCTTCAAAAAATAGTCTTGCGTCGATTTTTCAAAATTAGACTCTGCATATAGTATATGTGCTTGTGTAATTCGGAACTTACAATGTATATATACATAAACACTTATTCAGTCGAGTGCAATGATGCATTAATTTCAAACATCGAACTTCGTATCCTGAATATATATGCAGTCACCCAGCATATGTCATAATGACGTTTCGGACCTTTGAACTTGAAGAGTTCGAGTGATCCTTCAGAGGTGACCAAGTTAATGTAACCATACGTATACGTTAATATCAGTTATACAACAATAACCTAGCGATATTATCATATTGAAGTTTTTATCTGCTCTTCAATCGAACTGTTTGTACAGACAAACACCCACTCCTCAAAAGAGTCTAGAGCTAGTTCATTGTAAACTGTCTAACGTAAAAGGGCATATTGCTGACACGCTGCCCTGTATACAGCGGAAGGAAGCTAAGTAAGAAGGTAAGTAGGCCCCACAGATGGTCAAGAGTCGACGACAGATACTCACACTCCGCCTTGAGAGATTAACATTGTTAGCATTGTGTATAAAGCCTGCTGCTGTAAGTGTGTTTGTTTGTAAATCACTTGTGTAAACAAAACGTCTCATTGTAGTGAATGCGCTGTGAAACATAAGTAATGGAGTTATCACAACATACAAGTACTTATACTGGCTTTACAATGTAGATATATAGGTCTTTGTTAACATAGATAGACTGCAGCAACTTCTGCACCAAGGTCTAGATCTGTTTACTATTTATTAGTATATTTGTAATAATGAAAATAAAACACACCAAAAAAAAGATGTAAATAAAGGATTTAAAGGCCCAATATACGTAACTTCAGGGATTGTTTCGGGATTCTGAAAAATTATGAAAGAAAAAACAGTTGATAACCATGCAAAAATAAGTTAAAAACGAAGTAAACCTGAGAGGTAACTAACAAGAAACTCTTGACAGAAAAATCCAAAGAACTGAAAATAATACAGGTGGGGCCCACTTCAACAACAAACCGAGGGTAGAAGACAGTTCACAATGGATGCGTGTTTACAAATTCCGTGTTTCAACTGCTGCTGTACCGGTAACCGCATAAGAATTCACCTTGAATGTTGCTGATATCAGTTAACCTTAACTAAATCTATAAATATAATAAGTTATTAGGCTTGAGTTTTGCTTCAGGTTTTGCCGAAAGTTACGTATATTGGGCCTTTAAGTGAGTAAAATGTAGATGACATCTACAGTATTATATATATTTAGCAATGAACATTTTAGCACATATTGTTATGGTCTTTTAAAATACATTGCTATTGATGATATTCAAGTTTGTTAGCAATAGAAAGGTCTGTTAAAGGGACATAACAATAAATGCTAAAACGTTCATCGTTCCATTTTATATTTTGAGTACGTTACGTGACGTTAAAATAGGAAATGTTGTTTCAGTCCCATAACATTTACCGTCTCAATACAATGCTATTAAAGGATGCAGAAAAATGCACATATCTAAAAGTAAACTAATGAAGATTTCAATGATAATAGAATGCAATATCAAGCAAGCGATAGACTCTTCATTAATGCAATGAATTTTTATTTGAACTATTGGCAAATTTTATGGTCGACTGTTTTCGTATTTCGTCCCTAGTTTAATCAATTTTGAGTTTGGATTATGGTTTTGGTGACGCTTCGGTATTCCTTTTTTTTTTGGTTAAACAATTTCTAAATCAAATTTAGTTCAAATCGAATGAAAGTTGAATATTAATGTAAACTTTGAAGTAAATAAATGAACAAATGGATAAAACAAAGTATTATACCATGGTTCCGGTTATAAGTTTTACATTTATTTTTTTAGGCAATCTAACGTCGATTAAAACCAATCATTTAGATATTCGTATGCGATAATATGAAAAAGTTAAATTCACTTTGGAAATAAAAAGAAAATCGAATGTAACTGCTGAAGTCCCAATCCTTAATGAAATGACGTGTATTCCAGTATGTATGGTTTACGTGTGCTCGAGATTAGTGACGTCCGTCAAATTCCTGTTTAATGTGAATATAAAAAGGTTGGCCCATACATCGTTTCTTATGCGTAGTTTAATTTCCTGTACATATCCAGTCAACATCAAATTACTAGTTTGGCGCTATTTTGTTGTGTATATTTATCAAAAACGCAGTTTATGATTTTAATATTCTCTTTATAATTAATGTGGCTTCTTAGTGTTCACTAAAATGTATAAACATGTTATCAAAATCTCCATTGTTATAAAAAAGTCATTCCTCGGAAACCAACTGATCTTTTCTGTTCAGTGGTGCGTGATTTCATGTTTACTGGGAAAAGCCCCATATAGCAGCACTGACTCAGAATCTTTTCAGTTCACTCTCTATCGGGGATTTTATTCGATGTCTACTAAGAAAAAGAACATGACACTGTTATAGACCAGCATAGCTTTACTGTGTACTAACTTAGTATCGTTTCCGTTTTCTGTCTGTCCTGTCGTCTTTTGTTTTCCGTTTACTTTTTCTATCTGTCGCAGCATATCCATGACTATTACATGTATCCTCACGTAAGGTAACTCACGTGAGGTTGGTTTTGTATCCCTTTTATAGTACGTGGTTCGAGTCCTGGTTAAGTCCTGTATTGCTGACGATTTGTTCTATTTTTTTATCATAGAAATCCTTCTCTGATCTATAAAAGCTATAACATGTCGGCTAATGCAGCTTCCAATAGGCTGTGGTAGGAGAATTATAGAACACAGCCTCAATAATCCATCATTAATTTGAGAAGTGGCACGGTACATATATATACACATTTTCGTAATACACATTTGAAATTATACAGAACAAGTTTTATCTTTATTTTATTTTTCAAAATTCATAAATTAAAGGGGTTTTACGCACCTGGCCCTTCTGCTTCTACATTAGTCCAGAAAGTTTGGATTCCCCCTTTTTGTCCCCCAGCATCATTGAAGAGTTCTAAGGGGACGAAGCAGCTGTATGATGTAGTTTAATTAACTTTTTCGGCATACTGTATCTATTAATAAATTTAAAAGGTACAGCATAATTACGTGTGTGTTACGTCATCTTTACTATATTTACTTAGAAGTAAGAAACGAAGCCAATAGTTCTTTGATGTAATTTATATTCATTAAACCATGGGTGTTTCTGATTCTAATGTAGAACATTGAAGAATTAAATAAGGAAAGTAATTCAAATACAAATATGTCCTGTAACTTTGGTCTCATTGAGGAATATTTGCTTGACGTTTACTTGGATATGACCAAGATTTAAATGACAGGTGTTGTCGATGAAGCAGAGGACGCTTACTCTTCTGGAACACCTGGTATTATGCTCTTGTACTTTTTCAAGAGTCTCAGTGAAAATATTTCTTTTGTTCATATTTTGCCCCTTGTTAAATCGATTTCGAGTTTGGATTATGGTTTTGTTGACGCTTCGATCTTCTCTGGGTTTTTTTCTGAAAGTCTTTCTCTGTATGTTTGGGAAATCAACAATGCTGTATCAGACTTAATGTCGACAATCAAGTTTATTTTTTAAATCTCTTCTTCTAATGGAATGACAGGATATTGTCCAATTCTTCCGTTATTGCTTAGATACAACAGTATACAGGTGAGCGATTCAGGCCCTCTAGACCCCTTGTTCTCTGCATTATAATCGACCTGTTGTCCTTATTGTTATCTCTCTATTAGGTGAAACCATAACAAATCATACCCAGAGCAATACTTGGGATATATATGTTTATTTTATTCCTTACTACTTTATATTATCTAGGCCTCATTTGGTAATACCTAACCTTGGTCTTTGATGTTTACTCTACCCGCAGGTCGAGATATACCAACGTTCTTAAAATGGTCGATATTCCCTGTTTAACGTTCAGTATTATCAATTATGGACATTTGATGAAATTAATATGGTGCTATACCAACCTGGCAGAATAAATCATTAACCGAGAGCGAGGCCAATTTTTATCATCACTGAAGAGTCCTAGGAGGACGAAACCGCTGTATTATGCAGTATACTGTATCTTTTACTAAATTTAAAAGATGTAGCATATATAGGTGTGTGTTACGTCATCTTTATATTAGATATGAAACGTGTTTGCTAAAAAACTGAAATCGCAAGACGGGAGTCGCAATGAATATGACCGTCATAAACGAAATGTTAATTTTGGTGCTTCTAAAAGTAGACGCATCAGGTCGACCTCACAAAACCTCAACGTGACCATAGTAAAGCCAATGAAAATTGAGGAATGTCGGACCATATCTAATGTTTAAAGTAACTGTACCAGCTAGTTCACCCGTTGTCAGTGACCGGACGGTTTTTGAGCTAACTACCTTTGGTATTGTACTTCAGTGAGAAACCGTCAATCGGCATCGGCCCTGCGCTTTCACCAGGAGACAAAGACAACTTCATACCATGTCTCTGGCACACATAGACAACTACATACCCTGTCTCTGGCACACATAGACAACTTCATACCATGTCTCTGGCACACATAGACAACTACATTCCCTCTGACACACATAGACAACTACATACCCTGTCTCTGGCGCACATAGACAACTACATTCCCTGTCTCTGACACACAAAGACAACTACATTCCCTGTCTCTGACACACACAGACAACTACATACCCTGTCTCTGACACGCATAGACAACTACATACCCTGTCTCTGACACACATAGACAACTTCATACCATATCCCTGGCACACATAGACAACTACATACTCTGTCTCTGACACACATAGACAACTACATACCCGGTCTCTGGCACACATAGACAACTACATTCCCTGTCTCTGACACACATAGACACATACATTCCCTGTCTCTGGCACACATAGACAACTACATACCCTGTCTCTGGCACACATAGACAACTACATACCCGGTCTCTGGTACACATATACAACTACATACCCTGTCTCTGGCACACATAGACAACTACATACCCTGTCTCTGACACACATAGACAACTACATACCCCGTCTCTGGTACACATAGACAACAACATTCCCAGTCTCTGACACACATAGACAACTACATACCCTGTCTCTGACACACACAGACAACTACATACCCCGTCTCTGGTACACAAAGACAACTACATACCCGGTTTCTGACACACATAGACAACTTCATACCCCGTCTCTGACACACATAGACAACTACATACCCTGTCTCTGACACACATAGACAACTACATACCCTGTCTCTGACACACATAGACAACTACATACCCTGTCTCTGGTACACATTGACAACTACATACCCTGTCTCTGACACACATAGACAACTACATACCCCGTCTCTGACACACATAGACAACTACATACCCTGTCTCTGGTACACATAGACAACTACATACCAAGTCTCTGGTACACATAGACAACTACATACCCTGTCTCTGACACACACAGACAACTACATACCCTGTCTCTGACACACATAGACAACTACATACCCGGTCTCTGACACACACAGACAAGTACAAACCCTGTCTCTGGTACACATAGACAACTACATACCCGGTCTCTGACACACATAGACAACTACATACCCGGTCTCTGACACACATAGACAACTATATACCCGGTCTCTGACACACATAGACAACTACATACCCTGTCTCTGACACACATAGACAACTACATACCCGGTCTCTGACACACATAGACAACCACATACCCTGTCTCTGGTACACATAGACAACTACATACCCGGTCTCTGACACACATAGACAACAACATACCCTGTCTCTGACACACATAGCCAACTACATACCATATCTCTAGCACTTATAGACAACTACATACCCTGTCTCTGGTACACATAGACAACTACATACCCGGTCTCTGACACACATAGACAACTACATACCCTGTCTCTGACACACATAGACAACTACATACCCTGTCTCTGGTACACATAGACAACTACATACCTTGTCTCTGACACACATAGACAACTATACACCCTGTCTCTGACACACATAGACAACTACATACCCTGTCTCTGACACACATAGACAACTACATACCCTGTCTCTGGTACACATAGACAACTACATACCTTGTCTCTGACACACATAGACAACTATACACCCTGTCTCTGACACACATAGACAACTACATACCCTGTCTCTGACACACATAGACAACTACATACCCGGTCTCTGGCACACATAGACAACTACATACCCTGTCTCTGGCACACACACATAGACAACTACATACCTTGTCTCTGACACACAAAGACAACTATACACCCTGTCTCTGACACACATAGACAACTACATACCCGGTCTCTGACACACATAGACAAGTACAAACCCTGTCTCTGGCACACATAGACAACTACATACCCTGTCTCTGGCACACATAGACAACTACATACCCTGTCTTTGACACACATAGACAACTACATACCCTGTCTCTAGTACACATAGACAACTACATGTACATACCCGGTCTCTGGCACACATAGACAACCACATACCCGGTCTCTTGTACACATAGACAACTACATACCCTGTCTCTGGTACACATAGACAACTACAAACCCTGTCTCTGACACACATTGACAACTACATACCCGGTCTCTGGTACACATAGACAACTACATACCCTGTCTTTGACACACATAGACAACTACATACCCTGTCTCTAGTACACATAGACAACTACATACCCGGTCTTTGACACACATAGACAACTACATACCCTGTCTCTGACACACATAGACAACTACATACCCTGTCTCTGACACACATAGACAACCACATACCCGGTCTCTGACACACATAGACAACTACATACCCTGTCTCTGACACACATAGACCACTACATACCCTGTCTCTAGTACACATAGACAACTACATACCCTGTCTCTAGTACACATAGACAACTACATACCCGGTCTTTGACACACATAGACAACTACATACCCTGTCTCTGACACACATAGACAACTACATACCCTGTTTCTGACACACATTGACAACTACATACCCTGTCTCTGGTACACATAGACAACTACATACCCTGTCTTTTACACACATTGACAACTACATACCCTGTCTCTGGTACACATAGACAACTACACACCCTGTCTCTGACACACATAGACAATTACATACCCTGTCTTTGACACGCATAGACAACTACATTCCCTGTCTCTAGTACACATAGACAACTACATACCCTGTCTCTGGTACACATAGACAACCACACACCCTGTCTCTGACACACATAGACAACTACATACCCTGTCTCTAGTACACATAGACAACTACATACCCTGTCTCTGGTACACATAGACAACTACATACCCTGTCTCTGGTACACATAGACAACTACATATCATATCTCTAGTACACATAGACAACTACATACCCGGTCTCTAGTACACATAGACAACTACATACCCTGTCTCTGACACACATAGACAACTACATACCCTGTCTCTGACACACATAGACAACTACATACCCTGTCTCTGACACACATAGACAACCACATACCCTGTCTCTGACACACATAGACAACTACATACCCTGTCTCTAGTACACATAAACAACTACATACCCTGTCTCTGGTACACATAGACAACTACATACCTTGTCTCTGGTACACATGGACAACTACAAACCCGGTCTCTGGCACACATAGACAACTACATACCCTGTCTCTGGTACACATAGACAACTACATACCCTGTCTCTGGTACACATAGACAACTACATACCCTGTTCCTGGTACACATAGACAACTACATATCTTGTCTCTGACACACATAGACAACTATACACCCTGTCTATGGTACACATAGACAACTACATACCCTGTCTCTGGTACACATAGACAACTACATACCCTGTCTCTGGTACACATAGACAACTACATACCCTGTCTCTGGTACACATAGACACCTACATACCCTGTCTCTGGTACACATAGACAACTACATACCCTGTCTCTGGTACACATAGACAACTACATACCCGGTCTCTGACACACATAGACAACAACATACCCTGTCTCTGACACACATAGACAACTACATACCATATCTCTAGCACTTATAGACAACTACATACCCTGTCTCTGGTACACATAGACAACTACATACCCGGTCTCTGACACACATAGACAACTACATACCCTGTCTCTGACACACATAGACAACTACATACCCTGTCTCTGGTACACATAGACAACTACATACCTTGTCTCTGACACACATAGACAACTATACACCCTGTCTCTGACACACATAGACAACTACATACCCTGTCTCTGACACACATAGACAACTACATACCCTGTCTCTGGTACACATAGACAACTACATACCTTGTCTCTGACACACATAGACAACTATACACCCTGTCTCTGACACACATAGACAACTACATACCCTGTCTCTGACACACATAGACAACTACATACCCGGTCTCTGGCACACATAGACAACTACATACCCTGTCTCTGGCACACACACATAGACAAATACATACCTTGTCTCTGACACACAAAGACAACTATACACCCTGTCTCTGACACACATAGACAACTACATACCCGGTCTCTGACACACATAGACAAGTACAAACCCTGTCTCTGGCACACATAGACAACTACATACCCTGTCTCTGGCACACATAGACAACTACATACCCTGTCTTTGACACACATAGACAACTACATACCCTGTCTCTAGTACACATAGACAACTACATGTACATACCCGGTCTCTGGCACACATAGACAACCACATACCCGGTCTCTTGTACACATAGACAACTACATACCCTGTCTCTGGTACACATAGACAACTACAAACCCTGTCTCTGACACACATTGACAACTACATACCCGGTCTCTGGTACACATAGACAACTACATACCCTGTCTTTGACACACATAGATAACTACATACCCTGTCTCTAGTACACATAGACAACTACATACCCGGTCTTTGACACACATAGACAACTACATACCCTGTCTCTGACACACATAGACAACTACATACCCTGTCTCTGACACACATAGACAACCACATACCCGGTCTCTGACACACATAGACAACTACATACCCTGTCTCTGACACACATAGACCACTACATACCCTGTCTCTAGTACACATAGACAACTACATACCCTGTCTCTAGTACACATAGACAACTACATACCCGGTCTTTGACACACATAGACAACTACATACCCTGTCTCTGACACACATAGACAACTACATACCCTGTTTCTGACACACATTGACAACTACATACCCTGTCTCTGGTACACATAGACAACTACATACCCTGTCTTTTACACACATTGACAACTACATACCCTGTCTCTGGTACACATAGACAACTACACACCCTGTCTCTGACACACATAGACAATTACATACCCTGTCTTTGACACGCATAGACAACTACATTCCCTGTCTCTAGTACACATAGACAACTACATACCCTGTCTCTGGTACACATAGACAACCACACACCCTGTCTCTGACACACATAGACAACTACATACCCTGTCTCTAGTACACATAGACAACTACATACCCTGTCTCTGGTACACATAGACAACTACATACCCTGTCTCTGGTACACATAGACAACTACATATCATATCTCTAGTACACATAGACAACTACATACCCGGTCTCTAGTACACATAGACAACTACATACCCTGTCTCTGACACACATAGACAACTACATACCCTATCTCTGACACACATAGACAACTACATACCCTGTCTCTGACACACATAGACAACCACATACCCTGTCTCTGACACACATAGACAACTACATACCCTGTCTCTAGTACACATAAACAACTACATACCCTGTCTCTGGTAC
Source organism: Mimachlamys varia (assembly GCA_947623455.1). Classification (NCBI taxonomy): domain Eukaryota; kingdom Metazoa; phylum Mollusca; class Bivalvia; order Pectinida; family Pectinidae; genus Mimachlamys; species Mimachlamys varia. The sequence continues at coordinate 37,312,673 of OX392540.1, forward strand.
ACATAGACAACTACATACCTTGTCTCTGGTACACATGGACAACTACAAACCCGGTCTCTGGCACACATAGACAACTACATACCCTGTCTCTGGTACACATAGACAACTACATACCCTGTCTCTTGTACACATAGACAACTACATACCCTGTTCCTGGTACACATAGACAACTACATATCTTGTCTCTGACACACATAGACAACTATACACCTTGTCTATGGTACACATAGACAACTACATACCCTGTCTCTGGTACACATAGACAACTACATACCCTGTCTCTGGTACACATAGACAACTACATACCCTGTCTCTGGTACACATAGACACCTACATACCCTGTCTCTGGTACACATAGACAACTACATACCCTGTCTCTGGTACACATAGACAACTACAAACCCGGTATCTGCCAGATACCGGGTTTGTAGTTGTCTATGTGTACCAGATACTATCTGGTACACATAGACAACTACATACCCTGTCTCTGGTACACATAGACAACTACAAACCCTGTCTCTGGCACATACAGACAACTACATACCCTGTCTCTGGTACACATAGACAACTACATACCCTTTTCCTGGTACACATAGACAACTACATACCCTGTATCTGGTACACATAGACAACTACATACCCTGTCTCTGGTACACATAGACAACTACATACCCTGTCTCTGGTACACATAGACACCTACATACCCTGTATCTGGTACACATGGACAACTACATACCCTGTCTCTGGCACATACAGACAACTACATACCCTGTCTCTGGTACACATAGACAACTACATACCCTGTCTCTGGTACACATAGACAACTACATACCCTGTCTCTGGTACACATAGACAACTACATACCCTGTCTCTGGTACACATAGACAACTACATACCCTGTCTCTGGTACACATAGACAACTATATACCCTGTCTCTGGTACACATAGACAACTACATACCCTGTATCTGGTACAAATAGACAACTACATACCCGGTCTCTGGTACACATAGACAACTACATACCCTGTCTGTGGTACACATAGACAACTACAATGTACATACCCTGTATATACCCGTTAGCCAACAGGATGACTGGTGTGTTTTCAGAAGAAATATCAATTGTATATTTATTCATGACCTGTATACTACAATATAAACCAATGGAGGCTACACAATGTTTCCCTTTGTACTTTAATTTAGGTGGTCGCCTTAGGCCTTAGCATTCCCCGGTAAGTGGTTCAAGTAGATAAATATAAATAAATAGAACCCGACTCACCATCACAAAGTATCCGTTTGTAAAATCACGCTATCAAGTACTGGATTAAAATGGATCAAGATGGTACAGTCAACATTGGACGCGTTAAACGGACAAATTGTACACTTTCCGGATACCACAGTGTTGGTCGAACAAGTTTCCCTGATGCGACAAGAAAGGGACTATTGCTCAAATCCTCTTATACGCTGGGTACTTTAACACGACTTTGTATTTGCTTCCTAGTAAATATTATACGTATTGAAGTATAAAATGCCGATGTATGCACGCATTCCTGGGTAAACGCATCAAAACGACGAGTTGCTATGCTGGACTTCGATGAAAAGAAAGAATAAATCGACATCTGTATAATAAGATTGTCAGACATACAGAATATTTAAGCAAGGTAAGATGCATTTCAAAATTTTGTCACTTTTTGCATTATAAAATCTGAATGAATCAGCCTGATATGAAATCAATGACAACTTCGAACAGGTGTTCAGTGTAACGGAACACGTGTCCTTTATTTTGACTGTACGTAAACACGTAGGCAATGGAGAGTGAACTATCATTGTATAATTGTGTAACAAACCAATCATTAAGTTTAATTTGCTTATCTATATCTCACCAAACATACTTTATCTACACTCGCATAAAAACGGTTTTCTGTCTTAGACGCCATTAAAGGCCCAATATGCGTAACTTTTGGCAAAACTTGATACGAAAATCAAGCCTAATAACTTTTTATATTTATATATTTAGTTGAGATTAACTGATATCAGCAATATTCAAGATGAATTTTTACGCGGTTACCGGTACAGCAGTAGTTGAAACTCGGTATTTGTAAACACGCGTCCATTTTGTACTGTCTTTTAACTTCGGCTTGTTGTTGAAGTGGGCCCCACCTGAATTGTTTTCAATTCTTTAGATTTTTTTGTCAAGAGTTTCTTGTTAGTTATCGCCCAGGTTTACTTCGTTTTAGGCTTATTTTTGAATGGTTATCAACTGATTTTTTTCAGAATTTTTCAAAATCACGAAAACTTCCCTGAAGTTACGAATATTGGGCCTTTAAACCGTGACGTCATTGGACTTCCGTCCGTTCTGTTCGAATCTCTATATAACGTAAACATTTTATCTATTGGTTTCAATTCTACAAACCCAAAGGTAACATTACAAAATTGAAAACAAAGTAAAGAAGATAATACAGATAAATGCTTACAAGCACCATTAAGAACAGTGTGACACATATACAGTCGCATAATATTTATCGGCATTAAAAAGAAGGTGAAGACATTTCTGTTTAAAGTTCTTACTGCATGATCAGTTGTGCTAAATGTTCGGGCATTAATATTACTTAGAGGACAACTAAATAATAAAATCGCAGAAAAACGTAGATGTTTTCTTGAACCTAAAATACCAATATTTTCTAATAAAAACACACAATAAAACAAGCCTAAGGTACATTTAAAAGGAAACCAATATCAAACTTTTGTACTCTGCTTCCCAAAGAATGAACGTTAATATCTTTAAATATCGCAACAAGAATATGACTTTGGAAATTAAAATTTGGTTTAAAGCAGAACAGAAATAAAAATAAAACTGTTTTTGGACGGTTTCTAGGTGTATGAATGTAGTTTGGTGCGGTGACCAGATCACATTGCAATATATTTTAAAAGTTTTACATGAACGTTATTAAAATATCCAAGCATTTGCAAACTTTTTGATACAACTTTATAATTATAAGGACTAAATCTAATCTATGTTATGGGTTTAAAACACCCAAAACACCGGAGTGTACTATAAATAAACCGCTTCGCTCCGTCGTTTATTTAGAGTACAGTCCAGTGTTTTTGTGTTATACCTTCATAAAATAAAAAAAATGATTCAATTTAATCCTTAAATAACTCTTGCTCATTCATACGGCATTCATGTAGGCTATAAATATCATACACCGACTGTGGACGTCGTCATTGTTAGGGCATCATCATTGTTACGTTAAATCCTTTAGAGTTATAAGTTATTAAATTGTCTTCAGTTGGCATTCCAAGACAGTATAAATTCTAACTCGACAAAGGCAGTTTCAACATGAAGCGCGCTCGTGCAACTCCCAGATAAAGACTGTTTAGTTACTGGTTAGATATGTATTTGGAGTGGTTACTCTTTTTCTTTTATATTTTTATATACTGTATGCAGATATCTATATATATTTACAGTCTACACTGATATTCACTCGATAACCATTGTACTGCAAACTAGAGTTATTTTCCAATAACTATACTTGAGAACGTGCAAAATTTCTATGACGTCGACAACAATTCATGAGGGCGGAGCTATGCAAATTATCCCGTTCGAATCACAATTGTATGACGTCATCAACAATTACCATGGGGGGAGCTAGCTACCGCTTATGCAAATTTCATGCTGTTACATTTATTGAACTGTTTTCACGTTTGTAAGTTTTGAAATGAAATAATGTCTGCAGATGGGGCTAAATTGAACAGAAAAATTATGAACCATTTACAGGAAAATACTGTAAATATAAGAATTAACCCTTGATTTTGTTTAGTTTATGAGATCATAAATCCAATGGAGCAGTCGGTAAATTTAACGTAAACGCTTCGCGTTTACGCAATTTACCTCGTGCTCCATTGGATTTATGATCTCATAAACTAAACAAAATCAAAGGTTAATCCTTAAATATTAGCAATACATATATAGACTGTTTGATTTCTTATCTGTATAGAGGGTAAGGTAACATAATGTATCTGTATTGATAGTAAGGTTTCATGTAGGCATTGAACTGCTCTCAGTTGGCATTCATAGGCAATACGCTTTTAATATACTTTTTAATCACGTTATTTTTTCTATTTTTCAGGTCAAGTCCAATCTTCAGCATGACAGAGGAATTTCCCTCCGTTACACCCGGAATTGCAACTACGCCAGTAATTTCACAATACACCGAACCGTCTTTAGATATCTTAACACCAAACGGGAGTTCGCAAGGAAATGATACAGCTTTGACCTATATTACATCCGGGCCGTTACTTGACCTCGCAAATGACAAGTACTTTGATGACGTGTTGCTGTCTTCACTTGTGTACGTGTGCATATTATTGGCGATAGGGTTGCCAGGCAACGCATTGGTGTTGTATGTATATGGTTTCAAATGGAATCGTACAACGTCACGAATTTTTATAATGGCCCTTGCAGCGATAGATCTAACAAACTGCATGTCGTCCTTGGCAACCGAGCTTTATCTTCTGACACATTTTTTCAAGTTTGACTTCCCTTATGTTTGTAAAGTTACCAGATTCGTGACGTCATTTTGTAACAACTCAACAAGCATTGTTTTAACAGCTATCGCGGTTGACAGATTTAAGAGGATTTGTCGTCCTCTGGAAGAATTAATTGACATTAAGACTGCCAAGAAAATCGTCGTGTTTGCTGTTGTGATCGCTTTGGCGACGTCCTGGCCGTTGTTTATATTATATGGCACACACGACCTCACATTAAAGAAATTCAACAATTTTGTCCTAATTGGTAAAACGTGTGAAATAGAAGAACGTTGGATAAAGACGTACTACCCTCTTATTCTTGTTGGATTTCTGCTTACCTGTCATTTTGCTGGTGATATTTTGTTTCTAGTGTTGTATATCAATGTCGGCAAAGCCATAATAAGACAAAGAAAGAACCGGAAGTCGTTAAAATCCGGAAATAGATACGTAGCTCCCGAGATATCGGCGACTAGTTGTACGATGGACGAACTAGACGGGAAACCAGCAGAAATGAGGTCAAGGAATTTCTCCTTTGTCGTTTGGAACAAAATTGCAAAAAATGCAAGTCGCTCAAGATTGACAATTGCCAAAGCTTCAAAACGTCCAAAAACAGCGACCCTTCCATCGGATATAGTCCGTAGACAACTGTCGAAGGCAAGCGGACATTCAAACTCTTCAGGAGCTCTTCATGCAAGGAAGACAACACTGATGTTATTTCTCGTCACGGTTGTGTTCGCCATATCTTTTTTACCCTATTGTGTTGTAGTTATTTTAAGAGCAACTCACAGAGAAGAAATAGTAAACCTGTCTAATATTGGTAAATCTATATACAATTTACTGCTTCGCTCGTACTTCCTGAACAGTGTGTTAAATCCGGTAGTCTACTGCTTTGTCAGCAAGCAGTTCAGGAGCCAGGTGGTAGCAGCTTGTAAGTGCACTAGTGGAAATTTACAAAGAACGAACTCACAGATGAGGTCAAATCAGGGGTCAAGGTCACGGTGATATTACATGTTGCTATGTTACATACTACTGTGTAATGATACAGGGAATCAGATTTGGTTTATCAACACCTTCATGTTTCCCTAAATGCGTATTTGAGAATAGAGTTAAATGCCTCTGCTAGTGAAACCCTTACAAGGATGCTTAGTTTTCCGTTTCATTTGGAAACCTCTCTACGGCAGTATGCGTTTAGATTTTCCCACGATTTCCAGATCTCACCAAAGTATAAAACCATCCCGAGCATTGTTTCTTCTCATTGTTCAGGGTTAACGATTTTGTATTATATGGCTGTAAGGAAATATTTTTACATGTGACAATAGATAATTCAGTACACTATAACTTATGTTACATTTAATAATGTTTGATAATTATATATTCAGGAACTTTTGACAATAACATGTTGGTATTGTTGGCTGACAAATAAGGAAACTAGTCTTTCAAAATACTTACATGTAAATTGTTAACCCTCGCCAACGGTTAAATATCAACTATTCTAAAATTCTTCATTATCTATCATACTAACAATTAATTGTGGACATTCTTAGGTAACTAGCTGTTGGCTTTTTTTACTTTCTTGCTGGCGTGTAACATTTCGTTAGTTACATCTTAATAATCTGGCTTCATAGAACAATTGCTGTTTGTTAGTAGTTTATGTTGATAAACATAAACTAATCGAACATTTTTTACGTAATGCTTTATATATTTATAATCATTATGAAATAGGCCAAGGTATTTGCGAATGATACATTTAATGGAGTGTATTCCAGCCTCAGTTAGTAACAAAATAAAAAAATCAGGCAAACGCTCTTTGTTAGAAGAATTTCATTTACTAATTTGTGATTTTTAGTCATACGGGAATAAAACAGTTCATAATGTAAGTGTTAACACTTCATAATGCATTTACTATCTGATGATGTTATAAGTCCAAACTATGAATTATTGGAATATTAATAAATATCACTGACGACGTAATAATACCGTGTTTATTTGTTTTTAATTATTACGATATTTCAACTTCACAATCTAATATTCCACCAATAAGGGGCGGAATGGGTAAACATCTTACCCGTCCGTCTGTCTACCTGTAGTACTAGAGTACATTTGGACGAAATGTCGCGCTACGTTTTTGACAGCTGACTTCTCCAACTCGCCCTATTTTGGGTAGTGAGCTGATTTCAGCGGTTAGAACACCGACTCGGCTATTGTATTCTTTGCTTGACAAAGGAAACAGACGTTTTCGAAAGCTCGCAAATTAAGTTTTCAATTCCTGTTTGTGTATAAAAAAACAATCTCAGTATATTTCAACTTCACAGTTTTGAATAGAGTTCCAGTTCAATTTTAGAGATTTACTTAAGGATTGAACCTCATTTTGACTGCGTATACGGTAGTATGCCCGCAGTTGGCAACGAACATATGCTTAGGCATGAAGGTCTGATTGTAGAGGGTTGGTGTAACGTCTGGTTGTAGAGGGTGGGTGTACCGTCTGGGTGTAGAGGGTGGGTGTACCGTCTGGTTGTAGAGGGTGATTGTAGAGGGTGGGTGTAACGTCTGGTTGTAGAGGGTGGGTGTACCGTCTGGGTGTAGAGGGTGGGTGTACCGTCTGGTTGTAGAGGGTGGTTGTAGAGGGTGGGTGTACCGTCTGGTTGTAGAGGGTGTGTGTAACGTCTGGTTGTAGAGGGTGGGTGTACCGTCTGGTTGTAGAGGGTGGGTGTAACGTCTGGCTGTAGAGGGTGGGTGTAACGTCTGGCTGTAGAGGGTGGGTGTACCGTCTGGTTGTAGAGGTTGGGTGTAACGGCTGGTTGTAGAAGGTGGGTGTAACGTGTGGTTGTAGAGGGTGGATGTAACGTCTGGTTGTAGAAGGTGGGTGTACCGTCTGGTTGTAGAGGGTGGGTGTACCGGCTGGTTGTAGAGGTTGGGTGTAACGTCTGGTTGTAGAGGGTGGGTGTAACGTCTGGTTGTAGAGGGTGGGTGTATGGTCTGGTTGTAGAGGGTTGGTGTAACGTGTGGTTGTAGAGGGTGGGTGTAACGTCTGGTTGTAGAGGGTAGGTGTAACGTGTGGTTGTAGAGGGTGGGTGTAACGTGTGGTTGTAGAGGGTGGGTGTAACGTCTGGTTGTAGAGGGTGGGTGTACCGTGTGGTTGTAGAGGGTGGGTGTAACGTCTGGTTGTAGAGGGTGGGTGTACCGTGTGGTTGTAGAGGGTGGGTGTAACGTGTGGTTGTAGAGGGTGGGTGTAACGTCTGGTTGTAGAGGGTGGGTGTAAGGTCTGGTTGTAGAGGGTGGGTGTAAGGTCTGGTTGTAGAGGGTGGGTGTAACGTCTTGTTGGGGAGGATGGGTGTACCGTCTGGTTGTAGAGGGTGGGTGTAACGTGTGGTTGTAGAGGTTGGGTGTAACGTCTGGTAGTAGAGGGTGGGTGTACCGTCTGGTTGTAGAGGTTGGGTGTAACGTCTGGTTGTAGAGGGTGGGTGAAACGTCTGGTTGTAGAGGGTGGGTGTAACGTGTGGTTGTAGAGGTTGGGTGTAACGTCTGGTTGTAGAGGGTGGGTGTAACGTCTGGTTGTAGAGGGTGGGTATACCGTCTGGTTGTAGAAAATTAGTGTTAGTCGTTCGAAATTTCCACAGCAGCTTCACCATTTAATTGTTACTTGTAACAAGGCAAAAGGACGACTAAGCAACAACCCGTGTTAACCTGAACCGTGAACTTAGAATAATACAGTATTCCTCGTTTTTTGCTCATCTGGTCCGAAGGACCGAGGTGAGCTTATGCCATACCGTGGCGTCCGTCGTCCGTCCGTCGTCCTTCTGTCGTCCGTTCGTCGCCCGTCCGTCGTCCGTCCGTCATCCGTCAACAATTTTGTAAACGACTTCTCCTCCATAACCACTGATAGGAAATTAACCTAATTTGGCAGGAAGCATCCTTGAGTGCCCAGGATTCAAAATTGTACTAATGGTGGGACTGACCCACTAGGGGGCTGAGGGGCGGGGCCAAAAAGGGTTATTTAGCTATATTGGTTTAATCGACTTCTCCATAACCATTGATTGGAACTCAGCCTTATTTGGCAGGAAGCATCCCTAGGTGCTCAGGATTCAAAATTGTTGTTATGGTGGGACTGACCCCCAAGGGGGCTGAGGTACGGGGCCAAAAAGAATTATTTTGCTATATTGATATTAGCCACTTCTTCTCCATAACAACTGATTGCAAATTAGCCTTATTTGGCAGAAAGTATCCTTAGGTGCTCAGGATTCAAAATTGTACTCATGGTGGGACTGACCCGATAGGGGGCTGAGGGGAGGGGGCCATAAAAATTATTTAGCTATATTGATATTAGCGACTTCTTCTTCATAACCACTGATTGGTAATCAACCTTATTTGGCAGGAAGCATCCCTAGGTGCTCGGGATTCAAAATTGTACTAATGGTGAAACTGACCCCCCAGGGGGCTGAAGGCCGAGCCAAAAAGAAAATCTTTTATCATGATTACCTAGATACCAATGTATCCAGGTGAGCGATACAGGCCTTCTGGGCCGCTTGTTTACATAGCAGTGTACATGCGCTCTGGCATGATATGGTGTCCGGCAAGATGGAATTCAGGTTAAATCCTGGATATCAAGGACGGGTAGAACATCCAAATTGATTTTTGCTGTGTGCTGGAGCATCATTGGTTGCATGAATGTGATACAATACCGAAACCGGTTATCGAAGCAGGAAGGTTGGACATCTGGATATCCAGTGGCATAATGATGACACAAACGAATCGATGAAGATAGGTAATATTATTGGGACTAGATCGTGGGACATAGATATAGCTACACGTATTCAGATTGCTAAGGCAGAATAATTAAGTGAGACATAGGTAAAGCTACACGTATTCAGATTGCTAAGGCAGGATAATTAAGTGAGACATAGGTATAGCTACACGTATTCAGATTGCTAATGCAGGAAATTAAGTGAGACATAGATATAGCTACACGTATTCAGATTGCTAAGGCAGGATAATTAAGTGAGACATAGGTATAGCTACACGTATTCAGATTGCTAAGGCAGGATAATTAAGTGAGACATAGATATAGCTACACGTATCCAGATTGCTAAGGCAGGATAATTAAGTGAGACATAGGTATAGCTACACGTATTCAGATTGACAAGGCAGGATAATTAAGTGAGACATAGGTATAGCTACACGTATTCAGATTGCTAAGGCAGGATAATTAAGTGAGACATAGGTATAGCTACACGTATTCAGATTGCTAAGGCAGGATAATTAAGTGAGATATACGGACTAATGATCGTTTGAGGGGGAGACTACCGGATTGGCGGTCATTTTATAAGAATCAGGCCAATCGCATAAGCGGTAGCTAGATGGTGTGAAAACCAGATCAGCGATGGTTGGATGGTCGTGAGTGGCGGGTTGGTGGGACAATCGGGTTGGTAACTTAGTTGTGGCTGGTTCAGAGGACAAGGCGATGGTTGTGTTGTAGGACAAGATTGGCAGTGGATGAATGGTTGGACAACCAGGTTGGCGGTTGTCGGATGGTCAGGGCGTTTTATATGTGGATGGTTAGAAATTCATGTTGGCGGTGGTTTGATGGTGGAACAATCGGTTTTGCGTTGGTTTGTTGTTCATGAATTGCCACTGGAAAGATGGAAGGACAATTGGATGTTAAATTTTATTTTTAGGAAAGGCTTGAAATATAGTGTATGTTAATCTAAAAATTAGACAAAACCAGCGAACTATAACATACTTCCCAATAAGAGTCCAAAGACAAAAGATTTATAAAAAAGGAGCCCAAAGACAAAAAGATTATTAAAAAAGGAGTCAAAGACAAAAGATTTATATAAAAAGAGTCCAGAGACAGAAGATTTATATAAAAAGAGTCCAGAGACAAAAGATTTATAAAAAAGGAGTCAAAGACAAAAGATTTATATAAAAAGAGTCCAGAGACAGAAGATTTATATAAAAAGAGTCCAAAGACAAAAGATTTATAAAAAAGGAGTCAAAGACAAAAGATTTATATAAAAAGAGTCCAAAGACAGAAGATTTATATAAAAAGAGTCCAAAGACAAAAGATTTATAAAAAAGGAGTCAAAGACAAAAGATTTATATAAAAAGAGTCCAGAGACAGAAGATTTATATAAAAAGAGTCCAAAGACAAAAGATTTATAAAAAAGGAGTCAAATACAAAAGATTTAAATAAAAAGAGTCCAAAAACAGCAGATTTATATAAAAAGAGTCCAAAGACAAAAGATTTATAAAAAAGGAGTCAAAGACAAAAGATTTATATAAAAAGAGTCCAAAGACAGAAGATTTATATAAAAAGAGTCCAGAGACAGAAGATTTATATAAAAAGAGTCCAAAGACAAAAGATTTATAAAAAAGGAGTCAAATACAAAAGATTTAAATAAAAAGAGTCCAAAAACAGCAGATTTATATTAAAAGAGTCCAAAGAAAAAAGATTTATAAAAAAGGAGTCAAATACAAAAGATTTATATCAAAAGAGTACAAAGACAGAAGATTTATATAAAAAGAGTCCAGAGACAGAGGATTTATATAAAAAGAGTCCAAAACAGGAGATTTAGATAAAAAGAGTCCAGATACAAAAGATTTATAAAAACGAGTCAAAAGACAGAAGATCGATATAATAACAGTCACTCCAAACAGAAGATTTATATAAAAAGAGTCCAAAGACAGAAGATTCATAGAGGAAGAGTCCAAAGACAGAAGATTTATATAAAAAGATTTCAAAGACAGAAGATTTATATAAAAAGAGTTCAAAGACAGAAGATTTATATAAAAAGAGTCCAAAGACAAAAGATTTATAAAAAAAAGGAGTCAAAGACAAAAGATTTATATAAAAAGAATCCAAAGACAAAAGATTTATATAAAAAGAGTCCAAAGACAGAAGATTTATTTAAAAAGAGTTCAAAGACAGAAGATTTATATAAAAAGAGTTCAAAGACAGAAGATTTATATAAAAAGAGTCCAAACACAGAAGATTTATATAAAAAGAGTCCAAAGACAGAAGGTTTATATAAAAAGAGTCCAAACAAGGAAGATTTATATAAAAAGAGTCCAAAGACAGAAGATTTATATAAAAAGAGTTCAAAGACAGAAGATTTATATAAAAAGAGTCCGAAAACAGAAGATTTATATAAAAAGAGTCCAAACACAGAAGATTTATATAAAAAGAGTCCGAAAACAGAATATTATATAAAAAGAGTCCGAAAACAGAAGATTTATTGTGGAAGAGTCCAAAGACAGAAGATTTATATAAAAAGAGTCCAAACAAAGAAGATTTATAGTGGAAGAGTCCAAAGACAGAAGATTTATATAAAAAAAGTCCAAAGACAGAATCTTTACATAAAAAGAGTCCAAAGACTGAAGATTTATATAAAAAGACGGTTAACTTTACTTCATACCGATAATTTATTAGATAGGAAATAAATTGTTTATCGAAAATACAAAATAAATATGCGATGTAACAATAAATAAAAAGAAACAAATACGTTCTTCTGTGTTTTGGTCACTTGCAAGGTGTTGATTTAAAAAGAGTCCAAAGACAAAAGATTTATAAAAAAGGAGTCAAAGACAAAAGATTTATATAAAAAGAGTCCAGAGACAGAAGATTTATATAAAAAGAGTCCAAAGACAGAAGATTTATATAAAAAGAGTCCAAAGACAAAAGATTTATAAAAAAGGAGTCAAAGACAAAAGATTTATATAAAAAGAGTCCAGTGACAGAAGATTTATATAAAAAGAGTCCAAAGACAAAAGATTTATATAAAAGGAGTCAAAGACAAAAGATTTATAAAAAAATATCCCAAAACCAGAAGATTTATATAAAAAGAGTCCAAAGACAGAAGATTTATTATAAAAAAATAACCCAAAAACAGAAGATTTAGATAAAAAGTGTCCAGAAAAAGAAGATTTATATAAAAAGAGTCCAAAGACAAAAGATTTATAAAAAAGGAGTCAAAGACAAAAGATTTATATAAAAAGAGTCCAGAGACAGAAGATTTATATAAAAAAGTGCCTAAAGACAGCAGATTTTTATAAATACGAGTCATAAGACAGAAGATCGATATAATAACAGTCCCTCCAAAGACAGAAGATTTATATAAAAAGAGTCCAAAGACAGAAGATTTATATAAAAAGAGTTCAAAGACAGAAGATTTATATAAAAAGAGTCCAAAGACAGAAGATTTATATAAAAAGAGTTCAAAGACAGAAGATTTATATAAAAAGAGTCCAAAGACAGAAGATTCATAGAGGAAGAGTGCAAAGACAGAAGATTTATACAAAAAAGTCCAAAGACAGAATCTTTACATAAAAAGAGTCCAAAGACTGAAGATTTATATAAAAAGACGGTTAACTTTACTTCATACCGATAATTTATTAGATAGGAAATAAATTGTTTATCGAAAATACAAAATTAATATGCGATGTAACAATAAATAAAAAGAAACAAATACGTTCTTTGCGTTTTGGTCACTTGCAAGGTGTTGATTTAAAAAAAACAACTATGGTTAGACAATGGAAAATCGATTTTTTAGTTTCTTAGTGAAGCTCTTTTAAATTACAATCCAGCTTAAAGTTTCAAACAATTTGTTCAGTAAGAAAGGAATTGGACGAACACCTTTAGAACGTATTAGACTATAATTATCACTTAACTCAATGATTATAAAACCACATTTGATAAAGTGAACTATTTACGCTAAAATTTAAACTTAATACGACCACATACATGTATAAAGGGAAGTAATCATTAAAGTTAAGTTTTTACTTTATTGTTGTTAAATACTGTTTATGCAAATTACTGTTGTTTGGTGATGATGATTGTTCACATGAAAAAAATGCCCTAATTCTCTTGTACTCAAAATTCATTATCAGCTCTCGAAGATTTTCTGTTCTTCCATATTTCTTTTTTATATATAGTCTACCTGTCACATCCTTCACGTACTTAGCTGTTTACAATAACTGAGTACAGATTAAATATTGCATAATTCACTGTTGACAAAAACTAAATACAGTGTAAATCTGAGCAACTGTCTATACTCTACTCTCTTTCCCTTCTCGTTCTCCTTTATCGTTAACCTTTCATTACTCATTTTCCTTCCATACCCAACATAACGTTAAATTTTGTTCTCTTTCTCAATATCATAATGAAATGTAGTCCTCAATTTTCAAGCGCAATTATATCACTGGAGATCGATTAATATAATTTCCAAATCCAATTTCAAAATGTGTGTATTCGCTCTTCACTATGTATTGAATTGAAAAAGAAATAAAATAAAGTTTATACTAAATACTGTTTAGGGTCCCGTACCTTAAATGGCTATAATTAATGCAAACTGCTTCCCAGTATAAAATGGCATCAATAAATTATTTCCGAATTTTAGAAAAATACCTTGGAATTAGAAAAAATAGAGTCTCGAGGGACAAGGTGACCGCCTGGGATTGGAACAAACAATAGAGTCTCGAGGGACAAGGTGACCGCCTGGGATTGGAACAAACAATAGAGTCTCGAGGGACAAGGTGACCGCCTGGGATTGGAACAAACAATAGAGTCTCGAGGGACAAGGTGACCGCCTGGGATTGGAACAAACAATAGAGTCTCGAGGGACAAGGTGACCGCCTGGGATTGGAACAAACAATAGAGTCTCGAGGGACAAGGTGACCGCCTGGGATTGGAACAAACAATACAGTCTCGAGGGACAAGGTGACGGCCTGGGATTGGAACAAACAATAGAGTCTCGAGGGACAAGGTGACGGCCTGGGATTGGAACAAACAATAGAGTCTCGAGGGACAAGGTGACAGCCTGGGATTGGAACAAACAATAGAGTCTCGAGGGACAAGGGGACCGCCTGGGATTGGAACAAACAATACAGTCTCGAGGGACAAGGTGACGGCCTGGGATTGGAACAAACAATAGAGTCTCGAGGGACAAGGTGACCGCCTGGGATTGGAACAAACAATAGAGTCTCGAGGGACAAGGTGACCGCCTGGGATTGGAACAAACAATAGAGTCTCGAGGGACAAGGTGACCGCCTGGGATTGGAACAAACAATAGAGTCTCGAGGGACAAGGTGACCGCCTGGGATTGGAACAAACAATAGAGTCTCGAGGGACAAGGTGACCGCCTGGGATTGGAACAAACAATAGAGTCTCGAGGGACAAGGTGACCGCCTGGGATTGGAACTAACAATAGAGTTTCGAGGGACAAGGTGACCGCCTGGGATTGGAACAAACAATAGAGTATCGAGGGACACGGTGACCGCCTGGGATTGGAACAAACAATAGAGTCTCGAGGGACAAGGTGACCGCCTGGGATTGGAACAAACAATAGAGTTTCGAGGGACAAGGTGACCGCCTGGGATTGGAACAAACAACAGAGTCTCGAGGGACAAGGTGACCGCCTGGGATTGGAACAAACAATAGAGTCTCGAGGGACAAGGGGACCGCCTGGGATTGGACAAAACAATAGAGTCTCGCGGGACAAGGTGACCGCCTGGGATTGGAACAAACAATAGAGTCTCGAGGGACAAGGTGACCGCCTGGGATTGGAGCAAACAATAGAGTCTCGAGGGACAAGGTGACCGCCTGGGATTGGAACAAACAACAGAGTCTCGAGGGACAAGGTGACCGCCTGGGATTGGAACAAACAATAGAGTCTCGAGGGACAAGGTGACCGCCTGGGATTGGAACCAACATTGATTTTTATCGGGAGTATTCTTTTTTTATTTTACACTAAATCCACGTGTTCAGAATGTCCTAGAATTCATAAGAGGTTTGAAACATTGAACAGTTTGATTTCGAAAATTTTAATATATTGATAATATTAAACATATTATTTGGCATTTACAGTGCGATTTTTTTTGTAGAAAACCACATAATGTTAGCTCCACATTCGCTCCTTTTATTGCTCTCACAGGTATATGATGACTTTATATTAGCTAAAAATATATCACGAAATCACGGTAAAGAAGTATTTTACAAAACTAAATATCTGTGACGTGATATCATCATCTCACAACACATCACGTCTGTTTATACTACATGTGTTCACACAGAGAAAAATACCGTGTATGTTCACTAAAATACACCAAACAATAATCTTTATTCAGTGTCACATACATACATGTACATACTAACAAGGAAACTTAGGCATTTTGAGTTATTTGCCGAAATTGAACTACAAATGTATAACAACGAAGGGAGATAACCACGTATGCCTTATAAGTAAAAATTGTTTTTACCTGGAACTTCCGAGCAAACACAACTTATTATCCGTTACACATCATCTTTAGTTGTTCTGCTTTAAAAGCCCCCCCCCCCTCCCCCCTCCCAAAAACAAAACAGTAACGAGTTAAGTATTAGTTTCTGAAACACTTCACTGATAAATGTTTACGTTTTAACAGGCAGCTGTCGACCATTTTTGATATGAACTCATTCACCCCTAAATACCTATTTGAACTAATCCGATTCAAAGATTGGATGGATTTATTATGAAATTTCAGGGGTGAATCAGTTAATTACGCATATAATACGTTTAAGTTGCAAAGATGCAGCCCCGTGTGTACTAAATTATACATGTATGATCTATATTATATATAATACACGTATGTTCGATGGACTCGCTTCTGAAATATACATGAAACCAATCGTGCAAACAGTTGTTTGAATACTGAATTTCTGATAATAAATGTTTTTCAAAATGAGCAAAAAACTTCTGATAATTATAAAACGTTATTACAGTGTATACACTAAAAGGTATACATTTAGGCACAAAGCCGTCATTAATACAATTGTATTAATGCAGATCAGACTATTATTTAAGTTCCCCCCCCCTCCCCTTCTTGTTTTCTTGTCATGGTGTATAACCCGTAAAAATTTACAAGCAGTGATGATGATATATGGTAGCCAAATACAGTCTTTAACGTTGGGTTGTTTGTGTTTTACGTCCTATTAACATTCATGGTCATTTGAAGGCGTACCAGGGGGGGGGGGGGGGGGGGGGGTAGTGTTATGTGGTGGAGGGAATCCGGAGTTCCAAGAGAAAAACCAACCACCTGCGACAAGTACCTGGCAACTGCCCAACTTAGATCTCGAATGATTGCGGACGGTCGGACGTCGGATCCACTTTGCCCAAGTTCAGGCAGACGATTGTTAGTTCATTCTTACCTAAGTACGTGTGCACGTCCTTAAAAGTACATGTGATATAAACGCTGTGTCACGCGCTCTCCTACCGTGTCATTTTCAGTTTGTTTTATCAGTACAGAACCCCGACATCCGATGATCTATAAGTGAAGGTTTGTCTGTGGTCTAACAGTACACCACAGTCGTGACAGGGCCTACATTCTTGTGATGTACTATTGTAATCACACTTCTATTATTGATGCTGATATGTACAGTAACAAACAACAGTTTGTGGTTTAAGGGATTTACACGGAATTAGAGATACAAGTTTTATTGATAAACTAACGTGTTCACCAGAAAGGGCATCGTGTTTTTAATCGAAAAACACTGAATTTGAAATCAATTTTCAATTAAAATAACATTTTGTTGTTCATTCAATTACATTTGACTTGAAGTCAAAGGTCTGAGTTTGATGCCGACATGTTCAGTGAGCCATTGAACAAAACAAATAAAAAAACCTTCATCAGACAAATTACCAGTGAAGGGTATGTACACAAAGATCACAATACGTACGAGTCATCCATACAATTCGATGTAAGCTCGGCTACGCTATGACGAGTATATGAATATCTAGTCGGTATGCATGTACCGAAATGACTCGATTCAGTTTCGCCTTGTTTAATACGATTTGTGTGGAAATATTTGACTGATGAAGATGACATATGTACGTTTGTGTTTGGTTATATTATTTTCTACTACATCCACACAATGTTACTGGAATGAAAAATGAAATAAAATCTATTTGAATTGGATATAACATACCTCACTAAGTCATCAAAACGTCACACGGAAAAACTCAATGGCTGTGTTATACAAGAAATCTTACATATTACATGTATGTAGAAATATTTAAAAACAGGATGCTCCGCCGAGGGACGTTGGAGTCACTCTAAATCTCACTGACAACTGTCCTTAAGTCTGCCATGTACCACGATAATCTTCCTGTTTACGAGACGTACTCTTTTAACTTATCAAAATCTAAGATCAGTTTAAAGTAAACATGGAGTGGGGTTAATTGTTATTTCCTTTTGATTCACGAACTCGATGTGAAGATAAACAATTTAGAGGAAATAAAATTTAAACTTTTTTGGACTTGTGGTTTTAAAGTTTGTTATCTTTACAGCTCGGAGGTACCAAAGTTGCTTGAGTTTAAGTCAGTAATTAATAAATAAATATATATATGAAGCCACCCATTACAGAATGTAATGGGGCGGCTCCATATTATAAGACTCTTTCATGACCAGGGGTGTAAGATAGGGAAATTCCACACGAGGGTTTTTCAAATTTGGTAAAACCCGAGGATATGAAGGAGTATTTTTCTCTCATTTCAACTACCTGAATAAGCTCAAATTCCATAAAAAATACTTTTGAATGGGCACCATTTTGAAAATATCAACTTTTCCCTTGAACTTTTGGACGAAAACAAACGATACAGCGAGATCAAGCATACCCCATATTTGCAAATTCAGTTTGCGCGCGCAAAAAAAAAAAAATAATAATCTCAGCTTTCTAATGTACTCGGTTAAAATATCATGGGAGGTTTTAATTTCATCACGTTGCCATTTTTCTTTTTTCGGCATGAGATTTTACCGAACTCGTGATGTCACGACATTGTTGCGCCATTGTGACGTCACGCCGTGGCTGTATTGCATGGGTAGGTGTGTAATACAACCACAGCGATCATAGGTGTTTTGACCTAGCCAGGCCAGTATTACACACCTAGAAAGGAGAGAAATAAATATATTTATTATATTCTGACAGAAACTCAAGCAACTGTGGATGTACATAATAATTTCAAGAATGATAAAATTTAACAGTATCAGTAATATTTACATTGCAGTTTGTGATATATGTAGCTTTACTTCAGAAATAAAATTTTGTCAATGTCCATGCCATGAAATGGTCTTACAATATTGGCTTTCTGGACATATTACATGAAATTGTATTCATTCCACAGATTTACTTGTGATGTCAGTTTTCCTATAAAAGCACACATAAAAAAACACGTATCTTTATATATACTGATATTGTTATTTGTACACAAACAGGAATTGAAAACTTAATTTGCGAGCTTTCGAAAACGTCTGTTTCCTTTGTCAAGCAAAGAGTACAATAGCCGAGTATCGGTGTTCTGACCGCTGAAATCAGCTCACTACCCAAAATAGGGCGAGTTGGAGAAGTCAGCTGTCAAAAACGTAGCGCGACATTTCGTCCAAATGTACTCTGGTACTAAAGGTAGACAGAGGGACGGGTAAGATGTTTACCCATTCCGCCCCTTATTGGACACTCTAATAGTGAGAAAGGTTAATGGCTCCATCAAACTGCTCGTATACAGAAAAAACACGCACACAGACCAATACCTCAATTTCAATTCACACCATCCATTGCACCAGAAATTAGGGGTAGTACGTACTCTCCTGGACAGATGCAATAACATCGTCACTGAAAAGGAAGACGTAGAACAAGAAAAGCAGCATATCAGACAAGCCCTGAAAACATGTGGGTACCCAGAATGGTCGATGAAGAAAGTTGAAAAACAAATTGAAGACAAAAGCAAGATAAATGTCACCAAGAAAAAGAAGGGTAACACCAAAGAGAGAAAAACAATTGCATGGTCACTATACCATATATAAGGGGAGGGTCGGAAGCAATTTCAAGAGTGCTCCGCAAACATCACATCAGCACACTCATGCGACCGCACAACACCATCAAACAACTCCTAGTACATCCGAAGGATAAAGTACAGAAGGAAGACAAGACTAGAGTGGTTTACCAAATTCCATGTAACAGCTGCAACCACACATACATAGATGAAACTAGTCGGAAATTGGGAACGCGTCTTAAAGAACATCAAAAAGATGTGGAAGACATGGAACAGCAAATCTACACCAGACATACTAGAAAAACACCAGAAAAACAATATAACAACTCAGCTATCACAGACCATGCCAACATGCACAACCATATCATTGACTGTAACAACTCCAAAGTGTTGGAAAGGGAGGAAAACTGGAGAATGAGGAAAATTAAAGAATCCATATGGATTAGGAAGGAAGGGGAATCAATGAACAGAGACGAGGGGGGACACCAGTTGAGTCATCTTTATGACCCTATTTTAACATCCAATAAGGGGCGGAATGGGTAAACATCTTACCCGTTCCTCTGTCTACCTGTAGGACTAGAGTACATTTGGACGAAATGTCGCGCTACGTTTTTGACAGCTGACTTCTCCAACTCGCCCTATTTTGGGTAGTGAGCTGATTTCAGCGGTCAGAACACCGACACTCGGCTGTTGTACTCTTTGCTTGACAAAGGAAACAGACGTTTTCGAAAGCTCGCAAATTAAGTTTTCAATTCCTGTTTGTGTACAAATAACAATCTCAGTATATATCATTCATACCAAACTGATGAATCTTATTCCTAATGTATCTTTATAAACTAGGAAACGTAGCAGTCCAGTCTGTGTGATTTGTGGAAAAACGTAGACATGTAGCTTCAGGTCGGGGTCATCAACAGCACGTCAGTTAACCACACAAAGTAAACTTCCATTCCAAAAATTAGTTTGTAGCACTTTTACAAGTCGTATGAATTCATCATACAAAAATTTGCATTACACGCTTTAGTTTGGTTTTAAAATCAAGGAAATCGTGTTAATACTGATTTATTTAGCATTATAAAACTAGGTACATTCCTGTATGTCCACGGCACACATGAACGGTTTAGTCTCACCTAGCATACATATCTGTTTTTACACCTATTGACAAGTACACCCTTTGTCGCGTCATTTTAGGGTAGTATTACGTCACATGACAACTTCTTTACACGATATTTAAGAATTAATCACATCACACTTACGTTATTGTGATGTTACGTCACGTGATACATACGTCAAATAAAACATAAGTCACTGATTATATTACCAAATTTTACTGTTTCATATATTGAATATAAATAGTACATACATAATTAGAAGGAGGTCAAAAAAAGGTCACGTACTGTATATGTCAACAGATACAAACGTTGAATATGATATATTATTATACCTCATCTCAAATCCCCTAAGCTGATTCGTTAAAGCACGTCACATGACGGTGTTACAAAGCATCGTGTCTTCCCTAGGGCTGACAAAACGTCGTATTTCCCTGCAGCACGTGCCCCCAAGACAACCCTCTTTCTGATTCTCGCAAGAGGGGGGGGGGGGTATGCCGTTTTCTGGCAGTTTGCATACTCCAGGTATCGTGGTTTCAGGGATCGATCCTGTCCATCTTCCATATCTCGCACAAATGTCGAATATCACATACCTCAAAGTACAAGAATTTCTTAAAAAACACCGTATTTTATCGTCTTCTTCTAGTCCATTTTCATTATGATTGTAACTTGACTAAAGGGCACTGCTGTTATACAGTTATAATTTACTGTTGTAAGCTAACACCAATGTACTTATATAAACGCAATGTTCGAGTTATAATATATTGCATGGAAAAAATAAACAGACAATGTTTAAATCTAGAAGTAACGATCAAAACTATTTCTGTTTTTTAAGCATGTCTCTTGTCCGTTAAACGGAATCAATATTCATTGTCGACCTCTTGATATCCAGGTAAAAGTCGTTTAAAATGATGAAAATTTCTCTTCCTCTTGTAACCAAATTAAAATCATAGCTCATTTATTTCTATATAAGAAATACGTTTGAAATTTTAATCAGTCTAAACGATATTTTATGACACGTTCTATGATAACGACACCAGGGAGTCAACGGTGTCCTTGTTACCGGATCATCACATCCGGGACATCTCGGGAGAGAACAATTAGCCAATGATAGTGATCGTTTGATAGGTAACAGCTGCCGCCTAGCCAGTCAAAAACAAAATGAAGGAGTCTAGGTAAATTATTTTTCTTAACCCAGTGTCGGTTCGGGGAAAGAACAAATCGGTTACTAGTCTTCTCGCTGCACAACATTTTATTTTTTTTTCTCGAGAGATAAACCATATTCACCTGTTTTCGCCATCAGGAAGGTCCCAGCCTTTATAATACACGTAGAACTGACATTTAGATGGATGGTTTTAAGATCTGATATGCTTTTATAAAGCGATTTCAGTGCCCCAGTAACTATAAAAGTTTATTTTGTACTAGAGTAAAATGTTGCGTGTTCGGGGAAAGAATACAACAGCCAATTCCACTAAATTTCGGAGAAAGAGAAACTAGTTCCGACCCCTGCACAACGAAAAGCGCCGTAAAAGTTGACAGTGTTTATCTGGCCGACTAGATGGAATGAAGAGAGGCATATCGTAATAATTTTTATAGGACTTTTATGCATGTTCAGATAAAAGTGGTGAAATAACTATGAATGTATGTATTGTACTGGAGGGGAGGTTTCAAACACCCGGTAGGAGATGTGAAATAAATCTTCATGCCATTCTGTGTTGAATATTGCACTGCTACTACTGATAAGAGTTTCTGTTTGTATGATTGGGTGTGGGAAATGAGAGTTGTTTATGTCGGCTTCTTGCAGTAACTGTATGAAGATATACATGTGTAGGGGTGTGATACCGTGTTCTTGGGACTGTCGGTACTTGGGTCTGTTAGTATGAGGTTGGGAGTGTTGGTATGAGGTTGGTACTTGGGACTGTTGGTATGAGGTTGGTACTTGGGAGTGTTGGTATGAGGTTGGTACTTGGGACTGTTGATATGAGGTTGGTACTTGGGAGTGTTGGTATGAGATTGGTACTTGGGTCTGTTAGTATGAGGTTGGTACTTGGGACTGTTGGTATGAAGTTGGTACTTAGGAATGTTAGTATAAGGTTGGTACTTGAGACTGTTAGTATGAGGTCGGTACTTGGGACTACTGGTATGAGGTTGGTACTTGAGACTGTAAGTATGAGGTTGGTACTTGAGACTGTTGGTATGAAGTTGGTACTTGAGACTGTTGGTATGAAGTTGGTACTTGGGAATGTTAGTATGAGGTTGGTACTTGGGACTGTTAGTATGAGGTTAGTACTTGGGACTGTTAGTATGAAGTTGGTACTTGGGACTGTTAGTATGAGGTTGGTACTTGGGACTGTTAGTATGAGGTTGGTACTTGGGACTGTTAGTATGAGGTTGGTACTTGAGACTGTTGGTATGAAGTTGGTACTTGGGAATGTTAGTATGAGGTTGGTACTTGGGAGTGTTGGTATGAGGTTGGTACTTGGGTCTGTTAGTATGAGGTTGGTACTTGGGACTGTTAGTACATGTATGAGGTTGGTACTTAGGACTGTTCGTATGAAGTTGGTACTTGGGAATGTTAGTATAAGGTTGGTACTTGAGACTGTTAGTATGAGGTCGGTACTTGGGACTATTGGAATGATGTTGGTACTTGAGACTGTTAGTATGAGGTTGGTACTTGAGACTGTTGGTATGAAGTTGGTACTTGAGACTGTTGGTATGAAGTTGGTACTTGGGAATGTTAGTATGAGGTTGGTACTTGGGACTGTTAGTATGAGGTTGGTACTTGGGACTGTTAGTATGAAGTTGGTACTTGGGACTGTTGGTATGAAGTTGGTACTTGGGAATGTTAGTATAAGGTTGGTACTTGAGACTGTTAGTATGAGGTTGGTACTTGAGACTGTTGGTATGAAGTTGGTACTTGGGAATGTTAGTATGAGGTATGTACTTGGGACTGTTAGTACATGTATGAGGTTGGTACTTGGGACTGTTGGTATGAGGTTGGTACTTGGGAATGTTGGTATGAGGTTGATACTTGGGAATGTTGGTACGAGGTTGATACTTGGAAATGTTGGTATGAGGTTGATACTTGGGAATGTTGGTATGAGGTTGGTACTTGGGAATGTTGGTATAAGGTTGGTACTTGGGACTGTTGGTATGAGGGTGGTACTTGGAAATGTTGGTATGAGGGTGGTACTTGGGAATGTTGGTATGAGGTTGATACTTGGGAATATTGGTATGAGGTTGATACTTGGGACTGTTGGTGCGAGGTTGATACTTGGGAATGTTGGTATGAGGTTGGTACTTGGGAATGTTGGTATGAGGTTGGTACTTGGGACTGTTGGTATAAGGTTGATACTCGGGACTGTTGGTATAAGGTTGGTACTTGGGACTGTTGGTATAATGTTGGTACTTGGGAGTGTTAGTATGAGGTTGGTACTTGGGACTGCTGGAATGAGGTTGGTACTTGGGACTGTTGGTATGAGGTTGGTACTTGGGACTGTTGGTATGTGGTTGGTACTTGGGACTGTCGGTATGAGGTTGGTACTTGGGACTGTTGGTATGAGGTTGGTACTTGGGACTGTTGGTATCAGGTTGGTACTTGGGACTGTTGGTATGAAGTTTGTTCTTGGGACTGTTGGTATAATGTTGGTACTTGGGACTGTTGGTATGAGGTTGGTACTTGGGACTGTTGGTATGAAGTTTGTTCTTGGGATTATTGGTATAATGTTGGTACTTGGGACTGTTGGTATGAGGTTGGTACTTGGGACTGTTGGTATGAGGTTGGTACTTGGGTCTGTTAGTATGAGGTTGGTACTTGGGACTGTTGGTATGAGGTTGGTACTTGGGACTGTTGGTATGATGTTGGTTCTTAGGACTGTTGGTATGAGGTTGGTACTTGGGACTGTTGGTATGAGGTTGGTACTTGGGAATGTTGGTATGAGGTTGGTACTTGGGACTGTTGGTATGAGGTTGGTACTTGGGACTGTTGGTATGAGGTTGGTACTTGGGACTGCTGGTATGAGGTTGGTACTTGGGACTGCTGGTATGAGGTTGGTACTTGGGACTGTTGGTATGAAGTTGGTACTTGGGAGTGTTGGAATGAGGTTGGTACTTGGGACTGTTGGTATGAGGTTGGTACTTGGGAATGTTGGTATGAGGTTGATACTTGGGAATGTTGGTACGAGGTTGATACTTGGAAATGTTGGTATGAGGTTGATACTTGGGAATGTTGGTATGAGGTTGGTACTTGGGAATGTTGGTATAAGGTTGGTACTTGGGACTGTTGGTATGAGGGTGGTACTTGGAAATGTTGGTATGAGGGTGGTACTTGGGAATGTTGGTATGAGGTTGATACTTGGGAATATTGGTATGAGGTTGATACTTGGGACTGTTGGTGCGAGGTTGATACTTGGGAATGTTGGTATGAGGTTGGTACTTGGGAATGTTGGCATGAGGTTGGTACTTGGGACTGTTGGTATAAGGTTGATACTCGGGACTGTTGGTATAAGGTTGGTACTTGGGACTGTTGGTATAATGTTGGTACTTGGGAGTGTTAGTATGAGGTTGGTACTTGGGACTGCTGGAATGAGGTTGGTACTTGGGACTGTTGGTATGAGGTTGGTACTTGGGACTGTTGGTATGTGGTTGGTACTTGGGACTGTCGGTATGAGGTTGGTACTTGGGACTGTTGGTATGAGGTTGGTACTTGGGACTGTTGGTATCAGGTTGGTACTTGGGACTGTTGGTATGAAGTTTGTTCTTGGGACTGTTGGTATAATGTTGGTACTTGGGACTGTTGGTATGAGGTTGGTACTTGGGACTGTTGGTATGAAGTTTGTTCTTGGGATTATTGGTATAATGTTGGTACTTGGGACTGTTGGTATGAGGTTGGTACTTGGGACTGTTGGTATGAGGTTGGTACTTGGGTCTGTTAGTATGAGGTTGGTACTTGGGACTGTTGGTATGAGGTTGGTACTTGGGACTGTTGGTATGATGTTGGTTCTTAGGACTGTTGGTATGAGGTTGGTACTTGGGACTGTTGGTATGAGGTTGGTACTTGGGAATGTTGGTATGAGGTTGGTACTTGGGACTGTTGGTATGAGGTTGGTACTTGGGACTGTTGGTATGAGGTTGGTACTTGGGACTGTTGGTATGAGGTTGGTACTTGGGACTGCTGGTATGAGGTTGGTACTTGGGACTGCTGGTATGAGGTTGGTACTTGGGACTGTTGGTATGAAGTTGGTACTTGGGAGTGTTGGAATGAGGTTGGTACTTGGGACTATTGGTATAATGTTGGTACTTGGGACTGTTGGTATGAAGTTGGTACTTGGGACTGTTGGTATAATGTTGGTACTTGGGACTATTGGTATAATGTTGGTACTTGGGACTGTTGGTATAATGTTGGTACTTGGGACTATTGGTATAATGTTGGTACTTGGGACTGTTGGTATAATGTTGGTACTTGGGACTGTTGGTATGAGGTTGGTACTTGGGAGTGTTAGTATGAGGTTGGTACTTGGGACTGTTAGAATGAGGTTGGTACTTGGGACTGTTGGTATGAGGTTGGTACTTGGGACTGTTGGTATGAGGTTGGTACTTGGGTCTGTTAGTAGGAGGTTGGTACTTGGGAGTGTTGGTATGAGGTTGGTACTTGGGACTGTTGGTATGAGGTTGGTACTTGGGTCTGTTAGTATGAGGTTGGTACTTGGGACTGTTGGTATGAGGTTGGTACTTAGGCTGTTGGTATGAGGTTGTTTCTTAGGACTGTTGGTATGAGGTTGGTACTTGGGACTGTTGGTATGAGGTTGGTACTTGGGAATGTTGGTATGAGGTTGGTACTTGGGACTGTTGGTATGAAGTTGGTACTTGGGAGTGTTGGAATGAGGTTGGTACTTGGGACTGTTGGTATGAGGTTGGTACTTGGGAGTGTTGGTATGAGGTTGGTACTTGTGAATGTTAGTATGAGGTTGGTACTTGGGACTGTTAGTATGAGGTTAGTACTTGGGACTGTTAGTATGAAGTTGGTACTTGGGACTGTTAGTATGAGGTTGGTACTTGGGACTGTTAGTATGAGGTTGGTACTTGAGACTGTTGGTATGAAGTTGGTACTTGGGAATGTTAGTATGAGGTTGGTACTTGGGAGTGTTGGTATGAGGTTGGTACTTGGGTCTGTTAGTATGAGGTTGGTACTTGGGACTGTTAGTACATGTATGAGGTTGGTACTTAGGACTGTTGGTATGAAGTTGGTACTTGGGAATGTTAGTATAAGGTTGGTACTTGAGACTGTTAGTATGAGGTCGGTACTTGGGACTATTGGAATGAGGTTGGTACTTGAGACTGTTAGTATGAGGTTGGTACTTGAGACTGTTGGTATGAAGTTGGTACTTGAGACTGTTGGTATGAAGTTGGTACTTGGGAATGTTAGTATGCGGTTGGTACTTGGGACTGTTAGTATGAGGTTGGTACTTGGGACTGTTAGTATGAAGTTGGTACTTGGGACTGTTGGTATGAAGTTGGTACTTGGGAATGTTAGTATGAAGTTGGTACTTGAGACTGTTAGTATGAGGTTGGTACTTGAGACTGTTGGTATGAAGTTGGTACTTGGGAATGTTAGTATGAGGTATGTACTTGGGACTGTTAGTACATGTATGAGGTTGGTACTTGGGACTGTTGGTATGAGGTTGGTACTTGGGAATGTTGGTATGAGGTTGATACTTGGGAATGTTGGTACGAGGTTGATACTTGGAAATGTTGGTATGAGGTTGATACTTGGGAATGTTGGTATGAGGTTGGTACTTGGGAATGTTGGTATAAGGTTGGTACTTGGGACTGTTGGTATGAGGGTGGTACTTGGAAATGTTGGTATGAGGGTGGTACTTGGGAATGTTGGTATGAGGTTGATACTTGGGAATATTGGTATGAGGTTGATACTTGGGACTGTTGGTATGAGGTTGGTACTTGGGACTGTTGGTATGAGGTTGGTACTTGGGACTGCTGGTATGAGGTTGGTACTTGGGACTGCTTGTATGAGGTTGGTACTTGGGACTGTTGGTATGAAGTTGGTACTTGGGACTGTTGGTATGAGGTTGGTACTTGGGACTGCTGGTATGAAGTTGGTACTTGGGACTGTTGGTATGAGGTTGGTACTTGGGACTGTTGGAATGAGGTTGGTACTTGGGACTGTTGGTATGAGGTTGGTACTTGGGACTGTTGGTATGAGGTTGGTACTTGGGACTGTTGGAATGAGGTTGGTACTTGGGACTGTTGGTATGAGGTTGGTACTTGGGACTGTTGGTATGAGGGTGGTACTTGGGAATGTTGGTATGAGGTTGGTACTTGGGACTGTTGGTATAAGGTTGGTACTTGGGACTGTTGGTATGAAGTTTGTTCTTGGGACTGTTGGTATAATGTTGGTACTTGGGACTATTGGTATAATGTTGGTACTTGGGACTGTTGGTATGAGGTTGGTACTTGGGAGTGTTATAATGAGGTTGGTACTTGGGACTGTTAGAATGAGGTTGGTACTTGGGACTGTTGGTATGAGGTTGGTACTTGGGACTGTTGGTATGAGGTTGGTACTTGGGTCTGTTAGTATGAGGTTGGTACTTGGAAGTGTTGGTATGAGGTTGGTACTTGGGACTGTTGGTATGAGGTTGGTACTTGGGAATGTTAGTATAAGGTTGGTACTTGGGACTGTTGGTATGAGGGTGGTACTTGGAAATGTTGGTATGAGGGTGGTACTTGGGAATGTTGGTATGAGGTTGATACTTGGGAATATTGGTATGAGGTTGATACTTGGGACTGTTGGTATGAGGTTGGTACTTGGGACTGTTGGTATGAGGTTGGTACTTGGGACTGCTGGTATGAGGTTGGTACTTGGGACTGCTTGTATGAGGTTGGTACTTGGGACTGTTGGTATGAAGTTGGTACTTGGGACTGTTGGTATGAGGTTGGTACTTGGGACTGCTGGTATGAAGTTGGTACTTGGGACTGTTGGTATGAGGTTGGTACTTGGGACTGTTGGAATGAGGTTGGTACTTAGGACTGTTGGTATGAGGTTGGTACTTGGGACTGTTGGTATGAGGTTGGTACTTGGGACTGTTGGAATGAGGTTGGTACTTGGGACTGTTGGTATGAGGTTGGTACTTGGGACTGTTGGTATGAGGGTGGTACTTGGGAATGTTGGTATGAGGTTGGTACTTGGGACTGTTGGTATAAGGTTGGTACTTGGGACTGTTGGTATGAAGTTTGTTCTTGGGACTGTTGGTATAATGTTGGTACTTGGGACTATTGGTATAATGTTGGTACTTGGGACTGTTGGTATGAGGTTGGTACTTGGGAGTGTTAGTATGAGGTTGGTACTTGGGACTGTTAGAATGAGGTTGGTACTTGGGACTGTTGGTATGAGGTTGGTACTTGGGACTGTTGGTATGAGGTTGGTACTTGGGTCTGTTAGTATGAGGTTGGTACTTGGAAGTGTTGGTATGAGGTTGGTACTTGGGACTGTTGGTATGAGGTTGGTACTTGGGTCTGTTAGTATGAGGTTGGTACTTGGGACTGTTGGTATGAGGTTGGTACTTAGGCTGTTGGTATGAGGTTGTTTCTTAGGACTGTTGGTATGAGGTTGGTACTTGGGACTGTTGGTATGAGGTTGGTACTTGGGAATGTTGGTATGAGGTTGGTACTTGGGACTGTTGGTATGAAGTTGGTACTTGGGAGTGTTGGAATGAGGTTGGTACTTGGGACTGTTGGTATGAGGTTGGTACTTGAGACTGTTAGTATGAGGTTGGTACTTGGGACTATTGGTATGAGGTTGGTACTTGGGACTGTTGGTATGAGGTTGGTACTTGGGACTGTTGGAATGAAGTTGGTACTTGGGAATGTTAGTATAAGGTTGGTACTTGAGACTGTTAGTATGAGGTCGGTACTTGGGACTATTGGTATGAGGTTGGTACTTGAGACTGTTAGTATGAGGTTGGTACTTGAGACTGTTGGTATGAAGTTGGTACTTGAGACTGTTGGTATGAAGTTGGTACTTGTGAATGTTAGTATGAGGTTGGTACTTGGGACTGTTAGTATGAGGTTAGTACTTGGGACTGTTAGTATGAAGTTGGTACTTGGGACTGTTAGTATGAGGTTGGTACTTGGGACTGTTAGTATGAGGTTGGTACTTGAGACTGTTGGTATGAAGTTGGTACTTGGGAATGTTAGTATGAGGTTGGTACTTGGGAGTGTTGGTATGAGGTTGGTACTTGGGTCTGTTAGTATGAGGTTGGTACTTGGGACTGTTAGTACATGTATGAGGTTGGTACTTAGGAATGTTGGTATGAAGTTGGTACTTGGGAATGTTAGTATAAGGTTGGTACTTGAGACTGTTAGTATGAGGTCGGTACTTGGGACTATTGGAATGAGGTTGGTACTTGAGACTGTTAGTATGAGGTTGGTACTTGAGACTGTTGGTATGAAGTTGGTACTTGAGACTGTTGGTATGAAGTTGGTACTTGGGAATGTTAGTATGAGGTTGGTACTTGGGACTGTTAGTATGAGGTTGGTACTTGGGACTGTTAGTATGAAGTTGGTACTTGGGACTGTTGGTATGATGTTGGTACTTGGGAATGTTAGTATAAGGTTGGTACTTGAGACTGTTAGTATGAGGTTGGTACTTGAGACTGTTGGTATGAAGTTGGTACTTGGGAATGTTAGTATGAGGTATGTACTTGGGACTGTTAGTACATGTATGAGGTTGGTACTTGGGACTGTTGGTATGAGGTTGGTACTTGGGACTGTTGGTATGAGGTTGATACTTGGGAATGTTGGTACGAGGTTGATACTTGGAAATGTTGGTATGAGGTTGATACTTGGGAATGTTGGTATGAGGTTGGTACTTGGGAATGTTGGTAAAAGGTTGGTACTTGGGACTGTTGGTATGAGGGTGGTACTTGGAAATGTTGGTATGAGGGTGGTACTTGGGAATGTTGGTATGAGGTTGATACTTGGGAATATTGGTATGAGGTTGATACTTGGGACTGTTGGTATGAGGTTGGTACTTGGGACTGTTGGTATGAGGTTGGTACTTGGGACTGCTGGTATGAGGTTGGTACTTGGGACTGCTTGTATGAGGTTGGTACTTGGGACTGTTGGTATGAAGTTGGTACTTGGGACTGTTGGTATGAGGTTGGTACTTGGGACTGCTGGTATGAAGTTGGTACTTGGGACTGTTGGTATGAGGTTGGTACTTGGGACTGTTGGAATGAGGTTGGTACTTGGGACTGTTGGTATGAGGTTGGTACTTGGGACTGTTGGTATGAGGTTGGTACTTGGGACTGTTGGAATGAGGTTGGTACTTGGGACTGTTGGTATGAGGTTGGTACTTGGGACTGTTGGTATGAGGGTGGTACTTGGGAATGTTGGTATGAGGTTGGTACTTGGGACTGTTGGTATAAGGTTGGTACTTGGGACTGTTGGTATGAAGTTTGTTCTTGGGACTGTTGGTATAATGTTGGTACTTGGGACTATTGGTATAATGTTGGTACTTGGGACTGTTGGTATGAGGTTGGTACTTGGGAGTGTTATAATGAGGTTGGTACTTGGGACTGTTAGAATGAGGTTGGTACTTGGGACTGTTGGTATGAGGTTGGTACTTGGGACTGTTGGTATGAGGTTGGTACTTGGGTCTGTTAGTATGAGGTTGGTACTTGGAAGTGTTGGTATGAGGTTGGTACTTGGGACTGTTGGTATGAGGTTGGTACTTGGGAATGTTAGTATAAGGTTGGTACTTGGGACTGTTGGTATGAGGGTGGTACTTGGAAATGTTGGTATGAGGGTGGTACTTGGGAATGTTGGTATGAGGTTGATACTTGGGAATATTGGTATGAGGTTGATACTTGGGACTGTTGGTATGAGGTTGGTACTTGGGACTGTTGGTATGAGGTTGGTACTTGGGACTGCTGGTATGAGGTTGGTACTTGGGACTGCTTGTATGAGGTTGGTACTTGGGACTGTTGGTATGAAGTTGGTACTTGGGACTGTTGGTATGAGGTTGGTACTTGGGACTGCTGGTATGAAGTTGGTACTTGGGACTGTTGGTATGAGGTTGGTACTTGGGACTGTTGGAATGAGGTTGGTACTTAGGACTGTTGGTATGAGGTTGGTACTTGGGACTGTTGGTATGAGGTTGGTACTTGGGACTGTTGGAATGAGGTTGGTACTTGGGACTGTTGGTATGAGGTTGGTACTTGGGACTGTTGGTATGAGGGTGGTACTTGGGAATGTTGGTATGAGGTTGGTACTTGGGACTGTTGGTATAAGGTTGGTACTTGGGACTGTTGGTATGAAGTTTGTTCTTGGGACTGTTGGTATAATGTTGGTACTTGGGACTATTGGTATAATGTTGGTACTTGGGACTGTTGGTATGAGGTTGGTACTTGGGAGTGTTAGTATGAGGTTGGTACTTGGGACTGTTAGAATGAGGTTGGTACTTGGGACTGTTGGTATGAGGTTGGTACTTGGGACTGTTGGTATGAGGTTGGTACTTGGGTCTGTTAGTATGAGGTTGGTACTTGGAAGTGTTGGTATGAGGTTGGTACTTGGGACTGTTGGTATGAGGTTGGTACTTGGGTCTGTTAGTATGAGGTTGGTACTTGGGACTGTTGGTATGAGGTTGGTACTTAGGCTGTTGGTATGAGGTTGTTTCTTAGGACTGTTGGTATGAGGTTGGTACTTGGGACTGTTGGTATGAGGTTGGTACTTGGGAATGTTGGTATGAGGTTGGTACTTGGGACTGTTGGTATGAAGTTGGTACTTGGGAGTGTTGGAATGAGGTTGGTACTTGGGACTGTTGGTATGAGGTTGGTACTTGAGACTGTTAGTATGAGGTTGGTACTTGGGACTATTGGTATGAGGTTGGTACTTGGGACTGTTGGTATGAGGTTGGTACTTGGGACTGTTGGAATGAAGTTGGTACTTGGGAATGTTAGTATAAGGTTGGTACTTGAGACTGTTAGTATGAGGTCGGTACTTGGGACTATTGGTATGAGGTTGGTACTTGAGACTGTTAGTATGAGGTTGGTACTTGAGACTGTTGGTATGAAGTTGGTACTTGAGACTGTTGGTATGAAGTTGGTACTTGTGAATGTTAGTATGAGGTTGGTACTTGGGACTGTTAGTATGAGGTTAGTACTTGGGACTGTTAGTATGAAGTTGGTACTTGGGACTGTTATTATGAGGTTGGTACTTGGGACTGTTAGTATGAGGTTGGTACTTGAGACTGTTGGTATGAAGTTGGTACTTGGGAATGTTAGTATGAGGTTGGTACTTGGGAGTGTTGGTATGAGGTTGGTACTTGGGTCTGTTAGTATGAGGTTGGTACTTGGGACTGTTAGTACATGTATGAGGTTGGTACTTAGGAATGTTGGTATGAAGTTGGTACTTGGGAATGTTAGTATAAGGTTGGTACTTGAGACTGTTAGTATGAGGTCGGTACTTGGGACTATTGGAATGAGGTTGGTACTTGAGACTGTTAGTATGAGGTTGGTACTTGAGACTGTTGGTATGAAGTTGGTACTTGAGACTGTTGGTATGAAGTTGGTACTTGGGAATGTTAGTATGAGGTTGGTACTTGGGACTGTTAGTATGAGGTTGGTACTTGGGACTGTTAGTATGAAGTTGGTACTTGGGACTGTTGGTATGATGTTGGTACTTGGGAATGTTAGTATAAGGTTGGTACTTGAGACTGTTAGTATGAGGTTGGTACTTGAGACTGTTGGTATGAAGTTGGTACTTGGGAATGTTAGTATGAGGTATGTACTTGGGACTGTTAGTACATGTATGAGGTTGGTACTTGGGACTGTTGGTATGAGGTTGGTACTTGGGACTGTTGGTATGAGGTTGATACTTGGGAATGTTGGTACGAGGTTGATACTTGGAAATGTTGGTATGAGGTTGATACTTGGGAATGTTGGTATGAGGTTGGTACTTGGGAATGTTGGTAAAAGGTTGGTACTTGGGACTGTTGGTATGAGGGTGGTACTTGGAAATGTTGGTATGAGGGTGGTACTTGGGAATGTTGGTATGAGGTTGATACTTGGGAATATTGGTATGAGGATGATACTTGGGACTGTTGGTGCGAGGTTGATACTTGGGAATGTTGGTATGAGGTTGGTACTTGGGAATGTTGGTATGAGGTTGGTACTTGGGACTGTTGGTATAAGGTTGATACTCGGGACTGTTGGTATAAGGTTGGTACTTGGGACTGTTGGTATAATGTTGGTACTTGGGAGTGTTAGTATGAGGTTGGTACTTGGGACTGTTGGGATGAGGTTGGTACTTGGGACTGTTGGTATGAGTTTGGTACTTGGGACTGTTGGTATGTGGTTGGTACTTGGGACTGTCGGTATGAGGTTGGTAGTTGGGAGTGTTGGTATGAGGTTGGTACTTGGGACTGTTGGTATCAGGTTGGTACTTGGGTCTGTTAGTATGAGGTTGGTACTTGGGACTGTTGGTATGAGGTTGGTACTTGGGACTGTTGGTATGAGGTTGTTTCTTAGGACTGTTGGTATGAGGTTGGTACTTGGGACTGTTGGTATGAGGTTGGTACTTGGGAATGTTGGTATGAGGTTGGTACTTGGGACTGTTGGTATGAAGTTGGTACTTGGGAGTGTTGGAATGAGGTTGGTACTTGGGACTGTTGGTATGAGGTTGGTACTTGAGACTGTTAGTATGAGGTCGGTACTTGGGACTATTGGTATGAGGTTGGTACTTGGGACTGTTGGTATGAGGTTGGTACTTGGGACTGTTGGAATGAAGTTGGTACTTGGGAATGTTAGTATAAGGTTGGTACTTGAGACTGTTAGTATGAGGTCGGTACTTGGGACTATTGGTATGAGGTTGGTACTTGAGACTGTTAGTATGAGGTTGGTACTTGAGACTGTTGGTATGAAGTTGGTACTTGAGACTGTTGGTATGAAGTTGGTACTTGTGAATGTTAGTATGAGGTTGGTACTTGGGACTGTTAGTATGAGGTTAGTACTTGGGACTGTTAGTATGAAGTTGGTACTTGGGACTGTTAGTATGAGGTTGGTACTTGGGACTGTTAGTATGAGGTTGGTACTTGAGACTGTTGGTATGAAGTTGGTACTTGGGAATGTTAGTATGAGGTTGGTACTTGGGAGTGTTGGTATGAGGTTGGTACTTGGGTCTGTTAGTATGAGGTTGGTACTTGGGACTGTTAGTACATGTATGAGGTTGGTACTTAGGACTGTTGGTATGAAGTTGGTACTTGGGAATGTTAGTATAAGGTTGGTACTTGAGACTGTTAGTATGAGGTCGGTACTTGGGACTATTGGAATGAGGTTGGTACTTGAGACTGTTAGTATGAGGTTGGTACTTGAGACTGTTGGTATGAAGTTGGTACTTGAGACTGTTGGTATGAAGTTGGTACTTGGGAATGTTAGTATGAGGTTGGTACTTGGGACTGTTAGTATGAGGTTGGTACTTGGGACTGTTAGTATGAAGTTGGTACTTGGGACTGTTGGTATGAAGTTGGTACTTGGGAATGTTAGTATAAGGTTGGTACTTGAGACTGTTAGTATGAGGTTGGTACTTGAGACTGTTGGTATGAAGTTGGTACTTGGGAATGTTAGTATGAGGTATGTACTTGGGACTGTTAGTACATGTATGAGGTTGGTACTTGGGACTGTTGGTATGAGGTTGGTACTTGGGACTGTTGGTATGAGGTTGATACTTGGGAATGTTGGTACGAGGTTGATACTTGGAAATGTTGGTATGAGGTTGATACTTGGGAATGTTGGTATGAGGTTGGTACTTGGGAATGTTGGTATAAGGTTGGTACTTGGGACTGTTGGTATGAGGGTGGTACTTGGAAATGTTGGTATGAGGGTGGTACTTGGGAATGTTGGTATGAGGTTGATACTTGGGAATATTGGTATGAGGTTGATACTTGGGACTGTTGGTGCGAGGTTGATACTTGGGAATGTTGGTATGAGGTTGGTACTTGGGAATGTTGGTATGAGGTTGGTACTTGGGACTGTTGGTATAAGGTTGATACTCGGGACTGTTGGTATAAGGTTGGTACTTGGGACTGTTGGTATAATGTTGGTACTTGGGAGTGTTAGTATGAGGTTGGTACTTGGGACTGCTGGAATGAGGTTGGTAATTGGGACTGTTGGTATGAGTTTGGTACTTGGGACTGTTGGTATGTGGTTCCTACTTGGGACTGTCGGTTTGAGGTTGGTACTTGGGACTGTTGGTATGAGGTTGGTACTTGGGACTGTTGGTATCAGGTTGGTACTTGGGACTGTTGGTATGAAGTTTGTTCTTGAGACTGTTGGTATAATGTTGGTACTTGGGACTGTTGGTATGAGGTTGGTACTTGGGACTGTTGGTATGAAGTTTGTTCTTGGGATTATTGGTATAATGTTGGTACTTGGGACTGTTGGTATGAGGTTAGTACTTGGGACTGTTGGTATGAGGTTGGTACTTGAGTCTGTTAGTATGAGGTTGGTACTTGGGACTGTTGGTATGAGGTTGGTACTTGGGACTGTTGGTATGATGTTGGTTCTTAGGACTGTTGGTATGAGGTTGGTACTAGGGACTGTTAGTATGAGGTTGGTACTTGGGAATGTTGGTATGAGGTTGGTACTTGGGACTGTTGGTATGAGGTTGGTACTTGGGACTGTTGGTATGAGGTTGGTACTTGGGACTGCTGGTATGAGGTTGGTACTTGGGACTGTTGGTATGAGGTTGGTACTTGGGACTGCTGGTATGAGGTTGGTACTTGGGACTATTGGTATGAGGTTGGTACTTGGGACTGTTGGTATGAAGTTGGTACTTGGGAGTGTTGGAATGAGGTTGGTACTTAGGACTGTTGGTATGAGGTTGATACTTGGGACTGTTGGTATGAGGTTGGTACTTGGGACTGTTGGTATGAGGTTGGTACTTGGGAGTGTTGGTATGAGGTTGGTACTTGGGACTGTTGGTATGAAGTTGGTACTTGGGAGTGTTGGAATGAGGTTGGTACTTAGGACTGTTGGTATGAGGTTGATACTTGGGAATGTTAGTATGAGGTTGGTACTTGGGACTGTTGGTATGAGGTTGGTACTTGGGACTGTTGGTATGAGGTTGGTACTTGGGACTGTTGGTATGAGGTTGGTACTTGGGACTGTTGGTATGAGGTTGGTACTTGGGACTGTTGGTATGAGAGTGGTACTTGGGAATGTTGGTATGAGGTTGGTACTTGGGACTGTTGGTATAAGGTTGGTACTTGGGACTGTTGGTATGAAGTTTGTTCTTGGGATTGTTGGTATAATGTTGGTACTTGGGACTATTGGTATAATGTTGGTACTTGGGACTGTTGGTATGAGGTTGGTACTTGGGAGTGTTAGTATGAGGTTGGTACTTGGGACTGTTAGAATGAGGTTGGTACTTGGGACTGTTGGTATGAGGTTGGTACTTGGGACTGTTGGTATGAGGTTGGTACTTGGGTCTGTTAGTATGAGGTTGGTACTTGGGAGTGTTGGTATGAGGTTGGTACTTGGGACTGTTGGTATGAGGTTGGTACTTGGGTCTGTTAGTATGAGGTTGGTACTTGGGACTGTTGGTATGAGGTTGGTACTTAGGCTGTTGGTATGAGGTTGTTTCTTAGGACTGTTGGTATGAGGTTGGTACTTGGGACTGTTGGTATGAGGTTGGTACTTGGGAATGTTGGTATGAGGTTGGTACTTGGGACTGTTGGTATGAGGTTGGTACTTGGGACTGTTGGTATGAAGTTGGTACTTGGGACTGTTGGTATGAGGTTGGTACTTGCGACTGTTGGTATGAGGTTGGTACTTGGGACTGTTGGTATGAGGGTGGTACTTGGGAATGTTGGTATGAGGTTGGTACTTGGGACTGTTGGTATGAGGGTGGTACTTGGGAATGTTGGTATGAGGTTGGTACTTGCGACTGTTGGTATAAGGTTGGTACTTGGGACTGTTGGTATGAAGTTTGTTCTTGGGACTGTTGGTATAATGTTGGTACTTGGGACTATTGGTATAATGTTGGTACTTGGGACTGTTGGTATGAGGTTGGTACTTGGGAGTGTTAGTATGAGGTTGGTACTTTGGACTGTTAGAATGAGGTTGGTACTTGGGACTGTTGGTATGAGGTTGGTACTTGGGACTGTTGGTATGAGGTTGGTACTTGGGTCTGTTAGTATGAGGTTGGTACTTGGGAGTGTTGGTATGAGGTTGGTACTTGGGACTGTTGGTATGAGGTTGGTACTTGGGTCTGTTAGTATGAGGTTGGTACTTGGGACTGTTGGTATGAGGTTGGTACTTGGGACTGTTGGTATGAGGTTGGTACTTGGGACTGTTGGTATGAGGTTGGTACTTGGGAGTGTTAGTATGAAGTTGGTACTTGGGACTGTTGGTATGAAGTTGGTACTTGGGAGTGTTGGAATGAGGTTGGTACTTAGGACTGTTGGTATGAGGTTGATACTTGGGAATGTTAGTATGAGGTTGGTACTTGGGACTGTTGGTATGAGGTTGGTACTTGGGACTGTTGGTATGAGGTTGGTACTTGGGACTGTTGGTATGAGGTTGGTACTTGGGACTGTTGGTATGAGGTTGGTACTTGGGACTGTTGGTATGAGGGTGGTACTTGGGAACGTTGGTATGAGGTTGGTACTTGGGACTGTTGGTATAAGGTTGGTACTTGGGACTGTTGGTATGAAGTTTGTTCTTGGGATTGTTGGTATAATGTTGGTACTTGGGACTATTGGTATAATGTTGGTACTTGGGACTGTTGGTATGAGGTTGGTACTTGGGAGTGTTAGTATGAGGTTGGTACTTGGGACTGTTAGAATGAGGTTGGTACTTGGGACTGTTGGTATGAGGTTGGTACTTGGGACTGTTGGTATGAGGTTGGTACTTGGGTCTGTTAGTATGAGGTTGGTACTTGGGAGTGTTGGTATGAGGTTGGTACTTGGGACTGTTGGTATGAGGTTGGTACTTGGGTCTGTTAGTATGAGGTTGGTACTTGGGACTGTTGGTATGAGGTTGGTACTTAGGCTGTTGGTATGAGGTTGTTTCTTAGGACTGTTGGTATGAGGTTGGTACTTGGGACTGTTGGTATGAGGTTGGTACTTGGGAATGTTGGTATGAGGTTGGTACTTGGGACTGTTGGTATGAGGTTGGTACTTGGGACTGTTGGTATGAAGGTGGTACTTGGGACTGTTGGTATGAGGTTGGTACTTGCGACTGTTGGTATGAGGTTGGTACTTGGGACTGTTGGTATGAGGGTGGTACTTGGGAATGTTGGTATGAGGTTGGTACTTGGGACTGTTGGTATGAGGGTGGTACTTGGGAATGTTGGTATGAGGTTGGTACTTGCGACTGTTGGTATAAGGTTGGTACTTGGGACTGTTGGTATGAAGTTTGTTCTTGGGACTGTTGGTATAATGTTGGTACTTGGGACTATTGGTATAATGTTGGTACTTGGGACTGTTGGTATGAGGTTGGTACTTGGGAGTGTTAGTATGAGGTTGGTACTTTGGACTGTTAGAATGAGGTTGGTACTTGGGACTGTTGGTATGAGGTTGGTACTTGGGACTGTTGGTATGAGGTTGGTACTTGGGTCTGTTAGTATGAGGTTGGTACTTGGGAGTGTTGGTATGATGTTGGTACTTGGGACTGTTGGTATGAGGTTGTTACTTGGGTCTGTTAGTATGAGGTTGGTACTTGGGACTGTTGGTATGAGGTTGGTACTTAGGCTGTTGGTATGAGGTTGTTTCTTAGGACTGTTGGTATGAGGTTGGTACTTGGGACTGTTGGTATGAGGTTGGTACTTGGGAATGTTGGTATGAGGTTGGTACTTGGGACTGTTGGTATGAAGTTGGTACTTGGGAATGTTAGTATGAGGTATGTACTTGGGACTGTTAGTACATGTATGAGGTTGGTACTTGGGACTGTTGGTATGAGGTTGGTACTTGGGACTGTTGGTATGAGGTTGATACTTGGGAATGTTGGTACGAGGTTGATACTTGGAAATGTTGGTATGAGGTTGATACTTGGGAATGTTGGTATGAGGTTGGTACTTGGGAATGTTGGTATAAGGTTGGTACTTGGGACTGTTGGTATGAGGGTGGTACTTGGAAATGTTGGTATGAGGGTGGTACTTGGGAATGTTGGTATGAGGTTGATACTTGGGAATATTGGTATGAGGTTGATACTTGGGACTGTTGGTGCGAGGTTGATACTTGGGAATGTTGGTATGAGGTTGGTACTTGGGAATGTTGGTATGAGGTTGGTACTTGGGACTGTTGGTATAAGGTTGATACTCGGGACTGTTGGTATAAGGTTGGTACTTGGGACTGTTGGTATAATGTTGGTACTTGGGAGTGTTAGTATGAGGTTGGTACTTGGGACTGTTGGAATGAGGTTGGTACTTGGGACTGTTGGTATGAGTTTGGTACTTGGGACTGTTGGTATGTGGTTGGTACTTGGGACTGTCGGTATGAGGTTGGTAGTTGGGAGTGTTGGTATGAGGTTGGTACTTGGGACTGTTGGTATCAGGTTGGTACTTGGGTCTGTTAGTATGAGGTTGGTACTTGGGACTGTTGGTATGAGGTTGGTACTTGGGACTGTTGGTATGAGGTTGTTTCTTAGGACTGTTGGTATGAGGTTGGTACTTGGGACTGTTGGTATGAGGTTGGTACTTGGGAATGTTGGTATGAGGTTGGTACTTGGGACTGTTGGTATGAAGTTGGTACTTGGGAGTGTTGGAATGAGGTTGGTACTTGGGACTGTTGGTATGAGGTTGGTACTTGAGACTGTTAGTATGAGGTCGGTACTTGGGACTATTGGTATGAGGTTGGTACTTGGGACTGTTGGTATGAGGTTGGTACTTGGGACTGTTGGAATGAAGTTGGTACTTGGGAATGTTAGTATAAGGTTGGTACTTGAGACTGTTAGTATGAGGTCGGTACTTGGGACTATTGGTATGAGGTTGGTACTTGAGACTGTTAGTATGAGGTTGGTACTTGAGACTGTTGGTATGAAGTTGGTACTTGAGACTGTTGGTATGAAGTTGGTACTTGTGAATGTTAGTATGAGGTTGGTACTTGGGACTGTTAGTATGAGGTTAGTACTTGGGACTGTTAGTATGAAGTTGGTACTTGGGACTGTTAGTATGAGGTTGGTACTTGGGACTGTTAGTATGAGGTTGGTACTTGAGACTGTTGGTATGAAGTTGGTACTTGGGAATGTTAGTATGAGGTTGGTACTTGGGAGTGTTGGTATGAGGTTGGTACTTGGGTCTGTTAGTATGAGGTTGGTACTTGGGACTGTTAGTACATGTATGAGGTTGGTACTTAGGACTGTTGGTATGAAGTTGGTACTTGGGAATGTTAGTATAAGGTTGGTACTTGAGACTGTTAGTATGAGGTCGGTACTTGGGACTATTGGAATGAGGTTGGTACTTGAGACTGTTAGTATGAGGTTGGTACTTGAGACTGTTGGTATGAAGTTGGTACTTGAGACTGTTGGTATGAAGTTGGTACTTGGGAATGTTAGTATGAGGTTGGTACTTGGGACTGTTAGTATGAGGTTGGTACTTGGGACTGTTAGTATGAAGTTGGTACTTGGGACTGTTGGTATGAAGTTGGTACTTGGGAATGTTAGTATAAGGTTGGTACTTGAGACTGTTAGTATGAGGTTGGTACTTGAGACTGTTGGTATGAAGTTGGTACTTGGGAATGTTAGTATGAGGTATGTACTTGGGACTGTTAGTACATGTATGAGGTTGGTACTTGGGACTGTTGGTATGAGGTTGGTACTTGGGACTGTTGGTATGAGGTTGATACTTGGGAATGTTGGTACGAGGTTGATACTTGGAAATGTTGGTATGAGGTTGATACTTGGGAATGTTGGTATGAGGTTGGTACTTGGGAATGTTGGTATAAGGTTGGTACTTGGGACTGTTGGTATGAGGGTGGTACTTGGAAATGTTGGTATGAGGGTGGTACTTGGGAATGTTGGTATGAGGTTGATACTTGGGAATATTGGTATGAGGTTGATACTTGGGACTGTTGGTGCGAGGTTGATACTTGGGAATGTTGGTATGAGGTTGGTACTTGGGAATGTTGGTATGAGGTTGGTACTTGGGACTGTTGGTATAAGGTTGATACTTGGGACTGTTGGTATAATGTTGGTACTTGGGAGTGTTAGTATGAGGTTGGTACTTGGGACTGCTGGAATGAGGTTGGTACTTGGGACTGTTGGTATGAGTTTGGTACTTGGGACTGTTGGTATGTGGTTCCTACTTGGGACTGTCGGTTTGAGGTTGGTACTTGGGACTGTTGGTATGAGGTTGGTACTTGGGACTGTTGGTATCAGGTTGGTACTTGGGACTGTTGGTATGAAGTTTGTTCTTGAGACTGTTGGTATAATGTTGGTACTTGGGACTGTTGGTATGAGGTTGGTACTTGGGACTGTTGGTATGAAGTTTGTTCTTGGGATTATTGGTATAATGTTGGTACTTGGGACTGTTGGTATGAGGTTAGTACTTGGGACTGTTGGTATGAGGTTGGTACTTGAGTCTGTTAGTATGAGGTTGGTACTTGGGATTGTTGGTATGAGGTTGGTACTTGGGACTGTTGGTATGATGTTGGTTCTTAGGACTGTTGGTATGAGGTTGGTACTAGGGACTGTTAGTATGAGGTTGGTACTTGGGAATGTTGGTCTGAGGTTGGTACTTGGGACTGTTGGTATGAGGTTGGTACTTGGGACTGTTGGTATGAGGTTGGTACTTGGGACTGCTGGTATGAGGTTGGTACTTGGGACTGCTGGTATGAGGTTGGTACTTGGGACTGTTGGTATGAAGTTGGTACTTGGGAGTGTTGGAATGAGGTTGGTACTTAGGACTGTTGGTATGAGGTTGATACTTGGGACTGTTGGTATGAGGTTGGTACTTGGGACTGTTGGTATGAGGTTGGTACTTGGGAGTGTTGGTATGAGGTTGGTACTTGGGACTGTTGGTATGAAGTTGGTACTTGGGAGTGTTGGAATGAGGTTGGTACTTAGGACTGTTGGTATGAGGTTGATACTTGGGAATGTTAGTATGAGGTTGGTACTTGGGACTGTTGGTATGAGGTTGGTACTTGGGACTGTTGGTATGAGGTTGGTACTTGGGACTGTTGGTATGAGGTTGGTACTTGGGACTGTTGGTATGAGGTTGGTACTTGGGACTGTTGGTATGAGGGTGGTACTTGGGAATGTTGGTATGAGGTTGGTACTTGGGACTGTTGGTATAAGGTTGGTACTTGGGACTGTTGGTATGAAGTTTGTTCTTGGGATTGTTGGTATAATGTTGGTACTTGGGACTATTGGTATAATGTTGGTACTTGGGACTGTTGGTATGAGGTTGGTACTTGGGGGTGTTAGTATGAGGTTGGTACTTGGGACTGTTAGAATGAGGTTGGTACTTGGGACTGTTGGTATGAGGTTGGTACTTGGGACTGTTGGTATGAGGTTGGTACTTGGGTCTGTTAGTATGAGGTTGGTACTTGGGAGTGTTGGTATGAGGTTGGTACTTGGGACTGTTGGTATGAGGTTGGTACTTGGGTCTGTTAGTATGAGGTTGGTACTTGGGACTGTTGGTATGAGGTTGGTACTTAGGCTGTTGGTATGAGGTTGTTTCTTAGGACTGTTGGTATGAGGTTGGTACTTGGGACTGTTGGTATGAGGTTGGTACTTGGGAAT
The DNA here is from genome assembly GCA_947623455.1 of Mimachlamys varia. NCBI lineage: Eukaryota > Metazoa > Mollusca > Bivalvia > Pectinida > Pectinidae > Mimachlamys > Mimachlamys varia. The sequence continues at coordinate 37,355,853 of OX392540.1, forward strand.
GTTGGTATGAGGTTGGTACTTGGGACTGTTGGTATGAGGTTGGTACTTGGGACTGTTGGTATGAAGTTGGTACTTGGGACTGTTGGTATGAGGTTGGTACTTGCGACTGTTGGTATGAGGTTGGTACTTGGGACTGTTGGTATGAGGGTGGTACTTGGGAATGTTGGTATGAGGTTGGTACTTGGGACTGTTGGTATGAGGGTGGTACTTGGGAATGTTGGTATGAGGTTGGTACTTGCGACTGTTGGTATAAGGTTGGTACTTGGGACTGTTGGTATGAAGTTTGTTCTTGGGACTGTTGGTATAATGTTGGTACTTGGGACTATTGGTATAATGTTGGTACTTGGGACTGTTGGTATGAGGTTGGTACTTGGGAGTGTTAGTATGAGGTTGGTACTTTGGACTGTTAGAATGAGGTTGGTACTTGGGACTGTTGGTATGAGGTTGGTACTTGGGACTGTTGGTATGAGGTTGGTACTTGGGTCTGTTAGTATGAGGTTGGTACTTGGGAGTGTTGGTATGAGGTTGGTACTTGGGACTGTTGGTATGAGGTTGGTACTTGGGTCTGTTAGTATGAGGTTGGTACTTGGGACTGTTGGTATGAGGTTGGTACTTAGGCTGTTGGTATGAGGTTGTTTCTTAGGACTGTTGGTATGAGGTTGGTACTTGGGACTGTTGGTATGAGGTTGGTACTTGGGAATGTTGGTATGAGGTTGGTACTTGGGACTGTTGGTATGAGGTTGGTACTTGGGACTGTTGGTATGAGGTTGGTACTTGGGACTGCTGGTATAAGGTTGGTACTTGGGACTGCTGGTATGAGGTTGGTACTTGGGAGTGTTGGTATGAGGTTGGTACCTGGGACTGTTGGTATGAGGTTGGTACTTGGGTCTTTTGGTATGAGGTTGGTACTTGGGACTGCTGGTATAATGTTGGTACTTGGGACTGTTGGTATGAGGTTGGTACTTGGGACTGTTGGTTTGAGGTTGGTACTTGGGACTGCTGGTATGAGGTTGGTACTTGGGACTGTTGGTATGAGGTTGTTACTTGGGACTGCTGGTATGAGGTTGGTACTTGGGTCTGTTGGTTTGAGGTTGGTACTTGGGACTGCTGGTATGAGGTTGGTACTTGGGACTGCTGGTATGAGGTTGGTACTTGGGTCTGTTGGTATGAGGTTGGTACTTGGGACTGCTGGTATGAGGTTGGTACTTGGGACTGTTGGTATGAGGTTGGTACTTGGGACTGCTGGTATGAGGTTGGTACTTGGGTCTGTTGGTTTGAGGTTGGTACTTGGGACTGCTGGTATGAGGTTGGTACTTAGGACTGTTGGTATGAGGTTGGTACTTGGGTCTGTTGGTTTGAGGTTGGTACTTGGGACTGCTGGTATGAGGTTGGTACTTGCGACTGCTGGTATGAGGTTGGTACTTGGGACTGTTGGTATGAGGTTGGTACTTGGGACTGCTGGTATGAGGTTGGTACTTGGGACTTTTGGTATGAGGGTGGTACTTGGGACTGTTGGTATAAGGTTGGTACTTGGGACTGCTGGTACGAAGTTTGTTCTTGGGACTGTTGGTATAATGTTGGTACTTGGGACTGTTGGTATGAGGTTGGTACTTGGGACTGTTGGTTTGAGGTTGGTACTTGGGACTGCTGGTATGAGGTTGGTACTTGGGACTGTTGGTATGAGGTTGGTACTTGGGTCTGTTGGTTTGAGGTTGGTACTTGGGACTGCTGGGATGAGGTTGGTACTTGGGACTGCTGGTATGAGGTTGGTACTTGGGACTGCTGGTATGAGGTTGGTACTTGGGACTGTTGGTATGAGGGTGGTACTTGGGACTGTTGGTTTAAGGTTGGTACTTGGGACTGTTGGTATGAAGATTGTTCTTGGGACTGTTGGTATAATGTTGGTACTTTGGACTGTTGGTATTAGGTTGGTACTTGGGACAGTTGGTATGAAGTTGTGTATATTGCTACATTTTATGACGTCCAATTTATTTTCCAAAAAGAATTGTGTGTGAAATTAGCGGTATAAAATCGATCTGTTATCCCTATTATAACGTTTGAGACACACTTGTTCTTGTCTGTGTAGCTGCTACTTTCATTAATCAATAAGGCGACCGACATTCCCCTGGGTCGTGTTGTTTGGAGGACTGCCTGAGTCCGTCACCAAGTATTGACCGTAGATCGGTATGTCTATTCTCTGCGGAACTCCTCTATCTCAAAAACCTGGCATGTCTTAAAATTACAAATTAAACCAAATCCAACCATCTTTTTATTCAGTTGTGTTTTTAAGCACCAATCGGTACATGACCTTTTTTTGGGAGCTCCCCCCCCCCCCCCAAAAAAAAAAACTAAACAAAAACAAAAAATCAATATACGTATTGTTCAATCTGTCATTTACAAAACATCTGAAATTGAACTGGAATCAATCATCATAATGGCTGCCGTTTGTGTTGGAAAGAAAGGTTACCCACGATTCCGTCCAATCTATTTAAAGACTGTATGTTTTCCCCAATTTTGTTGTCGAGTCCTCGTCCTGTTGTTGCCATAGTGAGATTAGATTTTATCATTGTGTATCATAATAACGAAATGGTTTCGTTTTCACTAATCCCTAAATAGATATTGATAAAAAAATGACAGAGTTACCGAATATTGATATAAATGAGGCTGAGGGCCCACGCCTAATTTGATGCTATCAGGATGCTATTACCGCTCAGCGGGGCGGCCATTTCCGGGTTTAATTGAACATTTCAAGGCGTTTTCAATTAATCACATGGACCGACGCTTGCTCTACTTTTTTTTCGACGCAAACTTTAATATCATGCATCTGCATAGAGTGAAGTAACGAAAAAAGAAGCTGATTTATGCGGAGAATATTTTGAAATAATCCGTAGCTCCGATATCAACTTTTTATCTAGTATTTTATTCATATATTGGTTTTAAAAAGGTTTTCACAGCACTTCCAATCTAAGAACTATAATTCATGCTAAATGTATTCGCATTTCAAAAAAATCGCTTGGTTTGCGAATTTTGTAATTAGAATTTTGTTCATCGATACTACCCATGTGAGATATGCTTAATTAACCCCGCCACAATTAAAAAACACAAGTAAACGATTGACTCGTCACTGAAATATGATGTCAATTTGTTAACATATAGTATTGTATTCTTTGTCGTTTTAGCTTGTATAACATTAATCATTCAGATTTACATATGATTCCTAAAAAAATGTATTATCACAATAATAAGGAAATTAAAATTGAGCACTCCTGTTCGTCTGGATAAATACGTTTTCAAGTATTACAACGTATGTAATAAAATAACAACAAAACAACAGCCATGAAGTATGTTCATAACTTCTCTCAATCCAAGTCATTTTGCTATATTTACCATTGAATGGCATTGCCACTATATATCCCTACCAAATTCAGTTGGCATTCATCAGGCCATGAATGCCAATGACCGATTGTTGACGTCATCATTATTATGACGTCATAATTGTTACGTTGGATACCATTGACCGTCCCCGGGCGATGGCTGTTCTTTTCATTGAACAAGCATATGCGACAAATACATTTATTGAGCTAAATGCTGAGAAATGAAATGTGCTATTGATTGTTTTATGACATGAGCAGATTCTAAAAATGGTAAATATAAGTATTGAACTACTTTCAGTTGGCATTCATAGCCTATATGAATGCCAACTGAAAGCAGTTCAATGCTTAAATAAACATCGTCGCTAGTTTACACCATACCGTGAAACAGGTTTATATTCTGGGCTCAGACACACCGTAAATACTATCACAGACTTCACACCAAACACTAATAATGGACCCACTGTACAATCTATGTCTCATAATTTCACGGTAAGACACTTTTTCTTACTAACTTTTTGTTACTTGATCCAGGGATGTATATGTGCATATACGTCCCTGCTTGATCTCTATAGAAATACGTTAAGTAAATTCCGATATCAGTAAGATTACAATGTATGGGGTACTGATCACGAGAACCCCCTAGTAGTTTACACATCCCATACCGCTTAGCATATCGTAATTAGTTTTAGGTGCGTCTACAACGTTATGTATGCTACCTTCAAGTTTCTGCGTATTCTTATCCGAAAAGATTTTTTTCTCCGAATGTAGGTAAATATCTTTAACGGTCAAGGTAATGGGTGTAAGCGATTGTTCTAAATATAACTCAGTATTCTCAGAATTCTGTATGACGTAAGCATTAATTAAGCAATTCTTGTAACCTCGATATTGACAGGTTCCCGGAATTGGCCGCGCATGGCCTAGTTATCTTACAGAACCAAAACCATGTTAAAAATAAAAATAAGTTATCTATGTTCACATAGATCATGTTAGTTTATATAAGCATATGTATGTAGGAAAGAAATTAAAACGGACATTTAGTACATACTTGAATTCTTATCATTACAGACTACAACGTTGATGCTTCGTCAAGCTAACAAATCATAAATCAGCTGTTCTCAGTTAACAGTATCGCTATCCTCTGTTGACTGATAAACGTTTCTTGGAATAAGTGTCAATATCATTATATCACATTTGTTGAAAGCATGGTTAGTTTGATATCTGTCAAGTAATATTTTCCTTATAATTAATTCATTTATCAAATTTATTCTGTTGGTGAAATTCTACAGATGCTAACACTACATATTTCTTATTTAATTCTTATTTTTATCCAAATTAATCTTGAATTGGTTTTGATAAATTCAATAATTTCAGAGAAATATTATGTTATTGAAAGCTGACGAGTGATTCAAAACCCCAGCAATTGTATATAGTCGATCATCTTGTCTTGTTACAGTTAGTTCAGTAATGTTTATTAGATTAACCCGAACACATCCCAAAGGAAATTTTCTGCAGATTCCCTTTTCGTTCTTGCCAACATTGATATTCACACAGTTTGATATAATATAACTGGTGTAATGCAATAAATGGTTGTCTTGTATATATGGCGGTAATTGTAGTGTTATCACCATAAGGCGTTCTCTAAAGGGGGATTTGCTAGCAGAACAGAGCTTAGACAATGACTCGGTGAATGTTTCCCTGTTGTATACGTATATAGTAATATAACATTGATACACACAAAGTCGTGTGGCGGGATAATCAATGGTCGTTAACCCAAGTTTCGAGAAATGACGTCACACGTAAAATCTCAAATTAAGCTTAAAGGCCGAATATATGTAACTTCAGAAAATAATTCGTGATTCTGAATAATTGTGGAAAAATATTCCAGTTGAAAACCATGCAAAAATAAGTCTTCAACGAAGTAAACCTGAGCGGTAACTAACAAGAAACACTTGACAGAAAAATCCAAAGAATTGAAAATAATTCAGGTGTGGCCCACTTCAACAACAAGCCGAAGTTAAAAGTCAGTTTAAACTGGACGCATGTTTACAAATACCGAGAAAAAACTGCTGCTGTACCCGTAACCGCGTAAGAATCCATCTTGAATATTGCTGATATCAGTTTATCTTAACTAAATCTATAAATATAATAAGTTATTAGGCTTGATTTTCGCTTCAGGTTTTGCCGAAAGTTAGGTATATTGGGCCTTTAAAATATGGAATGTGCCACTTTTTAGGTGGTTGAATTTTGGAGAGCGGTTTTCAGGTAATCTAGAATTGAATTTCACGCTTTAGTTGGAAAAAATCAGAGAACCCCCCCCCCCATCAAAACTATAGGCCAAACCCTAAATCAATTATACTAGGGGCAGGATAAGAACCAGAGAATAAGACCAGGTGTTCCGGAAGAGAAAGTGTCTTCTGTTGAAGGTCAATACAATTTAATACTAAGTGCTTTACAGTGAATGGTTCGTGACATTCTATTAGCTGAGGTTGGTCTTTGTATTTCAATAAATAAGTTCGTCTTTTATTTTCTCCAACCTGGAATCAATATTTATGTTCATATTAACCATCTTAGAAATTCAAGGTGTATGTCCCTTTCACACTTGAGATATTTCGTGACTTTCCCTTGTGTGTTACGTCCAATTAACAACTATGGTAATAAAATGACGTACCTGTGTGTTTTAGTGGTGAAGAAAAGCCTGAGTTCCAGCAGATAAAACACCGACCAACGGTCAATATATTATATACGCATTCCTGATCATGTAAAAAGCATGGCCGTTGTCGCAGATAAGGCAGAAGACGCTTACTCTTCCGGAACACCTGCTGTTATTCTCTTGTACTTTTACGAGAGTCTCCATGTAAATCTTTCTTTGTTCATATTTTGCCTCTAGTTTAATCGATTTTTAGTTCGGATTATGGTTTTGTTGACGCTCTGGTTTTCTCTGATTTTTTTCGACAATGTATTTGAATATATTATTGACTCTAACATGTTATAATTCCGACCTCTATCTGCAACCTCTTCTTTTCTGTAATGGAGTGTGTGTGTGAGCGAATGTGTTGTATGTGGGTCTTATATATATTATATTGTTTTGTTATGTTACGTTTCGAGAACATCTCATAGACCCGGGCTGTTTGCAATCATCTATGAATAAAGAATCCGGTTGTTTTGGACAGCCGATATATTGAAATGTGTGGCGTTTTATATTGTCAGAGTATTCGATGGAAAGTTTGCGGGTATGCCAGATAATGATTAATATAATGAAATATTGATGATACTTTTACTGGTAACACAATCATTTATTTTATTAGGCTCTAATACCTAGAGGCTCAAGGAAGGAAAATTACACCCGAGGGGTTTTCGCATTTGAAAATCCCGAGGTCGGAATTTCCCTATCTTGTCCCATTGATTGTGAAAGAATACTTTTCTCTTATATTAACAATCGGAATACATCTCAAAACCATTTAAAATAGTCACGACGACGGACTTCCATCAACGTTCCCTCGAGTTTTTCTTTTCTGAGAAAAAAGAATCAGTCAAAAAGATTAAGCATATCAAATATTAGCCAATAATGCTTGCACAGAAATATATCTTTCTAACGTATACGGTGAATTTGCTGTGATTTTATTTTCTAATATCATCACATCGCCACTGCCGCATTACGGCAAAGAAATTCGTAACGTCACGTCATCTTTCCGCAGTTATGACGTCACGTCACGTGATATGCGGCGTAAGAGATATATTTCTATCCTGAACAGCTATCAATTTATTTAAGGATTAACCTTTTATTTTGTTTAGATTATGAGATCATAAATCCAACGGAACACGAGGTAAATTACATAAACACGAAGAGTTTACGTTAACTTTAACAATTGCTCCATTAGATTTATGATCTCATACACCAAACAAAATCAAAGGTTAATTCTTATATTTACAGTATTCTTTTGTAAATGGTTAATATATTTCTTTTCAATAAAGCCCCATCTGCGGACATATATTTCATTTCAAAACTGATAAATGTGAAAACGATTCAATAAATGTAACAGCATGAAGTTTGCATAAGCCGTTGTTAACTCCGCCCATGCCATTGTTGATGACGTCATACCATTGTGACTCAAACTGGATAATTTGCATAGCTCCGTCCACTTACAAGTATTGCTGTCGACATCATAAAACCTTTGCACATTCTAAAGTATAGTTATTTGAAAATATCGAGTCAATGTCAGTATAGACTGTAAATATTGCTCTACACCAGATAATTGGTATGTTAGTCCCTGTTCATCATGACGTGACGTCATAATTGTTAGCTAAAACGTGAACATGGCGCCTATAATCTAGAAGCAATGCGTAAAAGACGATGCCAACGAAAGAAAACCTTTAACAATATATTGACTGTACAAGTTAGAAAGACGATATTTAATTTTGTCCAAACTATTATGCATGGGAACAAATTCATCGACAGATTCGTTTTCGCTAAAAACTCTCACGAGAAAAGACTGATGTTTTCAAAATGACAGGCAGTCTAAATACATTTCATGGTAACTGAATGTCTACTATTTTATTCATGCCCATTACAGATTTATTTAAAGAAATTACAGATTTATTTAAAGATAACAACTTGGGAAACACAAACACAAGGTCTAGTACTTATGTGTGGGCATGTGTGTGCATTGATGCATGCATGCGCATGTGCATTGCTGCAATTAATGGACATCTATGCATGTGTATGCATGTATGTGTGTTTGTGTGCATACAGGTGTACATGTGTGTGTGCACGTGTGTTTGTGCTAATGTATGTGTGTGTGAGGGTATGTATGTGTACATGTGTGGTTTATGTGTATGTGCATGGATGTATGAACCCTGTGTAATGGTTCATAATATTAGTGCATGTCCATGTGTACTTACATGTGCACATGCATGTCTGTATGTGTATGTATGTGTGTGAATTATATGTTTATATATATTAATTTGCCTGTGTGTGTATATCTACCTGTATCCTGGCTGTATGTGATACATTTCTGTATTCGTTATATGTGTACATGTTTATTGTTGATGAATAAAAAAAAAAAAAAAATTTATTCATGCCCAGTGGGCCTGTTTAGAAAATGTTTTATTCTCGGCATTTTCATATTTTGCAAACCCCTCTCCTTACCTCTTGGCATGCAAGAGTTCATAATATCAACGATGAAGCTATAATCGCCAGTATCTTAAGATGTATTACGCCATTCCAATATTTAGACTATGCCCGTTGAATCGTTGATAACCTGTGTTATGGATCTGAGCTGACAGTGGTAACTTAAGTGTAGACAGGTCCACTTCGGTAGGATATCTACTCCGCGGTGACACAGCGAGGGAGAAGGCAGGTAATCTCATTTCATGTCATGTTTAAATGCTAGTATTGTACATTTTACTAACAAAACATATTGTTTAAGTAGTGTATATTTGTGAAATTTTAACAGTTTTGTCCATCGCGATTCATGGTATCATATTTGTTTACTAGATTTCGTGGGTAGCCGTTGGCCGTTTCTGTCTTTCATCAGTTACGAAACAAGACATGGCGTGGAGTAACAAATATTATAAAAACTTACCCTACGGAACATATATATCTGTATTTACTTTGTGGAAAAAGATTCCTGATACGCTATTGTACACGATCTCTTGTTAAGTGTGACACTGGCTGTTTATAGGACGTAAAACAAAAATAAACCAACTTGTTGAGGTAATCGAAATGACATCTCAGTAACTATTAAGAAACAATTGTGTATTATCTGTGCGCTATGATTGTCAGAGATGGGGAAAGGGATGGCTTCAGTGTTCAATCTTATTAGAATATTTGCATATTGCATGTATGCTCACTAATTAAATCTGCTTAAATTATAGTATTTCGTTCTTAATTGTATCGTATATATCAAGTACAGTGAGGTCTAGTTATATTTGTATATAATTCATTCCGTATATATTTTCTTACTAAATGTATTATTTCCTAATAATTCATCCTGGACGTATTTTCTTTTTAAAAGATTTATTTGTACATATGAAAATGTGTCATTTCGTACTTAATTATGCACAACTAGGTGTATTTTATGTACAGACGCTGTCAGCCATCGTAAACTGGGCTATGTGTAAGGACTTCTGTTTGTCAGTTATAGCATTAGTACAGAATGTTTTAATTTGACTTAATCTGTGAATCATGCTTGAAAAAAAAACCCGTTTCTATAGAAAGCATAAGGTAAGCACTGTTTTATTTTAAATCTATATAACATGCACCACCTTGTGGTGAAAAAAGTTGACATTTAGCATTCGGAAAACAGAAAAATGCAGCTAAACAATTTAACATTTAAAGTCTTTTTAAAATTAAAGATCGAACGGTCGTACTCAGCTTGTAAGTTCAGCGATAGCATTTATTCTGTGCCTGTTTTGTTATGGTTAAAAAAAATAACAAAAAATATCATAGACATACGATATAAGTGTCTGGTGATCAGTACCACAAAAGAACTGTTTTTGAAACATTGATTTTTGAAATTTTACTCAAGGTATCGCTAAGCTAATTAGGCTTAATATATGTCTTCAAGATTAACTGATGTTCAAATGTATACCTTATGTTTATGTAAATAACTTTTGTTAACATGATTAACTTATGTTAATATAGTTAACTTATATCGATACTTTTAAAGATGAACTTATTTTAATGAGATAGCTTATGTTACATGTAATATGATCATCTTATGTTAAGATGAATAACTTATGTCAACAAGCCTATAGATATCAGAAACGATCGCTTAGATGTTTGAAAATGAACATGAAATACAACCTGGCTTAAAACCTAAAAAACTCCGAATGAAAACATGGTCAGTACAAATCCCCTCTTCCTGCCTCTTTGATATCGGTGTATAAAGTATATCGTATGAGATTTATTTGTCTAAACCTACTTTTGCGTCTGCCTATTGCCTCCGACACAGATGCATTCAGAATTGTCTTTTTTCTACTAAGCACTTCTCCAAAACCTAGAATACACTAGATCGTGAATAATCATCCCCATCAATCTATTCCGGTTAACAGGTTTTGTTGAAATCACACACTGTGAAATGCTCTCTAATATTACATCTGTACGTAAGACGCTGAAATGTTTTCCCATTTTATTAGCACATGAAGAACGATACGGACGCGATAACGGGCTCGTACAGTGGAGAATTAGTCGCTATCATATGTATGGTTCAAAGGCATGATCTCAACGGTAGCATCCCTAAAACCACTGGATCGCTGCAAATAGTTGTTTGTAGAAGACAAATTACTTTAATTACTGAAACAGAGTGGTGAATATCATAGAAGTGACATATGTTTAATAAGTTGTAAGAGATAAAGACAACGTTCGTTACTCCGCTACATTTTGTACATCGGCGAAGAGCTGTCTTTTAAATTCATGGTAATAATAAACGACGCGTTTGGTACACAACAGTCAGGTTTTTCTACGTGTTTGTTTATTTTGAAAAAATGAAGCGATTCATGAAATTCGGCTAACTACCGCTAGTTCTGTTTTTGCAATTTTTGTTTGTTTTGCACGCCCTGGTTTTACAATAATTCTTTTCACGTAAGTCACAGCATCACGTAAACAGAAAACGAAAAAGTTTGTTGATGTTTACTAAACCCCGACCGAGTTGTCTCACCGACTAATCTTTATAGGTGCGCTAAGCGATAACGGTTACAAAGTACCAATATAGAAGCTGTAATATCACTTCCTATTGAAAATATTATTTCAATGGTAGTTATCCTTACCAGCGTGAGATTTTGTTAAATCACCGAGAAATAACGAGATCTACAAACACTTTAAGTTAATACAAAATTATATATAATGGGGTCATGTTATACCCCTGGTCGTATTTTCGTAATCACGCGTGCTGAGGTTTTAGCATCCATACGGGGTTCACTGCATCATGTATTAACAAACAAATTATGTATAGTCACACATCCTATGTATATGTATTGTGTCCTATCTGGAGTAGCACTTGAGCATGAACTTCCGGTGTTGTGATACACGTAACTACAGCTTAAAAATAAGGTTAGTCTTTGTTATATCCACAGGGACCTGCGAATTTGTTACAGCTAGTTTTGGACCTAAAATAGGATGTAATTTTACACATTTGGGTGGTTAAGATCAATTTTCGATAAAAATGTCCCTCAATGGTCATAAAAGCTAAAGGGTGGAAAGCTTTCCAGATCGAAAAGTTTTCGGCGGCCTGCCGGCCAGTTTAATATATTCATTGCGTTTTGACGTCACTGCACGCGGTGGCCGTACGCTGTCATTGGATGGCGGTCTTCCTTTACATTTAGGCATCCAATGAAAGTAAAAGATCAGCACGCGGGGTGACGTCAACCACAATGAATATGTGAAAATGTCCGGTAGGCCGCCGAAAACTTTGAGACACGGAAATTTTGCGTGTTTATGGAGGAAATGGAGATTATTTCTGCGGAAGGAGGATACATTTGACTTGCATTTAGGAGGTTTATAAAATAAAAATTATCCATTTTTCCAACGGTATCAAGCGTTTTTTCTTTCGTACCTCAACTAGAAATGTGATTTTTGATGCAAGAAAGGTAGGTGGGGTCGATTTTTCGATCTGGAAAGCTTTCCACCCTTTAGCTTTTATGGCCATTTAGGGAGCATTTTTATCGAAAATTGATCTTATTCCCCAAAATGTGTAAAATTACTCTAAACACCCTATTTTAGGTCCAAAACTAGCTGTAACAAATTCTCAGGTCCCTGTGGTCATATCTGTACGTGTCTTAGGGTATACAGTTCAAACTATCTAAGTTTTCTTGTAACTCTTGTTATATGTACTTGCTGCATATATATCCTGAGCGGAAATTTCCTGTCATGGTATAACACACGTGTGCAGCCGAAAGCAGATAACTTAGCTTTAATCAGTAATATGTGTCTATCCTTACGATATATTTAGCACATTCTCTCTTGACGACACATTGAAACCGCCCAAATGAAAGTTCAGGGTTAAATGGGTTTTATTTTACCTTTGCAACTCCTCCATCAATTTTCACTAGGGCCAATATATTATCGGTAAAAATAATTAAGGTTTAAGATACCTTTAACATAGTTTTGGGTATACAATGTGGTGCGTTGATGGGCCGTGTTACCGTGAAATTATCTGCATATTTTCACGAAAACCTGCTAGTCGAATTACAATATTGTACATTGACCTTTGACCACTTGTCTAGATGTGCATAACATCATTGCATCTGCGCATCATCAGTGGTCGTTGCTCACTCGATGACTTTCTCGGTATAAAGGGGCGGATGCTTATTAATAATCCGTTAACAGTTGGAGAGGGGAGCAGTAGAGAGTTATCTAGGTTTTGTTGATAACGCGGTCCCCTCCAGAATTGTGACAGGCAGACTCTGGCCCGTACATATAATGGCCACCATGTCACTATGGAAAAGGTAGATGATGGTTCATATGGGACTTATGAGTTTCCAAGGATACATGACCAAATGAATGAAAGTTTAGTTTAGAAAATGATAATATCCTGGAGTATATCTTTCCTTAACAAGGCTTCATTTTGTTGCGTAAAGTAAAAGGTGAACGTGTCATGATCAATTGGTGTGAATGCTTGCTGCTGCTGTTACTCCAACTTTCAATTAAGTATTTAATTAACTGATTCAGCTTAATCAGTTTAAAATAATTGACTATTTACTTATCGATAGTGTATCAAGTAATGCACAACAAGTCACCGAACTATCAGAACAGGCCAGACCAGACAAGATCAAACCAAATAGTTATTTATTGTAGGATATCTTCCATACCTGTAGTGTAAAAGTGTACTGCTCTATTCTACTACATGTTATAGCTGTCTTATTTGTTAACTGCATATTGCACAATGAAGAGCATTAAGTAGATATTCTGCCAATCTTGAAGGAATAGATATATTTGTCTTTCATTGTGTGTGAATGTTTTGTTCCGTATTTCCCCCACTCCCATTTCCCAGCTTTGTCATCACAGTAACCTGTATTTAATTGCCGATGGCCAATAACAAATTGTTGCCTTGAAAATGTGTCTTGATGATCGACCCTAAAGTCTGTTTACGATACCTGTCAAACGAGATAAAAGCGTCTGATAAACAGCTTATTTTTTGTTATTGGAGCTTGATGAGTAGTCGAATCGGTCACAATGACATTATACTGACACGGAGACTAATTACGCAGTTTATAATAGTAAGGTACACCTATGATAAGCTATACGATAAAAGGTCCGTAAATACACGAATCAATGGTGGAACATGTATTCCGAAGAGTTGTAAAGTTTCAGATGTTACGGCATAGACAGTCCGTGTGTTACCCTTGATGTGTAATGTAGGACGATTGTGGTAAGGAAATGTATATAAGTGTTCTAAAAGCCATATTCAAAGAATTATATGTAACTAACGATTAATCTTTTTCCTTTTTACAGATTGGCTAACAGAAATGAAGAATGCAACAAATACAACGGGTGCCGCCATGGACTCCCTCTTCAATGGCAACACATACCCCGAAACATCTACAGTGACGTCATCATCAAACGTGACCGGAAATACGTCAGTTGACGCAGACAATTTAGTAAACATCGTTATTTCATCGGGTCCAACCATTAACGCAATTAATGACAAATATTTTCACACGGTTTTACTTCCGTCATTCATCTACGCATGCGTATTGTTAGCTGTCGGGATTCCTGGGAATGGTTTAGTGGTGTATGTTTATGGATACAAGAGCAAACGAACAGTGTCTCGGCTATTCATTCTTACATTGGCTGCTCTTGATTTAATTAACTGTATATTTTCGATATCAACAGAACTTGGCCTTCTGTGGAATTTCTTGACATTTGACTTCCCTGTTATCTGTAAGATCAGTCGGTTTTTAACATCGTTCTGTAACCATTCCACGACGTTTGTGTTGCTGACTATAGCGATCGACAGGTTTAGAAAAATCCGATACCCGCTTAAGAAAAAAATGAAGATGTCCACAGCAAAAATACTCATGGTGTGTTCGATGGTTTTTGGAGTTATTACAGGAATTCCTTTCGCGTTATTTTACGGCATAAACACACTAGTGTTGGTAACTGCTGTAACAGGCACGCACAGATTTGTGTACCAGGGAAAGACTTGTCTCCCACGTGACGACTTACACATAATCTACAAAGAGGTTCTGCTTATAGTACTATCCATTGCGCATGTGGTGTGTGACGTCATTCTCGTCGTGCTCTACTCGTTTGTCGGGAATTCTGTCCTCAACAGCCACTACTCGTTTCGTGTCGTAGATACCACATCAGTGAAGTCTAACTCAAATAGGAAAACTAGCTACGAACTTGGACGACGAAATACTTCGCGGATGAATAGCACCTCCTCAGCCTCTGGACATGTCAACAAAACAAACACAATGCTATTTCTTGTGACCCTCGTTTTCATATTGTCTTTTGTGCCATATTTGATATTGGCGTATGTCCGAACATTTCAAAGACCGGATACAAAATACTCATCACTAGAACAAGCATTTCAACAGTTGTTGCTGCGCAGTTACTTCTTAAGCAGTGCCATCAACCCTATACTGTATTGTTTTGTGAGTAAACAGTTTCGCCAAGAAGCAATAGCGGGTATTAGCCGAATGTTTCCACGGAATAAAACGAAGTATCAGCTAAATAGACCGTCAGTACAACAGAAATGTTGACGTGCATAACGAGAACCATGCAAACCATGCTAATCAGATACAGTTGTACATCATCAATGGTGGAAATATGGATTCTATAGAATTTTAATCAGGCTCAATTCACCAAGTCTTATTATTTATACCACAAATGATTTAGAAAATGTTAATTTCTATACATTCGTAAGAATATTCACGTTTATCATCAAACAGTTCGAATCAATGTTTTGACCATTACGCATGACGTCATTCATCTTTTTATTAAACGATACAGAGCAGAATATTGTATATTTACATTCGCTTTGCATTCCATCGTAATGCATCGTGAAGGAAAATGCTGTTATAAGACTGTAACAACATTTGCTATTGTGACGCAATCACTGGCTTTATTGACGTCATTAATGTCATTGATGTCTACACTTGATTTCCTGTCAAAAAATGTTCGAAATAACTAAATGACGCACAATAATTTTATCAAAATGTAAATATAAGTACAGGCCTTTATATGTAAGTGTGTCATCAATAACAATATTTGTTATAGGACTTTAACAACATTTGCTAAAACATTCATTGCTTAAATACAATAAGTGTTATTCACTAGAGATGCAACAACTTTATAGACCGATTACGTCATCATGATTATGACGTCATATTTGTGATGTTGGATATCTTCTCGTACGGTAGCTCTTTTATTCATTGCACAAGCATACATGATTCCAAAAATATAAAAAAGTATGTAGTGAACACCAAGAGTATAAACACAACTAGATTAAGGAAAATTCATTAAAGCGCGCTTGCATTCATATTGCCTATGGGTGTCAACTAAAAGCAGTTCATTGCTTAAAAACACTGATAGGTACGTGATATGATTGCCATGAGTAAACAATCCTGAGTAGAAATTGATACCATTGCATTAAGTATATGGTGACTGTGACCAATAAAATATTAACATCGTGACTGATATTTAATAAAAACGATATTAAGTTATATATAAGAAAAAAACAGTATGTCTGTAATTGTTTAGATTGACACTGTTAACGATAAATTTGTTATATAAAATTTTGAATAATCCAATGTTTGGAAGACATTCCTCATTAGGTATGTTGCTGAACCATTGCAATGGAGTATCACCTTACCATTTTTAAATATAAACTTCACAGTTCCTGTTTATGTACATAACAAACTTAGTATATATATCATTCATACCAAACTGATGAATCTTATTCCTAATATTAGCATAATGCTGCATTGAGACTACCTGCAAGATAGTAATGGGCAGACATTCAACCGTAGTTTGAACTTGATTGGTTTGCTCTTGCCAGTGTTGATCACCACTAACAAATTACACTACTTAATCAAAGATTCATCAAAGGACCTCTTTCACGAACAATGAGATTTTGCCCACGACCCGATTTAATCCAAACTAGGTGTCATGTATAGCATCCTAGCATACTCTTGAAACAGTGTTTAGAAAATTAAAAAGGTCCATGGGGCCTGAACTATGAACTTCTTTGTGACGTTTTGTAAGGGTGTGTGACAAGGTTCGGAAATGGCTCCATAACAAAGACAAGGAATTATCACACATAAACATATTATCTCTCATTTTGTTCATAAGAATCTGATTAACATTTTAAAATACCATACATGGATAAATGTGACACATACGAAAAATAACGCAGATTGAAATAAGGAAAAATGGTGTTTTTCTGTTTTCATGTTTTTGCCTTACCGAAGAAAATATTCGATATCCCTTAGTTTTGTATATCTCACAACGCTCATTACATGTTTTAAAAGAATAAACCTTTAAAGATTATTATAGTGTAAAAAATTATATTTAGCAAAACAGTACACAGATATGCGCAAAACACGTTTGCTTTATATATAGAAAGAAATAAGTAGATGCACATGCTGTTTAGAGAAAATTCGGTCAAACACGCACAGGGCTGCTTCATCGAGATAATTTTATTCTGAACCGCACTGTCCCCTGGAACATACATAAACAGCAGCAGTGGTTGATTAAATCTATACGCATAGCATTTAGCTGCTAAGTAAGTTTAATAACATAACACTTGTCTTCATTCCTTACCTCCCAAAAAAAATTACACTACTAGATAATGATAACATCAACTAAGTTTACAATAAATGTGTGTAGCTATACAGCACGCTATAAACTTCGCGATACCTATCATATTGCAGTCCGAGCTGGTTTTCTATAAATCGTTTTCTCTCATTGTTGTTTGTAAGATAGAGTTGTCCAAGACAAGAAAGCAATGTAGGAATGTACCTGTGCGTGATATTCTTTTCTTCCTCATCCCACAAGTGCATTCCTGTTTTTGCAAGGGGAAAAGTTGATATGTACACTATACAGGATACTTCCCTAGTTTGAGGGTAGGATAGAGAAAGGAGAGTCTCAAATGTCGAATGAAATGTTACTGCGAAATTAAGGTTGTGTTTACCCCAAACAATAGTTCTGAGTTGATATATAACCTATCTGCTAATTCTACGAATTTTTTCCTGTCGTAGTTTTTAATCAGGGTTTTGGTTGGTCAGACAATTTTGTCTAATGATAACTCGTTCTATGTTGATAGCTCTTTCTCACACACTTCATAGGTTCGTTCCTATTTTTGCTAGGGAAACGATTCAAAGAATCTTTCACCCAATTTGGGATTAGATAGGGGAATCTCAACCCGAGGGGTAAGATTCTTAAGTTGCCAAACACGAGGCTTGCCGAATTTTTGACAGCTTAGGAATCTTCGCCCGAGGGTTGAGATCCCTTTTCTCACTACCAAGGGGTGAATGATTATTTTTCCCTTCCTAAATCTTATATATACATATATAATATTGACGTTATATCAATGCGAGACAATGTTGATGTGATGTGATTTGGTTATGGACGTGACGTCATTGTATTATTGCCTTGACGTCATGCAATTGCTGGGAACGTTAACGTGCAAAGAGCACGTGGAGCTTGTCTCAACCCTACTGTGAGATGTACGAAAATCTCACAGCGGTAAAAGTGCAGAGTAAGAGAAAAACCTGTCTTTTGCCGGGATAGGGAAAAGAAAGCTCACACGCGCTATTATTCTAAAAGGTCACTATTGCAGTTTAACCAGAGAAACGTCACCAATTTCATCTGATGTTGATGATGACGCGATGCACCGAGTACACGTTACAACTTATTTTACGTTAGAAAGTGTGGGAGAAAAATAATCAATACCCCTGTATAATTTAGACAGAGAAATATCAACCCTCGGGATTAGATTGATGAATTTTAGCACTTGACAAAGCCTCATGATAAAATACATAAATCTTAACCTCGGGTTGAAATCACACAACAAAACTGTAATTTTACGGTATAAAGGGGAGTAACTCTTACAGTTGTCTGGTCAAATTGTTGTGAATGGATAATAAGAACACATTCAGGTCTTTTCCGGACATGCATTCGACAGTTTTCGGAAATACGAGCGCCTATAACACTTTGACAGTCGGCTTATTTTTCGTATTATTCCTTGGATATGCCATCTTTTTTTTTTCATTTTTCCATGTGTTTTGTTTTGACATACAAAGTTATATACGATTTCCCCATGTTAGATCGATTTCCTGTTGTAAATTGTATAAGTGGTGCTCGAATAAAAGTCAAATAATATATGTTAACGTCGCATCAACATTGTGATGACGTCACATTAACACGTCAACAAAATTGACGTCACGTTAACCCTGACACAACCCTGTAACGTCCACATGTACAACTGGTGAACAGGATGGGACACAAAGATGTCAAGAATCTGAGAAACATGGTAAGTATTTCGTCTTGGATAACTAAGGAATATCCCGCGTCGGGTTGATAGTCCCTTTGAGATTTTCTAAATCTTACATTACGTTCATGATGACGTAATAACATTCCAACAATGACGTGACAACACGGATTTAAAAATATCTGACGCGTAATTATATTTTACGATATCTTGACCGTGTGAACATAAGAAAGATGTAAAAAAATGTGTTAAAAGTGACTAATTGGTCTGCGTAAAAGAATCGGGGGAAACTTCGATAATTTTAATATGGTAGCCACTCAAAACGCATCACCTTTGTTTCTGGGATTATCTTTTTGAATGCCCAAGGGTTAAGACAGAGAACGTACCATCCTTCGGGTTATCAAAGGCAAATAACTCATGTGGAATTTCTCTTTCCGTCTGGTTAAATTAAAACCAAACCGAACTCCTTAGTATAAATGTCAGGAGATTTGGTCCATGTCTTCTATTTATTTGACAACAATTATAAAACTAGTTTTCCAACTTATATTCATCACTCTTGTTGGCCCGGATGTAAGTGCGCGAGGGGTCTTATTGTGGGAGGAATGGGAGTACCCGGAGTAAACCCAATTACTTTAAAATAAATAAAGTTTGTATTTTATTTATCTATTTATGCCAGCACATACTATGTCTAAGCAAGATAGTGATTTTCGTTGTAACGTTTTATTTCACGTCTACGTCACGGCCTTTTCAGCTTCGTGAATTTTTGGTTTTATCACGGTCTTATATAACGTACAGCATGTAGAAGGCTTGTTAGGGAAGGGCTATCAGACTATATAAACAGTGATGATTTGAGTGAGTTTCCCAAAGTCCCAATATACGCCACTTTCGGCAACATTTTAAGCGAACATCAAGCCTAATACAAGTAACTGCTTATATTGATAGATTTAGTTAAGATGAACTGATATCAGCAATATTCAAGATACGTGGGTATCGGTACAGCAGCAATTGGAACTGGACATTTGTAAACATGCATCCATTTTAAACTGTCGTCGAACTTCGGCTTGTTTTAGTGGTCCACCCCGGTAAATTATTTTGAATTTTTTGAAATTTACTGTGAAGAGTTTCTTGGTAGTTACTGCTCAGGTTCAATTCGTTTTAGCCTCATTTTTGCATGCTTATCAACTGGATTTATTTTCATAATTTTTCAGAATCACGAAAAATTCCCTGAATATGCGTATATAATTATGTCATAAATGCGTTACAAATTGATACAATGTATTTGTAACAAGATAACATATCCCTGCAATATAAATTTTCTGTTTTTTTTTATGATATTTGGATGTGAAATATGACAGTATGATATACTATATTGCTTTGACTCCACTTTACACTGGAACCAGTAGTGAGTGTGTTAGAACAGGCTGTTAAAGCCAACAATCAATGTCAATAAAATGTTTGTTTAAACCTAGTTTAATGACACAGCTCCTGTGTAAAGTATGGACGTAGCACACACTCGTGGTCGTGTCAGTGGAATAGTTGTAGGTTCGGCTGTCTTATGTTTAAAGGCCCAATATACGTAACTTTTGGCAAAATTTGAAGCGAAAATCAAGCCTTATAACTTCTTATATTATTAGATTTAGTTAAGATTAACTGATATCAGCAATATTCAAGATGAATTCTTTCGCGGTTACCGGTACAGCAGCAGTTGAAACACGGTATTTGTAAACACGCGTCCATTTCGCACCGTCCTCTACCTTCGGTTTGTTGTTGAAGTGGGCCCCACTTGAATTATTTTCAATTCTTTGGATTTTTTTGTCAAGAGTTTCTTATAAGTAACCGCTCAGGTTTACTTCGTTTTAGGCTTAATTTTGCATGGTTATCAAATGGATTTTTTTTCAGAATTTTTCAGAATCACGAAAAATTCCCTGAAGTTACGTATATTGGGCCTTTAACATCCTTTTAACAGTTAGGTCACTTTAGTACGGTCCACCAGTGTAGGCATTATGAGTCTTTCTCACAGGGATGAACACTCAACTTAAAAAATCTGAGAATACTAAAGCGTCAACGAAACCATAATCCAAACCCAAAATCGATTAAATTAAAGGCAAAATATAAACAAAGGAAATATTTACATGGAGACCCTTGTACATTTATGTTTCTTTATATATTATATAAAGAAACAAGAAAATACGACCAGGTGTTCCGGAAGAGTAAGCGTATCCTGCTTAATCGACGACACCCGCCATGTTAATCTTGGTCACATCCACGCAAACATCAATCTTCAAAATGAGAACCGACTCATCATTGTCAATCACACTAATAAGCAAACTCAAAATCAAAATTGTCCGTCTTCATCTCACACAAAGATACAGAATATTTCTCGAAGAGATCAAGATGGCGACCATATTTGCTTAAGGTAGACATAAGGAAACATAAATTTGTTCAGAAAGAATAGAAAAGAAATGATAATAAAATTTGTTCATTCTTACGAGTCATGCAATAGGGTAGCAGGTACTATCCTTACGCCCTGTCTGTAGGGCAAATAACACCTGGTTCTTGCGTGTCAGTATTAAGCCACCGGGCGGAAGGCTGTGTCATGTACCGTCGGCATGGTATTAAATATAACAATAAAGTATCATATACGCGCTATCACAAGCAGGCGAGTCAACAACATACCCCGACACGCTTAGACAGATCAATAGGTCGGTAAACAAAATGAAAACAACCATGCATCCACCCCGAGAAAGTAGAATATTACATTTTGGCCCGTAATCTTTACATCTATCTTATTTTTAAAAAGTGAAATTAAGTTTAGGCCTTATTTCTTGGTTTTTTTTTTTTAAATAAATTCATAAAATAGTATCTTATTTTGTCAATGATTTGAAACGTTTCAAGCTAAGATCCATTATCAAGGTTCAAAATTGGTTTTTGAAAGTTCGGAAATGAGTTTAAGTGATTTAAAGTCCATACTTTAGCATAAGATGTTTTAAATTTGAAGCTAGTTTTCCGATATAGACAATAACTTTGTTTAAGCAAATCTGAAAAGAAATTTACACCAATAGAGACATTGTGTAACAAAATATAACCAAAAATAGTGTTCTGAGATAACACGACTGGGAGCGAGATTTGATCCGCTAATATCATTTTGTTCAGCATCGAAACTAGAATTCAAAGGGAGACAACTCTATATATCAACGAAAATCCGTGCTGTACCCCGGTTTGGCATGTGTTTATAATCATTACACTGCTGATTGGTCTGTCGTTTGTCCAGCTGCGGCACTCAAACATGTTATTAACGAAATATAGAGGGCATTTGTTCCGACGAGTCATATGATGTAGTGTAATTCGTTTTTTCGTCATACTGTAGTTATTATTGAATTTAAAAGGTGCAGCACATGCGTGTGTGTTAGGTCCACATGCCAAGATACAAGATAGTAAACTGCTGGTGGAGTTTTTGGCCCCCGAGGTTTGCTGCAGCCTTGATGACTACAGTTATCTCATTTTGAGTGGCATGGTCACATGTAATAGGATACACACTTTTGTAGTTCAGTACACGATTTGATTTTTTTTCTAGTTTTACGCACCTGCCCCTTCTGATTCTAAATTAGTTAAGAAAGTTTCGAATACCACCGTTTGGCTCCTAGCATCACTGAAGAGTCCTAGGAGGACAAAACAGCTGTATGATGCAGTAATTCATATTTTCGACAAACTGTATATATTATTATATTTGAAAGGTGCAGCACATGTGTGTGTGTGTGTTAGATTTATCTTTTTCATTTAAATCATGCGCTAGGTTGCAGTTTAATTAAGTCAATCTCTCAATCTACATTACACTGCCATAATCGAACGTCGATCATCAAATATTATGTTTAATGTTTGTATCTGGCTTTCGTAATACAAATAAATTACTAAATAGTGGAAACAACACTTTGATAACATGATCGGTTCTAGAAACATCTGACACTCCATTTAAATAATTCAATCACTGGTGATTTTCATTTACCCTAAAAAAACTAATTTTACTAGCCGTGACGTAATGTACATGCATACAAATTTTAGGCATTATTTGTAATACACGTTTCCGAAAGGCTTAAAAATGCAGTTTTATTTGTTTGACGCAGGGCACATATCTCGCGTTTAGTTCGGTTTCATTTTATTTAATGCCCGATTAACAGCCAAGACCATTTAATATCGAACCTACATATGTGTTGTAGACAATGTAAGGTGCATGGATGCATGCATGTGTGCCGGAGACAGGGTATGTTGGTGTATGTGTGCCGGAGACAGGGTATGTTGGTGTATGTGTGCCGGAGACAGGGTATGTTGCCGTACATGTGCCGGAGACAGGGTATGTTGGCGCATGTGTGCCGGAAACAGGGTGTGTTGGTGCATGTGTGCCGAAGAAGGGGTATGTTGGTTATGTGGCAGGAGACAGGGTATGTTGGTGTATGTGTCGGAGACAGGGTATGTTGGTGTATGTGTAGGAGACAGGGTATGTTGGTGTATGTGTCGGAGACAGGGTATGTTGGCATATGTGTCGGAGACAGAATATGATGGTGTATGTGTCGGAGACAGGGTATGTTGGTGTATGTGTAGGAGACAGGGTATGTTGGTGTATGTTTCGGAGACGGGGTGCGTTTTGTGGATGTATTGGAGACAGGGTATGTTGGTGTATGTGTTGGAGACAGGGTATGTTGGTATATGTGTCGGAGACAGGATACGTTTTGTGGATATATTGGAGACAGGGTATGTTGGAGTATGTGTCGGAGACAGGATATGTTGGTGTATGTGTCGGAGACAGGGTATGGTGGTGTATCTGTACCAGGGACAGGATAGGTTGGTGTATGTGTCGGAGACAGGGTATGTTGGTGTATGTTTGCCGGATATAGGGTATGTTGTTGTACTCGACGTCTTGTGATAGCGCAAATCTGATGTCTTCACTATTGGCATCCTGACCTGGGAAAACTCATTAAAACATTAAAATCAGGATCTTGGTACACTAAAGTTTTCACACCATTAGTTTTGACGGACAAATACACATCTTGTTCATAAGAGTGTCGTTTGATATCTATAAACGTATCCATTAGAAAAAAAATCGTACACTATCGAGATATTATCCACGGAGGTCGCCGTAGCTGTATAGAAAGCGGTCCTCTTATTGGTATGCCTACAAAATTCCGAAAACCATTTATTTCACGAAACGACGGAAGGTGTTTAAATCGTCCAACGGTCTCTGCGCATGATCGTCGAGACCGTGGGTCATCGAAGATCAGATACTGATGCATTCAGGAATTTAGTGAAATTTAAACCATCGCGAAAATTATCACTTATTTAACATGTATTGAATTTCAACATAACTTGGACATACTTCCTGATCACTTTTAAATGATATTGATTGATGATGCTCATGTATGTATAATACATAGATGTACTATTTTACCAATGTAAACTGCGAACCAAGAGCAAGTGATTAACAAACCCAGTTTGCTTGCTTTGTAATCCGACTCCAAATCAAACCGTTTCATCTCCAACATCAGATAATAGAATCCCTTTATAACAACCTGTTCATACAGACCTTCATATATTTATCATCATGCTGTAATCTAAACAAGCATCTGAAAGAACTTCAGTTACCGACTTTTCAATGTCACGGCCGGCGATACAGCTGGTTTTTTCCTTGAACCACGTATTCTTTTTGTATTTTGTTGGACACAGTTGAATTATTCATAGTATATCTTTACTTTGTATTTTTAAAAATTATATCCATTACACAATTTTAACGGTATCTGACTTCAACAAACCCGACACTTCTGTACAACGGCCAAATAGTTTCGTTTCAGTGACTTCCGGTCAAATAGTTTGGTCCAGATAACTTCCGGTTTAGGAAGGTTATACTGTATCTTTATGTACTCCCCCCCCCCCTCCCCCGAGTCAATGACCAATTTTGTCTCTGTGATCATAACACAATTATTAACTTAAACTAACTATGATTCTATTATGCATTCATTTTACTTCTTTCTATGTATATTATCTTGTATTGATTGGTTTTAATTTTGATTTTGCTAATGTGTTCACAATCTGAGAAATATGCTTAATAATCAACCCCATCCCGGGCACAGGTTTTGAACAAAAGCCAAAATTTGCGATATCTATGATTGTAATCATGCGTTTGTTTACAGTGTTTTGCTAATGTTTTGTTAATTGCAGTATTCTATACACGATCTATGATTAATTAATTCAGAACATAGTAACGCTGTGAGCGGATCTAAATATTTACAAGATCTCATTAATATGTATATATGCACAACGGTGGTTCAGTGGATAAGCTCTCGGAGATCGAAACATTGACATCCACTGAGGCAACATCTTTCTTTATTTCACAAACTTTATGATATAATTGAAATTGTATGCATAATGTATATGCATTGATAACTCATCAATCTTTATACGTAAAATACCTGTGATATTCCTCTCAATTAATTAAAATATTGAATAATATGTTCAGTTCCAGGCAAAATTTTACTAGCAGCAATGTATTACAATATGTGTACATGAAAGAACAGACTGCTAACTAAACAGCCTGTGTACAAGATATCTAGGAGGAAGTCACAAACATATGTGTTTGTTTCAGCAGCACATATAAATATTATACAATTATAGCCTTTTGATGAGGTCGATACATGGTTTTATTAACAGGAGAAAAAATATCGACCGAGGACGAACTCAGTTTACAAGAGAAAGATTGTTTTCAACGACTTTTAAGGACTAGGTACAGGACAATTCAATATGGCGGAGGTGTTTTTACCAAAACTTGTTATTTTATTAAACACTGCAAAAGACATGACCAAAATAGACCACAAAGTACATTTTGTGATGGAGAATCGATCATTTCAATCATATTTTGGTACGTTTGGTGGTTTTTCTGATATTTGATGTTATATGTCTAAAAACGCGTGCACGTTTGCAGAATACTGCGAAAGATAATAAAAACAATGAATATCATTTTTTGTTACTTTAATATACACAGAATGATAGACGAGCCTTCGATTTTTGAATAAATCTCTCTTTCAATTGAAAACCGCAGAATAAGAGAACGTACTCGTCACATGAATGGCAATTTACGTACATTCAGGACACCGATTACATCTGGGTTAAATTTTTAAAATTCCCATCGCCGATCGGCAAATTTATGTGGCACGCCGCATAGCCGAAACAAAAATCTTACCGTCTGCGGTATGACGAGTTATGACATTATGTCTGATCTCTTAAATCAAACATCTTCCCGTAGCATGTAGCGAAAAATTATCCTATGCCCTCCATTTTGAACTATTTACTGTTTTAGATATTCATACGCCTTACTTAGAGGCATGGTGAAACATCGACAAAATTAACAATTAAATTGGAATCAAGCATGCAGTAAAGGTAATTGTTACTTGGTATATCGTCACAAAGCAAAAACTGCCCGTTCCTATCACGATAAATTGTGTTTAGCGATTGCCAGTTTTCCATTTTTGGGCGAATGTATAGCACGTGAAAAGATGTCGTTCGGCACTTCCGGCAGAGCTTTTTTTAGGTAATTTAATGATTTTGAAAGAAGCGTCAACAAAGTTTAATTTGTTTTGTATAAATTCTGATGGAATTCGTATATATTATATACTTCCGCGTGGATCGGACATTATTAACTCACTGATTATACCGATTCGTTCTCGGCTTCGCACCTGTCAAACATCGCTAGCGTAAATTGTTGCCATCGTAAACATGTGTGGCAGTTGAGGCACATTGGTATCAAAATATATTTCTCAAACTTAATTTGTAATTAGGTAACCGTATCGTAAATGTAAATTACGTTATGTCAGTGTTATTATTTTAATTGTATACCTTTTTTTGACACGAAACTTACATTTACATGACAAATGACCTATTCAATATAAAATAATGCCCCCTATATTGCCCCCACGAGAGACAGGTAACTACTTTTACCTGAACTGAAAACAGCATGCAATGGACGACATTTTTTAGAGGGGGTACCTGTGTATTTCTCCCTGATACTCTGATTTACAGAATAATATCGGAATTTTAACACTGGGTTATCATTCTATGAACATTGCAGTAACTTTGTATTATTTTTTTGAAATGTTTCAAATAACTATATGAAACATATTTGCGCACTCCCATTTCGATATTATTTACTGAATATTTTTTTCCTAAGTACAGATTTTTTTAATTTTGGGGGCTTAACTGCATTTTATATCAATATTTAACATAATGGGATCAAGCTTATGCCATGTATTGGAAGGAAACATTAAAATTTCAATATTACCATTTTCATCCAGGTAACAACCATTATGGCTGTACCTAGTCCTTAATCAAATTCTCAAACAATATTGAATACTTCCTGAACACTTTAACAGCTGTTGATGATTTCCGTTTGATATTGTTAGACTCCACGCCGTCGAGAATAGCATCTTTTGGATTATTGGTAAGAACGGCGAACCTGCCGTCTGCCATTACTGTTGTTGTTACGGCTTGACGTTACGTCATATTTCTATTTCTTAGAAACACCCAGTCAACCAGCTTTTTTGCACAACTGGTCAATATGACTTTTTATCGGGAATCACATGGCGCTATCTTAGCCAATCAGAAAGTGTAAAAAATATCAATTTATAATAATCAGCAATACAAAATACTTCGATTTCTATTTAGATTTTCCCTGTGAATAAATCAATTATCTTTTCCGTTATCAGATATATAAATTCATGTATGCAAATGAAAAATGAAAAAGAAGTTGCCATTGCATCGCAGTAATACCTGACAAATGTAGTTCAGATACTAGTCCAACATGATAGGTATATAATGTCCATCCAAATGTTACAATATGTTAGCTAACACAATCCATAATCAAATTGTGATAAATAGTTTTCTTAATTTGGGAAACTACAGAATTTTAGCCCTACAGTACATGTAAATCACTGTCATAAGCATGGAATACAGAGTGCGACTGAGTTTGGGGATGAAAGGTTAACAAGGAATGTCAATGTTGCTTAAAATAGATATTTTCGTTAAATCTTGGTTTCGAGATGATTATTTCAGAAGGATTGGTTGGTATTGTTGAAACTTCATACAATGTTAGCTTATGAGGTAAATGGGATTAAATTTAGGATTGAAAGGTCAACTATGAAGGTCACTGTTGCTAAAAATACAATTTGTGTACATATATTTGCCAAAGCTTGGTTTCCATATGATAACTTCAGAAAGAATTGATGGATTGGTTGAAACTTTATACAATGTAAGATTATGTAGTAATGCAGTGTGAGATTGAGTTTGGGATTGAAAGGTCAACTACGAAGGTCACTGTGGTTAAAAATAGATGTTTGCGCCAAATCTAGGTTTCCATATGATAACCTTGGAAAGAATGTATGGATTTAGTTGAAACTTTATGTAATGTAAGCTTATGTGGTTAAACAGAGTGTGGTTGAAAGGTCAACTATAATGTACGAAGGTCACTATTGCTAAAAATAGCTATTTTCGTCAGATCGTGGTTTCCAGATGATATGTATTGATGTGATGAATGTGTTTAAAAATGTTATTTTAAGATAGATAAGGCGTTGTATCAAATGTTATCTATTTCAACTGTTCCTGTTGAATTATAAATTTACAGAGTCAAGACAAAAAAATTATGTAAAACAAATTTATTTCACTTGATGTTTGTTTTAAAAGTAAAATGGTTTTCACTTATTTTTTCAAATTTTGCGATCAACACTTTGCGAAAGGTAATTGCCAAGTATTTTATCAGATGTAATATTAACCTACTACACTGTAACTATAGTGTTTCGCGAAAAATAATCGCCGCGACCGAGCTGTGATCGGGAAATTCGTGAAAATTAGTATCCGCGAAAGAAACCAAGTTTACAGTAACAAGTGATATGTTTAACATACATTGCATGACTCGTGACTGCCCAGATGATATAACTTCTGTCAGGACACAGGCGTCCTTTTAAAACAGAGAAATCACGCTTCAATGCTGCCTTGTGCTGCCGTCAGTAAAATATAGCTGCACAATGTATAGGTTATCAGTATATCTGGGAAGGACGTGCCCATGCATGAAATACACAATCACCAAGCTATCGTTACCTTGAGAAAAAGAAAAATGTGAAAACCGCTGACATAAAATCATAACCTTGAGAACCATAGTACCGAAGATTGAAATTTCAACTTAAGTTTGGTTTTTATATTCAAACCATACACATAATTACTAATGTAGCGGCCTAACAGGCACGTACAGTGTATGAAGGACTTTAGAATAGTACCTGCCGCCCCCATTGCAAGATTTGTATGAGGCGATTACATTTAGGATATTATATTTTCACTTCGTTCTCAACAACTTTCTCCTTTCTAATGTCTCCCTTTTGAATTACGACTCATTTTAGGCCCTGAGTTTATTCTTCACCTCTTCGAAGAAAGTTTATGAATTTTGTCGTGACTTAACAAATCTGAAAATACCAAAGCGACAACAAAACCATAACCAGGACACATAATCGATTAAACATGGGACAAAATATGAGCAAAGGAAAGATTTACACGGCGACCTTTGGGAAAGTACCAACTATTAAAAGCCCATATACGTAACTTCAGGAAATTTTTCGTGATTCTGAAAGAAACAAATCTAGTTGATAACCATGCAAAACATGCCTAAAACGAAGTAAACCTGAGCGGTCACTAACAAGAAACTATTGACAGAAAAATCCAAAGATTTAAAAATACTTCAGGTGGGGACCACTTCAACAACAAACCAAAGAAAGAAGATAGTTCAAAACGGACGCGTGTTTACAAATACCGAGTTTCAACTGCTGCTGTACCGGTAACCGCGTAAAAATTCACCTTGACTATTGCTGATATCAGTTAATCTTAACTAAATCTATAAATATAATAAGTTATTTAGGCTTGATTTTCGCTTCAAGCTTTGCCGAAATTTACGTATATTGGCCCTTTAAATGAACGTAGCTGTTGATTTCACGTTAAACTTATAATACCATAACGTAGCATTATGTCATGTGTTTAAACTAAGCTCAATGGACTATGTAATATTTGAGTTTCTTTGTATGATTTAGTTAGGCCGTCCTCTTTTGAAGTTTATTAAAAGGAAAACTAGTCATTGAACGTCAGCCGTGAGTTGTTTTTAACTATGAAAAAATCACTGACGCCTGATTTTGTTTCCTTAATGACCACCCATTCATTCTATTGTGACTGCACTATTTTAGAAATAATTCGTGGTTGACAAATCCGGCCTTTTGAATCGGGTAAAGAAATTTTACCCTGACAAAAGTGACATTTACAAATCCTGAAGGACTGTTTAAAATTTCACATGGTTAAGCAAAATCTGAGTGGGTACCATCCATGTATGGTTTATTTATTTTCTCATGTTTTTGTGCAATTAATAATTGAATATTTAATTGGTAATTTTCATAGGTAATTTTTGCGGAAAGCCAAAACTAAATTGCAAAACTATGTTTTTTCATAATTGACAAGAATATTATTAACTAGAAAAATGTATGAAAATTTGCCAGATCTCAAGAATAACGTCATACATTCAGAATGATTAAGTTACGGCTGAGCTGAGCACAAAGCTAACAAGGCTGGGTGAGGTTAAAAAATAAACATTCAAAGCAAGTGTTTTAAACCTGTACACCATGCAAAACACGACAAAAGTGCTTACTCAGGTCCTCTGTCTTGACATGAATTGAAAGTCTTGTTGGCTTCGTAAATTTGTGCATTTCTGGCTATTTGGCGCCATTAAAATTGCGCTCACAAGGAGAAACTCTTCAGACAAAATCAGCAATAGTCTCCAAAATACTATAAGAAGGAACTTTTATATGAGCTTATTAAATGTTATTTACACTGATCGAGTGTATGAGTGTGTATTTACAGTGATCGAGTGTATGAGTGTGTATTTACACTGATCGAGTGTATGAGTGTGTATTTACAGTGATCGGGTGTATGAGTGTGTATTTACACTGATCGAGTGTATGAGTGTGTATTTACACTGATCGAGTGTATGAGTGTGTATTTACAGTGATCGAGTGTATGAGTGTGTATTTACACTGATCGAGTGTATGAGTGTGTATTTACACTGATCGAGTGTATGAGTGTGTATTTACAGTGATCGAGTGTATGAGTGTGTATTTACACTGATCGGGTGTATGAGTGTGTATTTAAACTGATCGAGTGTATGAGTGTGTATTTACACTGATCGGGTGTATGAGTGTGTATTTACACTGATCGAGTGTATGAGTGTGTATTTACACTGATCGAGTGTATAAGTGTGTATTTACACTGATCGAGTGTATGAGTGTGTATTTACACTGATCGAGTGTATGAGTGTGTATTTACACTGATCGGGTGTATGAGTGTGTATTTACACTGATCGAGTGTATGAGTGTGTATTTACACTGATCGAGTGTATGAGTGTGTATTTACAGTGATCGAGTGTATGAGTGTGTTTTTACACTGATCGAGTGTACGAGTGTGTATTTACACTGATCAAGTGTATGACCAACGTTACCAAGGAGAAAACGAATGCTAAATGGGGAGAAAATGACGGAGAGAACAGCTGCAGACCCTATTCGGTATAAACACTGTACGGAGGGGAAAACAACGTGGATGATAAATGTCTTCAATAACTTCCAGGTAGTCGAGATGAATTCTGCAGTTTTTGTTTTCTGGCAGAGTGGATTCTAAAAGTACTCTGTAGCCTAGACAAAAACATAAACATTTAGATGACAAGTGTGTTTCAAACATACGAGTACATACCATCGTTCAAAGAGCAAATTATTGCCATTTCTTTATTTTCTGAGAGTGACATTCTCCATTATCGAAACTAACGTCACCTGTGCTGATCCTTTGATAGGCCGAAATGCTGAAATAATAAAGAACATGTCGTGTGTATTAATGCTGTGCTTGTCACATAGTAAATTAATGCAGTCATTTAATATTATTTTTGTTTAAATTAAAGGGGTTTTACGCACCTGACCCTTCTGCATCTACATTATTTTAGAAATTTTGGATTTCCTAGGAGGACGAAACAGCTGTGATGCAGTTAAGATATTTTTTTCGGCATACTGTATTTATTACTAAATTTAAAAGGTGCAGCACATGTGTGTGTTACGTCATCTTCATTGATTGGTTATTTCGGTATTTGCCGAGTTATTGGTTTTCGGCCTGTCATATTGGCCTGAAGCGAAGCCGAAGACCAATAAAACAGGCCTTTAACCAATATCTCGGGCAAGAAAAGACCAATCGATAATAGTTTTATACTATAATACTATTTACACTGATCGAGTTTACGAAACGATATGGAATACGTAATACAGTGACACCATCAGCCTATCGCAGTTATGTAGTGTCAAAATCGTTCTCTTGTTAAATTTTATTTAACTTAACAATTATGCAAGTACAGAATGTAGAACGGTTTAACATAATACTTTTTTAACGGTACCAGAAGACGTTCCTCTTCTCGAACATCCGGTCTTATCCTCTTGCATTTTTGTACGAATCTCCATTGAAATCTTATCTTTTTCATATTTTGGCCAAAGTTCAATCGATTTTGAGTTCAGATTATGTTTTATTTTGACGCTTGAGTACTTTTTGAATTGTTTTCGTACAATACATAGATACATGTATGTGGTTTTGATGTGAGGGACTTAGGTAGAATGCTTTTGTTTTGACATCGATGGTTTTCCTCCCTACTCGTATATAAAATCGATCTAACATCCCTGCAACAAGTACTAACATGGTAAATCCTTAATCTAAGCTAAAAACTAGCTGTAAAGCAGGGAGAAGGGGAATAGGAATACATCTTTGTCAATCATTTTGGCATTTATCGACAGTTTGTGATTTCCCCGATAAAACCTGTGTACGTTTTTTTATGAGATGACATAACAAGATCACCCGAAATATACATAACGTACGTTTCTGATACGATAAAGATATGTATTAGGGTTTTAGGCCGAAATGTTGATATAGGATGGCTGGTTTTAAATGCAGTGATTTATGTTAATGTGCGTACATGCTTTACATATTTATTATACCTTTTCACAGATCTGTGCATGTATAAAGAATGTAAATTTACAAGTGCTGGTAATTTTCCATTTCGTACGTTCTCATTTAAAACATTATTAAGATAAATTAAAATCACCTCTTTCATATTGACCTGGTTTTAATTTTATTAAATTTCGAGTGGAAACTTCCTGAATGAAATAAAGCCCCGCAAAATTACTAGTTGTTTTAATGTTTTGTTTATTACACACAATTGAACATTCAACAAAAGTCAACAAAAATCATGTAGGATTTACTTTTTTCATCTTAGCGGGGAAGTCCTGGGCATACGACATCAATATGATCAGACAGTGTCAGAGTCATTGACCCGTGAACAAAACATTGGAGGCAGATACAAAGGAAAGAAAAGCAAACGGGATGGAGATGTACATGTAGAAAGAGATTGTCTGACAGCGAGGAGAGGGATATGCTTAAAAACAGAAATTTAATTGTACAAGGTACGAAGAGAGAAGGTTGAGGGGGAATTAATGATAATAGGTGAAAAAGGTCTTTAACTTGGTAGAATATGAAAAAGAAACAATAAGGATGTATTGCATTATATAGGGAATTTCAAAAACTGACAAATTAGAAATCTAATTTATTTACTTGGTCAGTGAACCTGAGTAACTTCATGTTGTGAATAGTGAATACGAAGTAAATCAACATAAACAGTGTGGCTTTGTGACTTTTAATTATATGTGTCTATTTAAAGATGATGTAACACACACATATGCTGCACCTTTTAAATAAAGTAATCAATAAATTATGCCGAAAAATGATTTAACTGCACCACACAGCTGTTTCGTCCTCCTAGCACTCTCCAGTGATGATAGGGGCACAAAAGGTGGGAATGCGAAATTGCTAAACTAATGTAAAAACAGAAGGGTCAGGTGCGTAAGCCCCTTTAATTTATGAATTTAGAAGTAAAATTAATCTAGTTCTGTATAATTTCTAATCGTGTACTACGAAAATGTGTATTTTATGTACCGTGCCACTACTCAAATGAGATTTACTGTGACTATGGAGGCTCCAGTAAACCTCGGGGACTAAACAATCCACAAGTAGAGTCTGCCACCCCTAAAACAGACATTGACACAAGATACTATAATGTGTCTCCATTGAGTATCCTTTTTGAGATCATTGATTGAATAAAACAACCAATTCATCATAGGGTACTTGCAATTGTTATTTTTAAAAATAGA
This sequence comes from Mimachlamys varia, assembly GCA_947623455.1. Lineage (NCBI taxonomy): Eukaryota > Metazoa > Mollusca > Bivalvia > Pectinida > Pectinidae > Mimachlamys > Mimachlamys varia. The sequence goes on from OX392540.1 coordinate 37,389,954, forward strand.
TTTGATACTGATTTTTTAATTTGCTATATTCCTTGACGAGTGTTTTACGCCGAATCGCCTCTTACGAATCAAGTAATGGGGGAACATGTACTCTTCTTGTTCCCTACATAACTCTTAGGGTGACTGTATTTATGTGTATGCTAGAGGTAGCGTGTTTGTGTACCTGCTTCCTTGCGTTTAAGTCGATTTAAGGTTAATTTTGGAGTGCCAACTCACTAAAATAACATTGAGAGCATGCGGGTTAAACTATCTCTAAATAAACAAGTAGCGAAATCATGTTCAGACTGACTATTTAATGTATTGATAGATACAAAACTCAATACATTTTTCTGACATCCAAGAATGGGGCGCTGCATCCAGTTGTTAGAAATATGTCATTATCATTTATATACTGCTTTATACCACCTTCTGGTAACATGATAAACTCAATAGAATGGACTGACAGTGTGAGAAGAAGTTTCGAACGACTTGAGAAGAACTTCGGAACAAATTTTCTCATTTTACAGCACATGGAACGTATTTCCTACAAAAAAGTCTGCTCGCGATTACATGGCGTCATTTCCGGAAATAGTATACCAACAAAAGTGATCCGCGTACAAAAAAAGGTCCGTCATAAAATAAAAAAATCTATTGAAAAATATTTTTGAGAATAAAAACACAGTTTTAAGCGTTAATATGTATATTATAAAGTCAATGACGATATCTTTGTTTTCAAATTATTTTTTGAACATAATTTTAAATTTCATGGTTTTCCTCCGCGCAAATCTTTTGTTTGTTTTCCGTTTGCCACAGACAGATCGCAACTGATGACATTAGCCTATAAGTCGTTTCAAAACAATGGTAATCAGTTAACGTTTTTTAGATGAAGAAATATATATGGTAGTAAATAGATCATAAACAGTGCGGTAGCCTCTTGATTTTAGCCATGTGCTCGCGATGAGATAATTGTTCTCAGGACAAACCCTGAAAAAAACAATGTAATAATCTATAATTACCAAGGGATTATTTTTCTTTATAAGTTAAAGTAATACACTCATTCCCTCTCCCACGAGATCAATGTCATGAAAAGAAGTAAATGCAGTGAAAAGAGATATAGAGAAATTACTAAAGATAATCAATAAATTACCCCAAGGACACCCTATTGATTTTGAGGGTATGTTTTACCATATTAATCTTTTAAGCAAATGCTAAGAATTGTTTCTTGGTATCGGAGTGGAAATGCACTATGTCAATATATCACATAGAAACCTACAGCGCTGAATTTAATAGACAGACTTCTTCTTGTTGTGGCAGAAAAGCACGTTTTAAACTGGAATAAAAATCACCTGCACATGGCTGGAAGTACTTTCTGACAGTAAATTATTCGTAATTGAAGCACGCTTTGTGGAATCAAAACCTATTCTCATAAATAAAAAAATCTAAATTTATTTAAATAATGATATATTATCATATATTCATCGTAACTACCTAAACCGGATAACACAACCTTTTGAAAAGAAGTCCAGGAAACCGTCACGTAGTCTTAAGTACAAACGTTTTTATGTACACAATCGTCACGAATATTTACGTTGTTGTGGTAAATTTGGTGAGAACCATCTCTGCTTTTAAGAATATTGATCTAGAATGTATGTAAAATTTCCAGCCTAAAGTATCCCCAATATCAAGTCCTTTATCAAACTCTCTCCTGCAGGATAGAGTTACACCTCTCTGCATGACACTGATTCTATTTTGTCCCCTATTTGTAGAACCATGTACTGTTAAAACCAATATGAAATATAACTAAAAATAGGATGTAACTTATTTTCAAAACACAAACCAACTGTTGAGATTGGTTCACTGTACTTTGGTATAAAACATGGATAGATAGTTATCTTCAAACTTTCCGTTTTAGGTAAAGTGACAGCATGATACGTGTATAATCTCTTCATGATCTATCCTATTTATCGACGTGATACATAATGTAATTCCAATCATGCACGAATGATGAATTTTAATCATTCCTTAATAATTTTTGCGTTATATTAATCCCGAAATATCTTGTAATCCCGTCCAATGTCCAAATCATACCAAAAGATCTATGAAATATTGTATAAGTATTAGCTAGTAAGAAAAGCGTCTGAAGGGTGTTTTTCAGGTTTTAGTGGAAATAATGTTCATGTCGCACGATTGGGTAGCGTTCTCCTACTAACTACTATGGCCATATTTGTTATTGTCAGATTTGGCTGCTGAGGAAACCTGGCGTCCAACCCACGATCCATAAATAGAGAGGTAGTGATCGTAGACTTTCCTCAGTAACTACGGGCCCTCATAAGTCATGTATCACACACATCGTCGTTAACTTTTCTAAACGTTATAGATTATCACTACTGTATAAATAAATCCAATGTTGAAGTCAGTCTCCTGGGAAAATCCCTTCTCATCTTCATTCACAGCAATACTACACATAGTTATAGCGTGATGACCCAATAGATTTTTAAAATGGGACACAAAAATAGCATGCCTATGTGTGTAACGGAATAAAACAATAAGGACTCTTTGAGTTAAGCAATTGTATTAATGGCAATTGACTGTCAATTGTCATATATTTTGAAGAGTTAAGATCTCAATTGTTTCCAAATTATGACCAATGATAGTGCTGAAACCCAGATATAATGTTGCAGTATGCTAAAATGATTCGTTAAAACTTAAAAACAACTTTTGCTATAATAATTTGAACAGTTTTGTATGTATCCCTAACCCCGGAAGAGAGAGGATTTGTATAGGCAGCGTATATTTACAATATCAGGAAGAAGAGTTTTAACATGTATACCTTCCTCTCCTGCTGCAACATATATTTCTATATTGACATTCTTTAGTATCACCGATATGTCGTAGAGCTGTTGGCTACATGTATTTATTGTAAACTTGAAAGTGTATGTTTATTACCTTCAACTACCAAATGAGCAACATAACACCAGATACGTGCATTCTACCGAATGACCGACCCACACTGCCCACCCAATCGACCGACCCACACTGCCCACCCGACCGACCAACACTGCCCAGTCGACCGACCGACCCACTCTACGTACACAGCCGACCGACCGACTCATCCTACAAACCGTCTTACCCATCCTACGTACATGTACCCACCAGACCGACCGACTCTTCCTACAAACCGTCCTACCCATCCTACGTACCCACCAGACCGACCCACACTGCCCACCCGAGCGACCGACCCTACGTACCCAGCCGACCGACCGACCCACCCTACTCACCCTACGTCCCCACCTTAAAGGGCCATTCATTCATTCACCCCTGAAAACACATTTAACTCTTTGAAATCAAAGGTCGGTAGAGGTCATGATAGTATTTCAGGGGTCAAGGAGTAAACGAAATCTAGCCAACCAAAAATAATTGCTGTACATGCGTCCGGAATCCGATTAAATACATTTGATTTATAGATGTATACACATGCAAACATAACATATATATTGACCCCAACGTTATAAATGTAGCATGTTTATTGATCAAACAGCTGATCGAGCGGTCCATATCAGTCCGTTAGCTTGCATTTGATACGTGTATTTGATCGATATGTGTTGTTGCCTCGTGTTGTAGTACGGCGACTTAGTTAAATAATCACATTAGAGTGGTATAAGTAACCTGTGTATAAGGAAAACCAGTACAGTGTCAGTAGCAATGTGTGATGTAAATGTAATTAGTAATAATGAGCTCATTGACTTAGCCTCGGCACTACTAGTGCTTGTCCCGGGGCCCTGACTTCGGCAGTACGAGTGATTGTCCAGGGGCCTAGCCTCGGCACTACGAGTGATTGCCCCGGGGCCTAGCCTTGGTACTACGAGTGATTGTCCCGGGACCTAGCCTTGGCACTACAAGTGATTGCCCCGGGGCCTAACCTCGGCACTAATAGTGATTGTCCCGGGGCCCTGACTTCGGCACTACTAGTGATTGTCCCTGGGCCTAACCTCGGCACTACGAGTGATTGTCCCTGGGGCCTAACCTCGGCACTACGAGTGATTGTCCTGGGGCCTTACCTCGGCACTACGAGTGATTGTCCCTGGGCCTAACCTCGGCACTACTAGTGTTTGTCCCTGGGCCTAACCTCGGCACTACTAGTGATTGTCCCTGGGCCTAACCTCGGCACTACGAGTAATTGTCCTGGGGCCTTACCTCGGCACTAAGAGTGATTGCCCCGGGGCCTTACCTCGGCAATACGAGTGATTGTCCCTGAGCCTAACCTCGGCACTACTAGTGATTGTCCCTGGGCCTAACCTCGGCACTACGAGTAATTGTCCTGGGGCCTTACCTCGGCACTACGAGTAATTGTCCTGGGGCCTTACCTCGGTACTAATAGTGATTGTCCCGGGGCCCTGACATCGGCACTACTAGTGATTGTCCCGGGGCCTAACCTCGACACTACGAGTGATTGTCCTGGGGCCTAACCTCGGCACTACGAGTGATTGCCTCGGGGCCTAACCTCGGCACTACTAGTGATTGCCCCGGGGCCCTAACCTCGGCACTACTAGTGTTTGTCCCGGGGCCTAACCTCGACACTACTAGTGATTGTCCCGGGGCCTAACCTCGACACTACTAGTGATTGTCCCTGGGCCTAACCTCGACACTACTAGTGATTGTCCCTGGGCCTTACCTCGGCACTACGAGTGATTGCCCCGGGGCCTAACCTCGACACTACTAGTGATTGTCCCGGGGACTAACCTCGACACTACTAGTGATTGTCCCTGGGCCTTACCTCGGCACTACGAGTGATTGCCCCGATGCCTTACCTCGGCACTACTAGAGATTCTCCCTGGGCCTTACCTCGGCACTACGAGTAATTGCCCCGGGGCCTAGCCTCGACACTACGGGTGATTGCCCCGGGGCTTAGCCTCGGTACTACGAGTGATTGTCCCGGGGCCTAGCCTCGGCACTACAAGTGATTGTTCCGGGGCCTAATCTCGGCACTAAAAGTGATTGCCCCGGGGCCCTGGCTTCGGCACTAGGAGTGACTGCCCCGGGGCCTTACTTCGGCACTACGAGTGATTGTCCCGGGATTCCCATTAATGGTCTACAAATATAAGTACAATATACTACTGGATAACAAACACATGATGTTAAAGAGGACACTCATAAACAAACTATCGGGTATATTTACCACTGAGCAAACATCACTGGCATGAACTTAGTTTCTTTTCTTTCTTTATACTGGTAGTTGTCAATAGTTTTCATTTGGTTTATTTTCTCTGAGGTTTTATTCCTCAACAAGGAGTGTTAGAATTACCTTAACTGTTAATTGTGTAAAACGGTAAACTTTAATGTAGTCGTATGTGAAATAATCACGTTATCGAATCTTTACCTGATTTTCCAACTTTTTTGTCCAAGATATCACATTCATAATCAATGTGATGAGCCCAAAAAGTAGAACATATTTGCATTATACAATATGATACGCACTGTTAAAAGCTCAGCTACCCATGTACATTTATATGCGTTACACGTTTCCTTGCAAGGACTTTAAATATCACATATTGCATAACTTTGCTGCATTACTTTTTGAAGACTTGAAAATTATCTTTTCATTAGAAAAAAAAGCACTTGTGAAACTATTAGTGCATAGCGTGACCTTGGGATGATCGGCGGCAAGCTTCTACTGTGTGCCTCTGGTCAGCAACATTGCTGCAGAGGTCATTTCCTAAGTAGGTTAAAGAAGACGTAATACACACATATAATTCTAACTAAAAATAACAAACTATGAAATATCACGAAAACACTACAGACAATTAAAATTTAAATGTATACTACTATTTTCAATGTTAATTCCATGCACCTAACTCCAAGCATTATACTTTGTTCCAGCGATGCCGAAAAAAGAAAAGGTTCCCAGCTAAAAACGTGTTTAAGAAAGCTAATCTTGAAACTTTTCCGCTTAGAACGTGTTTGAGAAAGCTAATCTTAAAACGTTCTCAAAAATGACGTAACACACACATATGCTGTACCTTTTACATTTAGTAATAGATACATTATGCCGAAAAAATGAACTCAACTGCATCATACAGCTGTTACGTCCTCTTAGGACTCTTCAGTGATGCTATGGGCAAAAAGGTAGGAATCCAAAATTTCTAAACTAATGAAGAAGCAGAAGGGTCAGGTGCGTACAACCCTTTAATTTATGAACTTAGAAGTAAAATAAATCTAGTTCTGTATAATGTCAAATCGTGTACTACAAAAATGTGTATATTAAGTACCATGCCACTACTCAAAGATTAACTGTGGCTATGGAGGCTCCAGCAAACCTCGGGGACAAAACAATGACATCGTAATGAAAATTGACATGTATTCATATTAATTATAATGTGTCCCCTGATTGTGTGCATTAACTTGTGGTAATATTTCATTTTATTGAGGTTTTCAAACATGAAAACGATGAATACCTATGAAATACAGCTTTGGGTTTAGGTCACGCTTAATACGCATTATATGGTTATTGATGCGAGTGTCACATATGTTGTCACATATGTTTTATGACTATTTTGAATATCACATATCATTTGCTTGTTATTTACTCTAAATGAGATACATACCACTGTACAAGCAGTAAGTGTAATACCAAACAGCCAGATAGAAAAATATGATGTAATATAAGACTGAGCAATAATTAGAATTTTCCAGACTTGTAAACAAATTGATTTTGAAGGCCGGGAATATTCCGACACACAAGGACGGGCTGAACTAGAGAGAAATTTCGAGAACTGCTTAGGGATATATATATATATACAGCACACGTGAAGCCTTCGTGAGCGGCGTCATACAAACGAACATTTCTGAGGTAGGTAAACACCGTATTGTTTTATAAAAGGAATTGTTATACATTCAGGTTTACATTGTGTGCATTATATTATTCTTACTTTGTTGCATAGGCAGATAATGAAAAAAAATGATTGAGACCTAAACAGGTATGTTATGTGTACATCGCATTATGTTAAATATCTATATGTATAATTGACATCTGTTTTATATAAATATTTGTCCTATTCTATTTTTGTAATTGTGATTGAAATGTATATATGCCACACATATGAATAGGATGTTTTAAACGAAACGTCTGAATTGCGGAAGCTGATACAAGGACATACTTACACAGGAAGACATATTTAGAAATTTCCAGAATCATTACAGGGACCTGTCGATATAAACGATTGAGAGCCGGTCAACGGTCTCTCTACCGGGTTATCTCCATGCATGATATACGGCTTACCTACTGATTTCTTTAAAGATAACTAGTAGGCACGTTACCTGTTCTAGACATTATCGATATAAATATTATATCAAAGATATTGCGTAATATGTTACGTCACATAAATACATTGGCACACAGCAACGGTGTTAATATGTATATGACGAATCAATGATGCGGCGTAACGCACGCCACGTTATAGCGTGTCAGAAGTAGAATGGCCTGATCCGGTAGGGACCAATCAGTAATATTTCTATAGTTTCTAAAGCACTGTTAGCTTTACGAGTTGTGCACAAAGACAACACAATCGATACACCGCAGCTCAGTGCGGGAATTTAACCTTAAACTTACTTCACGCTATACCTACAACAATTTTATTACAGGCAATTGAAAGTGTGTTATCATATGTGGGCTGTGCAGACGGAAACATATTTTGTGTTAAGATGGCTGATTAAGATTTGTTGTTATTTAAACACTATAAACAATTCTTGTAGACTGGAGGCCTGCGTTAGTTACACTGAGGAGTGCTAAAGGTAGGTTGACTATAGAGAACAATTCTCAATAATCACAGGTCATTATGTATGTCGGATATATATCATACTTTTTATTTTATATGTATTTGTTTTTCTACAGCCTGTCATTTACCTATAACCAAAATATGATTATTTTCTGATTACATTTTTACTATTGTGCTTATTGTCACGTGGATTTGTGCAAACTTTCCTGTTTATGCATCGTTAGATACTACACTGTATTTATAGCGGTGACTGGTGACTACATGTAAAAGTAAGACAAACGGAATAGTACACAAATGTTTACTTCTCTATTCCTACATTAGGACGGTAACATGTTGATAGAAAATTATCTGCAGCTGTGACTGTGTTCATATATGCTTGTTTATTAATTTTCATATAAGTCACAGATACATATGTATTAACGGCTTATTTAGATTTTATTATCGATCGGTATCGGAGATACGGTAGCCCCATAGTAATAACTCTGTCTGTTCGTCCATCAGTCTACAGTTTCAGATGCCAACTGATATCTTTATCAATTTAGGTGAATGTTAAATATTGCATCTTCTAGCGATGATGATTTTGGCCGAATTTTACTTTTTGTACCTGCTTCACAGTTTGTTATGCCATTATGAAGCAACGTTTGTCAGAAAAAAATGGCGTCAACTGACCATTAGTCATGGTCAAAGGTCAGGGGCGAATTTAACATTTTGTGGTTGCTAAACCATTTGTAAAGACATAATGATACAAAGTTGGTCAGAATCAAACAAGATGTCAACTGACCAATCCTCATGATCAACAGATCAAGGTCAAGGTCATCGGGTCAAAGGTCAAGGTCAAAATTAAGAATTTGATACCAGTTTACTATTTTTTTTTACATAATGAAGCAAAACTGTTCAGAATCAAACAATCTGTCAACTAACCAACCTCATTTTGCAGCTGCTTAAGATATAATGAAGTGAAATTTGGCAGAATCAAACAAGAGGTCCGCTGACCAAGCCTCAAGGTCATTGGGCCAAAGGTCAAGGTCGAGTTTTACATTTTATAACCATTAAACAGTTTGTCAGTCATAATGAAACAAAGTTGGTAAGAATCGAACGAGATGTCAATTGACTATACCTCAAGGTCATAGAGTCGAAAGTTAAAGTTTTCGCTTTTGCTTAATATTTTCTTATGCCATTGTAACTGTTTTTGTTGCTTTTGATGCTTTGGTTAAAGGATTTCTGATATATAAAATGTTTATTCTGCCGTTCATTTATTTAGATTTAGAGCAATTCCACAACATTCAAAGAGGCGATGACGTCATTCACAGTGGAAAGTCCAAACGTGCGGTACTCAAAAGGATTTATTGAGTCTGACTATGTGTATCAGACGAGTAGAGTGGAGGAAAATGGACCGTCGTCCTACAAGGTAAGATTCATAGCAAGAGAGAGAACATAATTAGGACCTTTCCGGGAAGAGAAAGTACAATTAAACATTGCATCTTATTTAACAAAGTTCGCGTTTATGTCGTGTACTAGTGTACCTTATTTTACAAAATTCGCATTTGTTACATATTACATTGTAATTTTCTTTACTAATTTCGCGTTTATTATATGTAGCAGTGCATCTTATTTTATAAGATTCCCGTTTGTACCATACACATTACATTGCATCATTCTTTAAGAAGTTTGCCCCTTTTCTACATGTAACACTGCATCTTATGTACAATTTAAGAATTACGCGTCTGTTACATGCTACACGAAACATCGCATCTTATTTATCAAATTCATGTTAACTTTTTTGAAATGCGTTGGTATACAACTTTTGGCAAACCTTTTTACCTCGAAATTATTAAGCACGTATAACCACTTGTAAAGTATTTTGACGGCCCGACCAAGCTTCATACCGTTCAATATAGCTTTACTCGAATATTAAGAGTAAATGAAGTTTTACATTGATTCTGCCGACTTCGAGATAACGAAGTTTGACTTTGTGTTTAGGCAGCGACAGGGTTTTCAAAGTATACTCACATCATTATATAGTCAACAAGTACTCGTCATTTTTTTTAAAAATTAATATGAAAAGATTCTTCTTCTGTTCCAGCAACAGTTAGACAAGTAATTGTATCAATCTGTTTTGCTCCCGGTATCACCGATGAGGTGTAAGAAAGAAGAATGGTGTTGCAGTTCAAATCAAATGTGGCACGCGATATAACCGAATTTAAATGTTGTAAGCACATTTATGTATCTTAGGTCGATGTATTACAAAAAAAATTATAAATATACCCTGCAAGAAAAAGATACTCTGGTTTCCAAGTATTGACACTTAATAAAAGGGATTGAAAAAAAAATCAAATAATGCAAAAACTCAAAATCACAGAATCTGATAACATTTATCATGTCATTATTTGGTTTTCTTATCTCTTATAAAACCTGCTATCAATGATGTGATATCACCCTCGATATCCCGGGAATACGATCACCTTCGCTCTCTACCCCTCTGAAATATGTCAAGGCAAAAATGAAGACAGGCTCAGGTAAAAAAATCCTTACCAATCGCTAGGTGCATGCCTGTCCTTTGAAGGTTATAAAGGAGCCGCAACCGACTTCAAAGCCTGTACATTTATACCGCTTTGTGACCACGAGTTGTTTCGATGTACTGGGTCGAGCCAGTCTCATCTCACATAGAACCTTCAGTTTTGCCATGACACATTCCAGGGATGTAGAGAGCGTAGGTGATAGTAACCTCTGGGTGATGTGATATATGGTTCGATAGATGAAAGTATAACAGCATGCGTTTGTGATTCCTTTCGTTTCGTTTTATTGGGGTAACTATTTATAGCTAAAGACATTGTGAGCAGTTTGCGTCTTCCAAAGCCTTGTTTATTTCTCTGGATACTCCATTGCAATCATATTGGCTTTGATGATCATTCACATTCTCAAACAAAAGACACAAAGTAATGCTATTTTCATATAAAACTACTACTTTAGCCGTGATACAAAGAATGGTATACAAAGAATGGTAAAAGTACTTTAAAGACCATTAAAAACATCAATGTTTTGACCAAGCTTTAGAGATTTATTCTATTTGTAAACTTTAAAAGACAAACAGAATAATTGGACCTTATTTTACATGGAGGAACGTCATATTGAGATGAAAGATCATTTCTGGACGTGTTTGCAGGCGTGCTGGAATAGAATATGTTATTGTAATGCTGCTGGTGTGTAATGCTATATCACTGAAATACCCTTTTGAAAACTTTATACAATTTTGTTTATTTTTCCCTCCCTTAATTCTACATTACAGTCGGGAATTTTACTGACTGTAAATTTTGTATTGTTCTTATTCAAAAGTTATTTCCACCTCAGAGTATTTACGTATGATTGGTCGTCAATACAAACCAGATTAACTTAGATTATCTCGCACCGGAAACATGGATGGTTGATATTTGCTTTTAAAACGAGAATGATTGCCTCCCCTCTACAAGTAATCTTGTTCTTTGCATTTTAAGATATTGAATCATTCCCCATTAGAGATATAAGCACAGTTATGTGTATAGCTTTACGTGTGACTATAAAATACTAAAAGAACAATACCTATATCCATACATACAGGGGTATTTCGCACTGGTGAGAAATGTTATTTTTAAAGAATGAGCAATTTTCGAACAATGTTTATAAACGACAATGGGGGAAATGAATAGCTGACCGGATATGACTTGCCATAAAATGTAATAATGATTTGCCATAAAATGTAATAAACATGATATTAATCATTGCCTTGGGCAGTACCAAATGTATTGTACGAGTGAGGCTAATAGTTTGATATTTTTCACGAGTTGCCTACTGGTGGAAAAAATCAAAATATTAGCCCCATTCGTTTAATATTTGTTATTACTGGAGACACTGTAATATACCCTCTCTATGATAAATGACATTACCAGGTGACCCCTGTGGATGTGAGGATGACCTTCCGTACTGACCGAAACACTCCTCGTCTTGGCTGTATGTTGGTGGGCTGGGGAGGGAATAACGGGTCAACTGTCACTGCAGCCGTGCTCGCCAACAAACACAAAATGTCCTGGCCGACAAAGGAGGGTACAAAGGTGAGCTATACAGATACGCGCATTGAATTAGCGCACTCACAAATCTTTCTGTAGAAATAATCAGACATTAACTGTAATAAGCGCATTGGATAAGCGCACTCACAAATCTTTCTGTAGAAATAATCAGACATTAACTGTAATAAGCGCATTGAATAAGCGCACTCACAAATCTTTATGTAGAAATAATTTTACATTAACTGTAATTAGCGCACTCACAAATCTTTCTGTAGAAATAACCATACATTAACTGTAATAAGCGCAATGAATAAGCGCACTCACAAATCTTTCTATAGAAATAATCATACATTAACTGTAATAAGCGCAGCCATAACCTAGCAGAACACATTCAACGGAAAAGTCGCCAATATAAGATACTCGCTAAGATAAGTACATTTGTATGTTTGTACGTGTACAGTATATGAAGGCTTAAGCTAGGTACGATTTAGACCTAGAATCACTTACAGTATTCAATCCATAAAACAACGAAACGTTAAAAAATATAACTTAGAATTAAGAATTATAACATAGATTTGAGAATAGATTGGAGATTACTCCTAAATATAAGTTGGGTTAACTATGATATCAATATTACAAATGGCCTGTATTTGACAAACCTTATTTTACTTGCAGTGTGCTAATTACTTTGGATCCCTTACCCAAGCGTCCACCCTGAGTATTGGATCAGGTCCAGACGGAGAGGTGAACATTCCCTTCTGCAACATTCTACCAATGGTTGATCCAAACGACATCGTGTTCGATGGTAAGTCTTTGTTTTACTATTTCACTCCTGTGATATTCCAATATAAGCTGCAGTATTTGAACTAGCAGATGTCGGCGCATTCGGCATAGCTTTTTAGCTCGATAAAACTAGTGTGCCACGGCATCAGATCGCTTCCCGAGGTGATCCCCTCCCCCTATCCAACACAACACTAATCCATTACCATGTAGTCGCTTGATTAAAACCTTAATATAATAATACAAAATACCATCATGAAACTTAACTGATTTTTGATTGACGTATTTTTTTCAACAGTGCTACATTGTAATTGATTGTAACTGAAAGATATGTATGTATTGCCTGTCATGATTCAAACATAAAAAATACGATCTCTTGTTACACACACTGTGTGTCTGAGCGAATATAGAAATCTTGATAAACGTAACCATCATTTAAAATAAAAACTAAACAATGAGATTTATCATCCCAGGATTCTCTTGATGTATTTTGAGTTCCTCATTTTATATTTTTAATGAACTAATAATAGTTTTATTAACTGTAACAGAAACTTGTTAATTATGTTAACTTTTAAAAACATGGTGACAACGAAGGTAGTTCGTATAATATATACTAAGTTCTGATAAAAACGCATCTTTAGATAATACTGATGACATGGAAATATATACCAATACTAAACCGTGGTTAACTTTATTCCCGGAGTGTATATTTACTATAGCTCTGTTGGATTTTTAAAAGCACGTACGAGGGGAGATAACTCGAGGCATTTTCTGGAAATCTGACTTCAGAGTTGAAAAAATGTTTTCTCCATTTGAACTTAGTTAAGTGATCATCATTTGACAAAGTATGTTGCATGGATAATTTGTAAAGACTACATCATTGTTATATCCCCTAAATTAATTGATTTTAAATTATTTGTTTAGGCAAATATTATCCGATAAGAGTACTGATCATATTTGGATCCTGCCTCAATACTGACGTACATAAAACTCACAAACTAACTAAAAAACTTGAAAAAAAGGAATTATTAAAATATTGTCAAGGTAGCTCCCTTCTTAACCTAAGAGAGCTAATGATATAATTTACAATGGCATAGAGTCAAGGTTAAACCAATTGGTATGTATTTTAGACAGCTGGCACCAGATGATATTAAATTGTTTTAGCTAGAGGACCTTGAAAAAAACTTGCGTGGTCAGTTGACATCTAGAATAAAACAAACTATAATAGTCATTTTCTGAGAACTTTTAATTCAATTACAATCAAAGTACGATAACTGAATAGATAGCAATCATTTAATTTGACACATCGGTACAAGAAATGGATCTTATTTTGTGCGTTTCCAATCATGTATAGTCGTATCGGTTATTTAGTTGGGTTTTGATTCTTTCAAAAACTTTAAGGTAAATCGGATATCTGAGAAAAGAAGAAATAAACATTTGTATATCTCAAATGTAGCAAAGGAAGAGAGTTAAACACTTGCTAGCATCAATGTCCACGAAGCAGAAAAACAAAACATTCTCTATAAGCCAGAAACATGGATCATTTTTCTCAAAAGTTACATGTTTCTTTCCCAATGCAGGATGGGATATATCATCAATGAATTTAGCTGAAGCTATGGAGCGTGCGAAAGTCCTTGATTGGAACTTACAGAATCAGCTACGACCATACATGGAACATCTAAAGCCACGTCCATCAGTCTATGTACCCGACTTCATAGCAGCTAATCAAAAGGAACGGGCTGACAATGTTATGACCGGAACCAAGGCAGAAATGATTGAACAAATACGAGCCGACATTCGAGATTTCAAAAGTAAGAACGAGTTGGATGATCTCATTGTTTTATGGACAGCCAATACCGAACGTTTTTCTGCTGTGGAGGTAGGACTTAATGACACTGCTGACATACTTCTTCAGTCGGTCAAGATGAATGCTGCCGAAATATCTCCATCAACGATGTTTGGCATTGCTTCCGTCCTGGAAGGTGTAAGTATAAATTTCGTTCCCTTAACCGCAAATAAATCAAATCAATTTTCTCTTGCATCGTATCCCCCGTGGTATTATCAAGTTTACAACATAAGGTGTTTACGCATTTCTGCAAAAACATATACAGGTTAATGATCATGGATATAGGATAAGAAACTATTTTTCAACTACTTGTTTTATATAATAATTTTTATTTTCCAGTGCACATATATAAACGGATCACCGCAGAACACCTTTGTCCCCGGTCTGATAGAACTGGCAGAAACCCGCGGTGTCCTTATTGCCGGGGACGATTTCAAGTCCGGGCAAACGAAGATAAAGTCGGTCTTGGTAGACTTCCTGGTGAGTGCCGGCATCAAGCCAGTCTCCATTGTCAGTTACAATCACCTTGGAAACAACGACGGGATGAATCTTTCGGCGCCGCAGCAGTTCAAGTCGAAAGAGGTACGTCATTGTTGTTGAAACAAGTTAAACATGTGGAACTCTGGTATTTAAACCTCTATTGCTGGTGTATTTAGTCAGTTTTTTTCAGGTGTCATGACTTTTTATTATTGTCAAATATAATGTACCACATATTTTTACTTGTGGTATAGTTAACGAGGTTTTGGATAAATTAAAAGACATAAAAACAAGCTAATCTGAAATTCATTACGAAATAAATGAAAAGAGTGTATTGTTAGGTGCTATATGGAAGGCTGTTAATGTCAACAATACTCTGAATATCATAATCCATATCACTAAATGGAACATCTGAAAAACACGAAATACGAAAAAATTTGAAAAGAAACTCCCTAATACTTATGTATAGACATAAAGGAAATAAAAAAAAATAAGGGAAAACATTGTCGCAGGCAAAATGTCAAAACTTAAATACTAAAAAATGTACCACATGCCATATTTCCAACCAGATAAATCAAATGTTAATGATAGAGAGCGTGCGAACACACAATGTATGGCGTCTGCTGGATGATTTACTGGGTGGTAAAGCAGACGTAACACTTTTCAAAATTACAACAAACACAGACAAACAAACAATGAATAAACCAACATATAGACAACACATGTAAATGTATATAGCCTAGGAAATCAATCGGTTTTCTCAAAAACATTCTTGGTTCAGCATTCTGCCAACTTCACCGAAGAACATGCATAATGAAGACATATTCGATGTAATATTGAAATAACAGATACAAAATGAAGCCATCTCTTTTAACCACGTAACCTAGACAATTTAATTTGCATAGATTTTATTTTTAGAAATTAAAAACAAATAAATAATAAAGCAAGACTTATTGATTATAGAGCTTATGTTTCTGTTATTTACTGTTTCAGATCACGAAAACAAATGTCGTTGATGACATGGTGGAGTCGAATCCTATTCTCTATCCAACGGGGAAGAAACCTGACCATTGTGTCGTCATAAAGTACGTGCCATATGTTGGAGATAGCAAGCGAGCCTTAGACGAGTATACATCAGAGATAATGATGGGGGGACTAAACACCATCTCCCTCCATAACACATGTGAGGACTCTTTATTGGCCAGCCCAATCATCCTCGACCTTGTCATCCTGGCTGAAATGTGCAAAAGAATCTCGTTCAAGTCCGAGAGTCAGACTACTTACCAAGGCTTTCATAGTGTACTATCGATCCTCAGCTACCTGTGCAAAGCCCCTCTTGTGCCCCCGGGCACACCGGTTGTCAACGCCCTGTTTAAGCAAAGAGCATGCATAGAGAACATTTTCAGGTAAATACAAGTTTTATTCTTATATACTATATATTGTCTGGAGTGATTCCTTGCATTGATAGTTATCCGCAAGTGCATTCAATGTTATGGCATATAGGTTACACAGGCAACTTTGGGTCACCATTTGCTACTTAGAAGTAAACAGTTATATTTTCACACCTGTTTAGAAACTAACAGATACTGATGTAAGATTTGGATAACTGTTAACCTCCAATCGGTAAAACCGTCGACCAAAACAAATAATTTCAAATCAAAGAGAAAAAATAAATTTTATCTCTGTAAATTACTGAGGTGATATCCATTATTTCATCATATTATTCTTAGACGACATGAATTAAAACTGATACTCGCGATGGCTTGGCCGTTAAGAGGTGAATAGTGGGAGCTAAAGGGATATCAAGGGTGAAAAAACAATTCAATAACAAAAAGAAATGTATTTTTTGGTTAAATCAATAGTTCCACTAAGTTTTGTTTGAGCATCCTTTTTATTCTTTAAGTAAAACAACCAAATCAAGTAACTTGCTTTGAGTAACCTCAACTTTGTACCATAACCCGTTTTATGTTTAACATTGTTGTTGTTATATCCATTTGCTTATTTACAGGGCGTGTGTAGGACTTCCGCCACAGAACTTTATGTCTCTGGAACATAAACTCAGTATCCCACGGTCACTCCCTGAAGTTGCTGAAAGAAACTCAACGACGTTCACCACGAAATCAAAACTGCCAATCAATTCCAGTCATGAAAGTGCACGCGAAATTGCAAACGGATGTTGACATTTTGTTGCCTAGGTTCAGTGCTGAGGACAGTGTTGTACTGAGAATATCGATTTTGACGTACAGGTGGAATAATTATGCAGTTTAAAGCTTTTAAATATCAAATTCAGTAACATGATTCGCATCACGACTAAAATAAGAAAACACCAAGATCTTGCCGGTAGTCTCCCTAATTACCTATCCGAAAGTTTGCTATTTACACTTTTATATTAATTATATTTATCATCGTTAGCTTTGATAATGAATTAGTTCTCGCTAGGTACAGCGGAAAAAACAAATACACGCTTAACAGACTTCGTATCTGATGTTCCTGAAGAGTGTCATCATTCTTGGGTGACCACACCCACTTAAAG
This sequence comes from Mimachlamys varia, assembly GCA_947623455.1. Taxonomy (NCBI): domain Eukaryota; kingdom Metazoa; phylum Mollusca; class Bivalvia; order Pectinida; family Pectinidae; genus Mimachlamys; species Mimachlamys varia. The sequence goes on from OX392540.1 coordinate 37,407,381, forward strand.
AAACAAGAAATTTGCAATAAAATAAAACCATTGCATTTCTTATTTATGCTCTTCAGTTTAAAGCTCTCTTGGTCAAATCAAAAAGTGTTTTAACATGTAATGGTCATAAAAACGGTAAAATTTATTAAAAGTAGTATATGATTTCACCTTTCTTTGGACCAAGCCATCCGGCTTGAAATCTCACCTTTTGTGAACTATACATGTTTTACAAAATGTCACTATTGTGGACTTAATTTTGATATTCATATTAACCATATTTCGGTTTGTATTTTATTTGGTGGCCATATACTAAATAGTCAGGAGTTGTAATTGCAATATTAAGACACATAATTTATATAGTTAACCCCATTTTTTGTTGAAATTCATATTTCGACTTTAATAGCATCATCCTTTCATAAAGAATAGATTTTTGTTCACCATCGACATATTTTCCTGGCCTGTAATCATTAATATATATGTTAACAACAATATTTATAATTAATTGATTAAGTTATTCTAACCATTTTTAGAGTCTTGTTTTGGACCATCGTTTTTTAAAAATATATTTGCTATTGCGTAAGTATAGGTAAAATATACACATTTTCTTACTTAGTGAATTTTGGGGAATTTTTGTTTGATTTTGTTTTCTATAATAGTTGCCTTGCAAGATACACCTTTACTTCATATAAATGTCTATTATTGTTTTCTATATATGATTGACCATTTCAACAGCGTTTACATATATTGCAAATGTCATTAAATGATGTTATTGAAATTTGACTATTTCTGTTGTTTTTTCTGATTTGTAGTGTGTGTGAGGATACGACGGGTTATCGTCCGTCCGTGCCTACAATGTATAAGTGTTGCATATTGCTAGACCTCAGGTCCAAACAGTCACAGTAAAGAAGGTGACGGAAAACCCTTAAACAATACAGAAATTGTATTGGATTTATTGATTGTGATGTCTTTACCTCTGTTTTAGACAGGAAAATATATTGGCTTTGGTTTTCTTAAAAAAACTAAAACAAAGGGCCCTCGTTAAAGTACAAGATGATGAGAAAACCAAATCAGAGAATACTAAAGCGTCAACAAAACCATAATCCGAACTCAAAATCAAAACTCAAAAAGACTAAGTGTTCCGGTAAAATAAGCGCCTTCTTCTTCATCGACGACAGCCGCAATGTAAATCTTGGTCAAATTCAAGTACACACCAATACTCAAAATGAGAACCGAGTCATCATTGTCAATCACAACAAGTAAGCACACTAATACGCAACCCCAGAAACATCAAAACATACTACACAAAATACAGAATTTTTTTCGATCGATGAGATCAAGATGGCGACCATACAACTTGCCCAAAGTCTTATCTCGCGAACCTTGTGCCGTTAGTTTGTTCTTCAGCAGTTGACATCTATCACGAAAATATCGATATTTAGAGCAAGCCAACGAATCAACTGCGACATGTTAATACCATAGGATGTAGAAGAAGGAATGTTACTATCAAGAAAGAGAAATATCACGATCGGAAAATATAAATCGTTACGTTTATCATACAGCTTAGAACTAAGCTGTTCATGTTGGTCATAGTTTAAGTAAAGATCGAAGTAAAACGCTTATGTAGGAGAATTTGTTGTGTCTTTGATCTCGAGTTCAGTAGCGTATATACAATCGACTAGGTCATCAAACTTTATAAACACATCGTCGATATACTTGAAAGTGACATTGAAAGATTTGGCAAAGTGTTTGCTACCCGTCCTGATAAGCCCCTCGACAAAGTCAGATTCATATGAAAACAAGAACAAATTTGGCTTTTTCAAACACGTTCTTAGCAGAGATCGTCTTGAAATTAACTTTCTCAAACGCATTATTACCCGAGGACAAAATATGCTTTCTCAAAGACATTCTTATTTGAAAACTGTTTAATATTAGTTTTCCAAAGCACGGTCTTAGCTGAGACCGTTTCAAGATTAGCTTTCCCGAGCACGTTCTTAGTTGAGAACGTTTTTAGATTAGCTTTCTCAAACACGTTCTTAGCGGAAAGGTTCCGAATTAGCTTTCTTAAACACGTTTTTAGCTTGGAACCTTTTCTTTTTACGGCATTGCGGGAAAATAGTATAATGCTTTGAGGTAGGAGTATCGTATTAACATTGAAAATAGTAGTTTACAATTGGATCTTAATTGTCTGTCGTGTTTTCATGCTATTTTATATCAAAGTTTTGTTTGGTTTACATTAAACAGTTATCAATATTTAGTCTTAACATTGAAATCACGCCTTGTTTATCACAAACAAGAGTTCAATGAACCGATATTTAAATTGTTAACCGTCTCCCACCTCATCCCAATATCATCATGTGATGTATGATGAGTTCTTTTACGTCAAGAAGAAAGCACAATAGATGTCATTGCCACTGTGCCATGTGTGCCTAGCTAAAAACGACGATGGGTAGTGTCCCCTAACAAGGCCATACCAGATGCCTTACACATAGAAAATAATTAGAGAAAAATAGCGGTAACAAATTTATAATCCGATCTCAACATCGATTCAACTAGGGGCAAACTATGAACAGAGGAACGGTTTACACGGAGGCCCTTGTGAAATATAATTAGACCAGGTGCTCCGGAAGATAAGCCTCATCTGCTTCATCTACGACACCCGCCATGTAAATCTTGGTCACATCCAAGTAAACTTCAAGTTTTTGAAATAAGATATTGTCAATCACAAGTAAGCATACTGATAAGCATACACAAAAATCTTCATATCATAGATAATACAGAACATTTTTCAATGAGACAAAGATGACGACCAAAACACTTGCACATAGTTCTGATCAACCAGCCTCCCTCAAATCCCTGTGTTGTTAGTTTGTTTGTCAGCAGTCGACAACGATCACGTGAATCCCGATATTTAGAGCAAGCTCTAGAATAACGAATCAGCTGCGACATGCAAACACCACAAGTTGGTGAAGCAGGGATGTTACTATTGTGGTATAAGTGGATTTTTGTTTGTCATTTGCGGTTTGGACAGTTACGTTCGATTCCGTAAGGAATTTGTAGTGTTTTGTGACTCTGTAGTGGGTTTGGCTCTTTCCAGGTGTGCGTACCCTTAGTCGAGAAATAGTAGTACTCTGGGATGGTACAGCCTTGGGGTTACGGGGGATATTATGTCTGGTTTGACGAATGTCTGCCCGGGTATTTTCAGTTTATCTGTTATGACGGCCATCTTGCCGGGTGAGCCGGGGACAGTTTGTGTAATGCGCTGTCATTGGTCGAGACTGCGGTGGTGGAGCAAGTCACTGAGTCTCTTAGATTACGGATGTTATTCCGGGTATTTACACTAAGGGTCAAGGTCAGGGCTATTTAAGCCGTAGACGGGAGAGAAACCTGGCCACTTCCCTACCGGGATTTGGTCATTACCAACGCTTTGAAAACAAAGTGACTTTACTTAGTGATACGGCTACGTTCCGAGACCGAAACGGCTATGCATGGTTAGTTGTAAGTTGTAGTCACTGTGCATGTGTAGACTAGTGTTTATTATGTGTTGTTTCTAGAGGGAGGGTGGAAGTCTAGCCCGTCTCGTAGGCTGGTAGTTATATAATTATGGACCAGGTGGGATATATACTCTATAGTTTCGTAGTCGGTCATATTTACAAGGCATCGAGGTGTGTATTGAGAGTAAACATGGAACTTCTCCAGGGATTGTCTCATGAATGTACTTGTGGGTAGCTTGTTATAGTCTGGTTAGCCTATTATTTGGATAAGTCTGATTTCCTGGTATACATTTTGTTACCATTTCTATACTTGTTACATTCTATTTTACTTCAGGCTTTACATCTGGTTTAACTGGAATTTGGTTGTTTTGTTATGTTATTTATGTATCGAAACCAAGCTCGTCTTAATTCATAATAAACTTGTAGAACTTTTACTGTGGTGTTGTTGTGGGTCTTTCCAAACACTTCGACTAATCAAAGAGATAAGAACCGGAAGGTGGGTTTTGAAGGAGACTGTTTGCCACTGGTTTTATGTCACGGTCCGGTACATTTTGTACCACATTTAAAATTACACAACGCGAAGTCAATTGTGGTGGCAAAATCTCATCTCCTGACCCCTCCTACTACATAAATGGTGCCTGGTGACCAGGATTAGTCGTATTAGTGAGGAAAGATACCAAAGGTTAAACAAAAGAAGTCTAGGAATGAGTTGAGAATAATTAGGTATTATGGAATAGTTTTATTTGACTTAGGGCAGATACTATAATGAACAAGGGTTGCAGAGTTCAGTAAAATTTATTAAGTTATAAGGGGAGATTACTGTGTCAGGCATTTTGAAAATGGCATGCTATGTGGTAGTATTAGGAAGAGTTCAGTCAAGGTTTTAGGAAATGATGTGCAGCAGGGATTGGGAAACAGGAATTTTGACAATGGCAGTGAGCTAGGGATATAACTGGTGTGTAATGTGTTAATGGTGGATACTGGATCACCTGTTTTGGTAATGTCCCAGACCAGGGTTTAGTTCTGCGGTGTTGGCAAAGTGTTGTGTAAATCTTGTGTCAGCGAACGGGGAAAGGTTATTGGTAAAGGTCAGGCCACCATAGATTAAGATGGGGCTCTCGTCCTTTCGACAAACCTACGTCATGGCAGAATTGGGAGGTTTGGATGGGATATTGGGAATACATTTTTGAGATGAGTATGATGGTGGTATCCAGGTCTATCGAGGTGCACGGAACACAAGTCAAGGTCAAGATTAGTTGATTCAATCGGAAACTTGTAGCTGTTCTGATGGAGATACAAAGTAAAGTTGGAGAAAAGGATTGTGTGTGCTAAATGATTATATGATTAAGACCACAGTATCTAAGATAATTGTTTTCAGTGGTAATTAAACTTTGTGGACAAAGATATTTGTTCAGAACTAAGTACTGGTGTTGGAAGAGTACAGGCAGTGACTTTTGTGGTGCAAGTTGAAAATAGGGATATAGGTGGAGACAGGAAGTAGCTTCCTGGCTTTGTTTTAGAGTACAGTACAGGAATTCTTAAGTGAACTTCCTGGGTGGTTAACTTTCTGAATGTGAATCAGTCGGTATTGTGATTTATGATATAAACAGTATTCATTAGTTGGCATCCATGGGTAGGAGCTGTTGTGGTAAATTAGAAATATTTTGCCATATAAAAAAGTACCACGTGAAGTATTTAACCTAACGATGTTTGATGTCTCGCAGTAGGTAGTTTGATGTCTCGCAGGATGTAGTTTAATGTGTCACAGGAAGTAGTTCAGCACAACGTCAACTTGACTTGGCAGTGTTCTATCATTGTCTAGCATTTATTGCAGTGTTTTTGGCTGATAGACAGTCTGTTATGTGTCGGATAGAATCTTATAGTAAGATTCAAATGTTCAAAGTTGTTGTTCCAACTTATGGAATAAAGCTAGCCAATATTGTATGACCTGCCAGGTATACAGTTTGGTACCTAACGCACTGTAGCAGGTTTCACTCCCCACAATAGGTTGCACGACTGTAACCGCTGTGAGAGGAGGTCCAGGAGCCATCCATGGGTGACGTAACATGGGAGGGACCATGACGCAGGAGGATTGTCCATCTCGATCCAACCGGAGTGGAGGCCAGCCGGAGATCTCCTGTTTCCATTTGGATGTGACGCGCGTACGAGTGAAGGAGGAAAGAGCTATGTGTTCGTTCGGACTACGAAAGACTTTTGTTTGCGGTTTGTGCCAGTGAAGTGTGTTTTTGAAAGACATTTGTTTTTTTTATTTCAGGTGTGTTCGTAAACATTTATTTATATTTAATGCGATCACTATTGTAATTGTATATCAAATAATGAATAGGATTTAACTGGAATTTGGTTGTTTTGTTATGTTATTTATGTAACGAAACCAAGCTCGTCTTAATTCATAATAAACTTGTAGAACTTTTACTGTGGTGTTGTTGTGGGTCTTTCCAAACACTTCGACTAATCAAGGGGAAAAGAACCGGAATGTGGGTTTAGAAGGGGACTGTTGGCCACTGGTTTTATGTCACGGTCCGGTACATTTTGTACCACATTTAAAATTACACAACGCGAAGTCAATTGTGGTGGCAAACTCTCATCTCCTGACCTCTCTTACTACACTATTAAGAAATGGACATTCGCGGTCAGAATTGAAATCGTCGCGTTTATCGTATAGCTTAGTAGAAAGCTGTCCATGTTGGTCATAGTTTAAGTAGAGATCGAGGTAAGCAGCTGATGTAAAGAGTCTGTTGTGTCCTTCATTTCAAGTTCATATACGATCGACGTGGTCTGCAAACGTCTTGTTGTTCATAGACAACACATCGTCGATATATCTCAAAGTGAAATTAAAAGATTTGACAAGGTTTGTGTTACCTGTCCTAATAAGCCCCTCGAAAATTCAGTCTCGTTTGAAAACCAAAATAGGTCAACTAAGAGTGGGGCACAGTTTGTTCCAATTGGAATGCCTACAGCCGGCTGGTAAATCTTTCGTTCGAACCCTGTCGATCTTTCTATATCTTCTTCAGTAAATTTCATCTTAGCTTTTGTTGTGTTTTTTCCCCACAAAGTATGCTTAACGATACCTCACTTCCATATATTTGCATCGCCGTCTACCTTTTTATTGGAAACAAGAACTCTCATAACGAGAGATCTAAGACGTTCCTTCAGTTTTGTATGAGGTATGGTAATGTACATTAAAAAATATTTTTAGGAGGGGTTGCTAAAGATTGATCAAATAATCTTTCGAGATTTTTAAAATCCACATCCCGATAATTCCACTCCTGGAGTTAATGGAGCCACAGTGTGTCTGAAGCCCTGATTTAACGGTACTTAGAATAGAAGTAAGAGGTTTTGATAAAGGCTTGTCCCGAGCATTAAGCAGAGCCAGCGATAAAACGTTGCTTATAAGGATCCTCGTGTAGTTTAGGTATCCAATAAAGACGAGGTGTTCCATGTATACGTTCAATGTTAAGGGTGATGATACTAACTGTTTCATTCATTGTTAATATTCGAAACGTTGAAATGCTTAGTTGGGTGTATTCTACATGTAATGTCAGTGAGATAACACTTTAATGCCGGCATCCAAGTTATCACAAGGAAGTAATAATGCCCACAATCCCTTCCCCCAATCAACATAAAAATATATGTAACGCATGGAGGACTTACTTAATGACTATAGCAGTATCATAACTTACGGCACTGAGAGTCGATGTATAGAATTTAATGGTCGCAATCTTTATCATCGAAAACTATTCTGTACCCTTGAAAGATAATGCCATTGAACGTTTTTGAAAATGCTCATGTGTATATCTGCTTAATATAATTCAAGACAATGTCTCAGTTCTCACTTTCAGACCAAGACATTTACTTAAATGTGACCACCTATGGTATTTAAGATGTCAATGGAATCGAAGAATTTGTTGACCTCAAGTCGTAATTAACCCACAATATATCAATACCGGGCTAATCGGTTCGGTCCATTATATATATACCTGTTGAAATAGCTAGTAGTGAGACTTAACTAGTAACATTTCATGCTTTGTATAACGCGTAATGATGAGATGGAAACAAGGGGTTATCAAATTAAACGAAGGTTTTTATGACGTATAAAACAGAGAAATGTTTCATTGAGATAATGAAGCTAATTAAAAGTCCATAAATCTGTTGTGGGATTTTGTAATAGTTGTCTCAAGCAACAGTAATTAACCTAAAACACGACGATTTCTATTATTTCAAATGACAAATATTGTTAACATCAGCATAAGTACTCTATAGATATTGAGTACGTAACCTTTGCCATATTATCAGGACCGCACTATCGCAAAGAGGAAACATTATCAACCTACAAAAATGTACCTTCGCAACCTTGTATTAGGAGCACGTCCTCAGGTGCCCTTAACTGTGTCTGTAACAGGGCCCTGAACCCTGTATTTCCATCGTCTTTTACTACTTCGAACCTCCCACTAGAGTCCTATTTTAAGTACCGCCTATTTCCGTGGGACTATGACACATGTTTAGAACAAAATGTCATAGATAGTGTGAAATATAAAGCATTGACGGGACAAGACGCCTGTCACTGTCTGCTTATCTGTCCGACGGTCATCATGCTTACTTTCGTAGGTCTTCTTCTCGTCTTTGGTACGTACTTCGTGAATAATAAGTTTGTTTGCTAAAAAAAACATTTTAGTTTGCCGATAAATTGATATAAACGGGCATCAATTTTTCATACTATGTTAGTCATACTATGTAAGTATCATATTTTTCCGGATATGTATATCATAATAATTATTTTTTGTTGTTCTTATATACAATGTTTTTTAACAGCAATTTTAATGTCCAGAACAAATATAAGTTTTGCAAGGGTTGGAGCCTTGAATTCATAAACCTTACCAATTTTCCTCACGCAAGAGGTATCCATCTTCACTGTACATATTTTAATTATATACAATGTTATCACAACCTATAGGTCGTCTCAAAGCGGATAACACTTTATCCTTGGTTATAGGGCTTTAGCAACAAGCCGATATTGTTCTCAGTTCCCTTGAACGCATACAGCCGTTGCTGTCATTTTGGCGCTCTACACTTTCTAGCACTGCTCAACCACGTACTCATTTTTTCAGTCGACAAAACTGGACAAACGGAGTAAACATAACTTTCAAAGATATAACACAGTGCCATGGCCGAGACTCGAACTAGCATTCTTTCGATCTCACGCTCGCATTTTAACCGTTAACCACTGTATGACGTACCTCGCAATGTTCATTGTGTCATTATATCACTAAGCTGGTAACATGCATCATTCATTAATACCTCTGAAATTATATTTGGAATGCTTTCATTATATTTCTGTTTTAAAACATGAAGTTTGATACAAAATAAAACATTTACAAAAATCTATACTTCGTTTACATGTTTAAATAGGTTTTATGACGATAATAAAGAGATAGTTAAACTCTATAGGATGTTTAATATTTTACAATTACAATTATTGCCATTGTTGACCCTTCTGCCTCTAAATTAGTTTAGAAATTTTGGATTCCCAACTTCTGACCCCTAGCATCACTGAAGAGTCCTAGGAGGACGAAACAGCTGTATGATGCTGTTTAATTCATTTTTTGTCTTACTGTATCTATTACTAAGTTTAAAAGGTGCAGCATATGTGTGTGTTACGTAATCTTACTGTTCTTCACATCATCACTCTTCCTTTGTGAGACATATGTACCAACCGAACAAGATTATAACTGTCTTTTTTAAAAAAAATTGTAGTGGTCGCAGAGACTGCCCCGCCTACACCGCTTGAAATGACCCTGAAATCGGCGTACAGGTAATCATAAGATTAATTTCGGAAATATTTTTATAATAATACAGTTTTCATTTTTTCATCATACGTGTAATCGAATTGAACCACATTAAGATATGCTTCCATCCTCAAATACATATGTTTTTGATGCTGTAGCGATGTTTGTTCAGTGCATTTTTTAACAGCTTGAATATCACTTGACAATAGATAGTGGGAAATCGAACTAGGACAGGTTGTTTTTTATTAACTATTCAACAAGATGAAGAGATTTGTTCAAATAACTTTCTGACGGCAAATTAAGCGATACTTTTGGTGTATACAACAAGTTAGGATCTTTTACACTCAATTAATTCTGCTAGTGTTAGAACATTGTGTTTGAGCGCTGCGTCTTGTTAATCGTGTCAAGCGCACACACATTACGATATTTTCTCTCATTAATGTGTGTATAAGAAACAGTTATCCAGTGTAAGAGAGGGATGTAAAAGTGTCATCTATCACCCTATTTCCCGTTATCTGACGTCACAATAGCTTTTCAATCAAGTGATGTCACGAACGCCAATATCAAAATGCGGCAGAGGCAATTCGATAAAATTAAAGCATTTACGATTTACATTGTACCGTACACGTTCTAAGGATAACATTATTTATTTTTTTCCTAAGCAAAAATTGTTTGGAAATATGAAGTATTGTTAGTCTTCCTGGCTGATTAGTTTTGCCAAACGTCAAGCAAAAAGTACTGATATTTTCAAAATTGTAACTTGTGTAAACGTAGCTTCATGGTTTTGGAAATTATTTCGGGAGGCGGTACTTCAATTGTTTCGTTCTTTTGAAACGTCCAACTCACATACATACAGTACATATTCTATTTAGAACTTCACATTCTCTCTAGGTCGTGATTGGTCTCTGCGTCAAATATGTTCATTGCCCTATTGCAGATATTAGATCGATACTGACTATCTCTTCTAATCAGGGGTTTAAGTCAAGTTTATAGATAATTTTACACTTAAAATAATAATTGCAATTCAACTTTCATTCAATCTCTATTTTGATGTTCATTAGCCAAGTTTAGCCCTCCATGATTTGATACTTTAAGCAATTATCACAGTGTAATTTAATTTTTGCCTTTTTCTCAAATGGTAAACTTTCACAGGTTATATCGTACAACATATAAATAATCAGACAATGCAAAAAAAAAAAAATACGACGTCATAATTTTATCGATATGTTTGGCGTGGATTAAGTTTTCAAACTTATGATTGGTGGAAGTTGCTTTCAGATGAAATAACTGGACAATGTAAACCACTTTTCGTTGTCTTAATTAATACAAAAGCATTGCTTATGAGTATAATGTGTTATCTTTCTCTGGAGATGAAGTTAGATGGAACTGAATAAAAGCTTTTCCCATTTGTTAATTTTAACGGGAAAACATCGATTTTATATTCTATAATTCTGTTTCTACTTGGTACTTTATCTTAATTTATATTGTTCCCACCAGGCAGGAGGATTTATCTTAATTTATATTGTTCCCACCAGGCAGGAGGGATTTGAGTTTATTCAGAAGTTGATATCCCACAATGACAGTGTACACCATCATAAACGGGCGTCCTTCAAACACAAGTACGTGGGACTCGGAGGACGCATACAGGGGACCCGTGGGTCAGGGTCATGGCTAGACATAGAGGCAACGACTTCAGTCAGTGAATCGGCCCATCAGAGGGTAGGTTTTCTTTTTTGTTTTTCCTCGGTTAAAGAAGCGCCACGTAAAATAGCCAAATCCTATTTGTTTGTCTGTAGCCAATGTATCAGTGATTGAAACAATTATAGGGAGAGGACTTATAAAGGCTTTAAGCCTGTTGTCCAATCCTTTTTGCATTGTAACATATTGTCAATAAAATTTGCTGAAATGAAAAAAAAAAATGAAAAAAATGAAATAATTATAGACTTATGATATGCATCATTATGCATTGTTATGCATTGAAAATGCACATGTCATATTGTTTCGTATTACACATGTGTTATATGACCTAGCATCCTTGTGATTAGCTGGTAGTTTCAATTGCTGTAGTTGTGAAGTCACGCCCAGGACAACTACATGACGTAATTAGAGTCAAAATAGCATCGTTATACATTTAAAATGATGAAAGAAAACTGACTCTGATCAGGAAAAATACTACAAACCCTGATAATGTTATTAAAATATTTTTACTTTCTTTTAATATCATATGAGATTAATGAAACTCGTCATGAAATTAGCTTTCCAGATTCTCGCTTAATCAAAAACAAGTCTTAAGGCTCGTTTTATAAATACCATATCAAATAGAAACACATGTACGATCCTTTATATAATAGGAGCTTTATTAATGATAATTCATATGGAAATGAGTCCTTCTCCGATTGAACTAAATGCATCTATATACACATGTAGATTTCATTCGAAAACGGTCACATGATACATTTGCTCGAGAGGTTTAAAGAGGCATCACGGTAAAACTATATTTTTTTACGCTTATTTAGAATTATTGTATATATATGAATTAAATGTATACTCTTGTGGAAAATTAATGGGCGATTTACGCTGAAATATGTTCTCAAAAATTTTAATTAATAATTAAAAAAGGGAATCACTATTCGTTGATCAACGCTTTGGACATGTAAATATTTTTTGCATCACATATGATAACGCATGCGCATAACATGCTACATCGGTAAACAAAAAATGGCGATCCGCGTGACCTACATGTAACTACCAAGCGAAAAGTGGCCGAATGGTCAAACTTTAACGTAAGGCTTATTTTACGGAAGCATAATGAGGAATGGGAAGTATTCAAGGGAGAGACTAACAGCCCAATTGTTTACATATTTCTTCTGGATAGCCGGTGACACAGTCTTGATTTGGTTCTGGGACCTCCCAAGGGATAACTCTTTTATTCCGCTGTTACATGAAATGCGTGTGTAAAACTTGAAAGCATGTATTGTAATATTCCCATTATAATATTCCAGTAAAACGGCATTATTGAATTATATTGCTGAAGAGAAAGACCTTTTCACACACAAGAAAAACCGTATGGGAGGGGGTTACGTTGTCAAATGCCGATATATGGCGATTGAGTTTAATGTATACAGATTCAATTTGGACAAAATGAATAAATTTATGTCATCATGTGCGGATAAAAAATGTTGTCATACCTAATCTATAAAATACGGATTGTACAAATATTATCGGGTTTGGACCCCGGTAATAAATTTGATATGAATCAAAATATATGCATTATATAAGTGAAGTCATTAATTCATAAAAAAAATCATATACATGTATGTCCCATGTCTGCAGTTGTGTTGAAAATGTTAACGAACCTTTAAATTTACATAAAAAAGTAAAATGAATCATAACATATATAAATGGATTAAGCATTGGACAATTATCTTCTCGACAAGTTCAAAATTTGATATATATATTATACATGTATTCTACATGTTTAGTGCGTGGTGCGTCATATGAGTGCACGGACTTCCGTGATACATATATAATTGTAAGTGTTAAGTATGTTGACGCTGAAAGTTGGATAGATTTTGGATGAATATATAGATAGTTTGAAAAAAAATCTTCAAGACATCGAGTTGTATTAAAATAATCGGAATCATTTCATTTTATTTTTGTACTTTCAATGCATGCACACCTATTGTGAAATGGTTCTAAATGAGGATTCGTGAAAATAACTTTTTACAGAAATTAAGGTTTGCCCTATGTTTGTCATCGTCGGTCACCCACATGACACTGTTAAACGTACAATGTAAGAGTGCAGTGTCGTGTGGGTTTCTGTACCCATTTGCATCGGTTTCAGTCAGGTACTGATGTCGATAAATGATGCAGAGATGTCGACATAAATTTCTTCATATGAATATCGTGTGTAATTAACGTCTGATTATTAATGTGAATGTGATTCAATAAATTTATACACGGACTTCGTGTCTGGTTCATCATCGGACGCACATGTTTATATACATTACGCGTCCCCTCTTGGGTCCCTTCGTCAAATTGACCGAGAACGCTATCACTTGTCGTGTGATCAGTGCTATTTTTATCGGGCTTTCCCGAGGAATGCAATTTTGCAAGTGGCTAATAAACACATTTGGAGAGGACTTTGAATATTGAAATAACAGGGAAATGTATCTGGTAGTGCAGACAGCATGTACATCCAAGAAATTCAATGTAGACTTCCCCGGGATGCCCCTTTAAGTACATGTGAACATTGATGTGTTGTTATATATTTTTTCGTCTTGTCATTTTGTTAAGGCTGCCTCCATCGCCAGCCGTATGACAATGTACATGTCGTCGTCCATCTTCTCCACGCTAGCCCGGAACGCCAAGGTGGGCGTGTTTACTCGCGCGGATACACTGACTGTGTTCCCCGAATACTCTAATCTTAGAGATACTACAGCTTGTCGAGGTCAGTTGGTATTCTTATAAAGTAGAAACTTTCTAAAACTTTTATGAATGGCAATGAAATTAAAAGGTTAATGTTAATTGCAGTAGACACAATATAAACCAAACATAAAGTCATCGACAGTCCTCAGCTTCACACCTTAAACCTGGTCATATTTAGATGCTTTCCCGGAATGCAATAGTACACATAAGCTATTTTATTTCACCAATCATGCACACAATATTATCGGAAGAAAAGAATATTTTTTTCAATAGTAAGCAATGCTTAGAATTTTGTTGTTAGGATTGGCGTTAATTTTTGTGGTTGTGTACAACCATATCACTGTGACTGCATATTAATATAAATTTAGATATATAAATGTTTTTATTTGCATGCAGCATGTATCGTAATCGTATTAATGACAACAGTTCGTCCTCATGCAGGGTTGTAGATAATAAAGCTCATTGTTGTATCGTTGATCTCCTTTTTCTGAGATGTCTCTCTCAGCAACGGTCGTCACATAACGCTGGTCAACACTTAAACGATGTATACAAGACACGAGAACAACACCTTTATTACTGATTTAATGAGTTTTTGATCAATTTTGATGAAAAAGGATCATGTTCTGGTAGTTGCTCACACACTTGTACCTTCGATGGGCGGAAGTATTCTACCTTAGCTGGTACCGGCGGCGCAGTGGCATGCATGGTAGACGACAACATTCTATGTGACTCCAACGACCCCTATCGTCACCAGGCCAACATGCTCGTGCACGAGTTTGCTCACACTGTAAAGCTTTATGGTATACCGTCTTCAGTCAAATCACAGGTAGGTAAACGATCCGCTGTTACTGATAGCACTGGCATGTTGCAATGTATTAATTCCTTTATTAAAAAAATACTTACATATCTTGTAATTCAGATTAATATCTTTTAATGTCTATCAATCAGGTTTAATTTACATCGGTAATGCATATATAATAACACTGTTATTTTTTTCATCGCGAGCAAATACAAGGGGGATATATCGACAGGCGCCAGCAGTTGAACTCGATATCTAATCTCAATGGTATATAGTTAAACGTACCATTTAGCATAGGTAGACCAGAGAAGACACACTTGTTCAGGTCTATTATTTCGAAAATGTAAGCTTAGGCTATATTATCTCGGGAAAATGTGATATTATAAAGATGATATTAGTTTATTGCTGTGGTTTATGAGTGTATGAATGGCAGATCAAGTTGTGGAGATCGAAAGATGATGTAACATACATATGGTCACCTTTTTCAATTTAGTTATAGCTACAGTATGGCGAAAAAATTAAACTGTATCATACAGCTGTTTTGTCCTTCTAGGACTCTTCAGTGATGCTAGGGTCAAAAGGTGGGAATCGAAGTGTTCTAAACTGATGTAAAAGCAGAAGGGTCAGGTGCGTAAAACGCCTTAAATTTATGAATTTAGAATAAGAACGAAATAAGAACTGTTTATGAATTCAGAATAAGAATTGAATAAAAACCGTATCATTTCAAATCGTGTACTACGAAAATGTGTATAGTATGTACCATGCCACACCTCAAATGAGCCAAATGTAGCTATGGGGACTCCGTCAAACATCGGGACTAAAATATCCACAAGCAGAGTCTATCACCCCCAATCCTGAAAGGTGACGTAACACACACCCATACTGCACGTTTTAAAATTTAGTATATACAGTATGCCATGAAAATGAATTAAACTACATCATACAGTTGATGTAAGTCGAGGGAGTACGTATCGACATGTTGATATGTATTTTGTAATGGAAACTTTGAGAGGTTCAGGGAATGAATACATCATGTTAACGGCAGATGGTATCATATGATGTGCTCATGATATATCTATTTTTATGTTTCTTCTTAGATCACGGCCGCTTACAACCATGCTAGATCTAATCGAATTTGGGACCTTAGTGCATACGCCATGACGACGGAGGAAGAGTATTGGGCCGAGTCGTCCCAAGTCTACTTTAACGTGGAGAAGCTAACCTATACCACTGGGGGAATGAACACGTGAGTATTTAATGCCGCTGCAGTGAATACTTAATGCATTACGTCAGAAAATAGAAAACACCATATGAATACAATTATTAATTATTCAAAATAATTAGCATCCATGTTTGGCATCCTCTTGATTATCAATACGAATGAAACTACCCATCCAACCGGGTAAACTCAATAGCGAATCAATATTGTTCCTCTTGTTTCTATATGTTCCTTCACTTTCATTTCCTATCTAATAACTTTCAATGTATTTATATAGTATATGTTGTCAATGTAAAGGTTATATATGTATCATCAGCTGATTGTTGTACCTGATGAGAAGGACAAAGTATAAGTACGTTAGTACTTGTTTCCATATCATCCCTCGAATGTAAATTTCTAAATGTACATGTTCAATTTCCTGAATAAAATACAGTTTAAACTAATACAATTACAATCTGCATTAAAGTATGTTATGTACAAGTTGAAGTGTATCCATGCTACTCAAATTACTGTAAAAAACGTTCATACTTTTTTCAAGATAGAAATATTTTATAAAAGACACGTGTTGGCATTTTATTCTGACAAAATTGTAACAGTTAAAATATTTTTTTTTTAAATCGGAAATGTCATATTTCAAACTGATATAGGATAATACGAACAAATATTCAGACATGTGGTAGACCAAATAATAGGAAATAAAAGCATATCCGTCAAATTGGACGATATTATGGTATGACGGTGTCTGTCCGTCGGTGGTTTACTTAAAAAAAAGGTATTTTAGCTATAGATTGATGTATATTTGTAAAAGTTGTTTGTGGTGTAAGATCATAAATGACTCAAATAATAAAGAAAACGCAATTAAACTAACAAACAGAGCCCAGTTGTTTAAATGGTTATTAGCTTATTCAGAGATTAGCGAAAGTATTAATTATCCTGCAACTTTTAAATGAGACCATAGATTTACTTATAGCTTTGCAGATTTCCAATATCTAATAGTGTCTATTGACATGCAAAATTGTAAGATATTACCTTAAATATTGACAGAATTATTAAAGTTTGAAAAATTTTAAGTTTAAACAGCGATTATGCTAATCTCCCTTTGAACAACTGGGCCCCGGTACAAATAAATTAGAGAATACCTGAACGTTAACAAAATTATGATCCGAACTAAAATCGATTAAACCAGCGGCAAAATATGAACAAAGAAACTATTTACATGGAGACGCTTGTGAAAGTACAAGAATAAACCAGGTGACGGTGATAGATTCAGCCTGCATGTATACGAACAGAAACGATTCTTTACTACATTTGTTCCAGATGTGGACACAGCGGATTCTGTACCAATGAGCAGGACTCTCGCTACTATTTGTATACAAAGGACACACAACTTTATAATGCTCTTACGTACGTGTACACCAATAATCACCCCGAGCGACACAGCAATCTCGCCACATGTGTGTAACTTTCATCGAGGTGTACCTCTGTAGCATGGATTATGTGATCGAAAGAAAAACAAAAGACTTGCTGTTCGCTAAATAAAAAATAATGAAAATTATAAAAAATGAAAACTTGTTTTTACTTGTCATCAGGTTGTTTGTAAGTAAAGGAGAGTTGAAAAGAATATATCACCAGAATAAGACATTAATCAACCGTGGCCTAGTCCACAAAAAAAAGGGGCACGAAAGTCTTCCCAACTCTGTATAATTAACTCAGCAACGTTTAAATTGTTGTTTACCTCCTATCAACAGCTAATGCAATTTAAGGTAGGCATGTTTCATGCGGTGTAAGTATGTGTTGAATGTACGAGTATTTGGGAGGTTATGACATATTCTTTGCGAGTGTTCGCATCTTTTGCCGATTAAAAGCGATACCAAAATAAAGTGTACTACCGAAGGGCCAAGCCTAACATCCCCAACTGGTCACATTATACTCACAGGGTCTCGTTTTCGGAATTTCGAGTGATACCAGTAAATAGCAACATTTACTTTAGGGCTGGATCTTGTTATATACATTTATATGTATGGGGAAAACTCATTTTTATATGGTAGTTTAGGGTATAAATGTAGGCCTCAAACAAATGGGGTTCTCGCTCGAAATCCCTATAGATTTTTTCCCAAGCATGCGCCAAATGTTTCCCGTTTGGCGAGAAACAATACTGGTCAGATATCGGCTATTTCTTGAGAAATTTTGGAAAACTGTGGAACATGTTTAAAACCATAAAAAATGATATGGAATCTCTATTCAGTGATTCAAATGTCAATTAATGACCAATTAATGACATCGAACCATATTTCCGCATATTTACTCGTCAATTAAATAGAATGATTAAAGATATTGAAATGTATTTGTGTATGTTGATTCATCATGCTAAAATACAGGTAGCATTTTGATTTGGCGACGATCAACTAATCCATTCAAAAGTTTGATTTAAGACTAATTTAAGTTGAGAATTTTAATTATTCAGTGCAAGTCAAATATGTGTAAGATTTACTTTGTGTAACAATTCGTTCTCTTGGACGAATTCCGATACTGTGGTCAGGATGAGTTTGGTCGCAATAACTGTTGTTAGAATATTAGGAGTTTTGCATATACTACCATCACTAGCTGTAATACATTCATAACTGCTATTTGTCAATGTGTTTATTTTACCCATTTTAACTCAGATGAGAACTGACTACCATGATGAAAGTTGTCAATCTTAGGGCTGCGATTGACGCTGAAGTTGGGTTTTTGATTAGGAGCTTTGTATTCTTAGGAGCATCGTATTTTGTCTTGTATCTATTTTTGATTTTTTCTTATCGCACTCATGTCGTGTACACACCAGCTTGTCTCGAGGGCACTTTTTGCTAATAATAAAAGACCAATATGGTTTCTCGCCCAACAGAAAAGATTTGGGACATGCAAGGAAAACATTATAAGAATTTAAAGCGTGAACCCATTTTGTTTTGAAGCCTAGCGGAATCGACAGCCGCCATCTTGAAGTGAATGCGGTACCTCGATTAAAACGATAATTCGTGAAAGAACAAAGTATTGTCAAAAATATATACATCTGTTACCTGTATCGACCATATTCGTTCAGTTCACAAACGCTTCCCTTCAAAAGCAAACCGCCTTCTTGAACGGAATTCGGCGAGGTTTTCTAAAAGACGTAATGATAGCCGTAACACTTGGCCTTGTTGGCCTTTTCCTTGAGATAATCGTCTGCATGTGTCATCAACGTCAAATATAAACTTCCGGGTCAGTGGGTATGGCTAAAAACTAGTCATACAGAACCCTGCGCCAAAATATCATGCATAGTATAAAAAAATGGACACAGTAAATTTAAGAATGATATCTCTTGATTATTTCAACTCCGAACATGTACACAAATACCAAGCTCTAACAGACATAGTATAACTTTTACAATGGCACTTATATTTCGATCTACGGGACTTCATTCGTGGATACCGGAAGCATTTAATTGTGGTCTTAGTCCAATTGATGTGTAATTTATATGACAACCTTCCACAGGGGGTCACGTTCTGGTGACCTTTTGTGTTAGCTAATCAAATTACCGCTGAACAATCCTATATGCGCGTTTAGTCATTTTGTCACAAGAATATAAGACTCTTTCATATGCGTGTATGTAGGATAGGGATATTCCACCCGAGGGGTCACAAAATGTGATGAAACCCGAGGCTTGCAGAGGGTTTCACCACATTTTGTGATCCCGAGGGTGAAATATCCGTATGTCAAATTTTGGGTTAAAAATAGTGATTTTTTTGCTTTTTTTTTGTTATTAATGATGTTGTTACCATGGTTTTCACACAAGTAGCATACATAGAAAACACGATTTATACACTTTTCATTTCTTTATTTGTATTGGGAATAGCATGTTGTTTACAGACATATACAACATGTTTTTTTTGTTTTGTTATGTCATAATTCTTTATTCATTGTCCTGAGACATGGGCCTTGTTTTTCAGAATCGATTGATTTTACTGTAATGTGCTACCTACGTATGCAACAATCTAATGTAAGGGATTCCCCGTTGATTACATTAGTAGGTTAAAAGAACAATATGTCTTTCCAGTCTATATCTTATGTGCATGCATTAAAAGTGTTCTACATTGCTTAATCAGCGACCCATGGCCGAATCGTTAAAATTTCTCGCTTTTTTTGTCATCGATTTGCATGTAGCATCAACCCAATAATTAGGGGATCGGAGAGTTAGAACGACTTCGGACTTGTAAAATACGAAAAAACGAGCAAAACTAGGTATTATTGCATTGATATAAACAATTAAAAGTGTTTGCATCTTAACGTAGCTGATTTTATAATTTATAGACTAAGACCGTGAGTTTTGTTGACAAGGACGAAGAGAGAACCGAGGGCGAATTATACTTCAGATAAGTACTCTTGCTGAGAAACTGACATATTTCTCTTGTTAAGTCAAAATTAACATAAGTCGCGGTGTACAACAGTAACTCTCTGGCAGACATATTCAGGCATCTCGCCAGTTCCAAATAGACATTGTCAGGAACAAGGAATTTAAATAGGAAACGGGGAATAGATGGCCTACTTAAGGGAAATTTGAGGTCGGAGTTATCTAACAATCCCAGCAAACGCAAATACTCGAAGTATCATTATTAATTTTAATTACCAGTGACTTGAAATTATGTCTCTGTCCCCGATTACACTCAGATGATATGTATGATATCATTTGTCGTTAAATTCCATGTCACGTTGAACGGAATTCCATCTGGAGTTAAAAATCGATTCCTTTGAATTCAATATTGATGATTCGGGCGAATGCACATCAATAAATGAGAAAAAACAGTATTTCCAAGGTGGGTTATCCTCGATGGAGTGTAACTAGGGAAAACACATTTATGCGACAGATACAGACGATAGCCCGATCCCTATACTCAGGCTTCTCATAGAGAAACAGATAATCTGCAACAACAGTCTGTACAACAGAGATGTTTAAATCTAATGCACTCACAAACCTGGTACACGTCAAACCACTATCACAGAGTTCCCTTTGCACGTACAATGTGTGTTGTCAGACTTCTGTTCCATAGTATTCCATAAAGATGGAAAAAATATCATTTTGTTTTAAATAGCAAGGGGAAAATAAAAATCAAATATTACATTAATAACATAACAATGAATATATTGTGTGTTTATGTATTATTTCAAAGAGTTAGAAAATAGCCTGTTCTATTTGCCGAACCCAATTGACGTGCTTTAGAGGAATTTTATAAATTATATAGCGCACTATATAAATGTTGTATATTATTATTATTACATGACAACATCATCGGTAATACCGTCATTTTCAATCATAACTTCATTTATGCTTTATAATGTAACATCAAATATATTGTATGTCGAAAAAGTAAATATAAACATCAATCTGTCCACATATGGAATTTATGGGCGATATATTTGCCAAACCTTTGCAAGCAAACGTTTCATATTCCCATAGCATTAAGCCATTGAACTAGAAACGTGCTTCGACCCTTCTGGTATGGGAGTTGCCTATCCACTCGACAAAGACGTTTAGGTGCTCCTCGGCATAGCACATTATTTATCGCTTGTCAACATTAAGGCGGCACTCGCAATAAAATGTTTTTCTCTTCCTCTGGTTGTGATTCCTAATGCATCTGTAGATTGTTGGAGAACTATTAAATGTGTTCATCAGTTAAAAATATAGCAGAATACAGAAGCATCAACAAAAACACAATCCGAACTAAAAACTGTTATTAAAGAAAAGGCAAAATATGAACAAAGGGGAAATATATACATGGAACCCCTTGTTAAAGTACAAGATAATAAGACCAGGCATTCCGAAAGTGTAAGAGTTTTCTGCTTCACCGACGACACCCGCAATGTAAATCATGGTTACATCAAAGTACACATCAAGTCCTCAAAATGAGAACCAAGTCATTAACAATCACAAACAGTAAGAACACTTTTATGCATACTCGAAAACGTCTATCTTCATACATTCACACAAATATACAAAATGTTTCCTAATGAGATAAAATGGCGACCATAAAACTTGCTCATAATTCTGATCAACCTGCATCTCTCGAATCCCTGTGTATGATGGAAATAATTTGTAAAACCACACTAAACTAGGTTTAAGCTTAATCTGCTCTATAAATTTGCATTGGTGTTACATTTGTCAAATTATGTTACGAGCTGGTCTTATTATAATGTATTTCTTCAGTGGTCTCCTTGTAAATCTTTACCTTTATTATATTGTTTTCATGAAGGTAACAGAAACCTTGCCAAATCTTTTAATTTCCCTTTCAGATATATCGACAATGTGTTGTCTATAAACAACAAGAAGTTTGCTGACCACGTCAATCGTATATACCCTTCTGAAGTTGAAATAAAGGACACAACAGACTCTTCTACTTCAGCTGCTTACCTAGATTTCTACTTAAACTACGACTAAAATGGACAGCTTACTACTAAGCTATACGTTAAACGTGATGATTTCAATTTTCCATTTCTTTATAGTAACATCCCTGCTTTTCCAACCTACGGTGTTTACATGTCGCAGTTGATTCGGTTTTTCCAGGGCTTGCTCTAAATATCGGGATTTTCGTGATCGATGTCGACTGCTGACTAACAAACTAACAACTCAAGGATTCGAGAGATGCAGGTTGATCAGAACTATAGACAAGCTTTATGGTCGCCATCTTTGTCTCATTGAGAAATATTCTGTATCTTTAAGTGATATGAAGATGGACGTTTTTGAGTATGCTCATTAGTGTGTTTACTTGTTTTGATTGACAATGATACTCGGTTCTCATCTTGAAAACTTGATGTTTACTTGGATGTGACAAAGATTTACATGGCGGGTGTCGTCGATGAAGCAGAAGTCGCTTACTCTTCCGGAACACCTGGTCTTATTCTCTAGTACTTTTGCAAGGGTCTCCATGATAATCTTTCCTTTGTTCATATGTTGCCCCTGGTTTAATCGATTTTGAGTTTGGATTATGATTTTGTTAGCGCTTCGATATTCTCTTATTTATTTACAACTGTTTAATAGAGTGTTTTTGTTGACGCTTCGGTTTTCTGATTTTTTCCAATGTGTATTGATTAATCGTACACGCATTTACGCGACCTGAGCAGTTACGGTGAACAATAAAAACAAACATTTCTACAGATTCTAAACATGGCGTTTTAATTATGCATGCTTCGTATATTTCAAACGAGTTATTGTAATTTACATATCCGCTTGGATAGGTTGTGTGCGATCTTAGACGGGAACCAGAACACCATTTTATTTCAAAGACCGAACCATTGAGTAAGACTACTGTGTTGATTTTATCACTCGTCCACGAGATTTTTTTATTTTAAATAAGAAACAGCATGGCTATGGCACCTGCAAGTAAGTATCAATAATTATTGCTTAACAAAGTTTATATTTTTATATAAGAATTTTTTGTTTATATTTGTATATACATTTGTAAGTATCAATCAGCTAACTAATGTTTTTCTGTCCTTTAGTTTTGAGAAACAAAATATCTATATATTTTCAAACTATACAAATGTTGTATATTATTATGTACTGTAGAGTACTTTTAGAGACAATGAATCTTTATTAACAACGCATATACATTTAAGAGCATAAGGACTAGTCGCGTACATCTCCGTGATTTGACATTGTATATAATATTGTTAATCAAACCTGTCAGTTTTATAAGAGTAAACCTCAACTTAACTTTTTTCTTTCTAGAATATTATTCAATGCAGATGATGATGATGATGATGATGATGATGATGATCACGACATCCATGTATAATGATGATTATGCAATAATATGTGGATGTAATAATGATATGAATGTAATGATGATGTTAATGATATCAGTTGATGGAAATATACAACCATATACATGTACAATGTACAGAATCATGTATGTCTTGTATTGTGAAAACAAAAATGAAAAATTCATGAAGAAATAATAAAACAAACAACTCAAGAAATGTGCTCACAGTCGGTTCCTGAGAGACATACACACACGTTACACTCTTACAATAAACATATCTACTCTACAAACTGGACTTGGCATGAGACCTTTTCAACTTGAAATGCTTCAGATTGCTCTACCTGTGCATCTTTCGCATCTGAATAGTTTTTCATAGTAGGGTGCACCATTCGCATCTGAATAATTCTTTTAATATTAGGGTGCATCATTCGCATCTGAATTGTTTTTTTATATTAGGGTGCTTCATTCGCATCTGAATTGTTTTTCATATTAGAGTGCACCATTCGCATCTGAACTGTTTTTCATATTAGGGTTCACCATTCGCATCTGAATTGTTTTCATTTCATGAATTTTTTTTGACAAATTTAAATTGACAAAAGGATCGGACAGCAGGCATAGCCTATTTAAGTCCTTTGCTCAAGAAACAAACGGTGGTACAAACATTTAGACATTTAACATATACTATACACAATACATAGATAACACACATACATAAATACATGCATGACGCACCTGTATGGACATATACTCATGCGTGCTCACACACACATCCTCATGCACCCTCACATACATGCATATGTTCGCGCATACATGTCATTCACATATGCCTACATCCATGCATGCACGCATGCACATACACACACATATATACTTGCACACAAACATGCAAACAAATGTGCATACATACATACATACATGCATACAAACAAACAAACATGCGCATATATATGCACATGCATACACACATGCCCATACATATGCACATACATGTACATACCGTGCACATGCATACTCACATGCATGCATGCGTACACACATACATACATACACATACAAAGCGATACACACATACATACATTTAAACATATACCTAAACATAATCATGACACTGTATAATACATGGGAAGCAATTCCTTTAAATCAGTTTTTATAATATCAATTATTGTTTATATACTTTAACCTGAATTGTTTTTCATATTAGGGTGCAACATTCGCATCTGAATAGCTTTTCATATAGGGATTTAAAGTCATTTTTTAAATTTTCATAGTGCTATAAAAGGTCAGCCGTTACATCCATATTGAATGAGCATGTTAAATATGGATGTAACGGCTGACCTTTCATAGCACTTTGAAAGTTAAACAAATGACTTTCAATCCATATATTTACATTTTTACTATAGAACAATTGCTTAGCTTCATTTATATATTTTCCAATTAATAGTTTATTACCTGCGTTTGTATATGTGTGGTCATTTTAACGACATTGGCGAAACAGCCCAGCTTGAATAAAATTGGATAATAATTGGTCATTTGAGCGTTAGACGCAAGGGCACTCTCCATGTTATTCGAAGCGGCGCGACAAGACTCTCATTGAACAAGCTTGATCTATGACGTCATAATTAAACCACGTGCTGCGTCTCGAGAACCATTGCTTTCATACTTTTATGAAAGACATTTTTGCTGGTAATCTTCATATAGTGGGTTGCAGCGCAAATGTAAATATATTAGGGTGCACCATTCGCATCTGGATAGTTTTTCTTATCAGGGTGCACCGTTCGCATCTGAAAAGCTTTTCATATAAGGGTGCACCATTCGCATCTGAAAAGTTTTTCATATAAGGGTGCACCATTCGCATCTGAATAGGTTTTCATATTAGGGTGCACCATTCGCATCTGGATAGTTTTTCATATTAGGGTGCACCATTCGTGTCTGAGTAGTTTTTTTCATATCAGGGTGCACCATTCGTATCTGAATAGGTTTTCATATAAGGGTGCACCATTCGCATCTGAATAGGTTTTCATATAAGGGTGCACCATTCGCATCTGAATAGGTTTTCATATTAGGGTGCATCATTCGCATCTGAAAACGTTTTCATATTAGGGTGCACCATTCGCATCTGAATAGGTTTTCATATTAGGGTGCATCATTCGCAACTGAATAGGTTTTCATATTAGGTGTCGCTGAGAGGTGTTGATTGCCAGTTGTAAAATGAAAAACAAGCAACCGCCTTAATAGCTTGAATTTCAATAAAAAAACAAGACACGTGCTTTCAAGTCGTTCAATAGTTCGTTTTGTTTATTTCACAACTATCTCGATGGCAGGGTTAGTTAGTAGTATTAAGGCTACAGCTCCTCTATTTACACAAGGTCGGCGTCAATGCAGGATATTCAAAGGTGATGTGTATGATATTTGAACATGGGAGTGATATCACGTGAAGTTGCCATTAAGAAAAAAATGTTTATTGCTATATCCAATGATCCGTGAAACGAATAATCACATCAGTGTGCTTAACTTGGTGTAATTAAAACATTTATGAAAGATTTCTGTCGGATTATTAATGTTGTTGAAATTTACTCATGAATGCTTTTAACGGATTGTATTTTCAGATAGCACAATTGTTCAAGGCACATTCACTATGTTCCCTGGATATGCCAACAGGTTCCCGTCTACTGGCGAATTCGATAAGAAGACAAGCATTTTTATCAATTGCTTGGGCTTGTGTTTATTGCATGCTAGCTGCAATGTCGTTTTCTATGACGAGGTGACAAAACAGTGCTCTGGGACAAGTGATATTGAGATGATGACCTTTCTCGGATCCCTCACTGTTCAAAACGGAATTCAGGGCTATCGTCCATTTTCGGGTAATGTTTACTTGTCAAGCATCCAGTGAAATCCTATGTCGAAATGAGTTTCCTTTCTTCCTGCAACAAGACACTGGTATCATAATTAAAGCAAAAGACATTAGTACTGTAATACTATTGCTTAAAACAGTTTCGCATGATAAATCATATTATCATCATATTATATCAAATTTTAAGCACAAGTATATACACAAGTATATATAATTAAAAATAAAAAGGCTGAAACACGTTCAAAGCTGAACAACCACAGACTACTTAGAACAGATTTACATTCACATAGATTGCCGTCCCAAGTGCAGAGCAGCCTGTTATCTGGTATTACAATTTAAAGACACCTATAACCTGGTGATTGCGCCACCCTGTATGTCGGTTGGGTTTGTTTATAAGTTTTTGAGTAGTGGCACGGTACATTATATACACATTTTCGTAGTACACGATTTGAAATTATACGGAACTAGTTTAATTTACTCTCAAATCATTAATTAAAGGGGTTTTACGAACCTGACCCTTCTACTTCTACATCAGTTTAAACATTTTGGATTCCCACCTTTTTGCCCCTAGCATCACTGAAGAGTCCCAGGAAGACGAAACATCTGTATGATACAGTTTTAAATTCATTTTCGGCATACTGTCTCTATTACTATATTCAAAAGGTGCAGCATATGTGTGTGTTACATCATCTTTACCGTCCTATCAACAGCAACGATCATTTAGGGCTTTCCTCATTGTTATGTTTGTGTACTGGAGACAAGGTATGCTGGTGTACTTAACTCCTCGTGATAGCGTGGATCTGATACGAACTTCATATAGCGTTACGTCATTCTTTGTGCTCGGATATGCGATATTGTTCCAGGAATTAACAGTAAAACGGTGTTGTAGGCACCTGAAGGCAATAGCGAGGTATTGAGTTATTTATACAATTGAATAAATGCACATTTTTATGTAACTCAATATTACTACATATTTCAATGCTTTGGATCAATAACGGGAAACAAAATGGGACGAAAAGAACACCATTGTTTAAACATGTAGAATAAATTATTTTAAAGGAATAGCTTGCTCAATTGTGTCTAAAAGAAGTTCACATTATTTCCTAAATTTCAGCATGTGACAGTGCCGGCTACACGTTGAATAGAAAAACAGGTCAATGCCTGAAGATAGTGACAGAGAAAAAAACCTGGGACGATGCAAGACAGCATTGTATGGAGGACGGAGGTGTGCTGGTGAAATTGGATACCACGGGAAGAATTTCCGGGGCGGCCTACATCTCACGCATTTGTAAAACTATTTCTCATTTGTATTTTCCTTAATGTTTAGACTCTAGTACCGATTTGCTATATTCAAGAACAAACACTTTTTTTTTCCTTGTCGGCGATAAGGTATATACAAATGTAACGAATAAATTGTAACTTTTTTCAAAAACCGCTTTGAGGAATTCTGCAAAGTGCACTTATTTTTCAGATGTTTAAAGTGAAAAAAATGTGCGCATTTTGCATTAACTGCATCGGGGATTATTTTATAATGCACACCTTGTGTTTGTTATATTTTACGCTATTTTCCGGTGAATATTGTATAACCAACAAAAATCCTGGTAAGTTCTTTTAATTTTCTTTCTTTTCCCGATTTCATTTTTATTTTGCTAATTCTATTATCTGATTTCTAGTAGTGCCTCTCTAGGCACTCAAGCCCTGGCACGGGCATTGCAAACTAGCCAGACTAACACTTTTGAAGTTTTCCTATCTTGTGTAAAATAAAACAGAGAATACCGAGGAGTTAACAAAATCATAATCCAAAATCAAAATAGATTAAACTAGGGGCAACATATGAACAAAGGAAATATTTACATGGAGACTCTTGTTAAAAAACCAAGAGAATAAGACCAGGTGCTCAGGAAGAGTAAGCGTCTGCAGATTCATCGAAGACGAATGCTATGTAGATCTTGGTCACGTCAAAGTTATCGACAGGAAAATCGAAATTGGTCATAGTTTAAGTAGAGATCGAGGTAAGCAGCTGATGTAAAGAGTATGTGGTGTCCTTCATTTCAAGTTCATAAGGGTACATACTATCGACTTTGTCTGCAAACATCTTGTTGTTCATAGACAACACATCGTCGATATATCTCAAAGTGAAATTAAAATATTTGGCAAGGTTTTTGTTACCTGCCCTGTATAGCTCTTCCACAAATTCAGCCTCGTATGAAACAAGTCAGCTAAGAGTTGGGCACAGTTTATTTCCATGGGAACGCCAACAGTCTGCTGGAAAATCATTCCTCCGAACTCAACAAAAATATTGTCAACTAGGAATTCAATCATCCTAACTTAATCTTCTTCACTATATTTCATCTTAGTTTTGTCGTGTTTTTCACAAAGTATGTTCCAAAATAGCCCCATATATTTGTATCGTCGTCCGCATTTTTTGGGAAAAATGCTGTCATTAAGAGAGATCGCAGATGTTCCTTCAATTTTGTATGAGGTACCATGTATGGTAGTGAACAGGATGAAAAAATCAAACGTTTTATCGAAAACACATTTTTAGGAGGGTTGTTTTTCAAAATCCACATTCCATCTTGAGTATACAGTGTCACAATAAGACTAAATCCTGATATCACTAAGCATGGCAGTAAGACGTTTTGATAATGGCTTGGTGGAGCAATCAGAAGAGCCAGCGATAAGACGTTGCTTATAAGGATTCCTGTGTAGTTTCGGTATCCAATTAAGACGAGGTACATTTAGGTCAGGGTCATTGCTCATTAACCGGTATCTTGAAGAATAGTAATACGGAAGCAAGGCTAGATAGTATTTCATCTTTCGAAAACCCGATCAATGTTAAGTAGGGTTATCTAGGTTCCAGCAATAGCATGCAGGCCTAGTGATGCTATGACCTTGTATTATTACATTGTATAATATATATATTTGTTTTTATTTCTAACATGTTTCTGTTTCGAAAATCAGATCTTAGCAAGTTTGAGTCGTTCTTCGTTGGAGCATCTGACATAGCATCAGAAGGTACATGGCAATGGCTGGATGGTACAGCCGTGACTGGAATCCCAGTTGCTTTCAACAACGGAGATCAATCATTTACTCCTATACAACCAGCCAACTGTGGTCGTCTCACTACGTCCGCCCTGAAGGTATACGACGACAGATGTACAGCGCTAAAATACTTCATCTGCGAACGAAGAGAACTTGAACAGTTGTGAATGATCATACATCTATTTCAACGGGTTTCGAACGCTGTGCCGAACTATTGTAACTTGTACATATATGTATGTATTTTTTGAATCTCTTGGACGCCACTCTATACAAACGTAGTGCAATAACGTACCTGCGGAAACGTTTGCATGTTTGTGGTTAAACCCTTCGACAACCGTGGTCATTTAGGATCAATCGAGTAGTAATGATGTTTGGACAGGGTGATCAGCCGTCATTAAAAGTTGCAGAACGATATAAAATGTTGACTTGCATACCTGATCAAAACATTTCATTTAAAGAATATAAAGCCGAATATGAATACAATTAATGTCGTAATGTGTGGCAACGTACGCGGATCTCCCCCTTTCAGGGGGGTGTATATTAGAAATGAACGTACATAATTATGTATGTCCAGTTTGGAGCCGAGAGGACAATTTCCTCTCAGCGATTGGACAAGCAGGTTACGAAAAAGTATGATGATTGATGACCGCTATTTTCAGCAATTTTACTCAAAAACAAAAGTGTTATTTTTTGTGATTCATCTTAAGTTTATTCAGAACATTGTTATATAATGGCAAATTAAGAATACTGTTTATACTTGGTGTAGATGAACACAATACAATGAAAACTGTTATAAAGGACACTTCTATAAAGGACACGTGTTTATAGAGGACAGACTCAACAGAACTGCTCTGTGTTATTTAATATCTAACGTGACTTCCCCATAAAGACACCTGACTTTTAAGGACAATTTTGCTCTGTCCCTCGAGTGTTATTCACAACCAGGTTTGACTGTATATACATGTGTATCACTGCTTTTCGAAAATTAAATGCTGCCACTTACTATGAGAAATGCATAATTAACCGAAGTGATATGCAAATGAATTTCATTGGGTTTTTTGTATCCTGTTCAATTTTTATTGTTTTTTTTTCTAAAGTAGGTTACGATTAGGCTGGACACAGATGTATACTCTTTTTGAAATAACCGAAGTATTCGCTATTAAATTACAACATGTACATGAAATCATAAATAACGAAAAATATTTTTCTGAACTACATGTATGTGAAATGAAACAATAGTTTAATATATTTATTGTAATTAAAATTTGGAAAATAATCAACTTGTATTCGACATTTTTTCTCTGACTTCTTCGGTGTATTTTATGGCCCCTGCACCCAGGTTAGGAGGATAAACTGAAATCAGGTTGTCCGTCCGTCTGTGGACAAAGATGTACCGGCCACTCCTCCTAAACTACTGAAGGAATTTCGACGAAACTCGTTGGCAATAATCCTTATACATTGTAGATGTGTGTAATATATATCACGTTTAAAAAAATGGTTGACATGGTAATCAGGTCACTATACTTATTTTTTGAGGGGGGGGGGGGGGGGGGATTTCCCAGACAACTTCTCATTAACCGGTGAACCGATTCACATGAAACTACACAGGAATGTTAGGTACCATGATTAGGTTATTGTGCATGCAGGGTATTTTTTCCTGCAGAAATTTTGGTTGCAAAGGTAACCAGGGCAAGCTACGAAAACATCTTGTTGAACACTAAGTTGTCAGCACAACTATATACATGTTGTGTATAAACCTACATGTATGTACCGATTTCAATGGAAAATGTAAGGGACTACAGTGTATGTGTAGATATGCATGTAGAGGTTTTTCTAAAAGAAAATTAGGTTGCCGTGTTAACTAGGCTATAGAAACAGTTATTTGCTGGAAAACTTTTGACTAGAAAACTCCTCCAAACCAGTTAACCAAATTAAATGAAGTCTCACATGAATGTTATGTACAAATGCTTGCATATTTTTGCATGCAGACTTTTAGTTGCCATGGTATCCAGGTCACCATCAACAAGTTTGTGTTGGAAAACAATGGCTGAAAAAAATTCCTAAACCGGTGAACCAACCTCAATGAAACTACACAGGGATGATTTGTAGATGTATCAGCAGATTAAAATGTGTCCGTCATCAACATTGCCTTATGAAAGTTTTTATTGCAAAATTGGAGGATATTAGTTACCCCTCGGCTTCCCGTGCTAGTTTCATTAACCCTCACAACAAAAGGTCTTGCCTGATTACAAAACTTAAAAATAAAGACAACAAACGTGGGACGTTGCAGTTATTTTTGGCATTGTAGTTACGATTTCAACTCGAATTAAATAATGATAACTTCTCTATAAATGAATTTCTGATTCTCTGGAGCTATGTGTTAATTGTGTACAAAACGAGAAAGCTGCTATGGTCAGCATACATGCACCCCCCCTCCCAGAAACAGTTAATATTGTCATTAGTCTCCTGTCTGCCACTTCAGCAATGGGGAAGGGCATGCTGAATAGCACAATTATCATTATATTGTTTGCGTGACCTTAACCCTTAACCTTTGTGACAGTAATTGTACGATTATGTTACCTTGATCATGACACCACACTTTTAATACTTTCCAAAAATAATCATGAAACATTTTATTGAATAATTGTCTTAAAGTTTATAATATATATGTGTTTGATAATTTATAACTAAAATGAATGAATCCATTGGTATGAAAAGTAACCTAAACAAGGTAAGGGCATTTAAAAGGTTTTATTTTTAACAAGTGACCTTGACCGTTGCTGACCAGGTACACAATCAATGCGATGCTTCATATGCCCATGAACAACGTATGTACCAAGTGCATTATACTGCCATCATGTATTCTTTAGTTATCATCTAGACAAAAAAAATCAGAGAATACGAAAGCGTCAACAAAACCATAATCCGAACTCAAAATCGATTAACCTAGGGGCAAAATAGGAACAAAGGAAATATTTACATGGAGACTCTCGTAAAAGCACAAGAGAATAAGACCAGGTGTTCCAGAAGAGTAAGCGTCTTCTGCTTCATCGACGACACCCGCCATGTAAATCTTGGTCACATCCGAGACAAAGATATATTTAAGCAATAGTGACCTTATCTTGGGCAATCGCCCCAATTCAATAGGGTTCTTCCTATCATCACAACTTGTGTCTCAAGTGTTTACTTCCATTGTGCAAAAAGTGTGGCATTAAAAAAATTCATTTTACACAATTTGACCATGATTTTTAACATGTATGCTATTTTGGGCTCCCTCCTCAGTAACTTGTACAACAACAAAAATAATATTTTTGTCACCATGCCTGCAGAAATCATCCGAAGTATCACAAGGAAAACTCTATTTTACCAAAATGTGACCCTGACCTTTAATGGATCCCTCTCAGAGTTCTGCGACCCCTTCTAGGTGACTTGGACACAAAAATACACTTACTTTTACCTGACAAATACATTCTGAAGTAATTATCCGGACAGGAGTGCGGCATGGAGAAATATATTTTATGCAACTGTGATTTTGACCTTTATTTGATATTGCTCAAAATAATATTCTCTGTCTATTTAATAAATTGCATACAACCAAATATTCCTGCCATCGTGCATTCTGAGGTTATCATTCAGAGAAGGGTGTGGCATGGACAAATCTATTTTTAGCAATTGTGACATTCACATTCATTGAATTTCTCTAAAAAATCAATAGAAATCTGTGCCCGATCCCTGTTAGCTTGTAACTCAAAATAAAACTTGCTGTTACAATGCATTTTCGAGACGAAGGTTTGAAAAAGGTGGTGCTGTGCAGAATTAGCCAAATACAGCGTTTTGGAAAACGCATTCACTAACCTAACAATCTTTTTTTACGAATAAACAGAAATACGAACTAGTGAATGCTTGAAGGGACTTTAAAGTTTTCTTTGTAATATATTCCATTAACTGTATACATGACAAATTAATAATACTCCCGGAACTTATCCGATATGTCTAGTCCTGATGACGGGAAGCATCGCGGTATTTAGATTTGAAACTATTTTACACCTCCCGAACAATTTTGCATGAGCCCAAACAATTGTTTTGAACATACAATCATATGCAGCTGACCTTAAAGTATCTTCCTGTAAAACAGTAGCCTTATCACTGATAGGAATGAGAAAGGCGCAAATTGGCATCCCTCCTTTGAATACACTTCGGTTGGATGTCCCTATCTTTCAGTCTTAACAAATCCCTACAATTTAAGTTTGTAATTTACGATGCATTTCCTGAACACTTAAATCCGAGACGACATTTCAAACTTACTGAATAATAGATAACACATCTTTTTTGTTATTGCTATTTTCGATATATTCAAAAATTGTCCAAGCAATAATGCATAAAGAGTAATTCATAATGTCAGTATGGGCTAGGGAAGGGCGATATTGTTAAAAAAATACAATTCATTCAGTCATAATCTTCGTTTAAAGAGGCATCACGGTAAAACTATTTTTTATGCTTGTTGAGAATTATTGTATAAATGAATTAAATGTATAATCTTGTGGAAAATTAATGGTAGATTTACGCTGAAATTTGTTCTCAAAAACTTTAATTAATAATTAAAAAAGGGAATCACTACTTGTTGATCGACGTATTGGACATGTTAATTGTTTGCGTCACATATGATAACGCATGCGCATAACAAGCTACATCGGTAAACAAAAAAATGGCTATTCGCGTGACCTGCATGTAACTACCAAGCGAAAAGTGGCCGAATGGTCAAACTATAACGTAAGGATTATATCACGGAAGTATAAGAGGGATGGGAAGTATTCAAGGGAGAAATTAATACATATGTATGTCCCATGCCTGCAGTTGTGTTGAAAATGTCAACGAACCTTTAAAACATAAAAAAGTAAAATGAAAACGGAGCTATCATAACATAAATAAATGGATTGAGTATTGGACAAATATATTCTTGACAAGTTCGGATATATATTATACATGTATTCTACATGTTTAGTGCGTCATATGAGTGCACGGACTTTCGTGATACATAATTGATACACAATCTTCAAGACATCGAGTTGTATAACAAGAATTCCACGGAAGTGGATGTGTCGCCTGCGCAGCAAGTTGGGAGATAATTTTTTAGGACCTAGCTATGGATATGCATTGTATCAGTTCCAAGTGAAAATTTTATGGTTATCCAAATTGATTCCTATACAATGAATTATTTTGTTGATTATAATACATGTGTGTAATGACACTGGCTTGTTGTGGATTGATTTTCTGGTGTTTTCTATTTATAGTAGCAGTAACCTTCACCTTTGACCCTAAAAAGCAATCCCAAGCAAGCACTTTTGTTAATGAAGCATTGTATGAAGTTTGAGTTTAATTGTCCTAAGGAACCTGAAGTAACTGCACTCAAACCGATTTTCTATTTATAGCAACAGTGACCTTGACCTTTGACCTTTCACACTGAAAAGCAATCCCAAGCGAGCACTTTTGGTAATGAAGCATCGTAAGAAGTTTGAGTTTAATTGGCACAGGAAAACTAATTTGTAGAATGGAAACCGATTTTCTATTTATAGCAACAGTGACCTATGACTTTTGACCCTGAAAAGCAATCCAAAGCGAGCACATTTGGTAAGAAAGCACTGTATGAAGTTTGATTGGCCCAAGGAAACTTAAGTTATCGCACGGAAACAGAATTTCTATTTATAGTAACAGTGACCTTGACCTTTGACCTTCGACCCTGAAAAGCAATCCCAAGCGAGCACTTTTGGTAAGGAAGCAAATGAGGATTCGTGAAGATAACTTTTTACAGAAATTAAGGTTTGCCCTATGGTTGTCATCGTCGGAAACCCACATGACACTTATAAAAGTACAATGTAAGAATACAGTGTCGTGTGGGTTTCTGACGATGCATGGTTGCATTGTATCCTGTACCCATTTGTATCGGTCTCAGTCAGCTTCTGGTGTCGAAAAATAATGCAGAGATGCCGACATATATTTCTTCATATGAATATCGTGTGTAATTAATGTCTAATTATGTTCTAATTCATCAGTTCAAACGAACATAAATCATTTATCAATTATAACTCAATACTGTTATATAGATAATAGCCGACTGCAGCTGGCGCTTTTATTTTGGTGAAATACAATAAAGATGACCAGAAACGCGCCGTCAGTTTCCGTCTTGGACTAGTCCAGGGATGCTGGGTTAAAATCCAATATAACGTCGGATGGTGTACCGGTCCTTCAAAGAGACATTTCTAAGGCTAAGCTTCATACTCCACTCACCACCTATGATCTTAAAAACAAACCAGAATAAATCAACACAATGTACCGGGGAGGGGGGGGGGGGTGGGGGTTAAAGACCACTAGCGCGCTGTCCGGCTGTTCGAATGACACTATCACCTATACACCGTGTATACGTCATACCCCTTCGTCGACTTGCGACAAAACAGTCAGTTGATTGACGCTCCCGAGGAATGCAATTTTGCAAGTGGCTAATAAAGACATATTGGGTGGACTTTGAATATTGAAATAACAGGAAAATGTAACGGTAGTGCAGACAGCATGTACATTCAAGAAATTCATTGTAGACTTCCCCGGGATGCCCCTTTAAGTTACAATTAGGGTTAACTTCTTAACATCCATTTATTATTTTTCATTTTAGTAGGATATACTTGCACGGAGGCCCTTAACTCATACCCACCTGGAATTCCATAATCAACTTTTCCAATATTTGAAATGGAAGAGTTGATATATATCTTTAGGGATAAATGGGACAACTGTTTTCGCTATGTTGATTAGGTTTGGGGTATTTTAAGTTCATATTCTTTACTTTATGTTTGTAGTGACTTTAGGACTAATGTAAGTAGTGAGTGTATGTATAGTCGGAAACATACGTACCTAACATTTTACGTTACAAATATGCAAATATTTGTTCATTATGCAAATTTATTGATATAAAACATGATCTGAAACTATAAAAGACGCATTGTGTGGTAAATATACTTTAGTAACAGCGGAACCGGTACACTGAGAGTCCAATTGCTTTTATAGAGTGAAAACAACTGTGTTGATTTAACCATTTCCTACTTAAAACATGGCTATGGAGCTGACAAGTGAGTACTAGTACGATATCTAGTTCTAAAGTTACTGCTGAATGTACCCGAAAAACACTCCGCGTTTATATATTCCAATATGTCAATATTTATAAAAGTGTAAACAGGTACATATTGTATGTCATTCTATATTAGTTTTCCTGCCAGTAACTCCAACAATACTTTCAAAATTAAGCTCATTTTGAAAGTATTGTAGAATCAAGATCTACACGTGAACAGATTTTTTAAATATTGCTTAAACGATGATTGGTTACATTTCACCACTTTTAAATTTTAAAAAATCAACTTCTGTAAATCCGTTAACGTTAATGAACCACATCATATATTTCCTATTTAGGAACACCATGGCGGAGTAATGTACTTGTATACATTTGTATAAAACTTCATATCGCTATATCAATTGGCTATTCGACTGTATTACATCTGAATTCTACGTTGTTTCCAACATATATCGGGGGTAGTGTCAGTAGGTAAATGGAGAATTTCAATGATAGTACATGACTTGTCACTACCGCCAGCAGTTGTTTAAACAATTTCCTACCAAACGGTAATAAAAATGAAAATTTCATCAAGTGGAATGTCCTTCGTTTCATGTCAGTAGCTATATACCCTCGCAAAACAATAGAAGCAGGCAGTGCTAGTCTGGTCAAATTCATCAGCCAATGAACCGTGGTATACTGTATGTGCCAGGATCTATGAGTGCAACTTAAGTAGGAGCTGAAATATTGGTCCGTGAACCGTATTTTCATTTCAATATATGACTAACATGATGAAATTAAGCTATTCATGGGAAATGGGTCATACTCGTTCATGTTGCAGCAATTTAACAAAGATACCTTAATGCCACATGTTTCCGGAATGTTGCCGATGGAAAGAGTACCCGTTTAACGTAATCCGTGTTTTCAGATAGCACAAGCGTCCAGGGCTCATTCATTCAGTTCCCCGGATACTCCAATAAATGTCCATCTACTGGCGAATTCGATATTCAGACGGACAGCCTTATTTACTGCGTGATTCTGTGTTTGGTGCATGGTGCCTGCAATGTCGTTTTCTATGACCACGTGACAAAACACTGCTCTGGCACAAGTGATATTGAGATGATGACCTTTCTCGGATCCCTTACTGCTCAAAACGGATTTCAGGGCTTCCGTCCGTTTTCAGGTAATTTGCTCATTATGTACAATATCATGCCATGGAAACACATTTCATTGTACTATTTATTCTTTGTAATTCCAACTTTTTAAAGTGATTTTACCTGGCTTTGGTTATGGATTGATTTTGACAACATTTGGGTTTTTTTGTACAGACATTTCCTTAATGTCTTCTCACAATATTAACTTAATTTTTCCGTTCTGAATTTCTGAAAAAAAAACATTTCTATACTGCTTATTTCCATGTGATGCCTTCTTTCTATATGACGTTACAAAATGACGTCAAAAGGGCTTCACAAATTATGAGAAAAAAAAACAGGAAAATTCTCTAAA
This sequence comes from Mimachlamys varia, assembly GCA_947623455.1. Lineage (NCBI taxonomy): Eukaryota > Metazoa > Mollusca > Bivalvia > Pectinida > Pectinidae > Mimachlamys > Mimachlamys varia. The sequence continues at coordinate 37,445,365 of OX392540.1, forward strand.
AGTATACTTACCAAAAATGATACATCTACAATGTCGGAAAAATTCACCGAAAAAAACGTTGGAAATATAAAGAATACAAAGCAAAATAAACAAATGTTTCCATACTTATTGCATGGTACTGTTAACGTTGTTCTCGATGCCATGTCCAAATAAGTATTTTTGTATTTGTTTCTCTTGTGAGGTGGTTTAGTTTAATTCAATTTAGACATTTAAGGACGCCCTCTTGATGTATGCGATGTGATTGTAAATTGTATGTGTAAAGTGAGCGTGTATTTTGAAGGCTGTGTGAGTTGGTATGTTGTCGTATATGGGAGGCTGTGTGAGTTGGTATGTTGGTGTATTTGGGAGGCTGTGTGAGTTGGTATGTAGGTGTATTTGGGAGGCTGTGTGAGTTGGTATGTAGGTGTATTTGGGAGGCTGTGTGAGTTGGTATGTTGGTGTATTTGGGATGCTGTGTAAGTTAATACTGTATGTTGTCGTATATGGGAGGCTGCGTGAGTTGGTATGTAGGTCTATTTGGGAGGCTGTGTAAGTTGGTATGTTGGTGTATTTGGGATGCCGTGTGAGTTGATTCTGTATGTTGTCGTATATGGGAGGCTGCGTGAGTTGAAACTGTATGTTGGTGTATTTGTTATTTACCGATGGCCGATATTCATGAAACCGTTATCATGTTCAAACATGAATACTGTGCTTTTTGCAGCTTTATTGTAATTCGCCTAAATCATGTCATTGATCAAAAAGTCAATTGTGGATGTTAAAATAAGTTTTTTTGCTTCGTGTCAAAAACACATTTTTTTTAGTTGTTTTTTTTTTTTAAAAAAACCGGAACCCAAAACTTATGCTTGAGCACAAAATCCATGCAGATCGGTATAATGAACGCGGGTCCAGTTGATATGTCTAATACCAACCTTTGTGGTATTTTGTATACAAGTTTTCATATATATACTTGTGTTATCCCAGGTTAAGCAGCGGATTATATTTATAAGCCAGCGTGGCAATTTACAATAATGTAAAACTATGGGCTAAGCCAGCTGCATATATAATTTAAGTGCTGCGGTCCTAGAATGAATTCTGTCCGTTACATTTAGATCAACGGAATATAAATATGGCATTATACATATATCATTATGATATATAAATATTAAATTGTTGAACTCCAATATACATATTGGTGATCATTTCACTCTATGCCATTGGCACAAGGCAGAACACGACTGGGAATTCCCGGTTCGAAACCAGTCGAGGTGAAACCCTCTTTTTACATTGCTCTCAGCCATGCTACATATTTGCCTCTTTTTTAACATTGATTTTGAATCATTTTTTTGTTTACGCTTAGGTATTCTCTGATTTTTCATGTTCTTTCCTGATTTTCAGCATGTGACAAAACCGGTTACGTTCTCAATTGGAAAACTGGCCAATGTCTCAAGATAGTAAGAGAGAAAAAATCCTGGTTAGATGTTAGACAGTACTGTATTGACGACGGAAGTGTGCTGGCGACACTGGATACCACGGAAAGAATGTCCGGGGCGTCCCACATATCACGCATTTGTAAAACCATTTTCTTATTTTGTTTTATAAAACGGATGTTCGTTAAAAATATACATATGAATTTATTTATGAAACGTTTATGGTATATAAATCGTAAGATAATTGTATAATGATGATCAACTCAAAAACCGAACACCGCAAAATCCTTTAAACTTATATATTATGAACTCTGACGTAAGGAAGAGCTTTGATTTGTTTTGATTTTATTTGGTTTATCGTTCTTTCAACGGCTAAGATTATATTTAGACACGGGTAATGTATGCATACATGTATATCTGATATAGGAACATGGACAAAAAATCTACCATGTAGAGTGCTAAAATGAATTATATAATATTTTTAATGTAAAAAGAGTAAACCATTTCTGATTGTTACACTTTTAAAAGACCACAATCATGCAGGGATATCCCGTATGGGTTACCTATAGCAACATGTGATACATAATGTAAACCTGACCGAAATGGGTTTTGAATTATAATTGTTCAGCATATGTAATAGCTTAGGAAATAACACAAGTATAATTTGGCATTTCATTTACCATTTTGACTCGAGAGGTTTGAGGCTACGAGTAAGCCTGCTCTATAAAAATTTCGTGCTATATTTGACGCTGCCATATTTGACACGGGCTTTCCAAAATAAGAAAAGGCCAAACAGAACATTGGCTACATATTATCTAAGTATCAAGTACGGATCTAATGTCTAAATGTATGTATATTTTTATCCTAGTAGAATTAAAAAAACGTTGGTTGACTAAATTGCCATTTTCAACTAAATTATTCCATGTGTGTTGTACATTTGGGTAAGACACTTTATGACAATCCGGAATGGTGTGCCGATTCAAGTGTTACCGCACTGAAGTATACTGCCTAAGGCTCCCAGCAGAACAATCCATCCGGTCACATTATGCTGACTACGAGTGAACCAGTCGTTTCACTCTCATACTCAACTAAAGGCCAAAATTGAGGTGGTGTCAAGGGAGCAATTGGGAAGGACTAGTTGTTTTAGAAAGAGAAAATCCCAAATTTAGTCGCCGCCTATGAGACATGCAATATAGGCATGACAGAAAAACAATATCCGCGTACCGGAAACTGTATTTGGTTTGACAATTGATATTTGTATTTACTTTTAAAGAGGGATTCTCACAATTCATATAATTAAAAGCAAAAATAGGACAGAGAAAAGATGGGAATTATCCAAATTTTAGAGAACAAATTTATATGAAATAATCCTTTGGTTTTATCTACCTTCTCTTTCTGGAGATGTCACCATAAACATTTGTCAAAAACGCAGAAAACAAAGAAAAGAAACTTTTTTTTCAAATATCTAAATTTCCTTTGATGTGGAACATTGTCTTCCATAACTTTTAAATTGCTAATGTGTCTTTTATTTGATTTGTTTGAAATTTTGAAACCAGATTTAAGCTCTTTTGTGGAATTCCACGTTGGTGCCTCTGATATAGCAATAGAAGGCCTATGGACATGGATGGATGGAACAAACGTTAGCGGAATCCCAGCAGACTTCAACAATTTGGACCTGGGATATGTTCCTTCAGATCCGGCCAATTGTGGGAGTGTCTCTACAGCGCTACAAGAATTGTTTGATGCCAGATGCGACAGGAAGAATTATTTCATCTGCGAACGAAAAGATCTTGAACTACTGTGAATTATCACTAATTTCTGATATATCCCAATGTTTTTTTGTGAACGAAGAGAGTCGTAAATTCTGTGAATGATCATTTCTGATGGTTCCCTCTGGTTTGAAAAAAGCATTACCTATCAGTTTATACTTGTTTTGTCATTAAAATCAGGCAACCAAGACCAGTTCTGTCGTTAAGAAGAACTCTCAGATTGAAGCTGTTTCGAACAATTTTGTCATAGTTACAGTACACTGCTGTAAAATCTGCTTACGACGTGTGTATTGATACAGAAAATATCCCTTTGATATTTACGAGATAAACAAACATCTCTTCCACGTCACCAGAAAACGCCGTGAATACATTTAGCAAGGAGTTAACTTTATGATTCGATATAAGATCGAATGACTTGGAGCCGCAATTTTACCCGGTCTGACTCTAATTCAGAGATACAAACTCTCTGCTTTGATTGACCTTTCTTATTATCATGTCGATAAGGATTTGTAATGGAAATTAAATACTTTAGCATGTAGATGCTTATTTTTGCAATATTTTCACTATTTTTAGGGGACATATATATAACAGCACTTGAACATTTGACATTATTTTGTAGATGCGTTACGTCGTTTAAATACTTTTTGCCTTTAATATAATTTTCAAAAAATAATTGCATTACACTGAGGCAGAAAATAATGTTAAAACTCTTCTTAAGTATACAATATATATATCATTAAATGTACGAAATTCAAAGAACCATTAAAATATTTGTTTTTTTAAGTGTTTTGATGTTTATTATCTTGTCTGACAACCTTCCAGCTTTGTTTCGCACTAGGGATGCGTTTCCTACGGTCTTTGCTGTTTTCATAGCGTTCCAAACCTTATCTGGACCGACGAACACACTTTTATGTGACTTATTACGGTAAAGAAAAGTATAATTTTAAAGACAAGCAAACTATTTGATAAAAATAACGTTTGCGTATCCCACTACAAGTATCTGCAATGAGATGAAATGCATATTATAGTTGTTGCTAGGTTACCGTCAGGGGCTATATTCTAGTGAATTTTTGCATTAGCCAATCAAATTACCGCTTATATGAGAGGTGAGTGTTGGCGAGTGTGCACAATCCTATTTGTGCGTGGATTTGCTTGCTGTGACGTAATGACTTGTTGCAGATGACAACTTTCATCAATTAGACAATTCGTGTGAAGTACGGAGGATTGTATGTACTTTAAACAATTGAGATCTCCAAACCAAAACTCTTCTTTTTACGTCAAATAATTATATATGAATATCTTAACTTTAATATCATGCAGCACATTTTACACTAAACGTTTCTAGCTCCAATATTCTTACTTATAACTGATATCAACATCCCATTTTAATTCACACTATATAAGTGTATATCCGGTCAATTTTTACCCTTTGCTATATTAGCATGTATGTATATTACACTATCATAGTGCTTTAACATCATCAGTAATACTTGTGTTTAACTATACTAGTATTCATGTATTGCCTCCTTTTCATACATTTATATTCAATACTACTGTCTGTGATAACTTATATATATGTGCTGCTGTCTTTCCTTTTGCTTTTTAGCAACTAACTTAAGCAAAAGTTTCTAATTCCTGTGATATTTGCTTACTGTTACTCGTCTTGTTTTATTTGCATGTTTGTTATCCATGTCATGTTATATATTAGATTGTACCATTTAGTTTGTCGCAATAATAGCACTACAGTGCTAATGTTTATTGTTTTAAATATGCGACCTTCAATAAAAATTCTTGTATCTTGTATATAGATTTCTGAGCATTACGAGAAGATCAAGATCATGATTTTATATTTCCTCCCAGTGTCCATCACGCCATTGCAGTCATTTGCAAACGTTTAAACGTTTTATGTCCACACCTTAAAACTATATATTTACAGTCTGTTTGGAATTGATAGTATATTGCCTATACATTTCTACGAATGCCTACTGAACTTTATTTTCCGATAAAATCAGTGGATCATGCGCCTATTGGCGCAGCGCGCAGTAATACACTCCGTTACGATTTGAACACGAGGCCGCGTCACTACTTTACAGACTCGATAAATATCCTGCCGCGTAGTATGTGTTAATTTATTCAAGAAATAAATAAGAAGCATTTTAATGTTTTTTTTTAAATACAATAACAGTAACAAAGACAGTATGGTTTGTTTATATATGAACTTATGTGAAAAAATAACAATAAAAAGATGTTATCTTTTGGAACTTTTTTGTTTACTTGTTGACTGAAATTTCGCGGAAGTTCGTCACCTCATAAGGCGGCTGTTTCAACAGTCTACCGAAACCAAACGATACTGTTTGATTTCATCGCAATAAGTATCATAATATCTGATGAAAGAAATAAATACACGTGGGAATATAAGGTCTGGACAGTAAATATAAGGATTAAAGTTTCTTTCTGGTGGTTTTATCAAAGGATACAGTTCAGTAGGATATCAATAGTTGGAATGGAACGCGAAGCTTTAATCCTTAAATAATTGCTTTGCGTCAGGAGACGATCCTAAAATGATTTAAGATTTGATCCCGGGGTCTGCCATAACCTTTCAGACTTACATTCTGAGTAATAACGTTTAAACGATTGAGATCCCTACCCAAAACTACAGATACAATTTGGCATACATAGACAATCAAAAGCATGACATATATTAGATGTGAGGATCTACCGCACCCTTGTATACTTCCTACCCAAAAAAATCCATACATTTGCTGGGTACAGTATAAAGAGATATCAGCATTGGTGTCAGGGTCTGGCCACAGCCCCAGGTACACATTATCAATTGAATTTACAAACCAACTTGAGATACCCACAATTAACCAAACTTTAACTTATACAGATATGTCCAAGGGCTGGTATCTGGGTCTGTCCCTTTCCATTGGATTTTTATTTTTGAAAAAATATTTAAATCGCCCTTTATCCGTTGTCGGTCAACCGCCCGTCCTTCTTTTGATTGCTATTGCTCGGAAGTACCCAATATATCTTTATCAAATTTCATTTGCAAGTTCCCCTTTATGCTTAGTTGTGCAAGTTCCAGTTTTGAGATGATCCCTGTTTCTGATCATGAGAAGTACTGGATGGGTTCAAGGGCTTCCATTATTCTCTTTATGCATTATCCAGTTTTTGAGCATTGTGATTGACAATGATACTCGGTTCTCATTTTGAGAACTTGATGTTTACTTGGATGTGACAAAGATTTACATGGCGGGGGTCGTCGATGAAGCAGTAGACGCTTACTCTTTTGGAACATCTGGTCTTATCATCTTGTACTTTTTCAAGCGTCTCCATGTTAATCTTTACTTTGTTCATATTTTGCTCCTGGTTTAATCGATTTTGAGTTTGGAGTATGATTGTAATTTGTTAACGCTTCGGTATTCTCTTATTTATTTTCAAATTTTATTATTTCATCCAAACAACACCTACTGGTTAAACCCCTGCCTAGTTCGAAATATTTTCCAAATAATTTACCCAAAATTATCATGTTGCTATTGTCACCTCCTTCCTCAGGGGGATTGCATCAAATTTACAAATTTTATTAAGCCCCTTACGAAACTTCAATGTATGGAGAAGATATGATTTGAGCATATCTGGGTCAGAAAATATAAATTTCATATTTGTTTCATTGCATGGAAAGTCTCTCCGATCAACCCTTGGGTTTGGTCAGGGTGTTTGAATTACTTCAAACTGTAGATGAACAAACGCCTCTCAAAAGTATATTTTCCTTACATACTACAGTAAATAGCATCCCTTTATCCTCCAGGGAGGGACGTGAAGTCGGGAAGCAAGAAATTTACTTAAGGATTGAATGTCTATTTTATTGTTTGCATCGGCTGATGAGACAAGTGAACTTCGATCAAATGGTACATGAACTGCTTCGCAGTTCACTTCAATTGCGCGAGGTTCACTTGATTTCATCAGCCGATGCAAACAACAAAACAGACATTCAATCCTTATATGTACGTTAACTATTTTAAATTTCTCGCCATTCGCATGTACATTAAGCTGCCGGTGTCACACGGTCCATTACGTTTGTTACATTGCTGCACAATGTATGAACATACGCGGAACAGCTGATAGCTAGCTTCATTCATCACTAGACAACAGAACAATTACGACGTTGTGATTTGGTCACAGTTAAAGAGAGTCGAATAAAGTTGTCGGGGGTCAGATTTTGGTTAGGCCTAAGCATATTGAAAAAGTCTCATAACAGTCAGTGGATTTAGGCATGCATAACTTATTGATGAATGATACTGGTGCCATGTAATCAACTGGATTAGTGATTTGAGGAGTTTTAATTTGGGACATTATCCGACAACTACAAGCTTTAAAGGTAAGCACACGGTACAGTTATGAATTGAGACAAAATCACAGGTGCCTGAGAATCTACTTTTGGGCAAAAACTAAGGTTTTTAGAGTACACTTTGTATGTTTACACTTTTGTAGGTTAATATCAGTTTCCGATAAAAATGCCACCATAATATATACTCCTCGGAGGTATAAATTTATTGTAGACACCGTGGTTTAGGTCGAAAAACTACGCTGTAAGTGTAACAAATTCTCGGGCCCCAATAAGCAAACTAGGTTAGGCCTTAACATGGGTCTAGCTTAGCTAGCTTATCAGTTTCGTGAACATGTTACATTTGTCGAAAAATAGAATATAACATATGAAACTTCTTAGAAGAGACCGGATTTCTGTGACCAATCTCACATGAAAAAAAACCGCGTAATCTGCCGACGGGCAGATGATCCCATTTGCATTAAACGCACGATCATCGAGGGGATAAATGATGAATTGAGGACCAACATATCTTGAATTAATGCTTTCGGAAATGTCAGAATTTTGTCAGATCAAGTATTATTATAGCTATGTGTGATATGATACTGGCATAACTCATTGGCATGTAAAACAGTGTGTAGTACACCCGTAGGCCTACATTATTGCACACAGTTCGTCTACGACGGTACACTGTTGTAACAAATGTATTACTTCGCCAGGAACGAAAAAGCGTGTGTCCCACTTACTTCATAGGATAATGAAGCGACCAGAGTTTACTAGTTTCATTGAGGCAGATCGAAGTGAAAATGTAAATATAATTGAATTGATAAAGCACCTTAGACCATATAATCAATGCAGAATATTTCATTCAAGCACAGTTGGGTCTGAAGAATATAAAAAATCAACATATTTGACTATTTTGGCTAGGGGTTAGAATTATACAATTCACAATGGAGCTGTTTAAGTTTTGAAAATTTCCGGCTAAATTTTATGAATTCGGTTTTGAAAAGTTAAAAATGCAAATTATTTACAGACGTATATCAGTTTTGGAAATGTCCTGCTAAATTATATTCAATTCAGTTTTTGAAAAGTTGAAAATGCAAATTATTTACGGACGTACGACAGACAAGAATAGCTTGGCCAAACGTAGTTTCCTGATCAAATGTGCAATAAAGCGCAACTCAATCCTCGGTATTTCCAACTTGGCAAAAGCCTCAAGTTTCACCAAATTGAAACCCTTCGGTTAGAATCTTTTACCGCTGGTCGTGAAAGAATCTTGGAATTTTCCAACAGTTAGAGTTGGTAACTGTGTTGCCTCTGTACTACACCGCCGAAAAAATGTTCTCATAAATAACATATTACAAATGCTTTTCGTTCTTGAACGTTCAATATTTCTACACAATAATTAATCAGAAAGACTTTATTACGTAAGTTTTGCCTTGGGACGGGCGTATGTTGTTCCCTTCAGTCGGACTCTTCATTAAAATTACAACGAGTGTAACGCGAACTTCACACGTTCATTGTCTATTAATCACTTTGCTAGGCTATATACGCACCTAAGCCCTTAACCCATACACCCCTGAAATTATATAATGAGTTATTCTAACCTTTATTAGCTTAAACACTATTTAACGATTTTCAAACTTTAGTATTTCTGCAATATACAAGGTAAAATCTTCAAATTTTGCATGTAAATTGTCACTATTAGATATTTGATATTTGTGAAGTTGTAACGAAATAAGATTTTGCGCTAATGACTGATTAAGCTAATCACCTTTTGAACAACCGGGCCCAGGCTTTAGTTAATTAGTTTGGTTAAGTTTATTTGGTGTCGTGTCCTATTTTCGTCGCGTTATGTGGGTAATGGGTATTGTAGTATTGGACTTGGTGTGTCTATGCAGTCGGAAACGTAGGAACCTTACACGTTTATCTCGTGTACATATGCAAATATTTGTTCATTATGCAAATGTATTGATATAAAACATGACATGAGACTATAAACGACGCATTGTGTGGTTAGTATACCAAAGTCAAAACGGAATCAATACACCGATAATCAAATGGTTTGAAAGAGTGGCAACAACTTTCCTAATATTACCATATTACCATTTTCCTCTGAAACGGACGTGTTTCCTCTAACTTAAGCATCATGGCTATGGAGTTGACAAGTGAGTACCAATTAATTTGATTTATGTTTTTGATTTTTGGAAAAGCACTTTCAATAAAACGGCATAAAGTGCATGTACACAAAATTAATTTTCGTTATACATTTCCGTATTGTAACTGTTATTGAAACATATTAACAAGAGAGTATTTTGTTAAGAAACAATATGAAAGTGCACTTCACTATAGTAGCTTGCCTGTATGTAAGATGACGTATTACCCAACATTTCATTGGTTAATTCCCGTTTATGCTAAGAAAAAGTTAAACCTGTCTTTTACCGGGGTAGCTCCTACGTACTATTATTCTACAATCGGTGATGGCGCGATGCACCGAGTTCTTGCTACAGCTTATTTTACGTTAGGAAAGTGTGGAAGATAAAAAATCAATCACCCCTATTTAATTAAGATAGATAAATCTCATCATTCTCAACTCTCTGGATAAGATTTATGAATTGTAGCATTCGGCAAAGCCTCGTGCTAAACTTCATCAATCTTACTCAGATTGAGATTTCTCAGTCTATATCACACAGGGGTGATATATTCTGTTAATCATGTCTTTCATTTTGGTTTAAACAATTTCAAATTATTTTTGACGTCTAGTGCGAAACGTTTTAACGTCAATGTATAACATATTTGTCAGTTGTGCCCAGATGGACGTGGAACAACATCTTACAGGTAGATTGGTGATTTGAAACAAATACCATTATTGACATCCGTCCCGTCCATTATGTCGCAGCAACAAACACTTACATATATATTTAATTTATACCTCTCTACTCTTTAGCTTAGTAAACTCTGACTGCGAATGAATTACCGTATACGCAATGAAAAAAGGCACGGCGGATTGATAATTGTTCAAATATGGCGTCGTTCCCGTTTAGAACAATAACTATTTGCTGACGGTCATTGTTTGGTGACCTAAGATTATGAAACATTGAACATACATTGTATAGTGGATTCTATTCCGTCTGATTATACAATAAACTGTTTCTGGCAAACTTTTGATTCCAATGATGCACATTCGAAATTCTTTGACGGTAACGCAAACATGGCGGCGCCCTGCAATTGTGACGTCTGACATCGGACTGCGTCACAACCAGATCACTGTGTCAATGCGTGTATATAACAATCGTTATAAAGTAAGAAATTTAAATTCGAAATGCTATTAATATTATTTAATACCAAAATTACAAATGATATAATGAAGAGCAATAGTATTGTGAACTGTGCATTTTCTAAAATCACCATATTATCTTAGCTACCACAGATTTTGACCAAATTTGGGCATACACATTTCTTTGGAAGTGGATCTATTTTTCTTATACACGGTGCGTCTCAGAATTCGGGGAATTGTGTCGTGGGCAAATAAGGGAAATTTAGTTAAAGGCCCAATATATGTAACTTCTGGAATTTCGGGATTTAAAAAAATTATGAAAAAAAAACTCCAGTTGATAACCATGCACAAATAAGTCTAAAACGAAGTAAACCTGAGCGGTAACTAACAAGAAACTTTTGACAGAAAAATCCAAAGAATTGAAAATAATTCAGGTGTGGCCCACTTCAACAACTAGCCGAAGTTAGAAGACCGTTCAAAATGGACGCGTGTTTACAAATACCGAGTTTCAACTGCTGCTGTACCGTAGCCGCGCGTAAGAATTCATCTTGAATATTAATATTGCTGTCATCAGTTAATCTTAACAAAATCTATAAATATAATATGTTATTAGACTTGATTTTCGTTTCAAGTTTTGCCGAACGTTACGTATATTGGGCCTTTAACTCCTTCAATTCCTTCTAACAAAATGGCAGGATATTGTCAAAACCTGTTTGGAAGCATAATAATGAAAAAGGGAATCAATATTGTAAAACTTCAATCTGTTAGGAATGTAGATCCATTATCGCATTATTACTTTCTGTATACGTTGAATCTGATAACGCTACATGGGTCATGTTCTGGTGACCTTTTGCATCAGCCATTCACATTAGCGCTGCCAAATTCATGAATGTGAATGTTTGCGGGCGTAAAAGCTTGCATAATCTTAATGTATACCTCATATCTATTTTTTGCAAATTCAGCGACTGTATGTAAGTCGCAAAAATTAAAAATCGTAACATTTGCATACAAGTAAAACTGTACGAGTTGTATAAATAAGATTGAATTAAATGTTTTAAGCACACTTATTATATCCTGCTAATCAATTTTACGACCTCTTGTCATAGTCTCAGTTACCACTTATTAACTGTATCACTGTAATTAACACCAATAGTGTCACCATCTGACAAGGATGAACACATGGTCAAGCCAGATGTTAACTGAACAACGCAAGTAGCTTTTGGTCTCGATTGTTGCCGTCACGGGTTGTCGATCTAGCCACACGGTGGCGCTGCGTTTAGGTAAAGAACACACGTCTAACGAAATGTGTAATTGTCTATTTATGGTTTGATAGCATGCATTAATAGGTTAGGAATCCCACTTCTGACACTGATTAAATAGCTGGCATATAAATGAACTCAAATAAATCCGTAGGACGATAGACCCATATTATAATGAAATCCTACACGATGAACCGCCATTTGTTAACCTCTCATTGGTCGAAATTAAACAAATTCAAGTTTGGATGAAATTTGATTGATATGTGAATTATATATCCATAAATTCTATTGTAACATAGGTTTAATAGGTTGATCAAAATGGCCAACATTTCCTGCACTCTAAGATAAGATATTTTATGTTTATGTATTTCAGCACTGCAATTTCCTTTTTCTCCCCGATTCTACTAAGTCTGGAACCGGAAACAAACAAAAAGCAGGAGAAATAACACAGTACTTTGCCCTGTTTTATATTTGAAGATGTCATGTCCCTACATTTTGTATTTTATATCTTTTTTTTGTACAAAAAAGCATCAAAAGTTAATATAAGCACTTAATCTTATGACATGAGTTGTGGGCTATTCAACAATACGTATTTTGTGATAATACCTAGGGTCGGCTTGAAGATCGAACAACCACGTGATGCACAATGGTATTGTTAGATTATCAATGAGGGAGGCATTGTCGCACTTCGCATTATGTATATTAATATCTTATTTTAGTCAATGGCAATAAAGCAACCTCTTTGCGCAGCCACTCTGTTCATGGAAAGCTTACTACTATGCTATACTATAAACGTGACGATTTCAATTTTCCTATCGTGAACTTTTCAGTAATAACCTTTCCTCAAAACTATGGTATTACATATCGCAGTTGATTTGTTATTTTAGGGCTTGCTCTTTATATCAAGACTTTCGTGATATATGTCGACTGCTGCCATATTCACTACACATGGATTACAGAGAAGCAGGTTGATCAGAACTGAGAAAGCCATGGTCGCCATCTTTGTTTCATGGAGAAATATTATGGTATCTGTGAAATATGAAGATGGCAGATGGACGTTTTTGAGTATGCTCATTGTTTGTTTATAATGTGTTTATTAGTGGTGATTGAGAATGATGAATCGGTCTCGATTCTCACTTTGAAAGTTTGGCGTTTACTTAGATGTGACCAAGATTTACATGGCGGTTGTCGTCGATGAAGAAGAAGAGCTTACTCTTCCGGAACACCTGGTTTTATTCTCTTGTACTTTTACAAGGGTCTCCATGTACATCTTTCTTTTTTTCCATATTTTACTTGGTTGGTTGGTTAGTTGTTTTTACGTCCTATTAACAGCCGGTGTCATTTAAGGACGGCATCCCAGTATATGCGATGTGGGTGTGTGTGTGTATTGAGAGTGTGTGTTTGTGGGAGGATGAGGTATGCGCGTGTAAGCCTTCTTGCTATAGTCCTGATATTTTGAAGATTTAAAGAGCTACCACACTGAAGTATACTACCGAAGGCCCCCGGCAGAACACCCCACTCGGTCACATTATAATGACAACGGGTGAATAAGTCGCTCCACTCCCATAATGCTGAACGTCAATCAGGGAGAATTAACTGCAGTTGTTTGAGACTCTGATATGTCTCGGCACGGGGACAGAACCAAAAGCCTTCTTCACATGGGCGAACGCTCAACTAAAGGCCAAAAGCGAGGTAGCGTCAAGGGAGACATCATAGGGAAGGAAAAAGTTGTTTAGAAAGAATGGAAAAAAATATCCAAAGTTTAGTCGCCTTCTACGATCATGCAAAAGAGGGCAGCAGGTACAAGTCTTACGCTCTACCTGCTTTCCCTTATTTTAATAGATTTTGATTTCGGATTATGGTTTTTGTCGACGCTTCTGTATTTTTTTACAATCACAAGCACTTTTCACTCATTTTTAAGGGAGTTCTGAAGCACTCTTCTATAGACTAGATATAGGAGAGCAAGTTACAGTAATAAATGAACAATTTGTCAAGACCTATCCGATTGCATACTGTTCTTTGAGGTATAATAACATGTGTTGTTTTTTAGGTGACCCAATAGTTCAATCTACCTTCAACGTTTTTCCCGGTTATCACAAGAAGATTCCATCTCCCGGTGGCTTCATGGGAACAACACAGGGATTTTATTCGTGCCTGAGTTTGTGCTTGCTGCATGTCGGCTGTAACGCTGCCTTTTATAACGATAAATCACATTACTGTGGAGGAGGAAACGACACGGATCTCGGGGCGTTTGTATCAACTCTGACCATGTTAAATGGAATTAAAGGTTACCGCTTGTCAACCGGTAATGAGCTTATCAACTTAGTATCAAATAGATTACAGTGAATGTCTTTCTCCTTATGTGACCTCCAGCCAGCTTAGTGTAACATAGCTGACATAGAAATCAAAACTTCAGCAACTAATGTATCTATAAGTTTTTTTTACGATAACTTGTAAGTAAAACAGTATAACTTGTAAGTAAAACAGTAGTTCTCGCAAATGTAAAAACCAAAATCTGGTTTTTTTCTGTGGGGGATGGGGGTGAAATTTCACGGTTTAAAAAATATTTGTGAAACCTAGATAACATACGAGGTGTTTAGTTTCTAAAATAAATTATGGTGCATTTGCATGTTAAGCGAAAATAAAATATATCGTGAATAAAACAATACAGTACTCTAAAGCTGTCTCGGTCGATTGGCAGACCGGTTCTGAGTATTGAACAATGGCAGAGGCGTAAAAATGCACACGTGTATGCACAGTGTGACTGCAGTGTCTGCCCATTAGATAAAATACATAATATAATTTGTTGTCAGTACTTCATCACACGATAGGAGAATGCTTTGCCCAGTAAACCAACCAAACGCCTTCTATTTCTTACACGATTCCGTTTGCTTTCCTGATTTTAAGAATGTGACAGTTCCGGCTACAACCTACATCGTCAGACAGGGCAGTGTCTAAAGCTAGTGATGGACAAAAAGAATTGGAATGACGCCAAGCAGTACTGTGTAGATGACGGAGCCGTACTAGTCAAGCTTGACAACAACGCGAGGGTCCGCGGGGCAGTTGGCATCACAAGTATATGTAAGATTACTGTTTAAATGTTTTATCCTTTGTAGTGCTATTGTTTATATTTTGCCCCAATTTTAGTTAGAATTTGGGCAAATTACCTCTGGTATCTTGCGCACGTGTGTTTCCTTTCTTCTACAGTTCCATTCATATTTTGAAAGAGAAAAGATCAAAGGAATCTGTCACCCTCTTTGAATGAGACAGGGGAATCTCAGCCCGAAGGGTAAGACTTTTAAGTTGCCGAACACTAGGCTTGCCGAATACGAGGCTTGCCGAGTGTTTGGCAGCTTAAGAATCTTACCTCGAAGATTGCGATCCCCTGTATCTCTACCTAGTGGATGGATGGTTATATTTTTTCTAACCCTGTTAAATTTCCTGTAATAATGACATTACATAAATGCAAGACAAGGTTGATGTGATGTGATTGAATTGTCGACGGGACGTGATTGTATTCTTGCCATGACGTCATGATAGTGTTGCTATGACTTCATACAATCGTTGAGGACGTGCAAAAAGCACGTATACCTTGTCTCTAACCTAGGGTGAGATAAGACAATCTCGCACCAGTAAAACTGTGGATATCCCTGCCTAGGGTAAGAGAAAACCATGTCTTTTACGTATACTGGGATAGGGAAAAGACAGCTCACACGCGCTTATTGTATGATATTTCATCGTGACCATTATCACGTAATCACTTCATGCATTGTAAAAGAAGTATCGATCCTCGGTTAAAATTTATTAATTTTAGCATTTTGTTCATAATCTTGCTCATGGATTTAGATTTAATCTTAGGCATTGAAGACAGCCCACCAATTATAAACAAATCAAACGTGTTTTATAATAAACCGCCTCAACTGTTCACGTAATCCCGATACGCCGAAAAATATGTTGTCAATGGCGCAAAAGCTAAACGTTTTAAGAAAAAAACCCTACAAGTCTAAGAATGAATATATACAGCATCGCCTGCATTGGTTGTTGAAGTTATAAAATCTATTATTGGCTGTATCATGTCTGAATATAACAAACATTTGTTAATCAGCATCTGATCTGCTGAAGCTTAAAATGATTTTACTGTTGTTTGTCGTTAAACTTATAATTAATCGTTATTAATTTTGTTTCACATTTCATCCCTTACAAATTGGATTCCGATAAATATTTTACAATAATTAATATTTAATACAAAAATGATTATTTTGTGGTTATATCGCATGACCTAACAAAACAGACAAAGCAAAAAGTGATGACGTCAAATACAGCTATTTATATCGCAATTTGTTTTTGTAATCTCCTCCTTAAGCTGATTGGTTGATGTTGTTTCAGCTGAAACGACTGCACGTTGTTACATTCCGTGTAAAATGTTTTTCTGTTTACCATTTCAAATTGTTGATGAACAATAAATATGCTATCTGTATTGTAGAATTTTTTTTAAGGAAGAACGTTAATATTATTTTGTGGATAATGCTGTATATAGAGAAGAAATACTGGTCATATCTTAAGTGTTGCTTTGTATTCTTCTGTTACAAGATATTGGAGGAGGGGCATCTTTATATGTTGGCGCATCGGATATAGCTACGGAAGGCAATTGGATCTGGCAGGATGGCTCAGCTGTAAACGGAATTTTGACAAATTTTAATAACGGGGACTCCGATTTTAACCCAAGTACTCCAGCAAACTGTGCCTGTCTTTCTCAGAATTCGTTTGGCTTGACGGACGTCAGATGTACCGTTTTGAAGTTCTTCATCTGTGAAAGAAGAGAGCTAGAAAATAAGTGAATAACATTCCGCACATAAAAGATGATTTCTTGTGATTTTTGGTATTTCATTACTTTTATTACTATTCCAAGTTGTAAAAAAGATCCATTGCCCTTCGAGAACATTCAGTTGAGCTATATGTGCTGTCAGAAGTTTGATTGCCTTGTGATTTGACCGGGTCGATACGGAACGGTTTGTGTATGTACGAACAAGACATGTTATAACGACTGTCAGTAAAAGGTACAGTACTGATTAATCAAAATCTAGTGTCTTTGTCCCAATTTAATTACTTGTCAATTTTATGTTATGTATTCAAATCACCCGGAGTCTGTGGTCAGCACGTCCTTCAATAATTCTTGTTACCGCTATTGCTTGAAAAGTACTAGATGAATCATTCTCAAACCTCAAATGTAGGTTCCCTTTGGTTCCTAGTTGTGCATTGCCTAATTTGAGGACTGATTAGAAGAACAATACGGCCGACATGCGGGTATTGCATGCTTTTCCCCCAAAATTACGAATGTTCCCTTTGGTCCCTAGTTATGCATTGCCAAATTTACGTTTGGCTCTGAAAACACTAAGTATGTACTAGATTGAGCACATTCGTATGCAGGTTACCCGTGGTCCCTAGTATCAGAACAACAATATGGCCGACACATTTTACTATCTTATCGTATGATTTGTATTTGAGAATGATTTAGAAAAATACATGTCTGTTTGATTAAAAATAGAATGACATATGATTTAGATTAAACACATGTAAGAGGAAAGAAGACTAAAGAACAAAAAGATAAAAAATATTGAAAAGAGCAAATAAAGATCATCGATGGTGGGTGCAAAGTTCTTTTTTTGTTTTAGTTTTCTGTTTAAATCTGGATTCAAACATAAAATTGCTGTTTTAGCATTGAAAATGATTTATTATTTTACAAATAACATTCCAATCAGTAATTCCACTAATTTCATATATAGTAAAACAAAAACGGAATGTGCATCATTTGAAATGAAAACTCAAATATTTTTCCTCAAAAACATTCACGTTTTTGAATTGTATTTTTCTGGAAGGATAAATAAATGTCTTTAATATCATTAAAGTCCAGCTAGATTTTACAAATGTTAAAAATATAAGTTTCTCTTTTTTTGTTTTTAGACAGTAGTGAAATGTAAAAACGGTTTGTCTCCTCGTGAAACAGTCTTAAAAGTAAATACTTTGATAGCAATTGTGTCCAAGTTTTCTTTCATTTAACATAACTCATAAGATAATACTGGAATCCAGTTAAGTTCAAAAGCGGTATGTTGCATCTTACTTTTATTTTGTGATATGGGGTTTGCGCGGATTCGTTAACGAATTTCAATACCTGTGGGCAAAGCCCGTCTGGAGCTTGAACTATTAATATTCATAGTTCATAATTCATATTGTAGTTAGATAGTAACAACTTGTAGTTCGATAGTAACAACTTGTGGTTCGATAGTTACAACTTGTGGTTCGATAGTTACAACTTGTAGTTAGATAGTAACAACTTGTAGTTCGAAAGTTACAACTTGTGGTTCGATAGTTACAACTTGTGGTTCGATAGTTACAACTTGTAGTTCTATAGTTACCAGTTGTAGTTAGATAGTTACAACTTGTAGTTTGATAGTTTCAACTTGTAGTTAGATAGTTACAACTTGCAGTTCGATAGTTACAACTAGTTCGATAGTTACAACTTGGAGTTCGATAGTTACAACTTGTGGTTCGATAGTTACAACTTGTGGTTCGATAGTTACAACTTGTAGTTAGATAGTAACAACTTGTAGTTCTATAGTTACCAGTTGTAGTTCGATAGTTACAACTTGTAGTTCGATAGTTACAACTTGTAGTTCGATAGTTACAACTTGTAGTTAGATAGTTACAACTTGCAGTTCGATAGTTACAACTAGTTCGATAGTTACAACTTGGAGTTCGATAGTTATAACTTGTGGTTCGATAGTTACAACTTGTGGTTCGATAGTTACAACTTGTAGTTAGATAGTAACAACTTGTAGTTCGATAGTTACAACTTGTGGTTCGATAGTTACAACTTGTGGTTCGATAGTTACAACTTGTAGTTCGATAGTTACCAGTTGTAGTTAGATAGTTACAACTTGTAGTTCGATAGTTTCAACTCGTAGTTCGATAGTTACAACTAGTTCGATAGTTACAACTTGTAGTTCGATAGTTACAACTTGTAGTTAGATAGTTACAACTTGCAGTTCGATAGTTACAACTAGTTCGATAGTTACAACTTGGAGTTCGATAGTTAAAACTTGTAGTTCGATAGGTACAACTTGTAACTACAGCTAGTGTCGCCTCGTTAACATACTGTATAGCTACAAAAATATATTTCAATAATATTAATATATAGTAGTAATATGGTCCGTTTGTTTTGTTTCCGACTAACCCGCCATCATTGCACAGTCTGCCTTATAACATAATTCATGAACATTAAATTCAGTGTATTAGCATGTTAATGAATTAGGGGCTACGTTAAGCATTTTTAGAAGCATAATGAATATACATAAGCAGATTTATTCGTCGATAAAAGATCAAAAATGAAAAAAAATGCATAAAAAAATAATTTAAATTCATGTCAAGCATTATATACCTAACCAAGCGTGAAACTATGTTGAAAAGGCGGTAGATGTTTGGAACATCGTCTTTCTAATTCATGAGTCAGGGAGGGTTATTGACATTTTGATTGGTTTATTCATACATAAAAGCGGTGTGTGTATTTGCTCCATATATTTATCCATTGTCCTGTAGCTAATGAAGACATATACCCGCTACCCACATTGCGTGTTTCATAAGAGGCGACGAAATTTGGAATAATATCCTTTTTCTTTTTTTTCAATTTTCTTCTTCCTAATGTCTCCCTAGACAATTTTTCATTTTTTGCCCATATAAGGAGAAGCTTTGCGCTCCGTCCCCTAACCGACATTATAGCATTATAGGTGTGGGACGACTGGTTAAACCGACATATGGTGTACTACCGGGGGCTTTCGGCAGCATACTTCTGTGTGGTAGCACTATAAAGTCAACATCAGTTCCGGGCTGACACAAGGAGGCTTACACGTACATACCGCGGCCTCTCCAACACACAAGCACGCAACACGTACACTCACATACGATATAGCGTACACGTGAGGGGCTTCCTTAAACTATGGCGGGTGTCGTCGATGAAGCAGAAGACGCTTACTCTTCTGCTTCCGGAACACCTGGCCTTATTCTCTAGTACTTTTACAAGGGTCTCCATGTCAATCTTTCCTTTAATTTGTTCATACTTTGCCCCTGGCTTAATCGATTTTGAGCTCGGATTATGATTTTGTTAACGCTTCGGTGTTCTCTAATTTACTATCTTAGTTGCTAAAAAGATGTAAGACAAATTAAATCTATAATGGAAATAAATATCCCTGTGGCTACTCATGTTAAGATATGCTAAAATCGGAAAGTTTCACCCCTGGATAACCAAACTTAGGTCAGTGTTAAAGAAAAAAATAATAATCCTACATTAAGTTCCACTTCATGTGAGATAAATGAAACGAGTGTAAGAATTTCCAAATTAAGCAAAATTGTGGTGTTCTAATTTGAAAATTTTTTGTGATGATTCTTTAATTTCATATAATGACAACGAGATTATCACATAATCAAAATATGTTGCATTCATTGTGACGATTTCCATACCACACTGAAATGTATACACATGGCCCCTAGATCTTGAATCAGACTTAGGTCTGATTCTGAGCTTGAGTTCAAAGATATTTTACATACACTTGCTTGTCTAAAACAAACCTAAGCTTGGATATCATGGCAAACAAAATCAAATGCCTGTTTAAACCCATAAGACTTCTACAGGGCAGACTTAAGTGTGATTTTGATATAAGATATGGCGGACATATCACATGCCTCAGGTGCCAATCTGCTCCGTTGAGGAAAAAGAAGACAAATAATACTTATGATTTTGTTTTCATTAATTCTATACTCTTGGAAAATCCTAAAAAACGTTGGACAATTGTTAGCATTTTTTGCCAATATCAAAGAAAAGAAGGCCCTCCCTGCATTGTATATGATGTTTGCTTTTAGAATGGTCAAAAACATTTAAGAGGCTAATAGTCCCTATGGCCCGTTCCAGGATTATCCTTGTAAATGGTACTGTATATCATTACAATGCAAGTGTACAGATTTATGTAGACAAACCTCAACCAAAACAATAGATAGTATGACGTGATATATAAAACTTCGGTTTTTTTTAAATTAAATCAATGACATTGTATTTGCTAAACATGTGCTTAAACAACTGGAACAAGATGTTGTAATTAGACATTCGGAGAGCTTACGAGTAGCTCGGCATTTTGAAAATAACGAACAAAAGGAGTAAAATGAAGATTTAAAACAGGCCAAGTTTAATTCTTGGCCCGTTTTTATTCTCCATTAGGTGTATTTTTGTTTGTTTGTTGGCCATGGAAATTGGTGTCTGTGACATCGACCTTATAGATTTTTTGTTGGTTGATTGATTGATTGATTTTACGACTTATTAACAGCCAGGGTCATTTACGGACGGCCTTCTGGTGTACGCGATATGTGTGTGTTGAGAGTGTGTGTATTTGGGAGGCTGCGATATGTTCTGGTAAGCCATTTTGCGATAGTCCGACTCTTTTTTCAATGTAAAGTGCACGGAAATATACTGCCGAAGGCCCCCAGCAGAACACCCCCATTCGGTCAAATTACAGTACCTTACAGAACAGACTTACAGAATACCATGCCAAAGGTATCATCTTTATTGTGTCAACCGGTCACATTCCCATAATCGCTTAGGGTTTAGCAGAAAAAAACATGAAACAACTTTTGGGACTTTGGCATGCGTAGTTTCCGGTCACGGTAGGGAAAATCATAGAGCATTAGGTTATTTTCAGCAATTTTGTCAATTCAAAAGATATAGGGATGGGCCAGTCTACAAGGTATGTTATATTAGAAAAAAGTAGAGCATGTTTGAACTTATTGTGAAGGTTATGCCATAATCAAGCCTTTTCTTTTGACCTAAATGTAAATAGGTTAGAAATCTGACCCTCTATAGAATCAAAGACGCCAGTAACTGATGAGGATATAACTCTTTACGTTGTGATAGACACCAGGCTTGTTCAAAATATACCCGGAGTATTTTTAATTAAAGATTAATAATTAATCTTTTCCTGATACGATTCCAGTGTTTATATAGTTATGAACCAAGTTCGTCGTTGACGTTAAACTTGCTCATGAATACATTGCCTTCCTGAAGAGTCTATGTTTAGGATGCCTGTTGAAAATTAAAACTCCCAGCAGACGTAGATTTATGCAAGACGACTACTCAACATCGTATTACACAGGATCTTTGTCTGCTATGTTAAAATCATGGAAAGTTTTATCATCAATTGTTAACACCTGCTTGTCTACCTGTGTGGCAATATACTACCATTAGCTGTCATGGTGTCCCCATGAGGGTATATTCAAGGCTGCCGTGTGCGGAGTATACTTTTACTGCCAATTAATATTCAGAGACCCTTGTAACCGTGCCCTGTCAGCTTGCTGAAGTATTTTCATCCAAATTGCTATGTGGTTCAACAAACAACAGCAACTAACACTCAAATACCGTCACAATGAGTTTTTAAAGGCCCAATATACGTAACTTCAGGAAATTTGTCGTGATTCTGAAAAATTCTGAAAAAAAATCCAGTTGATAATCATGCAAAAATAAGCCCAAACGAAGTAAACCTGAGCGGTAACTAACCATAAACTCTTGACAGAAAAATCCGAAGAATTGAAAATGACAGTTAAAAATTGACGCGTGTTTACAAATACCAAGTTTCAACTGCTGCCGTACCGGTTACCGCGTAAGAATTCATCTTAAATATTGCTAATATAAGTTAATCTTAACTAAATCTATAAATATATTAAGTTATAAGGCTCGATTTTCGCTTCAAGTGTTGCCGAAAGTTATGTATATTGGGCCTTTAACTTTCTGGAAGAAACCAACTCAGTAGTGGAAGAAGAAGAAGAATGGTCACACTCCCTCTTAACGGTACTGATTTGACAGACAATACCACGATAGAAATGTGTCATTTCTACTTCATATTAAAATAAGTGAGGAACACACAATTCATATTATACTTATATTTTAATGCATTTATTATACAATAGTAATTTGATTCATATATACAACCACCAATAGGACCATGTATGAATTTGACGCCATTTTGTAAACCTACATTATGTGGCTGGTCCATTCGAACGCATTGTCCGTACGGTAAGTCAGATTACCCCTCACTTTCCAAATTGAAGAATACCGTTACCTTCTTATCAAACAGTTGTCTGGAAGACAAGTCAGATTACCCCTCACTTTCCAAATTGAAGAATACCGTTACCTTCTTGTCAAACACTTGTCTGGAAGACAAGTCAGATTACCCCTCACTTTCCAAATTGATGGATACCGTTACCTTCTTGTCAAATAGTTGTCTGGAAGACAAGTCAGATTACCCCTCACTTTCCAGATTGAAGGATACCGTTACCTTCTTGTCAAATAGTTGTCTGGAAGACAAGTCAGATTACCCCTCACTTTCCAAATTGATGGATACCGTTACCTTCTTATCAAACAGTTGTCTGGAAGACAAGTCAGATTACCCCTCACTTTCCAGATTGAAGGATACCGTTACCTTCTTGTCAAACAGTTGTCTGGAAGACAATTCAGATTACCCCTCACTTTCCAAATTGATGGATACCGTTACCTTCTTGTCAAACAGTTGTCTGGAAGACAAGTCAGATTACCCCTCACTTTCCAAAATGAAAAATATCGTTACCTTCTTGTCAAACAGTTGTCTGGAAGACACTTGCATTTTATAAAACTTTACCTCGTTGATCTTAAATTGAACAATAATATAAATCAAAATGAAGATGTTATGTTAATACCATATTGTAAAGGAAAATAAATATAGCCTTCAATACTGTTATGATTTGGGCAAAACCATTGACGGTGATGCAATGTAAAACAAAACCCTGTTTTATACACAGACCTACCATACATTGTATACATTGTATATACAATAAAATAACTTCTATCAAAATTCAGATATACGTATAAAATAAGTTTTTAAAACCACATACTTGTGTATAAAGTAGAGATGTGTATCCATTATAATATAATATAATGTAGAACAACGAGTTTAATTGGTGCATACATTATTACAATCTAGATCGATAAATATGGTAATGGTGTACGAAAATGCAGAATTGGGAATGCTCTCAAAACTGAGTTATTAGAATCCAGAGTAAGAACTATAGTACAAATGTACACATTTAGGCTATTGACAAGAGGTTCTTGGCGCACATTTTCATACAACACCACTGATTAAATAGTTCATACAACGCTACCAAAGAATATTATGGAGAGTTCTTGGTATCATTTTGCAGGACGTTGCTCAGCGAGATGAAGACTGTATTCGTCCCGTTGGTGTCGGAGCTGTCACACAAAGTACGAAGTCCACCAACCACTCGGGGAGATATGTGGAAAGAAAAACCATTGTGTTAGAATCATAACCAACCACGTATCTTATCGACGGGTATCTGGCCGTCACGGCATGTTCATAGGCGTCGATGACTTTGTGCAGTTTGGGTGACTCGAAATTCTTGAATATGTCTCTCAACACAGCGTTGACTGAAAAAATAACAATGGGTTTGTTTAAGTATTGTAAGTGTAATGTCCAGCTAGGTACATGTATATGAGGGGAAAAACTGCCTAACTGGCGAGCTAGCTTTTTCAGTCATGTTGTATAACTCCCGGGGACCCTATCACGCTATAGCTAGTTAAGCAACGATGAGCGTGGTCAGTAGTTGGATGGGTGACTGCCTGCACGTTACATAAGTAAGCGGTGAACCACACGGTCAACTTTACCTCACACGATGATATAGCTATTGGTTCTCCATGCATTCAGAAAATGTTACCGTCTGTAGCACGTTCAAATTGTGTCTCCATTTTATGACAAAAATAAAACCAATAGTCGAAAACCTCCAAAGTATACACACCGAATTTTATCTAAATCGACCCTATCTCAATTTCGCCCGAAACAGAGCCTGCGGTGGTCACCTGTTTTGCACTTTGTACATGTTAATCATGCTCGTTTTAAACCAACTTGTAGTTTCAGAAACACCACATAAACCAAATAATGACAGTGACAAACGGGCAAAACTAAGGTCATTCAATAAAGTCTGTCACAAACAACAAAACCAGTCGAATTTTGATTAACGTGAAAAATGTCGACAAAGTTCGACAAGAGTTTACAAGTGTGTTCATATAAATATTTCTTTTGTTCATCTTTGCCCCTAGTTTAATCGATTTTGAGTTCGGATTATGATTTTGTTAACGCTTCGGTATTCTCTATTTTATTTCCAGATGTGTAGAGGTAGAAATGAGCATGATCCCCGCACAACCTTTGAAAGCCCGGGGACAAAGCCCTTTGTCCAACTTACTTGGGAAACTTTTAATATTTAAATACATGTATATCACGCATTAGAGCTAGAATTAAAACATTTGACATTTCAAAACATACATAAATGTACGTACGTTTGTCGGCATATTCAGCGCCGTAGTACTCCTTTGTATCATCATCAAGTTTTTCAAAGTTGCTTGATATCGTTTTAGCTATAAGCGGCATATCAGTAAAACCTGTGCTGAAACATCCGGGTTCTATGATATGAACAGACACCCCGGTCCTGTAAAGTTCTCTCCTATAAATACAACAAACATAAATGTACATAGTACAATAGGGAGTAAGTAAATGTGACTGACTCAAATCATCATCATCATCATCATCATCATCATCACCGAAGCCAATATGTGAAGAAGGAGATCGATGTAACGTTCGCATAATGCATTCATATCGGTATAAATTGAAAATAGCATAAAGAAATCAATTTCTAATTTTAATGCTGCTTTTCTTATAATTACCAAAATATAGATATCCCTTATAATTTCGATTTTCAAGAAGTTGTTTCAGAGTGACTATTTGTGTCCATTGCTGTATGAACGCAATTCTTTCTTGAATAACTTATAGTGTAACTTGTTTTCGAAACGTTCATATATTTCTCTGAATTTGTATGTATGATATAATACTGTTTACAGTTGTAGATATCGGATGAACTACTGTTTTCTCGTGTACATGTAATCCAGTACGCATTCGTAGATGCGTTATCAAATGTGTAGCTTTGCTATGCAAAAATAGCCAAAAGATGATGTTTGTAGATGGTCAGTATACAGACATTGTATATCCTCCAGAAATCTTCCTACAAATAACACTGGAAAGTCATTGTTTAAGCATGTGAAATGTTTATTTCTATGTAGCATGCCGAGGCTTTCATATTGTGAATTCTGGTCGACATGTGTTAGGTATGACCATTAACAGAACCGCTCAAACAAAATATAGTTAGTCAGTTTGTCATAATCGGCAGGTCACCTTACATCAACTGTAGTGTAATAAATTAATTGAATTCTACTATGTAACTTTACTGCACATGTTTTATTTCAATGTCACTTGACTGATTTTAACACAACTCTGCATGCTAAAAGGAAATTATTTAAAGTTAATTTTTCCAATATTTTAGCAATCTCCATTGCCAGTACCTGGCGAAGTCAAAAGTTATTTGCAGGTTATTGTTAAGACGCAATTTCATAAAGTTTGTTCAGCGTGTAAAAGCATGGCGCCATAGGAAGTTTGATGTTGTTTTATATTCATACACAGTATCATGCGGCATTAAATGACGTAATGGCTCTAGGTTTTTCTTTTTAACAGACAGAATTTCATTAAAATCCATCCATGAATTAAGCAATGATAATCGATAAAAAATGAAAAATACGTATGATATATAGAGAATATAACATTGGAAACTCAACTTTGTCACACTACTTTACTAGACACAAATGTTCATCAGATGGGATATACTGGCTATTAAACGTTTGGATGAATAATTACCTCAGAGTGTCACAATATCCTTCAGCAGCAAATTTAGAAATAGTGTAGGGCCCAACGTTTGTAGCAGCTACCCTCCCCGAACCACTGGTCATGTTGATGATACGCCCTCCAGATTTCAAGAGAAGAGGAAGAAAAACTCGTACCATCCGAACCATCCCAAACAGATTAACCGACAGGGGGCGCTGATAATCTTCTTCCGATAACCACGTGACTGGTCCAAAATGTCCCAAGGCTCCTGCATTGTTTACCAGCGCCCATAGACCTGTTTAATTACAAAATTATATCACTTGTGAAGTTTAACGTATTTTAAACATATACATAAATACCCTGGACCTTTTTTTAATCTTGACGACAGGCGGACAGACCATGGCATAAGCTCACTTGACTTTTGGGTAGGTGAGTAAAATAAGAAAATATACCCCGGCATCAACATACATGTATATGATCAAAATGTACTTCGTAATAAGGATAAGATCGAAGGACGAGATTATTCCAAAACTCGAACTTACTTTGTATTTTCCTATGTGTTGTAATTGATAAAATGAATGCCGCTCAGTTGCCAAATATCAACATATGTATGCAGACACGATTGCATTTAAGACTTACAACTTGTAAAATATGGATGCTTGGATTAATTTGCCATGAAAAATGCTGAAGCTGCAATAACAGCATGGCAATTCGTCCCAAGTTGTTACTCGGGATTCAGCGTGGTACAGTAACTCCCAAATATATATACCACAATACTCTTAATTGTGCTATGCTATATCTAAAAACATATCAAATACCAACTTCTCTTAGTAAAATAACATTTAGATTTAATCAAACTCGGGTATTAATTTCAGGTTCTACACACAAATGTATGATTCTGAGGTAAGGTCTATTGTAACAAAAGAGGTTCCATCCAGTGATTATTCTCATTACTGTTCTTTTGGTCTCTGGAAATATGTCAAAGCGAAATGAGAAGCACACAATATAGTGTTGTGTTTGGTTTCAGGTTAAACATCCTGGCTAACAGTAATGGCTCATACCGCTTATTTTAACATCACAGAAGAACAACCTCCGATTTCAAAACCCATGTTACCTTAAAAGTGGGTCAATTTCATTCATTTGAACTTCGTAGCCATTCAACCTAACATGCGATTGGCAAAAACCAGTACCCTCGGTATGCTGGTTATTGATGAGAAGTTGTTTGAAGATTTGAAGACATTTGGCCCCTGTGATAAGGAAAAGGGGTCAAATCAAGGTCATGGTCATTCACTTTTACAAACTTGGTAGCCCTTCACCCCAGTATGAAATAGGCCCAATATCAGTTCCCTGGGGAGATTTTAAGACATTTGACCCAGTGACCTTGAACTTAAGTCAAGGTATTTTTTAACAGACTTGATAGCCCGTCATACCAGCATGCTTCAGGTATCAGTTTCCTGGATCTTTTGTTAAATGTTGACGACCGGCGGGCGGACCATGGCATAAGCTCACTTGAACTTTGGGCGGGTGAGTTAACAATAAGAAAATATACCCCGCTGTCAACACATATGACCAAAAATCACTTCATAGCTAGAAAAGAAGGACGAGATCATTCCATAACTCGAACTTAACTATATGATCGGTATTTTCCTATGTGTTGTAATTGATAAAAGTGAAAGCAGTTCAGTTGCCATATAACAACATATCCCCGGTATGTACGCAGAACAGAATTTTATTTGAAGACTAACAACGTGTTAAAATACCGATGCCTTTTCAACAACGTCTAAAAATATAGCGACGAAAGTTTTTTTTTTTGAAAATATTCTCATTAATAAACAAGAAGAGAAAATCATACCTTGTTACAATTTCATGAATGAAATAATAAGGCAATAAGCAAAATCTATAACATTTAAACAAGTGTATTGGGGATTAAAATGTAAGGGGCCCGATCTTGATTCGAACCCCGATCCAGAGAGTTTTGCACATGCTCTGACTAAAAATGATGGACCTGTCGAACTCCTGTCACTGTAGGTCAATAAATCTGGGGTTGAAAACTTCAGCGTGTTATTTTTTTGTTTAGTAATTTACCTGTATTGTCGGGTAATTTTGATTTCACAAATCGATACGCCTTTTCAATGCTTTCTGTGTCGGTTACGTCCAGAGCTATGGGCTGGATGGTGTTGCTCTTGTTACTGTACTCTCGTAAGGCATCACTCGTGAAGCAGCCAGCGAACACGTGCACGCCTAGGGTATCCAGTCTGCTCGCCAGTAGCTTTCCGAATCCCGAGTCACATCCAGTAATAAAAACATATCGTCCCCGGATGTCTGTCAGTTTGAAACTTCTTTTGATCCATTTCAGTAAGAATATTACCAGTAGTACACCAATTATCTCCAAAATCATTGTTAACACAATTCTGTAATGTAAAATCAAACAGTAGTATATGATCTAGTTAGTGCAAATTCGTTATATACTTTATGCAGATGTAAGTTTGTAGATTCACTTCCTACTTCAGGAAAGTGAATTTTAAAAACTTCTCATTGCATTTTTACCATGGATTTATCTATATGATAACACAAACGACTAAGAGGACCTGTATTGCCCACAGCTGTATATGCGAATTATGGAAAATTGGAGAATATCCTTTTCGTTCCTTTAAAAGAAGAAATGTTTTAAAGAATTTACTAATTTTTTCCTATTTGACATTGCCTTCATTGCCCCCGAAGGGTCAGTCCCGCCATTTATATAAAATCTGGCATTGCCTTCATTGCCCCCGAAGGGTCAGTCCCGCCATTTATACAAAATCTGGCATTGCCTTCATTGCCCCCGAAGTGTCAGTCCCACCATTTATACAAAATCTGGCATTGCCTTCATTGCCCCAAAGGGTCAGTCCCGCCATTTATACAAAATCTGGCATTGCCTTCATTGCCCCCGAAGGGTCAGTCCGCCATTTATACAAAATCTGGCATTGCCTTCATTGCCCCCGAAGGGTCAGTCCGCCATTTATACAAAATCGAATCCACTTAGCTCATCGAAAATATCATTTTATTCTTCAAGAAGAAAAATTTTATATAATTGATATTCTGCCTTGCTTCTCTGGCCCCCGGGGTCCCATGACCACAATTTATACAAAATCAGATCCCATTCCCACAATGATGATTCTGACAAAAGTTGGTCAAAATCTGCTTAGTGGTTCATGACCGGTAAGGATTGATAGGAAAAGTTGACGGACAGACGAACACTGCGCAACAGCGTAAGATCTCGTGACCTTCGGGAGGTAAGCTAGAAATGCACCCGAGAAATAACAGGAATTACAACAATCAGGGGCGTAGCTGGAGGTGTTTTGATGTGCAAGCCCAGCGACGTTTAGAAGTAGTGGAGGGTGTCCATCAGGGAAAAGTCACATTCGGACTGCAAGTGGTACCATTGTGTTGGACTTGTTTGAATAATCAATGTCTGGCCCATCATTATACAAATCATTACTGCGAGAATGGAATACGATATGTTTTACTTCTATGATGCATTGAAACAAAATCATCTATACGTTTCCTAGGTCATTTACTCGTCTTAACAGAGACAATAACAGATAGAGTAATAACAGAGACATATAAAACCATCTTTGATATACATGCGTCTCTGTTAATAAGTATATGTTATGTGATTATTTCAACTCAGGGAGTAAGAACTTTTACTTGTTTTCTTAAGCATAATTTTGTACAATTCGAACAGGCCTATAGCGTGTTGCATTTAGCGGAACGTTCCGGTGGTTCCGGAACGAACCGGACGTTCCGCTAAATGGCACACGACGTTCCGCAGGAACGAACCGGTTCGTCTGGAACGTCTCATTTGAGGGTACCAAGTGGCGGCCAGTGAAAGGTTTTCGTTTCAAATGTTCAAAAAATAGACCTAACTATAACTAGTTAAACAACATTTCACCAGTAAAATATATCACTTCCATCTCCAAGTGGCATCATAGTGTGTAAAATGTGTAAATAAAAGGAATTACTCGCATTGTTTTGCGGATTTTATGACGGAACCGTTTTGGTTATTTCCGGAAAAGTTGTTGCTTTTTCATTTTCGATTATTAGATTTTCACCCGCAGGAACGGAATTCGGCACGTTCTGTTCCATTTAGCAGACCAGTTCCAAGTTGGCGCAACCGGAACGTTCCGCTAAATGGAACACGCTACTAGTTTCACGAACGTTCCTTAACTTAAAAATCCCCATAGAAAAATGTTACAGAAGTTACGGGAAAACTTAAGTGAAAGTAATTTTCCTTAAATACTTTCCTATGGACATGCTTAAGTTAAGGAATTTTGGCCTGGCTCATTATTAATTGTATTTTGTTGACATTTTGTTTGAACCGACCGAAAATTAATTTTAAATTGGTCAATAAATTGTTACTCTTAGAATGATAAAAGAAGGTTTTTTTTTTTTTGTTAATCTGACGAGTCGACAAAAAAAAGTTACAGTATCAGTTTGAGTACGAAGAATAGAAGTCGGATTATGAAATTTCTCGACTTTAACACACATACTTTGGAAAATGATGTGCAAGCACGGGCTTATGTGCTTACATGGCAGCTACGCCCCTGACAATGAAATAAAGTTTTATTACATGTTCACCAATAAAATATCTTTATGTGACAACACTAAAGAAAAAGTTGATAACCATCCAAAAATAAGCCTAAAACGAAGTTAACCTGAGCGGTAACTAACAAGAAACTCTTGACAAAAAAAATCCAAAGAATTGAAAATGATTCAGGTGGGGCCCACTTCAACAACAAACCGAAGGTAGAGGACAGTTCGAAATGGACGCGTGTTTACAATTACCGAGTTTCAACTGCTGTTGTACCGGTAACCGCGAAAGTATTCATCTTGAATATTGCTGATATCAGTTAATCTTAACTAAATCTATAAATATAATAAGTTATTAGGCTTGATTTTCGCTTCAAGTTTTGCCGAAAGTTACGTATATTGGGCCTTTAATAATTCATTTAAATATACCCTAAAATACATGTGTATCGGGGGAAGCCCCGGGTCTAATAAAGGGAAACACACACAGGTACCGTGTAGTTTTATACCTGGAAGAGGGTGGGAGTGGGGGCATTTACAAACGAGTTTCGTGTGTAAACCTTAGATGTTGACTTTTAAACATGAAAGGAAAATATCAATTATCCATCAAAATATATCACACTAAACGCTAAGGGCGGCTATCCATCTAACTTACTACACCCCCCCCCACCACCACCACAGTGCACCATCACAATGCACCACCACCACCAACAACCCTTCCCCCTACCCCCCCCCCCCCCACCACCATAGTGCACCACCACCACCACAGTACACCACCACAGTGCACCATCACAATGCACCACCACCACCACCCCTCCCCCTACCACCACAATGCAGCACCACCACCACAGTGCACCACAACAACCACCACCACCACCCCCCTCACCACCACCACCACAGTGTACCCCCCCCCCTCACCACCACTACCCCCTCTTCCACAACTAGCTGTTGCTTGCACAATTTGGAAATCAACATCCCGGTAGTTTGTGTACGTTGTTTTTGCGTCAAAGAAACTTCACATTAACATTTCTAATGCATATACATACGTATGACTTCTGACCCCAATCACAGTAAAGTATATATATATATCTATATAATGTATCCCCAATCATAAAATTGGTTTATGCATTGTTAATTCTTTGGATTTCGAGCTTTAATGTGTCAAAATACGTTTAAATGACTACATCTCTAGGTATTATTGAAGAAAATGTATTTACTTACTTTTTGCAGGTTCATACACCCTTATGTCAACTCCCGGAAGTTTAGTCGATGTAATGTACATACATGTGTATGTGTGTACATGTACCGTGCGCAGTCTGACGTGACGCCAACAACACAGAAAACATTCAGATACGGGCCTGGTGGAGGTGTGTTGTTTACATGTATACATTTGTACACAGGTGTAGCAACTAAAAATAGCTCAAGAAAAATGGGCAACGTTTTTATTATTCAAATTTGGATTCTAATATGATCTTTCCGGTCTATTCAGTAGTAAAGCACACTGTGTTGAATGATGCTTATGTATTAAACCTGAATCTCGATTCGAGAACTTTTAAAAAAGACTTCGATTAAGAAAATTTCAGGATCCAGAATATCTGAATAATGTTAAAATTCTTAAAACTAATTATACTAGAGCCTGAGTCATCGGTTAAAATACTGGGAAAGTTAGCAGCGACTCGCACTAAATATAATAACCAACCTTTCAGAACGGACACTTGCTTTTTTAAGCAAAATGTGCGCTGCGGGAACATCAACAGCATGTAACTGAGAGAACCCAATCTGTGTAATTATATAGAACAAAAAAACACGAGTGAGGGATATGGAATCAGGCATGTTCTTCTTCTTTGGTGATTCACCCTCCATCAATAATGTTTATGGTCAAGTTAGAGTAAAGTTTACAGGTTGCGCGAAAATTAAATGCAAATCACGTTCAAACAAGGTCTCTTATAGCACAGTTTCTTGAGTTTCTGTCAGTAAATAATAAATATATATGTGTGAAATGAGCCCCCCATTACTGTAATGGGCCGCGGCTCCATATAAATAAACATTTTTTATATACTTACATTAACTCAAGCAACTGTGCTTAAATCTATGATGCGGACAGGGGCGTAGCTGCCATGTAAGCACATAAGCCCGTGCTTGCACATCATTTTCCAAAGTATGTGTGTTAAAGTCGAGAAATTTCATAATCCGACTTCTATTCTTCGTACTCAAACTGATACTGTAACTTTTTTTTGTCGACTCGTCAGATTAACAAAAAAAAAACCAACCTTCTTTTACAATGTATCATTCTAAGAGTAACAATTTATTGACCAATTTAAAATTAATTTTCGGTCGGTTCAAACAAAATGTCAACAAAATACAATTAATAATGAGCCAGGCCAAAATTCCTTAACTTAAGCATGTCCATAGGAAAGTATTTAAGGAAAATTACTTTCACTTAAGTTTTCCCGTAACTTCTGTAACATTTTTCTATGGGGATTTTTAAGTTAAGGAACGTTCGTGAAACTAGTAGCGTGTTCCATTTAGCGGAACGTTCCGGTTGCGCCAACTTGGAACTGGTCTGCTAAATGGAACAGAACGTGCCGAATTCCGTTCCTGCGGGTGAAAATCTAATAATCGAAAATGAAAAAGCAACAACTTTTCCGGAAATAACCAAAACGGTTCCGTCATAAAATCCGCAAAACAATGCGAGTAATTCCTTTTATTTACACATTTTACACACTATGATGCCACTTGGAGATGGAAGTGATATATTTTACTGGTGAAATGTTGTTTAACTAGTTATAGTTAGGTCTATTTTTTGAACATTTGAAACGAAAACCTTTCACTGGCCGCCACTTGGTACCCTCAAATGAGACGTTCCAGACGAACCGGTTCGTTCCTGCAGAACGTCGTGTGCCATTTAGCGGAACGTCCGGTTCGTCCCGGAACCACCGGAACGTTCCGCTAAATGCAACACGCTATAGGCCTGTTCGAATTGTACAAAATTATGCTTAAGAAAACAAGTAAAAGTTCTTACTCCCTGAGTTGAAATAATCACATAACATATACTTATTAACAGAGACGCATGTATATCAAAGATGGTTTTATATGTCTCTGTTATTACTCTATCTGTTATTGTCTCTGTTAAGACGAGTAAATGACCTAGGAAACGTATAGATGATTTTGTTTCAATGCATCATAGAAGTAAAACATATCGTATTCCATTCTCGCAGTAATGATTTGTATAATGATGGGCCAGACATTGATTATTCAAACAAGTCCAACACAATGGTACCACTTGCAGTCCGAATGTGACTTTTCCCTGATGGACACCCTCCACTACTTCTAAACGTCGCTGGGCTTGCACATCAAAACACCTCCAGCTACGCCCCTGGCGGAGAACCGACTTTTAAGTCGGTCTTGAATTCGGAATGTCCTTTAGGAATCGGTTGCCCTTTTGCCTCTTGTTCATACACACGGTATCATCCCCAACGTTTCGGTAGGGCTATAAGTTCTGTAGCGTGATTGGGCAAGAATTCAGCTGGCCATTTTTGTTTATCGTTATACAAACCAACTGGACCAGACTAGTTCTTATATGAAGTGAGACTGGACCGAGTAACCTGCTCCCAAGCGACTTGTGGCAAAATCTTCCAGTGTTTGTATATACTCAGTATGAGATCCATATTCAAATCCACGTATCTACATTTGTACTCGTTGGTATCTTTACCAAAACAGAAATATCAATACGTCTTGGAGTTGAGTTCAACATGGTTTTGAAATGTTTAAGTGAGCAAATGACAAAATAAGAAAGAAAATACCATAAAACTACAGGCTTAAAGTGATCCACAGAAATATTTTTATATTTACTATATTTATAATCTGCAGATCTCATAAAATATCAATTGCATTTACTATCTATTTTTCAGTATTTCGTTGTATAATTGCTCAATGAATAGTTCACGTTCAAGTTCTTTATTAACGTTACATGTAAGTCTTACGGCTCATCAGTGTAAACATATAATATACAGGATATTTACATATATATACAAAAATGATAAAATAGAACAGACGTCACCCAGGGATCCCAGGAGGGTCAAGGTTGTCTGACGCAACAAATTATGAATGCCAAATGAATTTGAAATGGTTATATATAGTGGCATTGCCGTGCATATATAAGGGTATAGAGAAAACCCCCACTGGGAAAAAATCTTTGGGATTTCTCATTGTTAGAAAAAAAACTCGCGTGGGTAAAACTCAATATACTCAGTTATAAGGGACAATCTTATTGAAATACCGCTCTTCAATACTCTTACGCTATGTAGCGTATCAGATTGTCCTGAGGGACCAAGGTCAGAACACTAAAAATAGAGCGCTAACCCCGGAAATTTGATAAAGGAATTTTACAACGCAGGAATTCGAAGCTAGCAATTAAATTTGGTCGACACGTGTTACGGAGCGGTGACTGTTCAAAGAAAGACAATTTGTCACCAGATACCTGTCTGTCGACTTTTTTAATCAAGCGGTTATATTTCTCAAGGAATGACTAATAGGCACTGAAAAAGTCGACTTTTCGTGTGTGAAATCTGGTGGCTTGATTATGTTTGACTATAATTTGTATTGGGATTTTACAAAATTCACTGCTTCAAAAGAAAAAAAATGACGTTGTTATCTTAGTCCTCTCACATTTGAAATTTGCTCCATTTCCAAAAATAAACACGTGTCGGATTTTATATGCAAAAAGTGCCGCGTTGTCAATTTCCGGAAATGAGAGCACGTAGAAGCTTCTAAATTTATAATCATTATCCCATTTCCGGGGTATTTGTTTTGCTTTTTCTTCTACAGCTGTCGTGCAGACGAATTTGACACCCACTATGACAATAACGTTTCAGAAAATGCTGACATTCACCTCATGGTGTAGGAATGTGTATGTTGTACTTCATACCGTTGCCGTCTTGTGATGAAATGAGGACGAGTTCCACCTAATGAATTATAATTTATTCGGCTACTGATATTGTTTAGGCCGATCCGTGATAAACATCTGCTGAACAAGGGAAACAAAGTTGTGTGCAGCCCTTGACTGCCTAATGAATGCAGTGACAAGATCTATAAGTAGTGCCCGTCTATAGTGGTATGTACGGTAGTATGTGTCATTCTTCTTATTTGTGATGTAAATGTCCCATGTCATCGATTTCAATGATGTCAAGTCTTATTCTGATATTTGTTTAATAAGGTGTTGTCATATCTATTTTTAGTGACATTTAAGCGGATTCAGAGACGATGCATTAAACAAGAATATACAGTAGATCATCTAAGATGTACATGTGCATGCGTCAGAAAAAAATGTCTTATGAAGTGTGACAACACATCTCATACACATATGGTATGTACACTTACATGTACATGTAATTATAGTCCGAAGGGTTCTGACTCTTTGACTCGCTAAATATTTGACGACAGGCGAGTCAGAATTCCTCATTAGTTAAAAAGTGGAAATTTTACCGACCCGTGCCCAGGTCACTGTTCAGCTGTGTTTTATAGTATGAAACATTTTCGATCACATGTAAAATAGGTAGCTAACCTACACATTTAATCAAGTCACAGGATGTCGTAAACTATAACTGTTGCCACTCATTTCTAAGAAATAACCAGTTTCCTCACATCTGTTTGAAAATGGCTGCGCATCGCGAGATCCCGCGAGAATTACGTTCTGACCTACATGTACCTATTTTGATCACGTGATGTTAGTTGGCGGCCATTTTCAAACAGATGTCAGGAAACTGGTTATTTTTTTATAAATGGGTGGCGACAGTTAGTTTATGATCTTCTGTGACTTGATTAAATGTGAAGGTTAGAAGAAAAATATCTGTTCTTTCCATTGATACTTAATTTACATGCGATCGAAAAACGTTCATGTTATAAAACACGGCTTAAACAGGCGACCCATGCATGGGTCGGTAAAATTTCAAATTTTATACTAAGCAGGAATTCTGACTCTCGCACCCACCTGTCATAAAAATTTTTAGCGGGTCAGAGAGTCAGAACCCTTCGGACTAACATGTAATCTAACACACTTTATTTTAACAATGCGGTTTTAAAACGAATATGTGTCAATGTGGGTTCAAACCCGGGACCTTCGGAACTCTAGACGGACGCTAGCACTCAACCAATGGAGCTATCTGGTCGCTGACAATCGACCCAGTCTAGATCGGCTACATTCCTCCCTCCTTTAACAAAGTCTTCGACCTCGAAGACATCAAGATTTACAACCCAGGTTCATGTATCCCCTTGCTACAGTTGTGGGATCGCACAACGTTACACGATGTGCGATGGGCGAACGGTGTATGCACGATGTATGAACGATGCGATCCTGGGCGATTATTTCTAACGCACATGTGGGCGCACGATAGACTAACATTGTGCGATGACAATTGTGGTTGATGTAAATTTAGAAATGGTTTAACAATATATACGGTTTCGCGCTAGTTGTTTTAAACAAATTTCTATATTTTAACTATTTACATTAGCTGATAGTTCTATCTATATATTTCTAAAAATTAATAATAGTCTTTCTGTAGTTTTATGAACAAATCAAATAGACACATGTATGTAAACTTTCAACTCATATTGACAAGTTCTCAAGTTTTTCAAATAACTGATTATAAGAGTCCAGTTTGTTTTCATAACGGTCGCTCGGTAATGGCTGTCGTAGCGTATCGCCGCACACGGGACAGGTAAAATTCCGGTATGTTATTTACATATTCTGATACCTGGTAGCTTAACCCGCACTTGGCTGTCTTATGATCACTGTAATACTGTTTACTGTATATTGTTAAATTGACATAATCCCAATAAATATGATGCGAATTTAAATAGTTTTTGGACAATAGGGTTCCATATGTTTTTCATTCCGTAATATGTATCGACCAATTGTATCAAATCGTGCGTGTGTGCGATTTAATCGCACACATAAACGCATGATCTTTAGATCGCCCGGTTGTGCGCACCATGGGCGAACGATGTGTGCACGATGTATGCACGATGCACGCACGCAGTTTTTGGTGCGTTGT
The DNA here is from genome assembly GCA_947623455.1 of Mimachlamys varia. Taxonomy (NCBI): domain Eukaryota; kingdom Metazoa; phylum Mollusca; class Bivalvia; order Pectinida; family Pectinidae; genus Mimachlamys; species Mimachlamys varia. Next base: position 37,483,810 of record OX392540.1, read on the forward strand.
GCGATACCACAACTGTAAGTATCCACCCAGTACTTCAAACAAGCTATCTGAGCTATCTGCGGGTGGTCGCCGACGATAGTTCCGCTACATTAGTGTAACAGGATGAGAGGTCAAATGCCTGTCAGACTGAAGTTCAAACCCGGGACCTTCCGAACTCTAGAAGGACGCTAGAGCTGATAATTGACCTGGTCCCCATCCGCTTCATTCCTCCCTCCTTTATGAATGTCTTTGACCCCCAAGACACAAATGAGTCCCAATACCACCTTTCGTGAATATTTTGTTTGGCTCCAAATGGTGTGAAGAGAAAAAATACATGACCAAACCAGGGTTTAAGCCTGGGACCTTCAGAACTGTAGACTGGCATCAAACCAATACACATAATGATTATCAGTATCATTAGCTTATATTGAATTCAGGCGCTTATTCTTGACCTAATCAGTAGAATTTTGTGTGGATATGTAGAAAGGGAGTTGAAGTCTTCAAAATTATTGTTTATTTACATTAACTGTATAGATTCATGGACATTGCGACCTGGTTTTAGGCTGCAGGTCTCTAGTTAATGCTTTTTAACTTGTTCATCCCTGAAATTGCATAATGAACTATTCCAGCCTTTGAAGTGGCAGAGCTCAGATGTGCTTTCAGGGGTGAATGTAGCTGCTGCATTATATGTATGTATGTTAAAGATATTGTTTTGAGATGTAGACCTTCAAAGACAACATATTTAGTCAATAAAGATGCATTAATTTAGCTACATTTTGTAAGTGTCACGAGGTCATTACTCAGACCACTGGTTCAGTATCCTCTACAATAAATGAGATGAAAATACATTTTCCTTAGCAAAGTCAGCTAAAAAGACACTAGTATTCCATACATAGTAAGAGCTAAGAGGGTTTCACTAGGTACATGTACAAGTTTAACAACAACAAAATTCATGGATGTTTAGCTGAATAAGGTTTCTGCTGGCAAAATGTGAAGTGCATCCTGGTCTAGGTTTAATTTTGGTTATATATATGTCTGGGTGCTCTTTTGATATTTAAGTACATATTGTTCTGTAATACTTGTATGCAGGCCTACCTGAAGGGCCAGTTGAGCTTATGTCAATGTGCTGTGTCTCACAGTCAATGGGCCGGCGTCTGTCAATTTTTTCCTTTAAACAGTTTTTTCTGAAGAACTGAAAGGTCTAGAATCCTGATATTGCTCTTTGGTTTTTTTTTTTGTACTTCTATAACTATTACTTTAAAACAATTTGTTTTCTGTTGTAGTGAGGAACCTGTTCAGATGTACGACGGAGAAAGCTTCTTAAAGACTTACGTACACTAATTCAAGACTCGACATTAGACGTTATGGCAGGCTTAGAAACAGCACCAGTAGCCGCTGACATCTTTCATGATTCTGTGACGAAATCTTTGTCTACATTATGTTTGGATGCCAGTTTGTCCGATGTCAAGTTTGTATTTCCAGAAGAACCAGGCAAAGTTGGAATTCCTGCACACAGACTCATCCTGGCAATGCGCAGCGCAGTCTTCAGGGCAATGTTCTACGGGAGTCTGCCTGAGAGTGGACCGGAAGTGAAAATTGTTGATATTGCCAGCGATATTTTCTCATCAATTTTGAGGTAATTAAAAATGATGCAATGCGCTGTTTCTGCTTGGCTTTTAAATGTTTCTGTGCTGTGAAATATAGAAATCACTTTGGTGATGGTGGACTCTAGATCTGGTGGTAGATTTTTTAGTCCCCAATGTTTGCTGGAGCCTCCATAGCCACTCATTTAAGTTTTGGTACATAATATACACATTTTCGTAGTACAGGATTTGAAATTATACATTATAATAAAGGGGTTTTACGCACCTGACCCTTCTGCTTTTACATTAGTTTAGAAACTTTGGATTCCCACCTTTTGGCCCCTAGCATCACTGAAAAGTCCTTGGAGCACCAAACAGCTGTATGATGCAGTTTAATTTATTTTTTCAGCATACTGTATCTGTTACTAATTTAAAAGGTGCAGTATACATGTATGTGTGTGTTACATCATCTTTGTCGATGTTGGCAGTTGTGAGTTGCATCGTCTGAACAAAAGCCTTGAAAAGGTTTCCATTTGATAACTGAAGTTCCCTTGATCATATTAACTCAAACTTCACACAGTGCTCCCTCTATTACTGATCATCCAGCATGGAATCGTTCTTTAGGTCTGAAGGTCAAAGATCAAAGTCACTATAAATAGAACCAACATCCAAACAAAAGTTTACATAAGATCGATTGAGAGCCCTTGGGCCTGTAAAATTATTTTTTATCAGAAAAAAAAATCTTTACCTGTCCTATTATAATCTTTAATATACTGTTGGCTTGGCCACAATGAGGCACGTAGAAATATTAACATCTATGACTGTGGGACTTTTACTTAACTGCTAATTTCGTATAAAGTGTTTTAGTTCCCAACCAGTTCCTTGACCTGAGGGGCGGGGTTGTGGTGGGTGGGGGATGTCATTTTGAGATGTTGGAGGTTGGAGGACAAGAATTAGGGCACTGTTGCATATGAATGTCAATGACCTTTGACTTCAACCCTTGTAAAACTTTGATTGGAGGAAATATCACAACTATGGGAGAGTCAATCCTTTGGTACCAGGGTAAAGATGAAGCAATGTATGATAACCTTTTCAGAAAGTCTGCTTGGCTCTGTTTCTGAGTTAACTTCCAGCTAGCTATAGTGCACTCTAAATATCTACTATTACAGTGTCGCAGAGACCCATGTACATATACATGTATGCTAACCCTCTGACACCAATTATTAGCTCACCTGGTCCGAAGGACCGAGGTGAGCTTATGCCATACCGTGGCGTTCGCCCGTCAACAATTGTTATATTAATTTAGCTATATTGATATTAGCGAAATCAACCTTATTTGGCAGGAAGCATCCTTAGATGCCCAGGATTCAAAATTGTACTAATGGTGGGACAAACTGACCCCCTAGGGGGCTGAGGGGCGGGGCCAAAAAGAGTTATGAATTCTTTTCCATAACCACTGATTGAAAATCAACCTTATTTGATATTGTACTAATGGTGGGACTAGCTGATCCCCCAGGGGGCTGAGGGGCGGGGCCAGAAAGACAATATTTTACCATAATTAAGTAGATACCAATGTATCCAGGTGAGCGATACAGGCCCTCTGGGCCTCTTGTTTAGTCTCAACATATTATTCATAATCAAGATACCAGGGGTGGTAATATTAATTTTTATTACATAATTAACCCGTTCAGTCACGTCATATGGCCATGTCATATATATGGTATTACACACGTGTAATAACACTATTGTGATGTCATAAACAAATGACGTCCCATGATTGTCTTGGTAGTGAAAATCGTACCGTCAAAGAAGAAATTTGCTTTTCTTTATAGAGAATGAATTCGAGGGATTTGGTTATTTGCCAATGAATATAAGTAATGTGATAAATAAAATCTTACACTCGTGTCAATGTAATATAGAATTTATTAAACGTGTTTAATGATTTAATATATCATTCACCTAAAGGCTCGTGACATATTTAATTATTGAACTCATTTAATAATTTCCATTTTACATTGACATTCGTGAAAGATCCTCTATATATTATCTTGGGATTAAAAGCTATTTAATTATACAGTCAACTTTGTTTATAACGAATTACTGGGGACCATGAAAATCATTCGTTATATCAGAAATTCGCTATTCCCGAAAACAAAATTTTATGAGTAAGCAATGATAAAATATACAGAAGTAACGACATGGGTTTGTTTTAAATTGATACATGTATGAGTACACAGGTGACCTATTCAAACGCACCGCCGACCCATGGTCACAAAACCGAGACAAGTGAACACAGAACGTAAAGTTAATTTGATAAGGATTTCTGTCAACCCAGGTCATTATTTCATTATTACAGGTAAAAAGGCAGATGGGGACTGGAAAATCACTTCGCTGTTTCAGTTAATTCACTATTTCAGACTTCGTTGTTTCAGTAAAACAATACATAAGATATATAACAGTGAAAATCAGGACTTTAAATTTACTTCGTTGTTGCCGAAATTTAGTTGTTCCCGACTTTGTTATTTTCGAAGTTTACTGTTAAAGCTGACACTGCAAGTTAAAAAGCTTTCTTTTTGAGATTTAAAAAAAAAGTACGGCAAAGTAAAATTTTTAGAAAGCTTCAGAGATGCTCCCCAGTAGGTTTCTAAGAAATGGCAGACGCCAGGGTTTTTGTAGGAGTACGTACTACAAACAGAATGTAATGCACACTAAAGAAATATAAAAAATTTAGGCAAGACACCCAACCATCGACAGAAGTGATTTATTTTGGAGTAAGTTCTAGAGTCAGGTAGATCATTTACTGAAATAATCCTTAATGATCTCTTTTCATTAACTCAGGGGATGAACTTAACAAAAAGATATTTGTGAGTTATATAACCAACATGTATTTAGAGCTGGTAAATAATATCGGATCAAAATAAGATCTTTTTCTTTTTTAAAAATCCAGGGGTTCACAAGGAAATAAAAGACCCTAATTTCACCTTTTAAAGGTCACAGATGAAAAATAACTTATTATTATAAAATATGAGCAATAACAGTCATTAGCCTGTTATACATGTTATGTACTGTTAAGCAATTTACATTATTTCTAAAAAAATTATGTAGCATTATTTATCAATAAGTACATGTATATATAATGCTTTTGAATTGAAAAAAAAAAAAATTTATATTGTTAATAATTTCAAAGTATTTTTTTTACATTACAAAGTTGTAAATTGGTCATCGGATACAAATTACTTAAAATATTGTGCACAGATGTGTTAGGCAAGAAAGAAACTTTCACAGTGTAGAAAAAATGATTTTGCCTTCATCCATTAAATATCCTATATATCCGAATAAATTAGTATTGAAAATACATTACCATATGATATACATTATTATCATTGTTTGTATTCAGGTATGTGTATTCAGACGAAGTATCCATCGATGACGAAACTGTGATTCCACTTCTCCATGCCTCACAGAAGTATGAACTGTTGACACTACTCCATGAATGCGAGAACTATTTAGAAGGTGCGTTGAACGTAAAAAACGTGTGCACGATCCTGAATCACGCAGCCTTATTTGGTATGGACGATCTGATCAGAGATGCTCTGAGTTTCATTGAAATCAATGCGGCAGACGTGTTCAAGGAGGAGTCCTTCACATTCCTCACTCAAAGTAACTTTGCTATGGTGTTGAAGAGCGAGAGAATCGGGACGGCAGAGATCAACATCTTCAATGCTGCGATTCGCTGGGCTGATGAACAATGCCACAAGGAGGAAAAGACTATTAATGGTGAAAATCGTAGGCTGGCTTTAGGGGATATGTTGTACCAGATCAGGTTCAGTTTGCTTTCTTTAGAAGATTTTTCCAATGTTGTTGTTCCAACGGAAGTTTTGACAGATGATAAGGTCCTGAAATTTTACAAGCTTTTCACCCAAAAAAACTTTGATCCCGACACCATTGCCAATTTTATCAAAACTCCAAGGTTAGAGTATCCTCCCTTAGAAGTAAATCTTCAAACTCTGACACAAATCCCCACCTGTACATTCGTACAGTCCAGTGGAGTAAAACTAGGCTTGATTGGTGAGAGGGGGGTACAGAGCTTGGAAACGGTTTCCGTGTACACCACTCAGCCAATGAAAATCAGGCAGTTAGACTTTGTACCCACTCCCACCGGAACTCCGGATCACCCTAAAATAGGTCACAACCCCCAAGGGGAATTCCGAATAGAACAAGCCCTAGTTTACATAGATGACGTCTCTAATGAAATTGTAAAACCGATTTATAAGGGTAAAATTCCCCTCGGTCATAAAACCTCCATGAAATTCGACCATATTCTTCAGATTGGAGATTGGACAAAATTAGCAATTGGTGTAAGCAAATTATGCAGTGTTTGTGGTATCATGGTGGCCCCAGATTATAATAAGATCCCAGAACAGTACACGAGAAATAGACACGGAAACTCAATAAAGTCTCCGAACACCAAGTCGGTGGCTGCATTCGGGGGAAGCTTCCAAATAGCCACTTCAGGTCAAAACATCATCAAGTCGATCAGGTTCGAAAAAGAATATCCGATGAATTTAAGTCTTTCTTAGATACAACAGCTTTTCCCGTAAAGTGATGTTACTACGCAAAAGGAATACTCCTTGAATTCAATGCTGTTTAATAGATACAGCAACTATCCCACAAAAAACTACAGCAGAGCAAGGTTATCCTTGAATTCAAGGCTTTCTTGTATAGATGCATCACCTAACCAGTAAAAAGATGTAACAAAAGAAAAAAAAATCCTTGAACTCAAAGATTCTTAGAAACAATAATTACCATGTACCATTTTATGAAAAAAGAATATACCCCAAAATATGTACGTCTTCATTAGATACAGTAGTTAATTATATCCAGTAAGAAGTTGTAACAAAGCTAAAATGTTTGGTCGAAAAGAAATTAATCAAGTGAATTGTAGTCTTTCTCTCAATTGATATTTACCATATTATTTAAGATGTTAATGAATACCCATGGATTTAAGCCTTTCTCCTGTATGTAAATAACATGAAGATGAATTGACTGCAAGCCTTTGACTGAATCAGTAGGTACCATTCTAGAAGTGATTTCAAAAACCAGCAGCGTGATAGCCGTCAGGTTTGTGGAAAGTGTTCATTTTAAAGCAAAATATTCCTACATGAATTCTCTTTATTGTATCCTAACTGGATATGTACCTAATGTGTATCTACACTGTAGGTAATGGATATGATCCAAATCAATCAGTTTTTGTGAATGGGTATTTTCAATTCTCTGGCTTATGAATTCCATTATTTCAGAATAGATGTAAACATTCCTATATATTAATATTGTGTAGCAGGCTGAAATTTTCCAGATTTATTTATCAATGATTTTATCACAAAATATGATCCTCAGATTAGTATGACTTGTTGCATGGTATGCTACATGTACAAAGAATCACTATTGACCTCATTGTTAGTATTTGAATTAAGCGTTCTGGTCAATTGTCCTGCACTAAAAAAAATAATCAAATCCTTCATATATATGTTCTTGTCAACTTTGTGGGTTCATAATCTGTGGTAATAAGGGGCCACGGTTGTGAAGTGGTTAAGGCGTCCCAACTTTTACTAGCTTTCCACCTCTGAGTTGCGAGTTCAAAACCCATGTTGGGCAGTTGTCAGGTACTGACTGTAAGTCGGTGGTTTTTCTTCGGGTACTCCAGCTTTCCTCCACCTCCAAAACCTGGCACATCCTTAAATGACCTTAGCTGTCAATAGAATGTAAAAAAAATAAACAGTGCTAATTTAACTGATTAACCCCTGAAGACACATTTTGAATTCTTCCAATTAAAAGGTTGGAATAGTTCATTTTAAACTTTCAGGGATGAATAAGTTAACGTTGTAATGTTTGGGTAAAAGATTACAAATAATAATTATATTAAGCCTATGTAAAAAGCCTAGTTCTTATATATTATTATCCAACTAGACTGTTTTGATTAGGCTTTTCTGTACTCTGCATATTATCAATCTGGCTTTCTAGCATGTTCAAAAATGTTTTGATATGCTATGTGTTGCTTTTATATCTAATGCTGATAATATTGGAACATACTTTTTTAAATTTTTAGTCAAGTTCATAAGTGCCCTAAGTATGGGTTTTATCACCTTGTTAACATAATTATATAGATAGTATGAGTTTATTCTACAAACATATGGGACCATTAGGCAAAGATGGACATACAGGTATGGTGCCACATCTGATTAACGAAGAGATTTGTTGTTTAAAAATCTTAAAGTGGACAAGTGCTAAATGGATCAAATTTTCTTTAACAGAGCAGGATTGACATTTTGTACAAACTGTTTTCGATCTATATGTTATTGAATGTACAATAATAATGATACTTATAGAATTCCTGAGCTGAAGTGGACTTTTGAGCATGACTATAATCTTAGAGCTGGGTACCACAAAATCAAAGGTACCACGGTATACCACGGTATTTAGGCAAATACTGCGGTACATACCACGGTATACCACCTTGATTGAATGTTTGAACTAGCTTAAAAGGTCTCGGGCTGTTTTTGTTCTGAAGCCAATCCACAAGAGGCCTGTCATAAGTTTTTCGTTGTGTTATCCTCTAATATTGTTTGAGTGAAGCTATGTCTGTCCTAGTTGATCAGCAAACTTATAGGAAATTATTATTAAACCATATTGGAATTTCAATTGATCTATGTAACAAATAGTTCTTTAAAATTCATAAGTTAAATGAAAGTGCCCAAAAAACTGCTACAGGACTAATGTAACACAGTACGTACCATCAAAACCGCCCAGCCCTATATAATCTGCAGGGGTTTGCCCACCAAACCTATCAGAATTGTTTTGTAGATAACTTATAAATGTCTGATGGACCTTTTCTGGCCCTGCCATGCTTTGAATTCTTCAGCCTCATGGCACTCCCTGCCCCCACCAGCCCCACCTCACACCACCCTGGGCCCTTATATTATAAAGTTTCAATTTGCCTCCTTCCCAATCAATATGGCTGTGTGAAATTTAACTAATTGAACCCTGAAGACACATTTGAACTCTTCCAATACAAAGGTTGGCATAGTTCATTCTGAAATTTCAGGGGTGAATGAGTTAAAGGAAGATTATAAGTCACACAGTTGAGCCTAAGTGCTACTGGTGATCCCACATTATAAACATTTATGTTACAACTATTAAAAAAGCGGAATCATCAATGTTAGTCTTTCTGATAAGGTGCAGGAAACCCAGGTGATGGGGCAGGTCATGACCCCTTAATTAACATGCCTGATTGAGGAATCAAAGCCTAGCCTGGTGATAGGCAAGTGAAGGGGTCTTGCTGGAAAAATCAGTAAGAGTTATTGCCCTTTAATTAGTTTATCACGGCCTTGCTGGAGAACTCTGTCAGAGTTATTGCCCCTTAATTAGCTTCAAGTGATAGTGTTTCCATCCATTTACTTCCTTTCATTTTTATGAGAGGATGTTTTTTTATTAAAGACTGAAAATGATATTAACTGACATAATTGTAACTTAACATTCAAACATGTTCAGTGTTTTGGTTACTTGATTTTTCAATGTTTTTTAATTTGTATATTTACAAAGAAGTTTTCATGCTGAACATAAAGCTGACAGTATTGGATATATATTATTAGATGCATTTATGAATGGTTTAAGTCATTAACTATTAAATCATGTATATATTGTGGTGTGGATATTTATATACATATAGCCTCAAACTCTGTTGTCAGTTTACATACACTTTACAGATTCATAAAATCATATACATGTACATGTATGCGAACTAATATGCTGTTAAAAGTTTTAAAACTTTCCCCCTTCTTTATTACATCTATGTAGCTCTGTTAGATTTTAGAATAAGATGCTGTCTGTTGATGCTGCTAGAATATTGATCCCATGATCCCAAAATATAAACTTTGTTTATTTTACAATAATTTTTGGAATATCAATTATCCTTACAGTATGGTATGATGGGCATCATAAATAAGTGAACTAGTAATCTTTAAGGTAAAAGACAACAGAGTAACAGTGGTTGGTGGGGGTTCAGCTAGGTGACCCCCCTCCCCCCCGAAAAAAAACCAAACAAACTGGTTCTCTTGTCCTAGTCTTAGAAAACCCATATGACCAGGTAGGTCATTTCATGCATAAATACTTTCCATTCAGAAAATCAAACCTGCTTTTGACATCTTGGTGAAAGGAGAGTGTGTTCTGTCCGGTGAAAGGAGAGTGTGTTCTGTCCATTGTACTACATGTACCTGTACCACCTGACCATTATTGTTTGTAATTGTAAAATATTTCCTGTATCTACTTTGACAACATCATTTATTATTTATTATTTTAGTAACAGGGTTTATTAATCAGTTTAATGTTTAAGGAGAGTGCAATAGATGTTAAACAATTTAATTTACATTATTTACATGAACATATTATTATTTTATTATTTTTCTTAGATATGTGTTTTACATGCTGTCCCCTAAACAGTACCAGATACAGTATCCATATTTATCATTTACCTTGTACATCAATAAACACGCAAAGAAGTCTTGTTACTATAGCAACAGCATTGTGACATACAATTGTAAGTAAATGATGTCACGCTATTGTACACGATGACGTCCTATTGTTGTCGCAGTTGTGAAAAAGTCTTCCGTTATATAGCAGAATCATTAAAAAAAATAGTATGTTTCTTCTCAAGTAAGAAATATACAATCTAACACTTGTGTACATGTAATGTTGAGTATATTAAACTTATATTATCAAATTCCATATTACATAGACACTTGTGTTAAAGCGACTATAAATATTGTTTTTGTATGTAATTAAAGATCCCTGTGCCGCTATCAAAACTAAATAAAACTCGTTCTTAAAAAGAAAAGCAAAACCTTACTGGAGTTTTATGAGAAATGAACAAAGTACTATATTCCAGCAATAGTGTTCAGACTAACATTTCATAGGTGCAAAATTGAAATTTTAGTTGTGAGAGAAGTTTAAAAGGGAGAACCAAAAACTTAAATTCGTTATATATGTATGCTATTACACTGAGTGATTGTGCTACAAGTGTTAGTTCATAACAGTAGTTTTTAAAGGGAGGTAATTATGTACACTGTGCGGAAAGGCAAGTGGGCCAGGGATCCTTAATATTCACTACCTATGACGTTTTTACACCAGATTCTTTACAAAGAGTTTTGAGTCTTTCAAAATTAAAGCCGACCACAGTCTCTGGCTAGTGAAAATTTAAACCATTTCATAAATATCTAAAGTGCAAGCTTGAAACAAATTTAAGATCATTTATATTTCGGCCGAGACCAATGCTATTACATAAGCAAGTCTGAGCTCTGATAAACTAGAATTCAAAGCTCATGGCGAGATTTCATAACTCTCTTGTAAACTGGATACAGATTTAAGAGAGGATTTTGTGAATTAACTTGCTCATACAAGTTCTCACATGTTGTTATACAATGTATAATGAAAGATTCTTATCTCCTCTTGTGTATAATGTCATGATGAATTTTTGGAGCTGACCAAACCATTTATCTGCTGATCATATTGTCTGGTGTAAGTAAACTAGTGTTCTCATTACAGGGTTGCACTGTAACTGAATCAAAAGAAAAGCTAGTTCTTTCATTCCTTTGTATGTATGACAGAATTGTCCAGGATAAGAAAAGTTTGTGAGAAATTTATAGTATCTCGTGTGTGAGGTGATCACAATGTGATTTTGAGTTTCTGATCATGAGATCATTGTGGTATGACATTTTTCGTCCAGATCCTAGTTTTGTTATCCTATTAAGCGACCCCTTTGGAACCATTTTTAGGCACCATATGTGCTATAATTACAGCAAATACGTAATTGGAAATTAAGAGAAAGGTATTCTTTCTTATCTAGATGTATAGATTCATTAGATTCCATCTCCAAGATTTTCGAATTGTGACAAAATCTTTGATAAACAAAGTTTGATTTTTATGAATCTCAAGCTTTAAGTCTCCACCAATGGGTCCCAGGTTTGAAACCTGTGTGGGCCAGTTATCAGGTACCGATTGTATGGCTGGAAATTTTCAGAACATGACTCCATCATCAAAACCTGACACGTGCTTAAATGACCATAGCTGTCAATAGGGTGTACCATTGCAAACAAACCGAACTAATATTTTTATCAAATTTGTTTCAAAGGATTTACCTGTTGTGCATCATTGGACATGAAAGAATGGTATAGTTATATTGCACAACAATAAATGACATTTGTGTATTTACTAAATTACTAGGTATTAACTGGATATCAATTAGCATTTATCTTCCATACAGGGAAGTGCTTTTGCTTTTAATGGTGCTTTATGTATTGTTTCTTGATGTAATGATAATTCTTTAATAAACATGAATTTTATTTGTTAAATAGTCTTCTGTTTTGTGTCATATGTGATTATTTAAACCTGATAAGATACTATTTAACAAAGGACCATTGTGAGCTTATTCGGATTTGGATTCCCATTATTTGGCCCCTAGCATCACTGAAGAGTCGCAGGAGAACGAAACAGCTGTATGATGCAGTTTAATTAATTTTTCAGCATGCTGTATCTATTACTAAATTCAAAAGGTGCAACATATGTGTGTGTTACGTCCACTTTAATGATAGGGTGTGGCAGACCCTGCTGGTGGATGTTTAAGTCCCCAAAGTTTGCGGGAGCCTCAATAGCCACAGTTAATATCATTTGAGTACTGGCTTAGTACATTTTCGTAGTACACGATTTAAAATTATAGAGAACTAGTTTAATTTTACTTCCAAATTAATAAATTAAAGGGGTTTGACGCACTTGACCCTTTTGCCTTTTTACATTAGTTTAGACATTTCGGATTACCACCTACATTTGTATTTGGCCCTAGCATCACTGAAGAGTCCTACATGTAGGAGGACGAAACAGCTGTATAATGCAGTTTAATTAAAATTTTCAGCATACTATATCTATTACTGAATATAAAAGGTGCAGCACATGTGTGTTACGTCATCTTTGATGCCCTAATGTGGAATCATCTGTCTGTCAGTAATTTCTCCTAACGACTTTTACTCTATTTAACTCATGATTGACCAAATTTGGCTGGAAACATCCCTTGATTGGGATTCAAAAATGTTCAAATGGTTGTGCTTCCCCTCTCTGCTGAGGACAGGGTAAACAATGGGTAACTTGTTTGTTTTTGTTTTGAATGACTTCTCTAATACTATTGGCTATAGGTATCAGTCATATTTGGTTGGAAGCATCCCTAGGTGGTGGGTATTCAAAGTTGTGGAAATGTTGGGACTGACCCTTCAAGGGAGTTAAAGTGGCAGGCAGAATGTAATTTGGTATTTGCGACTTATTTTCGACAACTATTTGATGGGTTAAAATCTCAGTCATATAATCTTGTCAAAAAGAGACGACCATAATTATTCAAGTTTAAGAACATTTCACCTGAATAATATTTCTTAATAAAAGAATGCACTTGTCTCGTAATAGCATTTCCACTGTTGGCCACACAGGTGACACTTCCACTTCTGTGGAACTCTTTTTATTGTGTGATGCAGGTAAAACGTTTTCAAGTAGGTGTTTTACAGTTGGCTCATTAGTAAGGAATCATTTTCATCTTTGTTGAAAAGCAATGACGTTTATTTAAATTAAACCACGCGTCCCATATGTTTGGTCTATAGAAAGCAAAAACACCACACCAATTGGTTTGATTAACGTTTTTTATATAAAATGATACGGATGCGTAATTCATCTTGTTTGATGATTAAAATGAAGCATAAAGGAATTAAGAGACATTTATTTACATATGACTATACAGTATAAAATCGTAATGCACTTCACACGGTGGTCATGTTGGTAAGTGTCTGATTGATCAAAGAATTTGTCCCCGGACAAGTTGATGCCACTGTAGAATTGATGAAAACGTCAGGTAACTTGTCCAGATTAAATATGGCGGCTCCCCATGTGTTTATAGCTGCTGTCAATACCATGACGGCCAGAACGTTCATCACACACCCCGCCAGCGCCTGACAAAAATAAAGACAGAAAAATCTGAATACCGACGCGTCAACAAAACCATAATCCGAATTCAAAGTCTATTAAACTAGTTACAAATTAGAACACAGGAAATATTTGCGATCGAAAAGAAGTACAAGATAACAAGATCAAGTATCAAGGAAGAGTAAGCGTCTTCTGTTTCATCGCCGACACCCGCCATGTAAATCTAAGTGACATTCAAGAATCTGTCACGTCCTCAAATCCTCCAAGTCGTATAATGGTTTTGTGTGCGACATCTCGATTCTCTTATGATATTATTGCGATATACATATCTACTCTTAAAAAATAGGTTTTTTTTCGAAAATTATCTAGATTACATTCAAACGCTAATATCTACATTTGAATTGTGTTTATCAAAGATAGATACAAAAACAATATACATTTGTACATTGTCAATAGTCATTCAGAAATATTCCTAAGGAGAAAGTTCTAAATCGCGATCACTATATTAAGGTTCACAACCCACTCAACACGCGACGATTGCTACTATATAGTAGATAGGCAGCATAAAGGGTAACACAACCCTTTTTTACAAGTAAAAACAAGTTGATTGTATGGAAAATAATTTTTCATCAGTTGTAAGATACTTTGCAATCAATTCACGCAATACTTCTGAACTGGAATATCGACAGAACAATGGATACAATGTAGTCTTAAATTATTACTGTTTCTTGCATACATATGCGCCGTGTCTGATAACGTTAACATCTGTTACAGTAATGGTGTTTCAACACCCGAATGGTGTCTTATCAATGTTGTTAGAACAGTTCCATACTACCCTCTACCATCAATCATTTATTTACCATATCAGGGATGGTCAAATATCCTGTTGAAAACACAATGGCATTTGGGGGCGTGGCAACCGGCAGCATAAAGGCAAAGGAACAGGCCAAGGCCGTGGAAATCATCAGGTAGAGCGGGTGTATACCTGTGGTGATGGCCTAGACAGAGAAACATTACAATCTCATTCATCAGGCCCCGGTTTCATCAACGTTCCTTAACTTAAGGAAATTCCTTAACTTAAAAGCATTACAGAATTTAAGGAAAGTTCCTTAACTGAGGATTTTCCCCTTAAATTATGTAATGCTTTCCTATGGAGATGTTTAAGTTAAGATACAAGACAATGCCCTGGAAACCCAGAACACTGACAGGCTAGCCAAAACTCTAGTCTTGTGTGCCATCGTATCTTTCTACCAGTGTCCGTGACAAAAACGGAATACCGAAGCGTCAACAAAACCATTATCCAAACACAAAATCCATTAAACTATGAATAACTGAACGATCTATATGGAGACCATCGAAAATATAAAAGCGGATAAAACCAGGTGTTCCGGAAAACTTTTCTGCTTTATTGACGACATCCGCCATATAAATAATAGTCCTCACAGAACAAGCAAAGAATACTACAAGGTAGACGTTGAAGATCAAGGATTCCTGAACAATACCAAAACTTGTGAAGAGCTAGTGATTATTATTTTCCCGGCAAGACTATAGATTTGATCAGCTGTTTATCAAACGAAAAACAATATTTTGAAGTGAACAAATCGACAACACTTAATTTCTTATCACCGGGGTCTCGACAAAGAGTTGAAGTTCGACTAATACCATGCCTCTAACTGATATACAAATGCACATTGTAGCTACCTGCTGGTCAATGCAAAGGTTGCTGTCCAGTCGTTCAGGGGAGATAACTCACAAAACACAGACAGACACCTAAAGGGACATCAAACAGACTCCCAGAGAGACATCAAGACGTCCATCTAGTTAGACATCAATACATTTGTATATAAAAAGTTGTAGAGACATAAACATCTAGACATCCATATTGATAAGACACCCATATTTACATGTACAGACCTCTAGAAAGTCATTAAGACATCCATCTAGTCAGACGAACAGACAGCGATTAATACATAACAACCAATTAACATCCTAATATGCATCAGATAGAGGCATTTATTGAGTCATTTACGACGAGCAAATTGCTTCAAAAGTCTTCCGATACTTTCAAGTTAAAGACAGAAATTCGTTAAAACTTCAAGGTCATCAACGGCAAAATACTTGACCTACCAATTCAAACATAATTGGCATGAGGAGTGAGGCAGTAGCTGTGTTACTAGTGATTTCGGTGGCGCCCGCTACCGTCAAACACAAGATAAGGTTCATCACCCAGGGATCAAGGGTTCTTAGTACGCCGAGCTCACATCCCACCAGGCGCGACAGTCCCGAACTCTAGTGAAGAGGAAAACACGATGTTATCTAAACAGGTATATGTGCATGTGTCACTGTTACACAGAATAACATATGGAGGCATTCAAAGATAAAGAGGATAATTTAGTCACATTAACATACAAAATTGGAAGAGTTAAATTATATATAGAAAAGAACAACTTACTTATACTTTAAAACGGAGTTGTGTTATTCTGAGATTTAAGCATACGGAGAATAAGAGCTCAGATATATAACATTAAGACAAAAATAGGTTTAGAGATGTATTACATGTTATATACAGGGCGGAAAAGTTCAGAGGAATTTTCATGTGAAATAGTTTTAAGTCATTAAAAAACAGCGCAGATTTACACACTGACAAACAAAACAGGACGAAAAATTCAGTGAAGTTTAACAACGAAAGAACAATAAATCAAGTGGAGTTCCTCCCAAGTAGTACAATTAATTTAATTAGGGAATCTAAGTATCTATATTTAGACAAACTTCAAAAATCACTTGATGATAATGCCATACCTCCTAATAAATGGTGGAAAATTGCCAAATCAGTCTCTAATTTTGATAATAAACCTACATCTATCCCCCCTCTAGAATATAATGATAGTATACTATTCCACCCCCATGATAAAGCAGAAAGTCTCAATAGCTACTTTACTTCCATATCCTCAACTACACCTGGTCTTGAACTTCCTGATGTAGATATTGAAGATCCTCCTTTTTCTCTCTCAAATATTACAGTTACTGAGCAAGATGTTATTGATCAAATCTCCTGTATTAATGAAAAAAACCCTCCTGGTCCTGATTGTGTTTTACCCAAGGTAGTTAAAAAACTCAAACCAGCATTAGCCTTACCATTGAAATTACTCTTTAATAAAACACTTAGTACTGGGAAAATACCAGATATATGGAAACAAGCCAATGTTAATGCAATATATAAGGAATGTGGAAGGGAAAATGATGTATCTAATTATAGGCCCATTTCAATTACTTCTTTATGAAAATTCTTGAAAAAATCATTTTTAAGTATCTGTATAACTATCTTTTGTTTAACAAGATTATTTCTGAACACCAGTCAGGTTTCATACCTGGTGATTCTACAGTAAATCAACTTCTATATATCTATAATGAGATAATTAGTAATCTTGATCAGGGTAAGGACCTAAGATTTGTATTCTGTGATGTAAGTAAAGCCTTTGATAGAGTCTGGCATGTTGGCCTCATACATAAGTTAAGTAAATATGGTATATCAGGCAAACTTCTTAAATGGTTTGAAAATTATCTTTCTGATAGAAGACAAAGGGTTGTTACTGAAGGTTTCTTTTCTTCATACACATTAGTTAATGCTGGTGTCCCACAAGGTTCAGTTCTCGGTCCTTTTTTATTTCTTCTTTATATTAATGATAGAACTGAATTGGTGTCAAGTAAGATTAAACTATTTGCCGATGACACCTCACTATATGTAATAATTGATGATGATTTGGTACAAGCATCCCAGACATTAACTCATGATTTGGAAAAGATAAGTCAATGGGCAAAAATGTGGGATATTAAATTCAATCCAAATAAGACAAAATCAGTGTTGTTTACAAGGAAAAAATATCCCATTATACCTCCAATCTTTTTTCAAGATGAAATTATTTCTAATGTAACCCATCATAAACACATTGGTGTATCACTTCATGAAACTGGATTTTGGAACATTCATATACAAACTATTTTTGAAAAAGCATATAAACGAATAAACTTACTTAGGGCCATGAAATATAGATTAAGTAGAAATTCACTAACAAAATTATATACATCTTATATTAGACCATTATTACAATATGCTGATGTTGTCTGGGATAATTGTACGGATCAATCTAAAAATCTAATTGAATCTGTTCAGCTTGAAGCCGCAAGAATAATAACTGGTATGCGAAAAGGAACATCTCATGAAAAACTATACAAATAATTAGGCTGGGAAACATTAGAGGAAAGAAGGAAAAAACACAAGTTAATTTTAATGTATAAGATTTTGCATAATGCAGCTCCTGATTATTTAACTGATACAGTAAATCATTTTATTAATCGACCAGAACCAGACATGTATGCTTTACGCAGAAATAGGTATTTTAATATTCCTTTATGTAGGTCAAGCAGTTATATGAATAGCTACTTTCCTTCTACTTTTCGTGAATTTAATGCTCTAGATTTAGAAACTATTAATGCCCCATCCATTTCAAAATTTAAGAATCTTATTTCAGTATCCAATGATAACAATGATGATAATGGTGGAAATGAAGTAACTCCAATTTTTAAAAGTAATATGTATAGAAAATGTAGTATAATTATTTGTCAACTTAGAAATTATTGCAGTAATTTGAACTATGATTTATTTAAAGATCATTTGAAAGATCATCCTACCTGTGGCTGTGGGTATAAACAAGAAACTGCACAACATTATTTTTTCCACTGCCCTACTTTTGATACCGAAAGAGACTTATTGAGAGAAAACATACAAAATTTTATACTTCATGATCATTTTAATTTATCAGTACTTTTATGTGGTTGCATTCTGTGTGATGATGAAATAAATATATCAATATTCAGATATATTCTTGCATACATCAAAAACACTAGAAGATTTCCAGAATTTAAGCTATAATCTGTTTAGACTTTAGTTAGTCTTCTTCCCCTATTTATGTCAAAGCATTCTCAACATTTGCCCATAATCATACTTAAGAGTTATCTTACATTTTTGTATGTTGGCCTTGAGCTCCAGTCCTTATGTTACAGTATAACCTGTCTAAACCAAAACTTTCAAAATTCGAAAACTTATTTATAATGGCCTAACAATCTAATCTGTGCATTTCTTTCTGAATCCAACCATGTTCTGCCTTGGCAGTCAAGACTCTTATATGCACCGGTCATAGCATTTGATCCCACTGACTTTTGGACTGGACAGGTTGTACTGTATCTATTCTTATACAGCTCACACCCATTATGATGTTATTACAGTATATATTAAATGGAAACTCTTAAATGAAATTTTTCCTTATTACGTCTTGGCATATTTATAGTTAATTTTTTATCTGCCAGCCAGAGACCAGATGTAGTAGGTCTAAGTGAAACCATGGACTGTGCGGCCTACACTCTGTGTCTTCTGGCTGGTCCAGAATTTTGATCTCATATATACTGAATAATTAATAAGCCTAAATTTATAATATGGTATTTCCATAACCAATAGATATAACAGAGCTGCTGTATATATGTTTGTTGTAACTTTCATTTCAGTAAATATTTATCATAATTACCATTCAAAAACAATAAGATCCATTGACTGTTTAATTAATTGGCTACTTTATGACTTACTTAATTTATTAATATATATACATTTTTTCATATACAATTTTGCCACCAGTGTATTACTTATATGGAGAGGGCTTACATAGGCTGTGCCTGTTGCCCAATCCCTTTGACAATTAACATCTGTATGTCAATAAAATCTGTTGAAATGAAATAGTACAAAAACACCAAACTTTGACTGTAACTTACAGTACAGGCGTCGCCGAGAGCGAAGCCACCACCGAGAAGGACTAACACACCCCACGCCACCTTCTTCTCTGCAACTTTCCATGTCAGAATGGGTTTGTATTGAGGACGGACTTCTTCGTCTTCTTCCTCAGTCTGTACATCTGCAATTTGAAAGAATTCCTACAGCTATATAGTGCCATGACAAATTCAGATATAGAGGTTTCCCAAAAAATGATTAACTGTCGGTTTACGTGTTTTTCTTACTAGAGGTAGCAAGTTTGTAAATTTTAAAACGATGCGAGGTTAACCAAGTATCTTTATAACAGATTTAACGAGAGCACAAGTTTATAGTGAGATTTTCATTAAATAAAATAATATTTGCGAAGTAATTTAAAATGTCCTAGGGCCCAATTAAGCACTTGATTCAATAATTTGACCATTTATGGAAGAAATGGAAATAAAACAATGATTCTGTCGATTATTCAGTATCAACTATCCACCAATTACAAGTGTACAATCCGTCAAAGTTTTGCTGAAATTTTCATATGATAATTCAAGAGGAATAAAAGACGTTTAACTGAGTTTCGCTATATTTTCAAATAGGTGTACTTACTTGACACATTGTGACTTAAAGAGCTTTATTGCAGCGGTTTAGAGTCGCGATAAATGGTCATTTGCACTCTTTTCGGTTTCGAAAGCTCTCAAATTTCAAGCAACTTTACTACTCATACCAAACTGTTGACTGGGAATACTGAAGTATCAACAAAAACATGAACAAAACACAAAGTCGATAAAACTAGAGGCAAACTATGTGCGAAGGAAATATTTATGCGTAGATCCTTGAATAAGATCATTTTGCTTTATAGACGGCACCCGCCATATAAACCTACGTGACATCCCTAACCTTATCCGGAATATTTAACTGATTGTATATTTTTGATATAAAGCTTAAACGAATATAATTCTTATGAAGTTTTAATGCAGAACATACCTGAGTACCGGCTCCAGCAGAAGACATTGGGTAGCTCTGAAGGCAGTACGAAGAGCAATGTTGCTACCAAAATGGCGGCAGTAGAATCACGTACCGTGCTTTTCCTGTATAGAAATTTTACAGAACTAGTTTAATTTTACTTCTTAATTCATAAATTAAACGGGTTTAATGCACCTGACCCTTCTGCTTCTACATTAGTTTAGACATTTTGGATTCCCACCTGTTTGCCCCTGGCATCACGGAAGAGTCCTTCGGGAACGAAACAGCTTTATGAAACAGTTTTAATTCATTTTTCGACATACTGTATCTATTACTAAAATTAAAAGGTGCAGCATATGCGTGTGCTACGTCATCATAAAAGAATACTTTAGTACACTGCATGCGAACGCTGTAGTGTTATATCGTAAATGTCAATTGTCGAGTAGTTTGGGCCCGACTCAGTTTTGTTTCTCTATAATAAATGTCCAGCATTTTTAAAAAATAGTTTCAGAACATGTTGAATTCCCATTGCTTTGCTAATTTCACCACTGCAATGCCCCTTTCCTGTACGCAAAACAATCATTCAATTCTTCATGTATCATCGACAGAGTGCAGCGCACAGGCGCTTAAATGATTATTGCAAATAACAGAGATGATAAATTATAACAATGATAATGTACAACGTTTATATGTCACTAACAATAATTTGAAACATTACTCTAAAGCGCTTTACAGTATATTGAAATAGTATCACTTTAATCTAAAAAGGAATTACAATCATTATCAATATTTAGCAAGATTACAATCACACCTAAATATGAACAAATACAGGAAAGCCGGTACATGTATGTACATATCTGTGTAGAGATAAAAAATGCAGATATGAAGAGGAAGGTCTTTAAGTGAAGGTAGTGGAACCCTAATACTCCAAATATGCCAATTGCAAGTCATCAATGGCCACACATATCAGAAAGGATTACTGTCACCTGGAAGTGAGTTGCACTATATATACCATTTAAATAGCACTAAACATTTTCAGTAAATGTTACTATGGTATGAATGGTTCTCTTTCACAACATACCCGTTCGCATCTAAGAAGCCATCACCCCACCCACCAACATCTGGCAGGTCTCGAAATACCCACAGCATCGCCAGTATGGCCAGCAACCCTAGGACAACCACCTCTCCGAACCTGTAACGAGACCGGTATTAATTCATTTATTCATAGATTCAACATGGTTTATTCAGTAAAGTATGGATTTAACAAACCAAAATGCTAACAAACAAGAATTCAAAATTAAGTGACTTTAGCTTGTATTTGGTATCATCAAATACCCTCAGTCTGTGACGAGGCCAATTTGTATATTACTTTTTAAGGGCCATGTGTTGCATATTATGATAAACAACATTAATGTCATTAAGGGGAGATAACTTAGAACTGCTTACCTAATAGATCCAAGTTTCTTATATTCCTGTCTGACTGCAGATTTAATAGCTTTTTTCCTGCCTTCATTAGCTTTTTTGCAGCATCTAAAGTGCGGAACATTTGATAAAGCCAATTGTTAATAGTTGTTATATTTATTGTTATTACAAGTATCAATATCAATCTGACAGGTACACTATTATAAACGATAAGTAAGAACGATAAACATACAATAAAATATGTAAAACAGGAATTTCAAATGCTAATTTATAGCTACTCCTAATAGAAAAAATGGGTTAGAATTAGTAAACCAAATTTGTGTGAAGACACTAGCCTCGGGAGGTCTTAAAGCCGGTGGTCTTATTAGACAGGTGAATTTAACAACGAAATAGGGAACTGTTTGTTGACACTTTGTTAATGCATATACTATAATATTCTGGTTTTTATTTGCATTCACGAGATGATTACTTTGTAAGTTTCTTGTATTTACAACTGTGAGTGCTTTTGATTTTCTGATCGAAGCAAATTAAGTAAACCATGTCAATTTTGTAAATGGGTCCAAACACAAAAGATGGAAATACTTTAGAATGAAACACAAAACGCGGTTTCTTAACAAATGGTATGGATAATAACAAAGATATTGTGGTATATCCTGTACGCACCCACATCTTATGAAGACAATTTGGAGCCAGAACCACGTGAGGAACAACATGATGAGCGACAGAGGGAAGGCGAACCCCATCCAGTTGGCGTAAGTTATTCCGGAGTCTGCAGCTCCAAGCTTCTGAAACCGTCTATGGTAAAATAATGCTTAAGCAGACTGTTGGAATGATCGTATAGCATACACTGCTATTGATGACACACTCAGTAAAACCACAGGAACTTGTGGCCAGGAGAATAACCATCTATGTACATGTATATAGATACTATAGCGTAATACGAATAATTTAAATAAAATATAAAAACTGAATTTTCCATTTTTCTTCTTGTTTTTATATTTTATTTTAATTATTCATTTTTCGCTATATTGTCTATATAAATAGATGGTTATTCACCTGACAACAATTGCCTGTGAATAAAACCGGGTTTATGTCTTTATGTAAGTTTGTCAACAATAGAAATGTGTGTTGTAGGAGCTATCAAACTAAATACATATGTTTATTAAAATATTAAAAGCTCTCTTTGATGCATAATCTGCGACTATGTCTGAAGCAGTTTGGATGTCTGTTGCAATATCATATGCTAACAGATAGGATCATAATTATTGTTTATTGTTATACACTGTCAGTACTGATATATGGGATGTCCCCGCCATTCTTCTATCACTACGTACACCCGCTTACTTGTCTGCCTGGCCATGAAGCACCAAGTTTGGTGGGGTTCCAGTTAGAGTGGCAATGCCGCCTACATTAGCTGCGTATGCAACGCTGAGTGTCAGTCCCTTGCTGAGTCTCTGGTTTTCCTTTACAGACATGTGTGCAGCTGTTTGTTCCGATACGGCCGTAAGAATGGGAAGCATCATAGCTGTCGCCGCTGTATTACTGATCCACATCGATAGAAACCAGGTAGGAAGCATAAGGCCCAGCATCAACCTAAGAAAACGCGAAAATTGAATTTCATTCATTGAAATTTGCAAACAGTATTTTCAGACACTTCATACCCATGGGTGAAGGACAGCAAGCTTTAACCCAATAGACTTTTCATTTTGGGCAAAACCAGAGGCTTGCTTGATGTTGATAGATTTTCACTAACACACAAAATCCCTATAATGAACTTTCCAAATACTATACCCCCAAAACGCGATCAAATATTTCAAAAATAAAAAAAAAATAGTTGTTGGTGTTTTTCGAATTGAGTCACAGCAATGTTTTGATTTTTGTTTTTTTTTTGTTTTTTTTTTTTTTGAGAACGCATCAATGTTGTCGAAAACAATTATTTTTCTAGTTCTGTTCTTAACAAGAACGATCATGTATTAAGGAAAGTAATGTTTTTCTCACTCACGTATTAGCCCGTGATCCTAATTTCATTGTTATCCCCATAGCAATACGTCTGTGTATATTGACTTCCTCCATCGCGACACCTATCAGTAGTCCCCCTAGGAACAGCATACTGGTGTCCTAGAAACAAAATGTGGTATACTAGATACAGCATACTGGTGTCCTAGAAACAAAACGTAGTATACTATATACAGCATTCAGGTGTCCTAGGAACAAAACATAGTATATTAGAAACAGCATACTGGTGTCCGAGAAACAAAACGTGGTGTACCCGATACAGAATACTAGTGTCCCAGAAATAAAAAATAGTATATTAGAAAAAAACGGAGTGCACTAGATACAGTATACTGGTGTCATAGAAAAAAACGTATTATACTAGATATACATGTAGCATACTGGTGTCTTAAAAACGAAACGTGGTATATTTGAAACAGCATACTTGTGTCATGGAAATAAAAGTACCTGAGACCATATTATACCATCCTAACTCATTCATACCTAAAATTCATTACGAACTACTCCAATATTTGAATTGAAGGAGTTAAAATGTGTCCTGAGGTGTTAATGTACCTTCACTTTTGAAATATCTTTATTTGCTTGACTATTATATTGAAAATCGTTTCTGAAAGGAAAATAAAAAAGAAATGATATAAGGTTTATGTTAATAAGCAATTATGAATTACGTTAAATGTTATCTATGACAGTGCTCTTTGTAATAACTCTTTGGAATCAGATCATGATCCGTGCCCTTGGTAAATTGTCCCTTTAGGAAACTGATCAACATGAGACGAAAGTCATCTGGTCCTAATGCAATAAAGCTAATTAATACCATAGTGAAACTAGGGGGAGATAACTGTATAGGAGGGGACACGTGGTACTCTCTAGTGTTTTCCTGCAGCAGGTCACATATCTTTATGCACAGTTGAGGTGTCACCATACCAGGCTGTACTCACATTGAAGTAGTTTCCACAGACCACCTTTCCTGGCTGGACAGTCAGTAAAGGCAGGAGAAACATCGGCATCATGGCTGTAGCCGTGATTGGTAACGCCTCTGTCAACCAAAGGATCGCCATGGAAACCATGACGTAAGCACATCTTGACTCCTGCGAAATAAAAACATAATTTCGGTTTAACTTCATCTTTCTTGTTATTATTCTAAAACACAATGTTATAAATAGTTTCTAATGAAAACAAATAACACTGCAACATTACAGAAAAGAGGTCTACACCAGGAGTGCTCTTCCTTATTTATTTGGTTTTCTGAGTTACATCCCCTGTCGGGTTAAGTATCTAACGTTTTGATGGTGTTGTTAAATGACTAATCTAGACTAGAGGTAGTTTAGGCAGTGACGCGTTCTACCTTCATTAAGTCCTTTCGCTTCCCGTGAAATTTCACAGTAGTATTATGATGGGTGCGACCATTTTCAGACACCCTTTCTTGCGACTGTGCATGTAAAATTGCCGTCATATACTAGCTTCTAATTGGTCGAAATTTAGATATGTCCGATTTTGCTGAAATTTGGTATGCAGGTGTGTGATGACACTACGAACAAAACCGTAACCCTCCCTTTTTATCAGTTTTGACAATTTTCTGTTCTAACAATGAATGGAACTGTGTACAGAATATTTTTAAGATAATGTGTTCAAGCACCTAGAAGGTATCTACAGGAGTGTAGAAAATAGTTATAGAAAAGTACATTATATTTGCGCAACCGGAATAATTAAGACGCGGAAATGTAACCGTATAAGTTGTGTGGAAATGACGACCCTGTATCCGCCATAAGCTTTACCAAGCTTTCAACGATACAAAGACAGTGATTCAGTGATTCAGTAACATTGGTTTTGTTATATAAAACACCGGAAGTCATTTCCTGGCCTCTGATTGGTTGAAATTCAAATATCGTCTGATTTTCATGACATTTGGTTTGATAAGCACATGTATTTCAGCATTGCGAACCGATCTGCGAGGGACTTCTGCAATGGAACCCAATTACAATTAGCACTTGTTTACTAATGTAAATATCTTGCAATGCAAGTAGTATTTGGTTTATTATCAGCCAGATGCTTTTCTGATACAATGTCAGCGGTCTGTGTGAGGAGTTCCACAAGGATTATAAAATTTGCGAGACATGAATTCTCATTATTGGTCCCACTGAATATTTTGAACATGATCCCTTTTCCATTTTTTCCGCCAACTACACTGCTTCAACTTAAATATTAGTTGTCAATGAACGTAAAAGACTAAGCAGTTTGTACTTCAAATGTGGATGTCATAGAACGATGTTCGTACTTAAATAATAAGCGTTCAGAGAAATCTTTATCTGTGTAAATATACATATACAAGAGATCGGAAAATGACGGAATATAATGATAAATATTGAAATTTTTGTGTCAAACAAACATAAATCTGCTGCATCCATTTTATCTCTTGCATTGTTCTCTAGTTCTTACTCTCTTTGATTTCTAGTGCAATGCAAACGCTTTTTGTTTGGCTTAAATGTTGAGCTTTCGAACATCGAAGGAAGGCTAATGTATAAACATTGTAGTGTGTTAATAGTTTTACGTGAAACTTCAGCATTGATGAGGGTGTTGACGAAACAAATGCACGAAATATGATCAAGCTGAAGTGTACATTCCGATACTGTGTTGTAGCTAAAGGAGGTACAGGGTAAGTTTTGGGAGCATACGACTTAAAGGTTTTGAGAGTCAGGTAAATAAATTTACACCACCGAAATAAACATTCCTATACCTATTTCTCGCAACTTCCGTCGCAGGCGAGACAAATAGAACTTGACGTTTAGCATTTAGTGTAATGGAAACGATTGATTCATCCATTGTCAGTATAATGTGACCGAGCGGTAAAATGTGCTGGGTTCCATCGTCATGGCATTTCAGTGAGATAAAACTATAAAGTCGGCGTCAGATGCGTGGTATCAAAAGGAGGCTGGTACACCAACATACCTTGTCTTCAGCTTACATTCACAACTTACTATGTATTAAAGAACATAGCACGTACTGATGCAATCCTAGCGGTTTATGATGAGAGTACAGTCCGTCTTTTTTGTGTTATAACCCCATAACATAAACAAATTTATATTCAGGTTAATACTTATAATTTAAAGTCTTACAAATCATTACGCTGCTGCATCAGCCAATCAAAAGTGACGTTATAAACGGTGACGTCATTTTTTACGTTATGGGCTGATAACATATGTTTTTAAGCCAATGAAAATGCTTGTTTCAAACAAGATTAAATTATGTTCGTTATGTCACACATCTGACTGTGTCATTGCCAGGGGAAAAGAATACTTACTAAGTGAGTGATCTCGGCAGATGTTCATAGTGGTTCAACGTTATAGCAAGTACATGCTTTTGTTTTATATTTTTTGAAACATTGCAAGGAAACCTATGTGTTAGATGAATAATCAGACTCAATCGACCCCCAATAAACACTGTGACACTATTTCTTAAAATGAATATAAACTGAATGCGATGTGGTACAGAAAATAACGGAATTAAATACATCAATCCACATCTGCGTTTATAGATTCTGTTTCAGAAAATATTCCCATACATGGTATTCCAATGATTATAGAAGTTTTAATGTCAATTGATAATGTCATATCTATTATCTAACCAGACAATGTAATATACGCTGTATTACTCAAATGTACATTTTCACAGTCATAGTACTACGAGCGGTGTATGTGTACACATGAACTTGCCACCGACAAATTAGTGCCTTGTACCGTTAGGTTTTTGTAGTATTAGACAAAAGGATAACTGGGCTATCTGTCTGTAAGGCTTATCTACAACGTATTTGATTATGTCGGCAAAACATACTGCTATCTAACAAATAGCGAATAACAAATACTTCAGGATTTTTCAGAATATCTTAGCATTTAACCTTGACCTTATTATAGGAACTCTCTGCTGAATCATAAAATGTATATCTGATGCAGTTATAATTGTAACGGCAGTCTGTAAACCTGACCCAGTCCTGATGGTCAAAAATATTCTTTGATAATGTGTATAAACGAGTCATCTACTAGTATCGTGTTCAACGTTCCTGTATTCAAATTTAAAGCAATGTAGACACACTGAGAGACAGTTGGTATCGCTTTGGTGTAAACATTTTTATGTTTGAATGTTTTTCAAATGAATTTTGAGCAAGCTTTCTTTATTGGTGGAAAGTGGCAGCACATTTTAGAAATCTAATTCTTCTGTGATGAATGACCACTGATCCAAAGACTTGTAATACAAAAACAATCATCATAGGATACCGTAGCGTCCACGAAACCATTTTCTGAACTAATAATCGATTAAACCAGAGACAACATATGAAACATTTATACAGATATTTTTGAAAGAGTAAGAGTAAGACCCTGTTCTCCGAAAGTGTAAACATTTTCTGCTTCATCGACGACACACATAATGTAGATTTAGGTCACATCCAAATAAATGTCACGTATTCAAAGTCTGAACTGATGTATTATTTTCAATCAGAACAAATAGTCAAACTATGAGCGTATTCAAAAAAGTTTATATTAAGAGTATTCCCTAGAATAACGAATCGACTGCGACAGTTGGCATTTGTCAGTAGAGTTGTTTTCATGAATGCTACAACATTCCAGAGTACATGTGTATACAAAATACCTACTGTTTCTGAGATAATTAGTCATTTTAGTAGTTTGTTGTACCGTCTAGAGAAGAAAGGGTCATAATCCTGGTGGATACAAACTGGAGTTCTGGAAGGCATAAGTTTGACGTTTAACGTGTGTGCATTGTTTATTTTAAATTCATGCACACATTAGACTTAAGAGGTGAAGCATAGAGGTACAAATTTTAGAGACAGACAGACTGACTGTCGGATTCCCCCAAAGTTCGATGCGGAAACATGATAAACGCGTAACATTAGTTAGTTTTAGTTTAAAAGCATCCAATCAAACTTCATCGTGTTTGTCTTCATGTGTTTGCGATACAGTAATTAATGCGACCCACATATTCTTTTAACGAAGTGAAAGAAGGGAGAATAACATGTAGGTATAAATAGGACAAGCTAGGACGTAATTAAGTCAGTAATAATATTAAGGTTGTCATTTCGGAGTTTCAGATTTTTGACAACCTTTAAATTTCTGTCTATACAGTTGGAAATATATCCATGTCCCATATACATATGTATGAAATGTGCAGAGTGTATCAAATAACCAAAAGTTGACAAAAGTACAATTCTATATACTACAAGTATCAATTTTTTTCATGCACAACTATATATATAATATATGCCGCATTACAAACATGCACTTACCAAAGATCCATTTAGCAGGAATCCTATAGGCGCCAGAAAAGCAATGAAAATAAAGATAATACTGCGAATGGCCCATACACTTTTCAGAAATGAAACAACTGATCCAGCCATGGTGAGTACTGTGTCGCTGACTCCACACTCTTATGTTTTCATCTATACACGTGTTCACCCGACATTGACCTCAATAAGCCTCACAGCCGTGCTAGCTTCTTTGTTTACGGCCAGGGGTCAAGATCAAGGTCACCATATCGCACATACAATCTCCCCCGCAGTCAAAGTCATATCAGGATATCTATTAAAACTTTTTTGTTTTTGTTTTTTACTGGCGCATGTGTGTGCAGTGTGTACTCGGTTCTAACGGTCTACAGTGTACTTAAAGATTTAGGTCAGTGTGACGATCATGATGCATCTACTCCCAAAAAAATATCATTACTCATTGCAGCAGTTGTAATGGAAAACATATGCGCAGTCATTGAACAGATTCGCTACAGCCATTAATTCTTCTTTTATGATATTTCTACATTTCAACAATTATGTAAAAAAATATTTACAACTGCATAGGCAAAATCTGGTAATTCATTTAAAAATTATAATGTATCATTCATTTGCTTTAGCAAAATTTAATGCAAGTATTATTGAATGCATATCGATAATTATGACATTAGCATTCATATAGGTTATGAATGCCATGAACAGATTGTTGACGTCATAATTATTACGTGGATATCACTGTCACGCGCCCCTGAGATGTCTTACCTATTTAAACATAAAAAGTCCATTAAGCAATCATATTGCCTATAAATGCATACAAAATGCAATTCCAATCCTTAGTCATAATAAGCAATGTAAGCGTATTTCTGGATTGGTCGGTGACATTTGTTACATTAAAAGCTATGTAAATAACTATCTGCTATGGACAGGATAAGATTGAATTTACGTTTGTTGATCAAATTATTATTCTCTTTTGTGATGCATGTTAAAACAAAAGTTATGTGAAATTCTTACAAATAAAAAAAAACCGAAATCAAAATCTCTTGATTCTTGTTACCATTTATTAAGATAATTGGTAAGAACCATTTTTAATGACATACGAGAAAAACATCTTTATGTGCCAACGATATGGAGATTAAGTTTAGTTAGGAGTGATATATTACCAAAAATAATGCCTAATTTCACGTTCGACATGTTGTCATCATTATACATCTCTCCGAGTAAACAAACCAAGAAAAGTTCTCTTAGAAGTCTTTTGGATATTGACACGCCGATGTGATATATAACCACATACAACTTGTAAAAAAGAACAGTGAAAGTAAGGAATTAAATTTATTCCACATATAATTGAGTGTCATAAATAATAATTTTGTTGATATATGATAAAATAGCGTTCGATTTCGTGTTTTTATTACCGGTTGTTAAAACAGGTGTATGTATGCTACCATAGTTCATGAAATAGAGATACGAGATGAAGATTGACCTTTGTGCAACATCAGCAGCATCGGCAGAACGTTGGTTAGTGCCTTATGTATAACTCCGCCCTCTCCTTTCGATAGCTTTAAACCTTTCAAATTAATTATATCAGCTTATTTGTAACTTTTTAACTGCAACCAACCAGTACACACTTTTAATATTACTTTATGTTACTTTTTTTCTGCTGTTTA
This sequence comes from Mimachlamys varia, assembly GCA_947623455.1. Taxonomy (NCBI): domain Eukaryota; kingdom Metazoa; phylum Mollusca; class Bivalvia; order Pectinida; family Pectinidae; genus Mimachlamys; species Mimachlamys varia. The sequence continues at coordinate 37,514,536 of OX392540.1, forward strand.
TATTAAAAAGATTTTTTTTTCAACTAACCGTATTCGCCGTAATAAGCGCCCCTTCCTTCCCCCATTTACAGGGGTATTGATACTATATAAGCGTCCCTACTAATCAGGACACAACTAAATGATTCTATATATAGTACGGTAAACCTCACTGTGCGCATGTCTACAAGGGAAAAAAACACAAAAATTGGTAATATGTTTACAAATTGTCCGATATTTTTAAAAATAATGTCGCACCTCATGCTTACTTCCCATTCTGTTCACAAGAGATCATACTTATTTTATTGAAACGACATTTTTCGTCTAGGTCTAAATTTTGTTATCCTATTTAGCGCCCCATTTGGAACCATATTCAGACGCCCTGGACGCTAATTACGGCGCATACGGTACATTGCATTGTTAATTGATATCACAAAGCACCGGCTGAAAATGGAAGACAAATGAAAAACATATTGGCCAATCATGCTGTTTCATATTTCTTGTTACAGACAAAACAAGTATATGACCAATTATTGACTTTCATAATGTTGTATACTGAGCTTTTTAAACATATTACTTAATCATTCTACCAATTGAAAAGTATCAAAGAATGTATCTGTAGGTTTATGCGAAGTTATTTATAGGGCAACGTTTTTTTTTTAGTTTTCAAAATCATGATGATATAAAAATGAATTTAATTAGAGAAAACTGATTACACCGTATCGGAGCACACTCCTTTATAAAGGTTCGTGGGGAGGAGAACGAAACACACTCTGACATACATAAAACTATCGCCGTGGACAGGAAAATTTGTCGAAACACAATGGTTAAAATTAATGTTTATCATGTGAAACAGGGACATGGTAATGAAAATTGCCAAAACAAACTACTGGTATGTTGGTATTGTGGGCGAGTGGAACATATGAGACAAAAGCTGTTAGGGAGAGCCTAAATGGGAAAAAGTATAATAGTCGTTTTAATGCAGATGATGCTGAGTTACCCGAGTTACCATCCATTGACAGAAAATGAAAGAGACTCTGTCAGAAAGAAATATCGGACAGTCCTTTAATGCAGTTAAGCAAATGTTAAAAGTCTAGATTAGAGACGCGAAAACACTATAGTTCAAGTGATAACCAAAATGATCCAAGTACTTGTCTAGTTAGGAACACTGCATCTAGAAGGCGACATTCAAATAGATAGACAGCCATCAAGCTAAGGGACAAGCCAGGTTGGAGGAAGTAATTAGGCTTTGGCTATTAGTAACATATTTTTTTATTTAGTAAATGTGTTAGAAGTTATAGACAGATAAGGTTAAAACTTGGGAATAAGTGTCTATTATTGTGAGGTTATGAGGCGATAACTCCGTTTGACTACGCGTAAACTGAATGAATATCTTTACTTGCACAAACTTACAAAAATAGAAAATGATGTCATATATATTTACATTTACTGTATTTTTTCCTGAGAATGATTCATCATAATAACGTGTTTGTTCATTATAGTACGATCAGCGGAAACTTGCATTGCATGTTCTTGTATTTCACTACATTACTTACATTACTACAAAAGTGAGAACGGTTCAATAAATGTAAAACTGTGAGATTTGAAAAAGTCCATATTTATAAAACTGTGAGATTTGAAAAAGTCCATATCTATAAAACTGTGAGATTTGAAAAAGTCCATATCTATAAAACTGTGAGATTTGAATAAGTCCATATCTATATAAAACTGTGAGATTTGAATAAGTCCATATCTATATAAAACTGTGAGATTTGAATAAATCCATATCTATATAAAACTGTGAGATTTGAATAAGTCCATATCTATATAAAACTGTGAGATTTGAATAAGTCCATATCTATATAAAACTGTGAGATTTGAATAAGTCCATATCTAAATAAAACTGAGAGATTTGAATAAGTCCATATCTATATAAAACTGTGAGATTTGAATAAGTCCATATATATTGCCGATGACATTACACAATTCTCGAACACGGATATTTGGCAAAGCTTCCCCTCTACGTGACTTTGACTTTAAACATATCTATAGTCAATAAACATTGAACAGAGGATTCGGGACACGTTATTTCAGTATAGCATAGCCTTCTCCCATCATACATTTACAATTACATGACAAGAATGATGATAGGCATAAACATAATATATGAATAGATATACACAGGTAGACATTACACAAAATAGAAAATACTATCAAAACCCTTGCAGGGTTTGATTAAATAATGCACATGTTGTCTAAAAACGTTCAAGGTAAAGTCTACCGATAATTCAGATCTACCAAGCAAAAGAAGTTGTATATTAACAATTACACCTATTAGTTATTCTTTTGAAATAATATCCGTCTTTTGAAATAACATCCGTCTAGCATACGGTACATTATATACACATTTTCATCGTGCACTATTTGAAATTATACAGAACTAGTTTAATTTTACTTCTAAATTCATAAATTAAAGGGGTTTTACGCACCTGACCCTTCAGCTTCTACATTAGTTTGGAAATTTTGGATCCCCACCTTTTGGCCCCTAGCATCACTGAAGAGTCGTAGGAGGACGAATCAGCTGTATGGTGCAGTTTAATTCATTTTTTTTTGGCATATTGTATCTATTGCTAAATTTAAAAGGTGCAGCACATGTGTGTGTGTTACGTCATCTTTTATTGCCAACACGTTGACATTCAAGGAAAAAGTGAAAGGCATTTTCACATGTATGACCACAAATGTCAGCAGGACTTGCCACGAGGTTACCTCGGAAAAGGTACTTTAAATCTTTAAGGAAGAACACCTGTGCCTCAGCGTTGTATGTATAATATTCACTTTTCGTTCTCCAAAACTGAAGTATATTTTGTAACTTGGAGGGGACGGTTGTTAATTTGACGTAAAAGTGTATCGTTCTTCATGGACATTTGACACGTGCTCCATTGTAGACTGTAAATATTACATCCTAAGATATTTGGCTGGAAACTGAGACACAAAACAAGGAAGTGCTGGGTTCATAAGATTACGATATTTTGGCTACTCCTACTTTCAAGAACGTGTAATGTGACTGATTTAAAACCACGAATAAATTACGACTGTTACCAGCTGTTTTGGTGTGTCAAATGTGCATGTCCTTTAGATCTTAGCTGTTAACAGGGCGTCAAAAACAAAAAAGCATACAGACATTTGCTTTCTGCTGCATTGCAATACACGAGATGTGAAACATTAAGGCGTCACCAAAGTCAAATATAAAAAAATTGAGTTAATATTGATATAAGTAAACTATCAATAATTGATTACTTACTACATGTACGTTATAAATATTTTGTGTGAACGAAACTTACAGTGGATACATCGAGACCGGAGTTCTGTGGGGGGCCTTCGGCAGTATACTTTAGTGTGATAGCATTTTAAATCGGCAAAAAAATCTGGACTATCGCAAGAAGCCTCACAAAAACATACCACAGTCTCTAACAATCTTCAGTACTGGTATAGGTTAGATTGACTACAATGATAAATGGAATGTAACGGTAAATTATGATAAAATAAAAATCGCTGTATTAAGAAAAAGTAAAAAATAATCCAAATACCAAAGTGTCAACAAAACCATTATCTGAACTCAAAATCAATTAAACTAGAGGTAAAATAGGAACAAATTTGTCAGCAGTCGACATCGATCAAGAAAATCACGATACATAGAACAAGCCCTAGAATATCGAATCAACCGCGACATGTAAACATCATAGGTTTGAGAAGCAGGGATGTTACTATCAAGAAACGAAAAGTTCACCATCGGAAAATTGAAATCATCCCGTTTATCGTATAGCTTAGTATTAAGCTGTCCATGTTGGTCGTAGTTTAAGTAGCAGCTGATGTAGAAGAGTCTGTTGGGTCCTTTATATCAAGTTCAGAAGGGTATATACGATCGACGTGGTCTGCAAACTTCTTGTTGTTTATAGACAACACATCGTCGATATATCAGAATAAAAGAATAAGACATGTACCTAATGAAATCTGGAAATTAAATGTCACGTCAATTGAGATTGTGGATCGATTTAGTTTTTTGTATCAAGGATTAGTTTTCAATCATGTAGCATACAAGCTTTTCACCTCAAAAACTCTCATCCAGTGATAATGCCTATTTGCAAATGTATATGTGTGAGTTCATTTTGAAGTGTGCATTGTTTATATGGAATTGTCCTCCGACATCTTGAAATTGCCATATGATTTATTTTGTACTATGTTTTCAAATTAATTATATGCAGAATTGCATTTGGAAATAAAAAAAAATGAAAAATCGAATCCCAAATACACGCTTACTCAACACATGTATCTACATAACAATCAAACATAACCAGAGCCCCTCCGTAACTCTTTTACGGCAAGTAGATTGCATATAAAACGTAATATAAGATAGTATATGTATTAGGTTGGCGATCACACAGTAAAACGTTACGTAATTCTACAATTTTCTTCCCAGTAAATCATGGGTGATATTAACGTATAGCGGTTTTTTAAAGTCTACTGAAGGGTGTCACTCAAGATGACAATGCTCCCTACCGTCAAACATGTATACATTTCTTGTAATATATATTAAAGTCACGTTTTACACTTTTTCCTGTTTTAGAGAAATCGTATGATGAATTAACATTTGTTATTAAAGAAAACATCCTATACATGTATTGATAACATACAAGACACATTTAAAAGAAATTGTTTTGTTACTTTTCGATATTCACGACTTAATTTCCAGATATTAATAAGCTGTCAATGCTTGTCTCACTGGCCTCAGTTCTGTACCGGTGAATACACGCGGTATTTTAGCTGGTAATTGAACTGATAATGACAAACTATACACGTTTTCGTCTGAAAAGATGTTTATTTACATGACTCTGAATAAAGGCTCTCCCCGATACACTAGTGAATTCGAAGTTCAGCTTGTTAGCAAGCTCTAGGGTGCTTTTAACACAGGATAATGACAAGGGAAATAAATGAAGAAGCTACCGTAAGAACTGTAGTTTTAGCAGCCAGAAGTAAAGATACAATACATTCTATTTTACAGCTTGAGTAAAGATTTATAAAGAAAAATTTAATTTATTTAACATCATTCCTGTCAGTGTTTAAAACTTCTGAACCTTTTCATTGCCATATCAGAGGTTAATTAAATTAATTGATTCACTGCAAAACTTTTACGTAAGAAGACCATTGAGAAAAGATGGACCATGTCAGGATTTGAGCCTTCGACGTTCGACCTAGCAGTAGATTATAAGTTTTATAACACAACCAGTAGGACTTTTACATGTTATACAGATATTCTAATATAGCCGAATAATCTTCGGCCTTCGGTCCCCAAAGTCGACATACGCATGGAATATTCACAACAAACGAGATGAATCGTAACTTAATGGTCTGTAGTGGATGATTATTAAAAAACATGTCGTTAGGGGCACGGATCCACTACCAAGAGAAGACAATACATTTTAGCACACAAACAGACATACACACAAAAGAAGATATTAGCAAGGTGGCTTAAGACTTCAGTTCTTAGCTAATTGTATCAATAAGTGCATATTTCATAATTATATTTATGACATTAATTGCATGTACATGTATACGTATAGTGAAGCGCTTAAGAGTGACTTATGTTACAGTATCTACGATGTAGATAGGGCGGTACCTGTATATCTACTTGTTTTTATTTGGCAGACATATTGTTTTAGAAGCAGCGATAGATTTACTCCGTCTCTAGAATAACACATTATTTCAATATTATCAAACTATGACCCTAACTCCACCCCTCGAACACGAACAACCACCTGCACCCATCAGGCCAGAGTAATAAAGCTGCTCCTGGTCATTTCCCATCGACATTTTAATAACCGAATCAAATCAGAATGGTCTCAGTAATGTAATATGAGCTTGACCTTTCTGTACTCACCACTATTCCGGGGAGTACTTCAATAGGTTTGATTAGACACGAAAGTTGTAAACTAGGAGGAGATAACCTAGTAGCAGAATACAATTAAGACATTCTTCATTAGCAACGTCAGGGCTGATATCCTGGCCAGTCTAATGCATTGTACATGTACATCAGTTTCCCTGCCTTTATCAAACGCCTGTGACTGTCACCACTCTATTTAAACGTTTGTGGAAAGGTAAAACTACTTCAGTTTAGCGGTGGTTAGCTCTCCAGGTAGATGAATGATGTCTTCACTTTACTAGTACATCAGTATAGGGGTTACACTTGTATGACCGCCGCTTGTTAAATGATCTAATTGGTCAGTTAGTTATACGATAACACGGGTCCCCGCTGGGTTCCCACTACACACACACACCGATACAGATCAGGGACCGGAGTGTGGGTGAAATAACCAACGACTTTCTTCAGTGTTTATACTTAGTGTTGACAGAATGGCCGGGACATCGTGTGCGGGGATTTTCAAAAGTTTATGGGCATTAAGGAGTATCTTCCTAATTCTCATCGCATTCCTCGTCCCCATTGGTTTCCTCCTAAATGGATCTCTGGTAAGTCTGATATTGACATAAAACATGATATAGTGAGTAAGTTATACATGTATATAGTGAGTAAGTTATAAATGTATATAGTGAGTAAGTTATACATGTATATAGTGAGTAAGTTATACATGTATATAGTGAGTAAGTTATACATGTATTTGTCGTATTTATCTGCAAGACAATCTCTATTTAATGAAGAACGTGTTTAGTATTTTAAAGCAAAGAAGATATTTACACGTGTTTGTCACAGACTATTTACACGTGTTTGTCACAGACGGATTTTACACGTGTTTGTCACAGACTATTTACACGTGTTTGTCACAGACGGATTTTACACGTGTTTGTCACAGATTATTTACAAGTGTTTGTCACAGACGGTATTTACACGTGTTTGTCACAGACGATATTTACACGTATTTGCCAGACGGAATTTACACGTGTTTGTCACAGACGGTATTTACACGTGTTTGTCACAGACGGTATTTACACGTGTTTGTCACAGACGATATCTACACGTGTTTGTCACAGACGATATTTACACGTGTTTGTCATAGACGATATTTACACGTGTTTGGCACAGACGGTATTTACACGTGTTTGTCATACACGATATTTACACGTGTTTGTCACAGACGGTATTTACACGTGTTTGTCACAGACGGTATTTACACGTGTTTGTCACAGACGATAATTACACGTTTTTGTCACAGACGATATTTACACGTGTTTGTCACAGACGATATTTACACGTGCTTGTCACAGACGGTATTTACACGTGTTTGTCACAGACGGTATTTACACGTGTTTGTCACAGACGGTATTTACACGTGTTTATCACAGACGATATTTACACGTGTTTGTCACAGACGGTATTTACACGTGTTTGTCACAGACGGTATTAACACGTGTTTGTCACAGACGCTATTTACACGTGTTTGTCTCAGACGGAATTTACACGTGTTTGGCACAGACGATATTTACACGTGTTTGTCACAGACGGTATTTACACGTGTTTTTCACAGACGATATTTACACGCGTTTGTCACAGACGGTATTTACACGTGTTTGTCACAGACGGTATTTACACGTGTTTGTCTCAGACGGTATTTACACGTGTTTGTCACAGACGGTATTTACACGTGTTTGTCTCAGACGGAATTTACTCGTGTTTGTCACAGACGGTATTTACACGTGTTTGTCTCAGACGATATTTACACGTGTTTGTCACAGACGGTATTTACACGTGTTTGTCTCAGACGGAATTTACACGTGTGTGTAATAAACGGTATTTACACGTGTTTGTCACAGACGGTATTTACACGTGTTTGTCACAGACGATATTTACACGTATGTGTAGTAAACGGTATTTACACGTGTTTGTCACAGGCGGTATTTACACGTGATTGTCACAGACGGTATTTACACGTGTTTGTCACAGACGGTATTAACACGTGTTTGTCACAGACGGTATTTACATGTGTTTGTCACAGACGGTATTTACACGTGTTTGTCACAGGCGGTATTTACACGTGATTGTCACAGACGATATTTACACGTGTTTGTCACACACGGTATTTACACGTGTTTGTCACAGACGGTATTTACACGTGTTTGTCACAGACGGTATTAACACGTGTTTGTCACAGACGGTATTTACATGTGTTTGTCACAGCTAGACGATATTTACACGTGTTTGTCACAGACGGTATTTACACGTGTTTGTCACAGACGGTATTAACACGTGTTTGTCACAGACGGTATTTACACGTGTTTGTCACAGACGATATTTACACGTGTTTGTCACAAACGGTATTTACACGTGTTTGTCAGACGGTATTTACACGTGTTTTTCACAGACGGTATTTACACGTGTTTGTCAGACGGTTTGTATACGTGTTTGTCACAGACGGTATTTACACGTGTTTGTCACAGACGATATTTATACGTGTTTGTCACAGACCGTATTTACACGTGTTTGTCACAGACGATATTTGTACGTGTTTATCACAGACGGTATTTACACGTATTGTCACAGACGGTATTTACACGTGTTTGTCAGACGATATTTACACGTGTTTGTCACAGATGGTATTTACACGTGTTTGTCACAGACGGTATTTACATATGTTTGTCACAGCTAGACGGTATTTACACGTGTTTGTCACAGACGATATTTACATGTGTTTGTCACAGACTGTATTTACCCGTGTGTTTGTCACAGCTAGACGGTATTTACACGTGTTTGTCACAGCTAGACGGTATTTACACGTGTTTGTCACAGCTAGACGTTATTTACACGTGTTTGTCACAGCTAGACGGTATTTACACGTGTTTGTCACAGCTAGACGGTATTTACACGTGTTTGTCACAGCTAGACGGTATTTACACGTGTTTGGCAGACGGTATTTACACGTGTTTGTCACAGCTAGATGGTATTTACACGTGTTTGTCACAGCTAGACGGTATTTAAACGTGTTTGTCACAGCTAGACGGTATTTACACGTGTTTGTCACAGCTAGACGGTATTTACACGTGTTTGTCACAGCTAGACGGTATTTACACGTGTTTGGCAGACGGTATTTACACGTGTTTGTCACAGCTAGACGGTATTTACACGTGTTTGTCACAGCTAGACGGTATTTACACGTGTTTGTCACAGCTAGACGGTATTTACACGTGTTTGTCACAGCTAGACGGTATTTACACATGTTTTGTCACAGCTAGACGGTATTTACACGTGTTTGGCAGACGGTATTTACACGTGTTTGTCAAGCTAGACGGTATTTACACGTGTTTGTCACAGCTAGACGGTAATTACACGTGTTTGTCACAGCTAGACGGCATTTACACGTGTTTGTCACAGCTAGACGGTATTTACACGTGTTTTGTCACAGCTAGACGGTATTTACACGTGTTTGGCAGACGGTATTTACACGTGTTTGTCACAGCTAGACGGTATTTACACGTGTTTGTCACAGCTAGACGGTATTTACACGTGTTTTGTCACAGCTAGACGGTATTTACACGTGTTTGGCAGACGGTATTTACACGTGTTTGTCACAGCTAGACGGTATTTACACGTGTTTGTCACAGCTAGACGGTATTTACACGTGTTTGTCACAGCTAGACGGCATTTACACGTGTTTGTCACAGCTAGACGGTATTTACACGTGTTTTGTCACAGCTAGACGGTATTTACACGTGTTTGGCAGACGGTATTTACACGTGTTTGTCACAGCTAGACGGTATTTACACGTGTTTGTCACAGCTAGACGGTATTTACACGTGTTTGTCACAGCTAGACGGCATTTACACGTGTTTGGCAGTATTGTATTTGCTGGTAAATGATTTGTAAGTGCACATTAACATCATTATTCCTATTCATATTCATAAGAATAAACATAAACATAAACATAAACAACATTTTTATGACGAGTTGTTGTTTACGGGTGATTGCAAACTGTTTACTTTCACGCATGAAAGCGTGTCGAATTGACACAAAACATGTACATTTCGATTGATGTACATGTAAAAGGCACACTGTATTGAATGTAATTTATCTCTAGCGACAAGCCCCAACTTTCCGTTAACAGTGAGTCGAGTATTTAATTGTGTACACAATTAATCGTCTCACCACTGGAAACAAAACACACACACAGGAGAGGTTCCACTCGCAGTTCTTTTTCTTTCATGTTTATGATGTTATACTGAAGGCAGGGTCGGGAAACTATCGAATAGTTGGTCAGTCTGGTTTATATGCAGATTCTTACTCTCTTTCCTTTACACAAGGATCTGACAACAGGTCATGCTCTTTGTCGCTTCCTTACTCCAACTGTTATTTTTCTAATCACGCCATCATCTGCTGCAAGTCATTTCGTCACAATATTGCATGTTAGCTTGTTGTGACGAAATTACTTAACGTACATAGGATTAAACAAGCTATTTGGCCCACAGACGGTCACATTCAGGATTTTGGCAGCAGTAATTTGATTGGCTAATGTAAAAGGTCACCGAACATGACCACCTATGATATATTGTCAGATAATAATTATCTATGAGAAGAAGAATGGTGCGACAGTAAGACATGTACATGTATTTCAATCAGAATTATGGTGGGTTAGAGTGAACATATCTAGATATAAAGACAGAAGTTGCGGTATAGATTTTCATTTCATCTTTATATTAATAATGATGAAAATAATCCTCAAAGTCTTAAAACAAGAAGTTATAAAGCGTTCGGTTTATACAGGGGATTTATTTCGCAGATACAAGTGAACACTAAAATTGTCAGCAGCGATAAGCAAGGAAACTTGAGTGAACGCCGCCTATCTCAATCTGATTGAAGAATGACCAGGCGATTTAGTTATAATGAGTTACACGTATCATACACTATTCCGTGATATGGATTGATTTGCACGAGGGATACTGCCGAATTTTACATAACTCATATCCCGTCACGCGCTGTATTAAATCAACACTTCACTGTAATATTTGCCCAGCATGCGCTAAATCCGTCAAAACGTCCGGCTCAGGGAGCCACTCCGGCCCTTCGGAATGTAGTTTACTGCAGTGCAATACATCACCATGGGCAGTGATAAGAATGTAACTTATAAAGGTAAACAATTAGATGGTATAAAAGCATCACATAGCAGGAAGTCATCATAAATGAAATATTGATACATAAATGTAATACATTTTGATATACCACATTTTGATCAGAGATAGAGGCACAGAGAGTAAGTGGATAAGACAGCCCCTACCTATCTATATCTCTGGATGTTTTATTTATTGTTACATTACATTATGACAGTGTGAGGAATAGTGATAATATATCAAACATTCTAGTTTTGCTTCGTATTGTAATTCAAGTGTTTTAAAGGCTGAACCATATCCATCTCTGGTAGGGATCCGTAGCACTACCAGTAACGGAGGTCAGTTATATTCGCATTCTACAAATTTCATTGGTTACTATTCACACTTATTTGATAATCATATGATACACCCTTAGGCTGATCCCAGTCTCTATAATAGAAAACATATATTGATTTATTAAAAACAAATAAATCTAATAATTTTGATCACTTGAGTGTCTGATTCTAGAGTTATGGGTTTGACCTTTCCGTACTCACCACTACATTGGGGAGTTCTTTTTCAAATTTGACCAGACCTAAAATTCGAAATTTGGGGGAGGTAACCAGTATATTTATTTTCTGGTCGAGAAAATTCTCCATAAAAAAGTACGGACTGGTTGCCAGTCTAGTACATTATGTGAAAATGTTTTGTGCGCAAGAGAACAACCTAAATGAGATACTATAAGATGACCTAATTTTGTATGTTGCCTCATAGCCGTCAAGGTGACAAAAATGTCGGCCAATCGAAAAGGATACTCAATTGCTGTAAAGCTGAATGTTCGTGAATATTCACGGTTTAATAAGCTCGTGTTGCCTGCGTGTTTGCATGTGTAAGTCTTTTCTGAAAAAAATAATACCACATATTAATGTGCTTATTTGTATGCTAACACAGTTGTTCATTCTAAGATGTTGTATCACCTTATACCTTATACATGTATATCGAATAATGACACCATTTATATTCATTGAAACACTGGAAATAAATGACGTATACTTGGTATCAAGATAATGTTGTTTGCTGACAGACATCTGACCTTACATGTAAGTCCTAGGATGAAACCTTAAGCAGAATACATCAACATTTCGTAGCGATGACCTCATGAACATATTGATAATCCTTTACGCTTTGGGGCCGCGGTGTCAGAGTGGTTAGTGACCACTAGCCCTCCACCACTGGGTTGCGAGTTCCAAACCCACGACGGGCAGTTGCCAGGTGCTGACCGTAGGTCGGTGTTTTTTTCCGGGTACTCCGGCCTTGGCTGTTAATAGGACGTAAAACAAAATAAACCAAACGTTGGCAGACCCGTCAGCAGTGGCGGCCTGATCAGGCCCCTACACATACCCTTACTCCCAGTCGATAATCTTTAATTCTTTAAATTCTTAAATTTTCACAAGCAACTTTTCCCAGGATTTTACACTTACACGAACCCATTTGTCTAATGCTCAACAATATATCTCAACGGGAGATCAGATCGCTGGGTTTTGGGTTCTGTTTGTCCTATTCATATTTATGGTCATTTAAGGACGTGCTGCCAGGATAAGGTCAAGAGGAAAACCAACATATATACCTGATGAAAACCACCTACATGTGGTCAGTATACAGAAAGTGGGACTTTAACTGTTCACACTCCCTTAAATTATAGTTGCTGTTAATAGGACGTTTAAAACGTCTGCAACAAAGTAGGGTATTTTTATTAGTCCTATTACGCAATATGACCTACTTTCTTAAGTTCAATGTAACTGGATCATTCAACAAACATTACTGAAAACTGAAGGATAAACAGTCTTTTTAAGCTGATAATAGCGTCACAGATGAACAAACATCCCACTGAAAATAACAAGCAGAATGGACCCACAGAGGATTAGCAATTACGTGACATGCATTATGCAAATTTCTTTCAAGGGCTAATTTACACTTGTTTTGATAATAGTTGCACTTGAGATGCGAAACATAAATAAACAAAAACACACTCACATTTTAAACGTTGTGTACATATGTTCATGGTAATGACAAAACAGACACATTGAAGTGTAAGCACAACCTATAATGAAATGATGATATTAATAATTCGAGGTTCTTATACATGTTGTTTACCGCTTTATCATGACCTTAAATGTCGTCTCAAAGCGGTTCACAAAAAATATTATCTGTGGTTATAGGGCCTTGGCAACCAATATCGTTCTCAACTCGCTAGGGAGCATACAACCGGTGCTGCCATTTCGGCGCTCACAGCTAGCATTCTTAAATTTCTAGCACTACCCAATCACGTACTCATTTACAGCTGAGTAAACTGGAACAAGCAGAGTAAAGTACCTTGCTCAAGGATACAACACAGGTGCCGTGACCTGCACTCGAACTCGCAAGCCTTCAATACTGATATTTCACATCAAAATAATTTGTTTACCTTAATACAGTTTTGTGGTTCATGAATGATCATCTTACGTATGACACATAGCGATACATAATATATAAACTTTTTTTTATTGAACAACAATTATGAAGCAAGTTATCAAACTTATATTAATCACTCTTGTTGGTCCGGATGTTAGCGCGCGAGGAGGAAACCGGAGTGCACAGAGAAAACCCCCGTGGTCGGACAGGTAATCCCGTACCTTTTCACGTCCGGTCGAGAATCGAACCTCGACCGACTTGGTCAAAGGCAAGTGCGCTATTCACTGCACCACCGACCGCTCCAATATACAACCACCGCGATTATACACATTATACTGAACACGGGTGAACCACCCAGCACGACATCCCTCCCGGTCACATTATACTGACAAGGATGAACCACCCAGCACTGCATCACTCCCGGTCACATTATACTGAGTGTGTATTTTAGTCAATTAATCAACTACGTTGATTAAAACCCAGAAGAGAACAAACAAAATTGCTGACACCGACGACCGTATCACGCCAACAACTCCGGTATAACCAAGTACTGTAATGTATACTGGTACGTACTGTACTAATTAGACAAGTCTACAAAACGAGACATATTTTGTTACGTAACCTACTGATGTAGGACAACGACCAAGACAAAGTTGTTCTGTGTAGAGCTTTCCACGTTTGAACTTTTCCTTGAACTTTTTGTGCTATGACGCTATTGAAAAGATACAGGAACGAGATATTTCCGAAAATTTAACGTTTATGAATTCCATTTAAAAGACAGATCGCACTCACGGTCATCCGTTTAAAACGTACGGTGGATACTGTGTATTTCATATCATAACACATGTTCTTGTGCAAACGTGAGCTAATACCTATACTTGAGTACTTGAAATCTCAAATACATCTATGCCTGTTTGACTCTCAAATGGGTTAGTCATTTTATCGTTAACATCTATTCCCCGTGTCCTTAACATTGTAAACATATTTTGCGTAATAGCAGGGTAGGTTTCACGTGTAAAAAGTGTTTATCAACCTTTGGAGACGATACGTACCTGGCACTTCTGAAACTTAAGGAGAACGACCTTGCTGAAATCGTTGACCTACATACTGACAATAAGGTATTACATAACTGAATCTGTAAACAGCCTCGTTTTCTAAATATGTCTGTGTAACAACAAAAAAATGACGTAAAATATCTGAAGGATAACGCCCATAACGCGGTCATTCTATATAAGTTAAAAAATTGTCAGTCTTTTTAAAAAATATTTCTAAGTCAATGAACTTTTCCCCTTGACAACTATCCTGGAGTAGGCCTACATGATAACCCAGCTTCGTAGGTTCCAAGAAGCGCACATTTTGCGTGTTCATGTATAGGTCAGAACATCCAATCACATCAGTCAAGTTAACGATTGTCTTCTTGGCTAATGTCAGATGGAAGGCAATGCCAGGTTTTTTCAGATGTTGCTTTACATACATTTTGTAAGTTTTTAAGTCGAATCTCAAAATATATTTCAAACCGATTTCCTTAACTCCTTTACTGGTGTCTGTGGTGTGTTCTGTTCTGCTGCACGGTTCTGGTGTTACAGCTGATCTGCTACTCTTTGAATGACGTATCATAGCTGTTTTTAACTCCGCCGTTGTAATCATGGTAATTCAATTCAATTCTTTATTAATTTTATTACTGCTTATAAATTTTACATAATTGTTACAGCAACATTTAAACATTAAAATTTTCTGAATGAAATGCTTAAAAATATAACCCAATTTACTAACAATTGATGTTTCAATATAATTGCTTGTGTATGAAATAACTCTGTATATGTATATTCTGGCCCTGGTTTCATCAATATCCTTAACTTAAGGAAACTCCTTAACTTCAAATTATCCATAGGAAAGCATTACAGAAGTTAAGGAGAAAATCCTTAGTTAAGGAACATTCCTTAAATTATGTAATGTTTTCCTATGGAGAATTTTAAGTTAAGGAATTTCCTTAAGTTAAGGAACGTTGATGAAACCGCGGCCAGACTATTCTTGTTTATATGTTGATTGTATAATGTAATTATTCTATGTGTGAATCTTCATTTGTGGAGGAAATAAAGAGAATAATAATACCAACAATGATTTTGTTGATAATTGGTTTTACGCTAGCCTTTCACTGACAGTAGTCTGTGTTTGAGGCAGGCTGCTCCATTAGAGTCACGGCGGCTTGGTACCAAATGTCTTCACAGGGGTCCCGTTGTCGGCCCCTGTTGAAATTAGAGAAGAGAGATAATCGCGCCTGATGGTTTATTTATCTCCTTCAACCCCGAAGACACATTTGAGCTCTTCCAAACCAAAAGTGGGAATATTGCAGGGGGTCAATGTGTTAGTAATGTATGTTGACGTGTTACATATAGCCGATCGAGACTTGACCAGCTTTCCAATGACCAGCTGCAATTCTGACCAGGGGTCACGGCGGCCCCAATCTGTGGGACAGCGCGTATTAAAGAGGTCGCAATATGGTCCAATTAATTAGAATATATTGTGACGGGTACAGCTTTGGTACAGATTTGAATCATCAGCAACTATTGGATAGTCGTTAGTTATCAGAAATCACATATATCTACAGTTGGACACTAAAACTTAGAAGAATGAAAAAATGACCTCGTAAACATATAAAATCATACACAACACCACTCCACCGTGTCTCCTCAGCATTAGTCAATATAATCGGAGAAATACAGCTTCAGATACACAGACATATTAGACGTACCACAATTCAAAACAATAACATACAGCCTCAAATCTTTAGATATGCAGCAGCTTGCCTTTGGAACAACCTACCTGAACATTTTAGAACCACAGCAAACATCAGACATTTCAAATCCTTGCTCTCATCCTGGAACGGAACAACCCAAAAAAACAATTATAAAGAATAAGTACGGTACATGTAATATTGTATGATTTTGAAACACGAATTCGTAAAATATTCCCATGAATTGCTTTTACATGTATAGAGGAGCCGTGAAAAACGTGATTGGCTGTTAAACGCACTCGATAAAGATTTTTGTGTTTTATCTATAGGTAAATAAACTGTATCTCAGGTTTAAATGACGTATTTTCAAATGTGGACAAAACATGTACCAGTTATCACAATAAGCAATGACTGTATTTGTCACCCTGAAATGTAAATTTGAATTAGATTTGGCTTGATACCGTACTGATGTTTCAATTGAAAAGGCTAAGCGGGGGACAGATGAAAGATATTGATGAAATAGGACGAGAAATTCAAATAGCCTAGATCTAGATAAGAGGGTACATATAGGACTAATACATTTAAGTTAATGCTCCTTTCTGTCAACTGTGAACACCAGTACAATGTCTCACATTGTCTACATCATTATAACAAATGAACATTTACAATCTGACGACACTTCGATACGTTAAAGTCGCTTATTTTCGTGAGGATTTTATTTTCGTACACTGACTCCACCAATTCAAATGTGAAAAAGTTAAAAAAAAAAATTGTTGAAAATATTGAATATTTAACACACACATATTCAGAATAAGAGTCTTTATCCTGGAGTTCATGTCACCTACAAAATAGTGTTTTTTTTGGCAAACCTTGAAATTTTAACCCCATGAAAATATATTTATTGAATTCATGTATACAAAACTGTGTTGTTTTATTGCTGAGAAAACAATCAACAATTCAACTTCGCAAATGATTTCATTTCTATAAAAACGTTAATAATTAAAAAAACATATCATCGAAAGACAAACGATTCTCCGACTGCTTTATATCAGGGTTAATGTCCGCGAATTAGCTGTAATCGGGACAGTCGCGTATAAATAAAGCCGCAAAAACCGTAGAACTAAACAGTATCATAGACCGCATGTGTCGTCTTACGTAAAGATAGTACTTCAAACTGTATTTGTGAAATAGGGGTACAGGTATGAATATGGAGTCAAGGCCGTGTGTAATTTCATCCTAAGGTGTAAACAACCTGATGTTTAAATAAACAAAGATTTGCCGATACCATCAATCACTTTACCGTCACACGCGTACGTTTATAAATGACAGTAAAATGTTGCTATGATAGGACACACGTCTGACCTAAACAAACTGTTGCTGTGTACAGTCTATCGCCCGAGGAGCTTTTTTTCTCGTTTAAATATTTTTCTCTCTTTACATACAATTATTTCTCTGTCTATGCCTAAAACCAAATAATATAATAGCATATCAGCAATATGATTTGTCATGTATCATACCGTTAATATTTGTCGAGAATCCAAAACTAAGATAATAAATCGCGTGTTCAGAAAGAGATTCATGATACAAATAAATGTATAAGGGTGGGCAGTATAGTGCGAGTGCTTGGCAAAAGAAAATGCATTTTTGACAGATCGAATTATACATTTTCAAACACTTTTACTTCAAAATAAACTTTGTATATATATTTTTATATTTACCTTTCTATTGCTAGTTCAGTTGTAAGCTTTATAAGAAGAAATCGCCCCCATATGAGCCATGAACGCATGTTGATCAACGTTATTTTGAAGTTGTTCCCTTTCGCCTCGATGTATGTACTGTAAAACGACCAATTAAAACAACCTTTTGATGACGTCAGGCTGTTGAGGGAATCTCGTTTTTACTGTCGGCACAGACATTTCATTTTTTGTACATTCTACATTTATATTTGCTCTGCATCCCTCCATTTTAATGCATTGTGGAGGCAAATGTTGTTATAAGAAATAAACTACATCAGCCACAATAATTCTATAGAAATGTAAATATATGTAATGAACGCTTTGACAAAGCATGGCTTTATTATTTTGCCACCAATAGCAATGTATTTTATAGGACTGTAACACCATTTGCTTAAACATTCTTTGCTGAAGTAAAATAGATAGAGATATATATTACATTGTATTGCGTCTCTGCGTTTATCATGTCATAATGACAGCGGACTTAAACATCGATACAGCCCTGGCTGTGTTTCAGTCTCTCCAACTTGCTTACAAATCATTGACAAACTATTATTTTAAGGAATTTTTAATGTCAAAAATATCTGGGCTTGGGCACTTTAGAACTTTCTATTTCCTGGATTTCCGTATAATCACGACCTCGAACAGCACCAATAAGGACATTGTTGCCTCTGATTGGTCAAGTATTAAATACTAAACCACTTTGACCAAACCTGGTACGTATTTTTAAATAGGTGTATCATGTCATTTCAAACGGTACATAGCCTTCAGTTCGCTGTACATTCGACTGCAGGGTTTGTCTCTAGAAACCTCTGTATTGGCTGCACTCGCTACTGGAACTTGTGTGTAATAATTTGTTCTATCGTCATTAACTTACATGTTTTTTGTCTTACAGGAATCAAGATGTGCCTACGTCATGGTTTCCATGGCGATCCTTTGGTTGACAGAGGCGTTGCCAATCACGGCTACAGCCATGATGCCGATGTTTCTCCTGCCTTTACTGACTGTCCAGCCCGGAAAAGTGGTTTGTGGAAACTACTTTAACGTGAGTATAACAGGATAAGGTTCTTTAGAGTAATCTAAGTTCTTTTTTTAATCATTTTGACTCATACTGAACATATAGTATATGCTAGCAATCATAAAATGCATGTACAACACACGAAACACACCCTATTGCATTGGAGAATATATAACGCCATTTTTATTATATATGTTACGATCACAATATGTTAGAACGGGATAAAAATTGTTACAAAGTTTCAAATTTCTATAATATTTTTGGTATTCAGAAGCTGAATGAGTTTGAATATACTCAGGTTCTTTATATTATATTTCCCTCATCGTGTTGGTAGCATGTGCAGTATCGGGTTTGTCTGAAAAACTTGGCATATAGTCCAACATCAACATGGCGCTGTTATCTTCATCAAACGTGAGTCAATCGTGGAAAAACATACGCGATTCAACTAAAGTATCAATATCATAGTCCTTTCAAGCATTTACATCCCATCACACACACACACTTAACTCTTCATGTAACAGAGGAAGTTGTGTATCGTCGGAAACCCAGTTGACCCTGTTCTTACGTTTGTGTCCCGTGGGCTAGAACAGATGGGAAATCTCGTTTTCGTACTAAAATAGTAGCCAATCATATCGTTTCTTTCATTCATGACAACATCAGGCCGGGATATCCTGTTTAGCGAAACAAAACAAACGGCATCGCCTGCCAAGAAAACCTCTAGGTTGTGTTTGATCAACCTATGGGACGATAAGTCTACCAGACATTGATATCAGCGCAATGCATACAGAAATATACAACGTAGAATTATCTAAGTCAGTGCCACTAGAAACGACAATAATAATAGGTTGATATCTCCGAATAGAAGAACGAGAGTATTCGTCTGTTCTAAGCTCATGAGCACAATCGTCAGAGCTGGGTCACGTGGGTTTCCGACGATGTTAGTTTTCCGATGTGTTTAATTTGAAATACCTCGTTAGAGATGTGTCTTTTCAAATACACCGAGTTTGTATGTTTAAATTGGGAAATGACAGCAAATGATCAATTTATCAATAAGGGAAACACAATCAGTGCATTTGATTTAAGATTGAATTTAGCATTAATTATATGGAATATTTGTGTTTTACCAGGATACCAGTATGCTGTTTTTAGGGGGACTGATAGTGGGCGTGGCTATGGAGGAGGTGAACTTACACAGACGTATAGCCATGGGAATCACTATTCTATTGGGCTCAAGTCCTAACACGTGAGTGAGATATTCCGAAATTATAGTGCTGCTCCTCTTAAATACCCCAGGGTTAACACTCACGTACGCTCTCCAAACCACTGAAATATGTCAAAAAAATAACGTAACACACACATGCTGCACCTTTCAAATTTAGCAATAGAGACAGTATGCCAAAAAAATGAATTGACCTGCATCATACAGCCGTTTCGTCAAAGTAAATACCAATCATATGCTGATACATGTCCCCTTAAGATGTTCAGTAAGGTTACAACTTACTTATACTTCAAAGCCAGTCGACATCAAAAGCGGTCAGTATTACCGTTTGGCGATAGCGAGAGTATTTTGATATATATGTGATGTTAAATCTTGTCTTTGCGTCCCATCCATCCATTGGTACACATTTTCCATGACATTATCCGGGGTGCTGGGAGCGTAAGTGAGCGTAACTCTGATAGTATCAATGTTGATTGTTGCTTTTGGACATGCAATGTATGCGATTCGTAGTTTATGATCTCTCCCTATTCCGGTCCAAGATTTTTAAATAATACAAATGTCACCCTGCAAATCGATGTTGAAACCATTCATTCCTTATCTTAAAGAACACTTTCCAACATAGTCGATGCAAAGCTAAACAATTTCCTAAGTTGTATATTGACCGAGGTGTCGATTAAAATAAGGGGTAAAATGTGAACTAAGGAAATATCGATACGGAGACCTGGGGAAAAGACTGGACTTAAGTTCTTTAAGTGCGAATGTGAACATCATAATCAGTCTCAACAAGTAGGCATATTAAATGGACCTTCATATCATACAAGAATACAGATAATCTCTCAACGAGGCTAAGATGTCGACCACAAAGTTGGTTCATAGTCTTCATGAACCAACATCTGTTAAATTTCTGTGACGTAAGCTTGTTCTTCAACATATGTACCTAAGTAAAAGCGCCTCTTCCCGCCAGAATGATGCTGGGTCTGATGCTCCCCACGTGGTTCCTGTCCATGTGGATCAGTAACACAGCAGCTACATCGATGATGCTTCCGATCCTGGTAGCCGTGTCCGAGCAGACTTTGAAGTTTGAGGATGGCGGTGAAGATGGTGGAACCAACACGTGTACGTACTAATGAAAGAAAATAATATATAACTTGGATAACTCGACTATAGCGAGTAAGCGTCAAAATTGCTCATACGATGATATTGTAATTATTATTAACTTTATTTCAATTGTTTTCATTTCATTACCTAATATACGGTAATACATATTTTTTTGAAAATAGGATTTGAAACAAGTTTTGTAAGTTATATTCTTGAGGATCCATCTCCAGTGAAAGGATTACATATTGAAATTGAAGGCGAAAAATTGACTATAATGTTTGAGAAAGAAATGAATAAGGATACTTTGAGTATAAAACGAAATTCAGGGAGGGAAGGGTAGAGAGGGGAATGAGAGGCGAAATGTTGGAAATAGAGATGTTTGAACTTGGTATTCAGTGATTGTACTATTAAAATATTGATGTCTTAATTTACGGTAATCACATTCCGTATCATTAAAAAAGGCCATACATTTTGTTACAGTTAAATCCAATGGAACCACTGATGTTAAAGATATTCAATTAACAGAAGTAGAACATGGAAATTCAAAAATGGAACTCTCTCTTCAGAACAAAGACCAGAAAAGGTATGGACGAACAGGGGATCTTTGCTGATTACCACCCTTAAAATTGATATTTAAATCCAATTTTTTTCTGAAAAATATGTATCAACTGATATATATAGTTGTCAAGTTGAAGACAAACGAAGTGTTATGCGTCAGTTTGGTGTGAGGTGTCAGAGATGTTAAAAAGAACTTTTAATGTGTATTACCTCTCATAAAACTCCGGAGAAAGTTGGTTTTCCTTTTAGAAATTACTTATTAAATCCAAAACTATAATAATGCTTGATGCAACCATTTCTAATACTCAGTTACAGTGTTTATTTGCAATGGTAGGAGGACCTTTACAAATCGGTTCAAAACTGAAAGATCCGTAAATCACTCCTGAACCTAGAAAAAGTATTGGAATTTGATCTGTTCACATGTGTAGGTTGTCGAACCATTTCCAAAATAACATCATGTCCTGCGGATCTTTTATGATGAGAAAGTTATATTGATAATAATTATAAAATCAGTAATATTTTTCTGAGTGTAATAAACATAATATGTAAGGGGTAGAGTACAATTCAACACTTGACATCAGTTATGTAAATACGCTGCTGCCCATCGGACATCATCGGGCCTTTCCGGCAATCTCGGGAAAACACGAACGTTGAACTTGTTAGGAGTTCCGATTGGCGTGCTATCGTGTCTCTGCTGAAGAGAGTGCTTGGTCTTATTAATCTTCTTCAACCAAATGACATTTGAAGAAAATAGCTGCATATAAATACGGAAATATTAGAACTGGAATGTTTTATAGCCTATTGTAGAACAGAGATCCTCAGACAAAGTTTACATTTGATGGAAGAAAATGTCAATCAAACTTGTATATCAATTTTCTGATAATTCAATACAAATGATTTTCTACTTTTTTCAGCAGCAAACCCAGTAAATCAAGTGTACTTTTAAATAAAGGGTTTACCTTGAGCGTGGCATATGCAGCGAACGTCGGGGGCATCACCACACTGACTGGCACTCCTCCCAACCTCGTCCTTCAGGGACAGGCGGACAAGTAAGTACAGTTCACTTACTGCTAATTCTCCCACACCTCCCAACCTCGTCCTTCAGGGACAGGCGGACAAGTAAGTACAGTTCACTTACTGCTGATTCTCCCACACCTCCCAACCTCGTTATTCAGGGACAGGCGGACAAGTAAGTACAGTTCACTTACTACTACTTCTCCCACACCTCCCAACCTCGTCCTTCAGGGACAGGCGGACAATTAAGTACAGTTCACTTACTGCTAATTCTCCCACACCTCCCAACCTCGTCCTTCAGGGACAGGCGGACAAGTAAGTACAGTTCACTTACTGCTAATTCTCCCACACCTCACAAATGCATATAACATCTCTTCTCATCTGATTAACAAGGCATACAACATTCAAACGGTACATAATTCTTCACTCTCTATTCCTAGTGTGTAGACGTTGTCGGGTAGCGTAGTGGATAGCGTACAAGCTTAAGGCGGCCAGGGTTTGATTTACCGATAGGACTTCAAAAGTTACGGGGTCACCTACCCGAGCAGTTGGATTTTGCCGTTGTTAAGACCCCCGCATCTAACATCCTGATTAGTAATGAATCAAGTTATTTTTTTAGTTGTTTCATAACTATTGTACAACAGATTGAGTGTACTTTTTATCCCCCTCTTATCGAAATGGGGATATTAATTTGGGTTTGTCCGTCTGTCTGTCTGTCTGTCCGTCTGTCTGTCTGTCGCGCTTCGTGTCTGTACAATAACGCCAACAAATATTATTTGATTTTCTTGAAACATGGTTACAAGGTAAAATGCCTAAAGGGCTCGGCCAGGTTCGATCGTGACTTCTGGCAGATGTTATTTAGCAGAGTAATGGCCCTTTAATTGACGAAAAATGTATTTTTTTTCGTTTCAGTGCAATAACGGCAACAATGATTGTCTGATTTTCTTTGGCAATAACTTGGCAATAACGTTAATTGCCTTAAGGGTACGGCAAAAATCGATCGCCACTTTTTGCAAACTTTATTTGGCGGAGTTATGGCTCCTTGATTGACTTTTCCTAGCAATCACGGCAACATATATTATCCAATGTCGGTGTATAAGGCTTTAGTTTTTGTTATTTCCAAGTAATACATCGTGTCAACAGCATGACACTATGATTACTCCCTTACGAAAGGGGGGAAAGCGGGGGATATTAATTCTACGAATTTAGTTGTTTTTAAAAAGAAAGGTTTAACACAGTTTACAACATTTCCTTTTTGTAGACGTTTTCAAGAGTATGGAGCTGTCGATTCCGGAATAACTTACGCCAACTGGATGGGGTTCGCCTTCCCTCTGTCGCTCATCATGTTGTTCCTCACGTGGTTCTGGCTCCAAATTGTCTTCATAAGATGTGGGTAAGTACACGTTCATGTACATGTACAACAGCTATACTATCTGAAAGTTGAAGTTTCTCGCACATAAACATGATAATTGGTAGTATCTATACCTGTATTTGGATCTTTAATGAGGCGTTTATAGAGAAATCTTGCATGTTAAAGAACAATTTTCAGCAAAACATGTCATCCCATTGATAATTCACATGCGTGTGCAAGAATACGTTTTTAAAGAAAATTGATATTAACGTCTGAAACCTAAAATAATTACCGTGATATTTATGCATACAATTATAAAAAAATGCCTATGCCCCTGTGGTTTCGACCTCCTCGTTCACTGAATCAGTAAATCGAATACGAATAAAAAACTTGAAAAATAATAAGTATGTGTTATCAGCTCACATACTGAAACACATTACTAATGGTATACTACGATGGTAATGATAAATTCGCGGAATGGTAATACTACGATCGGGGTAATTATTGAAACAAAATTACCCCGATCGTAGTATTACCATTCCGCGAAGTGGAAAGAAGTTCCTGGTTAGAATCTAGGTTGTTTCATGTATTAACCGTTTGAAGTGTTATATTAATGCCAAAATGGTTATTTCAAAGACATTAAATAGCAATATAACATTTAGGTTTTTCTTCAAAAGAAAAAAAATCCGTTTACCTTTTCTTAGTGGCGTAGGATTTTGTTCACAGCGGTTTTAATAAATCGCAACACCTTAACGTTTTATTGCATGTGTGTCAGACCCTACACATATATCTACAGTAACTGTGATCAGGCCGTGACAGAAAAGACTTGTGCGCATGCTCTATGCGAAAACGTTTTTCCGGCTGATGTTGAAAGTTATGTTCCAGTAATGTTCAAAGGATTTACACCAAATTATAACAGACAACCCATAAATATCCCAAAGGCGGTCCTACTTTCATAAATTGTTTTATTCATTAGAGAATACATTTGGGTATGTTTGGCAGTAAAGTGAGTACGTTATGTGATAAATCAATGTAGTAATTGTTTAGATAATGAACATTTTATTAAATTATGTTAGTGCTTCGGACTGCATAACAGAAACAAAAGTATTGCTGATTTTCGCCCTACGTTATGACCAGTTTCGCTACGTATTTATTTAAGATGCTGTAAGGGAGCGGATAAAGGCAGACAGGCAGCGATGAAAGCCGTGGTGAGGCGGGAGTACAACAAACTCGGACATATTAAGTATGCTACATTGTTTTATGTAAATAAGCGATTTCTGGGATAAAGTCTTTCATATATATTGTGCATATTATACCTTAAGCATTGTTAAAGATACTTCTATCATCTGAAATAATGCTTGATAATCATCCCTGATTTAAGTGGCATTCATTACAGCTATTGAAGCCATGAGGCAGTATTAAGGTCGCCTTTGCTGTTATAATGTCATTTTCTAAATTATACCATTGACTTCAGTTGGAAGGTTGGTGCTTATAAAATTAAACGTTCATGCGCGATGCAGAATAAATTATCACCGCAAGCAGTGTCACTGCAAGAAAACCAGACCCCGCGTGATCGTCAGGGCATGTTATTATGGTTTTATAATACTACTTTTACCAAATATAAAACTTTTCGTTGCACAAATCCTTAATTTGGATTAACTTCGATTCCGAATAAGATAAAAACTAGTAAAAATATGAATTGTTTGATATATACATGTATGTATCTCGAAATAACATTTACAGGTTCGGAGAGATCATGGTCCTGATCCTGTTTATTATACTGGCTCTGCTGTGGCTATTCCGAGATCTTCCCGACATCGGAGGCTGGGGAGATGTGTTCCGGGATTCAGCAGGGTACGTTGTATATAGTAATTATTTATATGAATTTAGGCGGATATGTCGTTATATGAACCCGTAAAAGTGATATTAACCGTTTTATTACGAACCAGACATCAGTGTTTCAGTTCATAAGTTGTTATAACTTGTCTCATACACATTAGTTTTGGTTTGACAATAAAATATGTTTAAATTATCAATTTTTGTGGACAACTCGTTCTCATTTTACAACAGCATGCGCGTTGGTGGTGATTTATTTGATGAAGGTGACAGGGCACTAACCGTCAAATATCGTAAATATTTGTATTGGTTGTGCAGCAAGACTCCAGGTTGAACGGACTATGTAGAAGACCGAAACAAACGTGTCACTTCCTTATTTTACCTTGTCGCTTCGTCGACTGCACCCCGCACATCATTCCGCCCGGAATGTGCCTTAATGGAAACATGCTGTTTGGTGGTTGTTTTGTCTATTCGACTTCTCAACACATTAACACATGTATATGAAACAATTTGAAATGAATTAACATTGGTAATAACACAACGAACATGTTCGTATACAAAATTGTCTACATTTGTTGCAGGAAAAGTACGGTGAGAGATTCCACGGCTTCAATCCTCGTGGCCACCTTGTTGTTTGTGTTACCGAAACAGCTACCGAACGTGTTCTGCTGGAACAAACCCTCAGGTACACTGACACACTTGTGTAGTAATACATATATATTCGCATTTGCTCTACATCCTTCCATTGCAATAGCATTAGTGAATAACAGCATTCCCTATTTCAACGTCATCGATCTCTAATGTGACGAAATAATCTTCAATGTTGTCAACTCTGGTTTTCTGTTTCAAAAACTTTCAAAATAACTATATAAAGAATAACTACTCTATCAAAATGTAAATATGAATAATGAATTATATAACACGCTGAAAGATGACATGTTCAGCCAATGTTGTTATGGGTTTCATTTTTTCGACAAACTGTGGCAATAAAACGTCGATTCAGTTTGTTATTCATCAGGCCTAGGGACTTACCTTGTTAGACGCATGATGACAGTATAACGAGTTTACACTACTAATCTATTTCAGACTCTGAGAAATCAAGCAAACCAAGTTACACTCCAATCCTCACGTGGCATGTTGCCGAGAAGAAAGTCGCGTGGGGTGTGCTTGTCCTATTGGGGGGAGGATTTGCTTTGGCCGACGCTTGCACCGTAAGTGAATCAATGCATGTTCTGTCTTTGTGATTTTTCTTGACTAACATATAATTATATTTTAGCTTTTTATGTGATTATAGTGTGAGAGATATGGTTATGATTGCGAATTTAATCTCCCCTTCCCCACCCCCACCCCGGTTCGGGCGTTGAACAATAGCTAAAATATGAGATATCAATGATTGCAAACTGTCTTGTATTGTTTACAATGGTTTTATATTTGTTTTGTTAATTACAATATTCTATAACTGTATGATTATTAAAGCAAAATATTGTAACAAAGTGAGCGGATCAGGAAATGTCTTAGGACCTGTTAAATATGCATATACTCGGCACTTTGGTGTAGTAGATAAGCTATCCGGTACTAGCCCTGAAGATCGATAGTTCGACACATTAACCGTCAGCGCTTTATTTATTTTATTGGGTTTTTTAAAACAAACTTCATCTATTCTAAATAAATATAAAAAATATTATGATGTCTAACGTTTAGGTTCTTTTCTTACAAACTTCATTTTATGGAATTTATTTAAATATATTGATAACACTTATAATTATAAAATCCGTGATAATTTGGACACTAAAACATGAACAGTATTGTTTATCCAATACAGTAGTTAATTGATGGAACAAATGCTGTTAATTTTCTGAGATATTAATAAATCGACTAATATAACTTAATAGCTCACTAATCATAATTTAATATGAAAACAATCTGACCTAGAATATTTAAAGCGAATAAGCAGTACTTTATCTTTATATGAGAACTTCGACACGTGCGTGGCTCCGTCGGCTGTTTGATCGTCGGATGACCTTAACAGAAGCGAAGGAAAAAATAAAGTGGTGGATTCTGAAATATATCAAGTTTTATTTATTTGAATTCGTTAGATTTTTGCCGGGTGATCTATATAAACTGTTGTCTGAAATACTTATACATTAGTAAATTCACTTCAAACAAGCAAACAAAATAAACCGCATAAACCGTATCTCTTTTATTACTTTATTTAGCCTTTCCTTGCATATATTAGCTTGTAACAGGACGTGAAACTGAATAACATATACCAAGATCATCTTTTATCCTACGGTCACTTGGCTTTTATATTTTACAGACTTCCGGTCTGTCCCGATTGGTTGGATGTGAGCTGAGGGTGCTGAAGGATATGGATCCCTGGGTGATGAACATGGTGTTATGTTTTATTGTAGCGGGCGCCACAGAGATCACCAGTAACACGGCTACTGCCTCCCTCCTCATGCCAATTATGTTTGAACTGGTACGTAAAGTTATAAACATGATATAATATTGTAATAAAGATTTAAAACCTACTGGTGCCAGAGAAGTACAAACAGGCAAACGAATATATCGTAATATAAGTTTGCATATCGAATAGATAGCGCATTTTTATTGAATTGGTAGATTTAGCACCATTCGACTTCAAAATGAGTCCCAAATATTAATTGCTGATGGAGGTCATTTTAATTTACCGATAGTATAGTTCATATGAAAAATTGGCAAACGTAAAACGCGTATATTACAACAATATGAATACAAATTAAAACAGAAATTGTATTTCAAAGTAAGAATTGGTTTTGGAGTAACCTCCCCTTTACGTTTGTATGCTTCTCAACAAAGCTTGATTCAGCAAAGAAAGAAAGCCGACATGAAATATTTATAAAGGCATGGATCCATGATTCCTCTGACAAATGTTGATGTTTGTTTCAAGAAGATATCAACGCAAGTAACAGACTCAATCTGCATATATGTGTAAAATTTACTAACATTCGCCCAATGATATTAAGTCATGCTATTAGAATGTAAATGTTTTCAGCAAACGCATTATTGAATTGGAGTTTAAAGTTTACACTCAATGGCGTGTAGTTCATGACATGTGTATTCTGAAAGATTGTACATCCGCGCAACATGAAACGTTTTCTGAATGGTGATCTTTGAAAAGAACATTCTGAGTTAAGTATACGTCAGTATCATTACTTCAAATAAACTAGCAAGTAGGTAGCAAAGCAAGCAAAACAGTAAAAGATCGAAACAAAACGCGTGGACAATTCATGTATATCGTGTATGACTTCCCTCAGGCCTTCCTTACATTATCTTATCTGTTAATATGACGTGAAACAAATACAATCAAAACCAAACTCATTCGCCATGTTGGGAGTTACTGAAACAGATTGAACATAAAATAAACTTTACTTTCTTTAAGATGACGTAACACATGCATGTGCTGCACCTCTTAAATATAGTAATAGATACAGTATGCCGAAAAAATGAATTAAACTGCATCATACAGCTGTTTCGTCCTCCAAGGACTCTTCAGTGATTCTAGGGGCCAAAAGGTAGGAATCCAAAATTTCTAAACTAATGTAGAAGCAGAAAGGTCAAGTGCGTAAAACCCCTTTAATTTATGAATTTAACTTTTTCGTAGTTTAATATTAAGTTTTATGTGATTTCCCTACTATAGGCTATCACTGTGGGGATACACCCTCTGTATCTAATGATGTCGGCCTGTATCGCATGCTCTTTTGCCTTCATGCTTCCGGTCGCCACGCCTCCCAACGCCATTGTGTTCTCAACGGGAACCGTACGGATACCAGATATGGTAAGGGGAAATTACTTTATATGGAAACGTATTATAAGGATGTACACGCTGTGAAGGTTCGACGTTTTAAAATTGATTGAATGCAGTTATTATGGGTTATTAGAAGTTTGAAATATCAAAGATACAGACCTGTAATGTGCATGGAACAACGAATGTTCAGTGGCTCAAAATAATCCTTATGTTTACAGTTGCCTGCAGGTACACCGTTATATTTGTACCTGCTGCCCCAATTTAATAATCGTAAGAGGCGACTGAATTTGGAACCTTATCTTTCGTGTCTACAAAAAATCTTAGTCATATCCCCCTTGACACCGCCTCACTTTCGACGTTTAGTTGAGCGTTCGCCTCTGTGGGGACGGCTTTGGGTTATGTCCCCTTGTCGAGAAATACACGAGTCTCAAAAGATGGCAGCTACCATTCCTCAGCGGCAGCCTTCTAAATACACATGCTTTCAAAAACACACATACACACATCATATACAAAATGTGCACCGGTATGCCGTCCTTAAATGGCCTAAGCTGTTAATATGATTAAAAAGATAAAACCAAACCAAATCCATGTCTACTACATGTACAATGTTCCCATATAAAATAAGTGTATTAGCCAAATCATGATGTAATGGTATGGAAATCATTGTTTTTTTAGGCCTTGACGGGTTTCGTCCTAAACATCGTAGCAGTTGGAGTGTTGACCCTCGCCATCAACACGTGGGGCTCGGCTATATTTAAACTGGACACCATCCCAGATATATTTTTAAATTCGACCAAAGAATCGACGTGTCCCGGCGCAGAGACTTTCTCAGTGGTGACCACGACCATATCCTTGCTCAACTCGACTTTGCTAAGTACGACGCCATAGCAACAAACGAGTTAGGAAACATTGCGTTTGTGTTACTGTCTAACAGGGAAGTTAGGATAGTTATACGGTTGGCAACACGTCATATAAACTAGGAATGTATTTCTTACTGTAACAGGAATTGGCAATTTGGTAGTTCACTCGGGGTCATATATATTTCTGGTGTAAAAGTGTAAATCAAAAATGTCGCCAAGGTCAATGTTTAGTAAACTTAGTCAAACACTACACGTTTTCATGGAAGGTTAATATATTAAATAGTATCTTCTCATTAGATCTGGAATGTAGAAAGTCATAATATTATCTGTGCATCCGCCCAAGTTTATGCATTAAATATAACCGGAGTATTGTATTGGTTAACGGCTCAGCGGCAGTTTGAGTGATTGGGAGCCGAACTGCAATGTCAAAAATATTGACATTCACAAAAACCTGGCATTAATAAATATATTTACAATGTAAAAGATACAAATAAATAAAGGATTAAAATATTTAAAATTATATTGAAATATACCACTAGCAAACAAATCGTTTATGAAACATATCATATCTTGTTATAAAAATTGAATGTAAATAACCATAGAATGATTACAAAGAAACCAAAAAACGTACTTGTTTGAAATCTATGCATTCATTTATAATGTGTTGGATCGTAAATGGTCACTCAGGTTGGTCTTTATGCAAATATGTACATATAAATATTTGATGTAAGTATGACTTCTGCGTAGTCGAGAGAGGACGGTTGCCTCTCTGCGTTCCGCTCTACAAGTTGGACGTTAATACTCTTTATTTCCTCGGACCATTTGTTTGTCAATTTGTTATTAACGAAAATCGCTATTGAAGGTCTAAAATATAATAAACCGATGTATATACATTTATGAAACCACGCCTCGTCTCTACATCTTTAATCAACGAAAACGCATTTTTATCCAATATTGTGATTAATAATGTTAATAATTATAATGTTATAAAAAAACGGAACAAAGTTGTGTCACTGGATCTAATAGGTTGTCTGTGCGTTGTATTGACGTCATAACGTTTTGTTAAGTTCACATTAAATATAAATTACAAATGGTTACTTGGTTACAATGGCATTAAGTGGAAAATTGTCAGTATTTTTGTTCTGTAATGTTAAAACTCATTTTGCATTTTTTGTTTTTATTTGATTGCCATTGACATAGAAAACGAGGTAAAGTTTAGTGAAAGTAATAATTTCTAACGATGTTTACGTTTACTAAATAGATAAAAATAGAATTATCAGTAACATTTCACATGTTTACATGTATGACATTGCTCATGGGAGAGAAAGTACATGTAAGAACAACAAGCTTGCTTTGCACCAATAACTTTGCTCCAGATAAAATGACGGTGTTCTAATACAAATCAATGTGTTCAACGGTTTCTGTGTTCAAGACAAATTGACCGTTTTAAATGATGGTGACGATGTTGAGGACCGTAATTTTGGTCCAGATCGACGAACGCAATGCTAACAATATTGCTGATGGCGAATTAACCGTTTTAAACAAAGATGCCTGATATGTTCAGGTCAATGTTTACGGTTCAGGACCATTCCAGAAAGACAAATTGATATTTTCAGACCAAGAAAAAAAAATTATTTCAAAACGGAGTAGCCGTTTTCGTAACAAACTGACTCTGTTGAAAAAGTGGCATTGTTCAATTTAATGATACCGTATTCATAATATGGCCTAAGTGTTAAGAACAATGTGTCTTTGGACATTTATAAAGAAAGAAAAAACAATGATTATGACATGGGACTTAATGACAATTTGTGTTTAAATAAACAGTATATAAGTGTTCATGCTCAAGCCAAATATTATGTGTTCAATATACCACAACTGTTCAAACCAAAACCACCCGTGTTACAGACAAATCGAAAGTGTTTAATAGTTGGTTTGCAGACAAAGTGACCGTATTCCAGATATCTTTATTGCGCTCAAGACGGATTTATATTGAGATAAAGTATAACTTGTTTTCCTGTATTCGCCTTGCTAAAGACTTTGGTGATGTTAACATAAAATGATCTTCTGACTCTAATGATTTTATATATTAATGATAACTATAAATGATTTAACGTTATTGCTTGAATGACCGCGATACAAACATGACAACTGAAATATGTGTGTTTTTCTTTATATATTGATTGCATCTTTCGTGACCTAGTGTTGTATATCATTTTTCACTGTTTTGTCTGTATTTTATGGTATAACTTGGCTTTTATACTAATTTCTTTAATGATGACAATGTTTAATTTGTCACGTTGTCACTGCAGTAACATTTTTACCTGTCAATGGAGAACTAATCTCAGGGGAAAACAAGTTTTATTTCTCAATTAACTTTCATTTTAAGGAAGCTGGCCAACTTTTCAGGTCAGCAAATGTAC
The DNA here is from genome assembly GCA_947623455.1 of Mimachlamys varia. Lineage (NCBI taxonomy): Eukaryota > Metazoa > Mollusca > Bivalvia > Pectinida > Pectinidae > Mimachlamys > Mimachlamys varia. The sequence continues at coordinate 37,547,676 of OX392540.1, forward strand.
GTTCCCTGGTTGGCCTTTGTTATGAAAATGTGACATAATATCTAACAGTATCTAAAGTAATACATATTTGTTTTAGTCATGTGGCTAATTTAATGCTATATATGAAACAATTAGTCCAATTTGTGAAATAAATTAGGTATTTCTGAAAACATGATTAGATATCCGCTTTATAAAACTGGATGTCAAGAATCCGAAAGCTACATGGTATTGATATGATTAAATGTATTAGAATATTGACTCAAAACTTCTGACAAGGGGTGACAAATACAGCTGTTCCTGTTTTTAGGTCACCTGAGACGAAGTCTCAAGTGACCTATTCTAATCGCCTTTTGTCCGTCGTCGTCCGTCGTCCGTCGTGCGTCGTGCGTCCGTAAACTTTTTACATTTTCGACTTCTTCTCCGAAACCACTTAACCAAATTCAATGAAATTTGGCAGGGAGCTTCTATGGCTAAAGTTCAACTAAAATTGTGAATTATATGGTCCCCACCCAGGGACATGCGGGGCGGGGCCAAAAAGGGTCAAATTGACTAAAACTTCAATAATCTTCTCCTCTACTCTCAGATATGGTAGAATCAAATACTCTTCATAGATGGAAGGGTCTTAAGGTGCTTTACCAAAATTGTGAATTTCATGACCCTGGGGTCTCACGTTTGTCCCTGGGGAGTGGGTAAACTTTACTATAGTGTATATAGGGAAATCACATTTTTGACTATTATTTCTTGGATTTGTATTGGAATTCATTCTAACTCGTATCACATTATCAGCATGGGATGACACTTTGATGGTATGTACATGTTGGCCCTAGTTGACCCCCAGGGGCCTGCGGGGCGGGGCCAAAAAGGGTAAAATTTACAAAAATTTCAAAAATCTTCTTCACTACTCTTTGATATGGTAGAATCAAATACTCTTCATAGATGGAAGGATCTTAAGTTGCTTTACCAAAATTGTGAATTTCATGAACCTTGGGTCTCACGTTTGCCCCTGGGGAGGGGGTAAACTTTACTATAGTGTATATAGGGAAATCACATTTTTGACTATTATTTGTTGGATTTGTATTGGAATTCATTCAAACTTTTATAAAATTATCAGCATGGGATGACACTTTGATGGTATGTACATGTTGGCCCTAGTTGACCCCCAGGGGCTGGAGGGCGGGGCCAAAAAGGGCAAAATTGACAAAAATTTCAAAAATCTTCTTCTCTTCTCCCAGATATGCTGGAATCAAATACTCTTCATAGATGGATTGGTTTTAAGGTTCTTTACCAAAATTGTGAATTTCATGACTCTGGGGTCTTGCATCTCCCCCTGTGGAGGGGGTTAAGTTTACTATAGTATATTGGCAGAAAAAAACATTTTTTTGCATTATTTGTTTAATTGCCATAAGAAATAATGCAAATTTGGTTTAAATTATCAATATGACATGACTTTTGAGTAGTACGCACATATTGACACTGACTGACCCCCAGGTGCCTGAGGGGTGGGGCCTAAAAGGGTCAAATTGACATAATTTCAAAAATTCATTTTTTCCACTCCCAGATATGCTACAATGTATCGTTATAAATATTCATCTCAACATTCCCATATTTCTCTTTCATGTCAAACATCAGGTGACCGTTAAGGCCCATGGGCCTCTTGTTAACATGTATTATTTCATATTTTATTATGTCATTATCATTCAATCCAAATTAGTTGATATGGTCAGATACATCAAAACAAAACGGGTCCTTTACACTTACAAAAAAACTTTTTGTCACATTTTTGTATTAGATTTTTACAGTTTTACAGAAGTGACGAGATTGTCAATATCAATTGGATTGTTTACTCTAGTGCTGAAAATGACGTAACTTACATTATGCTCATTAGTGTGTTTACTTGTTGTGATTGACAATGATACTCGGTTCTCATTTTGAGAAGTTGATGTTTACTTGGATGTGACAAAGATTTACATGGCGGGTGTCGTCGATGAAGCAGATGACGCTTACTCTTCCGAAACACCTGGTCTTATTCTCTTGTACTTTTGCAAGGGTTTCCATATTAGTCTTTCCTTTGTTTATATTTTGCCCCTGGTTTGATCGATTTTGAGTTTGGATTATGATTTTGTTAACGCTTCGGTTTTCTCTTATTTATTTTTACAAACATGCTGCACCTTTTAAATTTAGTAAAAAAAAAACAGTATGTCGGAAAAAAACTATATTAAACTGCATCGTTAAATTGGCGTCATCATCTCATAACTCATAACACATAACACTACATACCATTTCACCATACAATTATCCGGTTTTGCCATATATATATAGAATGATATATTGTTGTCAATATCATATTACACAATGTATAGTGCTGAAATTCTCGTCTCATAACACATAACACTACATACCATTGCATAACTCGTTGTATATTTTATCTATACAATCAGCCGGTATTGACATGTATGAAGATTGATCTATTGTAGCCGAAATAAACATTTTTTAAAGTTTCTATGTTTTTGTTGATTTTTGTTGATATGGTCTAGATTTTAAGGATTCCTTATACTATAGAGTTACCGATCGCTTTTCCATGACGCCTGAAATAATTACTTTGTCAAATATGCAAAACATTAATTTTCGAATAGAAACTCAGTATCCGGCTATCCGGAATTTCACGAATTAGTCATGACCCAGCATCATCGTCAACTATTGATTATTAAACAAGTTATTCAACTTATATTAATCACTCTTGTTGGCCCGGATGTTAGCGCGCGGAGGAATCTGATTGTGGGAGGAAACCGGAATATCCGGAGAATAACCCAAGTGGTCGGGGAGGTGACCCCCATACCTTTTCCATGTCCGATCCGGAATTCGAAGCCTGGTCGCTTTGTTGAAATGTGAGTGCGCTATTCACTGCAACACCAAACCACCGGCCTAAGTTTTAAATGTACGAATTCAGCTGCTGGTTTGCCGTACATTTTTCGTACAAAAGCCGAAGGGAGATAACTCGTGTAATCTGTAATATACAACTGATACTCACCATCATATGCTCCAGAATTTCAAGAAATGGAGTCATTGGTCACAAAGAATCGGCCAGGTACAGTCAATTCATGGTCGTTATGACTGTGAAAAATGATAGAAATACGGAATATCGGTAGGTCTTTGCTGAAGCGACACGTACAAAGATTATATATGGGCTGTAAGAATATTCCCGTAAACGCGGTTTATAGGTGTATGTAGGCGTTCTAAAACACGGAGAGCGATTCGTGATACATGTCAGTTTTTAAATTTGACAATTTTAATTTTAATCAGTGTGAATTCGAGAGATGCAAGTTTCAGATGAAGACTATGGGCAAGTTTTATGGTCGTCATCTTGATCTCATCGAGAAATATTTTGTATCTTTGTGTGGTATGAAAATGGACGTTTTTGAGTGTGCTTATTAGTGTGCTTACTTGTTGTGATTGACAATGATGACTCGGTTCTCATTTTGAGAATTGATGCTTACTTGCATGTGACCAAGATTTACATTGCGGGTGTCGTCGATAAAGCAGAAGACGCTTACTCTTCCGAAACACCTGGTCTTATTCTCTTGTACCTTTAGAAGGGTCTTAATGTGGATTTTTCTTTTCTTTTCGTATTTTGCCCCAATTTTAATAGATTTTGAGTTCGGTTTATTGTTTTGTTGACACTTGGTATTCTCTAATTTTTGCTTACAATAAGTAGCCATTTTGAAACAGAAAACATGTCAGAAGAAGGTGTATCATATAGCACATCAAATATAATTCTTGTTGTCTGTTTCTCGGCTTTGTACAATTTACATCACAACCAGACCATGAGTACAGTAGTAAATAAAAGGCAAACACAGGAGTTGTAAAATTGGATCATCCAGATGTGGGAGGATAAGAATGAATACGCAGTAATATTAGTAACCGAAATATTTTGTAATTTTAGGAACAGTTTTATCAAAACCACTTTTTCCTGAGAAATAACAATCAAAATGAGAATCAAATGCAGGCGTCACATTGCCCCAAAATTGACACAGGATGGACGAAATAGGAAATTTCCAAATTCGGCTCTGATCGTGAAAGCATTGGGCCATTCGTGAGGGCATCTTGAGCCATCGTATGATCGCCGGTGAATTTTTCAGGCTCCCGCAGCAACTTCGTGAGTAGTGTCAAAATCTGTGGTGTGCCAAAATATTGCCCTAATACATGTACGTTGCAAAGGTCGATTTTCGTGTTGAGTTCGTTTGTCCATCTTGTTCTTCGTAAGGCCATCGTGAGGGCTTCTTGTCATAACGTGTCTTCTCTGTCTTCTCTTCGTGTGATCATCTGTGACATCGGGTATGTTTCTCCTCACGAATGCACTACGAAGCAAACAAGAAGTTGCCCGATGGACTTAGGAAGGCAAAACGACTGACTACGTGAAGCCATCATATTATAATATGATGCCATTGGGCATGAAATGGGACCACAAGTCGACTATTAGACAACCGAATTTTAGTTTCTCCGGTCAAACACAGCACCTCTTACAGATACAAACGTCTTATTTCACTTAGCCATTGTTTGCTACTTGCCTTCAAAATATTCGACATTGAATACAGTAAAATCAGACTATAAACGAATTCCATGAGACCCGAAGAATTACCTCGACATTACCGAAATTCGTTATAGAGTTTTTGAAGATGAATATCCGCTATAGTTCTCACCCCGATTCCCCATTGCGCCTACAGTTATTACACTTAATAACACTTAATAAAAAATACCGCACATATTACAAACACTTATTTAACAAATGAACAACACTTTTTTCAATTTTATGAGAAATTAAATTAGCGGAAAACAAAATTGCATGCATGTCAACAATGTATGGTAATATCAGACAAATGTGAATACAGGGTATCACAGAGGGATCTTGGCGCCCACCATGCATTAAATTATATATATCAGAAAATGAAAGACCGATCTTTTCGCTGCTTTTCCCTTCCTTCCCTCTTTTCCTTAAACACATCGGATAACATCGATAACCTACATACAATTGTATGAAGTCTTTATCGAGGGCACAAACTTCAAGTTTCAATCTTCATGGCGTTTCTTACTGTATCAATTGGCCTCCATACTTCGTGAATGATATACATGTATCACCGAAACACGATGAAGCCTTCTTTACTGTATAATTGGGCCTCCATATATATACATTTCATGAATGGTATACACGGATCACCGAAACACGATGAAGCCTTCTTTACTGTATTATTGGGCCTCCATAATTCGAGAATGATATACACGGATCACCGAAACACGGTGTAGCCTTCTTTACTATTATTGGGCCTCCATACTTCGAGAATGATATATATACATGTATCACCTACAATGTACGTACAGTTTTGGGTTCCTTACTGTATTGACGGGCCTCTATATTTCGTGAATGATACCTTCGATTTATAAATGCATAACCTCAATACGATGTAACGTTCTTACGGTACAGTATCAATGGGCCTCCATACTTTATGAATCACTAACGTGTAAATACGGTCAAGCGTTCTTACTGTATTAATATAGGCCTCCAATATTCGTACATGATATACATTAATCACCAAAATAGTAAATACAGGGCCGCGTTCCTTAATGTAATTTATTGGGCGTTCATATTCATGAATGAATACATATCTTTACTCTCACTCCGTTACATAAGGATATGACAAGTAACAACATCCCATAAGAGGTCATGTTCTGGTGACCTTTGTTGCCTCTTTGCTTCACACTAGTATAATTCCCCAATGACGCTGTCATTTGCAGCAAGGCATTTCGTCACAACACTGCACATACACTTTTTGTGACGAAATGACTAAACGTACACTTACGATTATGCAACCTTTGTCGCCTAAAAAATTCACATTCATTATTTTGAAAGTAGTAATTTGATTGGCTTATGCAAAATGTCACCTGAACTTGATCCTCTATAGGGTCTTGTCAGATGATTGACGCAGCAGAGAGAGTTTCTCCTGACACTATTTTCGTAGATTGGCCCGGAGTCAAGGACTACAGGCCGACGACCATCGTGCGACCACCGCACGTCGTGTAACGTTGTGCAATCCCACAATTGTATGTATTTTGACGCCATGATTCCAGGACTCTAGAGAGTTGTAGTTTGTGGTACAGAACTCTCCGAGGTGTTCCGATGAACAACATGGCAGACGACAGACGTTTTCATTAAGCCGACGCTGATGAAATCAACAATAAAGGACACAAAACAGGCCTCAAAATGATTATACACAGTGACATTGAAAGATTAATAGAATTACATTTTTTAAAATTGAACTGTTTATTTCTACATATTGTAATTTAATAAATGTATTGTTTGTGAATCATATGAATACAGTCTTCATTGATGCTGTATTTCGGTATGATAAACAATGTATTGCCCTGGTTGTAGGGAGACATGACGATTAGTTTACCCGCGGCAAGTCATATTTCCCTCGGGTTTTCGCCCTCGGGAAAATATACCATGCCTTGGGTTAACAAATCGTCATGTCTCCCTACAACCAGGGCAATAAATGTATAGTGACGTCATTATCCGGACACTATTCCAGACTATGATGAATACATAATGATATGTTGTTATTGCATATTACGTGGTTGTGTTGGGAATAACAAATATTGCATGCCAGTATTCGCTATATAAATGTGACTTAAATATGCTGTGGTGCTCCAACGGTATAAAAAGGCCTCTTTACTCCGTGAATGGGATACAAAATGTACACGTACAAAATGTATCACCTAAATACGGCGCGGCGTGGCCTTCCTTGCATTTAAGGGCCTCCATACATGAAGAACTTAAGACAAAGGTATCTCGATGTCTAGCACTTTAAACGATGAATACCTGGCCGGGGTTTTGTGAGATACGTCAAATCCTCACCTCCATTCTCAGATCACCGACTGTACTGTGTCCATTATTGAGTTATCAGCAATCAATTTAATGTGTAATTAATTCTCATTATAAACCACTGAACCGGCATTGTGAACAGTGGGCCAAACTTGATGTTATCAGTCAGCACACAAAGGAGCACGTCTCCGACTTATAATATTTTCAAATTTTAAATTGTTAAACACACATTTATCATTCGACATTTGTATAAACATAGCTGGAGTATTTAATGTTGCCACACTTACAGAATAACGAGCAGTGGGGATTTAATATCAAACAAAATAAACCCGACACAATGCGGTTGTGTCAATATTTGAATGTCTTTTGTCTTTCGTAAGAGATTGTAGTATGGGACTCCGGTTGGGGAGATCCCACATAAGTGTTGTAAGAATATTTATTATTCCAGCTTTAAAAATTTGCTTGTTTTTGTTTCTCATTGAAGAAGGATCTGGGACGATTTTTTTCTGACGTCATTTTCTTACGAGCCCTTTAGCTATATTGATACATGCTTCGCAGCCTAAATTTGAATTAAATAAAGAAAATGGTTTGATTGCATCCTTCTTTCATATCGGTGTTGCCATTCGATTGTGTAGTCAAAATCGAGAGAAGGAATGTATTTAGATATAAAACATAATTAATTTGAACATATTTCCAGTGGATTTGGTATATACAATGTACGATATATCGCACATATTTTTTTATTTCAAATTCAAATGTTTTAATTTATAAGGAGAACAATTATGAAGCTAATCATTTCGGTTTAGCTCTCATAGGAACGGATAATCTTATTATAAACAAAATACAAAAAAATATGTAAAACGATCAAGTTATTGTAGCACGTGGGTTTTCTCTGGGCACTCCGATTCCTCCTCTCATTTAAACCCCAACACGACAGCATTCGGGCTTACAAGAGATATTCATATTATAAGTTTTTAATCATTTGTTTCATAACTTTTGTATAATAAATAAAATTTGTATTTATAAAAAAAATCACAGAATACATAAGAAATTCTTGACAGGTACCCCGTCGTCAACCTCAATAACGTATATGTCTACATACATATATAGGTATGTAAGACAGGCTTCTGTATGGGCGGTACTTACTCGGGTAGACCTGGCCCCTAGTAACACGTCCAACTATCTGGTGTTTATCGGCCGAACTGATTGGGGATAAGATGGAGTCGATGGTTGTCGCAATCTTAAGATAGGTCCCGATATATTTGGCTAAAGGGAGAGGATTGATCATCTAAACGGCGAGAAAATTCCCAGGGATTAATTACAGCATGGAATAAACACCAAATAAGGAGAAAAGTTGATTTTGTGAACGTGAGACTTTTTCGAAATACGTGGATTGTATCCGGGATATTTAAAGAGAAAGGAAGGTACATATTTTTTTCATATACCTTGATAATGTGTAAGATTTTTAAATGTATGTGAATACCAAGAAATGTCAGAAGAGAATTAAGAGAAAGTCAACAGGACGACTGATAAAACCTTTTAGCTAGAGTATAAAGTGACGCTATACATAAAGACTTAAATTAAATTGAATTACGAATAAAACTTCGGTTAATTAACATTAAATTATATGCCTTAACTTAAATTTACAGCAATATTAATTAAGTGAAAAGATTAATTTCATTGAAGATATGACAAAGAACGTCCTGATCTACTGAGCCATTGTTATTCATTTTAATTAGTATGAATGTAATATGTATATGAACATGGTTGCATGTAAAACATGTAAAATCTGATTGATACAATGCATTATTTCCTATCACTTATAATATATAATTAAGATATCCCATGTGAAATTCACATTCAGGGACAATTGTGAATTACAATATGTTATTTACATATTACGTCATTGTGACGTCATAATGATACCTTTAGTAACATTAACATCGTGTGGCATTGCAGCAATATAACCCTACCGAATTCATTTGGCATTCATATAAGGTATGAATACCATGGTCCGATTGATGACGTCATCATAATTACGACGTCATATTTTTTACGTTGGATACCATTGACCGTCCCCGGGCGATGGCTGTTCTGTTTACTGAACTAGCATACATGATAGGTATACTATTTTAGCTAAATATTGAAAAATAAAAAGTGTAATTGAAACCTTTTTCAAACATATTCTAAAAATTGATATTATAAGTATTGAACTCCTTTTGGAAGACATTCATAGCAACCAATATGACGAGTGAAAGAAGTCCAATGTTTAAATGTTTAATTTACATGTTAGCTGATTTCTCTCCATATATACTGTAAAATCCGTCCACCCAGAAAACCATACTTCACCAGGCAACAGTATTACAATAACAGATGGGACAAGGACACGTGATCTAATAACACGTACCCTTAAATACCACAGCTAACAGGGCTTTCGGGGTAGATGGACAACCTAATATACATTGTACAACTGACATACATCTTGTAATGGATTAGAAGGATGACGTAACACCCACATATGCTGCAACTTTTAAATTTAGTAATAGATACAGTATGCCAAAAGAAATTAAACTTTATCATACAGCTGTTTCGTCCTCCTAGGACTCTTCAGTGATGCTAGGGGCCTAAATGTGGGAATCAAACATTTCTAAACTATTGTAGAACCAGAAGTGTTAGTTGCTTAAAACCCCTTTATTTTATGAATTTAGAAGTAGAATTCTGAACAATCAAATCGTGTACTACGAAAATGTGTAAAGTATGTACCATGAATCTACTCAAATGAGATACAATGTAACTGTGGCTATGAAGGCTCCAGCAAACTTCGCGGACTAAAAAATCCACCAGCAGAGTCTGCCGCCCCCTATCATGAAAGATGACTTAACACACACATATGCTGCATCTTTTAAATTTAGTAATATATATAGTGTCCCGAAAAAAAAATGAATTAAACTGCATCATACAGCTATTACGTTCTCCTAGGACTCTTCAGTTCAGTGATGCTCCAAAAGGTGGGAATCCAAAATTTCTAAGCTAAGTTTTCAGCATGTCAGTAATCATTGATTGTCTCGTAAACATATCTAAAGCATCTAGCATTGAAATGAAAATAACCCCAAGTGGACTGAAGATCTACTGACAGCGCAAGAATTTTTACAAGTAGTTGGGTGCATGCTGCACACTTAGACTGGTTGTCATGTTTTAGTCTTGTATGTAGTATGATACAATATATGAATGATCCATCCTACAATACCTGTAATAGACCTTGACCTTAGTGATAAAGGGACCTCGTATTCATCACTTAGAAACATTAAATGGGTGTTTGTTAAATAGGTGTACAGGCAAAACACAAAAGCCTTATAAGTACACCAACACATACTGATAAGATATGTATTATGCGAGTACACACGCTTTCGCGTTATTTCGTTTTTTGGCATTGGCGGGTTTTTAGCATGGCATTATTTCGCGAACGACAAAGCGAAAGACGAAACGTCACGGATAAGGCACCATTGAAACGTGTGTGATCGTTACATCTATAGTTCGTGTTGTACTCCAAGCTTTCTGTGTACATTGTAAACTGAGGTAGGATTGTGTAAAAATACGTGTCATGGTTAGACAATACACTTATACGATACAAAACAAACGATTTTTTGTTAATATGATGTAAAGAATTGTGACAATAGCAAGGTCATTTAAATCTCTACCTCGCGCGTGTCTGAAAACTCATCATGATATTGTAATCTAAAATACTGGTTATCGGTTTAACACTGGTGTGACTGATGCACGGTATACACAAGTTTGTAATAGAGTATATATTGAAAATTCACAATATAAATATATTAATGAATAAATGGATAGACGTACAATTAGCGATACATTTTTATTGTTATACATTGTAAATAGCACAGGGACCTGCAAATTTGTCACATCTAGTTTTGGACCTAAAATAGGGTGTTTAGAGTAATTTTACACATTTGGGGACCTGTTATGACCATTGAGGGTGGCATTTTTATCGAAAATTGATCTTAACCCCCCAAATGTGTAAAATTACTCTAAACACCCTATTTTAGGTCCAAAACTAGCTGTAACAAAATCTCAGATCCCTGTGGTAAATAGGTGTACAGTTATATAGTGTTTTTTTGCTATTAATTCATGAATAAATATTTCAATTGGATAGTGTTCATTGAAATGATGAAACGGATATAGTTTATTGTACCTTGTAATTGATTAGTGAATACATACGTAAAAAATAAAAAGTATGAGCTACATTTCGAGTCGAAATTCCCACTTCTCGAACTTGTTTAGCTTGAAGACCCTGTTTAATTCGAAATATTTCGTCTAACTTAAGTAGATCTCGGATAACTCGAAGTTTTTTTCATGACCATGATTTGAAATAAAGAAGTTCGACTGTATCTAGGAAAGTTTCAATAAGTAAGTGTTTTTTGTTGTAACTTGCGATAGGTATGTCGAGTTTCAAATGTCAACAAATGCCGGATCGAAAAAATCTACCGTACAGTATAACTGAATACACTGTTACGAAACACATATCTGTGGCGTTTGTCTATTTCCACGTGTCATTGTTGAGTTAAACCCCTCGTTCCCAGGGTTTGGGAGACGTCTAAGTGGCAGATATATCAACCTTATCGAGATAGGACTGTGTGAAGTCTGTGTACCTAACAGGACACTAAACACCGTGTCACGCACTTATCTTCACGTTAATGATTTGCCTTACAAATGTTTATTGATATATAATACAACATATTTATGTAAAAATATATTGTATCGATACATGAAGGGATATGCATTCTGCTTGTATATTTGAATTTTCATGTTGTAATATACATGTACTGTAAAGGGTTACCTCTAATATCTGTAATGTAACCGTCAGTTTTGTATATTGTCTATAAACAATCAAATCACATAGTTGACGTGTACACCTGAAGTTAATTATATAAATAAAAATACTTTGCCCCCAGTGAGAGTCGAACTCACGACCCCTGGTTTACGAGACCAGTGCTCTAACCACTGAGCTATACGGGCTATATAGAGTGCAAAATAAGTTCTAATTTCAGATTTAACTATACAGAATTCAGAAATGTCCTATATTACTGATCGGTACAGTCATGTCATATACATGTACATACGATGGTGTCATAAATTTGGTATTTCACAATGTAAATTAACACTATTGTGACGTCATAAAAATGTCGTCTTCAAGATGTCATAGTATTGTCTCGATAGAGGAATTCATACCGTCACAGTAGAAATTAACATTTTATTTAAGAATCAAAATAAGCGTACAGCTTTTGTGTATTTTCTCACGAATATAAGTAATGCGATAAACAGAATCTTACACTAGTGTCAAGAAAATTTGAAATTCCCTTTCCCTTTCAAACAAAGGCTGTTTAAAGCTTCTTCATAAATTATTCTTAAAAGTATTTGTTTATTTTTATAAAGTTTATTTCAAACCAGTGACCTTGGCTTACTGTCAAGGTCACAAAGGCCAAATGTGTTTAAAATCTTCAAACATCTTCTTCTTAGTTACCAATTGGCCCAGGGTATTGTTATTACACATGTGCTTGATAGAATGAAGGGCTACATGTACAAGGTCTGTTCAAATGAATGTCGACCTTTATCCACTTTCGGAGTCTCAAGGGTCAAATCTGTTTTAAAACAACGTCTTATCAATAACCAGATGGTATAGTGATATTGGAGATGTCACAGGATAGGATGAAAGACTGTTCAAATGAATGGACCATGTTAAAGGTCACTGGGATGAAATGTATTAATATGTTCAAGCAACTTCTTCTCAATAACCAAAATGTCCAAGGTACTGATATTGAATCTGTAATGTGCTACCGAGTTTGTTCATATAAAAGACCTTGATCCACATTCAAGGTCATAGGTATTATACATTGTCCGTTGAAAAATCCCAGGCACCTGTGGTACTAAGAAGTTACCACGATACTTATTAAAGATCCCCATACGTACAACTGTAAAAAACATGGTGAACACTGCTAATTGAACGAAATGCAATCAATAGCAGTAAATATGTACATGTATATATGCAATTTCAAACATCAGCTTTGGATAACTGCTTAAGACTGACTTAGTATTATAGCTATAATAAATTGATCAAAAGTCATTCATTCATTCAAGAGCTATGCTGCAGATATAGCAGATTTGATGACAAGGGGAGATTACTGTGAATATACGAACATTCGCAATGTTGCAGGACAAGGATCTTTAAATTTGCATTACAGAAACAATAAAATTTACATTAAAATAGCGTGCCCACAGTGAGAGTCGAACTCACGACCCCTGGTTTACGAGACCAGTGCTCTAACCACTGAGCTATACGGGCTATATACAATGTAATATAAGTTCTAATTTCAAATTTAACTATACATGTAATACAGAACTCAGACAATGCTCTATAATTAATTACACTCCAATGTTATCATGTCATACGGCGATGTCATGAATATGATATTACACATGTACTATTGTGACGTTATAATTAAATGTCGTCTTCAAGATGTCTTGTTATTGTCTTGAAACTGGCAGTCATACCGTCTTAGTACAACTACTAGCCTAGGGGAATTTTCATATATATGTAGGACCGGTGGGATACGGACGAATGACCTTAACACGCTTTCAAGGTCACTGGGATCCAAACTTGTTCAAATATTAAAATGACTTCTTATCAACGTAAAAGCCTTGGGTGCTTATAATACACTTGTAGTATATTTGGATGAAAGTTTCTTTTTAAATGAATGACCTTGGCCCTTTTCAAATTCTGAAGGACCCAATATTTTAAAAATCTTCTCAATAACAAAATGGTATAGTTATATAAGGCATGTACATTGTAACATGAAATGATGAAGGTTTCAAATGATTGAATCATGTTCAAGGTCACTGGGGTATCATACTCCACTTTCCAGATTAAAAGTTTGAGATTAATATCAGGTGAGTGATAGAGGTCCGTTGGGCCTTTTGTTTAAAATACAATGTCACAATGATTTCGGCAGTTGTACGGGGATATATATAAAATATCCCAATATCAAATGATGACCTTCCTTTGAGGATGAACTCACGACCCTTTTCGGGACAAGAGATATATACAATGTACATGTGACAACAGAGGTAAATAAGGGCCGTCTGTGACAATAATATATTCTTTTAAATGTTGTTTGATAAGACATTAAAAAACAAACAACTCCTGACAAAAATGATTAATTTAATAAAACTGACGAAATAAAATAGTAACGGTAATAAAAATACTGCAAAAATGGGACTATTCACGAGTAGATATTTTCGCGATGTGACTCTTGAAATTGATTGCGGTTTGAAAATTTAAGCATAAAAAACTTTTCTGATTGTGACTCCTTTAATTAATAATTGATAAAAAAAATCTCATTGACAAACGTTCTACATGTTTTCTTTTCTTTTCAATATATAAACGTAAGTAAATATGTTGGTACTTACTTGCTGCAAATTGCGAAAACTTGAAAAAGCCCCTCGACTGTGAAAATAAAACCAATTACCGAAAATTTGGAAATGTTTACGTTTTCAGACGGTGTAGAAGTTTTCACTTCGGTAATAGTTCTGAAATCTTTATATTTTTTATTTTATATATTCCTATACTTTCTTATGGTGTTAACGCAATAAACAGCAGCATATTTCCACATCGCAATAATGATCACTTTTACATTATGACGTACATTGTACACATACATTTGTATAGACATTATGCCCATTGACGTTGGTGTATTCAAAATGGGGAAATGTCTTCACTTCAATATTCATGTTCAAATAAAATATTACAGATATGGAGTTGTTTATATAAACACTTCAATGCTTGTCCGTTTTCAAAACCTTTGCAAACATCTCATTATTCATACGAAAATAACTTGATGTCTTTTAGGAAAACTATCTTTTGTTTGAAAAAACAAAACATACTCATAACGTAGGTCGGTATTCCTGTTCCGGAATATTCAAATATTCGGTTATCACGTTGTACTACTGTTTACTTCATCTGGAATAATAAGTATACGGCTGTCATGGTGAACTAACATTTACTGACAACCTTTACGCCAAACACCAGGCCCACGCCTCATTAACGTCGCCAATTTTAAGGAAATTTCTTAACTTCAAAATCTCCAAGGAAAGCATTAGAGAAGTCACAGAAATTCTCTTCAGTTAAGAATTCTCTTAACATTTGTAATACATAGTACGTTGCTAAGGAGTTTCTTTCAGTTAAAATCTTAATAGGAAACCATTTCAGAAGTTAAGTGAAGTTCCCTAACTTACGAACCCAATCCCCTTAGTTTCTGTAAATGTTTTCTGTTATAAAAAGAGATCGTTAGGTTAAGTAATTTCCTTAAGTTAAACTCTCAAAAGGAAAAGTTATATAGGGAAAGTTCCGTAACTTACGATTTTCCTCTTAGCTTCTGTAATGCTTTTCTATAGAGATGATTAAGTTAAGGAGGTTAATTAAGGAAAGCATTACAAAAATTGCGGAAACATCTCTGACTTAAGATTTGGGATTTTTAAGTTGAAGGAACGTTCATGATATGAGACCGGGCCATCTCCTTAAAGTTCACTTTATCTATGACATCGAGATAATTGACGCTACTTAAACAGTTTAAGTACCCTGACCTTTCTATTCATATGCTGGTCAAACATGTCGGATTCAGGCCAAATCATTTTGAAGTGTTGTCAATAAACACCTGGGTGGTAGTCCGATTTTTAATTGCTTTGTAAACATTTTGAAAACTTTACGTTTAATATTTATTTTCAAATATTTAATATAATGGTAGTTGCTTAAGAAACCAAATGTTTTGAAAAGTGAAGATATAAGTCATATCGTTCTTCATGGAATTATCTAGTCAGAGGGGTTTAATAGGTGTCCAATAGAAGATTCCTTTTATTTCCTTCTGCTGAATATTTGATACTCAGTCAGCATATTACGAAACCCTAGAAAAACTCTTTTTGTAAACATTTTTTTAGGGTTGGAATGTACATGTACGACTGCCGTTAGGCGCAGATGTATGTACAGTAATAGTTACGTCATACCCCTAACAGCGTAGACGACAGATTTGTTGTTACACTGTACCAACTCGTTCAAAATTTACACCTTTAATTTGTGTACATACATGTACATGTATCCTTTGTTGGTCAATTATCTGATGGAGGTGTCGGGGTATACATAGTACTAGTCATCGAAACGTCACATAAAACCTGTATTGGTTGTGTAAAATAATCTTTACATAAAAACTAGTTAAACTCCTTTCTTGTTCAAGTCAGCAAATATGAATGTTTTAACGAGAGGCCCATTCCATATACAGCTTTAGCTGGATATTTGTCTAACAATAATTGCATTCCTATAAAATATCTTTCAGTTTTTAACAAATATACAAAGGGAGATAATCCCGTGCAGTTTGTGTACGGTGTGGCTATTCGGAACACTGACGTTATCAAACCCATTCACCCCTGAAGACACAATTGAATTCTTCCAGTTCAGAGGTTGGAATCGTTTATTACAAAAATCCAGGGTAAATAAGCTGGCACACTACTGCAATTAATTTTAGTACAGGTATTAGGACGACTATCAAAATTAATAAATACAAAATTAACACTTTATCACACATTTCTGAACGTCAGTGAGTTTTTATAACAATGTGCTTAATTTCGGCTATTATTTACTATTCTCGCGTGTGTCGTTTGAGACTCAAAGTGACATATATGACATTTTCTTGTTTAAATATAAAATACTTAACACCATAGCCGAATCTCAGTGTTTGTTTAAACAGTAAACATAAGTGACAATGTTTAAGTAGCAAATTAGCAATGAAACATCAAAGATGACAGACATAACTGGTTGTTGTGAAAATCGTTAAAAGATTTTCAAATATGTATTTAACAATCCGATTCGTTGAATAAATACTCATTCCCTATAAATGTTGAATTTTCTTTAACTTTGTAAGTAAAGTTTGTTTAAATGTTCATATGCAAATGTAGTTCAATCAGCGACATATGTACATGTACAATGTATATACGTCATTTTGCATTTGGCCAATTCCGAGTCGAGACGAGGGGGGACATAGAGTCTCCCACTTTTATGAGTAGGTGTGAAACAATTGTTACGAAACGTGACGACATATAGAACCTGACGTAGGTATACAAATCAAACAGATCCGTCACGACGTAATATTTAATCGGTTACCAGGGGCTGTAATTATATTTAAGAAATTATCATTTTGTACATACAAACATCAGGACCTGGGAAATAAACGATATTTTACAAGAAAGAGCAGAAATAAAACAAGTGAGACGAGCCGGGCGCGAATTCGAGACCTCTAGGTTATGGAGCCAGGACATAACCACCAGGCCAAAAGGTCCGAACCAGTTGACCTGGTTTGTAATTTCCAGATATTGTTATGCAGGGTCGCGTCTCCACATAACACCCTCTCCTTAAAGTGATTTGATCCTCTTTCAATTCACATCGGATAATAACAGACATTCACTTGTATCCCGGACGAGCCCCCATTTTGTTTCGGAACGTGACGGCATATAGAATCTGCACGAAAGCGATATTGACGAAGTCAGTAAACTAATGTTTATAAAGAGCGTTTCGTTGTTGTCACGGTTGTGTACTTGAAAGCAACTATCCGTTTAACTGATGTTATTGAACACATAATGATTTCTCTGTCACAAAAACAAATTAATTGAACTATTAAAGGCCCAATATACGTAGCTTTCGGCAAAACTTGAAGCGAAAATCAAGCCTAATTCCTTTTTATATTTATAGATTTTGTTAAGATTAACTGATATCAGCTATATTCAAGATAAATTCTTATGCGGTAACCGGTACAGCAGCCGCTGATACTCGGCATTTGTAAACAAGCGTCCATTTTTAACTGTCTTCTAACGTCGGCTTGTTGTTGAAGTGGCCCCACCAGAGTTATTTTCAATTCTTTGGATTTTTCTGTCAAGAGTTTCTTGTTAGTTACCGCTCAGGTTTACTTCGTTTCAGGCTTATTTTTGCATGGTTATCAACTGGATTTTTTTCAGAATTTTTCGGAATTACGAAAAATTTCCTGAAGTTACGTATATTGGGCCGAAGGATACAATGTCTGAGGTAGTGATATTTTCATTTCCATCCCTTTTTTCATAGTGTTTTATCAGACGATCGACTTTTAGCTTTATGTAATGTTGTAGCACTTTCCCTCAAGGTCACACAACCCTTGGTAACCATGAAACCTTTAAGTGGATCACGGAAGTGACGTATTGAGCTGATATTGTAACTCTCTTTATGACGAGTCTGTCAACACCCCCTACAAAGACGCGGGTCCCATTCTACACACGCCTGAAGTGGTATTACACAATAAAACTCAATACCTCTCTGAACTTTATGTTTCAGCAAATATATTCCCTTAATTTTTCAATAGTTTTATAAACTACGGTGACATATAACTCAGGTTAATACAGTAAAATATGGCGGCTGGTTTTGGTCACATTGACTGGGAGCGATAATGCAACAAGGCAACAAAATAACGCCACATCGCGGCAGGCGATTTGGACCTAAAATGAGAAAGATTTAAAAAGATTGTAATTTCGTGATCTGGAAATGTCAGGTAATTTTTTGCTAGTGTCTAAACACAAAAACCGGGACACTCAGCATAAGAAAGTATCAAATGATAGCCTTTTACAGCATATAAAGCGACAACAAGTACCTTGTGGGTGTTAATATATCATCAACATATCACGAGCTCATTTTACGCCTGTCAGGTAATCTCCGGGACACATTTTATGGGTCACGTTATTGACCTGCTAAATTTCGAAACTACTAATATTAAAATATGAATTTTGCGTATTTCATGTCGTCATGCCATTTTATCCTTTCTATATCCATCTGAATCATCTTATTTAGAACATATTCTCATGAACAATAACCCATTATTAGTATTTGTAACTTTTTGCAGTGGCCTTTTTTGAAAACAAGAGTTGTCACCCCTGTTGGTAGGGTATAGACATTGATAATATTGTGACGTCATTTGTTTGCTAAGCAAATGGAGTTACGTTTCCTGTATATTTACGTCGGTTTCCTACGGTAGCAATATAACGGCGTCAATTATTGAACTTCGGTCTATCATCTACTATCAATATGAATGAAAGTAAATAGAAAGACGCCGTCACATGAATATTTATCTGGCACCCAGGTTGCATTCATACTCACAATATATTTACATTTAAGATATCATGTAATATATCATCATTTTTCTGTCAATTAATAAAGTTTTTTTCAGTTGTATGTTATACTGGAAGAGCTTTATCAACAGCATAATCATCTAAATGGTTATAGTAAAGATATAAATATTCATTATCTGAGGCGATGTGCAAAGCGTTGTCGTAACGTAGGTCAACATGGCGTAATGTTATTGCTCATGTGGATATAATAAATATTATTTCTTGGTTAATTTATATTGGAAGTGACGTTAAATTCATATACCTAACAAAAAGGGAAGTAACTCCAGCTTGTTTAAAAAATAATCCAGTAGTACAGAAAAAAGAACAACCAGCTTAAGGGAAGAAATAACAACGACACTAAAGCACAACCATTAAAGGACGTTACCATCCTAGATCGGAGTAATATTACACATGTACTCAAGGGGATATCACAATAATACTAAAGCATTAACTTTGTAAAAAAGAAGGGGACTACATACTAGTACAGTATCAGCTATCCATAACAAGGTATATACGTGTATACATAAATCTAATTAAGAGTATTACACTGTATTACACAGACACTTAATCATAGTATTAGTGAAATGAATAATTTATCAGCGATGGTGCATACAAATAGAGTTACTTGTTCACAAATTTTCACAACAAGAACAAATTACTCTAACTCTATGAAAAACAGAGGATATTATTAGGTACCACGTGTATACAGTACATGTAGCAGATGTAAATAAGCCTTTCTTCCAGACCCAGCATCTTCATAAAGGAACACACCACTAAGGGAGATAACCGCTCTAGTACTACATGTAAAATACCAACAGATATGTGTACTAGTTCAGAAAATACACAAACATATTAAAAGTAAGAAATCCGATGTCACTAAAAACATAATCTATGGAATAAACGAAGAAAAAACGGTTTCATGTACAGCAAATATAATCACAAAAATTTAGAATATTAACTATCTATGTTGAAATAGGAAATATATCAAGGATTCAGAGTACGATACAGTATATCCCTAAATATATGTTTATAAATAGAACAGAAATACACTGTAAATATAACAGTACCAGCACTGTGTAGGGAAATGACACAGGTGCGGATTAAACCAAGTGAAAAGTCATGGCAGTTCGACTTATCCTCTATAACCCACTAATCTATAGACGGATTTTGCTCCAAATTAACTCCAGTACTGATATAAATCTGGGTGGATTAGTGAGCCTATTGCAGTCAAAACGAGGGATTAGCATAATATTGTAGTGTTATCCGACGTTATCAAAATCAAACGAAATTATAACGGTAGGAATTTAAAGCATACGGCGTAAATCTAATCTGATACAGATTGGAATGATATTTTGTATTTTTGTAACAATATCTTTTGTTGTCATGTTCTTTGGTGATCTGATGTCATCATCCGCTTTTTTCAATATTGCTCTGCTAAGAAATATGAGTTATTTATTTTGTACATTATTGTATATCATGATATTGATAATCGGAGCGATTATCCTTTAGATCTTGGTCCCTGTTAACAACGGATTCAAATCAACAGATTGTTTACAAATATAAATATGTGGACCAAAACGTCACATACACTGACTCGGTAAAACAACATCATACATATAATTAAAGGTAGAAAACAATCATAACAGTTTTGTAAAAGCGTTTCACCCAATTTTTTTTTTTTCAATCCAGTTAATACATTTACGTAATAGGCCAAACACAATATATAAAGGACTAGGCAATGCGGATTATGACGTTGACTTATTGGTCTACTTTGAAAGGTTAAGGTCGATATTGGTGCCTGACTTAGTTCCATGAGTTTTTGGTCGTTATTATATGTGCTTCGAGTGAAAAGAGCTCCCTTTTTACACATGTTTACAAATCAACCGGAAATATGTATAACCGAAAACAGTAAGTATGCTACAGTTAACATCCTTATATTTATCTCAATACATGTTTAAGTTTGGTAAATTCGACACAGAACAGATGTAGCTAGTGTTGCTATGTTTGTACTATACAAAATGTATTGTTGTTGACACGTGTGCAATTTAAAGAATATGTTGAACAGAATGAATTAATGAAACAAAATTTGACAAAGATATGTCATTAATTCATTTAAATAATAGAGTTGAAATATTTCTGTCAAGGCAATGTCAGAAGTTTACTTATAATTTAACTTACGAGTAGGGATTTTCTTGAATAGGAAGCGTATGAAGTATGACTTATAAGTTGCTATCTAAGCGAAACAACATACAATAAAACCTCGCCTCCGTCTCTGTCAGAATGATTTTGCTGATGTCCATATACATGTATAAACCACAATCAATAATTAACAACGAAAATCTTTCATTTTGCTGGAAATGTGTTTATACAAATGTACATGTATCTTTTTAGCGATATTGACCGAGACAGAGGATAAATAACCACCTGTTCACACCATCGACAGTCCGTAATTGATCAGTTGATCAAGAATGACAGTATAATATACAGGATGAATACATGTACATATCATGAGACACCATTGTAATCGTAACAACCATCATAGTATTATAGAAGATATATTGTTGTGATTATAACAGTATTGTATCACTCATCCCCAACAATCCATGTGACGTCGCTTTATTCGTTGGCAATAAACGTGGCATCACTAACCATGTAATTAGCTGGTAACAAATGTGTATTCCCTTAATTAGATGGCAATACACGTGAAATCACTTAATTAGTTCGCAATACACGTAACATCACTTAAAACGTTGACAATACATGTAACATCACTTGATACGTTGACAATACATGTGACATCACTTAATTAGTCGAAAATACACGTGATATCACTTAATTAGTTGGCAATATACTTGTCATTATTAAATTACTTGGCAATTCACGTGACATCACCTAATTAGTTGGCAATACACGTGATATCACTTTATTCCTTGGCAAAACATGTAACATCACTTTATAAGTTGGCAATATATGTGACATCATTTAATTAGTTGGCAATGTATGTGACATCACTTAATTAGTTATCAATACACGTGACATCACTTTATTAGTTGGCAATACATGTGACATCACTTAATTACTTGGCAATACATGTGACATCACTTAATTACTTGGCAATACATGTTACATCACTTAATTACTTGGCAATACATGTTACATCACTTAATTATTTGACAAAACACGTGACGTCACTTATTTAGTTGGCAATACACCTGACATCTCTTAGTTATTTGGCAAAACATATGACATCACTTTATTACATGCCAATACATGTGACATCACTAAATTAGTTGCAATACACGAGACATCACCTAATTAGTTGCAATACATGTGACATCACCTAATTAGTTAGCAATATACGTGACATCACTTGATTACTTGTCAAAATATGTAACATCACTAAATTAGTTTTCAATGTATGTGACATCACTTAATTAGTTGGCAATAAATGTGACATCACTTAATTGGTTGGCAATACACTTGACTTCATTTAATTAGTTGACAATACACGTGACATCACTTAATTAATTTGAAGTACACATGATACCACTTAATTCGGTAGTTAGAAATATAATTAGGTCGAAAAAGAGAGAAAGACTTTTTCACAAGAAGTGACTACAAAGTATGGAAAATGCGATGTCATGCAGTTATACTTTTATGACGTCAGACATGAAGACTTTTATGACGTCAATTATGTAGACTTTATAAGGTCTCACATGAAGACTTTGATGACGTCAATTATGTAGACTTTATAAGGTCTCACATGAAGACTTTTATGACGTCAATTATGTAGACTTTATAAGGTCTCACATGAAGACTTTTATGACGTCAATTATGTAGACTTTATAAGGTCTCACATGAAGACTTTTATGACGTCAATTATGTAGACTTTATAAGGTCTCACATGAAGACTTTGATGGCGCTACGCTGCACATCTACTACATTGGTTCATGCTCAAACTGTATGCCACAGATAAACGTTCATTGTCTACAGAATATTTTAGTTTTCTCTCACTAGTTTGACTTACATTGTATACAGGATATCATGTTCTCTCCCCAGTTGGACTTATATATATGTACATTCTACAAAGGATTATGTATTTTCTCTCCTCAGTTTGAATTAAATTGTACAAAAGATATTGTGTTTTCTCCCTAGTTTGACTGACATTTTATAAAGGATATTGTGTTATCTCCCTAGTTTGACTGACATTGTATGAAGTATATTGTGTTTTCTCATTAGTTTTACTGACATTGTATGAAGTATATTGTGTTTTCTCCCTAGTTATACTGACATTGTATGAAGAATATTGGGTTTTCTCCCTAGTTTGACTGACATTGTATGAAGGATATTGTGTTATCTCCCTAGTTTGACTGACATTGTATAAAGGATATTGTGTTTTCTCTCCCTAGTTTGACTGACATTGTATAAAGGATATTGTATTTTCTCTCCCTAGTTTGACTGACATTGTATAAAGGATATTTTGTTTTCCCCGAATTTGACAGACATTGTATAAAGGATATTGTATTTTATCTCCCTAGTTTCGTCAGGATGCCCCTGCGGGACACGTACAAGGTCCAGCTCAAACGGGTGAAGGATGGGATTGAGAAGGAGCGCGTCAAGATCCCTAAAGCGCCACCAAAGTAAGTCATACTGAAACTTAACTATCCCGTACCACTGACAAAAACTGAAAGAATGAATTTTATTTTTGTTTGAATAAGCAGAAATAATTCTAAAAACAAAACCGAAACCAGTAGTTTTGTTTTATAGAAAATAAACTTGAAGCTATCGCGAAAGATTCAATTATATGAATTCTAAAAAAGAATATGAGTTAAATCTTTGACCTTTCATTATGACACATGTAATATGGCTCTAACCACTGAGCCATCCATATACCAGTAGTACTATGGCTCAGTGACACCACAGTTCCAGATTTCCGAGTAATATAGGAAAACTTATCAAGTCATTTCTTATAATTAATGAGTTGAAAAATATACAAATGTCGAAAAACGATAATGGGGAAGCATTAAGGGCGTGTCATTGGTAGAGTCACTTCCGGTCTCATAAGGGGTGATGCATCTTTTTCTCCCGTCATTCACAGATTTTTCTCTTCTTTTACCTGGTCAAGATTTCTGTCTCCTCCTAAGGTATGACAGATAGCACGAGCTGACAACGATGTTATGACGTCATGACAACAATATAATGATGTCACGACAACAATACCATCACGCTAAGTCCACCACTCAATCGCGTCACTTCAGCTTTGTTGTGCATTGTTACCTTTGTATAGTTGTATTTTCTTACTTCCCTTCTGAGGTTATATGTTGACGCTAAATTGTTAATAATCTGTTAATTGTTTTCAGAGAGGGATATAAGCCATTTATATGGAACAGTTTGGAGGGTTACTACGATACCTCCGTACCAGATTACGTCATCAACTGTGTAAGTATGACGGGAAATCCACTTTCGTTCTGTTTCAAAAGAAATTCATTTATTATATTTTATACAATTGACAAAAAAAGATATAATTTTCTGTCATTTTTTCGCTGAGGCATCGGTTTAAAACTTACATTTCTGTCCATGATTGTTATTTTTGAAGTTCTACAGATGCTCTTGTTTCTAGATGTTAAAATAAATAAGAGAATATCGAAGCGTTCACAAAATCATAATCCAAACTCAAAATCGATTAAACCAGGGGCAAAATATGAACAAATGAAAGATTCACATGGAGACCCTTGCAAAAGTACAAGAGAATAAGACCAGCTGTTCCGGAAGAGTAAGCGTCTTCTGCTTCATCGACCACACCCGCCATGTAAATCTTTGTCACATCCAAGTAAACATCAAGTTCTCAAAATGAGAACTAAGTATCATTGTCAATCACAACAAGTACTAATGAACATACTCAAAAACGTCCATCTTCATATCACTTAAAGATACAGAATATTTCTCAATGAGACAAAGATGGCGACCATTAAACTTGCCCATAGTTCTGATCAACCTGCATCTCTCGAATCCTTGTGTTGTTCGAATCTGCCACGATTTAATATTTTAAGTTGAATTGCTTTCTTTTCAAACTCTGGTGTATTTTGTATATTCAACGAGTTTCTATATCATATTCATTTTTGTTGACGCTTTGGTATATTTAGTCCTTTTGTGTTGACGCTGTGGTATATTTTGTCCTTATATGTTGACGCTGTGGTATATTTTGTCCTTGTGTGTTGACGCTGTGGTATATTTTGTCCTTGTGTGTTGACGCTGTGGTATATTTTGTCCTTGTTTGTTGACGCTGTGGAATATTTTGTCCTTGTGTGTTGACGCTGTGGTATATTTTGTCCTTGTATGTTGACGCTGTGGTATATTTTGTCCTTGTTTGTTGATGCTGTGGTATATTTAGTCATTGTGTGTTGACGCTGTGGTATATTTTGTCACTATGTGTTGATGCTGTGGTATATTTTTTCCTTATATGTTGACGCTGTGGTATATTTTTTCAATGTTCACTGACATTGTGGTATATTTTGCCCTGGTGTGTTGACGCTGTGGTATATTTTGCCCTGGTGTGTTGACGCTGTGGTATATTTAGTCATTGTGTGTTGACGCTGGGGTATATTTTGTCACTATGTGTTGACGCTGTGGTATATATTGTCCTTCTATGTTGATGCTGTGGTATATTTTGTCACTATGTGTTGACGCTGTGGTATATATTGTCCTTCTATGTTGATGCTGTGGTATATTTTGCCCCGGTCTGTTGACGCTGTGGTATATTTTGCCCTGGTCTGTTGACGCTGTGGTATATTTTGTCACTATGTGTTGACGCTGTGGTATATTTTGTCACTGGGTGTTGACGCTGTGGTATATTTTGTCACTATGTGTTGACGCTGTGGTATATTTTGTCACTGTGTGTTGACGCTGTGGTATATTTTGTCACTATGTGATGACGCTGTGGTATATTTTGTCACTGTGTGTTGACGGTGTGGTATATTTTGTCACTATGTGTTGACGCTGTGGTATATTTTGTCACTGTGTGCTGACCTTGTGGTATATTTTGCCCCGGTCTGTTGACGTTGTGGTACATTTAGTCCCTTTATGTGTTCATTATATATCTGTGCACATTCTTTGCAGCCGAAGGAGGACATGCACCCACAGGTACCTTACAGCTGGGTTGACAAGGAGGTAAGTATAATGTACGAAAAACGTCTTATCAATACAAGCTGATTGTATTTGAAATTTATGTGAGATATACAGATTCCGAAAATGTTAGATAAAAGTATTGAATCGCTTTCAGTTAGCATTCAGTGGGTATCTCAAATGAAAACCTTCTACAATTGTACGTTTTTTCGTCAAAGAATGACGTTTCAGGGGAGATAACTCGTGTTCATTTTGAAAACGTATATAGTCGAAATTGCATTCAGTTGTGTATACAATGTGCAATGTATGAGTATGCAAAACGCATTTCCGCGTATCTTTTTTTTACAGGAAATTAATGAAGAAAATGATTCTTTAATAAATTTACTCAGATAATTTGATGGTGTTTTACTTGAAAACTCAATTCAACCAAATTATAACATTGTACAATGTATAAATAAGAAAGTCTGCTGTATGGAAGACTTCATTGGACTTTTTTCGTTATTTTAAGGAATAATTTAATCATATTTCATCAATCAAACAAATTAAATGCCTTATTCTTACATGATGTTATATTGTTACTTCTTGCTACATGTATTGTGATTACATCTGGTATATGTCTCCGTTATGTTGATAAAGTTAATTGATGACGTGTTTCCTTCAGAAACTTAATTGATGATGTGTTTCCTTCATAAAGTTAATTGATGACGTGTTTCCTTCATAAAGTTAACTGATGACGTGTTTCCTTCAGAATGTTAATTGATGACGTGTTTCCTTCAGAATGTTAATTGATGACGTGTTTCCTTCAGAATGTTAATTGATGACGTGTTTCCTTCAGAATGTTAATTGATGACATAAATTCTCCATCATATTATTTTGTCCACTTTATGTTTCTCTGTCATGCTTATTTTACTGAAAAAAAATATCAATAATTCTCATTTGAATTTTAAATTCCCCAATCATCCTTTATAACGACATTTACCCTTGTTTCGCTATTTTGACGTTTGCTATATGACACCTCCTATTCGGTTGTAAACGCTGGAACGGTTTGTATTGCCATATTTATATATGTACCGACTTTACATAAAGATTACTTTTGTCTCTCTCCCGATAGTTTGACGTTTGCTATATAAACCTGAATGTCTCCCTCCCGATAGTTTGACGTTTGCTATATGACACCTGAATGTCTCCCTCCCGATAGTTTGATGTTTGCTATATGACACATGTATGTCTCCCTCCCGATAGTTTGACGATTGATATATGACACCTTCCTCCCTCCCGATACTTTGACGTTTGCTATATGACACATGAATGTCTCCCTCCCGATAGTTTGACGTTTGCTATATAAACCTGAATGTCTCCCTCCCGATAGTTTGACGTTTGCTATATGACACCTGAATGTCTCGCTCCCGATAGTTTGATGTTTGCTATATGACACCTGTATGTCTCCCTCCCGATAGTTTGACGTTTGATATATGACACCTCCCTCCCTCCCGATAGTTTGACGTTTGCTATATGACACCTGAATGTCTCCCTCCCGATAGTTTGACGTTTGCTATATGACACCTGAATGTCTCCCTCCCGATAGTTTGACGTTTGCTATATAACACCTGAATGTCTCCCTTCCGATAGTTTAACGTTTGCTATATGACACCTGAATGTCTCCCTCTCGATAGTTTGACGTTTGCTATATAACACCTGAATGTCTCCCTCCCGATAGTTTGATGTTTGCTATATGACACCTGTATGTCTCCCTCCCGATAGTTTAACGTTTGATATATGACACCTCCCTCCCTCCCGATAGTTTGACGTTTGCTATATAACACCTGAATGTCTCCCTCCCGATAGTTTGACGTTTGCTATATGACACACTGAATGTCTCCCTCCCGATAGTTTGACGTTTGATAAATGACACCTGAATGTCTCCCTCCCGATAGTTTGATGTTTGCTATATGACACCTGTATGTCTCCCTCCCGATAGTTTAACGTTTGATATATGACACCTCCCTCCCTCCCGATAGTTTGACGTTTGCTATATAACACCTGATGTCTCCCTCCCGATAGTTTGACGTTTGCTATATGACACACTGAATGTCTCCCTCCCGATAGTTTGACGTTTGATATATGACACCTCCCTCCCTCCCGATAGTTTGATGTTTACTATATGACACCTGTCTCCCTCCCGATAGTTTGATGTTTGCTATATGACACCTGTATGTCTCCCTCCCGATAGTTTGACGTTTGCTATATGACACCTGAATGTCTCCCTCCCGATAGTTTGATGTTTGCTATATGACACCTGAATGTCTCCCTCCCGATAGTTTGACGTTTGCTATATGACACCTCCCTCCCTCCCGATAGTTTGACGATTGCTATATGACCCCTGAATGTCTCCCTCCCGATAGTTTGACGTTTGCTATATGACACCTGAATGTCTCCCTCTCGATAGTTTGACGTTTGCTATATAACACCTGAATGTCTCCCTTCCGATAGTTTGATGTTTGCTATATGACACCTGTATGTCTCCCTCCCGATAGTTTAACGTTTGATATATGACACCTCCCTCCCTCCCGATAGTTTGACGTTTGCTATATAACACCTGAATGTCTCCCTCCCGATAGTTTGACGTTTGATAAATGACACCTGAATGTCTCCCTCCCGATAGTTTGATGTTTGCTATATGACACCTGTATGTCTCCCTCCCGATAGTTTAACGTTTG
Organism: Mimachlamys varia; assembly: GCA_947623455.1. NCBI lineage: Eukaryota > Metazoa > Mollusca > Bivalvia > Pectinida > Pectinidae > Mimachlamys > Mimachlamys varia. The sequence continues at coordinate 37,576,614 of OX392540.1, forward strand.
ATATATGACACCTCCCTCCCTCCCGATAGTTTGACGTTTGCTATATAACACCTGATGTCTCCCTCCCGATAGTTTGACGTTTGCTATATGACACACTGAATGTCTCCCTCCCGATAGTTTGACGTTTGATATATGACACCTCCCTCCCTCCCGATAGTTTGATGTTTACTATATGACACCTGTCTCCCTCCCAATAGTTTGATGTTTGCTATATGACACCTGTATGTCTCCCTCCCGATAGTTTGACGTTTGCTATATGACACCTGAATGTCTCCCTCCCGATAGTTTGACGTTTGCTATATGACACCTGAATGTCTCCCTCCCGATAGTTTGACGTTTGCTATATGACACCTCCCTCCCTCCCAATAGTTTGACGATTGCTATATGACCCCTGAATGTCTCCCTCCCGATAGTTTGACGTTTGCTATATGACACCTGAATATCTCCTTCCCGATAGTTTGACGATTGCTATATGACACCTGAATGTCTCCCTTCCGATAGTTTGACGTTTGCTATATGACACCTGAATGTCTCCCTCCCGATAGTTTGACGTTTGCTATATGACACCTCCCTCCCTCCCGATAGTTTGACGATTGCTATATGACCCCTGAATGTCTCCCTCCCGATAGTTTGATGTTTGCTATATGACACCTGAATGTCTCCTTCCCGATAGTTTGACGATTGCTATATGACACCTGAATGTCTCCCTTCCGATAGTTTGACGTTTGCTATATGACACCTGAATGTCTCCCTCCCGATAGTTTGACGTTTGATATATGACACCTGAATGTCTCCTTCCCGATAGTTTGACGATTGCTATATGACACCTGAATGTTTCCCTCACGATAGTTTGACGACTCCCTGATCGACGTGTCTACGAGGAAGACCACTCTGAGGCTAGTGGACCCTCTGGAGGATTTCAACATGGCCAAGGAGATCTTACCGAAACTGCGGGACAGTCGGCCATCAACGAAGAACTCCAACTTCCGGTCAAGCCAGAGGGGGTCCAGACCACCGACGAATGATTCGGCCGATAGACAGAGGTCAGTTACAACTAGTTAATTTTGTCCATCAGAATGGTCAACCAATTCGAGAAATACATCATATTGTTAATACGGTGGTCAGGAAATTGCTGAATAAGGTCATATTTCACAAAGTTTCTTTATACATCGAAATACTGTGGGATCACTTATTTTCGCGGGAGTTTAAATTTCACGGGTCATACTTCCAAAACAAAACCATAGATCCACGTTTGAAATCAAACTATTCTACGTGTTAGTAGATATACATTTTAAACGGTGAGATTTGTTTGTTTACTTTTTTTTTTTTGAAAAACACAAAATTTTGACCCCAGGAAAATAATGGATTTCACAATAAGGAAACGAGTGAAATTTGGTTCAAGTGTCTATTATTCATCATGATGTGTGTGAGAGGTGATGGTAAGAGGATTCCACTTTTTAAATAACTTTGTTAATACATGAGATTAAATGTGGATGATAGGGGAGGGTTGTGTTGTGTTAATGAGTTGATTTTAACTACTGTGTTTTAAGACAGTGGTGATGTATTGCTGTAATTTTGATTTTGGAAATCGGTTATTTGATGTTGTAAATATATTTTTTTTATTTTATTTTTTTTTTGTATTTTAAGCAATTTCGAGTACCATTTTGCACTTTAAAACGCGCATCACCAGTCTCAATCCCATGTGGCAGCCGCATTAAGTAGTAATGCAGGTCTCACCTGGGACTAAGTTTGGAATACCACCAAATGTGAGAAAGAATGAGAAAAAAAATGATAATTTAAATTAATTTATGAAAAAAGTGTACAAACATTATACAGATATTAATATTTTGTTTTAACATGACACTTTTCTTTTTCATTTTTTTGAAGATTTATCTTGAAAATTGTGCAAAGTAAAAATACACGGAAGATAAAATGGTGCTTTCTTTTCCCTGTTGTTCAAATTATGGTTACCAAAAAGGGTCAAATATTCAATTTGTGAAAATTAATTAAATCAAAAATATGGAAAAACATCTCTAAGAGATTGCTGTGTCACCTTTCGTGAAGTTTCAATTTTTTAAAATAATAGTTTACATTGTAGTTTTTTTTTAATTTTTAAATATTTACAAAAAAAAAAATATACATGTATAAACGTTTAGTATAAAGCTTTGTTGAGGCAGACCAAACTTTGAACAATGGGGCCGCGGTGTCGGTTTCTACATTTTCTCTAATCAAATGACGTATATGGTAAGAAAAAATACTTAGATATCACAGTCGACCAGGATAATTATACATGTTGTTATATTATATGCACACTTTCTTATTTTGCTTTTCTAGGATTTGGGAAAACATGAATTTGAAATTGCCGAAGGTTTCACCAGAAAGGTATATAGAATAATTCCCAAGTGATGAATATTTAGCAAGTTACTATAGTCAGTAGTTAGATTAGTTAGAATTTTTAACTTTATTACGTCATTGTATTGTTTGCTTGCTTATTAAAACGTAATAATTATTAATCAGACGTCAAGAAAATATGTTTTCATTGGTGAATGGTGGTGACGGTTGGTATGGGAATTCATATGACTGCCAAGAAAACGGCGTTTCCAGCCCACACTATTTCCTATCAGTTTCCTAGCAACGTAGTGAAGTTACAGCGGAAATGACGTATATACTTACCTAAACAGGGGGCGGATGGGGTTGGGGAGGGGGCAACTATTGCTTAGGAAAATAATCAACGGCTTGTTAAGTCTTTTTAAAACTATCAATGATCGAGACCCGTTTGCACTTTCGGTAAACTTGAAGAGTAGTTTTTCTCTTTAACGGAAAGTGCCGACGGTTCCCGATTGAGATGGGAAGTATTAAAGATGATATTGAACGTCTTACAAGATAATATAGCATGGTGACAATGCGTTACAATGTGGTAATGGCAGCTTAACGCATTTAGTAGTAAATTATTGGGAAATTGTCAGTAGATGGTGTCAATGAATGTTCATGTATAATAAATTAATATGATAAACGTTGGTTTATGTTAAGGGAGATAGCTGGGTGGTTGAATATCGTAAATTAGCGGCGATTTGGGGTTTTTAGCGGTTCATCTTTAACAAGTGGTACAGTTTATATGAAAAGGGTGTAGATTGTCTAAAGCCTCTAGGTGGTAAACTGCTACATTGTACATGTACTTATGGTATATTAGCTGTAAAGGCTTGTAATAGGTGAAATCTACAATCTACAGTATATGTTGTTTTGTTATGGTTAACGGGCTGCCTTTATGATAAAGGGGGATTGAATAAAGAGTATGGGCAGAGGATAATCATCGTTTAAGCGAGTAATAGACCCAAAAAGGTTTGCTATACAATGAACTTGCAGAGGTGAACATTAGTATTGTAGGTTTAGAGAGAATTCCTTATGGGAACATCTCAAAACTAGTAACACATTCACGTATAAAGTAGTAGTAATATTTGATGTAGATATATATATATATATATAAATTGTTTTATTTTAAACGCTTTGTATCACAATAACAAACACATCATACACGCATTAAATTTTAAAACTAATCGCTGAAATACAGAGCCGTCGTTTATTCCGTTCGACTTCGTAGAAACAAGTTGCCATATTTAAGTTTGAATGGGTATTCTGTTGAACATTCAATTAATAATCAATACTGGTGTAAATAGATATAGCACTAACAGTTTAACAATTTGCTTTACACGTAATGTACTATTTCAGAGGGAGAGATGGCGGCAGACCTACACAAAACGGGTAAGTTATTCAAGGGGCATAACTCCTACAGCTTTGCAAGAAGGGACACTACTGTATACTATATCACTCTAAAACTACACATTTGGGTTTTTGTGCTTACTTTGAGTAATTGTCTCTTTATATATTGTTTTTCATGTAATGAAATACTTTTATGTTTGTGTGTTGATAAAGGAGTGGATTGCTCCGAAAATTTGACAGCATCAGTTTGTCTACACTGTTGGAATTACTTCTTTGTCTTAATGAATTTTAAGTAATTCGTATCCTTTTAATATTCATTTGTAAGAATACGGTGTTATTTGGAAAACTACCGTTTATATTACTTCTTTGACCCATCTGTTTTGTTTATCATATTGGCTTTGCGGTAGATAAGTTCTGTGTATTTATCAATTCTAGAACGGCCGCATTTATAGAGTGAACATTTTTCCTTGTAAAAGTAAAATGAATTTTTTACTCACTTTTTAATTCATTTCTTTTTTAACCTTTAAAATTTCGGACAATTTCAAAAATAATAGTAATAAATAATGATAAAGCAATTCTATATTGCATGATGTTTTACTTTCCTTCTTATTGTTTTTTTATCAAATTACTTCTATTGAAAAAGATTCAGGAGTAAGTTCCACGTTATGACAATAGTTATAATATAGTAAAACTTATTGGTACCCTTCAAATTTACAATAACACTATAAAAAGACTAAGGAGAGAATTTCTTTTTAAAGTCTACATGTAAGTACAGACTATATAGCTTTATTCAGGGATATACTGGTTATTTCTTTATCGTCAATATCCTCTTATAATTTCACATAGATATTTTTGCGATACACAAAAAATGTTTCCACTGAAGTTATTTATATCAAAAAATAATGCCCACAGTGAGAGTCGAACTCACGACCCCTGGTTTACGAGACCAGTGCTCTAACCACTGAGCTATACGGGCTTTTCACGACATCTCATGACGATGGTTTTAAATTCATGTGTACAGCATTAAATACAGTTGATAGGAAAGGAATATTAATATACATCACTATAACTCACTGCTAAATAATCAGCCACACTTTCGAGAATATACCAGAAAATATGTTATGTGATTTAAGTGACGCTGTCGAATATTTGAAATGTTTGAATATTTTAGCCTATATCTTGAAACCAAGATGAGTCTAAGCAGTAACAAATGCCTTCAATAATTAATTAATCCTCTTTAAGGACTAGGTACAGCCATATTGGTCGTTACCTGGATGAAAATGGTAATATTGAAATTTTAATGTTTCCTTCCAATACATGGCATAAGCTTTATCCCATTATGTTAAATACTGATATAAAATGCAGTTCAGCCCCCAAAATTAAAAAAATCTGTACTTAGGAAAAAAATATTCAGTAAATAATATCCAGATGGGAGTGCGCAAATATTTTTCATCTAGTTATTTGAAACTTCTCAAAAAAATAATACAAAGCTACTGCAATGTTCATAGAATGATAACCCAGTGTTAAAATTTTGATATTAGTCTGTAAATCAGAGTATCGGGGAGAAATACACAGGTACCCCCTCTAAAAAATGTCGTCCATTGCATGCTGTTTTCAGTTCAGGTAAAAGTAGTTACCTGTATCTCGTGGGGGCATTATAGGGGCATTATTTTATATTAAATAGGTCATTTGGCATGTAAATGTAAGTTTCGTGTCAAATAAATGTATAAAATAAAAATAATAACACCAACATAACGTAATTTACATTTACGAAACGGTTACCTAGTTACTAATTAAGTTTGAAAAATGTATTTTGATACCAATGTGCCTCAACTGCCACACATGTTTACGATGGCAACAATTTACGCTAACGATGTTTGACAGGTGCAAAGCCGAGAACGAATCGGTATAATTAGTGAGTTAATACTGTCCGATCCACGCGGAAGTGTATTATATATACGAATTCCATTAGAATTTGTACAACACAAATTAAACTTTGTTGGCAATTCTTTCAAAATCATTAAATTACCTAAAAAAACACTGCCGGAAGTGCCGAAGGACATCTTTTCACGTGCTATACATTCGCCCAAAAATGTAAAACTGGCAATCGCTAAAAACAATTTATCGTGATAAGAATGGGCAGTTTTTGCTTTGTGACGATATACCAAGTAACATTTACCTTTACTGCATGCTTGAATCCAATTTAATTGTTAATTTTGTCGATGTTTCACCATGCCTCTTAGTCAGGCGTATGAATATCTAAAAAAGTAAATAGTGCAAAATGGAGGACAGGGGAGTAAATTTCGCTACATGCAACGGGAAGATGTTTGATTTAAGAGATCTGACATAATGTCATAACTCGTCATACCGCAGACGGTAAGATTTTTGTTTTGGCTATGCGGCGTGCCACATAAATTTGTCGATCGGCGATGGAAATTTTAAAAATTTGATCCAGATGTGAGCGGTGTTCAGAATGTACATAAATTGCCATTTATGTGACGAGTACATTCTCTTATTCTGCGGTTTTCAATTGAAAGAGAGATTTATTCAAAAATCGAAGGCTCGTCTATCATTCTGTGTATATTAAAGTAACAAAAAATGATATTCATTGTTTTTATTATCTTTCGCAGTATTCTGCAAACGTGCACGCGTTTTTTGACATATAACACAAAATATCAGAAAAACCACCAAACGTACCAAAATATGGTTGAAATTATCGATTCTCTATCACAAAATGTACTTTGTAGTCTATTTTGGTCATGTATTTTGCAGTATTTAATAAAATAACAAGTTTTGGTAAAAACACCCCCGCCATATTGAATTGTCCTGTACCTAGTCCTTAATTTGTGTATGTGACATCATGACATTTTGTATTACCTCAGGATGCTTAAGTGACGTCATGCTCACCCATGATCTTATTTGATATGTAAATGTTTGCGACTTCATTCATACCTCATCTGAAATATTAAAGGTTGTGTATATGACATCACTACATGTAAGTACCTACATTGTCACTATTGGCTGTTCATGTGACGTTACTACTGGTAATTATCACGTGACGTCATTACTTGCTATGCTAATTGATATTGTTACCTTTTTATTTCCGTTGTAACACAAAATGTTGTTTTGAACTCTTTTTCAGTGAGGAGGATGCACAAGGTCAAAGTCGACGACCACAATCTTACAGGTAAATACACTGCGTAGCACATTGTTGAAATGAATCAATGTTTGCAAAACTGTTAACTTAAGGAAATTAAAAATGTGAAAGTAAATACCAAGTAAATGTCCCTTAAAAGCCATTAATATCACCACGAGTTTTGTTCTAACGTCCTTTCAATTACCACAGATTTTCTTTTGAACGTGCATCAAGTGTATCAGGAAATGTATTTTTAATAACCATTCCCTCTATTTCTAATTTTCCTTTAAAGCCCTTTAATTTCATCACGAATGATCTTTTAATTGGTATTAATATTACCACAAATGTCCCTTTTACGTTCATTAAGTTTATCATGGTTTTCTTTTTGATATTATTTAGGTTTACTTTAGAGTTAATAGCAAATAGCTTTTTCTTATTCATTAGTGTTATCACAAATCCCTTTTGCCGTCAGTTGATTAATAAATAACAAATACCACGAATTAACTACCCGAAATTCCCCTCACAAATCTAATATTTTGCACTGTTTTACTGTACCGTCACCACACCCGTTTGTTGCAGCCAACTAACAGAAGAAAATGTTAAGGAAGCGAATGTACAGCAGGAGAATACTAAGTAAGTACACACTAGCACGTACATGTCAATGTAGTACCGTAATACCCCTACAGAAACACCTTACTCCTTTACCCTTACCAAACACCCTACCACTACACCCCTATAATTATATACCGACTTACCGCTTTATACAGGGACCATAGAACTTGTTACAGCGCTATAGAGACACGAACTTAGATATGGCGTCAAATCGGTAACGCCAACCAAAAGAACTGCGGCGCTATAGAGACACGAACTTAGATATGGTGTCAAATCGGTAACGCCAACCAAAAGAACTGCGGACAACTTTGATAACACGAAAATTGTTTGTTTTTGAATGAAATGGATACCGAAATCATGAATTACATCTTAAGTGTATGTATGGGGGTCTTATAAGAAAGTTATTCATCTTTTCTAAATGTGAATTTTGACATAGGAATGCTAAGTGGGGGTCTTTTTTCGCCCTTTTCGTATACCGTACACTCGTACCAAAGGTTTATAGACCTACAAACTTGCACTGAGCACCTTACTTTAGGTCTAAGTATAGCTTTCAAAACAGTCTCTGGAACTTTTGCCACTGATATAATTATCCTGTTCCAACACTTCATACGATTGTTATACCTGATTAGGATAGTGCACTTCTTCTAAAGTTAAGCTGTCGGTTGAAGGTGTGTATAAATGGGAAATATAATCTGGCTTGAACTTACTTTTAGATTGGTGCGTTGATTTCTAATCGCAACAAAACTGTAATCCTCGTTTCATGTAACTTAAACAGAATAAGTAAAACCTCAGTATAATTTTGTACTTGATGATGGAGACTAAAATGTATATGGGCTTCATAATTTTTCAAGAAAAAAACCCATCTTGATATGATAAACATATTCATGTGCTTTTACGAGTGCTTGAACAAAATCGACATTTTGAGACTGTATTTTGAAAAATGTGTTAGCTGAGTTTATCTTGCTAGTAGCAATTTAATACAAGATGTATTACATAATTAGAATTATCACGCCTTTCGTGATTTTTCTAAAGTTATCCCGTCACAACCAACCAGAATAAAGATGCCAGCTGATGCTCTTTTCACCATTTAAGGTTTCATTGTAACTCACCTGTTTTCACGTTAAAGACGCGGTATTACACGTACTTATACTGGACATACATTTTACCTGACGGGTTTTGTCGATAATATATATGCTTACACTTCGGGAACACTTGATCTTGTGGTTGGGTTATATATGCATTGCTATTGCTGTGAAGCCAACACTTGTAGAAATATATTTAACATCTCTTTGTTTACTTTCTACTCAGGGAACCAGAAACAAAAATAAAACTACCAAGAAATTTATCGGCTAACTCCAAGTAAGTAAAACTTCTTTTTTTGAAAGTATACGTTCAACAGTTCCAATGTATTCCTGAAAATTCATGCCTATATTTGAAATATTGTTTAGAAGTTTACCGTCAGTCAATGCCAAAACAGCTGTATGGCGAGGTGAAGCTCATTTTTAGCAGCACACTCTTACTATTACCAATATTTATTTGTAAACGTATCATACTTGTGTGTTTTACTGGAGCCTTGGTTACAACATTTGAGCAGTGACATTTTCGTAGTTCACGATTCGCAATTATAAAATACTTCTCTATTTTTTCTCTGAATTCATAATTTCTAGCGTTTAAAGCATTTACCTTCTGCTTCCATATAAGTGAAGACCAATTTGATTCCTACTTTTTTGGCCCCTAGCTGACTAGCATCACTGACGTGTCCTGAAGGACGAAACAGCTGTATGATGAAGTGAAATTATTTCTTTAGGTACACTTTATTTATCACTAAACTTCAAAGATGCAGCACATACAAATTTATGTGTGTGTTACATTCTTCTTACGCTCATCCTTAACAGGCGCCGGGAAAGAAGTCCGTACAGAACTGCTTATAACGAGGCTGCCCTACGGACATCCATCTCACAACATCAGAGTAGGCATGCGCAGAGACTGAAATCGTCGAAGACATATTCATCGAGGTAAGTTTTAGAAAGGTCATATACGTGTATCTTTAATTTCCATAAAATTCCCATCTTTAAAATATTGCTTTTAATGCCTGACACACGTACAACAAACCATGAACAGCAACTTGACGTGACGTGACTTTAAGTTTTCCGTTTTTGAATCCAAGTTTTACTTAGGCTCTTATAATATACATATCAAAACAAATAATATGGTGTTGTGTAAAGCTACACGACTTCCTTGCGCTAACACTTTTAGACCTGTGTAATACTCCTTATTAGTAAAATATTATCGAACATAAATGCTTAAAAAGACAAAAGAGTGAAAAATAAATCTACAGCGATATATTTGATATAATAGCTTTGTTATGTAACTCCGATATATTAGATACATTTTTAGTTCAAATATATGTGTGGTATGATACGCTGAATGTGTATCTGCATATTTTTCAGGGGGAGTTTTTCCCCAGAGAGAGGGAGAATTCTACTTCCGGAGATCCATAAAGTAGAATTTGATGTCGTAAACGACAATGCTACGAAAGAGTTCCCTTACAGTGGAGTACCACGTTTCAGGTAAAAAAGTTTATAGTGTTATAAAAAAAATGAATAACATAAAAAATAGCAATGTGTTTACGAAAGGACCTATATACATCAGCTGTAAATGAGTACGTGGTTAGGTAGTGCCAGAAATTGAAGAATGCTAGCTTTGAGCGCCAAAATGGCAGCACCGGTTGTATGCTCCCGGGGGAGTTGAGAATGATATAGGTTGATTGCTAAGGCCTTTATAACCACGGATAATAATGTGCGAACTGATTTGAGACGACCTATAAGGTCGTGATAAAGCGGTATAGAAGAACCTCGAACTATTATTATTTATATTACTAAAAACACATTAATCCTTAAAACATCAACATTTCCACACTACAAAAATCCGATTTTTACATTATATAGCTTAGAGACCTGTTTACGTTATTGATTGAAAATATAGCTGTAAGACAGAATTCTTTTTTTAAACTGTTGATCTTTAAACAGTTAAAGAAAGTATTTAGATAATGCAATACGAAGGAAGATACAAAATGTAACCTTAACCTTAATGTAATCCATGTATTATATTAACGTCTATGTTTTTGATACAGGGAGAAGATGCACCGAGAGTACGATATAGACTCGCCAAAGCGAGTAGACGAGGATTACAAGAAAACAAAGAAGGATTTCTACTTAATGAAACTACACAAGCTATCGGAAGTGCATCCCTCAAACAGATCAGGCATGCGCAAAGCCTACTTTGCCTACCTTCAAAATAACCCCGGAGCCAAAAAAGCCGTTAAAGATTGTGTAGATAAACTTGTAACAGACGAGCCTCATTTAAAAAACACATCGCCTAGAACCTCGTCAACTTCACCTGTACGGACAGGTGCGAACTAAAAGGAACATTGACAGCAGAAACAGGACATTGTTGTTTTTTAAGTGAATTCAAGTATGATTTATTTTTTGCAGCAGTGCTATTTTCATTGATTTAATGAAATGAACACGATCTTTAAATGTTTCAATATCTGTAGTATCACTGCTCTAATGAAAGAGAAATATCTATAAACCTCTTTTCCTCATTGGAACACATCCTAACCTGTGTCCGGTGTGATATACATATATAATGGTAACATGAAGTGAAATTTTTGAGATTTTTTACCCAACCTACATTGCTATTTGAATATAATGTAACTACTCCGTCAACAATTATCTATGCTTTCTTCCTGGATAGATGTATACAGTCAGTGCTCCATTAGTTGATATAATTGAATATTAGGGATGATTAGATGTCCAAACAATCCCGAATGTTTTCTGGTTTCAAATCATTCAGCTTCTTAATAAATCTTATATATAAACATATTGTATTGCCAAAAAAGAAAGCATTATGATCGAGCATCAGTTATTTCAATATTATCAACGCCCAGAACAAGTACGGTTTTCATAATTTGGCAAAAGAAAAGTAAAGGTCAAGAAATAACTAAAACCGAGGCTATATTGTTCTAAAAAATTACTATGTATTATATATGGTAGAGCAATTAATATCTTTTGCTGGTTTTAATGAAATTCTTCAGATAACATATTTATGTCCATGGGCGAATCTTGTCATTAATCACTAGGTGCATCTGGTATATCATGAAATAAGATACTTTCTTGCAGTGATATCATATTTAAAGGTTTGTTTTTATTTATTGATTTAGTTAATATTTAGTTGATTCATATCAAATATTGTAGTAACATCTATCTTAATTTAGTATTATAAATATATGTATATGATTAAATTCAAATGTGAATCTAATTGTTATAAATGTGCTTCATAGACTTTTATTATATATGTACCTGTATCATTGTAGATCAATCATAGTAGTCAAATAGTTACGTATCCCTTCCTGTCTCATACACATGTATGTAAAGGATCTTACACGGGCTTCTATTTCAAATGAGATTTATGGAACGAGTCTCTGATTCTTTTAGTGCGAGCCTTGTAGCGAGCAGAAATTATTGTGACGAGTTTTATCAATCTCATATGAACTGTAACCGAATATAATATTTTTTATAACATTATCAAAATATTGTAGCATTTATTAAAACGTCAATATGTCTGCACCACTGAAATGTAAAATGCCGCTTTTCTGACTGCAGTGCGGATGTTAATGATGTCATGTAATTGTCCTAGACGTGACGTCACAGCAAGAACAATTTAACGTGCAGCCAATCAAATTTGGACTATGTATATATGAATAGTCACATATACAAAAATAGTATACGGGCAAATTAAATTGATAACAGAACGATTACTAGATAGATACGTTTTTACTTCATCATTTTGGTCTTAACAACTGGAATTTGATTTTCTGTCGAAATGAAAAAAAAAATTAAACATTTTAGTGCAGACATATTAAGTATTTACTTAATTCTAACGGAAACAGCACGAGGAGTACCGTATGCGGTGCAATCTGGTGTTGAATACCATGCATCCATTTATTGATCTTGTTGATTTTTGTTAATACTTTGCCCTCGTTTTTTTTGTATTTTGACGATGTACATGTACACACACTTTTTGTTCCATGGTAAGTCTCAATGTAATTTTGTTTAAGAAATGCAATTAATTATGGTCGTAAATGCGAGAAATTTTATTTGTGTATTGTACATATACTGATTATACTAGTTTCAGTGATGAAACGTTTACATATATATTAGAATATTGCATTTATAACTGAAACTTTATTTTCATGAAACATCCTGATAGATAGAGGATTGTCCTGTGATCATTCTATTTATAGGTTGCTCAGTATTTTGAATTTTCTTTGGCGTGTACCGCATTGTTTCAGACACATAAATGTTTGCTAGTCATTATTTTGTTATCTGTGTGAAACAAATAGATACCTTGCATTATTGAATGTGATCGACACTTTAGAATAGTATTTGAAGAAATTAATTTCTGCATAAATTTGTGCATCTTTGCAGAATATCTAACAGGTACTTTTGTTTCAAACCTTTCAAACATTTTTACCCAATTACACGTATTACTAATCATTCTTGTTTACCAAATTGGAAGTGAACATATTCTTAATGTGCGAAAAACCCGGGCAAAACCCCGCGTAGTCAGCAAAAATCGATCGGACAATCTTATTGGTGCCATCTTGATTAAAGGCTAGCGTGTTCTCTAATGCGGCGTCTAACCACTATGTAATGCTATTTTAATGATAAATTAAAAACACTGTAAAATAAGTACTAGGCGTCGACAATCGCTAGCCGTTGGTTATTCGAGCTCTTTGTCTTTCCTCTCTAATACAAAACTGGCAAGTCGATGAATGGTTATACACTAACTGTTTTGAGAGTTACTTTTGGTGTAAATAAAGATATGTATATAATTTGTGTCATGAAGTTCATGCATCATCTTAGTTTTCGTATCAACATTACTTAAGATTTTGAACAGACATTTATCAACTATTAACTTATAATTAGCGTAACTTACTTGATACCAGTCTTTTTCGTCGACTCGTTGATGCATGCAAACGCCGTTTAAAGGTGAATAATGCATCTTGCTAGACGTAGTAGTAGCATGTCAAAATATTATGAATCCATGCTTTAGATACAATACATATAGATCGAAATGTTAGTCATTCAATAGTTGATAGAAATAGTCAAAATACTCAACTGTAGATTATGTTTATACGCAACATATTATTTTCGGATTATTTATCGAGAAACGAGGTTCTTAGTTTACACATACTAGATGGGGTCAACGAAAACTGAATTATTATCACAATAAACTAGGGCAAAAATGAAGAAGAAAAGAGTTCCAAGTCAACTTGTCATAGTCACACAATTAAATATAAAAACAACAAAAATTAAGATGGTTAGCAATGCTTTTCAGGAATATAATATAAATGTACTTATCCCTATTTGCGGAAATTATTGTCATACGCCATTTTTATACCTGTACATACATATATAACTGTAGTGGATTACCATGTAAATATGTCCAATAAACTTTTTCATGAAGTGAAATTAATGGTTAATTATCTTTTGTCTTCTGTTTTTCATTGTTTATTACAAAAGCAATTAAATTAATTACAGATACATATATCGATACTGGATCTGCCTCGACTTTGCAGTGTTGTGTCTGTGTACTATGGTTTTGCTTTATTACATTCAAGTGTTTTGGCATCTTACATGTAATATATATTACTGCAATATCAAGACAGATTGTATCCACGTTTGACGTCATTTCAATTGAAAGTAATGTCGGAAATCTTTTTACCAAATGCAAATATTTCCTACGCAATTTTTATAAATTCTAACTTAATCAATTACTTCTTGTGGATAAGTTATCATATAAACTTGGGAAATGATATTAACCGAACGAATTCGAAGTCGATATCGGATTGGCAACTTTATAAAACAACACATATGCAACCGAACAAAAGTCTTAACTCATATAGAGTAATATGATAACAATGGAATGCAGTTTCGTCATCTTTTTAGACAAGTATTGAGCAAGTGAAACAGAAAACAAACACAAGAATGGAATATATGAAATAGGGCGTTATTTTATTTTCTGTTTTACAACAATATAAACTTTATTCCAGAGACTATTTTAATCCATACAGCTGTAAACAAACTTGCTACCACATACTCTTGGGCAGTTATCAATTTACTTACAAATATGTATTATGGATGGAAACTTGGGGAACACTCAAATACATGTATTTCTCAGAGGAATTTTCAAAACATTTTTGAAACATCATACCATACAAAAGTAGGTTAGGTTTATCAAATAAAACAATGCAGAGAGAAATATATCACAAGTAAAATTGTCATTATAGCTAGCACAGCTTTCTTTAAATATCGCTAAAATATAACATGAATTAACAATAAGTTGCATTTGAAGAACATTTAAGCACTGACATATTTCAATTTATAAATAACTTATAAAACTAAGACAGAATGACAAATGAATTCCATACAGAAAGGCACATTTCAGTGGGCATCGAAGTAATAACTTAATATACCATATGAAAATAGTTATATTTAAGTATAAATGTATTGCCATCTTTCTGAAGAAAACTAATGTATGGTGTATTAGAGAGATATTAGGCCGTGTATAACCTGTGGAAAAGACATTGAAATAAGCAAGTGTACTTTAACAATATTTACCGTTAGTTACCTGTTATTAGCGCAGTCAAATTTTGACGGAACGAGGCGGATAGAATTGTCATATTTTCGAATTACAGTTTGTAAATAAATTCATGCCTCAAATTATTTTCTTGATACAGACTATAACATAAAGGTGACGTAACACACACATATGCTGCACCTTTTAAGTTTAGTAATAGATACAGTACATTTGTATGCCGACAAAATGAATTAAACTGCATCATACATCTGTTTCGTCCTCCTAGGACTCTTCATTGATGATAGGAGCCAAAAAGTGGGAATCCAAAATTTTTAAACTAATGTAGAAGCATATAAACATAAGAGTGCAGATCCGATAAGAAACAATCATTAATTACCTTGAAACAAAACTTATTTACAAAGATATATCTCATCCTACAAGAATGTTTTTAAGGAATAGTGTATACCGATACGTTGTAATACAGTGGTGCTGTGACAGTTTCACACAGGTGATCTACATATGATGAAGATGATTGTCAACTTCTACACACAGGTATATAATGGAGCCTACAATTGCACATAAAGAGTGAAAGAAAGAAATCAGGTTGATTTAAATCCCCGTATCACTGCCAAAACTGTGACTACGCATAATAATAATTTTCCAGCATTGTCTACAGCTTTGGGGACTTTTCGTGAATAATAATCCAAACAGAAAAAAAATATTGTAATCCATATTTTTTATGGAATTGAAATATTATGGTTTTTTAAAAAAAAATCGCTATTTCATAAGGATAGAAATCCGTGGATAAATATGTCATTCTAAATTAAATTGTGCTAAAACTATTCAATATTGTAAACGTTTTATTAATTCGTGGACATTTGAATTCACAGATTAAGTATACCAACGAAATAAACGCAAATAAAACATCCACGACAATGAATGATTTTACAGTAAATAGAACATAACACAAAAGAATATACCAGATGTAAGCTTTCAGCGGGGCCAGACGTGTAATACTGTCGCTGTAACAGACGGAGAAATCTGGACAACAACAAAGTATATAAAAGGGTCGCTTACTGAATAGAAAAAAATCGTCAGTGCAGTTAGCCCTGGTTCTTTTTGTAAATTTCATTTTTAGATAAAACAAAATAATTATAAATTAATAATAGCTGATACTACAATTAAAGGCTAAAATCTAATATCGTCCCTTACACGGGAAACTTATTTCAAAAGTAAAATCAAAAAGTTATTCCCCTTACTAAATATACTCTTTTTCTCTTTTACACATTACATATACGAATTTTGGCATTTCAGAAAGCACTGAATATAAAAGGAACAGAATGAGTACTTTATAGAATAATAACAACTTCATATACATTATAAAAAGGGGAAACCATTATTATGTCTTTCTCTTTATCACATTTATGCTTGGTAAATTTGAACAATGTATTTATATAGTCCATCTTTAGATCCAGGAATTCGACAATGACTGGGTGGACAATTAAAATGTTCTTCCATGACGTCACATATCATTAACTGTGACGTCACATCTGTTTACAGTCATGTCACCATGGCAACTGTGCTCGTGTCCTTTTTGATACAATGTGTCACATATTTCAGTTGGCAGCCACGGCCTGTTGGTGTTGTTTTTCCTCCAGTGGTGTCTGTTGTCGAGGACTTGCTTCTTCATTATCCAAAGTTTTCACACAATCCTTTACTGCTTTCCTTGACCCGGGAGTGTTTTGAAGATATGCAAAATATGTTTTGCGCATGTGCGGACGGTTAAGCGGATGTACTTCGTCTAATCTATGAAGGTCCATTCGGTAGAAGTCGTCCTTCGTACGCTTGTAGTCCTTATCAACCTTCTTCTTGGCGTTGGAGCTAAATCTGCCCTTCACTTCAGTCCTGTCAACAAAGGCAACATAAGGTAAGACATGAAAACATGATTCTAAGAATACAACGACCTAATATCAAGGTGTTAACAAAAGCACAATTCAAGTTCAATATCAACAAAAAAAGGGCCAAAATATAACCCAAGATATACATGCTGACATTTTGAACAATTGAGATTTTGAGATTGAGATTGAGATTTGGGTAAGCGTCTTTTGCAATCGAGGTCATATCAAGGCTACATGAATGTACGTCCGAAGACTAAAACTCAGGAAATGACATAAAAAACATAGGATACTGTAGTGAACATGATAACAAGCCAATCGTCCTTCAAATCGTACAAAGAAATATAGTCATTGTGTAAGTGTGACGGCAACCATAAATCTTGGATATATCGTTCACCAATCTACGTTCGTTTTAAGTAAGTTCCATCAACACTCGACAAGGATGCCCTGATATTCGGAGTAAACACTCCAATAGTTCTGAGCGTAGTAACCATCATTTCCTGAGACTCTGGTATGTCCCGGCCAAGGAATAAAACCAAAAGCCTCTCTCAAAGGGACAGACGCCAAACTAAATGCCCAAAATAAGGTGTTGTAGACATTCGGAAGGAGACAGTTGGCTACAATTTAGTCGTTCCTTACGATCTATCATGCAATGGGGACAGCAAGTACAATTCTTACGCCCTACCAGCACGTCAGAGGAGGGGCTGGGATTGGCGACATTTGCAAAATTGATTAAAGCACAAATACCATATTTTCAGATGTAAGATTACGAATCTGTTCACATACAATATCTTGATAGTAAAGCATCATCGTTACCTGAACTTCGCCACCTCGTTGTAGGGGAACTTTCTTGTGGCATTTTCCTTCCCAGCATTGAAATCGACAACTGGAAATTTCGGAAGTCTTGTGCTTCCCTCCTTCTGGGAAGGGTCCTTCTTTTTCTTCTGCCTAAAATACCGTAACAGCAAAGATATACACCAATGAACATATTAATATCCACAAGAAAAGTTAATTTCATTATATATTCGTGTATTTTGTATGAAAAATACAATTCATTTACATATACATTTTTTCTAATTCTACCGATGCTCAAAGCCGACAATGGCCTTAAGATTTAGGTTAACTTAAAATAACTTAACAATCTGGGTTACTGACAATAGCTTAATAATTTGGTTTACTGACAATAGCCTGACAATTTGATTAAGTGACAAAAGCCTAATGTAACCCTGGTAAATACTAGCTGCAATATACCGCTCGGCTAGGGAGATCTTCTCTTTAGCTCGATCGGTTGAGCGTAAGACTAGTAGCCAGAGGTTCCGGGTTCGACTCCTAGCGGAGGCATTGAAATAATAATGACCTCTGTTACATATGGCGCCCACGTAGGGACCCGGGAATCATACTTAGGGATACTTGCAAAGGAATCCCTATGACCCCCGGATAAACTCGGGACGAGTTCTTTCCTGGAGGGGGAGTATGTAACCCTGGTAAATACTAGCTGCAATATACCGCTCGGCTAGGGAGATCTTCTCTTTAGCTCGATCGGTTGAGCGTAAGACTAGTAGCCAGAGGTTCCGGGTTCGACTCCTAGCGGAGGCATTGAAATAATAATGACCTCTGTTACACTAACAATTTGGTTTACTGACAATAGCCTAAACATTTGGTATACTGATAATAGCCTTACGATTTGGTTTACTGACAATAGTCTAACAAATTGGTTAACTTACAATAGCCCAACAATTTATTTTACTGACAATAGTCTAACAAATTGGTTAACTGACAATAGCCCAACAATTTATTTTACTGACAATAGTCTAACAAATTGGTTAACTGACAAGAGCCTAATAATTTATTTTTCTGACAATAGTCTAACAAATTGGTTGACTGACAATAGCCTAACAATTTGGTTTACTGACAATAATCAACAGCTTTCGGTTCATTGACAGTAGCCTAACGATTTCGGTCTATCGACCATATCCTTACGATTTGGGTTTCTCTTTGCCTTGTCCCTTGGGTTGCTCTAGTTTCGGGAGTATACTCTGGTCCATCCGGAGATCAATCCAGGGGTCACACAGGCCGATGGCAGTACTTCTCGTCGTGTAGCCCTGATGGAAGTCGTCTCCCTGCTGTAATCAGTACGTATATTTAATCGAAACTATAGGTCTACGTAGAGCATACAATATTATTTTGTCAAAGTGGAAATTCTTTAGTTGAAGCAGCATGCTTGTTGTAACTATCTGAACTATTTACTGTCTATGTTTGGCTTTTTTTCTTTTCTTGTCTCTTTATTTTTCTTCTCTTTTTTGCTTTTTCTCTTTTATTTTGGGATGGATCTAAAATCAGTGTATTATATATTTATTAATAATATAGGTCACATACGTAATAGCGGCATTGATTTTAATACCGGCACTAGATCCGGACAAAAAAATGTTGGTTAGATGCATATTACTTAAAATCGATATATTGGCAAAAATGCCGTTGTCTGCATGCCCTATTACTACATTATCCAAATATCTGTATTATAGATATACATTTTGTATATCATCATTTATAGTTAATTATCTGTTGATATATTTGGTGTTTATGTATACAGAACGCAAATTACGCTAGAACTTCCTTCACTCCATCAATCCCTCTTTTTTCAATAACAATTATAAATGATGGAAAACGCTCTATTCAAAATGGATCCTTATTGACGTTCAATATTTTTATAGATAGATATCATACAAATGTATTTTCTTCAGATACCTTAAGCACTCTACTTATAATATTGTAAGGATTCTACACGAGAAGAAATAAACCATTACAAGTGAGTGACTGCATCATACACAAATATAAAACGATATTGACGCTTCAAAAAAACATTTTGAAGATTATCGTCCATTCAGAGAGATATAAGCTAAATGATTCCTACAAACAAATAATACAAGTTATTGAATCACTTTAACAATACTTGTTTCGCCAGGTCCGAGTTTCACGAATGTTTTAAAAGGTTCCTCAATTATAAAGCATACTTTGATTATTTAAATATTGTTAGAGAAGGGAAGTTTTCCTACAATTAGCAATGCTATGGGAAATCGTGAGTCAATGAAAGTTTGAGAAAATGGGGCATTATCGCACAAAACTTATCACACAATGCTTTTGTTGTGCAAACTCATATCTCCTTATGCTACATGGTGTTTCGCATCAAACAGTAATATTTCCTTTTGCCTTTTCTATTCTTTCTTTTCGTCCATTCACCATTACAGACAAGAATTTATCCGTTTAGATCATTGTATGGTATAGCCTATAGGAGTAAAACAGGGGTGAGCGGGAAGTCGTTAGATTGTGTGGAACGGATCAGCTACTTAGACACAGACATATTTTCCCCGAATTCCCCGATAGATGGAAGGAGAATTGGATTAATGGTGGACGGAAAGTTGGGATCAGGGTAAGTGCTGCCTTTATTAATGGTGGTCGGAGAGTTGGGATCAGGGTAAGTGCTGCCTTTATTAGTGGTGGTCGGAGAGTTGGGATCAGGGTAAGTGCTGCCTTTATTAATGGTGGTCGGAGAGTTGGGATCAGGGTAAGTGCTGCCTTTATTAGTGGTGGTCGGAGAGTTGGGATCAGGGTAAGTGCTGCCTTTATTAATGGTGGTCGGAGAGTTGGGATCAGGGTAAGTGCTGCCTTTATTAGTGGTGGTCGGAGAGTTGGGATCAGGGTAAGTGCTGCCTTTATTAATGGTGGTCGGAGAGTTGGGATCAGGGTAAGTGGTGTTATAATAAATGATGGCTAACAGTGTTGCTTTGTTGCTAGTTAAATCACTATTTCTATAATCATGCTTTTCCCGAGAGTGCAAAGGATATGTGCATTGTATATAATATTTTAGTAATTGAGTAACTAGAAAAGACGAATCGGGGAGTCTAAATCACGAATTGATTAATCCTCGTTTTTGTATTTAAAATAGTTTGAATTGGAAAACAAATAATGGGTCTTCATTTATTTTTTGTCTGAAAGAAAAAAAAAACTTTTCATGCAGAAAGAATCTTCAAACAATTTGATAAAATTTTACAACAATCAGATAATCTGAGTTTTGACAAATGTGTGAAGGGGAGATGACTCTATAAACCCGATATAAACAACATAATTCATATAGTATACTGGAACTGCTGTACGTGTTGGGGTAGGGTGCATTTATTAGTGTAAAGACATCAACTCTTGTTCAGTTAAAACACAAAACTGGAAACAATCACATCAGCGTATCCAATGAACAACTACCGTCTCTAAGCAACGCATGCCAAAACGTTAATGGAGGCGACGTTGGGTTTTCAAGAGCTTTGGCGAAAACACCAACATGATGATTATCTTCAAACTAAACGTTATTTTCTACATTTATTCCTTGTAATCAGTTTCCTTTGATTATGTATTTTACCAAAAAACACTGCTGAACAGTGCTAATGTTATAGGTATTGCATTAAGAACAAAGCTACCTTAAGCACTGAAGATTTGGGATGTCTTCGCTGATAGCATACATGTTACAAAATAGCTTATGATGTAAAATAAAAAGAAAACAGCACATACATATGTTTTATGTTTAAATGTAATTTGTAAATATGCAGTGAGAAAGAGTTCAATGGACACGCCTAGAATGTAAGTAAGACAATCAAATGCAAACAATCGCACGACAAGCATTTCTATAGGATGGGCGAAAAATAAATAAAAATCATTTGCAGGAACCAAGCTTACTGAGGGGCGGCCCCGACTGACGGGCCTTTGTGGCTGCAGTTCCTCATCGGGCTACAAAAACAAGCGGGGGACATCACAACATGCACTACCAATACCACCAGATTACTCATTAAATGACAAACAAATTTGGCCCTAAATTCCAATTAAGCATCTACCAAAAAGCCCAAATATACAGTAATGAAATAATATAGTTAAAATAGGTAATTGTTTATTAATCCCGGCCTCCATAAACAAGACAATGGTTAAGGATTGAACATTAATTTATTTCCCTTTTTATCCTTCTTTGTTTATATTAGGTTTATGCTAAATAAAGCGAGAAACGTAAACCTGTAAAATTGTGAAGAAATATAATACTTAGATACCAAATACCAGGCCCTGCATTATATACTACCGACTATATTTCTCAACCAAATGGAAAATATATACATTACCTAAAAAGAATATACGTTTTATTAGTATCATTTACTAGTATCGGTCTTTCCCAAACGTGTTGTTATTCCCCTTGATAGTCCACAATGATGGATACTTCCGGAAAGTGTTTTCATGATGATTTGGCGCCATGTGGCAATCTGATGACGTAATTCCTATCATGACGTCATACTTACATGGCGCAAATTTGTTTCAAAAACACTCCCCAGTGTAGTCATGCTACGGCAAACAAGGGAGATAATAACATTTTTGAGATAGGCCTATACAACGTAGCGAAGCATACAAGATAGAAAGTAATGGTGATTATTGTTATACATTTCTATGTAGCAGGTTTAAATAATATCGATTAAATAAATGTACTATGTAGCAGATTTAAAAATATCATGTAGTTTAATAAAGTAGCATTAATACATGTATAACGTACTACAAAAAGCAGTTTGGTAAAATAACAATGATGCATGCAATGCAATATAGCCAATTTCGTAATATATATGGATCATGGTTTGGTACATAAAGCACTTGGGTTCACTAATATTGATGACGTAGCGTACATACAAGGTTAAGATAACCGGTAACCTGGTTGATAGGTTAGGGTAAAGGCTGGTTACATTGATGTCAATGACTTACCAGATTTATCAGGTAGTTAGGCACATAGGTGTTGTAATACGGCTCCAGACTTGTCCACACAAACGGTACATGCTCTTTACTACAACAAAAATATTTTTTTTTTAAATTATAAATAAAATAACATAAACAATACCGTGTGTTTTGTATTTTGGTTATGTTGCCTTTAAAAGATCCTTAGGCACCATCTGTAGTGTTTCGTATAGTCAGTTATTTAACCATATCATAATTGGGTCAGGATATGTCCAATGACAATGTACAATGTAGAACAGTCGGGTAAACACTGTAAGTATCGGATTCTTATTTCGGTCAAGCCTGCTGAAACATTTTGATGATAATTTTATCGTATTCCAACGCTAGGGAAAAGCTATCACTACGTGGCAAAATTTTGGCAGTTATACGCGGATACTTAATCCAACATTGTATCAAGTAGTGAGAATAATACCCTCAGTTCCACGCAGAACAGATTATTAGAACTGATAAAAAGGTGGTGTCTGATTCATCTACACAAAGAGAATATCGCAAAATCATTACAAAATTAAAGAAGATTTTCCCCCTTTTTTTCTTAATTTAAATGAAACCAGTGTTATACCAACTTAAAATGAAACTGATAAATCTGTATATTTACAGGACCAAATTGTAAACCACAGTTGACAGCTGGTATCGACCAATTGCAAAAATAGAAACTAGCACTATCATTGCTTTTTAATTTTGTATCGGCTAATACTATAAATGTCTTATTTATGGACAGCACATTACGATGTACGCTTACTGCATATTTGGTAAATTTCGCGATTTTCTCTGTATAGTACTGATTCGCGGGGGTTTGATTTCGCGGATCACATCATAATTTTAAAAACTAGAGATTCATAGTTCATATTTTCACAAGGTGTGAATTTTCACAATTTGATGCAATCACGAATTAAGCAAAATTTAAACTCTCACGAATAGCAGCAACTATACAGTATTTCATAAGGGCGTCAAATCAACTACGATACTTTTCTACATTATAATATTGATATGCTAAATGAATTAAACGACTTACAACTGCGGTCTCTTGATATTTTCCGCCTCCTTCCCAAGTCGGACTCGTAAACGCCGTAGCTCCTCCTGGAAATAGTCCCTCTTTTTGTTGCCATCTGTGAAACAATGTCAAGCCATACACAAACTCTGAACAAGCTCTCAATATTTGATGCATTTCAAGTCTTAAGTTGTGGAAGGTGACAAATATCGGGAACTGGTCATTTCTTTTATAAAGGAAAAATGGTTGAATGAATATATTTGATTATTTTGAAATTTTGCTTAGTTGATTATTTGATTTAAGTCGATTAAACGTTTCATTTCTTCAAATAAAAAAAAATTCAATAAATCAAATGAAACAATTATTAAAAAACAGTAGTGTATTTCATTCTTATTTCTGTGGGCACTTGTGCAAATACCAGTATCAACACTTAACAGAACTGGGATTCAACAGTTGAGAAAATTAAATTTTAGATTTTTTGTTTAACCTGACTTTAATTAGCAAATGAGTTGTATCATTCATTAATTAATTTTTAGCGTTAGAATCCAAGATGTTATATATTCCATATTACTTTTCAAAAGGTGCTATGTGAAAGTATGCCGATATTAAAGCGTAACATTTATCAATCACATATTGTTGGTTATATCAAGGTCTGAATAACACCTTCCGACATCCTTTTAAGTCCGTGTAAAAAATTAGCGTTCTTGAAGTCCATCCATTTGATTACTTACGGCTAAATAACTAGGAAAATGGCAAGCTTAGTGCAATAAAATAATTAGCATATCCACCAAGCTAGACTATAAATTCAAACGATATTAAACGGATGGGAAAAATGAGTAATGAAAAAATGAAAACGTATAACAAATAAAAAAAAATAAATAAAAATATCTGCATTTGTATCACTAACTCGAAACATTTAAATACTGTATGTAATGATGATACTTTCAACAATCCAAGGCGTTTCGCTTTAAGCGTAAAGCAGGCTTAATATGATAACTAAACAAGCTTCCAGCAGTTGGAACTTTGAATGTAATAATTGTATTCTATGAGGTTTTTTTATTATAACTAGTCGTATATGTTATTTTTCAGTTTGTTGTTATTTGTATTCCTAATAATGAATATGTTATCATGATTAAACATGTCTTTGTATATAAAATGATCGATAAACTGCATGATTTTCTATACAATGAAATGTTAGTAAAGCAAGCACTATATTAATATGTTGACAATACCAAAAAATCGAATTTGACTTATAAACGTAAATAGAATCTGAAATAAAAAAAAATACCCATTCGAGCTACAATAATGAGATAATTTAATCACTTAACACGTTATATACAGTACTAAACTTTTTATTATCTGTGTGTCCTGATATATCTTACATTGTAATAAGTATCTCTCTTTAATATATTTTTTTTCCGGTGAAAAAAACGTTTCCGTTTCATGCGTGTGAACTAATTATGTTTTATATGCATTGTATGTTTTTAATAAAAACAAAGGTCAGTGACAATTTGTTATCCACAATACCCTCAAGGTATTATCAATTTCCGTTAAAACACTCAATCCTCTTAGAGAAAAGAATATCCAGCGTTGTGAGATCGTCGTTAGTATTATGTTTTTATGACAAGTTCGTGTTAAATTACTGCGTATCATTATATCCGTTGTATAATGCCTATATTTGATAACTAAATAGTTTACTACATATACTGTAGGTCGTTGAACACTTCTGTAATGTTGAGAATTCATGCTGAATTCATGCATTGTTTCTTTTGATTTATAATGTGCAGTATATAAATTCAGTAAGGATATTTGAAGTGCACTCTCTACGCTTTGATATCATATATCAAATTAGGCTATAAAATGAAATGGATTATATATATATTATGAAACGAAAGTAGATTTAAGCTATAAAGTTATATGGGTTATATATATATATTATGAAACGAAAGTAGTTTTTATAATAACGATTTAATAATTTAGCGGAATAAGATAATAAAGGTATTACAGTTAAAATATGAACGTTTAATTTTCATTCCAGATTATTATCTTTAAATAGCATGACGTCATATTACTTAATTAAACAATGTATAAAATTATCTCCCTTTGTTGATCTAAAGTGAAACTAGAGTACGGGTTTCGTGTTCGGTAATATATGCACATGCGCATGCATATACCTACCTTCACCCTTTTTGTTGGGTTTGTCCTTCTTATTGTCCTGTTTTTTCCCTGGTTTTATTTAAGAAAGCAAAACAATCAAACACTTGTAATATATCCAAAGAACATACATGAGCAAGTGGATTACGTTAGAATAGCAAAATGCAAAACAGCAATATGGGGGGAAGCGGGGAGGGGTTGTCATATACAGATATAGAACATTATGCAACAAATTTATAAAAGAGCTGAATACATCAATAAAATATCAAAAATAAAAAAAAAATAAAAAAATCAAGCAAAATAAACAATTGGTTTCGATGTTGAAGAGAGTAATATTTTTTCATATGTACTATACAAACAAAAATGTAATAGTAATTATAATGTTTTTAAGATCAAACACTTTTGTTATATTTTAAATAGTTGAAAAAATAACATTTTTTCCGTTTTATATTGCACATTTGATATAACGGATCTTATTTGAAATACTGATGACATTAAAAACGATATAATAAAAATCTGTGATAACAAATGAATTATTAATCTTAATATGATAACAACAATATGTTCGTAGTCCTTCCATCACTTGATCTAATAATTGACTCTTCCAGTCGTATGTGCACTATAATCGTATATAGATTATATAAGTTTGATTCTTTTATAGGAACGGTTCCAAATATTCACTTCTTCATTTATATAATCATATATATACAACATCGCGTAATGTATACATTTTTTGGAGTGCAGAACAATAATAATGCTATATCAAGCGTCATAACGTGACTGTACATGGTGTAGGTGTACGAACATCTAAAGTGATCTACTCCGCTGTGAAAGCATGCAGTTTATAAATATAAGAAATGAGTCATACAAGCGATCTATTAAGCATTGTCAGTGAACAACTCTGTAAAACGTAAACAGCAATTTGCTGCATCCCTACGTAAAATGTGTGACTATTATTTTTATTAAGTATGGGAAAACATTTTCATAGCAGTCAGCTTACAGTTTCGTTCGTATAGATTGAGTTGTCCTTCTTTGACAAGGTATTAAGTAAACTATCCCGAAAGATTTTATATGTTCAAGTAGAACGTTCTTGAATTGCTCTATAAGCTATCTGCGGTATATATAACTATATATAACCACTGTAAACGGTTCCGCGTTTGGATAATGGAAACCACTCTGATTTCAAAACAGTGGCCTTTTCAGCGTCCCGTTAAGATTTAAACATGTAATAAACCTAATAGACCTGTAATAGACTTTCCGTTAGAAAAAAATAAAGCAAGGCAAAATTTTCAATTACATTTTTACACAAATGTTAAATATTAGAGAATAACTGTTTTATTGGGAGATATTAAAGTTCATCGTTTAACAGAAAGACACAAACTCCCATTGTATATCACGTTGTGTATCAGTGTTTGATACAGAAACAAAAGCAGATCAGTGAGTTAGTAAAAGCAGTTCAGATATATAATGCTTTCTACAAAAGGCATGTTATGAAAAAAGCGAAAAGGCGCACATTCCTGTAAAAGAAATCATGCGATGCGAAAGGTTCAATTCAACAGTACCATATCGAAGTGAATACATGCCGCATACAGGTTTTCTGTAAAGACTGAAAGTCGTGTTTGCAGCTCGAAATAGTATCTAAATTACGACGGATCAAAGAATGTCGGAAGGCAATTTGAAAGTGTGTGTTGGGTATCCATGCGGCAAGAACAGAAAAGAAACAGCGCCATATAATCACCTCTACTGATCATGCTGCCGTAGTAAGAAGTCTTTGGGCGCCTCAGAGAAGTAAAGGAAACAGCCTTTTGGGTAGCCTCTGTTTTATGTACAGGTCGGCTAAAGGGTTGTGCACTACGGGAGGTTTTTCGAGTTGCATGCTTGGGTGCTGGCGACGGAGAAGAAGGGGCGTTACCTTTCGGTTTTGTTGATGAAGATTTAGGTTGGTTTGTTTTTACATTTTCATCCATTCTTACATTTTTCCTAGACTGTTGGGGTCGATCTTCTTTGGGAGGTTTGCCTTTTTCCTCTTTACCAGTTTTTCCGTCCTCGGTAGAACGCGAGGACATAGAACTATAAGACCGTTGTGATTTTTGTTCATAGTCATCGTGAATACCTCCATATGTTTCATCTGGTATTTCCGTATGCTCTTCGCTTTCTTTATCTTCATCTTCGGCATACCTACTTTTGTCTTTCCTTTTAGATAGATTTTCCGTTTCGTTTCGCGTTTGGTCATCTTCGTCTACCTGTGTTGCTTCTTTTATCTCGTCATCTACATGTGCTGGATTTACATCATTAGGAGTCTCGTTTAACTCTCGGTCGGGCTCCAGTGCGTTCTCGTTGTCTCTTGGTGGTTGTTCATCTCTTTCTGATCGTTCGATTTCGTCTGTCTGTCTTTTGGGGACCACGTCTTCATCATTAGCATGGTCATATTTCTCTTCCTCTAATGTTCTTTGTGTTTCAAAATCATCACCAGCCTTCTCTTGGTCGGAATTGTCCGTGTTTCTATACGACATTCCATTCTCATCCGAGGCACCAGTGTTCTTTACGCTATCGATGTTGTCCCGAGACGGATCTCCGTCATCTATCTTGTTGTCAGGGTTCGGCTGTTCCATCTCTTCTTTAGATGCTTGATGATTAGATTCTGCTTCTCCTCTGTCCGCTGACTGATTGCTATCAACTTCGTTTTCGTTATTAGGTAAAAACTCCAAGTCCTTGCCTGTTCTAGAATCAGATTGTTCTACTGAATTCTTAGTGGCTTCGTTCTGTCCCTGATTATTTGAATCTGAATCAGTATAAGTTTTCTCAGTTACATTTGTTTGTAAATTTTCATTTTTGTTAGCGGTATCGTCACCTGTTTGATCTATATCACCCGTTTCGTCTACAGTTTCTTTTTCTGTTATAATATGTTCGTTTGGTTGTTGTTCGCTGGCTTCTTTTTCTGTTTGACCCCTTTGCACTTCAGTTCTAACGTCACCGTTCGTTGATTGTCCAACAGTATCTTGTATATCGACTTGCGACAGATTTGACTTCGTTACAGTTTCACTATCAACGTTCTCTGAATGTTTGACACTTTCTGTTTTTATTTCTGTTTCAGAATGTTCCGATTTTTCTAAATTTTCTACACAATTTTCGGTATTGTTGTTACTTTCGGCATTGACTTCAACATCTGACCTGACAGCTGATTCTACGTTATCATCAACTTGTGACGACAGTTCGGCAGATTCTGGTTTTATATCCTCGTCTACCCTTTCTTGTTGTTCTACAGATCCACCATTAACACTTGTCGACTGTTCATTAACTTTAGTTTCAGTTTCGTTTTCTACTATATTTGTTTTAATTATTATTACTTGGTCTTCTTCTTTTGTTGTGTGTTCAGTTTCTACATTAGATTCATCTATTGTTTCATTATTTATTTTCGTTTCGTTGATAGCTCCAGGTTCATTTGCTTCTTCTAAACACTCCTTCGACCCATGAAGCAGTAGTTTCTCGCTTACTTCTTGTAGAAGGTGATCAGTATTGAATTTCCCTATAGAAAGATTAAGATATATCACATGGTGACCTTATTGATGTTGGTAACTTTACTCTTAATAACGTTACTCTTAATAACACATGTCTGTAAACAATGAGATATTAATGAATTATAACAAAGGTTTCCAAATGTTTCACAATGCGTTGTTAACTAGCATTGCTCCCCACATATAAAAACCCCATTAAACAATCAAGAATAACATTCAGCTTGTGACAGTGTTATCAAAGCTGATACCAGTGTTATACCATCACCACGTATTGGTTAACAACACAAACCCTCTGGCAATAACATGTCCACAACGTTTCAACTAAGAAATTGTGTGTACATTAGAGAACGCGAAACATATTTATATGTTCCTTATATTAATGTAACCTTTACAACGTCTGATGTTTTTGTTCAGGAGTAAGAGGTTATAGCTTCAAGCTTTGGATGTCAATGTCTAACTATAGCTTTAACTATGATAGGGGGTGGCAGACTCTGCTGGTGGATATTTTAGTCCCCGAGGTTTTCTGGAGCCTCCATTGCCACAGTTAATCTCATTTGAGTAGTGGCACGGTACATAGTATACGCATTTTCGTAGTACACGATTTGAAATTATACAGACCTACTTTAATTGTACTTCTAAATTCATAAATTAAAGGGGTTTTACGCACCTGACACTTCTACTTCTACATTAGTTTAGAAAGTTTGGATTCCCACCTTTTGGCCCATTTCATCACTGAAGAGTCCTAGGAGTACGAAACAGCTGTATGGTGCAGTTTAATTATTTTTTTAGGCATGCTGTATCTATTACTAAATTTAAAAGGTGCAGCGCATGTTTGTGTTACGTCATCTTATATGATAGCCAATGGTTTAACAGGCATTTTTACAATTAAGCTATAGTAGTCAAAGACATTAAGTAGTTTGAATGTTATGTAGACACTTTATTTGCAGAATAAACGATAAAAATGATTTCATCAAAATATGTGTCCGGATGAAATACCAGTTTTACAAAGACTTTTTTGACAGAAATTAATTTTTGCACTATTGGAACATCGTGTTGTTTTCAATAAATTATTAGTAAATCTAACGTGTCCCACGGAAAGAGTGTTTCCTGTCCAATACACTATCAGGAATATTTGAAAGTAGCTTTGCTGTCCTCAACAATCTAAATGTATCCATAGAGAAATGAATGTTATGATATAGATATGGGTTGTTGTTTACCACGATTAATAATTCATCCTGGAGATTCACGTGTTGATGGATGTGATAAGTATGCAATGCATCATTAAATTTCATGGTGTTTATCTTTTGCGTTATTTAATAATTAATGCACGTGATTTACACTAGTTTTATGCTTGTACGAATATAAATAATGATAAGTAACATCGATATAAGACAAACAATGTTGGATAAAGGACTTTTAAAACGTAATACGATTGAACATTATTTTTTGGTTGCATGAAAGTGATTTTGGTGTATGAAGCCTCCATAGTCAAAGCTCTCATTTGAGTAGGGCCATGATACATAATATACACATTTTGGTAGTGCACGATTTGGAATTATACTGTACATGTACTTATTTAATAATAATACTTAATTCGTAAATTAAAGGGGTTTTACGCACCCAACCCTTCTATTTCTACATTAGAAAACTTCACTTTGCACCATTTGGCCTCACTGAAGAGTCCGAGGAGAACGAAACAGCTGTATGATGCATTTTAATTCATTTTCATTCATATTCTATTGCTAAATTTAGAAGGTGCAACATATGTGTGTGTTACGTCATCTTTTTGTATATTGGCAAAATAACACTTAATGAACTTAATATCAACTGTCCGTAGTTTTGGATGGTGTTGAAGTGTTGCTATTGCAAAAATAATATCCACAATATAATTATCTCCTTATTTCTACCATTTTAAATTCGGGGCACAACTCGGGCAGGCTTTGGAGCAAGATATGATGATAACTTCTCTGGTACGTAATAAAACTAAACTCTTTACAGATATCATACAAAATATGATATCAATAATATAATGAACATACTCCCAAGAAGGAACTTTACCAACCAATATATTTGCTAAATGGGTGAGGAGACATGGTCTGTAAATTGCTTTGAAACAACGTTTTCACCGGAAAGAATAACATTAAGACCAAAGTGATTTTATTGAATTAAGTCAGTCAGAAAATGGCAGTAATGAAAAACTGTGCAGGAATGTGTGTGAAATATTACCTACTATTATTTATGTGAGAATTGTGCATGATATAAAGTCTAAATGTATGATTTGTGTACAAATTAAGTGTATCAAGTTTTGCTTCTTGGATTAACATATCTCATCTTCGAAATCAAATGGTGTTTCGATCTTGATTCACAAATATTCCTTGCACTTTTGGAATATGTCATGACGATAACACGAACTGTTAAAGCATCTTGAAGCTGCGTGACGGTAAAATGTCTTACATTGGAATGCCAACTTTAAACTTCAGAGGATGTTATCATCTTAGAGAATTTTACAATTTATTTATATGAAACCAACCACGCGCCTTTAAATACATCAGGACTTATTCAAAGTGTGCAGTGACGATTAATAAATCCAGAGCAGGACCTTTGCATTTCGAAAATTATGTTTAAGACCTTATTATGACATATATATCTTCGAAGCAAATAAAGCCATAAGCGATATCTTATACATTCAAGCAAGATAGTAACAAAACTAAAAGATTAGATAGAATATAAGATGGTTTAAAATATGACGATGATTTGTGTCTACTACGGTGCGGAGTAAAAAAAATACTTCTTTTCGAAGTTGTTTTTAAAAATGATATAATACACAAAATCGTCTTTCATTGATACTTATACATTGTATCAAGTTTAACGCCAGGTTTTTTTTTCACACAGGAGATTTTTAACATGTATGCCATAATTGTCTTTTAACATGTATAACGCATCAGCATCAATCATCGTCCCCTTTTGAGGTACCAGATTTATTTTACATGTAACAAATGTAAAAAAGTAATTATAGTATTTATCAAAGCACAAAACGTATGTCATGAATAAATGTAGCATGCAGTGATCATAACTCTGGATACATATATAAGTTGTCATTTTTAGTCCATTATTAAACAATGCTTATATATGCATGCAGCCGCATATTTAATTCAAACGGTTGTGACGTCATACCTGCATCTTCGTCTTCCTGTTCGCCCTGCTCTTGGTTGGTTTGTTCAGTCGTCTGTTTGGGCTGTTCTCTGGGTTGTTCCTGTTCGTTTTTGGTGTTCTGTTCTTGTTTCGTCTCGCCTTGCTCTGATTGAATGTCCTCGTCTCCCTTAAATGATGTTTAATGTATATTTACAAAGTTTGTCAACAACAGAAGCCTTTAAAAATGTTTATACATAGTATAATTCAAATATCTTGTTTGTTAAAAGTATGTCACTAAGAAACGCACGGTGTATCGTTATCAATAGACGTTCATATTGCGCTCCTCATAGCTGAAGGTCTTCTTTAAAAATCAAGAAACACTGCTAGTTGTCCTGAAAAAGTATGCTGACGTCCTTTTTTTCTGTATTTCTATCACTCCACAAAAGTTCTCTTAAATCAGCACTCCTTGTGTTTTACTGACCCTCTTTTAAGAATATTTTACTTATACATGAATCCAAAATTCAGATTTGTGCTCGATATAGACTAAAACGACGAGAAGACGCTGTGCTATGTTGAAAGGTCCTATGGGCGGCTATGTGGGTTGAGGAATGGTCGCCCAAACAACCGTGGCTTTGTGACAAACCTCAAACTACATATACACGGAACACAAGGTATGTATGTTCAAAGAATGACGCATTGAAAACTGATACTTTTTTATCAAGACTGAATAGGATATATAATTTCATTCTTGCAAACACAAAAACGTTCTCCCAAATTATATCAATTATCCCCGCCGGGGTAAGGTAGTCAACAGCCGTGAACAAGGTTAGCCAGGCAATTAACCCAGGTAAAACAGAACTCCGAGACAGCTGTGTCGTCCACTATCAAAGTTTGAGATTTTCATTTCAAGACACAACTACAATTGCATGAAGTATAAATATTTGTGTGAATAAATGGCTGTTCGACAATTTTTGAGTCAACTTTCAACTGAAGACGGACATAGTAATCGACAAGAGGGTGTAATGAAGAAATTAGTATAGTTTACAGATCCAAAATTCTCTATTTAAAGTCATTTATATGTATACTTGCAAAATGTGTATTTACAGGCAAATATTAGCAACAAACAAAACAAATTACTGGCATATCATTGTTTTGTCGTGTGTTTTCTTTAGCCCTTGTTCAACACATAGGCACACGTTTCCCTTAAAAACCACTATTCCATAAAACACATAATCTGCTTTTCTATTCGTACATTAAATATGAATTTGATAAATACGTACCCATGCAACCTATTGCGTGTTCAGATACCACTTATAGAGTAAATGATATGTATCATCTAGGTAATCACATATCATCAGCTCTTGTTATTGAAGGACTCTGTGCATATTGTGTAAGTGTGCAAGCGTGTGGGTGTGCTGGATTCAGGGAATGTTGGGGTACTTGTCTCCTTGTGATAGCACAGACCGATTTTCCAGCGCTTTAATAAAATTACGAATTACATATTCGGTACTGTGTTTTTTTTACCTAGATTGAATCGATATATCTAATCTAGAATAACCAATAACCTTCGATGTTTGTTTTCTTGAATCAGTAAACGAGCAAGCACTACATTGTATATACATGTATATTTAGCTTGCTCGTATAGTAAGTAAAATCGATATGGCCAAAACTTGTACTATGCTAATAGTCACCTGTCCATAGTGTTGTATTCTTATATCAGGAAAAAAGAGATTTAAAGCTAATTTAAAGCTTACATGTTCGGGATCTCAATCAATAAATTGTAAACTCATTTTAAATGCATACTCATTTCAAATGCAAACTCATTACGATCATCTTTTGTGTTTGCAAATATATCTATTTTAACAATCGACAAGAGATTTATCTTATATTCTGTAAGATTCAGTTTCCCAATAAAACGACGTGGTTGATCAATTTACTTAAAATAAACACTGTGCCCCTGTCAAGCATAATGACATACTGACAGAAAGGAGAGATAAACGCTTAGTCAGCTTAACGGAAATAAACATAATTTTGTGGAGAATATATATAATAATACACGCTGTATGCTGAACACCCATATCTACAAATATTTGACTTGTCACTAAAAAACAATATTAACAACAAAATTTGTGAAATGGATTACGAGGAAAGAAAGACAAAAGTTATTGTGTTTTTACGTACAATTTATACAGCCGACAAAACTTTGACTTGCAAGGCCTTGCTAAATCAATAGTATGTACTTTGCACTATTGGGAAAATTAATTATGCAATACCTCTGTGGTCATGTTAAACATCAAACCGCAAAAAATAACCTTCAGAAGTCTAGCTATAATTTATCAGACAAGATAAAGGGTATAAATTGTATCACTAAAACAAGAAAAAAAGAGACTATTTGTCACCAACGCTGAGCGATAACGACTGATAGCGTCAGGTCAGACAGGAAACCATTCACGTGCTGTCAAACTGTCGCGTATGATGGTTCACATTTTCAAAAGAAATCATATGCTACATTAAAATCGGCAACATGGTGATATATTCTTTCATATGCTATCACCAAAAAAATAATCAAAAAGACGTTGGAAGAGATTTGATAATCGCCAAAATAGAACGTCTGATTGTGGCGGTGACTTTCTTATCCACACAGAGTAGCCACACAGTTAACAGTCTCAGCGAAATCCTGCTTCTACATTGATTTAGACATTTTGGATTCCCACCTTTTGGCCCCTAGCATCACCGAAGCGTCCTAGGAGGACGAAACAGCTGTATGATGCAGTTTAATTCATTTTTCGGCATACTTTATCTATTACTAAATTTAAAAGATGCAGCAAGTGTGTGTGTTACGTCACCTTCATAAACGAATCCTTACGAAATAACAAAATACAATGTGTGGATTACAAAATCTTTACGTCGCCCACTACATTCCGATTTCGCAAGAGATGGAGTTTTTAGCGGTTATTTTCGAATGCAATCACGAATTCATATTTGTTTCGAGAGTAGCATGAAAAGAAATAAACACGAACGATAATGAAACAAAAAAAAACCTTGTAAATCCCGAATCAGATCGAGTATATAAAATAAAACAAAGCAAACAAAATTTTAGATAATTTATGAATACTCCCTTGAGCCGTTTAATAATCCATTACTATGTTATTTCTATCAAAAGCAGCTAAAACCTACTGAATATTGATATCTTGTATCAGGATGTTACCTGTGGTTGTTTTTGGGATGTTGGGGTTTAGATAAATCATTGATAGCCATTTGGTGTCACCTAGGTGCATTTTTAAATCTGGCAAACCAGACACCACCACGTATAAAGTCAGCACTATCATTTTTTATGAATACACAAGGATGTCATTTGACTAGGTGCATTGCATTTTTCTCTATTTGTTTTCACATAAAAATAATATATAATATACAGCGGCAAATGATTGCGACTAAATAATTAACAATATGTACCAATTGTTTGAGTTCATACATAGGATTAAACGAAAGTGCAACCATAATAATTTATGAACTGTAGACCATCACGAGAGTAAAAAAGGAATGGCGATGTCAAAACTCCGTTACAGTGTGTAGGATTGTATGTTTTAATGTTATATATAAGGTTTTTGCTCATTGACTATTTCAAAATATACACATCACAGCATATGCAGTTTGGATTAAAATCAATACAGCCATTAGTTTTTTTCTCAAAAGACGACGTTAATCACACATATGCTACGCCTTTTAAATTTAGTAATAGATACAGTATACCAAAAACGGAATTCAAACTGCATCATACAACTGTTTCGTCCTCCTAGGACTCTTCAGTGATGCTAGGGCCAAAAGGTGGGAATCCAAAATTTCTAAACTAATGTTGAAGCCGAAGGGTCAGTTGCGTAAAACCCCTTTAATTTATGAATTTAGAAGTAAAATTAAACTAGTTCTGTATAATTTCAAAGCATGTACTACGAAAATATGTATATTATGTACCGTGCCACTACTCAAAAGTACAGGATACTGATGTAACTAAACAGACACTATAACCAAACAAGCAACACAGCCCTAAAAACACCGCGTTGCCATCAAATACTAATCATGGCAAACTATCAAGGAGGAAGGCCATGGAGATGAGACCAGGCGTTTCGGAAAGGTTAGCGTCTTCTGCTTCATCAACGACACCGGCTTTGTAAACATCAATCAGGTCTAATTGTGTCATTACAACAAAACAACAATACTCAGTAATGCGTATAATGAAACACATCGAAATACAAAAGTGGGCAAGGTCTACCACTAGTCCTCTACCTTTGGGTCGCGTGTTTGAGACCTGTGTGGGACAGTCGCATGGGAACTCCAGCTCTCGTCCATCGTCTAAATCTGACAGGTTCTTACAGTATCACAACTAGCCGTTACGTTGTAATACGACGTAACACACACACACACCATAAAACCAACCCGTCATTAGTCGATTGCATCACCTACATTTGTAAGTCATGAATTTTGGAGCAAGCTTTTAAGCACGGTATAATTACCTGTGACATGTAAACACTATAGATAGGAGATTAGAGATGTTAAGCTTGTACCTACAGGTCCTGAAGCTGGATGTGAGGAGATCGATACGTCATACCGTCGCTACTGAAACAGTCTTATCAATGGGTG
This sequence comes from Mimachlamys varia, assembly GCA_947623455.1. Taxonomy (NCBI): domain Eukaryota; kingdom Metazoa; phylum Mollusca; class Bivalvia; order Pectinida; family Pectinidae; genus Mimachlamys; species Mimachlamys varia. The sequence goes on from OX392540.1 coordinate 37,613,853, forward strand.
AATTAATTGTTTTACAAATTTAAGCCGATATGATATCGATCTCAGACCGTAACTATCCTCGGCGGATGTTACAGATACCTATCTGAGAAATCAATGACACCGACTCTAACATTGCATTATCAATATGTAAGCTCATTTGTTTTACAAAGTTAAACCCATATGGTATTGATTTTAGAGCATACCATCTTAAGCGCTTGTTACAGATAGCTATCTGAGAAGTTACCGTTGATTGCCTTGTTTATTGATTTCATAACTACAGACAACGTATAGCATACTCGAAACAAACAACAAAATATGTCTTAGCCTGCACACAAGTCCTACGTGTCTCTGTCGCGCCGCAGCGAATGACTGTCGTTCTGTTGGTTCTGTTCGTTGTTATTGGATACTTCAGATCTTGATATCTTTTTTATTATTATTTTTCTTAATCGATATGTCTTATTTTTATCCTAAGGACAACCATGCATTTTATATCAGTGAAATCATAAAGTACCAAAATCATAACTAAAATGGCAGAAACAATGTCTTATTAATGGCTAATATTTTTTTCGTGACTGAGGTTACTATAGTGAAGATTCATTAAAACAATGGGGTCGGTAAAATTTCTGTAAAAATTGCTATAGATACATAATGTAATATCTTGTTAATAATAGCTAAAAGAAAGGAACAATGTTCCCTATTTCGTCCAAATCAGCTACAAATCATATGTCATGCACTGTCGACAAACGGAGATATTACCGAACCGATTATTCGTTATCTGTGAAAATATTTGATCTCGATGTTTTATTAGATAAGCATTTCTGACCTCTTCAAAGTTCAACCATAACACTCCTGTATACAAAATACTGACCTCTTCAAAGTTCAGCCATTACACTCCTGTATACAAAATACTGACCTCTTCAAAGTTTAACCTTTACACTCCTGTATACAAAATACTGACCTCTTCAAAGTTTAACCTTTACACTCCTGTATACAAAATACTGTCCACTTCAAAGTTCAACCATTACACTCCTGTATACAAAATACTGACCTCTTCAAAGTTCAACCATTACACTCCTGTATACAAAAGACTGACCTCTTCAAAGTTTAACCTTTACACTCCTGTATACAAAATACTGACCTCTTCAAAGTTTAACCTTTACACTCCTGTATACAAAATACTGACCACTTCAAAGTTCAACCATTACACTCCTGTATACAAAATACTGACATCTTCAAAGTTTAACCTTTACAATCTTGTATACAAAATACTGACCTCTTCAAAGTTTAACCTTTACAATCTTGTATACAAAATACTGACCTCTTCAAAGTTTAACCTTTACACTCCTGTATACAAAATACTGACCTCTTCAAAGTTCAACCATTAACTCCTGTATACAAGAGACATGTGTTCCAAAAGCAACGTCATTGGAATCTGAAATTGTGTCTAAATATTGAAGAACTGTAATGAAACATATATATTCTTTTGCATACCCTGGTATATATCGTTAGTTCCTAAAGTTTTGTGTCTGTATCTTCTTGGAATATTTCCCTGTTGCTTTTATGTTGATTGTATTGATTTATTAGAATGATTGACTTCACAGTATTTGCATTAAAAACATTAAAGCAAATTACATTTCATCCAGGTCTTAACAAGTACTTGGGATCTACTAACTTTCGCCGCGTATAACTAAACCTAGGCGTTGGACAAGTATTCTCCGTGTTTATTTTATTCTGTACACTAAAATATCTAACATAAACATTACGAAAGCAGGTACAATCCAAATATCGCCATTAACAGCCAATTATACAACCCTTGCATTAGACGTTTTCTAGCGTTTGAATTGTAAAAGTTTAATTGTGTTTTCGGATGTTAATGAGTTAAGTAGTAGGCACACTTATTTCAAAACCTTAGTTATGAAAAAATAAATGATAACTTATCAAATCCACACATAAATGATATCTTACGTTCTAAATGTTTACCACGTAACTTCACTCAAAACAGATTTGTTCGTATATGTAAAGTATATGGCAGTTTTGGTTGTGCACACATGTTGAGATTTCAATTTCAACAAATTTTATTGCAACAAAATCACAATTGGAGTTGGAATCAGGCGTAGCCTATGTTAGCCATCTACAAGTACTTCCAATATGGTACAACTTTTTTTACATAAACACAAAAACAGTAATTAATAAAGCAATGAATTATTGAAATTATTGAAATAGTGAATCTCTCAACCCACCAAACAAGATAGAAAAAAATCTAAGTAAATCTGTCAGTTTCATATATATATAAAGATCAATGAATATAATCATCCAAACTCATTAAGATAACTATTCTTTACACCAAACCACAGCATGTGTATTATATAGTATTGATGACAATAAGTCCACACTATTTGTTATGTGTTAGGATTAGTGTCTATACTTAATCGAGCGTTAATGGCTTCACCGGTGCTGTACAATTCACAGTATAGTACATGTAAATGTACAATGAACCTCATGGAAGGTTTACAGTTGTATTGCTGTTTCATTAATTAAAACTTACTGACATTAGTTACAATAATTGAATAATTCATTTGTAAAAAATAACATAAACACACCGGCCAAACAAAGAAATATCAATTAAAAAATATATATAACAGGTAAAAAATGATATTGAATTCTAAACATATGTTGTTTTTTATGAACATTAGAATCGTTCTGACTGAAATAAACACGCACAAAATATCATATATACAGAATGTATGTAGAACGACTCTTATCCAAGGACTTGGCTCGCTAAAGAAGCTGTTGAACCAAGGATAATTTGTATTAATATTTCAAAGGTACATTTTAAAGATTTTGTTCACCTCGCGAGCTCAAATCAACCCCCACCATTATTATCTGGGGACGAAAGTGTATAACGAGGGCAATTGTGTTGTGTTTATATAACAAAGCAAGGTATTGTTGTGGATCACTTGTCAATACATCGACTGTTTAAAATGTTTTCACATCGAGAGTCATAGTTTCCACATCACTGGTTGCTATGCTATCAGAGGAGGCCCGCTAAGTAAACGTAGGTATAGCAACCTATAACAATAGCTTATATGTTTAAAAACACATAATAACAATAGTTGTATAACACAGTTCCATAAATCAACACCACGGGTGTAAGAGAATGGGGAATCAATTGGAGAATAGAGTACTATTGATTAAAATTTACAAAAAAAATACTGATATCACTGGACAAAATAAATATTTTGAAAGCTACAGAATGTAAACGGTCGTTAGTCGTGTATGTCGATATGCCGCTATACTGACGTGTTAAGCCCTAACCAATTAAACCCCATACGTACACATTATACCCAGGTCACTCTCTGTCAGCGATATCGATAGACGTTTATACAGAAAAAAGGCCTATAGGTCTGAACTAAGTTCGTTTTCCCTATATACAAGTGTTCTTTAAACATGGCTGAATGCCTGTAATCGGCTTAGCGACAACAATCTAACACAGTTTTTCTATCCCTGCCCCACCTCTACCATAAATAAATACAGCTTTTCTGAACACAGGCCTTTTTAAGTATTATTTAAGAAATCTCACCAAACGCCATTATGATTCCTTATATATACATGTACCAGGGAAATGTGGTTCGTTCTCTTGCATGAAAATACTTCTTTGTGATTTAAGAATTAAGAAATGCTCCTGACAACCAGGCTAAGACATTCAAAATAGGGACCACGAACATAATTTGTCTTCTATGACCATATTGGTAGAAACTTACCAAATTACCGATGATCTCCAAGAAAATCATTTGAAGGTATTACGGGAAAATAAATGAACGTGAAATCTACGGGTATTTTTTCATATCTCCCGTAGACTTTATAGAAGATTTGTTTTTTTCCCAAATGAAGACTATTACCTTTCAGGAGGTGTTTTGTAAATTACACGAATGCGCACAATGCATCAACAATTAATACCACAGTTTTTGTTATAATTCACCTTCGTGTTTACAAAACAGTTTTAAAATCAACGTTTCATTCGGATTGTACAATATTGCAAAATACCAAAATTCATCCGTATATAAACATATGACAAAAATTAAAAAAAAAATAATAATGTGTTCTGAGCGTTCCTGGCGAGTGCCAGAACTGTTTATGTACAAAAATGTATCCAGAGTTCGTCCTACTGTATGAAATTCCGGTGTCAACGGCGCGAAATTTGATGCTTTTTTAATATTTGTGATTGAATTCCGCACACTCGTGGGAAAATGTTACAATGATCCAAATTTAACATAAATGCCTTATGTTATGGAGTGTCAACGACGGACTAGCGTGTAATACAGGGATTGTGTAATCTCCTAAAGTTAATTTACATACATGTTGACACGCGTATCCAAACATACATTTAATATCGTTTTAATATACTGCTACATTTGATAAAGCCGAAAGGTATGGATTGATTTCAATATGCCATTGTTAAGTCAGACGATTGAGTTTAAATACCCTTTGACTTATACATATGTAGGAAGACTAGGTCTAATCAAATATTTACATCTGAAAATTAAGTTTTGGAAGTGAATATTGATGGAATATCTTCAGATGTTTCTCCAACCGTATCTAAACATTCTTTATCATCAGATTGAATAGAAATAAATTGGACAATATTTATCGAAACTGACATAAGCCATATTGTCTAGCACATATCGCAACTTTTATGTCAAAGGTTTGAAAAGAAATAAATATGAGAAAACTTTTATCGAAACATTCATACATTGTGCAAATCCAATATATCTTCTTAATGTCAACAAGATCCTACTGAAAGTACGTACCTCTGAATTAAACCAGACTTCAGACTTGACGTTGGAGGGGGCACTGGCACAATACGTTACTAGTAGTGTGTCAAAGTTTGTGTTTGAACATAAACGAGGTCGTCTCGTTGGGGGACTATAAATCAGATGTTGATAAAATGAAGATCGCTTCAAGTACATATTACGTAAATTTATTACACATCAATTGTTGCCGGTGACACTAAAAGCCATTGAACTCGTGTCAAAGATAACAATATATTTCCCCAAATAAAAAATTTCACATCATGGGATACTCGCGTGCCTGCCTATATTACATGTAGTCAATGATACCTTATCGTTAATGATACAGGTCATATGACGGTAAAAGAAAAAATCATCTCACCCAAAAAGGGGTTGTTTCCGTTTTTGAGTCTTTCAAGATTCAAGAAAAACATTATTTGAGAGCTACCAACATCAAAATCTGGTTTCGAATGCTGAAGTGTCTCTGCTAAATGTGTTATTGATCCCCAAAACCTCGCAACCCCGACCCGGCATGACAAAATACAGCAGTTATCGCCCTTGTTGCAGGCAATTGCGATTCTTTGTTTCTCCTCGATTAAATCAGGTATAATTCGGGGTTTTGCCTGCGTAAACATAATTTCGGTGGAAACAGAAAGTTGTGTTTCATTACAGTAAGGGCGATAACTCTATAAAATCATTCAAAATACCCATCAGCTTAATTGTTGTGACGAAATAACTAAACGCACAAATAAGATTATGCAGGATTTTTTCCCCCCATCAAAATTTACTTTCCAGAACATGTAAGCAGTTATTGTATAAGCTGATGCAAAAGTTCCACAGAACATGCCCCCTTATGGGAAGTTGTCAGATCCCACGTATGTGGAGAGTTTTAGGATCTATATATAGACGATCGAGGCGGCTATAATATAGTTAAACTAAAGAATATGGTAAACACTGATGAATGATCTTCAGTGATTGATCTTTCTGAGGTAAATAACTTGGAGCAAACACTAAACATCGCTGGTAGATCCATACGTCAATAACATTTCTTTATGTGAACATACCTATAGTAACTTGGTTTGGTAGAGCCTGGTTAGTTTGACTGGTCATTTCTGATCATAGTTTAATATCCTACAATGTTTACATGTGTAAGGCGGGTACGCCCTCTAATGTTTACAATATGTAGATGGTATTTAGAGGTATATTACTCTTAGCAAACAAAGCATGACGATAGCAGATCTCGGTTTGTCAATAACATTTCTATTATATGTGCATTTACATTTATTAATCTTTTTGGCAAAGCATAGTTAGCTTTGCTCGTTTCTTATTGATCATTTTCTAGTATAGTGTACACTTTGCAGGCGACAATGTATGATACGGTAAGCTTTCAAAGGGTTGGAAATCTGCAAATGTTTACCGACAGCCTCCGTGTATTGACAATAAACTGTGAACGTATCACACATGTATGCGATTTTAGAAATAAACGAACCTGTCTAATTATTTGTTCATGTCCGCCTTGATATCACTACACTGTATCCATTACCCTGACAGTACTTAGTTTGTCTCGGGTCATGTATCAGTCGCTCGCTTCTTGTCCACTTTTTTAAAAGAAACGGATTTAAATGAGTTTCTTACCTTTTTTAATATATAAATCTTTGTTGCATAACTTGTATGTTATGAATTATTTCGTGAAATATAATGAATTTTATATCAAATCGACACCATAAAATCACGCAGCGCCATGTTCTTATCTTATAAGTCTATCATTACAATCTGATATTTCGCAACTGTCGTAAGACAAATATAGTTTGTTTGATAAAGTCCCTCATAATGTATAAATATATATTATGTATACAGGTGTTAGCACTTAAAACACTACATTTAATGTTAAGTACACAATGCACTGGGTCTGGACAAACACACTTTACCATACCTGACTTATTCCGACAAGTATAAGGTAAATATATTTAAAGTGTTTATGTACACAAATTAAATTCTAATTTTAAAGTAAATGAGTACGTGACGGACCAGAGTTATATACTATGAAGACTAAATGATATTATAAGTTCCCCTGTATCTAGAGCCGAGGCGGTCACGTATGGGCAGAAAGCGTGTTCTAATGTAAGTGTGTAAGACATCATGTACACTGTATACGCAATAAAAAAGAGACATTCAATTACGGTTTGTCGCCCTTTTGGTTGACAGTGAAATTTCGCCAAAATTTACAGATTTGTATATAAACCGAGAGAAAGATTTTATCATTTATTTAATGTACATATATAGCTGTAATCATCGCCACCCCCTAACTCCCTACCCCCAGCCCCCGACCCCGACCCAAAAAGTCCATAGTTCGTCCCAACACATACAATGTACTTGTCTCCCCTTTTATAAATCGCAGGAAAACGAAAACACGCACCTATGTTAGTATCGTGTTACAGAGTGTCACGATCTAGAAACACCACTGTTTAATTACACAAAGGATCCTTGTTTTGTAGGGTATCAACAGCTGTAATAAACGTTTAATAGGTAGTTACACCCGGTAAGTATTTAATAGGTAGTTACACCCGGTAAGTATTTAGCAAATTTCACATCAGCAAACAATTGAGATCATTGTTCATTCTCCGGAGTGAAATATCACACAAAGATTGTACTCAACACCGTAATCTACCGTCATATTTTCATTTCTATTATCAAAGAAATCAACAGAAACTTGTTACAAAATGAATTATAAAGGTAATAATAAATAAAAATGTATGTTAAAAGTATTGCCAAAAGTTATCATTTATCCGTACTGTTTTACTGATTGTGCATATCAATCACGAATTAATGTTCATCGATAATTTGCGAAGCCCAGTACCCTCTTCAGATCGGAGCTTTTGTCTTTTGCTTTCTACTTAGAAGCCAATTCCGTTGAAACCAAAAGTCCCTTTTGAAATTTAGACCCCCACCCCCACCCCAACCCCACCCCCAACTCTCTCTTCCATTTCGTTTCCCCTTTTCATTCGCGATCACGTGACTTAAGCTGTTGCGAGGGGGTGAAACACCAAACAAACAAGAAAGTGAAAGGAAAGCTACGGTCTGAAGGAGAGAACCTTGTCTGCCGCCATTAATTAAAACGAAATACCTATCGCCGACCGGTACAGCAAATAAAGGCTTGGGTGTCAAAATTTAAATTGTATATTGGTGTTTGGGTTTAAACACAGGCATTTTACACCTGAATCAGTTACGGTAATTTCGGTTCGCCTTTCCTTTGGAAAGTTTTGGTACATAGTGTCAGACGTCCTTGGTAAACTTAATTGCTTCTGTAGGCTGTCGCGTCTTGATAAAGTTTGGGTTATGAAGACTTGATGATAGATAGGAACTACATATATACATGTACACAGTCAATGACTGTACTATTTGCTAAATTGCTTACTTTTATTTTATTCATCTTCAAAAATTCCAAAGTGTAAATAAAAACTAAATTATCAAGTTGGTTTTATTATACAAAAACAAAATGCTAATGAAATAAATATTAATCGCAGTATGATTCGGTCATAGAATTGCAAATTTCTGCTTAAATCTATTGGTGTTCGTATTTATTTACCGTTATAATTAACCAGATGATTTCGTTACATTCAATACACGACATTATCAGTCCGTCAGCTAGGCATTCATAGAGACTAATCTTGTATTTTAATACACAGAGATAGATTAGCAAACCGTCCACGTGTGTAAAGGTGTATTATGTATTAACACTATGGTTTTAAATCTCAGGTGTGTTGTTCAATACACATACCGTACGCAAGGAAGTAGCTTCGGATTTTATAAATTCTGAATCGAAACTCAGACCACAAAATAATCAGTCATTCGTCTCTTATTCCCCTTCCCCACCTTCACCCCTTCTACTACCAAATCGTTCGCACGCCCCTTCCTCTCCAACTCACCATCTTCACCCATTCCCCTCCTCATCTCAAACAGTTCCCCGCTTCCCCATCTTTCTTCCTCCTTTGACCTTTTCTGCACAGCCATCCCCATTCCTCCACATTTCTATCTTCCCCCTTCCCCTACCCCATCCTTTAACCACTTCCCTACCCCTCCTTACCCATTTCCCTCAATACCCCCTTTTATCACTATACCTACCGCCCCTTTCCTATCATCCTATTCCTTTGCCCCTTTTCCAACATCATCCACCTTTCCCTCACCCTTTGTCTCCAAATATCTATCTTCACCCCGTCCCCTTCCTCAAAGTCCCATCCCCCACCTTTAACACTCCCCTTACTAATATTCCTCCTTTCCCTATATCCTCCTGCCTCATTTGCTCATTTCCCAGCATCACACAGTCTATTGTGAGGTCAATATGGTCTTATACCGACCTGGTAGAATCTAAATTATTCTACCAGGTTTGTATACCACCATATTGACCTAACAAAATTCCATAATTAATTATATCATTTCTAAATTCTAACGAAAGTTGATCATAAACAATAAATCGTACACAATACCATGAACACCTTAGTTTAGATCCAAATACAATTGTAGCGAATTAGCTGGCGCCTGTGATTAGACCGTGTGCTGTATGTATTTGAAGATATATTTTCAATGACTGAGAATAACACGTTAGTCGTAATCTTAATTGTGTTTATAAATATCACTACAACGAACCAGACGTGATTACGTATGAGAAAACGGTCCTTTTGAAAGCATTCACCGAGTCTTTTTTGAATAACAAAGACAGTTAGGATCTATTACATTTAAACTCTCAAGTGCTCGTGACAATGAATATAGGTAAATAGTGTATATTAAATGTACGAGGAAAACTCACCTGTACACGACAGTGCCTAACTGAAATGACTCCAGTGAAGAGCTATGTCTTCCTAACAAATATACCTGTTTAAATATCCTGATTGAAAATAGATAAACAGATGTATACCTCCGCAGGGATTGCCCTATAAACTCTCAGCTTTATAGGGAAGTGTTCAGAAAAATGTCTCCAGATCTGACAGAACGGCCCTTCCCTTGTCTAACACCAAAGTTTGTAAGGCTCATATGTAGTCTAATAAAACGGTGATCTGAGAATCATGTCCAGGGTGAAAGAGAAGCGTTGGATGCTTAATGGGGTTTAGATCAACATTTTATGTCACGAAGGGCTACGCAAACGTGGTCCAGCAAAGTCTTAAAGCGTCAAATGAAAAAACAAAAATCCCATGGAAGTTGATGTGTCGCCTGTATGGCCAGTAGTAGACAGATTGTAACGAGACGGGATACTTAGAGGCCCAAAGGACTTCAAGTTACCTTACAGAAATCTTTGTTTGGACCTTAGTTGTATTTATAGTAACAATGACCTTCAAACCTTAGAACAATCCCCAAACAAGGCCTTTCAGTATGGAAGCACTGTGTAAAGTTTGAAATTGATAGCCCCGAATAAAGTTAAGTTATAACATCGAAACCTTTGTTCAGACGTGGGTTTTATGTATAGTAACAGCGATCTTGATCTTTAACCAGCAGACATGAAGAGAAACCCCAATCAAAATTGTTCAGTAAGGAAGCAATGTATGTAGTTTGAGGTACATGTATACGGGGACTTAGTTATCCCACGGAAACCTTTGCTCAGATGTGGTTTCTATTTATAGTAATAAGACCTTGATATTTGATCTTCAGATCTGAAGACAATCACCAGTATGAAGTTTAACATTGATTGACCCTAGAAACTTAAATTACATGTATCGCACTAAAACCTGATTTATATTTATAGTAACAGTGAACTTCATCTTTGATTTTCAGACAAGAAAGCAACCCCAAGCTATAGCTAACAGCAGGGACGTATACGTCCCCGCTAACAGTAAGTACTGTATGAAGTTTAGTTTGATAGGCCGACGGAACTTACGTTATCACACGGTAACCTTTCTTTGGACGACACGACTGACGACAAATATATGTTAGTGATCCCTATATGCCGCCTTTTTGGCGACAAAAAAAAACATGAACCAAAGAGAACTGGGCTGCTTTCATTTATCGTGACCCGAACGGTTATAGCAAAGCTGCTCGTTTATTAAATAAGGTCGGACCTGTTAATCTTATGCTGCTTTCAGATAAGATTTGACTTGCCATCAGAACTTCCTTGTGCATTTTGAATATGACGCGTATTGGTTTGATGTGACGGGGCCTTTCACGAGACTGCATAGATAATATACAAGCACTGCAATGTAAGACCAACAGGATAATCGAGTCGCATCACCGAAGCCCGCCGATTGCTTACCTTATATAGAAATGGTGGCAAACTCGTAAGCTAGTTTGCGATCTTTGGTCGTATAGAAATGGTGGCAAAATATATAAGTGTAGACATACCGGTACAACTTTTTATCCAAAAGAAATAGTGGTAAATTAAATGAGTTGAAATAAAAACGAGTATTTCAACTACAATTATCGTTCAGTAACTCCAGGATTATGTGTTCTTATTTGACGTATACATATTCCATTTATTGTTCTCCTGAATGATAAACAAGGTAATCGATTAATATTGTATATTACATGTGCTCAGTACAGAGGCAAGTGCATGCAATTGACAATGTTTGACATTCTCTTAGAGCGTCAAGACGTTACGTACCATGAATGTAGCCAATTAACCTTTAACACATAACATTATAGATTTTAAAATATGGTCAGTCTGCATTGAATCAAAATGTTAATTTAGGAAAACTATTCCAGCTATTAATCCGAGAAAAAGTTGCAAAAACAGCAGTGCAAAATTATATTATTTTGAACTGTGGTCATCGAGTTTTCGGCATTGCTATTTCGATATCATATAAAACGCATGGAACTTATCCTGTGATTTGGCACAAATTTTAACATCTTATCAACACCTTTCCTCTATATTCATTACAATGATGATAATTATTTTATACAAATTAACATTTCTCGTATGAGAATTTGAGCGCAAAATATCTTATTTAATAAAACTTTCGACATATATAAGATATTCTTATTAAGGGTCAACAGAATATTGGGAGCTACCAAAATTGATAACATACAAATTATTTATTAAATTTTGAAAAAAGTCGTTCATTGGCAAAAAGACATCACGTTTCCGATAATGATTGAAAGTGTTTTGTATTTCAATTCCTATCACGGTAACTATGATATGAATGTTCGTGATTTATAAAGTAAAATCGGTTAAAATTCAAACTTTAAACCGGTTAAAATTGTCGGATTAGTGCAGTTAAAAAACTAAAGTTTTACCGCTGCATTTTCCAGAATCATTTTGCAAAAAATTGAGCTTACTTATCTTTAAAGTACAAATGTATGTCACAAAAAGAAACTTACATTTACCTCCAATAAATCAGGATATTCATGTCTGCGTAATGTTTATAGTGTTAATTTTAGGTAGCCAGACTGAATCAAACAATAAATACTGTACATACCTTATACAAAACAATAATCATGTTTCCTGTCGATATGATTGTCCCCGTATGATGTAGTGTAGTTCCTTTTCGTTCTGTGCCTTATTTGAGCTACACTTTACCAAGGTATATATACATGTACCTATACTGGTTGTCTTGGTGATCGAGACACTATGAAGAAAAACCCTAATAAGGTAAGACATATCCATCCCATGTATTATGTAATTGCAGGTGAACGTACTGATATAATTTATACAATCGCAGTTTTGATCAATTTATGATATATACTAGGGCAAAGTTAGAAAAATATTAGTTTCAGCTGCTTCACAACGTAAGAAAAATCCCTATGAGTAGAAGTCTATCGTGTCTTAGATTAGAAAAATACAGATTTGTCGTCCGTTCATTAAAAAAACACTAGATTATCGCGAAAATAAAATAGATAAATTCTTCAGTTCTTTTGCTCTTTGACCTTCGAGTTCAGTTGAATTAATGTGAGATCAATACGGTTCCTCGAGGTATACTATACATGGGCTACACGAGTTTTCGATGTGGGGAGCATGCCTATTAGTATATTTACTCGTTGTGATTGAGACTAATGCCTCAGTTCTCACTTTGAGGACCTGACGTTGACTTTGATTCTATCTGAATTGTCATGGTGGGTGTCGTCAATGTTTGTAGGAGGACACTACACAGAGTAATGATTTGCTTTGGCCTTACGTAGATAAAATTACATGTAAATTGCCAAGTTTTTCATAACCGTTACACACAAAACCATTATTGCTGCAATTCTATTATTGCGTTTTCAAATATCATAAGCGAGACTTTCTTGATTTATGAGGCACAACATAAGACATACATTTGTATTTGCACTTAAAGTTTGATTAAGATCGCTTATGTTCAATATGAATATTCATTTCACGGTTATTGTTAAATTTTAAGTGTGCAACTTCCGGTCATGTTCAAACACGTCGTTGGTTAGGGAGACAATTTAACCAGAATGTTTAGCTTAGACAAACATGGCTGTTGTTTATTTTATTAAGATCTAAAGTCTTTCAAAATTAAAAAGGAAACAAAGACAAAAAAGTATATTCTATTTGCAATTAAACGAACTGGTGCAAACACCAGCGATACCTATCTAGACTACTTTTTACCCCCGATTCGGTCTGTTCGTTTATAAGGAAAAGCCAGTTTGTCCGTTTTCAATATTTTTTTTTTCGGGTTGAAATAATCTTAGCAAATATTTCCGCTCGATTTTATTTTTAAAACAATTCCAATTGGCTTTACTTTCTAAACAATCACGTGTCCCTTTCATTTTCTGTTTAAGGTTAAGCAATTCTGATGGAAAGAGCTGGTTTATTCTTTGTTAGTAAAATGTGAGTGGGCGGGATGCTGTGCCTGGTTCCTTTATCATGATATTTCAATAAGATAGCAATGTAATGTCGACATCAGATCCAGACTATCACAAGGGCAGATACACCAACATACCCTGTATCCAGCACACATACATTAACACACACAAGCTTAAACAACATAGACAGAGGTCATTATGACCATTATTCTGAACCAACCATCTTTGGTCATTATTCTGAACCAACCATCTTTGGCCATTATTCTGAACCAACCATCTTTGGCCATTATTCTGAACCAACCATCTTTTGTCATTATTCTGAATCAACCATCTTTGGCCATTATTCTGAACCAATCACCTTTAGCCATTATTCTGAACCAATCATCTTTGGCCATTATTCCGAACCAACCATCTTTAGCCATTATTCTGAGCCAATCATCTTTGGCCATTATTCTGAACCAATCATCTTTGGCCATTATTCCGAACCAACCATCTTTGGCCATTATTCTGAACCAATCATCTTTAGCCATTATTCTGAGCCAATCATCTTCGGTATTATTCTGAACCAATCTGTATCCTAAACCGTCGCCGTTGAGCTTCTCTCCAGGACCAATCAATTCCTTACATTAATGTATGACTCTGTCTCACCTTTGTGTATTAAATTAAGGTCTAATACATGTACTCACATGTCTATATATGTGACGGTACTAATTACATCACGGGTCGATAATGGGGTTTTTAATTAACTTTTTTTTATTAAACCTGATCAAAGCATAGCTGAAGCTACAGTGTAAATAGGAAATGACAACGGAATAATTGAATTGGAAAAGTTCAAAGAATGTTGAGTTCTCTCCAGTTTTTTGCCCTAACTAATCGATTTCAACAGGGAGGGGATATTACATCTTATAATGTATGTAGCATGTTATACAGTCTCTTATACAATGAAAAGGGGTGAAATTTTATTTTCGCGAATGGAAATATTTTTGTAAGTGATACATTGCACTGATTGCAATGTTGAAAACAGTATCATATTCAATTGGAACCCTTCGACACTTGTCGTTTAACGATCACGAAAACGCCGACAGTTTCAGATATTATCATCAAACAAATATTTGGATATGAATATTTTTGCAGTTTTTCCTACACTACGAGTATTTTGACTTAGACAATGTTTTTTTCCATCGTATTCCCTAGTATAAGTCATAAATCGGAACTCTTAACAGATACAAACCGAACTGTTTGTCCCCGTATGGTTAGGGGAACGGTCAGAAACGGGATTGGATACAAACACTCAACACTAGTGCTGGTGGATGTATCTTCAGTTAAGAAGCCCCCACCCCCAGCACACCCCACCTCATCCCCAACCCCTACACACATTCATACATGTACATGTACTACATTCCCAATGGTTCCATCGCGTAAACACGGGCAGAGACAGCTATTAATCAGATCAATTCCAGCTTGATATACCTTATATATATATACTTAGCCTGTTCACGGTAATCTTCTATATAAAATCACAGGTATGCATGTACTACCTGTCTATGACTTAGTCAGTCAGGTGTAAATGACACCTGTGGTATGTCTCTGTACACCACGTTAAATGTACGTGAAGTTACATGTGGGACGTGTGTCGATGTGGACTCAGTTAGCTTAAAATAGACTAATTATATAGGCTTTGTCTGATTTCGATAAGACCGTGACGATAACGGAAGATGATATAGTCTACAGCATACATATATATACATACAGCACGTGCTTCGGACAATAGGTCTTACAATGTATATATGTAAATCGGTATCCGATCGAGTATTAGACAAGTTCAGAACTATAACTATACGCTGTCAGTTCCAAATATGGAGTTTTCTTTTGTAAACAGTTTGTGTCTGTACATTAATAACTTCAATCTGATAAAAAGCAAGTTAATCACGTTTCATCTCGGTCTTCAAATCTATCTAAACATTAGTCCCTGTCGAGATATATTCTAGACTTGATCCGACAATGGACCATAGAATATACTATTTACATGTAACACATATCAACGTCTGAATCCTAAAAAGGGCCTGTTTGTTTGTCGAAACCATATATCAGCGTTGATAATATCTATTCATCTTACTTATATATCTCAATCTGCGGTTTTCGCAAGGCTAAGCTTTATTCGTCGTAAGTGTTACCTTTAATCATCTATTTTTTTTCTAATTTGTAGTCAAATGTATATGTCACCATACATGTTTTACGGGAGAAGACAAATTATATGTTGTTTGACTGGTGTCTGAACCTATTTGTATAAAAATCAAAAACGTATCACTCAGGGTAAAAAGAGTACTAAGGAAATGAGACCCACAGAATCCGACACTTATTGCATTAAACAGTAAGCATAACATTGTTTTTGATTGGTTCGTATATATATATGCGTTTGTGAGGCCCTACTGTATTTTACTATTGTCACACGTGGCACAGATTTTCAACTTCCGGTTTGTCTGGTGGTGACGTCCGACTCTCTTCCCTAGTTTCGGGGTTATTTCTGTGGGACTCCTATTTCTGTTTATTATATTGACCATGTATGAACCAGGGACGTATATGTCTCACATATAAGTCCCTGTGTGTACAAGTTGTTTGGTTAATTAATGGTTTTGCTTTTTCTTTTAATGGCAAGTCCATTACCCGAGAAATGAACTTTAACGGAACGTGTTAACGTTTGCTGTTTATGGTTCATTTATTGCCGAGACCACTTCAGTTAAATTAATCATTAATATATTAATGGGCGTATTGTTTAAATGAACATACAAAATTAATAGCAATGTGACTAACTGTTCGTATGTTCCTGTTAGTATTGATATATCTAGTCTGTTGGACATCCAGACAGGCTTTGGCATTTGTTTTTAAAACAACAGATAAAACTTGTGATATAATTGATTTTCTGTCAACAGAACCATCAACGTAACTTATTAAAATATAAATTGCTGAGAGATAGCGGTCACAGACAGGAAACAGAATGCAATCTGAACTATGCACGGCACAAACCCCAGCACAAACCCATAGCCCAAACCCTCCCGATAACCTACATGTACACTGTAATTACATTGTATGATCTTCGATCGCGGCGACAGTGTTTTACCACAGGGACATGAGAATTTGTTACAGCTAGTTTTGGACCTAAAATAGGGTGTTTAGAGTAATTTTACACATTTGGGGGGTTAAGATCAATTTTCGATAGAAATGCCCCCTCAATGGTCAAAAAAGCTATTTTGACCATTGAGGGGGCATTTTTATCGAAAATTGATTTTAACCTCCCAAATGTGTAAAATTACTCTGTGTGTTTTACCATTTATCAACTCTCTACCCCACTTAATTATTATCGTGACGTCTATCAAATAGTACATTGTAATGTTACAGCCCCATCCAAATAAACCTCCACTCGCTCACCAAAAAACATCCACCCAAAACATCCCCCATGTACCCCACTACCATCCATCCTACCATCCCTATCCTCTGTCATATATACTCCTTTAAACTTGTTTTTTTTACCCTAACCTCTTCCCTTCAATAACCTCCTACTAATATGGTCGACACACAGGGACCTGAGAATGAAATACAGCTATAGGTGAACTTGTATTAAGGTGTTCCCTTCACTTTGGGGTCTGGATTTATTTCGGTAAAATGCCAACCTTATTGGTGATATACATGTACAATGCATTTTATGCATATACTGTCATAGCTACAGTAAGGGCGTAAGAATTATCTTTAGAGGCGACTTAATTTAGGATATCATCTTTTCTCTTATCTTCCAAACATTTCTCTTTTCTAATGTCTCCCTTGACACTACCTCACTTTTGGCCTTTAGTTGAGCTTTCGCCCCTGTGAGTAAGATTTTTGGTTCTGTCCCCTGACCGAGACAATGGTAGTTACTTCTTCCTGTTTGGCGCTCAGTATAATGAGAGTAGAACGACTGGTTCGTCCGTTTCCAGTATAATGTGACCTGGAGGGGTGTTCTGGTGTGGGGGCGTCGGCAGTATACTTCAGTGTGGTAGCACTTTAAATCTTCAGAAGATCTGGACTATCGCAAGAAGGCTTACACGAACATACCACAGCCTACCAAATACACACGCTCTCAACACACACAATAACATGGCATACACCGAGACTCGCGAGAGGTCGTCCTTAAATGACTGATTGTTAATAGGACGAAAGAACAATCAAACCAAACCGTCATAGGGGGAATGTGGGATGTCATGTTTAGCAAACTTTCGTCACAAGTAATGATATTGTTTTTTTTTTTATCGCGAATCGATCTGAAATACGAAAACTTTTTTCTCTAAACATATCAGTTAAATCAAGCTCCAGCGAATTCGACCGTGTCCCACATCCCTAAACTTTTTATTTACCCTGCCCCTGCCTAGTCCCCCCCCCCCCCCCCCCGACATTCTCCCCAACAGCGTACACTATGTCATTGTGTCCTTTAGGATAGGCATACAAGTATAATGTACAAATTCATTTTGATTTCGACGTGGATACATTTCGAACTTTGCACATGTAGATTGTTGAATTGTGTACGGGTAGAGAGTCGGCCATATATAGACCTTAGTATACCATGGCCAGTTTGTTAATAGGGGTAATTTACAGGTAAACATTGATTTATCGGCAAAGAGGATTAACAAAGTATAACTGGCCCATTATATATATACGTTCCCCAGCAGCCAACATAACGACCCACTAATTACATACTGGTGTTAATTGACATACGGACTTATATATATATATACAGGACAGGGAAACAGGTCGTCAACAGAAATCGATAGTCGTTTTAATTTTCAATTTATATCGGACGGAATGTCTACAGAGATTGTATATACGCCGTAACATGTTCCTTTGGTCGTGGTTTTTAATAGCATTGTTTTATATCGCTGTTTTTTACCAGGTGTTCCAAAATACAGGTGTATGAAATATATAAAACAATAGAGATATACCGATAACATCTACAACAGTGTATGTATTGTATACTTACATACACATACTAAAACTAATGAAGGAATCATTAAAAAATAATAGCTGAAACAAAAAACAAAGTAAATCCATACGAGAACATCAAAAGGAGTAAAAGGGAATTAAGTGACATTTAGGATTTAAAACTTACCCCCTTAGACGCCATCTTATCTGTGTGTTTTTAAAAATCCTCTTGTATGCCTGTTGTCCACTATTATCTATGTGCTTACTCGAATGAACTAACCTCTATATGTTTCTATACGTATGTTGGTGTATAGGCAGGCTAACGGTTCATTGAGACGGCGTCGTGTCGTCATAGCGACACACACCGGTGCGACCCGAAGGAAACTCTCGGAGCGCGACACACCGATTCCGTTCTAAGGTTCACTGGGTGGGATACTGTACTCGTCAAACATGTTTTGTTTTACCGAGCTCCTTTTAAACTATTCGTTTCATCCGCGATGTATATGGGTTACGTTCTTAGAGCGGATGTGAGCGACATGTACATTTGTACATTATTGTACGTACATATGTAGACCCCCTAGATATCGATAATGATAAGATTCATACTTTCTCAGATTCTAAGGAATATATGGAAGATGTCAAAGAAATTTTGATTTTTGAACGATGAAAATGTTGTCCAAATATTGAGGAAGGCTCTTTTTTAGATTCTCATAATGATACATCACAAGACATTCCTCGATATCCAGGGGTTACGTAAATATAAGTATACATGGGTTACGCTAACCTTAGCTACTAGAGTAACCCCTGTATATTGAGGTTGGATCAGATGGAGTCTGAAAAGCTGTTCAACTTCAAGCGTGCGTCACTATGTGTTTGTGGCTAATGAAATTGGTCATTTAACATATTTTTATCATAGATGTTTTTATTGTATCCCTTTCTCTAAATCATATGTGATAACTTCCGGGAGATTCTGAGTAACAATAAGCTGGAACTGCGTTCCCTTACAAAAAAAAAACTGCTTTCCCGTCTGCTTCGAGGACACCGACAAAATAAGCAATAATGGTTTTTTTTTCAAACCCCCAAGCGGAGCAAAACGCCCAAGACTTTAACTGTAAGGAACAATTCAAAATGGTGCTCTCCATGGTTGTCAAGCGTGACGTCAAGAAAGCCTGCTACATTGTACTAATCCCTTTTTAGCGGTTTTCCCGCTTAATACGATATATATGGGAAATATTTAAATTGTACATAGGATGTTTAGTAAAGGTCGCTTTCAAGCTTCGAGCTTGCGGGAATTTCTCTTTAAGTCAATGAATGAGCGTCCGACGAAGAACCCGGTGATCGAGGGTTCGATACCCCTGTGGAAACACACTATTCTGTTTCCTGAATATTGCAAAAGGTGTTTGTGCTCCTCGTAACAGGAAATTGGAACCTTGCTTGTTGTGTTGGGGGACGAACACATTCAAAAGGCGGGGAGAGGGTGTCAGATTTTAATTGTTCCCTTCTAGCTCAGCGATAGAACCTCAGGCTGTCCGAATTTCAGGGGTCACGGGTCCGAGCCTAATCGACTTTTCAATCCTGAAATATTCTTGGTCTATCACACGAAAAAAACAAAGGAAAGATTTACATGGAGACCATAGTAAAAGTTCAAGAGAATGAGACCAGGTGTTCCGGAGGAGTAAGCGTCTTCTGCTTCACAATTGTGAATCGATCTACAGAAAACGGCCACCAGTCGACAAAAGATCAGTGCAATCTCCAACACTACTTGTATGACGCCATGAGTATAAAGACGTCACAATGTCCCAATGTATGTTGTTGGGCTATAACCATCCTCGAAATCAAGGGGCTATCAACAATTATACGCTCTCTGCAACCCTGGAATATGTCACGGCAAAACTGAAAGCTCCCTCATGTAAAAAAAACCCTGACCAATTGCTAGGCTGCATGGTCGTCTTTCAAAGATTACAATGGAGCCGCAACCGACTTCAAAGCCTGTCAATTTTGCCATGACATATTCCAGGGGTGTAAAGAGGGTAGGTGAGCGTAAACCCTGGATTACAAGGATGGGCTATACCTTACATTGGGCCAAGTAAATTCACGTAGTTCACGTGCGGTTGAAATGTCAATATATCAAGGTTAAGGGTATCACTGCATTGAAGCGATGATAACGAAAGCGCGTTTTAAAAGTATTTTAGCTACTTTTATGATTTGATAATTTACCTTCTATATTAAAATTAAATCAACCAAATGATTGTTTCTGTTCTTTGGTCACTTCCCATGTAAAGTACATCAAAGACTAACTCTTTGAAGGCAACATTTATGAAGTGCAAGCTTAGCAATGTTAATATTCTTAGTTTGACCGCTAACGGTTTTTCTTTTCTGTGATATTTTATTATTATTTTGTTTCCAAACTTTCAAATATTTGTAGAATTATATATAAACTTCATTAATGTTACAACACTCATAAAAGGAATTATTTCCACTGATGATAACGACTCATGTTTGGCTAGATGTTAATGCTCTTGGGTGGGGTGGGGGGGGGGTCTTATTGTGGGAGGAAACCGGATAACCCGGAGAAAACCCACGTCGTCAGGCTGATGGTCTAAAACCTTTCCATGCGGCTTTAGTAATACGAAGCCCTCATGCTGCATATACGGCGGCTGCCAGATAATCTATTTGTCGGACGGTGCAGTGCATAGCCAACTTGCCTTTCACCAAGGTGACTGTGGTCGGATTCCCCGAAACGACACGAAAAGGCATTGTGACACCTGCCCGACCACGTTGGTTTTCTCCGGGTACTCCTGTTTCCTCCCATAATTTGACCTCTCGAGCGCTAACTTCCGGGCCGACAAGAGTAATTAATATAAGTTGAATAAATTGTTTAATAATTGTTGTAAAATAAATAAAGTTTATATATTTTAAAAAATCAAACTATTTGAAATGGCATAAACAGGATTCGTTACATCTGTACCATCCGACCACCCGTACCAGAATACATATAGTACTATATATCTCTCCTGAAAGTCTCGAAGACTCTTCAACAGTCTAACAATACTGACATTGAAAATAAGCTATTTAACAGAATGCTTACAAGACCCAAGTACTCTTACTAATTTTCCTCCGACGTTTACGGTCCTCCCGTGTGATATTTAAATGTCTCTTGACAGACGAAGGTCGCCCCAGGATCGTTTCTTTCGAAAACACAGACCGAGCCTTTATGTCTTTATTCGATTTGAAAAAAGCGGAACTTAAATACCTATAATCGATTTCTATAATTAATATACAAACAATAGTCCAGGCGGCTCGTGGGCATCGCCACAGGATAACAGACTAAATGCCGGAACGGACGACGGGAATTATCCGGAAATATGACGGGTATTACTCGAATTCCCTTTTTTTTCATTATCTGAATCGATATATACCTTGTAGACCCACAAACTAGCTTTGCGTGTATATAAAGGAATGCACACAGTCTTTAGTAACTGCGAATTAGTGCATACAATCCGAACTAATTAATTATGGTCGAGAAAATCAATTTTCCATTTTGTCGTTTATGTGGCTATTTCGTGTTGCAGACTGGTATATTACCGTAAAGAAACAATCTTAGTTATAAGGGTTTAGCTTAGAGTACGCTATTTATTACGAATTTATTTCCTTTCTGTAATCCGAAAATTAATCGCGAGGAAAATTGCTGTTTACATGATCGTAATTTAAGATACAAGAAACTTTATTTAAAGTCGCATGTACAAACAAAGTAACAATAGCGTGTAGCGCTATTACTGCGACATTAAAATTACATTTTTAACGTGTGTTATCCGTATCAATATGACCCGTGTTCTAAGTGTACATTGTATAGCTTGCGCTAGAGAGAAAATCTCAGTGGTAGAGAATCTGACTGAGCACTGGCCGGGCTCGATACCCGGTAGACCCTCCAGTTACTTCAGCAATACTGTCTTTGTCTGTTGTGATAATTTGAATTGATTCATCTGAAGAGATAGAGAACAGTGGTCAGACCAGTTTCTCCACTATGAACATTATTATAAGAAATTGCGTTTATAGGACCGATGATCGCATTTGATTAGTGTCATTTTGTGTGGTTTTACATGAGACGACCGTTAGAAGCAAACACTTGGTGACGTCATATTTTCTTCTCTGCAATAACAAAATATTATAAACGGCGGGGAATTTGAATCTTGACGCTGTTCGGTTCCAATATGGTGTTATAAGCTGAAAGGTTTAAAAGTTCTAATAGTAGTGTATCAAATCTATCAATAACACAATTATTTATGAAGTACAATTGAAGTGATATTTATTTTCCCATATACATTGTAATGAGAATTATTTGTGAGTCGAAATATGTACATTGTAGGTACATTGTACTTGCGGTTTACTCGCATTCCTAGCCGTGTAAACGATGCAGTAAAGAGGATTGTTAAACTTATCAAACATTTTTTATGAGCATAATTTTTTTTCATAAACTTTTTGCACGTTTGAAATGATAAAGAGATCAAAATGTCAATTTGACAATGGAACGCTTGTACATGTATGTAAAAAGGTATGACAATTAAGCATCGCCGCCGCACCTATACACATTTATTTCCTTCACGGTTTCCGTCTGTTATTTCCGAATTGTCTCACCCTCACTGAAATGTATATGAACTGGAAATAATTATTTTAACTACTTGCTAAATTTTTCAAAAAGATTGAAAATAAGGCAAAATATTCCATGATTTGGGAATCTGCTAAACACGCTTAAGGCCGTAGGAGTTATGTCCCTTTAATCGTGAAACTTAGAAAACGAGAGGGCCAGGAAGTTTTATGAAATGAAGAAAAGGACATTTTAGGTATCCTACTCGTGTTGGTATTTTAAGCACAAACTATGTTATTGAAGGATCGCAGAATTTCAATTAACAATTGTACAACAATTCTCTTTAAATCAACGTAATTTCGTTTGATAAAATGCAACGTTCTAATTTTATGATCCAGGTAGGAAAACTGACGGGGCACATTCTGAAAGCATTTAAGGACCTTTAGACATTATTATTATTATTATTATTCAAGGTTCTTATAAACCGCTTTATCACGACCTTTAAGGCCGCCTCAAAGCGGTTCACAAATTATTATCCGTGGTTATAGGGCATTAGTAACCAGCCAATATCGATCTCAACTCCCTGGGGACCATACAACCGGTGCTGCCATCTCGGCGCTCACAGCTAGCATTTTATAATTTCTAGCACTACCCTACCACGTACTCATTTACAGCTGAGTAGACTGGAACAAGCAGAGTAAAGTATCTTGCTCAAGGATACAACACAAGTGCCGTGACCGGGACTCGAACTCGCAACCCTTCGATCACGAGCCCAGCGTCCTACCAAAAGACCACCATGCCTCATATCGTGCGGAAAGTGAATCCCGAAGGACGTGCTGTGTTGTGGGCTGCAGTATTTACATAACCTGACTATTTGCTTTCGCTATTTTTGGACCTCAAATAAGGGCCAAACATGTAACGAATTCTCAGGCTCCAGTACTGATAAGTGATTCTTATAACTGTAGTCTGCAATGATTCTCTGCAATTTTAACGACAAATAACAGCTTTTGTCGGGACATCTATTTTTTGCAAAAAGAGCAAACTACATCATTACGTCATTGTTTTGTCATTTTCCGTTAAGATATACTTTATAAAAAAGCAGATATCAAAATACATTGAACGTATGCGTAAAATATGTAATTGAAATGGTTTGGAATATTTTACGAGAAAAACCCTTCGATCAAGTTTGTTGAACTTTTTTATTAGTAACGTATATAACACCAGAAAAAAGGAGCGAATTTGTCCATATACATAAAAGCGGAAAATGTGTAAATATGCATGCATTTTGAGTTAATTATGAAATTATCTCTCTTTTGAAACCGATTAGTTAAAAGGCGCGTGGTAATTAAGAACTTGAACTTGTTTACCCAGATTCTTACTTACATTATATACATTCTTCATACAGTAGTCTTTTATATAAAATGTTCGTCATTCGAAACCCCGATAACAATATACGTTTTATCACACACGTGTAAACTTATGTCATACATGTAGATTCAGAAGACACGTGTATTTCGAACTAGTTGTGAATATACCAATCTAATTAAAACAGGCTAATCACACAATATATTTTATCGCTTATTACATGAATAAAATTAAAATCGCTATTTATGAATATTTAAATCAAGTTTATTAGTACAGTATATTTCCTTGAAATAGATAAGCTACTCCTAAACATTCTTTTCCGCTTACTTATAATATTATTGTATCTCGGGAGGTTACGTTGTTGACTACGGTCAGCTGCTACCATGCACGTGCCACGTCAATTACCTTTGGTAAACTGTTACACTGTTACTTTATTCTTCCATGTGTCTGTTTTATACATTGTGAACTATTATAATTATTACAGTAGGATCATCTCATTGCATAAAAATGAAAAGATGATTACAAGATGTGTCGTAAAGTATACCTTGACAAAAGAACCGCCAACTGACAAACTCATACAAGGAGAAAGTTGATTAACATGTACTTGAGAAAATCTTCCAAACATATTTTAGGGATTATCATTTTCAAAATTTGAAATTATAGCTGCCATCTCTCATTTGCCTCTATGACATTGAATTCCAATTACTGCCAAATATCTAGATGACTTTAATATCTACACAACCAAGCTACCCATTCTTTAATTTATTGCACAAAATTAGATACATGTACTTGACCTATATGACTTTAAATGAAGGTCATTGTACTTGTTTAAAACCAACGTGACTTTCGACATTCTTGAACTTCATAAAGTGTTGGAAATATTATTTAAGGACGACGGACGAAGACGGATACATGTACAATGTACCATGACGTCACTTGGGCCAAAAATGTTTTCTTATATCAAACTCAACAATTTAAATGTATTGTAACGGGAGTAAAGATATTTTAATAAAGTTCAAACAAATAAAAAATAACCATATTTTACAGGTTTTGTGGTTTAGTTGCAAAAGATGCAATTCACAGAAATGTAACATAACCCCTTAATGATGACAATACATTACACAAAGGATTTAAAATAGATCGTCACAACACCAAGGTCCATTGTACTGTAGTAACGCCGGGATTACTCGTGTGGAACGAAGCCTTCATATTTATGGGACGATTCAGTGATGAAGGCGTGTTATATTATGATGTATATAATCTGTGTTGTATGACCTCGGAATACCAATGAAGACACCGGGGATAAGAAATGTTAGGTTAAGTCTGTTATCTGTCATCCTCGTCAGAGTCGTCTCCTCCATTTCCTTCACCATCGGTGTAATCTATTAAAAATTAAAAAAAAAAAAAAAAAAGATAAAAGATGACTTTAATATATCTTGTCAAATATAACTATAAACCAGCCAGGCCCCAGTTTCATCAACGTTCTTTAATTTAAACGTCTTCATAGGAAAGCATTACAGAAGTTAAGTGGATACTCTTAAGTTAGAATCTTACCATAAACGCTGTAACGCTTTCATATGAAGATTTTATGTTAAACAAATTCATTAAGTTAAAGAATATTTATGAGACCGGAGCCATGGGTATTTCCTGTAATTACATAATATACACTAAACATATATACAGTTTAGATATATCGTTCATGACCCTATATTCGCCATTCGGAGAGAAGGATTTAAGGAGATACATATATCGGGGATCATGTAGTGTACGCTCTACGACAATATACACTTCACACTAGAGAATAAAGTACCAGTATAATATACATGTATTTCAAAGTGTATACGGTTCAGTATTTATCAATTATGGACTTTTATTGAGGTAACAATGTGGTTATATTAACCAGAGAAAGGATATTAACCGGGATAATTTATCATTTATGATTAAGTCGATAAGGAAATGAATACGAAAAATGTAGAAGTCTTGAGACAATCTCATACATGTCATTTTTATACATTTATGGTGAAAAATCATACAAATCCCCTTATTTATATGTACATGTATTACATATTGTTTAGTGTAACCTATTTAATCTAACATCCAGTAAGACACAAGACATCGGTCAGATTTGACAAAGTGTAGTAATACTTATCACTTATCTACGTTTGGTGAGGTTAATATGGTGTTTTAACGGCCTGGTAAAGGACGTTAGCCCAAGGTCAATATTTTATATTCTGCCAGGTTAGTTAAACACCATATTGACCAAATCAAAGGTCCTTAATTTTTATATTAGATATGAAACTTGCTAACAAAAGATTGAAATTGCATTGTCTCGTGATAAAGCATGAACTATAAGAAGAGTGGCACTGTGACGTCACAATCATTATGACGCCATAAACGCCATATTGACTCGGCGTTTCTTAAAGTAGAAACATCAGGTAAATATTTTGTGATATTATAAATTGATATTTTTCATACTTTCTGATTGGCTAAAACTTTATCAAGTGGAGGTCAATATTTTATGATATTGATCTTTAGTTTCTACTTATATAATATATAAATAAAGGACCTTTGATGAGGTCAATATGGTGTTATACCGACCTGGTAGAATAAGATATTGATCAATATTTTGTTTTGTATTGTTATACTTTTGTTTGAGAGTGAGATTAAATGTCGTTGAAAAAAATCATTCTCTTGTATTCTGCATTTATTAAAAAATATCAGTTTATAATAACTATTATTGCCTTTTTGATTTCTCTTCGGTCAATATTTGTTCTCAATATTTGAAAACCATGTACCGACCTCTTCAAAAGAATACAAATGTATAATAACAGTCTAGCCAACGAGAATTAAGGAAAGTTGGACCATAATTACTATTAAGCTGGTATAACTATTTCCATCTGAAGATAAATACTGGAAATCTGGCTTGGAAGTTTTGACCAGAAACTATTATCACAACATTATGTCAAGCTTCAAAGTACGCAGGTGGTATATTGTAAAGGTTTCCGAACTAAGTTGTTTAACTTACCTATCGTCTGTGCCTCGTTGTTGTAACCCTCTTGTGTGTTGTATTCCGTATATCCCGTATTCGAGAACTCGCTAAGTTCGGTATAGCTATGCTGTGTGTTCTCCTGGCCATACTCGCTTTGCTCGTTATTTCCGTATATTTCATTCTGAGTATTATACCCGCCCTGTGCGTCATATCCGGTATCGTGACGTGTCCAGGCGTCTGTTTGCGTCGGAACACTATGTTGCCATCCATTTGTTCTCCCGTTGTCACGCCGTTCCCATCCATTAGAATTTGTTTCAGTTCCTGCCCAACTTGTTGACTGGGGGGCGGCTGGAACGCTTTCCCATGTTCTCCCGGAAGAGTGACGCTGTGGCCAGGACTGTAATGAGCCGATTTCATTGTTGGACCGATATCCTGGAGCGAGTTCTGTAGGAGGATCCTCAGTGGTAGTAGCCGGTGTTGTATTCTCCATTGTATTGTATACTGAGGGCGATCTCGGGCCCTGATTGGACCCCGCATCCCGTCCTTGGCCCGTTCTGACAACGGCTGATTTCTCATAATGAGAAAGAGGGGGCCTGTTGCGTCGCATATAACTTGCTGCATATGGATCCGGATCATGAGCATGTCGATTTACTTCCCTGACGTAGGGATATTCTGGTGGCCTGTTTGGATCCGACCACGTCGATTGAGTCCAGGTTGAATGACTCTGATGTGAAGACGTTTGTCGCGGTGGTTGTCGAGTCTCACTTTGTGGGTTTCGTCTTCTCTCAAACGACTGATATTCAACAACAGTTTGTTGGTAAGGACGTTGTCTCGTCTCCGAGGGATCTATACCATATACTGACCTCGCTTGAGATTCCCAGCCTCTATTCGCTGGTTTTGATACTTCTACGTTCGTTATTTCCCACTGGCGTGGTTTCCGACGCTGAAATGTGTTTTGGTGATTCTCTTGGTACTGGTTCCGATGTTCGTGAGGAGGTTTATCATATCTCACATCGTTTTGCCTATCATAATGTGGCGGCGCATGTTTTTGATAGTATGACGGCTGTTCGTATGTTTGCGAGTTTGAGTGATCAAAAGAGTGATGGGTAGACGGTTCTCTATGTAACAAATCATTGTCTGTGTTAATGTGATTACCCCTCACTTCAAATTGCTGGTATCTGCTTGATGTGAATCCCTTGGAGAACGGATGGTTTCTATCAACAGGGGGTTCAGAACTAAACAAATCCAAATTATCAACTTCTGGCTGCTTCCTTCGTCCCCTAAATATGTCATAACCAGGCCGCCTTTCTCTTTGGGGATGTACCGTTGTGGATTCATAAGGAACAATAGGCTCTATTGGGGGCGAGGGAATCTGCCGAGGAGGATTCGTTTTCCTTGTTACTTCTGTCAAGGTATCGACCGGATACGCCATCTGCTTTTCATGCAGTGTTGATTCTTTGGTAGCAGTTTCTATTTCTACAGGTTTTGTAGCAGTTTTTAGTTCAAGTGTATGATTAGCCGATTTTCCTTCGAGCGAGTAAATTGGCATTTCTAATATAGTTTGGTTGTCTCCCTTTGGCAACTCTTCAGGTGGTGTCAATGGCTTTACATCCGGGGAAGTTGTATTGTCAATATTATATCCTGTTGAAATAGTGTCACTTCCGATATTCGTTCTTTCCTCATGAAAAACGGAAGAAAGAACTTCCTTAATCAATGTATCGGTTAATGATTCATGTTCATGAGCAGTGTCTACATTTAAATGTGTGTTATGGTATTTAGTTGATGTCGGTGTAAATGTCAAATTATGCTGATTGTTGTTATTGGACGGAATCGTACTTGCTTCGCTATAATTACTTGTTTCCGCCAGACGAAATGCATCTGTTATGGCTTTGAATGCACTATTGAATAAATCAACGGATTCGTGGTTGTTGGGGACATGAACTAAAGACGGAACATCCGTAAGGTTAACAGTCTGAGGTTGTTGTATGTCGGGTCGATTTTGCAAGTCCCGAAATGTATTTGGCTTGAACGTATTGTCTCTTTTACTTCCAGAATGAAAGGAAAATTGGCGCCCTGACAGAAAGTCCAATGCTGGTGGAAGTGCATCGACTGGTTCCGGTACAGTGGCAGTTGTGGAAGGCGCGGGTGCTGATGTGAAAAGAAAATAAGAGAAGAATATTAAACGTTCTATATAAACCAATGGCAAAGCTAAATTTTATCTGCAGCTGAAATTGCTAGCCAACTGAACTTGATAGTCTAGTGCACTGGAGATAGCAAGAAATGTGAACTGTAGTTTACACCGTAGTACACTAGCCACAAGGTGGTTTAATTTCATATCGAAATACGTAAAGTGGTTATATAACGTAACTGATGAACACACATATACATAGACTTTATTCTGACGAAAAGTGGATTTTTTAACTCCTTGACATTCACAAAATCAACAGATATATATTAAAAGGTAAAATGTTTAATGTTGCAATTCGATTCGTTCTTTGAACAAATTTTATATGCTAGAGTTTGCCAGCGGCCTTCAAATGAAGCGGAGCTCAACATATAATTTTAATCAGATTTGTGTTATGTAGAAGTAGTTGTGCAGATAACGATACTGGTCACCGGGTCATTTAAAACTATGTATACAATGCTAAATTTTTGACATCATTTATTATTATATTGATAACATTGTTTCGTGATTTATAAACATTGTCTGTATGTGATATAACATGTTTAATACTTTGTATAGTAAGTAAGGGTGAATAGCTTTTCCACTGAATTATCTAGTCCTCGAGGTTTGCTTGAGCCTCCATAGCCACATTGTCTCATTTGATTTGTAGCGGTTCAATAATATACATGCTTTTGTAGTACACGATTTGAATGTATACTGTAACAGTAATAATGCAATCTTTCTTCTAAACTCATAAATTAAAGGGGGTTTTACGCACCTGACCCGTTAGCTTCTACATTAGTTTAGAACATTTATATTACCACCTTTTGGCCCCTAGCATCACCAAAGAGTCCTAGGAGGACGAAACAGCTGCATAATGCATTTGAATTCATTTGTCGGCATACTGTATCTATTAGTAAGCAATATGAATTAAATTACTATCTTATCTCTATTCAAATATTAAGCTTTAGTTCTATACAGATGCAAAGGTAAACAAGTGTCCGATGAACATTGAAACGAGATAGTAAAAAGTCTGAACTATTTATGTTAAATCCAAATCAATATAAACTTGGAGCTGAGCATGAGTGTACCTTACCTGTTGTCGTAAGCTCTGCCTCTGACTTCCGGATTTCTTCTAAAGCTAATCTTTTGTTGACATATTCCTCCATCAAGTTCAGAGTTTCATAATCAGAAATCTTTCTTTTATTCTTTTTCTTACTAAGTGATTTTTGTTTTTTCTTTGTTTTTGGTATTTGATTTACTCTTTGGAGTTTACGAGATGGAACCTTTTTCCTTGACGTCACTTCCGGTTTATATGGTGTTGATGGCGGAACATCCCGCCTTTGAATCCATTCTGACGGATTGTTACTCTTTGGAATGCTTTCAATAGGAATCCATTCTGATTGTGTCACGTGACCCTGAGGCCATTGTGTAAGCTGTCCCGGAGGCTCTGGTACCCAGGCTTTTGTAGGTCTTTGTCTCTATTCAAATAAGGATAATATTATAGCATATACAATAACATTATTTAAATAAGCATGTCAAATATACATGGAAAAAGACTTATTGATCTACTTATTTTCTGTTGTTTTTTCTTCGTTGTTTTTACTTTGGTTTTGAATGAGAGTTGTTTACAATTTGACATGCCTATGTCGACACGATTGGAGACACTATCTTTTATAAAAACGATGAAACATCGCAATACATAAATCTTATTGATGTTTGTTAATGCGGGTTTCAAAATTTGAATATCAATAAAACAAATTCAGTTTCTCATAATACATGTTTGTTATCGACTCTGTACAGTTTAACAGCTGTTGTTAGACAACACAATCGATTGACTATGTATCACTATGTTGAGTTTGTGCAAATGCCTTACTCCTTACCTGTAGGCAGAAACAGATTCATTGGTTATAAACTGTTTCTACCACAATAGGTGGATATTATAACTCTCAGGGAATCAAATAATCATTACAAATATTGAATAACATTTTTTATACCCAAGGTGGAATAAACTCTAAACGCAATTTGATTGACTGACTTAGTGAACTTTGATCGGAACAAAGTCAATTGCTGATTTTTGACGTCGTCATCATTTGGCGGGGAAAAAGATCCGATATGTTAACTTGCATATTGTCCAATGCTTATTTATATTTAATCCGATGAAATACTCTTGTTTTCAGCTGAAATTGTGATATAAACAGGGCACACGATTCGTAGTCGTAGTATATGGTATTTATTGCGCTCTCGTTAATCTACAAAAAAATTACAAAAGACATTCGCTCGTGTAACGTTTGAAAATCAACTAACTCGAATACCAATCAAACAACCACTCGTTGTGTTATCTCTTTTAAACAGATATTAAAAGTCACTGAGGGTAATATGGTTTAAACGTTTATAATTAGGAGTTTATAATTTTAAGCTGGTCAAATATAAAAATAAACCCGAAGCGAAGCCGATGTCCGTACACATATAATTAGTGAAGGCAAAAGTTGTTATAAGACTGTAACACCATTTGCTATTGTGACGTAATCGATTGCATTGTTGTCTTTACTAGATTTGCTGTTAAAGACTGTTCGAAATAACTAAAAGCACAATATTTTTTTCAACAAATGGTGTTTAATTTATGTTTAACTACACATATATTTGCTTAAATTAATTGCTTATCTAAAATTAAATCATAGGTAATAACCACTTTTTATGAGTTACACGGTATAAATTGTATAACTCACAAAAAACAGTTTTGTCTAGTCCTTAACTATCTGGAAGATGATTCAACAAAATCAGGTAATTTTTGTCAATAATGCCATCATCAAAGACAATCCATTGTCAGGAATACATTCGCTTTACTCCGGTTTAAAGATTTTAGTGATATTGCAGTATCTATTCCATTGGATTAACATAGAAAAAAGGCATCCGAGAGAAAAGGTTGTGATTGGGAAATTGCATCATTTTTAATTCATGAAAGTTTTTCAGGTCGTCGAGTGTCTAAATGCAAGAACGCGTTCTTTCCAAAGTTTCCATACAATATTGGGGGGAAATGGACCAAGTTCTTGCCGGACCAAAACTAAGATACCTTTAGTGTTCAAACCAAACATATTATAATGATAATGAACAACTTCTGAATATAATGAAATATATTAATGTCATTACTGTAAGCTTTATATTTTATTGAAAATTCTTCTACGTCTTTGTATACTTATTAATGGAGATCGGTGTTCATGGGTAGCAATTCATTGTTATGCCGTTGCTTTTTATTTGGTAATTTATGATTTATGATATACATATCGGAACACTTTTTTGTCCAAAATAATTTGGCAAGAAAATATGTCATAACACAATGTGTAAGACCTACTACTCACCGTGAACGTGACGTCACTACGTCTTCCTGCAGATCCAGGCCATTGTAAACTCCGGGAATCTAATCCAAACACGTTATTCGCAGGTCGAAACTGTTGGCCGTGGAAATCTTGTCGCTGTCGATTTGTCGGTGCTGGTCTTCTGGCGGGGGGTATCGGGGGCTGCTTCACAACAAACACTGTAGCTCCTCCGAAATGCAAATACGTCAAAGGGGCGAGCATAGAGACCAAGAACATCCCCATGTTGTTCTGAAATGACAAAGGGGCGAGTAAAGAGACCAAGAACATCCCCATGTTGTTCTGAAATGACAAGTGATACTTTTGTCGCATCTTTATATAGGTAAACAGTACACATTGCTCACTCAGCCAAAGCTGGACAAAGGGACCAGTCGA
This sequence comes from Mimachlamys varia, assembly GCA_947623455.1. Classification (NCBI taxonomy): domain Eukaryota; kingdom Metazoa; phylum Mollusca; class Bivalvia; order Pectinida; family Pectinidae; genus Mimachlamys; species Mimachlamys varia. Next base: position 37,647,145 of record OX392540.1, read on the forward strand.
TATTTAAGCATTGCGGTTTGTTTATTACGTACATTTAAAGTTTAATTGACACTAAGCATATTTTCATATTACGCATGGTTATGTGAACACGTTTTACAATTTTAAAGTATACTATCAGTTTCGCAGTTGTTATTCCTCCATTGTAATGATATATTTGGTAAAAGGATGGTGCAGATGTAACCAATTTTATATATTTTTTACTTGTCATATTGAAAATCATTCATTAAAAATAAATTAGAGAATACCTTCTGCTTCATCTGTTCTATTTTGAAATTCGACAAATCAAAAACTTTCCGAACAATAATTGGGAAAATTTAAAGCTGTCCAGGTTGATTTTACAAATAATAAAAGGAATATCTAACAGTGGCTTCAGTAAAATAATTGTTCCAAATAGATTTCACTCGTGTGGCTTATATTTTGATACTCTCTTGAAATTTATTTGATAATGAAGACATTGTAAAATATCCTCTATTTTCCTTTCACCAAGGCTTCCAGGGTTTGCTTCCCCGACTTGAAAAAGTATGGAGTCACCTGCCCAACCATGTTAGTTTTCTCTGGTTTCATAATTGTTTTCAAATAAATGAAGTTTATAGAAAAGACTAAATTCCACGAAATACTAATGTATACTTCTGTACAGAAATCACAACATTTTCTGTTTTACCTTTTCATATTCCACAGGCATCAATAAACAATATATCCATAGCACGGGTTGGAACTATCACAACCATCCCCACGGTATAGCGCTAATGGTCAAATGCATCTATCCTTCAAAGCATATACTAAGGTTTATGATTGATGTGAAATGCCTTTTCGTATACAAATATATTATAAACAGAAAACATACATAATCTATTTCGTACACACAGGAATTTACTTCTGATATCTACAGAGATCGTGATACATTACACGGAGTGGTGTGGTCACTGATCCGATTTCCGTACTCACCAGGCATGCTAACCTACAGTGTCTCAGTGTATTTTGTCAATCAAATACATGTTTATTAAAAAATCATTTTGTGCTACTTTATCAAAATCTGTTTATTATACAGAATGTATTTCAAAATTGAATTTTATTTTATTTGATTTTGTTGTGCAAAATTTCAATCACGAAATATCCCCCGAAGCTATATATATACATACATTGTGTATTATGGTATAGTATGTAATATCGACGGTATGATCCACTATATGTACTGGATCCTAACAAACAAATGTTCGTTAGATGCGTATAACTAGAAATAGATATATGATCGTGGAAGTAATAGCGACAGTACGGACAAATAAATTATCAAATTTTCAAGGCTATCCGCCCCTTTATCAAGACACATAAAATACACGTTACATCACATAAACAGAATATACATAAAACATAAAACAATTTTAGATTTAAATGCTAATGTTGCATATAATCCCTTCGGCTGATCGGACGCCGAAAGTCCTACCAAATTAGCACAGAAATAATGTGCGTGTGTGTGTGTGTTGGGTTTGTTTGTATTTGGGAAGCTGGAGTGTATGTATTAAAGTGCAAGCTTCATTGCAATAATCAGGATCTTTTGCCGATTTAATTTGCTTAATTATCGTCTGTAGTAGATTAAAAAAATCTTATTTTTTTTATTTCCAAAAATTTGTGTAACATAGGGAGAAACATGAAATATCCAAGTTATCGAAATTTTAGGTCACAAGTACATTTTGTATAATAACTAAGACTATTTGTGCGGTTGGTACGATCAGCATGTCGTCATATACCACCGCATAACACTCCTTGCTGGTTAATACTTGCATTGTTTAAACCAAATTTATGCAAAGGGCTGTTGACGCAAGGAGATGGACAGTTTCCTTATCCTTTCAGCATTGTATTAATAAAATTATATCCTTGAATAACCCATCCTTATATGACCTTACTTGTTGATAGGGAAGTAAAACAAAATAAAAAAAAAACCTCGAATAACACGATTTGTAAGATTCTGGGGGGTTTTTTTTGTCAAAAGCTTATCTTTTGAATTTCTTATACGTGAAGTTTAAACGTATTTTTGCATTCGTTGTTTACTTCCCGACAAACATCTTATTTTCAAAAACTTAAACATGAAAGGTGTTTTAATGTCGGTCATGGCCATATTGGTATGTTCACGATCACAATGTAATCAATAATGATCTTATGGAATAAGATACATCATGAACGTAACATAAACATCATGGTGATATCGCAGGGAAAGCACACGCATTCGTATTAGTATAACCCAATTTAGCCTTGGACATTATTGTAGTGGTATATAAAGATGACGTAACACACACATGTGCTGCACCTTTTCGATTTATTAATAGATACACCAAGCCGAAAAAAATGAATTAAACTGCACCATACAGCTGTTTCGTCCTCCTGGGACTCTTCAGTGCTGCTAGGGGCCAAAAGGTGGGACTCGAAATTTTCTAAACTAATGTAGAAGCAGAAGGATCAGGTACGTAAAACCGCTTTAATTTATGAATTTAGAAGTAAAATTAAACTACTCCTGTATAATTTCAATTCGTGTACAACGAAAATGTATATATTTTGTACCATGCCACTACTCAAATGCGATTAACTGTGGCTATGGAAGCTCCGACAAACTTCGGGGACTATGTCATCGTTCGTTGCGATACGTTTGTTTTCGGTTGTGGAGGATCACTAGTACCCGGATTAACCCAGTACCTGGTGCTTTCGTAGGCCTCCATCCATTCACTCAGTGGTGGAGGGATAGTGATTGACACAAACCAGATGCCTTTCAAAACACTTGCCTAGGACAGCTCCATTTTCAGATAAACTTATATAAGGTTTAGCATAAATTGTGAAAAGAATCTTTGTTTGGAACAATCTAAACATGGGACTCATGTTTACTTCAGGCATGGCATCTTATGTTATATTGGTGCATTTCATTAATCAAATAGAAATGTAAAAAATGTAAATAAATATATATTTGATATAGCGCCTAATACAGATCATTACAAAAAATACACGATTTGTCTTTCACATACTCATATGTAAGTACTAAGTAACACCAGTATCATTAACAAACTATTTAACGTATATTTCTATATACCTCCGTCAATACGGAAGACAATCCTCCCTTCATATTGAACCAACTGAGTTAAAACTTTATTGACGTTATGAATGGTCTTTTAAAGGCGGTGCATGAGAGATATCTTAAAAATGGCAATTGTTTTTGTAGATTGTTTTTATGCCATAGCAATAAACTTTTTCCTTTTTTGACAATTAACTAAATGAAAACTTAAACTAGATAACTTTATTTTGTTTTGAGTTTTACTGAATGTTTTGACAATACTTTTCTTTCTGAAAATTAGCCCTTTATGTGAGGAAACAAATACTAAGTATAAAATAAAAGCAAATATATGTTATTCCCTTGAATGGTTACGGAAATAGATTCTAATCAATGCGGTTGTTATTTTAGATTTTGAATGTACCTAATATTCACCAACTCACCTCCATTCTTTGAGGAACTGGGGGCACAAATAATGATTCCGTGTTATATGGCCATTGTATTCTCTGGTCCATTCCCATCAGACACCATTTTAACGCTCTGAAAGGGATTTTTTCTCTTTTTTTTTCATGGACTGATTATTGTAATAAGGAAATTGAAAAGTACACAGTAACTCGTCATAGCACAATAATTGCCAGTTATGTTCGTCATGAGTTTATGATTACACATCAGTACAGTTTTGACAACACTAGGTCAGTGATGGATGGCGTGGTGGGACTAGGAGGATACTTAACCATTGATATTGACACCTTGTGGAACTCGGTAGTGTGGTCACGTCCTCAGCTGATTACGATAACGTAAATACATCTAGTGGAACAGCTTTGCATAAACTATTTTATGTTGTTACCAGTGTTATGTTATCCATTGTGATACAACAGAGAATAAAATGTTTATTTCAAAATTGTGTACATTGACACAAAACTGGTATGAATTTTCTATTCTTTAAACACGTGTGTGTATACATTATGATAATTAAATCATCATACATTTAACATACTTCAGTGTTATATTTGCATGAATATAGATACACACTATCCAAAACTGATTTTATTATTATTTATTAAAATATTATCGTTTATTTCTTAAAACAATCTCTTTTTTTCACAAATGAGTATGGATTATTTATCGAAACACGATTACATCATCAAAAAATGATTTTATGTGTGATCATCTACTGTGAAATTTTTCGCGGTGTCGCTGTCATTTAATCTCCGCTAATATATCCGCACGCGAACAAATTCAACCCCACTCAAACTCTACATTGTATAATAGTATTTTATAATATAATGTGTACATAGTGCCAAGAAGTATGTCTGCAGCGCGGAAATTTCCACATCGCGAACAGTTTGGAGGCTGACTAAGTGAAAAATTTCACGAGCGAAAATATTGACTTTTACATTATACATTCGAAAATTATACGGATAGAAATTGCCGGAAGTTACCGTAAACGTGATTTAAAATTAAATACATTGTATATAACAATTCATCAGGTTATTAGAAATTCGCGACTTTTCGGACCACAAGCTACACACTTTTACCTAAAATAATCAAATACGTTTTATTATGACTTTCATTATATTAAGGCCAGTCGACAAATATAAAGTACTCTCGCCAAAAACGAACGATGTGGTTGCATCATATATTACATATTGTGGGACATGATCAATTAAATGTATATTATCATTTTAATATGTCAATCACACTGGTAAGTACACGTTTGTTTAAAATGTCACAATTTAAGATATATTATCATATTCAAAACATGTAATGTATGGGAATATTTGCGTTGTTCCTCATTCCACATTTAAAAACAATTAAAATCTAATTTCACAATTTAATAAATCTTTTAGTTTCATAACGCAAATACCCCCCCCCCTCCCCAGCGGTTAAGCAAAATTGTTTGCTATCATTCTTTTTAAATTGGTATATTGTACGTTTCTCGAAAAAAGCAATGCATTTCTGTCATTAGCATTTAATAAACACTTGGTGAAATGGAACCCAGAGCTTCGGTACTCTGGTATGTATGCTGGAGAAATGATTGAAAACGCGAAGTTATGAAATATGTAATTTACTACAAACGATTGCGGACTAAAGGGAATTAAAAACATTCTCGATCCTTAAATTTCACGTTTAGGTTAACATTGATTTTTTTTATTTGTTAGGAAATCATTTGAAACTTAGAAATTCATTTCATATTTTTAATATTTCTTTACGATGTATTACTTCATCAAAAAGTAATATGACGATTTTTAAACTATGATAGATTTATAGTTCTCGTTGACATTCGCCTGGGTATATATAAAAGTAAGAACAAATTTACTCCTATATAAGCAAACACTGTGGCTCCCACGTAAGTAAACAATGATGGCCCGGATACAAGTAAAAAGTGTTGGGTCTAACAACAGTGAACATCGTTGGCCCGAATATAAGTAAAAAAAAAGTGTTGGGTCTAATAACAGTGAACCACTTTTGCCCAGATATTCGAAAACAATCAAGGCCCGTATAAAAAAGTAAACAACTATTGCCTTGATATAAGTAAACGACTATGGCCTTAATACAAGTAAACACCTTTGGCCCTAATATAAGTAAATGAGATGATGTAAGTAATTTCGTTCTTTCTTGATTTATTTCACAGAAAAATCACGAAGAATAGCATGCAACGTGGATTTTCTGATCGCTTTGTTTCGGCTTCAACTTTTCTCGACGGTTATTTGCATCAATTCATAATTCCTTTTGCCATTTTTCTATTATTTAAAGAACTATAAATATGTAGATTAAACGTTGTTTTTTTTTAAATAATCTCACATTCTTTTCCAGAGGTCGAAATGTATAAATCAAGAAAGATTAACAGGTCCGGAACACTATATTTCGGGAACGAGGAAAACTACATTGGAATGTAATGAACTAGTACATTTGTGGCTAGCAAACATTAACAAAAATCTCAAGTTTCAGAAACTGTCATTATTTACATGTAGTTGACATATTTCTAGATATGAACTGTTATCTAGATTAATTTTATACTTTAATAATGGTAATTACCTCCCCTTTAACACTTTTATTTTTCGTTAGAGGCTGGCCATTATCTTCGGCAAGACATATATAAGTACACGTATCGGATACCTGATTTTTTTCTCTTACTATGTATATAACAAACATGTAAACAATAAATCATATTTGCAAAACAGTAATTTATTAACAAAGCTACACAATCTCGTAAACCAAAAATACACGTATAGGACTTATTATCAAAATTATGAAATATACACCAACATTAATTACATGCATTGTTATAATCGTCAATAGTATCACATGTTTACAGAACGTTGCGAAAAACATGATTATGTTAATGAAAAGAGGACACCGTTATAATTTTTTTTCGTTTGCTACAGATATTTATCACACAGAAATACATATACACAACAATAAACATAATCACTAAGCTAATTGTACAAAACGTATGTAAACAGATAAAAAGCCACTAATACAAACAATCAGACAAACAAACAATGTTACAAATTGTCGATGATTGGCTTCTTACGAAGAAGCTTGTGAGTGATGTTTCCATTTGGTCAGGTCATTGTTACTAAAAGACAGTTCCCACTCGATTCCTGGTATAGGCCCTTGGTACTAGGTAGGACAGTTCCCCCTTGGTTCCTGGTATAGTGTTGTCGGAACAATTGCCTTCTTAGTATAGTGTAGATACTGCAGAAAAGAAAGTAACAATTAGTAAAAAAGATTATTTAAGATTCCAATAGGAACTGTATTGATACATTTCAATATCCATATTATTATGTGTCTAATCGTTACAAAATGAAATCTATAAACGTAAATTAAACAATCATTTAAAGGCGCAATTAAGAATTATTATAAACTTTCTTTGAACAGTCAACATGTCAAATTTCCACATTAGAACTAATACAAAAGAATGAGATTTCTAAAGATACGTTATCGTAACAGGCGTTTATTTTTCCATATGTTCTCCTTATAAAGGAGGTCTCCACTGTGCTGTAAACTAAGAGATAACTAATGTTCCTCTACCTCTCTGCGTGGTTGTTTTGCAGAAAGAAAGAAAATTTGAGACACAAACCTGATAGCACCTAAACAATTTGATAATTGTGATATCGAATTTAAAATACATATTGATTACATATACATTATTATATTGATCACATAGATCAATATAAAACTGCTATTTTCAATTCAAATTTTAAATCAAATAGACAAATACTCACGTCCATGTGAGTCCTCGTACAGACCATATGGTAGTCGGTTTCTGCAAGAACAGATTTGAAATGACGTCGCACAGACGGCTGTGACCAATCCCATTGTTTCATTGTCTCAATAGCCTTTCCGGTACTGTTCCTATTGACGGCTTCAAACCGAGGTGAACTAACACAGCCGTTCAACTTGGTGCGTGGATAAAACAACAACATGCTGATACACATCTCCTCTTGCGTCGAAATACCGCCCTATAATACACAAAAACACATTTTTTTAATTATAAATTTTCTATTCGTATAATGATAATAATAATATTACATTTAAGCGTTAAACATTATCAGCCAAAAGCTGAGACATACTACACATATTACATTGTTAATGATATTGCATATGTGTTTATTATACAAATCAGCTATTAAAAAAGTTCGAAAAGTTTTGAAAATATTTTGTTATATTTGCAGCATTAATTCTATACTTGTCTAAATGTTACAAATCTACAATTTTTAACAGAAAACATAATCCTTATCAGATAAAGACCTCTACCATGTAATGACTTATAAAATACATATTTTAGGTTTCACTGCAAACATTTTTATCCATACTTTATACATATTTGATTGTTACTCGCGAGCAAAAATGTGCGAACAAAGAAGCATTTCTGTTTTTTTAATTGATATTAACTCTATTATAAATATTGAGCTATTGGCTGATGGATGAAGGGTTTACTATTTGTGAAAACCTCGACGGATGAATGGTTAACTGTTGTGAAAACCCCCACAGATGAATGGTTAATTGTTTGTGAAAACCTCGACGGATGAATGGATAACTGTTGTGAAAACCCCCACGGATACCTCGACGGATGAATGGATAACTGTTGTGAAAACCCCCACGGATGAATGGTGAACTGTTTGTGAAAACCTCGACAGATGAATGGATAACTGTTGTGAAAACCCCCACGGATGAATGGTTAACTGTTTGTGAAAACCCCCAAAAATGAATGGTTAACTGTTTGTGAAAACCCCCCAAAATGAATGATTAACTGTTTGTGAAAACTTAAATGGATAAATGTTAGACTGTTGTTAAACCTCGATGGATGAAGGGTTTACGGTTTGTGAACATCCCAAAACATGAATGGTTGACTGTTGTGAAAACCTCGATGGATGAAGGGTTAACTGTTGTGAAAACCCCCCAAGAAATGAATGTTTAACTGTTTGTTAAAACCTCCATGGATGAAGGGTTGACTGTTGTGAAAACCTGAAATAATGACTGGTTGACTGTTTGCGAACATTCGATGGATAAATGGTTAACTGTTTGTGAAAACCACGATGGATAAATCGTGGTTGAAACTTACATAAGTAGGCTTTGTCTTGAATCGGGAGTCATAGGTACATTCTACTGAAACGCTATCACCCTGTGGAAAGAAGCAATACGTTCATTTTAGAGAAGCTATCAAACGTTCGTCAAAGTAATCCTGAAGATAAATTATAAATGTCTTGACTTACTTAATAATCCAAGTAAACCGCTGTTACGCTTTTAATTTTTGCATGTTTATTTTTTAAATAAATTTCGTAACCATCATATTGCCTACATGATATTGGCGTCATTGTAACGTTTTTGAAAGTGATGATTTACCTTTTGCAAACCGATTTCATGTGTTTTAGCTCTTATGTCTTGAAAATCAAAGTCGTAGTGTTTATCATTTGCAAACGGTTCGAGCTCTGTTCCATTCCTGAAGTGACGTGTTTTGATGGCAGTTCCAAGCAAGTGCGCATGTTGGAACACAGCAAATACTTTGACACCTTCATCTGGTAGTGTCTACAGAAAAACAACAACTTGAAATATATGCTATGTTTTGTCAACATGCAAGTCTTAAACCAGACATTCAAGGGGAAAACAAATTATAAATGTGTATGTTTGTGTATATATGCACTTTATGAAAGATCGGGCATCGAGAAAACAATACTGCTGTAGCCCATCGATCGTAAGAGGCGACTAAGATGGGCCTGCCCTGCAGAATAATGTACTATAATAGTGACAAAAGCAATGCAAATGTTCATGAGATCCGTACTATCACACTGAGTAAATACACCAGCATACTCCGACTCCGGCTCATATACAAATACATTATTACATGCATATAATTTAATTTTGTTTGAAACAAGCTTTTTCATTGGTTTAAAAAATTATTTTATCAGCCAATAACGTTAAAAATGACGCCGCCGTTTATAACGTCGCTTTCGATTGGCTGTTGCAGTAGTGCATTAATTTGTAAGAGAAAAGAGTCCATCAATAAAGTGAATTTTCGAAGGGTACAGATTAAATTATAAGGATCAACTTGAATTTATTTTTTGTGTTATACCCCATCACATAAAAAATAGATTCAAGTTAATCCTTAAATATTACATATATAGAGGCATGTCCGTAAACAACATAAGCTGTTAATAGGAATGTAAAAAACGTTCTGATAATATACGAAACTAATCGTATTATTACCTGATCGAAGCATTCTTCTGGACAATAGCCGCGCGTTACAAATGTCTTCTCATATGGCGGGACAATTTGTGTACGACTAACACTCGAGCCAGCATATATGATGCCAGCGTCATGTTGACGTAGCTGAGTCGTGTAGGAAATACTGATCCCCGAACTGTCAACGATATCTACAATACACAAAACATCTTCAGTCAAGTATCGCACTACATAATTAATTGCGAGATTTTGTTTTATTCAATAGTGTAAAAAGAGTAAAGAGCCAGTTGTAAACGGTTCACTCTAATTAAAAGACGCTTTAACATTCAATTCTTCGTTAACTCATTTACCCCTGAAATTCCGAGAGGCCCTCCTTAAATGGTTCTGGCTGTTAAAAGGACGTAAAAACAATCCAACCAAAGCCACTGTGAACTCTGAATTTGAAGGCCCAAATATGTCTCCAGGGGTCAATGAGCTAGACTTCATGTTATGTAACTTGTATGTCGTTTTCAATTTTGTGATGGTATCCTGTAAATGAATTGTGAAAACACACCTGTTTTACGTGTGGGGTTGTCATAGTGAGTTTCCATCACAAAGAACTGCGGATCATCAGTAGTACCAAGAGGAATACCGACGTGCCCGGGCAGGTAATACGTCTGTAGGAACACAATCAATAATGTTTACGTAAACAATGTATGTACGGTATCTAATTGTTTCTGTAAGGAAATGTATATCCATATGAAAAACAATTATCCTAAAATTAATTAATGAAATTAGGTAATTGGCATGTAAATATAACACACTTTGGTTAGGATACTGTTAGAAGGATTATGAATTTTTCAAACTTGCAACTTCGTTGTTGATTTAAATTTTTTTCATTTCGCCTTTTTTTATAAAGAGTCCCGCAATATACGGTTTACCTTCCAGGAATTATCATGCAAGAAAAAAAGAATACAATGCGGAATACATTATACCATTGTGTGAAATCAAATAATCGTTCAAAATTATGGTATCCCAGAGCTGAAGATAAGTTTTTATCCAATTTTCGTCAAACTCCGAGATGACCCTTTTTTATTTCGCCATTTACTTCTAATCAATTATGTTTTTTGACGATTTTCTCTGTTAAGATTTATTTTGATCTGATTTTGAAAGCAAGAACTCACCATTTGATACTCATTAGTGAGAATGCACATACATAACAAAGTTTACATAAACTGAAAAAATAAGAGAACAACAAAGTTTGACTAAACTACGTACCCCACCTCCGACGGCCCAAACGAGGAATATACCACGCCTGCCCCTCAGTGCGTCCGGGGTACTATCCCCGTGGGTACAGTCGAAGTTAAGGTTGTCATACTGTCTATCTATCTCTCTGTCGTAGAAATACAACACTATGTGATGCACGTGCTTCTCGTTACCTTTCTGTACGTACGGCTCATACTGAAATAGATTATGAAGAAGATGAAAAAGGTTCACATATCAATGAAATACTAAGTTATGTATGTCATCGATAAGGTTTTTAACACAACGCTAGATTTAAATACATTTTCTTTTTAAAAAATGCTTTTATTAACTCTTTCATTTGACATATTTTGTAGGAACAAAAGAAAAAATTCACATATTAAGATTAATGCAGATAAGAATATTGTATGCGTCGTCAAAAACATTAGGTCTATTATGACGTCTAACTGTCTATATGGAAATTAATGTCTCCTGAATTCTATTGATAATCTACTAGTCTTGATTGTCTATTTCATCAGTACAGATTAACACTATGTGGAGTGAATAAATATACTCAGTGCATTGCGTTAATTGTTTCTGAATGTACTTTAGGTGAAAGAATATAAAGTTATGCTTTAGTTTTGAAATATGACCATGTTAACCTTTATCATGTGATGCTTCTGGTCGAGATGTGGGAGTCGGAAGGTGGAGCAATGGTACGTTGTTCCAGCAGAAGGAACGTGGTACTGCAAAACAATCAACACTGTAGTAAGTTATCCGTTATCATACCTGAATACTTAAGTGTTTAGTTCGCATATAATTAGCACTTATCAAACTGCTTCAATAAAAACAGAATTAAAAGTATTCATTGAAGAACACATAAATTAACAAGATCTGCAATATTTATGAAATAAAACAATGGCAAAACTTCGCCAATATGAGAATTTAAATTACTTGAAATGTAGCAAGTTGTTTATTGAAAATGATTATATTTGTAATGTTAGTCTTCTTAACAGAAATACTTACGTTCTTCTTTAAAAAACCGAAAGACTTGAGATCAGCTGGCATTTTAACGGCAGAAGCTGAAGTGGCCGAAAGAAGTAACATAGCCCGTGATCCCCTCCGAGCAACCCCGTGCCATGGAAGTGACGTAATGTGAACTGGGTCGTCTGGGTGGTAGGAAAAGATAACTCTGACGGTATCGTCCTGCATTTAATAGAAAAGAAAGATAAGATTATCAGTAGAACTACATAATGATTAACAACCATTGGTTACAACAAAATAACTAAAGATTATTATTTTTAAAAAAGCGTTTGAATATATGCTTCCCCTTTCATCATTACCAATGAACGAAAACCTTTATTTACTCCTTAACAGTCATTTTTTAAATCTTTTCATTTAGACAAAAGACAATAGTGCGATATATTATATAAACTTCAAAGAAAATATATTGTCAACAAAGTAGCTTACAGTTATTTTGAAGTCGTCGTCATCACAGGTGTCAAGCTTTCTCGAAAATCTAAGAAGAGTTCCAAAATCGTTTTCCTCGCCGTGTAATAAAACCCAGTCTTGCGAGTCGTCCTCTTTTGGCATGACGTGAGCGTCGGTGTGACAGTCCTACAAATAAAATAAAACATTAATAAATGCTACCGTGTTACTTTTGGTAAAAACAAAACAAAACAAAGATATTAAGCAAAACAATTATTTTACCAGCGGAGGGCGAAGCTTTTACTGTTTTAGTTTTCCCGATACATACTATAACAGCATAACTTTTACTATACATTGTATTGACTGCCTTGAGGGGGGGGGGGGGGGACGTACGTGATAAAATAACATTTTTTGGTTACCTTGAAGTGCGTGACACCGTCCTTGACCCAGCCGACCACTACATCACCTGGAAACATCTGTCCATTCCCGGAAAGTCCAAACCCGACGTATCCTCGAGTTTTGACATGAGTTTCAAAAGTGACATGAGTCTCATTGGAGTCCCAAAACAACCAATATGCTCCATCATCGTCCAGACGAACATCGTGTGCGAAAGTTCTGCTTGGTGTCGGCTTCTGAGGTGTTTCTGCTACGGCAGAGCGGCTCGTGGTTGATGCAACATTGCTGTTGGCAGTAGTGGAGGTAACCTTGACAACATCCGCAGCATTGCTAGCTGCCATTGTTGTTTCTGTTGTTACAACAGCAGGCCCTACAACTTTTGCTGTTGTAAAGCAAAAACACAGACAAAGACAAAATGTTCTCAGTTTCATGGTGAACCTGGTTTGCTTGTATCAAAAATTACTATGGTTTTCACTTCAAACTGCGACTTTATTTATACTGCTCGTGGAAAAAATGCTATTTCGCAATATTATGTCTCGTGACATTGAACAGTGTTTATTTTCATTCACTACTGATAACGAACTGACAACAGAAATATGAATGGAACAAAAATTGAATTGACCTAGGCAGACCGACGATCCAGGTAAGCTTGGTTTAAGAGTTTTTGTTTTAATTTCAAAGCGTGTTATATTGTGTTGTGTATGTATAATTATATATCTCCGTGTCATTAGGAAGGCACCATGCCTGATTAGTTTTCATCTGAAATAAAGTCATGTCATTACGTTTTACGCATATCGCTGATATTGTTGTTTACAGTAATGAAGCTTTCAACACTTTTGTGAATCGTTTTGTTATGGTATTGTGTAGCCAACTCGTGACGAGGGAAAATCTGGACTGCAACTACATTGCATGTAACAATTATCAGATTAAGCTTTTCAGTATATAATTAAGTCTTTGAAAAAAAGTTGACCATGGATATGCAATAATGGATATGCAAAATTATTGCTGGAACGCTCTCATTGTTTAAAAAGCTGTTTCAGAACTATTCTGCTTTTCCCTTGTAAAAAATGCAACTTCACTACTTTTTTCTTCTATATTGTCAAAATTGGTCCTAAGGATGTATTCTTCTGAGTAGTCAGACTTTTCCTGTATTAAACCTTTTTTCTAATATACATTTTGAAAAACGGAGTTCATGGCATGTCAGAAAAATGCAAAAATAATAGTATGTCAGTGTGCTCGTTTTTGTATTATGATCGGTCAGATACCAACGACATAAGTGAATTTTGCAGTTTTGACCAATTTGAGAACATCTTCATACAATATCTTCCGAATTTGTAATCCAAAATGTATGAATGTTTGCTGAGATGACGAAAATACTATTTTCTTTTACGTTATGGGAGTAAAATTTCTCTAAATTAATATTTTAAATCAAGAAAGCGATTTTAGTAACCCTTATGCCTTATTTTAATGAGAAAATTTAAAGCTAAATAACAAAAGTTCTGTTTTTTTTTTTTTATATTTAGCATATGAAATGAAAATGGGTTTCTGAAACCGTCATAAAAAGAGGGGTTAGGAGGGTGTTCTGAAAAGACAAACGTAGAGACATGAGCTAGATATGCCGAACTGTTAGGTATCATAGCATATGTATAAGGGCAATCAGTTATGGATTTTAATATTCATAATAATATAATATCGTTAGTTGCATTTTTGAATATTTAGTTAAAAGCTGCGTCAGTATTATTTCTGCAACCAATAGCCGTTACACTGTTTGGGGGCTCATAGGGCGTTTAGAAAAATCTGCATTTACAAACTTCAATTTAATATTGTACCTGCAAAGCAAAAATGATAATTTATTTTGCAATATAGGCCTCTGCCAGATCGTTATTAGGTAGAATAGCGCCCAGTCCATATATTCCGTCGGTATGATGCCAAAGCCTTATTGATAAGATAGTAGGTCACATCGATTCGTCATCATATGACGACGACTAACGGTAAACACACTTAAGATAAAACAAAATACTTGTCACAAGGTAAGGCTGACTCAGCGCTGGGTACTAGCCGAACCTCCATCCAGTATGTGTGTCAGTACATTTGCACTTATTTACCAGAGTGTAAACTCCAAGTAATCCCAAAGAATATTGACATTGTTATGCAAGTTGGTTTAGATTTTGTTTTTCTGAACGCAGGCTTATCTGCTCTAAATTCAGATTATATTTCATATTTATTTAATCACAATATATACCAATGTTTTTGATGTGACGCCACTTAAATGTTTTGAATTCGTCTGTCAATACTTTCCCTTTATAAATGATGCCCGCTAATGTTATGGGATTTGGTATCATGTTCAGCGGTAGGCAATTTGAAGTGTTAACAATTCATTAATTACGTTAAAGTATGTGTTACGTCTTGTCTGCTCTTTGATTTACTGTAAAAGAGGAATTATTTCCGTTGTGGAAATTTCCGCTTATATCCTTTGCAATAAATCCCCACGAATATGTCCACATTTTACATCCCACTCAACCTCTCATGTGTCTAATAGTATCATTAGGATACCAAACAAAATATCACGACTGACAGCGAACATATCCAATCTGATTACAATCATATCTTGATCTCCGCGCCGTTCCGTAAACTTCTCTCTGCTGCGTTAAGATCTGAGATAATCCCATAGGGGGTCATGTCCCGATGACCTTTTGGATTAGCCAATCAAATTACTACTGTCAGAATCTTGACAGTGAAATTTTGAGGTGACAAAGCATGCATAATCGCATTTGTCCATTTCGTTATTTCGTAACCAAAAAGTTCGTTTGGAATAATGTGACGAAATGACTTGCTGCAAGATGACGGGTCATTGAAAAATTATTTCAGTGTAAAGTAAAGAGGCGAAAAAGGTCATATGAACGTGACCTCTTATGGGATGTTGTCAGATCCTTGTAAAACGGAGTGAGAACAAGGATCTGTATTTTAATCAGGTTGCGAACATATCCATACGGCGAACAGTTCAGAGGCTGGCTAAACGAACAGTTCACCAAGCAATAATAACAACTTTCACTGTATCGAGTTGAGTAAATGTAGTAGAGGTGGCGTGTTGTGTTTTCAGAATAAACAACTCCTCAGGTTTTTGCAACAAGTACAAAGTACAAGTTACAGACACATAAAAAGTAATAGACATATAGAAGTATACATTAACATTTCAAATGCAAGGGAAATAACTCTTACACGATTACATTACAATTATTATTAGAAATCAACAATACATTTGAAAAGTGTAACTTTCCAAATTACTCTTCACGTTTAAATTAAAGGATATAATACCACTGAACAATATATTTAGTTTACAGATAATCTAGCGTTATATGTCTTATCATATTAACTTATACACTTTTACATAAAATATAATATAGCATACCTGCGTGTGGCACAAAGCCGTGGCTACAACTACTACTGTACGTACGATCTTTACCGTCAGATACTCAAGAAACTGTAATACAATAAAATCCATCTATAGGTACGTTTCTCTTACTTTTCTAATTTATAAATAAACGCCATAACGCCTCTCACAAACTATTAAATTATCGATTACAATGTTTGGTCCGAAACATATAAAAAATACTACATTAATTATATATAATTTCTTATGACAATTAATAAATCATCTATACTTATACAAGTTTGGAATTATCACTTATAAAATACATAGCACATAAAAAGGTTATTACACAAAGACAAAGAAACACTTACATTCTTCTATTCCGTCCGTCGCCTACGAGTCCGCAAAGGGTACTGTCGTATAAAATCCACAAAGAAACACGCGCCAAAACTGACCACAGAATCAACCAATGAAAACGCATACACAACTTGACGTAACACTGACCAACAACCACTGTATAGGATACCAACGTATTAACAAACGTAAAGAGCAAGACACCACAATACACCTGTACAACTCAAAATCACAACAGGGAATACGCTACTTTGCATTACACGAAATACGAAACATATACACGGAAAGTCGGCGCGCTACGGACGAAATAATTAAATAACATAACATATAAAGAAATACATAATTTATATCGCTGCTACATTCTTCCCTGCTTTGTAGAATGTCGTCCACGACAACATAAACTGAAACAAAATCTGAAAAACAATGATAAATTAGTTCTTAAGGTATAATTACTGTATAACTACAATAATGCCCTGAAATAATGAATCATAATTAAAATAGTATACTTGGACTCCACATGAAGCGTCTCACATATGTATCTTTCTGAAATTAAACTTTAAAATCAACTCACCATACAGTAAAAAGCAATATGCATGGCTAACAGGAGAAATAATCCTGAAACTTCAATTTGTAACTGAATTTACAGCTGCTGGTACTTCTGCAATAAAAAGTATGTTATATACTATATGTACTATAAATCCAAAAATCACACTATGACTAAAAACAACACAAAATTAAAACACCCATATTTCCTGTAATGAAATGGAATTAAAACACAATTATTTTCCTGAAATGATATGGAGGAGCGTCATGGCGACTTCCTCCCCCTTATCTTTGAAGACGTCGGAGGATGACAGCTGAGTTAGAAAATGAGCCCGGGACATCCATTCAGGTTCCCCCTGCTGCTGTGCGCAAACATATGCTCCACTTTGTAACCACTTAGGTTTCCTCCGATCGCGCTGTGATCGTCTGAGCTGATGCAGACTCTGCTCATCCGACGAATCGTCTTCAGTTTGTTGTTCATCCTCCACTTCCGCTTCCGCCCCCAACTCCTCTGAGAGGGCGTCCCCTCCTACCTCTGACTCATCAACGACGTTCTCTTGATCGCTGGCGTCTACAGTGGTCTCATCTCTGTTGTCCACTCTGACTACCATCATTTCCTCATCCGACGACGACTCAGATTCATCCTCCTCATCTGATACGACGGGTGTAATCGGTTTCGTCTGACGGGGTCGCTGACGTCTTGGGGCGGGTGTCGGTATGGAGTTGGTTACACGTCCTGGCAAGAAACTGATAGGGAGTAGCAAGTTCCTATGTAGGGTTTTGGTCCTACCTTCACCATCTTCCCTCTGTACGTCAAATACCGGGACGTCCTGGTTAGGTTTGTCTGTCACGATGTATGGATATTCTTCCCACTTATCGGCGATCTTATGTTTACCGTCGAATGCCACCACCTTAACCAGAACACGATCTCCTACTGCGAGAGTAGCTCCACGCACTTTCGTGTCATAATTAGTCTTCTGTCGAGTTTTGGCGTAGTCTGAGCTCGAAGATGCTAAAGCGTAGGCATCCTTGAGTCGTTGTCTTAATGATTCAACATAGGAAGTCAATGACCCTGTGGGTTTGTCCGATAGAACTCCAAATGCCAAATCTACTGGGATTCTTGGATTCCTTCCAAACATGAGAAAATACGGTGTCTGTCCTGTAGACTCTTGTCTAGTGCAATTGTATGCGTGCACCAACGCTGCCGTATTCGACTTCCAATCTTGTTTACGCTTCCCAGATAACGTTCCAAGCATTCCAATGAGTGTTCGGTTGAATCGCTCGCACAATCCGTTACCCATAGGGTGGTACGGCGTAGTGTTTGACTTACTCATTCCAGTTATGACACATAATTCCTTCATAAGATCGCTCATGAAATTTGCGCCTTGATCCGTATGAATCCGTTGCGGCAATCCGTAGTGAACCACAAAGTGGTTAAAGAACACTTCCGCTACGGTGCGAGCCTTCTGATCCTTAGTCGGAATTGCAACGGCATACCTGGTGAAATGGTCTGTAATGACTAAGATACTGTCATGTCCACCCTTGGGTTTCTCCAAACCAACGAAGTCCATACAAACTAGCTCCAGAGGCTGACACGTCTTAATACTTACCAACGGTGCTCTGGTGTTAGTTGGTGTCTTCATCCGTATACATCTGTCACAATGTTTGACCCACTTTTCCACATCTCGGCCCATGCCAACCCAGTAAAAACGATCCTGGAGCAATGAAAGTGTCCGGTCTCGCCCTTGATGACCCATATCATTATGTACCATGGTGATGACAGTGGCAATCTTGCATCGGGGTAACACTTGTGCAGTAATCAGTTCACCATTCCGCCGAGTCTCTCTACATAGTACACCATTCTTCATCCTGAGCTTCTCGAAGTTCTTCAAGTAAACCGAGTGCTCCTGTCCAGAAGGGAGATCTTGACGTTTTTGTCGAATACCAGCTTTTACAAGTGGAATCCATGTAGATAGCACAGGGTCTTGACATTGAGCGGCGATAACGTCCACTGTTCCAGAAGTAACTGGGTCACTTACGACATCTAAAGTTGTTGCCGACATGGAAAGGGTATCGATGAAAGTGTTGCAGTGCATTCCATTGTTGATGGCCTTGATGGTTTGGTTGGTGATTACGCCTGACTCTGCAGTTTCTTCTAGTAAGGGATGTCGTGACATCGCATCTGCATCTGCATTGCTGGTCCCTGGTCGATATACAATGTCAAAATCGTACGATCCAAGAGCAGCTACCCATCTCTGTGATGTCGCGTCTAATTTTGCAGAGGTCAGCACGTACGTGAGCGGATTATTATCCGTGAGCACAGTAAAGTGTCGTCCTACCAAGTCCCCAAACTTCTCTGTCACTGCCCATTTCATCGCCAGAAACTCTAACTTGTGAGTTGGATATCTTTTCTCGGATTTGGAAAGTCCACGACTTGCATAGGCGATTACTCTCTTCCGGTTGTCCTGCTCCTGGTAGAGAATGGCGCCTAAACCCAACAGCGATGCATCCGTATGCAACTCAAAAGGTTTGGTGAAGTCTGGATAACCCATTATAGGAGGTCCGGAGAGGCATGACTTCAAAGCTGCAAACGCTTCCTCTTGCTCCGTTTCCCATGTCCAGGACTGCACAATCTGGTCCTTCTTCTTTCCACGTTTGGAAGTCTTCTGTGGTACCGGCATCAAGATAGTCAATGGCTTGGCCACTCGGCTGAAGTTCTTAATGAAGCGCCGATAATATCCTATAAATCCCAAGAAGCGTCGTACATCCTCTGGATTCTGTGGGCGAGGCCAGTTCTTTACTTTCTCCACTTTGTCTGGATCAGGTTCAATCCCTTCTTCAGATACCACATGTCCAACATACTTTACTTTCCGCTGGAACAACGAACATTTCTCTGGCGATAACTTCAATCCTGCGTCGAATATTCTCTGGAAGACTTTCTCCAAGTTGTCCATATGTCCCTCGTAGTCCTTGGCAAACACAATGACGTCGTCAATGTACACATAACAAATGGTAGTGTGTAGTTCACCCATCACATCCTCCATCAAGCGTTGGTAAGTTGCGGGTGCATTTGCCAATCCAAAAGGCATTCGGGTATATTCATAAAAGCCAAGAGGACCAACAGTGAATGCAGTTCGTTCCTTATGGTCTTCATGCAGTTCAACTTGATGATAGCCGGATTTCATGTCGATGACAGAAAAATACCGGTTACCTGCCAGGGAATCCAACATCTCATCCACTCTAGGGAGGGCGTATGCATCCTTAACAGTCCTCTGGTTAAGTTGGCGGTAGTCAACGCACATGCGTAATGACCCATTCTTCTTCCTCACCAATACAACGTTAGATGCCCAAGGAGAGTGGGAACGCTGAATAACTCCTGCTATCAATAGCTGTTGCAAATGGCTTCGCACTTACTCAAACATGGTAGGCATGATCCTCCGACAACGTTGCTTAAATGGCGTTGAATCCACTAAGTCAATCCTGTGCCTCACCTTGTCTGTATCGCCGATGTCTATATCACTGGTGGAAAAACTGGACCGAAACTTTTCCAGCAACCCCCTCACTCTTGTGACCTGTCCCTCATCTAGATCATCTGTGTTGATCGCTACCTTACGAAGAACATCCTCAGTCTCATCAGTCGATACCGACTCGTTGACATCTTCAACTGTGAATGGCTGGAGTTCACACAATAGGGCTCGAGGTTGAATAGTAACGGTCCTTGTTGACAAATTGCTGATGTGTACCGGGATACCAGGCTTCTGGTCAAAGTGATACTGCACAACAGTAGGCACAACATCTAAATCATCTGGAATACTGGAATCTGGTGTAGCTTGAACTAGAGCACAAACCGGAGGATATGCCAAACACTTATCCATATATCCTTTGATGGTCACATCTGAATTAGGCTGAATAGTCAAGGGGTCTGTCAAGGCACATCTCACGACTGCTAACCGGTCCTTATGTCGTCTAAGTTCCCTCTCACGCAGTGTGATACATCTGAAGGCTAAGTACATAGGGGTCTCTAATCTTGCCTTCTGTAGAAAAGTAGTACCATATTCCTCTTGAACCTTGTCCATCAGACCTGTGAGAAGATTGGTTCCAATCAAAAGTGGTACAGTTGAATTATAAGGGCTAGGTGGTACAACCAAGAGTATGCAATCCAAAAGTTTACTGTCCTCTTGTCCCAAACCTGTACCGCTAAAAGCAAGCTCTGTCTGCACAAATCCTTCATAAGGCAATATCTGTCCATCAGCACATTCAATCTCTAGGATGATGTCCAATGGCTTAATGTCCAAGTGACTAAGATGCTGTAGATAAAATGCTTTACTGACCGTTGATACAGTTGAGCCTGTGTCGAGTAATGCTTTAGCCGATACCCCTTCAACTAAAATAGGAACTTCTGTGGTGTTTCCAACCAGGTCTGCTGGTTTTCTATCAACTTGCTGGGCATGGTTAATACCTCTAAGACCTAACGTTTGCCCGCCGACGTAGGTCTGTTGCCGTTTAACGTATCCTGCTTGAGATGATCCAAACGAACTCTGCATCCCAAAGCTATGTGTCCCTCTTGGCCACAACGATAGCAGGTGGGTTCTGAAAAATCCCTATCTGATCTCTCAACCTCTCCATGTCCTGGATTCCGATAACCCTGATATGACTTGCGGTCTCTGTTCCGTTCTCCCCGGGGTGCTTGGGGCTCCTTCACAGGATGTCGCTGTTCCAACCGGTTAACATCTGCTGCAAGCTGGTGGATCATGCCCTTAATTTCATCTAATTCCGACTTGGGTGGTTTGCTGACCTCAATAGCAGACTTGGCGGATGCAGCCTGTTTCTTCTTTTCTTCTGGCAGACGGCATACATGATCCTGCTCAACTCGGCGAATTGCTACTCTCAGCTGGTCAAAATCACTGATCCTCTCATACAAATGTCCGGTTATGTCCTTCAGCTTCGTCTGAAGTCCTGACCAAAAAATGGTACGCAACATAGAGTCTTTCTTCATGTCATCCATGTAGATATCCTCAGAGGCTTTGTTGAGCAAATCCTCCACTCGACAACTCCATGCTGATACTTCCTCCTCAGGCCCCTGCTTGGCGCTGTAGAATCGTGCCAACAACATCTCAGACTGTTCCACGATTCCATATACGCTATCCATCTTGGCCAAAATCTGCGAAATACTGGCATCAGGAGGTAGTCTGGAGCGAATCTTCAATGCTTCTCCTCTGAGGCTACTTCTAATAGCTTGGGAAATGGCCTGGTCTGAATGTCCCTCCTTCATAATACACGCCACTTCACTCCTCCATACATCGTATGAGGCATCTTTCTTGGTGTCTCCAGAGAAGTGAATCATCTTTGGAAAATGTTGTATGGATGACGTTGAATACATGGTCTGACTCTTAATACCTGCCTTGGAATCCTTAACATCCTCTGACGCTTCCGCAGTACTCTCACTTTGTGCCCTCATCCATTCCTTGAAATCCGCTAGTGTATCCAACTTTGGCTTAACTTTCATGGTTTTAAAATGACTTACCATTAAGTTGATCTCATCTTCTGTCATATCATCAGTCATGTTGAAGTCCGTAAGTGATAATACAATCCTAGTATTGCATAAAAGGAATGATACACACACAAAAATGAAACAGTATAAACAGTTGTTAAGTAAATATGAACACATGGGATGGGGATAGCTTTAACTTAATTAAATCTAAATAGGAGTAACCATGTATCAAATTTTATTTCAAATATATAACAAGACTTGCCAGGTAGCACAGT
Source organism: Mimachlamys varia (assembly GCA_947623455.1). NCBI lineage: Eukaryota > Metazoa > Mollusca > Bivalvia > Pectinida > Pectinidae > Mimachlamys > Mimachlamys varia. The sequence continues at coordinate 37,669,944 of OX392540.1, forward strand.
ACGTGTAGTACTGTAGTATGTAGTACTTCTCAAATGCTCACGCCCTGCCGCCACCTAGAAAATTGTCATCCTGAAAATTTAATTCAATACAAAAATGTCAAGGAGAAAGAGAAGAGAAAAAAAACCGGAACTGGTATTTTAAATAACAATGGTCTGGAATCTGAAAAAAAAATAATTTCAATTCGCGTAAAGAAAAAAAAATATGTAGAGAACGATTCGCGAAGTTTACTATGTAATTACACGGCGCGAATAGTAATGCAAAGTTGAACAAACAACAGAAATGCCGGGGGGGGGGGGGGGGGGGGTTCAGAAAAACCAAATATATAAACCAGAACAAAAAAACCAAAATAATAACCACTGAAAAAAAAACAACTAAGAACTCACCTTATGTGTATGAATAAATACTCCAAGTCACAAATCCAAACTCCCAACTGTCACTGGACTAGATATCCGTAGTAGAATAACCCAAGTCCAAGTCGTGTCAGCACATACTCATATATACACACACAGGTAAACACAACACAGGGATTTCAAAAAAAATACGAAAAGTGAAAGTAGGCATAAATTTTCACAAAATAATATATAATTATAAATATCTAAACACACAATTGAAATAGAATAATGTTAAATAAAGTCACTCCCTTCGATGCAGCTATAATTTACCGAATGTCAATGTCTATGTCGGTCCCAGCAATCCAAATGTCACATTCCCAAAACACTGTTGTTGGAAAAAAAAGTGTTTTTACCGGAAACAGGAAAAGGAAATCGATGATCTGTCAGTCATGCGCAAGTTTTCACCGGAAACAGGAAGAGGAAATCGACGCTCTGGCATAAGCATGCGCAGTAACGCTCACAAATACGTCATCCCGGAAAGATCCGAGAATCGACGAACGGAGATAGGCCCAATAGATACCCTCAGGCAGATCGGAATCGTCGTACACGCTTAGTGAAGACAGCTCACTGGAGGCTCCATTGTAGTAGAGGTGGCGTGTTGTGTTTTCAGAATAAACAACTCCTCAGGTTTTTTTTGGTTCACTGTCTTCTTAAGACTTTTATTAAGTTGTGAAGCCCTAACCCTGCAACAAGTACAAAGTACAAGTTACAGACACATAAAAAGTAATAGACATATAGAAGTATACATTAACATTTCAAATGCAAGGGAAATAACTCTTACACGAATACATTACAATTATTATTAGAAATCAACAATACATTTGAAAAGTGTAACTTTCCAAATTACTCTTCACGTTTAAATTAAAGGATATAATACCACTGAACAATATATTTAGTTTACAGATAATCTAGCGTTATATGTCTTATCATATTAACTTATACACTTTTACATAAAATATAATATAGCATACCTGCGTGTGGCACAAAGCCGTGGCTACAACTACTACTGCACGTACGATCTTTACCGTCAGATACTCAAGAAACTGTAATACAATAAAATCCATCTATAGGTACGTTTCTCTTACTTTTCTAATTTATAAATAAACGCCATAACGCCTCTCACAAACTATTAAATTATCGATTACAATGTTTGGTCCGAAACATATAAAAAATACTACATTAATTATATATAATTTCTTATGACAATTAATAAATCATCTATACTTATACAAGTTTGGAATTATCACTTATAAAATACATAGCACATAAAAAGGTTATTACACAAAGACAAAGAAACACTTACATTCTTCTATTCCGTCCGTCGCCTACGAGTCCGCAAAGGGTACTGTCGTATAAAATCCACAAAGAAACACGCGCCAAAACTGACCACAGAATCAACCAATGAAAACGCATACACAACTTGACGTAACACTGACCAACAACCACTGTATAGGATACCAACGTATTAACAAACGTAAAGAGCAAGACACCACAATACACCTGTACAACTCAAAATCACAACAGGGAATACGCTACTTTGCATTACACGAAATACGAAACATATACACGGAAAGTCGGCGCGCTACGGACGAAATAATTAAATAACATAACATAAAGAAATACATAATTTATATCGCTGCTACATAAATATCATCGAGAACAAAAAATAGCCACTGAATCCTACCTCATGCATGTATAATAACGACGGCAGTTAAAGACGATGCTATAGTTTTGTTTATGCGATGGAATAAATGACGCATAAGGATATCACATATTCTAGAATAAATACATTAACAAATGAAGTAAACGCATTATCATCAAAGGAACACAACAATGCTGATACTTTTTCTGTGTGAAAGTGAATAGAGGATGGAACAGAAATTACGGCACTATGGAAATAGGAAGACCGTTCTTTGACCCACTACAATAATATTTATATTTGTTCCGTGTTCTGCCTTTGAAATGCAATAAGGCAAATGTTATGGGAGTACAACATGATTTGGTATTATAACGTCATTGATCTATTGTGAGGTCATCAATTTCATTGTTGTCACTTATTGATTTGCGTAACAAATGTTCGAAATAACCAGGCAAAGCATAATTACTCTATCAAAATGTAATATAGATAATAAATATTTCAGCAAATATTGTTATTGTCCTATAACACAAATTGCTATTGCTGAAAATCTAACATAATGCGCAATCGGGCTAAACAATGTACTGCGTAAATAAAAACAATTAACAAACATGCAACCATGTTAGGAATTAAAAGGAATTTACAAAACAATGAAGCTACGAACACATAGGTCATTTTTGACAATGTCATAAAACAAAACATCACCAGTGTTTCGACCGCTTTACGACCACGAAACCTGCAAAATAAATATAACAACGACAACAGTGATGTTCCCTTAGCTGATAGGCACGTCGTCGTAATTTGGTAAAACTCTAAAATGACAAGATTTGTTTGGTTCGTTTATTTTTATTTTACGTCCTATTGACACCCAGTGTTATAGTGTCATTGAAGGACGTACCAGGTTTTGGAAGTGGCGGAAAGCCGGAGTACTCCGAGAAAAACCACGGACTTACGGTCAGTACCTGGCATTTACTCAACTCGCGTTTCAACTCGCAACCAACAGGTGGAGGACTAGTTGTAGAATGTCGGGACCTCTTAACCCCTCGGTCACCGCTGCCCCAACAAGATTTGAATATGAAGATAATATAAACAAGTTTGTACAAAAAAATCAACAAGAGATAGCTCTTCTTGTCGACCTCTACACGATAACAAAGTTCGTTCCATTTTGTAACCTAGAAGGTTAGGTTGGGTTGCGCATGCGCTACCTGCTGGACGTCTTTTCTGTTTCCTGCTCGGTAAAGTATCTAACTAACTAAATTCACGCTTTCTATCTTACATTTTATCTCCACACCTCGCCATTATAAATATTCCATCTCCATCGATCCTATTTCATCTACCCATATTCCAACGTTTCCTATCTAAGCTATTCCATAACTTTTCTCTTCTGTCTCTCACCTCCTCGTATTTCCCGCCATCTTGCTTAGGTATCCTATCAACATCCGGTTTACCACCGCGACTCCAACAAACAGGTAAGACCATGAAAATCACATTCACCATACTCACCACAGCTCTTCTCATACTCTGGTTAGTTAGCAAAGCGACACAACTTCACACAAACAAATTCCACACAAACACACCTTCGTCACGACCAGATACACACGTAACGCTAGCAATATGCCCGACACTTACCACTAGACTCAAACACAAAACAATCAGACCCAGCTGCAATTACTTGTTCATTCTCCTACTCTCCATATCTGCAGACACTGAAACAAACCCCGGTCCAAGGGCTCCCAAGTACCCCTGTGGGTCGTGTGGGAAGGCAGTCTCGTGGAAATCCAGCGCAATATGCTGTGATACATGCAATACCTGGTTCCACGTAGACTGTCAGGGAATGAATAAGTCATTCCTAAAGTACTACACACCCGCGGACGTGTCTTGGGAGTGTCTGAACTGTGGTATGCCCAACTTCTCATCAACACTTTTCGACAACAACATAACAAACACATCCAACAGATTCTCAAACCTCAGCACCATATCTGACGACCCCACCAGTCCAGGACTACCCACAGCATCATCATCCCCGATAAAAACCCAAAATAACAGTACACCCACCAACAAATTCACAACTCCAATCAGAATAGCCACAATAAATTTCCAATCTATATCAAACAAAAAACATGACCTAGACGAACTCATACATACACTCAAACCGGACATAATCATTGGAACAGAAACATGGCTGAACAACTCCATATCCTCCCATGAATACTTCCCAGCCACTCAGTACAATGTATACAGAAAAGATCGCAACCCAAACAAACGAGGACAGAGCCACGGTGGTGTGCTCCTTGCCATCACAAATAAGTACATATCACAACAATTACCAGACCTGGAAACAGACAATGAATCCATATGGGCAAGCATCACAATGTCAAACTCGCACAAACTGACAATAGGTTCATATTACAGACCACCTACAGACAAAGGCAATTCACTCCAACAATTAGAAATTTCAATGCACAGACTCAACGCTAACAACAACAACAACACAATCACATACATCGGTGGAGATTTTAATCTTCCACACATAGACTGGCAGACAAATCAAACCATCGCAGGCAAACCAGACCAAATCCAACACCAGCACTTACTTGACATCATAGCTGATTACTCACTTACCCAAACCACAAGCAATCCAACTCGGGGTGACCACATACTTGACCTAGGACTTACCAACAGACCAGCTATAGTTAACAAGACTGAAACAGCACCTCCCATTGGTAAAGCAGACCACGACATAGTTTTCACAGAAATAGATGTAAGACTGAAAAGAGCACGCAAACAACCACGACACGTATACACCTATCACAAAGCCAATTGGGACAATATAAAAGAAGACCTCACCAAACTAGACAGTACACTCGACGAACTGACCGACAAAACAGCAAACAACATGTGGAACACGTTCAAATTAACACTCATTGAATCTGTAAACAAAAACATACCCCAAAAACTCCTGACCTATAAACATCGACTCCCATGGATGACACATTCCCTCCTTTGCCTCATAAAACAATCCAAACGCCTACACTCCAAAAGTCGCACTAACCATCAACTCACTCAAAAATACAAAGCAAAAAAAGCTGAAGTACAGAAACAATCACGCAACGCATACCTAAACTACATAGAAAAAATGATCAAAGACATACCCATAAATGAACCAGACTCCACGCACTCTAACAGAAAATACAATCCCAAAAAACTATTCTCATACATCAAAACCACAAGAAAAGAAAACACAGACATCTCATCCCTTCGTAAAGATGGACACCTCATCACAGACCCAACTTTAAAAGCAAACATCCTCAACCAAGAATTCCAAGCTGCCTTCACAACGGAACAGAACAATGACATACCCGACAAAGGACCATCACCACACCCAAATATGCCACAAATTCACATTACATCCAATGGAATCGCAAAATTACTCGGAAACATAAACCCACACAAAGCAACAGGACCTGACCAAATACACGGAAGAATCCTAAAAGAACTCAAAGACACCATAGCACCCCTACTCACAAAAATATTCAACACATCACTCCGCACAGGGACACTACCACACGATTGGAAACATGCCAACGTAAACCCCATTTACAAGAAAGGAGACAAACACAACCCCACAAACTACCGCCCAATCTCACTCACCTGCATCACATGCAAAATCATGGAACACATCATCACAAGCGCCACAATGAAACACCTAGAAGACAACAACATACTTTACAACCTCCAACATGGCTTCCGCTCCTCTAGATCATGCGAAACACAACTCGCCACATTCATCCACGACCTAACACACAACCACAATACAAATAAACAGACAGACATAGTGATAATGGACTTTGCCAAAGCATTTGACAAAGTCCCACACAAACGCCTTCAATACAAACTCAAACACTATGGGATAACAGGGAACACACTCACATGGATTACAGACTTCCTCACACACCGCACCCAAACAGTAGTACTTGAAGGGAAACAATCAAACAAAATTCAAGTAACATCAGGAGTACCTCAAGGAACCTGTTTGGGCCCAATACTCTTTCTCATTTACATCAACGACCTACCAGACTACATAAAACACAGCACCCTCAGACTCTTTGCTGACGACAGCATAATCTATAAAACAATCCACAACAAAGACGACGCTCACAAACTACAACAAGACATAGACGCAGCAGGACAGTGGGAAAAGGACTGGCTCATGACATTTCATCCAAACAAATGTAACATCATATCCACTACAAACAAACGCACCAAAACAATATATAACTACAAACTGCATAACCACACACTGCAACAAGTCGACGCCACCAAATACCTAGGACTTACACTACAAAAAAACCTCAAATGGGACACACACATCAACAACATCACCGCAAACGCGAACAGATCACTAGGCTTCCTTAAACGTAACCTTAAAATAAACTCACAAAATATAAAAGAACACGCATACAAAGCTCTAGTGAGACCCAAACTAGAATACTGCTCTTCCATATGGGACCCGCACAACACAAACCATATCAACCAGCTAGAGAAAATACAACGCAGAGCAGCACGATACGTACAAAACAGATACCACAACACCAGCTCAGTACAAGACATGATGGACAAACTAAACTGGCCCACACTCCAGACACGCAGACTCAACACTAGACTAATTTTACTATATAAAATTATCCACCATCATGTCGCAATAGACGCAAACACAATCTTACACCCAGCAGACCCTAGGACAAGACAAACACACCCATACACATATAGACACCTATCTGCCACCAAGGACACATACAAATACTCCTTCTTCCCACACACAATAACACAATGGAACCTCCTCCCGGTGGCAGCAGTACAATGCCCTACACTAGAGATCTTCAAGGCACATATACACAACGCAGCCCTTGTCGATCTCAAACACACACCAACACCCTAAACCCACAAAGTTCTTTTATCTTATAGCTCAAAAATTAAAAATAAAAAAACAGCACCGACCCCTCACTGTAAATAACAATTTCCTCACTCTTTTTAACAGCGGCCAGCAAAAACAACCTACATTACCCGTAAACATCATTTCTGATGGAGGGTGTACCCTAAAAGAAGAAGAACCTTGCATTTATGACAAGATAAAGATCACACCGTCTCAGCTCATCTCTAGGTAACATTAAATCAAGTATTAAACTAATATTCTTTTATTTTTGGAGAAATTATTTGTAAATGATAAAAACATTTTAGACACGTTTTGTTCTCAGAAATGTGAATATAAAGCTTCTGGTTGTTCATGATAATTAACCATTGACAGGCTACTGTTTTGACGGTTGGATCCTGTGTACTTTATTTACCGTGTTTTTGTATAACAAGAAGATCTTAATCACCAAAGATCATACAAGTATATATTATCATTAACTGTTCCGAGTTCTAAATGTTCTTGTGCAGGTATACAGTTTTAAATGGATGTTAACAAGCTAATTCGTAAATCAATATCCGACCCTTTTCCCCTTTCGTAAGGGGTAATCATATTGTAGGTACAAATCCTTCGTTATTTTCATGCTGTTGACACAAGATGAATTGCTTGGAAATCAAGCTTTCTACACAGACATTGGATACTATGTGTGGCCGTGCCTGCAAGGGGACATACCTCCGCCAAATAAAGTCCACAAAGAGTTCTTGAGGCAATTAACCTTATTACTCAGTTTCAAGGAAATCGGATAATATTTGTTGTCGTTATTTCACGGAAACGAAAGAAAACGACATTTTTTGTTAATCAAAGGCCCAAATAACATCCACCGAAAATGGCGATCGAACTTGGCCGAGTCCTTTAGAAATTTAACTGTTAACCACGGTTTAAAAAAAAATCGGATAATATTTAATGCACGTAAACAAAGAGTTACAGACAATCCCAAATTAATATCTCCCCTTCCGATGAAAACGGGGGATAATAAAGTTCTCTGTTACGCTGCATTATATGAGTGCACTGGTCTATGCTGTGATAAGGCGTAGACATCACCGTGTAGCGCTTTGCGAACTGATTGCGATTATGGAATTTTTGCTCCCGTCACAATGACCGCATCGGGCCTCTGAACGTGAAACGGGATATTTTATTTTATATCTGGTGATGTTGGTCAATATTAGTTCTCTGTCAGTTTGATGTGGGTCAATATTAGTTCTCTGTCAGTTTGATGTTGGTCAATATTAGTTCTCTGTCAGTTTGATGTTGGTCAATATTAGTTCTCTGTCAGTTTGATGTTCGTAAATATTAGTTCTATGTCAGTTTGATGTTCGGAACATGTCAGGTGATGTACGCCGCATCTGTTAGTAAGTTTGGTGCATGCACAAAACTTTTAACGAACAGTGACGAACAAAACCATTCGTTGGCTGTTCTGTTCATGTCCGTTTTGTCCTGTCATTGTTGTGAACGTACAAACTAAGGACATTGTGGAGATCGAAGCAGTCAGCAGTGCCACTTTTCGAGAACTGTCCGATTGAAAAATGCATATACCTTGTTGTGTCCTGCACGCACACGGTCTTGTCCGTAAGATAGTCGGTTTGTCCGGTTCGTGTGTTGTTTGAATGGTTAAACGGTAGCCGTGCGTTACATGCTGGTTATCGGTACATTTCAACCATTCCTAATTTGGTTCAAGTACGTATTTTTTTTACCGGACTGACAACTTTGCCACCGGATAACAAAAATCCCTCTACATCGGTGTTCGGAAACCCAATCCAGTCAAGGGTTACAGGGGCTTTACGAGTAATATAAAAAAAACAAAAACAACCTGGTAATACTTGCATTGTTCATCGTCCTGTAACACGTATTATGTTGATCTGGTAGTTCTGTCATTAATCGTTGGTTGGCTTTGTAGTTTGTCCCTTTGTTGACATCGTGGCAATTTTGTCCTCTTGAATTAACGTCGTGGTATCATTTTGCTTTTGTGTTTTGACACTAAGATATATTATAGATCACACGAATGTAAGTTGGCGCTGTGGTATATTTTTATTCATTGTTGGCGTCAGCGTCATTTATTTTGTTTATTCGCTTTGGGAGTTGACACTGATATGTTTTTTTCAGTGCCGCATTGGTGAAAGACAATAAGGAAATCATTCTCTGACTTGTCACATGACTGAATAACAAAGTTAGTCTGAGGCCCCTTACTGATCTCATCAAGGGCTGCAAAAGACAAAGAGGAGGTCGACGAAAGCTACCCGTGAGTAGTATTTAATTGAGAGACATCCGTCATTAAGGCAAATTATAATTACCGCAAATATTTGTTAACAATACAATTGTAAGGCAAATTCAACATTTATAACTAAAGCGAAACGTAAATGCTGTTGACGAAGTTTCACTGGGCGAAAATTCACACTCCATCGCCCTTGTGATACATAACAATAATACTATACAACATTTATATCGCGCTATATATTTGTACAATTACACTAAAGCGCCTCACAATAAAAGGATAAGGTAATTCACACACCAAGTTAAGATACAGTCGGTTGTTAGATGTAGTATTAACACTCAAAGACGACAGAAATAGCAAAATTAAATGACCGGGAATTAGTTCTTGACAAAAACGCTGTTTTTGATTGTCTTACGACACTCTAGTAAATATTTTCCATTTATTTTATATTCCGTTTTTACTGTGGCGTTGTTTAAGGAAGGGTTGAGTTCAGTAGGGACATGGTTGTATTCTTTACTGATAGTGTTTCCATGCCAGGACAGGTTGACCGTTGGGTTGCATTTAGGAATATCCCTGGGATGGTGTCCAGTTTAAGTATAGCTGTTCCCCACGTGTTAATGGCGAGGGTTAACATTCCGACTGCTAGGATGTTCAGGAGGAAACCCGTCAACGCCTAAAAAACAATCATCCCTTTAGATCAATATGCATATCCATTTGAAAAAACCCACTATGTTAAACTACAGATTTGTCATTGTGACATAACTTTTTTTTGTGTTTATGTTTTTTTCAAAAGAGGACTTGCAGTCGTACATCGTTCGCAGAACTGTAACGGCCCTTTTTACACAATAAGTCTCAGACATAACAAAAAGAGTGTAGACGGTCGTTACAAAGACACATCAGATTTCTGTCCCCCCCCCCCCCCCCCCCCTCCGATACAACCTTATCTTTATATCGTGTAAATTTTACATCATAAGGAGGACCCTGTTAACGTTATCAACATAATCTTTGGCGAACAAAATGGCTCGATGTGCCTCATTTGTTTTTTTTGTATTATAGATAAATGTAGTTATCCCCCCTTACCATATCCGGTATCCGTATGGTTCCTGTTGAAAATACAATTGCGTTAGGGGGCGTGGCGACTGGAAGCATGAAGGCAAAGGAGCATGCGATACAGGCCGATATCATGAAGTACAGGGGATGTACTCCAACGGTGATAGACTGCAACAAATTAAAAAAACAAATATCTGCTCTCTCTTTTCCTAACTCGTAAACAATTAAGGTCGTAAAGGGAAAGCTAAGGATTCGAATATTTTATATAAATCTGCACATTGTATGGTTATAGTACGCACCAGCCAATCGAAAGAATCAAAACGTTTGATGATTTTGAAAGCCTTTTTATGTTCTTTAGATATTCAATGACATTTAGTACATTACAATGTCTTAAAACGCCGTAAACCGTCTGCATCGATTTCTTGCACAAACTTACTTTTAATTTTGCATGCAAATATGGCTTAGTTATTAATTTGATAACTTATTGCATCTATTAGTGATTTTGTTTATCAAGATAATTGAAAGTTCATTGTAAACATACATTCTTGCGGGGTCTGTAAAATGACTTCCCCCAGCGAAGGGGGTGTTGGGGGGTATCAAATCAGTTGCCGATAACGAGAACATAAAGCGAGATACACAATTGCAGCTGAGATTAGCCTGGAATTGTGCCAACCGCTTTTGAGTTTTTAAAACAAAACAAAAAAGAAACAGAAGCAAACCAGTCTGTTGATGACAACTATCTGATACTGAAGGTAGTTTTTTAGAGTACAGCAGTAGTAATCTTTTAATGTCATACGTACCAGTTCAAACATTATAGGCATGAGTAGTGTACTGGTGGTGGCGTTACTGTTGATCTCGGTAACAGCCGCCACAATAAGACATAAAACCAGGTTCATTACCCAGGGTTCCAGTCCCTTCAGCACCCTCAGTTCACATCCCACCAACCGGGACAGACCGGAAGTCTAATAAAACAGTTCCAAATTAACGGAAGATATAAAGTAATTGATGTAAAATTAGGGCTGACTAATGATTTAATTTACCGAATAAGTTTTTCTTTGTAGTCTATGAAACCGAATGACACATACTGTAATTAACATGGATTGTATTAGAGGGTTCTTCATGATTTGAGATATTCCTGCCATTTAAACCTTCGAAATATGTAATCGTTTTGCTTGTTTTGTATGTAACAAAGATTCTCATGTTTATAAACCAAATAAAAGTGTATTTTTATCGCATACATATTAGACTTTTGGAAATGCTTGAATGTTTAAAATTGCGTTTTTTCTATGCGTTACATTTAATTACACATAAATATAAGAATAGACACATCAGTAAAACTTCAATACTATTTAACAACACCTAGTACGTTCACCTGTAAGTTTCAAACCATTTGCATCTTATCTTGTTTAATGATTAACTGAATGTACACGCAGACAGAAAGGAAAGTAGATGGAAGGCTATTTTGCTCAAAAACTATTTGATGATAGTTACATTCATCCAAAAATAAAGAAGAACTGTTTGCACTTATATAAAGCAAAACTATCATTGTAAAGTAGACGATTGAAAGGGAGATCAATTTATTATCGTTATTGTATTAATTAACATTTCAAGTGCATTAATGTTCCTTACTGTGCAAGCATCGGCAAGGGCGAACCCTCCTCCATATAGAACAAGGACGCCCCACGCGACCTTCTTCTCGGCAACCTTCCAAGTCAGGATAGGTGTATACGCCTTCCATTCTGACATTATGTTTCAGTAGATGACATACAAGAGAAGATGAAAAAAGATCAAAATTTTTAAAGTTTGAAGAAAAAGAAAAAAGAGGACATTGGGCCTTAATGGTCATCCGACTTAAACTACGACCAACATGGACAGCTTACTACTAAGCTATACGATAAATGTGATGATTTCAATTTTCCGATTGTTAACTTTCTATTTCTTGATAGTAACATCCCTGCTTATCCAACCTATGGTGTTTACATGTCGCAGTTGATTCGGTATTCTAGGGCTTGCTCTAAATATCGGGATTGTCGTGATCGATGTCGACTGCTGACAAGCAAACTAACAACACAAGGATTCGAGAGTTGCAGGTTGATCAGAACTACAATGTATGGGCAAGTTTTATGGTCGCCATCTTTGTCTAATTGAGAAATATTCTGTTTCTTTAAGTGATATGAAGATGGACGTTTTTGAGTATGCTCATTATTGTGTTTACTTGTTGTAATTGACAATTATACCCTGTTCTCATTTTGAGAACTTGATGTATACTTGGATGTGACAAAGATTTCCATGGCGGGTGTCGTCGATGAAACAGAAGACGCTTACTCGTCCAGAATACCTGGTCTTATTCTCTTGTACTTTTGCGAGGGTCTCCATGTGAATATTTCCTTTGTTCATATTTTGCCCCTGGTTTAATCGATTTGAGTTTGGATTATGATTTTGTTAACGCTTCGGTATTATCTTATTTATTTTCACCTACTGCTGATACCAGGGTTCACTTTTGGGCGCGATTTCGCGAGATTCTCGCTGTATTTTCATATAAATCGCGTTAAAGTCTCTCCTAAAGCGAGAAAAAATCGCGCATGCCAAAATTCAGGTATAGTGGATACCTACATCGATCAATAATACTGATCGTAGTTCCAGAAGTATTCCTGTCTGCAAATCCTAATGATAGTGTGTACCAGTCATAGTCTCAACGACGCTTGTTTCTCAATCACTTGCAATTCAAACGTTTAGATGACAAAGCCACCACGCAAACACAAAGGTGCAGGTGTCTGTAAATTTGTGACAGGTTGCGATTGGGGGGGAAATGTAAGTAGTTAATGCCTCCAGAAACAGTATTGAAAGTTGATCAAACAGCCAGGGATGTCTTAGTTCATTAAATTAACATTAACCAATGATGAATCCATGGAAAACAAGTAGATGGTTGAGAGAGGAAATGACTCCACCGGTGCTGGGGCCAATAGGCCAACGGTACTAACTGTATCCGTGACGATGTCAATGCTATTGATGTTTAGTAGCAAGTTTAATGTTATATTAGGAAATGTTGATTTCGGAAGAATTTTAACTTTAATTAGGCCTGCATATGACAGAGTTAAAATCACAAACAAGTGTGGCGAAAATAGGCCTTACCTTAACGTGATCGCAATGTGTGTAAATATCCGGTCATGTGCTTTTATTATTGTTACTATCGTGGTCAGTTAGATGTTTGACAGTACTGATCCTTATTGTTAAAGCATTACAGTGATTAATGTTTATGATCACCGCCAGGAGTCGTTACATCTAGATTTTCCTATAAAAGGCCGAGCAGACGAATTGAGAAGAGCTTTTTTGTAAGCACGTCGTACTGTTAATATCGCAGCGTTAATTTCGGTTTGAACTCAGAGAGATAGATGTGACTGAATAAGTCTTTCCTTGATCTGTTTTCATTCCAGGGTTTTAGAGTGCTTCGGCTATAGATAGGATACAGCTATCGGTGTTCCGAGCTTCATTGCTCATAGCTACAGTACCTGTGTCGCGAGCATTACGATAGGTCGCGAGCTATAAGATAGTCGCGAGTATACCGCAGCTCACGACTACTGTAGTAGGTCGTATGTGCTCATGACCATTAGGTCGTGAGTTGTTGTCGTTAGCGCTGTGTAGCCTGTGTAGTGTGGTTACGACGCGCTCATAACCACGGCCCGAGTGGAGCACAGGGTATTGACGTTGGTCGTGACACCGTGGTCGGCGACATAGTCAGCAGTGTTTCATTTAGGGTATTAACAGCAAGCAGCTGTATAGTGTACATACCTTATAGTTTCAATCATATACCTTGAGTTATTTTATGTCTCATCAGTCTCGTTTGTACCTGTGTGTGCGAGTATAGGATAACTCTGCATGTTAGTGTTTCGTCGCCCTTGTCAAAGTCCTGTTTAGAAGTTACCAGCGAGGCACGCTGTGACAGTCTGTACATGTATATAATGCTTAGCGTTACTAGGGAGTAACACATATCTGTAAATTTTGGCTGCTGTAGTATAGTTAGTTGTTAGCTACCATATTAGTCCATACAGGGACCCAAGTATAACTTGGTACGAACCCCCGGCACGTTACACAAGGACGATTTTCTCCAGGAAATAAAATAAACAAAAGATCAGGAAACCCAATTACTGTACCTTGTGTTATTTATTTATTGACTTAATAAATGTAATTGTTATGAACTCATACAGTTGTGGTATCGCACAACGCACCAAAAACTGCGTGCGTGCATCGTGCATACATCGTGCACACATCGTTCGCCCATGGTGCGCACAACCGGGCGATCTAAAGATCGTGCGTTTATGTGTGCGATTAAATCGCCCACACGCACGATTTGGTACAATTGGTCGATACATATTACGGAATGAAAAACATATGGAACCCTCTTGTCCAAAAACTATTTAAATTCGCATCATATTTATTGGGATTATATCAATTTAACAATATACAGTAAACAGTATTACAGTGATCATAAGACACCCAAGTGCGGGTTAAGCTACAAGGTATAAGAATATGTAAATAACATGCCGGAGTTTTACCTGTCCCGTGTGCGGCGATACGCTACGACAGCCATTACCGAGCGACCGTTATGAAAACAAACTGGACAAACCTTATAATCAGTTATTTGAAAAACCCTCCCCTCCCCAACACTTCACCTGTGTTTTCACACCTAGGCGAGTGTTGTAAGTGCCCCGGGCCAGAGATATCTACATATATTGGCCATGTACAGGTACAGTTTATAACTTGGTAAAACTGGCGATATTTACTTGAATGAGAACTTGTCAATATGAGTTGAAAGTTTCCATACATGTTTCTATTTGGTTTGTTTCTAAAACTACAGAAAGACTTATTAATTTTTTAGAAATATATAGATAGAACTATCAGCTAATGTAAATAGTTAAAATATAGAAATATGTTTAAAACAACTAGCGCGAAACCGTATATATTGTTAAACCATTTCTAAATTTACATCAACCACGTTTGTCATCGCAAAATGTTAGTCTATCGTGCGCCCACATGTGCGTTAGAAATAATCGTCCAGGATCGCATCGTTCGCACATCGTGCATACACCGTTCGCCCACCGTGCGCCCACCGCACATCGTGTAACGTTGTGCGATCCCACAACTGTAGCATTCCTATCAATTCATACTAAATTACGTGTCATAATACCAAAAATCCCATCCATATATGAAAAATCTCACTCAAATTAGGTAAGGGAGATTTTTTCTCTCATTGTGCCCAAGGTCTAGGGTGAACCCTGTGATACGCCCATGATTAATGTTTGGTTTGATTGTTCTACGTCCTTGTTACATCCGAGATCATTTAGGTACGTCAACCCGGTGCATGCTATGTTGGCCGGATAATGTTGAGTGTATATTTGGAAGGATGCGTAATGTACCTGTACCAAGGTAGTCCCCCTTGCGGAATTGGGATATATTGCTGATTTAAAGTGCTTCCGCATCGAGTATACTACCGACGGCACCAAGCAGAACACCCTACCTGGATTTCAGACTGGCCCGAACAAAAGCAATCACTTAGTCAGGACCAGCTCAGGATCATTTCAGGCACGTTTCAGCTCAATTCCATAGGTGGAACCTGAGAAAACATGTGTTATATTTATTTCAAGATGGTGGCCATACTAGATTTCGGGCCCTGACCTTGGTACTCTGATACATGAACTACTTCAAAGTCGTCTCAAACTTAACAAATATAGACAGTTGATTAACATGTTTTTTTTTGACAATTGAAGTCGCTAGAGCACTGATATTGAATTTTCTTTCAAATAGCAACGGCGACCTTGTCGTTTTTCTTGGCACTCAAATACAGAAACTCCTTCGTGATATTTTTATTCCTAACAATCAAATTATAAAAATCTTCCAATATTTGAAGTCGCTTGGACACTGACAAAGTCTTTATATGACAAGTAACGCGACCTTGTGGTTGACCTCGTCACTATGATACAGAAACTTATTTTAGATGTATTATCAAACTTGACCAATATTCGTACTTTAGTTAAATCTGTTGAAGAATGAAATTGGTAGAGCAATAACAACCCATTTCTATAAATAGTAACTGTACCTTTTACTTTGTCACTGGCCCTGTCCCCAGGCCGAGGCATACCAGAGCCTCTAACAAGGTAGTTACTGAACCCTGCTTGGCGCTCGGAATTATTGGAGAAGACCGACAGGTTCGCCTGTTGTCAGTATAACATGACCGGGAGTGAGGTGTTCTGTCGGGGAATTTCGACGGTATTCGTTAGTGTAGTGCATTTGAAATCGGCAAACTATTTGGGCGATCGCAAAAAGGCCTACACGAACATACCGCGGCCTCCCAAATACACACGCTCCCGACACACACACATCGCATACACCGGAAGGCCAACCTTAAATGACTCGTGGGTGTTAATAGGACGTAAACGCAATTAAATTAAACCAAACCAAATAGCCACTCTGAAACACGAACTCGTTTGAGATAATTTCATACTGAAACAACACAGGAGTTCATTGAAATACGTACAAATAAATCAGGTCGCTAGAGCGATTGCAAACTGTGATCGTACGTACATGTACATACGAACGGAACGCTTGCGAGGGGATAATTAACGGTTTACAGTGAATGTTTGACAAAGTGATCAACAATTGTCCAGATTCGTAGACTTAGAACATAAGCAGCTTGCACTAAACAATTTTTTTGTCATTCTATGACTCTTCGATATTTTGAAATCCAAATTTACCAGACTGGCCCCCACTCCTATACAAATTTACCTGCTCATAAACAAACCATCTAAAACAAGGTTTTAGCAATCTCAGCAAGTACGTGTCATCTGTAAATGCATGAATTCGCTTTTTGCTTTAATTAAACCCGTTTGAAGCTCTTTTTCGGCCCATAGCATCACCGATACATCATAAAAGGACCTTTAAATATAATTAGCGATTTGGTATGTTTTAGAATTACTATTTTATTGTCGTACGCCGTTTTACATTTTTTACCTGGTGATGTGTTCAAAGCCGATATATTTGGCAGCCTCTTTGGTAGAATAAACAGGAGGGTCCCAAGGAGGATGGCAGCCGTGGAATCTGTTACTGCACTTTTCCTAGAATTTACGCGTGATAGAAAATTGAATTGAAAGACGATAAAACGCTTAATGTATATTTTATGCCCACTGCTTATAATCAAACACTCTCTTCTCTTAAATGGATTTTATATTACATATCACAAATTGTTTTCGAGATATGACAAACCATGACAAATCGTTGTTTTCAACTAGGGACAGTATACCACGTACCCGTTTGCATCCAGGAAAAAGTCTCCCCAGCCTCCGACGCCAGGTAGATCTCTGACCAATAACAACAGGGCCAGTGTTACAAACAGTATCAGAACTATGATCTCTCCAAACCTGTAAACAGGCAATGTTATTTCATAAATTCTGCAAACACGCTTTTCTATACAGTAATGGTTTAGATGATGGTTATTGTTTTTGTAAAACGTATGGTTTCGTTTGTTTTTACCCCCAGCTGTAAATTGGACGTAAAAACAATATAACAAAGCAAACATAGTCCATATGATTGAATTCCTTTCGTTCGAATTTGGAAGAACTATTTTCCAGCTTAAATATGGAAAACAATGACCCATCCTTAGCTGGGAAGATATTTGTATGAGATAACATAGCACATGCCCACATGCTGCCTCTTTTAAATTTAGTAATTGATGCAGTATGCCGAAAAAATAACGTAGTATGAATGATGGAAGACTTATATATAAATCTTGAAATAACCTTCCAATTTCTTTCGCAGAATCCTCATTAAAATCAAGATGAATAAATATAAGTAACTTGTTATGAAAATACCATATATCCCTTCAGGTAATCAGGTCGAACGATAGGCTGGATCGATAGACTTAGATAGGTAGATTAAGGCTGATAATGAAATCTAATACGTTCCCATTATTTCATTCAATTTTCCTCCCAAAGACACCATTATCCAACTCGATTGCGGCCTCCTTACAAGCTATGAAAGAATAGAAAAGATGGACTTTGGCACTATTGTAATAACATAATGATAAAATTATACATAAATGAAGCAATTTATGAACATGTAAACCTCATTTCACATGATTCATTTATATGATGAAAGATCCTACGTGGAGCATACTTGATACGTCCGAGCTTTGTATACTGCCGCTTGACAAAAGCCTTCATCTTGGCCTGTCTGTTTTTGTCAGCATTCTTACAGCACCTGAAAATCAACAACTAATTTGAAAGTTAAAAACATGAATATCAAAACTAAGACAACACGTAGAAAAAAACCGTACAAGTATTGATTCACATTTTGATTTATACAAAGATTGGTTATTTCATTTATGTTCATATTTTAACATTAATTGCATATGATATGAAGTTGTTTTTGTAGTATTTTAGAAGGTCTGAACACTCTCCAAAGTTTTAAAGAGTGTTTATATGCGGTTACAAAATTGATTCATTTCTTAACTTAAATAAAAAATTTAAATAACACTTGAATGGCACAGATCAGAGGACCATGTGGCAGATAAGCCTTTACCTGAACATGTATTTTATCCTCAGAAAATAAATGTATTATCAATATCACAGATTTCCGAGTGAAATTATAATAGCTGATGTCATCATGGAATGAAGACGACACGTGCCATTGTAGTACAAGAAATACGTAAGGATTCGTTTCTGATTGAAGTCAAACCTTTTCTTTGGACGTTACGTACCCACATCTTATGAAGACAATTTGGAGCCAGAACCACGTGAGGAACAACATGATGAGCGACAGAGGGAAGGCGAACCCCATCCAGTTGGCGTACGTGATTCCAGAATCGACAGCTCCATACTCCTGGAAACGTCTACAAACAAACTGGGATGTAAACAGAAGACACATTGTTCACATAGTACTACGTTTGGGTTTGTCTGGTTGTATTAACATCCTATTAACAACCAGGTTCATTTAAGGACGGTATCCCGGTTTTTGCTATGTGGATGTTTGTGTTGTGTGCATGTGTAAGGCTACTATATTTGTGTAAGTCTTTTTGCGACAGTCCGGATCTTTTACCGATTTAGGACTCACACAACTAAATAATTTACTATATGTTATTACTAAGCTTAAGAGCTAATAACTTTAATATTTGAAGTTCAACACTAGTGACAACTGCCTGGATTCACAGATACATACATGGCAAAGACTTCAAATGACATTTTATCAGAAGTTTCGTGGCATTTTAGCTCGCTACGGGCGTCTGCTTCGGACAACTGGAAATTTACATATCAAACCAGTGAAATGGGACGGGAACACCCTCTGACTTTTGACCCCATATCAATCCGTCATCATATATCAAAATCTACCAAAAGTATACATTTTTGTAAAGTTAAATATCTATAGATTTCATTCAATGCAGAATATGTCAACAATTACCTATTTAGATTATTCAGAATCACTGTACTTAGCCGGAACAAATTTTCGGTAGGGACTACAAACGTATGAAACACTTCGTGATAGGCTGATTTAGTTGTGTGATTCCTTTAAAAGCGCTACAACACTAAAGTATACTGTAAAAGGCCCCCGGCAGAGCACCCCATCCGGTTACATTATACTGACAAAGGGTGAACCAGTCTTTCCACTCCCATAATGCTGAGCGTCAAGCTTCCATAGGTAGAGATTAGGGCATGTCCCGGCCAGGGGCCATAATCTATGACCTTCCTCACAGGGTCTGATTTTGCCGATTATCAAATATATAACGAAATCTTCTCGGGCTGCTGAACTTCAAATCATTGCTAACACTTTCAACAAACTCGATTCACGAAGTCTCGATAGGCATACGTATTTGAGAACCGAATCATCATTGTCAATCACAACAAGTAAGCACACTAATAAGCAAACTCAAAAACGTCCATCTTGATATATTACACAAAGATACAGAATATTTCTCGACGAGACCAAGATTGCGACCATTAAAACTTACCCATAGTCTTCATCAACCTGCATCTCTCGAATCCCTGCACACATAAACTTACTATACTTACTTGTCAGCCTGTACTTGGAACACGAGGTTGGCTACACTGCCGTTAAGTGTGGCTATCCCGCCTATATTGGTAGCATACGCTACACTCAATGTAAGTCCTTTGTTCAAACGTTTGCTTTCATGATGGGGTTCACTGTTAAAGATCAAATTGTTTTTTTTAAACAAATATAATATTATATATATTTCTTTGGTATATAATATAAAGAAAACTCGGCATGGACCAAAAGCTAAGAGAAAAGGAATGTGAAAACGTAAACTCCAAACAAGCAGACAACCATTTACAATGAGAAGAAAATAAATTCTTTCATATTTCAAATGTCCGGCACAACGTTATGACAGAAAATGCCTCGAAATTACAATTGAGAAATAAATGTCAGACAACTTGATACATAACACGGTATTGTATTTTTATCTCATGGGATGGCTTCCTAAGATCACAAATAATGAGACAGTTCATTAGGGTACGATTCGAAGAGGTAGACAAGGATATGGCACTGCGGAACTGAACTATTTTCTTTCTTAACTTCTTAAAAGTTGAGAAAGGTAACGTTTAGTATACAATGTACATGTGATTTTGATAAGTTTCGTATAACACATGGATGACTCTTCCTGTACCTTTTCATGTCGTTAGATTGACAAGGGGGCTCCACTTTTGAACTTTCATTAGCAACTTCTCTCAGATGAGAATCTTCAACATCTGTATTTCCATGCTGTTTATCTGAAACCATTATTTACATGATTATATTGTAATTCTTTTAAACTGTATTGATTCAATAAATTGATTACATGGCATGGCTATAACGAGTAAGTACAATGTGAAATTTCTCGCATTGAGTGCATTTTCATACATCAAAATCAAACACCAGGATATGAATGTTTCGGGGGTGATTGATATGTTAGGCCCGTTATTTAAGGATTAAGTATCTATTTTGTTTTCCATTGTAGTTATCCCCCGATAACCTAAACAAAATAGAAAGCCGGTTATTGAATTTACCCCTTTTCCATTGTAGTTATCCCCCGATAACCTTAACAAAATAGAAAGTTTATCCTTATATTTACAGTATCTTTCTGTGAAATGTTCGTAACTATTTTGTTCATTATAGTCAAATCTTCGGGCACAGATTTCATTTCGAAACAAATAAACGTATGAACGGTTCAATAAATATAACAGCATGAATTTTGCTGGTGACGTCACACAATTGTGTTTCAAACTGTAGGATTTGCATAGCTTCGCCCACATGTATTGTTGTCGACGTCATAGAAATTTGTCACGTGTTTGACTACAGTTATGCGGTAATAATGATAGTCTGTTGAGCAATGGTTATCGAGTGAATGTCAGTGTAGACTGTAAATATTGAATAGTGACCATTTGGTTTTGAGCGTATTGTGAGAAACCCTGGAGCAAAATGCGAATATGCTATTTGGTACAAACTGCATCTGTTGTTTATGTATTTTGAAATTTTGCCAGAGTGTAGAGTTTATGTTTCAAATACAACAAGGTCATACACAAACGTACTTGTTCTAAGTTCAGCCTCACTGTTGTCATCGAGCGCTGTCGTCTGCTCGATGACGGCTATCAGGATTGGAAGCATCATAGACGCCGCCGCTGTATTACTGATCCACAAGGACAGGAACCACGAGGAAATCATCAGACCCAGCATTATTCTAGCGGGAAAAGTTACGCGAGTTAAAAAGGGATAATAGAAAGGTAGTTCATATAATATTCATCAATTTTTTTCAAGATAGAATATGTAAAGTAAAAAATAATTTGGTAAACTTGGTCGGAAAGGAGAAAATAAACCACAATGCGAGAAAAAATAATATCCATTAGGAATTTGATTGTTAAAGCTTTAACAATTTTATCCGTGTAAACAACGGGTTGATATGGTTTGATTGCTTTAAGTCCTATTAACAGCCAGCCAGGGTCATATGAAGGCGGCCGTTCGGTGTATGCGATGTTGGGGTGTGTGTTAAGAGCGCGTGTGTTTGGGAGGCTGTGATATGTTCGTCTAACCCTCTCGCGAGTCTGGATCTTTTACCGATTAAAGTGCTACCACACTGAGATATACTGCCAAAGGCCCCTAGCAGAACACCCCACCCGGTCACATTATACGGATGACGGGTTAACCTGTCGTTCCACTCCCGTAATAATGAGCGTCAATCAGGTAGCATAACCACAGGGACCTGAGAATTTGTTACAGCTACATTTTTTACCTAAACTGGAGTGTTTAGAGTAATTTGACACTTTCGTGGGTTTTAGATCATAAAAATGTCCCCTCGATGGTAATGAAGGCTAAAGGTTGGAAAGCTGTCGAGGTCTAAAAATCATTCCATGCATCAAAAATGACATTTCGAGTTGGGGTATGAAACAAGAGGCCCAGGGGCCTCAACGGTCATCTGACTATAAAGATCTAATACATATCATTTGTGTTGGTTATTGCCAAGTTGTTCAAAGATATCTACATACATGTTTATGACCCCTGTGACCTTGAAAGTATAGGTGAAGGTTTATATGAGGAATCTTTGCACCAATCTGTCCCAGGTACCCACTGGCCAAATATCAGCACCTAGGGCCTTTTGGTAAGTGAGAAGAAGTTTGTTAAAGATTTTTACATGTTTTACCATTGCGACCTTGAAAGTAGGTCAAGGTCATTCATATGAGGAAACTTTGTAGCATCCTATGCCAGGTACCTACCAGCCAAATATCAGCACCCAGGGCCTTTTGGTTATTGAGAAGAAGATTGTTAAAGATTTTTACATATTTGACCCCTGTGACCTTGAAAGTAGGTCAAGGTCATTCATATGAAGAAACTTGTAGCACTCTATGCCAGGTACCTACCAGCCAAATATCAGCACCCAGGGCCTTTCAGTTGTTGAGAAGAAGATTGTTCAAGGTATTTCTACATATTTGACCCCTGTGACCTTGAAAGTAGGTCAAGGTCATTTATATGAGGAAACTTTGTAGCACTCTATCCAAGGTACTTACTGGCCAAATATCATTGCCCTGGGCCTTTTGGATAATGAGAAGAAGATTGTTAAAGATCTTTACATATTTGACCCCTGTGACCTTGAAAGTAGGTCAAGGTCATTCATATGAGGAAACTTTGAAGCACTCCATGCCAGGTACCTACCAGCCAAATATCAGCACCTAGGGCCTTTTGGTAAGTGAGAAGAAGTTTGTTAAAGATTTTTACATGTTTTACCATTGCGACCTTGAAAGTAGGTCAAGGTCATTCATATGAGGAAACTTTGTAGCATCCTATGCCAGGTACCTACCAGCCAAATATCAGCACCCAGGGCCTTTTGGTTATTGAGAAGAAGATTGTTAAAGATTTTTACATATTTGACCTCTGTGACCTTGAAAGTAGGTCAAGGTCATTCATATGAAGAAACTTGTAGCACTCTATGCCAGGTACCTACCAGCCAAATATCAGCACCCAGGGCCTTTCAGTTGTTGAGAAGAAGATTGTTCAAGGTATTTCTACATATTTGACCCCTGTGACCTTGAAAGTAGGTCAAGGTCATTTATATGAGGAAACTTTGTAGCACTCTATCCAAGGTACTTACTGGCCAAATATCATTGCCCTGGGCCTTTTGGATAATGAGAAGAAGATTGTTAAAGATTTTTACATATTTGACCCCTGTGACCTTGAAAGTAGGTCAAGGTCATTCATATGAGGAAACTTTGAAGCACTCCATGCCAGGTACCTACCAGCCAAATATCAGCACCCAGGGCCTTTTGGTTATTGAGAAGAAGATTGTTAAAGGAAAAGTTTACGGACGGCGGACGGCGGACGGCGGACGGCGCACGACGACGGACGAAGCACGATGACTATAGGTCATCCTGACCCTTCGGGTCAGATGACCTAAAAATGCCTATTACCGTTGGAAAGGTGGATACTTTATTTTATTTTAAAAACCTCCTAAATGCACGTGAAATGTATCCTCCTTTTGCAGAAATAATCTCGATTTCCTCCAAAAACACAAAATTCCATGGCTTATAGTTTTCGTCGGTTATCCTGCCAGTTTTGCATAGCAAATGAGTTTTGACGTTACTGCATGCGCTGGCATTTCGCTGTCATTGGATCCTTACATTAAGACGAAGACCGCCATCCAATGACAGCGAACAGCCAGCGCGTGCAGTGACGTTTGTTATTCAAAAATGGCAGGATAGCCGACAAAAACTTTGCGACACGGACATTTCGCTTGTTTTGGGAGAAAATCGA
This sequence comes from Mimachlamys varia, assembly GCA_947623455.1. Lineage (NCBI taxonomy): Eukaryota > Metazoa > Mollusca > Bivalvia > Pectinida > Pectinidae > Mimachlamys > Mimachlamys varia. The sequence goes on from OX392540.1 coordinate 37,694,481, forward strand.
GATTATTTATTTTACCAATCTGATTTAATTCATATCTTGATATCCGCGCCGTTTCGTAAACTTCCCTCTATTGCGTTATGATCTGAGGAAATCCTATAGGGGGTCACGTCCCGGTGACCTTTTTGCATTAGCCAATCAAATTACTACTTTCAGAATCTTGAAGGTGAATTTTTGAGGCGACAAAGCTTGCATAATCGCATTTGTCCTTTTAGTCATTTCGTCACCAAAACATTCATGTGGAATAATGTGACGAAATGACTTGCTGCAAGATGACAGGTCATTGAAATTTATTTTAGTGTTGAAAATAAAGAGGCGACAAAGGTCATCTGAACGTGACTTCTTTTGGTATGTTGTCAGAAATGGAGTGAGAACAACGACCTGTATTTAATCGTTTTACAAGGCTCTGACACCATCCAATAAAGAGGTCCTGTTCTGGTGACCTTTTTCAAACTAGAAGAATTTTTTAATGACGCCAATCTCAATAAAATCCTACCTTGATCTACGCTCTGTTCCGTAAACATCTCTATGCTGCGTCAAGATCTGAGGGCATCACAAATTGGGAGGGGGGTGTCACGTTCCGATGACCTTTGTTGCTTCTTTACTTAACACTAAAATAATTTGCCAATGACTTGTCATCTTGCAGCAAGTCATTGACATATTATTCCACATTAAAAATGTTGGTGACAAAAACGTAACGTCACACTACCCCAATTGTTACAATTTTGACAGATTTTCAGTGATATCTACACATACAGATATTGTATTTGGAATGTTTCTTGATTTTTGACAAAGAGTACGTATGTTGGTTCATTTTCAGAAATAAAAATTATACTAGGTGATTTTGTTTTGAAAATATAGCGCAAAACTTTAAAGGAGATTTTGTCCGTTTTTCAGCCATGACCCGTACCCCATATCACATGACCCGTACACCGTATCACATGTCATGGAATCTGTTTTTATTTCTGCTAGTGAATGTGCCTATTGCAACAAAAAAAATCTGCTTTTTCAAACTCCATACCAAACTACAGTTTTACCTATCGACTTTGATATTATTCGGTTATAGGGACCAAAAATCTACATTTAAACTTGCTTAAAATTACCCCCTTCAAAATTCGCCAAAATGTCGTCGACGCATAGCGTTTTTAGCTCACCTGGCCCGAAGGGCCAAGTGAGCTTATGTGATGGTGCAGCGTCGGTCGTCCGTCCGTCCTGTGTCCGTCAACTTTTTCCTTTAAACGACTTCTTCTAAAATACTGAAAGGCCCAGGGACATGAAATTTGGCTGGTAGATATCTTGGAAGGAGCTGAACAAAGTTTGCGAAAAAAAATCAATTTGACCTAATTTCAAGGTCACCGGGGTCAAAAATGTCGAAACCTTCAAACAACTTCTTCTAAAATACCGTCAGGCATAGAGACTTCATATTTGACCAGAAGCTTCCTTGGATGAAGCCAAATAAAGTTTGCGAAAAGAAACGACCTTGACCAATATTCAAGGTCACAGTGAGGTAAAATCTATTTTAAACTTTAAACGACTTCTTCTGAAATACAAAAAGCCCTAGAAACATGGTATTTGGCTGAAAGTTTCCTTGGATGAAGCCCGACAAAGTTTGCGAAAAGAAATGACCTTGACCTATATTCAAGGTCACAGGGGTCAAATCTGTTAAAACCTTTAAACGACTTCTTCTGAAATACTAAAAGCCCTAGACGCATGATATTTGGCTGAAAGGTTCCTTGGATGAAGCACGACAAAGTTTGCGAAAAGAAATGACCTTGACCTATATTCAAGGTCACAAGGGTCAAATCTGTTAAAACCTTTAAACGACTTCTTCTGAAATACTGAAAGCCCTAGAAGCATGATATTTGGCTGAAAGGTTCCTTGGATGAAGCCCGACAAAGTTTGCGAAAAGAAATGACCTTGACCTATATTCAAGGTCACAGGGGTCAAATCTGTTAAAACATTTAAACGACTTCTTCTGAAATACTAAAAGCCCTAGACGCATGATATTTGGCTGACAGGTTCCTTGGATGAAGCACGACAAAGTTTGCGAAAAGAAATGACCTTGACCTATATTCAAGGTCACAAGGGTCAAATCTGTTAAAACCTTTAAACGACTTCTTCTGAAATACCAAAAGCCCTAGAAGCATGATATTTGGCTGAAAGGTTCCTTGGATGAAGCCCGACAAAGTTTGCGAAAAGAAATGACCTTGACCTATATTCAAGGTCACAGGGGTCAAATCTGTTAAAACCATTAAACGACTTCTTCTGAAATACCGAAAGCCCTAGAAGCATGATATTTGGCTGACAGGTTCCTTGGATGAAGCCCGACAAAGTTTGCGAAAAGAAATGACCTTGACCTATATTCAATTCACAAGGGTCAAATCTGTTAAAACCTTTAAACGACTTCTTCTGAAATACCAAAAGCCCTAGAAGCATGATATTTGGCTGAAAGGTTCCTTGGATGAAGCACGACAAAGTTTGGGAAAAGAAATGACCTTGACCTATATTCAAGGTCACAAGGGTCAAATCTGTTAAAACCTTCAAACGACTTCTTTTAAAATAACAAAAGCCCTAGAAGCATAATATTTGACTGAAAGGTTCCTTGGATGAAGCACGACAAAGTTTGCGAAAAGAAATGACCTTGACCTATATTCAAGGTCACAGGGGTCAAATCTGTTAAAACCTTTAAACGACTTCTTCTGAAATACCAAAAGTCCTAGAAGCATGATATTTGGCTGAAAGGTTCATTTGATGAAGCCCAACAAAGTTTGCGAAAAGAAATGACCTTGACCTATATTCAAGGTCACAGGGGTCAAATCTGTTAAAACCTTTAAACGACTCCTTCTGAAATACCAAAAGCCCTAGAAGCATGATATTTGACTGAAAGGTTCCTTCGATGAAGACCGACAAAGTTTGCGAAAAGAAATGACCTTTACCTATATTCAAGGTCACAAGGGTCAAATCTGTTAAAACCTTCAAACGACTTCTTCTGAAATACCAAAAGCCCTAGAAGCATGATATTTGGCTGAAAGGTTCCTTGGATGACGCCCGACAAAGTTTGCGAAAAGAAATGACCTTGACCTATATTCAAGGTCACAGGGGTCAAATCTGTTAAAACCATTAAACGACTTCTTCTGAAATACCGAAAGCCCTAGAAGCATGATATTTGGCTGACAGGTTCCTTGGATGAAGCCCGACAAAGTTTGCGAAAAGAAATGACCTTGACCTATATTCAATTCACAAGGGTCAAATCTGTTAAAACCTTTAAACGACTTCTTCTGAAATACCAAAAGCCCTAGAAGCATGATATTTGGCTGAAAGGTTCCTTGGATGAAGCACGACAAACTTTGGGAAGGAAAATGATCTTGACCCATATTAAAGGTCACAGTGGTCAAATCAGTGGTTAAAAGCTTTGAGCGACTTCTTCTGATAAACCGAAATGCCTAGAGATATGATATTTGTCTTGTAGCGTCCTGGGATGAAGCCAAACAAAATTTGAAAATGAAAATGATGTTGTCTTATAAGGTCACAGGGGTAAAATATGTTTAAATCTTAAGATGTTCTTCTGAATGTCTTACAGTAAAAGATTTTAAAGGGACTTTAGGGTTACACTATAAAATAAGTCAGAGATTGATACCAGGTGAGCGATGCAGGCCCATTGGGCCTCTTGTTTTAGATATGTTGAGTAATATTCCTATATGAACAAGAGCATCGCAAGCGAGGATGATACGACCGTCGTACCTTATCGGCAGTATAATGGTATGGAAACACAAGAAAAGCGAGACACTTTCCATATAATATCCGAAAATTGCATCAGATACGAAGTCCCAAATGGCCATAACAAGTAAATATTGTTGAATTGAACTGCCTTTCAGGAAAACACAACTTCATGTCATAATGCTTACACCTCACAAGATATCGTTTGAAAACTGGAGAAGATCTCCGGACAACCTTTTAACCTATATAAGGAATTCACCAATATGTTTTTTTTTTCAAAAAGAGCAATATCAAACAATTTCTGTAAAAAAATAATTCAAGATGTCCGCATGTTGGCCAAATTGTTAATCGAATCTCTCTGACAGAGGACCATGCACAGCTACGGATTAATAGAAACCAGCATTTTGAATTGGAGAATGATCCATGCAGAACTCCACAAGAAATAGCTATAACAAGTAAGTTTTACGGACGGACAGACGACGGAACAAGGACGTGGGTTGATTTGAATAGCCCAGCAGCTGATGAATTGTTATAAATTGTTCAAGGACTGACACAGGAAAAACCAAATATAACTACGCCTCGACCTTTCTTGTTTTCCAGTAATTGTTATTACCTTCCTGAAATATTATCAGACTTGAAAAACAAAGTATTCCCCATCCATCTACAACAACGGCAGTATATGTAAACATGTGCGGTAAAACTCAAAATAGTGTATTTAGATATACGTTACCCTTAGACACACTAAATACTGTCAAGTCAGAATAAGAACATTGTATCCCACATGTTTGTTATAGTGTCCTAAAAGCAGGCCATTGGATGTGAATTACATAATAATGGCCTGAATAAACTTTACCCATGTGAGAGGCTTATTTCTGTTCGAATTAAAAAAACCGGAAGTGACGAACACAGAAATCGCATTTAGATCACATCTGCTGATTCATGACACTTAAAACAAACTCCGTAAATCATTTTTCGTACTCGTACTTGATCTTGGCTTCCTAAAAAAGCACAATATAATTTAGTTTTTTTACTTTATTCATATACATATCAAAGAGACATAGCTTCCAGTCACTATTGAATGTATATGGAACATAATACCCTTGATCTTTGGATGATTAATACCTTCCCATTCTGCACCCTCGCCTAAGTACATCAATCACTCACATTGAAATAGTTTCCACAAACCACTTTTCCGGGCTGGACGGCCAGTAAGGGCAGGAGAAACATTGGCACCATGGCCGTGACAGCGATAGGCAACGCCTCTGTGAACCAAAGGATCGCCATGGAAACCATGACGTAGGCACATCTAGATTCCTGTAATAGGAAAACAGATTGAATGCTACATTAAATGCAGACGTGATCTTGTAATCCTCATTTGATTAAAATAATATCTTGCTTATGTAACGGAGTGAGGATAAATACAGCATACCAGTCATGTTGTATGCGTTAAAGGATTTGAGCAACAAAAAATGAAACTTTTATATTAGGTAAAAGTGATGTTTTAAACTTTTATATTAGGTAAAAGTGATGTTTTAAACTTTTATATTAGGTAAAAGTGATGTTTTAAACTTTTATATTAGGTAAAAGTGATGTTTTAAACTTTTATATTAGGTAAAAGTGATGTTTTAAACCCGTATTAATACACCCAATCTTGCACGCGTGGTCTAGTTAATGTGTGGTGACAATATTATCTGGTCATTTGAGCTGACCTCTCATTTATGCATATTTTTTGACCCAGTACGAGGCCATTCTCTTGTGACGTCATTGAAGTCCGTGATAATCAAACCATTACCCTATTACACTGTTTGCTTACATACACATTGAATATGTATAACGTGTATAACATCAAAAATTGTTGTGATAGTTACGTACTGATACATACAATAGGTACAATATACGTTTTTAAAATGAAAGCCCATGCATACTTTTAACTTGTATTTGCTATAATGGTGTTTTGTGGGGTTATTTGAAAGCTAATTTCGTTCGTTATCACGAAGAATAATATATGTAGTAGTCGAGAGTTCGACACATTACAAATCACGGGCCTGCCATTCACAGGGTATTAGTGATCTAACACAAGCGTGACACTACGCTAATTAGTTGATTGGTCAGTGAATGCACCTGGATACGGCAGGTAGATGGTAGCATTTACCTTTATACTGCTATATACTGACATTAGTCAGGACAACAAAACCTATACGGGAGTCATAAAAGCGATTCGCCAGCGCGGCCGTAAACCAGGCAACCAACTTTATATTTTAAATACCAATTTGACGAAACAATTACCAAAATTAATTTGTATTCCCAAATGAGTTTCGCATTTTACGCTATGTAAAAATCCATATACATTTTATATACGTATTTGTTATCGGGACCTAATTTGTACTTGTACTAGTCTGTGTGTTGAAAGATTCCAAAAATAGGATGAAATGTAAATCCGACAGCATTTTATTTAGTGTTCAATTGTATTAAGAAATTAGATAGGCTTTTGCTATCTAAGTCCGTGGCTGTATGCTAATATGTGTGTTATAAAAAGAAACTAACCGAATGATTACCTTTAAGGAAGTTCTTTATTTTTGGGGAGGGGGCGGGGCGTCCAGGATATCTTTTTCCGAGTTAAAACAAGAGGTCTTTTAATATGATCATTAATGTGAGCTTTAGATATTTCAGAAATACTTTTTATTTGCTAGTTACCCAATACTTATTAAATAACCCCTGGGGTCATCACAGGTTTGAAATGACTATTCTTTTTGTAATTATTCTTTGCGGTCAGTGATTTCATTTCGCTATTTCCGCGGTCGTAAAATTGCAAATACTGACAACAAAGAATATAATAAAATCTGATTAAAATGCAAATTCTTGCTATCTCTCCGTTACATATTGATTTGACAACATTCCATAAGACGTCTTTGTCATTTTGTCACAACATTGCAAAAGGCCACCCGAACTCGACCAATATGAGATGTTTACGGAGATTTTAATCAGATTGAATATAATAGTTACTGTGTATTAAATCATTCTTAGGCGGGAAGAGACAAAAAGTTAATTTCTTCAGGGTACAGCGAGGATACATTACCAAAAAGTCGAATATGCGTTGAATTCAATTTCTATTACAAATTTCAAGCACAGTAATCACGATGTGTTAAGCTAAAAACACAATTTTTCTGACTGTCCAGTGGAATTCTTGGAACATCGTTGTGGGAAGTCTCTCTCTCCCCTCCGTGTCATTTTCAATTGTAAACAGTTTTTCACCATTACATGAAATGTTTAATATGGAAAAACTCCTCAACCCTTGGAAACGATGACGTTGGTACATCTTGATTTCTGAAATGGCGGCAGGGTTCGTACAAGCCTTAAAAAGCCCTTAAACAAATCATGGCCTTGAAAATGATGAAAACTATTAAAAGCCTTAAATTTCACAAAGAGGCCTTAAATGAAGAACATTTAGCCTTGAATCTGTTAAAATATGCATAAAATTTAGTTATGCATGAATTCTCTTAGTGTTTTTGCAGACGTTTTTATTCTACTGGTTAAAAATGACTGAAAAATAAAGCGACTAAAGCTTATTTTTAATACCGGATTTCGGAATCTGCTTCCGTTTCTGATTCTGTAGAGCACAAACAGAAACTTATTTTAGCATTGCTAAGTACAAATATGCTAACTTACCTATAGATGTAAATGTAAGATCCAACCGAATGATTGCATTCAATGCTTCTTGTTTATTATTGTTAAAATTGGCTAACTTTAGGATGGTAGCGTGCATACGCTTAGCTTGTTTGTTCTTAAAGGCCCAATATACGTAACTTTCGGCAAAACTTGAAGCAAAAATCTAGCCTAATAACTTATTATATTTATAGATTTAGTTGAGATTAACTGATATCAGCAATATATAAGATGAATTCTTTCGCGGTTACCGGTACAGCAGCATTTGAAACACGGTATTTGTAAACACGCGTCCATTTCTAGCCGTCTTCTAAGGTTTGTTGTTGAAGTGGGCCCCACCTGAATTATTTTCAATTCTTTGGATTTTTTTGTCCAGAGTTTCTTGTTAGTTACCGCTCAGGTTTACTTCGTTTCAGGCTTATTTTTGCATGGTTATCAACAGGATTTTTTTTCAGAATTTTTCAGAATAACGAAATTTTCCCTGAAATTACGTATATTGGGCCTATAAGTGTTGACGAATGCTTGCTTCAAACTTCAGCTGTTGTTGAAAAAATTATACCCAATCACCTCTACTTTTAGAGCAAACAACATGAGTGAAGATTTTACAAAACCAACGAACAAAAAAATCAGCAAAAACGATCACTTTTTTTATATAAACGTTCTGATCGGTTATCACCTGCCTAACACGTGTTTTCAGCCATTAAAGGGACATTTCACGAAATCAAGTTTTTAGGTCATCTGACCCGAAGGGTCAAGATGACCTATTGCCATCATGCTTCGTCCGTCGTCGTGCGCCGTCCGCCGTCCGTAAACTTTTCCTTTAACAATCTTCTTCTTAGTAACCAAAAGGCTCTAGGTGCTGATATTTGGCCAGTAGGCACCTGGGATTGAGTGCTACAAAGTTTCCTCATTTCAATGACCTTGACCTGTTTTCAAGGTCACAGGGGTCAAATATGTAAAAACCTTTAACAATCTTCTTCTCAGTAACCAAAAGGTCTAGGGTAATGATATTTGGCCAGTAGGCACCTGGGATAGAGTGCTACAAAGTTTCCTCATATCGATGACCTTGACTAACTTTCAAGGTCACAGGGGTCAAATATGTAAAAAAGCGTTTGACAATCTTTTCCTCACTAACCAATAGGCCATGGGTGATCATATTTGGCCAGTAGGTACCTGGGATAGAGTGTTCTAAAGTTTCCTCATATAAATGACCTTGACCTACTTTCAAGGTCACAGGGGTCAAATATGTTAAAAAATCTACACAACATTATCTAAAGAACTAAATGATCTAGAGCAATGATATTTTTGTATGATATGTAGACCAGCAATGCGAATCTTTTTCTAATATATTGTGTTTAGGTCAAAGGTCAACTTTGAGTGCTGGACGGGGTCAAAGGTTAACATAGGTTATAATAGGTAAAAAGCTTTAAGAATCTTCTTCTCAAGTTCCATAAGGCCCAGGGTTCTGATATTTGGCCAGTAGGAACCTGGGATAGAGTGTTCTAAAGTTTCCTCATATAAATGACCTTGACCTACTTTCAAGGTCACAGGGGTCAAATATGTTAAAAAATCTACACAACATTATCTAAAGAACTAAATGATCTAGAGCAATGATAATTTTGTATGATATGTAGACCAGCAATGCGAATCTTTTTCTAATATATTGTGTTTAGGTCAAAGGTCAACTTTGAGTGCTGGACGGGGTCAAAGGTTAACATGGGTTATAATAGGTAAAAAGCTTTAAGAATCTTCTTCTCAAGTTCCATAAGGCCCAGGGTTCTGATATTTGGCCAGTAGGTACCAGGGATGGAGTACTCTAAAGTTTTCTCATATAAATGACCTTGACCTACTTTCAAGGTCACATGGGTCAAATATGTTAAAATATCTACACAACATTATCTAATGAACCGAATGATCTAGACCGATGATACTTGCATATACTATATGTAGACTGGCAATGCAAATCTTTTTCTGATATATTGTGTTTAGGTCAAAGTTCAACTTTAAGCGCTGGACGGGGTCAAAGGTTCACTGGGGCTATAATGGGTAAAAAGTTTTAAGAATCTTCTTCTCAAGTTCCATAAGCCCCAGGGTCCTGATATTTGACCAGTGGGTACCTGGGAAGGAGTGCTATAAAGTTTCCTCATATAAATGACCTTGACCTACTTTCAAGGTCACAGGGGTCAAATATGTTAAAAAATCACCACAACATTATCTAAACAGTCGTTTCATCTAGAGCGTTGATACTTGGGTATGTTTTGTAGACCAACATTGCAAATTTTTTTCTAATATATTGTGTTTAGGTCAAAGGTCAACTTTGAGCACTGGACAGGGTCAAAGGTTAACATGGGTTATAATGGGTAAAAGCTTTAAGAATCTTCTTATCTATTAAGTTCCATAAGCCCCAGGGTCCAATATTTGGCCAGTGCATACCTGGGAGGGAGTGGTATAAAGTTTTCTCATATAAATGACCTTGACCTACTTTCAAGGAGGTCAAATCTTTTAAAAATTAACTTTTACATAACAGATCTTTATAGTCAGATGACCGTTGAGGCCCCTGGGCCTCTTGTTTACATCTTTTCTTCAAAATACTTCATAACCATATCAAGTGGGTATTCTTATGGACGATGACGATATTCTCTTGCTGATATGTATTCATAAATAAATAATTTAAAAAAAACTAATGGAATTTCTATCCGTCCGGTCAGACACTTTAGCTTGGGGTTTCCACCTACCAAAGCATGCGCAGCGAGCGCCGTTTCCATTGGAAACACTCCACCTGCTATTGTAAGACCTAACTACTAAGCGAAAAGTTGCCGAATGGTCAAAATTTACGCGAGGACTACGTTACGGAATCGTAGTGAGTGATGGGAAACGTGTTTTATAACATTCCCTTTATAATATTTCATGTTCCAGTAAAATGGCATGATGTAAGTATATTACTGAATAGAAAGACCTTTTTCACATACAAGATAACGTATCGGAAAAAAGTCATAAACTAGGGAAGGCACAAATGGTATCAGGTTGCGATACCGATTGTGAATTTGCTACGAATACATAACGGAAGTCATAATTAAAAAAAAAATCCATACATATTCAATCCTGCAGTTGAGAGATGTGTTTAAAAAGTCAACCTTCCTTTAAAAGAAGATAAAAACAATGTAAAAAGAAAACGAGTTCATAATGGCTTAAGTATTAAATAATTATACATATCTCGACAAGTTCCAAATATGATACACACATGTATGTATTATACATGTTTCCGTGGTGCTACGGAATAATCGAAGTCCGTGGTGGTGCGTAACATGAGTGCAAGACATTGAGCTTTAAAAAAAATCATCACAAACATTTCATTTCATTTTATTTCTGTGCTTTTCAATGAATGCATACCTTTTATGAAATTATTTGAAAAGGAGGATTCGCGAATATTTTTACAGAAATTAATGTCTGCCCCATTGTAGTATTCTACCGGTCTCGGTCAGGTAATAGATCTGTAGATACTTCCTGGTGTCGATAAATAATGCTGAGATGCCGACAAATATTTTTTCATCTAAATATATCGGCATGTGTGCAATTAACATCTGATTATTTATGTGGAGGTGAATGTGATTCAATAAGTTCTACACGCTATTTTTATCGGGGCTTCCCCGAGGAAGGCAATTTTGGAAGTGGTCAATATGGGTATAGCACAAATAGTAGTGCAGACACCATGTACATTCAATAACTAGATTTAAAGTGTTAAAGATCTTAATGCTCCATTGTAAGGACACAACACTCAAGATCGTATTTCATTCTGCGTCAGTTTTACCGAAAGATGTGTCCTTAAAACGGAACTATCAGATGTCACATAAGCGTATCGTTTGAACGGGTATAACCTTTGTAAATAATGAACATAATAATACCTAGTGTATTCCCTGCGGTTAATGGCGCAAGATCGCGCGATCGTAATAGACAACTTAACTTATCTTTTCTCTTCTTTCTCCCTGCTTGAAGCGCAGTTCATGCTATTTTCCTGTAATGCAGTGGGCATTTATATTGCCTATACAGTATATCGTAACTCGAAAGCAGACTGTAGTTCATGCTACAGTAGTGAGACCAGGTTAGTACACATTTATTTGTGCAGAATGATTATGTATCATTTTATATAGACATCATTTAATGACTTACTTACCAATGAACCATTCAGGAGGAGTCCAATGGGGATGAGGAACGCGATGAAGATGAGAAAGACACTCCGCAACGCCACAAAACTCCTGACGAACTTTGTTAACGAGGTCATGTTACTGTATTTGGTCCTTTACTCTATTTCACCGTATAAATATGTAAACGTAGATTTGTTACCTTCCCATTCGACAGTTGGAGGACTCGCTTATTTCAGCATTGCTATGTACAAATAGTATAACGTGCCTATATATATAACCGTCAGTTCCACACGAATGATTACATGCAATGCTTATTATCTATTATTGTTTAAAATGGGCGTACTTCACGGAAGAGGGCGTGCGTACGCTTAGGTTTGTACTTAAATAATTTCTTCACATCTTAACCAGCTGTTTACCCTCTATGTTTACAAATGCTTTTTTCAAACTTCAGAAATAATTTTTTGCCCCGCAGCTAATTTCCTTCACATTTAGGAATTTTCATAATATCTAATTTAATCATGTTATTAAACTAGTATTCTTAAACAAATTAATGAAATTTTAACATTCATGATATATATGATATATATAAATGTTTTGAAATATGCATTTTCATGAAAAAATATTTCATGCAGAATAACTGCATCATTTTATATACAATGTTCCAATAAACCCTTCAGGAGAAATTCAAAGGGGATCAGTAAAGCGATGAGGATGAGAAAGGCCCTCTGCAATCGCAACAAACGCCTAACGAACGCTGTACACGAGGCCATGCTATTATTATATAGCTAAACAAAATAACATGTCACCCTTATATCATCACCAGGTACTCCGCTCTATTTCACAATGTAGGTTTACGCTGCCTGTCGCTTTCGTATTCACCAGTTACACGAATCGCTCAACAAGATCAGTCGACCAGGAATCATGAGATCAAAACAAAGATTTGAATACATGGGTATGGTGCATCAATAACCTAGGTAACAGTATAAATATATGAATATCAAAATGAAAAGAAAATCCGTACGAAAAGCGACACATGATGTTTTGAACAATAAGAAATTCGTAAACATTTCCTTCAGGTTGGAAAGTATGATTTATGTAAAGATTAGCTTATGCAACCCAATTATGTTTTATGTGACGTTTCAATGACCAGTATGAGGTGTACCTTGTCGCCTTCATCAGATTAGACCTAAACACATGTACTACAGTTTTTGTCATTTACTGTGTCAGCACAAGAAAGTGTAATTTATGATGTAGTTTTTTATTACTTGTAATAATTATGTTTTATAATTAACTGGGTGATTAAAATATTAGCATTAACAATTTTATTATATTTTGTCTAAATATATTTAGACGTTGGTGATGCTCTGGCACACATCTTCATATTGCCAGAGATTAAATACTTCTGGCGATATCGCAATAACATCAACACACTTATCGCCAAAATATCGCTGCAAGTGCACCAGATCTAGAACATTCCTGCGATATCCACAGAAACCTAATTTGATTAGATTTTTCAGCAGACTGTTGGCATTTCCATGGGAACAAACTGCTCTTAGCTGACTTGTTTTTGTTTTCATACGAGGCTAAATTTGTGAAAGAGCTTATCAGGACAGGTAACAAAAACATTGCAAAATCTTTTAATTTCACTTTTCAGATATATCGATGATGTGTTTATAAACAAGAAGTTTCCTGACCACGTCGATCGTATATACCCTTCTAAACCTGATATAAAGGACACAACAGACTCTTCCACGTCAGCTGCTCATCTCGATCTCTACTTACACTATGACCAACATGGACAGATTACGATAAACGTATTGATTTCAATTTTTCGATCGTGAACTTTCCATTGCTTGATAGTAATATCCCTGCTTCCCTAACTTTGGTGTTTACATGTCGCAGTTGATTCGCGACATGAAAACACCATAGGTTAGAGAAGCAGGTATGTTACAATCAAGAAATGGAAAGTTCACGATCGGAAAACAAACTAATAACACAAGGATTCGAGAGATGCAGGTTGATGAGAATTATGGGTAAGTTTTGTAGTCGTAAACTTCGTATCGTTCAGTGATATGAAGATGGATGTTTCAGAGTATGCTCATTAGACTGTTTACTTGTTGTCATTGACTCTGATACTCGGTTCTCATTCTGAGAACTTAATGTTTACATGGATGTGACAGAAATTTACATGGCGGGTGTCGTCGATGAAGCAGAAGATCCTTACTCTTCCGGAACACCTGTAATTATTCCCTTGTACTTTTAACAAGGGTCCCCATGTTAATCTTTCCTTTGTTTATATTTTGCCCTTGGTTTAATATATTTCGGATTGTAATTTTGTTAACGCTTCGGTATTCTCCAATTTATAAGTATACCAAATCTGAACGCGCTGCGATATTGCCGCTGTAGTGTGCCAGAAACTCAATATTTCTGTAAGGGTTATCAATCAACAAGATAGCGTACTGGGGTATTTTAGGCTTAGCACAGGAAATGTCAAGTATAATTCATGGACAACTCGGGGAGACGGTGTTTGATTACGTTTTAATTATTACTTACTCATTCAAGTGTACAAAATATCTATAAATATGACCGAAATCAGATAATAAGATTATGTTTCACAAACCGGGTTAAGTGGCGGTGGTATTTTATTGTACCCACTCAAACAAAGATATACCCCAAACACCGTAAAATGTTATCTTTCCATCTCGCATATAGAGGTGCGTACTTTCTTAAAAAATACATATGTTACGTACGATGAACTTATGAGAAACGCAGTCACCTGTCCTCGAATAGCTATGACCGAATGGGTTGGTGTCTTCGTCAAAAATGAGATGCAGATGATGCCAGATTATTAATCGCCCATGACATTTGGCTTTTTCTGACTCTATCCACCAAGCTATGGTATAATGCTTTGACTTCATTCATCTTTCTAAAAAAAATACCAAAGCGTCAACAAAACCATAATCCGAACTCAAAATCGATTAACTAGGGGCAAAATAGGAACAAAGGAAAGATGTTAGTCTTGGTCACATCCAAGTAAGCATCAATTTTCAAAATGAGAACCGAGTCATCATTGTCATCACAACAAGTAAACAAACTAACAAGCAAACTCAAAAACGTCTATCTTCATATCACACACACATACAGAATATTTCTTCCATGGGATCAAGATGGCGACCATTGGTTCGTCAGCAGTTGACATCTATCACGAAAATCTCGATATTTAGAGCAAGCCCTAGAATAACGAATCACCTGCGACAAGTTCACGATCGGAAAATCGAAATCATACAGCTTAGTAGTAAGTTGCCCGTGTTAGTCATAGTTTAAGTAAAGATCGAGGTAAGAAGCTGATGTAGGAGAGTATGTTGTGTCTTTAATTTCAAGTTCAGTAGGGTATATATGATCGACTAGGTCAGCAAGCTTCTTGTTTATAGACAACACATCGTCGATATACCTGAAAGTGAAATTGAAAGATTTGGCAGGGTTTTTGTTACCCGTCCTGACAAGCCCCTCAACAAATTCAGCCTCGTATGAAAACAAAAACAGGTCAGCCAAAAGTGGTGCACAGTTAGTGCCCATTGGAATGCCAACTTTCTGTTGGAAAACTTCCCTCCGAACTCAACAAAGATATTGTCAACCAGGATTTCAATCATTCGTACTATATCTTCCTCAGTATATTTCAGCATAATACCTGATAATGCATAATTATACAGAATAAACGTTTATTTAGCACAGCCCCCACCCCTTTTCCTGTTTGTCTCCATGCTTTCAAAAATTGACGTCCGCTTCAAAGCTATGATACTTTAATAATCCTAAGTAACTTCAACGTATCAACAAACTCAACATTTTCTCAATCATCCATTTAAAATACTAACTTTCTACAGTTCACGGATTATTTTCAAGCTTACATTGGCAGCTGCCTTTCACACTCTACTAATATACTTTAACACCTTACATGTATGTATTATTTTACATATTTATATGATTTATAGTTTACATATTTACAATTTGCATGTGCACTATTTATATTTTTTTAATTTACCTAAGACCAGACTATATTTCTTAGGTATTCAATTTTTTCTTCCTAAATAAAAGATATGATTGTAATATGATTTGTATTGTGGTATTATACCCTACACAATAACATAATCCCTAGCTATTCTAAGCACACTTTACAATAGTGGAAATAAAACTCAAGCTAACAGATCCATGCCGGGTCAGTCAAGTATTATTTTTGTCTGGATATATTTCAGAAGTTTTCACAGGTTACATCCCTCCTACCCCAAATAATTTCTTACCTGAACATATATTATTTATACTTTTATGTGTCGCACTGGACTGACCCGTAATGTTTAATGTAATATGAGAAATTAAGAAATAGCTGTTGCTCGATGGAGAGTATGATAGTATGAATCAATGAGACTTAGAAACAACTATTTGAAATATGAAACATAACTTTTTAAGCATTACCCGCCCCTGGAGCAATAAACAATTATAATATACATTATTTTTCCTTAATATCACTGGCACATTCTTGATACCTTCCAATATCTCGCCCAACTTTGTGTTGCGTTTGGCTGTCTGCAGAGACTCCAACAATCCTTCTGTATCCTTTCCTGATATCACCACTGCGTGCAGTGGCTGATATAGTCCATGGCGGCCCCATGCAACCTTTATGCAACATATGCCTCTCACTGCCCGGCATTATCAAACAAATTGGTGCTGCCTTGAAGAACAGAGCGGTATTGACACGGCCCATTACCTGCACTGCAGCAGTCTCCCACATAGAGAGGCACCGGTCTCCATCTGCCTTTCTCCAATTCTTTAGAGGCCATCTTAACCAGGAGCAAGCTCCACCGATTCCTCTTCCACGGCCTCCTTATCCGCAGCGCAAGGAAATAACGGCATCAATTAACATCATCTCGGCCTGAGCTTCTTGATTGTTCAGTACCTCTCCTTCTCACAACAGGTTTGGGAGGAATGGGACACAACTCCCCTTGGGTGTTGGTTGAGAGGGGAAGATCAACTTCACCACATGGTTCCTCCAGAGGTGGTGGGAAGGGCATATCTTCGATTGAAGCCACCACCTGCGGTAGTGATGGTGGTGGAGGAAAGGGGGTTCATCCAAAGTACACAACTCCTCCGGAAAAAGGAATTACAGGAGAGGGTCCACATCCATCTCTGGCTCCCCTCTGCCAACGATCACCAGTCGAGGTGGTTCGAAAAGTTCTACCTCATGGGCAGGAGTCCGTAAAGGAGAGCATGATACAGATGGAAAGTCAGAGCGTCTCTCTTCTCTCATCGTCACCACCGACCTAGAGTAAGGTCGGGGTACTTTCAACTCTTTGAAATTTAAGCCATCATCCCATAACACATTATGTATTTTCCACATGCGATTATCTAATAGATTTATGCGATTTGATGAATACAAGATATTACATGACGAGTACAGACACTTATATTTTGGCTTCATGTCATGTCTGTCAAGGCGATGTTGCTTTAGACCCTTCATTGTCTTAAAAGGCTTCTGACAGGTCATGCAGGAAAACATTGTTAAACAAACAAAAATTGAAAATGTTTCATTAAAATTCAATCTCGGTTAACTGTACAATGTACCAGAGTTTCATCTATTACCACTGATTAAACCTTCACAAATAGGAGAGGGAATCGCTAAGTCACAAATATAATAAATATATAAACTAAAATAATATCCTTCAGCACGCCCGCACAGTTCCAGACTCTGGTGTTAAAGTTCTTTGCTCAGGTTTTTCGCCAGAACTAATCTTGGAGGTTCATAACACAGGCTTCATCTCAAGAAATCTAGGCTAGGACTCTTCCATCTGTCCAAGAGTAATTCTTCAGTAGACATCTCCATAATGTAAATAAGTATTCATTGTATGAATTAGTTTTTTTTCTATTAATAAATGTGATATAAAGATTATTCATCATCCAGGATTTCCTTATTTAACATGAGTCCCGAGCTAGGAGTTTATGAAATTAAGCTGTCCCTTCTCCCTAAATAGTGTTCGTCTCTACATCCTGATAGTCTAGAGGTCCTTGTGGCTCGCAAGGATACTGGGTCGACTGGCGATAACATCTCTACCTTGGCCAGATGAGCTGCATAGCAACATCGATCCGGGAGATAAACACCGTATACATATCTCGGTCATTAGGAATCATTAACATCGACAGCTATATTAAGAGAACCTGGCCAAGGTTCAAATGCCCATCTTATAACTGCAAATAAAATAAGAGAATACCGAAGCGTCAACATAATCATAATCCAAACTCAAAATCGAATAAACCAGAGGCAAAATTTGAACAAAGGAAAGATTTACATGGAGACCCCTGCAAAAGTACAAGAGAATAAGACCGGGTGTTCCGGAAGAGTAAGCGTCTTCTGCGTCATCGACGACACCCGCCATGTAAATCTTTGTCACATCCAAGCAAACATCAAGTTCTCAAAATGAGAACCGAGTATCATTGTCAATCACAACAAGTAAACACACTAATGAGCATACTCAAAAACGTCAATCTTCATATCACTTAAAGATACAGAATATTTCTCAATGAGACAAAGATGGCGACCATAAAACTTGCCCATAGTACTGATCAACCTGCATCTCTCGAATCCTTGTGTTGTTAGTTTGTTTGTCAGCAGTCGACATCGATCACGAAAATCCCGATATTTAGAGCACGCCCTGGAATACCGAATCAACTGCGACATGTAAACACCATAGGTTGGAGACGCAGGGATGTTACTATCAAGAAATGGAAAGTTAACGATCGGAAAATTGAAATCATCACGTTTATCGTATAGCTTAGTAGTAAGCTGTCCATGTTGGTCGTAGTTTAAGTAGAGATCGAGGTAAGCAGCTGATGTAGAAGAGTCTGGTGTGTCCTTTATTTCAAGTTCAGAAGGGTATATACGATCGACGTGGTCAGCAAACGTCTTGTTGTTTATGGACAACACATCGTCGATATATCTGAAAGTTAAATTAAAAGATTTGGCAAGGTTTTTGTTACCTGTCCTGATTAGCTCCTCCACAAATTCAGCCTCGTATGAAAACAAAAACAAGTCAGCTAAGAGTGGGGCACAGTTTGTTCCCATGGGAATGCCAACAGTCTGCTGGCTGGAAAATCTTTCCTCCGAACTCAACAAAAATGTTGTCGACCAGGAATTCAATCATCCGTACTACATCTTCTTCAGTATATTTCCTCTTAGCTTTTGTCGTGTTTTTGACAAAGTATGCTCCGAGATAGCTCACTACCATATATTTGTATCGTCGTCCACCTTTCTTAGAAAAGAAAGCTCTCATAACAAGAGATCGGAGACGTTCCTTCAATTTTTTATGAGGTATGGTAGTGTACAGGGAGGAAAAATCAAAAGTTTTGACCGAAAAGACGTTTTTGAGGAGGGGGTGTTCAAGATTGATCAAAAGATCTTTCGAGTTTTTCAAAATCCACATCCCATTAATTCCACTTCTGGAGTACACAGTGTCACAATACGACTGAAGCCCTGATTTTATGGTACTAAGAATTGTAGTAAGAAGTTTTGATAATGGCTTGGTCGAGCAATTAGCAGAGCCAGCGATTAATCGTTGCTTATAAGGATCCTTGTGTAGTTTCGTGCAAAGTAGTACTTTCTTGATTAATTAAACATCGAGTGAAAATATTTTACGAGGCTATGACGTCATTATCCACCATCTACTGTGGATTTCTATTGGCGCTACTACTTCTTCGCTTCCCTGTTTGCATTTCTGGGGACGGGTTAAAGGATTTGCTCCTTTTTCTCATTTTCAACAATCAAATCTGTAACATTCCCCCTTCTATGCTGTGTTGTAGACGACTCTAAGAAGGTAAGTCTTTAATCTATTATGGTGCAGAGTTCTGACGCTTTTTAAGTTTGTAAACCAAGTCGGACAAGTAACCTATAATTACAAATGGTCCTTCCAATCTTTGTTGCAGTTTTAGAGATCGTCCCTTTACTGGGGAAGTAACTCTAATCCATATTGCTTCCCCAACCTTATATTGAACTTTGTTGGACCTATGGTCATAGCGCCTTTTCTGTCGGTTGCTGGCCTCTGCCATTGACTTTCTGTATATAAATTGATAAGTAGGTCAAAGTCCCGACCCAACAATGAACATCATAATACTAAGCTAGAATCCGGTACTCTCTTGTACTGACAAATAGGCAAGCGTCACCAAAGACAAATATCTAGCCCAATCTCTGATTCTTCGCAACATATATACTGAGAATTGAGAATATATTCTTATCGTCATGTTAAACCGCTCCACGGGCCGGTCTGTCTTAGGATGACAGGGTTGGTTGATTGTTTTCTCGTCCTATTAACAGCCAGGCCTCGTGGTGCATGCGATGTGGGTGTGTGTATTTGGGAGGCTGCCGTGAGTTCGAATCTTTTGTCGGTTTAAACTCACACGGGTGAACTACCCAGCGCAGCATCCCTCCTGGTTACATTATACTGACACGGCTGAACCACCCAGTGCAGCATCCCTCCCGGTCACATTATACTGACACGGCTGAACCACCCAGCACAGCTTCCATCCCGGTCAAATGCTACTGATAATGGGTGAACCGGTCAAATAACACTGACACGGATGTAACAGTTGATTTCGTTACCCTTTTAATGTTGAGCAGGGATCAATGACAATGCACAGTGTATCAGTTTTATAAACTTTGGATTATCCTGACCAAGGAACGGAACAAATACAATAAGTTATGAAATTTATTAAAATACTGATCAGGAGGCCATGTACATGTAAAAATAAAGCAATTGTCAGGGAACTCTGAAAACTTTTTTCTGATAGATTCTGAAAAGTGTTTACTCAAATTTAATATAATTGCTTCTTCGTTTGACATTGAATTGAAATGAGGTGACATAAGGACATACAGAGTGTGCCTATTAGTCAAGTAATCAACTATGTTGATTAAAACCCAAAAGAAAGCAAAGGCGAAAGAACGAGCAAAATTGCTGACACAGACGACCGTCTCTCGTCAACTCTAGTATAACAAAGTTCTGTAATGTAAACTGGTATATACTGAAATATGTACTGTAGTGTATACTGGTATGTACTGTAATGTATACTGGTATGTACTGTAATGTATACTGGTATGTACTGTAATGTATACTGGTATGTACTGTAGTGTATACTGGTATGTACTGTAATATATACTTGTATGTACTGTAATGTATACTGGTATGTACTGTAATATATACTGGTATGTACTGTAATGTATACTTGTATGTACTGTAATGTATACTGGTATGTACTGTGATATATACTGGTATGTACTGTAATGTATACTGGTATGTACTGTGATATATACTGGTATGTACTGTAATGTATACTTGTATGTACTGTAATATATACTGGTATGTACTGTAATGTATACTGGTATGTACTGTAATGTATACTGGTATGTACTGTAATATATACTTGTACAGACCCGTACACGTTCGCTGTTCCACTTTAAGCGTACCGTTTGCGTAGCATTTCCGTAGCACTTCCGTACCATTTCCGTAGCATTTCCGTACCGTTTGCGTAGCATTTCCGTAGCATTACCGTAGCATTTGCGTCGCACTACCGTAGCATTACCGTAGCATTTGCGTCGCACTACCGTACCATTTCCGTAGCACTAGCGTCATTTACAAAGCGTTCGCGAAACGTTCGGTTGGAAATTTTACGGAATAAATCTGACGAAACGAATAGTTCATGTTTTTATAAGCTGCATAAACTCAGAAATTTGTAAATAATCTCAGTCTCAAAAATTTACAAAACAAAAAACAAGGCTTTTATCAATATGTATGAATCTGACTAAATATATGCCCCAGCCAGTCGGACAACATCGGGCCTCTCCGGCAAGCTCGGAAGAGAATACCCGAGGTGTTCCGACTGATGCCCATGGCTACCTGTCATCGTACGTCAGGTCTCTATGACGGAAAAATTTAATACATGTTCCAATATTACCGATATTTGATATTGTTCCCAATTACTTTTAAGGCATGTCTGTTTGTTTCACTCTCATACCATTATCTTAATGGCAAAGCAAACATTAAAAAACAATCGTACGCATGTGTACACGCTGGATCTCCACATTCGGTTTCAGAACACGTTTCCCAATGCATTATGGGTATTTCGTTTCGTTTGTATGTGTGATTATGTGGATCCGTTTTTATAAAAATCCGTAAATGTGATCGACCGTTTGCAAGCGTCACCCGTAGCATTTCCGTACCGTTTGTGTAGCATTTCCGTAGCATTTCCGTACCATTTGAGTAGCACTTCCGTACCGTTCGCGTACCATTTCTGTAGCATTTCCGTACCGTTTGCGTAGAATTTCCGTATCATTTGAGTAGCATTTCCGAAGCACTTCCGTACCGTTTGCGTCTAAGATGGAACAGCGAACGTGTACGGGTCTGTATGTACTGTAATGTATACTGGTATGTACTGTAATATATACTGGTATGTACTGTAATGTATACTTGTATGTACTGTAATGTATACTGGTATGTACTGTGATATATACTGGTATGTACTGTAATGTATACTTGTATGTACTGTAATATATACTGGTATGTACTGTAATGTATACTGGTATGTACTGTAATGTATACTGGTATGTACTGTAATGTATACTGGTATGTACTTTAGTGTATACTGGTATGTACTGTAATATATACTTGTATGTACTGTAATGTATACTTGTATGTACTGTAATATATACTGGTATGTACTGTAATGTATACTTGTATGTACTGTAATGTATACTGGTATGTACTGTGATATATACTGGTACAAGATGTATGTACTGTAATGTATACTGGTATGTACTGTAGTGTATACTGGTATGTACTGTAATATATACTGGTATGTACTGTAATGTATACTTGTATGTACTGTAATGTATACTGGTATGTACTGTGATATATACTGGTATGTACTGTAATGTATACTGGTATGTACTGTAATTTAAACTGGTATGTACTGTAATGTGTACTGGTATGTACTGTAATGTATACTGGTATGTACTGTAATGTAAACTGGTATGTACTGTAATGTATACTGGTATGTACTGTAGTGTATACTGGTATGTACTGTAATATATACTTGTATGTACTGTAATGTATACTGGTATGTACTGTAATATATACTGGTATGTACTGTAATGTATACTTGTATGTACTGTAATGTATACTGGTATGTACTGTGATATATACTGGTATGTACTGTAATGTATACTGGTATGTACTGTGATATATACTGGTATGTACTGTAATGTATACTTGTATGTACTGTAATATATACTGGTATGTACTGTAATGTATACTGGTATGTACTGTAATGTATACTGGTATGTACTGTAATATATACTTGTATGTACTGTAATGTATACTGGTATGTACTGTAATATATACTGGTATGTACTGTAATGTATACTTGTATGTACTGTAATGTATACTGGTATGTACTGTGATATATACTGGTATGTACTGTAATGTATACTTGTATGTACTGTAATATATACTGGTATGTACTGTAATGTATACTGGTATGTACTGTAATGTATACTGGTATGTACTGTAATGTATACTGGTATGTACTTTAGTGTATACTGGTATGTACTGTAATATATACTTGTATGTACTGTAATGTATACTTGTATGTACTGTAATATATACTGGTATGTACTGTAATGTATACTTGTATGTACTGTAATGTATACTGGTATGTACTGTGATATATACTGGTACAAGATGTATGTACTGTAATGTATACTGGTATGTACTGTAGTGTATACTGGTATGTACTGTAATATATACTGGTATGTACTGTAATGTATACTTGTATGTACTGTATTGTATACTGGTATGTACTGTGATATATACTGGTATGTACTGTAATGTATACTGGTATGTACTGTAATTTAAACTGGTATGTACTGTAATGTGTACTGGTATGTACTGTAATGTATACTGGTATGTACTGTAATGTAAACTGGTATGTACTGTAATGTATACTGGTATGTACTGTAGTGTATACTGGTATGTACTGTAATGTATACTGGTATGTACTGTAATGTAAACTGGTATGTACTGTAATGTAAACTGGTATGTACTGTAATATGTACAGTAGTGTATACTGGTATGTATTGTAGTGTATACCGGTATGTACTGTAGTGTATACTGGTATATAATGTTATATATGTTCTTTTAATTAGACAACAAGTCAACAAAACGAGACTTTTTTTGTTACGTTATATAATCTAGCGATGGAGGACAACAACCAGGACGAAGTTGTTATTTGTGTAACGTCATCTTTCTAAAGGTTGAACTTTTCGTGCTTAGACGCTATTGAAAAGATACCCATCTGCATACTGTACTAACAATAAATCATTACATAACTGAATCTGTAAAACAGCCTTGTTTTGTAGATATATCTGTCTACCAACAAACATGACATAAAATTTCTGAAGGACAACGTCCATTACTTTTTAGCCCACCATCATCAGATGGTGGGCTATTCAAATCGCCCTGCGTCCGTGGTCCGTCGTCCGTCCGTCCGTTAGTCCGTCCGTAAACAATTCTTGTTATCGCTATTTCTCATAAAGTACCGAAGGAATCTTTCTCAAATTTCATGTGTTGGTTCACCTTGGTCCCTAGTTGTGCATATTGCATTTTGGGACCAATCCAAAAACAACATGGCCGACAGGCAGCCATCTTGGATTTTGACAATTGAAGTTTGTTATCGCTATTTCTAAGAAAGTACTGAAGGTATCTTTCTCAAATTTCATTTGTTGGTTCACCTTGGTCCCTAGTTGTGCATATTCCATTTTTGGACAGATCGGAAAACAACATGGCCGACAGGCAGCCATCTTTGATTTTGACAATTGAAGTTTGTTATCCCTATTTCTGAGAATATACTGAAGGGAACTTTCACAAATTTCATATGTAGGTTCCTCCTGGTGCCTAGCTATGCTAAGAATAAAGAAACGACAATGTAATTCACAAAAAAAAAACCAAAAAAATGCATCTGTGTCCCACCAGAGTCTCTGCTCACACTTAATCAACACCTAAGAGAAAATCGAAAGAAGAGAAAAGAACCATCTTTCAAAAAACAAACTTAGATCATTTGATGGTGGGCGCCAAGATACCTCTGGGATCTCTTGTTAAATTGTCAGTATTTAAAAAAAAAATCATTTTAAATGCATGAACTTTTCCCATTGAAACTTATCCTGTCATATATGTTACACAAGCTTCGTAGTTTCCCACAAACGCATTATTGCTTTTGACTAGTACGTATATACTTGTCCATCAAGAGCGGAATGTGCCTCGTCAGAAAACCAAATCACATCAGTCAGGTTAATGTTTCCGATTTTCTACTGGCCTCTGCTATTGGCTTTCTGTATATAAAATGTATGAGTAGGTCAAAATCCCTAACCTCAAATGAACATAATAATACTAGGTTAGAATCCGGTACTTTCTTGTACTGACAAATAGGCAAGCGTCACCAAAGACAAATATCTAGCCCAATCTCTGATTCTTCGCAACATATATACTGAGAACTGAGAATATATTCTTATTGTCATGTTAAACCGCTCCACGGGCCCGTCTGTCTTAGGATGACAGGGTTGGTTGATTGTTTTCTCGTCCTATTAACAGCTAGGGTCATTTAAAGACGGCCTCGTGGTGCATGCGATGTGGGTGTGTGTATTTGGGAGGCTGCCGTGAGTTCGAATCTTTTGTCGGTTTAAACTCACACGGGTGAACTACCCAGCGCAGCATCCCTCCTGGTCACATTATACTGACACGGCTGAACCACCCAGCGCAGCATCCCTCCTGGTCACATTATACTGACACGACTGAACCACCCAGCACAGCTTCCATCCCGGTCAAATGCTACTGATAATGGGTGAACCGGTCAAATAACACTGACACGGATGTAACAGTTGATTTCGTTACCCTTTTAATGTTGAGCAGGGATCAATGACAATGCACAGTGTATCAGTTTTATAAACTTTGGATTATCCTGACCAAGGAACGGAACAAATACAATAAGTTATGAAATTCATTAAAATACTGATCAGGAGGCCATGTACATGTAAAAATAAAGCAATTGTCAGGGAACTTTGAAAACTTTTTCTGATAGATTCTGAAAAGTGTTTACTCAAATTTAATATAATTGCTTCTTCGTTTGACATTGAATTGAAATGAGGTGACATAAGGACATACAGAGTGTGCCTATTAGTCAATTAATCAACTATGTTGATTAAAACCCAAAAGAAAGCAAAGGCGAAAGAACGAGCTAAATTGCTGACACAGACGACCGTCTCTCGTCAACTCTGGTATAACAATGTTCTGTAATGTAAACTGGTATATACTGAAATATGTACTGTAATGTATACTGGTATGTACTGTAATGTATACTGGTATGTACTGTAGTGTATACTGGTATGTACTGTAATGTATGCTGGTATGTACTGTAGTGTAAACTGATATGTGCTGTAATGTATACTGGTATGTACTGTAATATATACTGGTATGTACTGTAATGTATACTGGTATGTACTGTAATGTATAC
The DNA here is from genome assembly GCA_947623455.1 of Mimachlamys varia. Classification (NCBI taxonomy): domain Eukaryota; kingdom Metazoa; phylum Mollusca; class Bivalvia; order Pectinida; family Pectinidae; genus Mimachlamys; species Mimachlamys varia. The sequence goes on from OX392540.1 coordinate 37,720,595, forward strand.
TGGTATATACTGTAATGTATGCTGGTATGTACTGTAGTGTATACTGGTATGTACTGTAATGTATACTGGTATGTATTGTAATGTATACTGGTATGTACTGCAATGTATATTAGTATGTACTGTAATGTATACTGGTATGTACTGTAGTGTATACTGGTATGTACTGTAGGGTACACTGGTATGTACTGTAGTGTATACTGGTATGTACTGTAATATATACTGGTATGTACTGTAGTGTATACTGGTATGTACTGTAATGAATACTTGTATGTACTGTAATGTATACTGGTATGTACTGTAGTGTATACTGGTATGTACTGTAGTGTATACTGGTATGTACTGTAGTGCATACTGGTATGTACTGTAGTGTATACTGGTATGTACTGTAGTGTACACTGGTATGTACTGTAATGTATACTGGTATGTACTGTAATGTATACTGGTATGTACTGTAATATATACTGGTATGTAATGTAATGTATACTGGTATGTACTGTAGTGTATACTGGTATGTACTGTAATGTATACTGGTATGTACTGTAATGTATACTGGTATGTACTGTAATGTATACTGGTATGTACTGTAATGTATACTGGTATGTACTGTAATGTATACTTGTATGTACTGTAATATATACTGGTATGTACTGTAATGTATACTTGTATGTACTGTAATATATACTGGTATGTACTGTAATGTATACTTGTATGTACTGTAATGTATACTGGTATGTACTGTAATGTATACTGGTATGTACTGTAATGTATACTGGTATGTACTGTAGTGTATACTAGTATGTACTGTAGTGTATACTAGTATGTACTGTAATGTATACTAGTATGTACTGTAATGTATACTAGTATGTGCTGTAGTGTATACTGTAATGTATTGTAGTGTATACTGGTATGTACTGTAATGTATACTGGTATGTACTGTAGTGTATACTGGTATGTACTGTAATGTATACTGGTATCTACTTTAGTGTATATTGGTATGTACTGTAGTGTATACTGGTATGTACTGTAATGTATACTGGTATGTACTGCAATGTATACTGGTGTATACTGGTATGTACTGTAATGTATACTGGTATGTACTGTAATGTATACTGGTATGAACTGTAATATATACTGATATGTACTGTAGTGTATACTGGTATGTACTGTAATGTATACTGGTATGTACTATAGTGTATACTGGTATGTACTGTAATGTATACTGGTATGTACTGTAATGTATACTGGTATGTATTGTAGTGTATACTGATATGTACTGTAATGTATACTGGTATGTACTGTAATGTATACTGGTATGTACTATAGTGTATACTGGTATGTACTGTAATGTATACTGATATGTACTGTAATGTATACTGGTATGTACTGTAATGTAAACTGGTATGTACTGTAATATGTACTGTAGTGTATACTGGTATGTACTGTAGTGTATACTGGTATATAATGTTTTTTTAATTAGACAACAAGTCAACAAAACGAGACTTTTTTTGTTACGTAATATAATCTAGCGATGGAGGACAACAACCAGGACGAAGTTGTTATTTGTGTAACGTCATCTTTCTAAAGGTTGAACTTTTCGTGCTAAGACGCTATTGAAAAGATACCCATCTGCATACTGTACTAACAATAAATCATTACATAACTGAATCTGTAAAACAGCCTTGTTTTGTAGATATATCTGTCTACCAACAAACATGACATAAAATTTCTGAAGGACAACGTCCATTACTTTTTAAATTGTCAGTATTTTAAAAGAAAAAATCATTTTAAGTGCATGAACTTTTCCCATTGAAACTTATCCTGTCATATATGTTACACAAGCTTCGTAGTTTCCCACAAACGCATTATTGCTTTTGACTAGTACTTGTCCATCAAGAGCGGAATGTGCCTCGTCAGAAAACCAAATCACATCAGTCAGGTTAATGTTTCCGATTTTCAACTGGCCTCTGCTATTGGCTTTCTGTATATAAAATGTATGAGTAGGTCTAAATCCCTAACCTCAAATGAACATAATAATACTAGGTTAGAATCCGGTACTTTCTTGTACTGACAAATAGGCAAGCGTCACCAAAGACAAATATCTAGCCCAATCTCTGATTCTTCGCAACATATATACTGAGAATTGAGAATATATTCTTATTGTCATTTTGAACCGCTCCACGGGCCGGTCTGTTTTAGGATGACAGGGTTAGTTGATTGTTTTCTCGTCCTATTAACAGCCAGGGTCATTTAAAGACGGCCTCGTGGTGCATGCGATGTGGGTGTGTGTATTTGGGAGGCTGCCGTGAGTTCGAATCTTTTGTCGGTTTAAACTCACACGGGTGAACTACCCAGCGCAGCATCCCTCCTGGTCACATTATACTGACACGGCTGAACCACCCAGCGCAGCATCCCTCCCGGTCAAATTATACTGACACGGCTGAACCACCCAGCACAGCTTCCATCCCGGTCAAATGCTACTGATAATGGGTGAACCGGTCAAATAACACTGACACGGATGTAACAGTTGATTTCGTTACCCTTTTAATGTTGAGCAGGGATCAATGACAATGCACAGTGTATCAGTTTTATAAACTTTGGATTATCCTGACCAAGGAACGGAACAAATACAATAAGTTATGAAATTCATTAAAATACTGATCAGGAGACCATGTACATGTAAAAATAAAGCAATTGTCAGGGAACTCTGAAAACTTTTTCTGATAGATTCTGAAAAGTGTTTACTCAAATTTAATATAATTGCTTCTTCGTTTGACATTGAATTGAAATGGGGTGACATAAGGACATACAGAGTGTGCCTATTAGTCAAGTAATCAACTATGTTGATTAAAACCCAAAAGAAAGCAAAGGCGAAAGAACGAGCAAAATTGCTGACACAGACGACCGTCTCTCGTTAACTCTGGTATAACAAAGTTCTGTAATGTAAACTGGTATATACTGAAATATGTACTGTAATGTATACTGGTATGAACTGTAATGTATACTGGTATATACTGTAGTGTATACTGGTATGTACTGTAATGTATACTGGTATGTACTGTAGTGTATACTGGTATGTACTGTAATGTATACTGGTATGTACTGTAATGTATACTGGTATGTACTGTAATGTATACTGGTATGTACTGTAGTGTATACTGGTATGTACTGTAGTGTATACTGATATGTACTGTAGTGTATACTGGTATGTACTGTAGTGTATACTGGTATGTACATTAATGTATACTGGTATGTACTGTAGTGTATACTGGTATGTATTGTAGTGTATACTGGTATATACTGTAATGTATACTGGCATGTATTGTAGTGTATACTGGTATGTACTGTAATGTATACTGGTATGTACTGTAGTGTATACTGGTATGTACTGTAGTGTAAACTGGTATGTACTGTAATGTATACTGGTATGTACTGTAGTGTATACTGGTATGTACTGTAGTGTATACTGGTATGTACTGTAGTGTATATTGGTATGTACTGTAGTGTAAACTGGTATGTACTGTAGTGTCTACTGGTATGTACTGTAATGTATACTGGTATGTACTGTAGTGTATACTGGTATGTACTGTAGTGTATACTGGTATGTACTGTAGTGTAAACTGGTATGTACTGTAGTGTATACTGGTATGTACTGTAATGTATATTGGTATGTACTGTAGTGTATACTGGTATCTACTGTAGTGTATACTGGTATGTACTGTAATGTATACTGGTATGTACTGTAATATATACTGGTATGTACTGTAATGTATACTGGTATGTACTGTAGTGTATACTGGTATGTACTGTAATGTATACTGGTATGTACTGTAGTGTATACTGGTATGTACTGTAGTGTATACTGGTATGTACTGTAATGTATACTGGTATGTACTGTAATGTATACTGGTATGTACTGTAGTGTATACTGGTATGTACTGTAGTGTATACTGGTATGTATTGTAATGTATACTGGTATGTACTGTAACATATACTGGTATGTACTGTAATTAATACTGGTATGTACTGTTGTGTATACTGGAATGTACTGTAGTGTATACTGGTATGTACTGTAATGTATACTGGTATGTACTGTAATGTATACTTGTATGTACTGTAATGTATACTGGTATGTACTGTAATGTATACTGGTATGTACTGTAGTGTATACTGATATGTACTGTAGTCTATACTGGTATGTACTGTAATATATACTGGTATGTACTGTAATGTATACTGGTATGTACTGTAGTGTATACTGGTATGTACTGTAGTGTATACTGGTATGTACTGTAGTGTATACTGGTATGTACTGTAGTGTATACTGTTATGTACTGTAATATATACTGGTATGTACTGTAATATATACTGGTATGTACTGTAATATATACTGGTATGTACTGTAATGTATACTGGTATGTACTGTAGTGTATACTGGTATGTACTGTAATGTAAACTGGTATGTACTGTAGTGTATACTGGTATGTACTGTAATATATACTGGTATGTACTGTAATATATACTGGTATGTACTGTAATGTATACTGATATGTACTGTAATGTATACTGATATGTACTGTAATGTATACTGGTATGTACTGTAGTGTATACTGGTATGTACTGTAATATATACTGGTATGTACTGTAGTGTATACTGATATGTATTGTAGTGTATACTGGTATGTACTGTAATGTATACTGGTATGTACTGTAATATATACTGGTATGTATTGTAGTGTATACTGGTATGTACTGTAATATATACTGGTATGTACTGTAATGTATACTGGTATGTACTGTAATGTATACTGGTATGTATTGTAGTGTATACTGGTATGTACTGTAATGTATACTGGTATATACTGTAGTGTATACTGGTATGTACTGTAATGTATACTGGTATGTACTGTAGTGTATACTGGTATGTACTGTAATGTATACTGGTATGTACTGTAGTGTATACTGGTATGTACTGTAGTGTATACTGGTATGTACTGTAGTGTATACTGGTATGTACTGTAATGTATACTGGTATGTACTGTAGTGTATACTGGTATGTATTGTAGTGTATACTGGTATATACTGTAATGTATACTGGTATGTATTGTAGTGTATACTGGTATGTACTGTAGTGTATACTGGTATGTACTGTAATGTATACTGGTATGTACTGTAATGTATACTGGTATGTACTGTAATGTATACTGGTATGTAATGTAATGTATACTGGTATGTACTGTAGTGTATACTGATTTGTACTGTAGTGTATACTGGTATGCACTGTAATGTATACTTTTATGTACTGTAATGTATACTGGTATGTACTGTAGTGTATACTGGTATGTACTGTATTATATACTGGTATGTATTGTAGTGTATACTGGTATGTACTGTAATGTATACTGGTATGTATTGTAGTGGATACTGGTATGTACTGTAATATATACTGGTATGTACTGTAGTGTATACTGGTATGTACTGTAGTGTATACTGGTATGTACTGTAATGTATACTGGTATATACTGTAATGTATACTGGTATGTACTGTAATGTATACTGGTATGTACTGTAATGTATACTGGTATGTACTGTAGTGTATACTGGTATGTAATGTAATGTATACTGGTATGTACTGTAATGTATACTGGTATGTACTGTAATGTATACTGGTATGTACTGTAATATAAACTGGTATGTACTGTAATATATACTGGTATGTACTGTAATGTATACTGGTATGTACTGTAATTAATACTGGTATGTATTGTAGTGTATACAGGTAAGTACTGTAATGTATACTGGTATGTACTGTAGTGTATAGTGGTTTAACTGTAGTGTAAACTGGTATGTACTGTAATGTATACTGGTATGTACTGTAATGTATACTGGTATGTACTGTAATGTATACTGGTATGTACTGTAATGTATACTGGTATGTACTGTAATGTATACTGGTATGTACTGTAATGTATACTGGTATGTACTGTAATGTATACTGGTATGTACTGTAATGTATACTGGTATGTACTGTAATGTATACTGGTATGTACTGTAATATGTACAGGTATGTACTGTAGTGTATACTGATATGTACTGTAGTGTATACTGGTATGTACTGTAATGTATTCTGGTATGTACTGTAATGTATACTGGTATGTACTGTAATGTATACTGGTATGTACTGTAATGTATGCTGGTATGTACTGTAATGTATACTGGTATGTACTGTAATGTATACTGGTATGTACTGTAATGTATACTGGTATGTACTGTAATATAAACTGGTATGTACTGTAATATATACTGGTATGTACTGTAATGTATACTGGTATGTACTGTAATTAATACTGGTATGTATTGTAGTGTATACAGGTATGTACTGTAATGTATACTGGTATGTACTGTAGTGTATACTGGTTTAACTGTAGTGTAAACTGGTATGTATTGTAGTGTATACTGGTATGTACTGTAGTGTATACTGGTATGTACTGTAATGTATACTGGTATGTACTGTAATGTATACTGGTATGTACTGTAATGTATACTGGTATGTACTGTAATGTATACTGGTATGTACTGTAATGTATACTGGTATGTACTGTAATGTATACTGTTATGTACTGTAATGTATACTGGTATGTACTGTAATGTATACTGGTATGTACTGTAATGTAAACTGGTATGTACTGTAATATGTACTGGTATGTACTGTAGTGTATACTGGTATGTACTGTAATGTATACTGGTATGTATTGTAGTGGATACTGGTATGTACTGTAATGTATACTGGTATGTACTGTAGTGTATACTGATATGTACTGTAGTGTATACTGGTATGTACTGTAATGTAAACTGGTATGTACTGTAATGTATACTAGTATGTACTGTAATGTAAACTGGTATGTACTGTAATATGTACTGGTATGTACTGTAGTGTATACTGGTATGTACTGTAATGTATACTGATATGTACTGTAATGTATACTGATATGTACTGTAATGTAAACTGGTATGTACTGTAATATATACTGGTATGTACTGTAATGTAAACTGGTATGTACTGTAGTGTATACTGGTATGTACTGTAATATATACTGGTATGTACTGTAATGTATACTGGTATGTACTGTAGTGTAAACTGGTATGTACTGTAGTGTATACTGATATTTACTGTAGTGTATACTGGTATGTACTGTAATGTAAACTGGTATGTACTGTAATGTAAACTGGTATGTACTGTAGTGTATACTGGTAAGTACTGTAATATATACTGGTATGTACTGTAATGTAAACTGGTATGTACTGGTGTGTATACTGGTATGTACTGTAATGTATACTGGTATATTTACAGTCTACACTGACATTCACTCGATAACCATTACTCAACAGACTATCATTATCACTGCATAACTGTAGTCAAACACGTGACAAATTTCTATGACGTCGACAACAATTCATGTGGGCGGAGCTATGCAAATCCTACAGTTTGAAACACAATTGTGTGACGTCACCAACAATTAACGTAGGCGGAGCTTGCAAATTTCATGCTGTTACATTTATTGAAACATTCCGACGTTTATTAGTTTTGAAATGAAATCTGTGTTCGAAGATTTGACTATAATGAACAAAATAGTTACGAACATTTCACAGAAAGATACTGTAAATAAAAGGATTAACTTTCTATTTTGTTAAGGTTATCGGGGGATAACTACAATGGAAAACGGGTAAATTATACATAACCGGCTTCGTCGGTTATTGAATTTACCCGTTTTCCATTGTAGTTATCCCCCGATAACCTAAACAAAATAGAAAGTTAATCCTTAAATGTACTGTAGTGTATACTGATATGTACTGTAGTGTATAGTCGTATGTACTGTAGTGTATAGTCGTATGTACTGTAGTGTATACTGGTATATAATGTTTTTTTAATTAGACAACAAGTCAACAAAACGAGACTTTTTTTGTTACGTAATATAATCTAGCGATGGAGGCCAACAACCAGGACGAAGTTGTTATTTGTGTAACGTCATCTTTCTAAAGGTTTAACTTTTCGTGCTAAGACGCTATTGAAAAGATACCCATCTACATACTGTACTAACAATAAATTATTACGTAACTGAATCTGTAAAACAGCCTGGTTTTGTAGATATGTCTGTCTACCAACAAAGCATGACGTAAATATTCTGAAGGACAACGTCAATTACTTTTTAAATTGTCAGTATTTTTAAAAAATCATTTTAAGTGCATGAACTTTTCCCATTGAAACTTATCCGGTCATACATGTTACACAAGCTTCGTAGTTTCCTACAAACGCATTATACCTTTTGACTAGTACTTGTCCATCAAGAGCGGAATGTGCCTCGTCAGAAAACCAAATCACATCAGTCAGGTTAATGTTTCCGATTTTCTACTGACTAGTGTGAGATGGAAGCAATGTTTGTTTCTTCAGATGTTGCATTACATACATTGTGAAAGTTTTTAAGTCGAATCTCAAAATATATTTCAAACCGATTTCCTTAACTCCTTTACTGGTGTCTGTGGTGTGTCCTGTTCTGCTGCCCGCTTCTGGTGTTACAGCTGATCTGCTACCCTATATCTGTTTGTAGGACGTAAAATTAAATTCAACCGTTGCAATCATGGTAATAGTTTCAGTGCATTAGTATGGGCGCCGTTTCACTATTTATTAACAAAACTTGATATCCAAAATTCGAATTATGATATCATTAAATAATTTTGGATATCCAAAAATGATTAATGGATATCCCTAATTCGAATTTTGGACATCCAGTTTTGTTCAACGGCGACCCATATGCGTCATTTTACTATTTATCAACAAAACATTAAATCATTTTGATATCCTTAATTATTTTTGGATATCCAAAAATACATGGAATTTGTGATATCCATCATTCGAATTTTGGATATCCTAAATTCAAAGCATTTAAAGATATCCAAAATTCGAAATATGGGTATCCAAAAATGATTTATAGATATCCAAATTCGAATTTGACTTCCAAATCAAAGGTTGGAATATTTCTCCAATGAAAATACGGATTCTCCCTGATAGGTGTACAGAATTTTCACAGATCAAGTACGGAATTTTCCAGATAATTCATAGTCAGTAGTAAAATAAACCGTTCTCGTGTCATATTATGGGCCTTCCGTAAAAACAAACTCGGTCAGGAGAGGGGAATACATGTAGGAGTCAAATGTCATCAGATGTTGATCAAAGAGTGGAGGCGGGGATGGACCACGAGTTCATCAAAATGTGTGAAAAATCACCGCTTTAAGGCAATTTACTGGTTGATCTTGCATGCTTAGAGTGTACGGTTGGCACAGAGCTATTCCGGATTGGTAACGTCACACTACCACAATTGGTACATTTTTTATAGATTTTCAGTGATATCTACAAATTCAAATAGTGTATTTGGAATGTTTCTTGATTTTTGACAAAGAGTATGTATGTTGGTTCATTTTCAGAAGTAAAAATTATATGAGGTGATTTTGTTTTGAAAACATAACGCAAAACATTCAAGGAGATTTTGTCTGTTTTTCAGCCGTGATCCGTACTCAAATTGGTACACCGTATCACAGGTCATGGAATTTGTTTTTATTTCAACTAATGAATGTTCCTATTGCAACAAAATATTCTGCCTTTTTAAACACCATACCAAATTACAGTTTTACATATCCACTTTGATATTTTTCGGTTATAAGGACCAAAAGTCTACATTTAAACTTGCTTAGAATTACCCCCTTCAAAATTCACCAAAATGTCGTCGACACACAGCATTTTTACTGGGTTCTGATATGATGACTTTGATGTTTTTGTGTAATTGTAAATTGATCCAAAAAAATAAAAATATTTGGTGGTAATGCTGACAAATATCTATTTTGTTATACTGTCAAAGGAAAATGTTCAAATGTCATTTTCAAGCATTTTTCATACCATTTTGTGACCGTGTACCAAAAGGGGTAGCGTACCAATTGTGGTAGCGTCACGTTACCGATCAGAAAACAGGTGTACGGATTTTTCATCGATTTTATGAAACATATTTTCAAAGGTTTTTCAGGCACATATCATCTTTTAAATGTTTATTTTTAGAACAAAAACATCATCATATAAGTGCACAGGCACTAGTTTCGTCTGTCAAACACCTATAATATAAAAAAGGTTTAAAACGCCATCGGCCCGGCAACACGACATAATTATGGGAAACATTTGATTTTGACAACCGTTTACGATATCTCACTGGGAGTGGTCTTGATCGACAGAGATATAATTTCCCTTTAATTTGGTATATAATTTACCATGAATAATGACGTAAAATTTTCTGTAGACGTCATGAAACATCTGAAAACTGTCACATTTCAGTTGGTCGAACACTGCTGTCCACAGAAAGCTGGTCAGACTGACAGATGGAAAATAGGCCACTTGCTTCCATTTAGTTGAATATTTGTTTTCTCGGCGCTGATTGGCCAGTTTAAAATTGGAAACCAATCAGCGCCGATATCACAAAATTTTAACAAAAGTTGAAGCAAAATTTGCGGGAGATTAAACGCTGATATAACGCTGTCGGGGAATCGTTTGCGATGTTGAATTGTTTATTTATTTTCACAGCAATAAAACACAATTTTTTATACTTGAATTCGATGGTTCACCGATCAGTAACGTATACTACGCAAAACGTTTGACCCGTGTAAAAAAACCTGTCAATTACCGATAAGATTCAACGATAGATAAGTGTGAATATATGTATACCCAACATATTTGTGATGTCGGAATAGGAAATTTTGAATCGCGTTCAGATATGGATCCATAAGGTAAGGTTCCTGCAGTAACAAAAATTGTTACTATGCGTTGGGAACTGTTTAGTTAAAGTGACCGTACTTTTTCATTACATGTATTAGATCAATAATATATTTTCGTGGGGTTAAAATTTCACGGTTTGCAAAAAAAAAAAAAAAAAAAGTTTTTGTAGGGAACATTAACTCGTAAATAGAGACTTATTCTAAATATATGTGTTAAATAATCAATATTTTAAACTTGTTATTAACCGTTGGACGTTTGAATTGGTATAGTGTGCGAAAATAAAATCCCCGCGAAAATTAACGTCTTTAAGGTATCGAAGTGTCATGAAGATGTAAATGTCCATTTGTTATGATAAAATAAACAATGTGAAACGGTGTGCGGGTGTTCACAGTTGACCGAAATGAAACATTTATTCATTCCACCCCTTCATATATAGATAAAACACAACAATCTTTATCGAGTGCGTTCTATTAAAAGCAATTCATGTGAACATTTTACGAATTCAAGTATCAAAATCATAGAATATTACTTATTCCTTATTTTTGAGGAAAAAAATCAGAGAATACGGAACAAGCAATCGATTAGATTAAACTAGTGGCAAATTATGAGCAAAGGAAATATTTGAAGACGGAGACACTTGAAAATAAAACCAGGTGTTCCGAAAGAGTAAGCGTCTTCTGATTCATCGACGACTCCCGCCAACTGAGCGAAAGAACTGTTTTGTATTTTTGCAGTAGCATGGACATGCGCAGTTTTACATGTATTCACAATTTTCTTGTTACAATATTTTAATATGTGAACATCTGTAGATAACCTTTAAACTACTACTTTATGCGTTTCATTTAATTTAGATATATAAAATTAAATCTCCCGTCAAAAGTTTCACTTACATATATATATGTACAAAACAGTATTAACGGTATTATTACAGTTTTAATAAATTCTAAATAATTAAACTCATTTATTTTAGCTTTTCGGTCATTCTGTTAGGTGTAAGGGAGCTGAGGCAGGTATATATTCTCCCCACTTGTCTGTGACGTCATGTTGATCGTCATTCAGTGATGTCATTCGATGACGTCACAGTGCGTGTACAGCCAGCGTTCTCAGTAGACCTCGTGGTGTTCGAGTTGACTAGACATATTGGTTTAACTACTGGAAACATTTTACTTATACTTGGATGTTGAGGGAATCTGGAGATATTTGAAACATTATGCCTGTCTACAAGAAGATATCGGGCAAAAAGAGACCAGCCGGGACCCCATCCAGAGCTGTGGGCCAAAGGAAGCGTCGGAAACCAACCCGTTTGGTGGAAATAGACCCGGAGCCGGTGATAGATGTATCTGAGACTGAGGTTGTTCCAGGGCCTCGTGGTCAAGATCAGGACATCGAGGAAGCTATTGGACATCCAGCCGGCGTGGTCCCTGGGGGTCAGGCAATTCCAGTAGGATGCTCCTCGCAGATTCCAGAAAACGGTAGGCCTTTGCAAAGTAATGTTATGTTGTCTGAGGTCTAGGGGGCGGCTTTAAATAGTAACAGCGGGGGAATCGCCCCAGCCAGTACAAACTCTCTTCCCAGTGGGCCTTTCAGTACAATATCGGGTACATGTACATGTATAGGTTTAGTTCCCGGACTTAATACGGGCAATGATAGTTCTCTGCCAGACTTAATTAGTTGTGTAGATGACGACATAGCAACACACGTGCCAATGCAGCTACGAGAAAAGATATGGGGGAATCAATATGTTAATTTAGCGTTGCTGCTTAAAGGGAGCACGAAAATTGAGCCATTAGAGACTTTACTAAAAGATCATCCAAATAGAGCTTTAGCGTCAGAACTCGTAAATGGTTTTAAACACGGTTTTCCTCTACATTATACTGGCCCCCGAGAAACAACAAAGGCAAATAATTTAAAATCTATCCATAAAAACATTGACGCCGCTAGGGAGAAAGTTAAGAAAGAGATTGAGTTAGGAAGAATAGCGGGTCCATTTCCGGACCACCAATATCTAATTTAAGAATTTCACCCCTGGGTTTAGTACCTAAGAAAAATACTGGGCAATTTAGGCTTATTCATCATTTGTCATACCCCCAAAATGCGTCTGTTAATGATTTTATTGATCCTAAGATGTGTTCAGTAACTTACACAAAATTTGATGAAGCAGTTCGAATGGTACAAAGACTTGGAAGAGGGGCTCTATTGGCTAAGGCGGATATAAAATCTGCATTTAGGATAATCCCAGTTTGGCCAGGTAATTTCGACCTATTAGGCTTTAAACTTGATGATATGTATTTTTTCGACAAATGCTTACCTATGGGCTGTTCTATCTCTTATGCTATTTTTGAGAAGTTATCTACAGTCCTGGAACAAAACGTGCGTAAGCGATTAGAAAACGGTAAACTACTGCATTATTTGGATGATTTTTTATTTGGGGGTGTAGAAAACTAATCAATGTGCCTTGGCATTAGAAAAGTTTGAGGTTCTATGCACCGAGGTGGGCGTTCCCATCGCACCGGGAAAAAAACCGAGGGCCCCTGTACTGTTTTATGTTTTCTTGGCTTAGAGATTGATACAATAGATATGTGTATTCGAGTCCCTATGGAAAAGGTGAATGATATAATTCAGAAAATCACCACTTTACTTACTGCCGGTCGCTGTACGTTAAAACAAATGCAGTCTCTTTTAGGAGCTTTAAATTTCGCATGTAGAGCCATCCCTCCAGCGAGAACTTTTTGTAGGCGCCTTATTAATGCCACCATAGGTACAACAAAACCGTATCATCATATAAGGATTCATCTGCATTACGGGAGGACCTAAAACTATTAATTAAATTTTTTCGTTCTTTCAACGGAGTGTCTGTTTTTTGTGATCAATTTTGGGTCACTAATTCAGATTTACAGTTATTTACTGACAGCTCGGCCAAGAGGGGTAATGGATTCGGGGCATATTTTGAAGGGCGATGGTCGTTTGGCACTTGGCCCGAATCCTGGTTCCAAGCAGGATACACTGATGATATAACGGTTTTGGAATTTTTCCCAATTCTTGTTGCAGTGTATATTTGGGGGGGGGGGGGGGGGGGGGGAGGGGGGATAGCCTATCCCGTTTACAGCTGAGCAAATTCAGAGATTTGGCTCCAAAGGCGCATCCGGAGCCAGAGCAGATTCCGTCATGGCTATGGTCAATCTTCAGTCTCAACTTGGACGACTTTTAGCTGCCAGTATGTCCGAAAATACGAAGTCGCTTTACTCGTGTGCATTGAATATTTTTTATCGCACAAGACAAATGATCAAACTTGATCATGTATGGCCTGTTCCTATTGAGCATGTTTTGCTGTATATCTATTATCACTCTCAGAAGGGCTCTGCCCCTTCTACCGTAAGTTCATACTTGTCGGCAATTAGTAATGTACATAAGATTAATAATTGGCAGGATCCAACATCATGCTTATTGTACGGAAAGCCGTGGAGGGTCTTAGAAGATTAAAGGTTTCTATAGACACCAGAGCTCCGATAACTTATGATAAATTGTTCTTGATCCATCATAAACAAACACATGTTTGTTTCAGTAATTATGAATTACTCTTATTTAGAGCGGTGTTTTCCTTAGCATTTTTCGGCTTGTTTCGGGTCGGAGAATTAGTTTATACTTCAGAAAAAATGGCATACCGACCACTGTTCAGATCAGATATTCAAATAAGTAAGGATGTTACGGAGATGATCATTATTTTAAGACAATCAAAAACGGATCAGTTGTCCAAATCATCTACAGTCGTGATTTCTAAGATTCCCGGCAATGCCCTTTGTCCTATTGAAAACATGAAGGCTTTCCTTCACATACGTTCAAGCTGCCCAGGTCTCCTATTTTTACATAAAAATGGTACACCGTTAAATAGATATCAGTTTAGCGCAGTACTAAAGACATGCATTGTTTGGATATGTCTTCCTCACGGAAATTTTAAATCACATTCTGTTAGAATTGGCGGGGCCACGACTCTGGCAATGAGAGGCGTGCCTAACGATTTAATCAGGCAGTTAGGCCGATGGCGTTCTCCTGCTATAAGACCTACATCCGATTTTGATTAACATGTATATTTTTCATAAGAGTTGTCTCCCTTCGCCCATATTCACAGTTTTGTTTGCAACTCGTCATAATTTTAGTCATTTAGTAATCAACCAAAGTTATTTCAGATGTATGGATAGTGGGGTCATCTATAATTTACTGGGCTCAACGGATGTCTACATACCTCTTGGACACTAATCTGAAGCTAAAGCACAAAGGCGTTTTAATTCGGTGGGCAGGACACAGGGGCATGTCCTGGTTTGATTTGATGGACGACCTAAATCGCTTGCTTTCGATAAGACCCCCCCCAGATTTCCTAATTCTACATGCAGGAGGTAATGATTTAGTGTCTGTCCCAACTGGAGATCTGTGTGCCCGTATTAGGCACGACATAAATATGTTGCATGAAATGTTGCCAGGTTGTACCATTATATGGTCGGATATTTTGACCAGAATTAAGTATCGGGGTTGTGACAACGTAGGAGCTATGGAAAGAAAAAGAAAAAGAGTGAACAGGTTTGGCCGACTTGCGGCATTAGATGTTGGGGGTAGGGTTATTCAGCATCCTGAAATAACACATACATGCAAGGGTCTATTCAGAAAGGATAATGTTCATCTTGATACCGTTGGCAATGCCATTTTCCTCAATTCATTACAAGGAGCAATAGAATGTTTCATATCGTCTACTGAAAAATGCATTTACAAGTGAAGTAACAAGATTGTATACAACCTCAGGTTTGTTTTCTGTGGTATTGCGAATCTGTAAAGACAAATCCGAGTGGCAGGATATGGCGGCCAGGCATATAATTATAAGTTTTGGTGTAATATGTATTTAATTTTGGTGGTTTTAATTATACTAGACTGTGCTCTGCTCTGTCAATGGTCTTGCTAGGGTTTACCCTGGAGGACTAAAACTTGCTAAGGAGGTACCCTATGAGTTTCTGGCAGGGCAGTGCTCAGTCTAAATATAATAATCCTGATTCCTGTAATGCTTGCCATGGAATATCCTGGGAGCTAAGGGCAGGATTATGGTTTTCTCCATATTGGAGATGTTGGTTCCTCTTGCGGGAGGTGGTTTCGGTCTGGTACAAGTACATGCAACTCTGCTAGGTCAGAGGGCAAGGGGCTTTATGTCCGGTACCTGCGGGTAGACATTTAGCATGGGTTCTTGTCTTTGCATGTACTTGTCATACTAAAGGAGTAGGGCCACGAAGGGTAAAAAATGGCCCTATTCCATATTTTTTTTAAACTGTGTTATATTTATCCATGGTACATTAATTAAATAAATCCGAAGTTTCATGTCATTTCGCTTAACGGTTTTAATTTAATAAGGGTTCAAAGACCCATGCGCAATTTAACAAAAACTGAAAAATCACGCTGTTTTTGTGTGACGTCGTTATTTACGTCAATTCATGTATTGAATAACGATACAAACGAGTTTCTTTCAATTACATAATTGTAATAACGATACAAACGATTTTCTTTCAATTACATATTTTTAATATTAATATAATTACTTTCATTATTTGCGTCAAAGTAATATACACAACCACACACAAACACACACTTATGTTTAGCACACAATGACAGTATACAGATCCCGAAATAAAGTTAAGCCCCAGATATGATGACAGAACAAATATACAAATGAAGGTTATTTTACGTCTATCTATATTGTCACTTTGTTAAAGATATACTGAAGATTATAACAAAAATTAAAATGATTTCCCAATGTACTTAAATTTGTTACTGAAACATGCTTTAAGACGATAAGACAGTCACATTGAACAGACTATTGTTAGACTTGCACAAGTTTTTATACGATGTTGGCTGAAAAATATACACGCTTTGATATGCACCTGCTGTCAAGAGATAACATAAGCTGCCTGGTCAAAACAGTAAATATATCATGTAAAGATTAGCAGAAGCAACAGAAAAAATATAAACAAAAGTTCTGAAAATTTACAAATCATGAGACCTATATATATATATTTATATAAAAAAATAGAACGAATCGTGTCAGCTTACGGACTGTATGCAGCACATTGATGTAAATATGGACATTTATGGATTGTGTTGAAATAGTACCTGAACTTCAATTGTCCAGTATTTCAATTAGGCGAAATAGCAACATCTTTTTCATTAGTACATTTATATATCTGAAAATGGAAAGATAGTATATGCGTTCGAAGGGAAAACAAATTATATGGTTTTTTTTCAGCACATATTTATTGATAACACATCAAAGGATATGCTATTGAAACAAACACAATCTAAATCTGTCAGAGAAATCTCCTATATATCTTGTACTGTCTGCTTAATAAGCTGGGTGTTCTGAATTGTAATACAATGCTATTGTGTGAGCCCAATTATCAATCCCTCAATCCTTTTAACTTTTTAACAGTATTTGTTCAATCAATGAAATATAAATGTGAAAAAAAATAATCTTGCTTAAGTGTGTGTTGAACTTTCAATCCTCGGGACAAGAGTGTGACAGCTCATTTACAAGACAACACCATGCATATGCATATTAAGGTGTAATTGTGAATATTCTGATCTGTCCACAAAGTCACTATATTTCTATGTTATTAGTCATACATATTTATAACTAATATCAAAATATTGTAATCATAGCTTTCTTGCATGCATGTTTTTGTTTAACATAGGACGGGGCGGGGGGGGGGGGGGTATTTGCCATCCATTGCATATATTTCAGAACCAAGTTTTTACCGCTAAAAACAACTATGTGAACATAATGAGACGAGCAACATAAGACAGTTAGCTAGGATCAACAATATTTAAGTATCACAAATGATGCAGTTTTGATAACTGTGTTCAGAAAAGCTTCCACCGGACATGAAACTATGCCGTTGTTAGTATGTCAGTGTAGCACCAGTACACATCGATTCGTGATATTTTGTTTTAAGTAATTCAATATGCAAACGAAATGATATTACATTTCATGATCCATTCTTTAACGGACAAACTTTCAAACTTTGGATGAATGTCTCAAGAAATATAAGTGATTTGCAGTACTTCATTCCTCAACAATGCTTTCATCACTGTCACTCTCGTCAACAACTTCCGGAATCTGGCTAGCATCAGCGATACATCTTCCCCAATCCCTAACTCCATACGACTGGTTTTCACAATGTTGAGCATATCCAAGGTACCAAACAACTGCCGCGATATGCGCACATACTCCAACTACTCGAGACCCCGTTCGGTGTAAAAAAACTGTCAATTACCGATAAGATTCAACGATAGATAAGTGTGAATATATGTATACCCAACATATTTGTGATGTCGGAATAGGAAATTTTGAATCGAGTTCAGATATGGATCCATAAGGTAAGGTACCTGCAGTACCAAAACTTGTTACTATGCGTTGGGGACTGTTTAGTTAAAGTGACCGTACTTTTTCATTACATGTATTAGATCAATAATATATTTAGAAAATATATAGAAAAGAAACAAACCCAATCACCCCCCTTTATTAATGAACGATATTCCTCTTCAACAGGTAAATACCCATAGACACCTTGGCGTTGAACTTTCTGAAAATGGAGGATGGGAGAGCCATATTGAAACTATAATTAAAAAAGCAAATAAAAAGTTAGGTTTATTGAGAAAGTTGAAATTTAAAGTAGACAGAAAGTCATTACAGACTATGTAGTTTTCTTTCATAAGACCAGTTCTGGAATACGCTAGTATCGTTTGGGATAATATGACGGTAAACCAATCCAGTATGTTAGAAAGTATCCAATTAGAAGCGGCTAGAATTGTAACTGGGGGAACCAAACTAACAAGCATTGATAGACTTTATAGAGAAACTGGTTGGCCAAGCCTTTCCACCAGACGAAAACATAGTAAGATTATCCAATTTCATAAAATAGTCCACGATCTAACACCCTCCTACCTCACTGATCTACTTCCACCTCGTCAGTCTGATATGCATAGCCACAACACAAGAGAAGCAGGGAACTTTCGTCCAGTTGCGTGTAGGACACGATTATACAAAGATTCATTTCTACCTTCGGCTGTTAATCTTTGGAATTCCTTGCCTTCGCATGTAAAAATTACTCCATCACTCTATACCTTATAAAACTACTTAAATAGTCTGATTCCCGATATTCCCGATTACTATTTCAATGGCCCAAGACTAGGACAAACTCATCATTCCAGATTACGAATGAAATGCAGTTCACTTAATGACCACCTTTTCAGGAAAAATCTAATTGCAAGTCCAATCTGTAGTTGTGGTATCGGAAACGAAACAAGTGAGCATTTCCTTATATTCTGCTCCAATTTTACAGGTTGTCGGCATCTTTTTCTTGCTCAGCATCTTCCTGTTGAATCTGTAGACGTCCTCCTGTTTGGAGATATATCTTTACCACGTGCGGAAAATGAAGCTATATTTGATAGTGTCCAAATGTTTATATTGAGAACTAAACGTTTTGATCATTAAGAGAAAGTTACTTCTAACAAGTTATTCAATACTCATTAAATGATCATTAAACAAAACATTTGAAATAGTTTTCATTATATATATATATATACATATACATAATGTCTTCGTAGGTTTATTTCCATGTTGTATATAACACCCATGCGTCACTGTAAATGGAAATGTATACCACTTATCATGGTGCTTTAAATCCACCCACATAATTCATAATTCGATTCCTTCCTATATCCTTCATTCTATTTACTTTCTTGTTCTAAATTTTTTTCTCTTCTTTCCCCTAGTTTTCCATATCTGATCAGTTGCTGCCTGCTTGTTTAAGTTCTTAAGGAGACGGATTTATATAAGTTTTAAACTTTTTTGTGAATCCTTGTTGTATAAAATGTATGTTATGAAATGTCATTGTGAAATAAAATACAGTTTAAACCAATAATATATTTTCGTGGGGTTAAAATTTCACTGTTTGCAAAAAAAAAAAAAAAAAATCAGTTTTTGTAGGGAACATTAACTCGTAAATAAAGACTTATTCTAAATATATGTGTTAAATAATCAATATTTTAAACTTGTTATTAACCGTTGGACGTTTGAACTGGTATAGTGTGTGAAAATAAAATCCCCGCGAAAATTAACGTCTTTAAGGTATCGAAGTGTCATGAAGATGTAAATGTCCATTTGTTATGATAAAATAAACAATGTGAAACGGTGTGCGGGTGTTCACAGTTGACCGAAATGAAACATTTATTCATTCCACCCCTTCATATATAGATAAAACACAACAATCTTTATCGAGTGCGTTCTATTAAAAGCAATTCATGTGAACATTTTACGAATTCAAGTATCAAAATCATAGAATATTACTTATTCCTTATTTTTGAGAAAAAAATCAGAGAATACGGAACAAGCAATCGATTAAACTAGTGGCAAATTATGAGCAAAGGAAATATTTGAAGACGGAGACATTTGAAAATAAAACCAGGTGTTCCGGAAGAGTAAGCGTCTTCTGATTCATCGACGACTCCCGCCAACTGAGCGAAAGAACTGTTTTGTATTTTTGCAGTAGCATGGACATGCGCAGTGTTACATGTATTCACAATTTTCTTGTTACAATATTTTAATATATGAACATCTGTAGAAAACCTTTAAACTACTACTTTATGCGTTTCATTTAATTTAGATATATAAAATTAAATCTCCCGTCAAAAGTTTCACTTACAAAACAGTATTAACGGTATTTATACAGTTTAATAAATTCTAAATAATTAAACTCATTTATTTTAGTTTTTCGGTCAATCTGTTAGGTGTAAGGGAGCTGAGGCGGGTATATATTCTCCCCACTTGTCTGTGACGTCATGTTGATCGTCATTCAGTGATGTCATTCGATGACGTCACAGTGCGTGTACAGCCAGCGTTCTCAGTAGACCTCGTGGTGTTCGAGTTGACTAGACATATTGGTTTAACTACTGGAAACATTTTACTTATACTTGGATGTTGAGGGAATCTCGAGATATTTGAAACATTATGCCTGTCTACAAGAAGATATCGGGCAAAAAGAGACCAGCCGGGACCCCATCCAGAGTTGTGGGCCAAAGGAAGCGTCGGAAACCATCCCGTTTGGTGGAAATAGACCCGGAGCCGATGATAGATGTATCTGAGACTGAGGTTGTTCCAGGGCCTCGTGGTCAAGATCAGGACATCGAGGAAGCTATTGGACATCCAGTCGGCGTGGTCCCGGGGGGTCAGGCAATTCCAGTAGGATGCTCTTCGCAGATTCCAGAAATCGGTAGGCCTTTGCAAAGTAATGTTATGTTGTCTGAGGTCTGGGGGCGGCTTTAAATAGTAACAGCGGGGGAATCACCCCAGCCAGTACAAACTCTCTTCCCAGTGGGCCTTGCAGTACAATATCGGGTACATGTATAGGTTTAGTTCCCGGACTTAATACGGGCAATGATAGTTCTCTGCCAGACTTAATTAGTTGTGTAGATGACGACATAGCAACACACGTGCCAATGCAGCTACGAGACAAGATATGGGGGAATCAATATGTTAATTTAGCGTTGCTGCTTAAAGGGAGCACGAAAATTGAGCCATTAGAGACTTTACTAAAAGATCATCCAAATAAAGCTTTAGCGTCAGAACTCGTAAATGGTTTTAAACACGGTTTTCCTCTACATTATACTGGGCCCCGAGAAACAACAAAGGCAAATAATTTAAAATCTATCCATAAAAACATTGACGCCGCTAGGGAGAAAGTTAAGAAAGAGATTGAGTTAGGAAGAATAGCGGGTCCATTTCCGGTACCACCAATATCTAATTTAAGAATTTCACCCCTGGGTTTATTACCTAAGAAAAATACTGGGCAATTTAGGCTTATTCATCATTTGTCATACCCCCAAAATGCGTCTGTTAATGATTTTATTGATCCTAAGATGTGTTCAGTAACTTACACAAAATTTGATGAAGCAGTTCGAATGGTACAAAGACTTGGAAGGAAGAGGGGCTCTATTGGCTAAGGCGGATATAAAATATGCATTTAGGATAATCCCAGTTTGGCCAGGTGATTTCGACCTATTAGGCTTTAAACTTGATGATATGTATTTTTTCGACAAATGCTTACCTATGGGCTGTTCTATCTCTTATGCTATTTTTGAGAAGTTATCTACAGTCCTGGAACAAAACGTGCGTAAGCGATTAGAAAACGGTGAACTACTGCATTATTTGGATGATTTTTTATTTGGGGGTGTAGAAAACTCTAATCAATGTGCCTTGGCATTAGAAAAGTTTGAGGTTCTATGCAGCGAGGTGGGCGTTCCCATCGCACCCGAAAAAAAAAACCGAGGGCCCCTGTACTGTTTTATGTTTTCTTGGCTTAGAGATTGATACAATAGATATGTGTATTCGAGTCCCTATGGAAAAGGTGAATGATGTAATTCAGAAAACCACCACTTTACTTACTGCCGGTCGCTGTACGTTAAAACAAATGCAGTCTCTTTTAGGAGCTTTAAATTTCGCATGTAGAGCCATCCCTCCAGCGAGAACTTTTTGTAGGCGCCTTATTAATGCCACCATAGGTACAACAAAACCGTATCATCATATAAGGATTCATCTGCATTACGGGAGGACCTAAAACTATTAATTAAATTTTTTCGTTCTTTCAACGGAGTGTCTGTTTTTTGTGATCAATTTTGGGTCACTAATTCAGATTTACAGTTATTTACTGACAGCTCGGCCAAGAGGGGTAATGGATTCGGGGCATATTTTGAAGGGCGATGGTCGTTTGGCACTTGGC
Organism: Mimachlamys varia; assembly: GCA_947623455.1. NCBI lineage: Eukaryota > Metazoa > Mollusca > Bivalvia > Pectinida > Pectinidae > Mimachlamys > Mimachlamys varia. Next base: position 37,743,212 of record OX392540.1, read on the forward strand.
CCGAATCCTGGTTCCAAGCAGGATACACTGATGATATAACGGTTTTGGAATTTTTCCCAATTCTTGTTGCAGTGTATATTTGGGGGGGGGGGGGGGGGGGGGGGGAGGGGGGATAGCCTATCCCGTTTACAGCTGAGCAAATTCAGAGATTTGGCTCCAAAGGCGCATCCGGAGCCAGAGCAGATTCCGTCATGGCTATGGTCAATCTTCAGTCTCAACTTGGACGACTTTTAGCTGCCAGTATGTCCGAAAATACGAAGTCGCTTTACTCGTGTGCATTGAATATTTTTTATCGCACAAGACAAATGATCAAACTTGATCATGTATGGCCTGTTCCTATTGAGCATGTTTTGCTGTATATCTATTATCACTCTCAGAAGGGCTCTGCCCCTTCTACCGTAAGTTCATACTTGTCGGCAATTAGTAATGTACATAAGATTAATAATTGGCAGGATCCAACATCATGCTTATTGTACGGAAAGCCGTGGAGGGTCTTAGAAGATTAAAGGTTTCTATAGACACCAGAGCTCCGATAACTTATGATAAATTGTTCTTGATCCATCATAAACAAACACATGTTTGTTTCAGTAATTATGAATTACTCTTATTTAGAGCGGTGTTTTCCTTAGCATTTTTCGGCTTGTTTCGGGTCGGAGAATTAGTTTATACTTCAGAAAAAATGGCATACCGACCACTGTTCAGATCAGATATTCAAATAAGTAAGGATGTTACGGAGATGATCATTATTTTAAGACAATCAAAAACGGATCAGTTGTCCAAATCATCTACAGTCGTGATTTCTAAGATTCCCGGCAATGCCCTTTGTCCTATTGAAAACATGAAGGCTTTCCTTCACATACGTTCAAGCTGCCCAGGTCTCCTATTTTTACATAAAAATGGTACACCGTTAAATAGATATCAGTTTAGCGCAGTACTAAAGACATGCATTGTTTGGATATGTCTTCCTCACGGAAATTTTAAATCATATTCTGTTAGAATTGGCGGGGCCACGACTCTGGCAATGAGAGGCGTGCCTAACGATTTAATCAGGCAGTTAGGCCGATGGCGTTCTCCTGCTATAAGACCTACATCCGATTTTGATTAACATGTATATTTTTCATAAGAGTTGTCTCCCTTCGCCCATATTCACAGTTTTGTTTGCAACTCGTCATAATTTTAGTCATTTAGTAATCAACCAAAGTTATTTCAGATGTATGGATAGTGGGGTCATCTATAATTTACTGGGCTCAACGGATGTCTACATACCTCTTGGACACTAATCTGAAGCTAAAGCACAAAGGCGTTTTAATTCGGTGGGCAGGACACAGGGGCATGTCCTGGTTTGATTTGATGGACGACCTAAATCGCTTGCTTTCGATAAGACCCCCCCAGATTTCCTAATTCTACATGCAGGAGGTAATGATTTAGTGTCTGTCCCAACTGGAGATCTGTGTGCCCGTATTAGGCACGACATAAATATGTTGCATGAAATGTTGCCAGGTTGTACCATTATATGGTCGGATATTTTGACCAGAATTAAGTATCGGGGTTGTGACAACGTAGGAGCTATGGAAAGAAAAAGAAAAAGAGTGAACAGGTTTGGCCGACTTGCGGCATTAGATGTTGGGGGTAGGGTTATTCAGCATCCTGAAATAACACATACATGCAAGGGTCTATTCAGAAAGGATAATGTTCATCTTGATACCGTTGGCAATGCCATTTTCCTCAATTCATTACAAGGAGCAATAGAATGTTTCATATCGTCTACTGAAAAATGCATTTACAAGTGAAGTAACAAGATTGTATACAACCTCAGGTTTGTTTTCTGTGGTATTGCGAATCTGTAAAGACAAATCCGAGTGGCAGGATATGGCGGCCAGGCATATAATTATAAGTTTTGGTGTAATATGTATTTAATTTTGGTGGTTTTAATTATACTAGACTGTGCTCTGCTCTGTCAATGGTCTTGCTAGGGTTTACCCTGGAGGACTAAAACTTGCTAAGGAGGTACCCTATGAGTTTCTGGCAGGGCAGTGCTCAGTCTAAATATAATAATCCTGATTCCTGTAATGCTTGCCATGGAATATCCTGGGAGCTAAGGGCAGGATTATGGTTTTCTCCATATTGGAGATGTTGGTTCCTCTTGCGGGAGGTGGTTTCGGTCTGGTACAAGTACATGCAACTCTGCTAGGTCAGAGGGCAAGGGGCTTTATGTCCGGTACCTGCGGGTAGACATTTAGCATGGGTTCTTGTCTTTGCATGTACTTGTCATACTAAATTTATTAAAGTAAATAAATTTAATTGATTATTAATAAAATTTTATAAGCCTGCTCGCTATATTCTGAGGTTGTATACTTTTCATATTAAATGAGGCTGCGGCCATTTATATCCAAATGTTTGGGTTTGTTGTTTTTAATAGAGAAAATATCTTAAAATAATCTTTACAGTTTATTTGTAACCGTTTGAATTTATTCAGAATTTATTCTATGTACTGGGTCGCGACCAGTTACCGTGATTTTTTCGCTGTTTTTTGGCATTTGTTCAAAAACGAACCAACCGAAAATGTTCAAAATCGACATGAATAATCTCTAGTGTCTTACCTTTGAGTTACAAGAGTCATCTACCAATTTTTGTAGTTATATGCCAGTCAGGCGACGGATATTTCGACCTCAATTTGGTATGCGTTTGCAACGTCGACAAGACCAGTTACCGTGATTTTGATATTTCACTTGTAGTAGGAGGGGTCAGGAGATGAGAGTTTGCCACCACAATTGACTTCGCGTTGTGTAATTTTAAATGTGGTACAAATGTACCGGACCGTGACATAAAACCAGTGGCCAACAGTCACCTTCTAAACCCACCTTCCGGTTCTTTTCCCTTAGATTAGTCGAAGTGTTAGGAAAGACCCACAACAACACCACAGTAAAAGTTCTACAAGTTTATTATGAATTAAGACGAGTTTGGTTTCATTTACATAAATAACATAACAAAACAACCAAGTTCCAGTTAAAACAGATGTAAAGCCTGAAGTAAAATAGAATGTAACAAGTATAGAAATGGTAACAAAACGTACACCAGGAAATCAGACTTATCCAAATAATAGGCTACCCAGACTATGACAAGCTACCCACAGGTACATGCATGAGACAATCCCTGGAGAAGCTCCATGTTAACTCTCAATACACACCTCAATGCCTTGTAAATATGACCAACTTGACAAGTACTACGAAACTATGGAGTATATATCCCACCTGGTCCATAATTATAACTACCAGCCTACGAGACGGGCTAGACTTCCACCCTCCCTCTAGAAACAACACCTAGTAAACACTAGTCTACACATGCACAGTGACTACAACTTAACGTTAATTCCTACGCTAAGTTGTTCTGGTTTCAGAACATGTTCCTATGCTAAGCAGTTCTGTTCTCAGAACACGTACACATGCATATAAGCCGCTCTGTTTTCAGAGTGCCAGCTAGGCCTATCTACTAGATGTAAACATGCAATAAAGCCACTCTGTTTTCAGAGTGTCAGCTATCTAATAGACCTATAACTTACGCATGCATTATAAGCCACTCTGTTTTCAGAGTGTCAGCTAACTAATAAAACTAACCATGCATAGCCGCTCCGGTCTCAGAACGTAGCCGTATCACTAAGCTAAGTCACTTTGTTTTCAAAGCGTTGATAATGACCAAATCCCGGTAGGGAAGTGGCGAGGTTTCTCTCCCGTCTACGGCTTAAATAGCCCTGACCTTGACCCTTAGTGTAAATACCCGGAATAACATCCGTAATCTAAGAGACTCGATGACTGGCTCCACCACCGCAGTCTCGACCAATGACAGCGCATTAGACAAACTGTCCCCGGCTCACCCGGCAAGATGGCCGTCATTACAGATAAACTGAAAATACCCGGGCAGACATTCGTCAAACCAGACAGAATATCCCCCGTAACCCCAAGGCTGTACCATCCTAGAGTACTACTATTTTGCGACTAAAGGTACGCACACCTGGAAAGAGCCAAACCCACTACAGAGTCACATAACACTACAAATTCCTTACGGAATTGAACGTAACTGTTCAAACCACAGATGACAAAATCCACTTTTACCACACACTGAACGATGTTTACTAGAAGCTGCATAAACCACCAAAATGTTGTGTAATAGAAAGATGTGTTTGTAGTGTATATGTTACGCTGATTTAATAAATATTCTACTAGTATATTTGGATATTTCAGCAGTTAATCTCAGGGGCGAATCTCGGCGCTATTTTGAGATCGATTTGCGCCCTGGGGGTGCTTTCGATGACGTCCGAGGAAAGGTCACGTAGGTACCACTAAAAGACGGACTACGACTATGAGCGGAATGGGAACGAAATGACTGCTGTATTTTTGTCTGCCATGTGTCATTGTCCCTTAGTTTGTGTGTTCATGTATATACAGTTGAGTGTAAGCTAACCTTTACATCCTAGTGCACTAGGAGTGCACTACGTTTAAACTAGTAGTGCACTACATTTAAACTACAAGTAAACTAGTAGTGCACTACGTCCAGCCAGGTGTGACCACAAAAACCCCTACAGGTAATGGGAGGGTCCATACCTACCTGTGTTCTTACCTGTACAGATGTAATATGATTTACCTGTACTTTATGTTATACTATTGAAGTCATTAGTTTGTTAGTACCTGGTACTTCCTCATATAAGTACAAGAATGAAAAATTCTGAGTTTATGCCAGACGATATTTATCTTAATAACTGAAATAGATTAATTCACTGCATGTCAAGATTTTAAATATAATAATAATTGAAATATACTAACTTATGATATTCTTTTTAAGAATTAATAATATATCTTTTCTATTTAAATATTTGTATTCTACAATTAAATTGAAAGGTATGTGTTCAAATAAAAAGTGGTATAACACATGTTTTATGTTGAAATTATTAAGTTAACCCTACTAAAAATATATACAGAAAATTAAGTAAACAACAGATTGTAATATAAAAAAATAGATATTAGAAGAACATATTTTGTACTTTGTATAGTTGTTTCAAACAAAAATTACTTTTAATATTTAACATTAAGAAGCTAGCTGTGCAATATCAGAGACGTACAAGGTTTTATACGTCTCTGGCAATACTACCTACATGTACCGGTATTGGTATTCTGTTTCACTATACACTCATGTACAATGCATACAAATGAAAGGTTATATAAACATCAAGTACTAATATAAGAAAAGATTACTTTCACCAGAACATTTAAAGCCATTTCCTTCTTCATATCAAAATACCAACATACATCTACATGTAATCCAATTGACTGTAATCAATGTTATCATCATTAATTAATAAATAGGATCATCATTAGTCAATTAACAGGGCCCTCAGGCCTTAAATCAGACTTGGCCAGTACTAGTGATGGCTGTGGGGGAGTGGGAGGTGAGAAATTCAGACCTTGCTAACTACAGACGGCCTGGGGGTGTCCCCTATCTTGACCTCTGTACGTGAGGATGGATGTGGCCCAGGCAGGTCAGGTACGTAATTACGTAATTATGCCTGGAGGGTAAAGGATTCTACCTGAAGATCTATATTTGTCCCTTTTAGTTAGATATTATATAAGTCATTAGGTTGATTTAAAAGTACAATAAATGTGACTGGCATAGGCTTAAGTTTGTTCTAATTTAGGTTAATATAACTGCATATTATTTATTTGTTTTATACTTAGTCTTACAATATAGAATTAATTAAAATAATTCCATTAAACTGACCTTGCTTTTTTTTAATCATTATTACATAAATGCATAAACCTTCAAGTCATATTTAATACAACCTGTAATTGCCTTCAATATTTAGGCTTAAATATTGGAAATGCATCATTTTCAAATATTTTTATACTGATTATTAGAATAAAATTAAGTATAATGAATGTTTGTATTTTATTATCAAACTGTATGAAGTGACTGTGCCAGAGAGTATATATTCTCTCACATATACCTCCCTAATTACACCCAATATAAACCAGATAATTTTTCATCATTAATTCATTTAACAAGTATGTATATGTAAATATTTAGAAATCGAAATGCGTCATTGGATTATATTCATTCAAGTGTCATAAGATACTTGGTATTTTAAGTTAATATTTAAGAAAACCAGAATCTGGTAAAGGACTGATATAGACTTACATTGTTGTCCAAGTAATTATTATTAATTTCAATGTTATTTAATGTACTATCAATTTATTATTGTATAAATAAATGTTTTGAATGAAACAAAAAAAAAATGGATTAAAGTCTTCAAAATATCCACTATTTAAAGGGAAATGTGTAAATATCTAGATATATTATCAAAGATTTTTAATATCATATAAACTTGGTAAACCTGAGTAAAAGTAAAAATATGTATTATCATAATTATGATCCAGGTCATATCCAGCTGAGCCCTTTATTAATCAAATTGGTTCCAAATTTGACCAGTGATAGTCAGATGAGAAATTCACACCTCAATTATGTCACTGACAGGCTTATGTCAGCAGGTGTTCCTTAGACAAAGTTGAGACAGGTCAGGTAATTGCCCGAGGCCTGAGGGTCAAATCAAAACATCTGTCCCATACTGAACAATCTGACTAAATTTTAATTTATTGTTGTATTACTTTTTTCAACTTCAAATTCTTATATTTATATTAATGCTGTTGTATGTGGTGATTTATACATACAGATCTTAATATAGAAAAAAAAATAAAAATATAGATTATCAAAACTCTATTATAACGCGTTCATAAATATATAGATCTGAGGCATGAATGTATTTAATAAAAATATATATCTAGTAATATAAGAATATTTATTTGGTTTTTTTTTTCACAATTAGTTCTTACAATATATAAAAATATACTTATAAGCAAATAATTATCAATAGATATTCCTTCAATTTTTCAATATGCTTGATTGTAAATTGGTAAATGAATATAGAAAAACGTAATATTAATGTTCTATTTTATTTATATGATGTATGCAAGGATTTTTTTGTGGGAAAATTGTAAGAGTAATTATCATGATTTCACAATTTCTAGTTTTGAAATAAAAGAAAAAAGGTTGTTTGAGAAAAATAACTACAGAAGATGCATATATATACATTAAAGTTATAAATATTAACTAATGATAAGGCCAGCTTCAAAGGACTAGCAGACGACAAAGATGAGGTACAGGTAAAAATCACAGGTAGATGGATGGGACTGTCCATTTACCTGTAGGGGTATTTGACCTATATGGGGTTCAGGGTGTAGTGCACTACTAGTTTACCTGTAGTTTAAATGTAGTGCACTACTAGTTTAAACGTAGTGCACTACTAGTGCACTAGGTGTAAAGGTTAGCTTACACTCAACTGTATATGTGTGAAAAACCCCCCCAAAAAACGTTCATACAATAGATACATTGAAATGATTTAATTATGTCTTAAGAATATAGTCTTTTTATTCATACTGGCATACATTTTGTAGTAGTATAGCTCAAATAAGTATAAGTATGATAGCCATTTTTTAATAGCTCACCTATTACATTTCCTAAAATATCTTTAACTGTGCAACATGAGATTATATACAAATGTACATTTAATACAATTCCATGTTAGTTAATTGAAAATGTAAATTTCTATGCAATAATTAAACATTCAAATTATCCATGAGATATGTGACAAACAAACTAACAACACAAGGATTCAAGAGATGCAGGTTGATCAGAACTATGGGCAAGTTTTATGGTCGCCATCTTTGTCTCATTGAGAGATATTCTGTATCTTAAGTGATGTGAAGTTGGAGATTTTTGTGTATGCTCATTAGTGTGTTTATTTGTTGTGATTGACAATGATACTCGGTTCTCATTTTGAGAACTTGATGTTTACTTGGATGTGACAAAGATTTACATGGCGGGTGTCGTTGATGAAGTAGAATACACTTACTCTTCCTGAACACCTGGGCCCGTATTCATGAAACCGTTCTCATGCTCAAGCATGGTTTCTGTGCTCAAGCCCAATTTCTTGATCCGGTTATAAATAAATAATGAAATGATATTTTGAGAAAGATTTGGAAATGATCTGAAGATAGTTGAAGCCAAATACTGTTTCAATGTTTATATTTTACTTTTTGAGCGTTCGACACGATTTAACTAATTACAAGAAAGCTGACTTGAGCACAAAATCCATGCTTGAGCATGTGAAAGGTTTCATGAATACAGGTCCTGGTCTTATTTTTTATTTGCATCCACACACAACTCACGAAACCACCTGTCACATAACTCAACATCACTCACATTCGCAGTTTTACATGCTCTCTTACCTTTGTTCTTACTTTTAAGTGCCTTATCATTCTCTCATTTCGTCAATTTAATTAGTTATTATCTTTAATTTCATTTAACTCTGAAGATCTGTTTGATATTGTATTGATAAACCTGATATTCAGTTATTTGGTGTGTATTAAGCATTAAACAGCATTCAGTTCCGTGTTATAGTCCTATAACAGGGAACAGGATTGCAGACAAAATGAATAACTCGTGTTAGCCCATTTATAACGCAAGTTTATAATGATTATTTGTCTGCAATCCTGTTCCGTGTTATAGCACCATAATACGGAACTGGATGCTGTTTAATGCTTATATTTACATTTTTCCAATGGTTTTGATAATAAAATTATATTTATATTCTATATTTTAATGAAAATTTAAGGTTGATTTCTAATAAATGGAACAGCCAGTGTAGGCCAGCCATCTCCAAGGTTATGATTACTGTCACAATCGTAATGACATCATAATAATCACTCAAGTGTTATGGAACTGGCCTTGATAGTACTGTTATATAAAGGCAATTTCTTAAAAAAAATTGTCCATAATTGATTTGTTGGACATTCTTGTCCTGCCCCCGTCTTACAACTTCTGGTGTTTTTTCTGCCAATTCTTTATGGTGGCTGATAAATGTTCTGCACCATTTGTCAGATGGCCCTTTTTCTGAGTTGAATAGCGTCTTTCTGTGTGATCTGATAAGATAAAAGATTTGTTTTTCAATTTTTATCATTTGATTCTTAGTGGATTTTCCTTTACAAATTTTGGATGAAAAATAACTTGTGTAATAATCAACTCAAAAGTTTGAGACTATTGGATATTTTGTTATCTTTAAAATATTTTTTTACTTAAAACTGGTTAAGATTTTTTTAAGTCCTTTTCTGACAGAGCTCCTTAAATGTTGTCTGTTCAAAGGGAAACCGCGTTGGCCTATATATTTAACATATTCGACCAAAGTGGTTTCCTCATCTGGTAGAAGCATACGATTAGACCCTGAGGTTTCTTTGAGGTACAGTATGTTCCATTTATTTTATCCACAATTGTTTGGCGAGGGATGCCATATTCCCTTGAAGCTGTGGTTGGATTCAGTTTTCTTGTTTTTACTGCTTTTTCCAACAGACTGATGTCATACTGCCTCTTAGACTAAATAAAAATAATAAATATGTGTGTTTGATGAAATTACATACCATTTATTCATTGTTTTTTTTTTAATTACTGTATTTTCAATTTTGTTTTCTTTTTTCTCAAAAACATATTTTTCAATTGATAAAAAATGAAAATATAATATACACTTGGTCATTTACTTATTTATAATGATATTTTTACAGACTGCTTGTCAGAAAGTGGGGGTAACAAATGCCAGGGGGTTGTTGGCGGTAAAAAAATACGCATGGCTTTTATTAGTACGACGTAAGAGTTATCTACCTTGGCGCGCGCCTGAGTGACCATGACCCTTGATCATGACGTAACAGTTTTGACAAACGCTTGGTCGGCTTTGTAAACAAACGAGAGACCGATGTTTTTGCAAATATCAGCAAGTAAGTTGACATTTTAACGATCCCCCCCGGAGAACATATATAGTTAGAAGCTAGTCTGCAAAGGGAAATCAGCTTTTTTTCTTTGATAATTAAATAAAATAGATTTTTTCACCGAGCAAAAACTTACCATACTACACTCTTTCCGTAGCAGCCTCGAATATCTAAAAATCGCGCGCGTGCTAGTTCGCGCAATAAAATCACGGTAACTGGTACTTCACGGTAACTGGTCGCGACCCAGTATACATATTAAAATATCATTCCACAGAACAGTAAAAATTATATTGATATATGTTTACACAGTTGTACATTTGCAATTTGTTTGCAGTTTAGATGTCATCAAGTTTTGTTTTCGCTGATGTCTGTGTGTTACGTCATCTCCTATCCAATGATTCAAATGTGTGCCACAGCTTTACATGTCGCAATAAATTCGCAATATATGGTTTCGGAGTAAGGATTGTTCTTGGATGATGATGATGATGATGATGATGATGATGATGATGACAATGATGATGGCGACGATATAAAAAAATAAAGTATTTGTGTAGTTTTGATGATTATGGAGATGTTTGATTACGAATGATTATGACAACAATGTATATATGATTTATGAAGGATGATGCATGTCAACAAATGATAATGATGATAAATATAGTCATAATGATAACAATGATAATTGTTGTGTGATGTTAATAAGGATTGTTGTGTGATGATAAGGAAGATGATGATTGTTTTGTGATGATGATGATTGCGTTATAGTGATGATGGTGAAAATGACAACATTTGTGGAGTGATAAGTATGATGGGGATTGCTGATGATGATTTGTTTAACAATGATGATGACTCTTAATTATAATCTACTCCTGTATTGATATATTCATAAACTTTAATGTTGTTGAAACAAGTATTTGCATTGGTTTAAAAAATTATGTTATCAGCTCATAACGTGAAAATCGACGTCGCTGTTTATAACGTCGCTTTTGATTGGCTGATACAGCAGCGTAATGATTTGTAAGAGAAAAGAGTTTATCAACAAAGAAAATTTTCGCAGGGTATAGATTGAATTATAAGTATTAACTTGAATCTATTTTTTATGTTATGGGGTTATAACACAAAAAACGGAGTGTACTCTCGTCATAAACCGCTGTGAAATAACGATCTACTTTTGCCACGTAGAATAATGAACCCGGGTAGTCTTTTGATGCTGGTTCACTTATTCACGTTACAAAACTTTATCATTTTCACTGCAAAATTTTATATTTTCACTGTTCATCACTCCAGTGAATATATAACTTTTATCAACTTGATAATTTTCAAAGGCAAAAATGTAATAAACTGATATATTCTGGTTCCTGTTCATATATCCTGTTCATATTTCAACTGATATTTCATATTTCAATTATTTTTTAAGTGACATGTCACTTGATAAAAAAAAACTAGAAAGTCTGTCTTCACTAACAGACCATCATCATTTCACTGAAGCTTCACATGGATGATCAGCATGTTAATATGTACTTTTGCATTGCATTTTGATTTCAGAGTTCGACCCCTTTTAAGGGAGTAATTGTTGGTTAACCTCTTACAATCATGCAATGGGGCAGCAGGTACAATGAACGGCCTTTGACCTGTCTGTAAATCTGACCAGGTAAGTGAGCTCTTCAGACTTCACCACGTGAGTGTGCTAAGTAAAACACTTTTGATTCGCGATTGATGAGTCATCATAAACATGGTTCTGCCGGACTGCTATATCTGTATCAGATAGCTTTATATTCACAACTGTTTGTTCTTCTTTACCTGAACAGTAATATTATACATGTACAAGCTGTGTCCGTACTGCATTTTGATATTGCGTAGCGTAGCGTTTTTACCAACGAAACACCTGCCGCAGTTTTAAGAAACTTGAAAAGCCACTTTTTAAACGAACATTAAATTCGTTTATTGCAATCAAGATTGGAATGACAATATAAGGGAGACTGTTTAGCCATTACGCCCACTAATAAGTGAATCCAGACGTGTTAAATCCAATATGGCTATGTCTTAACGTCAGTTTTCATCCACGGATTAACATATACATTTGTGAAAGGGGCAATTTAGTCGACCAACTTGTTTAATTAAACTAGAATAATACATACATTCAGAAAAAAAAATCTTGATCATTAGATAACATGTAACTAATGGCCAGTGTGGTCAATTTAATTTTTGGAGAGCATAGTGTCAAATATAGAACGAAAATCCGCACCCCCTGGGGCGAACACGTGTGCATACTTGTCATGTAAACAAATGTAACATGGTATGTTTGATTTCACAAATACTTCTTTCTATAGATGATGAATAAAAAATCAGAGAATACCAAAACGTCAACAAAACCATAATCCGAACTGATATTCGATTAAACTAGGAGTAAAATAGTAACAAAGAAAACATGGAAACACTCGTAAAAATACAAAAGAATAAGACCAGGTGTTCCGGACGAGTAAGCGCTTTCTGCTTCATCCACGACTTCCGCCATGTAAATCTTGGTCACATCCAATTCAACTATCAATCCTCAAAACAGGAAACCGAGTCATCATTGTCGAGGTCTTGTATACGTAAAACATACAACACTCATGATAACCTTTCAATTTTCTCCTTTTTAGGGCAGATTTATTTTAAGAAATACTGGCCCCTGTATGCGAGTCGCTTGTGTAGGATTGTGTAAGCAGACTGCAATGTGTTTTTGTTTTCCAAATATCCGACACAGGTCTCCATCCCGATATATTACAGCTAATGCCTGTGAGTCATGGAAGTTGTTTTTGTCTCCCAAAAAGTAATCGGACAAAAGACACAGACAAAATTATTGAAAACACTCATCTTTATTTACTAGTAACTGATAACTGATTGTTCATTATTAATAAGATATTAATCCTTATTTTCCTACTACTCTATACGATAAACGTGATGGTTTCAATTTTCCGATCGTAAACTCTCCATTTCTTGATAGTAACATCTCCAACTTATGGTGTTTACTTGAGCTTGCTCTAGAGTATCGTGATTTCCGTGATCGATGTCGACTGCTGACAAACAAACTAACAACACAAGGATTCGAGAGATGCACGTTGATCAGAACTATGGGCAAGTTTTATGGTCGCCATATCGAGAAATAGTCTGTATCTTTAAGTGATATGATGATAGGCGTTTTTGAGTTTGCTTATTAGTATGTTTACTTGTTGTGATTGACTATGATACTCCGTGTTTAGAACTTAATGGTTTCTTGGTTGTTACGCTTACTCTTCTGGAACACTTGGTCTTATTCCCCTGTGCTTTTTACGAGAGTCTCCGTGTAAATCTCTCTTTTGTTCCTATTTTGTCCCTGGTTTAATCGCCTTTGATTTCGGATTATAGTTTAGTGTCGCTTTGGTATTCTCTGATTTGTTAAGCCTTTTGTTGAGCATTTCCCCTTTCAGGAAGGTGTGGGTTTTGTCCCAACAGTGAGTAGAGTATCTAACATCTGTGGCTACTACCCCCTACACGGGAGTGGAACGACTGGTTCATAAGTTGTCAGTATAACGTGGCCGGGTGGGTTTTCTGCTAGTGGACCTTCGGCAGTATACTTCAGTGTGGTACATGTAGCACTTTAAATCGGTAAAAGATCCGGACTATTGCAAGCTGGCTTACATGAACATGCCGATGCCTCCACACACACTCAACACAAACGTGACAATAATGTGACAGGTTGGGGTGTTCTGCGTTGGGCCTTCGACAGTATACTTCAGTGTGATAACACTTTTAATCGGCAAAAGATCCGGACTAGCTCTCACCACACACACCCACATCGCATACATTGGGAGGCTGTCCTTTAATGACCATGGCTATTAATAGGACGTAAAGCCTCACAAAAGCGCCGATTGTTGCGAAAAGTGTAAACCGTGTTCACGGACAGGAATAACCGCTTTCAAGACTGATTTCATTAATTGAAACAAACAATTAAATGATACTCACTTAAAAAGTAAAGTTTGATGATTTGTTGCATGTATTCAGTTTATTTTGTCATCAAATACGAGCTAAAAGACGACAGTGTGAATCCCGGCTCAACTATTGCTGTTGTTAATGGTTAAAACCACGTGACCTGATATCCATCTGTATTCAATAGCTTCATGTTGGCAACTCTGTTGTTAATATATATATATATGAGGAGTAATGCGATACATGTACAAGCTGTGGCATTTGCATATTGAAGATTGTTTTGATATATTTTTGTTTTCATACGTTTTCCATCATAACTTTTTAATACGTTTAATAATAGAGTGATTATTAATTGTACAAAGCAACTTACCTGATAAATACATTTTGACAAATTCTACTCTCATACTACTTACAATTTGAGTTCATACGAGAGGTTGTTTTCTATTATTAAAATATCATTTTGGGTGATATAAAATGCTTTGATTTCTTGTCAATATGTACATGCCACATGTGTAATGTGTGTTTACTTCGATGTCATAATTATGATGGTAGAATATATCAAACAAGTTGGCATTAGATTCGCGTTTTTACCAGGAAACGTGAACCCAACATACCCTTTCTCAATCACACTTATAAAGCGCACAAAGGGACACTTAAGTGTGGTAGCAATTTAAATCGACAAAAGAACCGGACTATCGCAAGAAGGATTACACGAACATACCGCGGTCACCCAAATATACACGCTCATAACACACACACCCACACCGGGAGGCCGTCCTTAAATGACCCTGGCTGTAATAGGACGTAAAAACAATTAACCAACCAATACAAATGACACGTCATTAAAACGCTACTCCTCCTAAATGCCTGAGTCAATTTAAAACAAATTACGCTTATTCTTCCGGAACACCTGGTCTTATTCTCTTGTACTCTTACAAGAGTTTCCATGTAAATCTTTTTTTTTTGTTCCTATTTTGCCCCTAGATTATTAAATTTTGAGTTCGGATAATGGTTTTGTTGACGCTTTGGTATTCTCTGATTTTTTTTTTGTCCGAAACATCAATTTTGGTGGCCAGTTCCTTCTTTAGCACAAAATTGTTTGATACCTTGGGGCAGGGCTCGGGGTGCCAAAGGGGAAAGCACTTAGTTTTTTTTTTTTAAATGCTCCTCCTAAAAGCGTGGGTGGATTTCAACTTAATTTTGCCAGAAGCATTAGTTGGCATTTGCAATTATTACTTAACACAAAAAGGAGAGAAGACCGGGCCTCTAAGGTCGAAATAAGCTAAAATTTCGTTTTAAAAGCCACTCCTCCCAAATACCTATGTCGATTTCAACCAAATGTTGTATGAACAATATTAGGATTAGGCAAAAAATGTTCAAAATAAAAAATAGCAAAGTGATCAGAGGCTCACGCAGATATATCCCCACCCACATCATGTGGTTAAGTGTGACCATTGACAAAAAATAAAATACCAAAGCGTCAACTAAACCATAACTTACATTGAGTTGTCATTAATCTAGTCAGTCTTTGAAATGGACCCAGAATCATTGTCTGTGTATTCACATACTAGGTACATGTATCTGACCATTGACTGTGATGTGGCAGTAGGTAGTTGTGAATACTCTAAACAATTAATCAGGTGTGTTTGATAAAAAAATAGCAACTTTTAAACATCTTTTTATGACCTGGTGTTAATAGAACGTTAATACAGAGCTACAACTTGTAGACTGACCATGAGAAACTCAAGTGATAAAGATTTATTGTTTAATCAAGCAACACAATTCACTGTAAATGGTACATCAAAGTAACTGGTAGATCCAAATAGCTCCATACAGTAATCTTTTAAATGGTCAATGTAAAATCTTCATTCACCACAAATTACTTCATCTGTACCATCAACATTTTCCTTCTCAGCAAATTGTACTGTTATTCATATCATCACAAAAATTATTTATCTGTTTTCAGCAAATTTTATTACAACAAAGACAATGGAATTGAAAACAAAAAGGCAAAACTATGAAAAAAAATCAGAGAATACCAAAGCGTCAACAACACCATAACCCGAACTCAAAATCGATAAAACTAGGGGAAAAATAGGAACAAAGGAAATATTTACATGGAGACTCTTGTAAAAGAGAATAAGACCAGGTGTTCCGGACGAGTAAACGTCTTCTGCTTCATCGACGACATCCGCCATGTACATCTTGGTCACATCCAAGTAAGCATCAATCGTCAAAATAAGAACCGAGTATCAATGTCAATCACAACAAGCAAGTATTGAGGTCGTTTTTATTTAAGTTTGATCTCCTTTTCTCTCCTTTTCCCTGATTGGCTTATTTTGATGAGTGAGTCCTGCAACTGGCCAATACGATAGCGCCAGTCCACTTTAACATATTACGGTGAAATAGAGCAGAGAACCTAAGGTGATGATATAAAGGTACACGTTCTTGTTGTCTCGATATAATAACATGGCCTCGCTTACAGAGTTCCTTAGGAGTTTGTTGGCATTGCAGAGTGTCTTTCTTATCCTTATCGCGTTCCTGATCCCCATTGGGTTGCTCCTGGATGGTTCATTGGTAAGTAGGTCACACTATGATGGGATGCATATTTATTATGTATTAAGTATCATTGTACAAATTCTGAACTAAAAACATAAACATCAGTATTTATTGATTTTTATTGGTTTAATGGTGCGATTAGATTAGCCTGATGTAAATATCTGAACATGAAAGAAATTAGCATCTCACAAAAACTAATTTCGATGCGAGTCATAAGTTTGAAACAAGTATTCGTTACTATGGAAAGTAAATAGCTAATGGAGATGTAAAAAAAATCAATGCATGATTGTTTTGTTGACTAAGCGTATACACGCTCTCTCATTTAAACTCTAAGTAAACACTTTTCAAAAATAACATTTAACAAGCACTAAATATAGCCATTCGTTTGGAAGATGACGAACAAATGTAACATACACATACTGCACTTTTAAATTAAGAAATAGATACAGTATGCCGATAAAAACGAAGTAAACTGCATCATACAGCTGTTTCGTCCTTTTAGGACTCGTCAGTGATGCTAGGGGCCAACAGGAGGGACTCCAAAAGTTACAAACTAATGTAGAAGCAGAAGGGCTTGGTGCGTAAAACCCCTATAATTTATGAGTTTAGAAGTAAAATTAAACTAATTCTGTATAAGTTTTTTGATGTTTTCAACAGAAATTCACAATATTTACCTCTCCTGTCCAAAATGAAGGGTGAGTTTATGCGATGGCACAGCGTCTGTTGTCCGTCCGATATCCGTCTTTTTTTTAAAATTGACTTGTCATGAACACCGGCCAGACGTTGACTAAATTCGGTCAGAAGTATCCTGGGAGAAGGGGAAATAATTTTGTATAGATGACGGGTATGCGTTTGCCAAAAATGATTCCTTATCATTGAATCTTAATTTGCATCTCCATAACAGTGGGATTAGGATTAACTTATTGGCGAAAGTATGATGATGAGATTGGTGACATGCAAACAACTGGATAATGATTTTGGGGTTTTCAATTAAGTGACATAAGGAGCCGACCCAGCCTAAACGTTAAAGCTTAAAAGAGACCACACAGTACCGCCATGTTTGGACTACCCTACATTAGCCTTACTAATTTCATGAATTTGATATGACAGTCGAATAAGATTAATGTATGAATTGTCAAAAATAAGGTATATGCAACTTTGAAAGATATTAAATGTTAGTGATCACTCTCAATCATAAATTAAATTTACGGAATCCGATTGAAGAGCCAGGACACATTTCGGACTATTTCCGAGTGGACCTTTCAGGAATTTATGTCCTACAATTCTTCAAATATTTTGTCCCATCCATCAAGTGTTATACTGTATTATCATTTCATTGGCATGTGAAAAAACCCATTGTCGGGTGGTGCATTGAATAGCGCACTTGCCTTTCAGCAAGGCGGTCGGGGTTCGATTCACCGATGGGAAGGGAAAAGGTATGTGGTCACCTGCGCGACCACGTAGATTTTCTCTGTGTTCTCCGGTATCCTCCACAATCACACCCCTGTGCGCTAACATCCGGGCCAACAAGAGTGATTAAACACTTGTACACAATGATGCACCGTTGTAGCCATGTATGGGTGTGTCCAACCATCTTCATTAGGAAATTAAGTAACCAGAGTTTACTGAAGAACTAGGTCATTCGATGGAAACTCGAAAGCGTCTACTAGTGCCACATATCTCTTCTCATTTGTTAAGGTGTGAGTAGACAAAAAGATAGATCGATCATGATGTAAAATGGTTTGTTAAGTACCTCTATATTTTACAACTTAATTTCCTGGCAAACAACTTTCTCCTTCCCTATAACGTCTCCCTTGACACAGCCTCACTTTTGGCCTTTAGTTGAGCGTTCACCCTTGTAAGGAAGGCTATGGGTTCTGTCCCCAGGCCGAGACATACCAGAGTCTCTAAAAATGGTAGTTACTACTCCTTGCTTGACGTTCAGCATTATATGAGTGGAACGACTTGTTCATAAGTTGTCAGTATAATGTGACCGGGTGGGATGTTCTGCTTTGGGACATCGGCAGTATATTTCAGTGTGATAGCACTTTAAATCGGCAAAAGATCCGGACTATCGCAGGAAGGCTGACACGAACATACCGCGACATCCCAAACACACATACATCGCCAGCTCCGGGAGGCCGTCCTTAAATGACCCTGGATGTTAATAGGACGCAAAAACAACCTATCAACCAACTAAAGGGCATTGACGATGCTTTGTAGTAATCTTTCGTTATCAATTGGGTTTCATATCACAGGAATCAAGATGCGCCTACGTCATTGTTTCCATGGCGTTCCTTTGGTTCACAGAGGCGTTACCAATCACTGTCACAGCCATGATGCCAATGTTTCTCCTGCCCTTACTTGCTGTCCAGCCAGGAAAGGTGGTCTGTGGAAACTACTTCAATGTGAGTGATTCAAATCAAGGTTTTTATTATTGTGTACTGACACTAACAATGTACCATACAAATATATAATGCTTCGATGTGGTGCAGAATGGGACAGTACATGTACCATTTCGTCCACTGAAGGTTACTGATTTAGGTGGTCGATGTAATTCTTGTGAGAGTCTTGTGTGATGTTTTTTTACTACAGAGTATACCTGTATATGTAATGTGAACCTAAGGGAAAGTGACAGTGGGTTTTCTACCCCCACTCGGTACCATGAAAATAATATTGTACAAACGCCAAACAGCGTAGACAAAATTGACCAATTTTCGTTTTCTCATGTTGTACGCTTTATTGGTTATTTGTTTGATGAATCTGACAAAGTACAACACATACTAGGCATAACAGCATCACAAAAAAACAGTAAATTTGTATGATTAAATTTACGAACTGCTCCATTAGATTTATGATTCAATTAACAAAAAATAAAGCTTAATGCTTGTATTTAATGCTTTTTTTTCTGTGAAAGGTTCCAAATCATTCAGATACAGATTTAATTTGAAAACTGATAAACAAGAGATCGGTTCAATAAAGGTAACAGCATGAACTTTGCATAAGTCGAGACAACTCCTGTCATTTCTCGATCACACAATTATGTCTCGAACCTGCATACCTCCGCATAGAAGTATTGTTTTCTGTGTCATAGACACTTGGCACGTACTTTTTTTGTTTAAACTTTGTTTTATTCACAATTCTTTGCAAGCAATACATGATATAAGCATTATAGTGAAAAAAGAATGGGCGACAGAAACAACAAGTGTTAATACACTTATATCAATCTGTTACCCTCTATCCTAACAATACAACTATAGCTTAGGGATAATGATGTGAATAGGAAGAATTATAGGGGAATTAAAAGAGTTAGGGGAAAAGCAGTGTAAAAAGGGTATGGTACATGACAACAATATGTTGCGTATTAGACTTTGTGGTCAAGATTATATATTCAGTTGCGTAAGTTATGCTACACCCAAAGTTGAAAGTTGAATTACAAATTGTTCAAGACGATTTATATACAGTTGTGGTATCGCAGAACGCACCAAAAACTGCGTGCGTGCATCGTGCACACATCGTTCGCCCATGGTGCGCCCAACTAGGTGATATAACGATCGTGCGTTTATGTGTGCGATTAGATCGCACACACGCACGATTTGGTACAATTGGTCGATACATATTACGGAATGAAAAACATATGGAACTCTCTTGTCCAAAAACTATTTAAATTCGCATCATATTTATTAGGATTGTGTCAATTTAACAATATAGAGTAAACAGTATTACAGTGACCTCGAGACAGCCAAATGCGGGTTTAGCTACCAGGTAACAGAAAAGCTAAATAACATGCCAGAGTGTTACCTGTCCCGTGTGCGGCGATACGCTACGACAGCCATTACCGAGCGACCGTTATGAAAACAAACTGGTCTCTTAATAATAATTAGTTATTTGAAAACCACCTCCCCTTCCAACCCTTTTACCTGTGTTTTCACACCTTGGCGAGTTTTATAAGTGCCCCGGGCCAGAGACATCTACATATATTGTCCATGTACAGATACAGTGTATAACTTGGTAAAAACTGGCAATATTTACTTGAATGAGAACTTGTCAATATGTGTTGAAAGTTAACATGTGTCTATTTGGTTTGTTTCAAAATCTACAGAAAGACTATTACTAATTTTAAGAAATATATAGATAGAACTATCAGCTAATGTAAATAGTTAAAATATAGAAATATATTTAAAACAACTAACGCGAAACCGTATATATTTTTAAACCATTTCTAAATTTACATCAACCACGATTGTCATCGCACAATGTTAGTTTATCGTGCGCCCACATGTGCGTTAGAAATAATCGCCCAGGATCGCATCGTTCGCACATCGTGCATACACCGTTCGCCCATCGTGCGCCAACCGCACATCGTGTAACGTTGTGCGATCCCACAACTGTATAGGATAAATAATAGATATAAACTCGTTATAATGGTATTAGTATATAAGGACAGTCATGTTCATAAAAATGGTCTTACTGGCACGTACTCATATTTAGATGTGAGATAATTGTTATCAAGTATAATCGGAGGCGATTCGGAGCAATAGGATATTACGGCATCTCGTTTTCTAATTTGATCAGAATGGCTAATGACAGTTATATGAGGTTTAATGATATGAAGAATGATTGAGAGAAAGTGTATATTTTTACTGTCAAATGTATTACAGGATACCAGTGTGCTGTTTCTGGTGGGATTGATGATGGGCGTTGCTATGCACGAGGTCAACTTACACAAACGCATTGCTATAGGAATCATAATGCTGTTTGGTGCAAATCCAAACTCGTGAGTGGGTATATACAAATTGTTACTAAGTCGGAAGATTCATTTTGATTCCATTATCATGTAATGCCGCTAAAACCATAAGCTGTTCAGTATCGAAAATAAAAACCAGTTTCAAATATTTTACCCCATCATCATGATGGGCTGTTCAAATCACACTGCGTCCGTAGCCCATCTGTAAAAAAATATGTTATCGCTATTTCTTGAGAGAAGGACTGGAAAAGTACCGACTGGCGGCCATCTTAGATTTTTTTAGTGATAGTAAGGTTTTCATTGTGCCATTTCGGTTTTGGGACTGATATATGAAAACAAAATGGCTGACAGACGACCGTCTGGATATTGACAATGGACATTTCTTAAAATTTCATACAATTGTATGTAGGTTGTGCAATAGTTCTTCTTTGTTCTTTTGTTTCTGGGACTTATCAAAAAGAAATAGATAGCTCATAGGCTACCAACAATTAATTTGCCTTTCTTACGAATTAACAAATTTTATATTACTAAAATTTAATACATGTAAGAGAAAGGAAGGGAACACATCCAGCATTTTAAGAACAAATGAATATTGTCTGTGGTGCGCACCAGAATGGTATTGTTCCTGGTATAGTTAAATATTTGTGAAATACTTTAGTTCAATCTAGTTTGATGGTATATTTTATGGTTATCGTCTTTGTAGTATTGAGAAATATTTTGTATCCTTGTATGATATGAAGGTTACGTTTAATATTCTGATATGTATGCCTACTTCACGCCTCAGTTTTCACATAGAGGCCGTGCAATTTACTTGGATGTAACCTACATTTACACGGCACGGCGGATGAAGTGGAAAACGCTTACTCTTCCGTTACACCAGGTCTTATTCTTTGGTCCTTTTTCAAGGGTATCCTTGTTATTTTTCCTACGTTCTTATTTTTTAAGTTAATTGATTTCGAGTTCTGATTATAGTTTTGTTGACGCTTCGGTATTCTCCCTTTGTACATGCTTAATTGAATGCCGAGGCAAGTTAAGTAATTCCTTGTAATTTATATCTTGAAAACTGTTTTTTCTCTCAATGGATATATATTTAACTTCTATTATATAATATTTATATGAGGTCAAATATATCTACCCGTCAGAATTATGCTGGGCCTGATGCTGTCTACTTGGTCCCTGTCCATGTGGATCAGTAATGTAGCGGCTACATCTATGATGCTTCCAATCCTGATGGCCGTGATCGAGCAGACGACAGCACTCGATGATGACGATGAGGCTGACACAGGTACGGGTGTGTATGAATTAGACAATTCTGATACAACAGGCACAGAAAATGTATCCAACATAAATCCTTAATTGCACAATCCTACTAATACATTAAGCATTTCCGAACCGTACTTTTGTCATTCTGTTGTACATGATTTACAGTTTACTAGTATTATCATGTAATCCTTAACTTGAATAACCACAGTTATTCCAATTAATGCTCTTGATTAGGGAATTACCATTCATATTTTAAATTGTACGGCCCCTTTATGTTCTTAATGTTTTTTTCTAATATCAATGACATTAATGATATTTTTTAAATTACTTCTTAATTAGTGAAAATGTTAAGTAATTATTTATAAACGGGTACATTCTTACCAACACTTAATGTGTTTCTTAATTAGTGACAATGTAAAGTAATTATTTATAAACAGGTAGATTCTTGCCAACAAGTACTGTTTTAGTGTATATTAATATTTTGTTCTTCTCTCGTAAGTGATGCATAATTATCTGCAGATAATACCTGTTTCAGATGTACTTAATGGAGATGCTCATATAATGGGAGATTCAAAACAGGAGCTATTTCCTCAGCCTGGGGACACGCACAGGTACACGAGGCCACATTACGCTCGTATAATAGTTATCCTACATCAATAATACGCGTATATATAATTCCCGTTTATCAGGGAAAGTATTAATGTTCATGCTGTACCTCAGTTTATAATTGGGGAGTTCATTTTTAATGGGTTTTTTTTTATATCTATGTAAGTTCCTACATCATCGCACGAAATTATATTTAACTGTGATTTCTGTATCACATGTTCTGTTCTTTAACCTGAATTGAAAATTGGAAGATTAATCAATTTTTTTTTCTTCTGTGCATGAATTGTTTGACTGTTTGTTTACATTTAAAGAGTCATACTGTGCAACACCTTATAGCGAGGAAGTAAGAGAAATTTCTCGATCGTGTAGCTGAAAAATGAACTGGTTTTGAAACCGGCCATCGCTCCCGTAACAGTTTATGTTTATCCTCAAAGGCCGTGTATCGTCCTGGAGATTGGTCAGGTGTTTTTAATCTTGACAAATCAAACTTCTTTCCTATTGCCTTTAATCTGGCAATAAACTTTAATGTAGTAGCACTTTAAAATTGACAAGAGGATCCGGACTGTTGCAAGGAGGCTTACACGAACATACCGTAGTCTCCAAAATACACACGCACTCATTGCATACATGAACATAACATACACCGAGAGGCCGTCCTTCAATGACATGGCCGTTAATAAGACGTAAAAGCAATGAAACCAAAACGAATCAAGCATTGTAAAAAGTGTATATGTATGTCGAGCAAATAGGATAAACCATGTGCTATTTTGTTTTTGTAAATAGGACATAAAATCAAACCATTCTGCATCAGAAGTAGTTTAGACCAATTCCGATCTCCACCTTTTTGTCCCCTGTTTCGACAAAACTCTCATCAGCCTCTTTCATTAACAATGAAAATTAAAGAATAGTTTATACACATTTGAATAATTACGTTTGCTCCTTCGATATGGAGCTCTGCCCTGTTCTTAATTTCAACTATCTCCTTCCTAATGTATCCCATGACACTGCCGTTATTATGGTGTGGTAGCTTTGGGCTTTGTCCCCAGCTGCGAAATACTAGAGTCTTGATCATGGTATATATAGCACGTTAAATCGGCACACGCTAGGAGGCTAAACGAATATACCACAGCCTCCTATATATACCCGCACCCAACAAATACACTCGCATCTCATGCACCGATCGCGAGAGGCCGTCATTAAATTACATTATCTATTAAAATGTAATAGAACATACAAAATAAAATCAAACCATTTCGAGCATTGTAGATAGCTTACATGTATGTCCAGCAAATATGATAAACATTGATATTTTTTAGTGAAGCCCACCATGCAGGGAAACGCCTTAACAAAGCTCTTACATTGAGTGTGGCATATGGTGCGAATATTGGGGGAATAGCCATACTTAACAGTAGTTCTGCTAACCTCGTGCTTCAGGAACAGACTAACAAGTAAGTTTACAGTACCTTATGTGTACAAAGCATGTGTACTTTAAGCGATAATGTTCTCAAACTGTGTTGTGTACCTGGACAAATCTCGCTGCAGTTTCATTTTTGCCTTTTGTCCCTTTGCCCCAAGGGTATATTTCTAAAACGTTATGAATATACAATATGTAAATATTATTTAATGTAAAAGGGTAATTTTAAACTGTTTGAATATCAAACTTACTATTGAAGAATGAAAAAATTACTCAAAATTCCCTGTTAAGTTCCTTCATTTTTTAACTGACAGGTGTTTTATTTATAGTAGAAGTTACGCGAAACAAATCCTATTCTATTGTTGCAAAATACGTAAATTTAAGATGTAAATGCAATAACAGCATTCATTTTTATCCAGTATATATCTCTCTAAGGTACCGGCTGTGTTTATCTATTCGTGCGTGGTTCAATGAATTTCTGCATCATTGTTATGATATGTTGGTGTGCTTTCACATGTTTTTAACAAATACTCACACAAATCCAGGAAAAAAAGAAATGGCAACCGTGAACAGTTATACATGTACTAACGTGTACAAATGTTTCATTGATTAGTTTGATACGTTTATAAAGACAATAGATTTGTTTTATTTAACGCTCACAAGATTGACTGGACTGTCGGTATCATTGATCAGGATATAACTGTAATCACAGTCTTTTGAGTGTATTAATTTTGAATATATGTATGTATGTTTTGTTTGTTCGTTAACTGTTTCATTTCTCTATCATGATTTAACATCCATGCTGTGATATATCTTGTTTTGGTAAAGCTTATTTCTATTTACTCATGTTTGTCGTAGAATAACTCCACAGAGTTGATAGTTGCTTGTGAACATATACGACTATACATCAATCGTCTTGTATCTTGACTGAACATTAATTTATCTAAGAACATATTAAGCTATGGTGAAAGGCAGTCATTACATCGTACTCCGGCTACAGTACAAGCACAATGATATATCGGATCCTTTTTGTGTTTAGATATTTTAAAGACTACGGAGCGGTCGAGTCTGGACTAACTTATGCCAACTGGATGTTGTTTGCGTTCCCAGTGTCTGTCATCATGTTGTTTCTTACGTTGATCTGGCTTAAGATTGTCTTCATCGGATTTGGGTACGTAAAACATTTAAACAGTCCAACGATAAGTTATACAAATCAGTAATGAAGAAATTATTCATTCCATTACTGTTTTTAATGACCCCTTCATGTAAATTTATATATGTTTATATATAGCGTTCCACTAAGTAACAGGATAAAAATGGAAAGACCGCTTGATTTTATTTGATATTGCATATCTTTACATTATTAGGGAAATCTGCATGTTCGTTTAAAGGTAAAACATAACATTATCAATCTTTAGTTAGAGTGATGATTTCTTAAAACCATGTGTTCAACATTCACCAGAGTGTCTGTTTAATTGTTACCTCAATTTTTCAACTTTTGTTTTCATGACTTTCTGGTGCAGTAAGGCAGCTGACAAAGGCAGACAGGCCAAGATAGAATCATTCTTCAAGAAGGAGTACAAACAACTTGGACCTATTAAGTATGAATCAAATAGTTTTCACACCACCACTGTATTTACTCAACCTAAACTCACTAGATAAACCGGTAAATTTTGGTCTCAAACAAGTTGGTACAACCGATGATCTTATTTCAATCGTTACATAAGAATCCCTATCTTTGTGGAGAATAACGGAGCGACAATGGATCTTATTTCATCAGTCAATTTTCCAATAATGGCGTTATACAATCAATATGCTTAGTGTCTTAATTCTTTGTTACATACAAGTTATTAACAAGTGTTTCCAGGAATGATAATAGGAATAATGTTTTCCTTAGAAACATATGTCGATTTCTTATAATTTCTGAAGACAAAAAAAACATATGTCACAAATCATCTTAAAAGTTTGGTACGGTTTTTACTATAGAATGGACCTAAAAAATGTCTATGTAACATCCATCTTAATTTATAGTCATCTAATAGAAAGGCCAACACTTATTTGCGTTTGAAGTAAAAGTTTTTTTTCAAAAGCCTACTGAGTTTCGAAGTCGCAAAGATAGTAAGATATAACATATTGGCAGGAGATATTTTTTATCGAAAGCTATTTAGCTAAAATTGTCGTAACTATATCAGCCATACATTATTATGTGATAGGTTCTCATGTAAAAGATTTTGAGTGGACAGAGAAAATGTATTTCCGTCTTGGAATTACATGTTAATATCAAGCCCGACTTATTACAAAGTTTCACTTTGATGTATCCAACGCTGATTTTTCAATTTTTGACTGTTTTCAAATCAGGTTTGAAGAGATCACTGTCTTGGTGATGTTTGTAGCACTGGCCCTGTTATTGTTATCACGTGATCTGCCTGGTGTGGGAGGCTGGGGACGATTTTTTCTGGACACTAAAGGGTACGTTGTACAAAGTCATCTTGTAAATGTATCGTTATGTTATTTATTAATATTTACAATCTACATTGACATTCACTCGATAACCGTTGTTCCACTGACTATCATTATCACCTCATAACTGTAGTCAAACACGTGCCAAATTTCTATGACGTCGACAACAATACATATCGACGGAGCTATGCAAATCCTCCAGTTTAAAAAACAATTGTGTGACGTCACCAACAATAATCGTAGGCGGAGCTAACAACGATTTATGCAAATCATGTTGTTACATTTATTGAACCATTCTCACGTTTATTAGTTTTGATATGAAATTTGAGACTGAAGATAGGACTATAACGAACAACATAGTTACGAACATTTCACGGAAAGATACTGTAAATATAAGGATAAATTTTCTATTTTGTTTAAGTTATCGGGGGATCACTACAATGGAAAACGGGTAAATTATACATAACCGGCTTGTCCGGTTATTGACTTTACCCGTGTTCCATTGTAGTTATCCCCCGATAACCAAAACAAAATAGAAAGTTAATCCTTAATGACATTACATTTAAGTTTTCAAACAGAACCATTAACGTATTTTTAAACAATAATGAAAATGTTTGTTGGACGTTATTATATCCCCCTGTTGACATGGATGTTAGCGTACGCGCACAGGAGTTTTATTGTTTGAGGATATGGATTACCCAAAGAAAACCCACTTGGTGGGGCAGGTGACCCCATACAAATCAATCCGGGGAATTGAACCTAAACCGTCCTGTTATACGTCATTGTTCCACCCATCTACTCCACTTTCTTTTACGTATGTACTTTCTTCATCAACTTTCATTTATCCTGTGGTTACGAACACTTCCTCGATACCGTATCCTGTGTTTACGAACATTTCCTCGATACCATATCCTGTGGTTACGAACACTTCCTCGATACCGTATCCTGTGGTTACGAACATTTCCTCGATACCATATCCTGTGGTTACGAACACTTCCTCGATACCGTATCATGTGGTTACAAACACTTCCTCGACACCGTATCTTGCGGTTGCGAACACTTCCTTGATACTATATCCTGTGGTTACCAACACTTGCTCGAAACCGTATCCTGTGGTTATGAACACTTCCTCGATACCGTATCCTGTGGTTAGGAACATTTTCTCGATACCATATCCTGTGGTTACGAACACTTCCTCGATACCATTTTCCGTGGTTGCGAACACTTCCTCGATACCGTATCATGTGGTTACGAACACTTCCTCGATACCGTATCATATGGTTACAAACACTTCCTCGACACCGTATCTTGCGGTTGCGAACACTTCCTTGATACTATATCCTGTGGTTACGAACACTGGCTCGAAACCGTATCCTGTGGTTATGAACACTTCCTCGATACCGTATCCTGTGGTTACGAACACTTCCTCGATACCGTATCCTGTGGTTACGAACACTTGCTCGAAACCGTATCCTGTGGTTACGAACACTTCCTTGATACCATATCCTGTGGTTACGAACACTTCCTCGATACCGTATCCTGTGGTTACGAACACTTCCTCGATACCGTATCCTGTGGTTACGAACACTTGCTCGAAACCGTATCCTGTGGTTACGAACACTTCCTCGATACCGTATCCTGTGGTTACGAACACTTCCTCGAAACCATAATCTGTGGTTACGAACATTTCCTCGATACCATATCCTGTGGTTACGAAAACTTCCTCAATACCATTTCCTGTGTTTACGAATATTTCCTCGATACCATATCCTGTGGTTACGAACACTTCCTCGATACCGTATCCTGTGGTTACGAACATTTCCTCGATACCATATCCTGTGGTTACGAAAACTCCCTCAATACCATTTCCTGTGTTTACGAATATTTCCTCGATACCATAGCATGTGGTTACGAACATTTCCTCGATACCGTATCCTGTGGTTACGAACATTTCCTCGATACCATATCCTGTTGTTACGAACACTTCCTCGCAACTTTATTCTGTGTTTACGAACATTTCCTCGATACCATATCCTGTGGTTACGAACACTTTCTTGATACCATATCCTAAGATTACTTACCTACAATTTACACAGTCATTGAATATGTTGTACGAAACTGAAGGCTTGAAGTTTGATTGAGCTCAGGGAAGCAACACCTGACCAATCGCTAGGCTAATACCTATCTTTCGCAAAATACAAAGGAGCGATAAATTTACCATTACGTGACCACAAAAATCTGGGTCGCACACGTCTTTTCTCATCATCAGGGCCGTGCATATAGTCTTCAGTTTTATCTCAGAGGTACAGAGAGCAAAGGGCTGAAACCCCTTGCTAGCGATCAAAGGATGCTAGAAATATTGATCGCCTCTACTTAAAGAATGTATATTTGTTTTAAAGTGGACGCGCGTATACGCAAAGCTAAGACTGGTTAGATGGAGCAATGTGTGTCAAAGGTCATCCATATATACTGTATATACTGGTCTAGCTAATCAGTGTTATGTGTCCAGAATGACATTTAAGCCGATAGAAAAGTTCAAAGCGCAGTATATCACCTTATTTGGTAAAATGGTATTGTACCTAAATATGTTTGTTAAGCGTGTTTTCCGATGCATAAAAACGGGGGATAAATATTGTACGTTTTTTCAAAAGATATCAAAATTACCGAATTGACGACGTTAAGTGCAGGTAATCGTTCATTGCATTGCCGTTATCATACGGCTATAACTTAAATTACCATTGCAGATCTAGACCTATAACAAGGTATACGCGCAGACGCGATGTTTTGGTTTCAAGCGAAGAACGCAAAATAACTGTACAAGAATGGTTTGCGCTTTGGTTGCTTTTCACGACCCAACTATTTACCCGTATATGTATATAACTGAACCACTTATTTTCCAGGAACAGTACAGCGACGGATTCTACCGCTGCCATCCTTCTTGGGAGCCTTCTGTTTATTCTACCAAAGTCACCAAACTTGTACAGCTACGACTACAACTCATTACCAGGTAAAATATAAAAACACGTACGATAACAGAACAGTGATTTTAAAACGCATCACGTACATGTAACAAACGATATTTCCTATTTTAAGTGAAATTGGAAATTTTGAGTTTATTTAAAGGTGGCATACATATGGGTCAAGAGGTATGTTGGCCTTATCGATTGATATACATGAACCCTTTTGACACAACGAACTCTTTTTCGTCATTTCCTCGGTCTTTACTTAAACTATGACTAACACGGGCAGCTCACTTCTAAGCTGTACGTTAAACGTGACGATTACAATATTCTGATCGTGAACTTTCCCTTTTTGGATAGTGACATATCTGCTTCTCCATCCAATGGTGTTAACATGCCTCGGTTGACTTGTTATTCCAGGGCTTGCTCTATATATCGAGATTTTCGTGAAAGATGTCAGCTGCGACATGTGAACATCGTGGGATGGAGAGCAGGAACTGAGACTAAATTGGAAATAATTGTCTCAATGTTTCTCTATAGCAGTTTAAGCTCACCTTGCTTGAAGTAAAGGGGGCATGTTTTTGTCGGTATTATTTTTAAAGCATAATGGCATTCAATAATATGTAGAAGCATGATAAAACCACACATAATACTTCTGCAAATACCTAAAGCTACAGTTAATCTCATTTGAGTATATAATATACATATTTCCGTAGTACACGATTTGAAATTATATGGATCCAGTTTAATTTTACTTATAACTTCATAAGTTAAAGGGATTTTACGCACCTGACCGTTCTGCTTCTGCATTAGTTTAGAAGTTTTGGATTCCCACTTTTTGGCCCCTTTTGGAGTCCTAGGAGGACGAAACAGCTAATCCATTTTTCGGCATACTGTATCTATTACTAAATTTAAAAGGTGCCGCATATGTGTGTGTTACGTCATCTGTAATTTTTGGAGGGGGTTATAAATGTGCCCCCTTTTGAAAGGACTGAGTTTGGTTTGGTTTATTTTGTTTAACGTCCTATAACTGCCAGGGTCATTTACGGACGTGTCCCTTTTAAAGTACTAAAGGTTCTCAATCAGATAGAGTAAGGATAAAAATACACGGGCAATGTTCACTTTACAAGGTATTTGTTTTGTTTTGCGTTCCCCATTTATAATTTGACTTCGTTTTACGTTTTCTACAGAAAAGCCATGTCTGCTAGTTGTCTGTACTAGCCCCAGTGTTTCACAACAAATAATTATATAATAGTTAGTCTATGAAATATTTTTTTTCTACCAGTCATACCAATCATGTCGACAAATCTATACTATCACGTAATTTGCCTACATTGACATACTTTCAGACTCGGAAGACTTGGATCAATCTAGATATAGGCCTATCCTGACGTGGAAAGTTGTGGAGAAGAAGGTCGCGTGGGGTGTACTCCTGCTGTTCGGGGGAGGATTCGCTCTTGCCGATGCTAGCACAGTAGGTTAAAATAATGCTATTTTATTAACTACATGTACGTTACAATTCTGAATTTACTTGTTTTTTGGTGGAAATACCTTTTGTCTTGTAATGTTGGAATGCATTAACCTGATCAACTATCATCAAACCTTGCCGACTACTAGTACATGTATCTTATATAGGTGCTATCACATGTTCGTATCTTACGTTGATAGTGACCAGAAGTGTTAATAGGACATGTGTTCACTCTAGCCATTAGCATTTTCGTTATTAACGAAATGAAATACTTATTTACTAAAAGAAAATATATGTCTTTAGCTACATTTGCTAATGGAATTTGTGTTTTAGAAACCATTTTCATAAACACTGACTCCCTATAAATGTATAATAAGAATTTATCAAATACAATGAATGGTAAGTTAAATGCATCAGAACTTGTATTAATATTAACATTTTTCAGACTAGAGTGAGCACAGAGGACGTAACGCCAAATAAAACTAAATCATTACAGATACAACATGGTAGACTGCACGTTGATTTGTAACAGTTGTGGAGAGATGTATAAATACACTCCTTTTACTTTTTGCCCTCGAAAGATTACCTTGTCTTACCTAAGTTAAAGACAAAATATACGTTTCCATGGTAGTATGACGTCACGGCAACAATAAAAAGACGATTTGTCAACAATATATCAACTCCAACGCCTAGTTATGTTAACTTAATAACCTTCCTCCTGCGGATGAGTTCTCCTATCTCAATCCCACGGGGGTAAAAACTGAGATTAATCCCCCCTTAGTTATAGCATACTTTACTCGTTATTGATTTGAAATGAGACCATTCTCCTCTTTTTTTGTAAATCGTATAAATAACTGGTTTTATGCATCTTGACTACTATTCTGTTCTTCTTACAATAGACACCCCCCCCCCTTTTTTTTTAATTGCCACTCGTTCACTTCATTTTACGTTCATTAATCATTCAAAATCGTTTTCATCCATATTTGATGACGTATATATACACTCTACAGACTTCCGGTCTGTCCCGATTGGTTGGATGTGAGCTGAGGGTGCTGAAGGGTCTGGATCCCTGGGTGATGAACCTGGTGTTAAGTCTGATCTCGGCGGCTATCACAGAGTTCATTAGTAACTTAATCGCCGCAACACTTCTGATACCATTGGTGGCTGAACTGGTACGTATATACATGTATGTCAATGACGGCGAACTACTGTCGTGAGACAAGCAGTTCAGTCGCTTAAAGGGTTCTTTTTTATGCTTGTTATGAATGTGCTGACTTTGAATTTGTATCTAAGATGTAAGCTGCAAGCAGCCAGCGTTGCCTCAGTTACAATGCAATGAGGTCAGCTATTCCTAAACAGCGGCTCGAGCCACACGCCATCTGCTGGTGGAAAATCAAACTGCATATAAAATGTATGGCCACGGACACGAAATAGTTAAAAAGATACAACGTATAACTACATCCTTTGTACGAACGTAGTAGGAAGTATTTTCTGTTTATAGCTTGGCCTTTTGCGTAAAAAATACTGTTCACTGATTGGCTTATATTTACTCCCTAACTCGGCAAAAAAACCGGACTTTTGGAGGAAGGCTTACACGAACATACCGTAGCATCCCAAATGCAAACGCTCTCAACACACACACATTGCATACACAAGGAGGCCGTCCTTAAATGACCCTGGCTGTTAATAAGTCGTAAAAATATCACCCAACCTTGTCCTACCCAAGTTGCATGGCAATATCATGGACGCTAGTGCATCATGGACACATTTATACATTCCTAAAGGTTTGATGAGATAAGAGGATCATCATCTTATAGAATGGGACAACAGATGAACTATTAACACATATGAACAAGTTTACCGAGGGCATCCTCGATATTAAGGGGTTAAGCTACCTAGATAGGCAAAATCCTATGCATTGCTGACAGCGTTACGGAAACACGTTTTATTAAGTATATTTATATATATATACGATGTAATAACCTTCCATTTCTATGGTAACACTCATTACAGGCTACCAGTGTGGGACTGCATCCCTTATACTGCATGATATCGGTCGGTTTGGCATGCGCGTCTGCCTTCATGCTTCCGGTCGCCACCCCTCCTAACGCTATTGTGTTCTCAGCAGGAACCCTACGGATCTCTGATATGGTAAGTGTGTTCTCAGCAGGAACCTACAAATATCTGATATGGTAAGTGTGTTCTCAGCAGGAACCCTTCCGATATCTGATATGGTAAGTGTGTTCTCAGTACGAACCCTACGGATATCTGATATGTTAAGTGTGTTCTCAGCAGGAACCCTACAGATATCTGATATGGTAAGGGTGTTCTCAGTACGAACCATACAGATATCTGACATGGTAAATGTATTCTCAGGAGGAACCCTAAGGATATCTGATATGGTAAGAGTGCTCTCAGCAGGAAACCTACGGATATCTAATAAGGTTAGTGTGTTATCAGCAGGAACACTGCGTATATCTGATATGGTAAGTGTGTTCTCAGCAGGAACCCTACGGATATCTGATATGGTAAGTGTGTTCTCAGCAGGAACCCTTCCGATATCTGATATGGTAAGTGTGTTCTCAGTACGAACCCTACGGATATCTGATATGTTAAGTGTGTTCTCAGCAGGAACCCTACAGATATCTGATATGGTAAGGGTGTTCTCAGTACGAACTATACAGATATCTGACATGGTAAATGTATTCTCAGGAGGAACCCTAAGGATATCTGATATGGTAAGAGTGCTCTCAGCAGGAAACCTACGGATATCTAATAAGGTTAGTGTGTTATCAGCAGGAACACTGCGTATATCTGATATGGTAAGTGTGTTCTCAGCAGGAAACCTACGGATATCTGATGTGGTAAGAGTGCTCTCAGCAGGAAACCTACGGATATCTAATAAGGTTAGTGTGTTCTCAGCAGGACCACTGCGTATATCTAATATGGTAAGTGTGTTCTCAGCAGGAACCCTACGGATATCTGATATGGTAAGTGTGTTTTCGGCAGGAACTCTACAGATATCTGATTTGGTAAGTGTGTTCTCAGCAGGAACACTACGGATATCTGATATGGTAAGTGTGTTCTCAGCAGGAACCCTACGGATATCTGATATGGTAAGTGTGTTTTCGGCAGGAACTCTACAGATATCTGATTTGGTAAGTGTGTTCTCAGCAGGAACACTACGGATATCTGATATGGTAAGTGTGTTCTCAGCAGGAACCCTACGGATATCTGATATGGTAAGTGTGTTCTCAGCAGGAACCCTACGGATATCGGATGTGGTAATGTTGAATAACTTATTGACAGTTAGTAATAAAGATGGTGCCGTCGCTGGGGCGTAAACCCGCGAGACTTGGATCTCCAGCCCGGGGGTGGTAAGCTTGGAGAAGCTTACCATGCCAAGTCACATCACATCACGTTATATTATGTACATATACTGATATGTATGTAACACAGATGAGCTTAATGTAATAAAAGAATTTGAATTTGAAATGTTTCTTGAGATTTAATTCCTTCACTTGGAACATCTTTTGGAGGCCTGGAAGTTATTATTTCCCGTATAGCTATATTAATAAAGCGCAGGATTATTTTATCAAATTACAAACAACAATCTGAAATGAAAGGCATGGCAGGAAGTGATTTACACGGGAGACTTCTTTTGAAAATAACATACACAACCACTTTACAATAGTTGAATGAATATTAATATGTCAATAATGTACTGTTTGTTTTAGGCTTTGACCGGTATCGTCCTGAACATCATAGCAGTCGGAGTATTAACCCTTGCCATTAACACGTGGGGAACGGCTATATTTAAACTGGACACCATCCCAGGGATATTTCTTAATGCAACCCAAGGGTCGACGTGTTCCGGTATTTAACAGTTTCCGTCATAAATTCGACCATGGTCTTGTTATACCCGACTTTACATTGCATATGGAACAACGGGAATTATAAACAATTTTCCTCAAGAATCTAGCATCAGAACTAAAGAAATACATATACTGGAAACAATACATGTGATGTATATTAGCCACAGAAAATGTTCGCTGTCCACCAGTAAGAAAAAATAGTCGCCCTGAATTATTTGGAAGAAACTGTATCATTAAGTTTATACACAAAGACAAAATCAACCAAAACATCAACACAGAAGAACAAAATATACCACAGCGTCAACACACCGGAACAAAATATATCACAGCGTCATTACGCATTGACAAAATATACCACAGCATCAACGCACAAGCTTAGTAGTAAGATGCCCGTGTTGGTCATAGTTTAAGTTAAGATCGAGGTAAGAAGCTGATGTAGGAGAGTATATTGCGTCTTTAATCTCAAGTTCAGTAGGGTATATACGATCGACTAGGTCAGCAAACTTCTTGTTGTTTATAGACAACACATCGTCGATATACCTGAAAGTGAAATTGAAAGATTTGGCAAAGTTTTTGTTACCCGTCCTGATAAGCTCCTCGACATATTCAGCCTCATATGAAAACAAAAACAAGTCAGCCAAAAGTGGTGCACAGTTAGTGCCCATTGGAATGCCAACAGTTTGTTGGAAAATCTTTCCTCCGAACTCAACAAAGATATTGTCAACCAGGAATTCAATCATTCGTACTATATCTTCCTCAGTATATTTCAATCTAGCTTTTGTTGTGTTTTTCACAAAGTATGTTCCAAGATAGATCACAACCATGTATTTGTATCGTCATTCACCTTTCTTGGAAAAGAAAGCTCTCATAATGTGAGACCGAAGACGTTCTTTCAGTTTGGCATGTGGTATGGTAGTGAGAAGGGAGTGCTCAAGACTGATCAAAAACTCTTTTTAGTTTTTCAAAATCCACATCCCATTAATGCCACTTCTGGAGTATACAGTGTCACAATAAGACTGAAGCCCTGATTTAACGGTACTAAGAATAGTGGTAAGAAGTTTTGATAATGACTTGGTTGAGCAATGAGACGAGCCAGCGATAAAACGTTGCTTACAAGGATCTTTGTGTAGTTTAGGTATCCAATATAGCCGAGGTAAGTCAGCGTCTTTATCATTAACGGGTATTTTGAATGATTGCAATACTGATGTATGATTGGAAAGTATTTCATATTTCGAAAAACCGGTTAATGCGTAAGTAGGGTTACCTTGGTTATCAAGCAGGCCCAGTTCTTTTTGCAAACAATGAATGTAATAGTATTTGAAAACTAGGATCAGGTTATTAGATGCCTTGTCTGCAGACACAATCACATACTTGTCATGTAAGTCGTTGAGTGTTGTTCGAACATCGTGGTCAAGAAAGATAGACCTGTGTTCAGTTTTCATTTTGTATCGCAAACTGCTTATCCTTTTCTGAATAGAGGACCTGATAGATTTAACCCACTCTGAAAGTGAATCCAATTCAGCATGTTCACGTTTAGCCCACTGTCTGGCGTAATCTTCCACAGAGTCCATAAGAATCTTGAAATGCACATTCCATTTGATGGATGGAGTCTCACGATACTTAGGACCTTTCATGAAAAGCTCCCGTAGCTTTATGTTGGGGATGATCTTCAGATTGCCAGTTTCTATGTATCCAGCTGGGCCATAGCAATATGTGGATGAAGAACATGAACATTCATTCTAAGATCATCTATGTTCAACTGATGCAGTGTTTGCTTGTAATTGAAAAGCTTCGGTGCAATAGGTACAGAATAACTGTAGGAAATGATAGGTGATCTTATATATCGGAAGTTCGGTGGTATGTTAGCTTGAACAGACTTTTGATGCAAGATATTGTTGATGTTAATGGCATCAATACCCTTGTTGGCTAATTCAATTTTCATAAAATGTTGAGTCGCTGGTGGCTCATGGCCGTCCGTTCGTACGGGCCTAAATAGTCGAATTTCTGCCACATCATCAATTATCTTATGGAGCCTTGATGCTAGTTTCCAAAGGTCATCGGGAACAGTTTTTGTTTGAGTGGTTTACAGTGTTCTAATATAAAATGTAATAAACAGAATATCTAACAGTATCTTCAGTAATACCAAACATACTTCACTCGTGTGGCTAATATTTTGATATTTTTCACTCGTGCGCATCAAAATATTAGCCCCACTCGTGAAATATATTTGGTATTACTGAAGACACTGTTAGATATCCTCTATATACATATGTACCACATAAAGAATAAAGTCATTTTAGTTCACCTGGCCAAAGTCAGAGTATGCCATAGTGCGGCGTCGGTCGTCTGTCCTACTTTCGTCAACTTTTAAACGACTTCTGAACGGCCAAAAAAGACTAGTGACATGATACTTACATGGTAGCTTCCTTGGAAACAGGCGAATAACTTTTGCGAAAACAAATCACTTTGAACTACTTTCAAGGTCACAGGGGCAAGTATCTCAAAACCTTCAAACGACTTCTTCTGAAATACAAAAAAAACCCGAAAGACATCATATTTAACTGGTAGCTGCGCATGCCTTGGAAGGAGTCGGACAATTTTGCGGAAAAAAAAGTCATTTTTCTTTCTAGGTCACAGAGGTTAAATTATCCAAATCTTTTAACGACACCTTTTGAATTTCCTAAAAGGCTTAGAGATGTGATATTTAACTGGTACTGTACCTTCCGTGGAAGGAGCTTTACAAAGTTTGCGAAAATAATTCACTTTTACCTACTTTCAAGTTTTATAAGTTAAAAAATACAAAAATACCGATGGGCCTAGAAAGAGGATATCTGGTTGATAGATATCTGGGAAAGAGTCACTTTCAAGGTCACATGGGTTAATTGTATCCAAATTATTACATTGTAATTCACACTTGAATATTTTGAAAGACTCGAGACTTGATATTTGGTTGGTAGCTTCCCTGGAAGGATATGAACATTGCGAAAAATAACTCTTACTTTAAATGTCAAAAATAAATCACATTTACCCACTTTCAAAGTCACATGGGTCAAATATGTCAAAACTTTCCAATGACTTCTTTTTTACTACCGAAAGGCCTAGAGACAGTATGTTTGGCTGGTAGCTTCCTGTGAGGGAGCTGAACAAAGTTTGCAAAACTAAATCACGTTTACCCACTTTCAAGGTCACAGGGGTCAAATATGTCAAACCCTTCAAACGACTCCTTTTGAAATACCGAAAGGCCTAGATATTATATATATTTTTTTATGTATTAAGGAGGCGTGCAACATGTTTCAGTCAAAACTATCTTTACATACCTTCAATGTGACAGTGGTCAACAAATGTTTTAATGTGTTCTTTAGAATATCTTAACTATAGCTTTTAGACCATTTTAATGGTACAAATGTAAGATAAATACCAGGTGAGCAAATGTAACTATACTTGTATGAAAAGAATTTACATGTATATTTGTGTTGCAGCAAAGAAGATAACGAGACACTTTCACACAAAATTATCAAGTTCCATAGAGTTAGTGCAGAAAGGATTGGTCAATGATTGTTTTCAATAATTTGGAATCTATATGCAGAGTGTGGTATTTAGTAGTAATCAGATCAAGAAATCTGGGCTGAGTTTTACTAAACAACTCAATGTGTACAACAAAACTTACTATTGCTTTCGTAAATTAAACGGGCAGTTCGTAACTTAGTTGGATTTACTTAAGAATCTTAGTAAAACTCAAGCCAGAACCTTTCGATAGTACATGTATATAGATTGTCTGCTTTACCTTGTCTTCTGTTCAGAAAAATTTTGGAAATCAATTTTCATCTTCTTAGTCAGATTTATACACCATTGAACAAACATAAATAAAGCGTTGTGTCAATTACCTGTGCTTGGTTGTTCTTTAAGAACTAGGTACAGCCATATTGGTTGTTACCTGGATGAAAATGTTAATATTGAAATTTTAATGTTTCCTTCCAATACATGGCATAAGCTTTATCCCATTATGTTAAATATTGATATAAAATGCGGTTGAGCCCCAAAATTTAAAAAATTTGTACTTAGGAAAAAAATATTCAGTAAATAATATCGAAATGGGAGTGCGCAAATATGTTTCATATAGTTATTTGAAACATTTAAAAAAAAATAATACAAAGTTACTGCAATGTTCATAGAATGATAACCCAGTGTTAAAATTTCGATATTATTCTGTAATTCAGAGTATCAGGGAGAAATACACAGGTACCCCCTCTAAAAAATGTCGTCCATTGCATGCTGTTTTCAGTTCAGGTAAAAGTAGTTACCTGTATCTCATGGGGGCAATATAGGGGCATTATTTTATATTAAATAGGTCATTTGTCATGTAAATGTAAGTTTCGTGTCAAATAAATGTATACAATTAAAATAATAACACCGACATAACGTAATTTACATTTACGATACGGTTACCTAATTACTTATTAAGTTTGAGAAATGTATTTTGATACCAATGTGCCTCAACTGCCACACATGTTTACGATGGCAACACTTAACTCTATCGATGTTTGACAGGTGCGTAACTGAGAACGAATCGGTATTATCAGTGAGTCAATGCTGTCCGATCCACGCGGAAGTGTAT
The DNA here is from genome assembly GCA_947623455.1 of Mimachlamys varia. Lineage (NCBI taxonomy): Eukaryota > Metazoa > Mollusca > Bivalvia > Pectinida > Pectinidae > Mimachlamys > Mimachlamys varia. The sequence continues at coordinate 37,782,987 of OX392540.1, forward strand.
AATATATACAAATTCCATCAGAATTTATACAACACAAATTAAACTTTGTTGACAATTCTTTCAAAAGCATTAAATTACCTAAAAAACACTGCCGGAAGTGCCAAAGAACACCTTTTCACGTGCTATACATTCTCGCAAAAATGGAAAATTGGCAATCGCTAAAAACAATTTATCCTGATAGGAATGGGCAGTTTTTGCTTTGTGACGATAAACCAAGTAACATTTACCTTTACTGCATGCTTGAATCCAATTTAATTGTTAATTTTGTCGATGTTTCACCATGCCTCAAAGTCAGGCGTATGAATATCTAAAAAGGTAAATAGTTCAAAATGGAGGTCAGAGGAGCATATTTCGCTACATGCCACGGGAAGATGTTTGATTTAAGAGACCTGACATAACGTCATAACTCGTCATACCGCAGACGGTAAGATTTTTGTTTTGGCTATGCGGAGTGCCACATAAATTTGTCAATCGTCGATGGAAATTTTAAAAATTTGATCCAGATGTGATCGGTGTCAGAGTGTACGTAAATTGCCATTCATGTGACGAGTGCGTTCTCTTATTCTGCGGTTTTCAATTGAAAGAGAGATTTATTCAAAAATCGAAGGCTCGTCTATCATTCTGTGTATATTAAAGTAACAAAAAATAATATTCATTGTTTTTATTATCTTTCGCAGTATTCTGCAAACGTGCACGCGTTTTTAGACATATAACACAAAATATCAGAAAAAGCACCAAACGTACCAAAATATGGTTGAAATTATCGATTCTCCATCACAAAATGTACATTGTGGTCTATTTTGGTCATGTATTTTGCAGTATTTAATAAAATAACAAGTTTTGGTAAAAACACCTCCGCGCTATTGAATTGTCCTGTACCTAGTCCTTAACGTGTGCGTCTTTACTCCAAAAGGCTGGTATAGCTTTGCTTTCTCAACCCTCGAGGTAGTGAATTGGTTACCTATATATATATATATAATGTAATGAGTAAGTAAAGCTAGATCAGGCGTTGGTACATGTATCTGGCGATGTTCTTTACTTGGAATTCCTCTTACTTCATCAATCTAACTGATATAGTGCTATTTAGTTGCATACGACGTCCTGTAATTACTAGGGCTTCTATCACGAATTTATAATGTGTATTATTTATAATTGTTTTAAGCTGGTTGGAATGGGGACCAATTTTAGGTCACCTGAGACGAAGTCCCAAATGACTTATTCAAATCACCTTTTTGTCCGTCGTCGTGCGTCGTGCGACTTCTCCTCAAAATTCCCTGAACTAATTTGAATAAAATTTGGCAGGAACCTTCCCTAGCCAAAGATACACCAAAATTGTAAATTATATTGTCCTAACCCCATAGTTAAAATTTCAAAAATCTTCCTTCTCCAGACCCAGATATGCTATTTTGGATATATATTGTTCAGTAAGAGATAATTGTAGCTTGAATGGAACAATAACCAGGAGATGACAGTTTGACATTGAAAGAGTTTTGACACTGAACTACCCCCGTTCATATAGGAAATTGACACTTTTGGAGATAATTGAAACTATGTTGGAACACTAACCAGGAGATGACGCTTTGATGTTAAAAAATTGAATCTGGTCCATCTCCGGGCAGTGGGGGAGGTCCAAAGGGGTAAAATTGGCAAAACTTTCAGCAATCTTCTTCCCGAACCCAGATATGCTGGAATCAAATACTTTTCACTGATGGAATGGTCTTCAGGTGCTTTATCAAAATTGAGAATTTTATGCGCCCTACATTTCAGTCTGGGCAGTGGGAAGGAGCTCAAATGGGTCAAATCAACAGTCTTCTTCAGACCCAGATATGTTGTTATCAAATAGTCTTCACCAATGGAAAGGTCTTGCAGTGCTTCATCAAAATTGTAAATTTCATGTCCCGGACATCAAGGTCCCACCTGGGAAGAGGGTGAGATTTACTATTGCTTTTATAGGAAAATAATACTTTTGATTATTTTTTGTTCATTTCCAGTTGGAAATAATTCAAACTTGATTAGAATAACAACCATGAGGTGTCAGTTTGATATTGGAAGAATTTCGACTCTGACCTATACCTTGGTCAATGGCTGTTTGGAAGGGCTCAAATGGGTCAAATCGGCTAAAATCTCAACAATCTTCTTATTCAGAACCAGTTGTGCCCGTGGGCCTCTTGTACTTTTGTAATGACATTTCGAAGTAAAGTTGGTCAGAATCAAGCAAGGCGTCAATTTGTTGGACGTCAAATTCACTAGGTCAAAGGTCAAGGTCAAATTTTATATCTTTTCACTGATGAACATTTTGTGATGACATTATGAAAGCAAAGATAGTTGGAATCAAACAAGGAGTTAGCCGACCAAAATGTCAAGGTCATCGGGTCAAAGGTCAAGGTCATTTTTTTAAAATATTTTAATGAATATTTTGTAATGACATTATGAAGGAAAATTGTTTGGATTAAATACGGATTCAACTGACCAAAAGTCAAGATCACCGGCTCAAATGTCAATGTGATATTGTATAGCTCTCTACTAATGAACATTTTGTTATGACATTGTGAAAAAAAGTTGAACAGAATTAAAACAATGAGTCAACTGACCAAAGAGGTCAAAGAGGTCAAAGTCACTGATTCAAAGGTCAAGTAAACCGTTTGTAACTTTCTTTTTTGAGAAGTCAATTGAACAAAACTCAAAGTCACTGAGTTTGATCGTTGAGTTCAAAGCTCAAGGATCGATGATTTGCGGATATATTTATATCTAGACGTTTAAATAAAATAAATAAAAACAAGACGACTAATTTTCTAGCGCTTTCACCCTCTTCGGGGCTCCCCAGGAAAGTTTTTCAGATAGACTTTATATAAGCAGTGTCATTATTACCTGTCAGTTTTCTAGCTCAGACTTTGTTTAAGTTATTGATAATTAAATGTTCATATTTATGGAGTCGCGGCTCATTACAGAATGTAATGACATTCTGGGTGGCGCCATAGTTATATATTTATCATTTACTGACGGAAACTCAAGCAACTGTGTACTAACATGGTTATGATTGCACACTGAACTAAATACATAGATAACACAAACATAATTATAATTGAATGCACTCCTAGGGCCTACTTGTTTATATTGAACAATCGGTTTACATGTTAACATGACATATTTTTGGAACTGAAAGGTTTGTTGAAGACTCGCCTGAAAACAAATCGGCCTAATTTTATTTCACAAACAACTCTGGTCGAAGCACTCCAACTTTTCTGATCGCATTAACGTTTAAGGGGACGTAACTCGAACGAAACTTGAAGGAAGCAAAAAACAGTCAAGAACGTATTCATAAGTTTGACTTTAGAAATTGATATAATGTTATATTTTTTTTTATTCATTATTTTATCTAGTGAAACATTTCAAAGATACATCAAAGTAAAGTACACGGACGGCACTACGATATATAGTTTTTACTGTAGCAACACAGAAAGTTGTTAATTAAATGATACGAACATTAAGCATGTTATTGCATTATTGCATAAAACCTAGCTGATATTATTATGATTATTACGTCAGAATTGTTGCATTGGAAACTGTCAATGCGTGACTGTTCTCTGTCTGGATTTACCCTGACGTTGAAATATGCTTTGACTAATACATACAATTTTTATAAAATACGTGTCTACATTATCTGTATGTTGGTTCACAAAAAATGTATTTATAATAATTGGTTGTCACATTTTTGACATGCATCGGCGTGTAACATACATAGGCTTACCTACATAGTCAAAATGGTGCGAGATTGATATGACGTCACAATAGCAAATATTATTATATTGACTGAGTGAGGCACTGGTATATAAATGTGGAGTAAATGTAAAAAAAACTCGTATGAAAAGCATTTCTGCTAGTAACGTTTTGTGAGTTGCAGCTCAAATGTAAATATATGGATATAAAAGCCATCCCTCAGGGAGAGTGAATGGTATCCAACAAAGCAATCATAATGTCATAACAAAGATGACGTCAACATTTATTTAAGCATTGAACTGTTACCAGATGTAGTATACAAATATGTACAGTCGATATGAATACAATTTGGGTGACAGATCAATAGAGGGCGACGTGATTATTATCTGTCACCCAAATTTATTCATATCAACTGTATACTACATCTGGTAACAGTTCAATGCTTATATTTACATTTCCGGTAATTTTAAATCTGCCTGTATCTATGTCTTTGGGATAAAGTCGGTAAACGTTCTCCATTTTTCCATGTGTGTTTGTTTACTGGAAGAGTCTGATTTAAATCAATATCATCTGAGCTATTGACTCAAAGCCATTATTCATGTTATCTGAGGCGGAGTGCAAAGCGTTGACGTAACGTAGTCCAACATGGCGTCAGAAATGACGTCACAATAACCTGATTTAAATCAGTGTCATCTGAGCGATTGATTCAAAGCCATCATACATGCTATCTGAGGCGGAGTGCAAAGCTTTGATATAACATAGTCCAACATATGGCGTCAGATATAACGTCATGTGATGTGGATTGCAAATTGTAGTATACAGTGTCATATATTACAATTTGGTTTAGTAATTATATACAGGCAAAGGCAGCACAGAATGTAAATATAGCACTGTATACTACAATTTGCAATCCACATCACATGACGTTATTTCTGACGCCATGTTGGACTATGTTATATCAAAGCTTTGCATTCCGCCTCAGATTACATGTACAGTAGTGAGCTAAACTGCCTCATAAAATGCCCTTTGAAGCCTTTTGTCATGTATGTATCTGTGAATCTAGGTAGTTGTAACAAGTGTTAGACTTCAAATATTAAAGTTATTAGCTCGAAAAGTAGCAATAACATATAGCAAACTATTTGGTTGTGTGAGGCCTAAAGCCGTCCGGGTCGTTTCCTGACATTACCCTTCCCTAAAAATAGTGAACCAATCAAAACAGCCTAATTGACACACCTCCCAGATATAAACAATGTCAAGGTCATGTCCATCCGCTGTTGCCGTGTTTAGGATGGTTTTAATTACGTTTTGTATGTGGACTTTACCTGGGTGCGTGAAATATCAGGTTTGACAGGTGTGACTTGTGAGCTGCAGCGATTACTGTGAGCGACTGAAACCCGGTGACCTGGCGACTAGAAACCTACAGTACACAGTGGTACATGCGCATGCATGTGTACTGAAATTAAAACGATCATGATACGGATCGATTCACATATGTGCAAAAACTGATATTTCACTTGGAATGCTAAAAGGTTCGATATTTATCATATTTTATTGAAGAAAAACCTTTAACTCAACGTTAACATGATGCAAAGCACGATGAAACTGTGCCCATGTCGGTGTTTACTTCAGCAAAATCGCCGGTCCGTGTTGACAAATGCGAAAACATTTCCTTCAAAAAATCATAAAATATCTGGGTTTGTATTAGAAGGTAATCGAACTTTTCCGATGTATGGACATAGATTGATATGCCAGAGGCTTTCCTGCAGTGGAGTGGCGGGGATACATACCGAGACCATCGCACCAGTGACATTTGATTCGAACGAGTAAGTTTAATGTAAAAGATCATATACAATAAAATGTATATCCACAGCAGTAATTAACCTTCTATCTTCTCATTCTCTGATCTTCTGTCTTGAAGCCTTCAAAATTGAATATGTAAAGCTAGTATACTCCATGTACAAACCAATTATGAAACCAAAAAGGTTGAATAAATAATTATCAATATATACAATGTAGATCTACTAAACCTGTACTGACAGTACAATACAGATTTATTTTAATAAAAATGATATGAACGTCACAGCCCGCATATTTGTTTAAATCTCAACATGTTCTTTTGTTATGTTCTTTTGATTGTCTTCACGTTAATAGACTTGATGAGTCCCTTTACACCAGGTTTTATAAATTAATGTGAGATGAAGCAGGTGAGCGATGCAAACCCTTTGGACCTTTTGGATAATAACAAAAAAGGGATTTAAAGTTACTTTTGATACTTACTTTGAGCTTGACAAATGTCATGAAGACAAGAATTGCATATAGATTCGAATGGGATATTTTTTTTTTTTTGAAGATTGTTACAGAAATTTTTATACACCTGGAATATAATGTATATGCTGCTCAATATGGAGTCTATAATTTAAAACAGCTAGACTACTTTATTTAAGTTAGCACAGCTAGTGCAAAGCTGCTCAAATATGTACACATGTTTACCCCCTATAGCAAGAAAAAGGGTGTCACTTATGTATATTTGTCTGTTTGTGAACAGATATAGTTGCATATAGATGGTATATTTATTTTCATTACATTGTATTTATGGGAATAATTGAAGTGTGGATTGTCATAAAACCAGACAAACGCAATTGCTGTTCTCATTTTGGCTTATTAAGTTTGAAGATTTTTGTTGTTTTTTCTGCCCTCTTGGTAATAAAGTTTTACATAATGGTGTCAAGTTTGTACATCATGTAATTCATGGAGTTACTTTAAACTTTTACGGAGAGTAAATCAAACAATTAGATGTCTTTAGATCCGTCATCTGTGACTTGAAATACTACCTTTATGACTGTTTGGTCTGCAGACACCTGTTCTTAAGTCATGTAAGTAATGTCACTGAAATATCTATCAAATTTTCATTGTCCCAGGAAATAAAAATTTAAAATTGCATCTGCACACACACATGTAAGTAACGTGTACAATATATCATATAACAATTATGTCAAAATATTTACATACGTTTGCATATTCTGTCACATTTTTGTTTCATTTGAACATTTACTCATCTATATTTATATAAATAAATATGAGAATATCTTGTTTAAAATATTACTTAGATTATAACCACCTAGTCCCTATAATATATAAAAGAATTGAGGAAGAGAATTTCACTTTGATCAACTGCTGATATGTTTCAGGTGAAAACAAACTGGCTATAATGTCTAAGTTGATGCTAATGTTACAAATGTATTTAAGGTTACTATAGAAATATCTGGGCTGCACTGTTCCCATCGATATAGTATGGACTTTGTACTCCAGCCAAATGTGCAGTCATAAATTGAAGACAAAAATTAAATTAGTATGATTTGAAAATAATCAAAGAGACTTAAACTTTTAAAGTTGTATAATGTTTTTAATTCTTTTGACTTGCACATTAATATTTACATAAAACAATCCATGCATGTTCTTATGACTATAGCATAAAGACAATTTTATGAGTCCAGGCCTTATTATAAATTTAAAGGGCTTTAGAGTACGTGGCTTATGCTACATGTAGCTATATCAAATGTTGTGTATTTATTTTTTTTTGTTCCACACAAACATTTTGACATACATCAATGTCTGTGTTTATACATCATCCACAAGGTGCATGGCATGTACAGAGTGTTAGATTTTGTCACATGTATCACATGGGTTCATAGATGTATGGCATGTGATCCTATCACCTTTTTGGTGGCTGCGGTTGGACGTGGTATTGTCCTGTGCATTGGCTGACACTGTCAGTTGTTAACAGTTTAGTTTTATACTCTATTAATGTTTCTGTTGTGTTTTCTGAATAAACATACTGTTTAAACCAAATGGTGTCAAAGCTATTGCACTAGTACTGGACAATATCATTTAAGGTGTTTGACAATCAGCTACCAATGTCATATATGTATATTTGAGTGTATAAGGTTGTGTGTAAAACAATTCAATTGAATTTTACCACCTTTTTCACAATACCTTTTGGCTATATCTGCTCTCTGATTTTGTCACCCCTAGCGGCAGACAGAGTAAATGAAGTGAAGGATATGACAAAGGTTGGGAGAGCTTCATGTCTGTCATCATAGTGTTTGCATGTTTATATTTATAAAGCTGAAATTTTCAATCAGCTTGTACAGAGTGTCAACTATGATCACCACCATCAAAGACTTTCTGCAAGAACTTAATAAATAAAAAAAAATGTTTTACTTAACCTCTGACTCATCACTGAAAATGTTTTTAAGGAAATCTGTACCAGATATACTAATTGAAAATTAAGGAATAGTTCTAGATCTACTTAAGGTATGTTTTTTTTACTTGGAATTGTCTCCCTTATGCATATTAGAAATAAAGATGTTTTATGCATTTAATTAAAAAACTTCATCTTTCATTTTGGCAAAGGTATTTTGCTTCAAAATTCTTGGACATGTATATTTGTAATGTGTTAAAGTTCATCTTCCACCTTCCAATTAACATTAAAATCCTAAAATTTGAAACCCTTTTCTTTTCTTGATATTTATAAATATAATAAAAACAATTTTGATTTGGTGGTTTAAGAGAATTCAAGTTCAAAGTAAGGTGTTTTGTCTGAAACTTGTACATTGTAATTAATGTATGTGTATTTGAAATACATATAATGTAGAATGTCAGTGTAATTCAAACAAGGATATATTTCACTTGATTTAAAGTGGTAGCTACATGAAGGTCAACATGATTAGATAACCTTCAGAATAGGAGAACAGTTTCATTTAATCATAATACATAAATCGTTATACATGTATGTAACTTTTACAGCTTCTTTAGCTCTTCCTTAATTAGGCTCAGCTATTTAGATAAAGCCGTTTGAGGACTTTCAGGACTTCTCTAGCTTTAAATGTTGTACAAATGTACATTCTATGTCTCTATATACAGTGTAACTCTTTATAAACCCTTATGGTATATGTGAACTCCAAAACTTTAACAAAAATATTTGGGCACACAAAAAGTTCAGGTAAGGTTATTATTTGCCATTGACTGGTTTTGAGCTGTGATTTGTTTTATTTCTTTGTTGTTAGATAGAGGTTCATGACCCTGAACACTACGGTTATATACATTAATTGGAGCTCCACCAACCAGGATTAAACTAAAGCAAGACGCCAGTTAATAAATTGTTTAATCAGTTAAAAATATTTCTGGCTAGCTTGCCATTACCACATAAAGAGACCATGCAGTCAGAAAGATGTTTTAAGATCTATATAAACATATTTTTTAAAGAGTTCCTTATTTTTTTTTTCAAAATTACTTATTTGAAGAGTTACTCCCCTTCACATATTTCACAATCTAATGTTTTCTTTCTTTTTTTTCACTCCTTCTTTATGTTTAGAAAAAAAACCAGCAGGTATGTATATTATACTCTAAACCTCTGTTAGAAATTAAACACAATGTTTTATCTATGGTACCAACTGAACTAATTTACAACTAACACAATTCAGCTTTTCACCAAAACACCTGGGGTTGGAATCTCCAATCCTTGATGTGTATAAATGTATATGGAGTCTCATGCTGGACCATGTAGTTTTACTGCAGGTACTCCAGTTTCCTCCTATTGTATTATGACCCTGTTTACGCTGCCACCAGTGACTTATATAAGTCAGAAAGTTTTTTTCTATAATTGTTGTAAAATTAATTAAGTTGATAAATATATATACTATCAATAACACTGACTGTCTGTAACAATATTTATTTCCATGTATCATTAACAGGCATTGTATTATTTGTTATAAACTAGCTTCTATAGATACTGTGTAATCAGCATCCACTAGTGGATCCAGAGGGTGGGGGAGGCCAGGGGGTGTCCTTGGGGTCAGGACCCCCCCCCCCCCTTTTTCGGAAAATTTTTATAGCCTTAAAAATTGAAGTTTTTACCGTTGTATCATTGAATAAGCATCAGCTGGACCCCCTCCTTTTGAAAATCCTGCATCTGCGCCTGGCATCACTTTAAATAGCAACGACAAAGCTTGTATCATCTATCCTACTGATTTTAAGGATGATTTTCCTCACCGATATTAACAAAAATATCCAAAACTAAATGCCAGTATCAAGTTGGACATGAATTAATATTTGTATCAAAAAGTAGTTTAAAAAGACACAATGTATTTTGACAGTTTAGTTTTTGTGGAAATCTTGGGTAAAGGAGATACATACAGTACCAAAATTATATTTCCCTCTCAGTTTTTTTAGCTAGCATGATGGCTGGTTTTAAAATGAAATCATTCATGTTCTTAAATCAAGTTAGGTATAAAATCATTATGCACATGAATTAAGACTTAATCCTCGGAATTGAGGTTAATTAATACACTAAATTAAACTTAATGCAATGATTGTATAACCTAGTGGTGTACCAGTGTTTTGTCCAGGGTTATGGGATTGTGTGTATTACCACTCATTCTGAAATTGTGCCGTAATTAATATTACTTGTGTGTACATGTAATTAACACAACTTATGTTTCTACCTTTGTAACAGTGATACAAGTGATGTTTTGGGTCTCTGTTTTAACTCATTTAGACTCAAAGACACATTTACAGTATTTGAACTCTTCCAACTTAAAGGTTGGAATATTTCGTTTTGCAATTTCAGGGGTGAAGGAGATAATCATACTGACTGTATTTGACCATATAAAGTCATTCTATACACTGAAATTATTGGAAAATTAGACTTTTTTTTCTCAGATAATTTGACACAGTATCTCACAAAATTACCATTACTACTATTTTTTTTAATTCTTTGAAGATGATTTGAACTTCAAACTAATTTAAATGGAAGACAAATTAATTTAAATTAAAGATAATTTGAAGAAAATTGGACTTCAAATTCATTTAAATTGGTTAAAGAATGCGAAACTTGGACCTGGGAAAAAGTAAATGTAATGTGGGCATTTTAGTAAAGATGTCTGGTTTAAATATTAAAACTATCATACGAATAAATTCATAATAATTATGTAAATTCTACACATTGTATATATATATATATTTCTAGCACCCACTAAGATCATATATAAATCTAATATATTTAATTAAATATGGCTGTCATTGAAATATTATTTAACAGAAGACGATGTGTAATAGACTTGACCTTTACTAAGAATGTTACAAAAGCACCTTACATGTACATTGTATATATGTTAATTAACTGTATATTTTCTGTAACCCGATAATAACAAATCTCCTACCTTATTCACTATGATAGTGCCCCACTTACAGAAGCACCTGTAGCCCTCCCCCCATTTTATACACTACAACAAAGTTAGAGGGAGCTTAATTATACTGGAATCTATGAATCACTGTCTGTATGTGCTTTCCACTGTAACTTGAAATTCCCAAAGGAAAGATTATTATGGAACTTATCCTGAATGATCAGTATTTAATAATGCTATTGTGCAATTTGTGCAGCAACATTTTAGTATCAGATTTCATCCCTTTTTAAGGAAGTTACGGCCCTTTACACAATACAATTTCTTCACAAAACTTTATCTTATTCTTAATTGACAGGCAGATTTTATTGAAAGTTGACTTGAATGATCAGAATGTATATGTTATTTAGTTGTGCACCAGCTGTTTAATTTCAGAAAGGGAGTTACGGCCCTTTATACATTATATTTTCTCCGGAAAACTATGATCATATTAAATGACAGGCAGATTATATTGAAAGTTCAATTCAATGGTCAGTATATTATTTAGTTGTATATGCATTTTTTAATTTCAGATTTCAACCCTTGATAAGGGAGTTATGGTTCTTTGATGTTAAATGACTTGCTCAGAAAACTCCATCTTGTAACTACATGCAGTGTATAACAGGCAGATTTTATTGAAACTGAATTTGAATGATCAATATGTATTATATAATTGTGCATCAATGAGCATTGTAATTTCAGGTTTCAATTCTTTTTAAGGGAGTTGTTACCCTTAATGTGGAAAAAAAAATTGTCTAAAAAACTGAATTATATATGAGTGTAGTACTATCTATGATCCATGAACCAACCTCAGAAACTAACTTCATATTAACTCCTAAAGATACATTGTTTATGATCCATGAACCAACCTCAGAAACTAATTTCATGTTAACTCCTAAAAGATACATTAATGAACCCTTCTGATTCAAAGTTTGGAATTGTTTATTATGAAATTTCTGGGGTATTGAATTAAGTTTAATATAATATGCATCATTCTGTGATTATAAACAGTTGAAGTTACATGACTTTTTCTTTCATTACCAAAATAGACATTGCATTAAATTATCCTAGCAAGTGCCCTGGGTGCTTATGAGGTCAAATATGGCAACTTACAGACTCGACATACATGTATTTCATGTTTCAATAATCATATATGTCACTTAGGTTGCACAATGGTAACTTTGGACAAATTGTTAATTGTGAAAGGGGTCAACCAATGCAAGCAGAATAAAAATTACACACAGGGAGATAAATGGAATATAAAATGAAAATGAATGACTAATTCTGTTAAAAGGTTTAAATATGTGTGATATACGTGTATGCTACAAAATGTAACACTATTCTTTTTTGAAGCATACTTGAATCAAATTAAATTTTGTTCTGAGAATGCAGATTTCAAAAAAATACAAGTTTTTATCTACAATATGTTATTTGTCTTTAGTATTTAACTGTATCATACAGTGGAAACTTTTGCTCATTACCCAAAAATCAATTAGACCCTTAATCATCACCAATGAGTCTTAAATAGAAGGACAACACTACTGTATGGTTCAGTATAATTCATGTTTGGTATGCTATTAATTACATGTAGGTCAATCACGTTTGTGTGTTAATTCTTTAACTTTCATCTTTACAAGAGTTGCTGCACCTTGTATTTATTTGAGCATGAAAACTTTTGAGAAAGATTGTAAACTTTTCTCAGTTACAAGTATATTGAAATCCAGTTGGATCTTTGAAATCCACCTGAGATTCCTAGATTTTTGTAAACTTGGATTCCAGCAAGGAACTTAAGATCAAAACAGGTTCAGAATGGTGGTGCACTGTAAGATCTTTGGAAGTGGTTAAAAGTAATTAATTCAAATTTCTAATAAACTTAACAAACATCAGAAAAACATTGTAATAACCAGCCATGTATTTTATTTTCACATTTTTTTTTAGTGGAATGGTGATGAATGTGAAGGATTTTGAAGACAAACTTTTCAATCACCTTGCAGACAAAGATGAGAAAGTTTCCATCGGAAAATTCAAGAGTGTAAGTAAAAGTTTTAAAGAGTGATTTAATTTGTATGATTATTTCAGAATGATTATTTGATGTTGATTTATAATGAACAGATCAGAAAATGAAGAACTTTTAATAAACGCATTGTACACTTATATAATTACAAAAACACAAAATGGATGGGTATGATGAAACCATGTGTAGCGAATTTCAAGGAGTTTCTTAGGAATAAAGTGCTTTTTTCGTTTCTTTTGTCAAAATATTGAAGATTGTATAAGTATTGCATACCTAGGCCATTTACCCTCCTTCATTTGACAAAACCAATATCCCTCAGAATCTCCCTCCAAACTCAAGATCTACATCATGCAGTCAAATGGTATTCAATAGCTAGTAACTGCAGGGTGTGTGTAATGACCATAACAGGTGTGTCTGGATCAAATTAGTACTTTTCAAAGGACTTTGTATGGTTTTGCCTGTTTTTGGCCCTCAGATCCATCAAATTTTGAATTTTATTATTGAACCCTCAAATCATTATATTATCCCTCATACAATTGTAATAATAGTTATTTGTTGTTTGTGCTATGGTTTCCATGGTTACCTTCTCGAATATGCATAAATTATGTAAATGTATACATATTAGGTCAATTTTGGTCAATTTTACTTAGTCTAATTTCCCTAATTTATGCCTATTTGAGATGGTTGCCATGACAGCTAGAGTTAAAACATCAAATAATTATTGTTTCAGTATTATCAGGGATGTGTTCCATATTTGAAATACATTGATTTGAGAGTTTAATAATCAGTTTCAAAATTTAATGATTTGGGGGCCAAAATAGGCCCAAAACATGCATAGTCCTTTATTTTCACTTAAATTTTCTGTAGATGACATTATTGATATAGTGTTTTTTATTGTTATAGATACTACATATGACAGGTCTTCGCGAGTCTGACCCACGCCTGTCCGAATGTATGCAGAATTTTGCGAATCTCCAAAACGAAGCCGGTCAACAAGATCTATACGACAGTGTACGAGTGGACAGAAATCAATTCAAAGAGTATGTCCTTAATATAACAATCATGGATATCAACATATGTACAAAAATTAACATTAGAGTTTTATTGAGAGGACTAATGCTATTGTAATTTGGTATGGAGGGTTGGAGATCCAATGCTGTGTAGTGAAATTTGATCGCCGTTCCGTAAACTTCTCTCTGCTGCGTTAAGATCTGAGATAATCCCATAGAGGGTCATGTCCCGATGACCTTTTGCATTAGCCAATCAAATTACTACTGGCAGAATCTTGACAGTGACATTTTGAGGCGACAAAGCTTGTATAAACACATTTTTCAGTGTAGTCATTTCGTCACCAAAAAGTTTGTGCTGATTAATGTGACGAAATTGCTTGCTGAAAGATGACAGGTCGTTGGAAAATTATTTTAGTGTTAAATAAAGAGGGGACAAAGGTCATCCGGACGTGACCTCCTATGGGATGTTGTCAGATCCTTGTAAAACGGAGTGAGAACAAGGATCTATATTTTAATCAGATTGATAATCATTAATCATAAATCTCAAAATACAGTAGGAATAATTGTCCTCACCAATTCTAATTCATCAAAAGAATTTTTAGATATTTTTCTATCCTTATCACAGGTGTGTCAATGACAACATTGTTCTCATCAGTAAAGCCTTTAGGAGCCAGCTTGTTATTCCGGACTTTGTTGACTTCCGACGGAGGATAGACCGTCTGTTCAGACAAGCTAGAACAAACACAAGGGGAGAGGTAATGTTGTAGTAATAATCCTTCAATAACCTGAAGGGCCGCTATAAAATGTTAGAAATGAATTTGAGACCCCTGATTTAGAGTGAAAGGGTTGATTGAATGTATCAGGCATGGGCTAAATACAGGACATATGAAGTAAATTCAACCTTAAATATGTTGCGATAGTAGTGAAGTTATAATCCATATATATATATAGTGCACTCCTCTTTATATCATGTTGCATTTGTCAGACAAAAACATGATATTAACAGGAATGTGACATTAAAAGAAACATGTTTTTTTCCACTAAATCTAGTGCATAACCAATCTCCATAACTAAAAGTAAGCTATTCAATGTACATATGAAGATGTTTCAATATACAGATAACATTATTTCAATTGAAAATCATTTTGGGGGTTATTTTTTATTTTCTATGCAACATTTTGTACAAGTTGTATCTAAAATCAATGGAAATGACATCATTTTCTGGATATTTTATGTGATTGGTTACAAAAACATGATATTAAGAGGAATTCACCTCAAAATACATGATATTAACCCAAAAAAATTACATACATTATATAGAGAAAAAAATGGTGCTTGGCAAAAACATGATAGAAAGAGGAATGTGATATTAACTGGAGTGATATTAAGTGGGAGTCCACTGTATATATGGAGGTTGTTTGAATAAATCTTCTGCCGTCAGTAAAACTGAAGGTGCTGCACAGCGCTACATGTAATAATAATTGCAATAACTTAGCTATCACATGCTTGATTGATCTAGTAAGTTTATTTTGTATTGCTTTCTTCACTTGTTTAGGTTGCGAACTACATCCCTCAACTGGCGCGGTACAGTCCTGACTATTGGGGAGTTTCTGTGTGTACAGTAGATGGACAACGGTAAGTTGGACAAAAATCTGATACGCTGAAAATTTCATACAAAGGGAGATAATTCTGTCTTTCCTAAATGACCGACTCCAAATCAATTTTGTTGTCAAAACTTTAATATTGCGGTACATTTCTCACTACCATACTATGAAATAATAAAAACATTATATGATGTAATATTAATTAATATTTTATGATGAATCAAACTTTGGTAATTATTAACTCATTCACCCCTGAAATTTCATAATGATCTAATCCAACCTTTGAATTGTAAGAGTTCAAATGTGTCTTCAGGGGTAAACCAGGTAACTGTTCACAATATTTTCTTCCTTCGAAAGTAACACTTCATTTATATAAACTGTACGTAGCAGCAGATGAAGCATGTAACCAAAAAGATTTAAAGATGTTGTGTCTTGGTACATGTACATTGTATCTTTAAATCCTGCTTCTAGCAACCTAGGTCGATGGTAAACATTTTTCCCCTGTATTTGCTCAGTTATTGTCCCAGCTCGGTGATACTTAATTTTACTTTAAATCTCTTTGAATCCCCACAACAATTGTTTGAAAACAGAAGATTAAATATGAGGCAATGGTACTCTCTAACTTAAGGTATGCTTGTGTTTTTGTAGCCATTCCATCGGCGACATCAATGTGCCGTTTTGCCTACAGTCGGTCAGTAAACCTTTGACATATTCCATGGTTCTTAACGAACTTGGACCGGACATCGTCCATCAATACGTTGGCCATGAACCCAGTGGTCATCCGTTCAACATGATCTGTTTGGACCGCAACGGTAGGCATTTCTTTGTCTCTGATGGGTAAGGAAATCAGTTAACATACAGATAAGAAACTGCTTGGAGTTCTTACAACGTTATCGTTTTACTCTTGTTTTGTACGAAAACTAATATTCATGCAGTATTGCAGTCATGAAACTAGGTCATCTTTTCCCTTCAGCACTCAAGAAATACGCTTTGAATTTGGCTTTAGAGGTGTCTGGTCAATGATATAATGTGTATTTTTTGTGATATTTCTCTAAAAGTATTCCTTTGTGAAACCTATGAGGTAAGCAAAGACAAAATCTTACAAATGTATAGGAGGATATTCTAGTTTCTGTGCTGAGAGAAACCTCAGACTTAAACTTGGTCACTTTCAAAATCTAAGACTAGGCTTAATTCATATACTTAATATAAACCTTAAATATACAAATTTTTCTTGATTATATGAGTGGTTGAGCTGGTTCTTAGTTTATTCGTTATATCCACTTTCTTTCCTGCCTTATTTAATTAATGAAGCCTAGACTATGTTTTGTCGTTATAGTTTTCCTGAAGGAGCAAGCTAAAGCTTAATCAATTACATTAAGATCTTCTAGTACATAAGTGTATGTTTTTGTCTATAAAACATCAAACCATTAGTTACAATGTATTTCTTCAATTATTTTCATTTCATACAGATAAACCTCATAACCCTATGATCAACTCTGGAGCTATAGTTACCTGTTCCTTAGTCAAACAGGAAATGAATTCAGCTGACAAGTTTGACCATGCAAGTATATTTACCATCTTATGGCTTTGCCACTATATAACCCTAACAAAATCAGATGGCATTCATACAGGCTATGAATTCCATTGACCATTGTTGTTACATTAGATTCAACTGACCCTTCCTTGGTGATGGCTGTTCAATTCATTGAACAAGTTCATTTTGTATACATGATACATGCATTTTTTTAAATAAATGATGAATAGATTCACGAATGATAAATAAAAACAATACACTTTAATTTGGTATTCAATGGGTAAGGTAACCTGCCTGACCACATGGATTTTCTCCGGGTACTCCAGTTTTCCTCCGGTAATAAGACCCCCTTTGCATGCTAAAATATGAACCAACAATAGTGGTGAAAATAAGTTGGAAACATAATTGTTGTAAAAGAAATTTTATATTTTTATTTGCTATTCATAGGTAGTACAAATTCAAACTTGACAAATGGAATAGTACACTTTATGTTGGATTGCCTTTGTCAAGATGAAGTTCATACTGCCCATGAATGCCAATTGAAAGCAGTAAATACCTTCACAGAATAATTACTGTATTATATGTTTCCTATGTGTCTCCATATATGCATAAGACTAAGTCTTTCTGGTGTTATAAATTACAGTTCATTAGGAAATGTGTTATTACAAACAATGTACTTTTATATGACCCTAATATGGACTTTCACATACAAATAGCAAATATAAATATCAATATATTTAATGATTGAAAATCTTTTTCATTGCTTGCATGGGCTAAAGAAGGGAATAGAACCTCGTGCAAATGGTACATGAACTGATATAGCTAACTCTGACTTTGGTTTACAGACCCTGAGTATGTTTAAGAAGATGGCAGGTGGGGAATTGATGACCTTCAACAATGGAGTGTAAGTCTGTCCAGACCTCCTCGGAGAATTAATTAATATTTTGAATTTTATTTGTCCTTTTATGACAGGAAGAATGGTGTTGTAGCATTGTCTGGTAGGAAGTGGCTATTAATAGATATCTTTCTAGATCTTTAACCTTACTTTTTTGCATTTTCACCGATGTGCTTACTTGAGAGGATACATTTTTGTTTCTTGAGATAGTGATTGAATATTTGAATTGGGTCTTGACCCTCACTGTATTTCAAAGTTTGGGTATACAGATGACCCAGCTTGTGTCCCCCTCATCTCTGTGCATGCAGTTTTTAATTTTTCTGACCCAAACTGAGTCATCTTTATGACCTTAAGGGATATGGAGAGCTAGACCTACACCCTTCAAGTAACCAATTCAATACATTGTGTATAAACTCAATATTGATATGCAAAACATCCTGGGTCGAGTGACATATAAAATAAAACAAATATAACCACAGTGATGTACATGTAAGCAATTAAATAACTAATTGAGTCTTATCTTCCTAAAGGGATCAATCAGGTTTGAATATTGTACATGTGTATTGTACACATGTGTTATGTTTATTTGTAAAGTATTGATAATTTATATTTTATATTTCCAAACTGATAAATAAATAAGATACAGAGTAATGATTCACCATTCATCCTTTTGTTTGTTTTAAAAAAAGTGATTGCAGTCTATTAACGGAGTTACTGCCCTTTATTAATTTTCTAATGCCCCCCCCCCGCCATGAAATGGGAATGGGGAGGGGGGGCATACAGTGTTTCCCATGTCTGTCCTGCCGCCTCCCATCCTATCCCATGGTAATGTAACCAGCTTATTTAAATAACAACTGATCCGAGAGTCATCAAACTTCTCATACATAATAAGCATAAAGAACTAATTTCATATGGGGAGCGGGGCATTTATGTCTCACAAACATTTCTAGTTTATACAAAATTTGCCTTAAATTCAGCAGTGAGCACACTTTCATTGATGACAGTTTAGAGTTTAACAGAATCGCAAATGAACTGGTGAGTTTCAACTTTAAATTTGCAGTACTATTAATTAACAGTAGTATTCATGGACACAAAATTCATATGGTGTATTTAGTAGATCATAATTGTTGGTGTTTATGTTGTTTCTTACAGATAAGTTGTTTGTTTCAGATACCTTTCTGAGAAAGAGACTGCTGACAGAAACTTTGCCCTTGGCTACTACATGAGAGAGAAAAAGGTAAACATATGTATGTCCATCAATATGTATCACAACTGTAACAAAAAGACAGATTCACCAATGAAATGACTCCAGCCCACCTTTCACATGTACACACATACATAACACACTTGGAGGCAGGTCCCCCCCCCCTTAGGTGTTAATATTTACATTTTCATGCCCCTGTCATGTAATTGGGGGGCATATAGTGTTACCCATGTCCGTTCTGTTCCGTCCCGTTCCGTCCCTTTCCGCTCCATCCCGTTCCGTCCCTTTCCGCTCCATCCCGTCCCGTCCCATGGTATTGTAACCAGCTTATCTAAATAACTTCATATTCGATTTTCATCAAACTTCGCATACGTAATAAGTATGAATTACTAATTTCATATGGGGAAGGGGGCATTTATGTCTAACAGACATTTCTAGTTTTATTTAAAAAATTTTAATTCAAATTTTCTTCTCTCCCATGTTTCAGTGTTTTCCAGAAGGAACCAATCTGAAAGAAGTATTAAACTACTATTTTCAAGTAAGTATTTTCTTTTTTTTTCTGCAATCATATCATTACAGAAATTACTACAGGCACAAGATTAGTATTGCTGCAGATTCTACCCCTAGTCTATTTAAAATTAGATGTACACATCACTCCCGTTAAATGGATATGTGGGTATCAGTAAATATAAAGGGAACACTGAGAAGATGTCATTCTCATTAGATGGGATTCTTCCTCACCACGTAACATTATGGAATATTTGATTTTCATCTGCCTTGCATTCTAGATTGATAACAGCTAGTTATTGTTGACCTTCGTTATGTCTGCCCTCCTAAAGAAGGGACACATATTATACACTTTTAGTACCTGTTCTTCTGTGGCTCTGTGTCAGTTATTATAATTTCCTGTCGGGGCCATAACTTCCAAACCAAAATGAAGTATAATTTTCAATGAGCATAAGTTGGGAATTTATTGAAATGAAATGTCTGTCCAGATCTGGTGACGGTTGGAAGATTGATCATGTTTTGATTTACATTATATGAAACTGAAGAATTGGCTTTAATTTACTCAGGATTGCCCCGAGAATTATGTTAATTCAATATTTTATATTACAAACTCTGCTCCGTTGAAATTATGTTAATTCAATATTTTATATTACAAAGCTCTGCTCTGTTGAAATTATGTTAATTCAGTATTTTATATTACAAAGCTCTGCTCCGTTGAAATTATGTTAATTCAATATTTTATATTAAAAAGCTCTGCTCCGTTGAAATTATGTTAATTCAATATGTTATATTACAAAGCTCTGCTCCGTTGAAATTATGTTAATTCAATATGTTATATTACAAAGCTCTGCTTCGTTGAAATTATGTTAATTCAATATTATATATTTCAAAGCTCTGCTCCGTTGAAATTATGTTAATTCAATATGTTATATTACAAAGCTCTGCTCCGTTGAAATTATGTTAATTCAATATGTTATATTACAAAGCTCTGCTCCGTTGAAATCAACTGTGACTCCGGGGCGGTACTTGCAGCAACGTTAGCCAATGGCGGAGTGTGTCCAACCACTGGTGAACGCCTCCTGACCTCGCAGTCTGTCCGGGACACTCTCTCACTCATGTTTTCCTGCGGCATGTACGACTACTCCGGCCAGTTTGCTTTTAAGGTCTGTATATCTATTTCGTATAATTAATATTAGATTTAATTTGTTTATTTTATAACAGGCTATAAATATATCTTATTCATCAGCAAAGATAAAATCTTTGATAATAATCTTCTTTGCTATTCCACCAAGGGAGATCATATACACTCTAATGTTGCTCTTTCTTTGATATTATTAATGATTCGAAGGTTCACCAGGGGAGATAACTTTAGTCCTTTTATTTTTATGTACAGCTGTATCTATTTCATTTTTCACAAGGAAGTTATTCCCCACTAATATAATTTAGACATAAGTAAGCCAGAAAACAACAAGGGCTTAATGGACCTTGAAAATTTGATTTATAAAAAGGGAAATTACAGCTCACCTTGTTTGACAACTATCTTTACCAATGTTGCACTCCAGATCTTACAAATGTATAGTACTAAAATGAGTGATGAAATTGTGAGATGTAATGCTTACTTAAAAACAATTATATGGCAAGGGAAGTAACTCAGAAAAACACTCTGAAAGCATCATTTTCTAAGAAAAGGAGATAAATCAAAATAAAACTTGAAATAGAACTATTATTTGTCATCAATGACTATGAACCAGTGGTGCACTTTACTTAACTCCAATGACAAATAAAACCACCCAGATTGATCCTGTTTTATGGAAAAGTGTTTTTGTTGTAGGTGGGCCTCCCTGCCAAGTCAGGCGTGTCCGGTTGTGTCCTGATGGTGGTGCCCAGTGTTATGGGGATCTGTATGTGGTCGCCTCCGCTGGACATGTGGGGAAACAGCTGCAGAGGAACACAGTTCTGTGAGGTTAGTAGGTCAAACTTTGACTATAGAATGTCAGTTATTATTGAAATGTTATAAGGTGTAATTGTCAATTGACTGGGTGATCAGGGGGCACAGTATATACTACATTCACCTGTACATGTCACCAAGGTTGGATGGACTTCTTATCACTTATCACAAGTTGAAAGGTGCTGGGGCACCTGCTGGATAATTCAAGTTTTTTTAACTCGTTCACCCTGAAGTGTTATAATAAACTATTCCAACCTTTGAATTGGAATAGTTCAAATATGTTTTTAGGGGTGATTGAGTTAAGGCACCATTGTCTGGTTACATGGCACTAATTGCATGCTTCTATGCTAATAAAAGAACTGAACATAAACTACCAAACCTTGTCTAACTCCTATAATTGTTGGCATACATGTACAATGGGTGATAGTTAAAACAGAAATGTCTTTAAGACACAGCCAGGGACCATTAGCTTCCACCTTTGAATGTTTAGTGGTTGGGGAGTTTCTTTTAATATCAAACATTGAGACTTTGTAAAGTAACAGTTTATAGCACACCTGCCCGAGGGGCAAGGCGATCAGAGCTTATCTCTGGTGCGGCATCCGTCTGTCCATTGTTTAGCGTCAAGGTTTGTTGACCAACAACTTATGTGGGTTCAGATATTGGGCTAGTAGCATGCTAGGCTAAGGGCTACCAAGTCTGGTCAAATTAATGACATTGATCAACATTCAAGGTCATAGGTCAATCTTTTTAATAGATTCTTTTGATCTCAGACATTGATATTTTTCTGTAGTTGTCTTATAGTTCACTACTAGGTGAATGATTAAGGCCCATTGGGCCTCTTGTTTGGCCATGGTGTAGAGCAACTTCTCCCTGACAAGTAATGTCAACTTTGATTTGCATAAAAGGATTTTTGATTCGGATATTTAACTCCTTCCTATACAAATAAAGTTTAAGTATGTTGATAAAATGAAGGAGGGGGTACATCTTTGAGAGTTTGTTTACGGTTTCTCTAGAGTCATTTGGATACCCTTATAATTGTGTACATTTGATTCAAAGTACAATTGTATTCTTTTGTTTTTTCATTTGCAGAACTTCATAGATGCTTTCGACTTCCACAACTTTGATATAGTGAGACAGAAGAAGTCCTCAAAAAATGACCCGCGCACCTCAAAAACTCATTCCCAGGCATTCGAAATAGTGAAGCTTCTCTTCGGAGCCTACAATGGTGATGTCACAGCATTGAGGAGGTAGGGTCAAAGTTCCTCATGTAACACTGAAGTTAAACAAAAACATCTTACTTGGGACAGAGATTAATGAGACAACGCTTCATAATACATGCATTACATCAATAATGTTGAAATACAGATTTTAGGAATATTTAAATTTCATAATTTTATATATATTTTTTTTCACTCACATGTTTCAGTAGTTCACCAGTTTGAGTTACAATAGCTTGTGTAAGCACCTCTTTCAAGTAATTAGCTCTATGGACTTTCCTTACATTCAAAAATTCTTGTTTTGAAAATTGTTGTGTTTGATGCTGATTGAAATTTTTTTTAATAATATTTCTTAAATTCCCTTATAAAGTTGAATCTTCCCCTCCCCCCAACATAAACACAAAACAAATAAATAATATAATTTGATTGGACGTAGAGCTACAGTTTCCGCAGCTTATACTTATGTGTTCTTGATTTGTACTGTTTCCTTCCATCCACAGATATGCTCTGCTAGGCGTAAACCTTAACCAACAGGACTACGACGGAAGGACAGCACTTCATGTGGCAGCTGCAGAGGGCCATATCAATGTGGTCGGCTACCTTCTCGAGAAATGTGAACTTAATCCTACAGTTAAGGATAGGTGTGTTTTATGTTTCTATTTCTTATGCAAGAGAAAAAGATAAATGTTTCAGGCATCATGACTGAAAGAAAGGTTGGCTGAGAGAATTTTTTTTTTTTGTTTTTTTTTTTTTGTTTGGGGTATATTTTAAGAAATTGCAAAAATTGCTACCACATTTTTTGGTATTTCAAATAATGAATATGTGATATAGATTTAGTTTTTATCTTGTGGTGTTGATACCTGCTTGTGAGGTACAGCTGGTTATAAAATTCATATACATGTACTTAGGTGAGTAGTCTTATTTGTTTAGTCGCCATCTTGTTTTGTCTGGTGGACAACACTGGATGGGGTGTGTTTCAACCAAGATAAATTGTTTCGGTCAGATTTTCCTTAAACATACATACAGTTAAACTTCGGTATTTCTGAGTCGGTAGGACGGTAGAAAAACTTTGAATTATCTGAGTATTTGAGTCGAGTTTGAATTATCCGAGTGTTCGAGTCGAGATTGAATTATCCGAGTGTTCGAGTCGAGTTTGAATTATCCGAGTGTTTGAGTCGAGTTTGAATTATCCGAGTGTTTGAGTCGAGTTTGAATTATCCGAGTGTTCGAGTCGAGATTGAATTATCCGAGTGTTTGAGTCGACTTTGAATTATGCAAGTGTTCGAGTCGAGTTTGAATTATCCGAGTATTTGAGTCGAGTTTGAATTATCCGAGTATTTGAGACGAGTTTGAATTTAAGTGTGACGTCTGGCCGGGACTAACAAAATACTTTAAATGTAAACGGGATCTTTGAGTTACTTGTAGTACAAGTTTGACAGAGCCATAACAGATTCAGGTAGAAATGAACATTTTGCCTTTTAATTTGACAGGTGGGGATTCACACCTCTGGACGAGGCCCGACGATTCGGACACGGAGACGTGGCAGAGTTGATACAGCAGTATCTAAAATAAAATGGTGATACTTCTCAGAGTTGAGGGTATATTTTAGTAGATCTCCAATTTTTTTAATTACTTTAAGGACAACAAAACGGTGATACTTCTCAGAGTTGAGGGTATATTTTAGTAGATCTCCAATTTTTTTAATTACTTTAAGGACAACAAAACGGTGATAGTTCTCAGAGTGGAGGAGGGTATATTTTAGTAGATCTTTAAATATTTGAATTATCTCAAGAACAAAATTTAAGTTTCTCTCATCCAAAGACTTATTTGGCCCATGGTACAATGTATTTGCTCTTTCAAAAGGAGTTTTAAAATCGTAGAGTTCCAGTAAATGAAATGAATACCAGGGAAAATAATATCGGACTGTAGCATCAAAATAAATATATAATAGCAGTTATCATAAGAAGCAAACGTCTTTGTTCCTGACAGGTTTGTTGAGTGTCTATAAATAACTCCTCAGTTAAAAAATTGTTATATATACGTGTGGACAATGTTGTAGTCCAGAACACCAGCACTTCCAGCGTGGATCTGATTTAAACATTCCGTAGAGAAATTTGAACCCACTGACCACCCCTCAGGCCCCCACAGATCCTGATTAAGATCCCCCCCCCCCCCCCCCTTGATCACCATGTCCATTGTTCTTTAGAAGAATGGTCTATTCCCCCTCTGGCCCCCCACCTTGATCACATTGTCCATTGTTGTTGAGAAGAATGGTCTAATCTCCCTCTGGTCCCCCACCTTGATCACCATGTCCATTGTTGTTGAGAAGAATGGTCTAATCTCCCTCTGGTCCCCCCACCTTGATCACCATGTCCATTGTTGTTGAGAAGAATGGTCTAATCTCCCTCTGGTCCCCCACCTTGATCACCCTATCAATTGTTGTTGAGAAGAATGGTCTAATCTCCCTCTGGTCCCCCACCTTGATCACCATGTCCATTGTTGTTGAAGAGTTTTCCGAGACATATATATATTACTACATTTCACATATCACTAAGATTATACATGTATAATAGTGATTTTTATTTGCAATAAACACTTATTGTCTTTGAGTTACATACACAATATTTGTTATATGGCATAAGTCATAATTAGGTAATTCTTATATTGTGGTTTAACCATTTTTTAAATGCAAAGTATATGTATTGTTATTTTACCATAGGTTAAGATTTAGTCAAACTTTAAATTAGTTAAGGGTATATGAAACCTTACACATTGTACCAGTTATATGTTTACTAGTTAAGGGTATATGAAACCTTACACATTGTACCTGTTATATGTGTATGAGTTAAGGGTATATGCTACCTTACACATTGTACCTGTTATATGCGTATAAGTTAAGGGTATATGCTACATGCACCTTACACATTGTACCTGTTATATGTGTATGTGTTAAGGGTATATGTTACCTTACACAGATTACCTGTTATATGTGTATGAGTTAAGGGTATATGCTATTTGATACATTGTACCTGTTATATGTGTACGAGTTAAGGGTATATGCTACCTTATACACTGTACCTGTTATATGTGTACGAGTTAAGGGTATATGTTACCTGATACATTATACCTGTTATATGTGTATGAGTTAAGGGTATATGCTATCTGATACATTATACCTGTTATATGTGTATGAGTTAAGGGAATATGCTACCTTACACACAGTACCTGTTATATGTGTACAAGTTCAGGGTATATGCTATCTGATACATTATACCTGTTATATGTGTACAAGTTAAGGGTATATACTACCTGACACATTATACCTGTTATATGTGTACGAGTTAAGGGTATATACTACCTTACACATTATACCTGTTATATGTGTATGAGTTAAGGGTATATACTACCTTACACATTATACCTGTTATATGTGTACGAGTTAAGGGTATATGCTACCTTACACTTTGTACCTTTTATATGTGTACAAGTTAAGGGTATATGTTACCTTACACAGATAACCTGTTATATGTGTATGAGTTAAGGGTATATGCTACCTTACACTTTGTACCTTTTATATGTGTACGAGTTAAGGGTATATGCTACAATTTACCTTACACACTGTACCTGTTATATGTGTATAAGTTAAGGGTATATGTTACCTTACACATTATACCTGTTATATGTGTATGAGTTAAGGGTATATGTTACCTTAAACATTATACCTGTTATATGTGTATGAGTTAAGGGTATATGTTACCTTACACATTATACCTGTTATATGTGTATGAGTTAAGGGTATATGTTACCTTAAACATTGTACCTGTTATATGTGTACGAGTTAAGGGTATATGCTACAATTTACCTTACACACTGTACCTGTTATATGTGTATGAGTTAAGGGTATATGTTACCTTACACATTATACCTGTTATATGTGTATGAGTTAAGGGTATATGTTACCTTACACATTATACCTGTTATATGTGTGGAATTGG
Source organism: Mimachlamys varia (assembly GCA_947623455.1). Taxonomy (NCBI): domain Eukaryota; kingdom Metazoa; phylum Mollusca; class Bivalvia; order Pectinida; family Pectinidae; genus Mimachlamys; species Mimachlamys varia. The sequence continues at coordinate 37,809,852 of OX392540.1, forward strand.
GGTTCTTTTGCACAAATCAACAACTCGGGTATTCAGGTTTCCGAATTTATTCTGGTGTAGTGGGAAAATCCCCCAAAATGACATAAAACACTAATTGTACAATACAGACACATATTAGACATATTTCGTAACGAACACACCGCACATTTACTTTTACAATCTTTGATGCGAACAATGAAATATTTAAAAGGACGTGAACACTATTATACGACTTTTGTTTAAAAATGAGATGGCCAGTTTAACCAGCAATGAAACTAATAATGCTACACAGAAATATGAACTCTAGGCTATCTAACATTCTCTACATAGAATGTACTTTATATTTAAACTCGAAGAAAGAATAATTTAAACAAAGGAAGTTACGTAAAATGTAAGTATCAAATAATCTATCATATACGAATAAGATAGATGGATATACCCATTGTAGATATATATTCTAAAATAACTTACCCTGCATGTGGTGCTGGGGATATCAATTACCAAATCATTCTCTATGTGAATCTTCAATATCATCAGTAAGCCTATAGACGTGGATGTGTTGCCAAAATAGGTCCGACCCCTTGCGAGTAAAAGTGCCCAAGTGAAGAAGGAGAGAGAGAAAGCGGGAAAAGAGAAAGACGCAACGCATTGCGCATGTCGTCCAAAGTGGTCAGTCCAGTCAACGAAACAATATATACAAAACATGACATCACAGGTGTTACACAACAACATACCTATACAATATGCATGATACGGGCCTTAATGATATATATACCGAAAGCGAAAGTACCGGTCACGTGATATAGCGACACGAACGGAGAAGGTAATTTACGTGAACAAGTTTTGACAGGCAACGTTTTTATTTCTTTTAAATGCAGATAATTAATATTAAAGACAAAACATGAAAATATAATTATTAAGAAATACAACAGGGTGTCACATATGTGTATGAGTTAAGGGTATATGTTACCTTACACATTGTACCTGTTATATGTGTACGAGTTAAGGGTATAATGCTACCTTACACACTGTACCTGTTATATGTGTACGAGTTAAGGGTATATGTTACCTTACACATTGTACCTGTTATAGGTGTATGAGTTAAGGGTATACACTATGTATGCTATCTGATACATTATACCTGTAATCTGCGTTACAGTTAATGTTAAATTGATGACACCATTCCCATTTACTGAACAACTAAAAATAAAATGACAAGATATTTTATTCGTTAAAAGTTCAATCAGTATGACGGTTCCTAGTTGTATTTTATGTTGCTTTAAAATCTTTCATTGTAACAAAATGACAGTTTTATTTTCTAGATCAAGCTTTAAATACGACATAATGTTTGGTATTACACTTCCAAATAACATGGAGACAAGGAAGTAATTATTACACTTGAAAATTACTTCCTTGCCTTTCATAAAATCTGAAGTAAACTATTCTACACAAATTCGTTTGCATGGCTATACCTTGATCTCATTCACCCCTGAAATATCTTAATGAACTATTTCAACATTTGAATTGAAAGAGTTAAGTTGTGTTTTCAGGCGTGAATGATCGTGAGTAGTGTAATTTCTTCCGCCCATGTTGGATGACATAGTCTGCTGAGTAATCACACTACTCCGTATAGAAGTGGACGTAAATCCATTCAGACAGACGTACAAACACACTTTCTCTGAATTGCTTTGATAACAAATTTTATGGTAACATTTGTATATGCAAGGGCATTTTGTTTGAGATTTTATTTCCTATAAATCTTTCTTGTGCCAATATGATTTATGTTTAAATATTTTATTACAAGTTTTGAAAGAAAATCATTTATTGTAATATGTTTTTTTTTATTGATCCATATTTTTTAACCTGTATTTTACTGTACATGAACTATGTCATGGATTTCATTAGGTTGGTTATATAATTACACGATAACAATACCATTATTATTAATATATGCATATATATTTAATTTTAATAGATGTATACATTAGTATGAAGTCATTACCATGTGTGTATGTATGTATTATGGATATGTTATACTTCCGTTAGTAGTAGATGTATGTATGTTATATAATGTTTGGTAATGTTTTTATATAAATATGTATATATGCACAGCCACTTTAATATTTAAACTAGAAATATCATGTTCACTGACTTTCATGTTAGCTTGTCTGTACACAATTCTCCTGCGCCTATATACTATTGGGTAAACTATGTTCAAATTTACAAATTAATTCTGAATGACACAGAGAGCTTCAGTTCATGATGACATTCTGTATCTTTGTGTGATATGAAGATGGACGTTTTTGACTTTGCTTGTTAGTGTGTTTACTTGTTGTGATGACAATGATGACTCGGTTCTCATTTTGAGGATTGATGCTTACTTGGATGTGACCAAAATTTACATGGCGGGTGTCGTCGATGAAGCAGAAGACACTTACTCTTCCGGAACACCTGGTCTTATTCTCTTGTGCTTTTACGAGAGTCTCCATGTAAATCTTTCATTTGTTCCTATTTTGCCCCTAATTTAATCGATTTTGAGTTCGGATTATGGTTTTGTTGACGCTTCGGTATTTTATTTTGTATGTACGTTTGATTAACCTCTACCAAATACTGTAAACGTACATATTATTGCGGTAATCTTATTTTAGTGCTTTTCGCGCAGAAGTATCTCGCTAAAATATGACTGTGCTAGTTAGTGATTGTATATGCTTGTTTGATATATAGCTATTACCACGGATGCGCGAACTTATCTTTACGCTAAGTGCCAAAAACCGATAATGCGCTAAAATTTGATTGCGCCAAGTTAAGTACGTTTACTGTATGTTAAAATGCACTTACATGACGATTGTACAAGCTCGCAATGATCAAACGTGGTAAAACGTACTAAATTGTTTACTGTAGCACACTTGTGACGTATTCTCAGGCTCAAATAGGCTTGTTCCCTTTTGGAATCACCAATGAAATATCTTGATCTGAAGAACTGTAATAAGATTCATTCTTAACGTAACTGAGATATAGTTAGTTTAAATGTCAAGAACGAGAGAACAATTCGGTCCAACGAATGTCAACTGAGTGCACAATGATGCTGTAAGTCTTGTAGTATTAGATGACGTGCTATCAAGTTTGTTTACATAAATTTGACCTTGATGATCTATAAAGGTTAAAGACGTGATACATGACACGTTTGCCAGCATAGTTTAATGTTAGTTGAGCGGTACAGGCCCCTGTAAGCCTCGTGTTTCTTTACCAGTGAAGAGCTTGTTATCTAGAATTAAGTACCAGTTGCATGCGTTCACTCAAACGTGTTTTTTCCTGTTCACACCAGCAATGTATCAACTTGCACTTCGCACAATCCGGCGCTTTCCCAGTATGAATTATACAAAATTTTCCTTATACTCCGGACCTTAGTTGATATTTCTCTGTATTGAACACCAAATCACTCCATTGATCGATCTTTTAGCATGACACGTAGCATGATTCCATTATTCGTTTCTGTTTCAAACACCGAGAATAACAACTTGAACTCGGGGGTGTTTTTTCTCTTTATCTAATAATTACTTTGAACATATTTTATTTCCTGGTTTCACTATAACCTGGACTTACTTATCGCTGTTTTACGACAATAATCGTAAATCCTCACTCATTTTGACAAAATTTCAAATCTCATTCGAAACGCCCTCATGTACAGAGCTGTAAGTCAAAACTCACACAAACTATAAAATCTACTTCTTGTGGTCAAATTATACACTAACTACCGTGAAGGGTGTAGCAAGATCATAACAGGTATGTCTCTATAAAAGGAAAACATGAACGAATTTTTATTAACGTTTCATACGCTTTCTCTGTATGCATGTAAGTTTGTATGTGAGTGTGTGACTGGGTTCAGGTATGTGAAACATTTCAACAAAGTCTACTATTTGTATATGCCCATATAAGTGTGTTCATCGTCACGCCTACTTGTTGATATATTAGAATGGTGCCTTAGTTTTCACTTTGAGGACTCAACATTTAATTGGATGTGACCTAGTGTTAAGTGGCGGGTTTCGGCGATAAAGCAGAAGACGCTTCCTCTTCCGGAACACCTGGTTTTATTAGTTTGTACTTTTACGATGGTCCCTATGTTAATATTCCCTTTGTTCATATTTTGCCCCTAGTTTAATGGATTTGGAGATCGGATTATGGTTTTGTTATTTCTTTGTTTTTTTCTCGATCAAGATGATTCAAGATAACTAGGATTGAATATGTTGAAACAACTATTCTACGTATCTAGTAGTCTACATGCGTTGGCTTGCAAAGGCTAAGGTTAATAACGGTAAAATAAATTCACATAGTTGACCTTGATCAGCCTATAAAATCAGAATTTTTCATTTTATGAATGTTTTCATCTTTGTGAATAATTAAAGATATCATTTGAGGAAAATTCAAAGATTTCAGATAAAGAATCATTCATAAATTTTTTTGCATGAGATGGAAATTTTAGATTTCATCCAAAATTATCTATTATGTGAAAATTGAATTCTATAATTGACCCATGCAGCCTAAGCAACATAAAACAACAAGTACACAGATGTATCAGTTTGCTTACCATTTCTCTTGTTAAAATAAAGCGTTAAAAAACTTATCACAAGTAGAATTTGGTAGAATAATCCGTGTGACCCTGTAGATTCTTAATCGAGGATTCGATGAGCAATACAGGCCCTTACGCCACTTGTATTTGTTCAAACACATTTTTGTTACTTATTATTAAATTATAACCGTGCATTTTAAATCATAATACAATATGTAACTGTTTTGTTTCCTTGATTTTAATGCAATATTATTCACTCCTGCATTTAACAGTGTATATCTAATCATTGTATACATGGTTTGTAGTCATTTGATAACAGGGCATATACATACGGAGGAGTTATGACTGTTTAGTCGAGATATACATTGATTTGTCATAGTATCAGGATATTTATAGATGATCTGTTTCTCGTTTCAGAAAATGTTTTATTCTTGTCAATTTTACCGACCATATGAATATTTACACATAACGTTTGTTGTAGAGTCAAGCATCTCAAATCGAAACGCTGTTTTTGTGTTTGTTTTTTTTGTTTTTGTAATAAATGTCATGATAGGAAAAGATTTGGAATTTAATTTATTTATTTATTTTATTTATTTATTTATTTATTCAAGGTGACCCATTTGTTTCGTGCTTCGTCCGTCTCCGTGCGCTGTCCGCTAACGTAAACCTTTCCTTCGAAATGCTCTCCATCCATGTCTTGGTAGATTTCAAACAAATTTGGACTAATAGATCGTAATGTAGGGGGAATTCAGGATATTGATTTAACCCCTAGGGGCTAAGGGGTCAGGCCTTAAAAGGGAATGTTACTGAACTTAGCTTTAAAAATCTACTCAAAAGAGAAAGTTAGCTAAACTATTGATTTAAAATACTTCCTTAATGCTTACATGAATTTCCAGGTTCAGTCTGATGCATGATGGGTCTTTTTAAAATTTACTTCCTAAATATCATAATTTCGAGTGGGCCACTGGAGCTGAGGGGCGTGGCCTCAAATGATCGGTATAATATTGATTTATAACGCTACTTCCTTAACTCTTACATATATCTCAACTGAGTTTACCTGATGAATCATTGATGATGGGTTGATATTACTGAAATTCAGAATTATGATTCGACGCCTAGGGTGGAGAGCGGGACCTAGAATTGGGGAAAAAGCTGTAATGTTGCTCCAAGAGACTTCACCGTTACTCCTTGGTATCATTATTACTTGGAGCTGGGTAATCAATTCTGAGATTTTGAATTTTGATCGGACCCATGATTTGAAATGTTACTCTTTCTTAACGATTGAATGGTTTTCAAACGATTTGGTCAGATGAATCATTACGGCTGTGAAATAAATGTTTAAATTCAGAATTTTGATTGGGGCTGAGGGGCGTGGCTCCCTAAAGGGGAGGCCAGCTAATATATTGCTTTATAACGCTTCTCTTCCTAAACTCTCTGATGTATTTCAACTAAAATTGGTCTGATGCACCATTGGGTGTTGGCACTACTGGAAAAACATTTTCAGTCTCTCATTATGAGAACTATCTTTTCCAAGAAATGTGGACGACAATACAAATATATGGTTGTGTGCTATCTTTGAGCATACTTTATGAAAAACACATCAAAAGCTAGGATGAAATAAACCGAGGAAGATGTGGTACGAATGATTGAAATCCTAGTTGACAATATCTTTGTTGAGTTCGAAGAAAAGATTTTTCAAACAGACTATTGACATTCCAATGGGAACTTGTTTTTGTTTTCATACGAGGCTGAATTTGTCAAGGGGTTTATTAACTCTTTCAATTTCACTTTCAGGTATATCGACGATGTTTTGTTTATAAACAACTAGCCGTTTGCTGACATGGTCGATCGTATATACCCTGCTGAATTTGCGATTAAGGACAAAGCAGACCCTCCTACTTCAGTTTCTTACCTCGATATATTTACTTAAACTATGACCAACACGGGCAGCTGACTGACTAAGCTGTATGATAAGCGTGACGATTTCGATTTTCCGATCGTGAACTTGCACTTTCTTGAAACAGTGTTCTGTATCTTTTTGTTTTTGAGTATATTCATTAGAGTGCTTACTTGTTGTGATTGACGATGATGACTCGGTCCTCTCATTTTGAGGTCTTGATGTTTACTTGGAGGTGACCAAGATTTACACTGCGGGTGTCGTCGATGAAGCAGGAGACGCTTACTGTTCCGGGACACCTGGTCTTATTCTCTTGTACATTTACGATGGTCCTCATGTAAATCTTTCCTTTGTTCATATTTTGCTTCAAGTTTAATCGATTTTGAGTTCGGATTATGATCTTGTTGACTCCTTGGTATTCTCTGATTTTTCAAAGGTCATCTACTGCAATCATACTTCGTCCGACGTCGTCGGATAAATGGCTTTTAAGTTTCCATCCTAAAACGTTTTGACCGTGACAACAAAAGATAAGACGTAGAGAGCTACGATATCATCTAACGGACAAGGGAGGATAATTTATATCATTAGAAAACATCGCATTAGAAAAAGATTTAGGGGTTGTTTAAGACCAGGACTTTACAACACAACAAGCAATAAATAAAGCGAACAGCATTGTAGGTGTCATAAGGAAATCATTTTCATATTTGGACAAAAACATGTTCAGGAGTCTTTTCAAAGCACTAGTTCGACCTGTTTTAGAGTACGCTGAAAGCGGTAGGAATCCTTCTAACGCTAAGTTACAGTTTTGTTGACGCTTCAGTCTTCTGCTTTTCACGCTGCTTTTACTTGCTCAATCTATTTGGATCTAGAAGACAGAAACGAAAGATACTCTGTGTAAGTATTATCTAAACATTACTTACGTGAACATACTTGTCGTAGAGAAGACATTTGATAAAAATTCGATGTTAATGTCATTTATTTGTCATTTAATATAAATCAAACAAATGTATACTTGTTTTTATTTAAGTTTTCGGATTGGGAACATTTTGCAGTATATTAACTAAATCTACGCTATAAAATAATGAGAACAGTTGACAATATCTTAAATATAAACCTAAGTATTTTTTGATAATGATGAATAGTATATGCCCTAGATTATTATGACACGTTCTAATTTTAGGTGTATTATGAAGTGATTTTGGAAAAAATACCTCCTTTTTACTTTAGAGAAGATTTAGAGAGTTTTTCTATGGAGAAAACAACTAAATATGACGTAACACACACAAAATTATGCTGCACATTTTAAATTACGTAATAGATACAGTATGCCGAAAAAAAATTAAATTTCACATTATTTTTCTTAATTGATTATATAAACTAAATTGTTATTTTCGGCCACCTATGGAGAGACTTTATATAGGCGTCTGCCTGTTATTCAATCCAATTGACTATTGAACATCTTTGTCAATAAAATTTATTGAAATGAAATGCCCCAAAAAAATAATTAAACTGCATCATACAGCTGTTTCGTCCTCCTAGGAATCTTCAGTGATGCTGGGGGCAAAAAGGTGGAAATCCAAAATTTCTAAACTAATGTAGAAGCAGAAGGGTTAGGTGCGTAAACCCCTTTTATTTATGAATTTACAAGTACAACTAAACTATATAACTATATAATTTCAAATCGTGTACTACGAAAATGTGTATTTTACGTACCGTGCCACTACTCAAATGAGATTAACTGTGACTATGGAGGCTCCAGGAAACCATAAAGAGAACAAACTTAAGTATTATTTGATAATGATGAACAGTATATGCTCTAGATTATTATGACTCATTCATATTTTAGGTAAATTATGATTTTGGAAAACATAGCCCGTTTTTGCCTTTTGGAAGCCATATTTGTTCGATGGAGAAAACAACTAAAATAACTTCGCAAACAGTGGGTACACGCGGAAAAGATTTGACAATCTGTATACAAATAACACTTACCGTCACTTTATACATGCAGTTTTATGATTTGTTGCGGTTCAGATCATTTGGAAGGAAACGGTGTTTTTTTCATAAACCATTTGTAATTATAAGAAATATATTGACCTCTGATTCACTCTCCAAAAACTGAACTTCGTGAAAGGGAAGTTTTTGTGTGAAAGTATATATCAGGTTGGAGATATCACGTTGTATATTTTCCCTGTACCATATATGATTCATTTTAATTAAACAGCACAACTCGTAATGCTAAAATACTGTGTTGCAGTTCCCACATGACTGGTACATCCTTTGGGCAGCTATTGTTCATAATGATATCCTTTACTGTGAAGTGGGTAAGTATATATATACGGGGAGAGGTGGACGGAGTACTGTATAACGTGTATTAGACGTGAAAGGGACAACCAGCCAACTTCAGCGAGTGGACCGGCGACATCAGTCTAAGTCATGATCAGTGAGTACTTCCTTTGGTAACATTTTCCTTTGTGTCAATAAAATATTACATAAGTAAATATTAATTTTCATATCGTTAATTCACTTTACAAATGATAACATCATTTCGCTTTGAGAAATAACTGCTTTAATTATCATTATAAAAATTATAAAATTACTTGATTTTTTCTAAAGGGAGATACTTTCTTTCACTATATTATAGTTTTGTCGTCTGTTTAACATTACCGTGTAAGATAGTCTTTAAGTCAGTTTTAAATAGCAACATCTTTTTGCCTTTTTTGTTAATGTCTGCCTAAATTATCACACAACTCGAATAATAAATATTCCTTGTATATATGTTTGTTCACTGGCGAGGCGATTACTGTAAAGATAGGGAAGGTCGGTCGGCATTAAATTTGTTATATTTTCATTTTAGTTTTATTAGTGTAATTATGTATTTGTTGTTTTACAACGAGACGTGGGTGTGTTTACAAAAATCAAAATACATATGGGTATTTGGTTTTAACATCCAATGGACAGGTGAGATTAAGTAAAATGTTGAGAAGCCCCTGAAACATGCACCATTTGGCATAAAGACCGGGTGGTGCAGTGCGGATAGCGCAATTGCCTTTCACCAAGGCGGCCGGGGTTCGATTCCCCGACCGGACGTGAAAAGGTATGGGGTCACCTGCCCGACCACGTAGGTTTTCTCCGGGTACTCCAGTTTCCCCCCACAATAAGACCCCTCGCGCGCTAACATCCGGGTCAACAGAAATGATTAATATAAGTTGGATAACTTGTCTCATAAATGTTGTAAAAAAAATAAAGTTTATATTTTACATGCACCATTTGCCTATTTTTACCTTTACATAATCCTTTCATAATATCGACTTATTGCCTGATTTCCCCTGTGTCGTGGGTTCTATCATCAACACTGAATACGTAACGATTTACTCTCAGCTCCCCTGTTTTTGGTGATATGCCAGCTAACGTCTTGACCTTTAGTTCTCACTCTAACTAGACAAGCAAACAATGCAGTTAAAGTGATCGATTTATATTTAATGTCCTGATAGGAAATACTAAGCACGCGTCGTTATATAACGTAATATTATTCAAATAAAGTCGAAAGATAAACAATGATCTGGTATTGAATCTCGAGGTTTCTTAATAAGTTGACATTAACTGGTACAATGTACCATAGATTATATAATTAAATTGTAATAGAGTTTGGTGGGGTTTTTTCTGGCATTTCGATTATTTTCCCTAAACCTAAGATTACCTTGAGTGACTTAAACCACCATCTGACCAGGTGTAAGCGAGATTTATCAACCTGTATGTTATCTTTCACTAATATGTACTATCCATTTTACTATTTTGGTTCTGTTTTAACTTACTTTTTTATTATGGTTGAGAATTAAGTGTTTTTGCGATGCTATGACACGATTATTTGACCGCGAAAAGTTTATAAATTCTTTGCAACTCTAAACGCGTGTGTGACACTTTATAATTTTCAAGAGTCTTAAAAAGTTCACAAAGATGCACCAGTATACTTGTCAATACTTTCCTGAAGCCCTTCGTAGATTTCAGTTAATATTTTTACGTGAATTAATCACTTATTCGTCAAATACCAATTAATACAAAATTCTTGCATACATTGTTTACATAGCAAATATTGTTTTTTAATCTCCGTCCATACAAGGATACACGTAACTGTTTTGATATCGAACAATGGTATGAACAATTACAGTAACGTACAAACTTAAGCGTAGCCAGAGTTTCCCCCGGCCCTAACACCAATTCACATAAAACTAACTCAAGAAATCTATGAAGGAGTTCCGGAAAGTACTCAAAGTATCTCGGTGCATCGTTGTGAACTACTTAAAACTCCTTTGAATTATTAATCCTTTCACAATCGTTTAGCATTGCAAAGAATGTTTGTTATAGGTTAAATTGTATTACATAACATCATAATTCCCAATCACCGTCCAAAATGGTAGTCAAGAAAAAAAAACAAAGAATAAAAGAGAGAAAGATGACATGGGTTGATGGAATTATAGTTGGCTGGTGCTGGACTGATTATGGTGAACTTATTTACGCGTATTTCTTCCTTTAAAAATTAGTCTGACTTAAAGAAGTTTTCATTTTTGTTTAAGAATATGTCTACTACAATAATGCGCTAAATGATGATGATGATGATGATGATGATGATGTATTGTTATATGAGATGAAAAATTACAAAATAAAAGGATGTTTATTATAACACCCGACCTAAATCAGGTTCAACGACTGTCACCATCCATTGTGCCATTATTACCATAAAATGCACTTAAGTAGTTTTATAAAGTGGGAAGATTTGTCACTTCAAGTAGCTCATAACAGAACGATTGCTGCACTAGGGGAAGCTACATATATTTATACTGTATATGTGTGTGTGTCAAGTGTCAAAAAGGTCACAGAGTAAGATTTTAAGGTCACAGAGAAAGTTATTAAGGTCACATAGTAAGATATTGAGGTCACAAGATAAGTTATTAAGGTCTCAGAGTAAATTATGAAGGTAACAGAGTAAGTAATTAAGGTCACAGAGTAAGTTATTACACATTGTAAGGTCACAAAGCAAGTTATTGAGGTAACAGAGTAAGTTATTAAGGTCACAAAGTAAGATATTAAGGTCACAGAGTAAGTTATTGAGATCACAGAATAAGTTATTAAGGTTACAGAGTAAGCTATGAGGTCGCAGATTAAGTTATTGAGGTCACAGAGTAAGTTATTAAGGTCACAGAGTAAGTTATTGAGATCACAGAATAAGTTATTAAGGTTACAGAATAAGCTATGAGGTCGCAGATTAAGTTATTGAGGTCACAGAGTAAGTTATTAAGGTCACAGAATAAGATATTAAGGCCACAAAGTAAGATTTTAAGGTCACAGTGTAAGATTAAGTAAACAGAGTAAGTTATTAAGATCGCAGAGTAAGTTATTAAGGTCACAAAGTGCGTTATTAAGGTCGCAGAATAAGTTATTAAGGTCACAGAGTAAGTTATTGAGGTCACAGAGTAAGATGTTAATGTCTCAGAGTAAGTTTGTGAGGTCACAGAGTAAGTTTTGAGGTCACAGAGTAAGTTATTAAGGTCACAATGTAAGTTATTAAGGTCACAGTTTAAGTTTTGAGGTCACAGAGAAAGTTATTGAGGTCACAGAGTACAGTATGTAAGTTATAAATTCCATAGTGAACTATTTCAACCTTTGAAATTGAAGAGTTCAAATGTGTCCTCGAGGGTGAAGGAGTTAATAAACATTAAGTGTTGCAATACATACTGCTGCTTTACTAAACCACAAACAGTTTTCTGTGGCCGCAAACATTGCTTCCTTACGTTCAAACATAAGAGAAATGTTCGTAAATTGTTAGTTTCATTTTCCATTAGAGCGAATACCAATCATTCTGTATTGAAGTTTAGCAAATTGACAGACAGTCAATGACCCAGTTGCTTAAAATAGTCGAACACTAATAAGCCGGAATATAAGCGCGCGGGGATCTGGGGTTTGAGGTGCACGGTACGCGATGCCACAAAGACATGCAGGGATAACTAAACTGTATAGCTTGTTCACTTTTGCGCCAAAATTAACCGGAAACCTCAACTATTACAAGTATGCCGTTGACACAATTTATTGTGGTAGTTACGGAAATTGTTAAACATGTCTTCTGAGCAACAAGGAAACGCCCGAGGTTCTTCTCAGTACATCATTAACCTTTGGGTCAGCAAAAATGGTTTGTTAGAAACACAAAACTAAAGCTAATCTGAAAGGGAACCTGGACCACCACCGAAGTGGTTACCAAGACGACAAATGACGCAAATGTCGTTATAGCGATATAAGACGAGCTAATACAGATATAAGTGACTCACTTGCTGTGATTGACAATGATAAGTCGGTTCTCATTTTGAGGATCGATGCTTACATTGCGTGTGTCGTCGATGAAGTAGAAGACGCTTACTCTTCCGGAACACCTCGTCTTATTCTCTTATACTTGTACAAGGGTCTGCATACAAATATTTCCTTTGCTAATATTTTGCCTCTAGTTTAGTCGATTTTGAGTTATCAAAGATTTACGGCATATGAAAAAGGAGGATATGTATTATATATATTCATATTAACTGTTATATTGTCTTGATGCACTACATGTACATGCCAACCAAGCTAAGTGTACACTTGTTATAGAAGTTTCACTGTTTGAAATAAAATTGACACAAGTAGTGGCGAGGCCAAGTTGTACAAAAGACTGGTTAACTTCACGACATTAATATCATAAAAATCATCAGATACAAAAATGTACAAATTTTTAAAATAAAGACTGATGTTTAATATCACTGAACGATTACTCATAATATAATCATACTTAAATAACCACTTTTTCATACGTTTCATAATTGTCCATTTTTAAAATTTGTGTAAATTGATTAAAGATGCATAAACTTTCAATCTTGACCAATCGAGACTAAGGGTGTAGACAATAGGGTGACGATGTCTCGTGTTTCTGAGTGTTCGCTGACGAACCAGGAAGTTAGAAGAAATGATTCAATCACTCATCATAGTATGTTTACATTATGTACCTATTCCTATTACTATTATCATATATGTGGCATGTATTCACAATATTAGTATATTCGGCAAATGTAAACCTCATTCATTTTACAACAATTAAAAAACAAGTTCTATAATTTGAACTCTTGTTGGCCCGGATGTTGGCGCACGGGGGTTGAAGTGTGTGGGAAACCGGTGAAAAACCAACATGGTCGGACAGGTTACCCCAACCTTTTCACATCCAAATTGGGGAGGCAAAAACATGTCATATAAATAAAAGACAAGTGTGCTATCCGATGTGTCAGCCGACCAAGTCCGGAGGTTTTAGACTATGTGGGGAACACTTAGGATATATTTTGAAAATTCTGATAAAATGGACAGACTTCGAGGGAGCTAACTCTTTAAAACGTATCACATTACATTTTATTTATGTAGAATATTGTTTAATTGCAATGCCATATTGTAATGGTACATATCGGTATGATGCTTCCAATACGATGTCGTACATGTGGCGGTACGGTACGAGACGTTAATATCGCGGTACGATGCGTACGATACGATATTATACATGTCGCGGTACGGTACGAGACGTTAATATCGCGGTACGATACGTACGATACGATATTATACATGTGGCGGTACGGTACGAGACGTCAATATCGCGGTACGATACGTACGATACGATATTATACATGTGGCGGTACGGTACGAGACGTTGATATCGCGGTACGATACGTACGATACGATATTATACATGTGGCGGTACGGTACGAGACGTCAATATCGCGGTACGATACGTACGATACGATATTATACATGTGGCGGTACGGTACGAGACGTTGATATCGCGGTACGATACGTACGATACGATATTATACATGTGGCGGTACGGTACGAGACGTTAATATCGCGGTACGATGTGTACGATACGATATTATACATGTGGCGGTACGGTACGAGACGTTGATATCGCGGTACGATACGATATTATACATGTGGCGGTACGGTACGAGACGTTAATATCGCGGTACGGTACGATATTATACATGTGGCGGTACGGTACGAGACGTTAATATCGCGGTACGATACGATATTATACATGTGGCGGTACGGTACGAGACGTTAATATCGCGGTACGATACGATATTATACATGTGGCGGTACGGTACGAGACGTTAATATCGCGGTACGATGCGTACGATACGATATTATACATGTGGCGGTACGGTACGAGACGTTAATATCGCGGTACGATACGTACGATACGATATTATACATGTGGCGGTACGGTACGAGACGTTAATATCGCGGTACGACGCGTACGATACGATATTATACATGTGGCGGTACGGTACGAGACGTTAATATCGCGGTACGATGCGTACGATACGATATTATACATATGGCGGTACGGTACGAAACGTTAATATTGCGGAACGATGCTAACGATACAATATTCAGTCCACTGCAGCCAAACACTAAAGTTATACTTCCGTGGTGTTTTTTTAACACATAATAAACTACCCTTTTGGCCGCGCTGCTGGCTGAAAGGGCACATGCTTGAACCGCGTCCAAGCTCTCAACTTAATACTTTACCCCGCATGTTCAAGTCTACTCAGCTGTAAATGAGAATGTGGTCGGGCATGCATTGCTATACTTACCCAATGCTTCGGTTGCATGTATGCTTGCCCAAGGAATTAAAAAAAAGGTGTCTGTTGGCAAATGTCCAGTGACCATGACTTCGAGCTTTTAAAGATCTATAAGACGACCTATACGTGTATATGAATAGGTTGTGATAAAACATGAAGAAAGTTAATAAATTAATATATTTTGATACAACAATTATTAGGAAATTGCACATGCCATATGTGAGTTTACTCACAAGGAAGTATGTTTATATTTCAATGATAAATTTCACATACATGTATCAATTTCAATAAATTGTAACACATGTGCTAATGATTAAACCGGAAATTGTGTCTCCATGTGTTTGGCCTTGGTTGACTCACTCCGGTTCGAGGCTGAACGCTTAAGTGGTGTTAACTAGACCACCAGTCGCCGTATCAGTCACGCCTAACGTACTTACATAAACTTCGTACACAATAGGGCCGTAATATGCTGAAAAATTACAAATCATGTTAATAAGTAATGTTACAACATGTCCGGAAATTCGACACAGTCAAACTTTCTTCCTTCACGTGAATAGTGTCTGTCGCCTGCCATATTTCATTTCTGTTTAATTTATAGGGTTTACGTCCTATTCACGAGAAACATTAATCTGTAACGAACCTTTCCACGTAGAAACTAAAAATAAACTAGTTATTGGTCAAATGACAAAAAAATTCCGGAACACAACCAAGGAGAAAGTAAAAATTGTGATTTTTCCCATTGGTGTTTGTCAAGGTTCCCCAATGTCGGTTACTTTTAAAATGTCTCTGGATATGATGCGGATCGTCACCAAATGAGAACTTGTCCAACTTCTAATCGTCATACAACTTCATACTTAATTAAAATTCATTAAATAGTAAACTAGTGGAAGCGAAGTGATAACGGAATGACAACCAGGGGAAACACTGTATGCCCTCGCCATTACACACACAGACAATGCTAGGAAACATGGAACCGAGAACAAAAAACATTATCAGATAAAAGGAAGCTCCAAGGTCATAATTATATTGGTACATAGTATATACATGTACCTAATGTTTATCTTCCGTAATGTGATTAGTAAAAAGTGAAATTAATTAATATCAGATACATATAAAGGCATGTTTCTGTTAATATATGATACAGGTTTACTATCATGATTTTTTTGTTCACGTTCAGAATTACATGATGATAATTGATAGTTTGAAAATTGATCGCTGAATAAAAAGCAAAATGAAAGTCTTATTTAGCTAAAGGACAGTTTTCATAATTGGTCAGGGGGACAATTCTAGGCTAGATGAACGCTGATAGGTGTTATTTTTCTATGTACACTGTATATATCAGGACTAGCACCTATATTTAAAATAACAGCTAACATATGGAATTTTTACTATAATGACTAGCGAAATAGTTAGTTGAATTTAAAATTAAAAATAAAGTAAAGAAATAAGTTTCAACACGGTATACAATGAATATAGAATTGTTTTGTCGATGGTCCGAGCACAATAAATACAGCTATACATTCAGAGGCGTATCGTGTAGATTAAAATAACGATAAAGTATTTGTAAATTCTTATAATATTAATATCTTTGAATAATGTCACACTTTCAATGTTCTAAAACATTTCGTAATACTTTCAGATAACTCCCAAACAATTGATGTTTCAACGCCGGATGTGATGTCGACAACATTTGTGAAGTTCTTAGATCAAACCATGACGTCAGCGAGCGGTCAGACCAATCACATGAATTCATCTGAAATTAACCTAACCCTTTTGAATTCACGAATGGCGCTGAAGTTGCTGCCTGTCACAATTTTTGTTTACATTTTAATGTGTTTTGGCGTCATTGGAAATTCTGTCGTTGTGTATGTGTATTTATTTCGATGGAAATCAACGACAATTAAATATTTCATTGGTTACCTAGCAACTTTTGATCTGATCACTTCCTGTTTCTGCATGCCACTGGAGATTGT
Source organism: Mimachlamys varia (assembly GCA_947623455.1). NCBI lineage: Eukaryota > Metazoa > Mollusca > Bivalvia > Pectinida > Pectinidae > Mimachlamys > Mimachlamys varia. The sequence continues at coordinate 37,826,910 of OX392540.1, forward strand.
TTTGTACACAAATCCAGTCACGGAAAACAGTAGCGCCCTGTGTCGCGTGCTTCGTTTCTCACGTGGCCTGACGTCGATGGCTGGGGCTTATTTGCTAGTTGTGATAGCGTGCGATAGGTATAAACGGGTGTGTAAATACACACAGACACAGATTTCCGTGACCACGGCGAAAAGATTGTGCATGATGTCACTTCCTGTTTCGCTGTGTCTGTCATGGCCGTCACTGTTTGTATTTGGAAACTTTGACCGCGGGACTTACCCTATCCTTCAGACTTCTTGTTCGACAGTTCAGCACTTACGGGGGACCATATATCCACTGTTATATTACGGGATGCTCCTACTTTTATTCATCATAGTTTCAGTGTGTTTGTTCGTATTTTATATCCTCGTCAGCATCAAACTCTGCCAACTTTCATCAAAACAAAAGCTGTCGATCTCAAAAGGAACCAGGTCAGGGTATTTCTGTCCTGACAAGTTAACAGACGATTCCCGCTCAAACACCCTGAAGAGAAATGAAGAGCGCAGAAACAAAGAACGGAACCACCGGTTCGACGTAAAACGAAAATCATCCTTTGTGGATTTATTCCAAGTTTCCATTAATTTGAAGCACGCGCGAAGAAGCTCAACACGAGGAATGAGACGACAAAAAACCTCCTTAACTTTAATTTTGATAACAGCTCTTGCATTTATTAGTTTTCTACCATATGTTGTAATAATGATTTGTAGGGCAGTGGTTCCGAATTTCCTAGAAAATTCATCAGAATCTGAACAAATCTTATACAATATCGGGTTGTTGTCGTATTTCCTCGGAAATGCATTTAATCCAGTTATATACGGATTTTTCAGTCGAAATTTCAGACAAAAATGTATGGAAATTCTGCAGTCTGTTAAAACAAGTAGGAACGATAATAGTACGTTTAGTTCGGGTACTGACAAGAAAGTCTCCACATCGAAATAAAGACTGCTGACGGTTCACCGGCGATCACATTATACACCATACACGTCGATATTCAATTCACAGAATCATAGTCATGACTCAGGTAAAGTCACTTGACTTGCATGAACATCATGGCGGCCAATACGAAGTATTAGGACATATACTCGTATTAGGTATAAGTCATTTCTAGAGCAACATTCGCGAAATTGTATATTCATGTGTATGTCTGATGAGAGACAAAAAATCAAGTATTCGACGGATATCAGAGATGATCTTGCATCACAAGAACATTCTGCGACGAAATATTGCTGGTATTATTCTTTTAAAATTTAATTTTTCCAACAAGTTTTCAAGATGTTTTTGAAGGAATTTGATTATATGATATTACATAACCATCAGTTTCAATTTAAATGTATGATATTGACTTATATTAATAATTATTCATGGCCCGGATCTCAGCTCGCAGGGTCTTAAGGGTCATCAAAATAGGCAAATTATTTTGATTCTTAAAACAACAGTCAGAAAAGTATGGCAAAAAATAGTCGTGTAATAATATATACCAAAATGTTTATCATCACATAAACTTTCTTGACGATAAGCTGTATATAATGAAAGATTCTGTAATAAAGAGACTTTGGGTCAAGGTGCATCATGGGATAATTTTAAGTTAAACAATATATGAAACCAGAAAACAACAACAATGTCCTGGTAATTTCAGGTGTCTAAATAGCACACAACAGGGAAATTTAATTGTCTGGATATGGCTCTTTCCAAGTGCACACGTTGATTCTTTTTTTACCTTGAAATGCAAATAGCGGTTGTGAATAACACCACACAAACATAGCATTTAGGAAGTATTTCAATCAACAAAAATGCTCTTATTAGAGACGTTTAAGACTTCTGAACATATAACAAAAGATAGTTTTATGAAAATAGTGTAACGAACGTGCATGGTAGGCCTGTGACCAGGGTGAGTGTTGAACGATCAGCTGTTGTTTGTTTACATCCTTTCCCGGTATATTTGAGATGTTATAAATGAAGAATGTGTTTCATTAGTTAATCGGGAGTTGTCCAGTTCGACAGAGGATATATTTCCATTGATAACAATGCTGTTAGATATATACCATTAGCTAAACAGCTGATTTTATAGGATTTTTTATAGTTTATAAGTCGCCTATAGGCTACTACGGCCGCCATCTTTGTTTGTACTTGGCTGAGCGGGCAGACTCAAAATACAATTAATTGTCAATGTAAGTTTCACAACAAGTTATAAGACTTTATTTAGTGTTTGAATGTACAATGGGTCTCTTTTATCAATGCAAAACACACATTTGGGACGTACTGGCTGTTTAAAACTGAATCTCCTGATTCGTGCTGCTCCCACGGAAAACCGTCGAGGATGACGTTTATTAATTATTAATAATAACAGATTACTGTGTATTTATGGAACAATTTCGCAAATGAAAACAATAGTATTTAAACACATTTCCATTTTTGGCACTATATTTTGCTCCCGGCGACATGACACTATATTTGGGAGTAATTCGGTTGCTTCGCTCAGTGACGCCGCCATATTGCTTCCAAATCTACTAATAAGGTAAATTCGAGACGCCTAGAGTATAAATAGATGCTCTCATCAATTTCTATAACTTGCAGATAGTTATAGATGATGAGTCATATAAAATACTACAAGAGTCTTGTATCTTCTTGTATATTTTATTACAGGATATCTGGTTATGATCTAGTAAAAGAGAAATTGATGCTTTCATCTAACTCCATAAATCTGTACCTCACTTGCAAGTAAATAAGTTTGTATAGAACATAAATGCAACCTCTCAGGTAGAATCTTTAGTAATGTACATGTAGCAGACAATCTGATTAAAATCATATCTTGATCTCCGTGTCGTTCCGTAAACTTCTCTCTGCTGCGTTAAGATCTGCGAAAATCCCATACGGGGTCATGTCCCGATGACCTATTGCATTAGCCAATCCTATTATTACTGTCAGAATCTTGACAGAGAAATTTTGAGGCGACAAAGCTTGAATAATCGCATTAGTCCGTTTAGTCATTTCGTCACCAAAAACTTCATGTGAAATAATGTGACGAAATGACTTGCTGCAAGATGACAGGTCATTGGAAAATTATTTTTGTGTTAAGTAAAGAGGCGAAAAAGCGGAGTGAAAACGAGGATTGACGTAGCAGACTACTTTGATTAGTTCATTACTGATTGCTCCAGATAGTTACGTACCTTATTAAGAAAATATAACAAATTATTCCATTAACATGTTGTGGTGTTAGATATTGGAAAGTGTTACTGTTACAGTAATATGATTATAGTGGGAAATATCTCTGAAATCTATTTCATTATAACAAAACAAGAGCTTTGACTCGGCTACCTGTCTTTTGTATATCAGTTCTTATACGCTACCATTGAGATCTATATTTGTAAATTAACTTGAATCTACTCAACTGGAATATCCTCTTCTTATGAAATAATCACAGAGAGAGCGAGTAAAAATATTGTACCTCTGTATCTGATAATATTGACTAGAATATATGTATGGCACTTGAACTGTGGCGTTGAGTTTTCTTTCATATTGGCTAATCAGATGATCTGTATGTGATCAACTTTAATTCAGGACATACTTGAGTGGCAACCCTCAGTTAGAGACGACAGGCGAGATTCGTTTCAAGAGTTTAACCGCCGAGTTTAAGGTAAAAATATGCAGATTTAATAAAAAAAAAACCTCAAGCTCCACAGTTGTAATATTTGCTTTGAAATCAGTCTCATCCACTATATTCAGAGTCTCCATTTACCTCCAGTTCAAAACAAAATCAGTGTGTACGCTTTGGTAGAGCCATATCCTCTCAAACTCATATTCCAATTGTGCTATATACACATGTGAACATAAATAAGAGAATACCGAAGCGTTAACAAAATCATAATCCGAACTCAAAATCGATTAAACCAGTGTCTATTATGAACAAAGGAAAGATTAACATGGAGACCCTTGCAAAAGTACAAGAGAATAAGACCAGGAAGAGTAAGCGTCTTCTGCTTCATCGACACCACCCGCCATGTTAATCTTTGTCACATCCAAGTAAACATCAATTTCTCAAAATGAGAACCGAGTATCATTGTCAATCACAACAAGTAAACAGACTAATGAGCATACTCAAAAACGTCCATCTTCATATCACTTAAAGATACAGAATATTTCTCAATGAGACAAAGATGGCGACCATAAAACTTGCCCATAGTTACAGTATGATCAAACTGCATCTGTCGAATCCTTGTGTTGTTAGTGTGTTTGTCCGCAGTCGACATCGATCACGAAAATCCCGATATTTAGACCAAGCCCTGGAATACCGAATCAACTGCGACATGTAAACACCATAGGTTGGAGAAGTAGGGATGTTACTATCAAGAAATGGAAAGTAAACGATCGGAAAATTGAAATCATCACGTTTATCTTATAGCTTAGTAGTAAGCTGTCCATGTTGGTCGTAGTTTAAGTAGAGATCGAGGTAAGCAGCTGATGTAGAAGAGTATGTTGTGTCCTTTATTTCAAGTTCAGAAGGGTATATACGATCGACGTGGTCAGCAAACTTCTTGTTGTTTATAGACAACACATCTCGATATATATGAGAGTACAACGACGTTGTTTTGTGCAGCATGTATTATCTACATAAGCTTACTGTCCCGCCCTGCAACATGCATTTTGTCGCATGTTTCGCAAAAATAGGTTGGCAAGTTACATGCCAAAAGCAAATACATGCCCATGGTTAGCCATGATACATACCAACAATTGATCCGTTACTTCTGTTAAACGTGTACAATATCTAATGATATGCTATACAGATGACCTTCAATATGGAATTGTAGGATACGAAAGTACTCTGAGAAAGCACACTTGGTCGGGCATACGCCGGTGACCCACTACCTTTTCACATCCGATAGGGGAACTGAACCCCGCTCGTCTTGGTGAAAGGCAAGTACGCTATCAGCGGTGCCGCCAGACAAAGTATAAGGTCCAGGCTACATGAATGTAAGAAACACGTCGAATATATTTGGATATTTTGGAAATTCTACATATGGATAGATAATGAAGGAGACAACTCATTAAACTCATCTTGTGACATATTGAAACATTTCTTAACTCAAAATGTTGTTTAGTATTTTTTTAATAGTTCTAACGGTGTTTTGTTTATGTGTTTCTCTCACAATAGCGCGCAATTTATGTGAATTTTCAAATCTATTTTTCAAATTATGACTCGAGATATAAAGTCAAACATGAAACGTGTGCTTTGTTTGGGAGTTGGGAAACAGATGAACAAAGAATAAACATCATTATCGAATTAAACTATTTGAATAGTAATGCAGGTGATTATAAATGGTGTATGTGTAACACTTCACATTTCACATTTCATGTGTGTGTCTAAATGGGAAAATGGAAAAAAAATTGAACTTGAAACACGCAAAAATTTGGCCAATCTGATTAAAATCATATCTTGATCTCCGCGCCGTTCCGTAAACTTCTCTCTGCTGCGTTACGACATGAGAAAATCCCATAGCTGTCCATGTTGGTCGTAGTTTAAGTAGAGATCGAGGTTAGCAGCTGATGTAGAAGAGTCTGTCGTGTCCTCTATTTCAAGTTCAGAAGGGTATATACGATCGACGTGGTCAGCAAACTTCTTGTTGTTTATAGACAACACATCGTCGATATATCTGAAAGTGAAATTAAAAGATTTGGCAAGGTTTTTGTTACCTGTCGTGATTAGCTCCTCCACAAATTCAGCCTCGTATGAAAACAAAAACAAGTCAGCTAAGAGTGGGGCACAGTTTGTTCCCATGGGAATGCCAACAGTCTGCTGGAAAATGTTTCCTCCGAACTCAACAAAAATGTTGTCGACCAGGAATTCAATCATCCTTACTATATCTTCTTCAGTATATTTCCTCTTAGCTTTTGTCGTGTTTTTCACAAAGTATACTCCAAGATAAGCGTTCAATCTATAATGGCTGCGATTAATGCTGCGGTTGAGTAGTGAGGACTCACCTCCTGTATATTGTCCCCCCCCCCCCCCCCCCACATTTTTATGTCTGAGGTAAGTTATGCAGCATCTCCTACATTATGACATATTTATTTAAAACTAGTTCATTTAGGTTATTAAGTATATTCATGTTTGTATAAAAAAAATCTCATTAACCTACTAGGGGCCATCGAAACATTAGACGTTTTTTTTCTGAATAAGTGGACAGGGGAGATAAATATTATATATCACTTTCAATGGTCATGCATCCAGTTTTCATAATGTTTTACAGTTACACCAAAGATGTTTGTTTTTTTTACTCGGAGTTTTAGATAAAGTTGTTGATCCTTTTGTTAAATCATTTAAATCAAATTTACGAAAATAATATCTTGCTGCCATCGTTCAGACTCTATTATGAGGATCATAATGGCGATTGACATCACTTACCACACTTTTAGTCCAAATCACTCATAGGTGTGCTGCAAATCTCATCAAGAATCAAATATGCAAATAAAATGCCATTCCATGTGTGTTTTGGCATGTGTTATCAAAACGAAATTTCACAAAATAATATCTTCGATATCTAGTCGCATAGATTCCAATTAAATAATATTAAATGGATGTTTGGTATTAACTATTATTATCGTCGTTCGTCCGTCGCTCGTCCGTAAACAATTTACATTTCAACTTCCGCTCATAAACCTCTGAACCAATTTGAATGAAATTTGGCCGGAATCTTTCCTGGCCATAGATGCACCAAATATATGTTTTTTTCTATAAAAAAATACTTATAGCTGGAAAGATCTTGAAGTGCTCACCAAAACTGTGAAATGCGTGCCACGGAACTTCACGTTCCAACCTGAGGAGGGGTAAGTTTACCTATAGTATATATAAGAAAATGCCATTTTTGAAACTATTTTTTGTTAATTTTGAGTTGGAAATAATTCAAACTTGGTTGTAACCAGACGATGACGGTTGATATTAGGAAACGCTGAACTCTAGCTGACCCCCAGGATAACGGGAAGGGGAGGGGTCAAATGGTCAAAGTGGTTAAAATATCAACAATCTTTTCTCATCTCATACCCAGTTATGCCGGAATAAAATCTGGTTCAGAGATTGAAGGGTCTTTAGGTGCTTTATCAAGTTTGTGGAATTTTAGCCACGCGGTGAACATAAATCTCTTTAATATCATACAACTCTCACCACGCTGACTGATAATTACTTGGAAAAGTTGTGATGGCGGTTTCGGAGGAAATGGAGATAATGTATGCAGAATAAGTATACATTTGGTGAACATGTAAGAGAATTGTAAAATAAAAATCATCCATCTTTCCAACGGTACCAAAGCATTTTTTTTCATACAACAAATATAAATGTGATTTTTGATGCGAGAAATTTTCGTGGGATCAATTCTTCTAAATCAAGATCTTGCCACCTCTTAATCGTTATATTCATAATATACATGTATGTTTATGACAAGCGAGTGGAACATTTTTATCAAAACGTGATCTTACCCCCACCACCACCGAAGTGACAAATGCCACTAAAACCTTAGTTTAGGTTCAGTTCTTAAAGGTCCAATATACGTAACTTCAGGAATTTTTCGGGACTCTGAAAAATAATCCAGTTGATAACCATGCAAAAATAAGCCTAAAACGAAGTAAACCTGGGCGGTAACGAACAAGAAACTCTTGACAAAAAAATCCAAAGAATCGAAAATAATTCAGGTGGGGCCCACTTCAATAACAAACCGAAGGTAGAAGACAGTTTCAAAATGGACGCGTGTTTACAAATACCGTGTTTCAATTGCTGCTGTACCGGTAACCGCGCAAGAATTCATCTTGAATATTGCTGATATTAGTTAATCTTAACTAAATGACCTTTCAAGTTATTTGGCTTGATTTTCGGGTTTTGCCGAAAGTTACGTATATTGGGCCTTTGATAGGCGCCTGTGGTTTTGAAGAGGATAAAACAATTTTAATACACTGTTTAAATACTGCTTCGACTAAGAGTAACTGCGACATAATTAAGGGCGCTTAGGTCACTGTCCCCGAGAGACGCTAAAATGACAACACATGTATATGAGTCATTATCAGAAAAGCTCAAGATTCAAAAGTGAAAAAATCAGAAAAACAACTTTCTTAAAGTGACAACTTTTATGGTTTAAGTAAAAGGGGATACATTGCAGGTTACAAAATCATTGTTTGTCCATTTACATTTTTACCTGTTCAGTTACTATGGTAACACTAACGATCACAGGTGAGATAAAATGTCTGTGGTGTTACCATAATTGAATTTGTTGCTTTGATTGGGATAAACATGCCAGTTCTTTGCTAATTGATTTATTTAATTGATAAAGTTATAACATATTGATTTTTATTACATATACCTCATTTAAATACCATTTGTAGATATTTATTGGAAAATGTCCCGACCCCTGTACTTTTGCACTCAAGGGATGTGCATTATTTCTTTTAAATAAAGTTAGAACTAAAGATTCATGAAAACAGTAATTAATTTGCAAACATAAAATGCTACAGATAATTACTGGAATGCTATTTGTTTCTTTTCACCTTTATTCAATTTAATATGAGTTGATTTTTGTGATGGTAACACCATGAACATTTGATAAACACCAAAGACAACCGTAACACCACAGATATTTTGTCCATTGTGTTACCATTTTGAATATCATAATACATGTATTTTAGTCAATTTCACTATTGACACACATTGTCTTTGTTTCCAAGTTGTAGAGAGGGCCATTCTTGATCACCTGAAATAGTCCAGTCAAATTAGCCAAAATATAGGCCTAACCGGGACAAAATTGCAACAGAATTTATTTTCATATTTTTGGAATCGCGAATACCTATACTGTAACAGAAAAAAAAGTCTACCAAAATCTACCTTTTGAAAATCACTTTTTCCGCACTGATTGGGTTCAAGAAATAAGCATAATTGCTCAATGGTGCAACTTTAAAGTGAAATATTTAATTCTCAAATATTTTTTTATATTTAACTAATAACTACATTGTATGACTAGTTTATGTTTGATACAAACAACTAAATTAGATCCATAGAAATTATTGCATCAAGAAATAATGTACAGTCAAAGGTCACTAAAAAGCATCTGAATGTTGAACATACAACTTTTTTGCATTTTTTAGTCAAAAGAAAATAAAAAAATATTATAAGTATCATTGTTAGATATGAATTAATCCATTAAAATATTACATATGTATTAAACTTTCTCATATGAGACATTTTGCCTTCATACAGATATTTATTTTTTTAATCTTGAAAGTTGGCTGCGAGGCTAATTTTGGACGGTTTCAACGTCAATATTGAACGATTTCTCAATTTATGCAAGCTGTATTTTAATAATGTAAAAAGCAAATTGTAAAATTCTTTTTACAAGCTTTCGTGTATGTACAATGGTTATTTTAAATACTTATTTGGTAAGGTAAGTTTGCTAATATATTGATAATCAAATATTCAAAACACTAGTACATGTTATTTGGGCAGAATGGCAAAAAATGACTAAGTTCATCATTCTAAATAACAAAAAAAATGCATAACTTTTTTAGGTTTTATCCGATTGCTAAATAACTTGGCTTGGCTAAAGACAATATGGTTGTCTTGATGGCTAATGCAATTGTGATAAAATAAAATATTTTGGGTTGGGTAAAAAAATATTTTCTTTTATTCCATAATGGTCAGTAGTAAAAATACATTATTTTCAATTAAATTATTAGGTTTTTTGGGTGTTAAAACTCGGATTAATTGCATTAAAACAGCCATTTCACGGAAATAATTCTGACAAAGTCTTCATGTAATCTGATTAAACTTGGCAGAGAAATAAGGAATTTCGTTGTTCAGGATAGTGGACTTAGCCATTTTTGACTGTTCAGTCAAAACTGAATAAGGTAGTGGTTTCAATATTTGATTTTAAGCATAAAGGCAAAGTTATTTTTATCCAATTTAGTATTTAAGATAAACAATGCAAACACTTTAATGAAAATAAAAATGACTTAAGCATTTGCCTTCCTTATTATTGAAATACATGCGAAAGAGATATGCAAAGGTTTCAATATGGACCTCGAAAAAGTGCAAAATCAGCACATTTTGATGACTTTGATGTTTCATAACTTTTTTGTATGTTAATCAATCATCAGTTAAATTAAATATTTAAATTAAATACAATTATTTTAAACGTTAAATTTAATCTTATTTTGCTACTGGGAATATTAAAGGATATTTTCTGCTCTTAAAATGTGAAAAAGTAAAATATCGTCAAGTAAAATGGACTTTTAGTGATATTGATGGATCAATATTTTTTCAACATTACATATCAGAAAAACGATTTTGGCGAATCTGTAATAAACATAAACTGGTTATGACATGTAACTATTCATTTCACAATCAGAATTGCTTAATAATTAGTTATTTCACTTCAAAGTTGGCCCAGTAAGCAATTACACTGAAATTCTTGACGCCCAATTTGTGCGAAAAAAACGATTTCCCAAAGGTAGATTTTGGTAGACTTTTTTTCTGTTAAAGTATAGGTATCCACCTTCTTGGAAAACTAAAAATAATTTCTGTTGCAATTTTGTCCCGGTTAAACCCTATATTGACTAGAGTAAAATGTTGTGCTGGATAATACCAGCATTGGATGTCTGTGGTGTTACCATTGTCATCATCTAGTGCATATTGTAATTGAATTATATTTCATCAATATGCATATAATTATATAGTAATGTGTCCTAAACAAACAATTTAATTCATTAACTAAAATATTAAATGGTCGTTTATGATAGAAATTCATATTATGCATCTTCTCTTGTCACCGAATTGTCTGTGGTGTTACTAGTAATGTCTTTGCCATTAATTGCTCACAGAGAGAATTCATGCTTTAATAACTGTCACACAAGTCCTAGTGCTTACTATGTTGTACAAATAACATTATACAATAATTTCTCTGTTTTATGAATCTTATAATATGAATCTTCCTATTATCTTAGATATTATTTATGATTTTTTCTATTCCATTGTCTGTGGTGTTACTATAATGGTATCACCAATATTCATGTCCTTGGTGTTACCAATTCAAAGCCCTCTTCTCTCACAATTACATTTTCCATTTTGAGAACTGTTAGCTAATGTCATTAGCCAATGTCATAGCTTTAGAATTCATCTTACTAATAATATATTTTGTGGTCTGTATTATAAGTAAACTTTTGTTTGTGTTGCAAAGATTTGACTCTGGTTTTACTTATCTAAGTCTGTAGTGTTACTATAATTGTCTTTGGTGTTACTGTTTTTAGAGAATCTTGATTAAAGAGTATAGAATCTGAATTTAAGAGTTTTCTTTGATTAGAAATAAACAATAATCATTGTTTTGGAATTTAACTTATCCAAATCATAATGCTTTTATTTTTTCCTGTAAAATTGATTCATAAACGAGTATGATGTCTGTAGTGTTACCAAATATTCGTCTGTGGTGTTACCTGTTTGACCGGTAACACCACAAACAGTAACACCACAGAAATTTTAGATATGTTTATAGATTAACATTATAACCATTGGTAATTGTGCAAAGCATGATAGCTGTATTTAAACTACCTTGCAACCTCTTTTAAATACTATAAATCTTTTTTATTGAATAAATAGTATAACTGTAAAATAATGTGGTAACACCATGGACAATTTGAAATACACAGTTGGTGAGACTTGATTTCGATTGCTTCCAATTTTAAACCGTCCTGCTTTCAACTTCCAAATGCCATGTGAAAATGAACAGGGGATAGATATGTAATGAATTCATCATAGATGATTGTACTCAGTTGATTTAAAGTTTCTCTATTGAACCAAAATACTTATGGTAACACCAAGGACAAAAACTTATGGGACAGGTAAACATTTTCTTGAAAAAAACTTTTAAATATTTTCTTTTTGCCTAAAAGTACTTATTTATCAATTTAATTGGTAATTATCAATAAAACTGTCCCCATATTTTGTATAATACCCCATTGAAAATGTTTTTAAATGAGCTTGAATATTGAGGATATACCATCGGACACACCCATTTTTGGGTGAAAGGCTAATATTAGTGTTAAAAAAATTGGCACAATTTCATGTCTATGTCTTTTAAAATGTGACTACTAGATCTCTAATTGTTGGTGTATTAGCAAAACATTTACTTTATTCTAGGTAGAATTCACAGAAAAAAACGACAAAGTTACGGACAGCGATTTGGTACTTTTCTGATAATGACTCATATATAAATGCAGGTTAATTAGGTGACGTGACAACAGTTAAAATGTAGGTAAATATAAGCTACATAAGGTAACGATCTTTTCTGGCACATATAACAATTAACAATGTATGACAAAACAATAACATCTAACATGTGCGTAGCATTGATTGCATTGTATGTTACACGGTTGACGGTTCTATATCAATGTGTTGTACGTATGTAGTACCGTTATACAACCCGTAGGTCATTCTGTTAGGTAATCCTAACACAATAGCACGGGCTGGAATGTTTACAATAAACAGACATATACTGATTGTGGGTTAACATGACTGTAGAACCTGGCAAACATAACACGTGTGGTTATATATACTCACATGTGACCGCGAACCTCCTGACTGCCGTTATACACTTGCCCAGTGTTTTATAGAACTGAAGTAAGTATGCAGCTTCCCATTGTGGTAATTTCATTTCAAAATAACATTTTGCATTTTGACGGCAAGATTGTAGATATTTTATCTAAAATTTATTGTGAGGGATGTCTCTTTGTTATCGAAAATGATGTTGTGACGTAACATATAGTACAATATACTTACATCTTGGGATCCATTGATATCTAACTATCATTGTTACGTAATATTCGTGTGTAAGTGACGTTTTACATAAATGACATCATAGTGTTGTGTGACGTAATACATTACCGACATCTTAGTGCTGTGTGACGTAATACATTGCCGACATCTAAGTCTTGTTACGTAATACATTGCCGACATCTTAGTGTTGTGTGACGTAATACATTGCCGACATCTAAGTGTTGTGTGACGTAATACATTGCCGACATCTAAGTGTTGTGTGACGTAATACATTGCCGACATCTTAGTGTTGTGTGACGTAATACATTGCCGACATCTAAGTCTTGTTACGTAATACATTGCCGACATCTAAGTGTTGTGTGACGTAATACATTGCCGACATCTAAGTGTTGTGTGACGTAATACATTGCCTACATCTAAGTGTTGTGTGACGTAATACATTGCCGACATCTTAGTGTTGTGTGACGTAATACATTGCCGACATCTAAGTCTTGTTACGTATTACATTGCCGACATCTCAGTGCTGTGTGACGTAATACATTGCCGACATCTAAGTGTTGTGTGACGTAATACATTGCCGACTTCTTAGTGTGGTGTGACGTAATACATTGCCGACATCTTAGTGTTGTGTGACGTAATACATTGCAGACATCTTAGTGTTGTGTGACGTAATACATTGCCGACATTTTAGTGTTGTGTGACGTAATACATTGCCGACATCTTAGTGTTGTGTGACGTAATACATTGCCGACATCTGAGTGTTGTGTGACGTAATACATTGCCGAAATCTAAGTCTTGTTACGTAATACATTGCCGACATCTTAGTGTTGTGTGACGTAATACATTGCCGACATCTTAGTGTTGTGTGACGTAATACATTACCGACATCTTAGTGTTGTGTGACGTAATATATTGCCGACATCTAAGTGTTGTGTGACGTAATACATTGCCGACATTTTAGTGTTGTGTGACGTAATACATTAGCAACATCTTAGTGTTGTGTGACGTAATACATTACCGACATCTTAGTGTTGTGTGACGTAATACATTGCCGACATCTAAGTGTTGTGTGACGTAATACATTGCCGACATCTAAGTCTTGTTACGTAATACATTGCCGACATCTAAGTGTTGTGTGACGTCATACGTTACCGACATCTAAGTGTTGTGTGACGTAATACATTGCCGACATCTAAGTGTTGTGTGACGTAATACATTGCCGACATCTTAGTGTTGTGTGACGTAATACATTGCCGACATCTAAGTCTTGTTACGTAATACATTGCAGACATCTAAGTGTTGTGTGACGTTATACATTGCCGACATCTTAGTGTTGTGTGACGTAATACATTGCCGACATCTTAGTGTTGTGTGACCTAATACATTGCCGACATCTAAGTCTTGTTACGTAATACATTGCAGACATCTAAGTGTTGTGTGACGTAATACATTGCCGACATCTTAGTGTTGTGTGACGTAATACATTGCCGACATCTTAGTGTTGTGTGACGTAATACATTGCCGACATCTTAGTGTTGTGTGACGTAATACATTGCCGACATCTTAGTGTGGTGTGACGTAATACATTGCCGACATCTTAGTGTTATGTGACGTAATACATTGCCGACATCTTAGTGTTGTGTGACGTAATACATTGCCGACATCTTAGTGTTGTGTGACGTAATACATTGCCGACATCTTAGTGTTGTGTGACGTAATACATTGCCGAAATCTTAGTGTCTTGTTACATAATAAATTACCGACATCTAAGTGTTGTGTGACGTAATACATTGCCGAAATTTTAGTGTCTTGTTACGCAATACATTGCCGACATCTTAGTGTTGTGTGACGTCATACATTACCGACATCTTATAGTGCTGTGTGACGTAATACATTGCCGACATCTAAGTGTTGTGTAACGTCATACGTTACCGACATCTTAGTGTTGTGTGACGTAATACATTACCGACATATTAGTGCTGTGTGACGTAATACATTGCCGACATCTTAGTGTTGTGTGGCGTAATACATTGCCGACATCTTAGTGTTGTGTGACGTGATACACAATCTGATAAAAATCATATCTTGATCTCCGCGCCGTTCCGTAAACTTCTCTCTGCTGCGTTAAGATCTGAGATAATCCAATAGAGGGTCATGTCCCGATGACCTTTCGCATTAGCCAATCAAATTACTACTGGCAGAATCTTGACAGTGAAATTTTGAGGCGACAAAGCTTGCATAAACACATTTGTCCGTTTAGTCATTTCGTCACCAAAAAGTTCGTGTTTAATAATGTGACGAAATTGCTTGCTGCAAGATGACAGGTCTTTGGAAAATTATTTTTAGTGTTATGTAAAGAGGCGACAAAGGTCATCTGGACGTGACCTCTTATGGGATGTTGTCAGAT
This sequence comes from Mimachlamys varia, assembly GCA_947623455.1. Lineage (NCBI taxonomy): Eukaryota > Metazoa > Mollusca > Bivalvia > Pectinida > Pectinidae > Mimachlamys > Mimachlamys varia. The sequence continues at coordinate 37,842,132 of OX392540.1, forward strand.
CCTTGTAAAACGGAGTGAGAACAAGGATCTGTATTTTGATCAGATTGACGTGATACATTGCCGACATCTTAGTGTTGTGTGACGTAATACATTGCCGACATCTAAGTGTTGTGTGACGTCATGCATTACCGACATCTTATAGTGCTGTGTGACGTAATACATTGCCGACATCTAAGTGCTGTGTGACGTCATACATTGCCGACATCTAAGTGCTGTGTGACGTAATACATTGCCGACATCTAAGTGTTGTGTGACGTAATACATTACCGACATCTTAGTGTTGTGTGACGTAATACATTGCCGACATCTTAGTGTTGTGTGACGTAATACATTGCCGAAATCTTAGTGTTTTGTTACATAATAAATTACCGACATCTAAGTGTTGTGTGACGTAATACATTGCCGAAATCTTAGTGTTGTGTGACGTAATACATTGCCGACATCTTAGTGTTGTGTGACGTAATACATTGCCGACATCTTAGTGTTGTGTGACGTAATACATTGCCGACATCTTAGTGTTGTGTGACGTAATACATTGCCGACATCTTAGTGTTGTGTGACGTAATACATTACCGACATCTTAGTGTTGTGTGACGTAATACATTGCCGACATCTTAGTGTTGTGTGACGTAATACATTGCCGACATCTTAGTGTTGTGTGACGTCGTACGTTAATGATGTTTTATTGTCATGATGCATTAATCACAATTTACATGTAGCGTACTTAGGACTCGATACAGTACTGGTATCTTATTGTCTAAATGGCGTGAAACATGACCAGTATCCTAATTTCTTGAATACGTGATATATTAATGTCATCAAAGTTTCTTATTGTTGGCATATATATAACTGTCATTTTAGTGTCTAAATGACGTGTTACGTAAGTTGTATCTTAGTGCTTTAGTAACGTAATGCATTAATGAAATCTTAGTTCTTTTTCGTGACATGATATATGTCTGACATCTTAGTGTCGGGGTACATCACCGACATCTAAGTGTCGGGGTACATTACCAACATCTTAGTGTTGGGGTACATTACCGACATCTTAGTGATGGGGTACATTACCGACATCTTAGTGTCGGGGTACATTACCAACATCTTAGTGTCGGGGAACATTACCGACATCTTAGTGTCGGGGTACATTACCGACATCTTAGTGTCAGGGTACATTACCGACATCTTACTGTCGGGGTACATCACCGATATCGTATTGTCTTTGTTATGTCATGAATTGATGATATTTCGGTTTCTTAGGAGAAGGATATATTACTTAGCATAGTGTATCTGTTAGGTGAGCCTTTGCATTCATTGTAATGTCTTAGCCATATGATAAATTGCTGATATTTTAATGTCTTATGACGCCATGTAATACTGATATATTGGTGTATTTGAGACAAAACAGATACCTGGTTAGGTTTAGTTTATTTCGTTTTACGTCCTTTTAGAAGTGGAGGAAAGCCGGAGTACCCGGAGAAAAACCACCGACCTACGGTCAGTACCCGACAACTGTCCCACGTGGGATTCGAACTCGCAATCCACATGTGTAGGGCTAGTGGAAGAATAACGGAACCCCTTAACCACACGGCCACCGCGGCTCATTAACAGCTAAGTATCGATGTGGTTGGTTATGCTACTAGTGTTTTATGATGAGTTCAGTTTTACTGGTCTAGCAAATTGAAGATTGTGTGAGATTCTGACGTCATATAACCAGAAGGGAGGTCTGTATAGCTGACGTCATACTTCTATTCGTCATGTTTTGCTACACGTGTTTCAGTTTCAGTATACATGATTTTGAAAATACCCAGGTTTCAGCTTTCCCCTGGCGAGGTTTGGATACTTGATATAAGAACTTTTATTTGGCGTATTGTTTTATGCCTTATAACAAACAAATGTAATAGCTAAGTACACAATTAGCATTATTTTTGATGAAAAATGTTTAGATATTAAGCAAACAAACAAATTTTAATTGTTTTGATGAAATCTTGTGCTTAATGTTTTCTTTCTATTTTACTGACAGCCAGTAGTCTCCATGGATCTCCACTTCCGCCGAATCACTAGCAGTGACTATGATGACGTCATCGCGATCAGACGGGGTATCTACCTCGGTTTGGACTACTTGGCGGCAAGATTCCATTCTATGATAGAGACACATCAAGGTTATGTTGCCATGGACGGCAACAAAATGGTGAGTGTTGACTAATTCAACGCACTTACGAAAAGACATCTTCCTTGATATTTATCTGTTGGTAGGTTTGGCTTGGTTCTACAGCGTCATATGTATTATCATGTTAAAATAAAGTTTCAGCGGTGCCTTTTTGTGACGTATGTATGGGCAGCATTAGTCTGAAGTGTTCTAACTCTCTGACCCGCTCAATATTTTGACGACAAACGGTTGCGAGAGTCAGAATTCCTCCTTAGTTAAAAAGTGGAGTTTTACCGACCCGTCCACGGGTTGCTGTTTAAGCTGTGTTTTATAATATGAAACATTTTCGATCACATGTAAATTAGGTAGCAATGGAAAGAACAGATTTTTTTTCTACTAATCTACACATTTAATCAAGTCACAGGAGGTCGTTATCTAACTGTTGTCACCCACTTCTAAAACAGTTTCCTGACATCTGTTTGAAAATGTTTCATATTATAAAACACGGCTTAAACGGCGACCCGTGCACGGGTCGGTAAAATTTCCCCTTTTTTATTAAGCTGTAGTAATTTATTACATATAGAACACCCAAAACATATACACAAAGACGGCCACACAGCTCCGCCCTTCCAGACACACAGTCTGGGTATTTGGCACACAGTCAAGCGGCAGATACAAGTCCTGAAGGCACAGGTTGGTTAGCTCCGTCTTGTTCAGGCTCCAGTATCTCTATTTACGCGACTCTCTACCGGAGAGTTCCAACACAAGGGAAGTAGCTCCTGTGGTCATTACCACATTCCTCCCCGTCATATAAAAGGACGCGTACATATCTATTGACTAGTCACAGATTTCGAGAATGATATAAACTATCTAAAGTAGCCGATTGTTAAACAAGTCTAATACAAGATATAATCTTTCAAATGCGAAGGTAACTGAACACTTCGGCCATCACGCGTAGTCAATTTCTTGCTTTTCTCGATACTGTCCGAGTTCGATACACTTTCGTTAGAATTGACAACTTTGTCCATTTCATCTTCCTCTTCCGCAGTGCCATCCCCATCGTCTGTAACCATCCCTAATTCATCACCAGAGGCAGCGACGAGTTCGCCTTCCTCCCCGTTTTCCACGAATGCCTCTGTTGTTGTCTTTGCAGATGCCCATTCCGATGTTAAAGGTTATATTATATGACATCTGCTTTCAACATCTCCTCCTGGTGTTCCTCTCTCTTAAATCCAAGCGGAGTCCTACACATTTTCTGTCGCGCTGGTATTCTACTTCGAGTGTTTGTGTGGTTTCACATCCCAGGTCACCTGTGGATCACCTTGAGAAATTAAGTTCACTGGAGTTTCTGTCAGGGAAAGGAGGTAACACAATTTGACTCTGAACCTTTACTGTAAATGTTCTAACCATCTTCTCTCTCTCATTCCACTTGAGAAGCCCATAGAGACCAGAGTCTCTGCCACAGTTGTATGCAGAACTTCATTTAAAACTGGTGTATCGGTGGGGTTTAACATTTTACATGGACGGATCTCCCGTTGTCCTTTTCGGACAGTCACGTTGGAGGTGTCCATACTCTTCACATTGATAGCATTTCCGCTTAGACAACCTGTTTGGGCTGTTTGATTGCGAACGTGGAGAGCCTATAGGAGATAATGATCTATCCCGTGGCATTTTTGTCCCTGAACTATCAAATTTGCTCACCAAGCTTCTCACAAGAGTAACAAGTTCACCCATCTCTGTTTCTCTACGTAAGGATGCTACTCTCCGTACATCCCTGTGTTCCGCATTTCTGTTACAATCTTCATCCTCTGCAAAGGTTACCTGGCGACCCGCAAATGCAGGCTTAGATCCATATAAGAACTTGTTGTTATTGACAGCCTCCTTGGCGTACTGCAAAGCCTTATAAATGATTTAGGATTCTTGCTCATAGCAATACTGGCTGCTTCTTTGTCCCTACATGCCCGCAAGAAAGCCTCAACAGCAATCTGGTCTATTGTCTCCTCCAATGCTCCTGGTAGCCCATCCATAGCTAAAAAGTGAACCCTCTGAGACAATTCAGCAAGGCCCTCATTCTCTTTTTGCTTGATAAACTGCAGTTGTCTCCTTGCTGACACTGGTGCCTCCTTCTGACTGAAGCGTTTTGCCAACTTCTTGCACAGTTTATCGTACTTTTCATGACAAAGTTCCCTTGCATAGTCAAGAGCTTTACCCCGTAAAGAATCCAGAAGTCTTTCTTTTTGTTCTCTGCGGCTCCATTTATACCGTTTAGACATCCGGTCCTGCTGGAAAATGAACGAATGCCACTCTCCTTCCCCATTATAGGTTTGAGGTTTTACTGATGGGGGACTTTTTTTCCTTCTACGTCCTGACCGTGAATGCTCACTGTAATCGTTGGTTCCACTAGTACTGTTGGACTCCGAATTTGTAGAAGAGCTCATGTCATGGCGGTTATAGCTCCCAGACCTACAACTTCGAGACATTCGTCTACGTTCTCTCCCTCGGTGTAACGATGGTGTCTGACCAGCTATGCCTGCTGTTTGGAAATCCTCGTTGCTTGCTATAGGTCGTCCAGGAATGCTTATGTCAGGTGTAACATTCTCTGGAAAAATAGGTGGAGGTGGGAGTCTTGTATCACAATGTGAAAACCATGAAGTTAGAAATGGTCGAGAGATTGGCATAGGTCCTGGAAACGGAACTGAGGAATTATGTGTGGAACTAAATGCACTTGATCTCCTAGGAAAGTACACACTGTCCTCTGACGCCCCACCTCTGACCTCAATCCTCTTCACAGCTTCCTCCATCCTGGAGAGGGCATGGCCAACAACAGATCTAAAATCTGTACGTTCTTTCTCCAGATATTCTTTGAAAGTCCTGTTTTCTGCCTGTTGTGCTTCGACGATAGCTTTTATTTCTTCTTTCTCCGATTCCAGACACTTCTGAAAACTGTCAGCCCATCGTTCCATATCAGCCTTTTGTTTGTCCTGCCAGGCTGTAAATTGACTGAATGTATTTTCTACATCCGACATTTTGTGATGACAATCTAGCTGATCTGTATTGTTGTTTGATAGGGGTATAGGCGAAGAATCACCAACAGATCTGGCTGCCAAAGAGGACATTTGAAGGGGAAAAAGCGAGTAAACACCAACCGCACTTCAAATACCACTTTTTAATATTTTCCTTCTTTTCCTGAACCGGTCGTTGTCACCAGCTTCACTGTCTTTGGATGTGGCGGAAACTTCTTCCCGTTTACAAAGTTTGCTCGCGAGTCAGCATAACAGATAGAACACTTGACATGAAAAATGAAGGTTTACAAAAAAAAAAAAATTAATGTCAGCCAAGTCTAATTACACAGTATAATTCTGAATTAAAATTATAAAACAAGTTCTACAACTTTCTCATGAAATAACATTAAGCAAGGGAAAAGGCGAGTAATATCACCAACCACATTGCTTATTACAAGATGTACATTTACCTGACAAGAAAGAAAAATGTTGAGATAGAATTAAAAAAAAAATATGTACTGTATAAGAACTTTTAAGATAAGTGAGTAACGCAAGTTTATAATGGTACCACAATTAAGCAAGGGAAAAGGCGAATAAATCACCAACCACGTTACTTAATGTGCTAAAACAATATAAGTACTAAAATTTACAAGAAAACTGAAAGGGGGGGGGGAGTGTTTGCCTCACCTCTACAAATTGGATTAGGTACTGTATACTGTTTGTATACAGCTTATACAATCAAATAATAAGGAAATCGCAGCAGTAAAAATTGCAAGTTCAAATGTCAATTAACATACAATGTAAGTGTGTGCAGCCCATGCACTACATGTACATAAATAAGTTCTGGTCCACAAGCCCCTGTGTTTTGCTTACGTATTTACGATCAGATTTGTTGTTAAATATTGGGAACGCTATAGATATATAACGTCAGCGTGTACTAATTACACATCTTAAAGTGATAAATTCAGTATCTAAACGATCATTCACATGCAAAAACAGAGGTTGCAAACAATTAGCAGCGATTTTTGAAACACGTGACAAATGGCGCGAAACCCGCTCCGAATTATCCTCGTCGCCAATGTAGTAATTTATTACATATAGAACACCCAAAACATATACACAAAGACGGTCTCACAGCTCCGCCCTTCCAGACACACAGTCTGGGTATTTGACACATAGTCAAGCGGCAGATACAAGTCCCGAAGGCACAGGTTGTTTAGCTCCGTCTTGTTCAGGCTCCAGTATCTCTATTTACGCGACTCTCTACCGGAGAGTTCCAACACAAGGGAAGTAGCTCCTGTGGTCATTACCACAAAGCAGGAAGTCTGACTCTCCCACCCGCCTGTCGTCGAAATATTTAGCGGGTCAGAAAGTCAGGGCAGCAAAGGACCAAGTGAAAAGGGAAATAAACCTTAAAGAGGCAATTAAGTGAACTTTGTTCACTTGTTTATAATATCTCCAGATATTGTATAAAATTGGAGTTAAAGATCTGTACTCCTTATGAACTACTCATACCGAAATATTGACAAAAGCCGATGTTTTACGTTCGTTTTGTAATTGATAATACAGAAATCCTTAATCGTCCAATCAGACGAATAAAATGCAAAAGAGACCTATGTTTACAAACATCTCTGAACACTTTTGACCTTGATGGGCAATCGCGGAAACTGTCTCGTGGATGTAAATACATGTACATGACTTTCGAAGTCAAGTGACGGAGCTATCAAGACTGATGAAGTAAGATTATTATACTTATCTCCGTTCATTTTAGTAAATTACTGTATTCCTGTATTTATAGCACTTTCTTCGCGTCACCTCCATAGCTGAAATTTGTGACAAGTTTAGTTTTACGCACCAGTATTTATATATAAACGCGCGTATCATATTGGCGAACACAGGCGTACGTGTCCTGGTAATGAAATGGGTCCATTTGTTTGTGAGCTGTTAATAATATCCGTGTTTGACTGATTTGAAACATAACAAAATAATTTCTCTTGAATTCTAATCATCCTAACGCCTATCATAATTGTTTACAACATATTTCGTAAACTAAACATCCATAGAAAGAAGTACTTGTGACATTAAACGTACCATGCTACATTTGTTTACAAGACAACCATGCACACTCTACACGTGTTTGCACCAGATGGCACAATTTTCGTGCTATATTTAACGTTGCTATATTTGACACAGGCTTTCCCAAAAATGAAATTGACCACATTGGTCACTAGCTTCATATTATCTAATGATCAAATACAGATTCTTTTGTCTGAATGTATGTTTTTTTATTCTAGATGGATTAATAAAACGTTGGTTGACTTAATTGCCCTTTAAGAAATAGAATAAATAGTCATGCATTTAATCGTAAAAGGAAAAACGACCCGTATTTTGCATTGCCGCATTCGATATATATTATATATACAAAAGTAACTTGTACCGTTGCGAAGGACAAACATGTTTAGAAGATTACTTGAAACGTTTACTTAACATAAATTGAATGAATAGTTATGTATTGCAACTCATTTAGTGAAAACTGTGCACGTTAACTGACAAAGGGTGAGCCAGTCGTTACACTCCCATCATGCTAAGCGTCACGCGGGGAGCGGTAACTACATGACCATGTCTGAAAAGTTATGGTTTCATCGAGACGACCTTTGTGATACAGGGATTGTCCTAGACAACGAGAAATATGAGATAATGTTTGTGACTGAAAAATGTTAAATAAATGTCCATGTTTTGTTATGCTGAGTTATTGTTTTCGTTTTGTTTTTAGGTTGGATTTGCGTTCATAACTACAGTGGATGACGGAGCAACGCTGTTGACACGTGCTTCTCGCGTTCACGAGGACTACGAAGGGAAGGGAGTCTATCGGAGACTCTCTGACTACATCAGTCAAATCATTTCAAGCAATCCGGATTTAAAACGAAGCGCAATTGCCCTTCATTTGGATTCCGAGGCCCAGCGTCTACTAAACAGGGGCGCAGTATTTGTCGGTAAACGGGTAAGGATTCTACATCAGTCAAGTTAACACTTTCAATGTCTTATTTTATATTCCCCTTTTCATTAATTTTTCAATTCCATTTCTTAGCAAATTATGCTATGCTATTAGATAATATAGTGCCATTCGGAGAGTTGCTCATTGCATAATTATGGTTAAGATATTAATAAAGTTATTAGATATTACCTTTACAGGACTCAGAGTTAGTTTTTTATATTCCTTATGTTGGGCAATATACATTAGTACAGTGGAACATATTCATATTATATTTTTAGTTGTCCGTTTAATTGACTAAAGCAATGAAACATATGAAGTGACCAGTTATGAAATATATATAATGTATTCCCATTTTCAATTTCCTATACAGTAGAAGTACATATGCTTTTGAAGAACTATTATTATAATAATTCAATAAACTTTTATTCGGGCTACTCAGCAATTTTAAGAAGGTATTGTTATTTTATCAATAAAATAAATCGGAGAATACCAAAACTCAAAATTGATTTAACTAGAAAAAATATGAAGAAAGGATATATTAGCATAAAGACCCTTGTAAAAGTACAAGAGAATAAGGTGTTCCGGAAGAGTAAGCGTCTTCTGCTTCATTAATGACACCCGTAATGCAAATCTTTATCAAATCCAACTAAGCATCAATCCTCAAAATGAGAACCGAGTCATCATTGTCAATCACAGCAAGTAAGCATACTAATAAGCAAACTCATCTTCATATCACACAAAGATACAGAACATTTCTCGATTAGATCAAGATGGCGACCATAAAACTTGCCCATAGTCTTCATCAACCTGCATCTCTTGAATCCCTGTGCCGCAAGTTTGTTCGTCAGCAGTTGACATCTATCACGAAAATCTCGATATTCAGAGCAAGCCCTAAAATACCGAAACAACTGCGACATGTAAACACCATAGGATGAAAAACAGGGATGTTACTATCAAGCAATAGAAAGTTCACGATGGAAAAATTGAAATCGTCTCGTTTATCATATAGCTTAGTAGTAAGTTGCCCGTGTTGGTAAAAGTTTAAGTAAAGATCGAGGCTGACGAAACACACACATATGCTGCACCTTTTTAATTAAGTAACAGATACAGTATGCCAAAAAATGAATTAAACTGCACCATACAGATAGTTTTATCTCGATGATTTGAATTGTTGAACCAATCCATAGGATTGCTTTTAAAACATGCATTTAATAATGTTGGACTAATCCTTAACATAAACAATTGTTTCGTCTCTTGACTTTCGCTCTGTACATTATATGACATGTTATATGATCTCATTGGAGAGTATCTCTGAATAGTTTTGAAAGACATAAGACCTTTTAAATAATACAATATCGGCGAATTGTCACGCCAGATTCTGCCTCGATTGCGACTTCAATAATTCGTTAAACTTTAAGATGGATTTTTGAGCTGATTGACAACCATACTGTATGTTGGAGTTGCCATTTTTCAGTAAACACCACGACACTCAATCAATCAATAGTTTATTTATTTAAGTGTCACGCATCATATACATAATAACATATCACAGCAATTTTATATTAAAATGACAATTAAAATATTTGAATACGTTAAAATGTGATGCCCAGACGAACTCGGGTTATGAGACACTACACCAATAAATGATAACATTATGTACAACATGCATCGATAATTCATACAAAAGACAATTTTCTCTCTTCACAATATACCAATTGAGATACAATTCTATACTTATATTATTCGTCATGGTAACTCTGATGTTACAAACAACTGATTTGGTAGATTGAAGTGAGGACCTACCTGCTTCATAATCCTTATAGAACATATCCCATAACACGTTATCGACAGTGTATATTGTAACCATCACATTCTCATTAAAAACAACATTTCCTTCTAATTGAGAACATTGCTTATTACTTAACTTGCAGTATTGTATATTTTATAACTGTTTTTATGTTTGATGTGATGCATTTCATACTATATATACTATTCCCATTTTTGTGTTGATTCTTTCAGGGTTTGCGGATATTTCATGGGAAAACGTCATCTATTACACCCCTGATTACCGGAGTTATAGAAAGCGAACCTTTGCATCACGATGCCATATCAAAGGTATTCGAGTGCACGAAGTTATGCTCAATACTGTTTCCACTTAACCGGATTGTGTCCAACTGGGTTGCGTACAGATTGCTTCAAAGCAACATACAATATTTCAACTCCGACCTCCACAATGTGATTGCCACCTCTGTAGATCCGGAAAATGTGACCGGTAACCCACTTCTGTCTGTTGGTGTATTATTTAAATGTGACTCAGGGGAAGCAATATGCATAGATTTCCACGGCAACATAGAAGACGGGTCAAAGTTCAAAGAACACATGGAAACACACCTCAAACTATCATTAGGGCCAAAAACGGACGATATCACCGTCATGGTATCGTACGAGGCTGAGAATGACGATAAATTGTTATACAAGATGATGGATGATTTCTCAATGACAGAGAAAAAAGTTTGCGACAGCATGAACCTCGTGGAGGAAAGCATTTAATAGGCCGGGCACATCCTAATTGACCAATCAGGCGCAAGGACAGTTCGGACTTATGCTGCGTCTCTATGAACTCCCACAAAATGATACTTTCTTCAGGATAAGATCGTACATTTACTATACAGTCTAATGGAGGATATTACGATAGCCGAGAAAATCAATTAATCAATAGCAATATTAGACAATTAATCCAAGTAACATTACTTGACGAATTCAGTTTTTATTCAGTTTTATAAATATATAACTGAATAAAACTAACAAAATAATACCCATCCTATACACAATATCATATCCATAAACACAAAACCGTAAAATACCGTTAAGAGATCTAGACTAACACCATCCTGTCAACATCACCACCGCCAAATATAAACACATAAATATAAAGTCGGACAAATAACTAAAACCCGGAATTTCCTAAATAAATAAAAGTGAGATCAAGCCTTATTATTTTTTTACACTGCAATATCATGAAAAAAGGCGTATTTTTCTATTTATTTTGATATGTGGTGTTTAATATTGAAAGATGTAATATAAGATGTGAATGTACTTATGCATGGAATGTGATTGATGGAAATAAAAAAAAACGTTTCAAAAAAAAAATTACTTGAATTAGGAATTTGGGGACTATTGTTGCCGATGCGTGTACACCATATCTATCTACATGTATAAGCCGAGATTTAATGTATTGAAGCAAAAGCACAAAGGCATTAAACTACAAGATTAAAAGACTTTTTCATGACAAGGGGTGAACGAAAGGGCAATTCCTGTCGAGGGTTGTTCAGATTTTGTAAAACCCGAGTCTTTTCCAAGGGTGTTGCAAAATTTGAAAATACTGAAAACAGTATTTTTTTCTCTTATTCCAACTACCTGAAAAGCAAATGTCAAAATGCCAAGAAAACAATAAATACAGAACAATAACAAATAAACTAGTCCTTGAACTGAGGTCAGTTATTACACCTATGTTGAATAGAGTTATCCCTCATGTGTGGTCCACATGTATCTTGCATACAGCTTTCTTACAATGGCAAACTCTACCCAACATGTCGAGATAGCGAAACAGATTCGATAATACCCGTTTAAGTTTGACGTCGCAAGATGAGTTTATCTTAAGTTATCATCCTCTCCTTCACAGAAATTAATTCCACGTGTCCATTTGATAGATTGGTTTACACGCCCACGCGCAGCTGAAATTTCTCTTATAAATAATATATACATTTCTTTATTTCTTTTCATATCCTAATTAAGATATGAACACATATATATTTGTACATCCTCGATATCCAGGGGTTACGATCACCTATGTAATCTACACCCCTGGAATATATCATGGCAAAATTGAAAGCTCCCGGGTCTGCCACCTAGCGGTCGGTGTGCGTTGTGTCCCTTTGAATCACGTAATCACCGACCAATCAAAATGCGTGCAACAAAACGGCTTTTGCAATGAATGTAAACAAGGAAGAACATCTCATTCGGTTGATCTGTGAAAAATTCAAGCTTGATCAAATTAGACAGCATCAGGAAACGGCAATCCACGCACTGAGTCCTTACCGTAAATGTGTCGTTGAAGATTGTTCTTCTCTGTTTTACTGGTAAAGATCCACGACACAGTCGACACTAGGCCCTATGTCATGTGTGTTTACATTTTTTTCTGTCCCATAAAGAGAGCGCGTGATCAAATGTAAGGTGCGCTCTGATTGGACGCAGCCAGACCTAGCTGCATCCAATGAAAATTCTCCTCGCGGGATTTACGAAATGTGGTCTATATATGCCAAGGGTGAAGATGAGTGTGCGGATCGTAACCCTTGGCTAGCGAAGATGATATTTGTATTCCTAGCTTCTAGATCTACACAGGATCGATCTGTTGAACATTGCAGAAGGCAAATTTGTGACATAGAACCAATAAACATCCGCGTCGGAACTATTTTCTTTCTCAAAATCTTTTTCAAAATCATAACTGTCTTCTACGTTGTTGTTATTTGACAATAAATTAGAGAATACCGAAGCGTTAACAAAATCATAATCCCAACTCAAAATCGGTTTAACCAGATGCAAAATATGAACAAAGGAAATATTTACATGGGGACCCTTGTAAAAGTACAAGATAATAAGACCAGGAGTTCCGGAAGAGTAAGCGTCTTCTGCTTCATCAACGACACCCGCAATGTAAATATTGGTCACATCCAAGTAAACATCAAGTTCTCAAAACGAGAACCGAGTATTATTGTCAATCACAACAAGTAAACACACTACAATCTGATTAAAATACAGATCTTCACTATTACTACCGTGTGTAGGATCTGACAGCGACCAGTAGAAGGTCATGTGCAGATGACTTTTATTATTTCCATATCTAGGAAATGAACAGCCAGTCAAAATGCTCCTTGTAAATGGTGTTTGCATGGTAGACGAACATGAATGGCGGCTGATCGAAGCAAAGAAGAGAAAATCATTCAGGGCGTTGTATAACAATTTCATTAGTATATTTTGGGACAATTTTTTTACCGTCAGTTGTTATTTCTTTTCGGACAAGCAAAAAACTACAAATCAAACAGATAATGTCTAAGAAGAACACACGCCTTGCCGTAGAGACCGCTTAGCTGGGCGCCGCCATTTTTGTATGCGGTCATTCGGGTTTCTTGCTACTCTTTCAGAATCTGGTAAGCAGCGATTTGATTGGTGAATGCAAAGGTCATCTGCACATGACCTTCTACTGGTCGCTGTCAGATCCTACACACGATAGTAATAGTGAAGAACTGTATTTTAATCAGATTGACACACTAATGAGCATACTCAAAAATGTCCATCTATTTAAACACATAATGAAATTTATAATACTCTGGCGGGGCAGAGGCCCCGGCCAGAGAAGGCCAGACTGCCGTCTATTCTCTGTCTGTGTCTATATCTCCGTCTATGTCTCTTCCGTCACGGTTATATTCCAGAATGTTACCTAACATTGTTAACCGACAGGTCATGATGGTCACACATGTTTTATGAGCTGCACTGTCAGGTTTAGCCAGAGGGACTTATTAAGTACCATGTGGAGGACTTTAATTTTTCAATTAATAAATTACTAAGATTACACGATAATGGCCCATCCCTACAATCTGCCCCATCTGGTGAAGAAGGCTAAAACAACCATAAGTTTCAAAACGAAGAAGATTTAGATACAAAAAATAAATCCGTCTGTTTGGACGTTTTAAAATATATAACAGCGGTTTAGAAAAGAATACATGGCGTACCTGTCCTGCAGAACTACTAACCGAAACACTGTAACTTTTTGAAGTTGCTTCTTGTTATGTATGCACAAAAATTCGATTATTGATAAGACAACAGTTAAAACATAGTACATAAATAAAGAAAGTTTACATTTTTGCGACCCATTTAAATGACATTTAATGGGCGCTTTCGCGTATCTGGTTTAAGCAGTTGAAACGGCTGAACCTTGAAGCAAACGTCAGACTCAGATCTGAACAGAGACTGACCTCAAGAGGGATATTCGACACATATAGACTGAGGGGTTCAGATGTACCTGCCCAAAACTGAAATGCATACTTTTGCGTGTTTTTAGGTCGAATAGACCTATTGGTGTTATGCTGTTTAATGGGGATGTAACATTGGGATGGGGACGTTTTTGAGTTTGCTTATTAGTTTACTTACCTGTTGTGGTTGACAATGATGGCTCGGTCCTCTCATTTTGAGGATTTACGTTTACTTTGATGTGACAAAGATTTACATGGCGGGTGTCGCGATGAAGCAGAAGACGCTTACTCTTCCCGAACATCTGGTCTTATTCTGTTGTACTTTTTCGAGGGTCTCCATCTTTCCTTTATTCATATTTCGCCATTAATTTAATCGATTTTGAGTTCGGAGTATGGTTTTGTTGACGCTTTGGTATTCTCTGATTAGTTTTGTCATTGCCTGAAAAAGATACACCTCTATATACAATATAGATAGATGAGAAAATGATCGCCTTTCCGGTAGCAGCTTCACTGCTTTTGCCCATTTAGTTTATGACGCATTGCTATACCACAGGTACGTATGTATTGATGCGTTATGCAATGCAATGGAAGCGTGATAGACAACGTCACTGTTATATGTATTAATTACTCATTGTCATCAACAGTGCTTACTTACTATCTCAGCCTATTCCGGCACAAGTTGACGGTTTCTCGTGGAATCCTTATTCGCCACTTCTACCGTTTCAATCAGAGGTGCTGGACACAGAAATATGTTAAGTAATACATTATAGTAAAGGTAAATAAAGGCAAGTCAAAAACCTCGGGAAAAAACGAAAGTAAAGTTTCAAAAACCGCTTTTAAATCTGAGCGTAATACCCTAATGTACTCATTTAAAGCACCTGTTTGAGTACTGAATACATTACCTTCAATATATCGCCATTATTTTACTATTATATAGTACTTGAACAACATATTTATGTGTCCAGCACCTGTGGTTCATGAATGTAGGTTAAACACATACAACAGGGGACCTTAGATAGCATAGGTAGGTCGTGATAAAGTTCAATATCTACGGATAGACACATGTGTGAAAACACTTGGTGTCATTGTTCCTGAAAAGGTCAGTTTACATCAATGGAGTGAGGTTTAAATACTGTGTCATAGACTGGCTCCCGTCTCTAGAATAGTATGCATATATTGAATTATTAAGAAGAAAATAGTCTAATAGTTTTGATCATTAGTTTGAAACGAGGGGGAGATAAACTAGTAGTAAAATGCCTTCGAGAAGTTCTCCATAAAAAACTTAGGGGCTGGTAGCCAAACAGTGCCATTGTTATCTTAGTGACAACGTTATGAGACATGTTAATTAATATGTAAGTCACAGTGATAGCATATTAATGAGACTTAGCATCAGGCAGGACACATGGCATTTTTACAACACGACACAGGATACTTACCTGTCGATATCGAACTTTAAAACAGTCTTTATCTGGCAATTTTCTTATTTTACTAACATTCAGTGCTCTCCATGGATCTTCACTTTCGCCGAGTAACAGGTGGTGATTATGATGACGTCATCGCGATCAGACGGGGTATTTACCAAGGTATGGATTATCTGGCGGGAAGGTTCCATTCCATGATGGAAACACACAAGGGCTTTGTTGCAATGGATGGAGACAAGATGGTGAGTTAACCGTTGTTGTTTGTTTATCGTACGGGTGTCCTGTTAACATTTCTATGTAATACGGCCATATCGTAAATATTTTACTCGCCTTTAATTTAATCTTGATAGTAAGAGTTATTTTGATTGGCTTAGATATTTGTATAATCACCGCAAATGTAAAACAAAATGGCGTCACCATTTGTATCTTCGCTTACAACAGAAGTGGATTTTCACAGGGATTATGTAGAAAATATCAAATTATAAGGATAGCCATCGATCTATTTTTTCATTTTACGAGCCATAACACAAAATAATCGGAGTTTGCTCTAAATAAGCACTACCGGACTGAACATGTACTATAATCATAAACTGTTTTGAAGTCCGAAAGTAGTGATGAATAGTCTTGTAAAAATATCACTCGACATGCTCTATTGATACCCTGTATGGCACGGTTCTCGAGGCAAGACTTGCATCGCTTCAAATTATTAAACTCGTTTTACAAAATCAATATGACATAACCTCATGTAAGTTCCACTACTTTTCATATACAATTAACCAGAAAAGCAAACAAAAACAAAAACAAAAAAGGATAGCACTACGTGTTACATCAGGTTCATGTCCTGCTGATGGTGCTAGGGACCAAAACATCCGAATTCCCAAGAAATCCTACTTACTGATGAAACAAAGAGAAATGTGCGCAAACACCTCTTGATACAGGAATTTGTATGAATCAAAGGATCACTGATTGATTTCAAATCAGGTAATATGTGTGTATGAAATAAAGCTTACCAGTATTGTATAAAAAAAACTCAGGAAATACCAAAGCGTCAACAAAGCCATAACCCGAACTCAAAATCGATTAAACCAGAGGCAAAATAGGAACAAAGGAAAGATTTACATGGAGACCTCTCATAAAAGCACAAGGAATCCAACATCATTATTTGATTTGATAGCTTGCATCAGGAAGTTACACAACACATGCATAAGTGACTACACCTTTAAAGGCCCAATATACGTAACTCTCGGCAAAACATGAAGCGAACATCAAGCCTAATAACTTGTTATATCTATAGATTTAGTTAAGATTAACGGATATCACTATTATTCAAGATTAAAACTGACACGGTTACCGGTACAGCAGCAGTTGACACACGTTATTTGTACTTGAACTGTCTTCTACCTTCGGCCTGTTGTTGAAGTGGGCCACACCTGAATTATTTTCAATTCTTTGGATTTTTCCGTCAAGAGTTTCTTGTTAGTTACCGCTCAGGTTTACTTCATTTTAGACTTAGTTTTGCATGGTTATCAACTGGATTGTTTTTCATAATTTTTTCAGAATCCAAAAACATTTCCTGAAGTTACGTTATTGGGACTTTAAATGTGAAAGGGGTATCGAGAAAAGTATTTCTCACGTTCACATTCTAATCGGCGTATTGTTGCTGCTCTCTGATCGTAGAAAATTTCAAAGGATTCACCAGAACGTTTTTTAGAATAATGGAGTGTAACATCGTATGTTTTTATCGCATGATTGACGAGTTATGGTTGTAAGTTTGAATTGTTCTTATTATGACAAAATGCCTAGGGTAATTATATGACGTCATTACACGTTATATATAAAATCGCCTTGCACTGACAAATGCCACGATTTGATATATTCACAACAAGGATCTCAATTGTTTTTAAATCAAAAGAGCTTTATGAAACTTTTCGTCATAAATCTAATGAAATGGAACTCATGTCAGATCCTATACACACAATGCAAGTATTCTTCATTCTACTATTTCATGTTACTTTTTCAGGTTGGATTTGTTTTCGTTACTACTATAGATGACGGAACCACATTTGTAACTCGCGCTGCCCGTGTTCACGAGGATTACGAAGGAAAGGGAGTCTATCGGAAACTCTCTGACTACATCAGTCAACTCTATTCAAGCAATCGAGATTTAAAGAGACGCTCCAGCTTGCTTCACTCCGAAGCTGATGCTGACCTTATGCTAAAGAAAGGTGCAGTTCTGGTTGGTGAACGGGTAAGGGGTGATATCATTTTGTTGGTAAACGGGTAAGGGGTTATATAATTTTGTTGGTAAACGGGTAAGGGGTTATATCATTTTGTTGGTAAACGGGTAAGGGGTTATATCATTTTGTTGGTAAACGGGTAAGGGGTTATATCATTTTGTTGGTAAACGGGTAAGGGGTTCTATCATTTTGTTGGTAAACGGGTAAGGGGTTCTATCATTTTGTTGGTTAACGGATAAGGGGTTCTATATCATTTTGTTGGTAAACGGGTAAGGGGTTATATAATTTTGTTGGTAAACGGGTAAGGGGTTATATCATTTTGTTGGTAAACAGGTTAGGGGTTATATCATTTTGTTGGTAAACGGGTAAGGGGTTCTATCATTTTGTTGGTAAACGGGTAAGGGGTGATATCATTTTGTTGGTAAACGGGTAAGGGGTGATATCATTTTGTTGGTAAACGGGTAAGGGGTTCTATATCATTTTGTTGGTAAACGGGTAAGGGGTTATATCATTTTGTTGGTAAACGGGTAAGGGGTTCTATCATTTTGTTGGTAAACGGGTAAGGGGTTCTATCATTTTGTTGGTAAACGGGTAAGGGGTTCTATCATTTTGTTGGTAAACGGGTAAGGGGTTATATCATTTTGTTGGTAAGCGGGTAAGGGGTTATATCATTTTGTTGGTAAACGGGTGAGGGGTTATATCATTTTGTTGGTAAACGGGTAAGGGGTTATATCATTTTGTTGGTAAGCGGGTAAGGGGTTCTATCATTTTGTTGGTAAACGGGTAAGGGGTTATATAATTTTGTTGGTAAACGGGTAAGGGGTTCTATATCATTTTGTTGGTAAACGGGTAAGGGGTTATATCATTTTGTTGGTAAACGGGTAAGGGGTTATATAATTTTGTTGGTAAACGGGTAAGGGATTATATAATTTTGTTGGTAAACGGGTAAGGGGTTATATAATTTTGTTGGTAAACGGGTAAGGGGTTCTATCATTTTGTTGGTAAACAGGTTAGGGGTTATATCATTTTGTTTGTAAACGGGTAAGCGGTTCTATCATTTTGTTTGTAAACGGGTAAGGGGTTCTATCATTTTGTTTGTAAACGGGTAAGCGGTTCTATCATTTTGTTTGTAAACGGGTAAGGGGTTCTATCATTTTGTTGGTAAACGGGTAAGGGGTTATATCATTTTGTTTGTAAACGGGTAAGGGGTTATATCATTTTGTTTGTAAACGGGTAAGGGGTTATATCATTTTGTTTGTAAACGGGTAAGGGGTTATATCTTTTTGTTTGTAAACGGGTAAGGGCTTATGTATCATATTGTTGAAAACTGATGTTAGCGTTTGATACGTCTTACTTTGCTAAAGTATACATGCATTGTTTTTACTTGTTCGGGGAAAAACACCAGGTTTAATTGACTTATTATTGTTGAAGAGTGAAAAACCATATCTTTTTCTTCAATGCTTATTCAATATACTCACCGTCTTCGATACTCATTAGAAAGTTTATTTTTTTATTTTACAACATATATTTAATAGTTGTTTCTATTGATATTAATCGCTCTTATTGGACCGTGATCTTAGTATTGGGTAGAGGGGGGGCTAGCTGGTTGGTGATCTTAGTATGGGGGAGAGGGATTAGCGCACTGGTGATCCTAACATGGGGAGGGGAGACTGCACTGCAACACCCGATTACCTAAGAATAGATTGAACACTTTATCACTTTACAACTACAACCCGATTTTATTACATTTTTACCAGTGAAATATCGAAAACCATTCATTCACTCGAGAAAAATATCAAAATATTAGCCCCATCCGTGAAATATATTTTGTATTACTGAAGACACTGTCAGATATCCTCTATATATCTGAACATGCGTTCGCCCTTGAAAAAGGTAAATCGAATGTATAATTCGTATTAAAGTTTCATTTGTTCTATATTTTATTTCACTCGTATTAAAATCACCTAATGTTTATAAAAACAATTAAGATAAAAATAATAGCTCACTTACATGTTTTGCAAAGTAAAGATTCTGTAGTTTCCATAAACAAGAGTTCCACTTTTTGTTTACCTGATATTTGACGAAGGCTGACAACTGTAAACAAAAAACAGAAAATAATCAGAAATACCAAAGCGTCAACAAAACCATAAGCCAATCTAATAATACGCTTTGAGCAAAATACAAGTAATGGAAGGTACAAGGTGATCCGACCAGGTGTTTCAGAAGGGTAAGCGCCTTATGTTCATAGATGCACACCCACCTTGGATAGTATGTGTAAATTTCGTTTTATTGAAACAGGACGCTATGTATAACAGGTATTATACACTTGTTACAGACAGTTAATATGTACATTCAGCATTTTTATATTACAAACAGGTAGAAGACAGGTATACTCATACACCCTTTGCACATGGAAGAATAATTGTGTCCCCATCTTTTTTTACAGCAGCATCTGTTATAAAACCAAGATATGAAAGAATATGTAATAAACACATAAAGATAGTATCTCTACAATACATGTGATACATAACTTTATAAGTTCTATCTTATCAAAGACGACAACTGGTAGAAAACAAATAAAGGATTTTTTATTAATATGCAACTCATAATTTAACTACCTTACATTTTTTCAGAAAGTCAAGACGTTTCAGGGAAAAGCTTCATTGGTATTGTCCCTCGTAACTAAAGTTATAGAAAACAGTCCACTGCAACCTGATGAACTATCAAAGATTTTCGAGTGTTCCGAGTTGTGTTCCGTGTTGTTTCCGTCCGACCGGATCGTTTCCAGCTGGGTAGCGTACAGATTGCTAACAACCAACATCAAGTTTTTCAACTCCGACCTCCACAATGTGATTGCCACCTCTGTAGATCCGGAAAATGTGTCCGGGAGACCACTTCTGTCTGTTGGTGTGTTATCAAGAATTGACGATGGAGAACAATTGTACATAGATTTCCATGGCGACATAGGAGAGGGGTCAAAGTTCAGAGAGCACATTGGAAAACACCTAAAACTCTCACTGGGATCACAAACTGGCAATTTCTCGATCATGGTATCGTACGAGGCAAAGATGGACGATAAACAGTTATACAAGATGATGGAACAGTTTTCAATGACAGAGAAACAAATTGGCGACAGCATGATCCTAATAGAGGAAAATATGTAATAGACCTGTCAAATATAAACAATCATTATGACAAATAAGGACGACAGAATAAATCGACACTGGTAAAGAGTCTGTCTCTATGTTGCAACAGAAAACAATAATGGCAAAAGGGACCGACCACAAATGTAGCCAGGAAATCATAAATTGCAATCATGTTACTTGGACTAAGCGTTTGTCTATATAACAACCATGATGCAAAAGTGACAAAGTTTCAGTGATTGCGGAGTTCCAAACTGACCACAAATTAAAAGTTCAGCGTTTGTTGACTGGTTTTCCGACTTCAGTTACTGCGAGTTTGGCGATCACCGGGTACCAAAAACAGCTGGCAGGCAATCGTGTCCATTAATATATACATGATCACTGCCAACTGTTGTTATTGGTGAAAGTGTAATGTAATTATAAATGCTTTATTCTGTAAGGATACAAACCCGCCAAGGCCTGCTCATTGATCGCGCATTCCAAATGTATTGAGTGGTTTTTGTTTTGTCTCTTTTTGAAATTTCTTAATGTCCTAGCCTGAGTTTAGATATCTTGTTATTCAATACCTTGCTAACAAAACTTCTTAAGATATACAAATTAAGTTAAAAACGAGGTATATTGCTACTGGATGTTGTTTTACAAGGGTCGCCAGTAAAATATTTCCTTTGTGCAAATCTTTTACGTCAAGTTCTGATTGCGAAATGTGTTTGAGTACTATCTTGGATTTTTTATATGAAATCTAGTTCGATTTACCACCAAATCTGTCTTTGATAGTTTTGGCATACATGTTTACGCGTTTCTTTCTCACATGGAAATGTAAAATTAATCAAATACATCTTTAGACAAGTTTGTATACAAGTTAAAACAAAACGCCACTAGCTGAAATCCAAAAATGTTAAACTTAACTAATATAAATAACTGTTTTCAATACGAGCATGTTTAATATCCAGTGCAAAGACATAAAACCTGCAGAATAACTTGTTTCTAGTTTCCATTGTTTTGTGTGTGTGTTGTCAAAATAAGAAGTGGATACTGTACTGTCAACGACATCAAAACTCTAAATCAAAATAAATAAAGCTTGAGTCCAATGTAAGCAAAGGAGAAAGACTTACACGAATAGCCTTGAGGAAAGTTCAAAGAGAATATATTGCCCATGTTTATAATCAGTTTATATAATCTTGAATGTAGGGAAACCTAGCAAACAAATGTATTCCTAAAAGAAAACTAATTATTTTCTGAATAACACATTCCGTTTCCAAACGAAAACTATTTATCAAATATCCTAAATCGTAGATGCTTTTCTTTCGTTTATGAAAACGTACATGCAATTTTTATGTTGCCGTTGCAATATTTGTCAATATATTTGTATGAACATTAAACTCGACTCATTTCAATTCAAGATCTATTCAATTCAATTCAAAACCTGTTAACGCTTCGGTATTCTCGTATTTATTTTTAGGCAAATGTGAATGGCACAACAGTGTCGTCATTCATTATAATAGATATCTGAATTTTATAACCCATTATACATGTAGAACAACCACCAAGACACAAGTGTTACAGATTCAGCATTCCATGATACTTAACTTATGTATCCAGTATAAAAGTAAAATAAATAATTCACTCCAGTTTCCATTAGTGTAAGCAATAATCTCGCACTTCCTATTGCTGATCATAGAATACTCATCACATCAAACATATAGAAATATTTCTTTCATTACATGTACGAATCCGGATAACAATGTCCATATCCGTTTCCATATATGTTTCAATTATACATACAATGTTTACTTCCAGTTCATCGTCTGCACAATAGACCTATGTACATGTAAGTCTGATGCTTTTATACCAGGAACTTCTTATTTCTTAAAAGGGCTTTCGGGCATAATTATATATTTTATGTACACGTGTATAGTTGAATATGTAAGCTTGGTATATGGAATGGTTGTTTCATTCAAACCATTTAAACCACTCGGATCTTCAATAAAATATATTTATTAAAGCTGACCTAGAATTGTCAGAAAGATCATCCTATGCCATCTATCATTTTATATTGATTAAGTTGTGTGTTATGCAAAACGCAAAGTGTTATGATATTAACCATGGGTAAAATGAACAATAAGATCGAAGAGTACAGTGATATAATAACAGACAAGTTTGTTAGCGTGTACGTTTGGATTTTAATTTGTGATGATTATATAATATAACTTTGGTTTATAATAATAGTGGAGGTGACCAACCAGCTCACTATGATGATCTGCTAAGTTCTTGCACACAAGCTTATAAGCTTGGTATTTGAAGGCGGAACAGCAAACCTTTGATTTTCACTTAAAGTTACTGATATATGTGTTGAGTGTAATAGAGCGTGGTACCTGTCGTCTGCTGGGATTGGCCACACACTGCTATCTGACTCAGGGGTCACCACCGTCCCAGTTAACGATGAGGGGTTGTACACTTCTGTTTCGTATCTGCCTTTTCTATTTCTTCAATCAATCGATTATTATGTGTTATGCTAACAGAGCTTTGACTTCGTATATAGTATCATATGGAGTACTAATGCTGCCCGCTACTCGTTCTCTGCAATAACAACAGTCAGAGTCAGTTTTAAGGATTTAGCTCTACAATTACACTTTTTCTGTGTTTGAACTTAACAAAAGTAAGATTTAAATTATCAATTGTAAAACTTCAAAGAATATCAAGGGAAACAGGTTAAAACCATATCTACTATAATTGTGTGTTTGCATTGAAAACGTTAAAGTTGCTTATCCGTCATATGGTGTTACATGTCGCAGTTGATTCATTATTTTAGGGCTTGATCTGAACATCTCCATATTTTTGATAGATGACAGCAGCTGACGAACAAACTGACGCTACAAGTATTCGAGAATCACAGGTTGATGAATACAATGAGCGAGATTTATAGTCACCATTTTGGTCTCATTGAGAAATATTCTACATCCTTATATGATCTGAAAATGGGCGTTTTTGAATATGCTCAATGATGTCCTTCTTTTTCTGATTGAGAATTATGCCCCAGTTCTTTCATTTACTTGGATCTACCCTAGATGTACATGGCAGATGTCGTCGATGAAGCAGAAGAAGCTTACTCTTCCGGAACACTTCGTCCTATTTTCTTGTGCTTTTACAATTGCCTTCATGTAAATCTTTACTTTGTTCATATTTTGCCCCTAGTTTAATAGATTTTGAGTTCGGATTATGATTTTGTTGGCTCCTTGGTATTCTCTTATTTTTGTTGAGACTTTGATACATTTATACTTGTATCTAGATCACTATGTATATCATAATTTGTAGTTGATGTTTTTACCGCGAACGTATTTCAAACCATTTGAACTTTATATATGTAAGTATATGTCCAGATAAACAGCTGGTAAATATCAGGCTAATACGGCCTCTAACCAATGTATAGGGAAACGACAACTATGTAAGTACTGCTGCAACAGATAAAGCTCATATTAGCGACATGTCGTAGTTAGAAATTTATACTTACATATGATTTCATAAACAACGATCATTAAACTAGGACCAACATTGACAACTAAGCCATACGAAAAATAACGATTTCATTTTTTCTTGATAGTAACATCCCTGCTTATCCACCCTATAGTGTTGACATGTCGCAATTTATTTGTTATTGTAGGGCATGCTCTGAATATCGACATTTCTGTGGTATGTGTCGGCTACTGACTAATAAACTGACGGCACAGGGGTTCGAGAGATACAAGTTTATGAAGACTATGATCAATTTTCATCTTGATATTATTGAAATAAAATCTGTATCCTTTTATGACATGAAGGTGGACGTTTTTGAAAAAACTTACTAGTATGCCTACTGTTCTTGTTGTGATTGAGAATAATCCCTCAGCTATCATTGGGCTTGGACGTGACCTAGATTGACATGTCATCATTAAAGTAGAAGAGACATACATGTGGTGATATTATACTTTCCAAGGGGCTTTCGTATTCTGTCCATAGTTTAATCAATTTTGTATTCGGGTTATTATTTTGTTGACGCTTCGATGTTCTCTGATTGTTTCTGATCAAACTTCAGCTTTTTTTCTCAAATACAACGAAACGATAAGGCGACATCCAAGGAGGATGTCGATAAATTAAAAAAGCTAGATAGTTATCATTTAAAGAGAATTATATTTTCTCATTATCTATAATGAATCATGTCCAGTTTTTATTATTTAACGTCAGTAAACATCATGAATCTCGACTTCCGCCGACCGACATCCTGTGATTACGATGACGTCATGGCGATAAGGAGGGGCGTTTATGACGGTTTAGACTACCTGGCTGCAAGATATCAATCTATGATGGATACACATCAAGGCTATGTTGCCATGGACGGCAACAAAATGGTGAGTAGCTGCGCTGCAGAAAGGCGCTATGTCATAATGATTGAAAATATTGACATCTTAACATGTTATTTGGAATTTATGGTGGATAATCTTAGCTTGCGAGGAAGTATTGGTTTGAGGAAAGAGGAATGTTTCATTTACAAGACCAGCTAGCAGTTAATTATATGAAGTAGAACTATCAGTAATTTGGAAATTAATTGAATCAGAATAAAAACAAAACTGAATTTTCAAACGGATCTTTTTATTTTTATTATGGCATTTTTTTTCTTTGTGATCTCGTAAGTAATGTGTGATGTTGTTCGTTTTCTATATTTGTTCAGGTGGGAGTTGATTTATAACTACGATTGATGACGGAACCTCATTCTTGACTCAAGCCGCTCGTGTTCACGAGAACTACGAAGGGAAGGGAGTCTATCGGAGTCTCTTGGACTACATCCACAAAATCATTTCAACTAACCAAGAGATAAAACGGAGCGCATTCATAGTTCACACCGATTCCGAGGCTGATCGTTTGGTAGCGAAGGGTGCAGTTCTCGTCGGTAAACGGGTAAGATTGCAAGGTGTACAAAAATACAAAGTTTTTCTTTCCAAATAACAAGAAGAACCAACTATCTTTAAAGTCGTTCATCAACCAAATGCATAATAATAACAATTAGTTATGCCATTTTCTTAATTTACTTTTCATATATAAATATTAAAGCATTGGTGTCAATTTGTTCGAATTCATAGGGGTATGGAAAATTATGTTGCAAACTATTGGATAAATCCCATCGGGAAGGGGGTGGGAGTTGAAAAAATACCTCAAAACAAAACAGACCACAACGGGTAAAAATAAAGTAATGTAAAATATATTTAAAAATACATTTTGATGATACCAATGCCGGAAAAAGTTGTTCGAGGGGATGTAGCAATCATTTATTCTATTGTTTGTAAAGGTATAAAAAAAGATGCATACGACTTCCGCATTTGCTTTTAAAACAACATAAAAATGATAATATCAATATAGCAGACAAGCTGCTGACTGAAGATGTAACATAACGTGTGTTTTACGCCTTATCTCAAGGAGTGACGGGGTTAAATTTAACTTTGTATGTCAATGGAAAACAAGCAAAACATATCAAGAAAAACATTAGTGAATACCGTAGTGTCAACAATACCACAATCCGAACTCAAAATCAATAAGGGACAAAATTCGAAAAATGGAAAGATCCACATTGAAATCATTGTAAAAGTACAAGAAACTAAGACCAGATGTTCCGAAAGAGTAGACCTCTTCTGCTTCATCGACGACACCTTGGTCACATCCAAGTAAACATCAAGTCCTCGAAATGAGAATCAAGTCATTATTGTTAATCACAACAAGTGGGCCCACTAATGAGCATACTAAAAAAGTCAATCTTTATATCATACAAAGATACAAAATATTCCTCAATCAGAACAAGGTGGCGACCATAAAACTTTCCATAGTTCTGATCATAGTAAATAGATAGTCAGAACAGTATCTAGTTTATTGGATTGACTATGTCGTTTTATACGCAGCTATGGCTTCAACCTACCTTTTGTTTTTGTCAATAATCAGTTTATTTGATTCGATATCTAAATGACCCACTGCCCTTATCTGATCACAATCTTAATCATTCCAATCGAACCATTGAATTTTTACAAATTTCTAACTTTTAATGATCATTACAAGACTTGTTTAAACACTCTGCTTTATTCCGCTCCCACTTTTGGCTAGTCGGTTGAATTTAAGCTATACAGGTCTTAATTGTGTCTTGTTTTGACCTTATCTCATGAAATGGCCACCATGCCGTTCCAATAACAATAACCAATTGGCACTCAATGATCATAGTTGTCGACGAGCCGTCAAACGCAAACCAACCAAACAAATAAAGCTCATAGAATAAAATTGTATTAGAATATCCAGGTACAAGTGCATGCATTTATGAACAGATATCTTATATTTTATATTGTTGATTGTAATATATCTGTCTGTTGTGTCAGAGGATCCAGAAAAGGATAATCGAATTTCATCGTTTGATTGTTTCAGGAAATTAGAGTGTCTCAGGGAAAAACTTCATCTGTTCTGCCTTTAATTGACGGAGTAATAGAACACAAGCCATTGCATCGTGATGCCATATCCAAGATATTCCAGTCAACAGAGTTATGCTCAAAACTGTTTCCGTATGACCGCATTGTGTCGAATCGAGTGGCCTACAGATTGTTGCCATCTAACATACAATATTTTGATTCCAACCTTGACAAAGTGATTGGAACCTCCGTTAATCCGGAAAATTTGTCCGATCATCCCCTTTTGTCTGCTGGTGTGTCTTTCCGATGTGACGCAGGAGAGGCACTGTGTATAGATTTCCATGGTGACATTGGAGTGGGGTCAAAGGTTAGAGAACACGTAGAAAATCATATCAAACTTTCCAAAGGCCCCAAAGTTGACAACTTCCTCATCATGGTCTCTTACGAGGCCAAAATGAATGACAACTTGTTACAAAAAATGATTAAAGATTTTTCGATGACGGAGAAAATTCACGTCGGCATGAACCTGATTGAGCAAGGTGTATGATAAACCATCTAATTTTGTATCATTTGACTAATCAGAGAGCTGAGGGTCATCAACACCGTTACGATTATTTTACTCAGGATTAAGATGTTCTGCCTGCGTGTAAGACGTTATATATCATATATAACCTATGATTACGCTCAGTTTGCATCCATATGCAATATGAACACCATCCTGACATAAGTAACTAAATGAAGACCATTTTGATGCTAGATTTGCCCTTGTCCAGTTGAAATCCAATTGTTCATGAATGCCAACTGAAAGCAGTTCTATATGTACATGTCCCATATTTTTTCAATGTGTTCATAATCATTAAAAATCGATCATACAGTAGTATGTATCGATTACCCTTGTCCAATTAATAAAACAGTCATCAACCAGTGAATGGTATCCACGTAACAACCAACATTGACGTCAACAATCGGTTAATGGCAGTCATATTCCTAGTCAATATCAGTTGCATTTGGCAGGACTATATATTTGAAGATGGTTAACAAAGTGTCGCCAGGTCATAAAGTCTTTTCGTGTTCTTGTATTCAACACTATATACAAGCCCCACCAACTCGCTCCTGTTACACAACTCTCCCTCTTTTTCTCAACCCGAGACTCGCAATACCCCCACAGTGGGATTTAGTTGGACGCTAGCCAATGTAATAGAACAAGGGAAAAAAATCCTGTCGAGTGCGTGATAATCTGCAGCTCTACCAACTGTGCAAAAAAGCAAGCTCCGCCAGCTGAGTGACAGAGACCGTATTTAACACTATGTTCACACCGACCCCTCCGTCAGCTTAATTAGTGACAGAGACTGTATTTAGCACTATGTAAAAGCCACACCGACCTGCTCCGTCAGCTGAGTGACAGAGACTGCATTTAGCACTATGTTCACACCAACCCCTCCGTCAGCTGAGTGACAGAGACTGTATCTAACACTATTTACAAGCAACACCGACCGACTCCGTCAGCTGAGGGACAGAGAAAAAATTTAACACTATGTACAAGCCACACCGACCGACTCCGTAAGCTGAGTGACAGAAACCATGTACAAGCCACACCGACCCCTCCGTCAGCTGAGTGACAGAAACCCTGTACAAGCCACACCGACCCCTCCATCTGCTGAGTGATAGAAACTATGTACAAGCCACACCGACCCCTCCGTCAGCTGAGTGACAGAAACCATGTACAAGCCACACCGACCCCTCCGTCAGCTGAGTGACAGAAACCCTGTACAAGCCAGACCGACCCCTCCATCAGCTGAGTGATAGAAACCATGTACAAGCCACACCGACCCCTCCGTCAGCTGAGTGACAGAAACCCTGTACAAGCCGCACCGACCCCTCCTTCAGCTGAGTGACAGAAACCATGTACAAGCCGCACCGACCCCTCCTTCAGCTGAGTGACAGAAACCATGTACAAGCCACACCAACCCTTCAGTCAGCTGAGTGACAGAAACCAAGTACAAGCAACACCGACCCCTCCGTCAGCTGAGTGACAGAAACCCTGAACAAGCCACACCGACCCCTCCGTCAGCTGAGCGACAGAAACCATGTACAAGCCACACCGACCCCTCCGTCAGCTGAGCGACAGAAACCCTGTACAAGCCACACCGACCCATCCGTCAGCTGAGCGACAGAAACCCTGTACAAGCCACACCGACCCATCCGTCAGCTGAGTGACAGAAACCATGTACAAGCCACACCGACCCGCTCCTGTTACACATATAACTATTGTTTAAGTGTTTATCATTTGTGTTTTTTGTAATTACTACACTCCATACCCCATTCAGTGTCAATAGAAGCATGCTTCCTTGGAGAAAAAAATATATCATTCGATATAACGTTAAGAGGCAGGAAAACAAATAGATATATACAATTAATGCAGATTTTTTAAACCTTAAGTACGCATGCTTTCTACATTGGATATTTCTAAAAATGTAGCTACGGATACACAAAACGCTCAGTTTGTATAGATTTTTGAAACCTATACCAAATAACGACATGTGTCCGTTATAGTATTTAATTAATGCTTCCGTAATTGTATCAACCATCGAATTGTCCTATATCACATAACCAAGAACATATCCAAAACGGTTTTGGCATGTTTTCATACAGTTTTCTTATTTATACATAAAACTTACCTTAAAACATATACAATCTTATCAGATAGTTTTATTGTTGTTATTTTGCCACAGGTAATGGAATATATCTGGATTAGGAAGACAGAGACATCTGTGATAGTAATAAATTAAAAAATACCAAAGCGTCAACAAAATCATAATCTGAACTCAAAATCAATTAAACCAGGGGCAAAATATGAACAAAGGAAAGATTTACATGAAGACACTTGTAAAAGAATAAGACCATGTGTTTCAGAAGAGTAAGCGTCTTCTGCTTCATCGACGACACCCGCCCTTATCATTATCAGTCACAATAGGTAAGCACACTACTGAGCATACTCAAAAACGTCCATCTTCATATCACTTGAAGATACAGAATATATCTCAATGAGAAAAAAGATGGTGACCATAAAACTTGCCCATAGTTCTGATCAACATGCATCTCTCGAATCCTTTGGTTGTTAGTTTGTTTGTCAGTAGTCGACATCGATTACGAAAATTACGATATTTAGAGCAAACCCTAGAGTATCTAATCAACTGCGACATGTAAACACCATATATCGGCGAGGGGTTCTCAATAGCGTATTCGGTAGATCGGATGACAAGTATGTCCGAAGTCCCGGGTTTGACTCCTGGAATAAATGTGGTACCAGCTACATTGCCGTTCACATACATTACTTGGGTGATATTTAGAGGTTACATGTAGCTTTTGACTATTTTGATATCGCACCCTTTATCAGCCTTTTATCACCTTTCATAACCTTTTTATCACACATTATCATAACATTTTTATCACACATTTTGAAAACAAGCAAAACAGAAATGTAATTTAACTAGTTCAGAGTTATGAACAAATATTGTGACATGTCATCAACCTCCGCCGAAACGACAAAAAAATGTAAGTCGGGAACAACTGTTGTTGCGTGATAAAAACAACCCGAGCATACAGAGGCATCCATAAAACCATAACCCAAACTCAATTAAACTTGGTACAAAATATGAGCAAAGATTCACATTCAGACCATTGAAAAATTACAAGAGAATAAGCCCAGGTGTTCCGAAAGGGAAAGCGCTTTCTGCTTCATCGACGATACCAGCCATGTAAATCTTGGTCACATTAAGGTGAACGTCACGTGTAAGTTAGACAATATTACATTGCATAAAACTTCACATATATATATATATAATTGAAATCCAATTGTTCATGAATGCCAACTGAAAGCAGTTCTATATGTACATGTCACATATTCTTTTCAATTTGTTCATAAGCATATGGTATCCACGTTACAACCAACGATGACGTCAACAATCGGTTAATGGCAGTCATAGTCCAAGTGAATATCAGTTGAATTTGGAAGGACTATATATTTGAAGATGGTAAACATAATGTTTTTATATCAAGTGTTGCCAGTCCGTAAAGACCTTTCGTGTTCTTGTGTTCACACTATTTACAAGCCACACCGACCCCTCCGTCAGCTGAGTGACAGAGACCGTATTTAACACTATGTACAAGCCACACCGACCCCTCCGTCAGCTGAATGACAGAGACCGTATTTAACACTACGTACAAACCACACCGACCCCTCCTTCAGCTGAGTGACAGAAACCATGTACAAGCCGCACCGAACCCTCCATCAGCTGAATGACAGATACCGTATTTAACACTATGTACAAGCCGCACCGACCCCTCCGTCAGCTGAGTGACAAAGAACATATTTAACACTATGTACAAGCCACACCGAACCCTCGGTCAGCTGAGTGACAGAGACCGCATTTAACACTATGTACAAGCCACACCGACCCCTCCGTCAGCTGTGTGACAGAGACTGTATTTAACACTATGTACAAGCCACACCGACCCACTCTGTCAGCTGAGTGACAGAAACCATGTACAAGCCACACCGACCCCTCCGTCAGATGAGTGACAGAAACCATATTTAACACTATGTTCAACCCACACCGACCCATCCGCCCGCTGAGTGACAGAGACTGTATTTAACACTATGTACAAGCCACACCGACCCATCCGTCAGCTGAGTGACAGAGACCATATTTAACACTATGTACAAGCCACACCAACCCACTCCTGTTACATATATAACTATTGTTTAAGTGTTTATCATTTGTGTTTTTTGTAATTACTACACTCCATGCCCCATTCAGTGTCAATAGAAGCATGCTTCCCTGGAGAAAAAAATATATCATTCGATATAACGTTAAGAGGCAGGAAAACAAATAGATATATACAATTAATGCAGGTTTTTTAAACGTTAAGTATGCATGCTTTCTACATTGGATATTTCTAAAAATGTATCTACGGATACACAAAACGCTCAGTTTGTATAGATTTTTGAAACCTATACCAAATAACGACATGTGTCCGTTATAGTATTTAATTAATGCTTCCGTAATTGTATCAACCATCGATTTGTCCTATATCACATAACCAAGAACATATCCAAAACGGTTTTGGCATGTTTTCATACAGTTTTCTTATTTATACATAAAACTTACCTTAAAACATATACAATCTTATCAGATAGTTTTATTGTTGTTATTTTGCCACAAGTAATGGAATATATCTGGATTAGGAAGACAGAGACATCTGTGGTAGTAATAAATTAGAGAATACCAAAGCGTCAACAAAATCATAATCCGAACTCAAAATCGATTAAACCAGGGGCAAAATATGAATACAGGAAAGATTTACATGGAGACCCTTGTTAAAGAATAAGACCAGTTGTTTCAGAAAAGTAAGCGTCTTCTGCTTCATCGACGACACCCGTCCGTATCATTTTCAATCACAACAAGTAAAGACACTAATGAGCATACTCAAAAACGTTCATCTTCATATCACACAAAGATAAAGAATATTTCTCAATGAGACAAAGATGGCGACCATAAAACTTGCCCAAAGTTTTGATCAACCTGCATCTCTCGAATCCTAGTTTTGTTAGTTTGTTTGTCGGTAGTCGACATCGATCACGAAAATCACGATAATTAGAGCAAACCCTAGAATATCGAATCTACTGCGACATGTAAACACCATATTTTGGGATGTTACTATCAAGAAATGGAAAGTTCACGATCGGAAAATTGAAATCATCACGTTTATCGTATCGCTTAATAGTAAGCTGTCCATGTAATAATAACCTTGGTGTCCATATTCAGCACATGTTGTCGTGGTAGAGTGTGGTAAGGCACTGTGAGGTACCTGTGACAAGATGTACATCGTCGAGATACCACGGGTCTCGTGGGCTTCCGACATTGTTTCCCGACCTCTCGGTAAAATGGATATTTAATTGGAATCAATCATCACAGATTGTTATTACTATATTGTTAAAAGATTATTGTTTATTTGTTTATATGTTTATCATAAGAAAACATATTTTGCAATTGTAATTATATAATTGGAACTTGAAAATATGATACTAACCGAGGTCATAATCACGGTATTTATACCATAACAAAGGCGGTTTATAGTAAATTACGTCTTCATTGTAATGTCATTGTATCATCAATTAGGAAATACGTGTTAAACACCTTTAAACATCCCGAGACTACCCGGCCACTTTGTAAGGTATGTGGGGTTAGCGATGGGACCATGGTGACGCCCAGTAATGCGTACAGAGAAGGTCACACGCTCACTGTAAGACAAATCCTCATAGTGTACAGAGTATTAAGTCGTGACATAATATTATCATCTCGAGTCCTTTAGAATCTCATATCATCGTTGATTTAGAAAATACAAAACACCATGTTAAAAGTTCAAAACAACCAGTATAATGTCTTGACATCTGATAGCAGGGTTGACAACAAAGGTACGGAAATGCAATGGAATTCTTCATGTAGTCAACAGTGTCAGTATATATAAGGTATCGCAGATAAACATCAGGTCGGTTCGTCAGGGTTTTAGACTGGAACGAAGGAAACCACATGAAAATTAAATAGGAAGCTAAACTAAACTTTCAAACGAATGTCACCGTCTTATTATCATCAAATATCACATGACGAGTCAAACCTCGTTATCTCGATCTCGTGTAACTAGAGAACAATCGTCGGTCCCGGCCAAACAATAAACATTTTAACTTCCTTAATTCGATTACACGGATAACTCAAAAGTTTTCTTACCATCCCGACGACTTCGAAAAAACGAGGTCCGACAATATATATTGTTTTTATTTGAAATAAAATATCTGAAAACCCACATGCGCTAGTTGGCAATCCAGGGCGTTAGTTCTTTATCTGTCTTGTTTTAGTCCTTTCACTAAAACACCTATTTGAAGACTAATTTCTTCGGCTAATTCCGTAAAATTATCAAGGAAATGTCCGAACTAGTGTCGTAATATGGCTTGCAGAGCTTTACTGACACGTGCGATGTTATGACTCTCGATCCACCATCAAACCTAGCTATACTCTGAAAGACCAATAGACAGATCTTTTAAGCAGAACAATCGATTTGTCTATTTTGAAAGGTATGTGAAAGGTATATTTTGAAAGTTATATCCTTTATAGAATTATTATTTATAACTAACTACTATACTGAAAATTCCCCCCTCGTCCATTGCCCTTAAACGCCATATGGCGTTTACAGACTGCCGTAACTTTGCACATCAACAATCAAATTGTGTTGACATTTATTAATCTGTACCTCTTTACAAAACAAATGCCTGATTTCTTTGATTAAATTATATATATATTACCATATAATTACCATCTTCACAAAACAATAAAAAAAATATGTAAATTATTTCTGCATGTATTTTAGTTCAATACCATACACAGTAAGACTGGAGTTTCCTGAAGACGGGACACATAGTATTCATAGTTAAATGGCATTGCACCTTCGTGCACAAAAGGAAAAATAAATCGGTCATGTTTTTTTTTAACGATATCAGTATTCATCATGGTTTTGTTATTCGGTTCAATGGCGTACATGTAATTTGTATTCAATAGAATTAGATTGTTTTTGGTCATACATTGTAGTATTTTACTCATTTGCTCCACAGGTGCCTGAGAGGTAATTTTTACAGTTAGCCTCGGACCTAAACTAAGATGTTTAGAGTAAATTTACACTTTTGGGGGTTTTGATCTTTTTAAATAAACATTCACCACCCCAACAGCTATACACATGACCATTAGGATGCGTTTATATAGAAACCTGATCTACACCCTTCCAAAAGTATACAAATTACTGTAAACACCAGATTTAGATTCAAAACTAGCTGTAACAAATAAACAGGCATCTGTGATCTGCTCCATGATATACTTGTTTGATAGTATACAGTAATTGACTTTAGTTTAGGTTTATTCCTGCTCTTGTTGATAGATATGTGTACTTTGAACTTTTGACAATAAAACAAAAACCTTTCCTTCTCTGTAATTATAAATTATCATGTTGTGACTAACATGGTAACAATCACTGTTTAAAAATCTCACTTTCAGAGAAAATGCCACAAAACGTACATTTTCTCTAAGTACCACCAATTCAAGGCGTCAGTCAAACAGTTTTTGAGAAACCCGAATCCTGTAAAATGTGTTGCTATATCGTAGTGGATAGTATTGACGTGTAAATCTTATATTTTTGGTCAATTATTGCACTAATTTCCAGTTTCCTTCGTATGAACTATATACGGCACCAATCCCTTTAGCTACATACCCATCCTTTAAACTGCCTGAATAGTTCCCCTTGGCGTCAATATTTAACTGCTTTCACAAGTAACAATGTGACGTCTATATATAGGGTGACATTGTATAGGTCTAAACTGCCAAACCATCACTTGATGCTCATCTTTCCTATTTCACCAACAATGAATGACTCTACCTGGCCCTGGCGAAACAACCAATCGACAGCGAGTAACATTATATATCGAAACTACAATTGAACCGATCAACTCCCAGTCCATTATCCAACACCTGTGTACAAGGTGTGTACTTCCTCCCGCAAGGCAGGTAAGTTTGTTTGATTTTTGTTTTTGTTTTTTGTCTATTTACATGTTTACATGAAAACCTATTTATAAACTGCAGAATATAGTTTCATTAAATTCCTAATACATCTATGAACCATACATTCTTACGGGCGAAGTTCTCGATAACCCCTGGTTGTTTCAACTCTTCTAAACATATTTGAAATAGATGTACAGTAAATAGGTATGACGAATAAAAACTGCCCAATGCTGAGGTATTCATTTTGCGGAAATTAAACATTGGAACTCTCAACCCTGGCAATCTCTAACTACATGTGCTACTGGAAAATCAAAACAATTTTTAAATAAGAAAAAGACGATACCGTTCGTATGGCAAACTTTAACCGCACAGTTGGTTTTGGGATGGATCATGTTTATCAAGAGGAGATTTTCATAGGATAGTGGGAAACAGTCATTGTATGTCTCTCCTAACCATGTAGTGCTCAAGATTTGTGGGATCAGCAGGACCATATGGCCACGAGGAATTTATAAGTATAAGCATGTTGATACCCTGCCAATGACATTTTTGACATAACTTTATATGCTTATGCAATAACCACGTGTTTGAAAGATGAGTATTGTTTATTCAATAGTGACAAACCTACAGTGGAATCACTGACAAGACATACATGAAGGTATTGAACCTGAACACAAACCTGTATTCACACGTGAACAGCGTACGTGTAAGGCGACACTCACAATGAACGTTTGTTTATTATCGGTGTTATCTTTTTTAAAAAATTAGTGACTTCCTTCGAAGAAAAAGCAACAATAGTATCTGATTGTCAAATCAAAGATGGCCATTTTTTAATTTGATTATTTCAATAAACAAAAGGACACACCAAAAGACCAAAGAGAACCTACAGATGCAATGAAGGAATTGAGAAAGAGTGATAGCAATCTTGTCAAAATCCAAAATGGCCCCCTGTCAGCCAACTTGTTTTTTTTTCTGATCAGTCCCAAAACTAAGACACTACATGTGAACATTGAGAAAGATCCATTTTGTATTTCTTAGGAAAAAGCGCATCGTCGGAAACCCACGGTACATGTGAACATTGAGAAAGATACATTTTGTATTTCCTAGGAAAAAGTGCATCGTCGGAAATCCACGATACACATCTCTGACGCTTGCATACCGTGGGCTAGAATAGATACAAATCTCCGTTTCCCCGAACGGTTTGTTTCCCCTGCAATTCTCTTGTTCAACCCTGACACCTCCATATACAAATATATATACAGGACAGTAAGCTTTGTTTACTTAGGGAAAATGACGCAACAAGGTATTGGCGGAATATGGCTCATCGGAGCCGATGGCCGAATATTTATTTTAACTAATTTTTATGAAATTGAACATATTTTAATAATGCATTTTTTAAGAGTAAAGGTGCGGCCTATAAATTACGCGCCTACACCTACATGTATAAATAAAGTGTCATGTACAACATGTGCTGCGAGCCGGCCGCCCCAACCCGAATCAGGGAGATAGGTTTACCCAATGCTCAGACCAGCTGGCCAGGTGTTGTCTTACCATGAGGCATTACACTAACACAATTACATGTATAATACCTTAACAAAATTACATGCAAAATATTTCGACATATTCATTGAACAAGGGTGAGGTGGGAGGGTTCAACCAGGTTTTTCCAATATATGCAAGCTAATAAAATAATATCAAGATGGCGGTCAACTAGAAATTTGATATGGCTCCTGTGGGGTACACCTGCTGCCACCAGGGGTCAGAGATCACATGATACTTCCTCGTCCAATGAAATTGTACTCCACAATTTAAAGCCGGGAAATTGAAAATTAATTGATACGTTTGTGAAAAAAGATGTCTTTGCTAAACTTTTTATTTATTCGAAAATGTCGACCAATCAGAATGGTCGTTTCTCTGGACACTCTGGTAGACCATTTTACCGTGACCACGACCAGTATATTTCTGTAGGCAGGATGCCTATATCAATCTCCGTATAGTAGGACCTTTATCTTTTAATCACAATCGACACAATTATAACACAATCGACAGGTTTTGTTGACAGGCGATGCTACAAATTAACCGGGATACTCCGGCTGGATGTCGAAAATATCGATATGATTGGCTACTATTTTAGAACGAAAACGAGTGTTTCCATCTATTTTAGCTCACGGTATGCAAACGTCAGTGAAGTGTACCGTGGAATTCCGACGATGGAAATAGCGATAACATTAGTTGGTTTAGGACGGACCACGGCCACGGAAGCAAGGTGATTTGAACAAACTATCATCTGATGATTATAAACTGAAAATGTTCAATATTTTTTGTTAACAAGTTGCCATGCTAGCCAGTCACTGAAGGTATCCGTATAGGGAGAATGTTATCCACAGAATGCATCACAAAAATTTAATTAATAAAAATATCTAGAAATGGCTATTAATCATCGGCATGGCAAATGTTTAGAATTTTATTTGAAAAAAAATTTTTAACACATTTTTCTATACAAGTTTTAAAAGGACCAAGTCACGATGTTAACTAAAATAAAAACCTTAATCTGTTATTTAATGCTTTGGAGTAACAGCCCTCGGGTTTTCTTACCAATCCTATTTGAGATAAAGTTACATTCTCCTTTGAATTGGCGCTGAGTTATCATGCGTGATTGAGGAAGCTCGGCGCGTTATCACGTTTTAGGCCTAACATAATGGCATTGTTAGCATGACGTATAGAACAGGAATGCGAAACAAGTCTGACTGAATATATATTTAAATATAGCTTGAGATTAATGGAGTTTTAAATAAAGTTTTAAGATTTCATTCAATTTCGTATGTAATTATGCACATTGCATCTTTAATTGAAAACGGTAATATTTCACAAATTATAATATATCTATAAGCTGTATGTTATGTGGATACTGTTCCCACGTCATATATTGTATTTTTTCATTGTTGTACATTGAGTTACCATTATATATACAATGTGTAAGCTATATAAACAAATGTTGATATCATATACACTAGGCCTAGCATTATTACATTGTGTGCTTGTAAATTATTACATTGTTCGGTAATTTTATCGTTCTATACATTAACATATTATACTATGATATTACATTGCTTGTTAATTATATACATAGCGTTACTCGTATATATTTTGTTACTTATAATACAGAGTATTACTTATAATACAGAGTATTACTTATAATACAGAGTATTACTTATAATACAGAGTATTACTTTTAATACAGAGTATTACTTTTATACAGTTCGTTACTCGTATATATTTTGCTACTTATAATACAGTGTATTACTTTATACAGTACGTTAATTACATACACTGGTGTTTATTAATTTGTCGGTTTTTGGATCGTTTTATACATTGACGTGTTATACAAGCTCTTACTAAAGTTCGTACAGTATAAACACACCAAACAGGTTACATGAGGTGACATGGTAAGGATGGCTACAAACAGTGAAATGTGTATTTATATAGTGTTCTCTTGATCCTGAGCTATTACAGATTCTCGTTTATGAGTTGATTCATTTCTATAGTATCTTTAACCCAGATCTCTCTCTCTCTCTCTTTCTGTCTCTGTTTCTCTGTCTCTCTGTCTCTCTCTCTCCGTTTCTCTCTGTCTCTCTGTCTCTCCCTCTCTCTACCTCTCGTTTTCTCTCACTTTCGCCCCCTCTCTCTTTATCTTCCTAGTGTGCATGTTTTATATGATGATTATGTCTCTGTTGTAAGAATGAGTCAGTGGGTGTGTACGAGTGTGAATGTGAGGTGTACATAGTGTACCAATGCCATGACGATATGGTGGTGATTATGATGTCATGATGATTCTATAGTTATAATAATGAGGAGATGATGATGATGATGATGATGATGCTTCTGTTTCAATGACGATGGTTATGATGGCATGATGATGTTATAGTAATAATATTGAGATGATGATGATGATGATGATGATGATGATGATGATGATGATGATGATGATGTATCTTCTCATGGTTATGGTGGTAATGACGACGACGACGACGACGACGACGATGATGATGATGATGATGATGATGATGATGATGATGATGATGATGATGATGATGATGATGATGATAAAAATGTATGATTGTTTTTATAACGATAATGATGATGATTGTGATGATGAAAAATTATGATGATGCATTTTATCATGGTAATGTAAGGATGTTTCTTATTCTGAATTTCTTTAAGTTTTATGGTCGGAGTACATGATAGGCATGACACGGATATCGTGTGAGAGTACCATTCGGAAGGTAGTTGAGGTCAGGGGTCATACTTAGCTACGTATTCAGTTTCACTGAACACGTACAGTACATCGTTCGGGTCCAATAATAATCACCCACGTAGCGGCGACATGATGAAGGTGTAGATTACAGATCAGACAATAAAGGGTGGGCGTGTACACTGGGGCGTTCACTCATTTCTTTTTTCATTATGTTGTTTTAATACGCCCACAGTCACACCCTCGTGTTAGATACCTATGATTTTATTTGATTCTTTAAAGGATTTACATTTTATATTACCGAACGTAACAACAGACCGTACACTAAATGAGTTCACAAACACCGGCTAAGTTTGATATTATGAGATTTATATTCAGTGTATTGTTAATCGTGTTCATTGCTGTACGGTTTATACAAGATTGTTGTAACAAATTGGAAGATGATATCAAATAAATAGGCATTGATACTACACCTTTTCCCACTTCTCTCTCTCTTCTTTTTCACGTATTCTCATTCTGTCTCTCCCCCCCCCCCCCCCCCCAACTCGATGTGTAAATTCGTTTGTTTAGCGTGATTTTTGAAAATATGTTAGCTATTGACAGAACATAAAGATTTAGGAGTGGGATTATAAATTGTGATTAAATTAAACGTCTTTTGTACATCACAGAACAAAATATACAGAACACGAACATATTTTTCTTTTTATCATGCCCCCGTTAGTCTAGGGCATACTTGTTAACTACGTTTGGGACTTTTAACATACGTCATAATTTTTGGGACTTTTAACATATGTTATAACATTTGGGACTTTAACATAGGTTTTTACATTTGGGACTTTTAACATAAGTTTTTACATTTGGGACTTTTAACATAGATTATAACATTTGGGACTTTAACATAGGTTTTTACATTTGGGACTTTTAACATAGGTTTTTACATTTGGGACTTTTAACATAGGTTATAACATTTAGAAATTTTAACATAGGATATAACATTTTGAACTGTTAACAAAGATTATAACATTTGGGACTTTTAACATAGATTATTACATTTTGGACTTTTGATATATCTTATTACATTTGGGACTTTGACATAGGTTAAATATTTGGGACTTTTGACAAAGTTATACCATTAGGAACTTTTAACATAGGTTATAACATTTAGAAAGTTTAATATAAGATATAACGTTTGAGACTCTTAACATAGGTTATAACATTTGGGGCTTTTAACATAGGTTATAACATTTAGAAATTTTAATATAGGATATAACGTTTGGGACTCTTAACATAGGTTATAACATTTGGGGCTTTAACATAGGTTATAACATTTGGTAATTTTAACATAGGTTATAACATTTGAGACTGTTAGCAAAGGTTATAACATTTGGTACTTTTAACATAAGTTATAACATTTGGGATTTTAACATATGTTATAATATTTGGGGCTTTAACATAGGTTAAAAATATTTGGGACTTTTAACATAGGTTATAACATTCGGGATTTTAACATATGTTATAACATTCGGGACTTTAACATAGGTATTATATTTGGGATTTTTAACATAGGTTAAACATTTTGGACTTTTAACATAGATTATAACATTTGGGACTTTAACATAGGTTATAACATTTGGGACTTTAACATAGATTATAACATTTGGGGCTTTTAACATAGGTTATAACATTAGGAACTTTTAACATAGGTTATAACATTTAGAAATTTTAACATAGGATATAACATTTTGAACTGTTAACAAAGCTTATTACATTTTGGACTTTTGATATATCTTATTACATTTGGGACTTTGACAGAGGTTAAATATTTGGGACTTTTGACAAAGTTATACCATTAGGAACTTTTAACATAGGTTATAACATTTAGAAAGTTTAATATAAGATATAACGTTTGAGACTCTTAACATAGGTTATAACATTTGGGGCTTTTAACATAGGTTATAACATTTAGAAATTTTAATATAGGATATAACATTTGAGACTGTTAGCAAAGGTTATAACATTTGGTACTTTTAACATAGGTTATAACATTTAGAAATTTTAACATAGGATATAACATTTGAGACTGTTAGCAAAGGTTATAACATTTGGTACTTTTAACATAGGTTATAACATTTGGGATTTTTAACAAAGATTATAATATTTGGGACTATTAACAGGGGATATAACATTTGGGACTTTAACATAGGTTATATAGACATATGGTCTGAACCGCTTGGTCATCAGTTAGATTAGCTCTCTGCCGGCTAGTGTGGAGCAACCTGGTGGGATTAAGGTTCAGTTTGTGAATATCTTGCCTCCCTATCAGATTATTAATTGGTACTGTTATGATACAGGTGTGAACTGTATCCTGTGGTTAGGATGTTTTTAAGCCGCTCTAGTGGTTATAAAAAAAAGAGAATACCAAAGCGTCAACAAAACCATAATCCGAACTCAAAATCGATTAAACTAGGGGCAAAATAGGAACAAAGGAAAGATTTACATGGAGACGCTCGTAAAAGCACAAGAGAATAAGACCAGGTGTTCCGGAAGAGTAAGCGTCTTCTGCTTCATCGACGACACCCGCCATGTAAATCCTGGTAACATCCAAGTAAGCATCAATCCTCAAAATGAGAACTGAGTCATCATTGCCATCACAACAAGTTAACACACTATCAAAAAGCAAACTGAAAAACGTCCATCTTCATATTTCACAAAGATAAAGAATATTTCGCGATTAAATCAAGATGTCGAATCCCTGTGCCGTAAGTTTGTTCGTCAGCAGTTGATATCTATCACGAAAATCTCAATATTCAGAGCAAGCCCTAGAATAACGAATCAACTGCAACATGTAAACACTATAGGATGGAGAAGCAGGGATGTTACTATCAAGAAAGGGAACGTTCACGATCAGAAAATCGAAATCGTCACGTTTATCATGCAGCTTAGTAGTAAGTTGTCCGTGTTGGTCATGGTTTAAGTAAATATCGAGGTAAGAAGCTGATGTAGGAGAGTCTGCTGTGTCTTTAAACTCAAGTTCAGTAGGGCATATACGATCGACTAGGTCAGCAAACTTCTTGTTGTTTATAGATAACACATCGTCGATATACCCGAGAGTGAAATTGAAAGATTTGTTACCCGTCCTGATAAGCCCCTCGACATAATCAGCTTCGTATGAAAACAAAACCAAGTCAGCCAAAAGTGGTGCACAGTTAGTGACCATTGGAATGCCAACAGTCTGTTGGAAAATCTTTCCTACGAACTCAACAAAGATATTGTAAACCAGGAATTCAATCATTCGTACTATATCTTCCTCAGTATATTTCAACCTAGCTTTTGTTGTGTTTTTCACAAAGTATGCGGCAAGATAGCTCACAACCATGTATTTGTATCGTCGTCCACCTTTCTTGGAAAAGAAAGCTCTCATAATGAGAAACCGAAGACGTTCTTTCAGTTTGGCATGTGGTATGGTAGTGTACAGGGTGGAAAAATCAAATGTTTTGATGGACGAAACATTTTTGAGAAGGGGGTGCTCCAGACTGATCAGAAGATCTTTTGAGATTTTCAAAATCCACATCCCATTCATGCCACTTAATGCCATCCTATAAAGCACGACACAAGTTTAAGGTTTGGTATCGGAAATCCTTCTACAACCCTACTTTACATGTAAGAGGATAATATTTGACTGAATGAATGTTCAGATTTCCAGATTTCCCTTTTTTCGGACATATTACTTCGGGTAACTGGGGCATTCATCCTGCATCAGCTTCTTTATAGTTGTGTGTGAAAGGAACAATTACAATTTGTTTCCCTAGCTCCCCCCCCCCCCCCCGCCCACCGCCTACATTTGTATCTTTATAATTCCTAGTTCTGCAACTATCTTAGCTAGCGACTGAGTACATTTATCCGTTCTGTTTCCTATTTAATGAGCGACGTTTCGAACACAATCATGCTTCACAGCTGTACACCTGGGCCTGATCCCGCTCCTTGTAGCTTAGTATCTAGGTCAAACTATTGGAGCTTTTAAGATCTGACGAATCACTGACAATATTTGTTTCCGCTGAACACGCAAACACATTATT
Source organism: Mimachlamys varia (assembly GCA_947623455.1). Lineage (NCBI taxonomy): Eukaryota > Metazoa > Mollusca > Bivalvia > Pectinida > Pectinidae > Mimachlamys > Mimachlamys varia. The sequence goes on from OX392540.1 coordinate 37,886,443, forward strand.
ACTGATGAGATTGCCTGTTGGCTCCGTCATCCTATTGTTTGAAGATACTCTGACCCAGCTGACAAACATACGAGTTGGTTATAACAAAACGCGTTGTATTTCAAAAAGTCGTTGCCTCAAATTCTATACTGATATGGATCACGTGAAGGTAATTGCGCATGTTTTAAGACATTTGTCACGAAACCTTGTTTATAACCCGTAGAGAATTATGTTTCAGGCAATTGTTAAAGAAAAAACCCCAACAACACTTGCGCATGCTGTGACCTGTATATGATAAATGTCTGTTTATTTCAGACATTTTTAACGAACCCCTGTGTGTACAGATACCCGTATAAGATATATCTAATTAAGACATTTGTAACGAACCCCTGTGTGCGCTGTGACCTGTATATATCTGTATTTCAGACATTTGTAACGAACCCCTGTGTGTACGGATACCCGTATAAGATATATGTAATTAAGACATTTGTAACGAACCCCTGTGTGTACGGATACCCGTATAAGATATATGTAATTAAGACATTTGTAACGAACCCCTGTGTGTACGGATACCCGTATAAGATGTATGTAATTAAGACATTTGTAACGAACCCCTGTGTATGCTGTGACCTGTATATATCTGTATTTCAGACATTTGTAACAAACCCCTGTGTGTACACATACCCGTATAAGATATGTCTGATTAAGACATTTGTAACGAACCCCTGTGTGCGCTGTGACCTGTATATATCTGTATTTCAGACATTTGTATCAAACCCCTGTGTGTACAGATACCCGTATAAGATATGTCTGATTAAGACATTTGTAACAAACCCCTGTGTGTACAGATACCCGTATAAGATATGTCTGATTAAGACATTTGTAACGAACCCCTGTGTGCGCTGTGACCTGTATATATCTGTATTTCAGACATTTGTAACGAACCCCTGTGTGTACAGATACCCGTATAAGATATGTCTGATTAAGACATTTGTAACGAACCCCTGTGTGCGCTGTGACCTGTTCCAGACATTTGTAACGAACCCCTGTGTATGCTGTGACCTGTATATATCTGTATTTCAGACATTTGTAACGAACCCCTGTGTGTACAGATACCCGTATAAGATATGTCTGATTAAGACATTTGTAACGAACCCCTGTGTGCGCTGTGACCTGTATATATCTGTATTTCAGACATTTGTAACAAACCCCTGTGTGTACAGATACCCGTATAAGATATGTCTGATTAAGACATTTGTAAAGAACCCCTGTGTGTGCTGTGACCTGTTCCAGACATTTGTAACGAACCCCTGTGTGTGCTGTGACCTGTTTCAGACATTTGTAACGAACCCCTGTGTATGGATAAAGCTAGTATCGTGATATATTCCTGTTTACAATCAATGGTTGTTTTAAAGATATACCATATGGTTCGTCGCAGTTATTGATAGGGAAACCGACTCCTCGCTTGAATGTGTGTTACGATTGTGGGAGGGGGGGGGGTGGGAGGAGGGGGGGGCATTGTCAGTGGCCCCCTTTCACCTTCTTATGTATGAAGAGCAGTTGTATCCTTTGCTACCCGTGTTTAGACGCCATTGATTTATCACCTTAATGAAATATTGATTTCGCATCCGACGATCTTGATCGATTTACATGTATGTGCATTATAGAAAGGAAAACACATGGCGGCGAGAGTACATATATGTACATGAAATGAATTTGGATTGTATACCTGCATGAAGAAGTTAGCCTTTCAGATCGCTTTTGTGCCAAAAATGACAGCGAAGTAAGTTATATTCAAATGTAATATGCATGACTTATTCGACCTGGGGTACAAGGGCTATATGTAATGGTGCCGCATCCTCACGGCTCGACTGTTGGAGGAGCTTGGCGGCCATGTTGAGTAGAGACGCTACACAAGGCACAGACACGGTCCAGGAATCACAGTAACCTGATAACTAAAAACGAACATATTTGTGTGGAGTTAACATGACATGTTTTCATTTAAAGAGGGATAAAGTGCGCAAAAGATACTTAATGTAGATGTTTGATGGTATTGATATGTATATTGTCCTGTTTAAGGCACAATATAGCCATGTAACATATACCGAAATGTTTGTCAGCACAAGACTTTCTTAAGAAAGGTTTAATACTTTACTTATATCCTTTGTCTTGGCATGGAATTCCGTGGTATTGACCTCCGTCATTAGTTCTATCTATATTAATTACATCATTTGTTGGTGACTATAATACTCTTAAAATCCTCGGGAGCACTGACTTTTCGGCGTTCGCACTGAGTTTTCAACGACCAGTCTTACTTTTTAAGAGTGTGACGTGAAAAGTCAGTGCAGGTGCCGAAAAGTCAGTGCAGGTCAGTGCAGGTGCTGAAAAGTAAGGGTCGTTGTTGAAAAGTAAGAGTCGTCGTTGAAAAGTAAGGATGTCGGTGAATAGTCAGTGTGAAGATTTTACCTGTGTTCCTTGACGGGCGCGAGGGCCTGGTGGTCAGCGGTATAGATAGCCGCAGGGGGTTTCACACCTCCTATAGGTAGGGACTGGCAGCTCCGATCACCACCTGTGAACTGGCACGCTGCCAAGGCTACTGAAATGCTTCTGTACACAACAGAAGTCCTGTGATCCCATAGGTGCTGCCAAACAAACTTATGTGATCACGGCTACACTCTGTTGATAGACTGACCACAACAAACATCTGGTATATAAACATGTTACCAACTTATATGGACAGAATTGCAATAAATTATCATTACTGCATGTAGAATTCCGTTTTCCTCAGAAATAAAAAAAACGTCTTCTAAACTACTGTTCACGTGTTCATACTTCTTTCCATCTTAGTCATTTTGTTTTGGAATGATTGTCGAAATTGTCGTTAATATTGTTTATATGAAAAGTTGTTTTGTGATGGTATAACTGCAGCGTGTTCTTTATCTAACGTTTGAGTAGTAAAACGTATTCATTTTATAGGAAATGATAATGTGTGATTGATTACATCTTGTCCCGTAATCAGGACTTGAGACCGTAATTATTTTGTAATGTGCTCTTTATCTACAATTGAGTTTGATTAGAAATCAGTTTTAATTATTAAAAATGATGTTGTGTGATAGATTTGTAATTACTTTATAGCGGTTTTTTTTTTACTTTTTAGTTTCATTGTAATACAAATAAATGATATGTAGTGATACTGTTGTGTGAGTGGATTACCTCTCTGTCCGTTAACACTACTAGTGGCCGTAATTATTATGTTAAGCTGTGCGTGTTCTTTAAGTAATAAGTATATGAAAGTATGCTTTCGTGTTATAATATGACATCTCGTTTTGTAATCACGGCTAGCAGCCGTAATCATTTTGTTACCAATTCTTTATTTGTACATTTTGTATATATTTGAGTAAAAACGCATTCATTTTATTTGAAATGTTAATGTGTGATTGATTACAACTCGTCCCGTAATCACAGTTTGTTGTCGTAATTAGTTTGTGACGTGTTCTTTATCTACCTATGAGCTTGATTTGCAATCAGTTTTAATTATATGAAATGATGTTGTGTGATTAATTTCGATTCGTCCCGTAATCACGACTTGTTTTATTTACATCTCGGTTCTATATCACAGGTAGTGGCCGTAATTATTATGTTAAGCGTATTCTTTAAGTATTAATGATATGTAATGATGCTGTTGGATGATTGTGTTACACCTCGTTCCGTAATCACGGCTAGTGGCCGTAATTATATTGTAACATGTTCTTTATTTACATTTGAGTTTGATAAACAAACAGTTTTATTATATGAAATGATGTTGTGTGATTGGTTAATGTTCATTTTGTCCCGTAATCACGGCTCGTGGCCGTAATTATTTTGTAGCGTATTATTTATCTACATTTCAGTTTTTGTTTTTTTATTTGTTATTAGAATTAATTATATGAAATTATGCTGTTGTGTGATTGTAATAAATTATGTGATCGTGTAAATCGTCGGAATAGTGGGGTACCTAGTACTAATATAATATCCGGCCTCCTATGCTTCTGCCCTACCGTAGGTTTCCGACGATGGAAGATGTGTGAAGATTTGGGCTGTAATATAATTAGATAAAGATTCGCTCGTGGTCAAAGTTCACCTATAATGACCTCAGGGCCCCCATTGTTATAGGCATTGGCCGGTACCAAGCTGGTAGCTAATTATACTAATCCTGTTGAAGTAATAAGATGGACAGGTGATGAAGTAATTCAAAGTAATTGGTTTTGAATGAGTGGAGATTCAGATGAGTATTCTCTTATTTATTAATGTATTAATAGCTATGTTCATTAAGAAGTAAAACAAAAAAACTGTGATCAGGGGCGAAGATAGATATAACCCCACATAGCGATATATGAAACTGTTGTGTTGAGTACCGTTACACCTCTATCGGTCGGACGTATTGAACATAGCAAAACGAGATGAAATTACATATGAACATTAATGTTAATTACAATAAATAGCTAAATATAACGGACGGGACTTTATACATACCATGAAACCTCATCTAACGACCACCTGAAAATTACGACCGCCCCGCTAATTATCGGTAATTGACCAAACGATTGTGACCAGTCATCTGACAAAAAATACATGATGTGTAGCAGGCCGTGAACAGATTACTACGGGGCAGTCGGACTGCTTGCTTATTATCAATTTTTTGTTTACCGATCAGAGTACTGACAGGTAAATACAGTGATCAATCTACGTGCGAAAACTTTTTTTTTACAAAAAAAGGACCAATGAAAATAAATTGTGAATTGATCGCTGTAAATATATTTGATAGGTAAAATAAACGTTCTGGGTTTTCGATCGCAGTCTTTCGTTTACCGATACGGGTGAATTTCACATCAACATTTATGTTTTAAAGAAATCTTAAGCGTTGTGTTGGTAATGAACTAAATATGATTACACTTATGTACTGCATATCGACTCGGCATTGCTGTAGATATAATTGTTTCTGTTGGCAATTCTTTCGCGTGAATCCATGAAAATTATCGATCAATACAATGTTTTGAAGGTGATAATAAAAGCCAATATATCTACCTGTCAGTACTTTGTTTGGTAACAAAAGATCGGTAATTAGTCCACATACCTGCGGACTGTCTGACACAGTCAACACGCCTCAAGCCATTCACGGCTCGCTTCACACCAGGTAAATTTTGTAGCAGTATGTTGTTTACCGATACGGGTGAAAGCCCTTACAAGGAGGCGCTATGACGGATAATTATACATGTCATCAGATTATCTACCTGGGTTGAGAGATCGTAGTTATCAGATTTTTATATACTAATCAGAAGATTTCATGCGTAAATTGTGCACACATTTTTTCATCAAATGTACCTGAATTATATAATGATCACTGATTTTATTACAAGTATTGGGGCGATTTTAAATAAAACAAAGATACATTTTTGTGCCTCGTATTTAATTTATAATTAAAGATTCAAAAATGTAGTGTTTTTGTTTGGTACACTGTATCATTTCAATGATATCACAACGCTAAAAGAATCTATATATTTCTTACATAAGTATTGATGACACAACATCATTAATTGTTAATTCCATACTTATAAACAGGTAATTTTCACAAGAACAGCCTGTAAATTTGACATCCACATTTGTGTTTTAAAGATATATTGCTAATGAAATGTAATGATGCTGTTGTATATGATTGTATTACATCTCGGTTCTATATCACGGGTAGTGGCCGTAATCATTATGTTGATCGTGTTCTTTAGTATTAATGATATGTAATGATGCTATAGGATGATTGTATTACACCTCGTTCCGTAATCACGGCTAGCGGTCCTAATTATTTTGTAACGTGTTCTTAATTTGCCTTTGAGTTTAATTTGTAATCAGTTTTGATTAAATTTAATAAGAAATGAAGTTGTGTGATAGATTAAAACTCGTCCCGTAATCACGGCTTGTGGCCGTAATTATTATGTTAAGCGCGTTTGTAATTATTGATTTTATGAAATTATGCTTTCGTGTGATTGTATTACATGTACCTCGTTCCGTAATTACGGCTAGTTGTCGAAACTATTTCGAAACATGTTCTTTACTTGTATTCGAGTTTGATTTGTTCAGTTTTAATTACATAAAATGATGTGTGATTGATTACAGCTCGTCCCGTAATCATAGCTTGTGGTTATTGGCCCCGTAATTATTATAGTGTGTTCTTTATCTAATTTCGAGTCTGATAAGTATTACTTACATAATGCTGTTGTGTGACTGTAATAAATGTTTACCTGGTGTAATCGCTATTCCGACGCGATTACATGTCATGGGTTTCCAACGATGCATCGTGTAAAGTATGAAGATTTGGGCTGTCATCTAATTGGAAATTGACTCGCACAGAGCGTTAATGACCCCAAGCCCCCCTCATTGTTATAGGTCGTTACAGGTACCTAGCTGGTAGCTAATTGTACTAATATTTTATTATTTAGATGGGCAGGCGATGAATTGCAAAATGGACAGGTGATGAAGTAATTCAAAGTAAATAGGTACGAATGAGTGGATATACGCCGTTTTCACAAGAATGCAGTTTCAATTTTGAGTTTTTTGTTTTATTTATTTATTGCTATGTTCATAAAGAGGTGACACGATAAAAACAGTGATTAGGTGCTAAGAAAGATAAACCCCCATATAGCGATATATGAAAATAAATAAGAGAATACCGAAGCGTTAACAAAATCATAATCTAAACCCAAAATCGAGATGAAATTACATATGAACATTGATATTAATTACAATAAATAGCTAAATATAACGGACGGGACTTTATGCATACCCTGGAACCTCATATAACGACCACATGCAAATTACAACCACCCCGCTATTTAACGGTAATTGACCCAACGATTGCGACCAGTCATCTGACAGAAAAAAATACCTGATGTGTAGCGAGCCGTGAACGGATAACTGCGGTCAGTCGGACCGTTTGTTAATTAAGGATCTTTCGTGTACTGATCAGAGTACTGACATTCACATTGATAAGCACATTGAAAACATTGCACTGATCATGACCGGTAGGTAAATAAACGTTCTGGGTTTTGGTTTGCAGTCTTTCGTTTACCGATACGGTTCACGTGAACGCCATTCCGAGGTGGCGTTATGACGGAAAATACGCGAGTCACCGGATTATATACCTGGATTGGGAGATTGTAATTATTGAATGACAATGCTTTATTTGTGGCTGTTTGTCATCCTGAGTCTCGTCCAAATACAGGTGAGTAAATTAAATATCGTGACTTTAATTTTCATGGGTATCGAAGCGAAAGTATTGCACTATTGTCGACAGTACAATTGATTTAATAGTAATCCAATACGTGTGATTAAATTGATATCTTTACCAACTTAACGCTTAAGATATCTTTATTGTAATTAACATTAATGTTCATATGTAATTTCATCTCGTTTTGCTATGTTCAATACGTCCGACCGATAGAGGTGTAACGGTACTCAACACAACAGTTTCATATATCGCTATGTGGGGTTATATCTATCTTCGCCCCTGATCACAGTTTTTTTGTTTTACTTCTTAATGAACATAGCTATTAATACATTAATAAATAAGAGAATACTCATCTGAATCTCCACTCATTCAAAACCAATTACTTTGAATTACTTCATCACCTGTCCATCTTATTACTTCAACAGGATTAGTATAATTAGCTACCAGCTTGGTACCGGCCAATGCCTATAACAATGGGGGCCCTGAGGTCATTATAGGTGAACTTTGACCACGAGCGAATCTTTATCTAATTATATTACAGCCCAAATCTTCACACATCTTCCATCGTCGGAAACCTACGGTAGGGCAGAAGCATAGGAGGCTCTATTATATTAGTACTAGGTACCCCACTATTCCGACGATTTACACGATCACATAATTTATTACAATCACACAACAGCATAATTTCATATAATTAATTCTAATAACAAATAAAAAAACAAAAACTGAAATGTAGATAAATAATACGCTACAAAATAATTACGGCCACGAGCCGTGATTACGGGACAAAATGAACATTAACCAATCACACAACATCATTTCATATAATAAAACTGTTTGTTTATCAAACTCAAATGTAAATAAAGAACATGTTACAATATAATTACGGCCACTAGCCGTGATTACGGAACGAGGTGTAACACAATCATCCAACAGCATCATTACATATCATTAATACTTAAAGAATACGCTTAACATAATAATTACGGCCACTACCTGTGATATAGAACCGAGATGTAAATAAAACAAGTCGTGATTACGGGACGAATCGAAATTAATCACACAACATCATTTCATATAATTAAAACTGATTGCAAATCAAGCTCATAGGTAGATAAAGAACACGTCACAAACTAATTACGACAACAAACTGTGATTACGGGACGAGTTGTAATCAATCACACATTAACATTTCAAATAAAATGAATGCGTTTTTACTCAAATATATACAAAATGTACAAATAAAGAATTGGTAACAAAATGATTACGGCTGCTAGCCGTGATTACAAAACGAGATGTCATATTATAACACGAAAGCATACTTTCATATACTTATTACTTAAAGAACACGCACAGCTTAACATAATAATTACGGCCACTAGTAGTGTTAACGGACAGAGAGGTAATCCACTCACACAACAGTATCACTACATATCATTTATTTGTATTACAATGAAACTAAAAAGTAAAAAAAAAACCCGCTATAAAGTAATTACAAATCTATCACACAACATCATTTTTAATAATTAAAACTGATTTCTAATCAAACTCAATTGTAGATAAAGAGCACATTACAAAATAATTACGGTCTCAAGTCCTGATTACGGGACAAGATGTAATCAATCACACATTATCATTTCCTATAAAATGAATACGTTTTACTACTCAAACGTTAGATAAAGAACACGCTGCAGTTATACCATCACAAAACAACTTTTCATATAAACAATATTAAGGACAATTTCGACAATCATTCCAAAACAAAATGACTAAGATGGAAAGAAGTATGAACACGTGAACAGTAGTTTAGAAGACGTTTTTTTTTATTTCTGAGGAAAACGGAATTCTACATGCAGTAATGATAATTTATTGCAATTCTGTCCATATAAGTTGGTAACATGTTTATATACCAGATGTTTGTTGTGGTCAGTCTATCAACAGAGTGTAGCCGTGATCACATAAGTTTGTTTGGCAGCACCTATGGGATCACAGGACTTCTGTTGTGTACAGAAGCATTTCAGTAGCCTTGGCAGCGTGCCAGTTCACAGGTGGTGATCGGAGCTGCCAGTCCCTACCTATAGGAGGTGTGAAACCCCCTGCGGCTATCTATACCGCTGACCACCAGGCCCTCGCGCCCGTCAAGGAACACAGGTAAAATCTTCACACTGACTATTCACCGACATCCTTACTTTTCAACGACGACTCTTACTTTTCAACAACGACCCTTACTTTTCAGCACCTGCACTGACTTTTCGGCACCTGCACTGACTTTTCGGCACCTGCACTGACTTTTCACGTCACACTCTTAAAAAGTAAGACTGGTCGTGGTCGTTGAAAACTCAGTGCGAACGCCGAAAAGTCAGTGCTCCCGAGGATATTAAGAGTATTATAGTCACCAGTTAATTGGTAATCATTGTTTACACGAATATTTCTCACTCGCTGACCCTCGGCGCTGCTGTATATCAAAACTTGTAATTCTTTAAACTAAAGCTTATTTACCTAAACATTGACAAATGCAAATAATACTCATTAGAGGAAAAAAAGAAGAATCATTTAGTTTTTATTGATAACACACGCGATGAAAGACTTGTAAGGAAGAGTACAGAATGCCGGAAAACAAATCTGGTCCGTTGTTCGCAAAAACTACTTCAGTCTTCAAAAGGAAATATATATCGATGTTAAAAGAAAGACTGGGTGTCTATAAAGCCTTATTTTGCGCCCAGATATATTTGGATTTTCAACTTCTTAATTAGTCCCTCCCCCCCCCCCCCCCCTTGCCGAAGGCGGAGGGAACTGCCATGCGCGTTTTTCGGGTTTCCGTGCATTATCTCTGCAACGTATGCACATATTGAACTGAAATTTGGTACACAGATATATAGGTTAAGTTCTGATTTGGTTACAGTTGAATGAAATTTACAGAGTAACGGCCCTTGGACTTAGAATTTTTAATAATTCAGTTTCCGTTCATTATCACTGAAACGTATTCACATATTGAATTGTGGTATACAGATACATCATGGGGATATCTACGTCAAGTCCCTGTAATTTGTTTTATGAATCATTGCATCTATACATCTTTATAGGCATACGTAAAATAATGAATTTATAAGATGGAGTATTAATTCAGGGGCTGAACTATCGCTCGATCTCCTAGCCCTCAACCCCCAGCCAAACCCCCGCTTTTGTTACCTTGCCTAAAACACCATCCCTACCCCATCCCAGAATAAAACGTTTGCATTTAGGTTCTTTGAAAAAAACAACCAGGAATATTTCAGTGGAAACAGTGTCCCATTTTCTCAAACTTGCCCGTAAAAGGCAGAATTACCAACATAAAGCTAAAAAATCTACGACAAAGGTGCAAAGATTATCGTCGAATTTCTTCATCTAGCCCGCCGCTTTCCAGAGGGGCATATTTTATTTAATATCTAGCAACTGTAATATATTGCCGAACATTTCTTAAAATTAGTTTAAAATCCATTCATGTACATGTAAGGCCACGAATGGCATTGACCGATTGTTGACGTCATCATTATTATGACGTCTTAATTGTTACGTTGGATACTATGAACGGTCCCCGGACGATAACAATTCTATTCATTGAACAATCATACACGAAACATACATTATTTGAGCTAAATGGTAAGAATCAAAACGTGTAATTGAATTTTTTATGAGATTAACAAATTCTAAAAATGGTAAATGTAATTGAACTGCTTTCAGTTGGCATGTATATGCAGTATGAATGCCAAATGGACAAAGGTAAATCCAATTGAATTCGCCTTTGTCCATTCATATGTAATATGAATACCACCTGAAAGCTTCAATGCTGAAATCACTGCATGGTATTGCCACTACATGTATATAACCGCATTGAGTTGGCATTCTTAAGACCAAGAATGCCACTGACGGATTCCTTACGTCATCGTTATCGTGACGTCATAATTGTTTGAAAAATACTACTTTTAGTATATATACATCTATGTCAACTGTATGTTGGTTAACAAAAAATGTAAGTTTTCCTTGTCATACACACTGATGCATGTCATAAAAATGACTACCGGTCCTTGGCGCCATCGGGGACTGCTGAGCAGCCAAGCTCGTTACCTTGAGTTGAGGTTTTCCAGACACAGACCAAATCATATTGCTTCATAAAGCGGGGGCTATGGAAATATATCTATAGACCCCGGCAAATTAACTGTTACAAATTAGAAGGGTTACAAAGACCATTGTATTTATGTGGTCATTGGTCAGGCATATATCATCGTGATGAACATAATACATGTTTCATTATATCTTAGTTATCGGTAATGACGCCAGTACTTTGATGATTGATAAAGTCAGAAAGTTTACATATCGGTTACTGACGCTAGTTACAAGCCATTTACATGTATTTCTCATTTAGAGGTAGTTTCAGCTAACACGTTCAATATGTTATAGACCTAATGCTTTTGTACAGTATTGATATGTAACATATTTTCTGTTTCTAGGATAATCTAAGAATGCTGACGGGCCTGGATCCATCGTCTCAATATACAACTAATTAAAAACAACAAGACCAAACTGACGCGACCAAAAGGCATGATCTAACCTTTCAAATTTCATCAAAGGAGATACGTTAACTCAGAAAAGGGAAGTCACTCCAATCAAGAGTCAATTTGGGAAGTATTTCCAAACACTGGCTATCAATTAAGCAACAGATTGTTAACTAAAGGAAACACATTTCGACTTCAATAAAGGGACATATCCCCAAATAAGGGAGGGGATTATAACTAACGGTAGCGGTTTTATCGCAACTTATAAACAGACCAGTTTTTTGTTGAAAACATTGCGATCAGGAAAAATGAAAATTACGAAGGCTTTTTTGGTTCTTTACCTGAAGATGTTTCAGAAGAAAATGTGTAGATCAATGCCGATAGTTCTTCTGACCACGTCGTTACTGTATGTCGTGTATCACGCGCAACAGGATGTCCAGTGGGTGCTCAAACGCTCATCGGAAGTAGAAACAATAAACGTCATCGATGTAATGGCGCCGTCGTCAAGGAAACCTCCTAATACAACCATAGCAACAACAACAAGTAACATAACAACGCCTGAAACATCAACAGAGAGGCCTGAAATCCATTTTCCATTAGATATAGATTTAGAGAAATACATCAGGGACAAACTTGAGAAGAACATGACCATTCCGGTAAAACCTATCAACGAACACAACTACACATATATACACCGTCCTGCAAAGTGTAAATTCACCAAGGATAATGTCACGTTACTGATTCTCGTGAAATCGAATGTGAGAAGTGTGTTTTTACGAAATGCCATCAGGGACACTTGGGGCCAGGACCTCCCCGGAAATGTCAACCTTAGATTTATGTTGGGTTACTCCATCTCGTATGAACAAACTGTGAAGTCGGAGGCTGAAACATATCATGACGTCATCGTAGAAGATTTTGTGGACGCGTACCCAAACAACACACTGAAGACCATCATGGGATTCAAGTGGGCAGTGACGGAATGTCCTGAAGCACGTGTTCTGCAATTCCTAGACGAAGATCACATGCCACGCTTGAGTAATATCATGCCATACTTACACTCATTAAATCCTGATCAACTTGAATCTTTGTTCATTGGGTACAGGCTCACCTCGGGGTATGTATACAAGGGCAAGCATCACTGGGCTATACCAAAGTCCGTATATCCTTACAAGACATGGCCGCCATATTTGAGAGGTGGGGCTTATCTTGTATCACAAAATTTAGCAAAGAAAATGTTTGCAGCCTTTCCTTTCGTCCAATATCTTCACGTAGACGATTCCTACCTGGGTCTAGTAGCATTAAAGCTGAACATTGAACCACAACACGACAAAAGATTCATGATGGACAAAAAGAGACTTAATAAAGAAAAAACGCATTTCGTGTATAATGACTATAAACATCCAGCTGATTTGAAAAGGGACTGGCAGATTATCAAAAGTAATTCATGAAAAAGTCTTAGAAAGAGGATGGGTTTAGCATAGTGTCACGGACCGTTGTGTGTATATGTACGATGGAGAGGGTACATGTGGATGTGGTTCACTTGTTGTGGGTCTGTATTTTGAATGGCTCATTTATAGTGAAATATCATAGGGGCTAGGCACTATGACTGTCTGATAACTATTTAACCTATCTCGAATGTGACCCCTCCCACTTCTATATATCTGTGACAAGCTTTAAGTGAAAATATGTCGAATTTTTCGTTCATGCTAGTTCCTCTCTTGTCACAGATATTTGGCACATATATCTATATCGTATTGGGAGGGGCCACATTCGTGATAGTTTAAATAATTATCAGACAATCATTTCAGAGCGATATAGATCCGTACCTAGCCCCTGTGTGCTATACCAGCATAATGATGTCATTATATGATGTGATCTGATCCGGTAGTCGCTTTTAATTTTCATTCATGTTTATAGTCTTAGGTCTATGAATTTCTATTGAAAATTAATAAAAATTGAAAGGTCTTTTGTCAAAAGGTTTCTTTTTTTTATCAGTTCAAAGTTCCAAATACATCTTGTATTTCTTAAAAAATAACAATACTATACTTTCATGGTCAACAGAATGGCCCTCTGGCAGCCATGTTTTCCCTCTGGAGCAGCCCAAAAATTAGACCATGCACAACAAGGAACCGAACAGGAAGGATATATCCAATACGTTTCAAGAAATAGCGATAACAAACTATCACTGTCAAAATCAAAGATGGCTGTCTGGTGGCCATATTGTTTTTCAGATCAGCCCAAAAACTGGACATGCGCAACGCGCGGCCATACAGAACCAGCATATGAGATTTGGGAATGATCGATACAGAACTTCCCAAAAATTAGCAATAACAAACTATTACTCACAAATCTAAAATGGCCATTTGTCGGCCATATTGTTTATTGGATCTGACTTATGTATAGAACGCCTTGTCTGATTTATGTATAGAACGCCTTATCTGATATATGTATATAGGCCATATCTGATTTATGTTTAGAACGTCGTATATGATTTGTGTATAGAACGTCGTATCTGATTTATGTATAACACGCCGTACCTGATTTATGTATAAAACGCCGTATCTGATTTATGTATAGAACGCCGTATCTGATTTGTGTATAGAACGCCTTATCTGACTTATGTATAGAATGCCGTATCTGACTTATGTATAGAACGCCGTATCTGATTTATGTATAGAACGCCGTATCTGATTTATGTATAGAACGCCTTATCTGACTTATGTTTAGAACGCCGTATCTGATTTGTGTATAGAACGCCGTATCTGATTTATGTATAGAACGCCGTATCTGATTTGTGTATAGAACGCCTAATCTGACTTATGTTTAGAACGCCGTATATGACTTATGTATAGAACGCCGTATCTGATTTATGTTTAGAACGCCGTATATGACTTATGTATAGAACGCCGTATCTGATTTATGTTTAGAACATCGTATCTGATTTATGTATAGAACGCCGTATCTGACTTATGTATAGAACATCGTATCTGACTTATGTATAGAACGCCTTATCTGACTTATGTTTAGAACGCCGTATATGACTTATGTATAGAACGCCGTATCTGATTTATGTTTAGAACGCCGTATATGACTTATGTATAGAACGCCGTATCTGATTTATGTATAGAACATCGTATCTGACTTATGTTTAGAACGCCGTATATGACTTATGTATAGAACGCCGTATCTGATTTATGTATAGAACGCCGTATCTGACTTATGTTTAGAACGCCGTATATGACTTATGTATAGAACGCCGTATCTGATTTATGTTTAGAACGCCGTATATGACTTATGTATAGAACGCCTTATCTGACTTATGTTTAGAACGCCGTATCTAATTTATGTATAGAACGCCGTATCTGACTTATGTATAGAACGCCGTATCTGATTTGTGTATAGAACGCCGTATCTGACTTATGTTTAGAACGCCGTATCTGATTTATGTATAGAACATCGTATCTGATTTATGTATAGAACGCAGTATCTGATTTATATATAACACGCCGTATCTGATTTGTGTATAGAACGCCTTATCTGACTTATGTTTAGAACGCCGTATCTGATTTGTGTATAGAACGCCGTATCTGACTTATGTATAGAACGCCTTATCTGATTTATGTATAGAACGCCGTATCTGATTTATGTATAGAACATCGTATCTGACTTATGTATAGAACGCCGTATCTGATTTGTGTATAGAACGCCTTATCTGACTTATGTTTAGAATGCCGTATCTGATTTATGTATAGAACATCGTATCTGATTTATGTATAGAACGCAGTATCTGATTTATATATAACACGCCGTATCTGATTTGTGTATAGAACGCCTTATCTGACTTATGTTTAGAACGCCGTATCTGATTTATGTATAGAACGCTGTATCTGACTTATGTATAGAACGCCTTATCTGATTTATGTATAGAACGCCGTATCTGATTTATGTATAGAACATCGTATCTGACTTATGTATAGAACGCCGTATCTGGCTTATGTATTAAACGCGGTATCAGATTTAT
The DNA here is from genome assembly GCA_947623455.1 of Mimachlamys varia. Taxonomy (NCBI): domain Eukaryota; kingdom Metazoa; phylum Mollusca; class Bivalvia; order Pectinida; family Pectinidae; genus Mimachlamys; species Mimachlamys varia. The sequence continues at coordinate 37,902,233 of OX392540.1, forward strand.
GTATAGAACATTGTATCTGACTTATGTATAGAACATCGTATCTGATTTATGTATAGAACATCGTATCTGACTTATGTATAGAACGCCGTATCTGATTTATGTATAGAACGCCTTATCTGATTTATGTATAGAACGCCTTATCTGATTTATGTATAGAACATCGTATCTGATTTATGTATAGAACGCAGTGTCTGATTTATGTATAGAATGCCGTATCTGATTTATGTATAGAATGCCGTATCTGACTTATGTATAGAACGCCGTATCTGACTTATGTATAGAACGCCGTATCTGATTTATGTATAGAACGCCGTATCTGACTTATGTATAGAATGCCGTATCTGATTTATGTATAGAATGCCGTATCTGACTTATGTATAGAACGCCGTATCTGACTTATGTATAGAACGTCGTATATGATTTGTGTATAGAACGTCGTATCTGATTTATGTATAACACGCCGTACCTGATTTATGTATAAAACGCCGTATCTGATTTATGTATAACACGCCGTATCTGATTTGTGTATAGAACGCCTTATCTGACTTATGTATAGAATGCCGTATCTGACTTATGTATAGAACGCCGTATCTGATTTATGTATAGAACGCCGTATCTGATTTATGTATAGAACGCCTTATCTGACTTATGTTTAGAACGCCGTATCTGATTTGTGTATAGAACGCCGTATCTGATTTATGTATAGAACGCCGTATCTGATTTGTGTATAGAACGCCTTATCTGACTTATGTTTAGAACGCCGTATATGACTTATGTATAGAACGCCGTATCTGATTTATGTTTAGAACGCCGTATATGACTTATGTATAGAACGCCGTATCTGATTTATGTTTAGAACATCGTTTCTGATTTATGTATAGAACGCCGTATCTGATTTATGTATAGAACATCGTATCTGACTTATGTATAGAACATCGTATCTGACTTATGTATAGAACGCCTTATCTGACTTATGTTTAGAACGCCGTATATGACTTATGTATAGAACGTCGTATCTGATTTATGTTTAGAACGCCGTATATGACTTATGTATAGAACGCCTTATCTGACTTATGTTTAGAACGCCGTATCTGATTTATGTATAGAACGCCGTATCTGACTTATGTTTAGAACGCCGTATATGACTTATGTATAGAACGCCGTATCTGATTTATGTTTAGAACGCCGTATATGACTTATGTATAGAACGCCTTATCTGACTTATGTTTAGAACGCCGTATCTGATTTATGTATAGATTGTCGTATCTGACTTATGTATAGAACGCCGTATCTGATTTGTGTATAGAACGCCTTATCTGACTTATGTTTAGAACGCCGTATCTGATTTATGTATAGAACATCGTATCTGATTTATGTATAGAACGCAGTATCTGATTTATATATAACACGCCGTATCTGATTTGTGTATAGAACGCCTTATCTGACTTATGTTTAGAACGCCGTATCTGATTTGTGTATAGAACGCCGTATCTGACTTATGTATAGAACGCCTTATCTGATTTATGTATAGAACGCCGTATCTGATTTATGTATAGAACATCGTATCTGACTTATGTATAGAACGCCGTATCTGATTTGTGTATAGAACGCCTTATCTGACTTATGTTTAGAACGCCGTATCTGATTTATGTATAGAACATCGTATCTGATTTATGTATAGAACGCAGTATCTGATTTATATATAACACGCCGTATCTGATTTGTGTATAGAACGCCTTATCTGACTTATGTTTAGAACGCCGTATCTGATTTATGTATAGAACGCTGTATCTGACTTATGTATAGAACGCCTTATCTGATTTATGTATAGAACGCCGTATCTGATTTATGTATAGAACATCGTATCTGACTTATGTATAGAACGCCGTATCTGGCTTATGTATTAAACGCGGTATCAGATTTATGTATAGAACATTGTATCTGACTTATGTATAGAACATCGTATCTGATTTATGTATAGAACATCGTATCTGACTTATGTATAGAACGCCGTATCTGATTTATGTATAGAACGCCTTATCTGATTTATGTATAGAACGCCTTATCTGATTTATGTATAGAACATCGTATCTGATTTATGTATAGAACGCAGTGTCTGATTTATGTATAGAATGCCGTATCTGATTTATGTATAGAATGCCGTATCTGACTTATGTATAGAACGCCGTATCTGACTTATGTATAGAACGCCGTATCTGATTTATGTATAGAACGCCGTATCTGACTTATGTATAGAATGCCGTATCTGATTTATGTATAGAATGCCGTATCTGACTTATGTATAGAACGCCGTATCTGACTTATGTATAGAACGCCGTATCTGATTTGTGTATAGAACGCCGTATCTGATTTATGTATAGAACGCCGTATCTGATTTATGTATAGAACGTCGTATATGATTTGTGTATAGAGTGCCTTATCTGATTTATGTATAGAACGCCGTATCTGATTTGTGTATAGAACGCCGTATATGATTTATGTATAGAACGCCGTATCTGACTTATTTATAGAATGCCGTATCTGACTTATGTATAGAACGCCTTATCTGATTTATGTATAGAATGCCGTATATGACTTATGTATAGAACGCCTTATCTGACTTATGTATAGAACGCCGTATCTGATTTATGTATAGAACGCCGTATCTGACTTATGTATAGAATGCCTTATCTGATTTATGTATAGAACGCCGTATCTGATTTATGTATAGAACGCCGTATCTGATTTATGTATAGAACGCAGTATCTGACTTATGTATAGAACGCCGTATCTGATTTATGTATAGAATGCCGTATCTGATTTATGTATAGAACGCCGTATATGATTTATGTATAGAACGCCGTATCTGATTTATGTATAGAACGCCGTATCTGATTTATGTATAGAACGCCGTATCTGATTTATGTATAGAACGCCGTATCTGATTTATGTATAGAATGCCGTATCTGATTTATGTATAGAATGCCGTATATGATTTATGTATAGAACGCCGTCTCTGATTTATGTATAGAACGCCGTATCTGATTTATGTATAGAACGCAGTATCTGATTTATATATAACACGCCGTATCAGATTTATGTATAGAACGCCGTATATGATTTATGTATAGAACGCCGTATCTGATTTATGTATAGAACGCCGTATCTGATTTATGTATAGAACGCCTGATCTGACTTATGTTTAGAACGTCGTATCTGATTTATGTATAGAACGCCGTATATGATTTATGTATAGAACGCCATATCTGACTGATGTATAGAACGTCGTATCTGATTTATGTATAAAACGCCATATCTGACTTATGTTTAGAACGTCGTATCTGATTTATGTATAGAACGCCGTATATGATTTATGTATAGAACGCCATATCTGACTGATGTATAGAACGTCGTATCTGATTTATGTATAGAACGCCGTATCTGACTTATTAAAGAACGCCGTATCTGGTTGATGTATAGAACACAGTATCTGATTTATGTAAAGAACGCCATATCTGACTGATGTATAGAACGCCGTATCTGATTTATGTATAGAACGCCGTATCTGACTTATGTATAGAACGCCGTATCTGGTTGATGTATAGAACGCCGTATCTGACTTATGTATAGAACGCCGTATACAGCAAGACTTATGTATAGAACGCCGTATCAGATTTATGTATAGAACGCCGTATCTGACTTATGTATAGAACGCCGTATACAGTAAGATTTATGTATTGAACGCCGTATACAGCAAGACTTATGTATAGAACGCCGTATCTGACTTATGTATAGAACGCAGTATCTGACTTATGTATAGAACGCCGTATACAGTAAGATTTATGTATTGAACGCCGTATACAGCAAGACTTATGTATAGAACGTCGTATATGATTTATGTATAGAACGCCGTATCTGATTTATGTATAGAACGCGGTATCTGACTTATGTATAGAACGATGCTATTTAATCAGACTCCTCCATTGTATATTATTATATGTAATGACCAATGTAGTGAGATGGGAGGCTACACCAAGGCCGAGCTGACAGTTTGTGGACAAACAACGTACCCGACTCTTGAGTTTACCTTACGTGCTGTTATGCACGTAAAATAATCTACCAAATGGCTGTGCAGACAGACCAGTGTCGGTCTGTCTGGCGGACACTCCACGTGTCATTAGACAGACTAGTGTCGGTCTGTCTGGCGGACACTCCACGTGTCATTAGACAGACCAGTGTCGGTCTGTCTGGCGGACACTCCACGTGTCATTAGACAGACCAGTGTCGGTCTGTCTGGCGGACACTCCACGTGTCATTAGACAGACCAGTGTCGGTTTGCCTGGCGGACACCCCACGTGTCATTAAACAGACCAGTGTCTGTCTTTCTGGCGAACGCCCCACGTGTCATAAGACAGACCAGTGTCGGTCTGTCTGGCGGACACTTCACGTGTCGTTAGACAGACCAGTGTCGGTCTGTCTGGCGGACACTTCACGTGTCATAAGACAGACCAGTGTCGGTCTGTCTGGCGGACACTTCACGTGTCGTTAGACAGACCAGTGTCGGTTTGCCTGGCGGACACCCCACGTGTCATTAAACAGACCAGTGTCTGTCTTTCTGGCGGACGCCCCACGTGTCATAAGACAGACCAGTGTCGGTCTGTCTGGCGGACACCCCACGTGCCATGAGACAGACCAGTGTCTGTCTGTCTGGCGGACGCCCCACTCGTCATTAGACAGACCAGTGTCGGTCTGTGTGGTGGACACCCCACGTGTCATTAGACAGACCAGTGATGGTCTCTACTCGCATCGACCAAGACTGATCTACTCGATATCACCAGGAAATATTAATAATAGTGTAGAAGATGTGCGAATGTGGTGTGAATTGTAATATATTTTATTTTGTTTTGTGTAGTTTGTATCAATTTCCTATTTGTTGAGCGTAAACAGTATTACGTTATCTTCCCCCTATTCGGAGACCGCCTCGCTCGTCCATCGGTACTGCAGCATTGCTGGGTCCGGTCTTATTTCACACTGAATAAAAATGGCCATGTCGGGACAAAATCTTTTCAAAATGAATAACAAAAGCTTATGTTCACGGGAATAGTGATACACATCCACATAGGCTACATTGTAGCAGAAAAATTATAGGTTTGGGGGAAAAGTGCTACATGTAATTAAGTAGTTGAGCAAAATAAGGTTTCGATGAAAGGGGAGGATCAACCTTCGCAACAAGTTTCACGCACAGGCACTTGTGGTCAGGAGAATAACCATCTATATATAGAGATAATATAGCGAAATATAAATAATTAAGATAAAATATAAAAACTAAATTTTCCAATTTTCTTTTTATGTTATTAATCATCTAAAAACATAATGAAAATAAATTGCCTTTCAGCTTTTTTTCCCCAGTGTCTGATAGTCGATTTTTTTGTGAAATTAACTGCTTGACGTACATGTATTAAGCTGAAATTTGGCAATTATTTTACATTCGTTACACATACACAATCACTCAGAGCATTTGCAAACAAAATGCCAATATTATAAACCGTGTGTGAGTAGGTTATTATATTATCTAATGAGCAATCTCTAAAAAAACGACCGAAAGTAGTTTGGCGAAGAAGAAAATAAGAGAAGAATGATATAAAGAAGAATAATTAAGTAGAGAAACACAAAAGTGAATCCACCAACTAGAATTGGAGACTTAAATACCTGAACACGTATATACGTGTGTACGTAGATTTGTAAGCAATAAAAGCACCCCGGGTATCTTGTCTACACGCACATAGTGCATAGCCCCCGGGCGTACGTTGCAGTACAATTATATGAGGCCACCGAGGAGGTTTGATATTTGCGTGTCATTTTAAATAAATAAATAATTTTTTTCATTTGATTCAGGTTCTAGATTTTTAACGGTCTGATTTTACATTTATATTGAAATTATCCATATAATAAATGACAAATCGATTAAACTTAATTTTATGCTTTTAAAAATATAGAATTATTTACTGACCATTGTAGCACCCTTGTGGTACCTCAATATAAACAATGAACGGCGATGATTGATATTTTACAAAGACGATTTAGCTATAATTGAGATGGGTATGGTACCGGTAAACATTGCCCCAAACGCCTCCTAATTGATATACATTAGTGTAACAATGTATTGTGAACTCAAACGGCTAGTGATAAAGATCAAAACTTACATACGATATAGACATCAACACCCGTCCACACTTTATACTATACTGTACGAGATTGGAACATGGTCGTTTGACAGTAGATATACCGGTGTGTAAGTTATACTATAGTTTATAGAAGTTTATACAACACATACAGTGATCATGAAAAGACTAGTTTTTAATAAATTCCCGAGCGTGCTCTTCCATCGAGCGATCCTGTTGATGTTACTAGGGGTAACATTCTGTATGACATTATTTGTTCTCAGAAGGAGACACGTGATCAAAGGTAAGTCTTATACAATCGTAGACAAACATTATTTATCATATTTCTTTTTCGCCTGTTTCGATATTATTTTGTTCTGCAATCTATATATGATTTACAACGTATTCTTTACCATTTTAAATTTCGTATTGATATTTCTTTTTTCTACACACAGAGCAACATAAACATCTATATCACATACCGGTATACCCGCGACACCATTCCATAATCATATTACCGCATTTCGTCCTAGTGTGTTAACATACATATATATATATCTACATCACATACCGATATACCCGCGACACCATTCCATAATCATATTACCGCATTTCGTCCTAGTGTGTTATGACTATACTGACGTACCTTGTAATTGTGTATCAATTGACGCTCTGGTTACTTTGACACTGTTTGATGACGTTGTGGTATATTCTGTTATTGTGTGTAGACACTGTGGTATATTTTGTCACTATGTGTTGACGCTGTGGTATATTTTGTCCTTGTTTATTGACGCTGTGGTATAGTTTTTCCATGTGTGTAGACACTGTGGTATATTTTGCCCTTGTTTGTTGATCATGTGGTATATTTTGTCCTTGTTTGTTGACACTGTTATAATTTGTACTTCTGTGTTGACGCTGTGATATATTTTGTCACTAGGTTTTGACGCTGTGGTATATTTGCCCTTGTGTTTTGACGCTGTGGTATAATTTGTCCTTGTGTTTTGACGCTGTGGTATAATTTACAAATATATCATGGGTGGGTGTGCAATAGTCCAGAATATTTGACACGGGGTACTGGTAATCGACCGATATTCTATTACACGAAGACGAAGGCCGAATGCAATAGAATATCGGCCGATTACCTGTACCGAGGGTCAAATATTCTGGACTATTGCACAGACACCCATGATATACAAGTTGTATTACATAATCACTAAAACACACTTTGAGTCAGTGAAATTGTTTATTTTTTAAACATGTTTTTTGAATGATAATAGATTAATTTTATAATGTATCGCGTTAACTCTTGTTTTTAAAAAATAAAAAGGTAAACGTTCGATTATCTTAGTAATAACCACAAAAATATCAATCCGTATTCATTGGCGATTCCAAATCTCAACTTCCTTGTAGAAGTCGCCATGCCTGTTGTCTGGAAGCATTGACATTTGATTGACTTTGACGCTTGAAATTGTAGGAAACGTCACGCGGTTTTCAATAGTTCGCACGTGACCGTGCAATAGTCATTTTAGCCGTGCAATAGTTCATTTCACTAGTAAATGGTTCAAAATATAGCTTATGCGTATAGTTAAGGAAAATCAAACGCAATATGTAATAATTTGCCATAGTGTGTTGACGATGTGGTATATTTATCCTGGTGTGTTGACGATGTGGTATATTTATCCTGGTGTGTTGACGATGTGGTATATTTATCCTGGTGTGTTGACGATATGGTATATTTTATCCTGGTGTGTTGACGATGTGGTATATTTTATCCTGGTGTGTTGAAGACGTCGTATAATTTGTCTTTGTGTGTTGACGTTGTGGTATATTTTGTCACTGTGTGTTGACGCTGTGGTATATTTGTCCTAGTGTGTTGACGCTGTGGTATATTTTGTCATTGTGTGTTGACGCTGTGGTATATTTGTCCTAGTGTGTTGAAGCTGTGGTATAATTTGTCCTTGTGTGTAGATACTGTGGCATATTTTGTCCTCGTGTGTTGACGCTGTAGTATATTTTGTCCTTGTGTGTTGAAGCTGCGGTTTATTTTGTCACTGGTTGTTGATGCTGCGGTATATATATTTAGTCATTTTGATGACGTTGTGATATATTTTAACAATGTTCACTGACGCTGTGGTATATTTTGTCACTGTGTGTTGACGCTGTGGTATATTTTGCCACTGTATGTTAACGCTGTGGTGTTTTTAGCACTGTGTTGACGCTGTGGCATATTTTGTCACTGTTCACTGACGCAGTGGTATATTTTGACACAGTTCACTGACGCTGTGGTATATTTGGACAATGTTCACTGACGCTTTTGTATATTTTGTCACTATTTACTGACGCTGGGGTATAGTTTGACACAGTTCACTGACGCTGTGGTATATTTTGACAATGTTCACTGACGCTTTTGTATATTTTGTCACTATTTACTGACGCTGGGGTATAGTTTGACACAGTTCACTGACGCTGTGGTATATTTTGACACTGTTCACTGACACTGTGGTATAGTTTGACACTGTTCACTGACGCTGTGGTATATTTTGACACTGTTCACTGACGCTGTGGTACATTTTGACACTGTTCACTGACGCTGGTGTATAGTTTGACACTGTTCACTGACGCTGTGGTATAGTTTGACACTGTGGTATAATTTGACACTGTTCACAGACACTGTAGTATAGTTTGACACTGTTGTATAATTTGACACTGTCCACTGACACTCAAGTGACTATGGTATAGTTTGACACTGTGGTATAGTTTGACACTGTGGTATAGTTTGACACTGTGGTATAATTTGACACTGTTCAATGACACTGTGGTATAGTTTGACACTGGTATATTTTGACACTGTTCACTGACACTTTGGTATACTTTGACACTGTGGTATATTTTGAAACTGTTCACTGACACTGTGGTATAGTTTGACACTGGTAATGGACGCCTAAGTGTATCTTCCACTTGTTTACTTACACAGTGATATATGTTGAAGTTGTGTAATGACTTTGTTACTTAAGAATATGTTGTATCCTGGTGTGTAAGCGAAATTAGTATGCCCTCGTGTATTCAAGATATGCTATATCTTGTCGCTGTTTGTTGCCGGTGTGTTGACGCTGCGATTGGTGTGTTGACACTGTGATACATGTTGTCCCGGTGTGTTGACGCTGTTATATTTGTTGTCCCGGTGTGTTGACGCTGTGGTACATTTTGTCCTAGTGTGTTGACGCTGTGATATATGTTGCCCCGATGTGTTGACGTTGTGGTATATTACGTCATTGTGTGTTGACGCTGTGATATATGTTGCCCCGATGTGTTGACGTTGTGGTATATTACGTCATTGTGTGTTGACGCTGTGATATATGTTGCCCCGATGTGTTGACGTTGTGGTATATTACGTCATTGTGTGTTGACGCTGTGATATATGTTGTCCTGGTGTGTTGACGCTGTGGTATATGTTGTCCCGGTGTGTTGACGCTGTGATATATGTTGTCCCGGTGTGTTGACGCTGTGATATATGTTGTCCCGGTGTGTTGACGCTGTTATATTTGTTGTCCCGGTGTGTTGACGCTGTGGTACATTTTGTCCTAGTGTGTTGACGCTGTGATATATGTTGCCCCGATGTGTTGACGTTGTGGTATATTACGTCATTGTGTGTTGACGCTGTGATATATGTTGTCCTGGTGTGTTGACGCTGTGGTATATGTTGTCCCGGTGTGTTGACGCTGTGATATATGTTGTCCCGGTGTGTTGACGCTGTGATATATGTTGTCCCGTTGTGTTGACGTTGTGGTATATTACGTCATTGTGTGTTGACGCTGTGATATATGTTGTCCCGGTGTGTGACGCTGTGATATATGTTGCCCCGATGTGTTGACGCTGTTATATTTGTTGTCCTATGTGCACCTACGCTTGCTACTGTTTTGTTTGACAATTTATTACATTTCTTTAAAAAAATATTGCATTTTTTCTTTTGCCTTGTGTTTACGATACGCTTTATCTGCGCATTCCTCTGTACACTATGTTTGTAATGATCGTGTTGATATTTTTTTCAGGAATAACACAGACAAACAATGACAGATTTAACATCAAGGACATACGGATCAAGCCGGTAAGTCATGGTAGTTTTAATACTCATTTTGTCAACATATACCCATCACAAGTTTTATTGGTAATCTGCATTGGTGTCTGTTGACACAGTATTAAATTGTACCAAGGACCTTAGACGAGAATAATTGATTAAGAACCTTATATCGCTAACAAGAACTGTGAGTATGCACTGAACGTGATTTTCTAGCATATCTATAGCTTTTGAAAATCATTCTTATAAAGAAAATCATGTCTTTCGGGATTTTTACACAAAAAGATCCGTGACTTTGATCTGTGACCCAGTTCTGAGTGTGATATACAGCAATTTGTATCTAAAGAGACTAGACAAAGCGCAGGTTTGAACATTGCTGTCGCTCATGCAGACACATCGGAATTTTCTGTTGCAGATATATTTTGGCCTTTTAAGTCCCTACTGTAGTCCGTGCCCAAACTAAAGGTCCCAATGTTTATCGTATACAGAAATAATCTTGAAGATCGTCTGTTTCATCGTCCTCCTTATTATTTTCCTCAATCATCGTGACTTTGAATTAAAGTGACGTACATCAGGAGGGCATTTTTATCAAAATTGTCGTCATTGATCTAAAACCCTAATGCGTCTAAATAGGTCAAAATTAATAGAGGCTACTGTTGGTATAAAACGGCCTAACGTCAACCATTTTTTAGGAGAAATTTCACAATGAACCTGATCACGTGACGTTCCCCTGACAGGGTAGATTCTTAAACTTGTCAGGATTAAGTGGAACTACAAAGAGATCAGAGGGTGCTCTCTTATATCTGTCCGTTCTAGCCATGTACAGTATAGAACCAGTATACAGTTGCTGCGCCAGAACAAATCAAAGTAATACTCTTTGAGACGCAAGACTATGTTTGGTAGCATAACTGCCCTGTTTTGAATCCGCCTTTCCATTGTTAGGCGAAAGTTAAATGAGGGTGGATTTTTTCCAGTTTTGCTGTTTAAGAAAGATCTGCTTAGTTCTACAGTCATATTGATTTATGACCACACTTATATCAAATTTGAAACAATATCACTTCCGTACTTTCTCAGAATTAGCAATTACAAACTTTAACGGTTGAATTAAAAATGACCATTCCTTTTTTCAGTTCGAGGGATTAAAAACGGACGAGATATACTTCCCGTCCACCACGTTTAGCTGGTATTCTACTACCTACTCCCTGCCTTTGTCGTCCTCCACTACTACGACGAGTTCTACGACGGAGGGAGGCGGCAACAGCGCCCAGAACAATGCAAAGCAAAGCCAGAGTTCAGAAAGCGTACAATCGCAGCCAGATGATAAAGAAGGCCAAATGTCTAAAACAGCTTCGACATTAAATGATGGTGATAGTTCATTAATAAACGGAACTGGTTCGAACAGTGGTAAAACATTCACCAACGGGGCAAAGAAAAAAACTGAAAATATTGACTTGAAAGCGTTAAGAGATGCTGCTCTCAGAAAAAAGGCAGAAGCAGTATCTGTCAATGACAAAGGCGAGGCTTCAGATAAACAGTTAGAGGGATCTAGACCGGAGAATAAGGTGGACAAAGATAGCGTAGTAAAAAGAAGAGCGGGCATACCGTCGCTATGATACAAAAGCCGGGTATGGGTGTTGTTAAAAGGTCGAAAGATGGAGGCAAATCACGTGATAATGCGAAAGTATAATACGATACAACGGAAACATGAATGAGGATAATCGTAACAGAAATAAACCAAAGTTAGATCTCAGAAAGCGTACGTCATCGGGTCAGAGTACGTCAGGGTGGAGAAATTACCATGCTGACAAAGATTCGTGCCTGACTGAGACATAAGTTCGAGGTCTGAAGTTCAATTTGATTTGGGAACTGTGACGCTGGAAAACATGCGTACTTAACCGTCGAACGTAGATGTAGGCCTACATGTGATCATTTGTTCAAGTCGCATGACAAGAGTGAACCTGTGGTTATATAATGGCGGTACTATCACACTGCTAAATCACGTGACAACTTCGAAATCGAGGTCTACATAGATTTACCCTAGTCACGTGTCTTCAAAGAACTTAACAATAATACCACTGTCTAAAATAATCACTCATGATAATGGTCATTTCAGTACGATAATATATACATGTATGCCCTACCATTGCTGGATATGAAAAAAAATGTATTTATTAATATATAAATGAATAAAGCTTATTTATTTTCATTGTGATTACTTTGTTATATATTCTCAATATTCATGTGTCACAGCTTTCAAAGACAACATATCTAATTTTTCATTTTTTTTAATCTTGGTACATCAGGTCAGTCTCATTGTCATAAAAAGTTTCAGTCCGACAAAGAACAAATCATATTCATTATCCCAGCTGAGCATATCTGGATCAAAACAGATTAATCCTCAAAGGGAGAAAGCTCCCCATGACCTATTTTAGATTGCAAGAAGGAAATAACTGCTTCTGTGTTATTAAGAAGGGAGATAATCTATTACTGAACAAGGGGAGATTATGAACAGGGGAGATAACTGTGAAATATGAGAAACAATTGAAGGTGCATATGTAGATACATATTGAACAAATTACTGTTAAAATTATTCCAAACTCTTCGTTATGCAAGCAACCTTCCAATTGTAAGGATCCCTGCACCACTGACTAGACAATAATTACATTTGGAACTGATTTTCAAGCAAACATATCAAGTTAATGTATATAAGACACCTCAGGGGGAAAAAGATTAAACAACGTACTGTTCTGAGTTTAAACATTAAGCAGAGCAAGACCAGGGCAATGTATTCATGAAATTATTCTCATGCTCAATCAGGCATGAATTATGAGCTCAAGAAAACTTTCTCGTAAATCCCCGAAATCATGTTACACGGTCAAAAAAGTCAAATACATGTATTAACATTGCAAATAAAATTTCACTTAGATCACAGTTGCTTGAGTTTCTGTCAGTTTATAATTTTTTTATATATATATGGAGCCGCGGCCCATTATCTACTGTAATAGGAGGCTCATTTCACAAATATATATATTTATTACTTATTGACAGAAACTCAAGCAACTGTGCTTAGATTGAGTCTTTCATTTTAACATTCACAAAACAATTTATATGAAAAGTATCCTATTGTCTGAGCAAAAACATAGATTTTAGTATAAAAAAACAGTTTCATGAATACGGGCCCTGAATTCAGGCATCAGACTTCAAATTGTTTAACTACTGTGCATTCCTCTTTATATCATGTTGCATTTGTCAGACAAAAACATGATATTAACAGGAACGTGACATTAAGAGAAACATGTTTTTCCACTAAATCTAGTGCATTTCCAATTTTCATAACTAAAAGTAAACTATACAATGTATTTATTAAGATGTTTCAAAGTATTTTATTAAAAAATAATTGGTATTTTTTTTTTTATTTTCAATGAAAATGCAATATTTTGTACAAGTTGTATTTGAAATCAATGGAAATGACACATTTTCTGGATATTGTATGTAATTGGTTAAAAACATTATATTTAGAGGAATTCACCTCAAAATTCATGATATTAACCAAATAAAATTGCATATATTATGGGGAAAATGGTGATGGAGGGAAAACATGATATAAAGAGGAATTTGATATTAACAGGAGTGATATTAAGTGGAATCCACTGTAATGCACCCCTGAAGACACATTTGAAACCTGTCAAAAGTTGGAATAGTCCATAATGAAGTTCCATGTGAGTTAAACTACTGCAGTATAGTAACAGTTATTGAAGTGAAGGACACACTTCCATGGCATGTACAGTATATACTTGAAGGTTCTTATGATCAAATTTGAAAGCTTTTTATGTAGAGCTGATAAATTCCTTACGTTTATTAAAATTCTCAGACACTGGTTTTTTCATAACATTACATACAAATACTGTGACACTTTATACACATTACAGTAATGTTTCTTCTACCTGAACCAAATGTGCAACATTACATATCCAACACAAAATTAAGGGGAAGATAACTCATTCACAATCCAATGTGGAGCTCTCTAGTGTTTCGATTGAAGTGGATCATACATATCCCTTGAGAATTATAAACATTACTAATTTTATAATTTTGTTATTTATTCTCTGTAACTGTGCTTTATTAGCTCCCAGTTGTTTGTTTATCGTGGAATATCCCTGTGCCTTTTGGACCCTTTCAACCAGCATACTTGAATGAAAAAAAATATATATCAAAAATTAAACAAAATAACAGACTTCATTCTTTTGATTTTGATTTTAATGTATTAATGTGCTTCTGATAAGAAACCTATGCCTGCTGATACATTTTCACTGACAACATCCAAGATTCTTTTTACTGATATTACAGTTGTGGGATCGCACAACGTTACACGATGTGCGGTGGGCGCACGATGGGCAAACGGTGTATGCACGATGTGCGAACTATGCGATCCTTGGCGATTATTTCTAACGCACATGTGGGCGCACGATAGGCTAACATTGTGCGATGACAATCGTGGTTGATGTAAATTTAGAAATGGTTTAACAATATATACGGTTTCGCGCTAGTTGTTTTATGCATATTTCTATATTTTAACTATTTACATTAGCTGATAGTTCTATCTATATATTTCTAAAAATTAATAATAGTCTTTCTGAAGTTTTAGAAACAAACCAAATAGACACATGTATGTAAACTTTCAACTCATATTGACAAGTTCTCATTCAAGTTAATATTGCCAGTTTTACCAAGTTATAAACTGTACCTGTACATGTCCAATATATGTAGATATCTCTGGCCCGGGGCACTTACAACACTCGCCTAGGTGTGAAAACACAGGTAAAGTGTTGGGGAGGGGAGAGTTTTTCAAATAACTGATTATAAGAGTCCAGTTTGTTTTCATAACGGTCGCTCGGTAATGGCTGTCGTAGCGTATCGCCGCACACGGGACAGGTAAAACTCCGGCATGTTATTTACATATTCTGATACCTGGTAGCTTAACCCGCACTTGGCTGTCTTATGATCACTGTAATACTGATTACTGTATATTGTTAAATTGACATACATGTAATCCCAATAAATATGATGCGAATTTAAATAGTTTTTTGACAAGAGGGTTCCATATGTTTTTCATTCCGTAATATGTATCAACCAATTGTACCAAATCGTGCGTGTGTGCGATTTAATCGCACACATAAACGCACGATCTTTAGATCGCCCGGTTGTGCGCACCATGGGCGAACGATGTGTGCACGATTAATGCACGATGCACGCACGCAGTTTTTGGTACGTTGTGCGATACCACAACTGTACCAGTTCTGAGATTCCGAAAAAAGTGCCTCCCGCTCCTCCTCCAAAACGTTTAATTCTGGAACAGCCCGATTTAGTAATACTGGTGTTGTAACATATACTGCATCAATTCAGTCTGTGAACGTATAAAATTTTAATCAGTGATATTCAAAGAATTCTAAATGTTGGAACAAATCTTCAAGAGTGCAGTCCAATAAGGAACAGCACATAAAATTCTGTTGAAAGTGAGTATTGACAAAAACATGTTCCACGAGAAACATGGAAAGGATAATAGCATGTTTGATGATTATGAAATATTTTGAGAGGAATTGGAAAAGATGCTGGATGAGAAATGTGGAAAAGATCATACCGTATGGGTAACATCATCTAATTAGCTTTCAGTATGTTTATAATATATACCTAGTACTTGTCAATCAGAGCTTTTCACATGTCTTTGAAATCATTCCACTTGAACACATATTTGATCTCTTCCAGTTCATAGGTTGAAAAAGTGTATTATGAAATTTCATGGATGAAAGAGTTTATGTAAAAAGAATAGCACTTCATGTAATTAGTTATTACATATATACGACAGACAATGATTTGCTGTCACACAGTCTCTACAAGAACTAACTAAGGCCAGCACAGCTGTCCATCTTTAAATGGTTCCAAACACCATCTCCCATTCTTCTTCAACACAAGAACAAATCAGCATACAGCACTTTGTGTAGAACATCACCGTGTAACCTAATCTAGATATCTTTACACTTTACACATCACTGTGTAATCTAGTCTGGATATCTTTACACTTTACACATCACAGTCTAACCCAGTCTGGATATCTTTACAACGATCACCACGTAACATAGTCTGGATACCGTTACACTTCAATAGAGATACGGTAAAATGAACTCTGACTGTCAGTGAAATTCAGTTTGTCAAGCACATTTACTAGACTACAATATATTTGTTACAGAATCGAGGTGGTTCCCCTGATGGTGCTATATAGTGTCCCTGCCCTAGCACCATATACTTTGCCAAGTGTCATGACTTTTACTCTTATACCTCTGGAGACACATTCAAACTCTTCCAATTGGAATGGTTCGGTATACATGTTCAGGAGTGGTTGAATTGACTATCCTCCGACTATCGTGTCCTCTATATATAGTCTAATGTCACGTCTTCCTCATCACCAACATTGTATTGATTTCCCAGATAATCATCCTCATCTGGTCGATGATGTCCTTTAGCTCCCGATTCTTCGCCTGCAATTGCTGTAAAAGAAAATTAATTCAGTCAGCAACATCAAGCCATCTTTGAAAGGTTTTTCACTGTCCTTATCTTTTGAAACCTAATTTAGAGATTTCTGTTCAGAGATTTGATATCTGAACTTAACAGCAAAGGTATAAATTTCTTATTTGTAAAACTTGTCCACAGGCAGATTGTAGGCAGATTTTGAAAATTTCTGATTAAGTCCACTTAAATCTTCGCAGTAAGTACAGTGGATTCCACTTAATATCACCCCTGTTAATATCACATTCCTCTTTATATCATGTTTTTCAAGAGCACCATTTTCCCCTCTATAATCTATGTAAATTTATTTGGTTAATATCATGTATTTTGAGGTGAATTCCTCTTAATATCATATTTTGAAACCAACCACATAAAATATCCATTAAATGATGTCTGTTCCATTGATTTCAGATACAACTTGTACAAACTATGACATAGAAATAAAAAATAACCAAAAAAATGTTGTTGTTTTTTATCAACAAAATGTTATCTATTGATTGATACATCTTCATATGTATATTGAATAGCTTACTTTTAGTTATGGAGATTGGAAATGCACTAGATTAAGTGGAAAAACAAGTTTCTCTTAATGTCACATTCCTGTTAATATCATGTTTTTGTCTGACAAATGCAATATGATATAATGAGGAGTGCACTGTATTGAAATTCTACAACCCCCAGGAATTTGGCAAGTAAATATTTACACACCAGGAGAGCTTCCTTTAATAACACATACACCTGTCAGGATATAGTTCTCAGAAAACTGTTTTCATTGATGTAGGTCATAGGTCAAAAGTAGATCAGAGTGACCTTCTTTTGACACAAGACACATCGCCTCACAAAGGTGTACCCATACCGAAGTATGAAGTTCAAGTGACAAGTTGTGAAGGAGACAGAGCCCAAACAAGATAGCAGAAGGACGGAAGGATGGGAGGATGGACACAATGCAAAACTATTGTCCTCCTCTGCCCCATGGCAAGTTCCTGGTGTGGGCCTTACTATAGATATCTACTTATGAACAAAACATTTACTCTGAGATGAATAACACATACACCTGTCAGGATATAGATCTCAGAAAACTGTTTTCATTGATGTAGGTCATAGGTCAAAAGTAGATCAGAGTGACCTTCTTTTGACACAAGACACATCGCCTCACAAAGGTGTACCCATACCGAAGTATGAAGTTCAAGTGACAAGTTGTGAAGGAGACAGAGCCCAAACAAGATAGCAGAAGGACGGAAGGATGGGAGGATGGACACAATGCAAAACTATTGTCCTCCTCTGCCCCATGGCAAGTTCCTGGTGTGGGCCTTACTATAGATATCTACTTATGAACAAAACATTTACTCTGAGATGAATAACACATACACCTGTCAGGATATAGATCTCAGAAAACTGTTTTCATTGATGTAGGTCATAGGTCAAAAGTAGATCAGAGTGACCTTCTTTTGACACAAGACACATCGCCTCACAAAGGTGTACCCATACCGAAGTATGAAGTTCAAGTGACAAGTTGTGAAGGAGACAGAGCCCAAACAAGATAGCAGAAGGATGGAAGGATGGGAGGATGGACACAATGCAAAACTATTGTCCTCCTCTGCCCCATGGCAAGTTCCTGGTGTGGGCCTTACTATAGATATCTACTTATGAACAAAACATTTACTCTGAGATGACTATTTTATATAGAGGCTGCCCCCTTTATTTTCCATGACACAGGAAACCAGCCAGTGAGAAAAGAAAATACTATTATAGGCCTATCACAAAAGTGTTGTTATCTCCCTTGTTTGCCATACTGTGGATACACTGGGAAGGGTTTTTGAAACAAATTTGTGCCGTGTTATTATGATGTCATAATGGAAATGACACCATCCAATTGTCACATGGCGCCAAATCATCACAAAAACACTTCCCGGAAGTCCATCTTGTATCCACCATTTTGGCTAATCAAAGGGAGTAACAACACTTTTGGGAATGGCCTATAGTAACACACTTTATTTATTATTTTAAAGCTGTACCCACAAAACATCATGTAATAGAAAACACGATAAAGGAACTTCAACAGGAGCATTCACAAAATAGCACAATATTTGAAGTGCACAGAGAGTATTTGAAAACATGTACAGTAGATAGACAACAGATTGTACAGATGGTGTTTGTTTTCACAAGATAAGCCATGTAAAAAATGGGTGAATCGTGTATATACTGGCTTGGTTTAGTAATACTCTACCTCAATGACCTCTCTGTTCTCGTCCACCACGTATCTGTAATAGACCTCGGAGCTACTCGTCGACATTCTGTCCTCAAACGGCTGCCCTTCTATTGGTATCAAGGCCTGTCAAGGGAAACCATTTCATATTAACAGCAGAATGGAAAATAAATGATATTCTTAGGTAGAATATCTTTGATTATAAATTTCAGTTTCATATACTGTAGAGTAGTATGACCTTTAGTGGATTTAATGGATGGATTTAATGGAAATTTAATGGACGCAGGCTAAAAGCCTCTATGTCCATATCAGTAAATATTTCACAAAAAATAATATGTAAAAGTATATTATACAACATAGTATCTATAATCATATACAATTGTATTATATCCCTGAAGTGATCATCCACTAGTTTTTCAAACTGAATAATTGATTGAGTGTTAACAATATGTGTTGGGAGACTATATTCCCTGTATCAATCACTCTATGTGTGGAAAAAGTTCCTTCTCAGTTCTGTATTACAGCAGATTTTAAACATCTTAAAATTATGACCCCTGGTTCGATGGTTGATGTTTAAAGTAAAAAGTTTGAGATTACTTTGTTATCGAAAAAGTTATTAATTATTTTAAAAACTGTAATCAAGTCCCATCGCATCATCCTATACTTTAGTATACAGTTTGGATTTCTTTATGTACAACCGATCAGGGCTTGATCATTTGCCGGGGAATTTGTTTTAATCCAGATACTCTCCATAAAATGATTTGCCTTGGTTACTTCGACAGGAATCAGACTTTCCTTGATATAGATACCTACACCGCGATGACGGTTGATGTCCGTTTCATTAAAAAATAATTCATATCCCGGTATATTGAGTTTTGCCTTACGCAATAGAAATCTACAGGTTTTTGGATATATTATAGTTATTCCTATTACATCTAACCTATCAGCCCTGTGTAACAACATTTTATTGTAAGTTTTAATTTCTTCAGTTGCAAGTCAAAATGGTGGCATTTTACATTTCAAAGTTGCATGAAAATAGTCATTTTACCCAAACGAATGCCAATTCATTGAAATCTTATATTGAATAAAAACTGTTTCATAGATCTCATATAAATTGAAACAAAAGTGAGATCTTATATATATCATAATGTTAGTATTTGCAAGACATAAAATATATACTAGTAACAGAGATTATCAGCCAATTGTGAAAAGGAGGAAAACCCACATTTTAAGGGGTTTTAATGGAAAAAATCAATAATACAGCAAAACTATCAAAAAAGGAGGAATTCCTCTATTTGGAGAAAGATTTTCATCCCTGAATTAGCATCTATGTCGGAGATAAACCTTACAACAATTTTTCTTTCTGAATGTGAATGTTGTATGGAATTAATGATCATTTATATTACAGCTACACAAACATACTTCCTCTGTTAGATTGTCACAGTCCTTGCTCATTTCGTTGACCTTGCTGTAGAAGAGGTGAAGTTTTTTAAATCCCATTGACAAAGTCTGTAGGTTCTCCTCAAGTTTTGCTCGTTTGTCCATGTAGGAAGCTGATGTTGCATTCACGCCATTTGGTAACTGAAAAGAAAATATTTATACTGTATTGCTTTTACAGTGGTAAGGCTGCAACAATACATCCTAAAACATGACTTTTGTGCACATTATCAATTTTGTTTGTCCAATTTTTGGAAAAATTTGCCTATTTGCTTTAGAAGTAGGCAAGCAATATAAAATAAACAATCATTATTGAGTATTGCTGAAGCAATACAAGGTCTCCTACCGGTCCCTGCAACCTATAAAGATACAATGAATCACTTAACAAATTACAGGGACCTGACCTAGATATCTCCATGATGTATCTGTAAACTAAATTTCAGCTCATTATGTGCACAAGTTTCAGAGATAATGAATGGTAACCATGAAATACTGGAAAGGGCCGTAACTCTGTAAATTTTATTCAACTGTAACCAAATCAGAACATGACCTAGATATCCTCATGATGTATCTGTATACCAAATTTCAGTTCAATATGTACACATGTTGCAGAGATAATGCATGGAAATTTGCTGCAGAGATAATGCACGGAGATTGAATTATCAGAATCTTTCTAAGTCCAAGGGCCATAACTCTGTAAAAAATTCAACAGTAGCCAAATCAGAACTTAACCTAGATATCCTAAAGATGTATCAGTATACCAAATTTCAGTTCAATATGTACACATGTTGCAGAGACAATGCATGGAAACCCAGAAAAGGTGACAGAGAGACAGACAGACAGCAGTTAAACTAATAAATAAAAGTTGTATATATACTCACTGGCATTTGCTTTGTCTGCAACTGTTTAAATATTTCTGTGACTTTAGCAACAATGTCCTGCACAAACTCCTGCCCCTTCTTACACAGAGTGATAGCATTGAGTTCCTTGGTGGCACTGGGAGACATCATTTGAGGTTGCATTTGACCTGGTGGGTGTTGCATCGGGGGCTGTCCCATCATGCCCTGCTGAGTGCCGGGACCTGGCCCAGGGCCGGGCTGGACTCCAGGATAAGGTGCTGGCTGCTGACCTGGTTGTCCCTGGGAACCAGGCATCATTTGTTGGTACTGATGTCCAGGTGTTGCCATCTATAAAAAGATAACACATGTACATGGTAAGAATCATAGTGGATTTGGGGAGAGTTATGTCCCTTCGACTGTGTCATCAACATTGATGTGATGTCTTTTTTAAACACAATATACATGATACAGACCAGTGTGGTACAGTGAACAACCATTCTCCACAAAAATACAAAGTTTATTTCAAGTATAAGCGAAATAAAAGCAAGATATTTCAATCTGTTACAGAGTTAGTCGTTTCCAGTTAATTACTGTTCTGGCAAAGAATGATTGTTTTTTCACTTGTTCTTTGCAAGATGGTGTTTTAAAAGAAATCAGCATGGGCCTTGCTGTTGAGTAGGGCTGGGCGGTTTTATGATGGTACGTAACGTGGTACATTAACTTATCAATTTGAAAGAACTATTTGTTACATAAATCAATTGAAATTCCAATATGCTTAATTAATAATTTCCCATAAGTTTGTTGATCAACTAGGACAGATATAGCTTCACTCAAACAGTATTAGAGGATAACACAACGAGAAACTTATGACAGGCCTTTTGTGGATTGGCTTCAGAACAAAAACAGCCTGAAACCTTTATCTAGCTCGAACATTCAATCAAGGTGGTATACCGTAGTACGTACCGCAGTATTTACCTAAATACCGTGGTATACCGTGGTACGTCTGATTTTGTGGTACCCAGCTCTACTGATGAGACGTGAAGAAGCAATTATGAGGTTAATGGATATGGCAATTTGGTTATGTACAATCTTATGGAATGTATAGAGGTGCATATCCTTACATTGTTTTTCTAGGGAGGGCCAGCCCAGCTTATATTACTCAGCATGTCACTAACACTGGACATATCCCTGTGCCTATTTGTAACATACCATTCAACTTTACATTATAAGTTGCACCATCTTTTTGCAGAATGGATATCAGTTATTGAGGAAGTGCATCCATACTCAAGCGATGGTGTTATTAGGGCTTAATTTGTATGCGTTTTCATTTTTTTTACCATGTATCCCTTCTTTAAGGTTACTGCAAGGGAGCCTAGTAAAATGCACACACTATACTAATGTAACAAGAGAAGCAGAAAAATGTAGCGTCCAGACCAGGGTTCGAATTGGGACCTTCTGAACTCTAGACGAACACTCTACCAACTGAGCTACCTGGTCGCCGATGATTGATCCGGTCCAGTACCGCTACATTCCTCCCTCTTCGTTGTTACAAAGACAACAATGGTCAAGTTTGTATATCCCCTTGCTAAGCGTTCTCGCAATGCTTTAAAACAAGGGTTGCCAAGCTTGCCAATTTTGAAATAGGAAAAAGAGAAAATGTAGCTTCTAGGCCGGGGTTCTAACCCGGGACCTTCCAGGCTGGGGTTCGAACCCGGTACCTTCCAAACTCTAAAAGAACACTCTACCAACTGAGCTACCTGGTTGCCGATGATCGACCCAGTCCAGTTCTGCTACACTTTATGTGCGTCCCATTTTAGGCTTGACTGACTGTTGAGGACTAAATATTTGACATCATCTACATGTTGGAGCTTATTATGTCAATATATAGGGTAAACTGGAATTTGACAGGAAACCTACAGTTTTCTTTAAAGGCCCAATATACGTAACTTTCGGCAAAACTTGAAGCGAAAATCAAGCCTAATAACTTTTTATATTTATAGATTTAGTAAAGATTAACTGATATCATCAATATCCAAGATAAATTCCTTCGCGGTTACCGGTACATCAGCAGTTGAAACACACTATTTGTAAACACGCGTCCATTTCGAACCGTCTTCTACCTTCGGTTTGTTATTGAAGTGGGCCCCACCTGAATATTTTTCATTTCTTTGGATTTTTTTGTCAAGAGTTTCTTTTAAGTTACCGCTCAGGTTTACCTCGTTTTAGGCTTATTTTTGCATCGTTATCAACTGGATTTTTTTTCAGAATTTTTCAGGATCACGAAAATTTCCCTGAAGTTACGTATATTGGGCCTTTAACTTGATAAATCGTAAAAAAAAATACTAAAGTAAACATGAACAACTTCCAACAAGCAAACATGAATCCTATTTTCCTTGCAGATTTTTAAACGTGCATAACCAACTAATCCGAATCCAATCCTAAAATCACAACTTTAACCATGCCAAATGCAGTCAAATGCAATCTAACAACTAGTTCGACGAGCCGCTACAGCTACAGTATATAGCTAGTATTATTTAGCGGATCAGATATCGATGCTAGTCAGAACCCTTCGGACGTAGACTATCGAACAAAAACTAATGTTTGATTATAAAAATGACGTTAAGTACTTAAAGATAGGCACAAAATTACATCCATATTTACCGGTGAAATATTGTCGAACCCCTTTGTAGCTTTTTTTCTGACCGGAAGTCTCCGAAACAAATACCAGCACAATACATCGATAAACGGTTATTTTCGTTTTAGATAATGAGACAACAAATCCATTATATTTACTTTTTTGATAGGAACCATAATATATTTTATATTAATTTGGAAGTAATATGACTGATATGTGCATAAATCCTTGTGAAATACATATCAATATTTATCGACTAGGCTTACCTGAACGAGCTATCCGTGGTTTCCGGTCTTGCGTGGAAAATGGTAAGCTCGTGGGTGATAAATGCTATCTTGTGGTTCGAACCCTCCTGCTAACAGTCTTTATCTTCATTTTTGTTCCCTTTTATATCATTATCTTCAAACTTATTTTTATGTTACATGTGATTATTTGTGATAGTTTGTCATATTTGTTAATATATTACTTAATGTTTTAATTGTAATTAAGCTTACTGGTTAACTGCTTGTACTCTGGCCCTCACTGGCCTCAATATTTTGACAAGATGACTGGCAGAGTAGGCTAGTTATGTTATTCATGTAGGCCTACAGAAACAGAAATGGCAATACTTGATTGTATTGTAAATTTTCTTGGATGGTAAGTATGTTCAGCTGCTTCAGCTTCAAAACATGTCTTACTTAATGCAAACACTTTCCATGCCACTATATATAGTATTCAATGTAGTGACTATAGTGTATATGAATTTGTTTAATTTCAACCCTTTGGAAATAGGGAAAATATTATTTGACACCTGAAATAGCTAAATGTCAAAGGTCAATTGAAAACACTGTATATCAAGAAAAGTGTATATTATGATAATTTGATATCAGCTTTATTACTATATACATTTGTAGATTTGCTTACATTGTAGTTTAATAATTATAATGAAATCCATTATTTTTCCTTTACTAGGTAACGTTTCTTTCAAGGATTCAGATTTCAGTGGATTTCAGTCTTGGCTGTTCGCATGCATATCATGATACTTGAGGTATATATAAAAAGGCAGCAATGAACATTTCCGTAACAACTGGATGTTATTTTAAAGTAATTTATATTTACTGTATAGTAAATAATATAGTTGTGTAATTCGACTGAAAAAAATAACACCATGTCGAAAAGACAAAGAAAAAGTACAGATCTGGACCAAGACAGTGGAGATCAGGAAACAGTTGGTAGAAATAGTGAAATAACTGGAGAAAACCTGACAATAGATATGCAAAGAACTGAACTCCTTAAATTAAAGAAAAGAGGTAGACCAAAAACATCTTTCAAACAAACAGAAGAAAAGATGGATACAAGTTTAAAACTGGGGGAAAGTCATGACCAGGAAATTGACAAGGAAAGTAGAGATGTGACGGAAGGACCGGGTATATCAGAGACTCGAACCGTCAAATGTGCAGCTGGTTCAATTGTCGAGGGAATGAAAAATAACATACCTGATGGGGGTAAGTAAGCATTTTGTAAATATACAAGCACTGATGACCATACCCATTGGGTAGTCAGTTAATAATATTTAATTGTTTAGTAATTAGATGAATTCAACCTATTGAGTTTTTATAAACACAACCATGCAGGTTCTAATTTAGGGACTGAATTTGAATACCAAAATAATGTGGCAACAGTCTTCTTCCATCAGTAAAGAGAATTGTGAAAAATACAATTAATTTTAATAGTAAACTTTTTTGTATATTATTGTAAAATTATGTTTATTTGTATTATAATAAATATAATATTACAAGCAAATTTTACATGGAGTTAGTGTTTTTTTCTTACAATTAAACATCAATAAAAAATATTATATAATCAAAATTGTAAAAATAAATGACATGTGGAAGAAGTCTTGTTCACAGTAAATAATATTATTGTCTCCTATTGTTAGTAGCATCAAAATATTTTAACCAAGATTCTAGACATTTTAAAGCCTCAAAATGTTAGAGATAAAGTATAAATCATTTATTGATTATCAGATATATACAATGTATGTACTTTATCTGCTGTTTTATTGTTATTTTTGTGTGTGTTTATACAGCTGGTTTAGAAAAATCACAAAATCTTTATAGGATAGCGGTTTTAAATGTATTCAGTACTATAGACTGTAGTGAAGCCTTGACAAGTAATTCTGTTCTTTTCATTTAAGGTTGTGAAGAGGATAACTCTAATAACACTAGACAGGAACAAACGGTGATCAAAAGAAAACGAGGAAGGCCAAAGAGCTTACCAGACGCAAAACGCCTCAAATCAGTGGATTCAAGTGGAACTGCTGATGGCAGCATCTTAGAAGAATGCAAGGGCAGCGAAGTAGAAGAATATGTGAAATTGAAGGATAGATTGACTCCAGGAACAGGAAAGAAAAAGGGGGAAATTCAAAGGAGAAGTTCTAGTGGTAGAAAAATTAAACTAAATGCAAAATATGCAGATTCCATTAGTTCTGATTCAGAATTAGAAGATGAGGATTCAGAGAAGCATTCCTTAAGTAAAGATTTAGAGGCAATGAGTAGTCGGGGAAGAGGTCAGGCCAGAGGAAGTGGGCGTGGTAGAGGAAGTGGAAACACTACAATTATAAATGATAAAGAGGTTAAATCTTTTGATGACAATGTTATATTAGAATCCAGTACACCGAAGGTTAGAGGTCGTGGTAGGGGTCAATCTAGGGGTAGAGGAAGAGGTCAATCTTTGCAGGTAAAACAAATATTAACAAACAAAGAAGAAAGTGGCCATTTTGGTGATGTTGACAATGATAGGGATGTCGGCAGTGATGACCCTCATGTCATTTCAGAATCCAAGGTCAAAGGTCATGGTAAGGATGGACCTAGTGATAAAGTGAAACACCAAGAAGGTTCAATCAATGAAGAGTCACAAGAGGATAAATCAAACAGTTTTGTTATTGACGATGATATGGCAGACAATTGCAACAAGGACAACATAAATTTTTCTGTGCCAAAGTTAACAGGTTGTGGTAGAGGCAGGCGAGGTCGAGGAAGAAAAACACCCACAGAAGACGAACATTTACAAGACACGGAAAACAACATCAGTAATGGTTTTGATGATAGTTTAAACTTTTCTGGAAGCAATCTTCTTGTATCTTCCACACCAAAGGTCAGAGGTCGAGGACGTCCTAGAGGTCGAGCAGGAGTAAGAGGAAGAATTACACCTATAAAATCTGTAAATATACAAGTGGAAGATGACAGCAAAAGTGACAAGTCTAGTAATGACAATTCATCCAACAATCAATCGGACCAATCAGATTCTTACACACCAAAGGTCAGAGGTCGAGGACGTCCTAGAGGTCAAGCAGGAGTAAGAGGAAGAATTACACCTATAAAATCTGTAAATCTACAAGTGGAAGATGACAGCAAAAGTGACGAGTCTGGTAATGACAATTTATCCAATAATCAATCGGACCAATCAGATTCTTACACACCAAAGGTCAGAGGTCGAGGTCGAGGACGTCCTAGAGGTCGAGCAGGAGTAAGAGGAAAAACTACTCCAGTGAAATCTGTAAATCTACAAGTGGAAGATGACAGCAAAAGTGACAAGTCTAGTAATGATTACTTTTCTGATGATCAATCAGACCACTCAGATTCTTATACACCAAAGGCTAGAGGTCGTGGTAGGCCTAGAGGTCGTCCTAGGGATGGAGGAAAACCTGCTTCATATAAAGATGATGACAGTTATGATAGTTCCGATAATGACTATACTCCAAAGGTCAGAGGTCGTGGGAGAGGTCGAGGCAGAGGTCGTGGCAGAGGTCGTGGTAGAGGTCGGGGAAGAGGTCGACGAAAGTCTGGTAGTGAGGAAGATTCAGGAGAGGAGACTACACAGGTAATTGTAGCACTATTAACTATAAAAACTGGTAATTATAACATTATAAACTATATACATAGGTAATTATAACACTATAAACTGTATACACAGACACAGGTAATTATAACACTATAAACTGTATACACAGGTAATTATAATACTATAAACTGTATACACAGACACAGGTAATTATAACACTATAAACTGTATACAGAGGTAATTATAACACTATAAACTGTATATACGGGTAATTATAACATTATAAACTGTATATACGGGTAATTATAACACTATAAACTGTATATACGGGTAATTATAACACTATAAACTGTATATACGGGTAATTATAACATTATAAACTGTATATACGGGTAATTATAACATTATAAACTGTATACACCGGAATTATAACACTTTAAACTGAATACTTCAAGTATGTTATATCAGTTAAAGGGTTTCATTCATTTTTACTTTATCAATGTCCAACATGAAATTATGAATTCTAATATAAGCACCAATGATGTAATATTCTTAGTTATTCTACTTTATGATGCAAGCAGGATTTGCAACATTTTGTTTTTGGAAGACTCACTACTGCAGATTTAAAAGAAACCTTACATATTCAATAAAAACTGAAAGGCAGTGTGTAAATATTTTATTTTTTGTTTTCCTAACAGTTGCCATTATGCCTGCTGCTGATTGGTGGAAATTTATATATGTACATACAGTTTAAGTTGCTCCAGTTGGATACATTGTATATAATTTTATGAGTACTGGACTTGGGACTCGCACGTAGATTGATATGCAGGGGTAATGGGTTATTTCAGGTTTCTTACAAGTGTGTGCTGTGTGGAAATGATTACGTGGGGAAAAATGGCATCAAAGACCACATGATGAGGATCCACTCCGCTGTGGTAAGTTGATTCTGATAGTTGATTGATAATCACTTCATGGCAATGAATACCAAATGGAATGGGTAAGAAAATAGTGTGCTTCCACCGGCGATTCGGACACTCTTCCACTAAGCTTTTGAATGAGGAATTCTGTCTACCTCAACGCTAGGAGGCGACCTAAATCCAATGTACACTTCACATCTGCCACACCAAATAAATAGAGAAAATTGATGCTATTTTTACATCAAAAGATGGTGTTGTAATAAGCTGTACAATATATATATATTTATTAAAGTTTGTTCTCATATTGAATTGATTTCGAGCAACTTTCATGCAATTGTGATTTTTTTCATTTTTCTATTTTACCTCTAATTATACAATGAAAATCATCATGTAAATAGGTGAATTTCAATACATACTAGTACTCTACATACATTTGACACTTAATTAGAAATTAACCAATTATACCAATTATGAACTTTTCAATTTATTATCAGAATTGGAAAAGATGAACCATTGGACTTTTGATTATAATTGATCATCAGCCAATTACTATTGTATAGTTTATGTGTTTTGATTTATTTTTTAGTGGTCTAGCGAGTGTCCAGAAGGCCTAACAGACAACGCCTCCCTGAGACTTATCCTGCAAAAAATGAAGCGTCTCTTGTGTCCTAAATGTGGCAAGGAGCTGCGATTTCTACAGTACTACAGGAAACACATGGAATGGTGTGGAAGGGAGGTAACTCATTTCTTCATTGATATAGCAATTTGACTAGTGAGAGAAATTTGAAGAGAGGTATAGTACCTCATTTCTTCAATAATTTAGCATTCTGACTGAAGTGTAGGAACTTTGAGGGGAGGTAACTCATTTCTTCATTAATTTAGCAATCTGACTGTAGTGTTGGAACTTTGAGGGGAGGTAACTCATTTCTTCATTAATTTAGCAATCTGACTGTAGTGTTGGAACTTTGAGGGGAGGTAACTCATTTCCTTATTAATTTAGCAATCTGACTGTAGTGTTGGAACTTTGAAGGGAGGTAACTCATTTCCTTATTAATTTAGCAATCTGACTGAAGTGTTAGAACTTTGAAGGGAGGTAACTCATTTCCTTATTAATTTAGCAATCTACCGAAGTGTAGAAACTTTGAAAGGAAGTAACTCATTTCTTGATTAATTTAGCATTCTGACTGAAGTGTAGGAATTTTGAAGGGAAGTAACCCATTTCTTGATTAATTTAGCAATCTGACTGAAGTGTAGGAACTTTGAAGGGAGGTAACTCATTTCTTCGTTATTTTATCAATTTGACTAGGAACTTTCTGCCAACCCCTTTAGTTGTTACATTTATGATTAATTGATTTATTTTCTTTGGTGTTTTTCTAAAGAAAGAAAGAAAAGTTTAGCTTATAGACTTCAAAGATATGCTTAATCATGTAAATAAAATGAATAAGAGAAAAACAAATATCCTGAAGTATTTATAAAACATTTTTGAGAAAACTCGCTACAGATTGTAAACTTTTACATGTTTGGAAAATATTTGACTGCCATCATGTTTTTGCCTGCTAGGTAGGCCATCATTAGGGCACAATGTATTGGTGTGACTGTTACATTTTGAAGCTGAATAACAGTCATTAGTTTCAGGCATGCTATTATCATTACACAATGTCTGATCGAGTGAAACATGCTATAGTTAGTGCTGTTACTTCTTTGTCCACTGCCCGACGTAGTTTTGGGGAATATACAAATGGGTTCCGCTCGTCCTTTTGTCCATCTTTCTAGGACAAAAAAGAAGAATAAGAATTATCTGTCTGTCTGTGTTCGCTTTCTGCACGATATCTTTTGATTGGACAATGCTAAAATTGATATTTTCACATTATCATATCCTCATCGCAGTAAAAAATACAACAGATAACAAGGGGCTGTGGTGGCCGAGTAGTTTAAATAATAGGTGTCCAAACATTCTACCACTAGGCCTCCACCTCGAAACTCACATGGGGCAGTTGCCAGGTACTGATAGTAGCAGGGGTCAATCTAGACCTTTTTTACTACCGTTTATGGGTAGTTTCCCCTCAGAATTTGTTTCCCTTTTTCCCCTCAGAATTGTGTTAAATTTACTGAAATGTTGCATTTTCCTTCATTTTTTATGTCAATATTTACCCAAATCCTTCAGATTTGTCTTTTTCTGATTATCCTTTGCTGTTTTCAGTTGAAAAATATGCTTTAAAGTTTAAAAAGTGAAACTTTGTGATTATTAAAAATTCCCCTTTGAAGAGCTTTTTTCCCTCCTAAAGTGCAAAAAGGTAGTTTCCCCTTAATCCTAGATTAACCCCTGAGTAGGTCGGTGTTTTTTTCTCCAAGAACTCCGGCTTTCCTCCACCTCCAAAATCTGGCACTTTCCTATATCTAACCAGTGAAAAGTAATCTTATTCTTCTTTTTTGTTTTAGAATGAGACATTTATTTGTCACATCTGCCATAAGGAGACAAAAATGATGTGGCAGAAGGAACACATCAACTACCACGGTATTGCTGAGAGAAACAGAGAGATTAAAAAATTAAAATTTGAGAAACTAAGAGCTGAAGAGGACGAAGACTTCAAATTTGTGGACGAAGAGGGGAAAAGAAAGAAACGAAAGGCATCTCAGAAGTAGGTAAAATATTCTGTACAAAAGTAGGTATAAATATTCTGTACAAAAATGAGTAAAAATATTCTGAACAAAATACTGTAAAATATTCTGTATAAAGGTAGGTAAAATATTCTGTACAAAACTAGGTAGAAATATTCTGAAAGAATATATCTGGTAAAATATTTTTTACAAACTTAAGAAAATATATTTTGTACAAAAACTGTACAATAATAGTTAAAAACAATCTAAAAAAAACAGGTAAAATATTCTGTATAAAAATATATACAAATATTCTGTACTGAAGTACTGGTAGGTGAAATGTTATGTACAAAATTAGGTCATATCAGAATATTCTGTTCAAAAGTAGGTCATACGAAAGTATTCTGTTCAGAAGTAGGTCATACACCTTATGCACAAAACTAACTATTTGAATAGTTCACACACATACCCATGTTTACTTTTGAGTAAATTATTATTATATTTGTTGGTTTAAACAGTATTTTATTAACAATTATATACATATATATACAACATTTTGAAATAATAGGATTTGGCAACAAGAGTTCACTCTTATATTAAGCCACATCCCTATTATATTTGTTGCAATTTGAATGGCATAAAAAGAAAATCATTCACCAATAATGTAAATACCCTTCAGCCATTTTTACAAGTAGGTAATGACTTGCAAGAGGTGTCCAGTCTGCAGATTTAGTCAAGTTACTGACCAACAAGAAAACAGCAAACTTGGTGATATTGATAACAGACTTTAGGAGAAGGACAGCTATCGTTTTTGAGGCAAATTTGTCTAGAAGACGACTGCCCAAGTTCAAGTCACATCATGTCATGTTGTTGTATCTTTGAGCAAGATACATTAATGTGCTTGTTCCAGTCTACTTTGGTGTAAATGAGTACGTGGTTGGGCAGTGCTAGAAACTGTTGAATGCTAGCTGTGAGCACCGAAATGGTAACACCGATTGTATGTCCCAAGGGAGCTGAGAATGATATTAGCTGGTTGCTTTGGCATTATAACCACTGACAATAATTTGTGAACCACTTTTAGATCTAGGCTGAGATAAAGAGTTGTATAAGAATCCTGAATTATAATTATTTTAGCTATCTTAGGAATTCATTTGATTGGGGTTTGGACTGTCTATCTCCTTTCCTAACTTGTTCCATTAGAGCCAGGAGTCTGTTGTCAGATCTGTCAACTCAGGGAGACTTAACGAAAGAGGACAGTGAGGCAGACATAAATATGGAGCAGGAGTCCTCAGATGAAAACATTGACACAGATATTGATGATGATGAAGCGAATGATTTAAAAGGGAATAACTCCAGGTCTCATGAATGCAGTAAGTATATGTATATTGAAAGGCCTACACTAATGTATTTCTTCACGTTTTATACACAGATATAGTAGAATGCTTATGATGTAATCTAAGGCTGCGATATCTGTCTGATATGGCATGGGGTGATTTTATCCTACCCATTGTACATGTCAGCAGGCCTCGAATTAAACATTTTATGTCACTTGCTAAAATCAGCAAGTGCCCTAAATTTGTACTTGCTAACTTTTGACTTACTAATAAATCTCAATATTCAAATGATGTGTTTGTTATGAATAAAGTGATTTATTATGTGTATTACTTCGCTTCATTCATTATGATAATTGTATATTACGAACAACATTAGTTTAATTAAGTGGTTCTGTAATTGTAACAGTTTACATCTTATGCAGCCACTTGCTGAAAAAAGCAAATAAATATTATTTCTTTTTGCAAATAGCAAGTAATATAGTGTTAAATTCGAGGCCTGCTATGCCCTTCTGACCTCTCCTGTTCGTGGTGGTTTTAGTATATATACATGTACCTAACCAGAAGGGAAGTAAGTCTTGCTTGCAAAAAGACATTTGAATAAATGCAGGGCCAGATTCAAGAGGTTTTGATGTGTAAATAAACTGAAATTACATTACTGGAAATTATGTGAACTACACTATATCTCAGAGGTCAAGCACAGTCATGAATTTCCTAGTTTTGTTTCTGTCAATTAATTTTCTTTGAAAAGGTAATGCATAATGAACTATCTAAAAAAATGTTAAGGGGATCTTGCTTACCACTTATAAATGACAATACTAGTGCTACTTAATGTGAGCTGCTAATGAGTACTGCTGATAATACTAATGTATGTATCTTAATGCCCTTTCTATCACAATTGGTGGGTATTATTCAACTCCCAGGGTATCAAATAATCATTACAACTTTTGAATAACATTTTGTTTACACCACATGTGGAATAAACTCTAAATGCATTTTGATTGGCTGAAATGATGAACTTTGACTGGAACAACTTGTTTACGACGTCATCGATTGTTGACATCATCACAATTTGGCAGGAATATATACAAGACGATGTGTTTTCGTGTAAATATCATCTGCGGTTCATAGAAAACAACACTGCCAATACGACTAGTATTGTGGTAGAAACAGGTCACAAACGACTCATGGTTTTTGGATATACAATTTATTTCCCTCTCATTAATTATTTTTTAAAAGTTGCAAAAGACACTCGCTAAAGCTTGTGTCTTTTGTTACTTTTAAAAAATAATTCACTTGAGTGAAATAAATTCCATTTCCAACAACCACTCGATGTGTAACCTCTATCTATACGATGAACTACACATATAATCAATTGTGCATTAAGTACACTGTTTCAATTCCAGGAACCCAGAGAATACCGCTGTCCCGAGAGATAGCAGGACGAAACCAGTTTGATTACACATTCAGGAAGCTACGTGACATGGATAAATCCGGCTTTAGAAAGTTCCCGGAGATTTCACCACAACTAGAGGATTGGACAGAGCTCGATATCAGGTACCACGGTTTCTATTGTGTAATCTACAGTAAGCCAGGGGCCACAACCCATAATATCTGTCCTAACTCATTCATCCCTGAAATTCAGTAATGAACTATCCCATCCTTTTAATTGGAAGAGGTCAAAAATTTCTTTAAGAGTGGATGACTGAAATGTAATAAATATGGATGGGTTTACTTCAAGACATGGGCTTATTGTAAAACATGGGTTTATTGTCAAACATGGGCTTATTTTCAAACTTGTCAGACCTGGGCTTATTGTCACACAAGGGCTTATTGTCAGACATGGGCTTATTGTCAAACTTTGGCTTATTGTCAAACTTTGGCTTATTTACAAACATGGGCTTATGGTCAGACATGGGCTTATTGTCAAACTTGTCAGACATGGGCTTATCGTCAAACATGGGCTTATTGTCAAACATGGGCTTTTGGTCAAACATGGGCTTATTGTCAAACATGGGCTTATTGTCAGACATGGGCTAATTGTCAAACTTGTGCTAAGTGTAAGACATGGGCTTATTGTTAAACATTGGTTTATTGTCAAACTTTTCAGACATGGGCTTATTGTCAAACATAGGCTTATTGTCAAACAAGGGCTTATTGTTAGACTTGGGCTTATTGTCAGACAAGGGCTTATCGTCAGACATGGGCTTATTGTCAAACATTGGCTTATTGTCAAACAAGGGCTTATTGTTAGACTTGGGCTTATTGTCAGACATGGGCTTATTGTCAAACATGGGCTTATTGTCAAACATGGGCTTATTGTCAAACATGGGCTTATTGTCAAACATGGGCTTATTTTCAGACATTAGCTTATTGTCAGACATGGGCTTATTTTCAAACATGGGCTTATTGTCAAACATGGGCTTATGGTTAGACATGGGTTTATAATCAGATATATGATATGGTTAACTGAGGCTGAATATTTGAAAACCTGGGCTCGTATTTATGGAACCATTCATTTTCTGTAGTATCAATTCTGTGCCCGAACCAAACTCTTGTAACTGGCTCAAGTCATGTAAAACAATCATTAAGTTATCTATGTGTAAAAGATGTGCGTTGATTAGGTTTCCTTACAAGCCTGAGATGTAGAGAATTTGCTTTTAGCTCAGTGATAGAGCATCAGGCTGGAGAGCCAAGGTTCGCGCATTTGAGCCCCAGTGATGGCACTATCTTCATCACTTTTCCTTGTTCTAGAACATGTATATATGTACAAATTAGAACATTGATGTAGGACTGGCAAAGAATATATCTCACCATCTCACCCCTGTATACCATAATGGCTCATCCAGGACCATGCATGGGACAGTCTACTAAAGTTATATAGGGGTGAAAAGGCTAGTGCTGTAAGTGGACAGCCACAGAATCTAAGTGTTTACCTCTGACTGAGGTCAGAACCAAAGTAATAGCGGCCAGTGTTTCATGGACCTTGGTATTCCTTTGAATGGTGACAGAAGGTAAGAACTAGTCATCAGGTAGAAACAGTTAAAGTCTCATCCTGCTAGGTTCAGGGCCATCGTCAGGGACAGTTGAAGTCTTATCCTGCTATGTTTGGGGCCATCGTCAGGGACAGTTGAAGTCTTATCCTGCTATGTTTGGGGCCATAGTCAGGGACAGTTGAAGTCTCACCCTGCTAGGTTCAGGGCCATCGTCAGGGACAGTTAAAAAGTCTCACCTTGCTAGGTTCAGGGTCATCGTCAGGGACAGTTAAAAAGTCTCACCCTGCTAGGTTCAGGGCCATCGTCAGGGACAGTTAAAAAGTCTCACCCTGCTAGGTTCCAGGCTATCGTTAGGGACAGTTAAAAAGTCTCACCTTGCTAGGTTCAGGGCCATCGTCAGGGACAGTTAAAAAGTCTCACCTTGCTAGGTTCAGGGCCATCGTCAGGGACAGTTAAAAAGTCTCACCTTGCTAGGTTCAGGGCCATCGTCAGGGACAGTTAAAAAGTCTCACCTTGCTAGGTTCAGGGCCATCGTCAGGGACAGTTAAAAAGTCTCACCTTGCTAGGTTCAGGGCCATCGTCAGGGACAGTTAAAAAGTCTCACCTTGCTAGGTTCAGGGCCATCGTCAGGGACAGTTAAAAAGTCTCACCCTGCTAGGTTCAGGGCCATCGTTAGCGACAGTTAAAAAGTCTCACCCTGCTAGGTTCAGGGCCATCGTCAGGGACAGTTAAAAAGTCTCACCTTGCTAGGTTCAGGGCCATCGTTAGGGACAGTTAAAAAGTCTCACCTTGCTAGGTTCAGGGTCATCGTCAGGGACAGTTAAAAAGTCTCACCTTGCTAGGTTCAGGGCCATCGTTAGGGACAGTTAAAAAGTCTCGCCCTGCTAGGTTCAGGGCCATCGTCAGGGACAGTTAAAATGTCTCACCTTGCTAGGTTCAGGGTTATCGTTAGGGCACTTTAAAAAGTCTCACCCTGCTAGGTTCAAGGCCATCGTCAGGGACAGTTAAAGCTTAACCCTTCTATGTTTGGGCCATCGTCGACAGAGCCAGTTTTACATGTGCCCATGTGGTTATAAACAGTTTCATTGTGTTCACAGTGCTATAGAGGAGTACCTACCAAACACTAAGGAGAGCATGGAGTTTGTTGTCTCATATAAAAATGCAAAGGCTGTAAAACCTGGCAAACCCCAAACTGTACCAAGGTTTGGCTCAGTAACCGGTAGTGGTAAGTAACAACTAGGAACAGTGCCAAGGTTTGGCTCAGTTGTGGGTAGTGGTAAATATTGACTAGGAACAGTACCAAGGTTTGGCTCAGTAACCGGTAGTGGTAAGTATTGACTAGAAACAGTACCAAGGTTTAGCTCAGTTACCGGTAGTGGTAAGTATTGACTAGAAACTGTACCAAGGTTTAGCTCAGTAACTGATAGTGGTAAGTAACAACTAGAAACAGTACCAAGGTTTAGCTCAGTTACTGATAGTGGTAAGTAACGACTGGAAACAGAACCAAGGTTTAGCTCAGTTACTGGTAGTGGTAAGTAACGACTAGAAACTGTACCAAGGTTTAGCTCAGTTACTGGTAGTGGTAAGTAACGACTAGAAACAGTACCAAGGTTTAGCTCAGTTACTGGTAGTGGTAAGTATTGACTAGGAACAGTACCAAGGTTTAGCTCAGTTACTGGTAGTGGTAAGTATTGACTAGAGACAGTACCAAGGTTTAGCTCAGTAACTGGTAGTGGTAAGTAACGATTAGAAACAGTACCAAGGTTTAGCTCAGTTACTGGTAGTGGTAAGTATTGACTAGAGACAGTACCAAGGTTTAGCTCAGTTAATGGTAGTGGTAAGTAACGACTAGAAACTGTACCAAGGTTTAGCTCAGTTACTGGTAGTGGTAAGTAACGACTAGAAACTGTACCAAGGTTAAGCTCAGTTACTGGTAGTAGTAAGTAACGACTAGAAACAGTACCAAGGTTTAGCTCAGTTACTGGTAGTGGTAAGTATTGACTGGAAACAGTACCAAGGTTTAGCTCAGTTACCGGTAGTGGTATGTAATAACTAGAAACTGTACCAATGTTTAGCTCAGTTACAGGTAGTGGTAAGTAACGACTGGAAACTGTACCAATGTTTGGCTCAGTTACCGGTAGTGGTATGTAATGACTAGAAACTGTACCAATGTTTAGCTCAGTTACTGGTAGTGGTAAGTAACGACTGGAAACAGTACCAAGGTTTAGCTCAGTTAACGGTAGTGGTAAGTAACGACTAGAAACAGGATCAAGGTTTAGCTCAGTTACCGATAGTGGTAAGTAACGACTAGGAACAGTACCAAGGTTTAGCTCAGTAACCGGTAGTGGTAAGTAACAACTAGGAACAGTGCTAAGGTTTGGCTCAGTTACAAGTAGTGGTTAGTATTGACTGGAAACAGTACCAAGGTTAAGCTCAGTTACTGGTAGTAGTAAGTAACGACTAGGAACAGTACCAAGGTTTAGCTCAGTTACTGGGAGTGGTAAGTATTGACTAGAAACTGTACCAAGGTTTAGCTCAGTTACTGGTAGTGTTAAGTATTGACTAGGAACAGTACCAAGGTTTAGCTCAGTTACTGGTATATCTAGTGGTAAGTATAGACTAGAAACTGTACCAAGGTTTAGCTCAGTTACTGGTATATCTAGTGGTAAGTATAGACTAGAAACTGTACCAAGGTTTAGCTCAGTTACTGGTATATCTAGTGGTAAGTATAGACTAGAAATTGTACCAAGGTTTAGCTCAGTTACTGGTATATCTAGTGGTAAGTATAGACTAGAAACTGTACCAAGGTTTAGCTCAGTTACTTGTATATCTAGTGGTAAGTATAGACTAGAAACTGTACCAAGGTTTAGCTCAGTTACTGGTATATCTAGTGGTAAGTATTGACTAGAAACTGTACCAAGGTTTAGCTCAGTTACTGGTATATCTAGTGGTAAGTATTGACTAGAAACTGTACCAAGGTTTAGCTCAGTTACTGGTATATCTAGTGGTAAGTATTGACTAGAAACTGTACCAAGGTTTAGCTCAGTTACTTGTATATCTAGTGGTAAGTATAGACTAGAAACTGTACCAAGGTTTAGCTCAGTTACTTGTATATCTAGTGGTAAGTATTGACTAGAAACTGTACCAAGGCTTAGCTCAGTTACTGGTAGTGGTATGTAACGACTAGAAACAGTACCAAGGTTTAGCTCAGTTACTGGTAGTGGTAAGTAACAACTAGAAACAGTACCAAGGTTTAGCTCAGTTACTGGTAGTGGTAAGTATTGACTAGGAACAGCACCAAGGTTTAGCTCAGTTCCGGTAGTGGTAAGTAACGACTAGAAACAGTACCAAGGTTTAGCTCAGTTACTGGTAGTGGTAAGTAACGACTAGAAACAGTACCAAGGTTTAGCTCAGTTACTGGTAGTGGTAAGTAACGACTAGAAACAGTGGTAAGTAACGACTAGAAACAGTACCAAGGTTTAGCTCAGTTACCGTTAGTGGTAAGTAACGACTAGAAACAGTACCAAGGTTTAGCTCAGTTACTGGTAGTGGTAAGTAACAACTAGGAACAGTACCAAGGTTTAGCTCAGTAACCGGTAGTGGTAAGTAACGACTAGAAACAGTACCAAGGTTAAGCTCATTTTGTTCAAATTGTTGACATTGACCCCACTTTTAAGGTCACCTTTTACCTTTTGTACCAATGCCAGTCAAGATAAACAGTATGGGTATACAGTATAGTACTAGTAACACAGGTGCAAGGGTCCATGTGAATATTTCACATTCTATTAATAAAACTGTGCATTGGAAACACTGAAAAACAAAATTGTAAAAGAAATGAAAGGTTATCATTTTCAAATTAATGAACATTGAAAAAAGTATAATGTTGTTTGAAGAATATTGATGTTTATCAAAAAGGTGTCCTGTTTTGGGTACAGTGAAGGAATGTTCCCCGATTTTGTTGTTTGATACAGGACATACGACCATGTTTGTTGGAGGGCCGGTATGGGGCTTGGCGTGGTGCCCCCTGCCCTTTAAGATGAAATCCCCACAGTATCTAGCCATTTCCTGCAGCAAGAACATGGACCAAGAAATTCCAATGTACAAAACTGTCTCGCAACCCAGCGTCATTCAGCTGTGGGAAATTGGAGTTCGAGCAAAGAAGTAAGCATTTATTATTACATGACAGCCTTTCTAAAGTCGGTCACCTTGACTGAATCAACTTACATACATTCATATATATCTAGTGTTTTACACTAACATTGGTTCGCTGCCTGGGCCCCGAGTCTACCTAAAATCCTGCTAGTCTACCTGGTAGTTCAGTGGTGTTGGTCCGGCGGACCACCTTTAAAAATAGGCAGTATTTAATCACAAAAATCCTACTAAAGATTTATCTTGTATTCGCCTCAAATTCAAAAAAAAAAACTGGCCTATCAATACGAGGTATAATTTAAAACCTGTTTATCAAAATACAACAAACAAAACAAAAAAAATCAAGGTTTTGAACTTAGAATTGCTTCTAGAAATTGAAAAAAAAATCCCTAAAATCCTTGCCCGTCACTGCTCCACCTGACATCATGCATTTTTTTCTGTAGGTGGTCCTGCTGTCTACCAGGTCAAAAATGTTAGTGTAGAGCACTGAATTATTATTCTATTATATTCGCTGCAATTAACTCACATACATTCATATATATCTAATTTATTCACTGCATTTGACTGAATTATACTCCTCATACTGAAGTTAGGGGGTTAGTGGGAGTTACATACAAGTCTGTCTGTATGTCTGTTCTCTGTACATACAAGTCTGTCTGTATGTCTGTTCTCTGTACATACAAGTCTGTCTGTATGTCTGCTCTCTGTACATACAAGTCTGTCTGTATGTCTGTTCTCTGTACAGACAAGTCTGTCTGTTCTCTGTACAGAGCACTCAATCAACAAACGGGAGGTTTTGGCGAAACTCACTTGAGGGTGATCAATACGGTAAAAGCCAATATTTTTGCACATGGAATTTTTCACTTAGTCAGCCTCCAAACTGTTCGCGATGTGGAAATGTCCACGCTGCAGTACTAGTCCTCGGGTTTTGCACTGTGTACATATGATACTACACACTGCAAAGTTTGAGTATTGTTGAATATGTTAATGTGTGGATTTATTCACAGAAATTTATTGCCAGGGAAATTAGCAAAAATGTCCACATCGCAAAAAATTCCATTTTTACAGTATGTTATATAATTGTGCATCCGCATCTTGAATCAGATTTCAACTCTTTTAATTAAAGGGAGTTTGAGCCGTTTATGCGAATTAAATTGTCAAAAATATCCATCTTACATGTAACTAACTGGCAGATCATATTGAAACTGTTCTTGAATGATCAATATATTATGTAGTTGTACACCATGGTTGATTCTCCAAGGCTGATCTTGTTTTGCTCACTCGAGTAAATAAGTGAAGACATATTAGTCAAGGGTATCTGACAATGGTTATGCAGTGGCATTTATATTTTGGATTTCGGCCATTTTTAGCTTAACTAAATGAAATCGATGGGGCGTATGTGCATGATATATCTAATGTCGGTGGTGTCCACATTAGGTTTAGAAGAATGGTTGAGGTCAGTTGTGAGATAGCTACAAGTCTTTTATCAACCAAACTAACATGGATGATGTATCTTAGGATAAATGACATATGCTAGGTTTCCAATACATGTGTACCTGACTTATATTTTCTGCTAAAATGACCATGTTTTAAATAAGGTCTTACTGATTTCCATTTATGTGATTAAAAAGAAAACTACAAGTCTTATATCAACCAAACTAACATTGCTGGTGTTTCTATATGGATAAATGGCACTTGCTAAGTTTCTGATACTGGACTTAAATTTTCTCCTAAAATGACCATGTGTTAGGTCTTACTGATTTCAAATAATGTGATTGAAAAGAATGGTTAATTGTGACATCTGATTGGTAAACTTGATGGCTAAAGTAGGGAGGGGTCTTATTCACGAATACACCCCTGTTTACAAAAGTCCGCCACCTTGGATATTCAGACAGAAAATTAAAAAGAAATTAACATGCTTT
Organism: Mimachlamys varia; assembly: GCA_947623455.1. Classification (NCBI taxonomy): domain Eukaryota; kingdom Metazoa; phylum Mollusca; class Bivalvia; order Pectinida; family Pectinidae; genus Mimachlamys; species Mimachlamys varia. The sequence goes on from OX392540.1 coordinate 37,943,882, forward strand.
TTATTGAGGGAAAGACAAAATTTAGGGTGGGGGCTTATTCACAGGCTCCCACCCTGTTCCAAGAACCTTTGCCAAAGTGGGGAGGGGGCTTATTCGTAAGAGGGGGCTTATTCCCGGTAAAATACGGTAAGGATGTTTAGAACTATCTGCTGTATCGGGGGCTGAATCAGAAATGTGTTTTAGGGCTTGTTCTTAGCTGCGATCATTGACTACCTATTTCAAAATATCTAGAAGGAAGGTTCCCATTTCTGTAGTTGTAACTGCAACATAGCTACGTCATGAAAAATCCAAGATGGTGACCGATTATGTTGGTCACGTTGAGGCTCATATCCGGCCGAAAGTCCACCCCCCCACTTTTGACTTTATTTAATGCACTGGTCCCCTGAGCTTGTTGCCGCAGTATAAGGTTGACTCAAAGACCAATTGACTGATTGATTATAAACTCACAGAATAAGCAGGCGGTATCTTACGGATGGCAGTTCTAGTTTAAGCCTTGAATTGCTTTCAGTATTTATTCCTTCTATGTGACTGATATATATATAGATATAATTAGAAGAGCAATTTTACTATACATTAAAATTCTAACTTCATTTTAGCTCAAGTCTAACATACTTATTATCGTTCAATGTTGGTTAATACATGTATTTCAGAGCCAACTGTCAGTCTGCGGATCTGGTGTTGTGTATTTGTCACGAGGGTGGACAGGTTCGACAACTTCAATGGTGTCCCTACCTCTGTAGTGACTCCCTCCATCAGGTAAGATCTCTAGATTAGAGTTTGTATACACGAGGGTAGACAGGTTCGACAACTTCAATGGTGTCCCTACCTCTGTAGTGACTCCCTCCATCAGGTAAGATCTCTAGACTAGAGTTTGTATACACGAGGGTGGACAGGTTCGACAACTCCAATGGTGTCCCTATCTCTGTAGTGACTCCCTCCATCAGGTAAGATCTCTAGACTAGAGTTTGTATACACGAGGGTAGACAGGTGTGACAACTCCAATGGTGTCCCTATCTCTGTAGTGACTCCCTCCATCAGGTAAGATCTCTAGACTAGAGTTTGTATACACGAGGGTGGACAGGTTCGACAACTCTAATGGTGTCCCTACCTCTGTAGTGACTCCCTCCATCAGGTAAGATCTCTAGATTAGAGTTTGTATACACGAGGGTGGACAGGTGCGACAACTTCAATGGTGTCCCTACCTCTGTAGTGACTCCCTCCACCAGGTAAGATATCTAGATTAGAGTTTGTATACACGAGGGTGGACAGGTGCGACAACTTCAATGGTGTCCCTACCTCTGTAGTGACTCCCTCCATCAGGTAAGATCTCTAGATTAGAGTTTGTATACACGAGGGTAGACAGGTGCGACAACTTCAATGGTGTCCCTACCTCTGTAGTGACTCCCTCCACCAGGTAAGATCTCTAGATTAGAGTTTGTATACACGAGGGTGGACAGGTGTGACAACTTCAATGGTGTCCCTACCTCTGTAGTGACTCCCTCCATCAGGTAAGATTTCTAGATTAGAGTTTGTATACACGAGGGTGGACAGGTGCGACAACTCCAATGGTGTCCCTACCTCTGTAGTGACTCCCTCCATCAGGTAAGATCTCTAGACTAGAGTTTGTATACACGAGGGTGGACAGGTTCGACAACTTCAATGGTGTCCCTTTCTCTGTAGTGACTCCCTCCACCAGGTAAGATATCTAGATTAGAGTTTGTATACACGAGGGTGGACAGGTTCGACAACTTCAATGGTGTCCCTTTCTCTGTAGTGACTCCCTCCACCAGGTAAGATTTCTAGATTAGAGTTTGTATACACGAGGGTAGACAGGTGTGACAACTTCAATGGTGTCCGTACCTCTGTAGTGACTCCCTCCATCAGGTAAGATATCTAGATTAGAGTTTGTATACACGAGGGTGGACAGGTGCGACAACTTCAATGGTGTCCCTACCTCTGTAGTGACTCCCTCCACCAGGTAAGATCTCTAGACTAGAGTTTGTATACACGAGGGTGGACAGGTTCGACAACTTCAATGGTGTCCCTACCTCTGTAGTGACTCCCTCCACCAGGTAAGATCTCTAGATTAGAGTTTGTATACACGAGAGTGGACAGGTGCGACAACTTCAATGGTGTCCCTTTCTCTGTAGTGACTCCCTCCACCAGGTAAGATCTCTAGATTAGAGTTTGTATACACGAGAGTGGACAGGTGCGACAACTTCAATGATGTCCCTTTCTCTGTAGTGACTCCCTCCACCAGGTAAGATCTCTAGATTAGAGTTTGTATAAACGAGAGTGGACAGGTTCGACAACTTCAATGGTGTCCCTACCTCTGTAGTGACTCCCTCCATCAGGTAAGATCTCTAGACTAGAGTTTGTATACACGAGGGTGGACAGGTTCGACAACTCCAATGGTGTCCCTACCTCTGTAGTGACTCCCTCCATCAGGTAAGATCTCTAGACTAGAGTTTGTATACACGAGGGAAGACAGGTGCGACAACTTCAATGGTGTCCCTACCTCTGTAGTGACTCCCTCCATCAGGTAAGATCTCTAGATTAGAGTTTGTATACACGAGGGTAGACAGGTTTGACAACTCCAATGGTGTCCCTACCTCTGTAGTGACTCCCTCCACCAGGTAAGATCTCTAGATTAGAGTTTGTATACACGAGGGTAGACAGGTGCGACAACTTCAATGGTGTCCCTTTCTCTGTAGTGACTCCCTCCATCAGGTAAGATCTCTAGATTAGAGTTTGTATACACGAGGGTGGACAGGTGCGACAACTCCAATGGTGTCCCTACCTCTGTAGTGACTCCCTCCACCAGGTAAGATTTCTAGATTAGAGTTTGTATACACGAGGGTGGACAGGTGTGACAACTTCAATGGTGTCCCTACCTCTGTAGTGACTCCCTCCACCAGGTAAGATATCTAGATTAGAGTTTTTATACACGAGGGTGGACAGGTGCGACAACTTCAATGGTGTCCCTACCTCTGTAGTGACTCCCTCCATCAGGTAAGATCTCTAGATTAGAGTTTGTATACACAAGGGTGGACAGGTTCGACAACTCCAATGGTGTCCCTACCTCTGTAGTGACTCCCTCCACCAGGTAAGATCTCTAGACTAGAGTTTGTATACACGAGGGTGGACACTTTCACTTCAGCAATGAATCTTTTAGCAAATGTTGTTACAGTCCTATAACACACATTGCTATTGATGACAAACTTAATAAAACCCAGTAGAGCTTGTCAGCAATAATTAACAATGTGTGTTATAGGACTGTAACAATATTTGCTTAAACATTGATTGTTTATATTTACATTTTGATAGAATAATTGTGCTTTATTTTGTTATTTCGAACCGATTTTGAACAACAAATCAAATGTAGACAACAATGAAATTGATGACGTCACAATAGCAAATGTTGTTACAGTCTTATAGCAACAGTTGCCTTAACTACGCATTACAACGGAAGAATGCAGAGCAAATGTAAATATTTAAGTTTCACACGATGAAACTAGTTTCACTTAGGCTTTGATGTTTTGCCGACATTTTCTAGATTTTTCAGAGGTTGATTTACTTGTTGTTGTAATCCGGTGGGGTATTGTAAAAGCCAGTATTTCAGCGTACTGGAATTGTTCGCTTAGTTAGCCTCCAAATTGTTCGCCGTGTGGGAAATGTTCAGGCTGTCAGCCATGCTGTTTTTTACTGTGTACATTTAAAACTAGTATACACCACATAGTTTGAATGTTGTGCTAAATTTGTTCATTTGTGGATATATTTGCAGTGTTTTAATGCAAAGGTTATAAGCGAAAATTTCTACACTGCGTATAGTTCCACTTTTACAGTATGTTGAGTTGTTATATAATTTGGTTTTGCGTTTGATTTGACAGGCGTCTGTTACTGTGCCTCAGCTAGGATTGTTGGCCGCAGCCTGCTCTGATGGAAATCTTCAGATATACAGGTATATGATATTAGTGACTGGGCCTGTCTGTGCCAGTTTAAAAACCATGTCAGTGATATATACTGAGTTTGTTTTGTACACAAACAGGAATTGAAAAGTTAATTTGCGAGCTTTCAAAAACATCTGTTTCCTTTGTCAAGCAAAGAGTACAATAGCCGAATGTCGGTGTTCTGACCGCTGAAATCCGCTCACTACCCAAAATAGGGCAAGTTACAATGTAGAGAAGTCAGCTGTCAAAAATGAAGCGTGACATTTCGTCCAAATGTAATTTAATACTACAGGTAGGCAGAGGGACGGTTAAGATGTTTTCCCATTCCGCCCCTTATCGGCTATTGTACTCTTCGCTTGACAAAAGAAACAGACGTTTTCGAAAGCTTGCAAATTAAGTTTTCAATTCCTGTTTGTGTACAAAACAAACTCAGTATATATCATTCATACCAAACTGATGAATCTTATTCCTAACATATCAATGATATAAACACAGTAGTCATTGCAAATATATCGTAGCATTTTTGCTTATTTTCCAAAATAGTCGTTCAAGAAAAATTAGGTGTTTGTAAAATTTTACAGAAAACCAATAATTCATGCAAGGCAGGTACTATTTCAAAGAAAAATTTCACAAAATGGAAATATGACTGCTTACTAAGTCATCAAATCATTGGTATCATCACAACGTTACATTTTCTCAGTTTTTAATACCATTATGTTTATTTATGGAGCACTTTTAGGTTACCTGTTTTCCTCCTTTGCAGTATTCCCTATCCAAGCTCACTCATTGACACAACAGAAGAATCCACAGATCAAACTGAAGGGTCAGGGTCAAAGGTTAAAGATCAACCGTCCCAAATTACAAAAGAAGGTTCAAAGGTCAAAGAAACAGGGTCAAAAACCTCAGAAGAAAAGTCAGAAAAGGAAAGTTTGGAATCAAAAGATGTGAAAGATGAAATTTCAAATGGTTTAGGTCAGAGTTCAACAGAGACAGGTCAGAGGTCAACAGAAACAGGTCAGAGTTCAACAGAGACAGGTCAGAATTCAAGAGAACCTGCCTATTACCATGTGAAGCCAGCGCTTACATTACAGCCTAGGTTTGGTGGAGGTGAGTTTGCATCATCAAAAAAACTTTGTTGAAATTGAAACAATAATTCATAGAAACATAATGTACTTCTCTTTGGTTGTTAGTGGGGCCATTCAGTCTTACTGACACATCTAGTTGAGTTATTTCAAGGATATGAATAAAAAATTGAATCAAGGATTTACATGTTTTAACAATGTCAATATGAACTTAAGGAAATAGTGTTGTTAGAATCAATAATTTTTATTATTAAACTTTAAAACTTTAGGCTATAATTATATAAAACAGTTTCTGTCTCTTCTCGTTATAGAGGGTTTAGAAAAACTTTAGGCTATATATAAAACAGTTTCTGTCTTGTCTCGTTGTAGAGGGTTTAGAAAAAACTTTTGCTCTAATTATATAAATAGAGGTTACACAACGAGTGGTTGTTGAATATGGAATTTATTTCACTCAAGTTAATTATTTTTTAAAAGTTACAAAAGACACGAGCTTTAGTGATAGCAACGTCAACAATCAGCACGTTGCATTAACCCATTTGATTTTCGGTCAAAGTTCAATTTCTCAACTAATCAAAAGGCTTGAAGGTCATATTCCACTAGTGGTATATAACATATATCTATCCAACAGTCAGCACGTTTATACAATGGTTAGAGAGTTGAATAACACAGGGTATTGTGGTAGGGTTTAGAAAAACTTTTAGGTTAAATATAAAACAGTTTCTGTCTCGTTGTAGAGGGTTTAGACAAACCTTACATGGCTATTTATAAAACAGTTTCTGTCTCGTCTCGTTGTGGAGGGTTAGGAAAAACTTAGGCTATAATTATATAAAACAGTTTCTGTCTTGTTGTAGAGGGTTTAGAAAAACCTAAGGCAATATATAAAACAGTTTCTGTCTTGTTGTAGAGGGTTTAGAAAAACCTTAAGCTATAATTATATAAAACAGTTTCTGTCTCGCCTTGTTGTAGAGGGTTTAGAATAACCTTAGGCAATATATATAACAGTTTCTGTCTTGTTGTAGAGGGTTTAGAAAAACCTTAAGCTATAATTATATAAAACAGTTTCTGTCTCGCCTTGTTGTAGAGGGTTTAGAAAAACCTTAGGCAATATATAAAACAGTTTCTGTCTTGTTGTAGAGGGTTTAGAAAAACCTTAAGCTATAATTATATAAAACAGTTTAGGCTATAATTATATAAAACAGTTTCTGTCTTGTTGTAGAGTGTTTAGAAAAACCTTAGGTAATATATAAAACAGTTTCTGTCTTGTTGTAGAGGGTTTAGAAAAACCTTAGGCAATATATAAAACAGTTTCTGTCTTGTTGTAGAGGGTTTAGAAAAACCTTAGGCTATAATTATATAAAACAGTTTAGGCTATAATTATATAAAACAGTTTCTGTCTAGTTGTAGAGTGTTTAGAAAAACCTTAGGCTATAATTATATAAAACAGTTTCTGTCTCGCCTTGTTGTAGAGGGTTTAGAAAAACCTTAGGCAATATATAAAACAGCTTCTGTCTTGTTGTAGAGGGTTTAGAAAAACCTTAGGCTATAATTATATAAAACAGTTTAGGCTATAATTATATAAAACAGTTTCTGTCTTGTTGTAGAGTGTTTAGAAAAAACTTAGGCTATAATTATATAAAACAGTTTCTGTCTTGTTGTAGAGGGTTTAGGAAAACCTTAGGCTATAATTATATAAAACAGTTTAGGCTATAAGTATATAAAACAGTTTCTGCCTTGTTGTAGAGGGTTTAGAAAAACCTTAGGCTATATATGAATCAGTTTCTGTCGCATCTCGTTTTGGAGGGTTTAGAAAAACCTTAGGCAATATATAAAACAGTTTCTGCCTTGTTGTAGAGGGTTTAGAAAAACCTTAGGCAATATATAAAACAGTTTCTGCCTTGTTGTAGAGGGTTTAGAAAAACCTTAGGCTATAATTATATAAAACAGTTTCTGCCTTGTTGTAGAGGGTTTAGAAAAACCTTAGGCTATATATGAATCAGTTTCTGTCGCGTCTTGTTTTGGAGAGTTTAGAAAAACCTTAGGCAATATATAAAACAGTTTCTGCCTTGTTGTAGAGGGTTTAGAAAAACCTTAGGCTATAATTATATAAAACAGTTTCTGTCTTGTTGTAGAGGGTTTAGAAAAACCTTAGGCTATAATTATATAAAACAGTTTAGGCTATAAGTATATAAAACAGTTTCTGCCTTGTTGTAGAGGGTTTAGAAAAACCTTAGGCAATATATAAAACAGTTTCTGTCGCATCTCGTTTTGGAGGGTTTAGAAAAACCTTAGGCAATATATAAAACAGTTTCTGCCTTGTTGTAGAGGGTTTAGAAAAACCTTAGGCTATAATTATATAAAACAGTTTCTGTCTTGTTGTAGAGGGTTTAGAAAAACCTTAGGCAATATATAAAACAGTTTCTGCCTTGTTGTAGAGGGTTTAGAAAAACCTTAGGCTATAATTATATAAAACAGTTTCTGCCTTGTTGTAGAGTGTTTAGAAAAACCTTAGGCTATATATGAATCAGTTTCTGTCGCGTCTCGTTTTGGAGGGTTTAGAAAAACCTTAGGCAATATATAAAACAGTTTCTGCCTTGTTGTAGAGGGTTTAGAAAAACCTTAGGCTATAATTATATAAAACAGTTTCTGTCTTGTTGTAGAGGGTTTAGAAAAACCTTAAGCTATAATTATATAAAACAGTTTAGGCTATAATTATATAAAACAGTTTCTGTCTTGTTGTAGAGGGTTTAGAAAAACCTTAGGCTATAATTATATAAAACAGTTTAGGCTATAATTATATAAAACAGTTTCTGTCTTGTTGTAGAGGGTTTAGAAAAACCTTAGGCTATAATTATATAAAACAGTTTAGGCTATAATTATATAAAACAGTTTCTGTCTTGTTGTAGAGAGTTAAGAAAAACCTTAGGCTATATATGAATCAGTTTCTGTCGCGTCTCGCTTTGGAGGGTTTAGAAAAACCTTAGGCAATATATAAAACAGTTTCTGTCTTGTTGTAGAGGGTTTAGAAAAACCTTAGGCTATAATTATATAAAACAGTTTCTGTCTTGTTGTAGAGAAAGCTTCCCCCTGCTTGTGTGTTGCTTGGCATCCTGACCCAGAATATCCGTGGATCATGGGTGGATTTGCAGATGGTAGGTTATCAGGTGTTTATGCATATTTATATAAATAAATAACATGAAAAACACAAATGACAAAGGAATACAATTTTTGACTTGTGCCCTGATCACCAGGCCTCAGATTCATGATCTACTGCACCAAATCGCTGAGCCAGAATTATCTATGGTTGCTACCACTGTGCCAACTTGACATTCCTGAATATACAGTCAACTTCGAAAATAACGAAGTCGGGAACAACAAAATTTTGGCAACAACGAAGTAAATTAAAAGTCACGATTTTCACTGTTATATATCTTATGTATTGTTTTACTGAAACAACGTAGTCTGAAATAGCAAATTCACTGAAACAACGAAGTGATTTGCCAGTCCTCATCTGCATTTATATCTGTAATAACGAAATAATGTCCTGGGTCGACAGAAATTCCTACCAAAACAAAGCTACGTCCTGTGTTCACTTGTCTCGGTTTTGTGACCACAGGTCGGCGGTGGGTCACCTGGGTACTCATACACTTATCAATTTAACTCGTTACTTCTGTATGTCTTATCATTGCTTATACATAAAATCTTGTTATCGGGAATAGCGAATTCCTGATATAACGAAATGATTTCCTTGGTCCCCAGTTATTCGTTATAAACGAAGTTGACTTTATATACATGTCTCCCTGTTAAAAAAAAACATTTGTCAGGCACCTTCAGCATTAAAGGGTAACGACAAAAATTGGTTCACCTGTTGTCAGTATAATGTGACCAGGTAAAAGCTGTGCTGGGTGCTTTCGGCATGGTATTTCAGTGATCTAAGTAACACTATAAAATTATTATCAGATCGGTGCTATCACAAGGAGGCAAGAACAATAACATGTAATTGTAATTTTATTGAATATGCACGAAAACCCGACAGAAATCTTTCCGACTGCCAATGCATTCTGACTGAACTGCAGACAGGTGTTATCCCCCTGAAGTAATTCTACATTTTGACCCCTTTTAGATACCTTTTATTTACTTTACATTTATTTCATCTCCTGGGGTGGTGGGGGTATTAGTCAGCCATCCTTGGGACAGTTCTAGGTTAGCTTATATAATTAGTATTCTAGACAACAGCCAGACTCCCAACTTGGCAGGTCGGCTGAGGCCCAAACTTCAGGTTGGCTTATTACCAGACAACCCCCTATGTCTAGGGGGAGATCAGAAGTGGGGCTGGGATTGTTTCCCTAATTGACTTACCTGTTGTATGTTAAACTTAACTTAACCAAGTGTTGCTGATGTTTATCTCTGCTTTAACTTCCAGGTGTTGTGAGAGTCTGGAACCTAACATCTACCTCACCTCTTCTGACGAGTTCCACACAAGAAGGCAGCAACCAACTCTATCCTTTCAAGTCTTTCCAGGCACACAGACGAGCGGTTTACACGTGCTCCTGGTCCCCTCATGTGCCCCACTGTTTTGTTACCTCAGGTACTGCTATATTCCTGGTCCCCTCATGTGCCCCGCTGTTTTGTTACTTCAGGTACTGCTATGTTCCTCGTCCCCTCATGTGCCCCAGTTTTGTTACTTCAAGTACTGCTATGTTCCTGGTCCTCTCATGTGCCCCAGTTTTGTTACTTCAGGTACTGCTATGTTCCTGGTCCTCTCATGTGCCCCAGTTTTGTTACTTCAGGTACTGCAATATTCCTCGTCCCCTCATGTGCCCCAGTTTTGTTACTTCAGGTACTGCTATGTTCCTGGTCCTCTCATGTGCCCCAGTTTTGTTACTTCAGGTACTGCAATATTCCTGGTCCCCTCATGTGCCCCAGTTTTGTTACTTCAGGTACTGGTATACTGAGTATGTCGGGATTGGTTGACAGAAAAACTCTTTCATACTATGATCCTGCCATGAACAGGCGGAGACAAATAGTTTTGAACATGAACATCACTCTGTGTTCTCTTACTCACTGATCATTTACTCTTTAACAGATATTGAACTGTGATTTGGTATGTAGTTGAATGTTTTACACATGTATATAATTATTAGAACAATAATTATCCACAAACTCATATTACCCCACAAAATCAACTTTTCTGTTTTAAGAAAACAATAAAATGTTAGCCCCTCACAAATCTATACATGTTTATATCCCTGACATTGTGTTGTTGTTTTGTTATGCTTTCCCAGTGTATTTGTTTTGATATGTGTCCAGGTTCTGACAAGGAGGTGTACGTCTGTTTTGCCAGTGTATATATTTGTTTTGATATGTGTCCAGGTTCTGACAAGGAGGTGTATGTCTGTTTTGCGCGTGTATATATTTGTTTTGATGTGTGTCCAGGTTCTGACAAGGATGTGTACGGCTGTCTTGCCAGTGTATATATTTGTTCTGATGTGTCCAGGTTCTGACAAGGAGGTGTACGTGTGGGACCTACGGAACCTTTCAGCCTTAGTCCACTTAGACAAGTATTGTACAGGTGTCGGAGTGTCCAGCACCTGGCCTACCAACCTGTTAGGACTGCTTTACAGCATGGATGATGCCTACATGTAAGTCAGGGGAGATAACTTATTTTAAAGCAGGCAAGGGCAGATAACTCAGTATAATACAGGAGGCAAGGGCAGATGACTCAGTATAATACAGCAGGCAAGGGCAGATAACCCAGTATAATACATCAGGCAAGGGCAGATAACTCAGTATAATACATAAGGCAAGGGTAGATAACTCAGTATAATACATCAGGCAAGGGCAGATAACTCAGTATAATACAGCAGGCAAGGGCTATCTGCTACTCAGTATAATACATCAAGCAAGGGCATATGACCCAGTATAATACATCAGGCAAGGGCAGATAACTCAGTATAATACAGGAGTCAAGGGTAGATAACTCAGTATAATACATCAGACAAGGGTAGATAACTCAGTATAATACAGCAGGCAAGGGCAGATAACTCAGTATAATACAGCAGGCAAGGGCTATCTGCTACTCAGTATAATACATCAAGCAAGGGCATATGACCCAGTATAATACATCAGGAAAGGGCAGATAACTCAGTATAATACAGGAGTCAAGGGCAGATAACTCAGTATAATACAGCAGGCAAGGGCAGATAACCCAGTATAATACAGTAGGCAAGGGCAGATAACCCAGTATAATACATCAGGCAAGGGCAGATAACTCAGTATAATACATCAAGCAAGGGCAGATAACCCAGTATAATACATCAGACAAGGGCAGATAACCCAGTCTAATACAGCAGGCAAGGGCAAATAACTCAGTATAATACAGGAGTCAAGAGCAGATAACTCAGTATAATACATCAGGCAAGGGCAGATAACTCAGTATAATACAGGAGTCAAGGGCAGATAACTCAGTATAATACAGCAGACAAGGGCAGATAACTCAGTATAATACAGCAGGCAAGGGCAGATAACCCAGTATAATACATCAGGCAAGGGCAGATAACTCAGTATAATACATCAGGCAAGGGCAGATAACTCAGTATAATACAGCAGGCAAGGGCAGATAACTCATTATAATACAGCAGACAAGGGCAGATAACTCAGTATAATACAGCAGGCAAGGGCAGATAACCCAGTATAATACATCAGGCAAGGGCAGATAACTCAGTATAATACATCAGGCAAGGGCAGATAACTCAGTATAATACAGCAGGCAAGGGCAGATAACTCAGTTTGGTACTGTAATGATTTAGATGTGTAAAATGCCTGGCCTATAAATCTATAAGGCCTGTTATATAGCATGGATGACGCCTTCCTGTTACTCAGGGGAAGATAACTATAAAAGAAGGCAATGCAAGGGAAGATAACTGAGTATGATACTGTACTGGTTTAGATGTGTCTTACACCTGGCCCACCAAAAGAGAAAGGTGTACTGAGAACCTTTTAAAGTTGTGTGTGGATTTGGTTTGTAGGTTAAACCACTGCTACATGAAGATGTTACCGTACGGGTCGACACTGGACACCACACGTATCAAGAGCATCCCTCTGGCTCACATGCACTCCACCATTTGGGTAAGTAAAGCTGTACATTACCACTTCTGTATCTACAGGATTATCTTCCCTTGATTTAGGTTCCCCACCAGTCCTCTGTCCTTTTATTTTCCATCCAAGAGGAAGTTTACCCAGGACCTATCTTCTATATTCTAGACTATTTTACCTGAAATACTGTATAGTTGTTTTATTTCACAGGGAGAAAATTTTGCATTTTTCTCTTTTGGACTTATTCACCAGTATTTAATTCGCACACTGCAGGGATTATTTGTTTTCTCATGGAAATAAATCTTAACAGGGTGCTATATTTCACAGGTATTTAATTTTGCAGAATTTCATTTGACCGCAAATATATAGCGAAATTCAATCCCCAGCGATAAAAGCAAATATACAGTAACCAGATTTGGTGTACAAGGGATAGCGGAGCTCAAATTTGATAAATTTAGGAGTCCTGGGACTCCAATTACTAATGATATATAGTAAAGCTTTATCTATTTTGGGAGTCCTTTGGCTATTTTAGGAGTCAAAATGCAGGGGAAAACTCTGCTTGGATCTATCTCTAACACTACCTGTCATGTACACTTCACACTTCGGGTATTTGCTCACCTTGCCAATATAATAATAAAACTCTGTAGAATGCGTCACCAGATGTTATTAAAGATAGTAAAATGGCATGATTATAATTTAAGTCGGTGACCTACTCGGAGTGGCTGAGCCTTGCTGTGGTCGTTGATGACTTGGGAAGTGCTGTGTGCCTCCAGTTCCCATCCTTTAACATGGAGACAGGGCATGTCTCCCGAAAGTTCATTTTGGTAGGTAGTGCCTTCGTCAATGTGGTTCAGCATTTGTTTGTTAGTCACACTGTCCTTTAGAAGTTCTTTCAGTTAATCATTCAGTCAATTAGTCAGAATGGTTCCGACTTATTCATCTGTTCATAAATAAGCTACATTTTGGCGACTATCCATTGGTTGCTGATTAAGCAATGTTTTATAACATTCAAAATTTTAATACATGCATTCACATATCAAAAAGCAGATATTTTTCTACTAACCTACTCGTTTAATCAAGTCATAGAAGGTCATTAGCTTACTGTCGCCACCAATTTCAGAAAAAAAAACAGATTCTGGACATCTACAAATTTAAATTGAATAATTCTGTTCTTTCCATTGATATCCAATGCACATGTATCAAATGCAATGTGTAGCCACCAGCAACCCCAATAATTAGCGGATCAGATAGTCAGAACTCTCCGGACTATCAGTAAATCAATCAGCCAAACAATGTTGGTACTTTCTCAGACATTATATTCATTAAACTTTCACACTATTCTATTGTACAATGTACCCTGCATTTTAGTTCTATAATCCTTTTATTTTTTTGTTTACAGGAAATATTCACTTCTTCCTTGATACCAAGAAAACTTGAAGATAAAGATAAAGATAAAGATAAAGACAGTTCAACTGAAATAATGGAAACAGAACAGGAAACAACTGCTACAAAAGAGAAAAAGAAAAAGGATTCTGAGAAAGACGTTAAAAATGAACAAAACTATAAAACTTACCAGGAAGCTGTAGAGAGTGCAGTGTTAGAATTCAGGGACGGCAAAGTAAGTACAGTTTATTGGTAATTACATGTCAGGGACGGCAAAGTAAGTACAGTTTATTGATAATTATATGTCAGGGACAGCAAAGTAAGTACAGTTTATTGGTAATTACATGTCAGGGACAGCAAAGTAAGTACAGTTTATTGGTAATTACATGTCAGGGACAGCAAAGTAAGTACAGTTTATTGGTAATTACATGTCAGGGACGGCAAAGTAAGTACAGTTTATTGGTAATTACATGTCAGGGACAGCAAAGTAAGTACAGTTTATTGATAATTACATGTCAGGGACGGCAAAGTAAGTACAGTTTATTGGTAATTACATGTCAGGGACAGCAAAGTAAGTACAGTTTATTGGTAATTACATGTCAGGGACGGCAAAGTAAGTACAGTTTATTGGTAATTACATGTCAGGGACGGCAAAGTAAGTACAGTTTATTGGTTATTATATGTCAGGGACGGCAAAGTAAGCACAGTTTATTGGTTATTATATGTCAGGGACGGCAAAGTAAGTACAGTTTATTGGTAATTACATGTCAGGGACGGCAAAGTAAGTACAGTTTATTGGTAATTATATGTCAGGGACGGCAAAGTAAGTACAGTTTATTGGTAATTACATGTCAGGGACGGCAAAGTACGTACAGTTTATTGGTTATTATATGTCAGGGACGGCAAAGTAAGTACAGTTTATTGGTAATTATATGTCAGGGACGGCAAAGTAAGTACAGTTTATTGGTAATTACATGTCAGGGACGGCAAAGTAAGTACAGTTTATTGGTTATTATATGTCAGGGACGGCAAAGTAAGTACAGTTTATTGGTAATTATATGTCAGGGACGGCAAAGTAAGTACAGTTTATTGGTAATTATATGTCAGGGACGGCAAAGTAAGTACAGTTTATTGGTAATTACATGTCAGGGACGGCAAAGTAAGTACAGTTTATTGATAATTACATGTCAGGGACGGCAAAGTAAGTACAGTTTATTGATAATTACATGTCAGGGACGGCAAAGTAAGTACAGTTTATTGATAATTACATGTCAGGGACGGCAAAGTAAGTACAGTTTATTGGTTATTATATGTCAGGGACGGCAAAGTAAGTACAGTTTATTGGTTATTATATGTCAGGGACGGCAAAGTAAGTACAGTTTATTGGTTATTATATGTCAGGGACGGCAAAGTAAGTACAGTTTATTGGTTATTATATGTCAGGGACGGCAAAGTAAGTACAGTTTATTGGTTATTATATGTCAGGGACGGCAAAGTAAGTACAGTTTATTGGTAATTACATGTCAGGGATGGCAAAGTAAGTACAGTTTATTGATAATTATATGTCAGGGAGGGCAAAGTAAGTACAGTTTATTGGTAATTACATGTCAGGGATGGCAAAGTAAGTACAGTTTATTGGTAATTATATGTCAGGGAGGGCAAAGTAAGTACAGTTTATTGATAATTACATGTCAGGGACGGCAAAGCAAGTACAGTTTATTGGTAATTACATGTCAGGGATGGCAAAGTAAGTACAGTTTATTGGTAATTACATGTCAGGGACAGCAAAGTAAGTACAGTTTATTGGTAATTACATGTCAGGGACGGCAAAGTAAGTACAGTTTATTGGTAATTACATGTCAGGGAGGGCAAAGTAAGTACAGTTTATTGGTAATTACATGTCAAGGAGGGCAAAGTACGTACAGTTTATTGGTAATTACATGTCAGGATTTTAGCATCGCCTCACCTGTCACTATTGATACCAGGCCAAGGCTGTATGTTGAAGTATGAGTGTTAATGGGCCACAATTTGCGCAGACCAGGTAAATTTGGATTCATATGAATTTGAAAACTTTTAACCTTTCATTGTTTACATCGTATTCTAGTATCAATTTCTGAATTTTTCGGGGCTGCAGTGGCCGAGTGGTTAAAAGTGTTCCGACATTCTACCTCTAGCCTTCCACCTCTGAGTTGCAAGTTCAAATCCCACGTGGGGCAGTTGCCAGGTGCTGACCATAGGTCAATGGTTTTTCTCCAGGAACTCCAGCTTTCCTCTACCTCCAAAACCTGGCACGTCCTTAATTGACCATGGCTGTTAATAGGACGTAAAACAAAATCAACTAAATCAAACTGAATTCTTTTCATGTTGTCCAAAACAAAAAAAAATTGTTTGTTTAACTCTCTGTTCAAAGTAATAATGTGTGCTCTTATATTTTCAGGAATTGCTGTACAAAGACACAATACAAAAAGACCAAAATCTTCTCTCCCTACCTCTTATGGCTGTTCACAGGGTAAGGTTATATCAGAATCTTCTCTCCCTACCTCTTATGGCTGTTCACAGGGTAAGGTTTTATCAGAATCTTCTCTCCCTACCTCTTATGGCTGTTCACAGGGTAAGGTTTTATCAGAATCTTCTCTCCCTACCTCTTATGGCTGTTCACAGGGTAAGGTTTTATCAGAATCTTCTCTCCCTACCTCTTATGGCTGTTCACAGGGTAAGGTTTTATCAGAATCTTCTCTCCCTACCTCTTATGGCTGTTCACAGGGTAAGGTTATATCAGAATCTTCTCTTCCTACCTCTTATAGCTGTTCACAGGGTAAGGTTTTATCAGAATCTTCTCTCCCTACCTCTTATGGCTGTTCACAGGGTAAGGTTTTATCAGAATCTTCTCTCCCTACCCCTTATGGCTGTTCACAGGGTAAGGTTTTATCAGAATCTTCTCTCCCTACCTCTTATGGCTGTTCACAGGGTAAGGTTTTATCAGAATCTTCTCTCCCTACCTCTTATGGCTGTTCACAGGGTAAGGTTTTATCAGAATCTTCTAACTCTACCTCTTATGGCTGTTCACAGGGTAAGGTTTTATCAGAATCTTCTCTCCCTACCTCTTATGGCTGTTCACAGGGTAAGGTTTTATCAGAATCTTCTCTCCCTACCTCTTATGGCTGTTCACAGGGTAAGGTTATATCAGAATCTTCTCTTCCTACCTCTTATGGCTGTTCACAGGGTAAGGTTTTATCAGAATCTTCTCTCCCTACCTCTTATGGCTGTTCACAGGGTAAGGTTTTATCAGAATCTTCTCTCCCTACCTCTTATGGCTGTTCACAGGGTAAGGTTATATCAGAATCTTCTCTCCCTACCTCTTATGGCTGTTCACAGGGTAAGGTTATATCAGAATCTTCTCTTCCTACCTCTTATGGCTGTTCACAGGGTAAGGTTTTATCAGAATCTTCTCTCCCTACCTCTTATGGCTGTTCACAGGGTAAGGTTTTATCAGAATCTTCTCTCCCTACCTCTTATGGCTGTTCACAGGGTAAGGTTATATCAGAATCTTCTCTTCCTACCTCTTATGGCTGTTCACAGGGTAAGGTTTTATCAGAATCTTCTCTCCCTACCTCTTATGGCTGTTCACAGGGTAAGGTTATATCAGAATCTTCTCTCCCTACCTCTTATGGCTGTTCACAGGGTAAGGTTTTATCAGAATCTTCTCTCCCTACCTCTTATGGCTGTTCACAGGGTAAGGTTTTATCAGAATCTTCTCTCCCTACCTCTTATGGCTGTTCACAGGGTAAGGTTATATCAGAATCTTCTCTTCCTACCTCTTATGGCTGTTCACAGGGTAAGGTTTTATCAGAATCTTCTCTCCCTACCTCTTATGGCTGTTCACAGGGTAAGGTTATATCAGAATCTTCTCTCCCTACCTCTTATGGCTGTTCACAGGGTAAGGTTTTATCAGAATCTTCTCTCCCTACCTCTTATGGCTGTTCACAGGGTAAGGTTTTATCAGAATCTTCTAACTCTACCTCTTATGGCTGTTCACAGGGTAAGGTTTTATCAGAATCTTCTCTTCCTACCTCTTATGGCTGTTCACAGGGTAAGGTTTTATCAGAATCTTCTCTCCCTACCTCTTATGGCTGTTCACAGGGTAAGGTTTTATCAGAATCTTCTCTTCCTACCTCTTATTGCTGTTCACAGGGTAAGGTTTTATCAGAATCTTCTAACTCTACCTCTTATGGCTGTTCACAGGGTAAGGTTTTATCAGAATCTTCTCTCCCTACCTCTTATGGCTGTTCACAGGGTAAGGTTATATCAGAATCTTCTCTTCCTACCTCTTATGGCTGTTCACAGGGTAAGGTTTTATCAGAATCTTCTAACTCTACCTCTTATGGCTGTTCACAGGGTAAGGTTATATCAGAATCTGCTCTCCCTACCTCTTATGGCTGTTCACAGGGTAAGGTTTTATCAGAATCTTCTCTCCCTACCTCTTATGGCTGTTCACAGGGTAAGGTTTTATCAGAATCTTCTCTCCCTACCTCTTATGGCTGTTCACAGGGTAAGGTTTTATCAGAATCTTCTAACTCTACCTCTTATGGCTGTTCACAGGGTAAGGTTATATCAGAATCTTCTCTCCCTACCACTTATGGCTGTTCACAGGGTAAGGTTTTATCAGAATCTTCTCTCCCTACCTCTTATGGCTGTTCACAGGGTAAGGTTTTATCAGAATCTTCTCTTCCTACCTCTTATGGCTGTTCACAGGGTAAGGTTTTATCAGAATCTTCTCTCCCTACCTCTTATGGCTGTTCACAGGGTAAGGTTATATCAGAATCTTCTCTTCCTACCTCTTATGGCTGTTCACAGGGTAAGGTTTTATCAGAATCTTCTCTCCCTACCTCTTATGGCTGTTCACAGGGTAAGGTTTTATCAGAATCTTCTCTCCCTACCTCTTATGGCTGTTCACAGGGTAAGGTTTTATCAGAATCTTCTAACTCTACCTCTTATGGCTGTTCACAGGGTAAGGTTATATCAGAATCTTCTCTTCCTACCTCTTATGGCTGTTCACAGGGTAAGGTTTTATCAGAATCTTCTCTCCCTACCTCTTATGGCTGTTCACAGGGTAAGGTTTTATCAGAATCTTCTCTCCCTACCTCTTATGGCTGTTCACAGGGTAAGGTTTTATCAGAATCTTCTCTCCCTACCTCTTATGGCTGTTCACAGGGTAAAGTTATATCAGAATCTTCTCTCCCTACCTCTTATGGCTGTTCACAGGGTAAGGTTATATCAGAATCTTCTCTTCCTACCTCTTATGGCTGTTCACAGGGTAAGGTTTTATCAGAATCTTCTCTCCCTACCTCTTATGGCTGTTCACAGGGTAAGGTTTTATCAGAATCTTCTAACTCTACCTCTTATGGCTGTTCACAGGGTAAGGTTTTATCAGAATCTTCTCTCCCTACCCCTTATGGCTGTTCACAGGGTAAGGTTTTATCAGAATCTTCTCTCCCTACCTCTTATGGCTGTTCACAGGGTAAGGTTTTATCAGAATCTTCTCTCCCTACCTCTTATGGCTGTTCACAGGGTAAGGTTTTATCAGAATCTTCTCTCCTACCTCTTATTGCTGTTCACAGGGTAAGGTTTTATCAGAATCTTCTCTCCCTACCTCTTATGGCTGTTCACTGGGAAAGGTTTTATCAGAATCTTCTCTCCCTACCACTTATGGCTGTTCACAGGGTAAGGTTTTATCAGAATCTTCTCTCCCTACCTCTTATGGCTGTTCACTGGGAAAGGTTTTATCAGAATCTTCTCTCCCTACCTCTTATGGCTGTTCACAGGGTAAGGTTTTATCAGAATCTTCTCTCCCTACCCCTTATGGCTGTTCACAGGGTAAGGTTTTATCAGAATCTTCTCTCCCTACCACTTATGGCTGTTCACAGGGTAAGGTTTTATCAGAATCTTCTCTCCCTACCTCTTATGGCTGTTCACTGGGAAAGGTTTTATCAGAATCTTCTCTCCCTACCTCTTATGGCTGTTCACAGGGTAAGGTTATATCAGAATCTTCTCTCCCTACCTCTTATGGCTGTTCACAGGGTGAGGTGTTATCAGAATCTTCTCTCCCTACCTCTTATGGCTGTTCACAGGGTAAGGTTATATCAGAATCTTCTCTTTCTACCCCTTATGACTGTTCACAGGGTAAGGTTTTATCAGAATCTTCTCTCCCTACCTCTTATTGCTGTTCATGGGGTAAGGTTTTATCAGAATCTTCTCTCCTACCTCTTATGGCTGTTCACTGGGAAAGGTTTTATCAGAATCTTCTCTTCCTACCTCTTATGGCTGTTCACAGGGTAAGGTTTTATCAGAATCTTCTCTCCCTACCTCTTATTGCTGTTCACAGGGTAAGGTTTTATCAGAATCTTCTATCTCTACCTCTTATGGCTGTTCACAGGGTAAGGTTTTATCAGAATCTTCTCTCCCTACCTCTTATGGCTGTTCACAGGGTAAGGTTTTATCAGAATCTTCTATCTCTACCTCTTATGGCTGTTCACTGGGAAAGGTTTTATCAGAATCTTCTCTTCCTACCTCTTATGGCTGTTCACAGGGTAAGGTTTTATCAGAATCTTCTCTCCCTACCTCTTATGGCTGTTCACAGGGTAAGGTTATATCAGAATCTTCTCTCCCTACCTCTTATGACAGTTCACAGGGTAAGGTTATATCAGAATCTTCTCTCCCTAACTCTTATGGCTGTTCACAGGGTAAGGTTTTATCAGAATCTTCTCTCCCTACCTCTTATTGCTGTTCATGGGGTAAGGTTTTATCAGAATCTTCTCTCCCTACCTCTTATGACAGTTCACAGGGTAAGGCTTTATCAGAATCTTCTCTCCTACCTGTTATGGCTGTTCACAGGGTAAGGTTTTATCAGAATCTTCTCTCCCTACCTCTTATGGCTGTTCACAGGGTAAGGTTTTATCAGAATCTTCTCTCCCTACCTCTTATGGCTGTTCACAGGGTAAGGTTTTATCAGAATCTTCTCTCCCTACCTCTTATGGCTGTTCACAGGGTAAGGTTATATCAGAATCTTCTCTCCTACCTGTTATGACTGTTCACAGGGTAAAGTTTTATCAGAATTTTCTCTCCCTACCTGTTATGACTGTTTACAGGGTAAGGTTTTATCAGAATCTTCTCTCCTACCTGTTATGACTGTTCACAGGGTAAAGTTTTATCAGAATTTTCTCTCCCTACCTGTTATGACTGTTTACAGGGTAAGGTTTTATCAGAATCTTCTCTCCTACCTGTTATGACTGTTTACAGGGTAAGGTTTTATCAGAATTTTTTCTCCCTACCTGTTATGACTGTTTACAGGGTAAGGTTTTATCAGAATCTTCTCTCCTACCTGTTATGACTGTTTACAGGGTAAGGTTTTATCAGAATCTTCTCTCCCTACCCCTTATGGCTGTTCACAGGGTAAGGTTTTATCAGAATCTTCTCTCCCTACCTCTTATGGCTGTTCACAGGGTAAGGTTTTATCAGAATCTTCTCTCCCTACCTCTTATGGCTGTTCACAGGGTAAGGTTTTATCAGAATCTTCTCTCCCTACCTCTTATGGCTGTTCACAGGGTAAGGTTTTACCAGAATCTTCTCTCCCTACCTCTTATGGCTGTTCACAGGGTAAGGTTTTATCAGAATCTTCTCTCCCTACCTCTTATGGCTGTTCACAGGGTAAGGTTTTACCAGAATCTTCTCTCCCTACCTCTTATGGCTGTTCACAGGGTAAGGTTTTACCAGAATCTTCTCTCCCTACCTCTTATGGCTGTTCACAGGGTAAGGTTTTATCAGAATCTTCTCTCCCTACCTCTTATGGCTGTTCACAGGGTAAGGTTTTACCAGAATCTTTTCTCCCTACCTCTTATGGCTGTTCACAGGGTAAGGTTTTATCAGAATCTTCTCTCCCTACCCCTTATGGCTGTTCACAGGGTAAGGTTTTATCAGAATCTTCTCTCCCTACCTCTTATGGCTGTTCACAGGGTAAGGTTTTATCAGAATCTTCTCTCCCTACCTCTTATGGCTGTTCACAGGGTAAGGTTTTATCAGAATCTTCTCTCCCTACCTCTTATGGCTGTTCACAGGGTAAGGTTTTATCAGAATCTTCTAACTCTACCTCTTATGGCTGTTCACAGGGTAAGGTTATATCAGAATCTTCTCTCCCTACCACTTATGGCTGTTCACAGGGTAAGGTTTTATCAGAATCTTCTCTCCCTACCTCTTATGGCTGTTCACAGGGTAAGGTTTTATCAGAATCTTCTCTCCCTACCTCTTATGGCTGTTCACAGGGTAAGGTTTTATCAGAATCTTCTCTTCCTACCTCTTATGGCTGTTCACAGGGTAAGGTTTTATCAGAATCTTCTCTCCCTACCTCTTATGGCTGTTCACAGGGTAAGGTTATATCAGAATCTTCTCTTCCTACCTCTTATGGCTGTTCACAGGGTAAGGTTTTATCAGAATCTTCTCTCCCTACCTCTTATGGCTGTTCACAGGGTAAGGTTTTATCAGAATCTTCTCTCCCTACCTCTTATGGCTGTTCACAGGGTAAGGTTTTATCAGAATCTTCTAACTCTACCTCTTATGGCTGTTCACAGGGTAAGGTTATATCAGAATCTTCTCTTCCTACCTCTTATGGCTGTTCACAGGGTAAGGTTTTATCAGAATCTTCTCTCCCTACCTCTTATGGCTGTTCACAGGGTAAGGTTTTATCAGAATCTTCTAACTCTACCTCTTATGGCTGTTCACAGGGTAAAGTTATATCAGAATCTTCTCTCCCTACCTCTTATGGCTGTTCACAGGGTAAGGTTATATCAGAATCTTCTCTTCCTACCTCTTATGGCTGTTCACAGGGTAAGGTTTTATCAGAATCTTCTCTCCCTACCTCTTATGGCTGTTCACAGGGTAAGGTTTTATCAGAATCTTCTAACTCTACCTCTTATGGCTGTTCACAGGGTAAGGTTTTATCAGAATCTTCTCTCCCTACCCCTTATGGCTGTTCACAGGGTAAGGTTTTATCAGAATCTTCTCTCCCTACCTCTTATGGCTGTTCACAGGGTAAGGTTTTATCAGAATCTTCTCTCCCTACCTCTTATGGCTGTTCACAGGGTAAGGTTTTATCAGAATCTTCTCTCCTACCTCTTATTGCTGTTCACAGGGTAAGGTTTTATCAGAATCTTCTCTCCCTACCTCTTATGGCTGTTCACTGGGAAAGGTTTTATCAGAATCTTCTCTCCCTACCACTTATGGCTGTTCACAGGGTAAGGTTTTATCAGAATCTTCTCTCCCTACCTCTTATGGCTGTTCACTGGGAAAGGTTTTATCAGAATCTTCTCTCCCTACCTCTTATGGCTGTTCACAGGGTAAGGTTTTATCAGAATCTTCTCTCCCTACCCCTTATGGCTGTTCACAGGGTAAGGTTTTATCAGAATCTTCTCTCCCTACCACTTATGGCTGTTCACAGGGTAAGGTTTTATCAGAATCTTCTCTCCCTACCTCTTATGGCTGTTCACTGGGAAAGGTTTTATCAGAATCTTCTCTCCCTACCTCTTATGGCTGTTCACAGGGTAAGGTTATATCAGAATCTTCTCTCCCTACTTCTTATGGCTGTTCACAGGGTGAGGTGTTATCAGAATCTTCTCTCCCTACCTCTTATGGCTGTTCACAGGGTAAGGTTATATCAGAATCTTCTCTTTCTACCCCTTATGACTGTTCACAGGGTAAGGTTTTATCAGAATCTTCTCTCCCTACCTCTTATTGCTGTTCATGGGGTAAGGTTTTATCAGAATCTTCTCTCCTACCTCTTATGGCTGTTCACTGGGAAAGGTTTTATCAGAATCTTCTCTTCCTACCTCTTATGGCTGTTCACAGGGTAAGGTTTTATCAGAATCTTCTCTCCCTACCTCTTATTGCTGTTCACAGGGTAAGGTTTTATCAGAATCTTCTATCTCTACCTCTTATGGCTGTTCACAGGGTAAGGTTTTATCAGAATCTTCTCTCCCTACCTCTTATGGCTGTTCACAGGGTAAGGTTTTATCAGAATCTTCTATCTCTACCTCTTATGGCTGTTCACTGGGAAAGGTTTTATCAGAATCTTCTCTCCTACCTCTTATGGCTGTTCACAGGGTAAGGTTTTATCAGAATCTTCTCTCCCTACCTCTTATTGCTGTTCACAGGGTAAGGTTATATCAGAATCTTCTCTCCCTACCTCTTATGACAGTTCACAGGGTAAGGTTATATCAGAATCTTCTCTCCCTAACTCTTATGGCTGTTCACAGGGTAAGGTTTTATCAGAATCTTCTCTCCCTACCTCTTATGGCTGTTCATGGGGTAAGGTTATATCAGAATCTTCTCTCCCTACCTCTTATGACAGTTCACAGGGTAAGGTTATATCAGAATCTTCTCTCCCTACCCCTTATGACAGTTCACAGGGTAAGGCTTTATCAGAATCTTCTCTCCCTACCTCTTATTGCTGTTCATGGGGTAAGGTTTTATCAGAATCTTCTCTCCCTACCTCTTATGACAGTTCACAGGGTAAGGCTTTATCAGAATCTTCTCTTCTACCTGTTATGGCTGTTCACAGGGTAAGGTTTTATCAGAATCTTCTCTCCCTACCTCTTATGGCTGTTCACTGGGAAAGGTTTTATCAGAATCTTCTCTCCCTACCACTTATGGCTGTTCACAGGGTAAGGTTTTATCAGAATCTTCTCTCCCTACCTCTTATGGCTGTTCACTGGGAAAGGTTTTATCAGAATCTTCTCTCCCTACCTCTTATGGCTGTTCACAGGGTAAGGTTTTATCAGAATCTTCTCTCCCTACCCCTTATGGCTGTTCACAGGGTAAGGTTTTATCAGAATCTTCTCTCCCTACCACTTATGGCTGTTCACAGGGTAAGGTTTTATCAGAATCTTCTCTCCCTACCTCTTATGGCTGTTCACTGGGAAAGGTTTTATCAGAATCTTCTCTCCCTACCTCTTATGGCTGTTCACAGGGTAAGGTTATATCAGAATCTTCTCTCCCTACTTCTTATGGCTGTTCACAGGGTGAGGTGTTATCAGAATCTTCTCTCCCTACCTCTTATGGCTGTTCACAGGGTAAGGTTATATCAGAATCTTCTCTTTCTACCCCTTATGACTGTTCACAGGGTAAGGTTTTATCAGAATCTTCTCTCCCTACCTCTTATTGCTGTTCATGGGGTAAGGTTTTATCAGAATCTTCTCTCCTACCTCTTATGGCTGTTCACTGGGAAAGGTTTTATCAGAATCTTCTCTTCCTACCTCTTATGGCTGTTCACAGGGTAAGGTTTTATCAGAATCTTCTCTCCCTACCTCTTATTGCTGTTCACAGGGTAAGGTTTTATCAGAATCTTCTATCTCTACCTCTTATGGCTGTTCACAGGGTAAGGTTTTATCAGAATCTTCTCTCCCTACCTCTTATGGCTGTTCACAGGGTAAGGTTTTATCAGAATCTTCTATCTCTACCTCTTATGGCTGTTCACTGGGAAAGGTTTTATCAGAATCTTCTCTCCTACCTCTTATGGCTGTTCACAGGGTAAGGTTTTATCAGAATCTTCTCTCCCTACCTCTTATTGCTGTTCACAGGGTAAGGTTATATCAGAATCTTCTCTCCCTACCTCTTATGACAGTTCACAGGGTAAGGTTATATCAGAATCTTCTCTCCCTAACTCTTATGGCTGTTCACAGGGTAAGGTTTTATCAGAATCTTCTCTCCCTACCTCTTATGGCTGTTCATGGGGTAAGGTTATATCAGAATCTTCTCTCCCTACCTCTTATGACAGTTCACAGGGTAAGGTTATATCAGAATCTTCTCTCCCTACCCCTTATGACAGTTCACAGGGTAAGGCTTTATCAGAATCTTCTCTCCCTACCTCTTATTGCTGTTCATGGGGTAAGGTTTTATCAGAATCTTCTCTCCCTACCTCTTATGACAGTTCACAGGGTAAGGCTTTATCAGAATCTTCTCTTCTACCTGTTATGGCTGTTCACAGGGTAAGGTTTTATCAGAATCTTCTCTCCCTACCTCTTATGGCTGTTCACAGGGTAAGGTTTTATCAGAATCTTCTCTCCCTACCTCTTATGGCTGTTCACAGGGTAAGGTTATATCAGAATCTTCTCTCCTACCTGTTATGACTGTTCACAGGGTAAAGTTTTATCAGAATTTTCTCTCCCTACCTGTTATGACTGTTTACAGGGTAAGGTTTTATCAGAATCTTCTCTCCTACCTGTTATGACTGTTCACAGGGTAAAGTTTTATCAGAATTTTCTCTCCCTACCTGTTATGACTGTTTACAGGGTAAGGTTTTATCAGAATCTTCTCTCCTACCTGTTATGACTGTTTACAGGGTAAGGTTTTATCAGAATTTTCTCTCCCTACCTGTTATGACTGTTTACAGGGTAAGGTTTTATCAGAATCTTCTCTCCTACCTGTTATGACTGTTTACAGGGTAAGGTTTTATCAGAATCTTCTCTCCCTACCCCTTATGGCTGTTCACAGGGTAAGGTTTTATCAGAATCTTCTCTCCCTACCTCTTATGGCTGTTCACAGGGTAAGGTTTTATCAGAATTCTCTCCCTACCTCTTATGGCTGTTCACAGGGTAAGGTTTTACCAGAATCTTCTCTCCCTACCTCTTATGGCTGTTCACAGGGTAAGGTTTTATCAGAATCTTCTCTCCCTACCTCTTATGGCTGTTCACAGGGTAAGGTTTTACCAGAATCTTCTCTCCCTACCTCTTATGGCTGTTCACAGGGTAAGGTTTTACCAGAATCTTCTCTCCCTACCTCTTATGGCTGTTCACAGGGTAAGGTTTTATCAGAATCTTCTCTCCCTACCTCTTATGGCTGTTCACAGGGTAAGGTTTTACCAGAATCTTTTCTCCCTACCTCTTATGGCTGTTCACAGGGTAAGGTTTTATCAGAATCTTCTCTCCCTACCCCTTATGGCTGTTCACAGGGTAAGGTTTTATCAGAATCTTCTCTCCCTACCTCTTATGGCTGTTCACAGGGTAAGGTTTTATCAGAATCTTCTCTCCCTACCTCTTATGGCTGTTCACAGGGTAAGGTTTTATCAGAATCTTCTCTCCCTACCCCTTATGACTGTTCACAGGGTAAGGTTATATCAGAATCTTCTCTCCCTACCCCTTATGACTGTTCACAGGGTAAGGTTTTATCAGAATCTTCTCTCCCTACCCCTTATGGCTGTTCACAGGGTAAGGTTATATCAGAATCTTCTCTCCCTACCCCTTATGACTGTTCAAAGGGTAAGGTTATATCAGAATCTGTATCTCTCACACTTTACACAGATGTATTTCCTGATTTAGCCCTGAGTGATTAGCTTATCACCACTGGAGGAGTTACTGTAAGCTAAATTTCTTCCTATTATCTTCAACGAATTTTGTAATCAAAACAAAACTGTGAAATGAACAATTCTAAACTTCAAATTTTCCTGGAAAAGCTCAAAGGTGTTTTCAGGGTGAATGAGTTTCAGTGTATTCATGCCATCTAAATTTGATAGCAGCACTGCATACATGTTTATTTTAATCACAACATCTCTAGATATCATTTAATAACATAATTAGGTAATTAAAAATTTCAGATGGCAAATATGAAATATTACTTAAAATCGATACAAGTTTAGAAACTGAATGCTTTACGAAGGTAAAATTAATTTCTCTCTTTGTGCTTTTATTTCAGGCTGATTTTAACCCTAATTTGCACGCCTGTTCCTGGGTAGCTACTGGGGGCTGGGCTGGTCTAGTTCGCCTTCACAACATGTACAACATGGTTTATACAGAGACAAGAGTACTGATGGAGGACAAATTCTCCTGACCCTAGTTCTTTCCTGTTGTGACACAAGACGCTTCTTCAACATCCACCCATATGAATCTTACAAGATCAAAACTATCGGATGTAAATAATGGAACAATATCATTGGACAAAGTTTGGAGACAGTGTTGGTGACTGCTGATGATAATGATTTCAATTGGTGGGTCAACCCCAAGGCAAAACTCAACACGAAAATACGGTCCATGGCAGTCTAAAGATGTTTTAAGTTGCCAGCTCAGTACTGATATTTGCAAAATACATTTGACAAAGTTTAAGAAATCATCAGTTTACTTTAAAATATATGAGATCAGCAAGAAATTAGGATGGTTCAACTCATTCACCCCTGAAATTTCATGATAACTCTTTTAACCTTAAGATACGAAGAGTTTAAATGTGTCTTCAGGCGTGAATGATGATGGTTAATATGAGTTGTAAATACAGCTAGAACTTCAATTTCTCTATGCAATAGCCGATAGCTTAATAAGTTTCTCTGGAAGCAAAAAGTTATGAGACAAATATAAATATATTAGTGAAATGTGTCTTAACTTGTTCATCCCCGAACATATATTTGAACTCTTAGTATTTAACGTTTGGAATTGTTAGTTATGAAATTTTAGGGGTGAATGAGTTGTTCTATAGATTTAGTTTTTGGCAATATATTTCATTCTTGGAATTGTAAAAATGTGTAAATGGTCATGTATTCAGTTTCAAAGAAGTTTTGAATTTTCTATAAATGTCACAAGTGATATACAGTATCTACAATATTATGCATGATAGTACAGGATTTACCTAAAGTTTACTGATGTGTTTGAAGTTCAATATTAATCCATTTACAACATATCAAAACAGGCTAATGGTACCTGGTGATATCACACTCTATAGTCTCTAGTCAGACAAGATGTCAAATGTTGAAAACATTAACTCATAATATCTTAATGTAGTCTTTAAGTACTTAGGATAAAGAAAGGTAACTTGAAAAAATGCCATAAAAATACCTTTACATTGAATATACCCTGTCTTTAAAAGATCATAAGTTATTTTTCACATATACTTCTTAGTTTTCGGTTAGGAATCTTGTGGTTATGTAGTTCTTCGTTAAACCATTAAATTATTACATATACTTAGTTTTCATTGTTCTTGAATATACCACATAAAACATATTTTGAATGTAAATACATATTATTATTCAACTGATTATTTTAATATATAGGACCAAAAGTAGTACCTGTACAAGGATTTTATACAATGATGGCTTTTTTATGTTTAGGTAATGTTTTTTCTTTTATTTATGAAAATAGAAAAAGGTAGAAATATTTGTAAGACTTTGTATTTCAATTAATATAAGTTATGACTAAAGTTTTAGATATAAAAGTGTCCGTTTCTTATTGTCCGTAGAATGGTATGAGATGCAAATCAAAAGGCAGCTATTCATCAACCAAAACACGAGATGGACTTTCTACACAGACAAAATTTCAAATACCTGTATTCAACTAATAAGCACACTGTACACTTACAAAAACACTATAAGGGATGAACTTAATAACAGCATGTATGAAAAGTTTCCATTTGAAATCTTAAAACAGAAATATTTTTTCTTTCACTTGAAAAGAGTCTTTGGTCAAAACACAGAAGAATGTGTTTGTATATCAATGAGATAAGGGAATATTTATAGGTTTTAATTAGCATACCTATCCCTTTTCCAGGTACCCATCCTCTTTCCCTGGAAAAGGGATGGGTGTGTTGATAGGGCCAGGTGTTCTTGTTAAAAGTTGAATACAGTTATGTAAATAAAACAGCTGACTTGAAAAGGGCAAAAATATCATTTTTAGGTCAAAAATTGACATTAGTTTCAGGGCCACTTCAGGTTAGGATTTTTTCAAGTCATTTTCAAATCAAGGAATTTTGTCTGTGTATCACTTTGTTAGTATATATGGGTTATACCAACCAACTTAAAGAAAATGTGCTTATAAATGTCTGATCATGCATTTTACCTCGGATTGCATTCCATCTATTTGCCCAATACTTTTGATGTCTAATATGAAAACTTTTTCCAGAGTTGGTGCCATCAAATGAAAGTTTGTCAATTTACACTGTAATTTGATTGGTATTTTTTGCTATTTACTTGCTGTCAGATATAAATTTCATCAATCTGAATTTTTGAGTTATCTCCCTCTACAAGGAAAACGACCATAGCACCATACCTGTGGACAAATTAAGAATGATCAAGTTGGGGAACAGGTTGGTAATGCGATGTTGTGATCGCCTATAATGAACTAACAACAACATATCATTGATTCTATTAATCTAACCATACAACATCAAGACAAAACTTTATTTTCAGCTCTGCATTGTATTATAAAAATTTGAAAAAAAAAATGACTCTTTCACCTCAAAAATCTATAAACACTGATCCTATGCTTATTATATAATACCACCAACTTGATCTAATCTAATTCCTTGATAATGCCAAACCTCATTTACTGTAATAAGATTAAAGGCCCAATATACGTAACTTTCAGCAAAACCTGAAGCAAAACCCAAGCCTAATAACTTCTTATATTCATAGAATTAGTCAAGATTAACTGATATCAGCAATATTCAAGATGAATTCTAACACGGTTACTGGTACAGCAGCAGTTGAAACTCGGTAATGGTTAACACGCGTCCGTTTTAAACTGTCTTCTTACTCGGATTGTTGTTGTAAGTGGGCCCCACCTGAATTATTTTCAATTCTTTGGATTTTTCTGTCAAGAGTTCCTGTTAGTTACCGCTCAGGTTTACTTCGTTTTAGACTTATTCTTGCATGGTTATCAACTGGATTTTTTTTCAGAATCACGAAAAATTCCCTTAAGTTACGTATATTGGGCCTTTAAATTTTGTCCTCCCTAATTTGGGAGGATCTGTTGTACCATCCCGATAATTTACAGCTCGGTATTATTTCCGAAAATTTGACTATATCCAGCTTTATGGTATGCAGCATGCAAAATTGATGTTTAATTTGATCATCATGTTTGAAACAAATTTCTTGTGCTAGTGTTTATAATGCCATACAATCATGCCTTGAAATGTAGATGATTTAAAACAGGTGTCTACATATTAATTTAATAAAATGTTATATTATTAAAAACATTGTTTTTATTTTTTCTCCTGGCATATTTAACCAGATGCTATAAATGTTTCATGTCTGTCAAAAGCTCTTCAGAGCTTATGCTATTTGTATTTATGCTTATGCTCATTGACTTTAAATAAAATGTATCTTCTCTTCAAAATAGATTATTTAAACAGTTCCATTTTGTGATATCCAGTGGATCGAGATTAATTTAAATTAAGTGGATGTTAAACAGTTAGCATAATTATCTGGTAATATTTGGCCGACAACAAACCGTCCCTTGTTCTAATGCTATTTCACTGGCCTGTACCAATAATTGTCAAGCCATGTTAGCTCTAAGCTTGCCAGACTGTGGGAAAACTTTGATGTTATCAGAGTATACAATAAGCGATTTTAGATATTGGTATGTACCCGGAGTAAATACTTCAAACTAAACAATTAAAGTTCTTCACATTTTACTTACTCGATAACAAGTTCTGACTGTAATTCACATAGCAACAGCAATTTATAATTGCCGTTTTAATTGTTGTGTCCTGTAGTAAGCCCATTCCTCTAATCTCGGAGATTATGTGTTGTCCTGTGTGTAATAAGCCCATTCCTCTAATCTCGGAGATTATGTGTTGTCCTGTGTGTAATAAGCCCATCCCATACCTTCAGTAAGAGATTATGTGTTGTCCTGTGTGTAATAAGCCCATCCCATACCTTCAGTCAGAGATTATGTGTTGTCCTGAGTGTAATAAGCCCATCCCATACCTTCAGTCAGAGATTATGTGTTGTCCTGAGTGTAATAAGCCCATCCCATACCTTCAGTCAGAGATTATGTGTTGTCCTGAGTGTAATAAGCCCATCCCATACCTTCAGTCAGAGATTATGTGTTGTCCTGAGTGTAATAAGCCCATCCCATACCTTCAGTCAGAGATTATGTGTTGTCCTGAGTGTAATAAGCCCATCCCATACCTTCAGTCAGAGATTATGTGTTGTCCTGAGTGTAATAAGCCCATCCCATACCTTCAGTCAGAGATTATGTGTTGTCCTGAGTGTAATAAGCCCATCCCATACCTTCAGTCAGAGATTATGTGTTGTCCTGAGTGTAATAAGCCCATCCCATACCTTCAGTCAGAGATTATGTGTTGTCCTGAGTGTAATAAGCCCATCCCATACCTTCAGTCAGAGATTATGTGTTGTCCTGAGTGTAATAAGCCCATCCCATACCTTCAGTCAGAGATTATGTTTTGTCCTGAGTGTAATAAGCCCATCCCATACCTTCAGTAAGAGATTATGTGTTGTCCTGAGTGTAATAAGCCCATCCCATACCTTCAGTAAGAGATTTATGTGTTGTCCTGAGTGTAATAAGCCCATCCCATACCTTCAGTAAGAGATTTATGTGTTGTCCTGAGTGTAATAAGCCCATCCCATACCTTCAGTCAGAGATTATGTGTTGTCCTGAGTGTAATAAGCCCATCCCATACCTTCAGTCAGAGATTATGTGTTGTCCTGAGTGTAATAAGCCCATCCCATACCTTCAGTCAGAGATTATGTGTTGTCCTGAGTGTAATAAGCCCATCCCATACCTTCAGTCAGAGATTATGTGTTGTCCTGAGTGTAATAAGCCCATCCCATACCTTCAGTCAGAGATTATGTGTTGTCCTGAGTGTAATAAGCCCATCCCATACCTTCAGTAAGAGATTATGTGTTGTCCTGAGTGTAATAAGCCCATCCCATACCTTCAGTAAGAGATTTATGTTGTCCTGTAATAATTAAGCCCCCAGCACTCACTTGCAGTCAGAGATTATGTGTTGTCCTGTGATAAGCCCACCTCCTACTCCCAGTCGGAGAGTATGTGTTGCCCTGTAATAAGCCCACCCCCTACTGAGAGATTATGTGTTGTCCTGTGATAAGCCCATCCCCACTCTCAGTCAGAGATTATGTGTTGTCCTGTAATAAGCCCATCCCCACTCTCAGTCAGAGATTATGTGTTGTCCTGTAATAAGCCCACCCTCTACTCTCAGTCGGAGATTATGTGTTGTCCTGTAATAAGCCCACCCTCCACTCTTAGTCGGAGATTATGTGTTGTCCTGTAATATGCCCATCCCCACTCTCAGTCAGAGATTATGTGTTGTCCTGTAATAAGCTCATCCCCTACTCTCAGTCAGAGATTATGTGTTGTCCTGTGATAAGCCCACCTCCTACTCTCAGTCAGTGATTATGTGTTTGTCCTGTGATAAGCCCATCCCCACTCTCAGTCAGAGATTGTGTTATCCTGTAATTAGCGCAACCCGTACTCCCAATTAAAGAAGATGCAACACATACACACATGCTGCACCTTTTTCAATTAAAGTATGCCCAAAAATGAATTAAACTCCATCATACAGCTGTAGTGTTGCCATGTTATAAGCCCATCCCTTACCTTCAGTCAGAAATACATGTTTTGTAAGTGTTATATTCATTTCCATGAAAATGTTACTTTCATTTTTCCACAAAATAAAATTCTCACCCTATATTCTCATAAATGAACATACAACATAACAACTAAGTCTTTACATTTTTTCTTGCTGAATATACCGATGCTCTCATATATTACCAAACTACACAAAAACAACAAGAAGACACATAATCAATTTATAAATATTTTAATTTTGTAAAAAATATTTCATATCTTAATCTTGCAGTAATATTTTCTACAATACTATCACCATAAATATTTTTAATATTTAATTATGCAATTCTCAAAATTATCATTATAATTATATTAATAATAAATAGTGATCAAAGGTACATCGTAAATAAATAACATTACCTGGCAATGCTGGTACCTTTAAATGTGACTGTTCAATAAATATTGATATAAAAAAAACAGTAGAAAAAGGACGGACTAAACCCTTCAGCACTGTAGACCATTATAAACTTAAAGTCTACCCAAGCAACACAGGGGTGACAGACTTGAGCTTCTTTAACTGAATGGCATGATATAATCTCTTACATCCACATCATAATTTAATTTTCATTTATTCTATGATTTTTCCAATGTGAATGTAATTTTCAAGGGAAAAAAGGCATACAATTCATATAATGATTTGAATAGATGAAATATAATACAATGGACGGAATGTTTTAATACAAAACATGGAATTATTTCAGCAATATAGTTATAACACAACAGGCGAAATATTATTATAATATGACTAACACAATGGGCAGATTGTTATTTATAATACATAGTGAAAGAAGTAAGGGAGGTAACTTACACATATGACAAACTGTATAGTCTGTAAAATGGGAATTCTAAAGGTGATGATATTTTCACAACCATAATCATTCATCTTTGTTATGCCAAAGAAAAAATTTAATTTCATAACATTTCATGCTAGAACACCTGCAACATATAATATTTATTTTATAAAGCTTTTCTACATTGCAAAACATCTCGTGGAAGTTCGACCAATGAAATCACCGTGTTCAGACCTCCTATACAGCACCTCTCCCAACACTCCTGATAAACATGTTAAATCTAGCCTTAAATGGAAGTTTAAAGTTATCACAGATTCCTTTGACAATGACTAAGTTTGAAAAAAAAAAAAAAAAAAAAATGATTAGCATGCATTGCATTGAGAGTGTCTCATTGTCCCCTCAAACCCATTCTCCCCTGAAGACACATTTAAACCGAGTAGTCCATTATTAAATTTCAGAGGTAAATGAGTTAAGTTCAGATTAATGTTTTTGGAACATTTAATTATTATTTCATTTTACATCCAAACATTTTTTTTTTTTCAAATTCATACTAGTAACCTTTGTATAACATTATTAAATACCTACACCTGGGGATGTTTGAATTTCGGATTTATGTTTCTGGAACATTTAATTATTTTCATTTTACATTCAAACCTTTTTTGTTTTAGTTCATACTAGTAACCTTTGTATAACAGTATTAATTAACTACATC
The DNA here is from genome assembly GCA_947623455.1 of Mimachlamys varia. Classification (NCBI taxonomy): domain Eukaryota; kingdom Metazoa; phylum Mollusca; class Bivalvia; order Pectinida; family Pectinidae; genus Mimachlamys; species Mimachlamys varia. The sequence goes on from OX392540.1 coordinate 37,978,304, forward strand.
TGGGGATGTTTGGTTTGCCTCCTAAAAACGATGAATGTTTGTATAGAACAAATTGCATGTATATAAATAAGTTATTTCATCATGTAATTTTACAGATTTAAAATCATATAAAGACTAGTTCTATAACTGGCAAAATTGTCCATGAGTCTACCAGCAGCTAGATGAAAGGATTTCACATCAATAAGTCTTTGGTCCCACAAAGTTTTCCACAGTATCCATTCCAAATGATTCCTCTTATTTTATAGCTTATTATTATAAAGATTAAACATTGAAGATGTATGTCTTTCTTGGTGGTCTGTCACTTTGAGGAATATTGCTGTGAAACAAGGTGTAGCCAAAACACTATACCGAAGTAGGCTTCATCTCAAGGTCCTTTAGGATTTGTTTTGATACAGCATTTCTAATTACTATAAATCTTTTTAATATTCCATGGTAAGATAATGATGATCTCCCTTTGTCCTTCAAGAATGTCTTTACGGTTAATACGGAGCTGTATATATGACATATCAATTGTTTCCTATTTAATATGTTATCTCCCTGGTCAGCAAAGAGAAGTAACATCCATCTCCCCTGATTTCTCTTTTACCCATTAAACGGTTGTGTGTCTAAGAGAGTTTTCTCCCTTGTCAGCATGTGGAAGGTAACAGTTGTCTCCCCTGATTTCTCTTTTACCCATTAAAGAGTAACTGTAGTGCAAATAGAAACTGAAATGATCAGACTCGTTGTGTCGGCATTAATACATTGTCGAAAACCGCATCGAAATCGGCCGACCGGTTACAAAGTTACGACAGGTTGAAGTTTGGTTTTTTACCTGTTTTGCCACACGCTAATTAAGCGCACCGCGAACCGCTAAAAGTTGTGCACACGTATTGGTGACGTCACAACGGGAACACAAGAAATTAGGTCCTATGTCTCTCTATATATAATAGTAATATGTACGTCTGGTTGATTAATGATTCAAAATGTATTATACAATGAAATTAAGGGACGTACCATAATATGAGGGTCGGGAGAATAATCTGAAATCGTCATTGAAATAACTTTATTTTGATTCTTTCATAAATATAGTGTTTATTGATTGTTCAAATTCATTTTAATGGACCCATATATATATGCGCTATCATATTGTAATACTCTGTGTCATTTATAATGTCAGTTATACATATCATTTATCCAATGATTCAAGAGTGACTCTTATAATAATACCTTTGAATATTGTACATCTCATTTTAGTGTCCATTATATTACGTAATCAGATTAGCGGGATAATCTACCTGGTCAGTTCGATAACTTCACACGTAACTTGTTACTCAAATAGCAAGTAATTAACATTGGAGAGGGGAGGGGGGGGGGGGGGGCTATCAAAGTTAACTAAATTGTAATAGTTGAGTATGTTGCGGTTATTATCCCCTCTTTATAACTTCAAAATGTGTACTCTAAATCTGTTACATGTAGATCTCGACTGGAACATAGACTATCGAGTGCACGTGTATCTTTAGAAATCTCCGTAACCCACCGTCAGCTCACACAGTACATGACACTTTTTTAATTTCGAGTTTGACTCTTCTATTCAACGAGAAAAGTTCTGTTGAAACATTGCTTGATATGTTTCAGGGACGTATATGCACATATACGTCCCTGGTATGTCTGTATCACAGTTTTTTCATATTTTTTTTAACATAAATGAAGAAAATGCGGATTAAACCACAGGCACTTGTGGCCAGGAGAAAAGCCATCTAAATATATAGATAACATAGCGAAATATGATAATTAAAATAAAATATAAAAACTGAATTTTCAAATTTTCTTTTTATGTTATTAATCATCTAAAACCATATTGAAAATAATTGGCAAATTTCAGGTTGATACGTCAAGCGGTTTAATTTAACAAAAAATCGACTATCAGACACTCTCTTTTTTTTGTGAAATTTAACCGATTAATGATTAATTATTCATATTTTGCAAATTTTCTATATATTTAGATGACTATTCTCCTGGCCACAAGTGCCAGTGATTAAAACCAATTAAGTAATCTTCTCATCTTATTTTCAAAAGATGTTCCATGTTCATTTCTTGTCAGTAAAACACAAGGGTTTTCAAAGATCTAATCTTATTTTTTCTCAAACAGAATTCGAAATACATTGTTCTTGATTTCTATTTCGATGTATGTGCCTGAAGACAGGTAACATCAGGATTTCGCTCATATTCTATTTATTTTACAATATTCACGATTTGAAATGTTTATTTTTATACTGCATAGACATTAAAAAATTATCAATGGATAGAAAGCTGTTAAATTTAATACACACCTATAATTTCTCAAACATATATAAGGATAAAAGAAGTCGAAATGTGATACCCGTCAAAACAGTTTATACAGGTCGAAAGCATTGGTAAAAGTTATATATTTTTATTTTCCAATATACGTACATCGTATAAAAAGGCTGGTCTTGTCGTTCTATATGACGTTACTAACTGTTATTCTTTGAAGTCCAGTAAAATATATGATTTTCGAAGTTCCGAGTCTATACACGGAATTAGATTATATCTAAGTCCGTGGTCTACAGTAACACAAATATCCTTTTTCTTGTGTTTATTGAGGTTGTACTACGAAGTTTTATATTTATACAGTCGACCAACATGCATAAATATTTGTCTGTGTGCATTTTACTGATGTTACGATCAGTTCCTGCTGATATGTGCATGCAATCAACGTGACCATCAATGAATACACACGCCGTTTTAGCGGTGTTATATGAAATAAAATATGAGAAAATTAATACCTAATCATATCAAGTGCATGTTTTGAAGTCTCTAAAAGTTTTTCCACAAAATAATAACCTGTTAATCATGTTAGCGAGTCCGGCGGTAATTGATTTATGGTCGAGTGATCATGACCACGTGTGCCGCTCACCTGTGGAACTCCCGACCCCACCTCACCACTAATTACGGCCCCCCTGGGGCATACAACACCTTGGAATTACCAGTAGGGTCATTAATGAACTCCATACAACCTTGTTATATAATAAGTGTCATTTTCTTGAATAGAAGACTCTATACAAATAACAAGTCGTGATACGATTCATATAATTTTAATATAATGACTACACAAGTCTATCAGTGCGGTCACCGTTGTGACGTCACTTCCGGTCGTATGGCAAAATCGGGGATTTTCTGATTTGCGTTCAGGTGTGAAATTAAGAAAAATGGTCAAAACTTCGTAATTTTTACAAAAAAAAAATTTTCGTGTGAATTATCTCACTTACTTTTTACCAATCTTTCCATACACAAAAGATGGTTTTGCACTACAGTTACTCTTTAAAGGGTAGTGTGTCTAAGAGAGTTTTCTCCCTTGTCAGCATGTGGGAGGTTACAGTTATCTCCATTGATTCCTTTTTATCCATCAAAGAGTAGTGTGTCTAAGAGAGTTTTCTCCCTTGTCAGCATGTGGGAGGTAACAGTTGTCTCCCTTTATTTCTCCATTAGCTACTTAAGGATAAACTGATTTCATCATAATGCAACACTTGTTACACAGATTATTGTCAAACGATCTCAGTTGTCTCCCTTACCAGAGGGAACAACCACTGTAAACATTGCTTTTAAGTTCAATAAGGGATTGTTTTTTAAGTCAATAATAAATTTCCTATGGATGGCCTTTGTCATGAATCTCCTCGAACTTTTATGCCTCTTATCTGCAAAAATAGAAAAATAAATGTTTCAGCACAAATCCACTCAACTAAAAATATAATAGTTTAATTGCTGAAAATAAGTTATAGAAATGTTATAAATTGTAAGTACCGTTAATAAATTAATCATATTTCAATAATGTGAAATATATTAATTAAATGTAATATTATTTATTAATGATTTTTCAAATACAATGATGTTTATAAATTTTACATGAGAAAGAAATAAAATAAATAAATAAATGTGATTAACATCATTTATTCAATAAACAACTTGATCTGTACCTGAAAAATATAAACTTTTGATCATTTTCAATTCCAGAGCTGAATCTGACATGCAATTAGTGAAATAATGGAAAATAAGATCAAAGAATTGAAGACTAAAAGATGAAATCTGTTACTATGATATATTCAAACACTCAGATTTATTTTGTAACTAGCTGGCATTCAGGAATATCGGACCCTCAGTAAGACATGCTTGTAACCAATTCCCAAAAGATAAAAAACAATTTGCACTACATGTACCCGGGTAAATGTAAATTGCTTTGTCGTTAAAAATAAATGTGCACTGTAATGTAAATTTGTAGTATTCAATTTAACTGACTGGAAAGATATGTTTTCATTGAAGAATTATTATATAGAGGCAGTATAAGGACTGAAAGCCCTCCATTAGTCTGTCATTATTTTGCCACCCCATATAATGCCAAAATATTTCTAAGGCCATTTCTTCTAACACTGAAAAATACCTTTGAAAATTTCCCCAACAACTTTATCAAAATAGTTTTTATGATTTTTTTTTTTACATTTGAGATTTCTTTGTAAATTTTCGTCAAGATTCTGTCAAAATATAAAATTAAAGTTTTGTTGGGCACACTTTGGCAGTATAATGATGTGTGGACACGGTGGCAGTATAACAAAGTTGTACAGAATTTTTTTTCTCCCAGGAATTGGTTTGATGACGTGGGTAGGAAAAACCAATACTGGAGAAATATCAAGGCTTTGCTGTAATACATTATGATATTAGTTTAATGGACACAATTTGGGTAGGAAATAGACACAAACAATTATTATAACATGCAAATGTAAAAAAAAATTTGAAAAAAAAAATCATTCTTCAACAAATTTAATCACAAACAAACTTACAATTAATTAAGAAAATAAATAATTACGAAAATCATACACAAGTTAAAAATAGTTCAGAGGATTTTCTTCCAAAAATTAGAATGATAAATTCAATGGAGGTGAAAGTGAGGTCAATCAAATCCAAAGTGAGGCTGATTATTATGAGAATGAGGCTCGGTATTACGAGGGCATGCACCTTAGGGTACCTCAATATGTTCCTGTGATTCAGGAAGTACTGGCAGACTTTTCTGGATCTCCTCTATAAACTTGCTAGCTGGGTTTTCCATCCACTGATTTTACGATAAAATTGAACGTTTTCATTATGAGGAATGGTGATGTGAAAAAATCCAAGCAGTGGAACATGGATTTGTGAACTACATACATTGTTGTGAAAGTGGTTGATATCAATTTGAAATTCACAATTATTATATCATTATTTTCTTGTATACGTGAAAATCCATTTGAAATGCTACTTAGCCATAAAATAAGAAAATGACAAGTATTTTTACAGTATAATAATTGCAACAATTTATTTTGTATTAAAGTGTATGTTTTCTGCTGAAATAGAGAAAAAACAAAAGAGAAGATCACCAGAATATGATAAATCTTAGATTATTATTATTTTGTAGTCTTTGTTAAACCTTAAAAACTATTTAAAATTTTGTAAATCTGTAAGCTATAAAAGAAATGGGATCAATATTAAAGCAAGACTATTCTATTGGGGAAGGAGACAATAACCACCAGATACTATCTACAGGTTAATAATTTTAATGTCACCCTCATCCAACAGACTTCAGTTCTTGTTAGTACCGGACAATACATTATTTCTTAACAATGCTTTAAATTGATAACTATAAAACTTCATTACAATGATTAATACTTACTGCTCATAATATACAAAAATAATTATTTTTTATTAAATATTTAAATGATTCTTTTAGAAGATATCACATTCAAGTAACAGTTTATTACTTGTTATTTGTATTTCTGTATGCAGCATGTCAGGATACTCCTTACTATAATAATGTTTACTATAGGTTTACTACTGAGGTTACTCAACCGTGACAGTTCATTCATACACCTGTAATGCATGTGCTGTTCCCAAGGTGAGTGGGGAAACTTGTTAGGTCAGTGTAGGCCAGTGTAGGCACTGGGCATTTCTCAGGTAAGTTGAGGAACATGGGCTAAGCATGCAAGTGCCAGGTATTTGTCAGGTACCCTGGGTAGCTGGGGTGGGGCACAGTACCAGACAGAACTTCGATAGTGGAGGTTGTGTGAAGAGACTCACTACATGTAAAGGGAGGGCTGTAGGCTAACTCCAGAAACCATGGAGGTGAACTGGTGCCTGTCAGTAATGACATTTTAGCTGGGTGCTAATGGCTGTGTGCTGTAAATAATTTCCAAGCTGTGTGCTTCGAAGCTGTGGTGTTTAGGCTGTGTGCCTGTAATTGTCAGGACTGTGTGTCCATGAGGCTGTGTGCCTATATTTGTGGAGGACTGTGTGTCCTGGGCTGTGTGCCCATATTTGTGTGGGACTGTGTGTCCAGAGAGTGTTCCAGATGAAGCTACATTGGGAGTTGATGTAACCTCGTTATGTATGAAGATACCTAGCCCTCCATAGGAGCCAGCTATATGACCTTGAGTCAACCATGAAAATTTGATTCGACCGGGAATGACCTGTGTTCACAGATGAAGATAGGAGTGATCGCGCAGTGTCTGTGAAACGATTTTCACAGAGCGGAGAGACATTCGCATAAAGACTGTCGCGTTTTATAAGTGTTAATAGTAAACAGAATTATGTATACTCTGATATAGGCATAGTTATAGGATAGGTTCTAGGGCTTAGATATCTTTGGAGAATGAGTATGAGAGATAGTGGGGGAGTATGATATTATGTATTGTGTGTGTTATTCATATATTTTGCTTGGTTTGTAAATAAATGTATATATGTTTGTATATATCTTGGTTGCTGGTTGTTTATAATTCTTTGGGACAAACCAATTTCACCACACCTCGTGACATTTTGGTGGCAGCGGTGGGATTGGTTAAAAAAAAATACGTCCTAAAGTAATTATTGCAAGTAGCAAAACCATTATGGCTGATTTAGGTTTGTTAATACAGGCAGGCAAGAGTTTTGGCTTAGAGGGAGAGGAGTTGAGAAAGTATGTTGAAAAGAGGGAAGCAGACATTGTAGAAAGAGATGAGAGGGCTCGGGTGAGAGAAGAGCAGATTCGAGAAAGAGATATCAGAGAGAAAAAAGAGATATTGGAGATGGAGTTGGAGTTGGAAAAGGCACATGAGAGGGAGGTTTTAGAAAAACGTCAAACTTTAGAATTAGAGTTAGAAGTTGAAAGGCTTAAACGGGAACCTCAGGCTAGAAGGGTGACCCAGGGAAATGATAATCATGTAGTTAAAGCCAAACTGCCCAAGTTACCATTGTTCGATGAGAACAAGGACAACATTGATGCATATCTGAATAGGTTTGAGAGGTTTGCTAATACTGTTAAATGGGACCAGGATGAGTGGGCTACTCACTTAAGTGCATTATTAAAGGGGAAGTCACTGGAGGTTTACAATAGGCTTTCTGCAGAGGATGCTATTGTGTACGATACCCTTAAGTTAGCACTCCTTAAGAGGTTTCAACTCTCAGAGGAGGGATTTAGACAGAAATTTAGGAGTTGTAAGCCAGATACAGGTGAGACATCGGTACAATTTGTGACCCGTTTGGATAACTACTTAACCAGGTGGGTAGATCTTACAAAGACACCTCATACATATGAAGGGTTAAGGGATCTTTTATTGCAGGAACAATTCCTCAATGCTAGTAACAAATCTCTTGGACTGTTTTTGAAAGAGAGAAAACCATTAAATGTAACTGAGATGGCTAGGTTAGCTGATCAGTATTTAGAAGCTCATAAGGGAGCTGATTTAGCAGCCTTTACGGTAAGTAGTAGGGGACATAATGGCAGATCTCAGAACTCTGGTACACAGAAGGGTGAGGATACTCAACGAAAAGATGAACGGAGATGTTATGTCTGCTCTGACAAAGGTCACCTTGCAAAAGATTGTCCAACTAAAAAGAAACAAACTCATCGGGCAGCAGGCTTGGTAACAGCGGTACATACAGGTGAGTGTCTAGGTTGTGGCTGTCACACAGAACGGGGCAATGAGAAGAAACCTAAACACAGGTGTGTTAAAAAGAATAACAAGGGTAGTGTAAACAAAGGAAAACCCAGTAGTGATGATACAGCATCGTCAGCAGGATGTGTGGTTTCAGCAAACTCCAGTCTACAGGAATGTTGTACAACAAATGATCATGTGGTGCTCGAGTGTGGACATCATTTACCTGTGTTAAGTGCTGCGTGTGGGAATGACACAGTGGCTAGGAAAAAGCTTTCCTCAGGTTTGCCAGTAACTAACGGTTATGTCGGACATTCTCATGTGTCGGTACTAAGGGATACGGGATGTAGTGGTGTAGTGGTTCGTAGGGACTTGGTGAAGAACTCACAATTAACTGGAAGGACTGTATCTTGTGTTTTGATTGATAGTACAGTTAGGCAAGTACCTTTGGCGGATATCATAGTAGATACACCATATCTGAAAGGTGAAGTGGAAGCCTTGTGCTTTGATAGTACTATATATGACCTAATTATAGGAAATGTTGATGGTGCTAGAAACCCAGAAGACCCTGACCCCATGTGGAAAAGAGAGCAGCATAGGGAGACAGGTTCTGGAGAACCTGATGATAAACCCAAGGGAGATAATTCTCAGGATGATGCATCGAGTATGAATGTTAGTCATTGTCAAGCTATAGAGACCAGAAGCCAGAAAAATAAGAAGGTGAAACCATTACGTGTGCCATCTATGGTGGATTTAAATCTGGATAGAAAGGATATCAGGGAAAGCCAGGAAAAAGATGATTCACTAAAATACCTGAAAAAGTTAGTTAAAACTGGGGAAAAAAGGAAGACAGGTAAGTATAATATTGTGTGGTTTGTGGAATCTAAGGGACTGCTTTACCGGAAGTTTCAATCAGCAAAAGTGGAAAGGGGTAAAGAGTTTACACAACTGGTGGTACCGAAAAGCTTGAGGAGGCATGTGATGGTCATTGGACATGAGTCTATTTTCTCGGGACACCTGGGGGCGGCAAAAACAACGGAGAGAATTCTCACCAGCTTTTATTGGCCGGGGATCCAGGATGACGTGAAAAGATTTTGTCATTCATGTGATATATGTCAAAGGACATTTCCCAAGGGAAAAGTGAGTAAGGTACCATTGACAGAGATGCCATTGATAGAGGAACCATTTCGGAGAGTAGCAGTTGACTTGGTTGGACCCATTCATCCAGTTACAGAAAAAAAAACCAGATACATACTTACTTTGGTTGACTATGCCACTCGTTATCCTGAGGCCACAGCGCTGAAGAATATCGATACTCAGACAGTTGCTGAAGCATTAGTTGAAATGTTTTCCCGCGTAGGAATTCCAAGAGAAATTTTATCGGATCAGGGATCGCAATTTACTTCTGATCTTATGAAGGAAGTTGGGCGGTTGTTATCTGTACGGCAGTTAACCACAAGTCCATATCACCCCATGTGCAATGGGTTAGTTGAGAAATTTAATGGGACTCTGAAGTCAATGCTCAGAAAGATGTGTGCAGAGAAACCAAACGACTGGGACAGATATATAGGACCACTTCTGTTTGCATACCGAGAAGCTCCTCAGGATAGTTTAGGGTTTTCCCCCTTTGAACTCCTGTACGGTAGAACTGTCCGGGGTCCGATGACTATACTGAGAGAATTGTGGACTAGAGATGTGGAAACGCCAGAGATAAAATCAACTTATCAGTTTGTTCTGGATTTGAGGAACACATTAGAGGAGACCTGTCAACTCGCCAGTAAGGAGCTACGAAAATCCCAGCTCAAATATAAACATCACTTTGACAAGAAAGCCAAACGGAGAGGTTTCAAGGTAGGGGATCAAGTATTGATGTTGTTGCCCACAGACCGAAACAAACTGTTGATGCAATGGCAGGGACCATACGACGTAGTTGAATGTATCGGTGAAAATGACTACAGAGTTATGGTGAAGGACAAACTGAAGGTGTACCACGCTAATTTGTTAAAGAAGTATGTGAGGAGACAGGAAGACGAGGAGCAGGAGGTAGGAATGTTGACGATAGCCTCTGCAGCAGTGATAGAAGATGGTGAGAGCAGTGGAGAACGAGAGATGGCAAACAAGGAATTAGTAGATTTACCATCGATGATGGCAAAAGAGACTACGGATAATGTACATATCTCGGAAGAGTTGAATCCAGATCAAATTCGGGAAGTACGGGCTATCTTACAGAAGTACGGAGAAACACTAACAGATTTACCAGGTAAGTGTAATATTGGGGAGCATGACATCCAACTGACAACTGAGGAACCTATTCGTTCACGACCTTACCCCATACCCCATGCAACGAGAGATACGGTCAGAGGGGAGGTCAGGTCTATGTTGGAAATGGGGGTCATAGAAAATTCATCTTCCCCTTACGCATCACCAATAGTGTTGGTAAAGAAGCCTGACGGCAGCAACCGGTTCTGTATAGACTTCAGGAAGCTCAATGCCATATCAGTTTTTGATGCAGAGCCAATGCCAGACCCTGAAGAAATATTCTCCAAGATAGGGAAAAGTAAGTATTTTTCTAAGGTAGATCTTAGTAAAGGATATTGGCAAATTAGTGTTCGTCCAGAATGTCGACCGTATACAGCATTTGTCACTCCAGATGGGCTTTACCAGTTTACCGTAATGCCGTTTGGGTTGGTGAATGCCCCAGCTACCTTTAATCGAATGATGAGGGTATTGCTGCGAGGAATGGAGGATGTGGATAGTTTTCTGGATGACGTCCTTATTCATACAGAAACCTGGACCAGCCAGATTACTGCTCTTCAGGAACTATTTAGGAGACTGAGTGAAGCAGGGTTAACAGCCAGACCAACTAAGTGTATGGTAGGTTACAGAAACCTTGATTTTCTGGGACACTGTGTTGGGGATGGTAAGTTGCGTCCACATCCAAAGAAGATCCAGGCCATTAAAGATGCGCCTCGACCGAAAACCAAAAAACAGGTAAGATCGTTTCTGGGACTTCTAGGATAATACCGCAAGTTTGTACCTAATTTTGCGGCAGTAGCTCTACCTCTTAGCAATTTAACTAGGAAAGGGGAACCAAACACGGTGATATGGAAAGAGGAACAGGAACAGGCTTACCAAGAGCTGAAACAGATCTTGATAAAGGCGCCAATTCTTCATTTGCCAGATTGTGAGAGACCTTTTGTGTTAAGGACGGACGCCTCTAATTTTGGATTAGGCGCAATTCTGTTACAAGAATGGGATGGTGAAACCTACCCGATTGCTTATGCCAGTAAGAAACTGTTTCCATGTCAACAGGCATATTCGGTAGTAGAAAGGGAATGTTTGGCGGTCATATGGGGAATACAGAAGTTTTCTCCCTATTTATATGGTCGTTCATTTGTACTCCAGACTGACCATCAGCCATTGATATACATGAATAGAGCAAAGTTGGTCAATTCCAGAATTGTGAGGTGGGCACTATTCTTACAGTCATATACCTTCAAGATTGAGGCAATTCCAGGACACGACAACGTGGGTGCGGACTACCTCAGTCGGTTGTATGAGAATTACCAGTAGATGTAATCAGGCTCATGAAATCAGGTAGGTGGTGTAGATACAGATAGATTTAAAAAGGGTAGTTTTAATCTTAAGTTGGGGGGTGTTGTCAGGATACTCCTTACTATAATAATGTTTACTATAGGTTTACTACTGAGGTTACTCAACCGTGAAAGTTCATTCATACACCTGTAATGCATGTGCTGTTCCCAAGGTGAGTGGGGAAACTTGTTAGGTCAGTGTAGGCCAGTGTAGGCACTGGGCATTTCTCAGGTAAGTTGAGGAACATGGGCTAAGCATGCAAGTGCCAGGTATTTGTCAGGTACCCTGGGTAGCTGGGGTGGGGCACAGTACCAGACAGAACTTCGATAGTGGAGGTTGTGTGAAGAGACTCACTACATGTAAAGGGAGGGCTGTAGGCTAACTCCAGAAACCATGGAGGTGAACTGGTGCCTGTCAGTAATGACATTTTAGCTGGGTGCTAATGGCTGTGTGCTGTAAATAATTTCCAAGCTGTGTGCTTCGAAGCTGTGGTGTTTAGGCTGTGTGCCTGTAATTGTCAGGACTGTGTGTCCATGAGGCTGTGTGCCTATATTTGTGGAGGACTGTGTGTCCTGGGCTATGTGCCCATATTTGTGCGGGACTGTGTGTCCAGAGAGTGTTCCAGATGAAGCTACATTGGGAGTTGATGTAACCTCGTTATGTATGAAGATACCTAGCCCTCCATAGGAGCCAGCTATATGACCTTGAGTCAACCATGAAAATTTGATTCGACCGGGAATGACCTGTGTTCACAGATGAAGATAGGAGTGATCGCGCAGTGTCTGTGAAACGATTTTCACAGAGCGGAGAGACATTCGCATAAAGACTGTCGCGTTTTATAAGTGTTAATAGTAAACAGAATTATGTATACTCTGATATAGGCATAGTTATAGGATAGGTTCTAGGGCTTAGATATCTTTGGAGAATGAGTATGAGAGATAGTGGGGGAGTATGATATTATGTATTGTGTGTGTTATTCATATATTTTGCTTGGTTTGTAAATAAATGTATATATGTTTGTATATATCTTGGTTGCTGGTTGTTTATAATTCTTTGGGACAAACCAATTTCACCACACCTCGTGACACAGCATATACGAGATAAATAATGTTGAATACATCTATGTTTCCATAAACACTTTAACAGAATTTTGAACAGTTGATTTTTTCCATAAATTACTGGAAAAAAATAAAAAAATAAATTAATAAATACTTTTTTTTAATTAATTTAGATATTAGATATTAGAAAGTAATTTTGTTTGTCATTTTCTACTTTAACGTATTCACATGGAACTGAATCATCAGTAAATTGGTTGCGCTCTCTATTGATGTATGCTGTTAAAAGGTAGATAACTCTATCTACCCGGTGATTTTACTAACTAATGTTAGTGACTGAAGCCTGTTAACCATCGGAATGACTCGCAGACTGTAGGAACTATCACCCCTAGACTAAAAGCTCTTTGAAGACAAAAATAGAATGGGGAAAAAATTTAAATAAATAAATATTCATACGAAATTGGAGTTGCTGATCGTTTAAGTCGCTCAAACACAATGTTGATATACTCTTGGGTGAGAATAGAAGTCGGGATTTTGGAAATGTCTGTCGGTCCTGTCCGAGCAGTTTGGGGCTTTCCTTTGTAGTCTTTCACATTTCTAGTGAGTATTCTATCTATAGCTTCTTCTGTTAATCCAGTCTGCATTTTGATTGGTCGAAGAAAACAGAGTTAAGAGAAAGATGGTATATTACCACTACATCTACGTCTGTCTTTGTCTTAACTAAGAGTTGATTTGTTCCTAAGACAAAACATTCTGTATATTGTCTAAATAAATAATGAGATTCATGTTAAAAACTAGGTAGAGAATCAGTGATCAAGGCTATAAAGATATACCTCAGGCTTACACTTACACTGTTTCTTGCACCGAAATTGAAGTTTCAAGGGCCATAACTCTAGTAAAAAATATTACTGAATCACAAATTCCTTTTTTCATGTAAATTACCATATGACATACTTAATTGTGCCAAGAAAATTTCAACAAAGTTTTATGAAGGAGATATTGCCCTTTGCTTGCTTGGGGTTTAATTATTACAAAATGGCAAGGTTCATAGATTAGATATTTCATTGGAATTGTAAGAATTTATTTTAAATTTCTGAATTGAACTACATGTACTTTGTATATAAAAAAAATCTCAAAAATACTTAACATTTCCATCTTTTTAAAAGATAACATACAAATATTAATATTTGATAGTCAAATGAACCATGAAATATTAAATGAAGCAGGATGTGTTTTCACTCCCACACTTCATAGTTGTATAATTCTGTATAGTTGGAAAAAAATAATCTAAGGGGAGATAACCTCATGTATCTTAATAACAACAGAAAAGGGAACAATATCATGAAACAACAGAAATAATAAAACAAATGATCACAATAAGAGAACAGATTATAAATGATGCTAACCTGCAAAGTTAAAATATAATTGACAGGATGGGAGAAATAGAATTATTCCCAATGATAAACTTATGCCAGACACATCTCAGCTAGGTGAAATAGTAAAAGATTTCTTGAGATACCTCTGTCATACATATACCAAGTGGGAAAGGAAGATTTTATAGTCAATATACTGGAAGAAACATTTATAGAATTAAACAGCACATAAAACATGATATTTAATCTTATTAAATCATTTGGTCACAAAACACACTCTAATTTCTTTTTTCACATTTGGATGTTGCCCTGCATAATTTGTAACCTTCTTTTCTGTTAGTTTCCATAATAAGTTTTACCCAATTTCCATGTTTCTCAATAACCATGTTATCCATTAATCTCTCAACCTTTTTCTGATTAAATTCTTCATATATGCAATCTTCAATATTTTAACTACATGTAACTTTGTGTGAAGAGAAATCCCCCTTTATTTTATTCTACTTGACATGTTAGAGTTGTCCCCCTTTTAGATGTTTCTTGTAAACACAGCATTATATACCTTAAGTGACAAGGTTTACTTTTCTTGAATATTAACACAGAGCTCTTAAACTCATTCATCCCTGAAATTTAATAATGCATTCTTCGAACCTTTGAATTGGAAGAGTTCAAAATGTGTCTTCAGGGATGAATCATATTAGAGATACTATCAAATACAGTATAATTGATGTTGGTAAAACAGTAACGCTTAAGTCCAAATTTCATATTTCAAAATATGGCCTTTATATACCTAATGCCATGCAATCATAAAACTTTCAAATATTTCATGGGGTTTTTTTTGGAAAGGGATCAAGGCAGGAACAAACACTGCTCAACCTTTTTGTTGAAGTTCAACATTAACTGGGAAAAACAATTAACAACAACAGGAACAAGGTCTGGAGTGACAATCCAAACAGTGTAAAAGTCTGTGACCTCATGAAATATCAATTAACATTAATTAATTTCACAAACCACTTACATTTGTCATAATATCATGTGGAGATATAATTCACAACAATTAAGAATTACTTGATTTTTTAAATATTCAAAATAGATTTTTGAAAACCACAAAATGGAAGTGGTTTATAAGTACAGCAAGCAAAGTCATATTTATATTAAATTCTAAATTTAATGTTTAAGCTACTTGGGTCATTATTTTCATGAAACACACAGGATCACAATTAGTTGTACTTGTATATGACACTGATTTTTTTTCTATAATTCAAAATTATAAATTTTCTTTCACCTTGCAAAATTTCAATGTGCAAAAATATTGATTGAGTTTTTGAACTGAGTCCAGAAATTAAACTTAATTTATTTTGTTTTCGATGAAGTCCAGAAATTAAAGCCTAATGATTTTGTTAGTGTTTTTTTTCTGAAAGTGTCAGTGTCATCGGAGTTAGGTAATTATGGGCGGTTTTTATTCATTCACACACACACGATTGGCTATCCAGCAGACAATCTGCTCCCATAGGAGTTTACCTTCGGAATACTTTCATCCCCATAAAGCGTCTGAAATCAGGTTATCAATTTACATTTATATTTTGTCCTTATTTACCAATATACAAATACATTTCTGTATCGTTATAACTAGATTAAAATCCCTTCCCTCAATAGTGAAAATGAAGATTGATTTTATTATTATTATTTTTTTTTTTTAATTGGTTTAATTTGTTTTCTTATATTCCTATTGCATAAAATATAATTAAATTTTACTAAAAATATTGCACAAAACTTTAATAAGGACAACTGAAAACCCTATATAAGTGTTCTTTTACAGACATTTGCCATATCAGTTTTCATTGCTTGTTATTCATGCTTAGCCTATAAATTCTAAAACGACTTTTTGTACAAAATCTTTTTTTTCAAATTTTGATTTGAATCTGTTTGTTTTAAAACTCCACTTCAAATTCATAAATTGCCAAACTGTGAGATGATTATCAGAACAAAATGCAAGATAAAAACTTTTAATTTTTTTTTGCTGACCACAACAAACAGCGAGAATACAGGACAGAGAACACAAGCCACAAACATGGCTGCCACAGCTGATCTCGGACATTTATACCTACCAGAGGGCCGGGTGTTCTACTTATACGCTGCCTCCCCACCAGCTTCGTCGCGTCCTCAGACATTCCCGGGAGAGGTGTGGCCATGAACCCTGTAGACGCTGTGGCCGCGGGCGTCGTGGTCTGGCGCGTAAACGACTTGTACAACGGACCAGATCTGAAGTGAAGGCAGTAAGAGATTTAGTACATCCCATAATTACTGTAAAGCTGATATTTTTGTGCATGGAATTTTTAGCTTAGCCACCCTCCAAACTGTTTGCTGTGTCAAAATGTTCGCTTTGCCAGTCTTGCTGTTTTGTACTGTGTACCTATAATATTATACACTGAAGAGTTGAGTGGTGTTAAATATGTGTGTGTGGAAATATTCACAGAGATTTAATGCATGCAAGCGAAATAAGTGAAAATTTCCACACCGCTAACAATTCCACTTTTACAGTAAAAGTATAGTCAACAGGTAAACATTTTGATCTACTTATCAATAGAGAAAGAATTCGACATGTCACAGAAGCTTGTCAGAAATACATCATGTACATACTAAGGACCAAACACTCCATAGGATAGTAATAGATTCAGTAGTCTACATGGTTCAAAGTAAGTTTTTTTCAAACAAGATTGTATGACAGGTAAATGCCATGTATAGAAAAGGTCGAATCTGATGTGAGACGGGCATTAAAAGATTTAGAAATTCAGACCCCTTATTGGTTCTACAAGCTTTGTCACATTAATATATTTTCAAGTAATGAAGTTACAATTTGCAAAATATGATGTTAATCAAAGTAACACAAATAATTACATGAATATAAATCATTAATCATGCATACAAATAAGCATTAGTTTGACAAATATGAACTGGTTAAAAGGTTCTAAGATGGACACAAAGGTTATAAAGCAATAAAAAAATGCTATATACAAATTATTGTTAACTGTTAGAAATATATATCCCAATTCTATATCTGAACCTTTCCAAAATGAATACCTTTATAATATGAAACATAGAGAATGTGCCATTATGACATTTTCATTGACAATTTGGTAGCTATTTGGAAAGTTGGCAACTATATATACATCTTTGTAAGTCTTATAAGACTTGCCGTGGAAAATCCAAATGATATAAAACAGAGAATAGAAATGTAATATGTGTACATAGATCAGAAACAATATGGTTCTCAGTTCAATTGTAAATTGCTGTCATAAAGAAAGACTTTTTCTAATCAGTATTGACAAACTTGGTAGATGAAACCTGACAGGTTTATCAGTTAAATTATCAAGAACAGGTGAATTATAAGTATATGCATTCTCTTTATCCCACACAAGATGGCCGCTGCTTGAATCACAACATCAATATGGCTGCCACATATGTATACCTGGCTGTTTTTTTGTTGCTATTGGAAACATGGCTACCCGCGCCTATACCGGACAGATGAAAGCTACTGAGCGCGGTGGAGTCTCGGTGGAGGTAGGGGTTATTTCGGGCTGTGACGGGTATGGTGGTAGAAACACCTTCTACGTCACTTTCACTGCCACCATCCTCAGAACTGCGAAAAGCATGGCCATTGTTAGTCAGCTTAGCCAATCAAACAACAAGGTCAAAGGTTAATAGTCGATCACAAACCATTAAATTCCAATATTTTAAGCTAAAAAATATTGCTAAAGTCGTAAAAAATGTTAAATGTTAGTATTTTATAAACACAAGCATATTTAACTCCTATCAATGTGAAACATTATTCTTTGTAATATTCCTTCTTGAAAATTTACCATTTCAATTAATAAGATTTTTTTTTTCAAACAAAATAAAAAAAATAAATGTCATTTATTTTAGAAATAAGTAATACCCCTGTAGTGCTGTGATATGATTAATCAAATCAATTTTTGTCTCATTCCATATGTGGTTACTTCTTTTATCTTAATGAATTCAGAATAACTTTTTATATGATATATGTCATTGCTGTGACATATTTTTCAAAATTTTCAATAGAATTTATCATTGATGTAATATTTGTTGGGAATTTCTTTAGAATATATGTTATTGATGTAATAACATTTTTTTACATTTCGTATAGAATATATGTAAATGCGGTAATTTTTTTTTTTTTGTAATTTGTAATAGAATATATCTAATATATGTTATAAGCATAATGACTTTTTTTTTTAAAATTCTGTAGAATATATGTCAGTGCTTAAATAAATGTTTTTTTAATTTTCTATAAAATACAAGTCTTTATATATATTTGATGATTTGGGATATGGCATTATTGTAATAAATTCTATATAATTTTCTAAGTAATGTATGTCATGTCACTGTAGTGTAATTTTTTTTCAATTTTCTAAAAATTGTCATTTCTAAAACATATTTGTTTTTATAGTTTTCTATAGAATATATTCATCGCTGTGAATATTATTTTAATTTTTTTTACAGAATATGTCATTGCTATGATATATTTTTATTTATTTTTTTATGTCATCGCTGTAATATATTTTTGGATAACTTTTTTTATAGAATATTGTCATTGCTGTAATATACTTTTCACAGTTTTCTAAGGAAAATATGTCATGTCAATGTAGTGTAAAAAAAAAAATTTCAATTTCCTATGGATTGATGTCATTTCCATAAGATCTTTTTTTGTTATTTTTTATAGAATATATTCAATATATGTAATAAGCATAATAACATTTTTAAAAATTCTGTAGAATACATAGCAATGCTTTAATATATTTTTTATAATTTTCTTTAAAATACTTGTTCTAATATATATTTAATGATTCCCAATGGGATATGTCATTGTTGTAATAAATTCTCTATAATTTTCTAAGTAATATATGCCATGTCATTGAAATGTAATATATATTTTTTTTAATTTTCTATGAAATGTTTTTTCTGAAACATAATTTTTTTATAGTTTTCTTTAGAATATATTCATAGCTGTGGATAGTTTTTTTTAATAATTTGTTATAGAAAATATGCCATTGCCCTGATATATTTCTATAGAATATGTGAACATTGCTGTAATGTATTTTTTTTTTATAATTTTTTATAGGATATATGTCATTGCTGACTTTTTTATTCATGGAACATAATTCAATACTGTAATATATATTTTTTAATTTTAATAGAATAAATTTATATCTTAATAAATTTTCTACAGAACATATGAACATTGCTGTAATATATTTTTCCATAATTCCGATAGAATGTATATCATTGCTGTTATTTTATTTTATGAATATATGTCATTGCTGTAATAAATATTTTTTTCTAAATTTTAATAGAATATATTCATTGCTGTCAGTAATTGTTTTATGATTTTTTTTATAAAAAAAAATATGCCATTGCTGTGCTATATTTTTTAAAATTTTCAACAGGACATATGAACATTGCTGTAACATAATTTTTCTTGATTTTTCAAAGAATATGTCATTCCTGTAATATATATTTTTATTATAGAATATATGTCAGTGGCATAATATATGCTTTTTTTATAATTTTCTTTAATCATATTAGTTTAAATTATAACATTCATTTTTAGTACGATAATATAGGTACAGTAACTGAAATATCTATCTAAGCAAGCAAATTACAAAACTGTATTAGGAACCATAAATAACATTACACCACATTATTAATGCATACATATTTCAATACAATTGTCTACAGTGATTGGTTGGAATCTGTCATGTGACCTACCTTATCTCCCTTGGTTGTGGCATTGTAGAGGGCAGCACTGCAGGTGCCATTTCTCTGAATGTGTCAGCTGTAAATTAGAAGTAAGGGAAAGAAATTAATCCTTTTGTGAAATCAATTCCATTTTTGTTCTTGTGATTGTTTTTTTATGCAAAGAAATAATAATACTAAATAGCATTTTTTAAGTTATGAAGTTTGCTCAAAAGTTAAATCACCTGAAGAACCTTGGTTGGTGAAATACTATTGGGATATAGTTTTCATTGTTTTTAATTTTTTATTTCTAAGGTTATGACTACATGGACAATACATTTTTTGATAATAAAAATATATCCTTGTCAGCCATCAGCATCCCTGAGGAAAAACTGTTTCTCATTTTGTACAATTAAAAAGCTTAAACATTAATCTTTTGTAAGACCTTGTATCCGATTAAAATAATTTTTAAAAACAGAATATCAAATTTGGTAGAATGAAAAATTAGTATAACTTTAAAATTTTGGGAAACAGAAAAGTGTCATGAGAGAATTTGGTGAAGCGTTGCAGCCCTGGCATAAAAATAATCTACTGCACCCGTTTCAACAAGTTATATAAATGGTCATTATTGGGTCTTTCCATAAACAACAGTTACCTCCCTTTTTTGGACAAATATATATACATCCCTTTCAAGGTGACTAATGTAAATATATGGGAAACAGCTAGTAAGCTTAAAATACTGATTCCTAATAGCACACCAATAATGTTATAATGGTAGATGATACTGTTGATGTAATCAACATAAATACGAAACTACTCTTGTTTATCAAAAACCCAATTAAAGAGAAGGCCCATCACCGGACACACTGCAGCAATATTCTATGTTATGTAATAGCTGATCATGAGTTAGATCATGATGTCACAGGTTTTTCAGTATATGAAAAGCGCTTCAGATACATAGCTTGTTAAAAAGAAGATCACATATTGTAAAATGTGTGACAATGAAGCATTTCTACTTCCTTGATGTCTCCTTTATGTATGTTTTGCAAATTTTCATTGTAAGCAAAACTTAGATCATTTTTCCTTTAATATTTTTCAAACGAATGGAATTTTTTTGTTTTAATTTCTAAAAAATATCAAAATAAAATACTATAGATCAAGCTTTAGCTTTGAACTGTGCTAACTGCAATCTTCTTTTTGAGAGCACACGCAAAGATAATTTCACACATATTGTTATTTAAACCATATAATATATATATATTCTAAAGATAAAATAAATGAAAACACGACAACCCTCTTCCAAATGCTTTCACCCTCATATAGTATTATATATTCTAATATATTCTATGAATTAAGTATCAAAACGGATAAAAGAGTACCAAGCTATATGAAATTTTTGTCATATATAATCATTTGTGATTTTCATAACTGCTATATATAAGTACTGAACTAAGAAAATAGAAAATTGATGTTTATTAATTTAAGACATCCACAAAAGTTTGTACCACTAAATGATCTTAATGTCTTCAAACCATGAAGGACAGTGCTACAAGTTTTTTGTGTTATACAGTTATCTAATCTTTCATTACAAAAATAAATATAAAGCAAATAAGAATCATTCTCATCAGAAGGATATTGTTTCAATTATTTTTTATAAATTTAATGCAAAATAATTTCAGATCCATTGTACTTTTGATTTGTCCCTTGTAGGTTACATACACTTCAAACCAAAGATATCAGAGAAAAATTCAAATCTTAATGACATATAGCGACTAACATAGATACAGATATCAAGCAAAGCTAGCAACACACCCACAACTGTAAATCACTTTCTATCATGTCTTCTGCTCATTCACCCCTGAAATTTATGATGAACAATTCCAACCTTTATATTGGAAGAGTTTAAATGTGTCATAAGGGGTAATAAATTAGTAAAACCTTGTTACAGTACTGCCACCATATGTTTAGAGGCACCTGGGGATTTAAAGAGGTTTGGGCAATAACTTGTGGGAATTACAAAAATATTTTTTTATAATGGACCAAGAAATATATTAAATGGTAACGAAATTCAATTATGAAAGAAAAATTGAATGAAAAATATTCAAATATCTATAACAGTGAAAACTGTGATTCAGTATCAAATTAAAGGTTCAAAATTATTATCAGGAAAGAAATGAATATTTCACTTTTCAATTTTGAAAAACAGTGGAAAAATAAGGTCAAGTCACTTCATATATATTTTTTGAGCGAGAGGACAATAAGCGTTAATTCAAAAACAACTGTAGAACAAAATCAACGAATTCCTGGTCACGCCACGCATAAACCAAACACACATTTATAAACTAGACCTAGAAATGTAGACTCTCTCCGTAGAAAAGACGACTCTCTGGGCCGCAGCCTTGCTAGAGTTTCCGCAATTGTTGGCATGCCCTCACACAAAGCTATGCGAAAATTACGCCTCAAAGCTGGAGGGGTCAAAGGTCGCGACTGTTGTAAGGAGACAATTCTCCGCGGGTAATTTGTAAAGCTTGGTTCAGGCATCTCGTCACTATCAGTGGTCGTGCACTAATGAAAGCCGTAAGAAAAAAGGGAGACAATTCATAATTCAACATTCTAAAAGCATAAAATGGTGCACTGAGTTAGAGGTATTCCTCCATAAAGGTCATCCTTGGATTTCTTTTTTTTTTTTTTTTTTCATCCTTTTTTTAAGTCATTCTTTTTTTTTAATTTTTAGAAATATCATTAATAAGAAATTGCTGATTTGATTTCAACGTTTGATTTATATATCAAAAAGAGGCCAATGGGCCTGTACAGTGATAAGAAATCCAAAGAATTCTGTTCCAGCAGAAATATCTTTAACTTTTCAGTACACCAACATCATATAACAACAAAACTTACCTGCATGTGTATAACTTGTACGAATATTTAATCCTACGAGTGTCTGGGCGATGTTTGGTGTCCCTTCACTCAGCGCCACCTGTAGGCGACGTTGTAATTCGTCATTTGTTAGTGATCGGTTCAATTGTTGATGAACAGGCATCAACGACCGAGGACAAGAACACAGTCCATCTTCCAGTTCACACTATAGTCACATGATTGTCACACGATTGTCACACAATGATGAGGCAGAGTAAGGGGGAAGCCGAGCAAGAAAAAGAATTAAAAGCCATACATGAGTAAATACATCAAGCAATACAGCTAGCAATGATCTTCCTGTATAAGTTACATGTTACAGCTAGCAATTATCTTCCTGTTAGATGTTGTCTCACACAGCCAATATTTCTTTTCCATGTGAAATTTTTTTCACTTGAAATTCAAATGAAGAATTTGATGTGAATTTGAATAAAATTTGAACGAAAACATATGCATGTAACTTAATTACAAATTTACATGAAATTCATGTGAAAACCATGTAATGAACTAAGCATTTAAAAAAATAACTAGTCATATTAATTCATGTGAATTTCACATTAAGACATATTGCCTGTGTATAACTAGCCATAAGTAGCATGTTAGACCATAACTAGTCAAAACCAAAAGACCAAACATTCATTAGCATTTTATTTTTAGGTTTCTTTTTCCTTATCACAACTACATGTAACAAATTTTAACTTTTATTAATTTCTTATCATTCCATGTTTGGGTCCAAAATACTTTGTTGAGATGAAAGACTCAGCTCTTCACAAAATTATGTGATTTGTCATCCAACCCCGACATTTTGAAATGAACCATTCGACCTTTCAAAGATGAGTTCAAATGTGACTGTAACAGACCAATGAATGCATCGTCTTCCAACAAATTAACACAAATATTGTTAATTATTATCTTTAAGATGTAAAACTTTCATAAACTACAATTCCTGGATTTCTTTGTAATGGTAGGACTATTCTAGTCTAATCTAGCTTCTAAGGGGGATAACTCTGTGAAATTAAAAAGTTTCAAAATAGGTGTCAAAAAAAGTCTTATGCAATCAACAATATTTTATCAATTAACAATTTTGATCATCGAATTGAAATGAAAAAATTTCCAAAAAAGTCGTCACCTTGATTTATTATTTGTAGTATAAAAAAAATAACGAGTTAGAAAAAAATTGTTTGTTAACAAAACTGAAAATTTCTTTAAACAAGGTTTTTTTGATGTTTTGAAAACTAGAATAACAAATCATAAAATGGGGAGCAAATAAATCTTAATTTAGTGTAGCACACCGGCATGAAATCTGTGAAAATTTACCATTATAAAAATTCTGCAAAAATTTGGAACTGAAATAAAATCAAGACATTGATATTTCTAGCATGCATTTATATATGTATGTCTTGTAATATTATTTAAAATGAATAAAAACTAAAAACTAAAAAAAAAAAAAAATATTTCTTGAATAATTCTTTTGGAAAACAATAATTGCTTATCATTAGGTTAATTACATTAATAACAACACCCTGTATGGTTAATAATTGTTACATCAAATTTTAAGACAATGGTGGAATAATGTTCGGCTGGGCTTCTGCAATCCAGATCATTATATATAATTCTTTCCAGAAGATGATCTTTCAAAATTGAGGTTTTCTTTAAAACCAATTTTTATGATGTAATAATTACCATAACTTTAGTATGCATATCGTTTCCACAATTTCCATTCATTCATATATAATATAAAAGAAAGAGATCCCAAATGTATTTTATAAAAATAAAAAAAGAAAAATATTATATACAAATGAATGGGAATTGTGGGAACGATATGCATACTAAAGTTATGGTAATTATTACACAAATGA
This sequence comes from Mimachlamys varia, assembly GCA_947623455.1. Taxonomy (NCBI): domain Eukaryota; kingdom Metazoa; phylum Mollusca; class Bivalvia; order Pectinida; family Pectinidae; genus Mimachlamys; species Mimachlamys varia. The sequence continues at coordinate 38,002,777 of OX392540.1, forward strand.
AGAAGAAAATACAGGTCTTTCTTTTACAATTTTCACAATATAATTCATTCTAATGACTTATTAGAAATGCATAACTGAACACATTTTTCTTGTGATAAACATACATAATATGCTTCCTAAAGTTGTTAGTGTTACTGAAATAAAAAATGAATCCAACTTCCAATCTAACTTCCTTTAAACATGGAGGTACAAAAGGGTTTCACTACACATCTCTTATCAAACACTAACAGTCAACATGCAAATATAATCAGGAATCTCTAAATAAATTACTATATTTCACCCCAATCATTTTTTCAATATATGGCCAGATTGAATGAAAAATAAAATCCATTTCATAATCACCTAGCACTATAAAGGCATGATATCAGCGAATTAACTCTACTGGTAGTGACCAACTGAAGGATTTGCTAAGTATTTGGTAAATCAAGTAATGTATTACATAGTAAAACTTCAGAAAAATTTCAGAAAATGTGTAAACAGTTTCAGTTTAGAAGTGTTTTTTGTTTTTTTTTCGTCTCATTGTCAAAAGAGAATAAAATTAGAACTGAGAACAGATTATTTGAAATAAAAACATCTTTGCCACATCTTATTAACATTATAAACTAGCCTATGCTACATCAACAAGACGAGCTAACATTACATAAAAACCCCACACGATGACGTAACAGAAGTCCCACCTGTAGTTTCAACCACGTGTCCATGTACCACGCTTTCTCACTAGTGGGTATCGAAGAATCGGTGGAAATCTTCAGCATATAAGAAAACAGGAAATAATCTGGTGCTTCTATGGCAATCAATTTGATGTTTATTTAATTTACAGAACTCTAAGTAAAATATGTAGGAAGGCAAAATAAAAGAATGTTTTATGTTCGCTTTTAGTTATTTCCCTCATTAAAACCATTCAACCATTTCCATGGAAATTTCATGATATTTTTTAATAAAAAATCTAATTTTAAAGAAATTAAGGAGGATATATCATGATATTTTTCTATTATATTTAAATTACTTGTACAGAAGTTTTCAGCGAAAAATCATACATGGGATCTTTATTTTCATATAGTTATTTTTTTCCTAGAATTCAATTGAATACAATTCAGCATAAAGAGGGCTTGAGAAGTTATAGATAAAGATATTACACAATGAAGAACACCGATGGATAATTGATTATGAGTATAAAAAGGCAAATGAGTAAATATGGATGAATAACGTCTTGTAAATCAATGGAACACATAAGATTTGATTAAGATCCAAAACCTCCCAAATATAATTTTTCCATTAATATCATGATATTGATGCCTTAAGATTTACCTGTTCTATTTTAAGGATCTGAAATATTTATGAAGGTAGATAGATTTATAATTATGGTATTGTTTTAATAAAATTGAAATTAAAAAATTGAAATTAAATGATCATTCTGCAATATAATTTAGATAAAAAACAAGTTATTTCTTTATGATTTTCAAAGATGAACATGAAACAATTCATTTTATTATAGTTATATTCAATTGACGTTTGAAATAATTTTAATAATAATTATCAAAATCAATTATTCACTACATCAATAGATTTAGATAATTGTAATTTAGAAAATTTGTAATACACAGTAATCATTGATAGAGAGAAAGAAATAACCTACTAAAATGTTTGGTAAAGCTATAATATATATGTAATCAATATTATGATTTTTTTTTTTTTAATTGTTCTTATTTTCCTGTATCAAAATTATCCAAGTTAAAAAAAAATCACATTATATATTCCAAACCTCCAAAACTGATATCCAAAACCCCTTGTGCACATTCAAAGCCATTCATCACAACCCAAATTAGTAGAACATATTTTGTATTTATTTATATTAAATCATTTTTTTTTTTTTTAGTTTTCAATTCATTTGCTTTTATTTTTTCTTATTTTCTTCATTTTCATCACACTTTCATGTAAAGACTGGCAGACAATTAAGACACTGTAGAAAGAAATGTGAATATTCACAACCAATTACAATCTTAAAACAAATTCCCACACTGATAAAACAGGAAGTGACCTCTGCCCCCATCACCATTCACACAGGTTGAACCTACGTTATGGTCCATTAGATTATTCACATTAACCGTGGTTGGTCGATTTCTAGCCAGATACTCCCACATCGGGTCACATGACTAAATCAAACAACAATTTAAGTCCAGCTAATAAATCGTGATATTTAACAGGCAGGATTAAAACTAGTATCCTATATTCTAAATTAAAACTGGAGTAATAGTTCATTAATACCATCAGTGTTAAACAAAGATTAGTTCTAGAAAAACAGATTAAAAAAAAAGTTAATTATTACATCTGAAAGTCTGGTTGCTATATTTTGGAATTCAAAATAAATATCATTACCAGAAAGCAACAAAAAAAAAGAAATATAACACTGATCAAATGAAAATTGAACTATCAAGAATATTTGACTTATTAAAACATTTTCCACCAATTTTTAAAATGTATGGAGTCTCATATCGTGGATGTATGATACTGTATAATGTGTTTTAAATTTACAACACGAAATATAGTACCAGGTACCAGAAATTTTCCAACTTCCTATTTTAATGCACAGTTTGTGAAATCTAATCATTTAAGCGGGAAAAAAATAAGATAAAAACTAGATGTGTCAGCATGAAACAAATACTTTTTATATTTTTTCCCCAATATTTCCACTGGTCTTAGACAAGGCTCTCCAATCTCGGTCATACCATTTTACTACAAATTTCTTAGTTTAATTTGACCACAACTATAAATAACATAAAGTGGCTTGTTTCCAAATCAGACCTTGATCTGTATCTTTCCATCACACCAGTTCATTCCATATTTCTACCCATTAAGGAGTGAATGGGGGACACCCAAGGGCAACACTTTATGCCCCGGCCATTTTCACCACATTCCAACACTACTAGTGTCATGTGCAATACATGTCTTTATTTGCCTAAAGATTTATACTTCATTATCCATTGGCTAGGGATGGTTGAATAGAATCATTTTACAAACAGTATATTTGTAATAACATACGCTCATGGTTTCTTGCACAACCTAAATTCCATGTATTCTACATAAAGCATTCATGCATTACTGCCTACCCGGTATATCTAAGGCTATGCTAAGGAGAACATATCCATGCAAAAGATAGAAATTCTACAGTACTCGACAGATTCTATTAATCACCCATATTCTATTTATCACATATTATTTTTTAAATTACCTAAATTCTATGTTATATCCCAACATTTTCATTAGCAATCATATTTCTCAATTTCAAAACCCCCTTGCAATCCTTCCTTCCTCTTTTCCTGTTTCCATCTTTACAAGTGATATGATACTAATCTGGGTGATTAATAAAATCAAAAAGATATGCCTATAACCTTCATGTGACACAACTCTCACACATTTCTTTAATACTGTGGTCAATAAATAGTAAATATATCTATGTTTGACTTTGTAGCCCTTTCAAACAGAGTTAAGCTCATGCCAAATAGAAGTACTTCAGCATGTACAGGGTTAATTAATGTAGAGAGTACCATTAAATGGTTCACCCCATTAAACAAAGGAGAGCTCCACTCCACAGATGTAATTTTCACTATGATTATTGTCTCTTGTGGATAAAAGATTAAATAAAACGAAAAAAACAAATACAAATTACTTCCATTGAAAAAAAATATCATTCATTGTAATTCTTGTTAATACAAGACCCAATTGTGGTTGAAATAAACCTGTTTTTATCATAAAAAATCTTCAGATACTCATATATATGCATCTGCATGTTAATACTCAAAGGGAAAAAAAACTGGAATTAAGATGCAAAAAATATAAAATCTTACTTGATTTAGACAATTTTATCTTAATAGCTAGACTTGTAAATGGATTTGGTTGTTTGAAAGCTGTATTAAGGCTTACTTTTATCTATTCAATAAATTCTTGATACATGAGACACAAAACTAATTTTACATTGATATACTTACAAAAAAGGCCATTTCTCTTCGTTTTTCTTCCTCCGTTCTTTTCTTCATTTCTGCCATCCTCTGGAAATGTTAAATTGAAGAATAAAATTTTATCTTTCATTTTTGTCAAAACATTGTTTCAAAATTTTAATACAAAATTTAACATAAATTTTTTTTTTTTAATTATTAATTTATTTTGTGCCTTTTCTAATGAATGTGTACATGTGTGTAACTTTTAAAAGTTATTTAAAAAAAGAAAAAAAAAAATCTAGAATGATAAATTTTTTTTTAAATTTGTTTAAGTTTACTGTTAACAATATTTGACTTTTTTATCAAGAAACTAGTTTAATTATCTGAATTAATTTAAACAAACTTTTGCAGCTCTTTCTAAACTCCGCTCTTCAGAAAAACAGGGGATCCCTCCGTTCCTTCGTCCCTCATACTTGCTGACAAAATGTGGAGCGTCTTTCTTTTGTGCTCGCATGTACTTCTCTAAATTAGCACTTGACTGTAAAAAAAAAAAGAAAAAAATTTAATTTCTCATTCTTCAAACCCAGATCATTAACTTATTGTACTTTTTAATTTTTCTTTATTTTTACATCAACATATAAAAACTTTTATTGACTTTTTCAAGACTGTATGCTTACATGTACCTTAAGGTGACAATCCAATGTCATGTTTATTTTCAGTAAGGATTTGGTTCTGGAAATACTAAATTTTGATGTATCTTTTATCTAATTAAATACACCTTAAAGTTTCATTAAAAAAATTTTTATTCGTTTGTAATTGGATATTATTTTATTTTTTTTTATGGGAGACTTGATGAATTAATATTCATGGAAATGAGTATCATTTTTTTAAAGTAATCCATAGTACTAATTTGATTGTAAAGTATTTGTAATAACCTACATTTATATTTGTATTTCATTTCATCGAGAAAGTCTCTTCTCTGTACGATATTTGATATTATTAAAAAGTAACATTGTGAAAAGAATATTTTGATAAAAAATTTTATAATTTATACACATATTAAAGAATACACAAAGAAAAAAACTTTTATATAAATTAACTAATTGAAATTGCATGCAAAATAATGAAAATATCAAACTTAATAAAAACAGCATTCATCATATTTGAACATGCTGACAAAAAATGACGACAATTTTACGAGACACTTTAATATTTAATTGGTGATAAACAGCAGTTGTAACCAAACAGACAGAGATATATGTTATAATGTTTTACATGTAGTGTCTACCTTAGGTCGTATACAAGACCAAAATGGTATTGAACACACCCTCTTCAGCATCTGAAATATTTGTTCATAAAATCAAAATCAATGAACCTTTAAATTTCTTGAAATAAAAAAAATCTCAAAAAAATGTTTTTATTTTTTATTTGAAAAAAAAAAAAGTTCTTTTAACTTGTGTTTCACAGTATTATTAATTAAGAAGTTTCCTGCATAATGCTAATGGTATCCTTCAGGAAATGTGTTTAGGTGCAATGCTAAGAATCTTATTGATTTTACATTCATTTTTTTAAACAAACAAACCTCCAAGCCCCACTAGAAGATGGTGATATTTAGATGTGCAGTGTACCACAAACACCATATAGCAGTGTTCCACAACATCTCAACGTGTACAGTGCTGACTGCTGACACATTGTAAATCAAACATTGTGTGTGAAAATGTGGCTGTGTTTTTATTTTCTGAAGTTAGCATTGATACAAATAAACCACAAACGCTTTTTTTTTTTTATCTGAAAAATTGGTGGATTATGATACCTTGTGTTCTCTGTACCCCTATAACATGTCATATGAAAGTAAAGGCTCTGTATGTGCCATGAAGAAAAAAATATTTTATCTTTGATGTACATAAAAAAAAATAATCATGCAGCAATGTAAAATTGAAACTGATTGTCATTCCTCTAGCAGAGTGATTGGTCAATTTTCTCATCCAGAACCAATCAAATAGTTAAACACCTAATTTCAAATGTGTCATGACATGTTTCAAGAGTACAGGGAATGTACTGTAGGTGAAGGTTACTCTTGGAACTTTTATTATTTTTGAGAGCTTGTTTTTATATCGCAACAACAGGGTGTGTATTATACAACATGTGTAGGTGTAGACACGGACAGGTAAGTTGTTTTCAATCGTTAAATCTGTAGGTAAACAACAAACCTTGGGTCTGCGAATACAGACAGTCTGCTGAGGACAGGAAGGAAACACAAAGATAACATCATGTTCTAAAACACATTATCTTTTAAATAATGCATACAATTGAAATCTTAAAATCTGAGAATTCTTACTATTACTTTTATATTGGTTATATTTGAATACAAATTCACCAAATATCATAAAAGTTAATTTAAAAAGAAGTTTTATCAATAAGATCAAAAGTTTCAAGTATTAATATCTATATGCTGAAAATGTCTGATGCAACTCAGAAGTGGCCTGCAACCAAATAATGTATTCAAAATCATTTACTAAATCTTTAAAATGTTTTAGCTTCAAGTGCAACTAAGGACAGGAAAATTCAAGCTTTTATTAGAAAAGTTTTGCCTATAAAGTAGGCTTTTTAAGGACCTAGATTATCAACCAGATTTTAAGATATAGGACATTAATATGCCATGTCCTGCCACCACAGACTGGGCTGGCATTAACTTCCTTAAAATTGTAAAATTCCGGAAATACCTGCTGTATTTTTAAAAACAAAGGCAACAACAAAACACTTGATTATTGATTATATGGTGCAATATATAGGTCGTGTGAGTGGATATCGGTGTTACATTAATCCGTATACATATATTATAAAATAAGATCAAAATATACACAAGAAGATTTGCATTTAAGAGAATTTGTAATAATCATATATTGCGTGCTAAGAAAAAATTCAAAGAAATATGATTAATTTGACACTGAATTGTTTTCAATGATTGATACCATATCAGGTAAGTACATATATGAACATTGTAATATTTCTTACAGTTATACTAAATCATAAACCAATAGCTAAGATCATTTAAGTACAGCCTCCCTTAATATGTGATGTGAGCCTCCAGCAGAACACCCCACCCGGTCACATTATACTGACAACAGGTGAACCAGTCATTCCAATCCCATAATGCCAAGTATCAAGCAGGAAGTGGTAACTATCTTTTCCTATGTGTTTTTTTTGCTATGACATCACTACCCAGGTATGCATACATGTAAAGCAGATTGAAAACTAGTATGGGTTGTCATAGCTAATAATGTCATGATAACTGCTTTACCTAAACAGTCTAAAGAATCTCTGTGAAGAGATTAATGCACTAAAGAAGTGTTGTTTGGATGGTTCTATTTTAAATTATAATTCCAGATATATGTTACTTTTCTTTGGAATGAACCTCCTTCCAAAAGAGTTCCATTCAGAGAGTGTATGATTATTACTTAAAATGGACTATTTAATTGACTAAAAGGTACTTTCACCTTAGATATGAAAGGTTATAGTCGAAGTTATCGTCAAACTTGTATAGCTTGAAGACCAAGTATTTTCTTGGGACAAGTCAATCTTCATCCCAAACATTTAAACTCGCTGAACTCAAATTCTCAGATAAATAGATTTTTCCCATGGTCCTGCCAACTTCAAGATAACGAGGTTTAACTTTACTAAGTTATAATCAAGGTTATAGGAACTAAGGGAGAATTACTTGAAGAAGATTATTTTATGATGTATGAAAGGTAAGGGAGCTAACTCTATCACAAGATAATGAGGTTTCACTTTACTAAGTTATAATCAATGTTCTTAGAACTAAGGGAGGTTACTCAAAGAAAATTATTGTGTGATTTATAAAAAGTAAGGGAAATAACTCTATCACAAGATAAAATGAGGTTTCACTTTACTTAGTTATAATCAAGATTATAGGCACTAAAGGAGGTTACTCAAAGAAAATTATTGTATGATGTATAAAGGGTAAGGGAGGTAACTCTAACAAAATCACTTTTATAATTGGTAATCATTAGTATTATTCCTAAAGAAGTAATTCTTATCTTTTATATTAAAATTAATTCTTATCTTCATATCAAACTTCGAACTATCAAAGAGAAAAACATCATTCTGTTTATACATTAATAACATCTTAAATGTCATGCTTTTGTTTGGAAAACTTAACATTTTTTTATGGAAAATGTTAGTATTTGATAGAAGATCCAACAAGAAAGAATAGAAAATTCATACCATGTTTAACCAAAAAATACCAACTCTACTAAATATCTGAATAAATATATGTATGTAATAAATATTGATATTTCTTATGAATCTGGTGAAATATGATCAAATGTATCAAAAGTGAAAAAAAATATATATCCATTACAAATTTAGGTAAAGGAAGATAGTATTGATACACTGTGTTGTTATTTAAAGAAAACTACTCCTCATGAAGTGATAAAACAACTACAAATGTTTCAATCCAAATGGTCTACATCTTACCATACACTTGGAGCATTTGAAAGGTTCAAACTGCAATTAAAATCATCTCAAAATACTCTTTATTGAAACCTAAATTAAGAACATGAGATTTGGTATGGAGGATTTTATTGTTTTCTGAGAATTACTGGTATCCTGAAAATCCCATTTCTTTTCGCATGAGTATTTAGCAGGTGGAAGTCACACATGATGATTGAGACTGGACAACCTAACAACATCAAAGGGTGCTCAATTATTCACCCATGAATTAATATTTGAAGCTTACTAAATCAAAGGTTGGGTAAGTCAATTTATCAAAAAATTAAATTTGATAAGACTATTAAATATCCTTAGAAAATACACAAAATGTCATTTTACCTCAACATGTTATTAATAGCCCTCATCATCATAACGTGTATTTCATAAACTTTTGTGAAAGTTTTATGAATATTTTGGAAGCATAGGCAGCAATAATACTTATTGAAAAGTTTCAAGACTCTGTTTTATTAAAAAATTGCTATTACTTTAAATTTGCAATAAAAAAGGACAATTGTATTATCCAAATATTAGTAGGTAATTTCCATATTAGGAACTATTATTAATGATCCATTTTCATTTACTTTCGGAAACTAACAATGTTTCATTGGTCCAAAAGATTATAGAAATTCCTTTGCTCAGAAGTAACAACAAAAACACATCACTTGTTTGCATAATCTGCACGTGTTTTGATTTATTCAAAATAATTATTCATTTTTAACAGACCAAGCAGAACCAATAGAAGAATTTACAATCTTATTTCACTTCAAATAATAGAGTTGAAAGTATTAAACAGGAATTTCAACAAAAACGCTTAACAACTGTTACTATTTATATATATAATCTACCAGAATGCAGGGAAAACTTTCTTTTCTAAATAAACCAAACCTGCCAATAAAGTTTCACTTCACACTGATTCACTTCAGATCACAAACTGATGATCGTTAAAATCTACAAATTCCCTAGGTCTACCACACAATTCTAAAACTCTCTGCAAAAAACTCCAATCATGTCCATTTCACTTTATACTAGTCTGGTGGAACAAATAATTTCCAAGTGCACAAAGACATACTATAATACTTGTGTGCCCGACTGTCAGCATATAAACACTATAACACAACACTCCTGCTATCTGTTTTGTCAACAACACTGTTCCAGTTCACCCAGCTGTATGATTTGGTAACAACAACATGCTGGGAAGTATTCAAAACAATTGACAATCACAGGGATGGTAATTTCTGACATTTGTTGAATTCCGTAGAAAGCTCTTAAGACTCTAGAAGACTCTAGAAGGTATCAGTATTATGGTATTATTAATATAGCCAATGAATACATAAGTCTCCTTAAAGAATCATTGAATCATGAAAGTACAAATTTCCTCTACTTATTTCATGATTTTTCTTCAAACAATCCTGTTGACTTTTTAAAATTTTCATTCAAGAATGGTTTATACTCAAATACTTTTTTAAAACCTGATTTTCACTAACTATTGAAGATCTATGATCCTGCCATTTCAGAATTTCTTTACAATCTTTGATTTTTTTTTTCCATTTGATAGTTGGAAACAGACTTGCTCTCCATGGCATATCTGCAAAGTTGTATTCATCACCGTTACCATGGAAACTGTGTGATGACTGTGACTTTGTTAAATTTGAATTTTTATCTTTAAGTAGAATAATTTTTCTTGAGTCCACAGATAAATCCAAACCACTAGCCAGTAATGATAACCTTAGTGTCTTAGTAGCCTCTTTATCCTTTTGATCCATATGTCCACTTAATCGAATGTGTAAATGATCAAGAGACAGTTTTTGTTGTTCGCCACGTTTGATATCGGCAGATTCACCAGATTGTACAAATGTTTTCTGTTGCACAGGATCCCATTCATTCTGCGTCAACATTTTGTTTTGGTACCGAATATTGCGAAACGGCAGAATTTTCTCTTTTCCATCAATTTTCTTGATCTTCAGGAAAGAATCTCCTATGCATACACTCTTAGACCTACCACTAGGACTGACCTCAACAGTCGTTGCAGTAACATTTTGTGATCCACAATACATTTTTGTGCTGAAGTTTTCATTTTGTAAGTTCTCTATAACATCAAACACTTCTCTGGTGTAACCAGGAAGGCCATCTTTGGAATACCATGGCAACTGTTTTGAACCTATATCAGCTGTGCCTTTAGACTGGTCCACTTTGATCAATCTAAGAGGGGGAGGGGTTGGGTACGATTTTACTGTCTGTTTCAAATCCAATCCTTGTTCCTCGAGTGCTGGCTTGATGACAAGATTAATAGAGCACATTTTGAATGAATACCATGTTGACCAAAGATTGCTTGAACTTGTAATTAGGTGAACATTTTTATCAAAAAATGCATGAAGACTTCATTTTCCTCTATCAAATTCAACTTAGGCATTTTTTCCTATTAAAAAAATGTACTGTTCAATACTGAAGAAATATTAAGGAAGCGAATTGGGACCATTAATAATATTATTGATTTCAACAATTTGACAAAGAAAATTACGAGACAAAACACCAGAAAAAGTTCAGTTGTGCAGGACATGAAAATGATGTGTGGTAAATGAACAAGTTAGATAACCATTGATTTCTGTGAGTGAACACAACACTGGGGCTCTAACATCACCAACACACGTACACATCAAGTTATCTCCCTTCCTAAATCTTATATTCAAAGGTAAACTACCTTTTATAAGATTATCTCTTTGTGTAAAAGTTGTCCTTGCTAAGATTATAAAAGTTGTCCTTGCCAAGAATATACTTATAAGGTATTATTCTACATAGTATTTTACCTTGCAAAGATGTTTTCCTTTTATCAAAATATGCTCATTTTGTTTAGATAGTCTCCCTTCGTTAAGATTATCTCCCTTTGTTAAGATTATTCCCCTTTTTTAAAGCAGTCTTTCTTTGTGCAGATTATCTCTTTTTTTAAAGAAAATTATTGCCAAGAGGTTTGTTAATATCATTACACCTTGAAAATATGCTCTCCCTTTGTTGAAATACCTATGGTAAAATATTAAGTTTTGGGAAGAGTTTCTCCTTTTGTGGAAATAATTGTTTTAAAAAAGAATTGAATTCTGTACCTTTGGCAAAGCCTGACAGAAACTTACCTGCTTTTTTTGATTGACAGAGTGACCCAGGTTGTCGTGAAGTGCATCAGAACAAGTAATAGTGGGCAATGCCTGTAGGTTAAAAAGCCATGGGGTCAAAGGTCAAAGGTCAAAATCATGAATATGCAAATAACAACATGCAAATTAATATAAAACAACAGAAGTGGATAGTGCTATTGATTAAAAAAAAAACATGCTTTGTAAAGATTTAAATAATTAAAAAAGTATTGCTGTGGTGCAATTGTTTCAAAGCAATGAAATTCTGAGAAATTTCAAGTACAGTGAAAAAGGCATTCAGAAAAATAATATTGTTTAAGTGAAGATTATTTCTAGACAAGTGAATATCATTCCTGACCATTTTTTTTGGACACATGGCCAGGTATATTTTTCAAATGGAACTTCTAATTTTGGTCATACGATTCTGGATTCTATGACAGATACGTTACTGGAGAAATACACATGTCTCAGTTATCTGCCAATAAGCCCATGTCTGGTAATAAGCCCAAAAACAGCTAATTCGAAACACCAGTACATTCTATTTTATGGTCCTGCAATATGGCCACCTCCTACTTTGGAGTTTTTGTATTGGTCCCTGGACTTATTGCAGGATAAATATGATATTAATAAGATCACTTTAATTTGTCGGGTAAATTTGGTACATTTTCAAATCTGGAATTTTTTGTTTATTTCAATATTTCTGTGTTATCATTTCAAATCAAAAGTCTATTTCTTCCAAATAAACTAAACCTATTTTTCAAATATGATATCACAATGCCCTTATAAGACTGACACTACATATAAAAAATTGTTTGCTACACAATAAAACATTTAGTGAAGAATATATTAATAAGAACAATTGAATTTGTCGGGTAAATTTGGTACATTTTCAAATCTGGAATTTTTTATTTATTTCTCTAGAGTAATGCTTCAAACATGTGCCTTAACTCATCACCCCTCAAATTGAATAATGAACTACTCCAACCTTTGAAATGGAAGAGTTAAAATGTGTTTTCAGGGGTGAAGCTAAGGACTATCAGCTATTAGCTATTCAGATTATATATATGCTTCCATAATTATTCTAATGAAATTCTGTCACTACAAAATGGCTTCTAAGATATACAAAAGAGACCACAAAAATTAATCATAACACTTTCAAAATATGTTTTATCTATGGAAGGGGTGGAGAGGGGGTTAGTTTTATTTCTTAATCTATTATTTTTGGTTGTTTATATTTTTTGCATGCATACTTGCTGCTTATATTAGTTTCTCATCTAGTAACCAAACTTTGTCAATATTTCTGTGTTATTATTTCAGATCAAAAAGTCTATTTCTTCCAAATAAACTAAACCTACTTTTCAAATCTGATATCACAATAACACTATAAGACTTACACTACGTATTAAAAATTGTTTTCTACACAATAAAACATTTAGTGAAGAACATGTATCCATATTCGCAAATTTTGAAACTAATTGATGAAAACCAGTTTTTCACAAAATGTGAAACTCAGAAATGCATCCAGCCATCTTGAATAAAACTGTGACTTATATTTCTCACTCAATCATAAAATAAATCCACAAAGATTCAATGCAGAGAAGGAAGAAAACTGACTCCATGCCACAGTTTGAGCCAATTAAATAGAAGATAATAAAATTTCAAGCCAATCAAATCGAGGATAACAAGATCCTAAGCCAATCAAAAATAAGATAACAAAGCAAAGAAAGCAGCTTCAATAAGCCAATAGGATTGTAATAAAGTAACACGAGGGTCACATCTGTTCAAGAGATAACAAACATTTTATCAATTAAACAGCAGCAAAAAAGAAAAAAATTTACAATTTGTAAATAAAAGAAAAAACCTTAATCTGAATGTAATATATACTTCATTACTGCAATGTATCTTGATTTAATTACTCAAATAATTTTACATTTGTAAAATAAAATATGGTACAACATACATATGTCCTTATATTCAATATATGTTCCTTACAATTTTTGGTTTATCAACAATGAAAATTTTGAATTGATTTTAATGAGATTAGGTAAAATTAAATCTTTTATAAAGCACAGGAAGCTTTAGCTATTCAAGTTCTGCAGCTTTTATGACTAAAATTCTACAAAAGTGGTGTGAAGGTCATATTAATGCTATTGAAACCAGTGTACAACTGGCTGTGGTACTGCTATCATGCAAGTGAAATGGTTGAAGTTTATTAATACTGATGAAACATGCTGGGTCTATATGATAGGGCTATGAGGTAAACCATCTAGACACTTGTTGATGACTTCGTAAGCTGGAATAGTATGTTAGCTCTTTTCATGGATCATTGGATGTGTTTGGGTTTGGCTCACCATCTGCCCAACCATACTGATTTTCTCTGGGTACTCAATTGTCATCCAACATTTCTAAAGTCCCTTTTTGTGATACCATCCAGACTAACAAAAGTGATTCATGTAGGACCAGGTTGATATCACATTGTTCAAAATTTTCGTAAAATTAATTAAGTTTAATTCTAATTAATTGGACTTGTAAACCAGTAATATGAAATCCTGGGAATGATTGCGGGTTAATTACATTTTAATGAAACCTCAGTCACAGTTCCACCACCTCCCTTATTCAGATGGATTTGTCTCTGAATGTACAAATTTTATTTATCCACACTGTACCCTGGGTATACAAAAGCTGCACACATATAGGACAAAAATGTAAGCAGAAGGGTTAGGTGAAAATTCTCACCCTAGCAAAATATTCAACACATCCTATTTACTAAGCTGTGAAGAATTTCTCTTCATAACTCAATCTGAAGACATTCAGATGTATTAAATGAAGATCTCAAGTTTAGACTGACTTGTCTAATTATGATGTTAGAATCATGCCTCTGTAGGGATCTACAATATGTTGACAAATATTCTTAGCCTTCCTTTCTCAAGCATACCGTAGTGTAACCACTGAAAAACTTGTTCTACTTTTGGTAAGTCATTGGACTTACTACACTGAGACCCCAGGATCAACCTTAATCAGAGACATTACAAAATACTGACCTGATCATGACAATTGTTCTCTGCTTTTGGAGCTAGATAAGCAGTTAGGGACTAATAATTTTCAACAGCTAATGCAAAGTGGCTGCTCCTTGACTGATTCTTAAAGCAGGGAAAGATTTTTCTATCTATTGTATTAATTATATTTTAGCTATAAAATCAATTTTATTGAAGATAAAAAGGTTCAACACTTAATTCCTTTCTTATATTTGAAAATGTTTTTGTTAGTAGTTTTTATGCTTATGAAAATATATATAAAACAAAAAAAATGTGAAAAAAGATTACATAAATCTTTATTAACATTAGTTTCGATAAACCTGTTAACTGTTTTTTTTAGTTATGTCCCTTTCTGCCAGTTAATTTTACAGTGAAAGTTTTAATTACTAAATACCTGTAAAATCCGCCCCATTTTAATCAAAACCAAAGTCAGTATAAAATTATTATAAATTACCTCCCCTTGTTACCACTGTAAGTCTATTGTTTTATCACACAGGGTTAAGACAGGGTTTTGCCCTTTGACCCTTCAAATTTTGTATTTGAATCTCAATGACACAACACCATATTTGGTCACCTGAGCAGCACAGCCTATCAAAATGCACAGAATCCTAGCTTATACAGCTACATGTAGGATAAACAAGTTTGATTTTGGTTAAAAATTTAGTGATACCAAAAAGACAATCACAAAAAATATCAAGTTCAAAATATCAGCGTTGTTACAGAAGAACATTTTTCATTTGAGATGCACAAATTGTTCGCAAAAATGAAGATTTGAGTATAAGAATGAGTTATCCCAGGTCAAATAAGTCTGTTAAAAATATACTGCGAGGTTAAACAAGATTGTGGCCAATTGGTTTGCACCATTCACCTGGTCCAAACCTTTTACTTGTTACCTTAGACTAAAATCTGACTTGTTAAAAGCTATACACATATTTCACCCCTCTGACCTTGAAAGTATGCTAAGGTCAATTTTAACTTTGTTTAGTCCCTTTCAAGAATAAGCTACAGCCAAATATACCATAGTCTAGGTCTTTCTGTATTTCAGAAAAGTTGGTTGAAGATTTTAACATATTTACCCCCCTGACAATGAGGCTTCTGAAATTCCTTTGATATATTTACTGATTGCAACAACCCAAAATTCATTTCACAAAACATAGCAATCTATACAAAAATGTAATAATATCAGGTGACTGCTTATTTCACACATTAGTTCTTGGTAAATTATGGTGATTGGATTATTCAAATGGAAGGAAAACACTCTTGGGATTTGTGCGTGCAAATAAAACACATGTTGCGAAATCAACAGGAGATCACAACTCAGGTAACACTGCTCAACGTGCCTTATATGGTGTTGTACTGGGATTCGTTAGTTTAACATTTTGTTTTTTACCTGTTCAGTTGCCAAGAGCTTATAAGCTCTGATAATAGGACGCTCTCTGCCCACCTGTTTTGTGATAACATAATATGAATTATCTCCCTTCCATATTATGGGAGTTATTTCCCTTTCATGTAATGATGTTAGTCATTTGTCTGCTGGTAATATGTCAGTTATTTCCCTTGATAAAATAACATAAATCAATGCTAGTGACTTTTCCGTAATATTTCATTTTACAATCATGTTACCAAACTCTTTTTGATATTTGTGGTATCAAAATGAGTTGTTTCCCTTTAGTCTTTGATAATAGCAATGTTAGCTACAGGGCTCCTTCCCATATAATATTGTTGGTTATTTCCCTTCAATATTTGATATAGCATTCATGTTAGTAGACCTCCTATGATATTTTGATATAATTAAGCTTAGTTATTTTCAATTGATATTTCTTATAACTGTGCTTATATAGTTAACTCCCTTTAAAACTTTGATATATATTGTCATCTTATAGTCTACCATTAATCTCCTGATCTGTGGAGATAGCTAATTATCTCCCTTTATTTCTTTGACACCAGTGTTAGTCATCTTCTCTTCTTATTTAATATACAGTAACTATTATCTTCCTTTGAAATTAGTAATAACTAGTTATATCCTTTTTATAGTCATCAAAGCTACCTACAAATAGTAAGCTAAAAGACTGTTACCTTCCTTAAATATTTAAATGTACATGTATATTATCTGCTTTACTTTGAAACAAAATAACAAGGTTTAAAAAACTCTATTGTAATTTTTAAATATTAACATCTTTACTTCATTTATCTATTTTTTCCTTATATGGCATAACAGTTGTGTAATTAATTAAATAAAGTTTACATAAAGCTTTAGTAAAACTAATGTAATGCATTTATAATGTAAGTACTACATGATGTATATAATATATATTTGTGCATGGATATACAATATAAAATATAAAGTATATAAAGGAGTGTGAGGTATAGAAGACTACCCTATCTTTACTGTATATTTGATACATAATGTATCGGTATACCCACTTACCCCATGTAGATTTCTATGACATTGGAAACATGTTGCATGCTAGGAAATAAGATTTACCACTTATGAGTATTTCTGATTCTTTGTGAACATGCCTTTATTTAGATAAAACAAAAACTCAAGGGAGGTGGGGGGATCTCCAAGAAATAAACATATTCTTTGGTTACAATGTATATAAAAGACTGCAAAGCCAAAAGCATGAAAACTTCAAGCAATTCAAGCAGAAAATAACAGAAATTTCCAGGAATACTAATTAACATCTGTAGCATTGAGAATATATTTTTTGTATTTAAATGTAATGTTTAAAACTAAATTGATTTATCCAAGTTCAAATCATGCTACAGCTGACTGTCAGAGTTATCTACCCTAAATCTTTCTACCATGGAATTTATGGTGTTTTTTGTTGGTGTCTTTGATAATCAAATTATGAATAACCTAAAGAATGAAACAAATGTATAAGCAATTTTTTCTATATATATATATAAAGGAATATATATATAAAGGAAAATATTTAAAAGAATCTATGTACCAAAAACAAATACACACAATATCTATGATAAGACAGCAATGTTAAAAAAAATCTTTTAACAATCAAACCCTGAAAATGTAAAGACACCAATTTTTGTGCAAAATACATAATTCACAAAATTTGGATCAAATAAGTTTGGGAATATATAGGAAAAGCCTGTTACATTTGATATATTATCAAACATCACATTCAAAATGCAAGAAACAAAACCACAAACACAAATCAACTGAATATAATGCATTCCGTATAATATAGATATATACTGATATACATGAAACAGAAAGCCAATAAATATAAACATTCCAGCGACCCTGACATAACTACTCACCGATAAGGACTTGGACCGCTCTTCTTTCTTGTCTGAACCTCCCGATCCTCCGCCTTTGCGATCATTTTGTTCTTTATCCCGCTGTTTCCTAGATTTTCGTTTCTTTTTCTTCGATTTTGTGTCTACGACTTTCATTTCAGGTTCAGATTCACTATCACTATCGCTTGAACTACAACAAAAACCAAAACGTTATTTAATTTTTTCCCTCTTTAATTTAATTATTTTTTAAAGCTAAGGTGATATCAATTGTTCCTGCTTGACCAGAAGTGATGTGATGGTCACGTAATTATAATATTGGCACCCAACATTTGGCTTCGGTATATTATAACTGTATATTTACATTCTGATTGTTTCTTCTTTATATGAACATACCAACTGAAAACAACAAACACTAGACTATGAATACATCATGAATACAGTATGAATACATCCATTCGCGTGAATTACTTATGACGTAATATATAAGTCTTGTTCAATGGGAGTCTTACGGCTCCGCTTCGGATAACATGGAGAACGCCCCCGCGTCAAATGTTCAAATGACTACGGTAGATTATTGGCGCCAATTTTTCGCAAACTACTCCGCCTTTTTCGTTTAAAGGACGGCGCAATAACAAACACAGTTGATTAACCAGTTGTTCAATAAATAAGAAAATAAATTAGAAAATTGTTCAGTAGTAAAAATGTAATGTAATGTGGTTACATCCATATTGACCATATTGACCATGAAGCCCTAGCGGGCTTCATGCAATATGGATGTAACCGCTTTGCATTCATACCGGCATGAAAATTAAAAAACGCCGTTCAATCCCTATATAGCAGTCATGGACCTGCATTCATATTACCCCCGAGGAGTGATTCACTAGCTCATTCCAGCCTTATTTATTTCTAGCTCCATTTATAAATCAATGATACAGTCTTATCAAGTCAGGAATGCAGACAAAAATTGTGGTTTAATGGATATGGGGGGTGTTGTTCGAGTTACTAAGCTCAGCTAAGCCCACTCTCACCAAGCTAAAACAAAAAATATTTTTTTTAATTTCATATTCATTACTTTTTCAGATATGTAAGATTATCTTGTGGTTCCTTAATGATATTGAGTCATTTACCTTCGGATGTTATGAACTCATCTAAGGCTTACATATAGATTTAGGCTTTGTTCAGACTTGAAGTCAGCAGATTCATGACAATGAAATGCAAACCTAGGAGATGGTAGGAGAACTGGTATGGATAAAATCTATCACTCCAAAACCCCCTTAGAAGATAGGGCATAATGAAATTAAATAATTTATTACATTTTAACTAGTGAAATATCTAAAATTATTCATTCTATAAAAGTGATATTTTTCACTAGTGAGAAATATTTTTTATAGACTTCTTCTTATTTGGCCAATCAGAACACTGCTTACAAACGACATTTGGGAAAATCAAAAGCTGTCACTGTACATTTTCCTATAAAAATGTAATAAACAGAATATCTAACAGAATCTTCAGTAATACCAAACATATGCGCACTCGTGAAAAATATCAAAATATTATCCCCACTCGTGAAATATATTTGGTATTACTGAAGACACTGTTAGATATCCTCTATTTCACCACTTACTCTGAATCAGGTATTGCTTCACGAACATTCAACTGGGCAAGAATCTTGAGGCAGCCGTCCATTGTCTTGAGTGACGCTGATTCTATCATGTTGTCGACCTCTTTCCGACTGAGGTTCCCGGAACTGTGGTGTTTCGACACCTCTTGTTGATGTTTGCTACCACCGTTCACTTTTTGTTTTTTGTCTTTTTTCACTTCGTCTCCTAACACAGATTTTTCTTGTTCTAGATACGAAACTATGGCTTCCCGCAGTGTGTCCGACCCCATTTCAAACTGAGGGTGGCACATATCATGACTAGGGTCCACTCCGACTAATCCCGAATCTGAAATATATCCTAACAGGATGAAGCGAGGAAAAACGAGAATTAAATTAACACCACCACCAGTTTAGGTATTCAAGTCTAAAAAACAAAATTAAATTTAATATTAAATATGAATTAAATAAATGTAACTCTAAATCTTAGAAAAATGGCTGTCTAAATAGAGCAGCAGCAAATGACAATTTCATGAATGTACTCAACCATCAACCATACATATATACTTCTCTGCTGTAAAAACTTCACAATTTTTAACCAGATTTTTTTTTGTTTTTTTGGGGGGTGGGGGGGTTATAGAATTATGAAGCCTAAACATAGCATAATGGGCAAACACTACCATATACTTTTTTTTTTTTTTAATGGAATCCGACATTTTTTGTCCTTCATAATAAGAGATATGGGATCTAATTATTAGACTGATCGTTCTGATATCTTTGGGGGGTTATAATATTTTCACAGTTTGAGACTAATTTTACACTGGTGTTAAGGTGTACCAGAATTTTTTTTTACAGGATATAGAATTATGAAGTTTGGGCATACTGGCTAATGTAAACATATTACCAAGATTCTTTGTCGTTTACAGAGTGGTACTTCATAATTGGAGATATGGGATTTTATATTAAAATTAGATTAAATTGAATATTTGTAAATAACATAAACATTCATTTCTATTAGAAGTAAAAGGCGAAACTAAAATTCACCAATTGCGATTAATCTAGTGTCAGACAAAAGTTTGAAAGGGAGAGAATTTTCTAGGATACGATGTAATGATCCAGATTCTAATATCTTCAGGGGGTGGGATGGGTGACATACCGTTTTCACCGTTTGAGACTAGTTTGTCGGTGGTGTTGAGGTGTACCCCCTTCAGCTGTGGCAGTCGTACGGGACTGTTTACAAGTCCCTTCTGCTCGAGGACCTGATGTGTAACGAAGCGTGTCAGTTCTAACACCATGTCCGTCTGCTTCCTGTTAATAGAAAAACAGTAATAGTAATTAAATGTTATGACCAATAATTGCTCTAACTGAAATTTCTTTCTGAATATTTTATTAGGTTGCTTTTCTATGACAAAGTTAACAAAACTATAAAAAAAAAAGAAATCTGTAATACAGTGTACTTTCACTATCAAACTGAACAAATACTGGTACTTTATGTTTCTACAAATCTTTTTATTGTGCATTTGAACCTCATTATTTCTAGAACTGGTGAAACTCATTCAAAGACCCCGTTTAATGAGAAGTATTGCATTGGTCCTGGCCAGACTTCACAACAAGTATTCAAACTAGCCTAACTTGAATATTTAGATATCTCAAAGTTTTTTCCTGGTCCAGCTGTCTTCCGAGATAACGCAGTTCGACTGTATATGAACTTGGAAAAGAAAAGAAATACGATATTTTCAACAACATACAGTAGATACTATCAGCACTTACTACAGAGGCGAAGCCGGACAGGCTATAGCTAAGTTAATGATTCTTCCTCAATATACTAATACAAGTGACTTACGCTTTGTTTTCCTGAGTTAAGTGGTATTCAAGCACCGTTTGACAAAGAACACGTCCCATCTCCAAGAAGTCAGCCACGTTAAAGTGTCGAGGTTCAGACCTGTAAAAAAATAACTTATAACTTGTCGACATTTTCCAATCACATTATAAAATGATCATGTTCATCAGTGAATATATAAAGAAATATTATGTAAAGAACCCGAGTATGTTTAAACTAATTCTACTTATTAATACCAAAAATGTAATAGAAATCAGAAACTTAGGAACATTTTTGTTCCATGCCAACAAATTAAGACTGCAACTTATTTAAGTGTGTTGTTACATAAATGTACTCTCCTTTGTTAATTGATGTGCTTCGTGTTGTTGTATTGTTCTATTGTGCAATTATTTGTATATATTTGTATCCAATGAGTCGAATGACTTAAGGAATAAAGAACTTAATTGAACTTGATGCAAAGTTGTAGTAAACTTATCCTAAATCATAGAGAAATTCAAACAAAAAACAAAACGGACTGGATCAGTAATCTGTTGAATTTAGAGGACAAAGCCTTCAAATATCTCACACTTCAGTCAACATTACACAGGAGTGATAAGTTATATTAATTAAGGCAAAACATAATAGCTATAGGTAGATTGAATGGACTAGGTTATCATCAATAATGATAACAAACGCTACTCAAGGGAGATAACCATTACCAATAAAGAAACTTTAAAGACTAATCCAATTAAAGAAGGTTATGTGTATCAAGGAACAGGGACAACTAAACAGGACTGAGAAAAACATATTATGAAATGCATACTATGACTTAAATCAATTTATAAACGAAGGGAGATAACTCTGATAAAAAAGGGAGATGATTCAGAAATGGAGACAAATTTTGTTACATAAATTAATTATGAAAGGGAAATCTTAAGGAAAGTAACAACTAGGAAACAATGAAATGATATAGTTATTACAAAGAAATTTAAAAGAAAGTAAGGGAGATACCATTAGGAAGGGAGATAACTTAATGAGCAAGGAAGGGATAGAGAAGGGAGATAACTGACTTGTTGAGGATGGTACCACTAAATGTGGCCTCCAGTGTGAAGCTGTTGAGGATGTGCATCTGTCTCCACATGACAACACGCCCTGTCGCCTCCTTACAACGCTTGATCTGGAACTTACACGACTGGAATGAAAACTTCTCAGGAGCCTGTAATCCAACAATGATAACAATGTGTAAACATATGTACTATTTCAGCTAGGTGGTATTTTCTCTGTCTTTGTAACCAAAACATGATTTAAAAAAATTTCATACCCAAGAAAAATATGTTTTCACTCTGAAAAAAAAGGTTCTTGTTTTGTATTGTGGTGAAAAATTTATTCTATCCGTATTGTGTAACACTTTTACAACTGTTCAGGCAGCTAGATCAAAGCACCACCAAATTTTCTTCAGAAATGTTACCGTATGTGACTGTTATCTTTATTACATTGTCCAAGGGCGTAATGGTGAAGCAGTCTCCATATATGATCCTTCTGTTTGAGTCTATGAAACAAACTTGTTTATTAAGAACTTTTACTGTATGTGGCTGTTACCTTTTGTGACATTATCCAAGGGAAGAGTCGCTCCTGTAGGAAAGATCGGGCAGCACCTGTTGTATTGTTGTCTCCGTCTTGCGAGGTATTATTCCCATACATAAACACGTTGTGTTTCCGACTGTGTCCGTGTAGGTCACAATATAGCAGTATCTACAACAAGTTCATGACTCTTATCTCAACTGCTTGACAGGTGTAATATTTTTTTTTTTAAATAAATGTAAATTTTCCTATAGCATTTCAATTCAGATATTGACAAAAATGTCTAAATTTTTCTTTGGCACCTGTGTCAAACAAGGATAGTTTTCAACTCAAATCAACAATGATTTCTTTGAGAACCTTAAAGTTTAGAAATTTTGTACAATCTGTAAGAAGTTATTAAATGTGCTGTATGAAGATCCAGGTCTTGTGACATTTCCATACAATGCTTTATTCTTTTATAATATTTAGTACATCTGCAAAATTGATGCATCTAATCAATTTGACCTAATATGTAAATTAGAATGAAAGAGAACTCTCTGAATTTCTTTCAATAACTAGAACAGATATCTTTTTAACTTAGTCTGTAAAACATAATGAAGGGATGGTTCGATGATTATGATTTTGACAGTTTCACTTCCCCTATTATGGCTTTACAGTTTTTCAGTGAAGGGATGGGTCTGATACAGACCGTATAGAAAGGAGATCTTTTAGGAATAAGATGTTTTCAAAGTACATCTGTATTACGTCAAAATACAATATTTACAGACACTTTTAGATAACTTACATTATGTCTCTCCAGGACTTTGTCCATCATACTCTTCACATGCCACACTGTAGGAAAACTTTCTTTCCGTGGATGTCTGTAATTGCGATTTAAATCCCGGGCGGCGAGCGAGCACCTGTAGTTACCTACAATAACACCGTCTGGGTTCAACATTGGCACCACCTTGAATATAAACACATTGCGGAGCTGTTTGGCCCCGGGGTCCGGCCCCGTGATGTAGTCGAGAAGGCCCTTCATCATCCAGCTAGCCTGCGATTCTCCTGGATGAACCCGCGCCGTCACAACAATCACTTGCTTCGTATCCTGCTCTTCTTTGGAATTTTCTGCAAAAAAGTCATTAACTAATTAATGTACATTTTTTTATTTCTAATGATACCCAGACAAACAGCAACAGGATGACTCAATTAGTGATGGTATCTATTTTTACCAGTTTATTTTCATATTGCAATTCTGTTATCTAGTTTCTAATCATCAAATTTCAGCAATACAAATTCTCAACTGAATCAGTTTCTATTTGAACAGCTGCTAACCGCAGATTGGGAAAACAAATTATTTCCCCTACACAGACTTAATTAGTGACATTTTCTATTTTTACCAGGGTTTTTTTGTCGATATTTCAATTTAATTATCTAATTATTAAATTTCAGCGAGACAAATCAGGTCCTACTTGAACAGCTGCAAACAGAAGACTGAGAAACTTTTCTGAGAAAACTATTCTGATCTCATTTCTTCACTAACAGAGTCTATCATATCTTTGTGTCATTGGAAATTTAAAGACTTTTTGACAGACAAAAATTATTTTCTTTGCATGAAATTGGTTTAAATGATTATCTACTGTACTAAAAATCAATGGGAAAGGGCGGAGATCAGCTGGGGTTTTTCTTTTTCTCCCTTTTCTCATTGTAATTTTTTGCAATAACAACTCTTCCAAGGAAAATAAAAAATGTTAATTATAACAATATAATCCTTCAACCACAGGCCTGCAAATTTTACCATTCTTGGAAATGCAAAAAATAAGGGCAATAAAAAAAAGAAGGATCTCACAGTAATTTTAAAGGTAAGTTTTGTTCTTCATCAGAACCTTCAAAGTTTTCGTACCAAAGTTTGTGACTGTGACAAGGAAGCAGCTATTGCCAGCTCGAGTCTCGCACAATACTTCCCGTCGTATCCATTGACGACGCTCGGGTGAGTTGAGTAGTGAGTCAAGGTCCTCTTTGAGGTCGGTAAATGTGTAGGGGTAACAGTGGGCTAGATAATAGGTGTCCTCCTCCGTCGGGAAACTCTACAACATTTAACATCAGCATCAACTCTAATCTGTGTTTCTGATAACTTGTTTAGTCATATTAATCATTATTAATCTTAAACATTAATCAATTGCTTGCTTGAAAAATCTAATGGCAGCCATCAATATGAAACTGGTTTTGGCTTTCACACACATTATATAAATAAAATACAAAAAACTAAATTGGTCTGAATGAGAGGCAGATCCCTGGATGAAATTAAAAAAGAATACATGATATGGATTATCTGCCCCCAGTGTTGAACCTTTTGTAACATGGTATGTTAGGTTGTCTGCCCCTTGGTATAGGAGTAACACAGCAAAATCTTATCAATAATGTGTATTTTCTGTTCCTTGTTAAAACTTTCCAATAAAATTCAATATAATACCTAAGTTATGATTCAATATGATTCCTAATTTTTGTTCACAAAAACATGACATTGATATATGGGCTTTCTTTTGCAATGTGGATAAAGAATTAAAATTCAACATTATATTCATGTAGTATAACCCAAATTTGAGTGCTATGTTAAATAGTGGATTGTTCAAACCCTTGTCAGTGCAAAATGATAAAATATATCTTTTCAAACCAAACTATGAGTTATCTGCCCCTGGTTCCTCAGTGTACCTACCATCTGCCATTCGAGTTCATAATATGGAATTCCTCGCATGAGTAGTGGGCAGTGCAAGTGCATGATATTGCGTGAATAACTGCAACAGAATAAACATCAAATTAGCGTGTTAAATAGGCTTTACTTTTATTTTTTTACTGATGTTTGATGTATTCAAAATGACACAGATTTTTTTTAAAACATGGGATAAGTTATGCTATAAATTGATGAAAAATCAGAATTTTCCATTATGAACATTTAGAGTTTGTGTGCATGTTTAACAAAAGAAAGATGTTTTATTTATCTTAAAACAAGTTATCAAATCTAAACATAAAACAGAGAGATACTGACTAAGAATAATCAATAATATACCTTATATGGTGGCCAGCTCGAATCCAGCCGATTTGTTTTGTCTTTGCATTTTTTTCTGAGTAGCACAATGGACGCATGCCTGTAGCAAAAGTAATCTGTTTTAGAACAATATTTGTTACATACAATTATAGGATAC
Source organism: Mimachlamys varia (assembly GCA_947623455.1). NCBI lineage: Eukaryota > Metazoa > Mollusca > Bivalvia > Pectinida > Pectinidae > Mimachlamys > Mimachlamys varia. The sequence goes on from OX392540.1 coordinate 38,028,818, forward strand.
ACTTTTTTCTCTACAGTACCCTCTTTTTGAAGAAAGTAAAAAAAAAAAAAAAAAGAATTCTTGGATCAATTTTCGTTTTTCCAACCTGAAATTTCCAATGTATATAATAATGGAGAAATATATTTAGGATAACACTGAAACCTATTAGACCTTAAAGCACATATGTACAAAGCAAATAATTGCAACTTTCACATTTTTTTTTGCCTTACAATAGGCACTGTGTAAGATGCATGTACATTTATATTATATTTGTTGATTGAGGGGATGCATAACCATGACCGAGTCTAGTCTGTGCAAGCCAAATATGTTACCCCTCAGAAAAAAAAGTATTATTATCTACAACTATTATAAATATTGCTCTGACCGAGTCTAGTCTGTGAAAGCCAAATATGTTACCCCTCAGAAAAAAAAGTATTATTATCTACAACTATTATAAATATTGCTCTGATGAACCTGAATGAACAAAGACTGAACAAATATTTAGGCCTGCTAACTATATATATGGTCAGTGACACTAGAACAAAGTAGATCACAGTGACCTGGTTAGCTACTGTTTATGTATCCATATACATTGTACATGAACACAGAGACCCATGGAAAAGACTTGGTTAGCTAATGTTTATGCAGGGCTTTTTCTATGTGAATTGGGAAAAGGCTCCCGGGTGAAATTGGGAAAAATCATAACAAAATATTATCTTGAACTAAAATAATCTATTAATGTATATTGTGTTAATTATATCTAAATTCAACATACTTTTAGAAGTGTTTTGATAATTGAAAGAAAGATAATCCATATTCTAATTGTAAAATTTGAAGTTTTTATATTTGCAAATTGCAAGATAGTTTTAAAGTAATATGAATTAAACAAATAAAACACAACTAGACTGTTTCGTAATTTTTGTTTGATGACATAACAGTATAAAATGTAAAACTGCCATTATACATACATTGTAGTACATGTACATCTGAGCAATATGTATCCATAGACATGAACACACAGACCCATGGAAAAGACACAATTATTTTTGTACTCGGTCCCTTCAACATTAGCATCATCTTCTGAAACTCACCATAGTTGTAGAGACTGTCCCTCTTCAACAAGTTGACGATGCGGAATTTGTAGACGACCCCTGGTGTGGCGTTTTGTACCCGGAAGTAGTACCATTGCGTGTGCCGATTGGTGTGGAGGTCGGTCTTCAGCACCAGTTCGTACTCAAACTGACCTCTGTAACATACCATACAATCCTTTATTGGATACAAGATCATTGAAGCCAAGGGCTTCAGTTCATGAGACCATGCAAAGTGCAAAGTAGTGATGAGTCTAGAATTGATTCAAATAAGAAGGGGTAGAGATCTTAGTCATGGTAAATTTTTCAGCCAAAACCCAGGTTAAACAGGTTAAGGAGATTTTCCCCCAAACCACCTCAGTGTTTTATAAAGGAGATTTAACTTGTATGAATAACAGAAATTAAATTGCCCACCATGAAATATTTCAGATGATTTAACATTTTACAAAATTAAAGATTCTTTGCAAAGCATCATGAATTCGTCATCAAATATGTCAAATATATGATGAAATACAGGAGAGAATCAATCGAAATATATGAGGGTTTTTTTATGCAACCTTTTCCTTGATAATTTTTCCATACCAGTATGGATCCTGTGTACACAACTTTCATTCCATATTTGTTAACAGAAGTATCGTTAATGATAAATTATGACAGGTTTTTAATTTCAGTTTTTCCAGATTACAGCAGATTTGCTAAGAACCAATAACATTGATTAAATAATTTGACTTCACAGAAACATTTCATTATTGTTACTACTTAAAATAAATTGTTCAGCATTAAGTTAAGGGTACCTGGGTCTGTACATTACCATATTTCTCTGGAAATAAACCCATGCTTGGTAATAAGCCCACCCCCACTTTTTACCTTGAGTCAATCGAAGTTGACATGTTGAGAAATTTTATTTTTTGGAAAGTTCATTAATGGTTCTCAACATTAAAAGTTATCAAGTATTCCAATGTCACATATAATGTATTATTTACTCCTGTAGAACACAATAGATTCATCCATCACAATGCATGGTATAGTTTACAGAAGTAACTTAGGGGTGACAAGGTTAAAACTTCAAGTTTAAAGTTAAACCTTACTCATATCTAACAGGCATATTAAGTATTGCTGAAGCAATACATGGCCACTACCAGCCCCCACAAGATATAAAGATGCAATAATTCATTAAACAAATTACAGGGACTTGACCTAGATATCCCCATGATGTATCTGTAAACCAAATTTCTGTTCAATATATGAACATGTTGCAGAGATAATGCACGGAAACTGAATTATCGAACATTTTCTAAGTCTAAGGGCAGTAACTCTGTTAAAAAAATCATTCAGCTGTAACCAAATCAGACCTTAACCTAGATATCCCCATGATGTATCCGTATACCAAATTTCAGTTCAATATGTGTGCTCGCTGCAGAGATGATATAATGCACAGAACCCCAAAAAGGTGACAGACAGGCAGACAGACGGACGGACAGACAGACAGACAGACGGCAGGCAAATTAATAGTTCCCTTTGGCTTCGCCGGTATGGGACTAATAAATCATGCAAAATCATATACCCAATAGTAGAACTAAACATAGGAACATTTTACTGCAGAATTATTGATATGTATTTGTTGACATCCACTTCACAAACTATGTAGGAGGTCAAAATGAAATTGGTAATGTGAGTTTAGGTAAAATGAGCATTCCTTTCTTCCACATTCTCAATGACTATTCACATTGGGTTGTTAATCAAACATGACAGGGTCCCGTATTGTCTCCCATATCAGCTGTCAAACACTGATTAATCACCGACATTTATGAAATTCTTCCTCTATGGTCCGTTGAAGAAAAGAAAATTGTATGTAGCAAATTGTTAGATAATTAAAATGCAGGTTATCCGACACTGTATCAGCTTCACTTTCTAAAGGCAATTCTATAATTTCAGTATATTAGGTCAATGATAATTTGACCCTAATTGCTATTACTTGCTGTGGATTGTCTCCCCTTTTCTAAATTGATATTGTCTACCTCAGATCTCCAATGACACTCCTGATTTACCCTGATTACCTCCCATTATCTTACCTGACACTGATTACCTCCCCTTGAAGCTGATCCACATGTATTACATCCATTGATCCTTACCTCACATTACTGAATTTGATGCTGAAATGCAGAATATGATCCTTACCTCACATAACTGAATTTGATGCTAAAATGCAGAATATTTATATATGACTTTGATACATACACTCTCCTGGCTTGGCGTAGGTTTCCACTCTCAAACCGAGACTCGAACATGAGGTTCGGACAGCAGCCATCAGGTACAGGTTGTGGTATTCGGTCACGGCTACTCCGCTCTGAGTCGTAAACTATTAACACGCCTCTCCACTTCCCAGTGTACGGACTTGTCTGGTTATCAAACGTCACTGGAAACTGTAGATCTAAAAAAACAGTAATAGAGACACTATAAAGATCACAGCAAAAAAAAAAAAAAAAAACAGCAGAGAATCCTATCTCTGAAGAAAAAAAGATTAAACTTTTATAAATATTGCAAAATTATCAAACATCACTGGAAACTGTAGATCTACAAAATCAGTGACAGAGACACTATAAAGATCACAGTACAATAAACAGCAGAGAATCCTATCTCTGAAAAAACAAGGATAAACTTTTATGAATATTTCAAAATTATCAAACATCACTGGAACTGTAGATCCGCAAAAAACAGTGGTAGAGACACTGTAAAGATCACAGTACAATAAGTTAGAAAACAGGGGCAGGTAATCCTGTTTAAACCCATTAACCATATATATCTCTGAAGAAACAAAGATGATTTTTTTATAAATATTGCAGAATTATAAAAAAAATTCTGGACACTGTAGATCTACATAAACAGTGTTAGAGACTATAATAACAATGATAATAAGATATACAAAAATATGGAAAATACAGGGGCAGATAATCCTTTATATATTCAAATGGTACATGAAAGGGCAGATAACTCTATAAAACAAGATAATTCAACGAATTACAGTCCCCCACCGGGTTGTTATCTCGAGATCCAATAGCAATGAGTGTGAATCTCGAGATGCAATAAGGTCATGTATTTTCTTCAATGTATTGAAAGGTGAAGATGTAGTTTACAGAGACCCGCTTCTATACAGGAACCATCCCATTCTCACTAAATACATGTACACTGTAGGTATACTCTATAAATGATCTCTATATAAAGGACACAAGTCTATGAAGGACACCTTTAGTTTTTCTATTGGGTATTCTTTATAGACAGGTTTTACTGCAATAGACATGAAATTGTAATAATAATAACAAGATGTTGTTTGTTATGCTTACATTGAATTCAACAGTACTGTATATTGATTAAATGGTGATCTGAGAAGAACACAGGTTTGTTTGTCACTGGGAATAATTTGGATGAGAAGACCAAGTCAAGAATTCCTCCAAGGCAATGGGTAGGCGTGGTCAGTTGTTGGTGAAGTTTATAAGATTTTTGAAGGCTGTCCATCTTTGCGAAGTCCATGTTGAAATCTCCAACAACAAGAATGTTTGTACACTTATGTAACTTTGCTTGTGTTGTGCATAGCTTGAATAACTGTCGAAATAAATGTCACAGTGACCCAGTTTTGGTACACGACACACCATCTTCCCACAAGGAACCATACTACCAAGTATTAAGTTCTAGTGCTTTATAGTGTAGGAGATAGAGCCCGGACAAGGTATTTGTGTAACGTAGGTCAGAGGTCAAAATATAGGTCACTGTGACCCGGTTTTGTTACGCGACACACCGCCTTCCAATAGGGAACTATACTACCAAGTACAAAGTTATAATCCTTAATAGTGTAGGAGATAGAGCCCGGACAAACTTTTACTTTAATGTAGGTCAGAGGTCAAAATATAGCAAAATAAAGGTCACAGTGACCCAGTTTTGGTACGCGACACACCGCCTTCCCACAGAGAACTATACTACCAAGTATAAAGTTCTAATCCTTAATAGTGTAGGAGATAGAACCTGGACAAATTTTTCTTTCTTTAATGTAGGTCAGAGGTCAAAATATAGGTCACAGTGACCCGGTTTTGGTACGCGACACACCACCTTCCCACGGGGAACCATACTACCAAGTATTAAGTTCTAGTGCTTTATAGTGTAGGAGATAGAGCCCGGACAAGGTATTTGTGTAACGTAGGTCAGAGGTCAAAATATAGGTCACTGTGACCCGGTTTTGTTACGCGACACACTGCCTTCCCATAGGGAACTATACTACCAAGTACAAAGTTATAATCCTTAATAGTGTAGGAGATAGAGCCCGGACAAACTTTTACTTTAATGTAGGTCAGAGGTCAAAATATAGCAAAATAAAGGTCACAGTGACCCAGTTTTGGTACGCGACACACCGCCTTCCCACAGAGAACTATACTACCAAGTATAAAGTTCTAATCCTTAATAGTGTAGGAGATAGAACCTGGACAAATTTTTCTTTCTTTAATGTAGGTCAGAGGTCAAAATATAGGTCACAGTGACCCGGTTTTGGTACGCGACACACCACCTTCCCACGGGGAACCATACTACCAAGTATTAAGTTCTAGTGCTTTATAGTGTAGGAGATAGAGCCCGGACAAGGTATTTGTGTAATGTAGGTCAGAGGTCAAAATATAGGTCACTGTGACCCGGTTTTGTTACGCGACACACTGCCTTCCAATAGGGAACTATACTACCAAGTACAAAGTTATAATCCTTAATAGTGTAGGAGATAGAGCCCGGACAAACTTTTACTTTAATGTAGGTCAGAGGTCAAAATATAGCAAAATAAAGGTCACAGTGACCCAGTTTTGGTACGCGACACACCGCCTTCCCACAGAGAACTATACTACCAAGTATAAAGTTCTAATCCTTAATAGTGTAGGAGATAGAACCTGGACAAATTTTTCTTTCTTTAATGTAGGTCAGAGGTCAAAATATAGGTCACAGTGACCCGGTTTTGGTACGCGACACACCACCTTCCCACGGGGAACCATACTACCAAGTATTAAGTTCTAGTGCTTTATAGTGTAGGAGATAGAGCCCGGACAAGGTATTTGTGTAACGTAGGTCAGAGGTCAAAATATAGGTCACTGTGACCCGGTTTTGTTACGCGACACACTGCCTTCCCATAGGGAACTATACTACCAAGTACAAAGTTATAATCCTTAATAGTGTAGGAGATAGAGCCCGGACAAACTTTTACTTTAATGTAGGTCAGAGGTCAAAATATAGCAAAATAAAGGTCACATTGACCCGGTTTTTGTACGCGACACACTGCCTTCCCACAGAGAACAATACAACTAAGTATTAAGTTCTAGTGCTTTATAGTGTAGGAGATAGAGCCCGGACAAGCTTTTTCTTTAATGTAGGTCAGAGGTCAAAATATAGGTCACTGTGACCCGGTTTTTATACGCGACACACCGCCTTCCCACAAGGAACCATACTACCAAGTATTAAGTTCTAGTGCTTTATAGTGTAGGAGATAGAGCCCGGACAAGGTTTTTCTTTAATGTAGGTCAGAGGTCAAAATATAGGTCACTGTGACCCGGTTTTTGTACGCGACACACTGCCTTCCCACAAGGAACAATACTACTAAGTATTAAGTTCTAGTGCTTTATAGTGTAGGAGATAGAGCCCGGACAAGCTTTTTCTTTAATGTAGGTCAGAGGTCAAAATATAGGTCACAGTGACCCGGTTTTTGTATGCGACACACCGCCTTCCCACAGGGAACCCACACACTAAGTATGAAGTTCCAGTGTCTTATAGTATGGGAGATAGAGCCCGGACAAATAGTGTGCGGAAGGACGGACGGACGGACGGACGGACACAACGCAAACCTATAGTCCCCCCCGGATTCCGGTGGGGGACTAATTAACACATGTAGATAGGTAATCAGAAACAATCACCAATAACACTGTTAACATGATTTTTTTTATCTTTTAATAATTCCAATACACCTGTGCAAATGTTTAAGAAAAAGGTAAAACATTTTAATTCATCTTAGATAAAATGTTTGACTGCACTTCTCATGTTTCTTTAAACTCTCATCTAGTCGAATAAAGTTCAACTAAGTAATAACATGGCAGTTTTTATTATAGAATATTTCATCATAAAATTAAATGAACACCCTGAAATCGATATGGTATTGATTTAATACTTTCGACAGCGGTAATTTCCTGTCCATTACAATTCTGACACCTCAACAAACACTCAACCCATGATTTCCGTGACAAATTGTCAACATTACACCTGACAGGTCTGCTATGTGATACGAGATTACAGGTACACATCGAAACTTAATTAAATCCATGGATCAGTTACAATGTTCCCTTCCTAAGACTTTGTTAAAAAATGTTCATGAAGTATGAATGATAAATGTCATTTTCTTCAAATTGAATTTCAATTTAATTTAGAAATAAATTTCAATATAAATTGCTTATGTATTTTTTTAATGAAATAATGTAGCACATCAAGTTATTTTCAATGTGCCTACCATTTCAAATTGAACTTATTTGACTAATAAAATTTAAGTAACTTATACTACATCTTTCTATAATGACCACATTTATAATCATGTTCTAATATTTTTTGTACAAAAAATCACATCGGTAATGAACCAATGCATTAGCTTTCAGAGCAGGCAAGGGAGATAACCACTGAGCCATACCTATTTTACTTTAAATATATGTGACATGCTAATGAAGATAATTAGTGTTAAGGTTAGTACAATGTATATGTTCAATAATATAACATGTAGTAATTCTCAAAATATAGACATATATATTCTTATCAGCGATAAAATCATTCCAAATAAGATTTAACAAATCTTGATTTATTCATCTTCCAATAAGCAACAATCTGTAAAAAAGGAAATTAAAACACTTATTACATTCTCAATAAGTTTACAACACCTGGATGGAAAAACATTTATTATATTCTTATTACATATATATATATCACTTACCTGTATGAGGGGTGAGTTTCCTTAATACTTTGAATCAAAGACTTACCATGTTTATCTTTTATAGAGATGGGATCCTTAATACTCAGAGCTAGTCACTACATCAACTTACCATGAGTATGCCTCCTAGCGAGGAGCTCCTTAAATTTTGGGGAGTTCTTCAGATGTTTTGGAGTTTCTAACACCTCACTGTCATAGAATTTAGGCCAGTAGGGTCCATACGGCCAGAATTTAATATCCGGTGGCCGAGTTTTATATCGGGAGATAAACTCCTCAAGTTGTTCGGAGTAATTCCAGTAACTTGTCTTCAGCAGTTTGTTCTGGGCTTGGATTGTGTCCAGACTTCGCTTAGACAGATTCACCATCATACTGTCAGTTTGTCCAGTTTCCACAAATAATGATCACTCATATTCTAGGCTTAAATCCAATATTATGCATAACGGTAACCGTCCTGGTCAAATACACAGATTCTACATTGATTTTATCGTCAAATTCTTCCTCATGAAAATGTTTTTGATGTCACGCATAAAAACTTATTATCAATTCCATATTAGTGGTAAAATGAAAAATCTTCCTTGGAATCTGTGAGATTTTTTTTTTATGATTTGAATTTGAAAACTTGGTTGCTAGGCAACACAATATCATCAAGGGTCACATAATATTTTATATCATGTCCCAAAAATCCATAAAACTTTTGCGAGTATTTTACACAGTTTTAAACTTCAATCCAAATATTTATGAGAACAAAACTTCAAGTCCAACCAATAGGAATCCTCCTCTCCATTCATATCTTCATTAAATGTCAATGTGGAAATAAATACCTTTTAACACTTTTTATTTCAGCTGAAATCAGCTGAACGATCTCTAAAATCCACTGCTTTGCAAACATGCCATTTACGATCACTGAATGTACAATTTTGTGGAACAGGATACAAATGTCCTAAAGTTAACGATTGAGTCTGACTTCAATTTTCAACGCCCTCAATCCAATTAATGTATAGCACTATTTCCATACTTTTGCCGTCATGAAATTGCCCATATGTATAATCCCTTTCACACTTTTAAACACTCTTTAAAATCCAGATTTAGTAAGTGTTGTTCAGCCTAAACAATTTTAAGATAACACTATTAATGGGTTGATTTAATATTGAGTCTATAAACTATATATTTTCAATTCCTCTCATGAAAAAAATATCCCACTTTCTTGAAACCGACAAACACAACCTAAATATATATAAACCTACAACCTTAAAATTAGTCACAATTGACACTGTTTTCATTAAATGTTTCTAAAATAAACTTATACATACCTTTAAAACATCAAACTAAACAACCAATAATAGAAGCCGCATTATACTAACAAAATATTTTTCTTATCTGATGAGCGCCGTGTGCTTCTACACATAAAAGTGAATGAGTTTTAATACATAACAAATACAAAGGAGGTATGTATTAAGTCTCACGACCACGCAGGAAAAAAAGGTTTGGGTCCGGGTAACAAACAGCCTTTCACGGACAACACTGCCCTATTGTGCCGACGATTATTAAATTACTTTCCAATTCAGTCTGAACTAAATTTAAGGTGTTTCTAATTAGGCATGGCAGAGTAACAAAATGTAGCGGTTATTTCCGAACATTGTCAATACTTTAAATGCATGAACAATACTGTTCATGACAAGGCAAGTTTTACGTTTTTAATTTTTTATAACTGACTTTTTTTATTATATTGACATAAGAAATTATTGTATTTTCTTGTTACTTTAAGAACAGCTCCCTACCCCTACTCATGCACAAGAATTTTTTTTATTTGATTTTAATAAAAGTTTGTATGAGAGAAACTTGATGCCCATTGTAACTCTATAACAACCTGTCATATTGAGCACTTTATTTAAACCATCACACTGATCAAATTTTCTTTCGCTAACACTTTTCAACACTTATGCATTGTCACATTTATTTGAAAGGAAACTAATAACTTTTGATAAAAATCTATTGCAATCACACTTATGCTGAGGAATCTATCATTTATTAATATTTTTTAATTTAAATGTTACACAAAAAAAGATAAATTTTCTTTTCAAATTAAATAGAGCACCTGCTTCTAAGGTTGAAATGAATAAAAAAGTCACAAATAGCAGGTGTCATCAATAATTCGTAAACTCTTGCACCAAACCACCTGACATTTAAGGCCTATCGGGTCAAAATTATTCATTTAATTTTACAGCTGACTGATTCCATCTAATGGGGTATATGAGTCTATAAATCACGGATCAGTTTTGGGTTTTAAAGGATTTTTTATATATATCCAGTCATCCTAATCCTATAAATAACCTCCATTAGTGTATTCCCACAGCTACTTATATTGCACAATGTTACTTATATGGTAATAACCATTTCACAAAATATCATCCAACGTCGGTAAGAGTTAAATATATCCCAAGTCTAGAAAATGGTAAAATCTTTGGTATTCTCGCAAATAATAAACAAAATAACTTATGAGCGACACGTATTTGCATCAAATGGCATCAAGAGAAATTTTGATCAGCTGCTTTTGGATTTGGTTAAAGGATTTATTGCACTCTCAGTTGATGTTCCTTCAGAATCTTTCTTGTCCTTTCCTGGTGTATCCTTATCAGATGATTCCTTGTGTTCTCTCACAAAGGCGGCTCGTTGTCGCTGACGTGAAAGCGAGGCTGATGAAAGATACAGATGAGCAACAGTGAAAGGTTTTCGTCGGAACTGATTTCCGTCTAAGTTATGTATTCGTATAGTTTGAGTCTGTCTGTTCGTCCCACCACTTTTGTCCTGTCCCGAATTCATCATTTGTCCTGTGCTATCGACGTCTGTTCGTCTCGTCAACAGAACTGAACTCATAATGTGCCAACTGCAGAAAACTACAGATCAATTTTCCGCAGATTTTTTTATCGGTAAATAATACACAATGGAGATAGTCAGACATTGAAGAGCCTGACGTTAAAAAACAAATAAATATGCTCATTTATTGCCTTGGTACAAAATGTGAACAGTTACCTGTACAGTTCTGTGGTGGATATATATAGAGAAAAAAAGACAAGTAATTGCCCACAAATGTCTTTCTAATGAAGGCGAACAACAACTGTATCAGCACAGAGATCTCTCACAAATTACGTGAAACGTTCACAAGGTAGAAACACTTGCCAGGTATTGAAGTAGTGTCGCCCAACAACCTATTAAGGTAGCCTGCATGCATTAATCCAATTACAAGATCAGGGAGTCATATTTTCCTAGGAAACGTATAATAGCACAAATCCCTTCACTGATTTAAAATATTCTTATGAATTGGATTACTTCACCTTATAAGGATAGATTCATGACAACTATTCCCAAATATTGGTCTATTATATCAATTCCAGAAATTACGTTCCATAATGCACAGCACACATCGTTGACATTCAAAAATTTTCCGTGTTAAAAAACTTCACTAAAACCAACAGACAAGTGCTTTTTGTGTTTGCTCAGTTTCACTGTATAATGATCGCTGGTAGCCAATAATGTCATATGAAGTGTATCATACGGTGACCACAAATGTTTGTTCGTTACGTGATTCCTTCATAGCAGTATTTAAATGTAAATAAAATCAAGGTTGCACGCACTTTAAAAGATTTTCCGAAAGGTATACACCAACTTAATACTCCTCTCCTTAGGAAATCACAGCTGATTACTCTTAAAACACTGGGGAAAATTCGGAAGAATATTTGTTTTCCGTGTGACTTTACAAGTATATTGCAGTACAGGGCCTCATTCGATCATCCAATTCAAAATGTACGGAGAATCGTTATCAGTGAGGCTTGAGGGTGTTCTACCACTGGGAGTAGCACGAATCATGAATATTGGGGCACTTATCTGGAGGGAAAGTCCTCCAGGGGTAGTCTGCCTACTCAAGTATCGCCAGAATACCAGCCTACTTAACAAACAGTCATGTCCGCACCGTTTAACTGATCTAATTCCCTGTACACCCTGTAGTAAGGGGAAACCCAATGTCCACTTGAATTATGAATATTTTCAGTCAACAATCCATTGACTCTCCGGTGATAGAAATAATAATAATCCAACATGCCACTTTATTCATATCACCCTGTTGTGAATTGAATAAAACTTGGCCTCTTTTCATCCCAAAACCAACAGTTTAAAAGTCAGAGCTGAGTCTAATGTTTATGTACAAACACACCAATAGCATTATACCCAATGTACATATGATGGTTCAATGTTAAATTCTATTTTTTTCTGCCATTAAGTCATTTGGAATAAATATACATTTTCCCAAACGAAAAGCCAAATCTCAGTACCATTAAGTACCTATCTCGGAGCAAAATCTCATTCAGCAATTTAACATGTAAATATAATGCACTGAATCTCTGATATTATTACCATCATCGGACACAGCTTAATCCCTTCTCTTCAGAAAGTTTCATTAAAATGCTTGCCGCATTGTATACGAGAAGTATAAAATTCAATCAAAAATCGATAAATACAGTAAAACCCTCATTTAAAGCCCTAAAATATGTGATCACGTAAATTTGAGTTATTGGTTTAAATTTCAAATCACTTCTTTAAAGATCTTAAAATGATTCTTACATATTGTACTTGTTGAGAATATTTTTTTTATCTCAGATCGTAAGGAGTTTTGGGATTCGCTACAACCAAAGAAAAATCAATTCAAAAATGCTATTACAAAGTAATTTTTCAAAGGAAATTACTGTATCAGATATATACTTTATGAACTTAAAAATTCATATTTCATTACCAAATAAACTTGTCAATACTTGCTTAATCAGTTCTATTTCTGAAAATCTACTTAAAAATTTATATTCTTAAGGACATTTTTCTTAAGATGAAGGAAATCTGGAAAGGTCATGAGCACAATATCATTTTCAATATATTTGTATACACCTTAAACTTTTCAAGTCTACCACTATCTATTTTGGTACAGTCAGCGTATACAAAAATTGATTTAAATTTTCTCACCTATTCAATATAGCGATCGTTTGATAGCTACATTAATTATGTCTTTATAGAAAAGAAAATAAATTACGATAAAAATAAAATTCCAAGGTGATCAAACGGAAGAAGAAATTTGTTATCAATCATGACCTTCAGATGTGACAATTAAATTTTATTAGAAATTAAATGTCATTCAATTTTAGTCATGAATATATTGGCACTTTTTATGTCAAACATTAAGACTCAATAATTGTAAAAAAAGGATAAAGATTACTAATTCAAATTTGGGTATATCACAAATTTTATCTAATTATTTCAAACTTTTACCCTATATATTAGTGTTAGGCCATGTTTCTCAGATAATTGCTAATTAAAAAAGATTCAAAAATTCTTTTCAAAATATCTAAGATAATTAAGCTTTAAGTAATTAAAGTGATTGCATACTGTGATACAAATTCAAAAGAAATTGTTTCACATTTAACCCCGCAGTACTGTTTCAATCCATGTTTTTATCTGACAGGAAGTTCAGTAAAGCCACACCATGTTTAATCCAGTAATTCAAACAGAAGTCACATTATTTGTCAATCCAATCAATCCAGAATTTATAACCTCATCAACACTATATCCAGTTGGTAAATCATAAAATGACACAATGTTTTTAACGAATATGCGTTAAGTAATCCAGTGGGTCAAGTTCAGTGCCACACCATGTTTTTAAACAACTGGTCAAGTTCGACACCACACTATGTAAGTATCTAATGGGTCAAGCGTAAAACCGTGTCAACTTTGTACCCAATGGTCAAGTATAAAACCATAAAAGCTTGTATCCTTTGGATCAAGAGTGAGCCACTTCAGGTTTCCATTTACAAGTCAATCAACAAAATAGCTTACAGCTGCAGAGATCAAACCTTGTTGATAATGACATATACATATTCAAAGGTTAGGCTTGCGTAAACTGTCTCTAAAACCATCAAGCACAAAACGAACCTCCCTCTTAGCCCCTCCTGTCATTCTCTTCGCATTTAATTTCGTTAAATCTGTGTCATTTGCATGCTTCATTAGTTAAGCTGAAACTCCATATCTTTAAAGAGTTACTAAATATTGAATAGCAGAAATGAAAATATTTACCTACATGTAAATATTGATGTACACATACGTAAAAACCTGGTGGAGTATGAACAGTACTACACCTTACAGCATACCCCCGGGGAACTCTAAGTATGCTTATTATGAAATTAAAGTTTGTATGAACAACATTCCTTTTCAACAGAACAACAATATTTTGACACAAATAGCGTAGTAATTACTTTAAATGGACAAAACACGTTCAACTAATTTTTAGCCGTGACGATCGTGTCTTAGATTAGTGAATTAAATTGAGATCTTCTCGAGTTTCCTGACTAACAGTACTGAAGGTATGAAAGGCTTTCAAAGATGAGTGTCTTCACGTTGGACAAAGTTTGATAGCACACTTTTCGGAATTAAAGTTTATGTAACATCTCAACCATGTAATACTAGTTCCCTTGATTAATCACTTTATATGTAAGTGTCCAGCGACTTGGATCACACATACCAAAGTACTTTGTTCACATATACCTACATGACACCACTGTTTCCAACTCAAGTCCTATAAGAAATTATATTCTAAAACATTGTTAGAAATGACCAATGGTTACAGAAAGACAAGAATAAGTGTTTAGTCAGCTTTGAAGACTGCAGCCATAATGATCATTCTCCAAATTTCATGCAGCGACTCCGTGCCTTTAAACAACCAAAATCTCTCCAAAACTCTGCGTAAAATCTTGCACTAAATCTCCAGACACTGAATTCAGACTTCTTCTTGCAGCTGAATCATTATAAATTAAAACCTGACACAGGGAGAAAGACCCAGTTGCTGTAACCTAAAATGTTTTTACAACAATTCCCGATTATAAATTCAACAGATGGTTTTATGTTAAAAGTTCTCAATATTTGTGCTTGAATTATCTCACCTTCCAGGCTTTGTCTCAAACGAAGTAGGGCGATCTAATATATAAACACCATATAATATATATAGATCTTTTGCTTTCAGAAAAACAATTTGCAATGGTACTTGAACTTTTTTTCTATAAAGAATTGCAGTATCATTATTTGAGGAAAACTATTGTCACACTTTCTCTGGGTGAATGCATGAGTTTCTAACCGATAATTCAATAAATTTTCATGCCAAAGACAAACAAAGCGTTTGGTGTCTTATTGACTTTTTTCTCTGTGGACTCCAACTATAAAAGAGTCAGTATAAAGCTTTTTATTTGCTGACTGTCTTTGTCTCAGTCAGAAGGTCATTTTTTTAAAGTCCATTTCCAAAGTTAACTATCTGAATGACACATTTTGTAAAACACACTGACATATACTTTGCAGATTGAGACAATCTCTCAAACTATGTCGATTAAATGTTCTTCCTTTCGAAAAACAAACATTTTATCTTTTAATTTGCACATTTCATAAATTTACAATCTAACGAGTGTTCAAGAATAAATAGTCTATATCTTAGAAATCCCGATAAATTCACATCACTGTGGCAAATCCTCAGATGACGTGGAATTAATCCGGGGAGCCTGGCACCGTCCATGAATAAGGTCGAAGTTGATCTACAGAATTCTCGAGTTCCTTCTTTTTTACCTTGGGGTACGTGTGCGCTTTTCGAAATGTTTAGAGCTGAAATCTTTTGTGGAGAAAATTCAACAAAATTCTAACTCAACTACCAGAATAGTATTTACTCACTTGGGCGTCAGAGTCTTTAATCAATGTTTATTGTTGATTTTCTATTTTGTAACATGGATATAGGAAGTTGGAATGAATTTGTTTGATGACATTCATAAGTTCAGTGTCTTTTGAAGAAATTCACATTGATGTCTCAGGAAGCTTCTGAAAATCTTACACAACCTAAACTAGCAAGATAGGCCATCATCCAAATTAAAGACAGTTCCATTGTCTAGAAACAAGCAATATTTAATTTAATTCATGTTTAAATATTTGAAAATAAATTCAAGATCACACTTTACAAATAGGTAAGTATTCTTTAGTTAAGGTTTGTTTTATTTAGTTTTACATACTATTAACATCCAGGGTAATTTAAGGATGCCCAAAGTTTTGGAGTTGGAGGAAAGCTCGAGTACCGGGAGAAAAACCACCGATCAACGGTCAGTACCTGGCAACTACCCCATGTTGGATTTGAACTTGCAACCCAGAGGTAGAGGTCTTGTTGTAGAATGTCAAAAAACCTTAACCCATGACTCGGCCACCGCAGCCTTACCTTTTTACTTAATTAAGGTATTGATCACATCAAGGAGATAAACAAAGTGACACAAAGTGGCAAATAAAACAAAGGGTATATATATTTCTACCACAATACCCCGTGTTATTCCACTCTCAGACCATTGTATAAACGTGCTGACTGTTGGATAGATATATGTTATATACCACTAGTGGAATATGACCTTCCTGACATTTGATTGGTTGAGAAGTAACGTTGAACTTCGACCGGAAATGGGGATTATTGACGACGTTGTCGATTGTTGACGTCGTCACAACTTGGCGGGAATGTATGATGTGATTTCCCGCAAATACCCCAAAACCGATTAAGGTAAATCTCGTGTACATTTTCAAAATTGCATGTCAATAAAGATATCTTTCCAAATCAAAGAAAGATTTCATGAAGCAATGACTTTTTTTTTTCATTTTGACTAAATTCTTTGCAATTTACATGCGATACAAAGAGTCAAATGTCGAATTCAGTGAATTTTCCTTTTTTCTTTAATACTAAGAATTTAAAGTGTTCATAGGGGACCATTAAATTTCCATCATCTTGATTTGTGTAAAACTCCTGTAGAGAACCCTACGAGATAGGTATGTGGTTCGATAAAGAAATCCCAATATATCTAGTAAACCATGAGAAAGTTGATACTTAGCTATGTTATATGAACATTTCCACAGAAGAATCTATCTCCACGATTTAAGATTTTCACACACAACAAAATTGAATTATGCCATCCGAAGGAAATTGATAAATGATTCAGAAAAAAAATCAATTACAACCGAATTATTTCACAATAATGTTTTTGTTTCCACAAGCTGGAAGGTGTCAGAGTTTCTTCTCTGTGGCAATAAAATGTTTTTCAAGTCAAATAGATCACTCGCGATTTTACGGCAGAATTCTTGATAAAGGGAAACATCTCCCTGTTCTGACGATGGGAGCATGCTCCCGTGATGTTTGTTTGTATAACTCATGTTCAGGTTTTATTGATCAAAAAGATATTTTTGTATCAAACACACCCTACTATCCCCTATCTCCATAATGGAACAGCATACATCAATGAATGGATCAGTCCATTTCCATAACAAGGTTATAGTAGGTTTACAAATAACAACAGAAATAACTTTTAATTTTCTTTTCATTGAATAATAAATATCGTATTGATAATAAATTGCAAATTGATTGGGCGTTCAGTGGGAAATGTCAATAAAGATATAAAAAATTCCTTTGCCTGCTATTGATACCGTTCTACCAAAGGTACCAATACAGACCTGGAGTAATCCTAGCTTTGAGGTAAATATTCCTTCACAGACATTCATACAAGTTACAGAAACAACAATTAACATGCATCTAGGTTTGAAGTTTCGTGAGACTAAAAATATCAAAATATCATACAAAAAAATAAGAATGTTGAAAAAAAAAAGTATGAAATATTTCAAAACAACATTATCATTATTTGAATGGAGAAATAAGGTTAGATTTGTCAATATGGCATTAATGTATTTTTTTTTATGAATTTTTTTCCCATTTCCATTGGTGTTTGACAAGGCTATCCAATGTCAATATGTACTATTTTATTAACTTTTTCAAAAAAGTAGTTGTCAAAAACAAGAGTCTGATCAACATAAAACTACATACTGAAATTATCTATTACATTTCCATATCATTTTGTGGGAAGGGCATGCATAAAATATCTACATCAATGGAATATGCTTATAGTGTATTGTTTCCTTCAAATCACAGCAAGTGTTCCTCACCAAGTTTGAACTATGTATAATAAATCTGTTTCTATGTGTAAAGACCACAGTGACTGAATGGTTCAGGCTATAAGCTCTTATCATAATTGCCCTTCAGAACTTGCATGGGTCAACTAAAAATAATATATCAATTTTCAACTTAGGAGGCCAGCTGTTCAAAGTAATGCTTATCATGCAAAGTATTTTTTCTCACATTTTTCTATAAAACAGAACAAACAAATCAAATATACTGAAAATCGTCAAAAAAAAAAAAAATGTCTCTGAAAAATGAAAAAAGAAAATTGAGGGACACTATAATAATAAATCTCAATGTTTCTCTTTAGGTGTCAGAGTTTATAACATACTGATGCTAATCAGTCCAGAAATCCCATCATTACAACTAACATTTGAGGCTCTACATTTGAAACTCTGACCATTCTGAATAATGTTAAATGTAACTTGAATATTTTTGGTCAAAAAAGAACCTTGAAATGTCAGATATTCCCACAGGTTCTCCTTGTATTGAATTGCAAGTCTTATTGTATAAATGTCCTTGACGTTGTTTAGAAATGATTATATATATATATACAGGTACATACATCTTAACAGGTAAATGTCATTTTAATTACAGGTGTGATAAAGGAAAGGTGTTCAGGTCTGGTGTAACATGTTATTTTCTATTTGACCTATTTAGATCTTGAGTAGTTTTCTACCTACTCATCTCTCAAATCTTTAAGTGTTTCCATCAATTTGACAGCAATATGGGAAGTTATTGGTATAGTTTACAATTACTGCTCCTGTAGTGACTGAGACATGTACCTCTGATCTTTTATCATGATTTCATCTCAAATTTCCCAATTATTAATGTTTTTTGAGGACTTATTTCAACCTTGTCGCTAACTATTAAAGTAATATTTTTTATCTTGTAATACATACAGTCCATCAATGCTATGTTTTAGTTAAACATGAAACGACCACTAACAATCAACCATTTTAAATTAAGATTATTGTCAACAAAGACTTTATGAATATTTTACCTGTGTAAAAGATGAAAATGTATCAAGACAATTGTATCCCTATATGCAAAAATAATAACAAACAAAATCAGACAACTGGCTAACACCAGCCCTCCATACTAGTGTCTGTGTAAAATGTTTTTTTCATGTACTCCAGTTTCCTCTCACGAGATTGACACTTGGCCATCTGTGTACATCTATGAAGACAAAACTGGAGTGATTAATTTATTTCAAAATAAATCAGGTTCATATTCATTCAACATTGCTATAAAATACAAAATGTTCAATAGTTGATAATTGCTCATCTTTGATTGAATCATTCAACACATATATATTTGCTCCAAACTGGGTCAAAATCATCAGTCTGTCAATCAAGTTTACTGCACCAACCGTTTGAAGGATTTCCTATAACCAACACTTTACAACCCGACAGAATACAATTTGTGAATATTTTGACAGGTGACAGGTATTGGAACCCATACAGTGTTAAGATTGACAAATATCACATATAAATATAACAGAATATTGGATAAGGTTGACCCTATGTTCTGACCCGTCCATATACCTGTAATATTACGCTCCTTCACATGTCTCCAACGGACAAATTACACCTGTAAGGGTCACTTTACAGGGGACTTGACCGATACTTAACGAGATTCTTCAACAGGTAAGTCAGTAATATTAAACCTTGCTGATAAATCAGTACCAGGTATATATAATATGTTGACTTAGAGAAAGTTGTGTATATCACTCAGGCCTTGAACTATAAGATAGTGAAATGTCATTTATCAAACATGTTTGGTTTCTAAACAATGTCAAGATTTTGGTAATAAGATGAAATAAAAATTGTCACTTTTTTTTTTAAATATTGCAGTGTCTATGAGACCATCTGTCTATAACGCTCTCTTATGTGCATGCCCATCTATAAGAAAACACCTGTCTAAACAGGTCAATTATACATCACTTATTTATAAGGACCAGCAGTCAAAACAGATAACCAGTATATAATCAGCACTTTTTTTTAAATGACTAATAATGTGTATACATATACAGAGGACTCCACTTAACATCACCCCTGTTAATATCACATTCCTCCTTACATCATGTTTTTCCCCAAAAACCATTTTGCCCTCTATAAAATCTATGTAATTTTATTTGGTTTATATCATGTATTTAGAGGTGATGATGAATTCCTCTTAATATCATGGTCTTTTTTAACCAATCACATAAAATATCCAGAAAATGATACCATTTCCATTGTTTTCAGATACAATTTGAACTATAATGAAGTCTACTGAAATGAATGACAGATATATCCAATCAATACAGGTTATACTTTTAAATCTAAAGCTCTCCCAGGAAGCTCAGTTGTACTGGTCATATCACTGGCTACATTTCCATTAAAATAACATTATTTCCCAATTTTTACGATATTTTAATTGGATACTAATGTAAACAAATCGTAAAACATTGTTTATTACCAACATAATCCCCTGGTGTAGAGTACCTTTAGTTGTTCTTAAAGTATTTCATTGAGTTAAGGTTTTTATTGTCGTTTTTATTTACATAGTAATCTCCCCTTAATATTGTTTTAGACATAACTGTAGCCCAACCTAAACATGATACGACTGAAGTACTCTCCACTTAATTTTGGTTAGATATAACTGGAATCTGACTTTTACCATGATTCTACTGGAGTAATCTCCCCTTAATATTGTGTTTTATATAACCATAGCCCAATTTCCACATGGTACTATTGGAGTAATCTCCCCTTGTTTTAATTTTTGATATACCTGTAGCCAGACCTATATATAACCATGGCACTTATAAAGTAATATCCCCTTCATTTATTTTTTAGACTTAACCATGGTACCCTGGAGTAATTATCCCCTTAATTTTGTTTTGGATTTAGCTGTAGCCAGACTTAACCATGGTACCCTGGAGTAATCTCCCCTTAATTTTGTTGTGGATTTAACTGTAGTCAGACTCAACCATGGTACCCTGGAGTAATCTCCCCTTAATTTTGTTTTGGATTTAACTGTAGCCAGACTTAACCATGGTACCTTGGAGTAATCTCCCCTTAATTTTGTTGTGGATTTAACTGTAGCCAGACTTAACCATGGTACCCTGGAGTAATCTCCCCTTAATTTTGTTGTGGATTTAACTGTAGTCAGACTTAACCATGGTACCCTGGAGTAATCTCCCCTTAATTTTGTTGTGGATTTAACTGTAGTCAGACTTAACCATGGTACCCTGGAGTAATCCCCCCTTAATTTTGTTCTGGTTTTAACTGTAGTCAGACTTAACCATGGTACTCTGGAGTAATCCCCCCTTAATTTTGTTGTGGATTTAACTGTAGTCAGACTTAACCATGGTACTCTGGAGTAATCTCCCCTTAATTTTGTTCTGGATTTAACTGTAGCCAGACTTAACCATGGTACCCTGGAGTAAAACTCCCCTTAATTTCGTTGTGGATATAATGAACATTTGTTGTGCCAGTACTTCCATTGACTATCTGCCAACTGTAAATCAAGGTTGGATTTTTGGCCTGGCCTGTCAAGACTTAGCTGAATCTTTTTGAGCACCCTGTTGTTGATATCATTTTGTTTATTTCCATTAGGTTCAAGAAATGAATGTTTAAAGCTGAAGTTTTGAATATGGAGCTACAGTTTTTGACTGAGATACACTGATCTTGGTTGACATTAAAATCTACCTAGTCATACTTCTTTCGGCAGTTTACAAGTCATTGACTTCTTTTACAATATCAAATATATCTCTCTTATAACTTTTGAAATGAACCAATTTTGACATATTTGCTTTCACATATCAAAAGCAATATAAAAATTATATAGGGCATTTAAAATCAGTGATAATTAATAGAATTGATGTCCGCCCGATACAAGATAATATTAATATTTAGATCTAAATTTGGAAATAATAAATTAAGTAAATAAAATATACCGCTGTGTAAATATGATTTCAAACATGCTCTTTAAAAATTTTAAATATCTGAAAGAACCTAAGCTGAGAGGACTTGCCAAGTTCCTCAATACAATAAATGTAATTTGTTATCTGCCCAAAAGCCAGCATAAGGTGATAATGCAGAAGTCAAAAAATATCATTTAACTTTTATTGAATGAAATGCAATCTTTTCCAAGTGAAGATTATAAACAGATTTCGCTAACAGAACAACTGAACCAACCTAGTTTTGACATCTTTGTTAATTCCTTATGTAAGCATCAAGATTTTTCTAAATATGATAAACATGTTGAACAGTTTGATGTTACAGTCGGAATTTTCGATACAATTTTGCTTCTAGTCTGTCCTATCACTGCAAACTTAACTTCATGTAACCATGTGTGTTGTCACGTTCCATTATACAGCACAGTCGTTTAATCTCGACACAGGAAATTTACGAGTTTGCATGTGAAAGAAAGGTATGCAGGACCTCCACAATGAAAGACAACCCCCGTTTCACACCACCAGTATGGGGTATACCCAAGCACCCGGTAATGGTGATTTATCTCAGACTTTCACATTGATCTTTCGACCATGTTTGCGTTTTATTGAAAAGGATCACGCAGATCATCCATTAACTTTGTGTTTCCTACAAGGAGAGAACATTATGTAAGATCAGTATCCGCTCCAGGTTACACTCAGCACGATATTTCAATAACATAAATTTCACGTATTATTACCTTGATCAGTACTTAAATTCTCACCAATAAGTAGAGGAGAAACACCCCACAACTGTGGAACAGTCGAGATAATGGACAGTTTGAGGCCCAATAATGAACATGTCTTATATATGTATTAGTTATTTATTGATCTATCTGTGTATATATTTATTTTCGAGATGATATCTCTCGTATATGATACTTCACACAATCATTTGCGCTGTCATTGTTAAAGACACTGATTAGAAGTTTGTCACGTAAGGCGCCCCAAAAAAAGGGAGGTAAATCTTTGTTTTCTTAAGCACAAGGCTCAAACTGTCGATAATTTTTTTGAAGACCTCCTGGCCTCCAAATTACCTGAGGAAGAGAACTGTTTTTGTTGCATGATCATGATGATCTGTTTCTTGATATATGCGGATCTTAAAAAGAGGTACAAATGCAGAATTAATCAACACTTGAGCTTTAATGATTGACATAGGGTTAACAAAATAATTACATAAATTTGTTTGTTTAGTAATTCCAGTTTTTGAGATGTAGTCAAAGCTCCTAATGTTGCTAAAAAATCTGCATATCTTGCACCCTTTTTCTTAAATCTTAAAATTTGCAAAGAGTTTGAGAAATACAGATGTACAAAAATCAAAAGGAGCATAAAGGTCCCCCAGAGTAGCTGTATAGAGAGAAAGATTAAGGAAGTTAAAGTTAAGGAAATCAAATGTGTATGAAATACAAAGAATCACTGAATCTTCCAGCAAACCCCTTCCCACATAATGTCCTAACTTTGAAGATGTTGTACACATGAGAGCCACTTAAAAGTGAAGTCACTGAAACGTACTATTCTAGAAAAGGTACGAGATGGCATTCATACTTTACTGTCAACATTTGCTTTCCGTTTTTACTGCATCATACTGAAGATAGAACAGCAAGAAGAAACACTAATTTGGACTTTGGTTCATCTCAGCCTGGGGAGAAAACCCAAAACCTTCCTCAATTAAGCGGAGGCCAAAAACAAGATTAGGGCAAACAAGTCAATGAGTTAACTTTTCTCGGTTAATCGGCCACAAACACTGAGAAAATAGGTCAACAACACTAAAAATGAACTGCAGTTGTAATAATATCTTTCCTGTGACAATGTTATTAATCTATTAACCTATTCTATTTTAACTCCAATTCAATTACTAAAAAAACTCCTCTAGTGAACAGTTAAAATGTATGAATACAAATTCTATCAAATTCTATTAGAGAAAAACATCTGATTAAAATATTTCACATGTATTAATTATCATCAATATTTACACACCTCAATTCAATAACTGCATTTTTATACTGTTCTATAGGGCACAATATTTCTATTGTTTGAAGCGAAAATATTTACAGTTACGATCTTCCGAACAAAACCTGCAGATAAAACTAAAGCATAAACAAAAACCTATTACTCGGTTTTTAGAAATTACCAGAGCACCTGTTTAATCTTCCAGGCCATTTAAAATGAAGACATATGCCATTTGTCACTTTACTTAATGACTTTACCTACATACAACTTTCACCTTTATGACCTACTTCTTTGCCTAATAGTGGAAACTATAACACAGTCGTTTAAGTATATAACTTCAAAAAATAATCCAATAATTTAAATAAATATTTTCAAATCTACTCAAGGTATTGCATTGAACTATACCAACAAAGCATATACATTCCGCCCTCTACAGTGAGGACATTTCTTATATTTTTAGCCCTGACAAAATGTTCGTTAAAGAAGTGCTTACATTATAACAAAGCGATGTTTTTATCCATTAATTACTGTATTTTGTGTAATAAGTCTGCATATTCATACTTGCCAACCCTCCCTATTTAGGAGGGAGACTTCCGATTTTGAACCCTAAAATGTTGCATTTTGAACTTTGGAATCTGCTTAACTGTTCCTATTTTTGAAGGTCTGATTATTTCATCGGAAAGAAGAGCCATTTAAAAGTGTTATTTTTCCTCTGAATGTACATGTATACATCTTATTTATGCTCTCAATTCTGAGCACGTGTAATCTCACCCATGGAAATTTCAAAAAGTTGGCAAGTATGCATATTCTAATAATTAAAGACTGCTGGCAATCACAAGAGTAAGTGATAATTTTGATGTAGTGTTTACCGTTCTTTGTGTATAATGAGGGAACCTGCTTCGCTTCTATAACTCTGAAAGTGATAGCTAAGAACCTGTTAAAACTCATTCACCCTTAAAATTTCATAATGAGCTCTTCCAAAATTTGAATCAAAATGACTTCAGGAATGAAGGTGCTTGCACTAATTGGTGTATCCCAAGGACTTAACGAAATAAAAATGAATGCCTATCAAGATTTCAGAATTTATTGATGTCCATTATTTGGAAATTCATCTTTAAGTTTGATAAAGAGACTTTCTTGTGGGTTTGTTTGTGCTTTAGGTCCTATCATTTAACAACCATGGTCATTTTATGATGTTCCAGGTTTTTGTGATGGAGATAAAGTCGGGAGTCCCTAGAGAAAAACTACCGACTATTGGCCAGTACTATGTGATTGTCTCACATAACTCTCAAACCCACAACTCAATGTGGAAGGAATAACCAGTACTCAAACTTTTAGTTTCATTGTTTGAGGCTAAACTAAGGTGCTATATACCTGTATTAATGAGTCATTATCTATGGTAGAGCTAATAGACTGAATAACAAATATTGAATATGATATTAACCATACAGGACTAATGGGTTTTTTTATGGAATCAATTTTGCCTCAAAACTAAACATGCAGAGAATAAAAAAATTGTTTTCATTAAAGTTCACATTTCAGAAAACATCAATATAATTTTTTGGTAGTCCCTTTAAATGTCCTTTGTGGTACTTTTCACAAATATAGAAAACAGTGTTACGCTGGTAAAACATATCCGAAGAATTCATATCTTTTCTGACCCAATTTTTCAATCATGAAATAATATTTGTTTAACACATAAATCCCTTTGTACCAATTTGAAAAGATCTACAAGTAAAAGTGTCCCACATAGCAAGTGATAAAAGAATAAACCACAAGAATGCTTTTATTTACCTGTAAGTTTTTTACCTGCACAGTGGGTATAATGATTAATTAATGATTCTCTCCACCAGGGGGCAGCCTAGCTCCATTTTGAATTGACAGTTGCTATCAATTTAAAAACCAACAAAGTATATTCATAATATGCAAAGGATATTAGCCAAACAATGAAATCTTTATTTATCGATAGTAGTAATTTTATAATTCAACCAGACTATTGTATTTTGTTAACAGTTCGTATTGCGGATTGGCACAATAATTTGTCAGCAGGGGGTTCTTCAACTTTACAAATGTATTTTTACAAAAGAATTTTCTTTTTTGACAAAAACATTCTTTGAGTTTTATTTGAAATACATCAGTGAAATATTTCTGAATACACCATCCACAATACCAGCTTTACAGATATACAAAAACACAGTAAGATCAATACAGGAAATTGATCGAGATCTCAACTATAGGTATAAGCTTTAGATAAATGTTAAGAAAACATTTATTTGATTAAGCTTTTTGGGGACAATATTGTATGCCACACTTTCATTTTCATATTTTTTATTTCAGTCTCCATAATAATATCACATAAGTAAAAGCACACAGAATACCCTGTATACACTACACACTACAGGAAAGCAGGCCCTGGTTTCATCAACGTTCCTAAACCTAAGGAAAATCCTGAACTTAAAAAATTTTCATAGAAAAGCATTACAGAATTTAAGGGGGAAATCCTTAGTTAAGGAACTTTCCTTAAATTCTGTAATGCTTTCCTATGGAGATTTTTAAGTTAACGAATTTCCTAAAGTTAAGGAACGTTGATGAAACCAGGGCCAGGTTCTTAAATGAAATGGTGAAATATTATGGATCAAAAGTTTTTTAGCGAATCAAAAGTATTGGTAGTGATTGTAATACATGTATCAGGGTTGTTGTTTTTTTGTATTTTGTGTAGGGCGTGTGGGGGGATGTTGGAGGAAGGAAGAATGGACTTGTAGAAAAGGAGATGTGTATGAAGGACAGTAAATGCGATGTATTACCGTAATTTCTCGCGTATAGTGCGCACTCGCGTATAGTGCGCAGGTACTTTTTGGGGTCAAAAAATAAAAAAAAAAATATCTTGGAAATTTTTTTTTTTTTTTTTAAATTTTGTGAAAAAAAAAAACGTTAAGTCGGAATGATAGCACCAACCAGGTAAGTCGCCATTAAAGAGTATATAAACAAACACCTTTGAAAAGGAAACTTTGAAAACATTACACAATGCCTCATTAATTAGACTTGACATTGGAATTGATTGACACCTCGCGCGAGTTACGGTGAAGATCTGTTGACACCAGCGAAGGCACAGGCTCAATACAGATAATTGAAATAAACGATGTTTTCACGGCAATATCATTCATAGATTATTCAATTACATCTACCATAAGACTTAATCTTCCAGGTTTTCTATCAAATAAACAATTGTGGAGTCTGTGCGTCTAGACATCGATAGATCTAGAGTTGGCAGTGTACTGGGTTGACGGGTGTACTAAAAGCATCCACTCCATCAGGTCCGACGAGGACTGCATACAGCCAAATTTGTTTGATATAAAAACACAAACCCTTTATAATTTCAGCATTTTTTCTTTGAAAAGAAAATATGGATACTTATTGGACTGTTTTGAGTCCCTAAATGTTTATTTTCCAAACTCTACCTGTTTAACCAGTTCAACTCGCTTGTTAGCGACCCTGTTTGTTACTTCGGGTATTAATATTACGCGACCTTCACTCTTTGTAATACACAAACCGGCGAACTTCCAAGTTGTTCTTGACACATTTCTACCGTCAGGATTGAATTGTACAGTATGATTTTACACAAGAACAGCATTTTTAACATCAGAGTGCTAACAACGATCTAATTCTTCGGTATATTTCATTATATGCCTTGTGATAATGTAGCGTCGATCCAATCTCGACCTGAAAGTTCAGGCTACTTTCCTCAAGTTTATTTATCAGATCCTATCGTATTTTATGGCTTTATAATTGCAGATTTTCGTGGTTGTAAAAAGATAATGCAAATCAGGAATTATTTAACAAAATATCAACTGTTAACTACCGCGAGGATATTTCAGGTTATTCTGAAAATCTCCGAAAAATTAACGATACATGATCGCGACCAAGTCAAGGTTTTTGCTTGTTCTTGCGTATAGTGCGCACCCCCTTCTTGACACTTTCGATTTTCCCTAAAAAAGTGCGCACTATACGCGAGAAATTACGGTAACAGGGGTAGGGTAAATTGGGATGTCATAAAATGAGTGAAAGACATCAGGAATGGAAGGTCAGACATAGAAAAGAACTCAGGCGAGAAATTATAGTTGGCTTCAACCATGTATTTTAATTCAAATCCCATTAAGACATAAATAGGCCAAAGATGTTACTTTAGTTAATGTTGAACATCATGAAGCATTAAAAGTCAAGGATTTCCACTTCAAAAAAGTTGTAGGTATAAGGTCTGCTAATAAGCCCACCCCTCGTATCTATACAGCTTTATAATCATTTCCAATAGTATTGTATACTCTTTGTCCTTATTATAAGCCCACCCCTTCTTTATATACAGTATATCACGACTTTATAATTATTTTTCTAGCATTATTGAACCTATGTACTTAAATAAGCTCATCTCAAAATTTATGATCTATCGCTTCACAGTACCCCCCCCCTTACTCTCAAGCATATCAAACCTTCACTTACAATAGGATCACGATGGTATCACTCCCTATACAGTGTTTATTTACAGAAGAGAAAAAATTACCAGAAGACCAATATCTTACGGGGGACAGAGAGCTTTTATCTCAAGTTGTAAAAACTGTTAAAGTTCATCGTGAATAAGATAAAAGTTACTTTTTAGTTGGAGTTCATTTCACAGCATTTGCACTAATATGTGAATTGATGAGGTAATTATTGTGATGTAAGCTGTCTCAGAACTTTACTTCGTCTTAAAATCTTTGATCTCCCAATCTCCAATGACTGTAATACAAATATTAAACTGACTAAATATTATTCTACTTTATCTGAATAAGTAATGACCAATATGTTTGTACATACATGTTTTAAACACTTAGCCAAAGTCCTCTAAAAGCAAGCATGTTTGACTTCGGGCCATAGAACAACTTTGTAGAAAACCGCAGCCATATATATATAGTTCTCTGAAACCAAGCGTGTTTGACTTTGGGTGGGAGATCAACTTTGTAGAAAACCACAGATATTTATGTCCGACAAAATGGTGCCTCACTTAGGAGCGTAGATTGACTACCAGTTTTATGGAGAATTTCTCTTCTGAATTTTACTACTAGCTCATCTTCCCCTAGTTTAGGGCTTAGACATCCAAGTGATAAAAATGATTAGCATTACGTACTTTCATTCTAAATAAATTACAAACTTGCCAACTTTTTGAAATTTCCATGGGGGAGATTACGCGTGCTCAGAATTGAAAACATAAATAATACGTATACATGTACATTCAGAGGAAATATAGCACTTTAAATGGCTTCTTTTGAGCTCTTCTTTCAGATGAAATCATCAGATTTTTAGAAATAGGAACAGTTAAGCAGATTCCAAATTTGAAAATGCAACATTTAAGGGTCCAAATTCAGGAGTCTCCCTCCTAAATAGGGAGGGTTGGCAAGTATGAAATTATCATTTATAAACTTATCTAGAGATGGGGACAAACTACCAGGAGTGGCACAACTTATTTCAGATTTGAATATATTGTGTCAAAATGGAAAACAACTTGGGTCAGATATGAGGAACATAGGCTAATGATATTCCAGTATAACTCCAAAAGTTCAGTATTCAAGATATCTAGGTTGGACTTGTGCTGATTATTCCTGTGTTAAACAGTGAAACTTCGAAAGACGGGGATCTCTCAAAAAACATGTAATGAAAGAGAAAATGTATGAAGCACAAATTAAACTGCCATATACTGAAATACCTGGTAATAGTTTTTAAGGTAGAATTGTTTGGTTTCAGTTTCTGCCAATTTTCTGAAAATTATGTGAAACATATAACCCATATGCATGCATCAAGAAAAAAAAGCAAGTTATGTGCATTAAAATCATTAAACAGGGTTTAACAACACTTTTTAAGTTGTGTGCATTAAAATCATTAAACAAGATCTAAAGGCTGCCTTTTTATTTTTGAAAATATGCAAGTAACGGAGTCAACAACAGCTATAGATTTTTCTCTGTTAATCACCCAAGTCTCTGTTCAACTACTTTTGATGTTTCACCCTAAACAAGACAACTGTTCAGTTTCCTAGCAACCAATTCTCATAAACCATTAAGCTCAATGACTGTAAAATCGACAACAGGCTTCACCAACTTATCGGGGGAAGTATAAATCACTTTTATCTGTGTTTAAAATAACAATGAAACGTTCAGAGATGACGTAACCAGCCTAATAATAGATGTTTATTTGGAAAATCTAGACAGGAACCTTTCACGGGATATTCAGCCAATATCTACAAGCTTTAACAGATACAGTTTTCCTAAATGTTTCATCTTGACATGTTAAGAGTCAATTTTCTAACGAAACTTTCCTATCCCCACAAAAAATATTAGAGATACATGTATGTACTACCATCTCAATAATGATAAGAGCTATAACACACCTTTTATCAATCTTTCTTCCATAATGACATTTACCTCTATACCCAATAGGAACCATGCAGAAACTGCCTTCTCTACAAACTAAGAACCATAGAGAAATTTCCCTCTATTCATTTTAAGAACCATTATCATGTTAAGAACCATGGAGAAATTTACATCTCTTCATGTTAAGAACCATGGAGAAATTTCCCTCTCTTCGTGTTAAGAACCATGGAGAAATTTCTCTCTCTTTGTGTTAAGAACCATGGAGAAATTTCCCTCTCTTCATGTTAAGAACCAAAGAGAAATTTACATCTCTTCATGTTAAGAACCACAGAGAAATTAACATCTCTTCATGTTAAGAACCATGGAGAAAATTTACATCCCTTCATGTTAAGAACCACAGAGAAATTTACATCTCCTTATGTTAAGAACCATGGAGAAATTTACATCTTTTCATGTTAAAAACCATGGAGAAATTTACATCTCTTCATGTTAAGAACCATGGAGAAATTTCCCTCTCTTCGTGTTAAGAACCATGGAGAAATTTCTCTCTCTTTGTGTTAAGAACCATGGAGAAATTTCCCTCTCTTCATGTTAAGAACCAAAGAGAAATTTACATCTCTTCATGTTAAGAACCACAGAGAAATTTACATCTCTTCATGTTAAGAACCATGGAGAAAATTTACATCCCTTCATGTTAAGAACCACAGAGAAATTTACATCTCCTTATGTTAAGAACCACAGAGAAATTTACATCTCCTTATGTTAAGAACCATGGAGAAATTAACATCTTTTCATGTTAAAATCCATGGAGAAATTATATATCTTCATGTTAAGAACCATGGAGAAATTTATATATCTTCATGTTAAGAACCATGGAGAAATTTATATATCTTTATGTTAAGGACCATGGAGAAATTTCTCTCTCTTCAGACATGTTAAGAACCATGGAGAAATTTACATCTCTTCATGTTAAGAACCGTGGAGAAATTTACATCTCTTCATGTTAAGAACCGTGGAGAAATTTACATCTCTTCATGTTGAGAACAACAGAGAAATTTACATCTTTTCATGTTAAGAACCATGGAGAAATTTCTCTCTCTTGAAATGTTAAGGACCATGGAGAAACTTACATCTCTATACAAATTAAGAATCATGGTACCAAAGTATTTAATGTGCTTATGTCAGCTACTGAAGCATTTTAAAAATGTTTCACAATGTTTAATGTACTGCCATGCCAAATTTATCATTGCAGAAGTTTTAAATGTATTTTAAGTTTTCAATGCTTTTAAACTATTCTAACTTTCAAACCCTATTCAATCTTCTTCAAATGTTTCACACCCTCTGTACACAGACATTTAAGAGCACTGACAGACTGAAGCATGTTTACCATTTAAGTTTTTCTCTTTAGCTGTAATATTACTTTAAAATTTAGCCTTTAGTTTAACTGTCATAGAAAGACGACCTAGTATAGCTTTGTGGCTAAAGTGCCTGGTTCATATCAGACAGATCCATGTATAACAACATGATGAAAGTTAACTGGGTTTGTATTGTCCGTAATCAAGTTCAATTATCCTGAGTTTTGTGCATATTTTACCAATTGTTTCTTTTGTTAGGATACAGATGGAAAAAAAATCAGAGAATACCAAAGCGTCAACAAAACCATAATCCGAACTAAAAATCGATTAACAGCAAATAGGAAATAGAGCAAAATAGGAACAAAGGAAAGATTTACATGGAGACCTTTGTAAAAGTACAAGAGAATCAGACCAGGTGTTCTGGAAAAGTATTAGCGTCTTATGCTTTTGAATTGAATTGAATAGCTTCCTCGTGATTCTGAATTGAATTGAACTGAATTGCTTCTGAATTCTGCGTCTTCTTAATTCATTAAGACATGTTTAAAAGCTTTAACTCGAACTATACCAACAAATAATTTTTCTATATAAGATGAATTACTCTTGTTGGACCTGATGAAACCATGAACACATGATCGTACTGCAGAAGGAAACCAAACAAAGTAATGGAAGCCTGAGTGATTAGGCTGGTGACACCAGCCCCATTACATCACATGGTAGGTGAAGCAGAAGAACCCTTACCCTTCTGGAACATCTTAGAGTCTCAATGTATTTTTTTTTCTTGTTTCATATTTTTTTCCTGCCTTAATCAATTTCTTACTTTATCATGGTTAAGCTGAAGCTTCAGTATTCTGTAATTTTTTTTATCACATTAAACTTGGGGAATCTTACCCCAGCCATATTTATAGCTAAAAAACAATTACATGTCTGCTGTGCCTCAAACCATCTGAGAGGCCTTATAGAACAAATTGTGTTATCATAGATACTTAAAGATCCCTCTCCCACTGCTTGCCAAACGCAAAAGAGTTCCACTATTTCATTTTTGTATAAACAATTATCTCCCCTTGATTTCAATAACCTCCTCTTAATTTCAATAATCTCCCCTTTATTTCATTAACCTCCCTTTGTTTTCACTAACCTCCCTTTAATTTCAATAATCTCCCTTTGATTTTAATGGTATTCCCTTGATTGATGATATCCCCAAGGTATATTTTCTATAAAAATATTTTCAAGAAAAATTATTCCAGGCTTTTGAGATTTAAGCTTAAAATGATATACCTTTGAAATATATAAAGCCAAATAATCCAAAAGTCTTTCTTTTAACCTGAAACAGAAATTAAAACTTCCTCTGCTGTAGTTTTTTACTTTGAGATGTAATCATTCACACAAAATATCTTTATATAATACCTCCCACATAATGTATGTTCGACACTTACGAATCTGACCTTAATTCTATATATAAGAGTTTTTGGTTTTGTGAGTTTATACCTGAGCCAGTCTATTCTGTTTTGAAGTTTAGATGAAAAACTGTTTTATTTCAAATATTTACTCTCTTCGAGTTGGGATTATGGACACAAATGCTCACAAACACAATGAGTTGAACTTAAGTACGTGTATCAATTACACCACTGCAAATATAAGATGGGCAAATTAAGTGTACGATGTTTGCTGTGATCACATGACCTATATTTGGCGGTTAGGATTGTCAAGAAAGATTTCTCGTATAAAAGACTGTATAATCTGTACAAACCAAGCCAGGTCACACGTAACTTAAGAATGCGAAGTACACAGAAAAAGTCTTTGTACTGTTTGAATCATTTCTCTGTACCAGTATAGAACCTTTTGTGGAGACAATACCTAAATCAAAGTTCAAGTTGTCCCACTTAGTCAACATGATGACTGGTCTATCCATATATACTAAACATCTCATTGAAAATTATTTCTAATCACTACCCAGCATTAATTGTTCGCCAATAAGCCCATGCCTGGTAACAGGCCTATGTATAGTGTATATCTATTGCAGTTGTAGAAATTAATGCTAACACATGCTATTTCATATTCCTTTAATAGGTAATGGAGCTTCATTTTGTATTCCAGTTAAAAATATTCATATTTGGCATGTTCAAATAGAGCCATACAAAGCACACTTATTATCTGATATGTTATTTACAGTCAATGTGTGTGAGAAATTTCACTCTAAAACATTTTCAGGGTCACTGTATATTGATTTGGTTTCTGGAGAAAGATTTTTCCATTTTTGTTAATTGAAGTTAAATCTTCAGCCCTATTAATTGGTTACATTACAATTGATATATCTTTGTTGGTTAACTTAAATATGTATCGTCACAATTTCAATTCTTTTGCCACTGAAGACACGTTTGAAATCTTCCTATTTGACAATGGTTGGAATAGTTCATAATGAAATTTCAGAGGTGATCCAGTTAAAATCAGTAAAATTTCCAATATACCAAACACCTTCAAACACGTCATTATTCATACACTTTCAGCCAACCTTCACAAAGAATAGACTTGTTCAAATTTGTTGTTACCAATTATTCTAATGAGCAAATTTCCAATATATTACACCCACTATGACTCACTATACATGCCAACTTTACATTTCTCAAGGATATTGATATTAGTTATAATAGGTAGCCAGTATAATTGAAATACCCAATAATCACTGCCTCAAACTAACATTACAAATACATGTTTGTGTTGATTACAATAATTGGTGTGTTGTCTCTGGCTATAAGGAGGTATGCTACCCTTACCAGAACAAAAGTCAAAAGTAACTCTTTTTCAAAAGAGTTCCACAATAAAAATATAATTTGTTAATAAATTAATACAACATGAGTAAAAGACCATTAACCTTTTTTCAAAAGCATAAGATTTATCGAAAGCCATTACTAAGATGATAAAAATATTTTTATTCCATCAAAAACGTATTGAGTCCAGGCTAATTTCTGTCATAGGCCTTTCCCGAAAGTGTTGTTATTCCCCTTGACAAACCACAATGGTGGATACAAGATGGACTTCCAGGAAGTGTTTTTGTGATGATTTGGCACCATATTGACAATCAGATGACACAATTCCCATTATGACATCATACATGTCGCAAACTGGTTTCAAAAACACTTACCAATGTAGTCATAGTATGGCAAACAAGGGAGATAACAACACTTTTGAGATAGGCCTATAGTAAATGTAATTTTGGTTTTATCGAAGACATCAAAATCCTCCAAATTAGATTGCACTGAAGAAACATAGGAGTGAAATCATTAGAAATGAAATGTTTGGTCTATGATCAATCCCCCTCCTACTTACATAAGACTTACTTTGGATTGAAAATTCTGACGGATCAAGAGCAGAAGGAGAATAACTTGATACCTATCTATTAGTGAATTATTAGCGGCATTTTCTTCACTCGAGAACGTTCTTTGAAGTGACAGTCAAACTTTACCTAGACCCATTAACTGTTGTATATACATATCCAAGGGTGACAATTAAATCACTTTCACACTGTAATGGTATAAACAACCATCCTAAGTTTAGTCCTCTGCACATCTAAAGTCAAATATTTCAAATCTCCAAACGGTAAATTTCAATATCGTATCATAGAATATTTACAAAAAGATGAAATTTTAAAGACAAATAAATCTTGCACTGAAATTACAAATACATTTGTGTAATTTCAAAATTGTTTTTATGAAGGTTTTTGTCAATTTTTAATACTTCCAGTCGGACTAAGCTTTTCTTTAATGTTATGTAGATAATCAAGAGATCTTTGAGCATTAACTAAACACATGCTATTCCATTCCTTATCAGCTTACAAATAAATTAATTTCAAATCTTGTTCCGAAAATATTTTCAAAAACTTCTGGAAACTCCAAATGAAAATTACACATAAAAAGGTTCAAAATAATCATCCTAACAATATATACACTACAAGCACTATTTAAACATTTAAAAGATTTCTAATGGAAAATAATGAAAATTTTGTCAATCTCACATTAAGTTGACAAATCTTTGGCCAGCTGTTTTAAATGTTATCAGTTGTGTTGTATGGTAGCAGTACAAATACCATTTTTTTTATCAAACTTCTGAAAACTTTCGACCCCAAATTTACTACCACATTCCTAACCTCTATCCCTTCAAGTCCATGAATTTTCTTTATCAGAAGCTGAAGGAAACACAAGATGATTTACCACCTCTGAAAGGTCCAGGTTCTATAGAGTCAAGATTGACTTTCTATTATTGGGTCTGAATAAAACACAATCATCATTCTGTAAATTTTCTTTGGTCTTAGGAGGTCTGCTACTTTAAAGCTTATGCAATGATATAGGAAATGTTTGTTTAGTGTATAACACCTTTTCTTTTCCTTTTTTTTTACTTTTTTTTTTTTTGGACTTACATGAAATGTTGATATATAAAAATACAACCTTCGTACATGAATATATAATAAAGACTTGTAACACCAAAAATTACTTTCCAGAATAGTTTTTACAATCTGTGATAAATGAAGTCATTAATCAGGAAAATCTGTTGCTTACAGAATTTTCTTTGGCAAATCTATGTGTCTACATGAATGACAGGTTTTATATTCTTCTTCTTCTGTCATGGAAATGCTGACTAGAAGAAAGGTCAGAACTGACATTAATACACAGGCATGGCTTAATAATAACTAGAACTGTCATCCATAGGATAACCAATATCCCCCTTCCTGCAGATGTCAATAATTTATACCTCATTTAGTAACCTTGACCTTGGTTTAGAACTGCAGGGCCGTGGTGGCCGAGTGGTTAAGGTGTCCAGACATTCTACCACTAGCCCTCCACCTCAGGGCCGTGGTGGCTGAGTGGTTAAGGTGTCCAGACATTCTACCACTAGCCCTCCACCTCTGGGCCGTGGTGGCCGAGTGGTTAAGGTGTCCCGACATTCTACCACTAGCCCTCCACCTCTGGGCCGTGGTGGCTGAGTGGTTAAGGTGTCCAGACATTCTACCACTAGCCCTCCACCTCTGGGCCGTGGTGGCCGAGTGGTTAAAGTGTCCTGACATTCTACCACTAGCCCTCCACCTCTGGGTTGCAAGTTTGAAACCCACATGGGGCAGTTGCCAGGTACTAACCATAAGTCGGTGGTTTTCTTCAGGTACTCTGGTACCCAACCTCCAAAACCTTGTATGTCCTTAAATGACCCTGGCTGTTAATGGGACGTCAAACAAAATAAACCAAAAGAACTCAAGAACTGCAGGGAACTTGTTTGAATTATTTTGGTGCTTTATTTTAACAAAAAGGGCCATAACTAACTTAAAAGAAAATTAACTCATACACCCCTGACGACACTATTTAATTCTTCCAGTTCGATGGTTGGAATAGTTCATTCTGAAACTTCAGGGATGAATGGGTTAAAGCTAGATTTACAAAATGCATTTTGATATTCAATGGAAGAAAACATTTAAGTCATCATGCCATTCATGCTGTTTGAGATTCAATTTGGCCTCAATTTTATAATTTATTGCCTGTAAATCATTTCTATTTCAGGTTTACCTGGACTCCTGCCTGCCATGGAGATATGTCTACAATGGTTGTTTTGTTTACATAGGATAATCTGATCTGCAAATCTCGGCGCAACGCACTCGCCCGACTCCACCCAGTATGTGCAACCAACAACAGCTACTTATATGGGTTTACATAACAGCAAAATATTAAGGATCCCCATACTACTGTCAAACTAGAAATGTGTTTGTAAAACATGTATGCCCCACTTTCCGCTTTATCAGTAACTTAAGTTTTTCAGAGGTCAAGGTCATAAAAACCCTGCAACCAACTCTACCAGTTCAGATGTATTAGCCTATGACGTTTCATGACCATAAGGCCTGGTACTTGGGCCAAATCTGACCTAAATGCAGAAACTAAACCAGGACCAGCCCTAAACCACACCCTTGCCTCAATAATTCATTCTCCCTTACAAACACATATGAACTCTTCCAATTCAAAGGTCGGAATAGTTTATTTTGAAATCAAGGGGGATAAGCTAAAACATCCTGCAGACTTGCATCCAGGCCAACAAGAGTGATGAACATAAGTTGTAAAAACTTATTTCATAATTGTTCTAAAATGAATTTTTGTTTAAAACCTGAAATGATTTATTTGAGGTCCCATTTTTCTTGCATGACTAACAGTTAATATTTCTGCGAGATTCGAACACTTACCCTCAAATTTATATACTGAGTTTGATTTGTACACAAACAGGAATTAATAACTTAATTTGCGAGCTTCTGAAAACATCCATTTCCTTTGTGAAGCAAAAAGTACAATAGCCGAGTGTCGGTGTTCTGACCACTGAAATCAGCTCACTACCAGAAATAGGGCGAGTTGGAGAAGTCAGCTGTCAAAAACGTAGCGCGACATTTCGTCCAAATACTACAGGAAGACAACTTTCAATTCCTGTTTGTGTATACAAAACAAACTCAGTATATATCATTCATACCAAACTGATGAATCTTAATCCTATTACTAATTGTTTAATTAATTCTTGCTGAGTTAGCTACCTGGTTTAAAGAAAGGTCCCTGACATTCTGTGCTACGGTTGTAGCCTAAATGAAACAAAGGGGAGGTAACCCTCACACAACAACTACTGTGGAACTCTCTTGTGTTTTTTGTTAAGTGTGACAGAGATCCTTAAGACAAAGTGATATTAATTGTATTGCCCCCCCCCCCCCCCTTTCCATCCTCTTGTGCGTGCCATCAAATTTTACTACCTATACTTGGGAGTTATTGCCAGGTTTCACATACAGCAAGGGTATCTCGTAAAAGAACATATACAGCTGTCTATCCATGCATTATACATGGTAAACAGGGCTGGTACCTGAGTTATCTCCCCTTTACTTTAAATCAATGCGATCAATACATGTAATCTTGTTTGATTTCCGGAGGTATCATCAATTAATCAGCTCAAGTCCACATCACCACTGATAAAAGATACAGGCTGTTTATAGTGGGAATGTTTTGGCAGGGAGATTTATATCAGAGAAAAACACAGGATACATCCGTAACTGTTTGTAGGAGTACTGCCACTTCATGAATGTAACAATGGAGTGATTTCTTTTGGAAATACTGTGGGACTTCAGTTCAGACTCATGCATGACCCCCACCTCTGAACATTAAAAGCTATATTTTCCAAAACAATCAAAATCTAACAAGGTGAAGAATAGTTAGATAATATGGTGTTAAAATGAACTAAATAACTGTCAAAGAGGGGTTCATGAAATATCTTGCAAGCACAAATGCTTTTTATTCCCAGAGTTGTCAAGGTGACCTTTGATCTTGACGATGAACACCAAAAATTTAATCAGGTGCACAAATTGTGCACTATGTGGTGTAAATATGAACCAAATCTGACCAGGTGTATCGGAGATATGTTGTACATAATGTTGTCACTGACCATGCACACATGTACAAGTGCAGAACATAGATGAAGTCATTACTATATATTCAACCCCCCCCCCCCCCCCCCCCCCCCCACACACACAAACACACTTGCTGGTTAAAGTTGTCATCTATCCAGAAACATGACATGAATGTAGACCATTCTGATGAAAGCTTCACTGAATCAGTCTTACATTCAGATAATGTAGAAAATATACAATAATCTAATTGTAATAGGACAAGGAAAAGTGATATATTTTGATCACTTTAACTATAGAGTGATAAAATAAAGATAATGCCCTTGCTGGGGCTCGGACAAGCGACCCTTGGCTCTCCAGCCCGTTGCTCTACCCCTCATGAGCTATGGGAGAATTCTCTACAGCTCACATATGTAAGGCAACATTATCAATGCACATCTTTCACACAATTACCATATATCTTAATTGTACTGTAACTAGTTGTTAGTCCTTGTCAGATCTGTAAAACTGTCTTAATGTGTCAATAGTCTTTGTCTTTGTCAGAAAATACAGCATCATAGTTTAATTCACATTTCAGAAAAACACATCATCACTTAATTAACAAATGTATTGAGACAAAGACATTATTTTTCATTCAAAATTTTGTTACATCTTCAGGTTAACATTCTTAGAATTCTGAATAAACGGTTTGTTTTTTTGAAACTTTTATAACTTAGTAATACAAATTTGTTCATTATTTAAAACATAAATTTAAAAAACAATTCCAACATTGAAACAGGAAAACATAATAAAATTCTTACCTTTATTTTGGAACATATATTTCGTCACTCCAATGACACCTCCTCATTATACCATTACCAGGTTTTTTGTATATAAGTACTCTGGTTAAATGTTCCTATCAACCACAAGCTTCAGACCATTTTGGTCACTGTCCCTTGGAAACTTGGAACCACAGGGTTATTGCCTTATTTTCCACAAGCTTTTTGCTGATACAGACTTTTTTCAGGCTATCTGCATCATGTGGGGTAAGCTATTAACGTTAACAGACCCACTGTTGGTCGACTGAAGACTTTAACCCCATATAAGTATGTGACTGCTTTTCACCTTGTCGGCATCTCTGGTCGGGAAAAGAATTTTAATCTCCAAATTCCTTTGTCAATGCTTCAAGCAGTATCCTAAGAGTCTTGGCAAGGTGGAGTTTTTTCCATGTACTGCACCAATGTATTGACGGGACCTAAACCTACACGATACTACCAGACCCTGTCAAGTTTATTAGCAGTATTTGCAGAGCAATTAAGTCGCAGGTTTTTATCAAGTCTCAGAGGTAACAGATGCAAAGATTTTGCCCTACGTTTTCTGTTATCTGGACAAGCTCGACTATAATTTATAAATGTCAAGTTTATCACCTTCCCTTAAAAGTATTTTGACACGGAAGATATCAACTTGTTGATAAATGCTGATTCTAGAAATGATTAATTGTGTATCAAAATAAAATCTATTATCAATCTATTCAATAGTTTGTCAAAATGGATGAATTTCGTAAGATTGGTTATGAAAAATAAATAAACAAATATCAAAAGATTCAGTTCATCTGCTAGGGAAGATCTCCTTTTAGAGCTAGTACAAGTACATTTGGAAATTGTAAAACGAAAGGATACAACCCAATTTTTTCAATTGTTTGGATAAAACCGAATCACCATGGAAACAATCTAGTCGAATATGGTGTCATCAATCCTTTGATGGTATATTGTTTGCTTGATATGGAAATATTCTTATCCACTTTCCTCCTGACACAATATATTTCTGTAAATCCCCTTTTGGCAGTTATATGTTTTAGGTTACACAGTACACCACTCGATCGGGTCTTTCTTCCAATAGAAGTACTGTCCTTGTTCCGTTATTCCACAAAAGACTTGATTTATAAATTCTTAACATCAAAAAGTATCTAAATAATCAAGTTTCCAACCTGTCTCTCTTCACGCCTCCAAGTTTAAATAATCATGTTTTGAATAGTCCTGTATCCAAGAGTGGTTCGGTCGTCGGGGATGAGCCGTATTATCTTCAATATAGAATGTGAATATCCCACATAAACACACAAACCTGTGAAATCCCTATGTACACAGTGTATTAATAGTATCAAATAAATTTGATAACTTAACATATCAGGAAATTTCTAAACCACCTAATCACATTTGTACCTACCCGTTCAAACAAACTTTGCGTCACACGAACAAACTCTAGCGAAAAGACCGTAAAATCCTTTGTCAGAAAACTGCACTGTGGGTACTTGATAATCGCCATAGACTGTCGACATTCAGAGTCCTTATATAATATCAGGGATAATCCTTCGCAACTTGCAGTTGCTCAACAACAACTCGTTCGTCCGTGATCAAATAAGACAACTAAGAATGCGACACAATACAAAAAGTATTCGGACCTGATGCTTGCATACGCTGTTCTTTAAATTGAGACAGTTTTTCATTCGTAAACTATTAAGAACAAGTTTTTGTTACTGTAGCATGGTTCATTTATTTCTACAGACCCTTTACCACAGATTTAAAACCGTCTTTGAATTTTAACGAATTGCTTTTAAATCCCTTAAATGTTACTCTTTGTTGATTTATTTTTATAAGTTTTCTTCCTTGTGTAATTATACTACCCAAAATCATGCCACAATTTCCACATTCCCAAGCACAATGTTGTATTATTTTGGTCATAGTGTTTAAAAATTCTATCAAGTGTTCAATTTTTGAATGATGTCAGCGGACAGAATCTCCACTAATGGTTTCCCACTGTATGTTAAATTCCCCAAACAGATCTTTAGGTCTGTACATGTGGCAAAAACTGATACCAATGCTTTAACCTGCTTCAATGGTGTGAAATTTTACTGAACAATCTAGAAAGGTTCTCTTTTTTCAATATATGTCTTTTTATTTTGGAAATTACATCAAAATTATCTATAGCCTGATGCTAAATATACAATAAGCAGAGCTGAGCAATCAGAAAATGTAATTTTAACAACATTTGTCATGTTCTCAAGGTCTGAATTAAAACTGGTAAGTTAATCTTCGGACATTTTCTTAAAATTGAATTCCAGACATAAATTTTATTTGAATTAATCAAAACGGATCCCTACATAACTATAACACATCTATGAAAATTAATTTGAGAATTTTATAAAAGATTATATCATTGAGTATGCAAGTTTCATACATCAGTCAGTAAACAAAATTCAAGGTTTTTAAAACTTTCTAATAATACAATGACCTTTGATAAGTTTATCCTAGGTATGCTGACAATTAATGCTTGATTGAAGGTTCAACATTTGACTTAAACAATGGCTTCTATTGAACCTTGACATCTGTGTGTAACAACAATTTGAAGCTTCACAATTGTTATTATTTCTGATGAACTCTGACCTTTGTTCAACTCCAATGACGACCAGACCTCCGATGACCTCTGATAAACTTCGACCTCTGCTAAACTCCAAATTATGTTACCTATGACCTCTGTTGAACTCTGACCCCTGTTTAAACTCCAATGATAACCAAAGACCTCTAATGACTTTTGATGAACTCTGACCTCAGCTTAACTCCAAATCACCAATGACCTTTGATGAACTCAGACCGCTGAAGAATATAAGCATACACTAATTTTCCCTGATGACTTGCCGTCCTTATAATAATTATCTCCCCTTCTTTACTTACATAATTGCTGTCCCCTTCAATACTACGTGACCAGCGTCAGACTCACAACAATCCTGTAGTCTAAGTCAATACAGATACTTCCATTTTCATTAAAGTTTTGATATTCTGTCATTAAACTTCGCAAACTCTCAGCACATAGTCCTACTTACAGCACTAGTCCTACTTACAGCACATAGTCCTACTTACAGCACATAGTACTAGTCCTACTTACAGCATATAGTCCTATACTTACACCACCTACAGCATATAGTCCTATACTTACACCACCGACACCCTGCTTCACTGTAGTTGAACAGCAGAGAATGAAATCTTTGACATATAAGTAATTAAAGTTGAGAAATCATCCACTACCTTCACTTACAAATGCCCCAGAGTTTTCATTGTTCCCTCTGTATATTTAGCAGACATAATGATCCCCAACTACACAATGGCACGGGGGAACATTATACAATGGTATATGGGAATTGAGAAAGTCTTTAAAAAAATTGACTAGCTTTATTTCTCTCGGTGACGACAAACATCGTGTGTTTATATACGGTATCGCCGGCTCCTGTAACACCAACATGTTATTCGAGGTCGTGAAAACGTTTGCGTTCCTGGCCAACACCAATTCATACGACCCTCATTCATAACCTTCGATCTGTGTTTGATAACAGACTTCTACAAACAAATATCAAACTCAATTTCATTGGTTTAGAATTCCTTTAAATCAACACGAGACCTCACTTCAATGGTCTAGCCGATCTTAACTAACCCTCACAGAACCACCTCACATAACAATGCTAATGTACCCAACGCTTTGGATTCCCTGTATCACTATATTGTTAAATATTTCCAATACATTCCCAAATCTTAAAGACAATCAGTGTGATTCGAATATCATATTTTTCATTATAATCAAAATTTGTAAAAAATTCAATTCATTTTTTTAAATTTTAGATGTTTCTTAATGTGACTTGTATATTACCTAAAGTCAAAGAAATGGTAATGGTTTTTATGATTATATATAAATATACTTGTTAAAATAAACTATACACGAAGAATGAGAGAAATCCCAGTCCCATTAACCTATTCATCCCTGAAATTTCAAAATGTACTATTCCAATGTTTGAGTTGGAAAAGTTTTAATTCGTCTTTAGGGGAAAACTATTGTTGATGCTTTTCTATTTATGTAATTTTCATCATTTTTTCCATAAATGGAACATCAAGGTATTCCTCTATTTTAAAAAAAAATCATAAGCTTTGCAGTTGTTTTCAACACTTTGTAACAGCTTTC
The DNA here is from genome assembly GCA_947623455.1 of Mimachlamys varia. Classification (NCBI taxonomy): domain Eukaryota; kingdom Metazoa; phylum Mollusca; class Bivalvia; order Pectinida; family Pectinidae; genus Mimachlamys; species Mimachlamys varia. The sequence continues at coordinate 38,072,985 of OX392540.1, forward strand.
AGCAGTAAACAACCAATGTACCAGCTTCCACGGAAGTTTACTTCTCATTCTCGTCATTTTTGGCAGTGGTACCAGGATCCCTTAATTTTTGAAAACTTTTTTATTGTTGTAAATATTAACACCTGTTCATATGTATTTAAAAAAACTGAAATATGTCTATTAAACTCGTAGCATAAACAGAAAATTGTCAGCTATTGAACTTGTAGCGTAACTAGTACTGATCGGATCCTGGTCATTGATGTAAGTAGATATAGATGCCACGTAAACCCATTGAGTAGGTAAACCAATATTGTCTCTATATATTGTACTGGGAAGTCTGGTAGTGGCGAAATATTGACATAAGGTACTATACATACACGTAATACTGACTCTCTGGTGATCTTGACTGGTAAGTATGGTTACAAACATTCAACTGCTGTTGAATGTTAGGGGTCAAAGATCATGCAATGTCTTTGGCATGATACCATTTAAGGACAATTTATCTGCACTTCAATAAATTCTAGATGAAGAACTGGTAATATGGAAGTAGTTAATAAGTTTAGGGTAGAAATTTTCATTTATGATTTTATGAAATGTTTCATCGAACATTTATAGCCAATTCTTAGTTCTAACATCTAAAAATTAAGGAAGATATATTGTATATAAATCTTGTTTGGCATTCTCCCTCAACTAAATTTAAGCAGAAACCCTATGTGTGGAAAACAGATTATCAAAAACTTCAGGTATGTATACTTCCAAGTCCACAAGGGTCACTCCACTTACAATCCTTTTTTTCCCCAAAAGGGGTTTTAATTCAGGCATTCATAGTACATTTCTTATACTTTAATATGAAGATAGTACTTATAGATGACAGGCCTCTGATCATTTGGCTCTTTCACCCCTAAAAACACATTCAAGATGCAAGAAATAGCAACCTATCAAGATGTTAGACATGGCAAAGATTCATTATCATTTTATAACAAATTGGTGCAGACTGCAATTCCACCAGAAAAATTCACTAGCTGAAAGCGACTCAACTGTAGCAGCAATAAAATATAACTAATGACAACAAATGGGGAAACAGGAATCATCAAAATTAAGCTATTCAAATCCTTAAAATATATTTATATAATTGGTAAATATTACTAAAACAATACTTGAAATAGATATTAAAGCTTAAGAACCAACACACACTCTTGTCTAAAACAGTATAAATATATGGCCCAATGTAGTCGGCCTGGGAACAACCAAGCACAACACACAGACACACAGAGGTAAACATTGACTTGGTGTCTTGTAATCGTACTTGTACTACTATGGAGTATGTAGTCGTACTTTTAATTTACAGTACGACACACATCATGTACAAACATTTACATGCACCAGTGATACCAAAATTACTATTACATCGGGTGTGAAAGGTTGTCTGACCATAAGTCTAGAGAAATAAAAATAAACAAATCTCTCTGTTCTGTCTTCCGATACTACCTTTTGGTGAGTGAAATATTTAATTACCCAGAATTCAATGCTGGTAATAAGCCTATGGTCTCCTGACCCCCACCCCCGCCCTCCTTACTTTCCCCCTGTTTTACAGCAGAATAAATTGCACTTTAAGGGGCAGGGGTGCCTGATAATAAGCCAATGGAATCCTGTCCCTCCTTACACTTCCACTGTTCTACATTTCATTGTCCTGTGATTAGCCAACTCCTCCATTAAATCAGCTAGTGATTATAAGCCAACTTTTCCTTTGAATGATGATGTCTCTCCGGGCCTCCTATCCCTTGGTTCACTGCAGTATACATAATATTGTGCTCAAATAATTGAAAGTGGCAGGGGGATTGAACCTTCTACTTTCAGACATTTTTTCTTTATGATGTAACTTAAAAAGTCACACTATTGAACTGTCATGGGGTACAATGAGATGCATGCTAATGACTTCAACCATAATCCTTCACCCGAAAAAAAATTAATTCACTCTCCTCGAATTTATCAACAATTCTGACTGATGATATCATGACCTGTGTAAGCCTATCCTTTCAGACTTTTTTTTATCAAGTAACTTAAAACTTCACATTATTAAACAGTCAACGGGTAAAATGTATACATGTTTATGACTTAATTTACTTTTCTACCATAATCCTTGAGCCAATAATAAAATTTCACTCTCCTAATTTATTATCAATTGTGACCAATCAAATTGTGGTCACGAGTCGGTACCAGCCAAGAGTGTGTCAACTAGACAGTCTATATGTTTTGTCAGAATGTCAAAGATGTGTCACCTTGAGGTTATAGATGACCACAGAGTTATCTCCCTTCACACCAACACCTTTCAAAGTGACGACTTTATCAGTGGGTTAGATTAGAAGCAGACACACAAACTAAGGATGGGTGTCTAAAACGCTATTGTTGGGCTCTTGATTTGTTGCATCATGGATGATAAAGTATATTAATTGAAAGTATATTAATTGAACTACATAAACATGTGAAAAAATCTTGTGCAAATGTTTAACTGAAAACAGGTGTTTGAAGGCTTAAAATGAAGAAGGTATAAATAAATGAAAATAACAATTTTTTCAAAATAATTTTTGAAGATAAACTTGCATGACATTTGTCACATTTAAAGCAAAAGGACATTTGTTTACCTTTAAAAAACAAAAGAACATGACCCTTAAGTCATTTATTCTCTAAGCAAACTGCACATCAAGTATACATTTCATATAAATGAACAAAAGTCATATTTCATGTTACTTAAGATCAAGGTTTTTTTAAGCTTAAAAAAATTGATACCTGGGACACAATAGGTTTTCATGTCTAAACTCAGACATGTAAACTTAGGTAAAATCCTTTGTGCTTTTAAATTTAAATAATAAGGTCTGATATTCTGTACAGGATAAAAAGTTTAAACAGTGGAAGGCCAAAAAGAAAACCTCAAAATCCTTTCAGAAAATACTTTGATAAATAGACATTAAAAGACTGCCTTACACTAACAATAAAATTCATTGTTAAGAGAAAAAAGACTGAACTAAATATAGAAATTCAATTTTAAAATATAGAAATGGGTATTGTACTTTTTCACATTCAAAGATAAATTTCATTCTAAATATGGTATTTACATTGAGCTGTATAAAAATATTAGACAATGAAAGTACTGGAACCAATCTTTTATATAATGAATTATTTTAGGCTTTGAATTTTCAAATCCTGTCCAGAGATCTGCACTTCCACAAACAATTAAACAGAAATGAAATTCATAATTTGACTATATTTTAATAATGGCAGATCTATGCATTCTATTAGAATATTTTCTATTGTAATCGTTATAATTAAAGTGCTAAATATATTAATTTATGTTCATTTATTATGATTTTCCCCCCACACATCACCACTACAGAAAATATATCCCAGGATATTTGTTTGTTAGTTAGCTGCTGGAATATTAAGTACTGCATGGTCACTGGATATACATTCAAAATAATTTCAGAGTGCAATACACAGATCCTTAAAAAGTGTTAAAACGTAAACTAAATATGTCAGTATGGTACAAATACCTCCGTGGACAACCAAAAATACTTGTTTGTGATTTTAAAAAAATTTTCTACTGGAGTAAGCCCAGGCTCTTTAATGTCGGTCATATCATTTTACTAAAAAAAATTATAGATAACCACGAAATGCCAATGATACAATTTTACTAAAATCTTAAAAAGATAAATTTGACATTAACTCAGACCTTGACCTGCATATTATAACCATATAACTACATACTGATTGAATTACAGTCCAATATCTGTATCCGTTAAAGAATTAATCAGCTGAAGCAAAACTATCATGGAATGATGGCTAAGAGCAACAGAATTTTCTGACCATTTCATCGGCAGAGGCAAGAAAATATCATGTATACTCAACTAACTGATTGAATCAGAATGTTTTATTTGTCTGCTTTGATATATGAATTTAATTTGATGATGAGTGTATATATAACTCAAATTGATTAAAATTGTTCAAACCGACCGATTTGAACTCATGGGAGAGTAATTTGACAGTTGAATTTGTTTGGTCAATATTTATTCGGAGATAGATAGCATGTCAATTTGGAAGATAACGCCAACAGGTTATCACATGCAGGGTCTGGTCAGTGTTTGTTTAGCCATTAAAACTGACCAGTAGCACCAAACATCAAAGTGATTTAGATCAACAAGTCTCTGTTTAAACATTGACATTTCTCCCCTACCGCGTCAAAAAGGGGGACAACTCTTGTATATACTGACCAATACAGGTATAGTTTGTGTATATCTTTAGGCCTTTTGATATAATGTATGTCATCAACATGTCACAATATAACCATCATAATAACCATTCCCTTTTCCTTGTCAATAAATATTTGAAATAACATTGTGAATCTACTTGAGTTTTTAAAGAAGCATGTTAGTATATAACGACACTATAACAAAACCAGGATCATAACTAAATGGTTGTGGGTTCGACTCACAGCATGGCACTTTGTTGTATTTTTGATCAAGATGTTTTACTCTGCTTGTTCCAGTCTTTTCAGCTGTAAATGAGTATATAGTTGGACAGTGCTAGAATGCTTGCTATGAGCTCCTAAATGGCAGCACAGGCTGCATGCTCCCCAGAGATGAGAAAGATATTGGCTGGTTGCTAAGGCCTTATAACCGCGGATGATAAATTGTGAATGTGCTTCTTAAGTCGGTAAATATCCTCATTATATCAGTGTTTCATTTTCTAAGTCAAATCTTTCACTTGTTGAAGTTTTTCTTACTTAGAATGGAAGAGTCGTCAATCTTGATCTTCTGAATTCTCTTGACACTTCCTTGGAGAAGGCGAACATTTTTCTCTTGAAGTATTGAAGGGTTATCTTTCTTGATGTGTCCCCTGAATTTTGGTTAAAGTCTTCATTCTATTTGACGGATTGAAACTTCTCTTCAAGTATGGAAGAGTTATCTTTCTTGCTGTACTCCTGAAATCTGCTAAAATCCTCTTTTATCAAATCAGAAAATATCAATTCATTTCTAAGTTGCAGTTAATCAGTAGTTTTTTGAAGAATTTCATTACTTACCTTTTTCTTGCTACCTGGGAGTTTCCCTAGAGATGTATTTTGTTATACTTACCTGTATCAAATTCAGGTATTCCTGGGCTGTTTGGTAACGCCATCATGTAATTAACACTATGATGATAAGTTAAAAACATCTGATATAACAAACCCCATAGGACCACAAATATGTTACTTTGGACACAATTTACTGCAAGGTTTGAATTGTTCTGTGAATGATTTCTAACCAGATATACAGATATTAATTAGTTTAAAATAGTGTTGTTTTTTTTTCTTTTTTTAATTCTGTTTCTGAGTGAAGCAGGAAGCAGCTCATTTTTAGAGTGTATCTTAAGAGTTAAAAAAGGCCAGTTCGAATTGGAGTCCAACAAATTAACTCAGCTAACATTCACGCTAAATGTGTTCATTAACACTCTTTTGGTCCTTTGCAGTTTGTTCACTCTTTCACCCCTGAAAACACAATTCTTCCAATTCAAATATTGGAAAAGCTTGAAAAATCAATATTACAGTGGAACACTGCTAGTCTAGACATCAAATTTTCCGGAATTTACAGAATTAAAGCATTCTTTAAGATTCTTTCCCCCCAGGGTTGAAATTTCCATGAATTCCCGTCTCCATGAATTAAGAATTATTTTTCTTTCATCCTATACACCCCTTGTGTATCATATGCGTTATGTTACAGACTGAATTCAGGGTTGACATGACTTGATTAATTAATGCCTTGTTGGCATAACATCATTGTATAGATGGCGTGAGGTCATACCATTGTTATAAATAGGGAACCCTATACCCATCTCAACCCTAGGGAGATACAAGAATTTCTCTAACCCTGGACAGGGATGTCCACTGTCACTGCTGTGAGATTTCCTTATCTAGCAAAGGGTCTTATTATGGGAGGAAACCGGAGCACCCGGAGAAAACCCACATGGTCGGGCAGGTGACTCCATACCATTCCCGTTCGGGAATCGAACCCCAGCCGCCTTGGTGAAGGGCAAGTGCGCTATCCACTGCACCACCCGACCACCCAATTTATCTCACACTGGTACAAGTGGTGAATACACCTATCAAGGATATCAAGGATAAGGAAAAATGGCGCCTAAATAACAGAGTTCCACTGTATGTAATGATAGATATCGTAAAATAGATATCGTAAAATAATCATGTACTTACTATGTATATGGAAGAACAACGGCTCCACTGGAAGATGTTCCGTAAACCACAAAAAACGTGGAGTTGGAAATAAAGGTCCTACATCCGACGGCCAAAAGGGGCCGTTCCCATCTCTAACTACACCAAACTTGTCTACGTAAGTCCCATCTCCTTCCAGAGAAATTTTAGTTCCGTCTGGAAACTTGCCAGCCCTTAGTGCTGCTAGATAGCCTTCCTTCGTGTAGAACTGTCTCTGAATTTGTCGTAACGTTGGATACTTTTCTAAACTCTGACGGTTTAAATCCTTGATTCCTTCAGAAAGGTTCTCTAACCCGAACACACCTGGGAATTCATCCTGATTTGACTTGGACAACTCGTCGCGGAACATGAAGTCTATATTTGGATTTTGTTGAATGTAATTCATTCTGACGAGTCTCTGCATCTGACGCTGCGCCTGAATGGCACGCCAATTTTGATTATTTAAATAGTCACGGTTATCAAAATTGAATATAATTCGCGACCCGAAGCCATCTGACCTCGGCAGTGCCCCTGGGTGTGGGGTCCTCTGTTTTTCTGCACGTTCAAGTGGTGGAGTTTCGAGAGCCTCTCGGACTCTCTGATTCAGCTCATCCTCCATCTGCAAGCGGATCGTCTCCTTCCATGATGCTTCGTCAGCGCCTGGAAACAGAAGTAAAAGATATAAGTTTGAAACAAGACGAGATTTTGATCAGTGGTACCTGTAGTCAGAAATCATCAAAGATTCTCATCCCAAATCTAAGCCAGTCTTTTTCATTGCTACAAGGGCTGATTGATAAGTTTTCAGTCTGGTATTAAGGAAGTCACGCAGGGATGTCCTATTTTAGCCCAACTTTTCCCTGACTATTTAAGGCTGTGTACAAAACACTGGTGTCATTTGGTCAGTTTATGTCAAAGAGGCCAAAGTGGCATTGAGGCGCTTAAACATTGCTGGCAAAAGTGTACAGATAGTGAAGGGGATTATGTTGAATAATAATGCAATATGTTTGCCAAAGTCAAACCCTCACTTACCAATCAGAATTTATACACTTCAAAAATGATTTTTGTTTTAACTTTTATTCAATCACATCTAAAAACACATTTGAATTCTCCCATTTAATGCAAAGCATGAAACAGGTCTTTATGAAATTTCAGATGTGAATGAGTGTGGGTGGGGATGGAGGTCTTTTAATTGTTGGAGGAAACTGGAGTACCCTAAGAAAACCCACATGGTACGAGGGAATGAAACCATGGCTGCTTTGACGGAAGGTAAGCTAAGCTTGCTATCCACTGTGCCACCCAACAATCCCAACAAATCTAGAGCTGTTATCCAGCTTCAAAATGTAACAGTCACATTAATAAATTGTGCCCGGATCATTACAGCCTGCCTATCAGGCCCAAATATGTCCACAGGATCATTTTCAAACCTGGGCCCTTATTCATGAAGCCGTTCTCATGCTCAAGCATGGATTTTGTGCTCAGGCCTAATTTCTTATTCCGGCTATAATTTATTTAAAAATCTACTTTTGTCAAAGTTTTGAAAACAAGTTGAAAGACATTAAGTCAAAAGCTATTTTCAACATTTCCAAAGATTGTTTGACTCTTGGACATGATTAAGGCGAGTTTCAAGAAAGCTGGCTGGAGCACAGAATCCATGCTTGAGCATGAGAATGGTTTCATGAATACGGGCCCAGGACTCTGGAGTTGCTGCTCTTCTTTCAAACCTTGATTTTCTACTTTTTAAGAGCGCCTTACATACCATTTGGTATCCTTCTGAGACCAAGACGACAAACTTTTTCCTAAACTACACTGAATGAATGTTGGTTGTTTGGGGATTTTTCCGCTTTTATTTAAATCTAAAACTGTTGAATCTAGATGGACATTTACCAACTGAGCTCCTTCACCAACAATCAGCCAAGTCCAATTAGGCTACAATTATTTCAGAACCACAAACAAAACATGCAAATGGATCATTCCATCTGAAAAATAGACTACATACAGCAACATAAAAACAGACCAAAAATATTCCACTTGAAATGCGGACCACACACATATCGACATACAAACGGACCGTCCCATCAAAAAATGCCCTCAACTTCTCTTTATATTGAACATAAAAATGAATGTTCAATTTGAAAACCTGACCAAGCCCTGGTTTCATCAACATTCATTACAGAATTTAAGGGGAAAATCCTTAGTTAAGGAACTTTCTTTAAATTTGTAATGGTTTCCTATGGAGATTTTTAAGTTAAGGAATTTCCTTAAGTTAAGGAATGTTGAAGAAACCGGAGCCAGAAGTTTGACCACTCCTACCTTTCCTGTGTTTACAGCGACGGTCTTTTCTCGCCTTCCTTTTTGTGTGAACTTCAAACATTGTGAATCCAGCTGGTTCACATTTATTCCTTCAGTTTATCTCCGACATTTTCACATTGTTTTTATCACAGCATGAAGCAAGGCGCATTGTATCTGTCCATATTAGAAATCTACAGTACAAATCTAAATCTTCATTATCCATGTGATACACCAACACCTAATTTGTAATGATGGGGTAAGTCCACCTTTGATCCTGCTCAGTGTACAATAGCGAGGCAGGGGTGACAGGGTAAGGGCTTGAGCATTCTGAACGGCAACATATGAATGAACTAACAATCCGTGGCTAAGATCCTTACAAATATTGTTCGGGGACATTAAATCTCATATTTAACAGAAGTGGTTTAAATCAGATCAGGAAAGATTACACTTATAAACACCCCACCACCTCTCTCACTCTCGTGGACAATTGAGTAATGGTCAACAGATTAAAATTGACATTGAGAAATATTTCAGACCATGAGTAAACATGTACTGCTTTTATGATCAACTTTGAAAATCTTTATCAAGGATATCTGATATTCAACGAAAGTTTTCTAAATTAAATTCTTCACTGAACACAGAAATGTACATAAGCACACCAAACTAAATGTCTGGTTTATACCGGTTTCTTGATTATCCAGGTTACGAATCACTCTACACAGAAATGTCCATAAATATAAACTTTATTTCTTTTACATCAACTATGAAACAAGTTATTCAACTCATGTTATTCACTCTTGCTGGCCCAAATGTTAGCACGAGAACGGTTTTATTGTAGCAGCAAACAGGAGTACCTTGAGAAAACCCAAATGGTCGGGCAGGTGACCCCCCATGTCTGGTCAGGGAATCAAACCGAGCGACCTTTGTGAAAGTAAGTGTGCCATCCACTGTACCACCTGATCTGCACCCATGTACATAAGCACACCAAAATAAATGTCTTGTTTGCACAGGTTTCTTGATTACCCAGGGTTCAATTTACACAACAAGTATTTGTGCTATAATATAATCTTGTAAGGCAAACATTTCACAGGGGTTATCTCCCTTCAACCATTCGCTTTCCCTCTAACTATTCATTAGGTGTATTAAGTTTGTAGTTGTAAAAAAAAACCAGTAGGAAATTGTTTTTAATTTACTGAGTACAACTTTTAAGCAGGCAAATTAGAATAGACATATATATATACTGTATTCAACATATACACATACTGTATCATACATGTGCTTACAAAAATGTTTCTATGTGATTACATACTTGTTAACACGATCCTATTTAAGAGGGAGACTCCCGATTTTGGACCCTGAAATTTTGCATTTCCAACCAATGCATTTCTTAAACTATTTCTATTTTCTAAAATCTGATGATTTCATCTGAAATAACTGTCAGCTCAAAAGAAGCCATTTAAATGTGCTAATTTTCCTCTGGCTTAACATACACACATATTACTTATGCTTTAATTTCTTAGCATAATCTCCCCCATAGAAATTTAAATAAGTTGGCAAGTATATGTGAAATCAGGGTGGGGAACAGAGTGGTAGGAGACTGAAGATGGTATTGACAGATCAGTCAGGAAAGGAACTTTTTATAAATTTTTTCCTGAGAACTAATTTTAAGTTGAGCTAGGTGTGTATACAGGAGCAGGTACCCTTCTTAGGTTGAATACATTAAATATAATGTGTTATTATACAAAAACACTACGAAGAGTACTGCCAATATAAATTAAATATCAAAATACTGTCAGGACAGACTGACTATATTAAAACCATTCCATGTGTCCTACTAAACACCTGTGTTACTGACACACATATATCTGGCAAAGTTTCATCATTACAGATTTCTCCACGGATGAATACACAAAAATGGAATACTTCATTGAGCAATACATGAATACAGGTATATCTACTTTGAAATCATTTTTTGATCTTAAAATAGATTTTTAATTATGCGGTACCATAATCATCCCCAGATAATATCAAAATATTGATCCGTCACCCAGATAATCAAATCAATCAATACATGAATATATTGCAGTTCAGGAAATATTTTTCTTTGTCCAGTAATAAGTCCACCCCATCCCCAACTCCAATACCTCCCCCCAATAATCCGATAAAAATTCTACAACAAAAACTAGAAAAATGACAAAAATACAGAAGTGAATTATATCTTTTTATTATTTAATATAATAAGACCATATCTGACAAAAAATCAATTTATATAATTTTAAACCTGTCATTTTAAACTTCTAGATTTAACAGGTTGTAAATAAAAGAAAAGGGGCAATTTCAGACTGAAACAAAAATAAAACCGAAAATAATAAATCAAATCTGAAGCTGTCAGAAACCTGTCATAATAAAAACAAGAGGCCCAACGGGCCTTAACGGCCATCTGACTACCAATTGTAAAATCACTATGAAAATACGTGTAGTCATTAAATCAAGTTATAATATGCCTGTATAGATTGCCAAGTTCAAGATAGTGGCCTTCTTGGATTTCTGATGGGCTTGAAAAATAACAACACTTTGTTGGGACCATCTCAGGATATCATTTCTGGCAAGTTTCAGCTTATTCCTAGTGAGTAAACTTGACAACAAACCCTTTTGGCCCCTGTGACCTTGAATGAATGTCAGGGTCATTTCTTCAAACAAACTTGACACACCTTTATCCCAGCATGCCACAAGCCCAATATCAGGTCTCTGAGCCTTTTGGTTATTCAGAAAAAGTTGTTTTAAAGATTTTGACCCTTTTGGCCCCTGTGACCTTGAATGAAGGTCAAGGTCATTTCTTTGAACAAACTTGGTAGACCTTTATCCCAGCATGCCACAGGCCTAATATCAGGTCTCTGAGCCTTTTAGTTATTCAGAAGAAGTTGTTTAAAGATTATGACCGTTTTGGCCTCTGTGACCTTGAATGAAGGTCAAGGTCATTTCTTTGAACAAACTTGGTAGCCCTTTATCCCAGCATGCCACAGGCCCAATATCAGGTCTCTGGGCCTTTTGGTTATTCAGAAGAAGTTGTTTAAAGATTATGACCGTTTTGGTCCCTGTGACCTTGAATGAAAGTCAAGATCATTTCTTTGAACAAACTTGGTAGCCCTTTATCCCAGCATGCCACAGGCCCAATATCAGGTCTCTGGGCCTTTTGGTTATTCAGAAGAAGTCGTTTAAAGATTATGACCGTTTTGGCCCCTGTGACCTTGAATGAAAGTCAAGGTCATTTCTTTGAACAAACTTGGTAGCCCTTTATCCCAGGATGCCACAGGCCCAATATTAGGTATCTGGGCCTTTTGTTTATTCAGAAGAAAATGTTTAAAGATTATGACCGTTTTGGCCCCAGTGACCTTGAATGAAAGTCAAGGTCATTTCTTTGAACAAACTTGGTAGCCCTTTATCCCAGCATGCCACAGGCCCAATATTAGATCTCTGGGCCTTTTGGTTATTCAGAAGAAGTTGTTTGAGGATTATGACCGTTTTGGCCCCTGTGACCTTGAATGAAAGTCAAGGTCATTTCTTTGAACAAACTTGGTAGCCCTTTATCCCAGCATGCCACAGGCCCAATATTAGGTCTCTGTGCCTTTTGGTTATTCAGAAGAAGTCGTTTAAAAATTATGACCGTTTTGTCCCCTGTGACCTTGAATGATGGTCAAGGTCATTTCTTTGAACAAACTTGGTAGCCCTTTATCTCAGCATAACACAGGACCAATATCAGGTCTCTGGGCCTTTTGGTTATTCAGAAGAAGTTGTTTAAAAAGATTTTGACCTTTTCGGCCCCTGTGACCTTGAATGAAGGTCAAGGTCATTTGTTTGAACAAACTTGGTACCCCTTTATCCCAGCATAACACAGGCCCAATATCAGGTCTCTGGGCCTTTTGGTTATTCAGAAGAAGTCGTTCAAAGATTTTGACCTTTTTGGCCCCTGTGACCTTGAATGAAGGTCAAGGTCATTTGTTTGAACAAACTTGGTACCCCTTCATCTCAGCATGGCACAAGCCCAATATTGGGTCTATGGGCCTTTTGGTTTATGAGAAGAAGATGTTTAAATGGAAAAGTTTACGCACGGCGCACGACGCACGGCGCACGACGACGGACGAAGCATGATGACTATAGGTCATCCTGACCCGAAGGGTCAGATGACCTAAAAATCAAATCTGAAGCTGTCAGAAACCTGTCATAATAAATCTTGATATCTGGGTCCACATTTAAACATTAAAGATTAATTAATAGTCTGAGTGCTCTGTTAATCATTCTGAGAAATTAACATATAAATCACATTGACTAATTACAAGCTGGAGAAATGAATTCTACCCGTCAAAATTACACCAGAACATATTTACATATTAAAACAACCTTGTAAGGGTCATTTTTTTTTCAAATAGAATAAAGTCTTTATATACCAGACTCCAGTAAAACCATTTCCTTTGTATTGGGTGGAAATCAAACATTCACACTATTCTTTAACAGCAAAGATATCACATAGATCTATAGCTTTTATGTCGGGTATCTTTAAAGCTTTGAAAACATATTCATTTGGAAATGAATTAATGGGTATATATGATCAAATACTGAATTGAATCAAAGAGCTCAGGATACAAAAGATGTTCCATTATTTGATAAATGCCATTATAAAAGTGTCACTTTACACCATGATTGAAATTTTCATAAAACATCTTTATATTCAACTTTTTCTGTTGAACATTTTCTGTTAGTTTTACAATGAACATTATATCACAACAAACCATATATATTTTTGTATTGATTAAAAGTGAATTAATACCTTGTATAAAATACCACTTTTTTTGTGTAGTGCCTGTATACTGTAAACATCATTCTGTAGAGTTTTCATGCCGTTTCAACATCACAATCATGTTAAAATAAAAGTAAAAGAAAGTCAAGAGGCAAAAGAATTCTTAGATGACTTTCAAATTCATCAGTTACTTGGATATTAGCAAACTCATTATGTCTCATTCATAACTGATTAATATTTTGTTGTTCAACGTAAAATATCTGAATAATTAAAAGGTTTTTATACTTAGTAAAAGTACTTTCAAAGATTCAAATTAATTGATTTATATCCACTTAATTACTTATATTTTGGTTTCAACAAAATTGTTTCTCACGATAGGATAAGACATTTATCAGGCAGAACATATATTAGTTTTCTCTAATTATTATTCTTAATTACACAAATATAAATAACAGAACAGATAAATACTTCATTTAAATCTTCAAAAGTACTTTTAGCAGTTATTCAAACTCAAATTATTTGTGTCTTTCTCTTTGAACAACTGAACATTAATATAACACAATGAAATATAACGAGTCGAATTTTGAAGATTGGTTTCTTCTGATTACAAGTACAGTAAGCGTAAGATTGACTAGAGCTAATTAAAATGTCCTGACACCTGATTTTTATCGTACACGCAGGAACAATCGGAGGAAGTCGTCTGTTGACAGTGGCAAACATTTCAGAAATCAGTATCATCAAGATGTTTGATCAGTTGATTGATCTGTTGTTCTCTATCATGAAAACACTTGATAAGCTGTAACCAGTTACAATGTAGATCTAATCTTAATATATAATGTTGATCTCCTTCACCACATTTTCAGATATAGAAACATAAAATTATGTCCAAAAAAAAGATGAAACCCCCAAAAAGTACCTATGCACTATACGCGAGTGCACACTATACGCGAGTGCACACTATACGCGAGAAATTACGGTAATTGTTTTTCTATAATAATAATCAGCAATAGATACAGAGGATATTACACAAGTGTCCATATGTAATATGGAAGGCTCGTGACATATCAAATTATTGAACTCGTTTAATAAATTCCATATTACCTTGTTATGAGTGTAAGATTCTATTTATCACATAACTTATATTTATGAGAAAATACACTTAAACTTTTAAATTCATTCTCTATAACATAGGCAAATTTCTATTTTGACAGTACGATTTTCACTACCGAGAAAATCATATGACGCCATAAACATGTCATTTGTTTATGACATCACAATAGTGTTATTAAACATGTGTAATACCATATTTATGACATGGCCGTATGACATGACTCAACGGGTCAGTTATGTGATAAATTTAATCACTTATCACTTCGCTTATTGAGATATTTATATTGCTTTAATGCTTATCCTCAAATAATATGAGCAAAAAACTACAAAAAATAGTTTCTGTTGTAGTTTATACAATTAACACATTGTTTGAACTACACATCACTTAACACAATGGGTTCAAAATATCTGAAAAATAAACAGTAAAATCTACCAAAATGTTGTCCAGTATCCTTGAAATACAAAAAAATTTTGTTAATTAAGTGGAATCCTAAATCTTTGTAGGATTCAGAAATCATGTATATAGACATAAATTCCTGTGAGTGAGTTCTACTGAAATTCAACGCTCGATAATCTTTCTCTAAAGACAAATGGAACCCAAAATGATAGCGGCACGGATTGACACCAGAATTCCTGAACGTTATATGAAGTTATCAATTCTAATTTGTACCCAAATACAAAGTGAATACAGTGAGGAAAGATGGACTGGAGGTAACACAAAGGATGGGACCCCTGTCAGTCAGAACATGATCAGCATTGTGTTTCAATTGACCTACATGTGCGCTTTGCGAGTCATTGATAAGATTTACGATACCATACCTTTTATTGTCTTAGTTCTGTGGAGCAGACAGAGACATGTGTTCAAAGTACATGTAGAAGTCTGCACCAATAAATGTCTGTAACCGTCCATAGCACCACAGTTTTGTATACACACCACATATGCCATATAGGTACCACATTGATTATAAAGAACATTAACGAATGTTAAAAAAAGAAGCATCAACAGTCCTGATACTTTGAAAACTATGAACTTCAGGGCATTATGTTGAAAATTTCAGAACTTTTTTTGTTTTTGTTTTTGTTTTCAATTCCTCTCAAATTTGGTATGGTACTTCGAAAAGCTATCATATTTAACATATGTTGATGAAACAAGGACATGATCTATAAATTCAGTGAAATATAACAGAACTTAAATAGTCAGTGACATTTTATATAAAACTGATAACTGATGACCTACACATGTTCAGAATGTTATCCAACTCATAGCATCATAAACTAAAACGTTTCCACTCACCTGTTTTTGCGACCAGAATGTCGTCACCATTTTGAGGTAAAGTAAAATCCAATTTCAACATTAAGTATAAGTAATACCACTTTGTATTCCAGACATGTCTATCTCAACATCAACAAATTAATAAAGATCCAATATCTAAAATGATAACAGTTCTATTGAAATCTGCAGGATTATCTCAAAATCAATACAAACAATTTTGATAATTTTTCCTTCAACAAAAAACACTTAACCTTGTAACTTTTCGTTAAGAGAATTGACAATTTAACAAATTGTTTCAAAATGAAGTTCAAACAAATGATGAATTTCTCATCTATTTTCCTATAATTCTGATACGATAAAAACTTAATTGAATGTTTTAAACATCAGGCTTCACCAATCTTTACGTAACTACCATTAACAGGTAGATCAATCTCTCGTATGAAGACATTAATATGTATAAAAGTGGATAAATAATCTACAAAGACTATATTAATCTCGGGATTACAGACTGGACAATTAAATTGAAGTAGATTAGTCAAAGCTTTATGTAACCCTTTAATAGTCTGCACTATTGACTTGGATTTTCTACAGAAGGGAAATGAAGTTGTGATCGCCATTGATTACTAGAGGTTAGCAACCCCTGTAATCCCTAAATGGGTTTGTCACTAGTTCGATGATGTTAAACAGCTCACGTCCACTGACGTTTTGGGTTCTTTAAAGGATTCAAGCATGAGTAGTACAAATAACATTAGCCATTTAACCTTGAGGACGTAATTCAGATTCGCACAAAATGAAACACATACAACTCAACACACCTATGTAAACTTTTGAACTTCTAAAACCTTCCCTGGCTTTATTTTCAGGTATCCTTTGCATCCTTTACATTGTTTAAACTACCAATGTCTCAGAATTTGTAGAAATTCTTTCTTAAAAAAAGGTTTGAAGTTATGTATAAGACTATGTGTTAAGCCTGTATGTTCAGTTGTAATCAAAATGACTCTATTTACCGATTTTCTTAGTGACAAGACATGCCTAGCAAAAGGCCCATCCTACTTATACAGATTTTACAAGTGAAAAGACATGCCCAGCAATAAGCCCATACCACTTATACATATTTTACAAGTGAAAAGCCTTGCCCAGCAATAGGCCCACCCAATTATACAGATTTTACCAGTAAAAATACATGCCCAGCAATAGGCCCACTCATTTTTACAGATTTTATAAGTTAAAAGACATGCCCAGCAATAGGCCCACCCACTTTTACAGATTTTACAAGTGAAAAGACATGCCCAGCAATAGGCCCACCCACATATATATATATACATATGTTATAAGTAAAAGACATGTTCAGTTATAAGCCCACCCCTGTTATACAGATTTTATCCATGACAAGATCATGCTTAGTGATTAGTCCTCTCATCATGTTCAGTTATAAGCCCAGCCCCTGTTATAAATGTGATAACCCCACTCTTGTTTAACAGATGTGACTGCTGATTGTCATTTATTTATTCATTTACACTGTAAGCAAGAAAAACTGTCTTTATTACAATTTTTTTTTGGAAACTAAAAATATTTTCGCGAAAATTTTGTTCACACATACTATCATTAGGAACAGGTTGTTTGGTGTGGCCAGTCTCACCTTTGATAATTCAGCTGATCAACCAGAGAAAGAATTTCTGACTCTTTCAATTTTTTAATCAATTCTTCCCTCAGTTTCTTGTTATTTACTTTTCATTCCCAAAAGTATCAAATTCTATCTAATCAGAATTATTAAATGAGTTTCAAAATTTACTCCTTCTTATTTTCCTCACCACAAAATATTAAATAGCACTGAAATTCAAGTACACGCTTTTTAACTTCACTTGTATTAAATCCTCCAATCTACATCTTGAAAATCTCTTCGTTTTTGTCATTCAATCAACAATTGAATGTAAGTCAATATTTACCCTTTATATATGACTTCTTCACGAGAATGAAATATAAACCCCTCCTTATTTTCATCACGATATTATAATTGGCCAAGATCAATGTAAAATGTTTACAAAGCCTCCATACACATTGTTAAATACTTGTCATGTATGCATTCTGACATGTACCCTTACGGGTAACTTCCATTATAACAAAATATTAAATAAAACTTTTAAACCCTTTAACAGATCGTGTTTGTTCTCAAGCACAAATGAAATGAATCTATCTTCAATAGATTATAATATATAGATTTTAATCAGAGGTTTGTTGAATAATGCTTATTATTATGCTTAAACTAAACAGCAAGTAATTATAGCCAAGACAATTATAATTTCAAATCAGAACTGATATGCCAACTGCTCATGTTGTATTGAGCCTCACTCACTTCAGTTCTTCAAGTGTCCAAAAGTAAAAACACAATTAAAATATACCAAGGGAATTTCAGAACCAAAAAAAAAAAATCTCATAATTTGATCATAATATAATCAGGATGTGACCAACGTCTGAATCATTTCCGAAAATTTATCAGTTCTTTGGAATCAGGATCAAGCAGATGATATCGTAAAACAACTTATTATCGCGGCGACTTAATTTCACATTTTCATATGAAACAACTATTTCACGTCGATTTAATTTCGCGATAAATACGGTCATAAATCCTATGTACATTACTGTACAGTACTCCTACAGTTGGCAAACCCCTCATTGAAACTATTTCGCGGCGATTCTTTTTCACGAATTTTTATCAACTGCGAAATATCCAAAAAATTGCACTCAAAAATCAGTTGGTGTACAGTAGGTTGTTCCGACTTGTTGGTACCCTCAAACTTAAGAGTATTGGATATTTCACAGGAGAAAACTGTTATACATCCCATCTTAATCACTCATGGACTGTATTAAGAGACCACCTGTGGAAAGAGGCCACTTTCAATGTCCATACTGAAAAAGAATTTTTCTCCATCAAGAGACCACCAGTTCTCGACTTCCTCATGGCATTTTCTTGACACATGTTAAGGGTATACTAATAGTAATGGAGGCAAGGTGGTCTAGTGGTAGGACGCTGGGCTCATAATTGAAGGAGTGCGAGTGCGAGTCCTTGTCATGGCACTTGTGTTGTATCCTTGACCAAGATACTTTACTCTGCATGTTCCAGTCTACTCAGCTGTAAATGAGTATGTGGTTGGGTAGTGCTAGAAATTGTAGAGCTAGCTGTGCGCGCCAAAATGGCAGCACCAGTTGTATACTCCCGGGGATATTGGCTGGTTACTAAGGCCCTATAACCAAGGATACTAATTTGTGAACCGCTTTGAGGCGACCTACACATTAGGTTGTGATAAAGCGGTATATAAGGACCTCAAGTTATTATTATTATTAGTAGTAGTAATGAAATGATCAAATTGAATCTGACCCAAAATTTAAAAAGAATATCAATGTATATAGGAAATATATCATATAAGATATGGTAGAGAAGATATAAACCTACCTCAGACCTGACTGTATATCCCATGGTGTAGGATGGTCAGGTTTGTACAGACAAAATCTCACAAGGGTAATATAATACTGTCAGTATATATAGTTCCCAACTCACACCTGATCACCAGTAAGTAATACCCTGTACAATCCGTTCTGTTTTGTTTTCTTTATGTCTATCATGGTGTCCGGGAATCGTCTCAAATTCTGTCACATTACTGTTACAATCCTAAGTAAGACTTGAGGACTTTAAATCATCACATGAATTATAGGTATGATCCAACTCGTATTCACAGGTGAGTTAGTATCTCAGGTGTGACATTGTTGTTTGGTGTTGTTTTATCGTAGATTAGCACACCTGGTTCAATGCGAATGACAAGAGAATGAAAGACTTCAAACCCTCCGAAGTTATACAGTACAATGTTAAATGAACTTAATAGATTTCTTCGATGTTGGCAAACGTTGATCTCAGTACATGATCACCTGGCATCAGAAACACGTTAAGGAACAACAGCATAAGACAAAAATCAAATACCCACACAAAAATTCCGACAATATAGTCCGGTCTGGATAGTCAATAGAGATCTTACATTGAATTCGCGTCGTGTATAAAGACTTATATCCTGTCACAAATACCTTCATTCAATGACGATATATTACACTGGTGGAAAGAAGGAAAAAATTTAAACCTCCACAAGTATTGCTTGTAATATACATCACAAGTGTGGTTCACGGTTCAATGAACGGTAATAAATACACAATAATATATTGCAAAGACCCGAACCAATTATTGTTCAATCAACCATGGCACTCTTATCTCTCGGCACTGTCTATATGACAACCACGTGTACATTTGTTTATATGTTGTGGGTCGGTGCTATTACAACCGTTTAATTTGCTATTATGATCTCGATATTCACATTAAAAATAATCCTGATGGCCTTTGGACAGAAAACAAACTTCAAAATTGATAAGTACTGTCATCTTGGTTATCTATATTTAAAATAATCCTGATGGCCTTTGGACAGAAAATAAACCCCATAAATGATGTAGGATGTCATAAGTACTGTTATCTTTGTATTCATATTGGAAATAATCCTGATAGCCTTTAGACAACAAACCTAATAAATGATCACTTTAAAGTCTGGTGGTCTGATGCAAATTTGATCCTAAGTGTGATACATATATGCAAAGATCTGGCAATATATAATAAAATTTCAATATTCATTGAGTTCTGTTGATTTCCATTTCATTCGATCATAAAATCCTGCCTGCGACTAGTCAGCAGGTGTGTAAATTTCTGAAGTAAAAAGCTGAGTGACAAGCAGATATTAGGATTCAATATAAAAATTTGCACATTCAACATGGAAGTCTATCTTTTTCTATTTACTTTTGACCTACCGTAAAATCCTTTGGACTATATGTGCACACCTGTGTTAATTTCCAAATGAAAATTTGAGTGACAACCAGATATAAAAGTCAGTTTGAAGTCTGATATATATTGTATTTTACACCTCATTGATTCAAAATGTCATCTCGTGTCTTCTCAAACTGAAAAGATTTCTCCGAGACATCATCATTACTGTTACATCTACTGGGTACATGTAATGGAGAATGACATAACCAATATCATGGGCTGATTTTCACAAAATGCATGGTTAGTTTGATACAAAAATATTCATTTATTTTATCCAAACATGTGATAGGCCTAATATCAGTACCAAGGACCTTTTTACGTTACTGAGAAGTTGTTTGCAACCATTGTGACCTTGATAGACGTTCAAGGTCATTCACTCAAACAAACTTGGTAGCCCTTCATCTCTGCATGCTACGGGTTCAATATTAGTACCTTGGGCCTTCAAGTTGTTGAGAAGAAGTTGCTTGAAGACATTTGACCCCCACGACTATAAAATGGTCAGGGGTAACTTAGTAGCTCTTTATCCATGCTAAAGGCCCAATATAAGACCCTGTCAAAAAAGAAATTGTTTAAAATAAAATATTGATGCTGGCGACAGACGGACGACAGATGCCGTACGATCACAAAAGCTCACTTCAGGCAGGTGAGCTGAAAACAACAGTGCAGGAATCCTTAAAGGGAGGTAACCAAAGTGCTGTAAGACAGGGATCCTTAAAGGGAGGTAGCCATAGAGCAGTGAGACAGGGATCCTTAAAGGGAGGTAACCACAGTGTAGTGAGACAGGGATCCTTAAAGGGAGGTTACTACAGTGCAGTGAGACAATGATTCTTAAAGGGAGCAAACCACAGTGCAGTGAGACTGGGATCCTTAAAGGGAGGTAACCACAGTGCAGTGAGACAGGGATCCTTAAAGGGAGGTAACCTCAGTGTAATGAGACAGGAATCCTTAAAGGGAGCAAACCACAGTGCAGTGAGACAGGAATCCTTAAAGGGAGGTAACCACAGTGCAGTGAGACAGGAATCCTTAAAGGGAGGTAACCACAGTGCAGTGAGTCAGGGATCCTTAAAGGGAGCAAACCACAGTGCAGTGAGACAGGGATCCTTAAAGGGAGGTATTCACAGTGCAGTGAGACAGGGATCCTTAAAGGGAGGTAACCACAGTGCAGTGAGACAGGGATCCTTAAAGGGAGGTAACCACAGTGCAGTGGGACAGGGATCCTTAAAGGGAGGTAACCACAGTGCAGTGAGACAGGGATCCTTAAAGGGAGATAACCACAGTGCAGTGAGACAGGGATCCTTAAAGGGAGGTAACCAGAGTGCAGTGAGACAGGGATCCTTAAAGGGAGGTAACCACAGTGCAGTGAGACAGGGATCCTTAAAGGGAGGTAACCACAGTGCAGTGGGACAGGAGAGAAATAGGACTTTATTAGATCTAATGGTCATAAAAAATTAATCTTTTTCAAACTAACTTTTTTTTTTGGTATATAGATGCTATTTTTTTCTGCTTTGATAATTCTGAATCACATATTTAAAATCTGTAAGCATTGTATTCACAAATTACAATTTTAGAAGTTCAATGTAAAGTACTCGGACAAAATTATAGAGCAATTAACTACCAAACGGTAATATAATTACAGAGCAGTTAGTTATCAAACGGTAATAAAGCTAGTAAATGGCCCTAACAGACCCAAGATTGTCTACCAATACAACCTATAAATTGTCCCTCATTACACAAAACTTAAAGCTTTTCTCTCCAATTTAAAAGGCTAAATAAACAAATTCAAATACACTATCATACAGATAGTGTTTATCATCCAGATAGTATTACATTTTTGCATGTCTGTAGGTATTTAAGTCTGTCCTCAAAAAGTCGTAAAATTTAAGATTATTTGGACTACAGGCATAATCTTAAATTTCTCTAACACCAACATAATTCTAACCTAGGAATATTACAGAAAAAAACACCCAAGGCCGTGACACGGAACTCATACCCAAAGGACAGACAAGACAGAAAATAAAATACCCAAGAGTGACAGAGATATTATACTCTCAGGGGGTCACAGAGATATCATACTCTAGGAGTGACAGAGATATCATACCCTAGGGGTGATAGAGATATCAAACCCTAGGGGTGACAGAGATATCATACCCTAGGGGTGACAGAGATATCATACACTAGGGGTGACAGAGAAATTATACCCTAAGGGTGACAGAGATATCATACCCTAGGGGTGATAGAGAAATCATACCCTAGGGGTGATAGAGAAATCATACCTTAGGGGGTGACAAAGATATCATACCCTAAGGGTGACAGAGACATCATACCCTAGGGGTGACAGAGATATCATACCCTAGGGGTGACAGAGAAATCATACCCTAGGGGCGATAGAGATATCATAACCTAGGGGTGATAGAGAAATCATACCCTAGGGGCGATAGAGATATCATAACCTAGGGGTGACAGAGATATCATACCCTAGGGGTGACAGAGATATCATACCCTAGGGATGACAGAGATATCATACCCTAGGAGTGACAAAGAAATCATACCCTAGGGTATGACAGAGAAATCATATCCTAGGGGTGACAGAGATATCATACCCTAGGGGTGACAAAGAAATCATACCCTAGGGGTGACAGAGAAATCATAACCTTGGGGTGACAGAGATATCATACCCTAGGGGTGACAGAGAAATCATACCCTAGGGGTGATAGACATATCATACCCTAGGGGTGACAGAGATATCATACCCTAGGGGTGACAGAGATATCATGCCCTAGGGGTGACAGAGATATCATACCCTAGGGGGTAACGAAATAGATAGGGTTGAATGAGAAATCAAACCCTTAAAAGTTATGTTAAATATATTCTCTACAGATTGACAGATCTAGAGGAATTCCGAACAGGCAAAATGAAAGATATTTTTATAAATGGAAGGAAATATTCTTTATCTACACATACCCCTGACAAACCTATTGATCATCTATGTGTATTTACTTGTTGCATATATATGTAGCTATGTGTTTAGAATCAAATAACATACAAATTAATCACCCATATTCTTTAATTTTTAAATGATTTATATTTACAAGCAAGTATTTTGTCAGACATTTTAAGTTCTTTAATACAAGTCCCCAGTTTGAGGAGTAAACAAAGACAAACACATACATACGTACCCTTTTTAAGCGGGTCTATCGTAAAATCCAAACACATGTACACCACATACTACGTATCCTGGCTCTACACAATAATCAGTTCTAAAACCTTAATTTAATGAATGATATCTTCGCCTTTCATGGTCACTACATGTACGGTAGATCACCGCAAGTCCCGTCAGAATTTAAATATACATTTCTATCAAGGTTTCAAATTTCTTATTAATCTGTGTAGCATACATCAATGCAACTTAATCATTCACCCCTGAAATTTTGTAATGAACTACACCAACCTTTGAATTGGAAGAGTTCAAATGTGTCTTAAGGGGTGTACGAGTTAATATTGATTTCTAGATATAAATACACTAGTGATCTGTAAACATATTCTTCCAAAGGTCGGTGTAGTTCATTATGAAATTTCAGGGGTGAATGAGTTAATTAATCCTGTAACTCCTAGGTAATTTTTGTAGACTCTGGGTGATATAGGCGAGTCCATTTTCAAGGTCTATGGTGGTGAAAGGTTGAAGATCAGAACAGCATTAAGAATGGCTGGCAAAGGGTGTTCAACACACAATCATTTGTTTAAAATATCAAGTGGAAGATAATTGAAAACAAACTTTACTTGTGTCCCTTCACACCAATATCGAATCCAGAAACGAAAATCTATAAAATTTTAGAGAACTAAATGACCGTACACAATAGATTTTGGTGGATACCAGGAGATAAAAGAGCAAGAGGAAGACTAAAAACAACATGGCGAAGATCAACTAAAACAGAATACAACTACAGGTATATAGGATGGCGAAGTTGGAACATGAACACTGCAACAAAAGCAGGGCAAGACAGACTGTGCTTGATGAAAACCGTGGAGACTTGATTAGATTACTGGCGCTGACACTCCAGGTAGGATTATAATGTAACCACCATAATGATCAAGAACCCAATTAAAACACATCAACTTCAATTTGAAGCATTTTTACAATTTGGTTTTTGTTTTACGTCCTATAAACAGCCAGGGTCATTTTAGGATGTGCCAGGTTTTTTGGAGATGGAGGAAAGCCAGAGTACCCAGAGAAAAACCACCTACCTATGGTCAGTACCTGGTAACTGCCCAAGGTGGGATTCGAACTCACAACCCATAGGTGGAGGACTAGTGGTAGAATTTCTTAACCACCCAGCCACTGCGGCAATTATTCAACATTGGAACTGTACAATACCTTGAATAATATGACAGGACACATTGAATTTATATTTATTTTGATTATATAAAATTTTAATAAAAGACGTATCAAAATGCGTTGACATTTACCGTATTTTCTATTACGACTGACTCAGCCAATTTATGGATCCGCCTGGCTATGTGTCAGTAACATAACACAACCAAATTGTCGCAACAATAATTCCTTTTGATGTAAGTCAACCTATGAGTTTCCTGACAACGCACACGCTTTACATGTCAATCTGATTACATCTAGGCTACTCTGACTTAGATTTCAGGTTAGAATACCATGAATCTGTGTCAGCGCACATTACTTACAGTAGTTTGTCTGCATGGAAATTGCAAACAATTATCAAAATATTGAAACTAACATTGCCTGGAAAAATTATATGGCAATTTTATTAAATGACCTGGATATTTTACATTTTTTCTGGAATCTATGAAAATAGAATAAGTACACTTCCTAATTAACTGATGATAATGTAAATGACAATAATTTCAATATGTTACAGTGATAAGTTACTAATCTGACTTCCGAATTTTTTTTTTTTATATTCCCGTCTTATCTCTGAAACTTGTTTAATCTGACCCCCCGAGATTCGCAGCTTTCATCCTCTCTATAATACATAAAAACTAACTCAAGACTCACGAGTATTTTCACATCTTGTTTAATACAGAGAAACCTGACATAGTCAGACAAACAGGTTACACTGCTATTTATTGTAATTATTCTTGAAAAAGTTACAAAATCAAACTTTTGAAATGTAATTTTTTATGCATTCAATTTTACCCATTTTCTAAGCACATGATCATTCTGTTTATTCATATTAGATTGGTTCAATGTGAAAAATTTGTAACCTGGGTCCTTATAATTGTTCAGATCAGTATTATAATCATTTAACCAACACAATTGTAACTTACTTAAATTTAGAAACATTTAAACTATAAATGTCTGGGCTATTAAAATTGATGAGAACATAATATCTATGTAACACCTCTTGTAATTCTTAAATATATTTTGAATGAAATGATTAGGATTTTTTTTTTTAAATAACTTGGTTAAGATGACCAAACTTTGACTAAGGTAGCTTGATCATGTTACTGTATCTATTACACTCCCTTTATGTCCTATTAAAACAAGACCACATAATTGATATTCAGGATTTGTAAAACAATTAACATTATTGAGACAATTAACAAGCGTTGTATTTTATACAACAATGTCATACACAGAAAAAGATGTAATAGAATCTATGTATGCTGGACGGCCGAGTCTGCATAAAACATTACCGTAATTGACCTGGTATAAGCCCTGTGATCATTCTGGCACAAAACAGCCCCTACAACGAAGCTCACACTTCCAGGAATGCATTCTGCCAAGTCTTGTTAGCGTATTGTCAAAAACATTGATAATTTGTATCAACAGTAATTCCAAATTTATAAACAAGAGGCCAAGGAGTCTTATTAGATCACCTGGTATTTTGTTTTCAAAATAGTAGTTATTGAGTACCAGACAGGTCTGTTCAAGCAGTACAAGCAAATCAATTTACTAACTGTGTTTGTATTTGCGTCATCCTTTAAACGACATTGGCAGGACAGCCCTAATTTGAATAAAATTGGCGACAATAATTGAATCTAATCATTTGAGCACTCGATGCAGGGATGTTTTCCATGTTATCCAAATCGAAATGATTTAAGACTCGCATTGAACAAGGTTGAAATATGACATCATAGGTATTAAACCATGTGTTACTTAAGGTTTTATTTCGCTTTTTTACCCACATGAAAAGTATTTCTACTTGCATGATCATAGAGTGGATTATAGCAAATATGTAACTATAGTGTTATGCAAACATATTGAACTACCTGGTCAATGAAACTATTCTGGTCCCATCTACGCTACACTCCCGGCAAATCAAAATGGATGTTAAGGGGAGGTAACTGTCAGTAGGAAAAATCAAATTGGTGTGGGGCAGCCATCCTTAATGATTAATGTACTTTGTAGTGGTGACAAGTGAATTCTGATCTAAATACAGTAAACACAATAACAGATTTTTACTGTCTATAATACGGTAAATCTAGCCCAAGCCTCATTGACAGCATTGATTCTAGAAAAATCCAAAAACTGATCGAAAACTAAAGATATTTTCCAATGAATTATATTTGCATTAACAGACGGATATGACTTTAGCACTGATACTAGCAGACTGAAAGGGTCTAATTGTGCTATTACTGGAGGCCTTTTAAATGCGAGAGATCTCTAACAAATGTAAATGACAAGTGGCAAACCAGCCTAATTATAACCAATCAATTATCATTAAAGGTCCTGGCTCACTTGTTTAAAGTCTAATCAACTTCACATTAACAGATATTTCACTTCAAATAAGATCAATACAGTTTTTAAAGTTTACCACATTACAGTTTTTAAGATTCGAAGTATCATTTTTAAACATGAAAGACAACCAATATTAGTATTATTATTTACAGGAAAAAAATGTTAAATGATTTATTCAATAACCGTTTGAAGCTAACAATGCTTAGGGTTGATATTCTTTTGCCACAGTGTTTACATGTTAATAAGATATCAAGGGAGATTACTCATATAGAAAATACTCAATTTTCCAATTCCATTGCTCACCTGGTATTTATCTCTTACTTTAAACATATATTACCCCTGTCACCTTGAAAGTAAGACAAGGTCATTTTCATTTGCAAACGTTCTCTAAACAACCAAATATCATGTTTCAGAAAAAGTTGATTAATGGTTTTTATAGAAATTACTCCTGTGACCTTGAGTATGGGTCAAGGTCATTTATTTTCTCAAACTTTGTCAGGCTTCTTTCAAGGAATCTTTCAGCCAAATATCATGCATCTAGGCATTGTAGTTAATCAGTAGAAGTCGTTAACAGATTTGACCCCTGTGACCTTAAATATGGGTCAAGGTCATTTCTTTTCCTAAATTTTATAGGGCTTCATCCAAGGATCTTTTCAACCAAATATCATGCTTCTAGGCATTTTAGTTAATCAGGAGAAGTCAATCAAAGATTTTAACAGATTTGACCCCTGTGACCTTAAATAAAGGTCAAGGTCTTTTCTTTTCACAAACTTTGTTGAACTTCATCAAGAAAGCTACCAGTCAAATATAACATATCTACCTTATTGCCGGAGAAATACGGTATGCCTTTTGGTATTTCAGAAGAAGTGGTTTGAAGGTTTTGACATATTTCACCCCTGTGACTTTGAAAGCAGGTCAAAGTGATTTTTTCTGTAAACTTTGTTCAGCTCCTTCCAAGAAAGCTATACTAGCCAAATATCATGTCTCTAGGCCTATCGTTATTTGAGAAGAAGTCGTTTAAAGGAAAAGTTGCACAGCTTCACATAAGCTCACTTGGCCTTTCGGGCCAGATGAGCTTAAAAGTCCAAAACATATAAAAGTGATCTAACTGTGGTTACAAGAGTTGCTCCCCCTTCCTCCTAATTGTACAATATTCATGTGTATCTGTCCCTTATAGTAACATAAGCAAGGTGTTCTACCTGCCTCAGTACATGGGTATAATGGTATTTCAATGATTGGAGATGATATGAACATCTTGTATCAAATAATTCATAGTCATATATCTAGTGAGTAAATAATCGACTAAATTAATGCCTGTACTTTTTTCAATGTTCTAATTTTACACAAAGTGCATGAAGATTACATACCTGGTAACAAGGAAAATTTACAACACATTGATTGAAATAATTTGTTACCAGATTTCCTATCTCAGCTTTTGCATAAAAAGCCATTAAATGTCACAGCCAGTCATTCTGTTCATTGCTACTAGTGATCTCACCAATATTATTTGAGAAATAAGATTAATACCTCTAAAAACAATTTCAATAGTAAGCATGCAGTTAAAATTTGTAATTGAAAACCTCACAATCCAGAGACTTAGATAATTTGGTTTGATGTAATCACATACCTTGTACTTACCTGGGACAGGTATAGATGAACCACTAATGGTCAGCCAGTCATCATTAACTCATCCATATCCTGAAATTTCATAATAAACTATTCGAACCTTTGAACTGGAATAGTTCATTATGAAATTCCAGGGTATGGATTAGTTAAGAGTGATAGGTATATGGAATCAATCGTAGTGTTGATGTCCGACAGACAGTAAATATACAGAAACACAATGGGAGCCAGGTCTGTTTACAGACAGAGCATTGATTGGGCGTGCTGATAGCTGGTGGTGGAGTGAACTCCCTCTTGTATAAATAACTTCTACTACTGTTCTGACATTGATATAACCATGATTTCCATTGCTGTCACAATATTATCACAACTGTATAGGTGTTAACCTCGGAAACCTCTAACGAGGGAGAATATCCCTTACTCCATATTTCCAATGAGGGAGATCTATCTCAATCCACATTTCCAATGAGGGAGATCTCCCTCATTCCACATTTCCAATGATGGAGATCTCCCTCATTCCACATTTCCAATGACGGAGATCTATCTCACTCCACATTTCCAATGACGGAGATCTCCCTCATTCCACATTTCCAAAAATGGAGATCTCCCTTACTTCACATTTCCAATGACGGAGATCTCCCTCATTCCACATTTCCAAAAATGGAGATCTCCCTTACTCCACATTTCCAATGAGGGGAGATCTCCCTCATTTCACATTTCCAATGATGGAGATCTCCCTCATTCCACATTTCAAATGACGGAGATCTATCTCACTCCACATTTCCAATGACGGAGATCTCCCTCATTCCACATTTCCAAAAATGGAGATCTCCCTTACTCCACATTTCCAATGAGGGGAGATCTCCCTCATTTCACATTTCCAATGATGGAGATCTCCCTCATTCCACATTTCCAATGAAGGAGATCTATCTCATTCCACATTTCCAATGATGGAGATCTCCCTCACTCCTTATTTCCAATGATGGAGATCTCCCTCACTCCACATTTCCAATGACGGGGATCTCCCTCATTCCACATTTCCAATGACGGGGAGATCTCCCTTACTCCACATTTCCAATGATGGAGATCTATCTCACTCCACATTTCCAATGATGGAGATCTCCCTCACTCCACATTTCCAATGACGGGGATCTCCCTCATTCCACATTTCCAATGACGGGGAGATCTCCCTTACTCCACATTTCCAATGATGGAGATCTATCTCACTCCACATTTCCAATGATGGAGATCTCCCTCACTCTACATTTCCAATATTGGAGATCTCCCTCACTCCACATTTCCAATGACGGGGAGATCTCCCTTACTCCATATTTCCAATGATGGAGATCTATCTCACTCCACATTTCCAATGATGGAGATCTCCCTCACTCTACATTTCCAATATTGGAGATCTCCCTCACTCCACATAGGTGATATATACTCGTGTAAGTCACCTTGAGTGTCAATGATTATATCAACCCAGTCCAGATTTACTACAATATTCCTCTTTCTGTTTTCCCTGAAGACAACATTTATAACCTACATTGCATGTAACCATAACATTACTCCTAAACCCAAAAAGATTACCTGGTTATACAAAGTTGGAGTGGTGTACTCGGATAATGTGATGATAGAGGATATTTAACATTATTTATTCTTCAGTTATACCAAATATATTTCACGAGTGTGAATAATGCTGATACTTTTCACGTGTGCGCTGCATGAGTGAAAAATATCAAAATGTTAGCCACATATGCAATATCTTCTGACTATGAATTGTTTTCATCGGTGGTTAAAGGGAAATAACTCTTGCTGTTCAAAATTTTCAGATGAAATATTTCAAGGGAGGAAACTCCTTCATGTCTCTCTTTTTTGAAGTTTGATTTTCTACCATATATTACCCCAGTCTGTAAGATAACACTACCTCATCATGAAAAAGCCGGTCATGGTTGGATGATATTACAGAAATCTTACTCTATTCCATTCAATGTATCAACTATCACCTAATGTAGATAATACTTACTTATGTATTTAATTTTTCTCCGAGTGAGTGTTATATAATATACTCTTAAAGGCCCAATATACGTAACTTTCGGCAAAACTTGAAGCGAAAATCAATCCTAATAACTTATTATATTTATAGATTTAGTTAAGATTAACTGATAAAAGCAATATTCACGATGAATTCTTTCGCGGTTACTGGTACAGCAGCAGTTGAAACACGCTATTTGTAAACACGCGTCCATTTCGAACCGTCTTCTACCTTCGGTTTGTTGTTGAAGTGGGCCCCACCTGAGTTATTTCCAAGTCTTTGGATTTTTCTGTCAAGAGTTTCTTGTTAGTTACCGCCCAGGTTTACTTGGTTTTAGGCTTATTATTGCTTGGTTATCAACTGGATATTTTTTCAGAATTTTTCAGAATCACGAAAATTTCCCTGAAGTTACGTATATTGGGCCTTTAAGCCCTCAGCAAAGTTTCAGTTAGATAATTTTCCTCTCTAAATCCTTTCTATAACAGTGAAAGATATTGAGATGAACTGAGCAGAATGACCCAGTTTAATCATTACTAAGAACCAGATGATCTCCTTATCGGATTTCAACAAACTGCTAAAGAATTTCTTAATTATCATTTGAGCTAGCTATAGCTAGGGTATCCATCCACTAGATCTAAAATATGGTGGTTTAGCAAGATTGTGTGTTTAGGAAATTCAATCGAAATGAACAATGATGTGTGTTTTAATTAAATCACAAACTGCATTTCATCAAGGCAACTTTAGAAACCTCAAATGAAGGAGATCTCCAACAATCATTCCACATTTCTTATGACCCCCACTGGAGAAAACGTGTGAAATGCAACTGAAACTGCTCTGCTCAAATTATCTTTCCATTTTTAATTGTATTAAATATTTACTCTAAAAAGCATTTGATTCAGAATACACATGTTATGAACATTACACAGAGTTTAACTGTGTATTAGTAAATGCCATATGTGTTTGTCAAAATGATGATGTCAGTTGCTCCTTGGGGGGGTTGGGGTTGGGGGGTGTTGCTAGCTACATGTATGTTAATATCATCATACGACAACAAGTACCGAATATTTGTGTGAAAGTTTTAAATATACAGGTAATTCTTCAGATTTCGATTAGACTATAGACTATTCACATAATTTTGATAGAAATCTTTTTTTATCATTATATTTTGCCCATGCATGTTGAAATGTGACTGAAAAAAATCCATTCAGCAGAACAGTTCTAAGACAGCATATCCATAACAATGTACTGTCAAGGGATCACTGTATTTATCAAACATCCTTCCATGTCTCCTTGCTTTATAATAATAAACCTGGAACAGCAGATACTTCATCTATACCAATTACTTATATATTTAATACAAGAGGCCCATACGGCCTGTATCACTCACCTTGATCTCCATGCCAAGCAATATCATACACATGTATATGGTTATGGGTTGGGAATCTCAACAATTTCAAAGTGAAGTCCCAGAGATTATATTCCATGGGTATATTTGTACCAAAGAGTCAATTAATATTTCATCAGGAATATGTTCATGTCATCTCATCGTTGGTTAAATACCGATTTACTATTACATTGGAGGTATACGTGCCCCCTTATTGACATGTATCACATGACTAGCTGCCAAATCATGTGATGCCGGAAAGTTGTATCTCGAAAAAAGGCATATGAGAGAGCTTGTTGTAGGTTAAGTAGTCTAACACAGGCTCAATCATACAGACCTTTCAAAGTACAGCAAACTTTGAGAAACAATAGACCACTTACCTTTTACAATGCCTTTGCTCTTCGCCTCCGACATTCTACTAATCTCATCCACACCAAAAGATGCACTGGCGGGACTGGACGAACCAGAACTGAACTCCCTCCCCACCTCAGGGACGGGAGCTGACGACACATCCCGCGTCTTCATCTTAGAACAGGTCTACCACGCCTGGAAAACAAAGTTCAATAAGTTAGGAGAGTTTGTATATTATTCACCATAAGAATAGAACAGTGTTGCAAGCAACAACCCTGAAGTTGTCACATCACACAACATGTCTCAGAAAGCCAAAAAAACATTGATTGTAAATTTTGAAATATTGAAAACACAATGAAATGTTTGGCTTGCTGTTTCTTGGGGGGGGGGGGGGGAATATGCAACTGTCTTTCCATTTTTGTTTTGGCCTTTGGAAATTACAGGGTCACATTAGCTCAAATCATAACAAAATTATTAAGCAAGGGTCTATAAACCATAACTATAAAGATAATCCAAAATACTGTGCCCTTAATTTAATTGACCTTTGACCTTAAAGTAAAGGTTGCAGTCACCCAATCAATAAATAAATTCCAATAGGGAAATTGTCCTCCAAATTAAACCCACAGTTATAAAATTAAATTAATGATTGATGCTTCAACAGCGTTTAAATAAGACACCATGCATGTACTTGTACACTTAATGGTTTAAAAGAAACAGCTAATGTTACTAAAAAAATGTGTATATGTTTGACCTTTGACCTTAGGGTCAAGGTGACAATATTAATGACCTTATGACAAAAATATTTCAAAACAATGTGACCTTTATTGGAACCCTAAATTCAGGCTGTTAACAGAAACTGCCACTCCAATTATAATACAGAGCTACCTGATTAATTAAAGTGTACTGACCCCATTTCTAAAATTATAGCTGAACGGAGGCTAAAGGGAGATAACTGCAGATAGGACAAAACAAAGAGTTCAGTAGGCTATGGATCCTTGACCAATTTGCTACAGTCTTTCGTAGATCCTGGTCAATTAAACTTCACACTTAACATTCAATGTCTCTGAACTTGAAGTCTCTGATACTGTAAAAGTGAAAATGTTTGTGATGTGGAAATTTTCACTTATTTGGCTGAGAGTAAATCTCCACGAAAACATCTACACTCGAACATATTTAACACTATTCAAACTCTACATCATATATTACTATTAACGATATACAGTACAATACAGAATGTCCACACAGCAAATTGTTTGGAGCTCAAGGCTGCTTTAGCGAAAAATTCCACATGCAAAATTGTGAAAAAGACTTTGACTGCATTTCTTCTACAGTCCAACAAATCAATATCTTAGGATGTGTTACTTTTTAGGGCATTAAGAGATAACCATAGGTATGTATGTTAACATTTAAAATCAAAACTCATGCATAGGCTCCACATACCCATACCAAGCACGTCCATATACCATATCAAACTATGTTGAAATTTCTGGCTTCTGGCCACCAAAATGTGCATGAGAATTCTAAAGTGTAAAGTTATATACATGTACTTTAAATATTGATCTGTACATCTTTGTGTAACACTACAGTTGATATAACAAATTCACTGTAAAGCACCACAGGACTGCAAGCCAAGAAAAGCTACATCGAGAACTCTGTATATGACTTGTATTATAAAATACAACAGTGAAAGTATGTCTTAGTCAACTTCTAGATCTAAAGAGCTCTCCAAGGAACTGTGAATTGATATCAAGATCATTGTATATCTTACTCTGAAAAGGAAATATAGTATGTAATATATATCAAATGAAGTGAGCAAGGCACAATCCTGTTAAATGTTTTAAGTATTAAACAATATGTAGCCTGTGTCACATTTTCTTTTGGCAAAATTTTGATAAACAAGTGAATTGCGCTCAAGAATCATATCTTATAAACAAACAATTCAAGGAAAGTTAACATTGAAATCCAGTCATTTTACTGTTCAAGAATGATTCTAGAGTAGAAACTTGGAATATAAATTTGTCTCATCGAAAATTCTAAAACGGACCACAAGCATATCATAGTGACAATTGTTACCAGTCATGATCACTTGCCTCTGTTTAGTCCAATTTAAAATCACAATCTAATTTTTACAATTTATTTAAATATTTATCAAAATAGAAAAAGCAGCAAAATGACAAGTATATATACAAATCTTCTAAGTAAAACTGTGTTTATAAATTCAGACAAATTACTGT
This sequence comes from Mimachlamys varia, assembly GCA_947623455.1. Lineage (NCBI taxonomy): Eukaryota > Metazoa > Mollusca > Bivalvia > Pectinida > Pectinidae > Mimachlamys > Mimachlamys varia. The sequence continues at coordinate 38,107,854 of OX392540.1, forward strand.
ACATATTAGACCTGACAATAAAATTTAAGTTCAGGGAATATTTTGTAAATACCGGTAAATGTGAATCAATTAAATGATCAAATTATATATATAATTAAGAGGTCAGTAAAAATTCAGCAAGAATTTTAAACATTTCAAAATCAGAACAAGGGGATGAAATTAGGTCACTTTATAAATAGGAATCAGTTTTGATTGTTCTGAACTGTTGCTATCGTTGTACACAGGGAAACAAATAAAACGCAATGTGTGCATTTCATTACCTCTTTATTTGCCAGATATAGAATTAACCGATCATATGGAAACTCCGGGAAATTCTCGAGTAGGAAAGTGTATAATGCCACATTAATTCTCATTCCGCGTTGATGCTGTTTATTGATTGTAATGTGTTTCCTATTTCCAGGTGAAACAAAGCGCCCTAAGAAATCAAAGCCCTTCGAGCCAGCAACAAGGAAAGCTCATTAGCCTGGTCAATATCGCTGTAATGTTGAAAAGAAAAGCAAGGATTTGTGAATTGTATGATGTTCTACTCGGTTTCTGAATATTGGATAAAAAAATATAAAGGCCTGCAATTAAGGATTCATATTGAATAGAATTTTATCACAGTTCAATTAATGTCAGCAGTTTCTCAATCCTGAATTTTCAACATCATACATGTATATATTTTTAAATCTTAAACCTGTTGTTTCTTGATTATGGCATGTTGGTCTGTATTAGAATCCTTTCTCCATGCTGAATTTTCAGCATCATACATGTATGTATGTTACATTTCAAACCTGTCTCTTCTTGTCTATGGCATGTTAGTGTGTATAAGGACCCTTTCTCAAGCCTAAATTTGCAGCATCATATATATTTTTAAATGTCAAATCTCATCTAAGACATGTTAGTCTATAAGGGCCCTTTCTCAAACCTGAATTTTTGGCTTCATATATACATCAAATTTCAAACTTATCTTTTTTCCCTGCACCTCTCTTGTTTAATCCTGTCACCTCCTTATAGGACAGCAAGCTCTGTTTACTCAGAGAAAATGACACAACAAGGTATTGGCAGAATATGGCTAATCTCTTCAATGGCCGAATATTTATTTTACTTATTTTTTAGAAAATTTAACACATTTTAAAATTGCCTATAAATAAAGCGCCACAAGACATCATAAAAGTGAAACGTTATGATGACGCTGCCACCCTTCTTTTCTTGTCTATGGTATGCAGGTTTATATATATATATATATCGAAGGACCAGCTGTTTGATGATATTTTCTGTAGAAAAGCAATGAAGTAAGTAGCACAATGTCCTCTTTCATCCCTATATAACTTCAACAGACTCCATCATTGTATTAGTCTACATAGATCTATAGTAACTGTGTCCTACAGAAAGGGTGGGGATTCCATTTACATGTATAGTTATGATGACCTATGTTCGAACCCAGAATGTAAAACAAAACTAATAGGTACGGTCAAACAGAATGTTTTCACTGACATTTACTTACATCCCAGCTAATGCTTCCCTATTTATACACCTGCGTTTCTCATTAGCTGGGTAAATTACAGGGTGAAACATTCCAATAGTTCTACAGTCACCACAGGTCTTAAAAGCAAAATTGATAAATGGAACGAAAACGAACATCATACTATTAATAGAAGTGCTATCTCCCAAATGAGATATTGGAAACCTCAGTTTAATTTGATAAATGGGTTTAATGAGTCTAACAGTAGGCTAGACACAACTACACACTTTATATTACTAGTCTGTATGTCTTATCTTGTTCCTGTCTAATCCGACAAAATAGATTGAATTAAATATTCCCGACTGTCACTATACCGATCATTTTTAATTATTAGCCACTGGACATTTGAGAAAACAAGAATATGGCAGTGATTTATCATGTTCCAGGTGGTATGTTTCTAGGGTAAAGACTGCTCATAGACACAATGTATACGTACTAGACCTTTTAATCAGGAAAACATTAGGACAAGATAGCATGCATTTTGTCAACACAGCCGATTTCCTTAAATTGGTGAAAATCTGAATTATTTGTTAGCTTGAAAAAAAAAATTGAAACAAAATCAAAACCAAAATCAAAATTTTCTTTACAAAATCAAACAATTTTTATCTTTTTTTTTTTTTGACAGAAATATATAGCTTTCAAATTATCATTTTAGCTTATTAATTCCTATACCAAAGACTCATTTGAACTCCTCCAATTCAAATGATGGAGCAGTCCATTATAAAATTTCATGTGTGAGTGAATAAAAATTTAAACCAACTATAAAGGTATTTTTTTTAATATTTTAAATATCTTATAGCCATTTCTATAAATAGAAATTTTATATTAAGTGACCAGCTTTTAGCTGTCATACAATGTAATTTCAAAGACTTTAAATGGATTTCGAGTTCGACAGTTCCTCCTGAGGAGTCTTCCGGATATTCCCTAATTACAGGCTAGCCAGACAAACTTCAATTCAATATTTAATTTCATTTCATCTTTTTCCCCACTGAATTATTGATGATGCAACTTCAAACTCCAAGGTTATTTAAATCTCTCACTTTATGTCAAAATGTTCAAAATTAGGACAACCTAGCTAATTCAGGACAAAAGAGCAAGGTCATGCTTTTAGGGACAAAACCTAAAAACGTGATAATTATATGCCTCCCTTTTCAGAAGAGTTCCATACTTATATAATTGTAAAATATGTTTTTGTGAAAGTGAAGGCAGATTTGGTGGACAAGTCAATGACACACTAGGACAGAACTAAGTGTTCCATGTACAATTGGAATTAAACTTAGAACCATGCACCACAGATTACAGAGTCTGCTGCTCTGACAATTGCTATACATTTACAGTCAACTGGGACTTCATCATCAAGTCATACAATACTGATTTTAAGATCAAGACTTGTACACAAGCTGGTCTCCTTCAGGTATAGAATTTTCCCTGGGCCAGCTGCCAACTGCATGACACTAAACTAGTATTAGGAAGTACTTTTCAGGGTCATAGAAATGTTTAGGTACCAGAGCTTCTGAAATAATTCATCCCTGCAGACACATTTAAACTTTTCAAATGCAAAGGTTGGAACATTCCATTATGACATTTCAGGGGTGAATGAGTTAAACCAGAGCTTAATCAATTAGACCATACAACATGTACAGGTGACAACCCTTCATCAACATCTAAATGAACCCTAAATTAAAGCTTAATCAAATTAAAACATCCCTGTGCTCTTACAAAAACACAAAGGGGGTTCCCTTAACAATGCCATGTACAGGGAAAAGCTTGCATTTGAAACAAGAGAGGAAAAATGCACGGCCAGACCGGGGTTCGAGCCTAGAAGACTTCATGATTTACAAAAAAGGTTCAGGTATCCCCTTGCCAAGTATGCAATAACCCAGTACTTGAAACAAGGTTTGGTCACAGACACAAAATGTAAACAGGAGAGGAAAAATGCACGGCCAGACCGTGGTTCGAACCCTAGACCTTTTGAACTCTAAACAGACACTCAACCAATTGAGCTATCTGGTCCCCGATGATGGACTCGGTCTAGATCTGCTACACATTCAAAAACTTAGAAATAAGTGTCTCCTTCTCTTGAACAGAGTCTTGGGTCAGAAGAATTACGATTGTATTAGCAGATCACCGAGATATAAAGGTTTTAATTAGCACACCAATATTCTTTCCCAGAAAAATGGCAGAGATGAGCATATTATTGAAGGGGAGGTGAGATTAGGTAGAATACGATAATATCTGAAGTCTGGAACTTAATTGACCCTTAAACTGGAGCAAATCATACATGTATATTGACCTTTTAACAAGAGTCAATGGATGCCTTATTCAAGCTTCGGTTTAACATTTGTCATGTATAATGAGGTCGAAATTCTCATCAGCAGACTGACATATAGTAGAAATACATGCACATTAGCTATAGAAAGTCATCGGAAATACATTGAATAACGGTACAGACTCAACAAAGAAGTTAATTCAGGTGAGGTTGTAACACCTGGCTACCTGCCTGATTTACCTGTAAAAGACAGGTGTACTACAACTACCTGTCACTAAGCTTATTTACCTACAGATAAAGGTAAAATTTATTATACAAATATTATCAAACTTTTCACAGCCTATTATTGACGGAACAATCGTTTGGGGAGACAAAGTTTGTCGCGCCAACTGTTTGTTGGTTATATAAAGAAATCAGAGACATTTTGATTTCACGACTTGTAATTTACATACACTGAGAAATGAATGTGTTCACAAACATTATTCAATATTTACTTTTCAACTGACGATCGCGTAAGACCTTTGACTTATTTTATAATACTTGGTATAGCATGTTTATACTTCAATCTCAATAAATAGCACAATTTTACAACTTCCTTCTTCTTTTCATGAGTATATTCAGACATTGTACCAATTGTTAACAAATTCTTTTCCGGTTTCAATCATTTTAATGTCTTAATTGCATGAACACAAAACTTACTTTTTTTGAATATTCAATCAAGGTAAAAATTTTAAAGTTGATAATTATACAGCTTACACATTAACAAATACCTTTGAAACTCTTGTTGTCCAAACTAAAAGACAAGAATGGAAGTCTGAGATTCTATTCCTCTTTGAGTAGTAATATACCTACTCCTATTCTCTCCACTCTTATGTTATATATTGACAATAATGTGCAGCTTTTCTCTGCTTTAAGAGCTGCATTTACCCATTGACTACATTAGGAAGCAAGTCATTAGGTCAAATAATTATGTAAATATCCGGCACATGTATATATTAAAGCATATTCCAATTAACTTTTTATTTTTCTGCAAAAAAAAAGACTTTCACTTTAGGAGTTTTAAAGTTGAGACCTCTTGCTAATAAACAATTCTTTGGTTTCATTTTTTTTTTTTTTTTGTGCTTTACTTTCTTTAAATGACTCGGCCATTTAAGGATAAAGTTTTTCAGTGGTGTAGGAAAATAGAACACCAAGCGAATGTACCCAGTACATTTGCAACAGCCCCATACATGCAGGCTTTTGTAGTTGCAACCAAGCGGTAAATGTCTAGTGCTATAATTGTAGGGTAGTCAGGTGGTACAGTAGATAGCGCACTTGCCTTTCACCAAGGCGTCTGGGGTTCGATTCCCCGACCAAATGGAAAAGGTATGGGTCACCTGCCCGACCAGTTGGGTCTTCTCGGGGTACTCCGGTTTCCTCCCACAGTAAAACCCCTCACACACTAACATCTGGGCCAACAAGACCCAGGACAAACCTAAGGGGGGCTTAGAATTTCAAGTGGAACTTAAAATCCCCCTATTTGCCCCTTATTCTACATTAGATCTGAAGGGGATTTCAAGTGGGGAATATTACACCCACTTAAAACCAACTTGATTTCAAGTGTCCCAACTTAGAGTCACCTTACAGCAAAGGGGAAAATAAGCCCATAGATGAAAGTGATGTTTTTACCACTTAATATCCCCTTGAAACATTTGGTCATGATTTGCAGACCATTTTGGCAACTTATTTTCCACTTGAAACACTTGGTCATGATTTGAAGACCATTTTGGCAATTTATTTTCCACTTGAAACACTTGGTCATGATTTGCAGACCATTTTGACAACTTATTTTACACTTGAAACACTTGATCATAATTTGCAGACCATTTTGGCAACTTATTTTCCACTTGAAACTCTTGGTCATGATTTTCAGACCATTTTGGCAACTTATTTTCCACTTAAAATACTTGATCATCATTTGCAGACATTGATAATTTACAATATTCATGATCATATTATTATTTACCGAAAATGTGTCCATTTGGACTAGACTTTCAAATTCTTTTCAATAATGCAAAATATTGTTTCGAAGTTTTGAAAAACTCTTTTCAATTAAACAAATACACCTTTAAAAAATATGTTGGACAATTTTTGCTATATTCTCTATATGCAGTACCTTCATAAATTTAACCACAAATGTATTTTTAATGCCAATAATAGGAAGCCAAACAAATGAATAAACTGGCTTCAAATCTGTGTTATTTTGGTTTCAATAAACATTGCCTAATTAAAAAAAGGAACAAAACGAAAATTTCTAAAACCAAAAAAATGTATGCTGTACTCAACGATAATAAATGCTTAATAATATCGTTTTTGTACGTAGAAAAATTCAATGACATATTTTGAAATATTAAACAAAACAAAAAATAACGCAACGTTATAGAAGTTTTGAACAATCGATCATAATTAAATAAATCTGTATTTCCGGCTGTGTAACTCTGTAGCACTTTTGGTATGCATTGATATACCTTCTGTTTTTTATTGAAAACTTGCCGGAAAGATCGTAAGAAACTTTCCCATCCCGTCCGTAAAATCATGTCCGTCGTAAATCATACGTTCGACTTCGTTTATGTTGTATTCATCAACGTTGTAATTTTATCGGCGACCGGTCGGCAGTTAGATATAAATAGATAATCTTTAACTGTTCTTCATACTTGATGTGATGGTGATTTCTTTTAATTCAAAGTTCGTTCAATATTGAACGAGTTTATTACCAATGCCGCTTACCCGGAAGCATTATCGTGTTTGTGCAAACCTAGTCTCGTTCAACCAGACGCTCGATTATTTCGTTCGTTGTCGACAAGAGTCTGGTTGAACGAGACATCCAAAATGCAGTAGAACCGGTAAGGCGGGAATTTGAATTTGACAGGCGACCTCTGATGAGCTGACAATGTCAACAAGCCGGGCGATGTCAAAACGCTTCAATTTCACCGGGAAAGCTGCATTTTTTTCATGTTATGCTAATAATTAAGGTTCCCCAGCACCTGAGAACAACACGTCTGAATGAACGGAATATGTTTTTACACAAACAGCGACGATATAGATAGACTGCTCATAGCCAAGACCTCGCCAGCACACACGTGGCGGCCATTACAAACGTAAGTTTACTCGTCAAGTTGCGGAATTTCCGTAAATACCTGAATTGTCTAAACGGAAATGTTACAAATATGCAATCCAGTTTAGCTTGTTCATAAGTGAATATTCGTTGAATCTGTTTTAATCCAGAGCTAATTATCGATTTCTGTGTGTCAATACCGGCCCTGTCAGGGTCAGTTCCCCACGTGAAAATCTTTTTTTTTTTAAATTGATGCAGGTTTTCGATGAACAAAGACACTAACGTGTTGAAATTAACTACTCTAGCCATATTAATCGGACATTGTTTTCTCTGTGAAATAATAATTTATCCAGGAATCATATGGATTTAAATAGAAATATATTTGGTTAACGATTCCTGATTATTATTAGGCCTACTTTTCAGTACAGTACAGAGATAAAACGTTCGATTCCTAGTCATGAGCCGGAACAGTTGTAAACATAGTGACGTGCCAAGTATTTCATTTTTTTTTAATTTTCTATTCTTTTATTTCTTTGTATAAAAAAGTACGTTTTTTATGGAGAAATAGGAATTTTGGCATGTCACTATGTGGGTCTGCATGTTAAGTAAATGTGTGAAATAATGATTTGTTATTCAGATTTTACTTAACTTGGCTTAGGTTTACCATTGTTGTATGAATAAAACCTTGTTTACTTTTCATTTAATTAATATATATTTACTGAAATGAAATGAAAAATCATTGTTGATTGAAATTTGAACCGAGGCATGTAGATGTGAAAAACCTGAACTAAAAAAATCGAATTCAGGATGGTTCTTATTTATTTTAATAAATCAAAAAATTGATTATATAAACATGTGAATAGTTTATAAATCAATTTAAACAGTTTGAATGAAACAGCAGTACAAGTATAGTTTTTCTTTTCCTTTTTTTTCACTTAGACTGTGCAAAGCTGGTCTGGATGTTGGAAGATTTGATGCCGGACCTTCATTTTCTTTAACTAACAGAAATATGTTATGTGGATCACAACACCAACAGATGGTAATTTTCATTTAAATTCTTATTTGTCACTGTCAGCAGCTCATATTTTACAAAGATGATGAAGTTGTACCACTCAAGACTCCTGTAAATTTGTCATATATTAGCTGCCCTGTTACATGTACAATGTAGTTGGTTGAATTGGTCATATTTAAGTTCATGGTCATCTGCACAAAGAGCCAACTTGCGGGGGAGGGGGGTATGGAGGGCCACTTTCAAGATCACAGTGGTCAAGTATGTAAATCTCATAAACAACTAAAATTATAAATAGTTAGATGACGACCGTTAAGACCCATTGGGCCTCTTGTCTTGCTGTGGCTTTATTTATGCTACATGTAACTTAACTTAAGTGAATTGCAGTAAAATGATCAGCAAATGAAACAAAACATTTAACAACATGCAATATCGTAGACATACTAGTGAAAAAAATATCTAACTTGTTTGTATTCAGTCACTGATTTATTCTTAATACATTTTGCATTGTCTTGTGTGTTGCAGATTTTTCAATTGATCAACTGCATGAGCTGCTCATTCAATCAGAACCATAGGAAATTGCCGGGACACCATCACAATCCAGGCCAGTTGTATATCTTCCGTGATGACCAGCAATTGGGAAAGCAGTTAAAAAAATCAAAGTTTGAAATATATTTTGTATAATTCCATGGATAAATTTATATAATTTTATTTTATTGTTTTTGTTTTATTTTAAGGTATTGAGCAGCTATGAACTCCCTACAGCTTTCATGCCAATAGCTGCAGTTTTCACTCTACAAGAAAATTACAAAAATTAATGGACTTCTTGGTATCCCCTCAGGCTAATTAGCAGGACCACTCGATAAACACTTGGTGGAGCACCTTATAAACCCCTTGACCAGACCACTTGAAATCCACTGGAAAATGTTTTTCGGAACTACTTGAAATCCCCTTAACAGGACTACTTAAAATCCACTGGAAATCTCATTTAAATATTTCGAGACGCTTTAAATCCCCTTGGAAAAACCACTTAAAATCCCCTTAACAGGACTACTTGAAATCCACTTGGAGAAGCCACTTAAAATCCCCTTAACAGGACTACTTGAAATCCACTTGGAGAAGCCACTTAAAATCCCCTTAACAGGACTACTTGAAATCCACTTGGAGAAGCCACTTAAAATCCCCTTAACACAACTACTTGAAATCCCCTTGGGAAAGCCACTTGAAATCCCCTTAACAGGACTGCTTGAAATCCACTGGAAAGCTCATTTAAATATTTCGAGACGCTTTAAATCCCCTTATGGTAACCACTTAAAATCCACTTAATCCACTTGAAATGCACTTGCAATAGACTTGTACCAGAAAAATATATTCAACTTAAAATCCCCTTATGATGAACTTAATTTCCCCTCAAAAATGTCCTGGGGAGTGATTAATATAAGTTGTATAACTTGTTTCAAAATTGTTGTAAAATAAGTAAAGTTTATATATATGATTGTACAAAATCAGACACATTAACCACTCGGCCAACACAGGCCGTTCAAGATACAAAATAAATTTCATCGATTCTTACCTGATAGCGTCCTCCAAGACGGTATCAAAGATACACAGAGTTGTCTCCCATGGAATTTTCCTTTTTCCGACAATATACTTTGGGTCGTTTCGCCATAGTTTTAAATCCACATAATACTTTCACAGTAAAATCACAACACAACTTTCCATTGAATATAGTCTGGTGTCTCATCAAGCTCGTAGTTTTAACCTGAAAACAAATATAAAAATAACATCTTCAATATAATTCATCAGTTTGTAAGTATAGAGGGTTTTCCCTGGGATCCTCAAATTTGATAAATTAAGGAGTCCTAAGACTCCCATCACAAATACAGTGGACCCGCAATAATCTGGAAAGTTCACAATCCAGATGGAAATGCGAGGGAACGGATTTCCGTCACGTTATTTGTACTCATCAGTCTGGAAATTTGGATTCCGTTATGGAACTCCATTTTGGAAACTGAACATACTTTCCATTAGCAAAATTCCCACAATAATCCGGACAATTTTTTCATTCACGCAGAGAGAAAAATGTTGGGGCAAGTCACCTGTGGTGATAGCTGTACAGAATAACGCTATATTAGAAAACTTGTTTTTATCAAAAAGACCCAAACTTATTTAAGTAATGTCATTTAAACATCTCGCAGTGTATATAATCAATGGAAATAACTCTTGCGTTACACATTTTTTGACCTGGTAATTAACAAAATTCGGCAGTCTGGAAAACTCGAAATCCGGACGGTTCAGACTGGGAACGAAGGTATCCTGTTTATCGCCGGTCCACTGTAATATATAGTAAAGCTTTATCAATGTTGGGAGTCCTTTGGTAATTTTAAAAGTCAAAATGCAGTTTTTGCACATGAGAGAAAACCCTGAGTAAGTGATAGCAAAGTTTCATTTTCTTCTCAAATAATGTGCTATAAATATTAAAATTTGTCCTGAGGTTTCAATACTGTCTGGTCCCCTTGTCATATTGTTTAAAATGTTTGCAAGAAAGCGAAACTTCGATCGATATTGCAGAAATAAAGCAAATACCAACAAATAAAGAAACATGAATAGTTTTCATCAGATCTTATAAGCCCTATATATTTATGATTACTGCAGTGCTCCGGCAACTGAGATCTGTGTAAGGTCCTATTAAGACAGATATATCAATACTACTTGTAAAGTTGTAAAGGCATATGATTAGTAGAATCTTTCACCCCCTTGAGGTTGATTTTGGGGAATATAAACCAAAGGGGATAGACTTCTAAAAGGTATTAGATCAGAGGTCGTGCTTAAGAATTATCAGGTCAGAGGTCGTGCTTAAGAATTTTCTACACTGTAAGTGGTGACTTTTCTATCCCAACTCAAGGTTATGAATGATCATGTCAAATACAAAATAAAATGTTGACATTACAAGCTCATCAATGTATTATTGATATGACGTTCATGCACTGTTGCCATGGCATCATCGTACTGCTGATGTTCATATGACGTCATACAGTTGTTCTGACTAATCATTTCCCCCTTCCCGCTCCCTTCTCTACCAAACCTAGGGTAGAAACATAATAAAATATTTTACTTGTAACCGAGTGAGATCCTGTTACTCCGACTAAACTTCTGTAACAAAATTTCAATCAAGACAAGTATAAGAAACATGACTTCAACTCCTTCCAACCCAGGTATACAGGACACAGAATGTCCACTTCTTCAAACCCAGGGACAGAGAATTTCCACTCCTTCAAATCCAGAGACACATGTACATGTTATTTATGGGCGGATTGGTCGAGTGGTTAACACTCCGGCCTTCCATGCAGGCGGCCGGGGTTCGATCCCCGTAATCGTCATACGCATGGAACATTCAGAGAAAGTGTTTTTCTCCTGCCCACACAACTCCAACAACCCAGGTGGAGTATAAAATGGTCTGGTGGGTGTTGCAGTATCTGTGATGTAGCATTCAAGTGAGGTGGCACTCTAAAAGATGCTGTTGGAAACACGGTCCCATAACAAACAGAACACAATTCATCTCCAGCACACACGCATACATACACACATATATGGAGATATTAGCCAGGTGGTATAGGACAAGTAGTTAGCGCCTAATAAGGCAGGTCAAGCGAACTCCACAGAATTGTATATGATAGCACTTGAATATGAGAGAACTGTATGTGTTAATTGTAGTGATTGTATAAGAATTGTGTATCTATACAATATTTTAAACATTTTGGGTATCAATGACTATCGCAATATTATTGCAATAGTTTGTTGATATCGCAATACGATCGCAATGGTTAAATTGTGCTCAATAGCCACCCCTATAAACTACAGGTATTTTAATGATACATTTTTCTGAAACTGTCCACAGAAATCTTGTAGTAATCCCCAAGATAAACATCACTCCTTCAGACAAAAATAATTGTGTATCACTGTATAGAAGTATTAGACCAGCTTAAATTCTCTATCAATATTGATTTAAACAAAAACTTCCACCTCTTCAGAGGACGGTTTGTATGGGAAAAGATTACAATTCTATATTTAAAATTTTGAAAAGGGATTATACTTGAGGGTATTACTTATATAAATACATATTTTACACTGTAGTTGTTTGAAATGATCAAGTTATCTCCCTTGTTAATTTTATGTACTTTGTGTTTAAACAAAATTATTTTTCATTTCACATTATTTTTCTTAATTATCTAAACTAAGTTACTGTTATTTTCATCCACCTATGGAGAGAATTTATATATGCGTCTGCCTGTTATTCAATCCAATTGACTATTGAACATCTTTGTCAATATGGCAAAGTGAAAATTATCTTACCCAATTAAGCTGACCAGACTTTTAACAACAGTGTTTGGTTAGCTTGATGTCAGCTTATAAACACGCCAATAAAATAAAGTTTTATATATAACTGTTTCAATTTCCCCCTGATCATACATCACAGATAGCCATATTACAAAACACACAAAAAATGTATTACTACCCATCCAAACACAATCTTTCCTTTTTAAAGACAACTTTGATTACATTAGTGTAATGAACCCAAGTTCTGTGACTAAAACTCTGCCAAAATTTAATGTTCTATGAACTCGACACATGTACAACAAGGACTAAGAGAATTCATGTTCAAGTCAAGGGTCAAGGTTCAAATGAATATTTAGGGTTAATGTCTTTAAATATATGAGATTATAAATTTTAATCTATGATTCTTGACAGTATAAACTGTGGACAAGTATGTGAAGTAGAATCAACCTTCAGCAGACTGTTAGTTAAATTTTGAAATTTAAACTGGAAACATGTACTGGATAATTGTACCTTAAACATACCGGTATAGTGTACTGAAATTAAAATTTGATCAGAAGGGTAAAATGATTTCAATAATAATCATGAACGAAATAACATATACTTGTATTAAGCTCTAAAATTATACAGTACACTGTACAAATGTCCCAATATAAAAGGATAGTTTTTATCAATTCATTCTAACTAGTATTCAAATTCAAATTTTAGTTGAACATTTGGAGAACAAAAGCTATTCATGCCATTGCATTAAATACACATTAGATCTAAGATCAATACTGTGTTGGCGATCTGGCCTGATTTGTCCTCACCGGCATATTATAAATTTGTAGGAAGAGATCGGTATCGTGGTAGCACATGTAATATCAGACACAAAATTCAGACCTTATCTAAACCGAGGAGAAAATATGAAAATATATACTTACATTTCAATCTGAATTAAATCCTTATGATTGAAGAAAGAAGTAGATTTAAATCCGTGGAACACATATTTACATTACAACACTAAAACAGATCCCACTCGACATGCCTGGCGTACGTAGTAAACACCGAGCCGGGGCCGTAGTATACTGCTAATCTCTGTACCGCGATACACCTGATAATGTTCTCACCTGCGAAGGGAAAGAAACAGCGCTTTAAATGTCCGTGAGTCGTCTAGTTGGCCACTGACTGGCAGAATCTCTCAAGTACCCAAGATACCAATATCACAATACTTGTATCATAAGTCATAAATATGTGCTGTAGATGTCCTGAAATAGGGATGATCATTTTGGTAATGGTGTTTCTTCATTATACTGTAAATGTCCTTAAAATTTGATAAAATATAATTTTATGTACATTTGTCAACAATTATGAAATAGGTGTTATTTTATCATAAGTTTCGAAAGAATTTTACAATTTAGTACAAGCAGTTTAAATAAGTCACATTTTACATACATTTTTTTAACAATCATGAAATAACTTTGATTTTATGATAAGATTTTGAGAATTTACAAAATACAAGCAGTTTAAATTTGCAGCTACATACATTATTTTTTAAACAACTATTAAATACCTGTAGGTTTATAAATTCAAGCAATACATATAAGCCAATAAACAATTTGCAAATCTTATTGATTTTATCAGGAGTATCATAGATACAGTAAATCTGATTCATAAGCAACATCAATGACATTCATGTACATGTATTCTTGCAGTTAAATGATTATAAGCTGAAATATAATTCAATTATTCCTAATTCAGTAAAATAATTATTATTAGTATCCACAACTATGGGCAATCAGTAAGTACAACAGACAAAACAAGATAGAAAACATGTATTGTATTTACAGAAAATTAAATCATGGTCATTTCTTTCTAATTTTACTAAAAATTACTGAGAAATTTTAAAATGTAAACATTATTTTTAAACAATATTTTTTTTTCAAAATGTAAATTTTGAACCCATTCAGATGGAAAACACCATAAAAACGTTCTTCAATATTCCTTAAATCAGGAAAAAATATGTGAAGACCATTTTGCGAAACAAATTACAGAACTAAAACGTATTCCAGGTTTAATCTTCATCAATATTATCGCTTGCTCCTTGCAACAGTTTCAACACGTACATCATATACAACCTCAGTCAATGACAATAGTGGCGGGGAAAATATCGGTCAATATGTCTGGACACTTAAGGCTTTTCCCATCAGTGGTACGTACTGTGTGTGAAATTGAATTCCTCCGATATTGGATATTTGTAATTATTGACAAAAATTTTGTCTTTCCTCATAAATAGGTGCCATACATGTTCTTGATTCCACATAACAAAGATTATCTTATATATACACAATAAATTTCAGTAAGTCAATATTTCTATCTTTTAAATTCTCCGTAGTTTCTCTTATCATGTTGAAGTGAATCATATTATGGTCACTTTTATCATAGATGGGATATGGGGGTGGGGGCACGATGGTCACAACGAAATTCTATACGGCACCAGCCTGGTAGTGAGCAATATGATAAACCTGTTATCCGTAATATGATGAAGCAGAATTTGATATCAAAAGATTAAAGCTATCTATAGAAATCTGATACATTGAATCAGAAATTGACTGGAAGAAATCAAATTTTATCTCATATTAATCTAAAATCTATATAAAGTGTGATTTGATACATTTTATTCGAAATTGGAATTCGGTGTCACATTTTTTAATTACAACATGTTAAGTTAAATGTTCTTATATTTCACTACATATATTCTTTATAAGGTCAAATTCAATATTTCAATACAAATAAAAACAAGTTTCCCCTTTCAAAACATTAACTTACAATCCATCCCTCATAATTAGACATTTAAATTATCAGACTCTTGATCAAATTCACAATCAAGTATACATATTAAATTCAAAAATAAATCAATCAAAGCCTGGGATAAAAACATCATCAATCATGTTTTGCAATGCAATACGTGATATATATCCAGAATAAGCCCATGTGTGATTATACACCCACCCCTATTTAGTATTGCTGTTCAGTAGAATTAATCCATGAAATGAGGTTACTTATATGGTAAGATACCTCTGTGGCAACAATTCACCTATGGCTATGAATGATCCAATTTAGTTCGAAAGTTTACAAGTCTGTACAAAATCGTTGTGATTTAAAAATGACCAGGAAACATATATCAATTAAACTTTTAAAGTCAGTTGTAAAAATATCAATCTGTCATGGATTTGGTTTGTTTGTTTTTTATAACATCTTAACAGCTATATGGTCATTGAGACGTGTCAGGTTTTGGTATAAGAGGAAAGCTGGAGTTCCTGGAGAAAAATCACCGACCATTGGCCAGTGTACCTGCCAACTGTTCCACCTGTAGGAGACTTCAACCCACAACCCAGTGGTGGAAGGCTATTGGTAGCAAATTGTTCAAGTAACGAACAGCAGACTGTATTATTTTCACAAAGACAAGCTTCCAAAATGATTAATGATGTCCCAATATATGTTAATGATGACACTTTCATTTTTCCCCCACATAGGAACACCAGAGATGTGCTCCAATGAACTTTTTCTTTTTTGCACAGATCATTTTATATCAAAAGTAGATATAACGAGCAATACAAAAATTTGTGAAGCTTTTTATTTCACCACTATTTATTGTAAAGCTAACAAATATTGATGCTACACAATATGAAAGACATCAATTGAAAGCATGGTTAGATTAATTAATTTTAATTGTTCATCTGTAACATTTCTAAAACTGTTTTACATTTTACTTCTCTAGATATTACGAACTTATCAAGGACTCAATATATAGTAAATGTTAAAAAAAATTGCATCACAATTGTATATTTTAGAACTATAAGTGTTAAATTGCGTTGATTGTATGAAAATTGTTTATGTACATACTCTAAAGCGCTTTGGGGTAGCTTACATTAGCTCGACAGGGCACTATATCAAATGTTGCATACTTTTTAAAATTTTATTTTTGTTTCAGATAAATGGGTTTAAAACAACAGATTTAAAACAGCACATGTCAATACCATGTTATCATGTTTGATCTGTAATCATTGGATAAATAATCCACAGGAGCAATTTATATCAGTAAAGAAATTGGCCAAGATTTATCTCGGTAAGTTCCAGTGGTGAGATGGTCAAAGCAATGGTCAATAGGCCTTCAGTTTAACTACTGACACCAGTGAATACATTCACCTTGTTTCTAAAATAATGGTGGGCTTAAATTCAAATAAGACCTTAATTAATATCCATGCATATTCGCAGAAAAAATACCGTAAGATGACAATGCTTTTGACATCAGTGCCCAGGTAAAAAGTTGGATCAATACTCTATACCTTCTCTGTATCAGAAAGCGAGCTATAAGCCGACATATTTACATTGTCATACAGATATACCGGGAAACAAATAGAGCTGACGTGGAAGCTCGTTAAGTGGAAACAATTCACCTGTACATAGAGGCATGTCTTCTGATAGGTATTGTATACAGCGCTGCATGCTGTGGTCATGGCAACAAAAACTAGGTTACAAGAAAGTCAAACTAAAGTCATGAGCTACACAATTAGGGTCTGTGATACCTATCTAATGAACTAAACAAGAAAATGAAATGTTATCTACATTCTGACAAAAAGAATTAGAATTTCTCATACTTTTGAGCTTTTCTCATGCTTTAAAATAAACTTTATGAAAATTGTATGTTAATAATTATATATTAATCATATTATGAATGATTGTGATACACTACATTTGTAGACATTTAGAGTACAGGTCACCTTACTAGCCTTGGCTAGGGGAAATTTCCTCTAGTCAAGCGGTAGGGCCTCCAACTAGAAACCGAAGGGTCCCTAGTTCGAACCCCTGTAGGAGCAGACTTGTTTTGATGCTGTTGACCACTCCATGGATGAAAGCTATAGGAGATTGAGATGCTCCCTTGGGGATATCAAACTTTGGTTGTTGTTGTCTTCACCCCGAAGACCATGTGAAGGAGGGAGTAGTGTAGAAGTTAACAGTACAGGTCACCTTACTAGCCTGGGACAGGGGTTATTTTCTTTTAGTCAAGTGGTACCTGGGTGTCCAACTAGAGACAGAAAGGTGGTTAGTTCAAACCCTGGTGGGGCAGATTTGTTTTTTCATTACTCCTTACACATGTACGCAACTTTTTTATTGGGGAGGGACATTAAAAAGGGGAATTAGAACTGAAACAGAAAAAATATACATTCTGTTCATGCAATCAGAAAGTAGCTCACTATAAATGGTCACCCTTTAATCAAAGCCAATTTGGATGTAAATATACAATAGTATGGGCATTTTACCAGAAGAAAAAAATGACAGACATAATTTATCAGTTACGTATTTGACACACAAGGACATACCAGACGAAAATAAAATGTGCAGAGTAAATATATCCCACTTATAAGACCCCACGACAGGTGTGCTGTATAATGGAGGGGGGGGGGGCTGTCAATATGCGCGGAATCGTGTATCACCCATGTGGTCGCCTTTGGGTGTGCACCTTTTTTTACTGCAATTAATCCACAGCGTAGGTTATGTACTTATCAGGTCCTATCTAACCTCTATACAATATCAGTAATACTCGGCACATGTCAAACCCAATCTATCTTACCAGATCACAACCCCCCTCGAATACTCAAATCCATCAAAACTGTCAACGGTTTCATTAAATACTCAAGACAGCCACCTTTGTAAGAGCGTGCATTGTAGATATTGGTGTTGTAAAAATTAATTAACCAGGAGGAAAATTTCATCTCTACCCTGTTCACTTCGGGGGATCCCTGTCCCCCCCCCTCCACCACCGGTCTACTACTGGACATCTCTGGCCCCTCTATGACACCTGGTCAATTCTGGGACATCTCTTGCCCCTCTATGACACTTGGTCCACTCCAGGGGATCTCTGGTCCCACATCCACCTCAGGTCCACTCTGGAACATCTCTGGCCCCTCTATGACACTTGGTCCACTCTGGGGGATCTCTGGTTCCTCTATGACACCTGGTCCACTCTGGGATATCTCTGGCCCCTCTATGACACTTGGTCAACTCCAGGGGATCTATGGTCCCACATCCACCTCGGGTCCACTCTGGGACATCTCTGGCCCCTCTATGACACTTGGTCCACTCTCGGGGATCTCTGGTCCCTCTATGACACCTGGTCCACTCTGGGACATCTCTGGCCCCTCTACGACACTTGGTCCACTCTGGGACATCTCTGGCCCCTCTATGACACTTGGTCCACTCTGGGGGATCTCTGGTCCTTCTCTGACACCCG
Source organism: Mimachlamys varia (assembly GCA_947623455.1). NCBI lineage: Eukaryota > Metazoa > Mollusca > Bivalvia > Pectinida > Pectinidae > Mimachlamys > Mimachlamys varia. Next base: position 38,126,339 of record OX392540.1, read on the forward strand.
GTCTACTATGGGTGATCTCTGTACCTCTATCAGTTGGCCCACTCCTGGGGATCTCTGGTCCCACATCCACCTTGGTCCAATCTGGCATATCTCTGGCCCCACCTCGGGTCCACTCTGGAACATCTCTGGCCCCCATCTCCACCTAAGGTCCACTCTGGGACATCTCTGGCCTACCTCCACTCAGTCCACTCTGGGGGATCCCTGGCCGCACCTCTGTATGGTCTTATCCAGGGGATCCCCAATCCTACTTCAACCCAGTTAACTTCCAGGGATCTTGGGTCCCAACTCTACCTTGTCCAGCTCTGGGGGATGCCTGGCCCTACCACAACTAGTCTACCCCAGGTGATCCCTTGACCTCCACCCCTCAAATATTCCTCCCTTCTGGTCCCCATCGAACTTCCACCTTTTTTAACCTCTCTTTGACAATTACTTCTGATTACAACTTTAAATGTGATTTATCGCATACTGTTATAATCATCCCTTATAGAAAGATTTCTTTATATTTTGTCATGTTAAGATATTTAAAGAATAAAATCCTTATTTCCCGACTATGAAAGAAATCAGGAATTATTTTACGGACAATTTCACTCTTCAAATTGCAGTCTGATGTTTATTTTCATTCATATTTTTTTTATTTTTTTTCAAACAAAACCTGTCCCCGTTTTATTCTTATAATTCATTATAAGATAAATTTAGATTTTAAACTGTCAAAACATTTCTGATGTACTCTTCAGTACAAATTCTTCCCATTCAGCATGACAATGACCAAGTTAGTTCAGAGAATTGAATCATCCCTTTATATACAAATTTCTTTTCAGTAAATTAAATATAAGATTGCTATATGATATGAAAATAAATGCCAAACAAATTACATTCCTCTTCAATAAACATCCTGAAACGAATTTACCCGGTAAGGCCAAACAACAACAAAATAAGTTTGTAGGTAAGTTAATGGGAATTGGAAGAGGTTATAAATTGAATTTTTCTCATTTTATTAGGTTTATATATGAGACTGATCTCAAATTTAAATGTGATTTTTGATAATTTCCAAAAAATAGTTTAGGGTAGGTGCAAAAATTAAGGTACGTCAGATAACGGGAAACAAACAATATTTCATTTGGCCTAACTAGCCACTGCATTCAACAGACATTCTCAATTTCACGCAACAAACATCTTCAATTTCACGCAACAGACATCTTCAACTGCTTGAAATAGACATGTTCAATAATAAGGAATAAACATCTTCCATTGTTAAAAGTTTTCTGTAAATATCATGACAGGTTGATTTAACTCTTCTGTACGTGCCAATCAACATTCATCAGAGATCCTTACCTTATTGAGTCATGCACCATTCTACCTAATATACTATTTTAAGCATACGATATATTGGAACGTCTGCAGTTCTTTTCATGAAATCGATCAAAATCAATTAGCATGACTAATGAAAACTCATGCATTAGGGCTGTTCCAAATTATACTGGTATTTAAACATTCACAAACGGTGTTTTTGTAAAACTGATATCATTGCTTCATCAACTCAAAAACCAAATTAAATCCAGCTTTTTCATACGCTTATATAATTCATGTTTATTTCAGGACAAATTCTTGAATAATTGATTTCTAAAATTGAACCTATTTACTCTTATAAATGTGAAGATCATCCAGGATCAAAATGAAATTATGACCAAATCTGAAATGTGTTGTCAAAATAAATCTCCAAATACAGTAAATATTAATCATTCTTTTTGGCCCAGTTTGAAGCATCCATGAGGCAAATAAGGGAGGAAAGCAGATAATTAACTTGGAGAAAACCCACGGTCTCACAGAAGTGTCATGTTGGACGTAATTCACATTTTCTCATCAGATCATGGAACCACACTCTGGCCATTTTGCTTAAGGATGACACCATAGTCCACTGCACTACCCAAACACCTAATAAAATCGCCAACAAGATCACATCCAAATATATTGTTGTTTGGCTTGTTTGTACTTTACATTCTGGTAACAGCTATTTCAGGTCATGTAATTATAAGGGAATGACAGGTTTAAGAGTGAAGGAAAGCTTCCGGAGAAATATACTGACCTATGGCAAGCACCTGGCAACTGCCTCACGTAGCCCACTAGTGGTTGCAGAATGTCAGACACCTTAATCACTTGGCCACCACGGCCAAGTAGTGGAGGGCTAGAGAAAGCAGGATGTCAGACACCTTAACCACTTAGCCACTGTGGCCTAGTAGTGGAGGGCTAGTGGTATCAGGATGTCAGACACCTTAACCACATGGCCACTGTGGCCCCTTCCAAATATAAGAACATCTACAAACAGACTCATATAATCAAGCAGTTCTTTAACAACAGCTGTTAGAGAACAGCATAGCTTGCCTTTCCAACAGTTTATCTATCAAGTGTACCATTTGTACAACAATAATCTCTAGAGATACATTACTCCTTCAGACAGGCGGGCTAAAAATATGGTGTTAATTTGAGGAAAACAACAAACCCTTAAAATGTCCCCAATAGACCTAACTTCACAACAGTATCATGTTCAGCATCAATATACAGTAGAAAGATGAAGTCATAAATGTTTATGAAGTTCTAAGTTGAATAAGTTATGAAATAGACACTTGCACCAAAACTATAACCTGCAGTGTGACGTCGATGCCGACACTGGGGTAAGTTGTGACAACATAAGCGCCCACTCTCATTCAGAGAGGCGAGCTAAAAAATGAACCTGATGTTCATTAATTTTTAAGGAGTTAACGTTCATGTCAACACATGTACACATAAATATAAACAAAACTTTAAGTATTCATAATTACAGTTTAAATAGTTCGTCTCGAGAACATACACAAATTCACGTAACTTCACCAGTCTATGTTTACAGTTACTGAAAAATCAACAGAATTTCTAAACGTCCACAAAAGAATCTGTTTACTCTATCTACATAGATTTAACTAGGCTGTGTACTTTTAACTTCATTAAGTCAACATTTTTATCAATGGTCTTACCTGTTCAAGTCTCACCTGGATACATTAGTGGCTTAGTAATGTTTCAAGTATTCGTACAGGTTAACGAACGAAAAGTATCGTTTGCATAAAGCTGAGGCCACAGAGTACATTTGATTCGGAGTCCAAAGAATTCCGGAACCAACTAGTCCCACGTGGGAAACTAGCAAGTAGAAATGTTGTCATGATTTATAGACACTGAATCATATCTAAATGATTCACAACAATTCAAACTCTCAAAGATGTCAGAAAAATCCATACTTATATGTTTTAAAATACTCATTTAGAAAGTGACAGTTTATCAATATGCTATCTGTACTGTGATAAGGAGCTGAAATTTTAGTTTTATTACCAGACAATGTAATCTCTATTGCAATGCAGGCAGTTAACACTATACATTCTGGTCTCATCTCCTTTCCCTTATCACAATGAAGACTTAAGCCAAGATAAAGCTCTACCCAACCCCTATTAACCCTTCCAAGGAAGCTACCAACCAAATATCATGTCTCTAAGCCTTTTGGTATTTCAGAAGAAGTTGTTTAATGTGACCGGTGACCTTGAATATGGGTCAATGTCATTTAGTTTAGTCTTTTTTTCATCAAAAGAATCTCTCAGCCAAATATCATGCTTCCAGGCATTTTGGTGAATCAGAAAAAGTTGTTTAAAGGTTATCAACAAATTTGACCCCTGTGACCTTGAATATGAGTCAAGGTCATTTCTTTTTGCAAACTTTGTCAGGCTTCATCCAAGGAACCATTCAGCCATATATGTGGCTTCTTGGCATTTTGGTAAATCAGGAGAAGTTGTATACTTCAGTTTTAAAAGATTTGACCCCTGTGACTTTCAATGACCCCTGTGACTTTCAATATTGTGTATTAATTGTCTAAGCCTAGTCCGGATCTTTCATGACGAACCAGTCATTCCACTCCTGCAATGCTGAGCATCAAGCAAGGAGTAGTAACTATATATACCATTGTTAGAGAATCTGGTAGCTATAGGTCTCAGCCTGGGGACAGAACACACCAATGGTGGACAATATTGGTTCCTGCATATGTCAGCATCAGGTTTGGTGTCTTCTTCAAATTGAAAACTACAGTGTACCGTTTAAATTGGGTATATTTCTAACCACATATACACACAGAAGTGTAGTAGCTAGATAATAATACTTCCTCCTCAATATTATGACAGATTGATCAGTTTGATCCTCACTATGCACATTATCACAGAACAGAGTTCAACCCATACACACCAGCCACAAAGAGAACCAACATTGGAACGATCACAAAGAGGCTCTCAAGTCTGGCGAGCTTAATGACAAAATAACCACAACAATCCATCGGATACAATTCTAAATCAGGTATTACTAGGGAAAAATATCAAAATTCAGTTTTTGTATATTTTAGGGGGAAAATTTAATGCAAAATCTGAGTACCGCAACCACTTTTAATCTAATGTATACCAAACTTGTCAAAAGTTAAATACATCGGAAAAAAAATTCCTCTGCATACATACAAAAACACTTCTAGTAGTTTTGTAATCATCCTAAGTTATTATGTTACACAAGAGTTAGATTGTAAAATATATTTACAAGATTTAGATTTAAAAACTTACTTTAAAATCAAAGCATTGCTCATACAAATGTGTCTGTGTTTCAGAAATTACATCAATATTTTTTTTGGACTTGATTTCTCTTGTTGTAGGAAAAAGGTAAGTATAACACTTCCAAGATATGAAATAGAGATCAAGAAGTATGATCCTAATTCATAAGAAATAGATTTGAGGCATAAAGCTAACAGAACCAGTATACATAAGATATTTGTACATGCTCAGTCACGGGCCACTGGGCTAAAACAATGGAGGTTATCATATTGTACTTGCTGATATAGCACTGGTCTAACAATCGTTACTAACCAATTGTACTATACTAACGATCTGCATCGAGTTGTTTCAATGCAGAATTACCTTGAGAATAATTTATCACTGTGTTGTTAGTGTCATAAGAACCTGGCTATATAAATCTGTTGTTGATGGTTGTGTTGCAATATTGGATTACAATACTGTATGTATCTGATCTCTGTTACAGTACTTAAATTTATAAATGAAATGTTTTGAATTTTTAATGTGGTTCCTATGCAACCTTCTATCCTTTCCAATGGATGTACAAAGAATAAGTAATGTTGTTTATACGCCCCCCAGCTGTTTTGTAGTATGGAATATACTACACTATCTATTTCTATGGTAAACTTAAATACTTTGGACTTTGGTCTTTAACTCATTTACCCCTGATGACATATTTGAACTCTCCCAATACAATGGTTGGAATAGTTCATTTTGAAATTTCAGGAGTGAATCAGTTAAAAATGATCATGGCCAGTTTTGATAGATATGGTTTATTGGTTTCCATGTGTTTGAAGTGCTATCAATGGCTATGGTCATATAAGGTCGAACCGGTTTTCAATCGTGAAGGAATTTTCAGCCAGAGTTTCTGGATAAAAACCTTTGACTTAAAAGTCAGCACCTGGTGAATGCCCCACGTGTACAGTAAGCCTCAAATCTGTGACCCAAAGGTGGGGGGCTAGTGGTAGCAGAATGTCCCCTAACAATTTTTCCACCGCACAATCCTTGAATGTCCAGTTATGACTTACTTCAACAAATTAGCTTATTGAGTCACACCAGTGGTGTTCTGCTCCAAACTAAAAGGTTAAACAGTGCAGTCTGACTATATAGAAGACTTATTCTAGTCTACCCAGTCGCAAACATTGGCAAATCTGTAAATCATAGGAAATACTGACATCCTTTAAAGTTTGGTGTTTGTCTCTTTACACGATAATTAAACTATTCAGCTTGCAGCATTCTACCTAGCTGAAAAAGTGGGCACCGCCCAGCTCAAAGAGGGTTATGGTGTCCCTCAATAACATTTGCTCCATATATTTCTCATCAATGACTCAACAGCAAATGTGACAAAAATTGTTTATATATAAACAATGTATTTATCAACAGTTTGTTCATAATCAGTACGATTCAATATACAGTCAAACTTGCCTTAACAACCACCTGAATTAAGCGACTTCCTTTCATATGTGACCATAATATTTTCCCCCTTCACTATATAAATGACCTGAATTAAGCGACTACCTGTCTGACGCAACCAACCATTTCTGTGTCCTAAATACCACAAACGACCTATTAAGCAACTTTTTGGAATGAAGACTTCCGAAAATCCGAATATCTCTTCATGCCATGGGACACGTTTCTCACGGATTCCGAATCAAACTTTGGTCATTTTAACGAATAAACAATAGTGACATGGATTCACAATGACTTTTGTCACAGACAAGCCACTTTACTTACAGACCAGACCAATTAGCAGCGTATTAAGAACTTTGATTGGATATTTTAATTTCAACAACCATACAAATTAAATTGTGCAAAAAATTTTCAAGTTGGATACAAACTTTTGCTATATTTATCACTCGGTGCAGTTACTCCTGACATATTACACAAACTTCATTCCAAAATTTTGCCTTTCTTTTCACAAAACGAAGTCTTTATCTCAGGTGCTACAAACCGAAACATGATAATCTCAAAAAACATTTCTTGAGAATAGCTTTTTTTCAGAGACCATTTCCTATTGTCTCTAGATAAAGAGGGGACAAAAAAATACTAAATACATAATTTGAAAGAATTATCCTTTTTTCAATTGACGAAAGCTACATGTAAAATTTTCAAATATCGTGATCATGTGATCAAGTTACCAAAAGTAGGAGTAAATTGAATAATTACTACAAGGGGTGGGGTACACAATCAGATCATGTTACGTAAATCGACAAGGCCGAAAGTCTAGAGTAAGTACACTTCGTGACAGGTACCAATTGATCCAAATGATCAACGGTTAAAATACTTCTTTGTAATCAAAGAATTACACTATGAAAAATTGTAAAATTGTCAATCAGACAAAAAACTAGGCCTTTAAGACCAAGTCAAAAATACAAATGAACTGACTGCCGTCTGGGGTCAAATGAGTTCAGGTTACAACAGTTACCCATCAAAATACAGTCCACAGATACAAACACACTAGGACCCAGGCTTTCAACTTCAATTCTCTTATACATAATGAATTTATTTTCTAGATTTCTCAGAAATTGTTACAATTTAAAATAATGTATCATGGCAATAAACATAGGTGGCATTAGAATGTCTTAAAAATCAAACTTTGATTTGAAACTAGAAAATTAATTAGCATGGACTATTAAAGTAAAACTTTGGTAGAGGCTCTTTACCAACACTTTTTAAAGTATTATTTAAATCAGAAGTTTTGGATGAGTAGAATGAACAAGTCATGTTTCAACAAAGGGGCATCACTCCCTGATAATGAACTTGATATTCCTTTGATAGTGCCATTACAATTGTTGCAGTAATTTGAGATAAGGTGTGCAAATCGATTTTTAAACTCAGTGGTATAACTCCAATAACAAGAGGCCCAATGGGCCTGAATCCCTCACCTGCTACATGTATCTCAGACTTTTAATCTTAATAATACAGGCAAAATAACTGTCTGAGATTAAAATGGTAGATTGAAAGATTTTAACATATATCACACCTGTAACCTTGACATTTGGTCAAGGTCATGACCCAAATTCATCTCAACAAAATTTGTAGCCTTTCTTCCTTGCATACTACAGGTCCAGTATCAGTACTGTGGGCATTTTGGTTATTGAGAAGAAGCCCTTTGAAGATTTCCAGACATTTGACCCCAAGCTGTGACCTTGAAAGTGGGTCAAGGTCATTTATTTGAACGAACTGTGTAGCTCTACATCTCAGCATGGTACTTGCATAATTCAGAACCTGTGGCATTTGTTTATTGAGAATAAGTTGATTGAAAGAAAATCTTACCAAAGGCAGATGCTAGACACCCTGGTTGGATGAGGACAGACAAGGCACGGTGGCTAAACATGTGTAGGTCATCCTGACCCTTTGGGTAAGATGACCTAAAAGTTATAAAGAAGCTTTCCTATAACCTAGACACACAGACTGATGACTCTCAAATCTACATATAAACCCATGCCCCAGCCACCTCCTTGATAATAGATTAATGAGGCTCCACAAAATTTGGCAAAACACTGAAAGAATATTGTGTTTGAGACAGAAGGATGATTTAAACAATTCAATTCCAGTTTACCCCACTTTTGAAGTTCATAGCAGGAGGTATAATCTATAACTGTATCGTGTCTATAACAATCTGCTCTTAGGACAACACAGAAATCACAAATCAACATTCTGTCACACAACGTTTGGTATATGATGCTTTAAGTGAAAATTTCAAAAACATGATGCTCCCTGGTGTCTATATCAAAGCGGTTATTGAGTTAGAGACTTAGCTACACAAAAATTCAATATAAACACAGAGAGCTTTGACAAAGACTTTGTGATAAAGAGGTGAAAGAGGAAAGTTATAAATCTGTTCACGGAGAGGTCTTTTTATACCAATAACGCTAACTAGATTTACATCTATTGGTTAGGGCGCCATGATTAATCACTGATCATGTATGCATGCATAAACCAAGATACCTCTAACACAGATGGGTGGTAAAGTGGATATAGGGCTCTTGCCTTTCACCAAGATGGCTGGAATTTGATTCCCCAACCGGTTGTTAAAAGGTATGGGGGTCACCTGCCCGACCACATGGGTTTTCTCCAGGTACTACGGTTCCTCCCGCAATTAGACCCCTCGCGCGCTAACATCCGGGCCAACAAGAGTGATTAATATATGTTGGATAACTTGTTTCACAATTGTAATAAAATAAATGAAGTTTATTTTTTTATAGAGATGTGAAGTGGAATAGAAATATGTACCAGAGAAGTGAAATGTACCATAGCGGCAATCTGTCAGATAGATCAAAAATGTTAAATTTGGTTATGAGCTAAAATTTGTTTGTAGTAAGTAACTTATTTTCATCAATCTTGATGGCTGTAATTTTTATTTTTATTCCATAAATATTTTTATGAATTAAATTACATAGATAATGTAGTCTTACTTACACTGAATTACTTCTGAGAAATCATTAAACTCTGAAGATAATATCCAGGTTCTGATGATTACTCAAGAACTGTTATTCAAATTAAAAATGTAACAACAAAATGAGCAAACCTAATTAACATAAATGTTTCCCCGGGTGTTTATTTATAATGTGTATCAAAATCGGATAAGATACAAACTCTTGAGGTAACGGCACTACAAAGTGTAAATGTCTTTTGACATATTTATCATCAATCCAGATCTGGAGTCAGTTGACTACAAATAACTGCCATGAATAGATACTTAACTCCGCGGCTGTTGACAGCAAAAATTTAAATGGTGTATATGTCGCACAATCATTTAAAGGTTTATTTAAATCAGGAGTCGTAACTTCTTTTGAATACATAACTGGTATCGTGTGATATTATTGTGATTCCCACAGTGGTCATTGCTTTATGAAAATATTTCTTTTTTGAACATCGATATTTGTAGGGGAGATATCAAATTTATAGACCAACCTGTATGTATACACAATTCCTTACCCAGTCAGGAGATCGGCTGTAGACCAAACATATACTATTCTTAGCCAATACATAAATGTACATTAATATTAACAAGAAATCCCAGAGGAATCTTGGCGTCCACCATAGACAGGTCTTCATTTGTTCTTAAAAAGGTTGGATCGTTTCCCTTCTTTTCTTTTCTATTCTCTCACATGATTTAATTTTAATTACTGTAGATGAAATTTTGGAGTTCCTCTTAAGAAAAGGCAATACTAATTGAAAAATAATAGCCTGTGAGCAATTTTTTTTTTTTACCATTCAGTACTTTTTAAGAAATAGTGATCACAAGAATTGTTTAAGGACAGATGGACCAGAGACAGCCAGGGACCACAGACACAGAATGATTTGAATTGCCCACCATCTGATAATGGTGGGCTAAAAATATGTATATAACAAGATGATTTTTAATAATATAACACACTACATCACTGTGAAGGACCAGAATTGACATTACCATGGGACTTGACGTGACGTGACGGGACGGAAATTGGCATCACTATATCTGCAGCGTCCCATCCTTCAATAGTTGCAACATACGATCATTCTGTAGCTTTAGCACACATTTCACCAAACCTTCAGTACCACTGGCCTTGACAGTAATATACTGAAGGCTACATGGCAGTTTCAGGGTAAGATCTGCACAATTTGTGTTACATTCAAAGCAACCCAGTACCCAAATTTCTGGCAAAGATATTATTTTTTCAAGTAGTTAATTCTTTTGATCCAACTCCCCAAAACTATTATTTCATTCAATAAGTTCATTAAATCTCCATAAATCTGAGGTTCATAACCCAGCAATAATTTAATGATGTAAAATTATCTTATGTGTCATCTTCCCTATATATGAAATGACGTACAAAATGTACTTTAGATGTGTTATCTTTCCTATATGAAATGTTGTACCTTATATGTGTTATCTCCCCTATATGAAATGTTTACCTTATATGTGTTATCACCCCTATATGATATGTTGTACCTTATATGTGTTATCACCTCTACATGAAATGTTGTACCTTATATGTGTTATCTCCCCTATATGATATGTTATACCTTATATATGTTATCTCCCCTACATTAAATGTTGTACCTTATATGTGTTATCTCCCCTATATGAAATGTTGTACCTCATATGTGTTATCTCCCCTATATGATATGTTATACCTTATATGTGTTATCTCCCCTACATTAAATGTTGTACCTTATATGTATTATCACCCCTATATGAAATGTTGTAACCTTATATGTGTTATCTCCCCTATATGATATGTTGTACCTTATATGTATTATCACCCCTATATGAAATGTTGTACCTTATATGTGTTATCTCCCCTATATGAATTGTTGTACCTCATATGTGTTATCTCCCCTATATGATATGTTGTACCTTATATGTATTATCACCCCTATATGATATGTTGTACATTATATGTGTTATCTCTCCTACATTAAATGTTGTACCTTATATGGGTTATCTCCCCTATATGATATGTTGTACCTTATATGTGTTATCTCTCCTATATGAAATGTTGTACCTTATATGTGTTATCTCCCCTATATGATATGTTGTACCTTATATGTGTTATTTCTCCTATATGAAATGTTGTACCTTATATGTGTTATCTCCCCTATATGAAATGTTGTACCTCATATGTGTTATCTCCCTTATATGATATGTTGTACCTTATATGTGTTATCTCTCCTATATGAAATGTTGTACCTTATATGTGTTATCTCCCCTATATGAAATGTTGTACCTCATATGTGTTATCTCCCCTATATGATATGTTGTACCTTATATGTGTTTTTCCCCTACATTAAATGTTGTACCTTATATGTGTTATCTCCCCTACATGAAATGTACCTTATATGTGTTATCTCCCCTATATGAAACATTGTACATTATGTGTTTTATATCCCCTTCATGAAACTTAAAACTTAGGTGTTATCTCCCCTACATGAAACTTAAACCTTTTCTGTTATCTCCTTATATAAAACACTGTAATGTGTGTTATCTCTCCTTTTGGGAAACTTGCTATTTAAAAAAAAAAAATTGGGGGGGAGGGGGATGGCTTGATATAAGAGTGAACTCCTGTTGCCGAATCCCATTAAATTAAATGTTGTATACATATTTTATGTATATTGAATCTTGTAATGTAAATAATTGTGAATAAAAAACTGCTTAAACCAAATTATTTTTAATTATTCATCTTCATAAATAAACTAGGAGTTTATCAGTCCATTTGATCTTGTGCAACAACTTCAAGTCCAAACAGAATTGCAAATAAAAAATATATCCTGTTTTTGAAGACCAAAGTTTGTCTGTTAATTAATTTAGATTTTTATGAAAACTAATGAAGCTGTTATTAAGTCAGGACCTAGCTGACAAAACATCTGTGACTAGTTAGATAGGGGTCTACAGGAACAGAATCATTCTACAGGACAGTTAGATAGGGGTCTACAGGAACAGAATCATTCTACAGGACAGTTAGATAGGGGTCTACAGGAACAAATCATTCTATAGGACAGTTAGATAGGGGTCTACAGGAACAAAATCATTCTACAGGACAGTTAGATAGGGGTCTACAGGAACAAAATCATCCTATAGGACAGTTAGATAGGGGTCTACAGGAACAAAATCATTCTATAGGACAGTTAGATAGGGGTCTACAGGAACAAAATCATCCTATAGGACAGTTAGATAGGGGTCTACAGGAACAGAATCATTCTATAGGACAGTTAGATAGGGGTCTACAGGAACAGAATCATTCTATAGGACAGTTAGATAGGGGTCTACAGGAACAAAATCATCCTATAGGACAGTTAGATAGGGGTCTACAGGAACAAAATCATTCTATAGGACAGTTAGATAGGGGTCTACAGGAACAAAATCATTCTATAGGACAGTTAGACAGGGGTCTACAGGAACAAAATCATTCTATAGGACAGTTAGATAGGGGTCAACAGGAACAAAATCATTCTACAGGACAGTTAGATAGGGGTCTACAGGAACAAAATCATTCTACAGGACAGTTAGATAGGGGTCTACAGGAACAAAATCATTCTATAGGACAGTTAGATAGGGGTCTACAGGAACAAAATCATTCTATAGGACAGTTAGATAGGGGTCTACAGGAACAAAATCATTCTATAGGACAGTTAGATAGGGGTCTACAGGAACAAAATCATTCTATAGGACAGTTAGATAGGGGTCTACAGGAACAAATCATTCTATAGGACAGTTAGACAGGGGTCTACAGGAACAAAATCATTCTATAGGACAGTTAGATAGGGGTCAACAGGAACAAAATCATTCTACAGGACAGTTAGATAGGGGTCTACAGGAACAAAATCATTCTATAGGACAGTTAGATAGGGGTCTACAGGAACAAAATCATTCTATAGGACAGTTAGACAGGGGTCTACAGGAACAAAATCATTCTATAGGACAGTTAGATAGGGGTCTACAGGAACAAAATCATTCTATAGGACAGTTAGATAGGGGTCTACAGGAACAAAATCATTCTATAGGACAGTTAGACAGGGGTCTACAGGAACAAAATCATTCTACAGGACAGTTAGATAGGGGTCTACAGGAACAAAATCATTCTATAGGACAGTTAGATATGGGTCTACAGGAACAAAATCATTCTATAGGACAGTTAGATAGGGGTCTACAGGAACAAAATCATTCTATAGGACAGTTAGATAGGGGTCTACAGGAACAAAATCATTCTACAGGACAGTTAGATAGGGGTCTACAGGAACAAAATCATTCTATAGGACAGTTAGATAGGGGTCTACAGGAACAAAATCATTCTATAGGACAGTTAGATAGGGGTCTACAGGAACAAAATCATTCTATAGGACAGTTAGATAGGGGTCTACAGGAACAAAATCATTCTATAGGACAGTTAGATAGGGGTCTACAGGAACAAATCATTCTACAGGACAGTTAGATAGGGGTCTACAGGAACAAAATCATTCTATAGGACAGTTAGATATGGGTCTACAGGAACAAAATCATTCTATAGGACAGTTAGATAGGGGTCTACAGGAACAAAATCATTCTACAGGACAGTTAGATAGGGGTCTACAGGAACAAAATCATTCTATAGGACATTAAGCATATATTACCTGCTTGCTTTACCTTAAATTAGGTTGAGCATTTAGCACAGGTTAAGGCCCTATCTCAACCTAAATTCACATCTGCAATCAACTGGAACTGATCATATTTGCCATAAATGACATATGTTTCTCTTATCCTTGACAGGTGTGTCTTGTCTTTCTACTGGTGAGATATCCATGATGCCTCGGTTCTCATTTTGAGAAGTTGATGTTTACTTGGATGTGACCAAGATCTAACATGACGGGTGTCGGTGATGGAACAGAAGACGCTTACTTTTCTGGAACACCAGGGCCCGTATTCATGAAACCGTTCTCATGCTCAAGTACGGAATTTGCGCTCAACACTGATTTCTTGTTCTAGCTATAATTTATTTAAGAACTAAAATTTTGTCAAAGTATTTGGTGAAAATGAAGATCTATGAAGCAGAATACTTATTTTAACTTTAACAATTGACTTCTTGATCGTTGACATATTTTAGGTGAATTTCAAGAAAGCTGACTTGAGCACAGAAACCATGCTTGAGCATGAGAACGGTTTCATGAATACGGGCCCTGGTCTTATTGTCTTGTACTTTTACAAGTGCCTCCATGTAAATGTTTCTTTTGTTTAAATTTTATCACTAATTTAATTTTTTTTGAATTTGGATTATGGTTAAAATGACAATGGAAGAACAGAATGAGAGAAAAAGAATAATTTACCCCCTTGGGGAGACATATTTCCCTTCTAAAATTCTATACACATGATAGTGTATAGAATGGCTGGTACCTCTGAAAATTAATTTAAAGGAAGAGAAAAGGCAGACAAAAAATAACTAACTTTGACAATATCAAATGAACGTACTTGTGTATCCATATCTCCGCAAGATCCTTCAGCACTTGTTCAGCGCATTCATTAATATCTAATTATGTATAATTATCTATATACCAGTCGGTACTGTGCTCAATTCAGATCTCAAATGATTTGGTTAAGGTGATTCTGAAAAAAAATACCTTTTCTACCTAAAAGTTAATCAAAATTTTTTCCAACTTGAAAGGATCCACACCTGTATGTGTACATTTCAAAGAAAATTGAAACGACCAAAAAAAAAATTTCCAATTAATTGCTGATAAGTGTCCTGTTTCATGCACAAAGATATTTACACTTGACATGTAGCTTGAAAGTTTTGATCAAATATACATTTTTTTCATTCTAATTTTTTGAAAACTTCTCAGATGACAAATTAACAGTTACTCATTATAATTATCAAGGTAAGATATTTATCAACCCTCATACTTTAATCAAATTTCAACAATTTTTTTTTTCAAATTAATGATTACAACATATACTGTATCTACTTTTTAATAAAAATTTCTAGCCTAGATTTCACATACACTAGTCTTGGGTGTCTTGAGCTGTTCATGAAACGGTACAAGTATCAAAATATAAATTGAAGTATTATTGACACAGATCTTAACAATTTGATATGCAGTGAAGTACCATCAGCTCAGGAGCACACTATCAAGGCGTTCCTCTCATTCTTATCCCAATTTTCAATTATACCACTTCAAGTTTTGAGTAGGGACATGCATTTCGATTCTGGTAGTGAGCTAGTACAGCGCACTCCTCTTTATATCATGTTGCATTTGTCATTAGTGGTAGTTAGCTAGTACAGCGCACTCCTCTTTATATCATGTTGCATTTGTCATTAGTGGTAGTGAGCTAGTACAGCGCACTCCTCTTTATATCATGTTGCATTTGTCATTAGTGGTAGTGAGCTAGTCGGCGCACTCCTCTTTATATCATGTTGCATTTGTCATTAGTGGTAGTTAGCTAGTACAGCGCACTCCTCTTTATATCATGTTGCATTTGTCATTAGTGGTAGTGAGCTAGTACAGCGCACTCCTCTTTATATCATGTTGGATTTGTCAGACAGTAGTGGTAGTGAGCCAGTATGTCTAAAACCTCGAGCATTCCATGAAGGACATCAATGAAGTCGAAAACGTACAATGTAGAGCAACAAAACAGATTCCAGGAATGAAAGATTTGAGCTACCAAGAAAGATTGAAAATTCTAAATTTACCAACTTTTTTAATATGTTGATAAATGTAGATTTTACATCATACTGATGAAATTTTTCGAAAATACACATTTTCCCCCCAACCATGTGAAAATGCTAAAGAATTTCCTTTGTACAAAAGATACAGGCTTTGAAAATAGATAAAAATAAACACTGAATACTGTAATAAATAAAAGCTGCTCTACCTTCCCAGCAATTAAATTTTACTCTTAGTTATCAACTTGATCAATGATTACCAATCATCCCTACAATGCTATAAAAAGACTTATAACTTATTGCCGTCTACTCATATCTGCTATTCAAAAGGCTTTTGTAATACATGACATTAAAAGATATCTACTTGAGCTTAAAAAAAATAAATGGACAAGAATTCTCCTTTTCAAGTTATGGGTCTGTATTACTAATTAATGTCCACAAAATGTAAAGAAACATCCTTGTATTTTGTGGTGACCTTGAATCGAAATTATGGGTGCATTAACATCATATAGTTATTTGTTCTTTGCAATCAAAGAAGTATAATTATAAATCTCTTTTTACAGAATTCATTCAATCCTTTGCAAGTCTCAGTACGGTATTTAGGCCATGCTGAATGAAATGGGTTTTTTACAATGTACTACCATATAAGATTTCCTCTGTGAATTATAAACTAGGGACAGATCAAATAAGAACTTTTCAAAATAAGAGAAAGAGGTACGATTAACCCCCTAAATTTCAGGGCTGCTAATTTGTCCAGGTAAATTACCAATATTTCAACAACAAAAAATCTGTAACTTCATCTTTTTTTTACTTGTCTATTAAAATAGATTCCATATATTACATCTCTAAATTCTTGGTCATTGACCTGACAAATTGGCAAACTTACTGGCACAATGACTGATGAAAAGCAGGGGGCGGGGGAAGGGAGGGGGGGGTTATAGAGGCAGGTGCACTTATAAGGTCAAGTTTGATGTTACAAAACATGAACTAATTTCTACGTCATTAAAAAAAAAAGAAAATAATTCATACCTAGGAAGTACTATCTGTACTGATGTTGATTTCCTGCTGACACTGTCACAAGGATCATCATTCTCACTACATTATAAGTCCAGAAATATACTCCAGTATAGAGTCCACGAGTATGTCATGCTGTTCAATTATGGAGGAAATGCTGTATTGGATAGAGTTTAGCATTAAATAATGCCTGTACAGTTCACAGTGGACACTTGACATAATCCCGTCACCTTTATAACTGGTGAAAGTGGCTTATTTCTGAGACAGACGGATTACCAAGGCCAGTTTAACAATTAAAGAAGGGTCAATCCAGTCCCCAAAACACTAACAGTAATAAAGAACGGGACAGATTAATGGTGGCGGGATTAAACAGACTCAACTTTACCTTGTGTCGTTATTATAAACTTGTGAGAGAATTTACCAGTCAATACCAACTTTTGTTTTTCAAGTACTGTCAACTTGAATGGACGTTGTCAAGAAAATGTAATTCCATGAAATTATATAATAAGCTATATGCATACAGCCTAAAATAATTCTTACCAGGTAACAAACAAAAACAGAATCTTGTAAGTTATTCAATTCATAATTTTCTGATTTAGTTTTCCAATATACTGAAAGAGAGAACTCAAAATTATCCTCAACAGTCTAAATCAGAAAGCCCCAGTGCTTACCCATACCAAAAAAAGTTACAGAAAGTTTTTTGTACCTTTACAGTACCTTTTTTGTACCTTTTTGAAAACTTAGAATTTATCAGTGTAACTTTTTATAACTTTTTTGGACTCTGCAAATTTCAATTATAACTTTTTGTACCTTTTCTGGACTCTGAAAATTTCAATGATAACTTTTTGTACCTTTTCTGGACTCTGAAAATTTCAATGATAACTTTTGTACCTTTTCTGGACTCTGAAAATTTCAGGTATACCTTTTTTTAACTTTTCTGGTCTCTGAAAATTTCAGGGATAACTTTTTGTAACTTTTCTGAACTCTGAAAATTTCAGGGATAACTTTTTGTAACTTTTATGGACTCTGACAATTTCAGTATATTCAGTTTATTTACATTTCCTGGACTCTAAAATTTCTGTGATAACTTTTTGTAACTTTTCTGGACTCTGAAAATTTCAGGGATAACTTTTTGATCAACAGTCTAAATCAGAAAGCCCCAGTGCTTATAATTTCAATTTGTTTAACCATTCTCTTAAGCACACAATGCATGTTTTTTTGGTGTAAAAGAAAGTAATGTTATCTTGCATAAAATGATGTTTTCCGGCAGTGTTGTTAGCTTGAATAATGTTTTTCAAAGTTAATTAAATCAGTGCTAAATCGTTTGAGTTTATTTTGTTATTCTGTTGAGCATCAGCATACAAAGGAATCTTTGTGAAATAAATGACATTTTTATCATTTTAAGCCTGTGATACATTACAGCGCAGTATATATTTAATTAGTGCTAATGTTAATTTCAAATAGTATATTGCCAATATGCCACATATATAGTATATTGATCCACAAATACACAGTTACAATATAAACAGTCACAATCACAGCTTTAACAAATGGATAGGCAACAGGACAAGCCTGTATCAGTCTTTCCCAAGAAAAAGAAAATTAGAGCTAATAAAAGTTTCTTAAGACTTATTCTCATTCTTGTTACAGATTTGGACAAGATCATGAATCATCAATCAGTATAGGTTTGTTTTTTTCTTCTTTTTTTTTCTTCAAATTTGTAAGTTTATTTTTTTTTATTTTTAATTTTGTATCCGAATATATTTTGAATCATTTATTTACACTTCTAGTGGGACAAATTGTCTGTACTTATAAAACAGTCTTAATCTGCATTAAAAATAAATGTTTTTAAATCTCTATACAGGTACAGGTACAGAACTATGAATACACATTATAATCTTTCCTATTGGCTACATAACAAGCTGTGAGAGTCAATATATATTCAAACAAAACCTATATCTACCATTTGATTGCGTAACGGTACAAGATCAGAGTTAACATGTATAATTTTTATATATCCATATATACTTTGTGATCTATCTATGTAAATTCTTTGTAAGATTTTAAAGTAATTTATATATACATGTACATACCAGTATGAAGTCTTGATGGCGAGAAGATTAAACATTTCCATGAAATTGTATTTTAAGAGATGAAAACATTATAATGTATACAGTCTAGGATCTATCCCTGACAGACTTAAAACAGCAGATTCAAAACAGATTAAAACAGAGCTGCCCTGTGGGTAGGGTGTAAGAATGGTACCTGCTGCTCCCATTGAATGATTGTATGAGGCGATTAAATTTGGGATCCTATCTTTCTCTTCTTTCTAAACAACTTTCTCCTCCTTCCTAATGTCTCCCTTGACACAACCTCACTTTTGGCCTTTAGTTGAGTGTTCGTCCCAGTAAGGAAGGCTATGGGTTCTGTCCCTAGGCCGAGACATACCAGAGTCTCTAACAATGGTAGTTACTACTCCCTGTGAGGAAGGCTACGGGTTCTGCCCCCAGGCCGAGACATACCAGAGTCTCTAACAATGGTAGTTGCTACTCCCTGTGAGGAGGGCTATATGGGTTCTGTCCCCAGGCCGAGACATACCAGAGTCTCTAACAATGGTAGTTACTACTCCCTGTGAGGAAGGCTACGGGTTCTGCCCCCAGGCCGAGACATACCAGAGTCTCTAACAATGGTAGTTACTACTCCCTGTGAGGAAGGCTACGGGTTCTGCCCCCAGGCCGAGACATACCAGAGTCTCTAACAATGGTAGTTGCTACTCCCTGTGAGGAGGGCTATATGGGTTCTGTCCCCAGGCCGAGACATACCAGAGTCTCTAACAATGGTAGTTACTACTCCCTGTGAGGAAGGCTACGGGTTCTGCCCCTAGGCCGAGACATACCAGAGTCTCTAACAATGGTAGTTACTACTCCCTGTGAGGAGGGCTATATGGGTTCTGTCCCCAGGCCGAGACATACCAGAGTCTCTAACAATGGTAGTTACTACTCCCTGTGAGGAAGGCTACGGGTTCTGCCACCAGGCCGAGACATACCAGAGTCTCTAACAATGGTAGTTACTACTCCCTGTAAGGAGGGCTATATGGGTTCTGTCCCCAGGCCGAGACATACCAGAGTCTCTAACAATGGTAGTTACTACTCCCTGTGAGGAAGGCTACGGGTTCTGCCCCCAGGCCGAGACATACCAGAGTCTCTAACAATGGTAGTTACTACTCCCTGTAAGGAGGGCTATATGGCTTCTGTCCCCAGGCCGAGACATACCAGAGTCTCTAACAATGGTAGTTACTACTCCCTGTGAGGAGGGCTATATGGGTTCTGTCCCCAGGCCGAGACATACCAGAGTCTCTAACAATGGTAGTTACTACTCCCTGTGAGGAAGGCTATGGGTTCTGCCCCCAGGCCGAGACATACCAGAGTCTCTAACAATGGTAGTTACTACTCCCTGTGAGGAAGGCTACGGGTTCTGCCCCCAGGCCGAGACATACCAGAGTCTCTAACAATGGTAGTTACTACTCCCTGTAAGGAGGGCTATATGGGTTCTGTCCCCAGGCCGAGACATACCAGAGTCTCTAACAATGGTAGTTACTACTCCCTGTGAGGAGGGCTATATGGGTTCTGTCCCCAGGCCGAGACATACCAGAGTATTATGGGTGTAAGATGAATGGTTCATTGTCAGTATAATGTGACTGGGTCAGGTGTTCTGCTAGGGGCCTTAAGCGGTATACTTCAGTGTGGTAGCACTTTAAATCGGTAAAACATCCAGATTATCACAAGAAGGCTTACTAGAACATACCGCAGCCTCCCAAATACACATGCATCCTTAAATGACCTTAGGCTAGCTGTTAATAGGATGTAAAAACAACAAATCAAACTGAAACCAAGAATTCATAATTACCACAACATACTAAATCAGAGAATTCAATATTACTCCAACAGATTTAAACCAATTAAGAATTCAAAATAATCCCCAACAAACTAAAATAGAAAATATAAGATTCCCATCCATTGTACAGTGAAGCTAAGGGACTGAAACAAAGATTTAATATTAACCTTAATGAACTCAAATAGATATAAAATTATCTCCAAATAACTTAAACGAGAATACAGAGAGCTTTGTAGAGAGGAACTCCCATCATCTCATTTAGCAAGTGACCTTGACCTAAAAACTTGTTAAATGCCTACTGCACATCTACATATTACACTGATTGAAACACCAATAAGACTAGTTTCTAGGACTCTTTGAGAATATTCTCCAAAAATGAAAATATGACCTAGAAAAAACTGCTGATTTCTCCACAATTAACTAAACCATAGGGTGGGAGGGGGGGGGGGGGGTAATAATAATCAATAATAAAACTGTTGGATCTTGTTCTCTTGAAGTCGGCAGAAACTTGGGAAAGGTTCATGTTATCTGAATATTCCAGCTAAGCTGTTTTAAATGTTTGGAATGAAGTTTGGCTGGGACCAGCAAAATACTTCAAATTAAACAGTGCTTTCAAGTTATATAAGTTTGAGGTTAACAAGGTTCTACTGTAGCTCAAAGTTGTTCACAAATTATTATCTGTGGTTATATTCAGCCTTAGCAACTAGCCAATAGCTTGCTCAATGTACTCTCTGGGGAATACATCATGGTGCTGCCATTTCAGCGCTCACATCTATAAGTATTACATAGTTTCTAGCACTGCCTATCTACATACTTGTTTACAGCTGAGTCAATTGGAACAAGGAAGTACAAAGACAGTGCTATGACATGACCCCACGACCCTTGGTTGACATGACCTCGGCATCCTACCTATACTGTACCCCCACTAACATTGAAAATTAAAACAATGCATGACATCATTTAAGGGTTGAATGCATAATTATTCAGATTACCTCTCAGGTACTGAAAACAATGAATTGAAATCAGGTTGCTTGTGACACATAATTTTAATACAAAGCAATTCAAGATCCATTATCCCTTTCATGACCCTTATTATAACTAAGTTATAAAACCTACCATGTGTTGGTCTGGTTGAGTCTAGCTGTTTATTATGATATGGGGTGTGCTCATTCAGAGAGTTGGAATCAAGTTTTAGTAACTTATAATCCATAAAAAAAAATAACTGGGGTTGCACGATTTACCCTTGAACATAGATCCCTAGTGGTTGTCAAAGTGTAGAGGTGTATATTCAGTAGTGTTTCGCATTTCTCCTGTCCCTAGTGGTTGTCAAAGTGTAGAGGTGTATATTCAGTAGTGTACCCACGCAATGCAGGCTACCAGGCAGTGTCTTTTATATCAGTCATTTATATTACTTATAATTCAAACCTCAACTAGCGTAACATATGCCAAATTACACAGGAATACTAGATCCCACAACTCTCATGCACACATGTAAAAGGTTTGGTGCGCTCCGCCATCTTTAATTTACTAACACGACATCTAATTTCTGAATAAATGGAACAATGAATCAAATTCTAGAATGCTCAATTGCAGTTCCATGAAATCACACCGTTTGAATTACCTAACAAGAACCCCCCATGTACGAGAGTGAAAAAATTACTTTATGAGATCAATTTTCTAGCATTAATTACTGAATGAGTATAAAACGTATATAGGTAATTGGTACAGAAGCTACATTTAAGTTGGGGGGTTTAGGATTTTCTGTTCCTATATCATTATACTTATAGAGATTAGAAAATGGATGTCAATCTCTCAACTGTACATATTGTAAATACAGGGTTTGCGTTGAAGCCGTCCCTATTATCTTTTTCAAGCATAGAAACTGGGAAGGACCCCACTCATTTTCAGGATTCCCATTAAAACTATGCAAAAGTTCCCTATTTATTTAGGAAAGGACCCCATTTTTAAAATACACAACGCAAATGCTGAAATACCAAAATATATTTCAACCATATTAATTTTATATCCTTATAAAGTTATATTTGACACTACATGATTTTTAAAGCTTATCCTCCAGGTATGATTAAGTTTTCCCCACGTATGCTCTCACATAAAAGCATATTATATATACTGCCCATACATTTGTTAAATCCAAAACAGGAGCAGCTAATCGTGTATTATATTATAGCATTTCTCCCACTCAACTGTTATAGTCCCGATAATTTTGTATGTTAAAATCTACTTCAAAAATAATCTATAATGAAACAACGAAAAATAAAAAATTTCAATGATTACCTGTCATGTTGAGTTGTACCTTCGTTTAACATTATATCAGGTATTCCTTGTATATTTCCATGTTATATTCCACAAGAATTGATACACAATGAACTAACAGGCATTATAACCACTGCATTCACAGATACTGACAAATATATTCAGGTGTTTTAAATCCATATCTAAGCATGAGAATATTTGGTATGTATAGATATGTTCGGGTGTGTGTATAGCTTGTTATTTTTAAAGCTATCTTTTCTAGCTATGATCCTCGGGGTATCACATACACCTGTATGCCCGAGGTTTACAAAATTGCACAGATGATCTTACATCTTGGTATAGGTACACATGAACGGTTTAAATCGTGGCATATCCCACTGACAATGTCCGCACTGACAATGTCCGCACACTAAAACATATACATGAATGCTGTTCTTTTACAAATTATTACCTACGACCGGGTTTTAATACAATACTGCACCAAACGATATTTTAAAGCAACTAAGAAATAGAATAAAAGACGAACAAACACTATACATTACAGATAGATTATTAAAGAAACAATCATAATACGAATATAATACCCAAGTCTGAAATACAATACACTGAAAATCTGATCAACAAATCATGTATCAAGTTTACAATTATAGCGGGCGGTTACTACCTGGTATCCTTATATCACTGACCACTGCAACTGAATGGTCAAATGGCCGGAATCACACCGAAAACAAGCTAACAATGAGACATTATAATCAAATCCTGCTAAGTACTTTCTAATTAAAGCTGACCTCTATGATAACATTATAATGTATCAGGTGACAAAATTATTGAATTGATAAGAGTTCGTCACATACCTGGTAAATATATAATACCTGTGTGGAACTGTCCAAATACATACCTGGTATATACACCTGTATGTGTGAGTTGGATGTCCATTGGATCTTGAATCATTTTCCTATTGGACATTATAAACTCTTTGAGAAGATTTAAAATGTAAATCTGTATCAGAGTTATGGTACATGTGTGTCCTTTTCGTTACCTTTCAACTGGTTTAGAAAATTTTAAATGGAATATTTGTCGGAGGTAAACAATTTCTAATGTAATCTGTTTAACACTACTGTATATATATAAACATCTGATGTATTGTAAGCTTAACAGGGCAACTTCAATAGACAGAACAAATTAAGGGCCATCCTCCTAGGCAAGTGGATGGGTACAGGATTACTGAGGGGGAAAAGGTAGAAAAAAAGGAGATCAAGTTTGGGAGGCAAAACAAGAGATTAATTGGAAGAGATACTTTTTATGAAATCTTTTTGCCAACATTGTGATTGTCATACTTTAATTAAGAAAACTAAAACGAGAATTGTTTCTAGACACCATTTCCAGAACAATCAAGGCAAAACTGAATGACGCTGTGTAAATTATAGTCAATTTCTCATTAAAAATTGTTACGTGTACTTTCAAAGATTCAAGGTTTCAAGTAGAACCGAGTCCAAAAGATTTATATAAGCTAATGATTTGATACTCCAGCTATTAGTTCAAGTATCTTTTCTATAAAATAAGACTCATTATTCAGTTTAACACTTAATTTAAGTCCAATTAACTTACAAAGAAATTTTATCTGGAACATTTTCACATTATATGTAAATTAATATGAATAATTCCAAACACAAAGCATTCAGATAATTGAGCAGTATCGTAATTTAAAAGTCAACTCATTGTGTCCCTAGTCTTATTATCAAATACGATATACCCCCTCGGGTAATTGTCACCAAACTATATACCGAAGAACTTAGTTCTCTGTAATTCACCCTAAACTATATACCAGGCGTAGTTGGCCCAAGTTCAAGGTCATACTGGGCCAGTAAGCCTGGTAAGACTACCGATTATATCAATATTAAGAAGGTTCATGCTGTTCATTACACTATGAATCATGGTTCCTATAAACGTAATAGCAATTCATTTTTCACACATTTTTTACAAAAAAAAACAATACAAACAGAATAAATATCAAACACCCCTCTATTGTCTATCAAACAGCTGATTGATTCTCCATTATACTGACTACATTAAGCCTAAAGTCAAATTTGTCAAGATGAATTCCCATTAAAATAAAAAAGAGCTGCCATGGCCATAATGGTCATCTAAATATGACATAAAGAATACATGGTATCATTCAACTGAAGTGTATTTTGATTTAAGTGTAAATGGTTTTTTTCGAAATGGCAGCTATATGGCGGTCATACTGGATTTCAATCCAATTAACCCAAAAATTAACAGTACTAGTCCAGGACCTTCTCAGGATCGTTTGAACTCATCAATCACACAGGTGGACGTTTGTGGAAATTTGGTTTTCCAAACGGAAGCCATTATGGTGGGCTTTTTGGTGGCCATATTGGATTTCAGACCAACACGTAAAATAGCACTTGGTCAGGACAATCTCAGGATCTTTTCTGGTAAATTTGAACTCTTGTCTCTATCGCATGGAAGGAAGTTGAAATGAAGGTTAAAACTGTGTCGATAGTGTGGCCATACTGGATTTTGGACAACCCAAAAACTGACAACACATATGGTCAGGAACATCTAAGGATCATTTTCACTGTAGTTTCTTTTCATGAAAATCTGTTAGAAGTTAAAAATCTTTTCGTGAGATGACAGTTTAAGTGAAAGTAAGATAAGTTTTTCATCTGAGTAAGCTCCACCTCTCTCCACCTAACCCTGCTTAAATAATCTAGATCATACAATCAAAATACCATTTTATGGAACACACACATCAATATGATGGTTGAAAATTGGTATGTGATCAAATCAAAATCCTGTGTTAAATCTGTAAAACGCCATCCATGAATGACCATTGTTGACAGGAATCTCGACAGAGAATAGCGGTATGATAGTATTCACATTACAGGTTTCCCACGATCAGATTTATCAACAACGTGTTAAAATTCTACTTGCAGAATAATTGATCATAGATATTGCCACCTAAATTTATTCAATGGAATTCTTTAATTCCCATGTCCAGTGGGCGTAAGGCCAAATAGAGACTGGTAATCTTACCGATTTAAATACCGAGATAACTTTACACACATTCTAATTCAGTCTTAACTGACCATTTCAGCTTAAATGTGAATTTGATCGTGATAATTTTCCAAATAAAGAAAAACTTAACCCCGGAGTGGCATATGCATATTAAGACTATAGAAGGTTACACATTTCATTTCATGAAATTTTATTGACAAATATATTGATCAAAAGGATTGGACAGCAGGCATAGCTAGAAAATTATGATTCACAGGATCATAAGTTTCAAACTTTCCTAAATCGTAATAACATTCTAACAAATGATAGCTACAATGTTTTATTTGTATCTTCAAATACGTAATTATGCGATGTCTGTGCAGTTATTTCTTCTAAAGTTATCAACAATAGATCTAGATAATCTGATTAATATCATATCTTGATCTCCGTGCCGTTCCGTAAACTTCTCTCTGCTGCGTTAAGATCTGAGAAAAATCCAATAGGGGGTCATGTCCCCGAATGACCTTTTGAATTAGTCAATCAAATTACTACTGTCAGAATCTTGACAGTGAAATTTTGAGGCGACAAAGCTTGCATAATCGCATTTGTCCGTTTAGTCATTTCGTCACCAAAAACTTCATGTGGGATAATGTGCCAGATCCTTGTAAAACGGTGCGAGAACAAGGATCTGTTTTTTAATCAGTTATCAACAATAGATAAAAATATCCTTGTAAACTGTAACTGCTTAATATGTCACTTCTCACTCCTAATAGACCCTATAAGTACTGGCTCATATATAGTTTAACGTTGTCATCAACCCATTATACCTGATCGTGTAACATAATTAAACAATCTTTAAATCTAATTTCAAAGAGTTAGATGTTCTGTCAAGGATAAACGGGCATTATGACTAAATATATAATATCCAGTAAATAATTTATTAAGTACATACAGTCACACTACCTGAGTGTATGAACTTCAAATGTACCAAATAAAGTACATACTGTATTCACTGTAATAAGCACCCAGGGCACCTACTACAGTGGTAGAGGAATCCACTGCACCACCCGACCACCCTTAACTACAGTGGTAGAGGAATCCACTGCACCACCCGGCCACCCTTAACTACAATGGTAAAGGAATCCACTGCACCACCCGACCACCCTTAACTACAGTGATAAAGGAATCCACTGCACCACCCGACCACCCTTAACTACAGTGGTAGAGGAATCCACTGCACCATCCAACCACCCTTAACTACAGTGGTAGAGGAATCCACTGCACCACCCGGCCACCCTTAACTACAGTGGTAAAGGAATCCACTGCACCACCCGACCACCCTTAACTACAGTGATAAAGGAATCCACTGCACCACCCGACCACCCTTAACTACAGTGGTAGAGGAATCCACTGCACCACCCGGCCACCCTTAACTACAGTGGTAAAGGAATCCACTGCACCACCCGACCACCCTTAACTACAGTGGTAGCGGAATCCCAAACACCACCCGACCACCCTTAACTACAGTGATAGAGAAATCCACTGCACCACCCGACCACCCTTAACTACAGTGATAGAGAAATCCACTGCACCACCCGACCACCCTTAACCACAGTGGTAGGGGAATCCACTGCACCACCCGACCACCCTTAACTACAGTGATAAAGGAATCCACTGCACCACCCGACCACCCTTAACTACAGTGGTAGAGGAATCCACTGCACCACCCGACCACCCTTAACTACAGTGGTAGCGGAATCCCCCACACCACCCGACCACCCTTAACTACAGTAATAGAGAAATCCTCTGCACCACCCGACCATCCTTAACTACAGTGGTAGCGGAATCCACTGCACCACCCGACCACCCTTAACTACAGTGATAGAGAAATCCTCTGCACCACCCGACCATCCTTAACTACAGTGGTAGCGGAATCCCCCACACCACCCGACCACCCTTAACTACAGTGATAGAGGAATCCACTGCACCACCCGACCAGCCTTAACTACAGTGGTAGGGGAATCCAATGCACCACCCGACCACCCTTAACTACAGTGGTAGAGGAATCCACTGCACCACCCGACCACCCTTAACTACAGTGGTAGGGGAATCCACTGCACCACCCGACCATCCTTAGCTACAGTGGTAGAGGAATCCCCCACACCACCCGACCACCCTTAACTACAGTGATAAAGGAATCCACTGCACCACCCGACCACCCTTAACTACAGTGGTAGGGGAATCCACTGCACCACCCGACCATCCTTGACTACAGTGGTAGAGGAATCCACTGCACCACCCGACCACCCTTAACTACAGTGGTAGAGGAATCCACTGCACCACCCGGCCACCCTAAACTACAGTGATAGAGGAATCCACTGCACCACCCGACCACCCTTAACTACAGTGGTAGAGGAATCCCCCACACCACCCGACCACCCTTAACTACAGTGGTAGGGGAATCCACTGCACCACCCGACCACCCTAAACTACAGTGGTAGGGGAATCCACTGCACCACCCGACCACCCTAAACTACAGTGGTAGAGGAATCCACTGCACCACCCGACCACCCTTAACTACAGTGGTAGAGGAATCCACTGCACCACCCGACCATCCTAAACTACAGTGGTAGAGGAATCCACTGCACCACCCGACCACCCTTAACTACAGTGATAGAGCAATCCACTGCACCACCCGACCACCCTTAACTACAGTGGTAGAGGAATCCCCCACACCACCCGACCACCCTTAACTACAGTGGTAGCGGAATCCACTGCACCACCCAACCACCCTTAACTACAGTGATAGAGGAATCCACTGCACCACCCGACCACCCTTAACTACAGTGGTAGAGGAATCCACTGCACCACCCGACCACCCTTAACTACAGTGGTAGAGGAATCCACTGCACCATCCGGCCACCCTTTACTACAGTGGTAGCGGAATCCCCCACACCATCCGACCACCCTTAACTACAGTGATAGAGAAATCCTCTGCACCACCCGACCACCCTTAACTACAGTGGTAGGGGAATCCACTGCACCACCCGACCACCCTTAACTACAGTGGTAGAGGAATCCACTGCACCACCCGACCACCCTTAACTAAAGTGGTAGAGGAATCCACTGCACCACCCGACCACCCTTAACTACAGTGGTAGAGGAATCCACTGCACCACCCGACCACCCTTAACTACAGTGATAGAGAAATCCACAGCACCACCCGACCACCCTTAACTACAGTGGTAGAGGAATCCACTGCACCACCCGGCCATCCTTAACTACAGTGGTAGAGGAATCCACTGCACCACCCGACCACCCTAAACTACAGTGGTAGAGGAATCCACTGCACCACCCGACCAGCCTTAACTACAGTGGTAGAGGAATCCACTGCACCACCCGACCACCCTTAACTACAGTGGTAGAAAAATCCACTGCACCACCCGGCCACCCTTTACTACAGTGGTAGCGGAATCCCCCACACCATCCGACCACCCTTAACTACAGTGTCAGAGAAATCCTCTGCACCACCCGACCACCCTTAACTACAGTGGTAGGGGAATCCACTGCACCACCCGACCACCCTTAACTACAGTGGTAGAGGAATCCACTGCACCACCCGACCACCCTTAACTACAGTGGTAGAGGAATCCACTGCACCACCCGACCACCCTTAACTACAGTGATAGCGGAATCCACTGCACCACCCGACCACCCTTAACTACAGTGGTAGAGGAATCCACTGCACCACCCAACCACCCTTAGCTACAGTGGTAGAGGAATCCCCAACACCACCCGACTACCCTTAACTACAGTGATAAAGGAATCCACTGCACCATCTGACCACCCTTAACTACAGTGGTAGGGGAATCCACTGCACCACCCGACCACCCTTAACTACAGTGGTAGAGGAATCCCCCACACCACCCGACCACCCTTAACTACAGTGATAAAGGAATCCACTGCACCACCCGACCACCCTTAACTACAGTGATAGGGGAATCCACTGCACCACCCGACCACCCTTAACTACAGTGGTAGCAGAATCCACTGCACCACCCAACCACCCTTAACTACAGTGGTAGAGGAATCCACTGCACCACCCGGCCACCCTTAACTACAGTGGTAGGGGAATCCACTGCACCACCCGACCACCCTTAACTACAGTGATAAAGGAATCCACTGCACCACCCGACCACCCTTAACTACAGTGATAAAGGAATCCACTGCACCATCTGACCACCCTTAACTACAGTGGTAGAGGAATCCCCCACACCACCCGACCACCCTTAACTACAGTGATAAAGGAATCCACTGCACCACCCGACCACCCTTAACTACAGTGGTAGAGGAATCCACTGCACCACCCGACCACCCTTAACTACAGTGATAAAGGAATCCACTGCACCACCCGACCACCCTTAACTACAGTGATAGGGGAATCCACTGCACCACCCGACCACCCTTAACTACAGTGGTAGCGGAATCCACTGCACCACCCAACCACCCTTAACTACAGTGGTAGAGGAATCCACTGCACCACCCGGCCACCCTTAACTACAGTGGTAAAGGAATCCACTGCACCACCCGACCACCCTTAACTACAGTGATAAAGGAATCCACTGCACCACCCGACCACCCTTAACTACAGTGATAAAGGAATCCACTGCACCATCTGACCACCCTTAACTACAGTGGTAGAGGAATCCCCCACACCATCCGACCACCCTTAACTACAGTGATAAAGGAATCCACTGCACCACCCGACCACCCTTAACTACAGTGGTAGAGGAATCCACTGCACCACCCGACCACCCTTAACTACAGTGGTAGAGGAATCCACTGCACCACCCGACCACCCTTAACTACAGTGGTAGAGGAATCCACTGCACCACCCAACCACCCTTAACTACAATGGTAGAGGAATCCACTGCACCACCAGACCACCCTTAACTACAGTGGTAGAGGAATCTACTGCACCACCCGACCACCCTTAACTACAATGGTAGAGGAATCCACTGCACCACCCGACCACCCTTAACTACAGTGGTAGAGGAATCTACTGCACCACCCGACCACCCTTAACTACAATGGTAGAGGAATCCACTGCACCACCCGACCACCCTTAACTACAGTGGTAGCGGAATCTCCCACACCACCCGACCACCCTTAACTACAGTGATAAAGGAATCCACTGCACCACCCGACCACCCTTAACTACAGTGATAGGGGAATCCACTGCACCACCCGACCACCCTTAACTACAGTGGCAGCGGAATCTACTGCACAACTGGACCATCCTTAACTAGGTATACACATTATAACACCAGATTTGAAGTCTACACTGTTCTCCAGTTACAAAGCCACCAGCCACATAAACTTATTCAACCTCAATATTTCATTTAAGCTATTCCAACTTTTGAATTGGAAGAGTTAAAATGTGTCTTCAGGGTTGATGATCGAGTTAAAATAGTGACACAGGAAATACCTGTAATAGTACGGGGTAATCTAATCAGGACGACAGAACTCCAATTTGGTACAATGCTAGCAGGGAAACCCAGCAACATCCCAAGCTTTTGTAACACTTATGATAAATATGACACATCAGGTCCAACTATAATCCCCAACAATATCCCCGACTTAGGACCACATCAACATCAAACAAATTCAAGGGTCAATGGCACATACAACATTCTTGTAGATACATGCTAAACTCAACGGATAGCCGCTAAATCAAAGGAGGTCTGGGGGCATTATAATGATTGATATAATCAATATATACAAAGATTATCATATAGCAAGTCTGACAAATTAGACATGTATCAATATTTTGATGTATAATAATTATAGCAGGTAGCAACGCTTCAGGGTCTCGGCTCTGAACAATACTAGTACCAGGTAACGTGATTCTTTGGTTCTTGTATACGACGTATTGATGTATGTAGAATTAGAGGATTCCGCCACCTGCAATTTATGTCTGACAAATGGCAGAACAAAGAAGCATTGTTCTGGATGAAGCCGAACAAACTGCAGTTTTGAAAAAGTATTTTTCCAGGGTTTCTGGTATAATTAACTCATGATGATCATACACCAATGGCGACACATTTGAACTCTTCCAATTCAAAGGTTGGAATAGTTCATTATGGAATTTCAGGGGTGGTTAAGTTAAAAACTTGCAGCACCAAGGAGCAAGAATCTACAGAGTTTTATGTCAGACAAGATACAGCATCAAGAATCTTTGGTCTATAAAGTAAACAAGAATTACGCGCAATTATATGTCTCGCCTTTCCTGCTTTGCCGATAATATTCAAGTCCCAACGTAAAAATTAGTATGACAAAATACATACAGCAAGATTATATCTGTAACATAGCCAAGTTTCAATTTAATTACATATCAATAACACTATAAATAGTGGATGCTAACGTAAATTCTCAAAATTCCCATGTTTTTTACCCCAAAATTTCCTCCATTTTTCAGAAGGGTCTTCAGTAAGATAATAATAGTAACGACCCTAAGTTTCAATTGAATCCGATATCAGTCACACTTTAAAAAGTGGACTTTAACGCAAATTCTCGAAATTCCCATGTTTTTGCCCCAAAGGAGCGGAACCTGCAAAATTAATTTCCTCCAAATCTCATTACGGTGTTCAGTATGATGATGTTAGTAACTACATAAAGTTTCAATTCAATCGGATATCTGTAACAATATAAAAAGTGGACTTTAACGCAAATTCTCAAAATTCACATGTTTTTGCCCCAAAACACCCTGTACCACGATTTCATTTAAATTGAGGTAAGGTATTAAGTATTATGGTTTGAACAATGTGACCAACTTTTAATTCAATTGGATAATTATAACACTGTCAAAAGTGGACTTAAACGCAAATGTTGACGCCGCCGCCGGAAAAGTAACACCTAAGTCTCGCTTTCTCGACTATCGTCGGGGCGAGACAAAAAATAGCAAGATTCTGAATTGCCTCAGGACAGACCAATCAAGAGTGCTAAAAGCATGATATGTTAATAATAATAACCACATTTGATATGTTAGTCTGATGTCTGAGATGTACCATTAACAGTTACTGGTAGCAAAAGTTAAGATTTTAGTTCTGACTAATTTAGTTACGAGTATCCCTATTTTAATTTGTTGGTAAACCGCTTGTGAATTCTTAAAATGTCTGGGATATGCATAATACAAAGCATTATGAGATCCAACTTCTGTTAGTTTCAAAGAGTTGGTAGCCTTCCAATAGCTAAGGCAGTTAAATCAAACCAGTGTAGGGCTATATACAGAAATAGTACAAATTATATATCAAGTCATACCTTGTAGTCTTATGTATATGCCTTAATTCACTCTATTCCATATGTTTATTATCATATATTTGACACTTTCTGTTATTGTGGAACCTTTCGAGGCTCAACAAGAACAGATAGTTTTAAATAAAGATGGAATTGATGGAAGCATCGATCAAAACACTCCATGGCATATAATATAGGACAAGCTATACCAGAATTTGTACATATAAATATACAAAACTGTTAGTTTATCAGACAGTTATAAAAAGTATCTCTAAGTTTTTATTACAAATTAAAGTTTAGATACTTGAATGTCTCTTACCTTGGTTGTTTTTCTGTATCAACAAAGTCCAGTAAAGATTAAACTCCAATATACTTCCTCCTGCTTATTGCAAGATAACACCTTCAAAATAAATGAAAAAAAAAAGTTGCAATTTTTTTATATTAATCCAAGTCCAATGCCTCTTTTTGCAGGAATGTTTGTGAACAAACAAATCCCTATATGGTCTCACAATATCTCTCCATTGTACACAAATCAATCACTACCATTTTGGCAGCTCACACTTCGTAAAACAAATCCTGCCGAAAAGGGACCAAAAAATGCACACTGTCCTCGGATATGCGGGGCTATCCAGTCCTAGTACATGTGATAAGCTGTCAAGCGTCTCAAGCCTATCAGAGTATCAGACCCCCTAACCACGGTTAAAAGGGCAAATATCTCGAGACAAAAAATCAATTCCAAACTTCTTCTTTACCCTGATTATAGAAACAAGGTCACCTGAACGTTTTCATTGTTTTTGACTTAGCAACATGTCTATGTAATGTGAATAGTCCAGTTAAAGTTTATGTAAGATAAGTTGCTGCTAATGATCTGTAGTTTAGTTTAAATCATGTAGATATCCTCTAACATCGATCACAAAAATATACATTATATACATATTTTAAAGGCCCAATATACCTAACTCTCGGCAAAACTTGAAGTGAAAATCAAGCCTAATAATTTATTATATTTAAAGATTTAGTTAAGATTAACTGATATCAGCAATATGCAAGATGAATGCTAACGCGGTTACTGGTACAGCAGCAGCTGAAACTCGGTATTTGTAAACACGCATCCATTTTGAACGGTCTTCTAACTTCAGCTTGTTGTTAAGTGGGCACCACCTGAATTATTTTCAATTCTTTGGATTTTTCTGCCAAGAGATTTTTGTTAGTTATAATTACTGCTCAGGTTTATTCGTTTTAGGCTTATCTTTGTATGGTTATCAACTGGATTGTTTCCCCATAATTTTCAGAATCCCAAAAGAATTCCTGCAGTTACGCATATTGGGCCTTTAATTTGAAGCTAATTTTAAATTATTACTCACTCATGTGATAGTTCCTTGAGGAGCCATATCCTCCCCACAGGCAGTGGCCAGGAGAACGACCATCTACATATATATATAGCTAATATAGCGAAATATGAATAATTAAAACATATATAAAAACAAAATTTTCCTTTTTATTTTATTAATCATCTAAAACCATAACGAAAATAATTGCCAAATTTCAGCTTGATACGTCAAGCAGTTAAATTTCACAAAAAATTCACTATCAGACACTGAAAAGGAGAGAAGGAATGCAACATACCTCGACAATGTTACAAAACGGTAAAAAAAAATTACTTTCCGTGCATACTAGAGAAAAACGAAAAGCTTCCATCCATCCCCTAAATATATTTCCCTTTCTAAAAAGCTACATGTATAATGATCCACACTTTTATTTATTAATTACGAGAGCGGGGTCGTAATATCACAGAAAACCCACAAAATCTTTGATATAGCATCGAATTACTTGTGACGGAAGTCAATGCTAAAGGGGGTTCCGAACAACAGTAGACTTATGGAAAAACCAGAAAGGTCTCAATGTTCGTTTTGCGCCAAAATACAAACTTCGTAATTATATATACAAGGAAAACCCAGAAAGGTCTCAATGTTCGTTTTGCGCCAAAATACAAACTTCGTAATTATATTCAAAAAGCCGATGCATATCTGATTATATATGTAAATACCATTGCCTCTTTCAAATTCACTCACTTCCAGTTAAATTCCATAATTTTACATGGTACATGAAATATGCTTCAAATTAACATAATAATCAACTTCTTAATCAATTAATTGAACCACGGACTAATCTACAATCTAATTCCGTGATTTACCGATATCAAATTTACCTGGCATTTACCTCCCCTCGTCCTGACAGCCGAGCGATTCGTAACTCCAATACACAATACACACAACAGGGTGATTATATATCGTCACAATCGCTCACCATTAAACAGCCTGGATGGCCGACTTGTATTGATATCATTGTTTCAACATACACACGCATACCTTGACGTACGGGACTCCTGTTTCCTCGGTATCCTGGGAGAGGGCTTCCGCCATGACAAGGTGCCTGTGCATTGCCGAAAAAGCGGAATGCATGTGCCGCGGGCGCGCGTGCTTTTTATCGAGGGGGGGGGGTTGACTGTCTGTCGTGATTCAGAAAGCGTTCTTTTTACCTTTTTAATTCTATGTGAATAGTTATGCAAATTTTTGTTAATTATGTTTGTTTTAATTGTTCTTGTAGTTGTATATATGTTTCAATCACAGGGCCTGAGAATTGTGAAGCCCGTATTATACGGGGGGGGGGGGGGGGGGTGGTAGATCAAGCACGGAAAAATAGATGCTATCTAAGTCCGTCGCTCAAATTTCAATAAAAATGGCCACCTCTTGAAGAAGAAAAATAAATAAGAAAACAAATGTGCAACTGCATGAACATAGTAAAAAAATTGGTCTGCAAGAAAAAGGAGGAAATGCCGTCGGGGAAATGGGGAAGGGTATAGTGGACCAGAGCCGTATACATATATGGCTTAACTTTCAACAGTCCGTTGTGGTCAAAATTTGCATGGTCAATTTAAGAATTATTCATAAACTTTCCTTTGTAATTTCTATTTATCATCGATAGATGAAAGCACACATTTAGATTCTGTGATGAAATTCAATTTTTATTGAATTATAATTTACCGATATCTTTTTTAAAGGTGTATACATTCAAGTTAAGGAATTATATTTCAAAACTGGACAAGGGTTGTTACAGCTCAATCCTATCGGTTTAGAAGATAATCATTGATATAATATTTAACCTTATGAGAAATAAATGTGTCAATATAACCAGGGACGTATATGTGAGCACTGTATAGCCTGCATTGTAAGCTTAACATGATGACACACCCCTGAAGACACATTTGAACTCTTCCAATTCAAGGTTGTCATATTTCATTGTGAAATTTACGGGGTTAATAGGTTAAAATAAAGAATGGAAGATTTTCTATTTTGCAAAATTACTTTTCTCATTTTTCAAACATATTTGAAGGTTTACGCAATGTTTATATTAGATTTTGAAAATGCCTTGACAAGATTGCAATGCTTTGAAGGCCAGGTTCAGCTGATTGAGATACTGCGAGACGTTGACATAGCCTTTAATTATACCAGAACTAATTCGATATCAAACAACGTTTTACGTCGGGGTCCAATACGTACGTTTCAAGATTTTGTTTGATCTGTAGCTTTTTGAAAAGTTCAAAAGGTATTATTGAAATGTGTAACTAGACATTAAAATAAGGAAGAAGCGTGTACAAATATACATATAATTGTTTGTCTTTATTTTACCCAATTAAAACTTTATTATAATTAATCAAATTAATCGTTATTCGTTTTGTCATTTAAAGTTAAGACCTTTTCCAATCCTTTCATTTTTTCATTAATTTTTTTTTTTTTTTTTTATAAATGGAGCTCCCTGGACGATTGGCGTTATTGTTTTAGTAAAGAACACATAGAATATCCCATCAAATTTTCAAAACATACCTGGGTCACGGCCATACCTTTTACCCGCTTCCAAACATGCCTGGGTCAGGGCCATACCTTTGACCCGCTTCTAAACATACCTGGGTCAGGGCCATACCTTTGACCCGCTTCTAAACGAGTCCATCCCAGCAATGGCTAAGTCGCTACTTCATTTATTTCAAGCAGGAAATGTCCGTATTTTTCCTAAACGAGAAAATACGTAGTTTGTTCTTTCCGTGTTTACGGTTCCCGATTAAAGGGACCGGATCTTGAAAGACATCGGACGTGCCTTCAAAACGACCTCAAATATATCGTGCAAAAATGATTCAACATATATCTAGATTACAAGATACACGACATTTTATTTAAAGAGGCATCACGGTAAAACTATATTTTTTTATGCTTATTTAGAATTATTGTATATATGAATTAAATGTATACTCTTGTGGAAAATTAATGGGCGATAAACGCTAAAATATGTTCTCAAAAATTTTAATTAATAATTAAAAAAGGGAATCACTATTCGTTGATCAACGATTTGGACATGTAAATTTTTTTGCATCACATATGATAACGCATGCGCATAACATGCTACATCGGTAAACAAAAAATGGCGATCCGCGTGACCTACATGTAACTACCAAGCGAAACGTGGCCGAATGGTCAAACTTTAACGTAAGGATTATATTACGGAAGCATAATGAAGGATGGGAAGTATTCAAGGGAGAGACTAACAGCCCAATTGCTTGCATGTTACAGTTTTCTTCTGGATAGCCGGTGACACAGTTTTGATTTGGTTTTGGGGCCTCCCAAGGGATAACTCTTTCATTCCTCTGTTACATGAAATGCGTGTGTAAAACTTGAAAGCGTGTATTGTAATATTCCCTTTATAATATTCCAGTAAAACGGCATTATTGAATTGCTGAAGAGAAAGACCTTTTCACATACAAGAAAAACCGTATTGGGGTGTTACGTTGTAAAACGCCGGTATAGGGCGATTGAGTTTAATGTATACAGATTCAATTTGGAAAAATGAATAAATTTATGTCATCATGTGCGGATAAAAAATTCTTGTCATACCTAATCTATAAAATTCGGATTATACAAATATTATCGGGTTTGGACCCCGGTATTAAATTTGATATGAATAAAAATATATGCATTATATAAGTGAAGTCATTAATTCATAAAAAAAAAGTATATACATGTATGTCCCATGTCTGCAATTGTGTTAAAAAAAGTTAACGAACCTTCAAATTTACATAAAAAAGCGAAATGAATCATAACAAATATAAATTGATTAAGTATTGGACAATTATCTTCTCGACAAGTTCCAAATTTGATATATATATTATACATGTATTCTACATGTTTAGTGCGTGCATCGTGCGTCATATGAGTGCACGGACTTCCGTGATACATAATTGTAAGTGTTAAAGTATGTTGACGCTGAAAGTTGGATAGATTTTAAATGAATATATAGATAATCTGAAAAAAAAATCTTGAAGACAATCGGAATCATTTCATTTTATTTTTGTACTTTTCAATGCATGCACACCTTTTGTGAAATGGTTCTAACTGAGGATTCGTGAAGATAACTTTTTACAGAAATTAAGGTTTGCCCTATGGTTGTCATCGTCGGAAACCCACATGACACTGTTAAACGTAAATGTGATTCAATAAATTTATACACGGACTTTGTGTCTGGTTCATCATCGGACGTACATGTATATATACATTACGCGTCCCCTCTTGGGCCCCTTCGTCAAATCGGACCGAGAACGCTGTCACCTGACACGTGATCAGCGCTATTTTTATCGGGCTTTCCCGAGGAATGCAATTTTGCAAGTAGCTAATAAACACATTTTGAGTGGACTTTGAATATTGAAATAACAGGAAAATGTATATGGTAGTGCAGACAGCATGTACATTCAAGAACTTCTTAGTAGACTTCCCCGGGATGCCCCTTTAACACCGCATATTTAAAATAAGAAGTGTTTGACATTCTGCTATGACCGGTCCTCCACCTCGGGGTCCTGCTGGGTTCGAGATCAACATGGGACAGTCGCGGATCACCAGGTACAGGCCGTGGGTCGGTGGTTTTTCTCCGGGAACTCCGGCTTTCCTCCGCCACTAAAACCTGACATATCCTTTCAAAACACAAACAAATCAAAGCAAATCAATCTGGCTGCGTGAAGCTACAGTCGTTTCAGATTACAGGGGTCGTAAGTGCCGAGTACTCTGTCATCAATAAAGCTAGTCCGAAGGGTTCCGACACCCTGACCCGCTAAACATTGGGACTACTGGCAGATGAGCAGGCCCAACGTTACCGGACATGTTGGATATTGGCGGGATACAAGTCTTGTGAAACCGTGCGGAAATAATAAGGGCATGGAGGTTTTAAGTCCATCTTTACAAAAGAAATTTTTATATTCTAATGATACTTTATAAGTGGGTTAAGGATTGAACAAAATATATCTCTACGTGTCAATGTTTATTTCAAATAGATTGCGTTCAGCTGTCATGAAAGAACTGAATAGCGGAGCGGGGCGGATCTTTGTCGGGAGTTGAACTGTTCCAGTAGTCTTATCACAAAATGTGCATCCCTATTGTAGCAGACGACCATCATTGAAGTGCAGATCCAAAGTTACCGGACATTTTGGATTTTGACGGGATGCGTGTCTTGTAAAACGGTACGGAAACAGTTAAGAAAACACACGAGTGACGTCATTGATTTTATACCCACAGTATTACCAAGGTAATTCATGTATTTCTCCTTCACTATGTATATGTGGTTCAAACGAATTGCGTGAAGCAAGTTATTGTTTACGGAAAATGCCGATTGTTCCCGATTTACTGACGTCAGGGGTGCTGTTATCATCAATGAAGCAAATAGCTGGTGGAATATTGCTGAAGACAGTTAACATGTCGGGAATGGAACTGTTTCGGTACAGTCTTATCACAAGACTAACATCCCTATTGTAGCAAGCAGTAACCATTCGAGTTTAAGCCCAAAGTCACCGGACATGTTGGATATTGGCAGTTTCTGGTAAAACTGTACGGAAACAATAAGGGTCCCAAGGTGTTTAATTCAACAACAAAGAAGTTCTATGTTTACAAATTAAGTCTTTATTGATATACTGTTTGACACCCAAAGGATTAAAGGCCCAATCTACGTAACTTCAGGAAAATTTTCGTGATTCTGAAAAAATCTAAAAAAAATCCAGTTGATAACCATGCAAAAATAAGCCTAAAACGAAGTAAACCTGAGCGGTAACTAACAAGAAAATCTTGACAAAAAAATCTAAAGAATTGAAAATAATTCAGGTGGGGCCCACTTCAACAACAAACCAAAGGTAGAAGACGGTTCGAAATGGATGCGTGTTTACAAATAGCGTGTTTCAACTGCTGCTGTACCGGTAACCGTGAAAGAATTCATCTTGAATATTGCTGATATCACTTAATCTTAACTAAATCTATAAATATAATAAGCTATTAGGCTTGGATTTCGCTTCAAGTTTTGCCGAAAGTTACGTATAATTGGCCTTTAAATCCTATCAATGAGAAATTGTTCTGGAAAATAACTCAACATTTTGAAGGAATTAACCATAAGCTGATACTTTCCCTCGAGTTTTATATCTTGTTCCTCTCCTTTGACTTTAAACTGATGTTTTTCTACGTTCAAATTTCAGCTGTTCCAAACTTTTCAAAATGTCTGCCGTCTGTTTCAACAGAGAGGTCTGTATGCGCATGATCGAGACTGCAATCAGATTTCAGAGAAACCGATTATCTGTGAAAAACCACGTGCGTGCCACTTGATTGACGTGAAAGGCCCATTTCAGGGGCGTGGTTTTAAAAGCGTCTGAGAGAAGAATTGAAATAAGACTGCACGTGAGAATTAAACTTTCGCCTTTACCTTCGGCTTATACCATTTGCATTTTCATATTCCGGTTTTCTTGTTAGTCAATAATTAACATCAATGTTGCTAGATTTCTCATCAAATGATATATTTACAACTGCCGACCTTACATCTTTTTTTTCGTCGAAAATCTCTTTCTTTCTCCTTGCTCCTCTCATCCTCGATATCCAGGGGTTACGGTCAACTACGCTCTCTACACCCCTGGGATACGTCATGGCAAAACTGAAGGCTCTGTGTGCACCAACTTTAATGAGGCAAGACTACTGGTTCAGCCCATTGATGTACACCAAAAGAATCTCGTGGTCACATAATGGTAGAATTGACATACTTTGAAGTATGTTGCGGTTCCTTTGTAATCTTCAAAGGACAAGCATACAGACTAGCGATTGGTCTTTTTTTTTTACCTGAGCGTGCCTTCAGTTTTGTCATGACATAACCCCTGGATATCAAGGATATATTCCACTCAATCTGTTTCTTCTTTTTTACCAAACTATCCCTAACCCCTTTTTTCTATAAGTCCCCGTACATAGTCAATATAACGTACAATGTAGTTTCGTTTGCGAGTTACAAAACGCACCTTTGTGAACCAAATGCATTATTAAGGAGAACTGCTTTTTAACAACAGAATATATGTGAAAAAGTTTTGTCTTGGCTTATTCAAAGTATTCTTGCAAAACAGAGGTGCACAATATTTTAATCAAAAATGTCTTATTACAGATGTAATAGAGATTTGTTTTGGGAAAAAATACCACTCCCCTTTAATGTTTTAACTCTTCTGAATATGGTCAAATCGAACCAATATTTGGGAAAACACAGCTCCATGTCGTAGTTCATAAATGTACAAGGTTTGAAAAAGATTTGAAAAAAACCAAGAGGCCCATGGGCCTCAACGGTCATCTGACAATCTATATAATTTTCTGTTGGTAGCTGTTTAAACCTAAGAGAGTCGATGAACAAACTTGTTATTCCTTCATCACGACAAAGTGATAATACCTGCAGATTAACTTTTTGTTACTGAGAAGAAGTGTTTGAAACATTTAAAGAAATTTGACCCCTATGACCTTGAAAGCAGATCAAAGTCATTCAGTTGAACTAACTTCGTAGCCTCTTCATTCAAGCATGCTACAGGCCAAATATCGGTACCCTAGGCCTTTCTGTGATTGAGAATGGTCTTCAATATTTTTTACATATTTGACCCCTGTAACTTTGAACAAAGGTCAAGGTCATTGATATGAAGAAACTTTGTAGCGCGCTATCTCAGGTACCTACTGGCCAAGTATCAGCATCCTGGGCCTTTTGGTTATTGAGAAGAAGATTCTTAAAGATTTTTACATATTTGACCCGTGACCTTAAAAGTAGGTCAAGTTCATCGATATGAGGAAACTTTGTAGCACTCTATCACTCTATCTACAGGCCAAATATTGGCATCCTTGGACTATCGGTTATTGAGAAGAAGATTGTTAAAAAAAAAGTTTATGGATGGCGCACGACGGACGACGAAGCATGATGGCAATAGGTATTCCCGACCCTTTGGGTCAGATGACCTAAAAAAACTGTGGAAGGTCTCAGGACAAGAATTTTTTATTCTGTGCGTGCACACATAGCTTTTAGGGTTTTATTCCCGTATGTAAGCCCACAAATTAAATATAAAGATACAATGTACAGTAAATGCTTTAACCTTACAAGAGGAAGAAAACACAAGGGGCAGTAACTCATCCAAATACATGTATGGTCAAATCGAATGGATATTCGGGAAGACACAGCTTCATGTCGTAGTAAATAAATGTCGGCCATGTGGTTTTTCAGATAAGCTCAAAAACGTGACAATGCACAACTAGGGACCAACATATGAAATTTGAGA
Source organism: Mimachlamys varia (assembly GCA_947623455.1). Lineage (NCBI taxonomy): Eukaryota > Metazoa > Mollusca > Bivalvia > Pectinida > Pectinidae > Mimachlamys > Mimachlamys varia. The sequence goes on from OX392540.1 coordinate 38,169,217, forward strand.
AGGATCCATCCTGTACTTCTCAGGAAAAAGCAATCACAAACTATAACTGTCAAAATGAAGATGACAATATTGTTTTTGAATCAGCTCATAACTTAACAATGCACAACTAGGGACCAAAGGGAACCTTAGCAAATTTGAGAAGGATCCATCTACTTCCAAAGAAAATAGGCCTACTCAGGCTACTGGCCAAAGTATCAGTACTCCTGATTATTCAGTAGATATATTGTATTTTATTGCTTTTTCCATATTTGAACCGTGAGACTTTGAAAGTGGGTAAAGGTTATTTATTTCAGGACACTTTGAAGTCTTTGAGGTACTCACCGGCAAAATAATATTGCTCTTGACCTCCTTGTTATTCAGATGAGATTTTTACATATTTGACCCCTGTGAAGTCAGAAAAGGTCAAGGTCATTTACCAGGTACCTTCTTGGCTAAATATAATGGCCTTATATTAGGTGTTCCAGTTCTTGTTGTTTAAAGAATAAGAGGCCCATTTGGCCTGCATCACTCACATGGTATTGATCTCTCATTTGTAACTTTTAATTACTTAGAATAAAATTTATGACTAAGTAATTCAAAATAACAAAATATAGTTGAGCCCTGTAACTTTGAAAGTATGTCAAGGTCATTTCTGTTCAGTTCCTTCCAAAGCGGCAAACCCAACATTGTGTCTGTAGGCTTTTTGGTTTCACATATTTAATAATTACCCCTGTAACCTTGAAATTCAAGTACATCAATTATTTTCTTTCGCAAACCCTTTTCAGTTCCTTCCAAGGAAGCTACAAGTTAAATTTCACGTATCTTTAGACCTTTCGGTATTTCAGAAGAAATTGTTTAAAAGTCCATTCAGCCTTGGTGACCTAAACAGATGTTGGATGCTGCATAACACATCATACAGAGATGAAAATGGACTTAGGGCAAAAAGGCTGAAAATTAGGTTATTTAATTTTTGCAATTGGAAAATTTAAAGTTTACATTACACTGAAATTCTCTAAAAAGGCTGAAATCAGCCAATTGGCTGAATATTTTCATCTCTGACCATACCATAAGCTCAACGTATATGCCAGGTGAGCTAATAGATATAAAAATTTTGAAAGAAATCAATTGAAAACTGAAGACCCTCTGGACAAGGTTTTGATGTTAAGTACCAATGGTATGTAAAAGGCAGCAACTCTTCCAAAGAATGTCAACTCAAATCTATGATCAGAAAAACACAACTTCATGTCATAGTGGATATGTGCATTGCATATTATGCAAAAAGTTTGCAAATCTGGGATTAGATCTCCAGACAAACCTATTTATGACCGATATGTATATATCTTATCATAAAACATCCCAACAAATAAAAACAAATATTGACATGGACAGCCAATCTTGTTCCTGTCTCTAATATGCAAGGATTAAAATTGTTTTGAGTTCCAAAATCTAGGGGCCATTCCATGGCTACAGGGTCCCTTCTAATTTTAATCCCTGCATATGTAGATTTATATTTGTTTTACATAACAAGAGACAATTCTTTTTATAAAAAAATAAGTTTATTTACATAACAGATGGATGCATACAAATCACTGTATACTAAAAACAGCCAATAACAAAAACAGCAAAACAGGTGGATATGTTGATGTTACATGGCAGTGTCGCCATAACTCACTGGTAATATAGCATTCTAACCTCACACAGAACTGCTTAAATTGTGTCACTACAATGTTAAATACACTACCACAGAACACAATAAAGATATTTCATGATGTACTGTGCTATTTTTACTGTTACACATGTGTAGAAAACTTTCACTGCAATTTAACTGTTGGCAAATTTGTCATTGCTGTGAATATATTTTCAGTGTCCAACATAAAGTAACGTTGAATTAAAACTAGGGAATACTGAATTTCATTGTATACAGTAGCACTAATAGGTTCATACAGCGATGAAATGTTCCACTATATGGTATACTTCTCCAAGGGAAGTTTAAAAGCACTAGGTCATAGAAATCAAATCACTAAACAGTAATAACTTGTTCACCCCTGATGACATATTTGAACTCTTCCAATTCAAATGTAGGAAGAGTTCATTATGTTTTCAGGGGTGAATGTGCAAGAATGGAATGAAACTACTGTTTTGGATGAAAGTGGTAAACATTGTGCTTATGTGTGGAAGATGTGACAAAATCAAACCCATGAATCCATGTCTGTTAAGAAAATCTCAGGAAGAAAACTAGGAAGCAAAGCAAAGTAAGAGAAATAATAATTAAATACAAATAAATACAGAATTTGAGTCTATCTTTGTATAACTTCAAGAGATCTTTGTTCATACAACTACAGGTATACAGTTTAACAGCCCTGGAGATTTTCGTTTTCAAAATGTGAAACTGACCATTTAATATCTACCGAAAAGAACCAAATAGTAAAAATAAAGACAAATTCATTAACTTAAGAATTGATATTGATACATTTTTTTTTTACATTTATTTCATGGCCAAGCATAATTCAAGCACATTTCACGATTTCAAAAGTGTACATGTATGTTTTAAAAAGATGCATAATAACAATGATAATTGAATGGTAAATATCATTTCTGCCTCTTATTCAAGTTGATTATAATCTGGTCAGGACTGAAATGTTGGGAATAAATAGATACAAACATAGGGCAAAATCTTGTAGAACTGTGACACACACAGGGAAGTTAAGCAGCTAGAGCAGAATCTACAGAGACATAGCTTTGCACAACAAAAATAAGAATTAACATGGAACTATACAAAACGGCGCCAACACCCCCAGATTGAAATTATGCAATCATCTGCCTTAGCTTCAGTATATCTTTGTCAAATTCCATTCTGGGACAAGACAGTAAATTTATAGTCTGTTTATGTTTAAAAACTTTTACAGCTTCATGTAATTTCACTGGTTTCACATCAAGATCCGACAGCAGTCGTGTAGAAAATCAAAGGGTGAATGGTCTTGATAATTTACATATCACAGACCAGCAGCCAATCAACATGCACTCTGTAAACATTCACTGGTAACACTGAGAATCACTGGCAGTTAATCTGATGAGGTAAACTTATCTGATGACAACAATTTGGTGGTGTATACTGGCATCATCCCCACCCACAAAAAAATGTCTTGAAGGGTATAAGCTACCTTAGTGCTAAATTTACCTCCTTTTCATTTATCCCCACCCACAAAAAATGTCTTTAAGGGTATAATCTACCTTAGTGCTAAATTTACCTCCTTTTCATTTATCCCCACCCACTAAAAATGTCTTTAAGGGTATAAGCTACCTTAAGTGCTAAATTTACCTCCTTTTCATTTATCCCCACCCACAAAAATTGTCTTTAAGGATATAAGCTACCTTAGTGCTAAATTTACTTCCTTTTCAAAAAAGGCTGACACTCAAAAATCTGTTAGTACCTTTAAAGATTTGATACTTCCAACTTGACTTTAAAAAGAAAATGTTTGAAAGATGCAATTAAGTTTTGAGGACAAGGGAAATAACTCTTGCACAAGTTGCAGGCACTGGGAACTAATACTCTCCATGTAAATTGGTGCCCCTGATATTATGCATCTGAACTATCTTGACAAGTGTTTTCAAGAAAATAATTACCGCATTAAAAATTAAGATTAAGATTTACAATGTGTGTTGTTTTAATATGAAATTACTTTGGTTTTGTTCAGGATATTTAATATCCGTATTAAAACTACATAATACTGCATAAAGAAACTTAGAGACAGAAATGTAAACTTGATACTTAAGAAATGGAAAATATATTGAGAGAGAAGGTAAACATGAATGAACATCAATGGTAAGGAAGGTATAAGTATAATATAATGACAAAACAATAATTATGCATGTTGTTCACCTTATTATTTAAGTTTGTAAGAAATAGTCAATCATTACAGAATGTTTAAGATTAGGTCTAGATTACCAATTTTAGAATCTCATGTAGCTATTATAGGCAATATATCTATATATTTTCTCTATCTCCACTGAAAAATAATCTCCAGAAAATAGCTGTAAATAAGTTAATCTCAAACTCAAAAGAAGAAAGCTTCACAGCAAACTTAAAATATGACCTGTGTGTATAAAATAATTTTGAATCATTTAGAATTTCAATCCAAGATGTTGGACACATAACCAAATCAATTATGAATAAATCTTCATGATAATCCAATACACCTAAAGATCATATAGTAATTATTCCAAAGCCAGCAATAGCATAGCAAAGCTTGAACAAATCATCTACAGATGACAGTTGTATTTAATTTTGAACAATTGATTACAAATGTTGACCAAGAAATGATTAATTTATAAAGAACACACACACACGCTCATAATACTGAACACATAAAAATGCATTAAGTGATATTTATTATATAAAGTAATTAAATAATTAAAACCATACACATATCAATCTAAATAAACCAATGAATTATCGGACTGAAATGTAAATGTATGCATGGTGAACATGTCAAATTTTCAATAAAAAACTATTAACAATTAAGGTATGTATTTTGAAATGTATGATGTCGTTTGATAGTGTTTTTGGAGCATACTCTATTGTAGAACACTTTTATAATGATGAAAACGAAGATGAAATTACACGATACAATGTTTTGAGATTCTATAATGTCCACCCATCAAATTTGTCAAGCACCTGTTGTTTCAAATGGAAGGGAGGTAACTTATACGAGGGGGAGGTAATTTGTTTTCTTTCATAATCTCAATAACTGATACCATATCACTTTAAATTATCGTTTGAATTATGAATTTTATTAATCTAGAATGTTTGTTTTTAGAATTCCTGTGGTCAGAATTGGAAAAATCCTTAAAAACATCTCTAGAATTATTCACAAAACATGTCGCAAAAGAACTCAAAAGAATAAATAAACACATTTTTGGGGACAAAAAGTAAATTATTTCATTTAGTGTCTGACAAGGATCATTGTCCGATTCTAAGTGGATCTCAACCAATTTAATATTTTGATTGAACGCTTGGATCGATAGTTTTAAATCTTGCATGTTAATGTAAAGCTAGATTGACAATGTCAACAAGTGAATATCAATGAGATCTATTGAAACTAATAAGTTGCTTTACTAGTTAATTAAGGGAGGTATATTATTTGTGGCAATTGTAATTAAAATTTAATCCATACACATCAGGACTTCCAAAATATATATTTGTACAGATTATAAATTAGAAATACTTCTACTTTTTAATTTTTTAAATACTTTTCTCTACATTCACGATTTTCACACCATCTTTACACTAGTTAAGCACCTGTGTTGTTATTTCACTCGTATATATACAACAAATTATCATATAATATATACAATATTACCCGTCCTACCAAACAATAATATTATTGATGTTCTATAAATAACGCAACAATTTTCACGTATCACCTATTTTTAGAAAAAAAATTCTCAGATCATTTTTATAGATTTGTTTTGTTTCTCTCCCATACAAAATGATATTCAACTATATTTCAGATCGGATTAAATTATTTTAAAACGTGCTTATTTCCCTTTGTTAACAGGGTTGTACGCACCAAGACACGTAGGGGATCTGAAATCTTAACAATCTTGATTGATGAAAATCATCTAGAAGTTTGCCTTTAGCAGAAATTTTGACATTTATTATGGCACAAAGAATTTATTCCTGGCGTATATTTATGCAGGTTTAAGTTTGGAGAAAAATAAAACATTCATCACTTTTAGCATTTATCGATCAGGTGATATATATATCTGTTCATGTTTTAGACTAGTAATTGTTAAATAGATAGTTGCCTTGGATACAAACAGAATTCAATTTTACTGTACTGACACTTTGAAAGAACCATAAAAAACAGTATGCAATAAATATAGCCTAATGATAATTTCATCGAAGATTAATAATATTGATTTAATAATTTAAAGATCCCAGTAGACAAAGGTTGGACTCGAGTCGTCACAGCAGAATGGAATCGAACCATACTTCATGATACAGAAAACAAAGCAAGTACATTGGACTTCATCCAATATGAACTGTTTCACCCCTATACAACTATAGTAGACTCAACCATGCATTATCTGGACCAGATCATTATGGTATAGTAGGGTGAACAGGTTATAAAAGGGGTCTTTTCTTTAAACCAGTCTATGTAAAGAAATTAAATGAACTAATGAACAAATTTTAACTTAAATGATCAAGTGAAAATGTCTGTGAAAATTGATTGTATTATTTACATTTCAAATTATGGATGTATTTGTTTATTAACAAATGGCATGAAGTGATTGTATGAAAAGATCCCCTCCCTCTTCGACCTACCTAAATGTTTGGATAGCACTATTTGCACACATATTTACAACAACAAAAATATAGATTACATTTCTTATTCTCAAACATAATGATAAAGACATAATACGTCTCAATAAAGATACAATACCTCAAACCCATATATCACTGTTTCTGGTGTATGTATAGATATAGCACTGCGATGGAGTTGAGAGCAGAATATGTCACTACATTAAATTGGTCTTACAGTTACATGCAACTATTGACTAAGCACGAGGTTGATACAGAAGACACTCAACACTGATCATAGTGACGTTCAGGAACTAGAATATAATGCGTGTTTTATGATGTCAATATTCATAAGATGGATTTGATGTGCAACTGAGCGATATTTCCAGCCATGTTATAGGAAGCCCTTATAAATTCTAAATATAAGCCCATAAAGAACGGCACAGGACAATCCAAAAGACAAAGTATATCATTATGGTATCTACAGTTGTAATTTAAAATTGCATCCCAGACCAAAGATACAAGTAAACTTTTCCAATTTGTAAAAAGTACAGGTAATAGTCATTCCGATGGCAAAACAAATTCTTTCAAAATAACTTCTCATTACTTTCTTTTCTACCAGGTTAATCTCTGTCAGAAATATAATTTTTTTTTATTAATCTTAAGCAGTAACGATTGTTTACAAACAGTACAGGGAACAGCTATATGTTTTACTTGGTCTGGGTAATGCAGAATTATCAGCTTCTGGTAATAGATTGATGTTTAGAATCATCATTCTTCGTGGTCAGCTGATTACATGTGTACCGATTGTCAATGACTCTGGATAACAGTGATCTGATCATATTCCGCCTTTCATCAAATTGGAATGATTTTTAACAGTGCAACGACTCCAGACTAGCGGAGTAGAATTACGAGATGGGGGTGGCAAGATTTGTATTACATCAGTATCAGTGTGTTTGGTAATCCGTACATTAAGTTTTACTCTAAAACAAATCATATGAGGAAAGTAGGCTGGCGTTATCCTCAGAGAGATTCAAAATCAATTCCCATTTGGCGTTCAGATAGGTGAACACAACCGAAGAAAGATAATTACTGTATACTGAAATACACTCACATTTGTACACTTTTTGTTATGTGGGTGTATAGTTTCATATTTTAAGTAAAGGAAAAGAGAAAGATTATTGAAAAATTACACATCTCAACCTTTAACTTCAAAAGAATATTAACATTTTTATGAACCTTTGTAATTATCTTTAAAATGTCTAGAAGACTAGCAAAGGACCACACCAACATTTAAATTGGTTAGGCTGACTATGCTTTGTAGGAAAACTCTACTTTCTGCCAATATGATTTATTCTCAAGTAATCTTTATCCTAGCTTCAAAATTATAGCTCAGAATGACAAGCCCAATTTTCTCTCCTTTTATTTTTTGTATTGTGAAGTCATAGAATAAGGGCAGAGAATGGGATGTTTGATTTGGGGTGTTATTTTTTCGATTTCACATAGAAGTAGAACTTGATGTTTACCCTGGTATCAACTCATGCACCCCTGAAATTTCATAATGGACTATTCAATCCTTCAGATTAGAAGAGTTCAAATGTGTCGTCTGGGGTAGAGAAGGTAAAATCTTGTAAATTAAAATTTGACATTTGATAGGTATCAATGAAATGCTGTTTTCACAATAAAGGCATAACCTCTCAACGACCTTCGCTGTTGAGAGTACATTAAACCCAAACCAATCCAAGTTAAAGAGCTCGCCATCAGTGAGCAAGATTTTGAAGCTGGGTCGCAGTCACATTCACACTCGCACGACTTGATGTTCTCTATCATAAAAACTGCATGATGATCGCCATGATGCCGGCACTGACACCGCCGGCCACCGGTAAAGTCACACACCAAGCCAGAACTATGTTCCTGAAAAGCTTGAAGTCTACGTTTTGTTTTGACCTGTAACGGCCAACACACACCACCGAGCCCACCTTACAATGCGTGGTACTGATGGGGATTCCGATGTTGGAGGCGATGAGAACGGTCAGGGCTGATCCAACTTCTATACAGAACCCACTGTAACACAGGCAAGAAAATAGTAAGATTCATAAAATAGTAACAAGCTAATGATCCAACTTCTATACAGAACCCACTGTAACACAGGCAAGAAAATAGCAAGATTTATAAAATAGTAACAAGCTAATATAGTTTTGACAAACATTTTAAATCAAAGTCAAATTCAAGGCTGGGGGAAATCCTTTTGAGCATTATCAGGGCGAGATTTAATTGCTAGTCTCAAGTCAACCAATAACAATGTCTTGTGTTGTTTGAAGAAAAATATTTTATTATTTAAACTGAATGAGGTGATAGGAGACACCTAAATAAATTCAATACCTAAGTATGAGTGACAGGTTTAATCCACACAAAGTTTGGGGGCGGGAGAGAGAGGGAGTCCAAAATATTGTATTTGTGCAGATTTTATTAAACTAATATGATAAAAGTGAACAACTGATGCAGCTCTCAAATGTGACCGATCATGAATGAAAGAACAGTGTAAACTTCTCATTTCATTGCACATTATTATCATTAAATTGATGAAATAATTAATTATGCATCACAATTTTACAAGATTTAACTTAAAATATGGAAAACACAAAAATTGGAATTGATTTTTTTCATAGGATTTCTGTTATTCCAGATAGGTGATATCTTAACAAAAACAATTATAGGAGAGAGCTAGAAAAAAGATAATTGTTTAGAAGAGTTATCTCACCTTGAAGGGGTGATCCTGGTTAGATCTTCTCCCATAGTTTTAATGACCCTTCGGCCCCAGACCCACAGGCCAATACTGATCCCTACCCCTCCGAAGATCAGGATCCAGAGTGGGGTCTCCGCCTTCTGTAGCGCGTTACCTTGGGTACCGATGATCCAGATACTGACTAGTGGACCGATTGCATTGCTGAAAGTACAAACAGAAGCTTCATTAGACAAACTAGAAATATTTAAAGATAGCTAAGTATTTCTGTTGTAGAGCTTGACCCATCCATTGTATTATGTAGTGCAATAGGATCAAGCTTTTTTTGGTTTTCCTACCGATCCTAAATTTTAGTCCCTATCCTGCAGTTTTTACTGGCATTTAGTGTGAACAACAGTGATCAATATACGTGCGAATCCAGTACTCATAAAGTTATGATGGGAAACAGAAATTCTGGAAATACTTCAATTTAACATTGTGGGACCCATTGTTTTCGGCAATATGTACAAAAAGGACCCATGAAAATAAATTGTAAATTTATCACTGAATAAGTGCCGTTATAGTTAGAACTCCCATTTTATTAAACCTAATATTCAAAATAATATTCTTCACTTGTATTTATTTTTTCATGAGGAAAGGAAAACACAATTTTTTTAGTCAAATGTTTTAATTAATGATGGAACAATGATTTCAATGGAACAAAATAATGTGTTCCACAATCAATTCATTTGAATTTAATGAATTTGGCCCATACAGTTTTTTCAAAAATATTTCCTTCTAAAAATTTGCAATTTAATAAACGAAAAAAGACTCCTAAATGTAGTCAAAGCCAAAGGACCTAGAAAGAAATACTAACCTGACATCGTTTCCTCCGTGAGCGAAGGAACCGAATACAGCTGTTAGAATTTGCAGGAATGAGAACAACTTGGCAGTTTTTGGTTCGTCTTTCAGTTGTTCACGACCTTTCTCCTGAAAGTAAAAGCACACAGATAAAGTTCTGTAACTTGTTGTAGGCCAGTTGAATATTTTCTCCACAAAACTAATCAAGCTCTATATTCAGCTTGTAACTTGTTTGACATTTTCACAAAAAATGAGTTAAATGAGAGCAAATATGTTTTCATATACTCATTCATCCCTGAAGACACATTTGAACTCTCCCAAAGAAAAGGTTGGAATGGTTAATTATGAAATTTCTGAAGATAATTATGAGCTATGAAATTTAATAAACATGAATTATCTCCCTTTGACCAAAGATGTTCAACTGTATCAGTGCCGGTGGGAGCTAGGGACACCAATGAATAGTGTTATGTGATCTTTGTAAAATCAAAGTATTTGCATGTGATCTTTGTAACATGGAAGTATTTGCAAAGTGGTTATTTTCTTCACCTCCAGCAGATAAAAACTGTCAAAATATCACCAAGAGTGGCGTGAAAATATTGGAGTATCATCAACTGTATGATAACGTGCGAGTCTTTGAGATACGATATGCTGTAGTACCAGGAGTATACTTACAAGGTCTGAGGTACTTGAATCTTTACTACTTCCAGGACTACCATCAAAGTTGTCTGATTAAAATAAAAAAGTTCACAAACATCAGTTTGATAATGCTTAACCTATCTTAACAATTGAAATAACAACCATTAGCAATATCGAATACATTCTAGCATTCAAAGTATATAATTCAAAAGCAAATAGATTCATATGACTGTATAATCGGATTTAAATATAAACAGTAATTTTACTTCTCCTATCCCCTGGATTCCTTCCTTTTTATTTCTTTCCCCTCTCCTGATTGACCCGTTTCTTTCTCTTCTTCTTTATTTCTCAGCCTTCATTTCATTTCAACAAATTTTATTGTAAACAAAAGGATCGGACAACAGGCAAGCCTATATAAGTCCTCTCCTATGGGTACCACATATATAAAAACTAAAGTGAATAAAGAAAATAATATGTATCATAGACAGTAATGCATACACACACACCCTCACACAACACATCTATATTAGATGTATACTCAGCCTATACAATCTATAGACAAATGGCTTCAAGATAAGTGACCAACATGTGAAGTTCACATAATAATATGTATTTATATGTATTATATACAGACGAGCTGTATAGCTATGTGATATGTATTAAAAGAATTTAAATTTTGAAGAGAATTGAAGTCGCTGGAGCACTGACAAAACAATCTATATTTAGTAACTATAACATTTATATGTTGACAGTGGAATACTGAGACATGAACTCATTCAAGATATTATAGTACTTAACAAAATAAAGAATTTCATTGAAAAGAGTTTGTAAAATGAATTCGCTATAGCTATGACAACAGTTTTACTATAAATAATAACAGTTACCTTAATGTTGACCATGTAATGCTGACACAAGAACTCATTTAAGGTATTATGGTACTTAATCTATACATAATATATGTAAAGTTTGATAAAAGTTTCTTGAGAGATGAAATGAATAAAGCAATGACAAAGATTTACGTAAATGTTAATACGATGATGAAGATTGTCTAAAAATAGCAACTGTGACCTTAATTTTGACTCTGGAACAGTGAAAACATACCTCATCCAAATCGTTTAGTACTATTTATATAATGTTGTACATTAATTAGAATAAGTTCATTAATATCATCTGATAGGTTACTATCTCCTGAGGTTAATAAAGTTGCATTACTAAAACCAACACGGTCTTTCAGCCTTCCCTTGATTGTTTTTTATAACTTTGATTATCTGAGTTCCATCCTCACAATTAATACCCACCCCTGTCGACACGCTCTTGTACGAGAACCTATGTGGTTTATTCCTGCGGTAAAACCTGGAGTTATAACTCACCTTGGAGCAGTTTACGACTAGAGAATGTTGAGGTGGACTCTCTGTAGAGCAGAGGAGTAACACTGCCTTGTGGGGACGGACCTGGAAACAAACATAGAACAGGTGTCACATACGATACAATCTGTCTAAACAAACATATACGGAGCAGGTGTCCAATCTCTTGTCAGCGAGTGTCTAACTATACTATACAATCCATCTACAAACACACATCAGCTACAGCAGAAGTCACCCATCTCTGTCCAATATTTATGATTCCTAGGGTATTTCTTAAGGTTGAAAAAGTACATATGTTCTTAAAATGACTTGCTTGGCTCGAGTTTTACAGTAGAACTCATGCAGTTTCCCTAAGCTTAAACATGGGTTATTTTCCAAAATCAAATTTAATTGCGAGATTAGATATAAATGAAAACACTGACAGACTGTATATCATTGATTTCCCTTTACCAGGAAAATAACCCGGAATTTATTTAAATTATTATCAAAGTTTTCAATTTCATCTGAAACAATCACCAAAATAAAACATTTTTACTGAAAATGCTTTTGGTCTATGATAAATTTAATTTGAAAACAAAAACTAAACTAAAACTTGAAAATACAATTCAAAACGGACCGGAGAATCGCAAGGAGGAGGAAATACATACCATTGCTGATGTCCTTCCCATTAGGTGTCAAATTTGGAGTAATAGCAAGAGCATCGGACAGCATGGCATCAATGTTTGTATCCTTCTCCTGTAAACAAACAAGTATCTTTGTTATCTCCTACACGAGAAATCACTTCATCACAACAGTTCCGAAAACATTTCATCATGAATGGAAAACCGTAACAATTTAATTACATAGGCAAAACAAGACAACATAGTATGACAATATTCTGGCACTATAGCTGATGGTAAACACATGCAGCTTTTATCTTGGAAGAAGTACATGTATCAACATGTTTCAGATTGATCACTGCCTTGTAAACATGATACTTACAATCAGTATGCCTGCTCCTTGAGAAATTTTCTCCTTCAGAGGTGTTTTTTCGCCGTCTTTCTTGGCTCCTGTAAAGTATGATAACGATGCAAAGAAATTACTATAAGCAAAAGTTTGATATTAAATGTAAACCAATTAATATTAATTTATCTATTTACTTAAACAAACTGACTTGAAGATATTCTGCGATAAGACCCTTGAAAGTTTCAAAAGATTTGAATTTTTTCACTGAACTTCAAACACTGATCAATATTAAGCTTTTTAGCCAGGGTTCTTCCAGTGAACAAGCTTTCATTTATCCTACCCAGGACTCTAGGTTGTTAGGTACATTGTACTCTCAATAGAAATTAATATACAGTTTGCATAACCGTAGTAGGCAGGAAATGTTAATCTAACCATGAATAGATTTAAGCAAATCTATTCTGTTGATGTACATAACCCATTAGAAATGCATTGTTTTTATCAATCTAAACCTTTAATATTTGAAATATCAAATGAGACTATACATTCAACTTAAAATGTTACCTGAAATTTTCAGATTCAACAAAAATTTTTTTTTTTCAAAGCTTGTACAAGAAACTTTCTTTATACAAATACCTCAAATCTACAGTATATATACACTTAATAAAGACAATAATCATGCATATTCATGATCCCTACCAATATTTTCTTTGTTTTCAATATCAACATCTACATGAACATCAATGATGTTTGTTTCCTCGACGTCTTTTGTCAGCATTTTTTGTTGTTCGTCGGGCGACAGTGGAGACTCTACAGCTGAAATATCAAACAGAAGCGGGGAGTGCTAGGGTGAATGTTCTGTGTCATGCAGGTAATGAAAACAAATCTGGTGCAAAAATTGTAAAATTTGTGAGAACTGACCAGAAATTCAAAGATGAAAATTTCAGACTAGGGCAATATACTTTGTATTAATACATGGAAATAATTTATATTATAATACAAGGAAATTATTAAGTCAGGAGTGCTTTGTGCTTTGATGAAATTAAACCCAAAAGGATTCCCTCCTCCCTTTCATATTTTATTATATCAAATGCTATTTACTTTTAATGCACCAGAAGTTTTCAGACTAAATAGAGGACACACATATAACACAACATGAAAAAAAAGAGATTTATAATATATTACAGGTCTTCTGTACCTTTATTGACCCCCCCCCCCCCCCCCCCCCCCCGAAGAAAAGAGATAAATTATAAAGTACTAAGTTGATTCGATGGACAGAACAGTACAAAACAAAATAAAAAAATGATAAAAACATAAGTTACCAGGACAACAAACATTGACAAAACAAAATCACTGAACAAGGATCTTATTGCTGAATTACAGATAGTGAAATTCAACATACTACCAAGAAAATTCTGAGTAAATGCAAATCTTTTGCAGGTCTGACACTTTGAAGACTGGAGAGATAATAGACGTCACTCTCCATAGTGAGGAACGTGAAATGAAGTCTCTGTTTATAAGCAGGATAATTGCATTGCAGTTTTAAGCTTTAAAATGGTTCTTACCTTTTTCCAAAATAATACTTCCGTCTGGACTTTGACCTTCTTCAACATCAGTCCATTTCCCTGTAAACAGAAAGTTAAAAAAACTTTGTACAAATATTCAATATTCTTTGTGAACAGAAACATCTCTTTTCAAGGACACCAAACATTACCTACACAAGTATAAATATTGTTTTTATGGATATGTTCTCCGAGTTACTTTTCAGTGAAACAATTGCTATTTTCTGAACCAGTTGGTTTTATTTCAAAATCCTGTTAGGGTCATTTATGGATTTTTCCTCCTTGTGAGTCGTGAGAGTGTAGGTCTCATGCCAACTTTAGTGTACTGACTGACTGAAATACCATGCTATAATAGCATCAAGCATAGTATTCTGGTAGATCACAATACGATAAGTGTTACCAGTTATATGCTCGACCTCAGAACAATGATGGATAAGAGCCAAGGAAGAAGGTTGATACTTACTTTTCTTGAACCTCGGTACAAAAACGAACAAAACGACGAGTGAGACGATCACAGCCAGTCCAAAGGTCAGGATAAGTACGCCGTAGACAGGAATCTTGTCAAACATCAGGACTGCAACAGATCAATCAAAACACTCCATTTATCAACCTAACACTGCAATCCACACACTCAATCACTGTCAAATTAGTCGCCACACATTAATAAAGTCATGGCATCTTTAATTAGTTCTAAATTAATCAACACAATTTATTACAGGGTAGTCCTAACCAATAGTCAATCGCCAAATTTATGATAAAATGCCAATTTCCTAGGTATGTTTAATATAGAATTTCTGGGTTGTCCGAGGCGATCTTCATATAAAACTGATTGTAGGCATGCATGCAACCTACATTAAACATCATGTTATGCCTTACAAAGTTTTGACTGCTTCAATTTGCTTCCCATTACAAAGTTTTTGTTTGTAATTTACCCCAAAAAACCTGGAAACTGAAAGGTATTGTCGGCAAGATTTTAATCATAGCTGAAGATTTTATGGAAAACCCAAAACAAGCAGGAGTGTAAGATCCAATCAAAGAAGTTTTCAATTGCCAAAAGATTTGCAAACTTCTGAAATTACTTGGTAACAAAGATGTCTTTGTATAAAAATGACACAGATTCAATATTCAAATTGGATTCTATTATTGTTGACAATGTGACTGAACAGGGATATTATGACAAAAAAATTCAGAAAAACAAGACATTCTTCACTGAACTTTGCTAAAATCATTGTTAGGGAATAGGGTGATGTTATATTTCAGGGTTGTTAGTGGAGACTTACGACTTGATCCCTTGTAGAACACAGAAAAGGCATTCACAGCTGTCGTAAACGCATAGAACACCGGCAACAGCTTGAGACCAGCGGCAAATGGATCGTCCTGAAGAAAGAATGCCCAGTTGTTTTGTTAATACAAAATGCATTATCAAGTATCAGCTATACAAAATTCATTAATTGTACTTGTAGTGGACTATGTGATTAAATACATAAATTTAAAATTTAGCATACATGTACAATATTGTGTGTGTGAGAGAGAGATCATGATTTGCTGTAAGTGGCCACTAGAGAAAGACTGGGCCCAGAATAAGGAGTACTGGTACATTATACTGCGTTTGGTTTCCTATATTTGAGAAATGAGAAAGTTTGAAACCATATCTATATACTTTTTTAGTCTTATATTTATAAGCTATAAAATATAAGAACTATCAACAACTCCTAATTTTTCAGAAGTCAGTGGGATGATCAACTTCATCCCAGCAAGCTATGGGCTGAACGGTAGAATTCCTGGTCTTGATAAGGTTCTACCGAAAAAAATATTTGTTAGAAAAGTTAAACACTCACCAAGCCACAACAGGCTTCCCGAGGAAATGGTAAAAACTTACTTTAGCTGCACATGGCACAGGACTGCTGTCACTACTTTGGAAACAAGACTTACCCAAGAGAACTGCTGCTCCAGATTAATGCCCATGCTTACTTCGAGCCAGGTTAATAATAACCAATCTGAGGGATTTCCTTAAAATTCTTTTTAATGGGGTAAGAACCCCTTCCTTATAGGACCCTTACCTTTGGGAAAAGAGAAAATTTATTCTCACCCGTTTCAATACGAGCTTCTTGACGATCCAAAATGAGAACACAGTGATAATGCCGGACATGAGAGGCGAGATGAACCATGATCCAACTGTAAAATAAACAAGTCTTGGTTACTTGTGAAATTTTATCATTTCTATAAATAATCAAATATTGCATTATCAGAATCTCTAATTTAAGTTTTGAGGGATGTACTTTTGAAATATTTTCAGATTCCGAATTAGTTGCACAGGGCATTCATCAGTGATAACTTTGGAGGGCCCCGGGCAATGGTACAACTGACCCCACAAAACTGAAATTGATCCCTCCATGTTAAAATGTAACAATTTCATATATATATAGAATAACACTCTAATCTTGATATCGACTAAAATTGCTGAAAATGGCCCATATTGCTGCTCTCCAATACAAAAATTTTTGAAAGCAGGGTAAACACTTTTTTAATGTTTCTCTAAACTTTATATAACTGGATCGGAGTTTACAGTAACTTACCAATAAGCCCAATCTTCTGCCAGTTGATGCCCTTGATGCCGTGAGCCACGAGCGCGAAGCCTACAGTGGCCCCAACAATACTGTGTGTCGTAGACACTGGCAGCTTCAGTATTGTTGCAGCCAGCAACCACACACAGGACCCTGAAAAGTGGAAAATATGTCTGAATTTCATCCCAAATGTGAAATATTCTTCCTGCTTCTCACCCTTTATGACTTCGGCAAGTTTTGATGAGTTTTTTTTTTACTTGTGCAGAACTATAGTATAGAAACAGTTTTAATTTATTAGTTTCTATTTGTAAATTTCATTCCATTTTCAAAATGTTGTGCATTTAAAACAAATTTCTGAACAAAAGAAATCAAATATATCAAAATATTAATTATGCCAAGGAAACTAATATGTTTTACAATATTTGACTAGAACAAATGTAGCTGCCATCTCCTCGACATCTGTAAATGAATTCGTAACAAAATTTTATCATAAACATCTAATTTTAAATAACCTACCCGATAACGCAGCAACATTGCCCGCAAGAAGTAACGTTTCAGACCCATTGTTGTACAGAGAAACGTCTATAATACCCTTTCGTATAGTGTCCGACACCCGGTAACCTGCACAGAAACAGACAATATCAATATCTAACCTCATATATATCAATGAATCGGACAATGTATCTTTATTTTTGTTTTATTTTTCTTTATAAATTGAGTTATTGAAATGATAATGTAATTTGATGTCCATTGTCCAAACTGCACCAACAGGATGATGTACATGTACTGATCATTAAAAAACATTGAATTTAATTTAACCTTACTGGGCAGTATCAAGTATCACCCAAATCACTTTTGAAATATGAGAGAGTGATGGGGTTTCCTTTAAGAATCGCTCAAAATATCTTAATAAATGATTTTGATGTCTGTTTAGTATAATTTATGTAGCAGATTGACTTTGAAATTATTTTTTCCTCTTCAGTCCATTGACAAAGTAGAGAAAACCATGAAAGATTATTGCACTCACAAAACAAATAAATCTGAGCCAGCTAGTGGCTGAAATTGTTATTTTGATGAAAACGGTCGTTTCCTTCAAAACTTACCTATTAATATGGCTCCAGCAATTTCAAATATAGTTCCCAGGATGCATGCTTGTCGGAGGGTAAGCACTTTAGCACCCACAGACGTCCCAAACGAATTTGCGACATCATTTGCTCCTATTCCAAATGCCAATATAAAGGCAATAATAAACCCTGCTATCACAAACGGCAACGCATCTTCACTGACGAGCATTCTTTATACTAAGAAGGCTAAGTTCAGACAAATGGATAAGTCCCTGAAATGGAAAACTTCATGTTAAA
Organism: Mimachlamys varia; assembly: GCA_947623455.1. Classification (NCBI taxonomy): domain Eukaryota; kingdom Metazoa; phylum Mollusca; class Bivalvia; order Pectinida; family Pectinidae; genus Mimachlamys; species Mimachlamys varia. The sequence continues at coordinate 38,187,512 of OX392540.1, forward strand.
ATTTTCATTTAAAGAAAAAAGGTTTTAAAACAATTGTCCCATCTAGATCTTTTAAAGAAAATTATTTGCTTGCAAAATACCATTAGCTTATAAAATAGATGATTACATGTACACAGAAATAATTCTGACTCTTAAAACCTAAGGGGGATTTGAGGGATTTTATGGGATCAGCAAAATATCTAGATCTTTCTATATAAAGTACTATAATTTTGAATTTTTAACAAGATTTTCATGAAAAAATGGGAAAAAATCGTCCGAAAATGATCCCTTTGCACCAGCAAATAACTTTTTAAAGGGCAGTCATTGCTTGTCTAACAGGGCCAACAAAAGAAATGAAATTGTCAACAATAAATCGATGAAACTGTAATATAAGCTTGCCATTTATCAATTGAAGTATACCGAGTAAAGAACAAAAAAGTTAAACATTAATGTAGCCTACAGAAAACTGTGTCTGTAATGGTGTGTAATGGACAAACTGTGTACAGCCCTGTTGTAACTTCCTCCTAACATCCGACCTCACCTAGGAGGATATCATGACAGGGGCCTATACTGTCAACATCAATTGACCTCAATACCCAACAAATCTACATGGGCATATATACCTGAACGAATTCACATGGGAACATATCATGCCCATAACATTCTATCCACAAAAGCACAAATCTTGAACTTTTGAAATAAATGTATAATTTGATCACAAGAAAGTTGATGTACAGATGTAAATCATTATTAAAAGGGTGAAACTGGAAACAAATATCATTTTGCATTTTATCATTTACTCAAGATTTGAACATGACGAGAAGCTGGATGTCAAAATCCACAATTTATATAGTTCTAAACCATTCCATAACCTGAATTTATGTTATTTATTAAATATAATATATACCTATAATTACCCTTCAATCTCTGTGCTTCTCAAACCTGGTGTTTTCTTTTCTCTCTTCAACAGTTATTGAAAACTGTTAACTTTCCAAACCTGCAAAGATATAAGGGGAAATATTCTCAGTTTACTGACAATAGTCTAAAATTGAACAGCTACATGAAGAAACCAGCCTAACAGGACCAGGTGATGTACACAATATTGTGTAAAGATTCCATATGGAAATGTTTGGATTGGAAAGGATGTCAAAATCTTTGGAAGTAGGCCTAGATCTTGGCCATTTTTTCTAGACTTTCTGTATTAATTGAAAATTATTTGCATAAAAAAATGAAAATGTTTAATTTCTTTCTTTTACATTTATCATTATCTTACAATACTGTTTCAAAGATAGGTGATGTGTGTATTAATTCTTTTGTAAAACGTTTTTTCATTTTTTAATGTTTAAAGGCCGAAAATATGTTTTGAGGTTTTTACCATTTACCAAAAAAAAAGAGATGATGTTTGAAGTTTAAATTGCATAGTGCTTTTTATAAATTCATATTAATAAAATATTAATGTTGCAATTTTTCCATAGACATTGTTAATGCAAAAAAATAATTTAAATACAAATACCATCGAGGATATACACTATCACAGGGACAAGTATACACTTATATGATAAAAATCTATATAACAGTTATATTGACAATATATAAAGGTATTTATAACTAAATTTTATCATACAAATTACAAGTCTTTACATGTCCCTGTGTTCTGAAACAGAAGCTATGCACGAGTACATTTTGTACTCCAGTATTTAGTTTTTTTTTAATAAATGACTATCTTAACATCTTTTAACAAATCTCATTAATCTGCCTTTAGATGGTGCAACTGCAAGTCAAAGTATATATTAGGATACATGCACACATGTAGAAAAATATTCCTTCCGTAGGCCTATTTAATGGCCACATTTTGCTATTTTTCTTCCTTCTTGACAACAGGTTTTCCCACTTTTTGTCTCTTGGCAGTGCTGTCTTGAAATAAAATGCTTAAAGTATCTAGAACTACACCAAAATTAATAATATTAGTATCTTCAAATAAGAGTAGCATCGAAATTTGAATACTTTTAAAGCAATTAAGTTTCTTAATTAACCCGCAACCATTACATCCTCTAAAATGCCTTAAAACGAGTGCGAGAAAAAAAGCGCCACTACGAAACAACTAAAAATTTCCCAATTCCCGTGGGAACAGATATTTCGGTAATGTTTTTCATTGAAAATCCTCCCTAACATTATAATTCACACGTTTGTGTATGAATATTCCCTACATTTATCACTGTACCTGATATCGGCTGAAAAAACGTACTCCAGAAGTCGACAAACGTGCCGTCCCTTTCTCTGTGTTTACGTTTAATTGTAGCGCCAAAATTCGCGCGCAATGAGCTTGACGTAACTTCCTATATTTTCTACACTCATGATCAGTTCGTCATTCATGTTTTTTGTTTGAACAAAGCATTTGTACTGAAGGTGACATTGACTTTGGTCACAGTTTATCTCCATTTTAAAGAAATTTCAGCATGTTTATGTCGGTGTAGCACTGGTTAGTGAAATATTGATATCGGCAACCGAACATGTCGCCCAGCATCTGGTTGCACCGAAACGTGATTCAGCCAATCAGAATCGAGGTATCTTTTCCTACACTCGTGTATACGTAGTGGCACATGTTTAATTGGCGCTCTTCCAAACCTAATACATACATGGTTAAAACGTATTCATTTTGCAAGTGTAGGTCTATATCACTGTATGCGATTGATAAATCTTTTACAAACGTTACCTTATATACGATAAGGATAAAACACATCTCAAGACGTGTCTGTATTATATACGAGATGAAGCGAGTCATGTTACATGTTATATGCCTTGGGTGCTTGAAGTTTTTTTGTAAACCGTCAATTATCGCGAATTTCAGTTGACATCTTGACATGTTGAATAAGGTAATGCTCCAAATGCAGCGACTAAACAAAAAAGTTCCCATATTGTTCAAATGTTAAAAGATATTCGATATATCGTACTTAGCTTCCTTCCTGCCGGTCTCATGTCCAAACTTGGTGTGTGACATGTATAGTGTGTGAATTCGTACATTTACCTGATCATTACTATATATATTAGACTGTCATTTTACTTATAATAACATGAAATCATACGAAATGTTTTCGCCAGTCTTACTTCACCGACAATCGAACAAACAATCCTTACATTATGACAATTACTCGGTCACCACGTGGTCCGGCCTTGTCACTTATAAGTTCTAGCTAAACACAAAGACTTTCAATTAAAGTACAACATCAATTGACCCCACGTGTATATATGAATTAAAAGTCCTCTATTTAGAACAAAATGAAGTCATAATAAAGATTCGAAATCACTGAACTTACCCGTACACAATGTTATATATTCCGGTAGCTAAGACTCGTCCATTGCCGTATGGTTTTGTCTATGCGCATGCGCATAATTAACAGAGGGATGTGTAATAATATAATATATACATGTACATTGTACAGGCCTACACTCTTAAGTGATGAAATAAAACCGTCGTATAACACCTTTAGCAATTAAAGGACCCCATTTATATTAAAACACATAAAAACGCTTGTCAGAATGTCATTTATATAATTCACAAACGAGAAACTGACCGAGATTTCCTACTTATATGGTCAAGCATAGTCAGCTTTAAGTTGTGAAATCGACACGTGAAATAAAACGTGTGCGGTTCATTTCCGATGTCTTTGTCCAAATTATTAATATTTTCAAAAACTCATAACATACAGAACCAACACACTGAAGCGTATACGAGACATAAAGCATAAGTATTTCTAAAACTGTACAAAGTAAGTATATATATATATATTGTGTACAGGTCCAATACAATCGATTTGCCATGTATTGTAGTTTGACCTAGGTCTTATTGATATTATGCTGAAACGTACCTGATAACAGCTGGCTCGTCATCTCGGTATGTATCCGGTCGAACTCAGTCTCAAATACTGATGTTTACGAATGATCATTGAGTAAATTATGTCTTGAATACAAGGAGTGGCGGGTATTTATGAATAAATTTTAATACAAAGGTCATTGTAAATCTTTGCCAATACATGGTGGGTATTTCGTCCTACCCACGTAGTACACTTGTGATAAGGGACCGGCGTTTTAATACACGACCACGTGTTTGAGGTGAACTTGGAATTACCTTACATCATGATACTTCTTATATGTACAATTTATTATTATTTTATTTAATAATTCATTGTTTATCTATATATAATTATGAAACAATTCTGACCGACTTACTTGGTCACCATTAAACTGATAATGACGTGTACGTACAGATGTACCCCAGACATGCAACATAATCAGACCACAGTTGCTTGAGTTTCTGTCAGTATATAAAAAATGTATATATATATGGAGCCGCGGCCCATTACAGAATATACATTGCTATAACGGGAGGCTCATTTCACACATATATATTTATTATTAAAGGCCCAATATACGTAACTGTCGGCAAAACTTGAAGCGAAAATCAAGCCTAATAACTTTTTATATTATAGATTTAGTTATGATTAGCTGATATCAGCAATATCCAAGATAAATTCCTTCGCGGTTACCGGTACAGCAGCAGTTGAAACACGCTATTTGTAAACACGCATCCATTTCGAACCGTCTTCCACCTTCGGTTTGTTGTTGCAGTGGGCCCCACCTGAATTATTTTCAATTCTTTGGATATTTTTGTCAAGAGTTTCTTGTTAGTTACCGCTCAGGTTTACTACGTTTTAGGCTTATTTTTGCATGGTTATCAACTGGATTTTTTTTTCAGAATTGTTCAGAATCACGAAAATTTCCCTGAAGTTACGTATATTGGGCCTTTAACTGACAGAAACTCCAGCAACTGTGATCGGACAGATGGCCTCTAAAATATTGTTTTTACGTCCTATGAACAGCTAGGGTCATTTAAGGACGGCCTCCCAGTGTATGCGATGTGAGAGTTTGAGGCTGTGATATGTTCGTGTAAGCCTTCTTGCAATAGTCCAGATCTTTTGTCGATTAAAGTGACTGTGCTACCACACTGAAGTATACTACCGAAGGCCCCCAGTAGAACACCCCACCTGGTCATTATACTTTACAGGACCAGTCGGGTTATAGCGCCCCAGCCGTCAATGTGAAAGGCGAGGGAGGGCACCATCCACTAAACAATATCATGTCACAACCACGAAGCAACTAAATAATTCCCGTGACAACTTTAAGTAGGCTGTATACGACTTGTGTGAGCTATATATGTGGAAATCCTAATCGCTTTCAACAACCATAGAAAATAAGAAGTGCATAAAATCCCTTACATTAACGATTAAAAAACCTTCGGAGTATGGTTTCAATTCCAGATTTAAAAAAAAAGTTTATTTTACAAAACCTGCCACTGCTACTACTCATAGAGATATTTTTCATATAGTATAATGTAACCTTTGATTTAAATGCAGATCCTTATCCTCATTCAATGGAGTGAGAGTAAGGATCTGCATTTTAATTAGATGATCGAAATGTCAAGTCTAAAAGACTCACACGACACCAGTACATAGTGATAAGTCTTTACAGTTCATCAACAAGATAAAAGTGTAGGCCTATGTGGATGGAACTGAATTTATTACTGAACGGTACATAATGAAGTTTATAAATATAGAAAAAAAATACCTACTCCTAACATAAACTCAGTCAGGATTTTCCTCCTTGGGCTGAAGGGAATCCAAATTTCCTGGAAACCATATTAATTAAAATAGAAGGGGGGGGGGGTGCATTAAACCCATTGTTGTTAATAGCACGGGTTACTTGTATAAATGATTTTCAAAAAAGTTAAGAAGCGCGGTTTCTTTTCAAATAAATGAAGAGTTAAAAGTCTTAACAGAGATACATGGAATCTTTGAACAAAGTAAATAATTTAATGTGAAGTCTTACCAATGAAATTGGCTAAACAACGCAAATAGTTGAAGCAAAATAGTTGAACTAAGCATTTCACAAAGATTTAAGAAATGGGGATGAGCTGAAATTTCCGTGACGTCACACCTTAGGTATTCATGTCGCAGTGACCTATATCTAGCTGATACAGTCACTAATTGACCTGTGGGTAATGAAGCTGCTGTAGCTTTTTGTAACCAGGGTCAAGTTATTCAAAAGATGATTAGCTTAATCACTACTTAACGACATTTTTCAAACTTTAATAATTCTGTCAGTGTACAAGGTAATATCTTGAAATTTTGCATGTGAATTGACACTATTATATATTTGATATCTGCGAAGTTGTAAAGCAGTCTATGGTTTTATTTTTAAGTTACAGGAATAATTAAAATTTGCGCAAATCACTGATTAAGCTAATCAACTTTTGAACAACTGGGCCCAGGATAGGATGTATCTATAATAGAGCAGAATTGTAGCCGAAGAATCCGAAGTTGACGCTTGGCTTCGTTTCCTATTTATAATTTACATACAAAACGCACCTGGCCCCGGTTTCATCAACGTTCCTTAACTTAAGGCAATTCCTTAACTTAAAATTCTCCATAGGAAAGCATTACAGAATTTAAGGAAAGTTCCTTAGCTAAGGATTTCCCCCTTAAATTCTGTAATGCTTTTCTATGGAGAATTTTAAGTTAAGGAATTTCCTTAAGTTAAGGAACGTTGATGGAACCGGGGCCTGCTTACATAATGAAATATGCGTTTAAAACACAGACTGCCAAGTATTTACCGTATAACTTTTACATGCAAATTGTATTAAAGCCGTCCACACTGGGTCAAATAGAATCTGGATATATTTACATATTATCTAAATATACACTCCGTGTGGGAAGGTAATGAATAATTACACGGGACAGACAGGTCAACGGATTCAACCCCACGACAGTCATTTTATCACCGAGTTCATGTATAACATAACAGGGGCATATTCATTCATACAATGTAAAAGCGAGACTTATAAAACGCCTCTTTGTCCGGCTATATATATACTATGTAGGGGATAGCTGTTACAGTTATTTCATCGAATCCAGCAAAAGAGTTTAAACATGCAATTTATGTCTATATGTATATCACTAATTACATGTATGTAAAATTGATTTTTTTTCAACTTTGAATTTGTAATTGTCTATGTCATCACTTGTGTAAATATTGTTTGTTGATAGGAGATGGCTTCATAAGTTGTTATAACTTGTGCCTAATCCTTTGTTCCTATTTTGGACAATAACTATGTTTAAAGTCAAAGTACAGTTAGTTTTGGACCTAAAGTAAGATTTTTAGCGCAATGTTTTACTTTTGAAGGGTTTAGATCAATTTTAATAAAAGTGTACCCTCTCACCCTCAGTGGCCATAAATACGAGTACAATATATATACTTTATTGATTACAATGACAGCTTCCCAGGTATGATGGTAATTTGATATAGTCTTTGCAACTTTCATTTCGCTGTAATACACGAATGTATTGAAATATCTGTTTGGGACAGGTTCAGCCACAGGTCCACGACTGCAGTTGTTCTGAAGGTACCGATCGCGAGTCTATACCGACGTAGACGCCACTACATTTATGTATAATGTCTCTAAAACGAGTTTCAAGTTTTAACAAATTTATTGGTTTTCCTCCGATACATTAAAATGTTCAATATGTGGCTACAGATTGTAATTTCATTTAGGTCCATGTCGCTACGTTTGAATTTTACACTCGAGTCGATGTCTGATCTTACGCAACTTCAAACAAAAGTACGATTATGATAATGTTATTTTCAATTTGAACGAAAGAAATAATCCAGTGAACCTTTGAAGAGAACACTTTATTGCTTCAGATAGATGTCGGTCGTTGAAAGAACACGTGATAACGGTTCTCGAGACGGTAGTGCTTGCAAACTGCAGTGTGAGTATGAATATCATGCACGGAAATCCCCTTTGACGCAATATTAACAACAGACACTGATAAATTATCTATAAGAAAACTCCGAGAATCCCCACGACCATGACACAACATAAAACAACACACGTTATCGTCGGGTCCCGTTAATTGTTATATTTGGTCCGATGCGGATCGATCCGGATTGATCCGCCAGCAACCGCACTGTGGCAAAGTGTATAAGGACTTTTCATATGAACTATTTAAAGCCAAAAAGCGTATATATCCCGTGACTTTGACGAAGTGTAATGACTTGAACAATGTACATTTTGTACGTGTACTAGGGGTATACAAATGCAATGTAGCAGGCCGCCCTGGTCAACTTGTTTGTTTGAGGAGTGTCCGCTCCACTGCCAAGTAGTTCTGTTATTCAGAATACTCAGTGCGATATTAAAAATGACTCAGGAAAGAGTGAGACATTAAAAATGACTCAGAAAAGAGTGAGACATTAAAAATGACTCAGGAAAGAGTGAGACATTAAAAATGATTCAGGAAAGAGTGCAACATTAAAAATGACTCAGGAAAGATTGAGACATTAAAAATGACTCAGGAAAGAGTGAGACATATAAAATGACTCAGGAAAGAGTGAGACATTAAAAATGACTCAGGAAAGAGTGAGACATTAAAAATGATTCAGGAAAGAGTGCAACATTGAAAATGACTCAGGAAAGAGTGCAACATTGAAAATGACTCAGGAAAGAGTGAGACATTAAAAATGACTCAGGAAAGAGTGAGACATTAAAAATGACTCAGGAAAGAGTGCAACATTAAAAATGACTCAGGAAAGAGTGCAACATTAAAAATGACTCAGGAAAGAGTGCAACATTAAAAATGACTCAGGAAAGAGTGCAATATTAAAAATGACTCAGGAAAGAGTGAGACATTAAAAATGACTCAGGAAAGAATGAGACATTAAAAATGACTCAGGAAAGAGTGAGACATATAAAATGACTCAGGAAAGAGTGCAACATTAAAAATGACTCAGGAAAGAGTGCGACATTAAAAATGACTCAGGAAAGAGTGCGACATTAAAAATGACTCAGGAAAGAGTGAGACATTAAAAATGACTCAGGAAAGGGTTATTAAGGCAAAGTTACGTCCTATAAACCACTATGGTCAGGTTTTAATGGTGGGGGAAAACCGGAGTTCCCAAAGAAAAACCACCGACCTACGACCAGGACCCGGCTACTGCATTCATGCCCTATGTCGGTCTCGAAACAGCGACCAAGAGATTACGATTCAAATTCAGTTATATTTTTTCTTCACGTTTCACACATCAAAGCATCACCTTTCTGACACTGTCTATTCATTTTAGAATTGTGATACACGTACTCTACATGCTACTATCACTCCCCACGTGGCACAGTCGCCAGGCACTGTGGCCGTAGGTTGGTATTTTTTCTTCGGGAACTCCAGCTTTCCCCCCCCACCAATCATAGCTGTTAATAGGATGTAAAGTACAAACAAACAAACCAGTCTTTGCCTTGTTAAATCTTTAATAAATTGTGTTTTAATGTCACTCTTGTGATTTCTTTAATGCGATTGTCAGCTACCGCGGCCAATGTAGGCCTATAATGAGTATAATTTCTTTTTTGGTGGTGATGATGATGATGATGATAACATGATGATGGTGAATATTATTACATGACGATGACGATGATGATGATGATGAAACGTTGGAACTTGGTGGTTTTCCGGACTCATCCGACGCGGAAGGGTTTGTAGGAAGTTGTGACGTGCCTGACCATAGGGACCTGAGAATTTGTTACAGCTAGTTTTGGACCTAAAATAGGGTGTTTAGAGTAATTTTACACATTTGGGGGGTTAAGATCAATTTTCGATAAAAATGCCCCCTCAATGGTTATAGCTTTTATGACCATTGAGGGGGGCATTTTTATCGAAAATTGACCTTAACCCCCCCAAATGTGTAACATTACTCTAAACACCCTATTTTAGGTCCAAAACTAGCTGTAATAAATTCTCAGGTCCCTGTGTGCCTGACGTCACACCTCATGGAGATCGATGAATCCCTTCAAGTTCCTAAGTACCGTACCAAGATTCACGGCGCCGACACAATGCGAGAATGTTTGGGTGACGTCATAAGGGATTTAGACGTATACACCTTGTAGTGTTCAGGTAAAAAGTCCCACAGGATTATATTTAATCCTACTATACACAACCTCGGGGTTTTACTACATAAGTGTGATTTATAATACAGTACGTGCATAATTTGATAACTACATCTACATAAAATATACAGCAGTATTGAAATATGAAAATTTCCATATCATTGAATTAAAATATACTTAAAAGTTGACGCTAAATGCATTTGTTGCGCGCGAGCGATATTGTCGCAAATCCACACACAAAACGTTGGTGTACATTGTATAGGTTTGAAATATATACACTATCTGCAAGTGATGGATATGGTAAAAATGATGCACACACACTTATAAAATAACATAATTTGATGTAACCTTGATTACATAATTAGTATAAACTTTATTTATTTCTTTTTCAATTCAATACATAGTGAAGAGCAAATACACAAATTTTGAAATTGGATTTGGAAACAAGTTTTGCAACTTATATTAATCCATCTCCAGTTACAATATTGACTTGATAACGTCATTCTATGCATAATAACTGTATAAATTAGCTGATTGATCAATTGACATTAAATATGGTGGCTGCTCAGAGCCATCTTCAGTTCTTTTTTGGCAGTTCAAAACGCTAACAATGCTAAATGCAAAAGCAAACCATTTTTTCTTCTTTCGCTTTTAGCGTAAAATCCCGAAACTTCAAATTGTCGCCCCCACGTTTTTGGCCCTTTTCGAGTAAATTTGGCGCTTTTTCGCTTTTCGCACTTTGAACTTCGGATATCTGCCATCCTAAGTATAATATAGTGACTTTTTAGTGCACTCTATATGTCGGCTTGCTGACTGCCTTCATTACTACATTCCAAGTATGCGTTGTATTTAATATTATTATTTCTGATATGTAGGACCCTCCAGTCGGACAGTAAATATAATAAACCAATAAAATTCGACATCAACAGATTTATATTCGAAAACAATAAAACGATAACACGTTTCAGTTAAATTGAAAACAAATATTTTACATACATATGTAACATAAAAACAAATAAGATACTTAGTAGGTACTAAAATATTGACATTATGACTTAGGTCACACATGTCAGATACAGAATTTATGACGTTACACTCACATATTTTCATGAAACAAAGTCATGTTTTGTGCTTTTTTCCCCCCACTAAGCCCTTTCAGTTTAATTGTTGTATTTTCTAAAACAAAAATCTCAATTTTGTTGAAGTCCTATAGATCTAACTTCATACAAATGCAAAGACTGTGAACCAAAATACAGTTTATAGTGTAATAAACGCGCCATATAGAGCGTCTCTTTGAAGACTGCCATTACTGACGTAAATATGTGTAAGTCATGAGACTGTTACTGCAATAGCTTTTCTAACCTGATAAAAGTTTTACATTAAATTTATTGTCAAACTTTTGTTTAAACCACGGACTTTAATATCTAATCTAATTCCGTGCTCAAAACATATCAATGGAAATTCTTGGAGACAAAAACCCGAGGTAAGCTAATTTTGAAATTCCATCGTGTCAGCACTGTGGCGCGTATATCAGAGAGGGAGTGATAAAGAACAAGCTCACCTGACAACGGCTGTCAGGTTTTTGTTTTACAGAAGGTTTGAAGATAAATAATATGGGACTGAATTTATTCACCTCTCTACAATAGATATAACAGGATGTGTATAATTATACTATATAATGTAATAACAAATATTTCTCCGAGTTCTTACGTAACTCACGCGCGCCTCGGATTGATAATGAGACACAGATGCACGTGTACGAGATGTCGTAACGACTACGTACACATCAGAGGATAACACGGCCTTGTGTGATGTTGATTAAGTGAGTAATGTCTACGGCAGTCGTATATTAAGACAGGTGACGCCTAATTACCATAACGAGGTCAAGTTCGACGCCTCACTTCGTAATAATCGCTTTAAAACGCTTTATTTCTGGCTTAAATATGATCTTTTTATCTCGAATAAAGGAAATTTATTACAATCAATGAATGGCATACGTCAGGATATAATCAATTTGACGGGAAATTATCTACAACGAGAACAAGTAATTTATAAGGTTTGGTGCAGTTTATAAGCTGTATGATGCAGTTTAATTAATTTTTCCGGCATAATGTATCTATTACTAAATTTATAAGGCGCAGCATATGTGTGTGTTACGTCATCTTTCATGATAGGGAGTGGCAGACTCTGCTGATGGATTTTTTTAGTCCCCAAGGTTTGCTGGAGCCTCCATACTCACAGTTATCTCATTTGAGTAGTGGCACTGTACACAACATACACATTTTCGTAGTTCATGCTTTGAAATTATACGGAACTAGTTTAATTTTACTTCTAAATGCATAAATTAAAAGAGTGTTTTACGCACCTGACCCTTCTGCTTCTACATTAGTTTAGAGACTTTGTATTCCCACCTTTTAGCCCCTACCACTGAAGCGTCCTAGAAGGACGAAACAGTTGTATGATGCAGTTTAATTAATTTTTCTATTACTGTATCTATTACTAAATTTAAGGGCGCAGCATATGTGTGTTACGCCATCTTTGACTAATCGAAACAATACTGTATTTTCAAATGCCGTGGTGCCGATGCAGATAAGGCGAAGGAAATATACACGTTTTCAGATTCTTCAGACTCCTTTCGAATGTTAATCTGCCCTAAGATCAGGGACGTCCCTGCCTAAGATATAACACATTTTTCTTTCATAATTAGAAAATATCATTAAGCTGATATGTATAATCACATTGTCTCAGATGAGAAACATAATACATCTGGATCATTACAATAACACGTTATGTGTCAATCAACATCTTATACACATAATTACACATAGAGATATTCTCCGCCAGGTGGCATGGCGTACGTGTTTACCTTGACCTCTCCGACAGGTGGCGTGTTAACCTTGACATTACCAGAGGATCTCGATGTACATGTTCAGGGCCGTCTTGCGTAAAGACTAGTTAGCTGTACAATGCATGTCATAAACGAATACAGCAAATGACATCGATCGTCTCACAGAGATAATTATTAAACAAGTTTGCTTTGTGTACTATAGATATGCTGCTTTATAAATAACTTCGAGTCTTTCCAAACTTGTTTGCGACACTAGATTATCAATGGCATTAAGTTTTCATACCTTTTAGATAAAGACTAATTAAGTACCTTTATGTATGAAGCGCGTTTCATCTTGTGTAATACACGTCGTTTCGTGTCGTCATTTCCGTTTTGTGTATCTAGTAATCCGAAGGGTATATTGTGTTACAGGAGGATCGATTCGCTAACAGCACCATATAGGGTCTAGGCGGCTCAGATAATCAAGACCAATCGGACGATTTGTAAAGTAGCAATGTTTAAGCTCCGCCCTTTATGACAAGAGGGCTTCTGTGCTGAGGTGTGATTGACGTCTCGATCCACCAATCATTCGTAGGCGATTACAGAATGCAGTTCTAAACCAAAACGTCAACAATCACCAAAACCTGTATTTATATACCAAAACGTCAACAATCACCAAAACCTGTATTTATATACCAAAATGTCAACAATCACCACAACCTGTATCTATATATACCAAAACGTCACCTTCACCAAAACCTATTTATATATATATACCAAAATGTCAACAATCACCACAACATGTATTTATATACCAAAACGTCAACAATCACTAAAACCTGTATCTACAATTTATATACCAAAACGTCAACAATACCAAACCTATATATATATATACCAAACCGCCAACAATCACTAAAACCTGTATCTACAATTTATATACCAAAACGTCACCTTCACCAAACCTATATATATATATACCAAACCGCCAACAATCACTAAAACCTGTATCTACAATTTATATACCAAAACGTCAACAATACCAAAATCTATATCTATGTAGCCCTTGGACGTTCGGTACATATATGTTTAAGCCACATATGTGTTCCATGCGCACAAGGACTCATGCCAAACGTCATCGTGTGTGAGAGGTTTGATTGGATGAGAGTGTCGCACGGACTTTGCGTCCAATTCCCTGCACAGCTCATTCCTTTTCCCTACTCCCGATCATTCTTCATAATGCCATTCACGAGTAAACTTCATATTCGTTAAAACCTGTATCTATACCAAAACGTCACCATCACCAAAACCTATATCTATATACCAAAACGTCAACAATCACCAAAACCTATATTTATATACCAAAAGTCAACAATCACCACAACCTGTATCTATGTATACCAAAACGTCAACAATCACCAAAACCTATATTTATATACCAAAACGTCAGCAATTACCACAACCTGTATCTATATATACCAAAACGTCCACAATCACAAAAACCTATATTTATTTACCAAAACGTCAACAATCAGCAAAACGTGTATCTATATATACTAAAACGTCAACAATCAGCAAAACGTGTATCTATATATACTAAAACGTCAAAAATTACTAAACCTGTATTTTTTTTACCAAAACGTCAACAATCACAAAAAACTGTATCTATTTAAGCATTAAACATCATTCTGTTCCGTGTTATAGGACCATAACACGGAACAGAATGATGTTTAATGCTTATATTTACATTTTCCCATTGGTTTTGATAATAAATTCATATTTATATTCTACATTTATTCTGAGAATTTAAGGTAGATTACTAATAAATGGAACAGCGAACAGCCAGTATCGGACGGCTATTTCCAACGTTATGATTATGACGTCACAATCGCAATGACGTCATAATGACCACTCCATTGTTATGATCTCATAACACGGAACTGGCCTGGGTAGTGTTATATAGTGGCAATGCAGAGCAAATGTAAATATATACCAAAACGTCAACAATCTCCAAAACCTATATTTATATACTAAAACGTCAACAATCATCAAAACCTATATTTACATACCAAAACGTCAACATTCTCCAAAACGTCTATTTATATACCAAAACGTCAACAATCATCAAAACCTATATTTACATACCAAAACGTCAACAATCTCCAAAACCTATATTTATATACTAAAACGTCAACAATCACCACAACCTATATTTATATACCAAAACGTCAACATTCTCCAAAACTTCTATTTATATACCAAAACCTCGACAATCAGAAAAACATGTAAAAGTGTATCTATATATTAACCAAAACAACAACAATCACCAAAACCTATATTTATACACCAAAACATTGACAATCTTTAAAACCCGTATTTATGTATTTGAGTGACTACATGTGTATGCAAATATGACAACAAGCAGCAGAAATGCTGGCCAAAATAAATCGGCATCAGACCAGACCGATCAGCGACAGTTTTACCTTTACGCCATGAAAAGTATCATCTGCATTCATAGCAATAGAAATAAATTTTTTCGAACATATATCAATGAAATGATGTAAAAAGAAGCAGCTTAAGTATTGAGCCCTGTGGAATACCACTTTAATATAGGTTGACCTCGGATTATGTCCCCTGAAAGTACTTATAATCTGTCAGAATGTTACGATTGAAAAGAAAAATAAAGTTGTAAGGCTGACTGGAATACCCACTACGACTTAAGTTTGTGTAAAAAGTACTTTTTGATTTGAGTAAGCAATACATGCTTTAGCAAATGTTGTTACAGTTCTATAACACACATTGGTTTGAGGACAAACTAATAAGCCCGGTAGGGCTCATGTAAGTTTGTCAACAACAACGTTTGCTCAAACGTTCGTTACTTACATTTTTATGGAATTATTGTGCCTTATTACAGTTTTTTTGAACAGTTTTTTTAGCAGCAAATCAAGTGTCGACAACAATGATGACGTCGCAATTGAGATTGATGACGTCACAATAGCAAATGTTGTTACAGTAACACTATTTACCTTCACAGTACATTACAATAGAAGGATCCAGAGCAAGTGCAAATATATATCGGATGCCTCACGTTGACCAATAAGTACATCATTACCATAACCTCGGTCTATATTTCTGAGCCATCTGTCTAAAGCATGATAAAATGCTGTTTCTGTCGAATGGGGAGGTCGGGAACCAAACCGTCTGTCACGATAAAGATTGTTACTTGTTAAAACGTCATGAAAAGTTCATAAAAATGAAGATTATGTTTCTAAATAAGGAAGACACTAAGTACATTTATTCTGTGTCGTGTTTGCGAATATATAAATTTTGTACTTACGTTGTAGACCTGGCTAAACATCCATAAACACGACCTCACCTGCAGCCTCGATGACTTGTCGACAGATGGCCAAAATTTAAAACAGCATTATATTATCTAGCGGTTTTTTTTGTAGAATATCACGCGTGACACCATACGTAGTCGCTACTGTCACTCGTGGTCTGGCCTACATGGAATTTCATTAAGTACATGCACTATTTATACACAAACTACTTGCATCTAATTGTTCGCTCTATTGAATTTCTTATTTAATTAAAACTTAAGGCTCATTCGATGGAATATTGTTTACAAATGGGTTGTATTACAAGATTCTACATATACAACAGCATACCGGATTGGATAGATACACGATCACGTGACAGGACAATTTGTCGCGTGCCCTCTCGTGCTCGAGCTTTCTTTATTACATTTTTCTTTTCTGAAATCTTCCTCGAAATATGAAGTTGCATTTATTCAAGGATTACTACAAAGCTATGATATTTACTCTGAAAACCAAATTTCTTTCGCGTGATATTAACTTTCGCGAATTTGACGATAAAAACAAATTCTCGAAAAATAAGTTGACGCTCTGTACTGGCTATACATGTACAATATGTATTAGACAACCTTCATTTCATATAGCAACTTTAGATCGATATTTAGTACATAGGTAGTTAATGCTAAGATATTATAAATTGCCTCAGAATGAATTGTTGGAGAAGGAAGCAAGCAAAGTTATTTTCACGGAATATATTGCCGCGAAGTAGTTATGATGCGGAAAACGCGAAAACTAGAAGCTACAGAAGAAATGTTTTTCCCCGTACGACTTTAGGCAACAAAGTGTCATGAAATGTAGGTTTAAAGTCTCCTTCAATGTACAAATTAATGTTTCATACCATCCTCGAATGACGATTTAAACAATTTAGCAAAATCATTTTAACTGGAACGAATGTCATCTGGACTTGGATTGGTTATATAGTGAATGGCATTAATACCTGTTGTGAATGCCATCTTGATTATGATGGGTTATATGATGGTACGCCTTACTATGATAGCTGATAATTAAACACACAATGTTTAGTATTCTGAGGGACTAGAATATTCAAATTATGTAAACATTATTACATGATCATTCGGTGTCAATAGGAATGGCAACACGAACTTACAGATTTAGATTGGCATTCTTTGTCTATGAGAATGGCTAGTTTTGATTGCCATTCAGCCCTGCAGGTAGGTTGCAAGAAATGTACATTTTACCTGCTGCCCCCCCCCCCCCCCCCCCCCCCCCCCCCCCATTGCCTCATCGTAAGAGGCGACTAAATTTGGAATATCATCTTTTCAATTTTTCTAGAAGCATCTGTCTTCTTCCTAATGTCTCCCTTGACACAACCTTATTTTTGGTCTTTAGTTGAGCGTTCGCCCCTGTGAGTAAGGCTTTGTGTCTAGCCGAGACTAACAATACTATTCCCTGCTGGAGTCCATGGGTCAGCATTATGAATAAGGAGTGGAACAACTGGTTCACACGTTGTCAGTATATAATGTGACCAGATTGGGTGTTTTGTTGTTGGCCTTCGACAGTAAATATTTCAGTGTGGTAGCATTTTAAATTGACAATAGATCCGGACTATCGCAAGGAGGCTTACACGAAAATACAGCCGCCTCCCAAACACACACACAGCATACACCGAGAGATCGTCCTTAAATGACACTGAAATCAAGGCATTGTCAATAAGAACGGCTACACGGAGTACCAAACTTGAACACGGAAGTTCCAACAACGTTTACAGGTGCTGTATAGTAACACAACGATCTAAGCACACCAGACTTATCCCAGACACACGGACTTCACAAAATGCACGTTCCATGGTATCCAGTACCTGTCAAAGTGCTTTTGATGACGTAGGTATGGAATTACCTACCCTGACCAGCAATTTTGAGGTCGGGGCTGTGATATATCTTATCAGAAGTCCTAGCCTTGTCGTGATATCAGTGGATTGCTGTGTCTGAATAGTTCATTTCCCAGCAACCGCTAAGACGGTGACCACAGATGAAAAGGAATTCGACAGACACCCTTTATACTATAGCACGTATAATGGTTTTGTTTCGTTTTATATTTGTTAAAACACGCACATCACGGTTGAGTTATATATTTTTCACGTTCTATCAACACTTCAGATCATTAAGTACCGTGTTTGTTACGTAGACCTGTTTATATAGTTATCGGAGACAAGGTGCCGGTATGTTGGTGTACCTGCCTCTTTATGAGAGAAAAATCAGAGAATGTTCAAGCGTAAAGAAAACCCTAATCCGAATTCAAAATCGATTAAACTAGAGGCAAAATAGGAACAAAAGAAAACTTTACATGGAGACTCTCGTAAAAAGCACAAGAGAATAAGGAGTTCCGGAAAAGTAAGCGTCTACTGCTTCATCGACGACACACGCCATGTAAAGTAAGTAAGCATCAATCCTCGAAATGAGAACCGAGTCATCATCAAATATGCCGAAGGTACCCAGCAGACGTATATAGTATCTGTCTTTTATCACTTTGGCGAGGGTACGTTCTGTACGTGTTCAACAACGCTGATGAAAAGTGACACGCTGCCAGGGCACTCGGAAATAAAGGGAAGAGCGCACAGGCATATGTGATTTGGATATATATCATAGTGAAATATGAATAAACAAAATATAAAAGCAAAAGTCTCAAATTTTAATTTTTAATGTTAATGATTTTGTAAAAAAACAAAAAATCAGAGAATACCAAAGCGTCAACAAAACCATAATTCGAACTCAGAATCGATTAAACTAGGGGCAAAATAGGAACAAAGAAAAGATTTACATGGAAACCCTGGTAAAAGCACAAGAGAATAAGACCAGGTGTTCCGGAAGAGTAAGCGTCTTCTGCTTCATCGACGACACCTGCCATATAAATCTTGGTCACATCCAAGTAAACGTCAAGTTCTCAAAATGGGAACCGAGTATCATTGTCATCACAAGTAATCACACTAACAAGCAAACTCAAAAACGTCCATCTTCATATCACACAAAGATACAGAATATTTCCCGATGATATCAAGATGGCGACCATAAAACTTGCCCATAGTCTTCATCAACCTGCATTATTAGAGTGAAACAGCTCTCTTTATCCATGTCGGATAGTCGACTTTTGTGAAGCTTACATTGAGCTCTTATTATCATTGGACTTTTCACAAGATTAATAACATGAAAAAAAAACTTGAGACTTAGATTTTTAAATTTCATTGTAAATATGATATATATAAATACTTATATACAATGGCAAGAGCACTGTCTTATATTGATAATTATGGTTATTCACCTGGTCACATCCCGCTGAAGAGAGAAGTACAGATATCCCCAAGTATTGTCGATTTTGTGTCCCTAAATCAAAAGGGGGAAAAGGCAAATCCTCAATTAAGAAGCGTGAATAATGTCACGTGTGCACGTAATACATACACGTGTATTTGGAAACACAGGTACACCAGACTGGATCTATAAGGTTTTACACCTATATATGGGCTCAAGTCATACCTGTTATTTTTTGTTTGGTAATTTATAACCCGAATGTTTCATTCAGTAAAAGGTATCCTCCAGCGAAATCTGTGTTATTTTGGGCGTGCAGTGTTTGTATACGTTGAAATATAGCCGTGCGACATTTATAAATGTCAGCGCAGAAGAGGTCTGTGTAAAGCTGTGTCAACAGGTTGTAGGATGTCAGTGACAAACACCTGTTTTTATGTTCCTAATCTTATTGTGATAGCTGGCCTGAATGCTACCGTGCACAATGTACCGTTGACCTGCGTTAAAGTAAGGAGGTAACAGGGAATCCGAACGTTACATTTAGCTTGATTTTTTTTAATGGTGAAGGAAAGCCGGAGCTCCTGGAGAAAACCACTGACCTACAGTCAGTACCTTGCTGCTGTCTCACGTACATGTAGGTCTCTTGGCAAATATGTTGTGTATAATAATAAATTATATAGTTAATATATAAGGATTGTACCTCATTTTGACTGCGTATACGGTAGTATGCCCGCAGTTGGAAAGCAACATATTCTATGATGTGCGTTACCGCAGTCAAAATGAGGTACAATCTTTATATTTACATCATTATTAATTTTCAAGTGTTATACGAAGAAAACAACTTTCAAAGCGGGTTGCTACGATGGTAACTACGATGGCCGGGGTTGCTAAGATAATATAGTCCCACTGAATCTTCGTCGATATATTCATAAGTTTAGAAAATACACAGTGAACAACACTGTTTTTCTTCGATACAGCATTTGTTAATTTGATTTCAAGTAATTTTACCAGCACTTCGATTGTATTTCCGTATTAATAACGGTTGTTATGTACACGCATTGACACAATGATCTGGTTGTGAAGCGGTCCGACGTCGGACGTCACAACTGCAGAGCGCCGCCATCTTTGCGTTACCGTCAAAGAATTTCGCATGCGCATCATTGGAATCAAAAGTTTGCCAGAAACCATTTATTGCATAATCAGACGAAATGGATTCCATATATCTTTCATGTTTCAAAATGTTGAAGGAACCAAACAATGACCGTCAGCGAATAGTTATTTTTCCGAAGCGTGAACGACACCATATTTGAACAAATACATCCGCCGAGCCTTTTTTTTTACTGCGTATACGCTAATTTATTCGCAGTCAGAGTTTATTAAGATCAAGAGGGGATAGGTGTAAATATATTTATTTATTAATTAACTTCGCCTCAGGCCAATATAGCCGGCCTTGGACCAATAATTCAGCCAATACAGAAATAACCAATCAATAATACTATAGTATTGTTTATAACATAGAAACTGAGCAGTAAGTCAGTTATTGTACGAAAACTAGGGCGGTGCTACTTCTCGAGCGCGGAGTGCGGAAAAAGTTAGCTCCGCCCCTCGAGTACGATAACTGACATACTGCAAGACACGTCTATGCGACAAGCTGTAAAATGTATCAAGGTTAAATATGTATAAAACCTTAGACATTGTACCAGTGATTTGCATAAGAGCAGTGTGCTTTGTGTTTGTAAAATCAAACATGCCGCTATACAAGAATCGCATATGTACAGATGTAGCTATAATTGTAAGTAAGGTACGGTCATACAATGACGTTTCGTTTTTAGAAGACATTACAACCCGTTCAACTATGTATTCTATTCTGCCATATTCTATGACATAAAACAAATTTGAATCGAAAAGAACTACGTGACCTCCAATACAGAGTCTCGTTGGTTTCCGACGATGGCCAAGTAGCGAGCAATGGAACCGTCGGTACTTTTCGTAAACGAGAAACAATTTTCTCCTTAACCGAAAGTGCCGACGGTTCCCGATTAAAAGCGATCGCCAGGGAGAGTATCCGTCTAAGTCGCGATCAACCAGACCTCCATTGCCTGCGCTAGCTACGTCCAAATGACTTGAAAAAAAAGATATCAGGCGTCTGGAAGAACGGGATTATATTCGTCTTTGAAACCTCTATAGTCACCTCTCGGCTTATTCCGTTAAGGCTCGGATTTTGATTTTGATTCCGAGCATTCACGAAATTGGCCGAGATGTTGCGACAGTACAAAATCACCTTCCCATGTATATAATCTTTGTATCAGACAATAAATTAGTCATCGGTTTACGTACATTTGTATCGATGCTATATCAAATGTAACACGAGTATATTAATACAATATTTATGATATCATTTTACTACGTGCAAATGTATATTGTTATAGATACAATATCATACATCACCGTTCTACCAGGATTCCGTAGCTTAAAGGTTATTTTATTTAGCGAAACGCAACTCTTTTTAGCACGTTTTAAAAAAGAAATAAAAAATGTCAAGGTACATGAAGACAAAAATACATTTGTAAAATGTTCAGAATTTATTGGAACTGGTTTTAAATTTTGTTGTTGACGTTTTTGTAAGCTGACTAATCTTCGAACCTGTGGACTAAGGCGCTGCAGACTGTTACACTGTTGGGTGTTATGTAGAGTGTATAACAAATGCAATATTAATGATATTTTCCACTTTCATAGCTTGACGTACATGTAAATAACATACCGTATATACATGTATATGTGTATAGAGGCTTTGAGTGCAGAAACAAAAACACAATAATAAAGCTAGGATGTTTTAGACTTTTTTGACATAGCTGTCATTTCGGAAGTTTTTTTCTCTGAATAACAACATATTGATCATTTATGGTCCAGCTTTGTCTGTCTGGTACGTAAATCGGATAGGACCACTAGAAAAGATAAAATTTCTAGGAACAAGAAAATAAGTAAATTACTTTCTCGTAATTACGAGATTCTCATAATTAGAATGTACTAGTTTCTTTCTCGAAATCGTAATTACGAGAAATACTCTCGTTACAACTAGAAAGAAATTTATTTATTTTATTTTTACAACGAATTGGTCCTATTCGGCTTCCGTTGTCTAGCATTTGTTCGTATACAGACGTGTATACCAGAACCTCTGTTATCTGTACGGTTACGATCCGGACATCTTCGCTAGCCAAGGGTTACGATCCGCATACTCATCTTCACCCTTGGCATATATAGACCACATTTCGTAAATCCCGCGACGAGAATTTTCATTGGATGCAGCTAGGTCTGGCTGCGTCCAATCAGAGCGCACCTTACATTTGATCACGCGCTCTACTAATGGGACAGAAAAAAATGTAAACAAACATGGCACAGTGTCGACTGTGTCATGGATCTTTACCAGTAAAACAGAGAAGAACAATCTTCAACGACACCATTTACGGCAAGGACTCAGTGCGTCGATCGCCGTTTCCTGATGCTGTCTAATTTGATCAAGCTTGAATTTTTCATAGATAAACCGAATGAGATGTTCTTCCTTGTTTACATTCATTGCAGAAGCCGTTTTGTTACACGCAATTTTTATTGGTCGGTGATTACGTGATTCAAAGGGACACAACGCACACCGACCGCTAGGTGGCAGACCCGGAGCTTTCAATTTTGCCATGATATATTCCAGGGGTGTAGATTACATAGGTGATCGTAACCCCTGGATATCGAGGATGCGATCCGGACAGCAAGCTCTCCTGTTCGCTATGGGGTATCTGAACCCTGGTTGTAAACAGTTATGTTTTCGGGGGAAAGATTGAAATCTACCAGAACTTTACAAAGTATTCAGTGGGCTCGATTGCTAGTGCGTCTACTTGGAGTTCTGAGGGTCTCGGGCTCGAATCCATGCCATATATCATTCATCCCTGAATTTTCATATTTAACTAGTCCAATCTTTGAGTTACAAGGGCTCAAATGCGTCTTCAGAGCTTGAGTTGCATAGTGAACTAGTCATTTCTTTGATTTGAAAGGGCTCAAATGTGTCTTCAGAGCTTGAGTAACATAGTGAACTAGTCCAATCTTTGAGTTGCAAAGGGCTCAAATGTGTCTTCAGAGCTTGAGTAACATAGTGAACTAGTCCAATCTTTGAGTTGCAAGGGCTCAAATGTGTCTTCAGAGCTTGAGTAACATAGTGAACTAGTCCAATCTTTGAGTTGAAAGGGCTCCAAAATTTCTTCAGAGCTTCAATAACATAGTGAACTAGTCCAATCTTTGAGTTGCAAGGGCTCAAATGTGTCTTCAGAGCTTGAGTAACATAGTGAACTAGTCCAATCTTTGAGTTGCAAGGGCTCAAATGTGTCTTCAGAGCTTGAGTAACATAGTGAACTAGTCCAATCTTTGAGTTGAAAGGGCTCAAATGTGTCTTCAGAGCTTAAGTAACATAGTGAACTAGTCTAATCTTTGAGTTGAAAGGGCTCAAATGTGTCTTCAGAGCTTGAGTAACATAGTGAACTAGTCCAATCTTTGAGTTGAAAGGGCTCAAATGTGTCTTCAGAGCTTGAGTTGCATAGTGAACTAGTCCAATCTTTGATTTGAAAGGGCTCAAAAGTGTCTTTAGAGCTTGAGTAACATAGTGAACTAGTCCAATCTTTGATTTGAAAGGGCTCAAATGTGTCTTCAGAGCTTGAGTAACATAGTGAACTAGTCCAATCTTTGAGTTGAAAGGGCTCAAATGTGTCTTCAGAGCTTGAGTAACATAGTGAACTAGTCCAAACTTTGATTTGAAAGGGCTCAAATGTGTCTTCAGAGCTTGAGTAACATAGTGAACTAGTCCAAACTTTGATTTGAAAGGGCTCAAATGTGTCTTCAGAGCTTGAGTAACATAGTGAACTAGTCCAATCTTTGAGTTGCAAGGGCTCAAATGTGTCTTCAGAGCTTGAGTAACATAGTGAACTAGTCCAATCTTTGAGTTGCAAGGGCTCAAATGTGTCTTCAGAGCTTGAGTAACATAGTGAACTAGTCCAATCTTTGAGTTGCAAAGGCTCAAATTTGTCTTCAGAGCTTGAGTAACATAGTGAACTAGTCCAATCTTTGAGTTGAAAGGGCTCAAATGTGTCTTCAGAGCTTGAGTAACATAGTGAACTAGTCCAATCTTTGAGTTGCAAGGGCTCAAATGTGTCTTCAGAGCTTGAGTAACACAGTGAACTAGTCCAATCTTTGAGTTGAAAGGGCTCAAATGTGTCTTCAGAGCTTGAGTAACATAGTGAACTAGTCCAATCTTTGAGTTGAAAGGGCTCAAATGTGTCTTCAGAGCTTGAGTAACATAGTGAACTAGTCCAATCTTTGAGTTGCAAGGGCTCAAACGTGTCTTCAGAGCTTGAGTAACATAGTGAACTAGTCCAATCTTTGATTTGAAAGGGCTCCAAAATTTCTTCAGAGCTTGAATAACATAGTGAACTAGTCCAATCTTTGAGTTGAAAGGGCTCAAATGTGTCTTTAGAGCTTGAGTAACATAGTGAACTAGTCCAATCTTTGAGTTGAAAGGGCTCAAATGTGTCTTCAGAGCTTGAGTAACATAGTGAACTAGTCCAATCTTTGATTTGAAAGGGCTCCAAAATTTCTTCAGAGCTTGAATAACATAGTGAACTAGTCCAATCTTTGAGTTGAAAGGGCTCAAATGTGTCTTTAGAGCTTGAGTAACATAGTGAACTAGTCCAATCTTTGAGTTGAAAGGGCTCAAATGTGTCTTTAGAGCTTGAGTAACATAGTGAACTAGTCCAATCTTTGAGTTGAAAGGGCTCAAATGTGTCTTCAGAGCTTGAGTACCATAGTGAACTAGTCCAATCTTTGAGTTGCAAAGGCTCAAACGTGTCTTCAGAGCTTGAGTAACATAGTGAACTAGTCCAATCTTTGAGTTGCAAAGGCTCAAATGTGTCTTCAGAGCTTGAGTAACATAGTGAACTAGTCCAATCATTGAGTTGAAAGGGTTCAAATGTGTCTTCAGAGCTTGAGTACATAGTGAACTAGTCCAATCTTTGATTTGAAAGGGCTCAAATGTGTCTTCAGAGCTTGAGTAACATAGTGAACTAGTCCAATCTTTGATTTGAAAGGGCTCCAAAATTTCTTCAGAGCTTGAGTAACATAGTGAACTTGTCCAATCTTTGAGTTGCAAGGGCTCAAATGTGTCTTCAGAGCTTGAGTAACATAGTGAACTAGTCCAATCTTTGAGTTGAAAGGGCTCAAATGTGTCTTCAGAGCTTGAGTAACATAAAGAACTAGTCCAATCTTTGATTTGAAAGGGCTCAAATGTGTCTTCAGAGCTTGAGTAACATAGTGAACTAGTCCAATCTTTGAGTTGCAAAGGCTCAAACGTGTCTTCAGAGCTTGAGTAACATAGTGAACTAGTCTAATCTTTGAGTTGCAAAGGCTCAAACGTGTCTTCAGAGCTTGAGTAACATAGTGAACTAGTCTAATCTTTGAGTTGCAAAGGCTCAAACGTGTCTTCAGAGCTTGAGTAACATAGTGAACTAGTCTAATCTTTGAGTTGCAAAGGCTCAAACGTGTACCCATAGGTGAACGAGTTATGTCCTATATACACATCAACCCTGTATAAACCACAGGGACCTGAGAATTTGTTTCAACTAGTTCTGGACCTAAAATAGGGTGTTTAGAATAATTTTACACATTTGGGGGGTTATGATCAATTTTCGATAAAAATGCCCCCTCAATGGTCAAAAAGCTACTTTTATGCTATTGAGGGGGCATTTTTATCGAAAATTGATCTTAACCCCCCAAATGTGTCAAATTACTCTAAACACCCTATTTTAGGTCCAAAACTAGCTGTAACAAATTATCAGGTCCCTGTGCCTCGGCCAAGTCCTATAACATCCATTTTATGTAAATCAACCTTGTATAAACCGGAAGCCTACCACCTCTCTTTTCCCTGCTGTATCATATTTATATAGGTATATAATCATAAACAATCATAAACGACCATATCTGTTATCAATATCTAATATATAATGCAGGTAAGTTGGCAAATTATGAAATACACTGTACGGCGTGGCTCGTACAGCCAAGATACTGTATATATTATTCATCCACACCGTCATCTTAAATGATAAGCGCCTCGTTCTGAGATAAAACAATATTGCATTGTTATGTAAACTGCCACTTTAACAATGTATGGAGACGCATTGGTGCCATATATTAAAATGACGTTGTAATGATAGAGACTACAGTTTACCAATTTATGGAAACTCGTTGATGCCACGTATTAAATGACGTTGTAATGATAGAGACTAGTTTTTAACAATGTATGGAGACTCATTGGTGCCACGTATTAAATGACGTTGTAATGATAGAGACTACAGTTTTTAACAATGTATGGAGACTCAATGATGCCATATATCAAAATGACTTTGCAATTATAGATACTACTGTTTAACAATGTATGGAGATTCATTGATGCCACGTATAAAAATGACATGGTAATGATAGGGACAATAGGAAATAAAACAATGTATGGAAACTCTTTGTCGCAATGTACTAAAATGACGTAAAAGGGTATGGAGACTTGTTGACGAAATGTTTTGAAATAAGTTAACGTCATAATGCTAGAGACTACATTTTATTAGCAATGTATGGAGATTTTCTAATGCCATGGATATCTAAATGACGTTATTATAGAGACTGTAGTTTTAACATTGTAAGGAGTCTTATTGATGCCACGTTTTAAAATGACGACGCAATGATAGAGACCACAATTAATTAACAATGTACGAAAATTCTTTAATGCTATGAATCAAAATTTCATTGCAATATTAAGAACAACAAATATTTCTGAATGTTCGAAAAATAATATATCTAATAAACTAAAAGACATTGTGCTGAACGAAATAGTCATAGTTATGAATTGGATTGAGATCGTCAGCTAGGATTGCCTGTGTATAAAATTTCGTCTAAAAGCAAACACAAAGTCTTCCATATTGAAAACTAAAAGGAAACAAAAGTTACATGTTACCTCGTTCTGGGAAAACTTGCCGGAAATGAGGGCATAAGTAATCAGCCAAGATCGTTCCCAACTCCTTGGGAAGCATACAGCCGGTGCTACCATTTCGGCGCTCACAGAAAGCAAACTACAGCCCTTTGATCACGAGCCGGGCGTCCTACCACTAGACAACCTTATATTTTGTTAAATTATGTTTTTGTTGTCCATGTCAAAGGGAACAAATCAACTTTAAGCTTACCTGTTCAATCACAATCTACACACACTCGGCTGTTTTTAACAACGTATTTACTGAAACTGTTGTAAGACGCCAAAATTTTGTACTTATTATGTGCTACGCCACATCGGAAGCCAAACTAATGCCTCTCTGACGGATCAGCTGTTTCCCTATGACGTCATTCCGCCATCTTTGAAGCAACACAAGCCTCGCGCTGTGATAACACTTGTCAGACATGACCTTTAGGCGTACAGACAGACACCAAGGGGATAATTACTGACATATTGATAGTTGGGGTGATATCAAATACAGGGAGGGTGCTTTTAAGACCTCGCGACATTAACGAATGACCACAGGTGCTTGAACAAAACCGAGCCTGGAGTAAACGTCTATTATCAAATCTCTCCCCCCCCCCCCCCTGAAATTTCACAATGTACCATTCCAAACTTTGAACTCGAAGGCTGGATATGCTCTTTATTTTATATTGTTACGAATGTAACGCAATATTTACTTGCCTTTCCATGAAAATGCCAAACGTAGTTTACATGTATTGTACGGACAGAAAAAAACTGTTTCGTCTAGTTTTAAAGTGGGACCATTTTTTGTACTATTTTCTCTGAAAATAACAATCAAATTAAACTTTGATTTTGAAAGGATTTGCGTCTTAGTCACTCGAAAATAATTATATATGCATTATAGAGCAAAAATAAAAATCCACGAAAGCAAATAAAAGAGACTGAAAAAGTCACTGTTGATAAGGGTTTTCTGGAGATAGTTTGTGCCTAATCTTTACGCTACATTGCATTATTTAGAGTTTTCGATCAACAAAATATGCCTTTCATGTTCTTCTTCGTCACAATTCGTCCGGATTATCGGAATTTGGCTTAAAGAATTTTAGTCCTATACAATGTAGGTATCATTTGAAATCGATTTAATCATGATATGATAGGTTATTAGCCTACCTACCAGTGATTATGACGTCATTATTTTCCCCAGACACGGATAAGAAAACAAGAGAAATTCCCCGTCGTTGTAGACACAGATCGACGACTATTGGAACCTGTTCTATTTAGCGATACGGAACTTATAAAGAACGGAATTTTGTTGCAGGAAATAAATTTCTTCAAGATGAAATCGAGCTTCCATTTGGAGGCCAAATTGCCTGGCAGTGTCCCAGATATAGATAAGAAGATAGACGCCGGTCCATATGTATCATAATGTTAACATTATTGATGCCGATTAACATTTCATTGGGCGATAAACACATGAACGAAGTTTTGTTTAATAACTTAAAGCTTCTTTGCAATCTTTTGTCCGTTTAAATGGCAACCTGTATATTCCGAACGGCTTTACGTCTGTTTACAATAACACCCGTATATTTCGTACGGTTTTATGTCTGTTTACAATAACACCCGTATATTTCGTACGGTTTTATGTCTGTTTACAATAACACCCGTATATTTCGTACGGTTTTATGTCTGTTTCCAATTAAACCTGTATATTCCGGACGGTTTTAGGTCTGTGTAGATTAAAACCTCTTTATCAGGACGGTTGATGAGATTTATTTGACATTAGATACATCCGTTTATCAGAGCGCAAATGATTTTAGTGTTATTACGTTTCGTAATAGGAAGGAGTTGCTTCCCTTTACTTTGTTAAGAATAAGTTCCCCCTTTTCACAAAGAAAACACATATAGGCCTACGCCGTCCCTTATTAAGGTCGTCAGGAGGGCGAGACACTGGTGTTGATTCAATTGGGAACTGTCGGCACTTTCCGTACTTTCACCTTTACGGAAAGTGCCGACGGTTCCCGATTGGCGTTGATGTACAATGGAGTGTTCATTGACGGTCGAGTTGGATTTGGTAACTAGGTAACCCTTCTGAGATTTATATCACATCTTATAACACGGAAATAATCGGAGTAGCAATATGTCATGTCGGACAATTTATCACTGATAAAACACAAGGCTTGGGTTGCTTTAATTTTGACTTGTAGAATACGGCACATTTATCGGAGATTACACAGGTGGAAATTTATTGGCATACTAGATAAATACTGTTTTCCGCATTTTTAACATATTCGATTAGGATGCGTCTGTACTTTCCTTAAATGTTAAAATCATTTTGAACACCTTGTCGCGATTACAGTTCCTTACATCGAACGAATCGGTCGAGGAGCTCCGAATGCGACAAATTTCTCTTTTATTAAAAAGTGCCCCGGTGGTTCCATGTTGGAAAAAACATTAAAGAATTTAGCCTAGCGGCGAGAAAAAATGCTAAGGCAAGAAATTCAGTTTTTATTTTTTCCTGGTCGCCATTCTCAGGCAGTTGTTCTTTTCGGAACTCCTCGACTATTACCAATATAAACAGATTCATCGTTTTTATCGCCTGACATAACATGTTGGTTTATTTGTTCGGAAGTTGTCGAATTATTACTTTGTTTACCGATTAAATGCAGTGAAAATAAGAAATCTTTCATTACCCTGTACCTGTTGATATACAAAATAAATGTTAAAACGTTTCTTACATAATACTGCGGCTTTTTCTTCAAGATGAAAATGCTTTGTTTTACTGATTCAACCTTAAAATATTCTTATATAAATAGATTATATTTTGGCACACGGTGCATGTGTACATCACGTTTCGTTTGATATGTTTAAACGATCATACTAATATACATTTCTTATCACAATCCACATGGCAATCTATTTTCCGGTTATTCAATTCTTGAGAGCTAGGTAATAATTACAAACTATATCTATTCCAACCAAAACATTAAACGCAGGACGTATTTGCAGCACGCGAAAGCGCAGTTACGTACACATCGTGTCGACAAATTTTACAGGGAAAATGAGATAGACCTGAGCAGGTTTTGGAAATTTTTAGCTGAAGAAAACAACAGAGGTGACCTTCAATTAATGAAAGAGTCTGTTACGTGGCATTGCTATATACATCAGTGTATGTATAAGTACACGATACTACATTACATAGCGTAGTTATGGTATTTTCATTGGACGTCAAATATGCTTTGACAATAAAGTAAATAAAATTATCACTTTTCAAAACGGAATTTATTTTTTTATTTTTCCTGTTAATAAAGACGGCAGAGATTCAGACAGTATGTATCATTGGTTTAAGCAGAGAAAAATCAAAATTTGTTTGAGCAATATATAAAACTAGTAAACAATAAACCATTGGAAACGTTGCAGTAAGCTGCTTTGTGCTAAACATATTTGAAAATCAGAATTAAGATTCAAACTGAAATGAAACAATATTGAATCAAGGGCGTCATTAAAGAAAATACGTAGTAATATGCGAGGGTCAGTTTGGCGCATGTCTTTTGTATAAACCTCAGAAAGTGAGTAATATTGTTTATGCATTGATTTTACCAAAAAGTAAAAATATGTTTAATTCTAGTTTATAATGCCAGGCTTAATACCGGGTATTGGCTTACTAGCGGTAAACATGATTTATTTGACAATTTTCTTAGCAACACAAAATGAGACAATACGAAACAAATACAGCAGTATGATTTCAAAGTTACAGACTTTCATTACGAATGAACAGCTCTCCGGCAGCGGAGTTCATTAACACACAGATTTAGATAATTCTCACGTGCAAGAAGACATTCATTTTCACGTTCAATCCGATTACCCCGTAAATACATATATGTAAGCCCCACCTGACGGGGAAGTGTTCGAGCTATTGATTTCACAAGGAAACGAATCACAAACATATGCAAAAGTTAAGATGATACGGTCTGGCACTGTCGGGTTTCTAAATGCCAAAGGTCCTAACTTATTACCTATAAAATGGGGATCTGTAGGGGGACTGGTGAGAACACGTTGGTATTAAAACATCGCTGTCAGTTTAACGAGAGAAATAACACTCTATATTATCAGGTGAATGTGTTTAATTGCTTTTTCAAAATGACTTGAAAATTCAGCGGAAACCTCAGAGGGTATAGAAAAAGTTTTTTTTAAACGTTTTTTCTAGCAAACCTACAGAAGTTTTCAGAAACGACTGTGCGAAATGACCGGTGTTTTCACTCTAAAACACTTAAAACAATTCAGGAAGCCACCTTGTGCCAAACCAGTTAAGTCAGCCTTCAGAAATTATACAGAAAGTTTGCCAAATAGCACTTCAATACTACACACAGTCAGACTAACGGGTTATATATTCGCCCATTACATCCCTAAGTGGGTATTAACAATGGCTCGTCTGGTGTGCGTGTCCCCCTCGTCTCTCTTCATCGATTCCTATTTTCTACGAATACAGAATAAATATTTCACTCTCCTCTATATTCAGTTAGCACTATAGATTAATGTTGACTAGGAAATTGTTTTGTTTTGACTCTGAGGTTGTTTCTGGTGGAACAAGTATCTACAATTTACCGGGCCCTCTCGCGACAATAAGTTGTAGTTACGATACACAACAAATACCTACATCAAGTGTTAACAAAACAAAAGCATTTTTGCTGGTAATGTTCATAAAGCGGTTGCAGCGCAAATGTTAATATAGTGTGATAACTTGTCTCTGAGTTATCTCCCTGCAATTCACGTAAGTGTTTACAAAACATATCTGTCAAATACTAAATTCCAACAACAGAATTTAAATCCAGTGACGTCAGGCATTTTTCATTGATTGGAAATTGGCACGAACTTCGGTATCTTTAATAAAATCTTATATAGTCTATCAACTCAATATTACAGAACAAGTGACCGGAAGCATGAGTTGAAGGTACCAACAATGACCGGAAGTATGAGCGGAAGGAGTCAACAAAGACCAGAGAAGGCAACAACTATATCCAGAAAGAGGAGCGGAAGGTAAATGTACAAACAATGACCGGAAGTAGAAGGTAAATGTACCAACAATGACCGGAAGTAGAAGATTAATGTATCAACAATGACCGGAAGTAGGGCATTGATGGCGCCAACTATGACTTGAAGCAAGGTATACAAAATGTACGTTCATGAATAACCGATATGAAGGGAATGCATTATTTTACCGGAAGTTTAACCGGAAAACACCATGATTTTACCGAACATCATACAGAAAAGTCAGAAAGTTTCATTGGACTTACGATGTATACTTCTCTCTGCGAATCGTTTGTAGAAACAAGAATGTCGAGTAATTACAAGTGTCGGAATATCAGTGTTGAATTATTATGTAATCAATCTAAACATGAAGATCATACATACAAATAAGCATACTCAGATATGTGCGTGAAGACACAGAACCGAGCGCAATCTATTTGGAAGAAACCGTCAACAACAACGCAGATGTCCGATGGAATAATTATACATAAATATGGTCACACAGTGTTCGTATAATGGGCGGGCTAGCCAGTTGTTATCTTTATTAATGCCTCTGTCTTACCGCAGACGATACGAAATGTAATAGAATAGAAATGAATGACTTCCGTTGAAATGATTCGGCAAGGAAGACAATATCACATAGAGTAACAAATCTAGGATGCCACTGTTGGGTGCGGCAATCGTAGTTTGGTACTCGGATATTAAAGGCCCAATAATACGTAACTTTCGGCTAAACTTGAAACGAAAATCAAGCATTATAAATCATTCTATTTATAGATTTAGTTAGGATTAACTTCTATCAGCAATATTCAAGACGAATTCTTACGCGGTTACCGGTACAACAGCAGTTGAAACTCGTTATTTGTAAACACGCGTCCATTTTGAACTGTCTTCGATCTTCGGCTTGTTGTTGAAGTGGGCCACACCTGAATTATTTCCAATTCTTTGGATTTTTCTGCCATTGTTTCTTGCTAGTTACCGCTCAGGTTTACTTCGTTTTAGGCTTATTTTTGCATGGTTATCAACTGGATTTTTTTCATAACATTTTTTCAAAATTCCGAAAAGTTTCCTGAAGTTACGTTTATTGGGGCTGTTACAATAAGGTCCAACCATCCAGAAAACAGTTGTGTTCCAAACTGAGCGGGGGGATCTACTTAGGCTAATATAAGTTAATAATTGACGCAGGCAAAAAAAGTGCCTCTATATCAACATCTATAATTCCTACTAAATAACCAAGCGATATGAGTTCCGTGTACATAGAAACAGGTTCCGGGTGAAGGGTCATTTGAACAGGACCCCTTATCGGCCACTGATCTGATTTTTAACCAGATAGGCTAATGCTTGTTTATTTGTTTCTGACTCATCCAGTCGATAGTCATGTCTTAAAAACCGCTTGGTTACAGTTTTTGGCAATGGCGCGAGAATCCTTAAAGGGTGTTAGACCTGCCCAGTCGATAGAACTGACCACTACACATGCAGTTTGGTCAGTGTGGTTACTTTGTTTGTTCAAAATAGACACAAAAGCACACACTTTGGTGAGAACCACGTGTGAACTTCATGATCAGCTTGATTCCATAATTTTATAAAAATCAGAAGCAAAATTTGATATAGACCAGCTATATTGTTTAGCTATAATTTCTATCCTTTGTTTTAATGGTCACAGCATCACTTACATAAACACTGGCGTTACATGTCTGCCCCCCTAGCTGTAATTGTTTGTGTTTATATTAACCCAGAGGTTACACAGGAAATTGGATCAAATAAAATCTCGTAACATTTGAAATGAACTCGAAACAACGTCATTGGAAGTCAACAACACAACGGATGAAATGTACTTACACGTGCGTGTCGTGAAGTCGATCAGTACGGCGAACCGCATTCTACCGGGACGAGATGGTTATGTTCTGAAAAGCAGGTACAGGTCCACGGTATACATACAATTCGTGAAAATAACTCGACCCACTCAATCTTCAGAGTATATATTAACAGCACTACTAAACAGTGCATGTGTTTTTCATAAAAGTTGGTATTTCACATGACATGATTGATCAAGTTGAAAAAGAAACAACAACAATTGTCACAATAGTCAACCACACGTTGATACTGAAGATCAAAGTCTCGTATATTATCACAATTGATAGTACTGACATACACAAGCTAAGCGCAGACGACACCACCGCCGACAACACGACGGGAATAACATGCTATCTATTACCAGTGATAATTAATTTACGATGTGCAATTCTTCCCATCAATCCATGTCTTACTGTCCCTGGTGCACGTACACTGCACGTGTATTGAGGCGGTACTATGTATAAGTTGAACAACCGCTAAGTAAACAAAGAACCTGTTTATATCGACAAGCTTGTTGACGTTGTCTAATTCTCTGACTCGAAAATAGTCATGTTGATGATGGTATCGCACTGATGTAGCTCAAGCTCACTCAGGTATTTATGGTTGTGAGATTAGTAAGGTTCTTGAAATAAATGTTTTTCCCTCAGATTACTGTAGGAATACACCCAAGTGAATGAAAAAGAAAAAACAACAACAATTTGACGAAGTCTGAGGTGTAGTGATGAGTTTAAAGACAGACAACGTCTGTGGTCTAGTGATGAGTTTATAGACAGACAATGTCTGTGGTCTAGTGATGAGTTAACAGACAGACAAAGTCTGTGGTCTAGTAATAGGTTTACAGACAGACAAGGTCTGTGGTCTATTGATGAGTTTATAGACAGACAAGGTCTGTGGTCTATTGATGAGTTTATAGACAGACAAAGGCTGTGGTCTAGTGATGAGTTTATCGACAGACAATGTCTGTGGTCTAGTGATGAGTTTATAGACAGACAATGTCTGTGGTCTTGTGATGAGTTTAAAGACAGACAACGTCTGTGGTCTAGTGATAAGTTTACAGACAGACAATGTCTGTAGTCTAGTTTATAGACAAAGTATGTGGTCTAGTGATGAGTTTATAGACAAAGTCTGTGGTCTAGTGATGAGGGTATAGACAGACAATGTCTGTCGTCTAGTGATGTGTTTATAGACAGACATCGTCTGTGGTCTAGTGATGAGTTTATAGACAGACAACGTCTGTGGTCTAGTGATGAGTTAACAGACAGACAGTGTCTGTGGTCTATTGATGAGTTTATAGACAATGTCTGTGGTCTAGTGATGTGTTTATAGACAGACATCGTCTGTGGTCTAGTGATGAGTTTATAGACAGACAACGTCTGTGGTCTAGTGATGAGTTAACAGACAGACAGTGTCTGTGGTCTATTGATGAGTTTACAGACAGACAATGTCTGTGGTCTAGTGATGAGGGTATAGACAGACAATGTCTGTGGTCTAGTGATGAGTTTATCGACAGACAATGTCTGTGGTCTAGTGATGAGTTTACAGACAGACAATGTCTGTGGTCTAGTGATGAGGTTAAAGACAGACAACGTCTGTGGTCTAGTGATAAGTTTACAGACAGACAATGTCTGTAGTCTAGTTTATAGACAGACAAAGTCTGTGGTCTAGTGATGAGTTTATAGACAGACAGCGTCTGTGGTCTAGTGATGAGTTTATAGACAGACAGTGTCTGAGGTCTAATTTATAGACAGACAAAGTCTGTGGTCTAGTGGTGAATTTTAAGCCAGACAGTGTCTTTGGTCTATTGATGAGTTTATAGACAGACAACGTCCGAGGTCTAGTGATGAGTTTATAGACAGACAACGTCCGAGGTCTAGTGATGAGTTTATAGACAGACAAGTTCTGTGGTCAAGTGAAGAGTTTATAGACAGACAATGTCTGTGGTCTAGTGATGAGTTTATAGACAGACAATGTCTGTGGTCTAGTGATGGGTTTATAGACAGACAATGTCTGTGGTCTAGTGATGAGTTTATAGACAGACAATGTCTGTGGTCTAGTGATGAGTTCACACACAGACACAGTCCGTGGTCTGGTGATGAGTTTACAGATAGACAATGTCTGTGATCTAGTGATGAGTTTACAGACATACAACGTCTGTGGTCTAGTGATGCGTTTATAGACAGACAAGGTCTAAGGTCTAATGATGAGTTTACAGACAGACAATGTCCGAGGTCTAGTGATGAGTTTATGGACAGACAACGTCCTTGTTCTAGTGATGAGTTTACAGACATACAATGTCAAAGGTCTAATGATGAGTTTACAAACAGACAATGTCTGTGGTCTAGTGATGAGTTTACAGACAGACAATGTCTGTGGTCTATTGATGAGTTTACAGACAGACAAGGTCTGAGGTCTAGTGATGAGTTTACAGACAGACAATGTCTGTGGTCTAGTGATGAGTTTACAGACAGACATCGTCTGTGGTCTAATGATGAGTTTACAGACAGACATCGTCTGTGGTCTAGTGATGAGTTTACAGACAGACATCGTCTGTGGTCTTGTGATAAGTTTACAGACAGACAATGTCTGTGGTCTATTGATGAGTTTACAGACAGACAAAGTCTGTGGTCTATTGATGAGTTTACAGACAGACATCGTCTGTGGTCTAGTGATGAGTTTACAGACAGACATCGTCTGTGGTCTAGTGATAAGTTTACAGACAGACAATGTCTGTGGTCTATTGATGAGTTTACAGACAGACAAAGTCTGTGGTCTAGTGATGAGTTTACAGACAGACATCGTCTGTGGTCTAGTGATGAGTTTACAGACAGACATCGTCTGTGGTCTAGTGATGAATTTACAGACAGACATCGTCTGTGGTCTAGTGATGAGTTTATGGACAGACAACGTCCTTGTTCTAGTGATGAGTTTACAGACATACAATGTCAAAGGTCTAATGATGAGTTTACAAACAGACAATGTCTGTGGTCTAGTGATGAGTCTACA
The DNA here is from genome assembly GCA_947623455.1 of Mimachlamys varia. Classification (NCBI taxonomy): domain Eukaryota; kingdom Metazoa; phylum Mollusca; class Bivalvia; order Pectinida; family Pectinidae; genus Mimachlamys; species Mimachlamys varia. The sequence goes on from OX392540.1 coordinate 38,224,842, forward strand.
GACAGACAGTGTCTGAGGTCTAGTGATGAGTTTACAGACAGACAGTGTCTGAGGTCTAGTGATGAGTATGAGTTGATAGACAGACAAAGGCTGTGGTCTAGTGATGAGTTTAAAGACAGACAAAGTCTGTGGTCTTGTGATGAGTTTACAGACAGACATCGTCTGTGGTCTAATGATGAGTTTACAGACAGACAAAGTCTGTGGTCTAATTATTAGTTTACAGACAGACAAGTTCTGTGGTCTAGTGATGAGTTTACAGACAGACAAAGTCTGTGGTCTAGTGATGAGTTTACAGACAGACAAAGTCTGTGGTTTAGTGATGAGTTTACAGACAGACAAGGTCTGTGGTCTATTGATCAGTTTACAGACAGACATCGTCTGTGGTCTAGTGATGAGTTTACAAACAGACAATGTCTGTGGTCTAATGATGAGTTTACAGACAGACAATGTCTGTGGTCTAGTGATAAGTTTACAGACAGACAATGTCTGTGGTCTAATGATGAGTTTACAGACAGACAAAGTCTGTGGTCTAGTGATAAGTTTACAGACAGACATCGTCTGTGGTCTAGTGATGAGTTTACAAACAGACAATGTCTGTGGTCTAGTGATAAGTTTACAGACAGACAATGTCTGTGGTCTAATGATGAGTTTACAGACAGACAAAGTCTGTGGTCTAGTGATAAGTTTACAGACAGACAATGTCTGTGGTCTAATGATGAGTTTACAGACAGACAGTGTCTGTGGTCTAGTGATGAGTTTACAGACAGACAGTGTCTGTTGTCTAGTGATGAGTTTACAGACAGACAATGTCTGTGGTCTAGTGATGAGTTCATGGACAGACAAGGTCTGTGGTCTAGTGATGTGTTTACAGACAGACAAGGTCTGAGGTCTAGTAATGATTTTATAGACAGACAAGGTCTGTGGTCTTGTGATGAGTTTACAGACAGACAATGTCTGTGGTCTAGTGATTAGTTTACAGACAGACAATGTATGTGATCTAGTGATGAGTTTACAGACAGACAGTGTCTGTGGTCTAATGATGAGTTTACAGACAGACAGTGTCTGTGGTCTAATGATGAGTTTACAGACAGACAATGTCTGTGGTCTAGTGATGAGTTTATAGACAGACAGTGTCTGTGGTCTAGTGATGAGTTAATAGACAATGTCTGCGATCTAGTGATGAGTTTACAGACAGACAAAGTCTGTAGTCTAGTAATGAGTTTATAGACAGACAATGTCTGTGGTCTAGTGATGAGTTTACAGACAGACAAAGTCTGTAGTCTAGTAATGAGTTTATAGACAGACAATGTCTGTGGTCTAGTGATGAGTTTACAGACAGACAATGTCTGCAGTCTAGTGATGAGTTTATAGACAGACAATGTCTGTGGTCTAGTAATGAGTTTACAGACAGACAATGTCTGCAGTCCAGTGATGAGTTTATAGACAGACAACGTCTGTGGTCTAGTGATGTGTTACAGACAGACGATGTCTGTGGTCTAGTGATGAGTTTATAGACAGACAAGGTCTGTGGTCTAGTGATGAGTTTATAGACAGACAATGTCTGTGGTCTAGTAATGAGTTTACAAACAGACAACGTCTGTGGTCTAGTGATGAGTTTACAGACAATGTCTGTGGTCTAGTGATGAGTTTATAGACAGACAATGTCTGTGGTCTAGTGATGAGTTTATAGACAGACAATGTCTGTGGTCTAGTGATGAGTTTATAGACAGACAATGTCTGTGGTCTAGTGATGAGTTTACAGACAGACAAAGTCTGTGGTTTAGTGATGAGTTTACAGACAGACAAGGTCTGTGGTCTATTGATCAGTTTACAGACAGACATCGTCTGTGGTCTAGTGATGAGTTTACAAACAGACAATGTCTGTGGTCTAATGATGAGTTTACAGACAGACAATGTCTGTGGTCTAGTGATAAGTTTACAGACAGACAATGTCTGTGGTCTAATGATGAGTTTACAGACAGACAAAGTCTGTGGTCTAGTGATAAGTTTACAGACAGACATCGTCTGTGGTCTAGTGATGAGTTTACAAACAGACAATGTCTGTGGTCTAGTGATAAGTTTACAGACAGACAATGTCTGTGGTCTAATGATGAGTTTACAGACAGACAAAGTCTGTGGTCTAGTGATAAGTTTACAGACAGACAATGTCTGTGGTCTAATGATGAGTTTACAGACAGACAGTGTCTGTGGTCTAGTGATGAGTTTACAGACAGACAGTGTCTGTTGTCTAGTGATGAGTTTACAGACAGACAATGTCTGTGGTCTAGTGATGAGTTCATGGACAGACAAGGTCTGTGGTCTAGTGATGTGTTTACAGACAGACAAGGTCTGAGGTCTAGTAATGATTTTATAGACAGACAAGGTCTGTGGTCTTGTGATGAGTTTACAGACAGACAATGTCTGTGGTCTAGTGATTAGTTTACAGACAGACAATGTATGTGGTCTAGTGATGAGTTTACAGACAGACAGTGTCTGTGGTCTAATGATGAGTTTACAGACAGACAGTGTCTGTGGTCTAATGATGAGTTTACAGACAGACAATGTCTGTGGTCTAGTGATGAGTTTATAGACAGACAATGTCTGTGGTCAAGTGATGAGTTCACAGACAGACAGTGTCTGTGGTCTAGTGATGAGTTAATAGACAATGTCTGCGATCTAGTGATGAGTTTATAGACAGACAATGTCTGTGGTCTAGTGATGAGTTTATAGACAGACAATGTCTGTGGTCTAGTGATGAGTTCACAGACAGACAGTGTCTGTGGTCTAGTGATGAGTTAATAGACAATGTCTGTGGTCTAGTGATGAGTTTATAGACAGACAATGTCTGTGGTCTAGTGATGAGTTTACAGACAGACAAAGTCTGTAGTCTAGTAATGAGTTTATAGACAGACAATGTCTGTGGTCTAGTGATGAGTTTACAGACAGACAATGTCTGCAGTCTAGTGATGAGTTTATAGACAGACAATGTCTGTGGTCTAGTAATGAGTTTACAGACAGACAATGTCTGCAGTCCAGTGATGAGTTTATAGACAGACAACGTCTGTGGTCTAGTGATGTGTTACAGACAGACGATGTCTGTGGTCTAGTGATGAGTTTATAGACAGACAAGGTCTGTGGTCTAGTGATGAGTTTATAGACAGACAATGTCTGTGGTCTAGTAATGAGTTTACAAACAGACAACGTCTGTGGTCTAGTGATGAGTTTACAGACAATGTCTGTGGTCTAGTGATGAGTTTATAGACAGACAATGTCTGTGGTCTAGTGATGAGTTTATAGACAGACAATGTCTGTGGTCTAGTGATGAGTTTACAAACAGACAACGTCTGTGGTCTAGTGATGAGTTTACAGACAGACAATGTCTGTGGTCTAATGATGAGTTTACAGACAGACAAAGTCTGTGGTCTAGTGATAAGTTTACAGACAGACAATGTCTGTGGTCTAATGATGAGTTTACAGACAGACAGTGTCTGTGGTCTAGTGATGAGTTTACAGACAGACAATGTCTGTGGTCTAGTGATGAGTTGATAGACAGACAACGTCTAAGGTCTAATGATAAGTTCATAGACAGACAAGTTCTGTGGTCTAGTGATGAGTTGATAGACAGACAACGTCTAAGGTCTAATGATAAGTTCATAGACAGACAATGTCTGTGGTCTAGTGATGAGTTTATAGACAGACAATGTCTGTGGTCTAGTGATGAGTTTACAGACAGACAAAGTCTGTGGTTTAGTGATGAGTTTACAGACAGACAAGGTCTGTGGTCTATTGATCAGTTTACAGACAGACATCGTCTGTGGTCTAGTGATGAGTTTACAAACAGACAATGTCTGTGGTCTAATGATGAGTTTACAGACAGACAATGTCTGTGGTCTAGTGATAAGTTTACAGACAGACAATGTCTGTGGTCTAATGATGAGTTTACAGACAGACAAAGTCTGTGGTCTAGTGATAAGTTTACAGACAGACATCGTCTGTGGTCTAGTGATGAGTTTACAAACAGACAATGTCTGTGGTCTAGTGATAAGTTTACAGACAGACAATGTCTGTGGTCTAATGATGAGTTTACAGACAGACAAAGTCTGTGGTCTAGTGATAAGTTTACAGACAGACAATGTCTGTGGTCTAGTGATGAGTTTACAGACAGACAGTGTCTGTGGTCTAATGATGAGTTTACAGACAGACAAAGTCTGTGGTCTAATTATTAGTTTACAGACAGACAAGTTCTGTGGTCTAGTGATGAGTTTACAGACAGACAAAGTCTGTGGTCTAGTGATATGTTTACAGACAGACAAAGTCTGTGGTTTAGTGATGAGTTTACAGACAGACAAGGTCTGTGGTTTATTGATCAGTTTACAGACAGACATCGTCTGTGGTCTAGTGATGAGTTCATGGACAGACAAGGTCTGTGGTCTAGTGATGTGTTTACAGACAGACAAGGTCTGAGGTCTAGTAATGATTTTATAGACAGACAAGGTCTGTGGTCTTGTGATGAGTTCATTGACAGACAAGGTCTGTGGTTTAGTGATGAGTTTACAGACAGACAAAGTCTGTGGTTTAGTGATGAGTTTACAGACAGACAATGTCTGTGGTCTAGTGTTGAGTTTACAGACAGACAGTGTCTGTGGTCTAATAATGAGTTTACAGACAGACAATGTCTGTGGTCTAATGATTAGTTTACAGACAGACAATGTATGTGGTCTAGTGATGAGTTTACAGACAGACAGTGTCTGTGGTCTAATGATGAGTTTACAGACAGACAGTGTCTGTGGTCTAATGATGAGTTTACAGACAGACAATGTCTGTGGTCTAGTGATGAGTTTATAGACAGACAATGTCTGTGGTCAAGTGATTAGTTTACAGACAGACAGTGTCTGTGGTCTAGTGATGAGTTAATAGACAATGTCTGCGGTCTAGTGATGAATTTACAAACAGACAACGTCTGTGGTCTAGTGATGATTTTACAGACAGACAATGTCTGTGGTCTAGTGATGAGTTTATAGACAGACAATGTCTGAGGTCTAGTGATGAGTTTACAGACAGACAAAGTCTGTGGTCTAGTAATGAGTTTATAGACAGACAATGTCTGTGGTCTAGTGATGAGTTTACAGACAGACAATGTCTGCAGTCTAGTGATGAGTTTATAGACAGACAATGTCTGTGGTCTAGTAATGAGTTTACAGACAGACAATGTCTGCAATCCAGAGATGAGTTTATAGACAGACAACGTCTGTGGTCTAGTGATGTTTTACAGACAGACGATGTCTGTGGTCTAGTGATGAGTTTATAGACAGACAAGGTCTGTGGTCTAGTGATGAGTTTATAGACAGACAATGTCTGTGGTCTAGTGATGAGTTTACAAACAGACAACGTCTTTGGTCTAGTGATGAGTTTACAGACAGACAATGTCTGTGGTCTAGTGATTAGTTTACAGACAGACAATGTATGTGGTCTAGTGATGAGTTTACAGACAGACAAAGTATGTGGTCTAGTGATGATTTTAAAGACAGACAAGGTCGGTGGTCTAGTGATGAGTTTACAGACAGACAATGTCTGTGGTCCAGTGATGGGTTTACAGACAGACAGTGTTTGAGGTCTAGTGATGAGTTTATAGACAGACAAGTTCTGTGGTCTAGCGATGAGTTTATAAACAAACATCGTCTGTGGTCTAGTGATCAGTTAAAAGACATACAGTGTCTGTGGTATAATGATTCAATAGCAGACACATGATAAACACTGTATTCGATATTTGCTTAATTAACAAAAGTGCAGCGAGTAAAAGGCATGACAGTTCGTGCACGATAATGACATATGCATTATTCAGTCACTTCTACACTTAATTCTATATCTCAAGAAGAACTTTCGTGTGGCGTGAGTTTAATTTATTTATGAGTCTATTTTAGCAGCATTCAATCCAATTTCCTCACAGGGCCTACATGTAGCTGTTCCAAGCTTAATTAGATTGGCGAGTTATCTGAACAAAATAAAAAAAATACAATTTGTGTGTTCAATTTTTGAAAGATAACGGAATATCTTATATTTTCTGTAAATTATAATCTCAGAGTTTTGTACTAGCACTTTCTATTCTATATTTGAATATTTTTGAAAAATGTACCAGAGGTATTGTTTTCCTTAAGCTAACCATGCCTTAACAGCTGGTCCTTGTAGTGTAAGTGATATGACGTTGATAAATGAATGAATTTTTCATTCTAACAGCAAATACAATTTTCTGGAAGGTTTGAATTACTAACTGATCAGTTATTTCCAATTTCATTTTAATTTCATGCTTATTAATTTATTAGTATTATACGACAATTGACAAAGTGCCCCATACGAGATTGAATAAGGCTATTCTGAATTACATTATGAGGCATGAATATAAAATTGATACGATAAAATACACATTTCATATCAATTTGAAGACCCCACAGGAGCTGTCTTTTCTAGACCCGGTTAATTAAACTTTTAAACTATAAGACTGACAGGTCAGTAAGGGCCCGTGGTGTGGCAATATGTCTCTAACAAACATAATCCTTGAGCTTTGGACCCAATCATCAAACATGTTGACGTTGACCTTTGGTCAATAGACTCATTGTTCAATTCTGACCAACTTTGCTTCATAATGTCATAACAAAATGTTCATCAGTGAAAAATTACAAAATTTGACTTTGACCTTTCATCCGGTGACCTTGAGTTTAGTCATTTGACTCTTTGTTAAATTCCGAGCAACTTTGCTTCATAATGTCTTAACAAAATGTCCATGTTCAGTAAAACGGGTGACCTTGACTTTTAGTCAGTCAACTCCTTGTTTAATTCTGGCTAACGTTTATTCATGATGTCAAAACAAAATATTCCTGAGTGAAAAGGTACGAAACTTTAAATTGACCTTTAACCTTGAATTTGGTCAGCTGGCTCATTGTTTAATTCTGACCAACTTTGCTTCACAATGTCATAACAAAGTGTTCTTCAGCGAAAAGGTTCAATTTTTGAACTTGGCCTGGTGATTTGGCCTTTAACTCATAACTCATAACTTTTGGTCAGTTGACTCTTTGTGCAATTTTGACCGATTTGCTACAAAATTGGACCTTGACCTTTAAACCTTGACCTTTGACCTTGCTTTTTGACACCACAAAGTATTTATATAAAAGTAACATCTTGACCAAGTTTCATGTAAATCGGTTAATAAATACTCCAACTAATGTATTTACACCTCCTCCTCCTTTCTCAGTAAACTCTGACTGCGAATAAATTAGTGTGTACGCAATGATAAAGGACTCACACAACTAAATCAGCCTATCACGAAGTGTTTCATACGTTTGTAGTTCCTACTGAAAATTTGTTCCGGCTAAGTACAGTGATTCTGAGTAATTTAAAATAGGTAATTAAAATTGTTGACCTATTCTGCCTTTAATGAAATCCGTAGATATTTAACTTTACAAAAATATATTCTTTTGGTAGATTTTGATATGTGATGGCGGATTGATATGGGGTCAAAAGTCAGAGGGTGTTCCCGTCCCCTTTCACTGGTTTGACATGTAAATTTCCGGTTGTCCGAAGCAGACGCCTGTAGCGAGCTAAGATGCCAGTAAACTCCTCAAAAAGTGCCTCTTGAAGCCTTTGTCATGTATGTATCTGTGAATTTAGGCAGTTTTCACAAGTGTTGAACTTCAAATATTAAATTATAAGCTCGAAAGCTTAGAAAATATAGTAAATTATTTATTTGTGCGAGTCCTAAAAGGCTCGGCGGATTGATATTTGTTCAAAGTCGTTCCCGCTTCAGAACAATTACTATTCGCTGATGGTCATTGTTTGGTACCTACAAGATTTTGAAACATGGAACATTATATGGGATCCATTTTGTCTGATTATACAGTAAATGGTATCTGGCAAACTTGATTTCAATGATGCTTTTCGTTACTGTTATATTTTATTAGTGATTTCGGTTGCAAAAAGGTAAAGTAAAGTCGATAAAAGATGGAGAACACTATGTGATGGAATTGGAGTGTATGCTTGAGCATTAAAGGGACACCCCGGGAAAACCTACAGTGAAGTTCTTGAATGTATATGCTGTCTGCACTACCAGTTACATTTTCCTGTAATTCCAATATTCAAAGTCCACTCAAAATGTCTGTATTAGCTACTTGCAAAATCAATCCGTGTATACATTTATTGAATCACATTCACATTAATAATCAGACGTTAATTACACACGTTATTCATATGAAGAAATATACGCGGCATCTCTGCATCATTTATCGACGACACCAGTACCTGACTGAGACCGGTTTTTGTATTGTTTAGAAAAGAATGATAATTTGCAATAGCAAACACATATGTGACAAATGTTTGAAGATGTTTTCTGCAGGAGCAGCCATTTGTGTATGTGTGGCGCTTCACAAAAACAACAAAATGTTAACCTTCTTTGCACCATTTGTAACATGTGGCCAAATCGGTTTCACTTGAGAACTCGTTCTAGGTTACAGTAAAAGTCAATATTTTCGCGCGTTGAATCCCGCTTAGCCAGCCTCCAAACTGTTCGCGGTGTTCGCGCTGTCAGTCATGCTGTTTCTGTGTCATTATAATACTATTACAATGTGTATGCGCTGTGGAGTAAATATGTTCGCGTGTGGATCCTCGTCGGAAACCCACGGTACACTTTACTGACGTTTCCTGACGTTTGCAAACGTCAGAGAAGTGTACCGTGGGTTTCCGACGATGCGTGTGGATATACCAGGTATTCATGGAGATTTTATGCAAAGTAAATAAGGGACAATTTCTACTCTGCAAACAACTTCACTTTAACAGCGTTATCGCATCCAACTAGGTTATTGATAATAGGCAAGCAGAAAACAATTACACCAAAATTCCATACTTCACAATTCTCGTCCTAGACGTCGTGGTGGTCGGATGGTGCAGTGGGTAGCGCACTTGCCGTTCACCAAGGCGACAGGGGTTCGATTTCCCGACACGACACGAAAAGGCATGGGGACACCTGCCCGACCACGTGGGTTTTCCCCGGGTACTAGTCCGGTTTCCTCCCACAATAAGAACCCTCGCGCGCTAACATTCGGGCCAACAAAAGAGTTATTAATATAAGTTGGATAACTTGTTTCATAACTGTTGTAAAATAAATAAAGTTTATATTATATCTCGTCCTAGAACATTATCCCATCTAACTAGGCTACTGATAATTAAATTATAATATATACGCAGGAAACAATCACATCCAAATTCCATACTTCACAATTCTCGCGCCAGAGTGATTCATGAACTCCCCAAAACTACCTGATATTTCATTCAGATGAGGCTTTTTTTAAAACTGAAATATTGCATTTTTTATTCTGATTTACCTAGCATGAATTGTAGGACAGTTTTATATGTACCAGGTGTTCAGACAAATAATTAATTACAAGTGATAAATGTTGAAAAAACTCACATTTTTTCCAGCGCTTCTGTGACTGTGTATATAATTCGGTGACCTTTCAGATTTATTAAGGGTCCCAGGCCCGTGGATGACAGGAGCGTTACAACCATGCCTTTTGTATATACACGGTGACTTCCCTTTAATTCGAGACAGTGTGCTATATAATTATAAGATGAAACGGGAGATCATGTCCTCGGAAGGACAGTACATTTTGCATGCATATAGGAGGTTTTATATAAAAAAACATCCAGCTTTTCATCTCTATCAATTTTCAGAAATCGAGAGCCTTTTTAATTTGTCACGTTTACCGAAAGGTATACTAAACCCCGTAATTATTTGTTCTCTTCAAATTTCATAAAAGGGTCGAACATACAATGTAGCTGTGACCATCCTCGATATCCAGGGGTTACGCTCACCTTCGCTGTAAGGAGCGTAGGTGAGCGTAACCCCTGGCTATTGAAGATATAACAAATCCCAGGTTTTTGGACTTGGGCAATTCCGGTGACTAGCTTTAACTAGCTATGTTGGTTAGAGCTGTGTTGGAGCCACTGGTACAGTGTCTCTGATGTCATAATTATGAAACAATGAGCTAAACCCTTTTAACTTTTTTTATATGCACACACATACGTACACCATTCAACAAAAACAAACAAAAATAAAATAAAATGCCAAATACAATAACTGTGTTAAAATATATTCGTGTATTCGACTTTAACATAAATTTATGGGGAAAATGCACATTTTTTTCTGCCAAGCCAAGCAATTTATAAATGATTTATATGACACATTAACCACAGTAATTAATTATTTCTATTTCACCTTAAATAAATTGCTTGGATTGGTCATATTATGTGGGTCATGTTAATTAGTTACATGGACGTCAGTCGACATTTTAACCACTTCTGTCTCGATAGCGTCCGCTAGGTCATCTGTCTGTGCTAATTCAAAGTTCTTAATTACATTGAGTACTACCGCAAGCACTTGAGCTTAGCTTTGAAAAAACCACCAACCAAGAACTAGCTTGAAAGAGAAACAGCAATATCCTCGATATCCAGGGGGTACGGCACGTGTATATATTATCTTAGGTGAGCGTAATTCCTGAAAATAACGAGGGGTACGCTCACCTGTGCACGCGTGCAAATAAACGCGGCAGGGGGGACGATATGTATACATATCGTAAGACAGTGCATACATGCTGTAAGACAGTGTATACATATCGTAAGACAGTGTATACATGCTGTAAGACAGTGTATACATATCGTAAGACAGTGTATACATACTGTAAGACAGTGTATACATAATGTAAGACAGTGTATACATATCGTAAGACAGTGTATACATACTGTAAGACAGTGTATACATATTGTAAGACAGTGTATACATATCGTAAGACAGTGTATACATATCGTAAGACAGTGTATATATATTGTAAGACAGTGTATACATATTGTAAGATAGTGTATACATACTGTAAGACAGTGTATACATACTGTAAGACAATGTATACATATTGTAAGACAGTGTATACATATCGTAAGACAGTGTATACATATTGTAAGATAGTGTATACATATTGTAAGGCAGCGTATACATACTGTAAGACAGTGTATACATACTGTAAGACAGTGTATACATATTGTAAGACAGTGTATACATATTGTAAGATAGTGTATACATACTGTAAGACAGTGTATACATATTGTAAGATAGTGTATACATATCGTAAGACAGTGTATACATATTGTAAGACGGTGTATACATATTGTAAGACAGTATATACATACTGTAAGACAGTGTATACATATCGTTAGACAGTGTATACATATCGTAAGACAGTGTATACATACTGTAAGACAGTATATACATATCGTAAGACAGTGTATAAATATCGTAAGATAGTGTATACTAACTGTAAGACAGTGTATACATACTGTAAGACAGTGTATACATACTGTAAGACAGTGTATACATATTGTAAGACAGTGTATACATATTGTAAGATAGTGTATACATACTGTAAGACAGTGTATACATACTGTAAGACAATGTATACATATTGTAAGATAGTGTATACATATCGTAAGACAGTGTATACATATTGTAAGACGGTGTATACATATTGTAAGACAGTATATACATACTGTAAGACAGTGTATACATATCGTAAGACAGTGTAGACATATCGTAAGACAGTGTAGACATATCGTAAGACATTGTATACATACTGTAAGACAGTATATACATATCGTAAGACAGTGTATAAATATCGTAAGATAGTGTATACATACTGTAAGACAGTGTATACATACTGTAAGACAGTGTATACATATTGTAAGACAGTGTGTACATCCTGTAAGACAGTGTAAACATATTGTAAGACTGTGTATACATATTGTAAGACAGTGTAATAACTGTAAGACAGTGTATATATATTGTAAGACAGTGTATTCATATTGTAAGACAGTGTATACATATTGTAAGACAGTGTATACATTCTGTAAGACAGTGTATACATATTGTAAGACAGTGTATACATACTGTAAGACAGTGTATACATACTGTAAGACGGTGTATACATACTGTAAGACAGTGTGTTCATACTGTAAGACAGTGTAAACATACTGTAAGACATTGTATACATATTGTAAGACAGTGTAAACATACTGTAAGACATTGTATACATATTGTAAGACATTGTATGCATACTGTAAGACATTGTATGCATACTGTAAGACATTGTAAACATATTGTAAGACAATGTATACATAATGTAAGACAGTGTAAACATACTGTAAGACATTGTATACATATTGTAAGACATTGTATGCATACTGTAAGACAGTGTAAACATATTGTAAGACAGTGTAAACATACTGTAAGACATTGTAAACATATTGTAAGACAGTGTATACATATTGTAAGACAGTGTATACATATTGTAAGACAGTGTATACATACTGTAAGACAGTGTATACATATTGTAAGACATTGTATGCATACTGTAAGACAGTGTAAACATATTGTAAGACAGTGTAAACATACTGTAAGACAGTGTGTACATACTGTAAGACAGTGTATACATACTGTAAGACAGTGTATACATACTGTAAGACAATGTATACATATTGTAAGACAGTGTATACATACTGTAAGACAGTGTGTACATACTGTAAGACAGTGTATACATACTGTAAGACAGTGTATACATAATGTAAGACAGTGTAAACATACTGTAAGACATTGTATACATATTGTAAGACATTGTATGCATACTGTAAGACATTGTAAACATATTGTAAGACAGTGTAAACATACTGTAAGACATTGTAAACATATTGTAAGACAGTGTATACATATTGTAAGACATTGTAAACATATTGTAAGACAGTGTAAACATACTGTAAGACATTGTATACATATTGTAAGACTGTGTATACATACTGTAAGACAGTGTATACATATTGTAAGACAGTTTAAACATACTGTTTGACAGTGTATACATACTGTAAGACAGTATACATACTATAAAACAGTGTAAACATACTGACAGGCAGTGTAAAGATACTATAAGACAGTGTATACATATTGTAAGACAGTGTATACATATTGTTAGACAGTGTATACATACTGTAAGACAGTGTTTACATATTGTAAGACAGTGTATACATACTGTAAGACAGTGTATACATACTGTAAGACAGTGGATACATGTTGTAAGACAGTGGATATATATTGTTAAACTGTGCATACATTTTGTAAGACAGTGTATACATACTGTAAGACAGTGTATACATACTGTAAGACAGTGTATACATAATGTAAGACAGTGTATACATACTGTAAGACAGTGTATACATACTGTAAGACACTGTATACATATTGTAAGACAGTGTATACATATCGTAAGACAGTGTATACATATCGTAAGACAGTGTATATATATTGTAAGACAGTGTATACATATTGTAAGATAGTGTATACATACTGTAAGACAGTGTATACATACTGTAAGACAATGTATACATATTGTAAGACAGTGTATACATATCGTAAGACAGTGTATACATATTGTAAGATAGTGTATACATATTGTAAGACATTGTATACATATCGTAAGACAGTGTATACATATCGTTAGACGCTTTGAGTGCTGTATTGTGTAGATTAGGTAAACGATGTTTTATTTCTGTGAAATCTTGCTATCACCGATTCCAGAAACGCGGATATTATACTTTTCCCGCTGTTATCAGACAAATGAGATGACAGATAATGTGCAATAACAGATTATACACTTAGGAAATACATTCATTTTCTGTGTGGTATTTTCTTTTAAAAGCTAATTATTTGATAAAACCGAACATTTCTAAATTTATTTTGTCAAAATTGTTTCGAAAATGGTGTCGGGAGAGCCCAACAAAGAAAAGAACATCTTTAATAGCTTAAGATTTTTCGATCAGTTTAGGGATATTCGTTGTAATCGGAGGATGTTCCCTGATGTCGGATCGTGTGATAACTTAATTCTATAACCCTGTTACACGCTAGCTGAAGTCTGAACAAAGGCTCAGAATACCGGTATTTAATCTAATATAAGAATCATGTAAAAGCAGTTTGCATTGTCTGGATTTAGAACTCCATTACATGCACAGTTATAGAAGTGTAAATCAGTGTTAAGTTTCTCTGGGCTAGCTTAACACGATTATTATGTTATCGCCAAGTTTCTTTTTGTTGATATATTGACGTCATCAGTGATGACATTAGAACTAAATAAATGCATCTACTTGAGTTTTTAAAAGTCGAATAACTCATTTCAAATATCACATAGGAGCTTGTACATGTAATTTTAAAGATAAAGTTAATTTTAAGTACAACTCCTCCACACCAAACTAAAAATATAGCAATTGTTTTATATTAAAGTAATTACTGTTATAGTTAATTGCTACTTAATTAAGTATTGACGTTGTCTTGGCAACGATGTTACTCAACACAATACCTCCACCAATTTCGTCAAAGTTCAGAATAAAACAACTGACGTCATCCTGACATGATTATACAAGATTTCTCCAGGGTCTTTTTGTTCTATTGTTTAACAATGCCTGATTCTCTCCCACACGTTAATTTCCTCAGCAATAACATTTAGATCTCGTTTTGGACATCGATTCGGCTATTTTCTCTGACAGTTTAGATATGTTATCGGTTATTTTTTCCGTTTTACGTCATCGCTCTTCATTCCTCAAAGACTCTGCGGTCATGATTAGTTTTCTAAGATAGAGAAATTTCCATATAACGACGACTTTATCTGCATAAAGGTAAGCCCGTGTTACGTCATAGCGAGACACAGAAATCAATGACCAACACAGATATCACAAGTCTCCGGCGTCTTTAAACAATTCAGTGTTTCTGCAGCCTCTCCCCTAACTTCAATGCCACGGTGCTATTAAACAGAATGGTTTTGACATCGCGCCGTTCGCCGAACTCGTCTCTGTTACGTTAAGTAGGGGGTAAACAGAATGTTGTTTAATCAAGCAAGGTATCAACTGACCAAAGTTCACGGTAATTGAGTCAAAGGTCAAGGTCATATCATCCTCGATATCCAGGGGTTACGATCACGCTCTCTACACCCCTGGAATATGTCTTGGCAAAACTGAATGGACGCTCAGGTAAAAACAAAAAACTGACCAATCGCTAGGCTGCATACCTGTCCTTTGAAGATTCAAAGGAGCCGCAATCACCTTCAAAGCATGTCAATTTTACCGTCACGAGATTCGCTCTCTACATCCCTGAATATGTCAAGGCAAAAATGCTCCGTGTACGCCACTTTGGTGATGAGACAAGGAGTTCATGGATCGATCCTTTGATGTACATCAAAAGAATCTCGTAGGCAAATAACGGTAAAAAATTGACATGCTTTGAAGTCGGATGCGGCTCCATTGTAATATTCAAAGGACAGACGTGCAGCCTTGCGATTGGTCATTTTTTTAGCGTACCCGTGTAGAGAGCGTAAGTGAGTGTAACCCCTGGATATCGAGGATGTCGTAATCTTCGTATAGGGTTCTGTAAAACCCAGAGATGACGTTCTTCAGGCTCGTCGGGTTTTATAGTTGCCAGTTAGGGCCTGTATTGCAATTCTCGTAATCCCTATCTCCGTCTGTCGTATTCTCTATTCCCCCTCGCTGTTCTGTTTTCTAACTCTCGTTGTTGTATTCCCTAGATGTCGCAATTTCAACTTTAGTTAATTAATGAAGCGTGGTTTGCGATTTGGTCCTAACCAGGAAAATTAAGGTAGAAATGGCAAGGTTCTGCATTCAGTTCAGAGAAAAGTTGTGAACCGGGAGCAAAACAGATTAAGTCAGAGATTTGTCAAAACGAGGTTAACACTAACAGGCAGGCGCCCGATGTCGGTAATTCATACCTGTCTCGTTATGTTACCAGCTAGGATTCCATTGCCTACGTAATCGCCTTGTAATCAGTTTCCATTTGTTGTAAGCTTATACATTTTAGTTAGATTATATACTTTGATATTAATATACGTATGTTTACCTATTGTTTTAAATTGTTCTGACTTATTATATATTCAGGATTTGCTATGTATTTTTTCATGGAATGCGTATATAATGACGTTTTTATCGCACTTTCGAGGTCCTACAGGGAGTTTTTCACTTTTAGTCAAGGTCATTGAGAGGATATTCTAAAACCCTTATTTTCGAATACCATGCCCCTGTGCGAGATCCGTGCAGCATCCCACTGTGTGATCGTTTAGGCGACTTATGTGGGACCCCACTGCGCATGCCAAATATGTGTATTCAAATCAGTAATAGAACCAACGTTACCCAAAGAGTCAATTTATGAGTATCTCAATTTATAGTTCTGTATCAATTAATAGTTCTGTATCCATCAATTGATAGTTCTGTATCAATCTATAGTTCTGTATCAATCTATAGTTCTGTATCAATCTATAGTTCTGTATCAATTTATAGTTCTGTATCAATTAATAGTTCTGTATCCATCAATCTATAGTTCTGTATCAATCTATAGTTCTGTATCAATCTATAGTTCTGTATCAATCTATAGTTCTGTATCAATTAATAGTTCTGTATCAATCTATAGTTCTGTATCAATCTATAGTTCTGTATCAATCTATAGTTCTGTATCAATTTATAGTTCTGTATCAATCTATAGTTCTGTATCAATCTATAGTTCTGTATCAATTAATAGTTCTGTATCCATCAATCTATAGTTCTGTATCAATCTATAGTTCTGTATCAATCTATAGTTCTGTATCAATCTATAGTTCTGTATCAATTAATAGTTCTGTATCAATCTATAGTTCTGTATCAATCTATAGTTCTGTATCAATCTATAGTTCTGTATCAATTTATAGTTCTGTATCAATCTATAGTTCTGTATCAATTAATAGTTCTGTATCCATCAATCTATAGTTCTGTATCAATCTATAGTTCTGTATCAATCTATAGTTCTGTATCAATCTATAGTTCTGTATCAATTAATAGTTCTGTATCCATCAATCTATAGTTCTGTATCAATCTATAGTTCTGTATCAATCTATAGTTCTGTATCAATCTATAGTTCTGTATCAATTAATAGTTCTGTATCCATCAATCTATAGTTCTGTATCAATCTATAGTTCTGTATCAATCTATAGTTCTGTATCAATTAATAGTTCTGTATCCATCAATCTATAGTTCTGTATCAATCTCTAGTTCTGTATCAATATATAGTTCTGTATCAATCTATAGTTCTGTATCAATCAATAGTTCTGTATCAATCTATAGTTCTGTATCAATTAATAGTTCTGTATCCATCAATCTATAGTTCTGTATCAATCTATAGTTCTGTATCAATCTATAGTTCTGTATCAATCTATAGTTCTGTATCAATTAATAGTTCTGTATCCATCAGTCTATAGTTCTGTATCAATCTATAGTTCTGTATCAATCTATAGTTCTGTATCAATCTATAGTTCTGTATCAATTTATAGTTCTGTATCAATCTATAGTTCTGTATCAATCTATAGTTCTGTATCAATTAATAGTTCTGTATCCATCAATCTATAGTTCTGTATCAATCTATAGTTCTGTATCAATCTATAGTTCTGTATCAATCTATAGTTCTGTATCCATAAATAGTTCTGTATCCATCAATCTATAGTTCTGTATCAATCTATAGTTCTGTATCAATCTATAGTTCTGTATCAATTAATAGTTCTGTATCCATCAATCTATAGTTCTGTATCAATCTATAGTTCTGTATCAATCTATAGTTCTGTATCAATTAATAGTTCTGTATCCATCAATCTATAGTTCTGTATCAATCTATAGTTCTGTATCAATCTATAGTTTTGTATCAATTTACAGTTCTGTATCAATTTATAGTTCTGTATCAATCTATAGTTCTGTATCAATTTATAGTTCTGTATCAATCTATAGTTCTGTATCAATCTATAGTTCTGTATCAATCTATAGTTCTGTATCAATCTATAGTTCTGTATCAATTAATAGTTCTGTATCCATCAATCTATAGTTCTGTATCAATCTATAGTTCTGTATCAATCTATAGTTCTGTATCAATCTATAGTTCTGTATCCATCAATCTATAGTTCTGTATCAATCTATAGTTCTGTATCAATCTATAGTTCTGTATTAATCTATAGTTCTGTATCAATCTATAGTTCTGTATCAAAATGTTTTTGATCCTTAGGACATGTTCCAACCTTTTGACTCATTCCTATGTGATATCTTAGTTTTGACTCATTCCTATGAGTCAAAATTTCTATTTAACATTAGGATCTCGTCGCCAGGTAAGATGTCGTTAATCGGTTATATCGTGAATGAAATCTGACGCTGAATTAAAACTTATAATTAAGACCGAAAATATAATAAAATGTATACTACGGTGACATATTACTAATTTTGATAGTAGGTAACGTATTTAGCGATGGTGATGGTCCTCGCTGAATCAGTTGTACCCGATCGCTATATACGTGATACCTATCACAGGGACACGAGAACTTGCTACAGCTATATTTTGATCTAAACTCAAATGTCCAGTAATTTTACATGTGTAATGGGTTTAGGACTATACTTTCGGTATTTGTTGATCGTATACATATATGTATAAGTACAATAGTTAACTGGAGCTGGCACTTTTACTTTAGAATCGGTCTTATAACCCCTATAACATAACTACACTTAAACCTTTAGTAACTGTAATAAGTTCTCAAGTCCCTGTGATTACGATAATAACAAAGACGTCGGAAAAAAGAGCTGACTGATGACGTCATACTTACGATTAAGATCCGGCGCCGTACGGCAACACCTGTGGTTGTTTACTTGAGTTGGGTAAACAAGTGAGAGCTGGGTATAACGTTCGTCTTTAATCCCACACAATAAATCTCGTCTGTTGTGAAATATCCCCATGTCGGCTGCTGCTGCAGTGTGGGTAATACAGTACAGTTCACCATACTAAACGTTCCGATCTAGTAATGGTCCCAAACAAGCTCGGTATTCCTTCAATCTAACAGTCTTATTACTGTGTGGTTAATCAAACGCTAAAAGCTCCAGCCAGCATGTCCGTATATATATCGTAAGTGTAACCAGCGAAATCAAAATCGATTTTCTACGACATAAGCGACTGCTTCTAGCAGATACCGGAAGCTGAGTTCTCGCGCGATCGTATGACGTCGAAACGACGCAAGGAGAACAGCTTGTGTAGAACTGACTACTACATGCTGGCCTAGCTTTTGGATGCCGACAGGAAAAATACGCCTGTTATAAATCTGATATAAATGAATCCGAGTAGAATGCTCTGTACATTGCACTGTATCATGTGTTGTTAGGAACTTAATGTTGAATACTGAATGACATAGTGTTCATATTAAGTAAAATAGTTACAATATAAGTTATAAAAACTTACCAAATATTTACCTTTAAAATTGTTTCAATGACAACACTATATATACGTGGACCACATGCATACGTTTTCACTTCGTGCGCATTATATAGAGTATGAAATTATAAGTTAAATCGACATATATTCAAAAGTTCAGAGTTAACTGTCGAATATTTCCAGGTGGCCGTATCCTTTGTTTTACATACCTGAATAAGATACTTTTAGGGGCTTAGTTTGGCTTTATTGTTATGTTACAGCTAATCTTGCTGAAATCTTTGATTCAATGTAAGCTGTGAAAGCGTGTAGGTGTGTCTGTGTGCTGAAGATGGGGTATGTTGGTGTACTTACAGTACTAGCTCACTGAAACACCATGACGAAAGGCACCCAGCACGGCATCCCGCCCTGTCAAACCTGACAATGGGTGAACCAGTTGTCGTTACCCTTTACGCCGAATGCCGATTTGCGTTTTCAATTCGTACACATTTCCCACCTTTGTGTACCTTTGCTTTATCGGCACAACACCGTGCCAGTCATCGAAACGTCACATAAAAAACATTCGTTTGTTGTGTAACAAGAATCGGTACATAAACCATACTCTATTGTTTAGAAAGTATACAGAATCCTGTACCATTAGATTAGATTGTGGATTACGTTTTGTGAATACACACATCATATTACATAAACGAATGCAGACAGAGGCACTCATAATGGCGGGCGTCCAGTGGTATGTAGCACGCGCCCAAGGTCGTCTGGTGCTTTACGCGGTAGTCACCTATAAAATGTCTTCTCGTTCAAAAAAAGACGTGTGCGCTCTCTGTTTGTATAGTAACCTTGTATACATGCTCAGTTCAATGTTAATCAGATAGATTTGTAGTCGGCCACGTGTATACCGCTCACCTACATGTAAAACACGCGCTATGACGCATTAGCGAGTAACTAGCCAATGGAACATTGACCTTAAGTTTGACGAAGGTTTATGCACGAGTTGAATACCTTATCACCCCCAAGGGAGATTTTCGCGCGTGCTTTCTAACCTTCGATTATAAATAGTTTATAGCATGCTTTCCTGTTCACGTGTTATACAAGTGGAGTATTCTGTTTCTGCCGTTAAATTTCAACCTATTAAGGGTCATATATATAGCATATCTATTGATATATTTTACAAGGTTGCATTTCAAGGTCAAATCAGAATAAATGTTTACGCTTTGAAAGGAGCCATATCCAGTCAAACAAATGTCCATATCGCGTGCTATATATAGACACACGAGAGTACAACATTGTTGGTTTTCTGCTTTCATACATTCCCATTATTACATGCTGGCCAGAAGTCACTTTATTTAAGAATCTCTTATCATGTACAGCTTATTATCGATTATATCAAGAAAGTTCATGTGAAGATAAACATTTAGTATATTACATGACTAAATTTTTGCCATACTTTCCGATTAATTGTTTGAAAATTCAACATAATTTGCCTCTATTCCCATCTCAAAAGTGCTAATGCCCTTAAAACTGTTTTGTTGCTATTAATCAATTTGATCATTTCAAAAGAATTAAAGAAAACATAACGTTTTTTTCAGGTTCATGTAAAAACACGGTTCTTTGTGTATTATTTCAATAGCCAGCAGTCTGTACCAAAAGGGGGACATGAACCTCAACTCGTTACTCCTTGATCTGATACTTATACTGAAAAAATAAAGAATACCAAAAGGTCAACAAAACCATAATCCGAATTCAAATTCGATTTAAATTAGGGTCAAAATACGAAAAGGGGAAAGATATACATGAGGACCCTTGTAAAAGTACCAAAGAATAAGACCATGTGTTCCGGAAGAGTAAGCGTCTTCTGCTCCATCGACGATTCCCGCCATGTAAATCTTGATCACATCCAAATAAACATCAGGTCCTCAAAATGAGAACCGAGTCATTGCCAATCATAACAAGTAAGCATACTAATGAGTATACTCAAAAACGTCCATCTTCATATCACACAAAGATACAGAATCTTTGTCAATGAGACAAAGATGGCGACCGTAAAACTTGCCGATAGTTCTGATCAACCTGCCTCTCTCGAATCCCTGTGTTGTTGTTAGTTTGTTAGCAGTCGACATCGATCAAGAAAATCTCGATATTTAGATAAATAGTTCAATAAGAAGCAATCTGTACCAAAACAAGGGGACACGAACCTCAACTCGTCACTGCTGGACTTGATACTTATACTGAGACACGCCATTCTCCGAGGTACCCGTAACATGTGTTTTTATATTTATTATTTATAAAAAAAACTCCTTCCGTTACCTACATGTACCATAACATTAATATACAATGTGCATGTGCTAGTATGTATGAATCTACTATGTGTAGAGCTGAAAACTTATTCATAACGTGATTTGTGTAAAGACTATTTTCTATTTTTTCACGATAACGTAGTTGTACTACAGTACATATGAGCATGATATTTCATGTTCAGGCGCCAAACAACTTGCACACAAAAACTGTACCATACGAACAATGTATGATTATCCTTTCGCCAAAATATAAATGCCTCAGAACATACCATACATATACTTCCGCCAAAATAAATGCCTCATTAACTTATCAACCACGTTAATTACTAATTACATCAAAAGAGATCTTGCTTCATCTACATTTGTAATTATAGCAAAGTATTCATTAACAAACGAGCCCGGAAGTATCGAGTATAATTATCTCCCCTTTCACTTTGTCTGAGTTTTAACATTTCAGTTATAGGACACTTGATGAAGCCCTTCACGACCCCATCATCTCATTCTGAAGACACATATACTTTGAATTCCCCAGAGTACAAACGAATGGATACTCAAAATGTCAGCGGGATTTTGAAACATACTTTATTTCATTACACGTCAGTCAATTTCATTCGGCTCAGCAATCCACAGGTAAACATTTCATACTGAAACTATTCATACTTACTGATGTGACGTTATTTTCTGGAAACTTGCAATATCACTATGAGTGACACCATGCTTATAAATAACATACTTTAAAGTTATGTGTCACATCAGGATACGCTAAGTAATTTGAGACTTTCCAAAGTATTGCAGTGTGTTATAAGAGCGGACACTATTTCTATTGGAGCCTATCTAAGACAGCATATTGTTTCTATATTATACACTTAATACTTATTAAAGCTATCGCCCTTGAACAAATGATGCAAGCAAGGTTTTCCTTTAATTTTCAAACATTTATGAAGCTTGGTATACTCGAGTTTCAATTATTCTACTGGAACTGAACTATTTGTTTGCTTGAAAACAGTTTACATTTTTCGTATTGAACATAAGAATTAGTGGGGTTTTTTTTCTCGTTCATTTATCATCATTCGCGGTGACCGAGTGCTAGAAGTTTCAACTAGCTTAGGCTTGCTCTAGCTCTAGTGTCGAGGATTCTGCGTGGGGCAGTCGTCAGTCATGATTTCCTAAAAACCCTGTCATGACCTTTATATGACCAGGCCCCGGTTTCATCAACGTTCCTTAACTTAAGGAAATTCCTTAACTTATAATCTCCATAGGAAAGCATTACAGAATTTAAGGAGAAGATCCTTAGTTAAGGAACTTTCCTTAAATTCTGTAATGCTTTCCTATGGAGATTTTTAAGTTAAGGAATTTCCTTAAGTTAAAGGGGCATCCCGCGAAAGTCAGCTTTTTTTCATATTTTTTTTCAAAATATTACATACACATATCGAGTGGGTATTCTTATGGACTGCGACGATCGGATTTTGCATATATGTGTTCATAAAATAAATAATTTCAAAATAACTAGTGGAAGCCAGAACGTCTGGCTAGACGCTTTGATTTGGGATTTCCACCTACCAACGCATGCGCAGCGAGCGCCGCTTCCATTCTAAACACTCTATCTGCTATTACCGTTACACCGCGATAAGGCCTAACTACTAAGCGAAAAGTTGCCGAATGGTCAAAATATGACACAAGACTGCGTTACGGAATCATATTGAGAGATGGGAAGTGTTTAAAGGAGAAACTACCTGCTCTATTGTGTGTATGTAACATATTTCTTCTGGGTAACGGTAACATGCACAAATAAAGCTTTGATTTGGTTTTGAGGCTACCCAAGGGAAAACTGTTTCAGTCTTCTGTTGCATAAAATGCGTGTGTAATATGAAACTTAAAAGTGTGTTTATAATATTCCCTTTATAAAATCTTATGTTCCAGTAAAACAGTATGATCTAATTATATTGCTGGATAGAAAAACATTTTCAAATACATTATATACCATAACAGAAAAAGTCGTTTGATTACGTTGTAAAACGGGACGTGCGACCGAGGTACATACGGCTTCAATTTGGACAAAAGGAATAAAAAAAAATATGTTTTCACGCGTAAAAAAAGTGATATTCATACTTAATCTATAAATTAGTGAAGGTACAAATATCATTGGGTTGCGACCCCGGTATTGAATTTGATACGAAAATATATACATAACGGGGAAAAAATATAAAAAAAACCAAAGTTATACAACATATACCTATATGTATATTCCATTCCTGCAGGGTTTTTTTTTTAAAGGTCACCGTCCCTTTACAAGACGACAAAAAAAGATGTAAAAAGAAAGCGGAATTATCATAACATATTCATAACGGTTATAGTTTTAAGTGTTTTAACAGTTCCAAATCTGATATATGTAGTCATGCTTAGTGTGTGGTGCGTTATATGAGTGTATGAACTTAAATGTTCGCATTCCGTGATACGTGCTAACGTGTGAAGACGCTGAAAGTTGGATAGATTTTAAATGAATATGAATGTATCTTGTATATATATAGAAAGTTTGGAAAAAAATCCTGAAGACATTGAGTTGTAAAAAAAATCGCAAACATTTCATGTCATTTTATTTCGTACTTTTCAATGCATGCTACATACATTTTATGAAATCAGCTGAAAAGTTGGTTCGTGAATATTACCTTTTACATAAATTAAGGTTTGTACCATGGCCGTATTCCGTGCCCATGTGTACCGGCCTCGGTCAGGTAAATATAATATAGATAATTCCTGGTGTCGATATATGGTGCCGATATGCCGACAATTATTCTTCATTTGAATATCGGTATGTGTGCAATTGATGTCTATTTTTAATGTGAATGTGATTCAATAAGTTTATACACGGACTTTGTCTCTGTTTCATCAGCCGTATACATTACGCGTCCCCTCCCGTGTGGCCCCTTCCGTCAAACCGATCAAGGAACATGCGGCACACCTGTCACGTTGCGTCATTCCCGCTATTTTTATCTGGGCTTTCCCGAGGAATGCGATTTTGCAAGTGGTCATAATAGACATTTTGAGTCCACTTTGAATATGGGAATAACAGGAAAGTATAATTAGTAGTGCAGACGCTATGTATATTCAAGAACAGACATTTAGGCTTTCGCGGGATGCCCCTTTAAGGAACGTTGATGAAACAGGGGCCAGATGATAAGTGTTAATACTTATAGGACGTGAAGAACAAACCAAATTCTTCTTTCTCAAAACTGAATTGTGAGAAGACGACACAATTCAAAGTACATGACAAATAGATCTATATTAGTTGTAAGTTTATTTGTTTTGATTACAAATCTATTTCCTGTTTAATCTTGACCATCATGTAACTAGGTCAGTGACTTGGTACCTCTTACTCGCTTGTAGCACGAGGTTTTGGCGCGAACACTAATGATGCAGAAACATTGACTGTCGTCTGCCAGGTCAGATCCACGAGTGTTCGATCGTCTGTACCATTCAGACATATCGATTTGTACATAATCGATACACATCATCAAATATATCACGTCTAGGCCTCGTGTAGCAGGAAACATATTTCCTCCCTAACATTTATTTGATTGCTTTGTTTACATGTGTTAAAAATAGACCTCATTCTAACATGTTTCATGTTTACAATAGTTGGTGCCCACGTTCTTCTTTATGACGTCATATAAACTTAATTACCTTAGCAATACAACATATTGTGTAGCATCTCTTAGCTAACTACAAATTGAACATTTTGGAAGCTTTTATTATGAATTAATGCAAATGTTGACGTCGTCAGACGCCATGTTGGCTCCGTTATATTATAAATCTACATCATCTATTCAATTATTAAAGAGATAATGTAGATTTAAGAATTTGTTTATCAGAAAATTTTTTTTGGATAAGTCACTTTATGATTAGAAAATTGCCTTGATATGTAGTTTGTAGATTATACGAAGGCGAACCCAACGAATTTTCGAAAAAATAGTCAACAAAAAAGCTTTTGTATTCACTGGTCCCCATGTCTGAACCCGCACCAATATGAATCCAAGTTACAAACAAGGATATCTGAGGACTATCCTAGTGTCGACTGATAATGACATGTATTGTGATACAAGGGAGGCAAGCCTTCTAACAAGTTCTTCATACTTGTCCGTCAGCTTTCGTTTATTTTTAGCTTATGCCATGATATGCGTCGTCCGTCGTCTGTCCTGCATCCGTCAACTCATCCTTTCAACTACTTCTTCTGAAATACCCCGAAAGGTCTAGTGACAAGATGTTTGGATAGCAGCTTTCTGGGAAGGAGCCGAACAACGCTTGCGAAGAAAAATAACTCTAACCTATATTCAAGGTCACAGGGGTCACATATGTCAACACCAATCATGGCCTATATTTCATTATTCTGTTGCCTACAAAAAGAAGACGACATAAAGTCATAACGATGTCTGCGGCGTCCGCTCAAAGGTTTCCGTCCGCGCAAAGGTTTCCGTCCGCACAAAGGTTTCCGTGCGATAATTGGAGTTCCCATGGGCCGATCAAATTTCTTGCTTAAGATTTTTTTTTCTGGTTCCAAGTTGAAAGGTCAAAGTCACTTTTATTATAATTACAAAATCAGTTTCCATGCAATAACTGGAGTTCTCTTAGCCTGGAAGGGATATCCGAACCTTTACCAGTGTGAGATTAAAAGAATCTTGGGGATGAGACAGAGGAATCTTAACCCGAGGGGTTGCCAAACACGAGGCTTGCCGAATGTTTGGTGTAGCTTAAGAATCTTACCCCGAGTGTTGAGATCTGTTGTCTCAATACCAAGGAGGTGAAGGATTATTTTTCTCTTAGCCTGTTAAATCTCATGTATATCTATAATCGACGTTACATCAATGCCAGACAATGTTGATGTGATGTGATTAAGTTGTGGTACATGTACGTCATAGAAACAATGCCATGACATCACGGCAACAATACAATGACGTCATGTCGACTTCATGGCATTCTTGTAACTTAATTAAAGAAACTTCTTATTTTACCGCATCACACATTCAGACTGGGTCAAGGATATAATTTACACAAGGGGAAAAAGTCAGACGTACTAAATACAAATGTACGAACTCTAGTCAATCACATAAACTCAGTTGATGAACTGCAGCTTAAAATAAAAACCACAATTTGTTTAACATCGAAATTCGAAATGTATGCACGTAAAAAGATTACATCCCTTTAATTTTAAAATATATGCCTGCAGATACTAATCCTGACACATAATCCGTGCACTGTATATATACAATGTATAATCTGTCATAAAACGCAATTAAATAAATCAATCATTTTAGAGCGCGTGAATTGTTTAATCGATCACGTGTTGACAGTTTAGAGAGTCGGGGTAACATGTTGCCACGATTATACATGTACTAATCTCTGAGTGATGGAAGATGGGATTTATCATTAAAGATTGATCAAACTGAAGAAGTCAGTGATGATTTGTATAAAGGTTTATAGTAGGGCTGAGATGTCAACTGTTTCCAGGACGCGATCTAGATATTAAGATATTCAGTATTGATAATTTTATTGTTTGTTGTCGTAAGAAGGTTGTTATAGGTTTCAGAATATTAAAAACATATCTGATAATGTCATTCTACATTTTTATCATAAGAAACCGCATATGATTTGTCCCTGGCCCATTAAGATATCTGTCACAGCCGTCCCGACATACAGGTAAGTTGATTTATGATTCCACTTAATTACATGACCTTGAAGTTACTAAAAATAAACCTAGAGGATACGCAGATTGATATTTTGAATATTTGTTGTGTCTATTAAATGTCATGACGATGTTAAAACAGCGAGTACAAGGAAATTTCATAAAAGTTGGTCCGCAGAGTTATCCATCGTGCTCAATCAGGACATCACAGCTCGTAACAAAAATATTAATTATTTTGTTAATCTTTATAGCTTATGAATTATTCTGTTTGATGTATACGTAGAAATCGAACCCGATAGTGACATTGTTGAGGTACATGACGGGTTTTTTTCCTATTGGCGGAGGGCTAGTGGAATTGGCCAGCGCGACCCATTGGTGTAGGACAAGGGGTAGCAGAATATCAGACATTTAACCACATGGCCAGCGCAATCCAGAGGTGGAGGGCTTAACCTTTGTGTAAGATTGTCAACTGATTTGATTAAACTAAGGATTCTGGAGCACATTTCCAGTGCTTATTTATTATTTATTAAGTCCAATACTTATTTATTATCGCACAATCAAAATAATTTGCATTGACAAGAAAATATTATCTAAAACTTAATATCCAGGTAAAGTTTGTATCCTAATCCGAACCGAACCCGCTGTACTTTCCGTACACGCGTAAAGGAAAAATACGCTTGTTCAAAATCTCCATGTAAATCTTTCCTTTGTTCATATTTTGTCCCTAGTTTCATCGATTTTGAGATTTATGCTTTTGTTGATACTTCGGTATTCTCTGATTTTTGTTGTTGTTATAAACGGTTTAACACATGTAGGTCTTGTCATTTACGTAGGAAACACCGAATATATTAAATTTTATGTTACTTAATGTTTGTTTTGATTCGTAAATCTGAAAATCTTTTACAAAGGTTTAAGGCAGTTTTGAGAAAATTAAATCAACCACATTTTAACATGTTTGGTTACCAAGGGTTACGATCCAGTAACCCTTGGTAATCAAACGAAGATGGGGTTTTCATTATTTTCAGTACTTTTTCAAAGAATAATTTACATCACGGAACTAAAAAGTGTATTCAAAAGTTGGTCCCCGGATGGGAAAATGTTGAAAGTATTTTTTAAAGAGGCAATTTAGTGAAGTTTGTTTACTGCTTTATAATCTCGCCAGCTATTGTATAAAATTGAAGTTCTGTACTCCTTTTGACTTACTCATACCGATATGTTGAAAAAAGCAATGTTTTTGCTATATTTAAAGGGGCATCCCGCGAAAGCCTAAATGCCTGTTCTTGAATATACATGGCGTCTGCACTACTAATTATACTTTCCTGTTATTCCCAAATTCAAAAGTCCACTCAAAATGTCTATAAAGACCACTTGCAAAATTGCATTCCTCGGGAAAGCCCAGATAAAAATAGCGGGGATGACGCAACGTGACAGGTGTGCCGCAAGTTTCCTGCTCAGTTTGACGGAAGGTGCCATACGGGAGGGGACGCGTAATATATAAGGCTAATGAAACAGAGACAAAGTCCGTGTATAAACTTATTGAATCACATTCACATTAAAAATAGACATCAATTGCACACATACCGATATTCAAATGAAGAATATTTGTCGGCATATCGGCACCATATATCGACACCAGTAATTATCTATATTATATTTACCTGACCGAGACTGGTACACATGGGTACGGAATACGGCCATGGTACAAACCTTAATTTATGTAAAAGGTAATATTCACGAACCAACTTTTCAGATGATTTCATAAAATGTATGTAGCATGCATTGAAAAGTTCGAAAATAAAATGACATGAAATGTTTGCGATTTTTTTTTACAACTCAATGTCTTGAGGATTTTTTTTCAGACTATATATACAAAGTACATTCATATTCATTTAAAATCTATCCAACTTTCAGCGTCTTCACACGTTTACACGTATCACGGAATGCGAATATTTAAGTCCACACACTCATATAACGACACGCTATAAGCATGACTACATGTATATCAGATTTGGAACTGTTGAAACACTTATAACTACACGTTATGAATATGTTATGATAATTCCGCTTTCTTTTAACATCTTTTTTTGTCGTCTTGTAAAGGGACGGTGACTTTTAAAAAAGAAAAAACCTGCAGGAATGGAATATACATATAAGTATATGTTGTATAACTTTTGGTTTTTTTTTTTTATTTTTTTTTCCAGTTATGTATATATTTTCGTATCAAATTCAATACCGGGGTCGCAACCCAATGATATTTGTACCTTCACTAATTTATAGATTAAGTATGAATATCAATTTTTTTAACGTGTGGAAACATATTTTTTTTATTCCTTTTGTCCAAATTGAAGCCGTATGTACCTCGGTCGCACGTCCCGTTTTACAACGTAATCGAACGACTTTTTTCTGTTATGGAATATATAGTATTTGAAAATGTCTTTCTATCCAGCAATATAATTAAATCATACTGTTTTACTGGAACATAAGATTTTATAAAGAGAATATTATAAAACAAACTTTTAAGTTTAATATTACACACGCATTTTATGCAACAGAAGACTGAAACAGTTTCCCCTTGGGTAGCCTCAAAACCAAATCAAAGCTTTATTTGTGCATGTTACCGTTATACAGAAGAAATATGTAACATACACACAATAGAGCAGGTAGTTTCTCCTTAGAATACTTCCCATCTCTCAATATGATTCCATAACGCAGTCTTGTGTCATATTTTGACCATTCGGCAACTTTTCGCTTAGTAGTTAGGCCTTATCGTAGTGTAACGGTAATACCAGATAGGTGCCTAGAGTGTTTACAATGGAAACGGCGCTCGCTGCGCATGCGTTGGTAGGTGGAAATCCCAATTCAGAACGTCTGGCCAGACGTTTTGGATTTCCACTAGTTATTTTGAAATTATTTATTTTATGAATACATGTCAGCGGAATCCGATCGTCGTAGTCCATAAGAATACCCACTCGATATGTGTATGTAATATTTTGAAAAAAAAAATATGAAAAAAGCTTACTTTCGCGGGATGCCCCTTTAACGTTGCCATATTTTACAAAGGCTTTTCCAAAAATAAATTGACCACACTAGACGTTGGCTACATATTATCTAATGATTAAATACGGATTCTTGTGTCTGAATGTATGCATTTTTATTCTAGTTGATTTAATAAAACGTTATTTGACTTAACTGTCCTTGCTGGGAAACCCCATCACTTCAATAGATATAGTGAATATGGCTATATTTGAATATTAGCAAAACCGAGTATCTTAGAAATTCATAAAAACGTACTCTAAGGTTTGATATATTGGCTATGCATTTGTGCTACTATACATTATATACAGTGACGTGCCAAAAATCTTTCAATTCTTTTTATTTTGCAATATATTCTTTGTATTTCCAAACTTTTTCCAATGAATTTTCCTGACTTCGTTTATAGATGGATTTTGATTTTTTTTTGTCATTTGGTACAAAAATATCCAAGGTTTCCTCTCATAATATTTATTCAATTTTCCGTTGTGTGTTTATGGAGCTATACAGAATTATCCACATTGCTAATTTCCGTGTGACACCATTTCTCTATATAACGTTACCAAAATGACGTCAAAATGGCGTCCCGAAAATTGGATGTTGTAAATAAATTATGATTTCTCTTGTCATACATAACGGAAAACAGTGAAAATATTATGAGATGAAACAGGAAACAATTCTCTATAAGTACACAAAATTTCATTAAAATTGATCCATAAACAAAGCAAGGAAAATTCATTGAAAAACAATTGGAAAAACAAAAAATATATAGCAAAATGAAAAAAAAAACATGAAAGACTTTTGGCACGTCACTTGAACTCAGAAATATTTTTTCCGTTTTCATAAATGCCAACCTATGGAAATGTGGGCAGATTTCCGCCATACCTCTTTCCCTATAAATGAAGGGTAGTGACATTCAAATTATATTATATTTCTTAAATGCCGGTCATGAGGTACTTTCAAGTTTACTGTAAGTTCAGTTTGAATAGATCTGCAATGTCGAATAAGAACAAGTCCCCGTGTAAAGTTTAAAATATTTTTATTTTTTTATTTTTCCTGGTAGTAAAATACATTAGAATAAATGAAGGTCAAAGTTCCTTGGAGTAGAAAGTCTGTAAGGGTAGTCTGGACATGTGGGTCGTGGGGGAAGGGTTGGTGGACAGTTATACATCAGCCGCAGGACCTCCACGTCCCTCGCGCTCATTGCGGTCGCCCTCCCGATTACATTTAAAAACCTTTCGCGGTTTCTTGCTGGAACAGGTTCAATTGTGTAGGACCCATCCTCGCTGAATGCCTACACAAAGACAAAAAACAGATTTCGTTACGAACTTCCTAATTAGTTTCTTTCTATTTCCTTCATTTTTTAAAAATGTTATTCCTAGAAAACCAAACACGCGTTCTTTACAACAACAGCTTCTTGTAAAAAATGGTCTCTATGTATGATGTAGATATGATCTATAAGTCTCTATGTATGATGTAGATATGATCTATAAGAAGACTCGGTGTCTTCCCTGTAAGACTCCAGGAGTCCACTTCAAGTTTACCTATAGTTTAAGCGTAGTGCACTTACAACTAGAAGTAACCGTCAGTCTATACATAACTGTGTATCAAAGCCGGTCAGCTTTACTGTCGCACTGGCGCATGTTTTACTCTAAACTAAACAAATGATGCCATTTTGCAGCAGCTTACAAGCTTGTGAAAGAGGTTCAGATTTAGATGTTAAGGGCATATTGACCGTAGTCTTGTAAGTGGGCTCAGGGTGGCCGAGTCGTGCAGTGGATAGCGCACTTGCCTTTTACCAAGGCGGCCATGGTTCGATTCCCCGACCGGACGTGAAAAGGTATTTTGGTCAATTGCCCGAACGGGTACTCTGGTTTTCCCCACAATAAGACACTTCGCTCGCCAACATCCTTTTCTTAAAAGAGTGATTAATATAAGATGGATATCTTGTTTCATAAATGTTGTAAAATAATAGAGTTTAAGTCGTACCCTGTTACTGTAGTGCATTATACTGAAATAGTCGTAAGGGACACCTCTCGAGTCGACGGTCTGGCTGCTGAACCTGTTGAAATTATGTTGCCTGCCACTTCGTACGTTTTCAACATTGATTTTCACATACGAATCCCTGTCTGGTCTGGACTGTTCGTGAAACAGGCCTAACGCATGGAGGAGCTCGTGTGTGGCCGTTCGGAACTGTAATCAAAGACAGAAAACGGTCAGTACGGACAATGACCGGAAGTTACAAAAACGGTCAGTACGGACAATGACCGGAAGTTACAAAAACGGTCAGTACGGACAATGACCGGAAGTTACAAAAACGGTCAGTACGGACAATGACCGGAAGTTACAAAAACGGTCAGTACGGACAATGACCGGAAGTTACAAAAACGTTCAGTACCGACAATGACCAGAGGTTACAAAGATGACGTAACGCACACATATGCTACACCTTTTTAATGTAGTAAAAGATACAGTATGCCGAAGAATTAAAATGCATCATACAGCTGTTTCGTCCTGCTAGGACTTTTCAGTGAATCTAGGGGCCAAAAGGTAGGAATCCAAAATTTCTAAACTAATGTTGTAGTGTTGGGTGCGCCAAATTCCTTTTATTATGAATTTAGAAGTAAAATTAAACTTTATAATTTTAAATCGTGTACTACGAAAATGTGTATAATATGTACCGTGCCACTATGAAAATGATATTAACTGTGGCTATTGAGGCTCCAGCAAACTTCGGGGACTAAAACATCCACCAGCAGAGTCTGTCACCCCCTATCATGAAATATGACGTAACATACACACATGCTGCACCTTTTAAATTGAGTAATAGATACAGTATGCCGAAAAATGAATCAAACTTCGTCATACAGCTGTTTCGTCCTGCTAGGATTTAGGACTTTCAGTCAATCTAGGGGCCAAAAGGTGGGAATCCAAAAATTTCTAAACTAATGTAGAAGCAGAAGGGTCAGGTGTGTCAAATCCCTCTTATTATGAATTTAGAAGTAAAATTAAACTAGTTCTGTATAATTTCAAATCGTGTACTACGAAAATGTGATATTATGTACCGTGCCACATCTACTTTGTTGATATGACAAGGAGACTTGTTTGATTCTTTAATCAACCTCAGAAGAATCTCGGGGATACGTAACGGTAAAACCTGTTGGGTTGTGAAGTCGGGCGCCTCTCCTTTAAATCTTTAAAGGATAGGTATTGTAACGTGCAAGCGGTCACCAATATGTATCCAACTACTGACTGAGACTTGGCCTGGGAATCCGTAGGTTCTTTTATGTGTTTATCAATGCACCTTCCCAAACCACCGGGAACTGGTCTTACATGATCACTACTATACGCTGCCTCCAAATGTCACGTGCAGTCAGTCGGTCACCAATCCAACTACTGACCGCACTCACCGTTGCTTAACTTATCTTGAGCGGGTCCTCGGGTCGCCTGACGGGCGGTATCTCCCTCATATACCAAGCTGGACATTACAGTAGCAGTCAGGGTGTTATTAACCAAGAATTTCTTTAGTAGGGACCAATCAAACAGCTATCTACTCGTGTCTTCCAAATTACAAGTTCAGAGAGCGTAAGGGAGTGTTACTCTTGGATATTCAGGAACTTATCATTTCAAAGGATTCACGTTCTTTTTCGAAATGCAAAATACAGCATATAGGCCTTTACAATATAAGAATTAGCAATATTGCAATCCATTTATCTGAGATGGCAGAGAACATAAAAATACATGATTATGTCAATAATGCCTTAAATAATACTATTTAAACGAAATATTGCAATTAATTTTGCAATTATATTTTATCGAAATAAGAACTATTTCAAAACAGAATCTTACATTTCTGCATCCTGTGTTGAGAGTAAGATCCTGGGAGTTCTGTTCCCCTCGAGACCTCATTCCAACATACGAACTACAGCTGGAACATAAATAACAGGTTAAAGGTTACTTCAGCTGATCTTACTTAAAGGCCCAATATACGTAACGAGAGGGATTTTTTTCGTGATTCTGAACAATTCTGAAAAAAAATCCAGTTGATAAGCATGCAAAAATAAGCCTAAAATGAAGTAAACATGAGCGATACCTAACAAAAAACTCTTGACAAGAAAATCCAAAGAATTGAAAATAACTCAGGTGGGGCCCACTTCAACAACAAACGGAAGGTAGAAGACGGTTCGAAGTGGACGCGTGTTTACAAAGAGCGTGTTTCAACTGCTGCTGTACCGGTAACCGCGAAATAATTCATCTTGGATATTGCTGATATCAGTTAATCTTAACTAAATCTATAAATATAATAAGTTATAAGGCTTGATTTTCGCTTCAAGTTTTGTCGAAAGTTACGTATATTGGGCCTTTAATGCCGAGACAACTAAACTGCCCTTTCAATTTGATATAATGTTTGAAATAAGTTTTTCCTTAAGAATTCGGGTTACAGAATTCCGGTTTGTTGGAATAGTTAAAACATGACCCAGTAGATTTTATTGTAGTTGTTGTTTCAGTCTTCCCTGCTTCATATTTTCGCCGTAGTTAAAGGCCCAATATACGTAACTTCAGGAATGTTTTTGGGATTCTGAAATATTCTGAAAAAAAATCAAGTTGATAGCCATGCAAAAATAAGCCTGAAACGAAGTAAACCTGAGCGGTAATTAACAAGAAAATAATTCAGGTGGGGCCACTTCAACAACAAACCGAAGGTAGAAGACGGTTCGAAATGGACGCGTGTTTACAAATAGCGTGTTTCAAATGCTGCTGTACCGGTAACCGCGAAATAATTCATCTTGAATATTGTTGATATCAGTTAATCTTAACTAAATCTATAACTATAAAAAGTTATTAGGCTTGATTTTTGCTTCAAGTTTTGCCGAAAGTTACGTATATTGGGCCTTTAAATCGATTTTGTGTTTAGATTTTTTTTTTACTCTTCGATATTATCTGATTTGATGTTTGTAGAAACATCTTATTTACTGTTGATATAACCGACCAAATGACAGTTTTGGTTTATCACCATTGATAAACTTATAAATGGAATAAATAGTTGTTAACTCAGCTCTCCGAGGATTGGTATATACACAGATTTGGTAAGGTTAAAAAATCAGTGTATACCGAAACGTCAGCAAAACCATAATCCGAACTCAAATAGGAACAAAATATTATCAAAAGAAAGATTAACAAAGATACCCTTGAAATATACAAGAGAATACGACCAGGTGTTCCGGAAGAGTAAGCGTCTTCTGCTTCATTGACGACCCCCCTCAAAGTAAGCACACTAATGAACATTATAATATAAGGACACAAAATATTTCTCAAAGACACCAAGATGTCGACCATAAAAAATGCTCATACTCTTCATCAATATGCATCTCTCGAATCCCATGTGTCGTAAGTTTGTTTGTTAGCAGCCGATATCTATTACAAAGATCTCAATATTCCGAGCAAGTCCTACATGTAGAATAAAGAATCAGTTACGTCATGCAAACATCATAGGTTGGAAAAGTGGGTACTATCAAGAGACAGGAAACAATTGGCACATTTATCGTATAGCTTAGTAGTAAGCTGTCCGTCAGTGACGTAGCAAATCTATTTTGAAAGTGTGTGCTTTGGATTAGGGGTTCAGGTGCGAAGCCCCTTGAATGTTTCCGGTTTTAAGTTTTAACTAACAACGATGTATCTGTCATGAGTGTTGACATTAAATTTGACGGGGAACCATTGTCAGAACTCACTCCAACAACTCCGGATGAACAACGCAGCATCATTCAGACATCGCAATCAAAATCATGTGAGCTTGACTCCCTTCCAACAGACCTTCTGAAAAAATGTCACGAAGCATTGCTTCCTTTGATAACCTCAATCACGAACAAATCATTGGCTGAGTCAAAGTTCCATTGTGTTTCAAGAAAGCACATGTAAGACCATTGCTGAAGAAGCCTGGATCGGATAAGGAGGAGCTTAGATTGCAATAACCTCTTTATTTATGTATTGTAAGTATCAAATTATTATCTACATGTTGTGAAGCGCTTTAGAGTAATTTTACAAATTATATAGAGCGCTATATAAATGTTGTATATTATTATTATTATCAACCACTGCTTTCAGACATATGTTATCAAACAACGGTACTACAGCTAGCATTTGAAAGCCCCCTCTTTTGTCCTCGTATTCTCTTGTACTTTTACAAGGGTCTCCATGTAGATCTTTCCTTTTTTCGTATTTTGCCCCAAGTTTAATCGTTTTTGAAATTAAGCGTCATTTTAAGGTACTTTTTATTCATTTTGTTGCAGTGTTTGAAAAGCTTTGGTACAATAAGTAGTGTAGGAAATGATAGATGTACATGTATATCGGAAATACATGTACCGGAAATTCGGTGAAATGTTAGCTTGAACAGACCTTTACTGCAATAAACTGCTGATTTTAAAGCATAATTTCCCTTGTTGGCAAATTCAAATTAAAACATAAAATGTCGAACCGATGGTGCTTCTTGGCTATCCGTTCAAACAAGCTTAAATAATCAATTTTCTGCCACACCGTCAATAATCTTATGTAGCCTCTAGTTCTTGTAATTTGAATTTAAGGTTGAATAGATTAAACTAACACCGACAACAGCTATACTCACTCGGCTCCGTTGACGTCAGCTATACTCACCCTGGTCTGTCGACGTCAGCTATACTCACCCTGGTCTGTCGACGTCAGCTATACTCACCCTGGTCCGTCGACGTCAGATATACTCACCCTGGTCCGTCGACGTCAGCTATACTCACCCTGGTCCGTCGACGTCAGCTATACTCACCCTGGTCCGTCGACGTCAGCTATAATCACCCTGGTCCATCGACGTCAGCTATACCCACCCTGGTCCGTCGACGTCAGCTATACTCACCCTGGTACGTCGACGTGAACTAAACCCACCCTGGTCCGTCGACGTCAGCTATACTCACCCTGGTCCGTCGACGTGAACTAAACCCCCCTGGTCCGTCGACTTCAGCTATACCCACCCTGGTCCGTCGACGTCAGCTATACTCACCCTGGTCCGTCAACTTCAGCTATACTCACCCTGGTCCTTTGGCGCCAGCTATACTCACCCTGGTCCGTCGACGTCAGCTATACTCACCCTGGTCCGTCGACGTCAGCTATACTCACCCGGATCCGTCGACGATCCGCACGTGCGGTATTCCACTGTTAGCGAGGTTGTTGTCTATTGTCCGGAAGCATACACAGGTTCTCTGGGAGATCTGATTCATAGCTCTCTCGATAGCCATTATATCATCGGCAGCTTTTATGAAAGATATTTAATTAAAATTATGTAAATGTATTACAACTGCGTTTGTGTTACAATTCTGAATGTAATACTTTAGAGACATTTGGACGTTTTCCTAGCATCATTGCCGTGTACACTCGAATTGATGTTTTATTTATCATTAAATAGATTTTTCCGGAAGTGTCTTTTTCCCCATTTTGTGTATTGTTCATCTAAACAATACACACTCACATGACTGCGCCTGTAACGTTTAGTTAGAAATATTTATGTGTGCCAAAAGCTACCGAATCACACTGAATCATGCAGCTTTTCAGTCATCACTCATTCTTGATATTAAGGCGTTATGCTCCTAGCGAATGTAAAGGTACGGCGCTAGCTTAATATCCAGGCGTTAGGCTCACCTTAGCTCTCTACATCACATGAAATATGTTCTAGCGAATTTAAAGGTACGACGCTAGCTTAGTATCCAGGCGTTAGGCTCACCTTAGCTCTCTACATCACATGAAATATGTTCTAGCGAATTTAAAGGTACGACGCTAGCTTAGTATCCAGGCGTTAGGCTCACCTTAGCTCTCTACATCACATGAAATATGTTCTAGCGAATTTAAAGGTACGACGCTAGCTTAGTATCCAGGCGTTAGGCTCACCTTAGCTCTCTACATCACATGAAATATGTTCTAGCGAATTTAAAGGTACGACGCTAGCTTAGTATCCAGGCGTTAGGCTCACCTTAACTCTCTACATCACAGTGGTTACCCTCGCTCTCTGCACCCCTTTATTTATCCTTTATACCCCAGGGGTTACGCGCGCTCCCCCAACCTGTTATGTATCCTTAATACCCAAATGGTAATGCTCCCTCTCTGCATAACATTTTTATCCTTAATACCCCAGGGATTACGCTCGCTCTCTGACCCCTTTATTTATCCTTAATACCCAGGGGTTACGCTCGTTCTCTGCACCCCTTTATTTATCCTTAATACCCTATATTCATTCCTGACACTCAATGGGTGCCACCCAATATCCTTTCTGCTTTCTTTGAATATCTTAACACACCATCGAAGCCCATCGATCTTGCGCCATTTTCTGGATTAGATAAAATGTTGGCCTTATCCTTTGATAAACGTCAAAGATATTTCGCGATATAAAGATGGTATTACAGGTATCAACCTCGTGATTGGTCGGGGTATAATTTTACCCGAGACCGATCAAGTAAATGTTTCTATAACTATTACTTTACTTCAATATATTCCCCGTTGCTCACAGCTTATGTAACCTTAACCCCAGGAGTTCATTGAGATAATAAGTGACATGATAAGCTTACAGAAATCCGAGTTAGCGATTCGTATGGGCATTACTGCGTTGGGCCAGAGTAGGTCCGAGCCCCGTCTCGCTGATCTCTTTCGTCGACCTGGCTGGGTACCTGCACGGATCGCGTTCGTTAAGGTCTGCATGGCTGTGTTCTGACCAGCAGTTCTTAACATCATAGCTAAGGCTTCCTCGAACAATTCGAAAGTGCTGGAAACAAATACTCATTATTTCAATATCAGATTTCTTACATATTGTTTTTGTAGTTTTTATCATATGCCAGTATATACCATTTCTTATTTTATCTTCTGCAATAATTATGCATATACATATATATTATCATTCATAACTCAAGTACTTTTAAAAGCGATAAATTGCAACATTTATTATGAAAAATGACGAATATGTATAATCTATTATTTCTTCATTGAATTTGACCGGTTGTACAAATTCAGCTTTCCATATGATTGCGCTTACGCGTTATAGGCTAGAGACGTCCTATACGTCTATTATACTGTTTTATATAGTAACTCACATATTCTGTTGCAGCTCTGTAAACTGATCCACTGGCATCATGATGTCTCCCTCCATTCTGAAGGCATTCTCACTTTGAATATAGGACGGCTCAACAGGAAGGGACGTTGCTGGATCTGCATAGAAAAGTATAGGTAAACAAAATTAATAACATAAATAACCGTCTCAAAATAGTTCATTGTATAAAAGTGAGATTTTTGTGGTGTAAAAATAGTATTGGTATTTTGACCTATTTAAGATGATGTAACACACACACATATGCTGCACCTTTTAAATTTAGTAATAGATTGAGTTAACAAAAACATATCCGCATTGCCAATAGTTCTTACAAGGGGTCAATGAAGAACAAAACAAAGATCTGTTGCCGCCCCTCCCTCAGATTGGAGCATTGTCATCTGTATATATTCTCTCCATTTGTTAACAACAATTCCCGTGAGTGCCTCGCTTGGCAAGGCATTACTGGTTCACCCGTTGTCAGTATAATGTGACTTGACGCAATGCTCCGCTGGTTGCCTTTAATCTAAATTATACAATTATTTGGAACTTTGAGTAAAATAAAACCTAGCAAAGCCAAGCCAGTTTAAACTGACAAAGACATTCAAAGGAGCAAGGTTCTGGTAACAGTTTCGTTTTAAATGTTGGGATTAGGCGTTGTGGTCATGAATCATTTTAAAGAAACAAAGTTGCTCACACCTCATTGTGCCTTAAAAAGGAAACGGAGCTACTGAAATGTTACCGTATAGCTGCATCACGACAAGAGTCAGAAAGGTGAAAGTTATATGTACCTTCAGCTTCCTCTATGATCTGGTCTATAGGTTTGATGTTTAATAGATGTCTCTGTGACGATGATGCAGAATTTCTATTTAACTGTAAAAAAAAAATAATAACATTGATATTTGTAAATAATAAAAAGTTTGTGAACAATTGATTTTCAAGTCAAGTAACGAGACAATTTATTTGTGAATTCAACTTGATTTCTGGTTATATCCATTCCGTGCATAATTTCTTATGATATAGAAATATTTACATTCCGTATGCTTGAAAGCATTTGCGAACATTTTATTCATTCATCACAACAACATTAGCCTCACCACGTGCAAACAGCGTGTAGTAATAAAATAAAATAAAAATTAAAAAAGAAAATAATTAAAAAAATATCCCTTGAAAATACAATGACAACAAATATTGTAATGTTTAGATAAAATACTAACAAATGCAAGCGTTCTGTACGCTGAATAAACACGATCTATGTAATATGTAGAGACATTCATATTGTAACGGTCCTCTTAAAGTTCAAAACATAAAAATCACTCCAAAAATCTCATAGAATAAATGTTGGAAAAAATAGATGGAACTACATTTTATTTCGGTTGTTGTAATGGCGGTTACTAAGAGCGTGTCACGAACTGTGTAACACTTTCCCACGAAAGCGGCTGTTCTCTCTCCGACGTCACTCCCGGGTAAAAACATGAAAAAATGCTATTTCTTTTTATAATGGTGTGTGTTAACAGATAAAGAAAAATAACCATAGTGTAAATATAGGGAATGAATTTATTTCTCGGTACTCATTTTGAGGATTGATGCTTACTTGGATGTGACCAAGATTTACATGGCGGGTATCATCGATGAAGCAGAAGACGCTTAATCTTCCGGAACACCTGGTCATATTTTCTTGTGCTTTTACGAGAGTCTCCATGTAAATATATCCTTTATTCCTATTTTGCCCCTAGTTTAATCGATTTTGAGTTCGGATTAAAATTCATTTGTTCAACATTCATGAGGTCATAACAACATTGGCTTTTTGGA
This sequence comes from Mimachlamys varia, assembly GCA_947623455.1. NCBI lineage: Eukaryota > Metazoa > Mollusca > Bivalvia > Pectinida > Pectinidae > Mimachlamys > Mimachlamys varia. The sequence continues at coordinate 38,266,088 of OX392540.1, forward strand.
TATGTTTACCAAGAATCACTAACGCGATTCATGGAATACGTCCAAAAGCCAATGTTGACCTCATAAATGTTGAACAAATAAGTTTCATCCTTAAATAACGTCATGTTAATTGTGGTTTCTCCTCGTAAATCACAACTCATATGACGCCTGCCCGCCGGATCATATTCGGGAGGGGGTAAAGGGAAGGGGTAGGCACATGAAGTGATTTAAAGCATAATGTTCATATTTAATGTTTAATGTGCCTTATATTTAAATTTTCTCTGTACACAAACTAAACGAATCTACCGGGCCAAATGTATATGAATAACACAAAGAAAGGACATTTATACGTCGGTATCCTTATGACGTCATAATTGCAGCTTTATAGATAGCATGGCTCCACGGTGTACTGGTGACTGCCTTTGTCTGGGTTAAACCTGACGTTGTAACAGGTTTTGACAAATAGTATAGGTATATCTCTGCATCAGCTGTACGCTGATAAAAAATGTAAATATAAATAACATATTTTTGACATTCATTGGTGTTCAATATAGCAGATAGTATCTATATTAAATATACCTAGAACAACAACATACAATATTCTAGGGCTTACCTATACAAATTATACCTGGGCAACATCATACAACTCGCTAAGGCTTACCTATACAAAATATACCTAGAGCGACAACATACAACATTCTAGGGCTTACCTATACAAATTATACCTGGGCAACATCATACAACTCGCTAGGGTTTACCTGTACAAAATATACCTAGAGCAACAACATACGACATACTGGGGCTTACCTATACAAACTATACCTAGAACAACGACATACAACATACTAGGGCTTACCTGTACAAATTATACCTAGAGCAACGACATACAACATACTAGGGCTTACCTGTACAAATTATACCTAGAGCAGCACCATACGACACAAAATATGCATAGAGTATGCCTAGGTACAAAATATACCTAGAGCAACAACACACAACATAATAGGGCTTACCTATACAAATTATACCTAGAGCCACAACATACAACATACTAGGGCTAACCTATACAAAATATACCTAGAGCAACAACATACATCACACTATATTTACATTCTGTATTGCACTTGCCTATATGCCTACATCACACTATATTTACATTCTGTATTGCACTTGCCTATATGACAGATAAATAATCATGTCGCCCTAACGGGCGACATTCTATTTATCTGTCACCCAAATTGTATTCATATCGACTGTATACTACATCTGGTAAGCGTTCAATGCTTAAAGGGCTTACCTATACAAAATATACCTAGAGCAACGACATACAACATACTAGGGCTTACCTATTCAAAATATAACTAGAGAAACAACATGCGACATATTGGGGCTTACCTATACAAAATATACCTAGAGTAGCAACATACAACATGCTACGGCTTACCTATACAAAATATACCTAGAGTAGCAACATACAACATGCTACGGCTTACCTATACAATATATATCTAGAGTACATCATTCCTTCAGGTCAACCGTTATTTATCGATATTAAATCATTGAAAAGTTAGATACTTTTCGGACGAATGACGCATAACATACATGTATGGAGGATATTATAATGGTAAATATGTAGAAATCCGTCTATACATTAACACAATCACGAAGAGTTGACAGAGACATCAGTCTAGTCGTTTTTATTGCCCCTAGGTCACACTAGTATGTGCTGGGACTTCCCCGGGCAACTTAAAACAGACCCAGGTCTTCGAATAAGGTTCATATCTATAGATTAATAAAACGTCAGGTTTATTTTAACATTTAATTTTCTCCAGAAAAGTGGCGTTTGTCTTAATATCGAGACAGATCATTTTCAATATTAAGTTGGATATCATTACTCAGGGAGAAATGGATTTGGAAAGGGACTCTTTTTGTCTATGAGGTCAAATGATGATGATGATGATGATGATGATGATGATGATGATGATGATAATGATGATTATTTTTGTATTAAGTGGAACAATAATAAAATGAAATATTTATACACAATGACTTTGACCTTTTTACATAAGAATGTTAAAAGTACCGTCGATGATCTATAGAGTTGCTGATCATAAACACTGAAATAGATTGGATGTTCATACTTAATATCTGCTAACAAAGCGATAACAATTTCAAGGTGAGCGTTTGATGTTGTTTGTTGTTTTCAGCTGTCAAATATACATACTATTAATATCAACAAAGTGCAATATTTATTTCAGCTAAAATGTTATGAATAATTCTATAAATGCTACTGAACTAAACCTTCGGATTTTGTAATTGGTATTCCTTCATGTATGGTCAAATAATATATCATTAGTTAGTCATGAATAGATCATTACATATATATTATAATTAGCTGATATGGAAATCAGTGTAGATCTAATGAGGTACAAATATATGACAGTTAGTACTGTTGGAACACAAAGAAGATTTTTTATTCTTTCTCATAATAGTTCTCGTAAATATCATCTTTGCTAGATGTTTTGATTTATATGAAAATCGTGATTTATAATACAAGCCAAGATTTCTAATATATATCTATCAGGACAAGTCCCATACTGACTCCCAGAACTAGTCACCTATCATACTTCATTTATTACTAGAAAAAAACCCAGAATACTAAAGCGTCAAATACAAGGAAATACCTTAACGAGATCTCAACAGAACGCCGAAGACGCGGGTACATGTGGCCAGGAGAGTGTTATAAAAAAATCAGAGAATACCAAAGCGTCAACAAAACCATAATCCGAACTCAAAATCGATTAAACTAGAGATAAGTAGGAACAAAGGAAAGATTTACATGGAGACTCTAGTAAAAACATAAGAGAATAAAACCAGGTGTTCCGGAAGAATAATCGTCTTCTGCTTCATCGACGACACCGGCCATGTAAATTTTGGTCACATCCAAGTAAGCATCATTCCTCAAAATGAGAACCAAGCCATCATTATATTTGATAAAAATGCCCCTTTAATGGTCATAAAACTAAAGGGTGGAAAGCTTTCCATGTCGAAAAATCAACCCCACATGCATTTCTTGCATCAAAAAGCACATGTTTAGTTGAGGTACAAAAACGCTTGGAACAGTTGGAGGATTACTACTGCGGAAAGAGTATACATTTGACGTGCATTTACGTGGTTTTTAAAATATAAATTATCCATCTTTTCAACGGTACCAAGCAATTTTTCGTACCTCAACTAGAAATGTGATTTTCGACTTGGAGAGCTTTCAACCCATTTATTAGCTTATTAGTGTGCTTACCTGTTTTAATCGACAATGATGACTCGGTTCTTATTTTGAGGACTGATGCTTACTTGGATGATTTACATGGCGGGTATCGTGGATGAAGCAGACGACGCTTACTCTTCCGAAACATCTGGTATTATTCTGTGATTTTACGAAGGTCTCCATGTAAATCGTTTGCCTCTTGTTTAATCGAATTTGAGATGCCCCTTACTCAGGAGGACTTAGGTCTGAGGTTACCAACAAATTGAACGGCAATAAAATCAAGTAAATCATTGAGAAAGATGCGCGTTATACGTTCAGGCAGCTAACACGAATGACAAACTTGGGTTTAGCATCTGTTCACTTCTTTCAGAAGAAAATTCTCAAGGTTAGGAAAATAAGTATGCTCGTTGGATCACACATTTACTCACTGAGTAGCAGAAACGTACACGGGTACAAATGGCTTGGAGACTGCTGAAAAAGTACTCAAAATATCAGAAAAGGACATTTGATAGTCTTATAATGGGTGATGAGACATTGGTGCATTTGTATGAGCCTCAGAGGAAAGTTGACAATAGGATATAGGCTTTGAAACATGCCAAAATGTCAAGTGTTGCTAAACGAACACTGACAACAATAAAGGTGTTATACGCCATATTCTTTAGAAATAGTGGGAAAAAAAATAAGAATGCAGTTCTGTCCAATTGTTACAAGGCAATGCCCCATCAAATAATGTAGTCCATTTTTTTAAGTCGGAAAGGGTCAATGTCTTATACCACACCCTCCATTCAGCCCAGACTTGGCCCCGTGTGAATTTTTTTCCTTTTTCCGAAATTATAGGTAAAGAGCTGGAATATGTAGCTTACTCGTTTCTGATAAGTGTACCCAAAGAAGAGTATAAAAATTGTTTCAAAAAGTGGATTCTAAGATTGAAACGATGTGTTCAAGTTTGAAGGTAACTAGAAAAATGCATTCAAATTTTGATAAGAGTTTCTGAGAAAACATGTTACTTGCATACGTTTTCGAACAACTCTCGTTTGTCATCGTGTGATGGATATCAGCCAAGTTGTGAGGAGAAAGAAACATGGAAGAGGTGGGGGAGGGGGTAGTTAATTGCCAGACGTATATTATATATTACACTCAATTAATATAAAAGAATCATAAACTGTATAAGTCTGATTTAGGGCCAAGCCCCATTTTTTATAAATTATATTTTTTCTTAATAATAATTTCTACCCAATGTTTGCTTTGCAATGCTATCTGATGATGAAATTCTTAGTAGTCACTTGACAATTTGTAGGGGGGTGTTGCGATCCCCTCTGTATTCCCCTATGCTCCCAAACAGCTGTAGAACTTTTTTGTGAGATTCAAAATTACATTGAATTTTGACATTGACACAATTATACAATTATTCATTATTTCATGGAAGATTAATGTATATTTGTTAAATGTCCGATGCCAAATATTTGTCTTTGTTTATCAATGTTTACTCTATATATGGTAAAACATTACTAGTTAATAAAGCCATTGATTTGTGAGAAAGATGAAAGGGATTAATATGAGATTACTTGTCCTGTTCAATCAATACCACGTATTCAATTAGTAAGGCATAAAAACGCGTAACGGATACATAGAAAGAAATTTAGGGATACGGTACACAAACAAATCGATACTCACCAATCGAAGTAGTGTTATGATGTCTGATCGGGTTGAGACATCAGTGACGAGTAAGGACAATAGTCGACGTAATGCCGGACTAAATCGTGTGGACGTTCGTGTTGGTGACTGACCGGCTGTTAATCCTACATAAAGCCATAAGAACAAACAAACAAACACAGTCCTCATAAACCTTTGGTAATTCATCATCCGTGACGTGTACTGGAAGAATGTCATCGCTGAATATAAATAAAAAACAAACAAACTTTAACTAATGACGATACGGCATGTATCCATTTCAATCTTGAATTAACTGTTCAAAAATGAGGAAATTAAATCCAGATGTATTCTTTTACATATTCATGGATACTTGAGTGACACAATGTATTTGAATACCTTAGCCCCACTCACTGTAAGGTAGGAAAATCATTGATATTCGTGATTTGATTGATAGGTATGTGATATGAGTACAAAACACTTCTATAAAGAATGTCTCCGTCAAAATATCCCTTCAAGTATTGTCACTAAGACAACATAGTAATGTATGCCACAGTATCAAAATATATTTGCAAAAAATACCTTATAGTCACGTTAGCAACACAAAAAGGCGGAATACAATGTATTTTTATCTGGAAATAATGGGGACATACAAAAAGGATAAATTGCGTGATAAAAAAATAAAACATTCGCCTCCGAACGGCATTTATTCCCAACACAACGTACGGTAGCCTTTATCATATCTCCCTGTCCTGCAGATAGGGCGTAAGATTAGCCACTGCTGCCCGCTTGTATGATTCGTAAGAGGTGACTAAATTAAGGATCTTACGATGTGTTGTCTATAAACAACAAGAAATTTGCTGACCACGTCGATCGGATATACCCTTCTGAACTTGAAATAAAGGACATAAACCTTTGGTAATTCATCATCCGTGACGGGTACTGGAAGAATTTCATCGCTGAATATAAATAAAAAACAAACAAACTTTAACTAATGACGATACGGCATGTATCCATTTCAATCTTGAATTAACTGTTCAAAAATGAGGAAATTAAATCCAGATGTATTCTTTTACATATTCATGGATACTTGAGTGACACAATGTATTTGAATACCTTAGCCCCACCCACTGTAAGGTAGGAAAATCATTGATATTCGTGATTTGATTGATAGGTATGTGATATGAGTACAAAACACTTCTATAAAGAATGTCTCCGTCACAATATCCCTTCAAGTATTGTCACCAAGACAACATAGTAATGTATGCCACAGTATCAAAATATAATCGCAAAAAATACCTTATAGTCACGTTAGCAACACAAAAAGGCGGAATACAATGTATTTTTATCTGGAAATAATGGGGACATACAAAAAGGATAAATTGCGTGATAAAAAAATAAAACATAGCCCAGATGTATTCTACATCAGCTGCTTACCTCGATCTGTACTTAAACTACGACCAACATGGACAGCTTACTACTAAGCTATACGATAAACGTGATGATTTCAATTTTCCGATCGTTAACTTTCCATTTCTTGATAGTAACATCCCTGCTTCTCCAACCTATGGTGTTTACATGTCGCAGTTGATTCGGTATTCCAGGGCTTGCTCTAAATATCGGGATTTTCGTGATCGATGTCGACTGCTGACAAACAAACTATCAACACAAGGATTCAAGAGATCCAGGTTGATCAGTACTATGGGCAAGTTTTATGGTCGCCATCTTTGTCTCATATTCTGTATCTTTAAGTGATATGAAGATGGACGTTTTTGAGTGTGCTCATTAGTGTGTTTTCTTGTTGTGATTGACAATGATACTCGGTTCTCATTTTGAGAACTTGATGTTTACTTGGATGTGACAAAGATTTACATGGCGGGTGTCGTCGATGAAGCAGAAGACGCTTACTCTTCCGGAACACCTGGTCTTATTCTCTTGTACTTTTGCAAGGGTCTCCATGTTAATCTTTCCTTTATTCAAATTTTGCCCCTGGTTTAATCGATTTTGAGTTTGGATTATGATTATGTTGAAGCTTCGGTATTCTCTTATTTTATTTCTCCTCTTTTTCCTTTCACTTTTTCCTTCCTACATGTAATGTCTTCATTGACATGGCCTCCTATTTGAGCGTTCGCCCATGCTAGAATGGCTTCCAATAGTAATACCTAGGACTGTTCCAGAATGACCCGTATTAAAGGGGCGAAAGATTCTAGTACGTATCTTCTATGGCCGATGGGAACCACATTGCTTTGCCTGTTATTTCTAAGATTAACATTATTTTTAATATCTAAGTGGTAAGGTATCTACAAAAGTGACTCACTATCGCTAGCATAACCATTACACGGATATGGCGTACGATAAGTAAAAGACAAGTATAAAAAGAACCAATTTCAAAATGTTTATTTTTGTCTATAATCATTATCATGTAAATGTGTGTAATATATATAAGGTAAGCATTACGTAAATAAGCATTATGTATGCAGATGTGCAGAAGTGCTAACCCCCGATACGAGCTAAATAGCCTTAACTCAAATTGAAGTGATTTAAAAAAAAAAACAGAATGTATCTCTTAAATTGTGTTCAACTTCATCATTTGCATGTGCTCATCCTCACAGGGGCCTGGGCATTTGTTACAGATAGTTTTAGAACTTAACTAGGGTGTTTAGAGTAATTTTACACTTTTTGGGGGGTTAGATCAATTTTCGATAAAATACCCCCCCCCCCCCCCCTCAATGGTCATAAAGGCTGAAGAATTGAAAGCTTTCCAGGTAGAAAAATTGACCCCACCTACATTTCTTCCATCCAAAATCACATTTCTAGTTGGAGTACGAAAAAACGCTTTGTACTGTTGGAAAGATGGATAATTTTGTTTAAAAAAACCTCCTAATTGCACGTCAAATGCTCCTTCTGCAGAAATAATCTCGATTTCCTCCAAAAAAACGTAATACATCCGTCGTCTTGCCTTCCACTTTCGCTGTCATTGGATGCCTATAATTAGAGGAAGACCGCAATCCAATGACAGCGAAAGGCTAGATATACCCGGTATTGAACGTTTATATGGGCCATTAAAAAGGTATATAACTAGGTAACCGTAGCCAATAATAAGGAATTAAGGAATTTAGCTCACTGAACTGACTTAAAACATGTTTTTAAGCGAACAAACGGATTGCTACGAAATGACTTACCATTTAAAGATGATTTATATATATATTTGGTCATGCGGAGCATGATCGCTCCTTAACTGGTTATGGAAAGGCATTCCAGGGTAAAAAGTAAACGATGATGGCTGGGAGAATGTACAAAAATCATAGAAAACGTCCTAGAAACAGATCGATTAGGTTTCTATACTTAGCATTTATTTTCTTATTTATAATCTATAAAACCATTTCATTTTATCATGATTTAGATCTAGGTCTTTTTACATGGCCATATATTTCAAACAACTACCAAAAAAGTGATAAAGCTCCACATGACCTTGGTATATAAATATAAGTCATTTCTCAGCACTCAGAAGCGTCGCAAAATATATTTACACGATAAAAACTCGAAAGGCTATTTTTGCTGAGGGTTTCAGCCTTTATACTCTATTGTGAATTTGGTTTGGTTATATTATTTTATTTAACGTCCTATTAACAGCCATAGTCATTTAAGGACGTGCCAGGTGGAGGTGGAGGAAAGTCGGAGTACCCGGAGAAAACCATTGACCTACGGTCAGTACCTGGCAACTGTCCCACGTGGGATTCGAACTCGTAATCTAGAAGTGGAGGGCTAGTGGTAGACTGTCGGAACACCTTAACCACTCGGTCACCGTGGGCTCTTTCCCTTCTATTTTAACGTATATTAAGTTAGCTATTGATAAGTGTTTACTAGCCAACGAAAAGTGCAATATATTCTAATTATATTCATACATAAACTTTTATAAAAGACTCATTTACGGCGGCTACTGCGTCAAACTTGTCGAACCTTAAACCACCATCGATGTTAATGGAGCGTATACAATAAACCAAACCGAACCATTATCACAACTGCCGTCAATAGTAGTATAATTACGTCAGTCACCTGATCAAATGCGATTCATCAACTATGTTAATACATTAAATAGCATTGTAATGTGAAGGTTCATCGAGCCTACTAGCATAGATCCATATTAAACGTCAACCAATTTTATTGAGCTATATATCTAATGTATATTTAAAAGGTGCAGCATATGTGTGTGTTACGTCATTTTGCATGGTACGGGGTGGAAGACTCTGCTGGTGGATATTTTAGTCCCCGAGGTTTGCTAGAGCATCCATAGCCACTGTTATATCATTTAAGTAATGGCACGGTACATGATATATACATTTTCGTGGTCAAGGTTTTGTACAGGACTAGTTTAATTTTACTTCTAAATTCATGCTTTACGCACCTGACCCTTCCGCTTCTACATTAGTTTAGGTTTGGAATCACACCTCTTGGCCCCGATCATCACTGAAGAGTCCTAGGAGGACGAAACAGCTGTATGATGCAGTTTAATTCATTTTTTCGGCATACTGTATCTATTACTAAATTTAAAAGGGGCAGCATACGTGTGTGTTACCTCATCTTTTGAATTACATTATTTCAAGTTTTATAAGCCCACCATTATTAGATGGTGGGTTATTCAAATCGCCCGATGTGCGTGGCCCGTGGTCCGTGGTCCGCCGTTCTCCGTCCGCCTCCGTCTAGTTTGTTAGCTGATGAAAAAAAAAATGGCAGTAAAGCAGCCATCTTGGATTTTGCATTAATAATATGTGATAGCTATTATTTGCGTTTTATTTAGTCACTTGTTGTGCATTGTCCAATTTTCAGACTGATCCGGGTAAAACCTGGCCAACAAGCAACCATCTTGGATTTTGATTATAAAAAACATCAGGGAATAGCGAACAAAACCATAATCCCAACTCAAAATCGATTGAACTAGAGGAAACTATGAACAGAATGATTAACACGGGGACCAGTTTAGAAAAGGTACAAGACAATAAAACAAGGTGTCCTGTAATAATAAGCGTCTTCTGCTTCATCGACGACACCCGCCATGTAAATTTTGGTCACATCCAAGAAAACTTCAAGTCCTCAAAGTGAGACCAGAGTCATCATTCTCAATCACAACAAGAACACACATTAAAGGTTCAGAAACGTCCACCTACATATACAAGGATACAAAGATATCCCAATGAGACAAAGATGACAACAATAAAACTTGCTCATACTCATCATCACGGAAGTATCATACTATGGTTATGTTTTAATAAATATATGATGGATCTTTCTCAAATTTCATATGTACATGTAGGTTCCTCTTGGACCTTTGTTGTGCTCTTTTGATTTTAGAACTGATTAGAAACACAAAACAGCTGACAAGCGACGATTTTTCAAGAAATTTTGCTATTTCTTTAGAGGAGTACACATAACTAAAAGTAAAAAAATGTAAGAGAAAAGAGAGAAAAAAAAAAGAAAAGATCCAACTTCTCTTGTAAAATTTGTAACAAATTCAATCCTCATTATTGGTCGGTTATGTAGCTAGTACTTTCTTGGGGCGGTTTGCCCAGAGATCCCCCCCCCCCCAAAAAAAATCAGAGAATACCGAAATGTCAATAAAACGACAATCCCAACTAAACATCAATTAAACAATGAACGAAGAAATGATTTACACAAAGACTCTTGAAAAAGTGCGTGAAGATATGCTGGTTCGGAGGGTATTCTACTTCATCGAAATAATCATATGCTGAAATAAATTTTTGTTTTTGCTTGACATGTTCCTACTACTTTTAGTAACGATTTCAATTTTCCGATAGTAAAACGTTCCCTTTCTTGATAGTAACATCCCTGCTTCTCCAACTAACGTACTTCACAGAGATTCGACAGATGCAAATTGATGAGATATATGAGCAGATTTTTTTTCGCTATCTTGGTCTCAATGAGAAATATTTTGTATCCTTTTTATATGGCCCCAGTGTGTAGTAGTACTGAGTGAAGAATGTCATCTACGTGAATATATCGACACAATAATAATGAAAATAAAACAATTCATTGTCGTATAGTTATTATATATCTCGTTTCCAAATACATAAATCCCAGAACTATGGGCAAGTTTTATGGTCGCCATCTTTGTCTCATTGAGAAATGTATCTTTAAGTGATATGAAGATGGACGTTTTGAGTTTGCTTGTTAGTGTGTTAACTTGTTTTGATTGACAATGATACTCGGTTCTCTTTTTGAAAAATTGATGTTTACTTGGATGTGACAAAGATTTACATGGCGGTTGTCGTCGATGAAGCAGAAGACGCTTACTCTTCCGGAACAAGGGTATCCGTGTAAATCTTTCCTTTGTTCATATTTTGCCACTTGTTCATTCGATTTTGAGTTCGGAATATGATTTTGTTAACGCTTTGCCTATGGAAGTTTTTAAGTTAATGAAATTCTGCAAACTCTGTTATGCTTTACCTATGGAGGTTTTTAAGTTGGAGCATTTCCTTAAATTAAGGACGTTCATGATACAGGGCAAGGTTAGATTGACTCCATTGACATTTCCTTTGGTTCTTGTATTACATTTGTATGCTAAGCTATATGTGGGAAGCATTGTTTTTCCGTCATCATAAATTCTTCTTTATTCAGTACAGATATCTAAAAGGACTTTAACATGAAAATTATGTACTAAAATATCTCATAATGCAGTTTGTCAAGTTCATTGACATTCGCTCATGAATATGTAATTATTCAGGTCATAAAGGTATGTGGTCGATTGAATTGGTAATCCGTCATGTCAAGTCAATTTATGTTTTGTTCATGTGACGTAGACACAATTTAAACATGGAGTCCACATTTAGGATACAATCTACAGAGGCCCCAACTCACCACGCTTTATCATCTACCACAACCTTCAATATACTGTCAAAACTACCACAACGTTATTAATCAAAGACAAAATCTACCATTGCATCGACACACATGTTAATAGTCAAACCAACTACAGCGTCCATACAAAATGCAAATCTACCATCGCGTCAACTTACATGTAAAAAGTCAAAACAACTTCAGCTCCCATGCAAAAGACAATTTACTATTGCGTCGACACACCAGAATAAACTCTAACACAGACGTAACACACTATGGTACATTTTAACATCAAGTCAGCACAGGAGAAAAGAATCGTTTTCATGTCAGTATATCAGGATAAACTCTGTTATGAGGTCAACAAATTTGAGTTGTTTAGTTCATTGCTGGTTACACGTAGTAGATTATGACGCATGAATGCATATACATCGATATGTACCACTTCATTCCGTTGGCATTCATACCATCATGAATGACATTGACCGATTATTGACGTAATTATCATTATGTATTTAGCATTATTGTTGTAACGTTGGATACTACTGGCCGTCCTTGGATGACGATTGTCCTATTCAGCCGAATAATCATTCTTAGCATACAATCTTACATATTTTGAGTTTAATGCTACGTATAAAAAGTGAAATTGTAATGTTTATGGGATGAACAGATTCTAAAATGGAAAACATAAGCATTAAAATACTTTTAGTCGACATTCTTAGGCAATATAAATTCCAACTGAACAAAGGCAAATCATATATGAAGCGGCTAGCGCTTCGTTGAATTTGCCTTTGTCCAGTTGGCATTCATGCTTCCTATGAATGCCACCTGAAAGCAGTTAAATGTTTATGGGTATCGGTCAAGTATTAGTGTTTTATTAAGGTTTATCCATTTTATAAGATACGGACAGAGCCATTCTACTTCCAGCTTCTTGGGTAATATAAATTATAATGTAGCTACCAATAAAACAAGGCGCTTCATTTTCCTCCGTTACTCATTTACATAAAATTATTGTTTTATTATGATGTAATGTTAACCAACTTATGTTATCTGTTGTAGTCGTGATAAATTGAGCGTTCAGCACTGTATTACATAAATGATCCGCTGATATTTCACCTTCGGGGGTTCAACAGGTCTAGATAAGATTGTTGAACTCTAATTGTACAGTTTTAGTTGCCTACTTGTGAGTTGTGATTGAGAATTATGTCTCCGTCTTCGCTTAGAAGTAATGAAATTTACTTGGATGACAAAGCTTGACGTGGCGGGTGTTGTCGATGAAGCAGAAGCCGCTTACTCTTCCGGCCAGCAAGTCTTATTCTCTTATAATTTTTCAAGTGTCTCCGTGTAAATCTTTGTGTTCATTTTTTGCCAACATAGTACATTTTCATTGTACACGATTTGAAATTATACAGAACTATTTTAATTTTACTTTTAACTTCATAAAAATTAAAGAGTTTTACGCACCTGACTCTTCCACTTCTACATTAGTTTAGAAATTTTGGGTTCCCTCCTTTTGGCCCCTAGCATCACTGACGAGTCCTAGGAGGACGAACCAGCTGTATGATGCAGTTTAATTAATGTTTTCTATGGCATCCAATTTAACATTTATTCCAGGAGCAATGTCGATCCTGTATTTCAGAAACAATATATCAGATATCTTATATAGCTGATAAGATATCTTTTATACATGTAATTATATACCATATCTTATATACATGTAATTATATAACTTATCTTTTATAATTATATAAGATATCTCATATACATACGATATGAAATATCTTATATAGAATTTCAATTCAATTCTGTATATAATTATATAAGATATCTTATATAATTCGATGAAATACAGAATCGGCATTGCTCCTTGAATAAATGTTAAGTTGGCTTGCCGTAGTATTCAGCATACTGTATCTATTACTAAATTTAAAAGGTGCAGCATGTGTATGTGTTACTTCATCTATATTGATAGGGGTGACAGACTCTGCTGGTGGATGTTTTAGACCCGAGGTTTGCTGGAGCCTCCATAGCCACATTTATCTCGTTTGAGTAGTGGCACGGTTCACAACATACACATTTTCGTTGTACATGATTTGAAATGATACAGAAGTTTTTTTTAGTTCTAAATTCATAAATTAAAGGGGTTTTACGCATCCGACTCTTCTGCTTCTACGTTAGTTTAGAAATTTGGATTCCCATCTTTTTGCCCCTGGCATCACTGACGAGTCCCAGAAGTACGAAACAGCTGTATGATGCAGTTTTATTCATTTTTGTCGACAGTTTTGTTGACTGGATCTTTTACTAAATTTAAAAGGGTAACAGCATGTGTGTGTGTTACGTCATCTTTGTCTGCAGACAAAACATCTAATAACTCGACCATTGATTGCAAATACTATCGAATTTATTGTTTGCACAAAGAACAAAATATGTGTGGTAACCAAAGTTACCCTACTTACACATTGAATGATTCCCGTAAGATGAAATTCTATCTAGCCAAATATCAGTATAATAGTCTTTGAAATATTCTGATCAATCTGGAACACCATTTCTCAAAAAATTTCAAAACCTGTGATTGTTCCACCCAATCCTTCAAACTACCAAACTGAAAGAACGTCTTCGGCCTCTCAGATTTCTATGGTTGTGAGCTATCTTGGAATAACTTTGCGAAAATCACGACAAAATCTACGATGAAATGATTAGATTCCTGTTTGACATTACGTTTGCTGCGTTTGGAGGAAATATGTTCAAGCATACTAATGCCGTTCCAATTAGAACAAATTGTGCCCTCCCCTGGATTACTTGCTTTTTGCTTTCATACGAGGCTGAAATTGTCAGTAACTTATTAGGACAGGTAACATAAACTTTAATTCACTTTTAGGGTATGTAGACAATGTGTTGTCTATAAACAACAAGTACTTTGCTGACCTAATCCATCGTATATACCCTTTTGAATTTAAAATCAAGGACGCATCAGGCTCTTCTTCATCAGCAGCTTACCTCGATCATCACTTTATCTATGACCAACACGGGCAGCTTACTACTAATATCCTACTAAGCTGTACGATAAATGATTTTCCGATCGTGAACTTTCCCTTTCTTGATAGTAACATCACTGCTTCTCCATCCTATTGTTTACATATAGCAGTTGATTCGTTATTCTAGGGCTTGTTCTAAATATCGAGATTTTCGTGATAGATGTCGGCTGCTGACAGACAAACTTACTACACAGGGATTCGAGAGATGTAGGTTAATTAGGACTATGAGCAAGCAAGTTTTTGTTTGTCATCTTTGTCTCAATTGAAACATATTTTGTATGGACGGTTTTGAATATTATACCTGCATGTTGAGTTAGAGAAGTATGGCTCCGTTCTAACTTGAAGACCATGACATTACATGGCAGGTGTCGTCAATGAAGCAGAAGACGATTACTCCTCCAAAAACACCTGGTCTTATTCTCTTGTACTTTTTCAAGGGTCTCCATGTAAATCTGTTCTTTCTTCATATTTTGCCCCAAGTTTGGGTTGTGGTTATGGAATTGTTAACGCTTCGGAATTCTCTGTCGATTCTTTTTAATACATTTTTATTTTTTTTCATTACCTGACAATTTATCATGGCGTTTGCGTGAAAGTATGTACTTCAACAGGTAGGGCCCAATATACGTAACTTCAGGAAATTTTTCGTGATTCTGAAAAATTCAGAAAAAAATCCATTTGATAACCGTGAATAAATAAGCCTAAAACGAAGTAAACCCGAGCGGTAACTAACAAGAAAGTATTGACAGAAAAATCCAAAGAATTGAAAAGTATTCAGGTGGGGCCCACTTCAACAACAAACCGAAGTGAGAAGACGGTTCAGAATGGACGCGTGTTTACAAATACCGAGTTTCAACTGCTGCTGTACCGGTAACCGTGTAAGAATTCATCTTGAATATTGCTGATATCAGTTAATCTTAACTAAATCTATAAATATAATTAGCTATTAGGCTTGATTTTCGCTTCAAGATTTGCCGAAAGTTACGTATATTGGGCCTTTAATACAGTTGCATCTCTTCGTCTATCCGTCCGCCTGTATTGAATAAAATATTTTGTACACATATCGCATGAACTGTGTAAGGTTATTTTACACAGCCAATCATTGTTTTATGTGACGTTTTGATGATATTTCGTTATACCCCGTCACCTTCATAAAAAGACCAGCAAAGCGTATGTACACAGGGTGTACAAAATGTGTTTTCGCGTTGTCCGCGAATAACGGTTGATTTCGTCTACACTGTTAGGGGTATATACAATACCATTGTTAATGTAACGAAATGACTCGATTCAGCTACGAATTGTACATTTTGCTGGTCCTTTGTCTGATGAAGTTAACAGCGTACATAACGTACAAGACAGTCAAACGTTACATAAAAACAATTTTTGTTGTGTAAAATAATCTTTACATCAATTATATTTTCAAACCTGAAGAATGAGTTTGCAAATATTTCATGAACCACACCTGGCCATATTTTGGCAGTCAAAGGTCACGCTTTTATATCCTTACTTTCAAACCCCCTCTCCTCCTCTGGAATTCATGAACATTGTTAAATACCGACACACAACACTGAGGCAGTAGGTCTGTTATTTAAATTTGATTTTTAATGACAAGTTTGATATGTTGGTACGAAAGCACTTGTAACAATATCAATAAATATGTGGTCCTTATTTGTTTACACTTATGGAATATCTTTTAATAAACAAAAATAATCTCGCATCTTGAATGTATGGGGCAGTGAGTTTATTGCATGAAAATAACAAAGTCAGCTTGTTTTGAAGAAATAACAATTGATGCACAAGACTTTGCTTAAAAGCTGAAATTAAAATATTGAAATTTCCTAAACGTTTTCCGAGTTTTTAAATTTCTACGTTTTCCTCATACAGGAGTTATATCTGTTATTTTTCTGGTGTTTTTCTGCCTCACAAGTAAGTTGTGTGAGTGTGCACCCAATGCACCGCGCCACATCAAGGGCACATGGGATATGTTACAACACAGATGGAGCGACACTGCAGAAAATGATGAAGTGAAAGCGACATTTTCAGGACAATAACTCGTGTAACCTGTCGTTTTCTAGTTAGGTCAATACATGTTTATCTTTTCCGTAGCAAAAAACGGGAAAATTCACCTGTGAACTGCTTGCAAGAAAAGAGTCTAAACTGACAAGAAGACATTGTGGTGAAGTGGGTTGCAGCCTTCCCACGGCCGTCCTAGGGGGCAAGTTATAAAACCGAAACAAATCTGAATGATTTGAAAAGATCCATCTAAAAACTCAAATAAAAGACAACAATTTTCAAATCTATGTATTATGCATGAAACAACGATAAATATGAACTTATATATTTTTAGAAAACAATAACGAAAAAAATATCTTTTGCAATTCAGTAACCTAGGGACGTATACATATACGTCCCTGGTATAACATTTTCATTCCTTCTAGTTTTACGTGTTGCTTTTATGTTGAAAATATCTTAAATTATGCCTTATATCGCAACATCTAAACGCATGCTTACAACCTTTTGAATTTGTTAATTTATTTCGCGAGAAGATTACAAATAGGATATTTTGTTTTGTCAAAACACAATATTTGACATGAGAACGAAATTCATTTGAACGTTGAGAATACCGCCGAGCAAAACTTTGATACACATTGAAACCTACTGTAAGTATCACTGCCGGAGTAAGGTTGGCAGGAGACAATCTGGTGTTGACAGTTTAATTGATAAAGTCCTGCGAACGGTGTTTGGCTATGATAGACAAGTAATTGAAGTGTATCATTGTCGGAAACCTACGTGACACTGCTCTAAACAGTTTCCGACGATGGAGGGGTATATGATAATGTTAAAAAGTCGTAGTGTCCCTGACGCACTGTAATGACTTACTGATCTTCGAGAAAACACGGCTGGACAAGATTTAAATAAGAAGATCTATGTAGTATGGGTATGCCTACATGTCGAGTGTTCAAGGGAGCAATTTTTCTTGATTCTTTTTAATCTCAACTGAACACTTTTAATTTGCACTTCTAAGTTTGAAGTAGAAGTAAGCGTTTGACATGCGTTCTGGTTTTGAGAGAGTGACAAACATGCGAGAATTCTAACCGTGATATTATATGATTCTGTACATCTAGACGGGGTATCCTTTCAGGTGTTGTAACAGACACGCGGGTTAACGTTGTTACGTTATATCTAGCCGCTTTTCACTGTAATGTTTTTAGATGGTTGGTAGTTACACAAATTATAGCATTGGTTAGAAAACTGTTCCGTTAGTCTATAAGTTATCTTCCATATAATGTTGAGCCGGTTAACGTTGTCGGCGTTTTTCTACCACAGATGTTCTTGACCCTTCTGCTTCTACATTAGTTTAGAAATTTTGAATTCACAACTTTTGGCCACTAGCATAACTGAAAAGTCCAAGAAGGACGAAACAGCTGTATTTTTTTGGCAGACTGTATCTATAACTAAATTAAAAATGTGAAGCATATGTGTGTTACGTCATCTTTGCTGGTGCATTTTTTAGTCCCCTGAGTTTGATGGAGCCTCCATTTCCACAATTACCTGACTATCTGGAAACGACCTCTCCCCTATACCACAATCAAATGCAAATCTGTGATTTCCTTTTGTAAACATTGACGGAAAACATGGAGTTGTTAGAATGTAAGACATGTGCATTGCATGAATGCGAATTTTGAAATTAAATTTCCTGTAATCTAAGCGAAATAGCATTGGACTTGGAAGCCAGGCCCCGGTTTTATCAACTTTCCTTAACTTAAGGAAACTCCTTAACTTAAAAATCTCCATAGGAAAGCATTACAGATTTAAGGAAAGTTCCTTAAATAATGATTTTCGCATTAAATTCTGTTATGCTTTCCTATGGAGATTTTTAAGTTAAGGAGTTTCCTTAATTTAAGAAACGTTGATGAAACCAGGGCCAGGGACCATTGGTCCAAAACCTCAGTGACTGCAATATTCATTGTCTACTTTACATATGAATATGTATACAGTACATGTAACAAGAGATATCGTAAAAGGATATAAAGGTAACCCCATACAATTACAACCCAATCGGATGAGTGGTTCCCCTTTCAGACGCCTACAGTAGCCACGTTTGACACGAGGGGTTTCAATTCCCTGCTTTATTTGTGGATTTTACTTCTATCCGACAAGCTGAAGGTAGAATCTCACTGGACATGGACGAATATTTTCCTTTTTTATTTGAAATGGACAGTAGAAGATCGGACACTATGAAAAGACAGTTTAACTGTCAACCTTGTCTTAAGAAATACCATCCCTTTCCACAACTTTCTGATAAAAATAAAGAGCACACCCAGCATAACAGCATTAAATGAAGTTTAAGAAGTGATTTTTTTCAGGTTTTAGGATTGATGAATAAAATATGTTTTTTCCCCACTTTTGTCAGTATTACATTTGGCATTATTTGTTTTAAATATTTTGTGACACAAAGTCCTTGTTGTTCCTGTGTAAAAATGAGCATATTAAATGTAGACTAATATATGAATTCTCTACATTGTGTAGCTGCAGGGTACATTCTAGTCTGAATGCATCTGGAAATTTTCTTGATAGTGCTCAAATTTATATAATTTTTTTTTTCATTTTCAAATACTTTATGAGTTTCATGTTTCATGCTACAAAAGTTAGATTCTATACTTGCATAACACTGAGTTTTTTGGTAAAAGTTTCTTTTTTTTTTTTTTAAATTGTGAAAATTCTATGAATAAAATATCCTAAGAAAGGAGGTAGAAATGTAGTACCTATGGAATGTGTACGTTTATTACGTCATGTTCACATAGAAGACTTGAGAGCAGTATATGGGCAAACTACACATTTACAACATTATTTAAACAAACATTAACATTCATTACAAAAATAAATAACTGTAATAAATATCATTACTTTTAAGCCACAGTTTACATCCAAATTTTAAACAGTATTCTCCTTAACAATATTGTATCACCAAACACTACGTTGTACAAATTTCATTTGAGCCAAAATTCTATTTACATAGGGAAAAGAATAAAAAATATGATATATAATTGTCACACTGATGACCAATATATTTTGAGGAAAAAGGATGGATGCCAATAAAACTTGGTCCCCTGGCCTTCTTTCGGGGGCAAATATTACATTCCAAAAGGTGGAAGTCCTTGTTTGAGGGAGTAAAGAGGATTCCAATATGTTCTGGTCTCCTGGTCTTTCTCCGGACGAAAATCACATCCAGAACATGGGGACTTATTTGTTGGAGGAAGCAAGATGGATGCAAATTTATTTTGGTCACCCGATCTTCTTCAAGGGCAAAACTTTCATTCAGAAGAGGAGGACAGATAGTGCAGTTGGGATCATCCAGGGTTTGAAACCTGACACAACAATTTTTTTTCCATTTAAGAATTCAGTCGTTGAATTATCAGTTTTTAAATTTAATTTTTATCATTTTTGTTAAAATTTTTAAAGGTAGGCTTTTTTCCAGAAATGATTGTTTACCAGTAATCCCAGGCTATGATCTGTACAAGTCTTTAGTGGTGAAAGCTATAGCCATGTCAGTTAAACATTCTCAATTTTACAATTTTAGCTTCAAGCAGCGACACAGTAATCCTAAAATATGATACAGAGAAGTAATGACACAGTCACTATTTATACATTTCATATATTATTAATTATTAATATCACTCCAAATCCAAATAATTGGTTAAAAAACAAACTAATTACCATAAAACCACTTGTTCTTTTCGGAATTATAAATAAGTGGCCTTAAACATTGTTAAATAGATAATAAAATAACACCCTAGAGAAATCTCAGATCATATATCTCTCATTTTTAAAAACAGAAATATGGTCACTCCAGTCAACATAACAAAACCTAAGTAGCCGAATGCAGGAAAGCCGTAGTATTTGAGGAGCATCCCGCCCACAGTCGGAGACAGGGAACGTATAAGTGAGTTCACAGCCATGTTCAGTCCAAGCATCGCACCTACAAACAGATTAAAGTCAAATGAAATTTGCATAATGTAGTTAAAAGAAACATTATATTTTCTAAACAGAAACTTTATTGGGGTTTTATTTTGCAGTTTTAATCCTAGAACATTTTCAGATCCCAGTTTCATGAACATTCCTTAACTTGAGGTTTTTCTTCAACTTAAAAATCACCATAGAAAAGCATTACAGAAGTTCAGGAAAATTCTTTTCTTTAAGATTTGAGCTTGTGAACTTCTGTAATACTTTCCTATTGAGACTTTTAAGCTTTTATGAAACTGAGGCCAGAAAAATTAAATTCACATGGTACTGTTAAAAGTTGATCGTCAATAATGATGCTTTAAAACCAAACTTAGTTTTTATCAGTACACCCCCTTTGACTATCTAAAAGATTCTTTCCCCAAACTGGCCCCACCATTCTTTTCTCTGGGGGCCGAACACTTTTTGGGAGGACTTGAAATTTGTATTGCCCAACCATACTTGTGTTGGGATAAATTGAGAGTTGAAGGG
This sequence comes from Mimachlamys varia, assembly GCA_947623455.1. NCBI lineage: Eukaryota > Metazoa > Mollusca > Bivalvia > Pectinida > Pectinidae > Mimachlamys > Mimachlamys varia. The sequence continues at coordinate 38,287,355 of OX392540.1, forward strand.
AGATAGCTCTTGTTACCTGTGTCCAGCTCTGACACCGTCCGTGTGAGAGCTGAGCTGATGACGATATTGGAGGAGGCGAGACCCATAACTAATGGCGCTATCACGATACAAAGTTGTTGGACATCGGTGACAAAAGACTGTAATGTAAAATAATACAGAAAGAAATTATTACCAGGCCAACTCAAGGTACTTTTATTGTATCACAGAGCAAATTCCTCTAAAAGTAATGATTCATGGTATTGATTTAGAGTATCTGGTAAATACTTAACACATGATATGCAAATTTAATCAAGGAGATTGAAATACTTGGAAATTTAATTAAGAAGAAAAACATACATGCAAATGATTCATCTGCACAACAAAATATTAAACAGATATTTGACGTGCAGATCTTTATATTCCTTTAATCAAATGTGCAAGGACATACATAATAAGGTATTATATACTTACTAAGGCCAAGTAAGAGAATATGAGGGAAAATGACGACCATTTTAAAATGGAGGTTTCTGAGTATTTCTTCGTCAGTATAGATACACCTAGACCCTGTACAATCTGAAACAAATAACTTAATTAGTTGTACCTAATCCATGTATTTACATTTTTCTTCATTTGTTATTGAATAATTACTTGATCAACTCCATTTGTCCGTGTGTCATTCTTTTTTTCAAAATCATTGGCAGAACTGCCCTTTCTTAATAGATTTGGCCCCAACAATCTATTGTACATGTATTTGTTGTATTTATACTTAATAGTCTAGTCTATGTTGTTTTCAGTTGGTAAGTTCATAAGAAACAATAAGAATGTACCTGTAACAATAATATTTATGAAACAGATTGTGGGGTTCATTCAGATTAAAATTAGTTGTTTCACGGTTGAGCTTAAATTTGTAAACCTACCATGGTTAACACCCCAATGTAAGAAAGAATGTAGCCATTTTGTTCTGGCGGCAATTCAAATGTCTCCAAGGCAACCACAGAAAACATGCTCTGGAATACACCAATAGGTATACCTGTGGAGAGAAAGGAAAAGTAGGATAAAGTCAACATAACTAGACAAAATGGCATGCTCAGTATTTACGAGGATAAGTTGTAACTTCCTATCCATAGATGTTCAATATTTAGCAGGGTTGATCAGAGTTTCAAAGCTAGTTTTTAAGTTTTTAACCAGAGGTTGGGGGAGGGGGTAGAATATTTAGCAGGGTTGATCAGAGTTTCAAAGCTAGTTTTTAAGTTTTTAACCAGAGGTTGGGGGAGGGGGTAGAATATTTAGCAGGGTTGATCAGAGTTTCAAAGCTAGTTTTTAACCAGAGGTTGGGGGAGGGGGTAGAATATTTAGCAGGGTTGATCATAGTTTCAAAGCTAGTTTTTAAGTTTTTAAACAGAGGTTGGGGGAGGGGGTAGAATATTTAGCAGGGTTGATCAGAGTTTCAAAGCTAGTTTTTAAGTTTTTAACCAGAGGTTGGGGGAGGGGGTAGAATATGAATGCAACAAAATTTTTATGAATCTTTTTACTGAGACAAATAAGATTGTGTATGTGTGGAACTGATTTTGCTTTGAAAGACCCCTTTGTTTCTTATTGGTGGCAATTTGAATGTTTTCACTTACTGGGGCTATTATAGAATCATTATGGGAGGGGTTGGAGGCACGTATTACAGACCCCAACGTTAACCCCATCAAATATTAAAAGTGATCTGATAAAAAGAATGGTTGGCATATCTGGTTTGAACTCTACCACCAATAATATATGAATACAGGTGACTCCCACCTCCCCTATACAATTAATTATGGATAGTCCTTTAGAACATGGAAAAAATCAAGAACCAGACAGCTTTACTCTGTCTGGAGATAAGGGGCCCCAGCTTTATATCCTGGTCTGGTTGTTGTATGTATAATACCAAACTTTTGAAATTTTATTCCAAATTTGTGTTTCCAAGTTTGTGAATTGAATGATACAGGTTTGAATGTTAAAACATTCATTACTTTTTTAAGACAATTTATTTATATAGCTTAGCATTATAATGTGATATGTGTTAACAAATTGAACATGTGACCTAAACAAGCAAGCCAACACTAAAATCTGATGGATCTTTGGTACAAGATTTAAGCTTCTTTACTCAAAGTATAAAGGCATACCATGCTATCCGAGGTATTACTCTAGGCCTTGACTCGCAGTTCCCACACATTTCATGTTAGTGATAAAGATGGTAGGTAAAGGTTATTTTGTGTTGATGTGAAAAAGAATAACCTTTCACCCCTGTACACCATAATGGACTTACCCAGATTAAAGCTTGGTAGAGTCTACTTTTGTTACCTAGGGGTGAATAGGTTAAAGGCCCAATATACGTAACTTCAGGAATTATTTTGTAATTCAGAAAAATTCTGTAAAAAAAAAAATCCAGTTGATAACCGTGCAAAAATAAGCCTAAAACGAATTAAACCTGCGTGGTAACTAACAAGGACTCTTGACAGAAAAATCTAAAGAATTGAAAAAAAATCAGGTGGGGCCCACTTCAACAACAAGCCGAAGTTAGAAGACAGTCCAAAATGAACGTGTTACTGTGTACAAATTCATCTTTGATATTGCTGATACCAGTTAATCTTAACTAAATCTATAATAATAAAAAGTTATTAGGCTTAATTTTCGCTTCAGGTTTTGCCGAAAGTTACGTATATTGGGCCTTTAAGTTTGTTAACGTACCTGCTGCTGCTCGTATGATCAGCAGGAACAGGGCGCCTGGAGCCATTACTAATTTGACAATCTTTTTGAAGTCAAACACAGATGAAGATTTGTCTGAAAAATAATAAGAACAATTAGTTTTCATTGAAACATAATACATGACACTTTTGTGATCAAATGCACCTTACAGTATTACAGTGCAGGCCGACCCTGATCACTGAATACTTTGACAAAAGTTTATTTCTGGTACAGGCTCATTTTATGAACCTCTACACCAGACTCAAAATCAGTAAAAGTACATAATAACAATGTTTGTATATGTAACCACATCTCACTGATTAATTGACCTAAAATGGTCAATCAATTGTTTAATGATATATATTATAAGTGTGCATTTAAGCATTGAACTGCTTTCAGTTGGCATTAATAGGCCATATGAATGCCAACTGGACAAAGGCAAATTTCATGAAGCGCATTATATATCTTTTGATAATTAACTTTAGTTTAGGATAGAAACTTTTTTGCATATTTTTCTCAATAAAATTACCCTTGCAGAGTTTGTCGATAAAGGGGAGGTAACCTCAACTTGTTTGCAGTACTTCCAATATTCATACGATGCTGTTGGCAGTTCAAGAGCTGGACAACTCGCAACTCAGTTTGTATGGTCATATAGTGGCAATGCCATATAATGGTAAATATTCATTAATAATGATACAACAGAAAAAGTGTAGGAACATTTTAATTTCACTTTTGAAATGTTGTTCCCATTTACTTCCGATTACATATTTTCACAGCATTGTTTTATCTTTTAAGACAATTTACTCTTTCATAGCAAAATAATGCCGTCAAAATTAAAAATGACAAAAAGGCAGACAAAAAGGAAAGAAAAATAAAAAGCAAGAAAAAAGGCAGTTATTATTTTCTCAATATTTCAGTTTGGTCTCCAATACCTACCTTCTATCGTGCTGGTTACCGTTACTTTCTTTGTTGTCTTAGGAATAAAGAGGTAGGCAACCATTATAGACATAACAGATCCCGCGAAGGCAGCAAACGCAGCCGTCTGCTCACTGAGAATACAACAAGAATGATATACTAGATTATTTCTCATGAACACACCAATATTTCTCAGTACACTGTTTTCCTCATTTAACATGATACCCAGCAATGTTTTGGGTTGTAATGAACCAACAGCTTTTCTACGTCTGTTTCATATTTTAGCAACTATCCGTAGGGTCCCTGAAATAGTTGCTTACACCATGTTAACACATCAGTGCTCATTAGAAGAAGTTATGCATCAGAAAATTGGTGAACCATTCATAACTTTCAAACCTGTGCTGCTAAATTGCTTAGCCTTTATAATGAAAAGTGTATGGACCCATCACTGACCAATGTCACTGTAGATCCATGAAGCTAATGTTTATTCACTAAGATTACAAACAATATGTATCTTTCTGTACAAAAATTATTCCTTGATTTGAAACAACTCTTTACATAAAACAGAAATCTTTGTATTCCATGCTGAGTGAAGTCATGCATTTTTGAACTAAAATACAACTTTTTATTTTATTTCTACCGCCATTGAACGGTTGCAGCCCAGCTGGACTGGTAACCATTCTAAAACTGCAGTAACCATGGTAACTGGCCATTTACAACTTTTAAAAGTATCCTTATACTATCAGCCAATGACACAATGCATTGATACACAAGATCCATTATGATTCATTAATGCATTAGTGAATGTGTACACTTGTAGTGGATATTTTTAAAATGAAACAGTTTCTGTATAAAATCAATGTTTTAATTCAAATTAATCCATACTTGAATGTTTAAATGTCGTGTTTTACCTGGAGTATTTTGTGATTAGTCCACCGATGAATGGTCCCACTACCATCCCGACCCCGTACGACAATCCCAGCATGCCTAGCGACGCAGCTCGCTGATGTTTGTCTCCCATGTCTGTCACAATCATCTGACCACCTATAACAAAGAATAACAAAAGAAAATTGTCTCCATTTCTAACAATTCACTCATTGTAGAATCGATGAGTGAATAACACAAATTGAGTAACTGGAAGGCTTTTGGTTAACCCTGAGGCTTGGGACTCACCTGGACCAAATTTAAACCATTGATTTTAAGTCAGAACTTATGAATGTTTTACTTCAACAAAGATGGCTGCTAATGATTAACATTTATAGTGTTTATATGCCTCCTAAAGTACAAGGTGAATTGACATTCACCGGACTTTTGATCCAAAAAACTTGTCAAATCACCTGACTTTTGATCCAAAAACCTTGTCAATTCACCTAACGTTTAATACAAAAACCTTGTATAATGTAAACAACATATTAGAACAACAAGGTAACAACAGTACCTACAATAAATTACTGTATTTGTCCAGCAATAAGCCCATGCTTGAAATTAAGCCAATCCATATCAATAAGATTTCAATAGAAATACCCACAATACAACTTCATCATTTCCTTTGATAGGCCCATCCACCACTTTCAATCTATGATTTTATGTTGCCTACTCAGTTTATTACAGCAGTGTTTTTGCTAACTTGATTTTAGAACAACCTGTGCCTTATTGAATTGGGAAAACTTAGTAGGCTTTTCAGATTTATTGGGAAAATATTCTTGAATTTTGCTTCATTTTGAGAAAATAGCACAAATTTCGACTGGGGGAAACAGGCTTATATCGGCTGTAAAAATGGCTAACAAAATCACCGTACAGGTTAAGTAACAGTAAAACTTGCATGATTTTTGCCACACAAACCTTGCATTGCATGCATGAACACTGATGGGAGTCGTGATATGAACAGTAGAGGAAAACTGTCAGCAAGACCAAGGAACAGATATGTTGCAGATGCTGAAGTAAATGCCAGCATCATGGCTGCTCTTCCTCCAAACAGGTCACCAAATCTTCCGAACAATGGACCGCCTGCGAGCTGGACAACGGCGAAAGTTGTCTGGAGGTAACCGAATACCACCATGTCCACTCCAAGCTTCTTTGTGAGATACTACAACAATAAAATTAATCACTGCAACAAGATAATAGCTGGAAAGGGAGATGACAAGATATCAGTTAAAAAAATGTGATGCATTAAATCTTTTATATCTTGCATGCATCATATTTAGGTTACTTAGGCCCAACCCCTTTGTTTTATGCATATGCAGGATGCTTTTCTAAAAGATAATTAATATCATAAAAATAAAAAAAAAGTGTGATCAGTTTGATTTTTTTTCTTCCAATTGCATTATTTCTTTTCTGAAATAATGTTTTGACTGTCTCTATAAGTTTCTGGTCCTATATATAGATACTGAACTCTTGAAAATTAAATACTTAGATAAATAGAGGCATAATCCTTAATAAGTGTCACCATGGAGCTAAAGGGAAATTAATGTTATTGAGGCCTAATCAATGCACATGTTTTACACATGAAATACATGGCCAGACTAAGGTTTGAACCAGGGATGCTCTACAAATTGAGACTCCTGCATTGTCACGAACATTTATGAATACAGTCCAGTTGTTAAAATTGTTTCCCTCCCTTGTTTTTACTGAAGTGTTCCCCACAAAAGACACAACTCCTTACAACCCTGGTTTGGGTATCTAGGCCTGCTTCGGCCTCTTGTCAAGCTTTATATATCCCCGAGAACCTGAATCAAAGGTTCATCATTATCACCACCATAACAGGAGATAAAATACAGGGTTTGAACACGAGACCCTCCAAACTCTAGATGCTCACTCTACCAATAATTAACAGCTACCTGGTCAATGTGCAGCGATCGAACAAGGCCATTTTTGCTACGCTACACATTAAACACACACGTACAGTACCAATGTTATACTTACACCGTTAGCAATAGATACTGTAATGAAAAGGATGTGCACTGATTAGGTTGCCTTACAAGGGAGGGCCATGGGTCACAGCAACAGCACTATCTGTATCACTTTTCCTTATCCTATTACAAACTGGTGCTGATGACCCTTTCCGTTTTAAGGAGGAGAATTCTTGGCAGAGAGTCAAATAACCTGGATTGGAGATTAAGCAAAAAGTGGGGAATAGTGTAAAAGATGTGCATTTATTATAAATGTAGGTTGCCTCACAAGCGTGAGCTATAGGGAATTTCCCTTAAGCTCAGTCAGTAGAGCATCGGGCTGGAGAGCTAAGGGTCGCAGGTTCGAGCCCCAGCGATGGCACTATCTTTACCACTTTTCCTTGTCCATTACAGTAGTTCCTCCCATTTTAAAAAGACTATAACTATACAGTTTAGGTACAGTACCAAACTTTAAACACATTTCATATACATGTAGTTCATACATTTACATGTAATTTGTTGTTTGTAGTCATGGTAACATTCAATTAAATCTGTGGCAACTTTTTATACAATACTAACAGGCAGTGCTCCCGTCTGGATCCAAAAGCATGTTGCATACAGGAAAATCATCACATGTGTTGCCACTATGGTGGGATTGAAAGACCGCCCAAGTATCTTTATGTCAGCAGATTTGGACATCATTGGTTTGTCTTCTTCGTCTCTGAATGGTGATTTTGACATATCTGCTTTGTCAGAACTACTTTCTTTCATGTCCGCTTCGTCTGTATTCTGCTGTTGCAGCTTACGACTTTTCAAATTGTAGGTCGCCATGTTGACAAAATCTTATCTGCTGGTAAGACAGCAAGCGTTCTATATTGTCAACTTTCGATTTTAAAACAGGCGCCAACATTTCTAAAAATAGAGCGGATTAATTTGGATCACCAAAAAATCAATATTACCGAACAAATACGATCTTATGTTAAAAATAAGTGAAAATCATATTCTTTGTTTACACGTGTCAAAAACGAAAGCAAAACACCTCTGGGCACCTTGATCTATTTCTATCTTGAATTTTTTGTACTTTTGCAAATGTCAGCAAAACGTTGTTGTCACTCAGATGGGGTCTCTCTTAAAAGCGTCTACAAGCGTCTACAAGCGTCTTCAAGCGTCCTCAGAAAATATCTTTTAAAATACTGAATTAAGTAAGCGACATCAGAAGATATGTTGTTGATATGATCATAATACACCTCTATACCAAATTTTAACTTGGTATTCGAAAAATTGACCGAGTTATGACGATTTTAATGTTTACGATCGGCGGGGTGGCACATGTGTGTATTACCTCCGCACAGTTCAAAAAGCGTCGCCAAACAATACCTTAAAAACCACCGAATAAAGTAAGCGACATCAGAAGATATGTTGTTGATATGATCATAATACACCTCTATACCAAATTTTAACTTGGTATTCGAAAAATTGACCGAGTTATGACGATTTTAATGTTTACGATCGGCGGCGTTGCATATGTGTTTGAATAGAACTCAAAGACGAAAAAAGCGTCTTCATGCTATATCTCTAAAATAATTTGTTAAACTAAGCGACATCAGATGATATGTTGTTCGCATGACTATGATAAATTTATTCAGTAATTTTTATGTCTGGATTTGAAATAATGAGTGAGTAATAACAAATTCAATTTAATGATCGGTGGTGTGACACACGTGTGTATAGAACTCTTCACAGATCGTGAAGCGTCTTCAGATTTTATCTCGTAAATAAATCTATAAAGTAAGCGACATCAGATGATATGTTATTCACGTGAATATAATAAATCATTATGTAAAATTTCAGGCTGATATGTTTCTTAGTTACTGAGTTATCGTGGATTAGATTTAGGTGACCATAGTGTATCCATTGTAAATTTGTATGAAGCCAGCGGTAGCGTGACGGACGATATGTAGGACTTCGTACATACGTAGGTGAACACAGCTAGATCTAGTCCGGTATGTTGTAGAACTCTCTTAATTACTAGCATGTTTGCAGATCCTTTGGACGTGGTTCTACTAAGGATCAATTATATGTACACGTGGTGTTAAAAAAATAATTAAGTTCGTACCGACACTTGTTATTTAGGGCCTACGGTTATTCGATATAGTAAGATTTATATATATTTCTTATGTAACAACTGACAGTCTTTTGAATGTCGGTTAAATTAAATGAAACATCATACTTAAACAAAGTTCCTTTTGAAACAGATGAAACTTGAAATTTCATATAGGCTCAATCACGGACTTACATTAGTCTAAGTCCGTGATACTGCCATCCCGGGAAAAATACAAATTTCGTTTGTGAGACCACGGACTTAATCTAAGTCCGTGGTGAGACATATACGTCCCTGATTATATATAGAGACCAACATTATTTATAAGCATGGACAGTCTGAATGATATAAATTGAAATTGGCTCTTTTTCTCTTTGCAGATGCTGAATTCAGAAGTGCCAACAATATAAAGAATAAAAAAAAAACCAAATCAAATATGAATATTTCAATTGTTTAATTTCACAAATTTTACATATTGCTTTTCGTGTTCACATGTTATAATACATTATGTATATATACTACAGTGTATTAGTATTTCATGATGGGCTTTTTGAACGATATAAATTGAAACTTTTTTTTAATTGCAGATGTTGAATCCTGACGTGCCAACAATATAAAGAATAAAAAATACAAGTCAAATATGAATACTTTGATCAATTGTTTTATTTCACAAATTTTACATTTTCCAGCAATAACTTTGTAAATACTTCTGTTGCTTGATTGAGGCTTATACAATCAGAAAGACAATAGCTGGAACTTATTCAAATGCAAATATATACAGGTATATTCATTTGAGACCCTCTCAATTTTTACTGACAGATGTCACAACTAATTTCTCTTACTGAATTCTTGCCCATATGTTTCATAGATTATAGTTTGATATAATCATGTACTAAGATAGCATCTAATAGATCTAATAAGGCCGTGATATAACCAAATATTAAATTAAGATGTTTTATTTTATAACCATATACTACGTCTCCCATAAAACATAACTCTTTCACAACAGGTAGGTGATAAGTGTTTACATAGCAATTGACCTGGCCTTACTGTGCGTTCACCTGTGTGAAGCCCTACCTATATATAGAGTATACCTGTACGTATACATATGTGCCAAGCCGTAAATATTTTGCGTCATAATCAAACATTAAATTCATGTTACTCAGTCATTTTCGCACAAATCAAATTGAAACTTGAAATACAGTTGTATTAAAGTCAACATCATAACATATATCTTGAGGTCGCTTACTTTATAAAAATGATTATAGATATATGGTCTGTAGACCCTTTTTGATATGTTGATTTCTATTCATATATGAATGTATGTTTCCCACGATGTCGGTCGTAAAAATAAAATCGAAATAACTTGGTCAATATTTCGAATATTAAGTTGATATTTGGTGTAGAAGTGTATTATAGTCATACTAACAACATATCTTCTGATGTCGCTTACTTTGTTGAGTAGTTTTATAAGTATTGTCTGGCGACGCTTTATTTAAAACTCTGCAGTACATTACACACGTGTGCCACGCAATCGTCATAAACATTAAAATCGCCATAACTCGTTCAATTTTTCGAATTTCTGGTTGAAATTTTACACATAAGTGTATTATGATCATTGTAACAACATATCTTCTGATGTCGCTTACTTTATTCAGTGGTTTTGATGTTATAATCTGGCGACGCTTTTTAAACGGTCACACACATGTGCCACCCCGCCGATCGTAAACATTAAAATCGTCATAACTCGGTCAATTTTTCGAATATTGAGTTAAAATTTGACATAGAGGTGTATTATGATCATAGTAACAACATATCTTCTGATGTCGCTTACTTTATTTAGTATTTTTTAAGAAATTTTCTGAAGACGCTTGAAGACGCTTGTGGACGCTTTTAAGAGAGACCGCTCAGATGAAATTGTTATTTTTTTTGTAATGTCGTAAAGTTTGTTTTAAGAAAATAAACACTATATTTTCCCTGAAAACACTACTTAATAGTATTTACCAATATTAACCGTTTAAAAGTGATCAATTTAAAAAATAAAGGCCTTAATAATTCATATCATCGCGAGATATGTTCTACTTTATGGTAACTATTTATAGACCCCACGTGATATGCTTTCATTTTGGTGCTGTTTACGGAGACTGACAGGTAAGTTTTCTGTGTCGGCGGTATATATTTCGTTTGTAATTTTAAAACGAATGGGGGAGGCAATGAATTAAAATCGTTACATATTTCAATACAGAAAGCCTTTAACTTTTGTCTATAATTACAGGTATTAGATATAGACTAAATGTAACTGTTCAGTAGAACAGTAGAACGTTATACTGTAGTACTACTCCAACAATGTTAGAGGTTTAACACGGCGAGATATTTTTTGACAGGCGCGCAGTCGGCAAAATCATATCCGATAATAAAAAGGCCGACCAGCGGCCTCTTATGTTATAGGAGTAACTGTAGTACGTACCAATAAGGCAATATATACCAGCGCGGTAGTGGCCTATAGACTGACGTATACAGCTTCACAGTATGTATCATTTTGTACACCCTCGGGGTTGACAAGGGCGGAGCTCGGATACTCTACATGTAATGTAGATTCTATGTACCTAGACTGACAAGTGCTTGAGGGCACATACTTAAGCCGAACAAACAAGATGTTGGATATTGTATGTACACTGTATGTATATAGATAGGCTACATGTAATTTCATAAATATAACACGGGTGCTGGACACACTAATTTGAAGTGTATAGGCTTAATTACTATACAATAGTTATACCCAGCACCGCTGGCTGATTGTTGTACACATTGAACACATATGATAGTCCAAATGCATTTTTTCCATGTTTTATATATAAAAGTTGATCATAATCATATCGGTGGGATATTTTTTTCATATATTTATATATATATATATTAGTTGGTCATTAAAGTCCCTGCAATTAACACTGTATCATTACATACAGATTAAGATGACCTCGGATGAGACAACTGTCAGGTGTTTCCAGCATTGTGACCGGACACAAAACATCCTATGTTTCTCCGTCCCCCGAATCTGTCCCCTGTGTGGACGGGACACGAGGGAAAGTGAGAGTCGAATACCACCGTACGTCTTGCCATCTCCTTTTGTACAGGCCCGGAGTCGCCCATTCTCCATCATCATCAAACCAACTATAGGCACATTTCTTCTGTGAGTACATCATAATGTACAGACTTTATGATCAGCATGTCAGGAAATTTAACATGATTGGCCAAAAAGATATATGTTTCAGGTGCCCTGACCCTGAGAATTTTATTTCTTTAGAATGCAGTTAAATTAGAGTCCTATTCAAATGTACCATAAAAGCTATTAATAAAGTATTTTTATGATATCTTTAGATCTCTATTTCAGGGATCACAGTCAAATTTAAATCCCATACCACATTATTGGATTTAATTTTGGTTTGATACCTGAAATTGTACTTTCACTGTGCACTGTGGCTAAAATTATCTAAAAACATGATGTATATGAACGAATAAAAGTAATTGGTCTCCAGAAAGTTATCTGTATAAATATATAAACTTAACTTATTTTAGAACTATTATGAAACAAAAATTAAGTTATCCAACTTATATTTTTGTTGGCCCAGATTTTTGCGTGTGAGAACTAGGTCTTATTGTGGGAGTACCCGGAAAATATCCATGTGGTCAGGCAGGTAACCCCTATACCTTTTCACGTCCAATCAGGGAATCGAAAGTTATCTTTGTAACAGGAGAAAGAGAAAATGTAGCGTCTAGACCGGGATTCGAACCCAGGACCTTCCAAACTCTAGACGAATACTCTACTACTGAGCTACCTGGTCGCCGATGTTCGACCCAGTCCAGTCCCGCTACATCTTTATATTTGGTCATAAAAAGATACTAACACATTACACTAAGGTCATTAAATAACATCACTTGGGGCAGTGTATCATTTTTCTCTTGTTTCAAATACTTTGAGTTTTGTCTCTGTCTTACAGAAACTACACGGATACATCAAATCTTCACATAGGACTGACAGACTCACAAGGTAAACATTACCAGTCACCATGGATACTGTCAATAAACGTGTTTTGTTGCATTCAAACATTACAGCATAACAAAAAAAAAAGAATTTGGCATAATGTTGTTTTAGCGCACTTGCACTACTTTGTGTAAGGAGCAAGATAAAGAAACTGATCTGCACACACCATCATTAGGAGGGAGACTCCCTCATTTTGACCAAAATTTACCAATCTTCCTCATTTAAGTCCAAACCCACAATAACTCAAAATCTACATCTTATGGTCAAATGAGATCCTAATGTTACTGCAGGATATGTGTAATGACCATAATAGCTGTATCTGGATCAAATGAATACTTTGTGAAGTTATTTTGATACATAATAAGGGAAAGACAAATTGAGCAATGCAGTTTCAGTTGCATTTCATGCACTTTCTCCCTCATTTGAAATATGGAAAGATGGAAAGAGGTAGATCTCCCTCATTGGAGGTTTCGAAGGTTGACACACCATCATAATTTATGAATGAGTTCATAATGAAAATCGCTCAGATAAAATTACCACTAAAAATGTACATATACTGTATTGTAAATTTGGTTAGAACATACTCCTGATGATACTGATATCTATCTAACTAAACATGCTATGATGCAGTAACATCTTCTGTGAAGTTGGATAGAAAAAACATTTAAAAGGAGATGATCAGTCATTTTGTACTCTTTTTAGAGTATAAACAATGCATGGCTGGTGGCGCCTGATTTGCCTCATTTAGCACTAGGTGATACAATGTATAGTTAATGATTCTATTTTTTTCAGATCTTGTGTACACATAAACTTTACAGCATGTAGGAGATTTGATTGAGCAATTAACATACAACGAATCTACATTGTATGTTGCTTTTAACACTAAGTACAATTGTATATACCCCTGCGAAATGTATAGTTCTAAAGATCTGGATATTTCTAAAACATCTCCAACAGACCTAGAATAGAGGATGATGTTAAGTTTTAGAACAAGTGTTCAGTGTTCTAGTGTTGACATACACAGGTGTCACATTTGACATACACAGGTGTAATATTTGATATATGCAGGTTTAATATTTGATATATACACAGGTGTGACATTTGATAAACACAGGTGTAACATTTGATATACACTGGTGTAACATTTTATATACACAGGTGTAACATTTAACATACACAGGTTCAATATTTGATATATATAGGTGTAGCATTTGACATTAACAGGTGTAACATTTAATATACACAGGTATAATATTTGATATACACAGGTATAACATTTGATATACACAGGTATAATATTTGATATACACAGGTGTAACATTTGATATACACAGGTATAATATTTGATATACACAGGTGTAACATTTAATATACACAGGTATAATATTTGATATACACAGGTATAACATTTGATATACACAGGTGTAACATTTGGTATATACAGGTGTAACATTTGGTATACACAGGTGTAACATTTGATATATACACAGGTACATGTATAATATTTGATATACACAGGTACAATATTTGGTATATACAGGTGTAACATTTGGTATACACAGGTGTAACATTTTATATATACAGGTGTAACATTTGATATATACACAGGTACATGTATAATATTTGATATACACAGGTATAATATTTGATATATACAGGTGTAACATTTGACATACACAGGTGTAACATTTGATATACACAGGTGTAACATTTGACATACACAGGTGTAGCATTTGATATACACAGGTGTAACATTTGACATACACAGGTGTAACATTTGATATACACAGGTGTAACATTTGATATACACAGGTATAACATTTGATATACACAGGTGTAACATTTGGTATATACAGGTGTAACATTTGGTATACACAGGTGTAACATTTGGTATACACAGGTGTAACATTTGATATATACACAGGTACATGTATAATATTTGATATACACAGGTATAATATTTGGTATATACAGGTGTAACATTTGGTATACACAGGTGTAACATTTGATATACACAGGTGTAATATTTGATATACACAGGTGTGACATTTGACATACACAGGTGTAACGTTTGACATACACAGGTGTAACATTTGATTATGATGAGGATGGAGTCAACATCAATGCACCTGGCTGGGACCAGTGTGTTGCCATAGAGATGATACAAAATTCTGGTGACAAAGATTTATTGATGGAGTGGGACCAGAATTTGAGACAGGGGAGTAGAAGTGACCGCTGGTCAAAGTACAGGTACAGTAACTCGCTACAACAATATGGGGAGTAGTAGTGACCGCTGGTCAAAGTACAGGTACGGTAACTCACTACAACAATATGGGGAGTAGAAGTGACCGCTGGTCAAAGTACAGGTACGGTAACTCACAACAACAGTAAGGGCAGTAGAAGTGACCACTGGTCAAAGTACAGGTATGGTAACTCGCTACAACAGTAAGGGGAGTACAAGTGACCGCCGGTCAAAGTACAGGTACGGTAACTCGCTACAACAATATGGGGAGTAGAAGTGACCGCTGGTCAAAGTACAGGTACGGTAACTCACAACAACAGTAAGGGGAGTAGAAGTGACCACTGGTCAAAGTACAGGTACGGTAACTCACTACAACAATATGGGGAGTAGAAGTGAACACTGGTCAAAGTACAGGTACGATAACTCGCTACAACAATAAGGAGAGTAGAAGTGACCGCTGGTCAAAGTACTGGTATAGTAATTTGCTACAACAGTAAGGGGAGAAGAAATGACCGCCGGTCAAAGTACAGGTACGGTAACTCGCTACAACATATGGGGAGTAGAAATGACCGCTGGTCAAAGTACAGGTATAGTAATTTGCTACAACAGTAAGGGGAGTACAAGTGACCGTCAGTCAAAGTACAGGTACGATAACTCCCTACAACAGTAAGGGGAGTAGAAATGACCGCCGGTCAAAGTACAGGTACGGTAACTCGCTACAACATATGGGGAGTAGAAATGACCGCTGGTCAAAGTACAGGTATAGTAATTTGCTACAACAGTAAGGGGAGTACAAGTGACCGCCAGTCAAAGTACAGGTACGGTAACTCACTACAACAATATGGGGAGTAGAAGTGACCGCTGGTCAAAGGACAGGTACGATAACTCACTACAACAATATGGGGAGTAGAAGTGACCGCTGGTCAAAGTACAGGTACGATAACTCGCTACAACAATATGGGGAGTAGAAGTGACCGCTGGTCAAAGTACAGGTACGATAACTCACTACAACAATATGGGGAGTAGAAACGACTGCTGGTCAAAGTACAGGTACGGTAACTCGCTACAACATATGGGGAGTAGAAGTGACCGCAGGTCAAAGTACAGGTATGGTAACTCGCTACAACAATAAGGGGAGTAGAAGTGACCGCTGGTCAAAGTACAGGTATGGTAACTCGCTACAACAATAAGGGGAGTAGAAGTGACCGCTGGTTAAAGTACAGGTACGGTAACTCGCTACAACAATAAGGGGAGTACAAGTGACTGCTGGTTAAAGTACAGGTATGGTTATAACTCCCTACAACAGTAAAGGGAGTAGAAGTGACCGCTGGTCAAAGTACAGGTACGGTAACTCGCTACAACAATATGGGGAGTAGAAGTGACCGCTGGTCAAAGTACGGGTACGGTAACTCGCTACAACAATAAGGGGAGTAGAAGTGACCGCTGGTTAAAGTACAGGTACGGTAACTCGCTACAACAATAAGGGGAGTACAAGTGACTGCTGGTTAAAGTACAGGTATGGTTATAACTCCCTACAACAGTAAAGGGAGTAGAAGTGACCGCTGGTCAAAGTACAGGTATGGTAACTCGCTACAACAATATGGGGAGTAGAAACGACCGCTGGTCAAAGTACTGGTACAGTAACTTGCTACAACCATAAGGGGAGTAGAAGTGACCCCTGGTCAAAGTACAGGTATGGTAACTCACTACAACAGTAAGGGGAGTAGAAGTGATGCTGGTCAAAGTACAGGTACGATAACTAGCTACAACAATAAGGAGAGTAGAAGTGACCGCTGGTCAAAGTACAGGTACGGTAACTCGCTACAACAGTTTATACGTAAGGGGAGTAGAAATGACCGCTGGTCCAAGTAAAGGTACGGTAACTCACTACAACAATATAGGGAGTAGAAGTGACTGCTGGTCAAAGTACAGGTACGATAACTCGCTACAACAATATGGGGAGTAGAAACGACCGCTGGTCAAAGTACTGTTACAGTAACTTGCTACAACAGTAAGGGGAGTAGAAATGACCGCCAGTCAAAGTATAGGTACGATAACTCGCTACAACAATAAGGGGAGTAGAAGTGACCGCTGGTCAAAGTACAGTTACAGTAACTCACTACAACAATATGGGGAGAAGAAGTGACCGCTGGTCAAAGTACAGGTATGGTAACTCACTACAACAGTAAGGGGAGTAGAAATGACCGCCGGTCAAAGTACTGTTACAGTAACTTGCTACAACAGTAAGGGGAGTAGAAGTGACCGTAGGTCAAAGTACAGGTACAGTAACCCGCTACAACAATATGGGGAGTAGAAGTGACTGCTGGTCAAAGTACAGGTACAGTAACTCTCTACAACAATATGGGGAGTAGAAATGACCTCCAGTCAAAGTATAGGTACAATAACTCGCTACAACAATAAGGGGAGTAGAAGTGACCGCTGGTCAAAGTACAGTTACAGTAACTCACTACAACAATATGGGGAGAAGGAGTGACCGCTGGTCAAAGTACAGGTATGGTAACTCACTACAACAGTAAGGGGAGTAGAAATGACCGCCGGTCAAAGTACAGGTACGGTAACTTGCTACAACAATATGGGGAGTAGAAGTGACCGCTGGTTAAAGTACAGGTACGGTAACTCACAACAACAGTAAGGGGAGTAGAATTGACCACTGGTCAAAGTACAGGTACGGTAACTCACTACAACAATATGGGGAGTAGAAGTGAACGCTGGTCAAAGTACAGGAATGGTAACTCGCTACAACAATATGGGGAGTAGAAACGACCGCTGGTCAAAGTACAGGTACGGTAACTCGCTACAACAATATGGGGAGTAGAAGTGACCGCTGGTCAAAGTACAGGTACGGTAACTCGCTACAACAATATGGGGAGTAGAAGTGACCTCCTGTAAAAGTTCAGGTACGGTAACTCACTACAACAATATGGGGAGTAGAAGTGAACGCTGGTCAAAGTACAGGTACGGTAACTCGCTACAACAATATGGGGAGTAGAAGTGACCGCTGGTCAAAGTACAGGTATGATAACTCGCTACAACAATATTGGGAGTAGAAACGACCGCTGGGCAAAGTACAGGTACGGTAACTCACTACAACAGTAAGGGGAGTACAAGTGACCGCCGGTCAAAGTACAGGTACGGTAACTCACTACAACAATAAGGGGAGTAGAAGTGACTGCAGGTCAAAGTACTGGTACAGTAACTCCCTACAATATATGGGGAGTAGAAGTGACCGCCAGTCAAAGTACAGGTACGGTAACTAGCTACAACAATAAGGGGAGTAGAAGTGACTGCTGGTCAAAGTACAGGTACGGTAACTAGCTTCAACAATAAGGGGAGTAGAAGTGACTGCTGGTCAAAGTACAGGTATGGTAACTCGCTACAACAGTAAGGGGAGTACAAGTGACCGCCGGTCAAAGTACAGGTACGGTAACTCACTACAACAATATGGGGAGTAGAAGTGACCGCTGGTCAAAGTACAGGTACGGTAACTCACAACAAGAGTAAGGGGAGTAGAAGTTACCACTGGTCAAAGTACAGGTATGGTAACTCGCTACAACAGTAAGGGGAGTACAAGTGACCGCCGGTCAAAGTACAGGTACGGTAACTCGCTACAACAATATGGGGAGTAGAAGTGACCACTGGTCAAAGTACAGGTACGGTAACTCACTACAACAATATAGGGAGTAGAAGTGAACGCTGGTCAAAGTACAGGAATGGTAACTCGCTACAACAATATGGGGAGTAGACGTGACCTCCTGTAAAAGTTCAGGTACGGTAACTCGCTACAACAATATAGGGATTAGAAGTGACCGCTGGTCAAAGTACAGGTACGATAACTCACTACAACAATATGGGGAGTAGAAGGGACCGCTGGGCAAAGTACAGGTACGATAACTCGCTACAACAATATGGGGAGTAGAAACGACCGCTGGTCAAAGTACTGGTACGGTAACTCGCTACAACATATGGGGAGTAGAAGTGACCGCAGGTCAAAGTACAGGTACGGTAACTCGCTACAACAGTAAGGGGAGTAGAAATGACCGCCGGTCAAAGTACAGGTACAGTAACTCGCTACAACATATGGGGAGTAGAAGTGACCGCAGGTCAAAGTACAGGTACGGTAACTCCCTACAACAATATGGGGAGTAGAAACGACCGCTGGTCAAAGTACTGGTATAGTAATTTGCTACAACAATATGGGGAGTAGAAGTGACCGCAGGTCAAAGTACCGGTACGGTAACTCGCTACAACAATATGGGGAGTAGAAACGACCGCTGGTCAAAGAACTGGTATAGTAATTTGCTACAACAATAAGGGGAGTAGAAGTCACCGCAGGTCAAAGTACAGGTACAGTAACTCACTACAACAATATGGGGAGTAGAAATGACTGCTGGTCAAAGTACAGGTATGGTAACTCGCTACAACAATATGGGGAGTAGAAACGACCGCTGGTCAAAGTACTGGTATAGTAATTTGCTACAACAATAAGGGGAGTAGAAGTCACCGCTGGTCAAAGTACAGGTACAGTAACTCACTACAACAATATGGGGAGTAGAAATGACCGCTGGTCAAAGTACAGGTATGGTAACTCGCTACAACAATATTGGGAGTAGAAGTGACCGCTGGTCAAAGTACAGGTACGGTAACTCGCTACAACAATATGGGGAGTAGAAGTGACCGCTGGTCAAAGTACAGGTATGGTAACTCGCTACAACAATAAGGGGAGTAGAAGTGACCGCTGGTCAAAGTACAGGTATGGTAACTCAACAGTAAGGGGAGTAGAAATGACCGCCGGTCAAAGTACAGGTATAGTAATTTGCTACAACAATAAGGGGAGTAGAAGTCACCGCAGGTCAAAGTACAGGTACAGTAACTCACTACAACAATATGGGGAGTAGAAATGACCGCTGGTCAAAGTACAGGTATGGTAACTCGCTACAACAATATTGGGAGTAGAAGTGACCGCTGGTCAAAGTACAGGTACGGTAACTCGCTACAACAATATGGGGAGTAGAAGTGACCGCTGGTCAAAGTACAGGTATGGTAACTCGCTACAACAATATTGGGAGTAGAAGTGACCGCTGGTTAAAGTACAGGTACGGTAACTCGCTACAACAATAAGGGGAGTACAAGTGACTGCTGGTTAAAGTACAGGTATGGTTATAACTCCCTACAACAGTAAAGGGAGTAGAAGTGACCGCTGGTCAAAGTACAGGTATGGTAACTCGCTACAACAATATGGGGAGTAGAAACGACCGCTGGTCAAAGTACTGGTACAGTAACTTGCTACAACCATAAGGGGAGTAGAAGTGACCGCTGGTCAAAGTACAGGTATGGTAACTCACTACAACAGTAAGGGGAGTAGAAGTGATGCTGGTCAAAGTACAGGTACGATAACTAGCTACAACAATAAGGAGAGTAGAAGTGACCGCTGGTCAAAGTACAGGTATGGTAACTCGCTACAACAGTAAGGGGAGAAGAAATGACCGCCGGTAAAAGTACAGGTACGGTAACTCGCTACAACAGTATATACGTAAGGGGAGTAGAAATGACCGCTGGTCCAAGTACAGGTATGGTAACTCACTACAACAATAAGGGGAGTAGAAGTGACCGCTGGTCAAAGTACAGGTACGGTAACTCGCTACAACAATATGTTTTCTTGTGTTGCTTCACATCAACGTATGTGCATAATAAAAAGTATGCACTAATTACCCGGTATGTATAATGGTGTGCATTTCCTTCATTGTATTTTTAGGTCATCATGCTTCGTCCGTCGTCGTGCGCCGTGCGTCGTGCGCCGTGCGCCGTCCGTAAACTTTTCCATTTAAACATCTTCTTCTCATAAACCAAAAAGCCCATAGACCCAATATTGGGCTTGTGCCATGCTGGGATGAAGGGCTACCAAGTTTGTTCAAACAAATGACCTTGACCTTCATTCAAGGTCACAGGGGCCAAAAAGGTCAAAATCTTTTTAAACAACTTCTTCTGAATAACCAAAAGGCCCAGAGACCTGATATTGGTCCTGTGTTATGCTGGGATAAAGGGGTACCAAGTTTGTTCAAACAAATGACCTTGACCTTCATTCAAGGTCACAGGGGCCAAAAAGGTCAAAATCTTTTTAAACAACTTCTTCTGAATAACCAAAAGGCCCAGAGACCTGATATCGGTCCTTTGTTATGCTGAGATAAAGGGCTACCAAGTTTGTTCAAACAAATGACCTTGACCTTCATTCAAGGTCACAGGGGCCAAAAAGGTCAAAATCTTTGAACGACTTCTTCTGAATAACCAAAAGGCCCAGAGACCTGATATTGGGCCTGTGTTATGCTGGGATAAAGGGCTACCAAGTTTGTTCAAAGAAATGACCTTGACCTTCATTCAAGGTCACAGGGGCCGAAAAGGTCAAAATCTTTTTAAACAACTTCTTCTGAATAACCAAAAGGCCCAGAGACCTGATATTGGTCCTGTGTTATGCTGAGATAAAGGGCTACCAAGTTTGTTCAAAGAAATGACCTTGACCTTCATTCAAGGTCACAGGGGACAAAACGGTCATAATTTTTAAACGACTTCTTCTGAATAACCAAAAGGCCCAGAGACCTAATATTGGGCCTGTGGCATGCTGGGATAAAGGGCTACCAAGTTTGTTCAAACAAATGACCTTGACCTTCATTCAAGGTCACAGGGGCCAAAACGGTCATAATCTTTAAACGACTTCTTCTGAATAACCAAAAGGCCCAGAGACCTGATATTGGGCCTGTGTTATGCTGGGATAAAGGGGTACCAAGTTTGTTCAAACAAATGACCTTGACCTTCATTCAAGGTCACAGGGGCCAAAACGGTCATAATCTTTAAACGACTTCTTCTGAATAACCAAAAGGCCCAGAGACCTGATATTGGGCCTGTGGCGTGCTGGGATAAAGGGCTACCAAGTTTGTTCAAACAAATGACCTTGACTTTCATTCAAGGTCACAGGGGCCAAAACAGTCATAATCTTTAAACGACTTCTTCTGAATAACCAAAAGGCCCAGAGACCTGATATTGGGCCTGTGGCATGCTGGGATAAAGGGCTACCAAGTTTGTTCAAAGAAATGACCTTGACTTTCATTCAAGGTCACTGGGGCCAAAACGGTCATAATCTTTAAACATTTTCTTCTGAATAACCAAAAGGCCCAGAGATCTAATATTGGGCCTGTGGCATGCTGGGATAAAGGGCTACCAAGTTTGTTCAAAGAAATGACCTTGACTTTCATTCAAGGTCACTGGGGCCAAAACGGTCATAATCTTTAAACATTTTCTTCTGAATAACCAAAAGGCCCAGATACCTGATATTGGGTCTGTGGCATGCTGGGATAAAGGGCTACCAAGTTTGTTCAAACAAATGACCTTGACCTTCATTCAAGGTCACAGGGGCCAAAACGGTCAAAATCTTTGAACGACTTCTTCTGAATAACCAAAAGGCCCAGAGACCTGATATTTGGCCTGTGTTATGCTGAGATAAAGGGGTACCAAGTTTGTTCAAACAAATGACCTTGACCTTCATTCAAGGTCACAGGGGCCAAAACGGTCATAATCTTTAAACATTTTCTTCTGAATAATCAAAAGGCCCAGATACCTAATATTGGGCCTGTGGCATGCTGGGATAAAGGGCTACCAAGTTTGTTCAAAGAAATGACCTTGACTTTCATTCAAGGTCACAGGGGCCAAAACGGTCATAATCTTTAAACGACTTCTTCTGAATAACCAAAAGGCCCAGAGACCTGATATTGGGCCTGTGGCGTGCTGGGATAAAGGGCTACCAAGTTTGTTCAAAGAAATGACCTTGACTTTCATTCAAGGTCACAGGGGCCAAAACGGTCATAATCTTTAAACGACTTCTTCTGAATAACCAAAAGGCCCAGAGACCTGATATTGGGCCTGTGGCATGCTGGGATAAAGGGCTACCAAGTTTGTGCAAAGAAATGACCTTGACTTTCATTCAAGGTCACTGGGGCCAAAACGGTCATAATCTTTAAACATTTTCTTCTGAATAACCAAAAGGCCCAGATACCTAATATTGGGCCTGTGGCATGCTGGGATAAAGGGCTACCAAGTTTGTTCAAAGAAATGACCTTGACTTTCATTCAAGGTCACAGGGGCCAAAACGGTCATAATCTTTAAACGACTTCTTCTGAATAACCAAAAGGCCCAGATACCTGATATTGGGCCTGTGTTATGCTGGGATAAAGGGCTACCAACTTTGTTCAAACAAATGACCTTGACCTTCATTCAAGGTCACAGGGGCCGAAAAGGTCAAAATCTTTTTAAACAACTTCTTCTGAATAACCAAAAGGCCCAGAGCCCTGATATTGGTCCTGTGTTATGCTGAGATAAAGGGCTACCAAGTTTGTTCAAAGAAATGACCTTGACCTTCATTCAAGGTCACTGGGGACAAAACGGTCATAATTTTTAAACGACTTCTTCTGAATAACCAAAAGGCCCAGAGACCTTATATTGGGCCTGTGGCATGCTGGGATAAAGGGCTACCAAGTTTGTTCAAACAAATGACCTTGACCTTCATTCAAGGTCACAGGGGCCAAAACGGTCATAATCTTTAAACATTTTCTTCTGAATAACCAAAAGGCCCAGATACCTAATATTGGGCCTGTGGCATGCTGGGATAAAGGGCTACCAAGTTTGTTCAAAGAAATGACCTTGACTTTCATTCAAGGTCACAGGGGCCAAAACGGTCATAATCTTTAAACGACTTCTTCTGAATAACCAAAAGGCCCAGAGACCTGATATTGGGCCTGTGTTATGCTGGGATAAAGGGGTACCAAGTTTGTTCAAAGAAATGACCTTGACCTTCATTCAAGGTCACAGGGGCCAAAACGGTCATAATCTTTAAACATTTTCTTCTGAATAACCAAAAGGCCCAGATACCTAATATTGGGCCTGTGGCATGCTGGGATAAAGGGCTACCAAGTTTGTTCAAAGAAATGACCTTGACTTTCATTCAAGGTCACAGGGGCCAAAACGGTCATAATCTTTGAACGACTTCTTCTGAATAACCAAAAGGCCCAGAGATCTAATATTGGGCCTGTGGCATGCTGGGATAAAGGGCTACCAAGTTTGTTCAAAGAAATGACCTTGACTTTCATTCAAGGTCACTGGGGCCAAAACGGTCATAATCTTTAAACATTTTCTTCTGAATAACCAAAAGGCCCAGATACCTGATATTGGGCCTGTGGCATGCTGGGACAAAGGGCTACCAAGTTTGTTCAAACAAATGACCTTGACCTTCATTCAAGGTCACAGGGGCCAAAACGGTCAAAATCTTTGAACGACTTCTTCTGAATAACCAAAAGGCCCAGAGACCTGATATTTGGCCTGTGTTATGCTGAGATAAAGGGGTACCAAGTTTGTTCAAACAAATGACCTTGACCTTCATTCAAGGTCAGAGGGGCCAAAACGGTCATAATCTTTAAACATTTTCTTCTGAATAACCAAAAGGCCCAGATACCTAATATTGGGCCTGTGGCATGCTGGGATAAAGGTCTACCAAGTTTGTTCAAAGAAATGACCTTGACCTTCATTCAAGGTCACAGGGGCCAAAACGGTCATAATCTTTAAACGACTTCTTCTGAATAACCAAAAGGCCCAGAGACCTGATATTGGGCCTGTGGCATGCTGGGATAAAGGGCTACCAAGTTTGTTCAAAGAAATGATCTTGACTTTCATTCAAGGTCACAGGGGCCAAAACAGTCATAATCTTTAAACGACTTCTTCTGAATAACCAAAAGGCCCAGAGACCTGATATTGGGCCTGTGGCATGCTGGGATAAAGGGCTACCAAGTTTGTTCAAAGAAATGACCTTGACTTTCATTCAAGGTCACTGGGGCCAAAACGGTCATAATCTTTAAACATTTTCTTCTGAATAACCAAAAGGCCCAGATACCTAATATTGGGCCTGTGGCATGCTGGGATAAAGGGCTACCAAGTTTGTTCAAACAAATGACCTTGACTTTCATTCAAGGTCACAGGGGCCAAAACGGTCATAATCTTTAAACGACTTCTTCTGAATAACCAAAAGGCCCAGATACCTGATATTGGGCCTGTGTTATGCTGGGATAAAGGGCTACCAACTTTGTTCAAACAAATGACCTTGACCTTCATTCAAGGTCACAGGGGCCGAAAAGGTCAAAATCTTTTTAAACAACTTCTTCTGAATAACCAAAAGGCCCAGAGCCCTGATATTGGTCCTGTGTTATGCTGAGATAAAGGGCTACCAAGTTTGTTCAAAGAAATGACCTTGACCTTCATTCAAGGTCACTGGGGACAAAACGGTCATAATTTTTAAACGACTTCTTCTGAATAACCAAAAGGCCCAGAGACCTAATATTGGGCCTGTGGCATGCTGGGATAAAGGGCTACCAAGTTTGTTCAAACAAATGACCTTGACCTTCATTCAAGGTCACAGGGGCCAAAACGGTCATAATCTTTAAACATTTTCTTCTGAATAACCAAAAGGCCCAGATACCTAATATTGGGCCTGTGGCATGCTGGGATAAAGGGCTACCAAGTTTGTTCAAAGAAATGACCTTGACTTTCATTCAAGGTCACAGGGGCCAAAACGGTCATAATCTTTAAACATTTTCTTCTGAATAACCAAAAGGCCCAGAGACCTGATATTGGGCCTGTGTTATGCTGGGATAAAGGGCTACCAAGTTTGTTCAAAGAAATGACCTTGACCTTCATTCAAGGTCACTGGGGACAAAACGGTCATAATTTTTAAACGACTTCTTCTGAATAACCAAAAGGCCCAGAGACCTTATATTGGGCCTGTGGCATGCTGGGATAAAGGGCTACCAAGTTTGTTCAAACAAATGACCTTGACCTTCATTCAAGGTCACAGGGGCCAAAACGGTCATAATCTTTAAACATTTTCTTCTGAATAACCAAA
This sequence comes from Mimachlamys varia, assembly GCA_947623455.1. NCBI lineage: Eukaryota > Metazoa > Mollusca > Bivalvia > Pectinida > Pectinidae > Mimachlamys > Mimachlamys varia. The sequence continues at coordinate 38,313,191 of OX392540.1, forward strand.
AGGCCCAGATACCTAATATTGGGCCTGTGGCATGCTGGGATAAAGGGCTACCAAGTTTGTTCAAAGAAATGACCTTGACTTTCATTCAAGGTCACAGGGGCCAAAACGGTCATAATCTTTAAACGACTTCTTCTGAATAACCAAAAGGCCCAGAGACCTGATATTGGGCCTGTGTTATGCTGGGATAAAGGGGTACCAAGTTTGTTCAAAGAAATGACCTTGACCTTCATTCAAGGTCACAGGGGCCAAAACGGTCATAATCTTTAAACATTTTCTTCTGAATAACCAAAAGGCCCAGATACCTAATATTGGGCCTGTGGCATGCTGGGATAAAGGGCTACCAAGTTTGTTCAAAGAAATGACCTTGACTTTCATTCAAGGTCACAGGGGCCAAAACGGTCATAATCTTTGAACGACTTCTTCTGAATAACCAAAAGGCCCAGAGATCTAATATTGGGCCTGTGGCATGCTGGGATAAAGGGCTACCAAGTTTGTTCAAAGAAATGACCTTGACTTTCATTCAAGGTCACTGGGGCCAAAACGGTCATAATCTTTAAACATTTTCTTCTGAATAACCAAAAGGCCCAGATACCTGATATTGGGCCTGTGGCATGCTGGGATAAAGGGCTACCAAGTTTGTTCAAACAAATGACCTTGACCTTCATTCAAGGTCACAGGGGCCAAAACGGTCAAAATCTTTGAACGACTTCTTCTGAATAACCAAAAGGCCCAGAGACCTGATATTTGGCCTGTGTTATGCTGAGATAAAGGGGTACCAAGTTTGTTCAAACAAATGACCTTGACCTTCATTCAAGGTCACAGGGGCCAAAACGGTCATAATCTTTAAACATTTTCTTCTGAATAACCAAAAGGCCCAGATACCTAATATTGGGCCTGTGGCATGCTGGGATAAAGGTCTACCAAGTTTGTTCAAAGAAATGACCTTGACCTTCATTCAAGGTCACAGGGGCCAAAACGGTCATAATCTTTAAACGACTTCTTCTGAATAACCAAAAGGCCCAGAGACCTGATATTGGGCCTGTGGCATGCTGGGATAAAGGGCTACCAAGTTTGTTCAAAGAAATGATCTTGACTTTCATTCAAGGTCACAGGGGCCAAAACAGTCATAATCTTTAAACGACTTCTTCTGAATAACCAAAAGGCCCAGAGACCTGATATTGGGCCTGTGGCATGCTGGGATAAAGGGCTACCAAGTTTGTTCAAAGAAATGACCTTGACTTTCATTCAAGGTCACTGGGGCCAAAACGGTCATAATCTTTAAACATTTTCTTCTGAATAACCAAAAGGCCCAGATACCTAATATTGGGCCTGTGGCATGCTGGGATAAAGGGCTACCAAGTTTGTTCAAACAAATGACCTTGACTTTCATTCAAGGTCACAGGGGCCAAAACGGTCATAATCTTTAAACGACTTCTTCTGAATAACCAAAAGGCCCAGATACCTGATATTGGGCCTGTGTTATGCTGGGATAAAGGGCTACCAACTTTGTTCAAACAAATGACCTTGACCTTCATTCAAGGTCACAGGGGCCGAAAAGGTCAAAATCTTTTTAAACAACTTCTTCTGAATAACCAAAAGGCCCAGAGCCCTGATATTGGTCCTGTGTTATGCTGAGATAAAGGGCTACCAAGTTTGTTCAAAGAAATGACCTTGACCTTCATTCAAGGTCACTGGGGACAAAACGGTCATAATTTTTAAACGACTTCTTCTGAATAACCAAAAGGCCCAGAGACCTAATATTGGGCCTGTGGCATGCTGGGATAAAGGGCTACCAAGTTTGTTCAAACAAATGACCTTGACCTTCATTCAAGGTCACAGGGGCCAAAACGGTCATAATCTTTAAACATTTTCTTCTGAATAACCAAAAGGCCCAGATACCTAATATTGGGCCTGTGGCATGCTGGGATAAAGGGCTACCAAGTTTGTTCAAAGAAATGACCTTGACTTTCATTCAAGGTCACAGGGGCCAAAACGGTCATAATCTTTAAACATTTTCTTCTGAATAACCAAAAGGCCCAGAGACCTGATATTGGGCCTGTGTTATGCTGGGATAAAGGTCTACCAAGTTTGTTCAAACAAATGACCTTGACCTTCATTCAAGGTCACAGGGGCCAAAACGGTCATAATCTTTAAACATTTTCTTCTGAATAACCAAAAGGCCCAGATACCTAATATTGGGCCTGTGGCATGCTGGGATAAAGGGCTACCAAGTTTGTTCAAAGAAATGACCTTGACTTTCATTCAAGGTCACAGGGGCCAAAACGGTCATAATCTTTAAACGACTTCTTCTGAATAACCAAAAGGCCCAGAGACCTGATATTGGGCCTGTGGCGTGCTGGGATAAAGGGCTACCAAGTTTGTTCAAACAAATGACCTTGACTTTCATTCAAGGTAACAGGGGCCAAAACGGTCATAATCTTTAAACGACTTCTTCTGAATAACCAAAAGGCCCAGAGACCTGATATTGGGCCTGTGGCATGCTGGGATAAAGGGCTACCAAGTTTGTGCAAAGAAATGACCTTGACTTTCATTCAAGGTCACAGGGGCCAAAACGGTCATAATCTTTAAACATTTTCTTCTGAATAACCAAAAGGCCCAGAGATCTAATATTGGGCCTGTGGCATGCTGGGATAAAGGGCTACCAAGTTTGTTCAAAGAAATGACCTTGACTTTCATTCAAGGTCACTGGGGCCAAAACGGTCATAATCTTTAAACATTTTCTTCTGAATAACCAAAAGGCCCAGATACCTGATATTGGGCCTGTGGCATGCTGGGATAAAGGGCTACCAAGTTTGTTCAAACAAATGACCTTGACCTTCATTCAAGGTCACAGGGGCCAAAACGGTCAAAATCTTTGAACGACTTCTTCTGAATTACCAAAAGGCCCAGAGACCTGATATTTGGCCTGTGTTATGCTGGGATAAAGGGCTACCAAGTTTGTTCAAACAAATGACCTTGACCTTCATTCAAGGTCACAGGGGCCAAAACGGTCATAATCTTTAAACATTTTCTTCTGAATAACCAAAAGGCCCAGATACCTAATATTGGGTCTGTGGCATGCTGGGATAAAGGTCTACCAAGTTTGTTCAAACAAATGACCTTGACCTTCATTCAAGGTCACAGGGGCCAAAACGGTCATAATCTTTAAACGACTTCTTCTGAATAACCAAAAGGCCCAGAGACCTGATATTGGGCCTGTGGCATGCTGGGATAAAGGGCTACCAAGTTTGTTCAAAGAAATGATCTTGACTTTCATTCCAGGTCACAGGGACCAAAACGGTCATAATCTTTAAACAACTTCTTCTGAATAACCAAAAGGCTCAGAGACCTGATATTGGGCCTGTGGCATGCTGGGATGAAGGGCTACCAAGTTTGTTCAAAGAAATGACCTTGACTTTCATTCAAGGTCACAGGGGCCAAAACGGTCATAATCTTTAAACATTTTCTTCTGAATAACCAAAAGGCCCAGATACCTAATATTGGGCCTGTGGCATGCTGGGATAAAGGGCTACCAAGTTTGTTCAAAGAAATGACCTTGACTTTCATTCAAGGTCACAGGGGCCAAAACGGTCATAATCTTTAAACGACTTCTTCTGAATAACCAAAAGGCCCAGATACCTGATATTGGGCCTGTGTTATGCTGGGATAAAGGGCTACCAACTTTGTTCAAACAAATGACCTTGACCTTCATTCAAGGTCACAGGGGCCGAAAAGGTCAAAATCTTTTTAAACAACTTCTTCTGAATAACCAAAAGGCCCAGAGCCCTGATATTGGTCCTGTGTTATGCTGAGATAAAGGGCTACCAAGTTTGTTCAAAGAAATGACCTTGACCTTCATTCAAGGTCACTGGGGACAAAACGGTCATAATTTTTAAACGACTTCTTCTGAATAACCAAAAGGCCCAGAGACCTTATATTGGGCCTGTGGCATGCTGGGATAAAGGGCTACCAAGTTTGTTCAAACAAATGACCTTGACCTTCATTCAAGGTCACAGGGGCCAAAACGGTCATAATCTTTAAACATTTTCTTCTGAATAACCAAAAGGCCCAGATACCTAATATTGGGCCTGTGGCATGCTGGGATAAAGGGCTACCAAGTTTGTTCAAAGAAATGACCTTGACTTTCATTCAAGGTCACAGGGGCCAAAACGGTCATAATCTTTAAACGACTTCTTCTGAATAACCAAAAGGCCCAGAGACCTGATATTGGGCCTGTGTTATGCTGGGATAAAGGGGTACCAAGTTTGTTCAAACAAATGACCTTGACCTTCATTCAAGGTCACAGGGGCCAAAACGGTCATAATCTTTAAACATTTTCTTCTGAATAACCAAAAGGCCCAGATACCTAATATTGGGCCTGTGGCATGCTGGGATAAAGGGCTACCAAGTTTGTTCAAAGAAATGACCTTGACTTTCATTCAAGGTCACAGGGGCCAAAACGGTCATAATCTTTAAACGACTTCTTCTGAATAACCAAAAGGCCCAGAGACCTGATATTGGGCCTGTGGCGTGCTGGGATAAAGGGCTACCAAGTTTGTTCAAAGAAATGACCTTGACTTTCATTCAAGGTCACAGGGGCCAAAACGGTCATAATCTTTAAACGACTTCTTCTGAATAACCAAAAGGCCCAGAGACCTGATATTGGGCCTGTGGCATGCTGGGATAAAGGGCTACCAAGTTTGTGCAAAGAAATGACCTTGACTTTCATTCAAGGTCACAGGGGCCAAAACGGTCATAATCTTTAAACATTTTCTTCTGAATAACCAAAAGGCCCAGAGATCTAATATTGGGCCTGTGGCATGCTGGGATAAAGGGCTACCAAGTTTGTTCAAAGAAATGACCTTGACTTTCATTCAAGGTCACTGGGGCCAAAACGGTCATAATCTTTAAACATTTTCTTCTGAATAACCAAAAGGCCCAGATACCTGATATTGGGCCTGTGGCATGCTGGGATAAAGGGCTACCAAGTTTGTTCAAAGAAATGACCTTGACCTTCATTCAAGGTCACAGGGGCCAAAACGGTCAAAATCTTTGAACGACTTCTTCTGAATAACCAAAAGGCCCAGAGACCTGATATTTGGCCTGTGTTATGCTGAGATAAAGGGGTACCAAGTTTGTTCAAAGAAATGACCTTGACCTTCATTCAAGGTCACAGGGGCCAAAACGGTCATAATCTTTAAACATTTTCTTCTGAATAACCAAAAGGCCCAGATACCTAATATTGGGCCTGTGGCATGCTGGGATAAAGGTCTACCAAGTTTGTTCAAAGAAATGACCTTGACCTTCATTCAAGGTCACAGGGGCCAAAACGGTCATAATCTTTAAACGACTTCTTCTGAATAACCAAAAGGCCCAGAGACCTGATATTGGGCCTGTGGCATGCTGGGATAAAGGGCTACCAAGTTTGTTCAAAGAAATGATCTTGACTTTCATTCAAGGTCACAGGGACCAAAACGGTCATAATCTTTAAACAACTTCTTCTGAATAACCAAAAGGCTCAGAGACCTGATATTGGGCCTGTGGCATGCTGGGATAAAGGGCTACCAAGTTTGTTCAAAGAAATGACCTTGACTTTCATTCAAGGTCACTGGGGCCAAAACGGTCATAATCTTTAAACATTTTCTTCTGAATAACCAAAAGGCCCAGATACCAAATATTGGGCCTGTGGCATGCTGGGATAAAGGTCTACCAAGTTTGTTCAAAGAAATGACCTTGACCTTCATTCAAGGTCACAGGGGACAAAACGGTCATAATTTTTAAACGACTTCTTCTGAATAACCAAAAGGCCCAGAGACCTAATATTGGGCCTGTGGCATGCTGGGATAAAGGGCTACCAAGTTTGTTCAAACAAATGACCTTGACCTTCATTCAAGGTCACAGGGGCCAAAAAGGTCAAAATCTTTGAACGACTTCTTCTGAATAACCAAAAGGCCCAGAGACCTGATATTGGGCCTGTGTTATGCTGGGATAAAGGGCTACCAAGTTTGTTCAAACAAATGACCTTGACCTTCATTCAAGGTCACAGGGGCCAAAACGGTCATAATCTTTAAACATTTTTAGGTCATTTGACCCGAAGGGTCAGGATGACCTATAGTCATCATGCTTCGTCCGTCGACGTGCGCCGTGCGTCGTGCGCCGTGCGTCGTGCGCCGTGCGTCGTGCGCCGTGCGTCGTGCGCCGTGCGTCGTGCGCCATGCGTCGTGCGCCGTGCGCCGTGCGTCGTGCGCCGTGCGCCGTCCGTAAACTTTTCTATTTAAACATCTTCTTCTCATAAACCAAAAGGCCCATAGACCCAATATTGGGCTTGTGCCATGCTGGGATGAAGGGGTACCAAGTTTGTTCAAACAAATGACCTTGACCTTCATTCAAGGTCACAGGGGCCAAAAAGGTCAAAATCTTTGAACGACTTCTTCTGAATAACCAAAAGGCCCAGAGACCTGATATTGGGCCTTGTGTTATGCTGGGATAAAGGGGTACCAAGTTTGTTCAAACAAATGACCTTGACCTTCATTCAAGGTCACAGGGGCCGAAAAGGTCAAAATCTTTTTAAACAATTTCTTCTGAATAACCAAAAGGCCCAGAGACCTGATATTGGTCCTGTGTTATGCTGAGATAAAGGGCTACCAAGTTTGTTCAAAGAAATGACCTTGACCTTCATTCAAGGTCACAGGGGACAAAACGGTCAAAATTTTTAAACGACTTCTTCTGAATATTTAAACGACTTCTTCTGAATAACCAAAAGGCCCAGAGACCTAATATTGGGCCTGTGGCATGCTGGGATAAAGGGCTACCAAGTTTGTTCAAACAAATGACCTTGACTTTCATTCAAGGTCACAGGGGCCAAAAAGGTCATAATCTTTGAACGACTTCTTCTGAATAACCAAAAGGCACAGAGACCTGATATTGGGCCTGTGTTATGCTGGGATAAAGGGGTACCAAGTTTGTTCAAACAAATGACCTTGACTTTCATTCAAGTTCACAGGGGCCAAAAAGGTCAAAATCTTTTTAAACAACTTCTTCTGAATAACCAAAAGGCCCAGAGACCTGATATTGGTCCTGTGTTATGCTGGGATAAAGGTGTGTCAAGTTTGTTTAAAGAAATGACCCTTACATTCATTCAAGGTCACAGGGGCCAAAAGGGTTTGTTGTCAAGTTTACTCACTAGGAATAAGCTGAAACTTGCCAGAAATTCTCCTGAGATGGTCCTGACAAAACTGTTGTTATTTTTCGTGTAGTCAAAAATCCAAGATGGCCTCCACAGCGGCCATTTTGAAAACACATTCTAAACTTCTCAAGTTCTACCAGTGGAATTGAGCTGAAACTTGCCAGAAATGATATCCTGAGATGGTCCCAACAAAGTGTTGTTATTTTTCAAGCCCATCAGAAATCCAAGAAGGCCACTATCTTGAACTTGGCAATCTATACAGGCATATTATAACTTGATTTAATGACTACACATATTTTCATAGTGATTTTACAATTGGTAGTCAGATGACTGTTAAGGCCCGTTGGGCCTCTTGTCTTCTGAATAACCAAAAGGCCCAGATACCTAATATTGGGCCTGTGGCATGCTGGGATAAAGGGCTACCAAGTTTGTTCAAAGAAATGACCTTGACTTTCATTCAAGGTCACAGGGGCCAAAACGGTCATAATCTTTAAACGACTTCTTCTGAATAACCAAAAGGCCCAGAGACCTGATATTGGGCCTGTGGCGTGCTGGGATAAAGGGCTACCAAGTTTGTTCAAAGAAATGACCTTGACTTTCATTCAAGGTCACAGGGGCCAAAACGGTCATAATCTTTAAACGACTTCTTCTGAATAACCAAAAGGCCCAGAGACCTGATATTGGGCCTGTGGCATGCTGGGATAAAGGGCTACCAAGTTTGTTCAAAGAAATGACCTTGACTTTCATTCAAGGTCACTGGGGCCAAAACGGTCATAATCTTTAAACATTTTCTTCTGAATAACCAAAAGGCGCAGAGATCTAATATTGGGCCTGTTGCATGCTGGGATAAAGGGCTACCAAGTTTGTTCAAAGAAATGACCTTGACTTTCATTCAAGGTCACTGGGGCCAAAACGGTCATAATCTTTAAACATTTTCTTCTGAATAACCAAAAGGCCCAGATACCTGATATTGGGCCTGTGGCATGCTGGGATAAAGGGCTACCAAGTTTGTTCAAAGAAATGACCTTGACCTTCATTCAAGGTCACAGGGGCCAAAACGGTCAAAATCTTTGAACGACTTCTTCTGAATAACCAAAAGGCCCAGAGACCTGATATTTGGCCTGTGTTATGCTGAGATAAAGGGGTACCAAGTTTGTTCAAAGAAATGACCTTGACCTTCATTCAAGGTCACAGGGGCCAAAACGGTCATAATCTTTAAACATTTTCTTCTGAATAACCAAAAGGCCCAGATACCTAATATTGGGCCTGTGGCATGCTGGGATAAAGGTCTACCAAGTTTGTTCAAAGAAATGACCTTGACCTTCATTCAAGGTCACTGGGGCCAAAACGGTCATAATCTTTAAACATTTTCTTCTGAATAACCAAAAGGCCCAGATACCTAATATTGGGCCTGTGGCATGCTGGGATAAAGGGCTACCAAGTTTGTTCAAAGAAATGACCTTGACCTTCATTCAAGGTCACAGGGGACAAAACGGTCATAATTTTTAAACGACTTCTTCTGAATAACCAAAAGGCCCAGAGACCTAATATTGGGCCTGTGGCATGCTGGGATAAAGGGCTACCAAGTTTGTTCAAACAAATGACCTTGACCTTCATTCAAGGTCACAGGGGCCAAAAAGGTCAAAATCTTTGAACGACTTCTTCTGAATAACCAAAAGGCCCAGAGACCTGATATTGGGCCTGTGTTATGCTGGGATAAAGGGCTACCAAGTTTGTTCAAACAAATGACCTTGACCTTCATTCAAGGTCACAGGGGCCAAAACGGTCATAATCTTTAAACATTTTCTTCTGAATAACCAAAAGGCCCAGATACCTAATATTGGGCCTGTGGCATGCTGGGATAAAGGGCTACCAAGTTTGTTCAAAGAAATGACCTTGACTTTCATTCAAGGTCACAGGGGCCAAAACGGTCATAATCTTTAAACGACTTCTTCTGAATAACCAAAAGGCCCAGAGACCTGATATTGGGCCTGTGGCGTGCTGGGATAAAGGGCTACCAAGTTTGTTCAAACAAATGACCTTGACCTTCATTCAAGGTCACAGTGGCCGAAAAGGTCAAAATCTTTTTAAACAACTTCTTCTGAATAACCAAAAGGCCCAGAGACCTGATATTGGTCCTGTGTTATGCTGAGATAAAGGGCTACCAAGTTTGTTCAAAGAAATGACCTTGACCTTCATTCAAGGTCACAGGGGACAAAACGGTCATAATTTTTAAACGACTTCTTCTGAATAACCAAAAGGCCAAGAGACCTAATATTGGGCCTGTGGCATGCTGGGATAAAGGGCTACCAAGTTTGTTCAAACAAATGACCTTGACCTTCATTCAAGGTCACAGGGGCAAAAAAGGTCAAAATCTTTGAACGACTTCTTCTGAATAACCAAAAGGCCCAGAGACCTGATATTGGGCCTGTGTTATGCTGGGATAAAGGGGTACCAAGTTTGTTCAAACAAATGACCTTTACCTTCATTCAAGGTCACTGGGGCCAAAACGGTCATAATCTTTAAACATTTTCTTCTGAATAACCAAAAGGCCCAGATACCTAATATTGGGCCTGTGGCATGCTGGGATAAAGGGCTACCAAGTTTGTTCAAAGAAATGACCTTGACTTTCATTCAAGGTCACAGGGGCCAAAACGGTCATAATTTTTAAACGACTTCTTCTGAATAACCAAAAGGCCCAGAGACCTGATATTGGGCCTGTGGCGTGCTGGGATAAAGGGCTACCAAGTTTGTTCAAACAAATGACCTTGACCTTCATTCCAGGTCACAGGGGCCAAAAAGGTCAAAATCTTTCAACGACTTCTTCTGAATAACCAAAAGGCCCAGAGACCTGATATTGGTCCTGTGTTATGCTGAGATAAAGGGCTACCAAGTTTGTTCAAAGGAATGACCTTGACCTTCATTCAAGGTCACAGGGGACAAAACGGTCATAATTTTTAAACGACTTCTTCTGAATAACCAAAAGGCCCAGAGACCTAATATTGAGCCTGTGGCATGCTGGGATAAAGGGCTACCAAGTTTGTTCAAAGAAATGACCTTGACTTTCATTCAAGGTCACAGGGGCCAAAACGGTCATAATCTTTAAACGACTTCTTCTGAATAACCAAAAGGCCCAGAGACCTGATATTGGGCCTGTGGCATGCTGGGATAAAGGGCTACCAAGTTTGTTCAAAGAAATGATCTTGACTTTCATTCAAGGTCACAGGGACCAAAACGGTCATAATCTTTAAACAACTTCTTCTGAATAACCAAAAGGCCCAGAGACCTGATATTGGGCCTGTGGCATGCTGGGATAAAGGGCTACCAAGTTTGTTCAAAGAAATGACCTTGACTTTAATTCAAGGTCACTGGGGCCAAAACGGTCATAATATTTAAACATTTTCTTCTGAATAACCAAAAGGCCCAGAGACCTGATATTGGCCTGTGGCATGCTGGGATAAAGGTCTACCAAGTTTGTTCAAATAAATGACCTTGAACTTCATTCAAGGTCACAGGGGCCAAAAGGGTCAAAATCTTTAAAACAACTTTTTCTGAATAACCAAAAGGCACAGAGATGTGATATTGGGCTTGTGGCATGCTGGGATAAAGGTGTGTCAAGTTTGTTTAAAGAAATGACCCTGACATTCATTCAAGGTCACAGGGGCCAAAAGGGTTTGTTGTCAAGTTTACTCACTAGGAATAAGCTGAAACTTGCCAGAAATGATATCCTGAGATGGTCCCAACAAAGTGTTGTTATTTTTCAAGCCCATCAGAAATCCAAGAAGGCCACTATCTTGAACTTGGCAATCTATACAGGCATATTATAACTTGATTTAATGACTACACGTATTTTCATAGTGATTTTACAATTGGTAGTCAGATGACCGTTAAAAACTTAGGCCCGTTGGGCCTCTTGTTGTGGTTTTAAAGTTCATTTCAGGACTTAAGTATGGTAGCTTAAATGAAAATATTAATGTTGTCATTGTAATACCCAATTTCAATTTCTCATTAACAAAATATTAATTTGCATGGTACAAGTGATATAGCTCTCGATCAAGATTAAGCACTAAAATGAACCATAATTTAATATTTGCCTACAGGCTAAGCTATGAAAATTCATAAGTTGACCATAAAAGGAAAACCATTGTTTAATAGTCTGTGGGTTGAATTTCCAACATTTTAAACAGGATTTCATCACAAAATAAGAAACATTTTAAACAAAATTTCAACACAAAAAGAAAATTCAAAAACTTTTGCAAATTTTGTTTCAGGTACCATGAGGATATCTACAACTGTTTTGACTTTGTGATACAGTTTCTATGGCAACTTGGACTGCACCATACCAATCAGGCGCTAAGGAGTAAGTCAGCATTTTGTGAGGAACTTGTCATACAGCACACAAGGCGTGCAGGACAGTACATCTCCATGTTCAGACAAATTCATATCCACGGATATCTCTGTCAGATGGTGAAGTGAGGTAACCTACCTCTTCTGTCTAGTGGACCTCAAAAATTACATCTCTCGATTCTCTAGGTACAGACAAATTCGTACACACGGATATCTCTGTCCAATGGTGAAGTGAGACCACCTACCTCTTCTGTCTAGTGGAGCTAAAACAGTACTTCTCTCGATTCTCTCTGTACAGACAAATTCGTACACACGGATATCTCTGTCAGATGGTAGAGTGAGGCCACCTACCTCTTCTGTCTAGTGGACCTCAAACAGTACATCCCTCGATTCTCTCTGTACAGACAAATTCGTACCCACGGATATCTCTGTCAGATGGTAGAGTGAGGCCATCTACCTTGTAACCTACCTCTTCTGTGTCTAGTAAAACTCATGCTAGCGATAGAAATACTCTATCGTCCAATGCCACGCAGCAAAGGTCTTTTGGCCCCTTGGTGTATGATGAACAACTGGTTTGTCCATCTTCAAAAGTAAAATTTTCGGGTAAAAATCTTGGCGGACCTGCAAATGTTGACGCAGCTCTTGCAAGGCTTTGTTCAGGATCTTCTTACTTAGGCAAGTCCAACCTTTTTTCAGGTGCCAACAATATTGTGGAAATGTTTGAAAATCATAATAAACAGGGGGACGAGGTATTATACTGATGAAAGATTCTAAACAATTAAGTCAGTTGCAGGACTTTTCCAGCATTATAATATTTTGAGGCGACTATATAAAAGCATTGCCATTATATGTACTGTGAATATCGATCTATATTTCTTTATATGTATCTATATGAATCTTTTAGTATTTTATTTCATATTAAAAAAAGACTATTGACACCATCTTAATCACATCATTTTCCAAGAAAACTTTGATGTTATAAATTGAATTGTAGGGAAATATAAATTAAGAGTATAGAAGAAGAGACAAGGGAGCATCTACATATCACGGTGGAATATAATTACGTGACTTGTATGAGGACGCTTTAACTCATTCACCCCTGAATACACATTTGAACTTGCCCAATTGAAAGTTTGGAAAAGTTCATAATGGAATTTAAGGGGGATGAATGAGTCCACAAGCATTGTGTTATTTGTTTATTAATACATGTAGATCAATTTAAATTACGGGTAATACAGTACTGGATCACTATAACACATGGTTCTAAGAATTGTGAGCCTGATGTGGAGTCAGGTCCCTTCTACTGGTTGGTATGTGTGCAAAACGTTATTCTTAATCTATAACTTATAAAATTATGTATTTACATGAAAATGCGAATCTCTTTTATTTGTTAATAATCTGATGTGTCATTTTGTCACAAATGACCCATTCAGTCATGTCGTATTACCAGTACACATGTGTAATGACCCATTCAGTCATGTTGTATTACTGGTACACATGTGTAATGATTCATTCAGTCATGTCGTATTACCCGTACACATGTGTAATGACCCATTCAGTCATGTTGTATTACTGGTACACACGTGTAATGACCCGTTCAGTCATGTCGTATTACCGGTACACACGTGTAATGACCCGTTCAGTCATGTCGTGTTACCGGTACACACGTGTAATGACCCGTTCAGTCATGTCGTGTTACCGGTACACACGTGTAATGACCCTTTCAGTCATGTCGTATTACCGGTACACATGTGTAATGACACTATTGCGATGTCATAAATAGATGGTGTCTTTATGACAGCATAATTATCATTGTCTTGGTAAAGAAAATTTACCGTAAAAATAGATATTTGCCTTTGTTATAAAGAAAGAAATTTCAAGTTTTTGTGTGTTTTTTTCTGATGAATATAAGCATGGATGTATACGTCCCTGATATAAGTTATGTGATAAATAGAATCTCGCACTTGTGTCGATGTAATATGGAATTTATTAAACTAATAAAAAAATTGAGATATGTCACTGGCTTAAGTATTTAACAAGTTTTTTATAATTTCATATTTGACTGACACCCATGTCAGATCCTCTGTGTATGTTAAAACTGTTGGGGGTAGAAGCAAGTGTATTGTCCAACTTGAATAGCTATCTCCCTTTATTTTTTGTTTTAATATTATGAACCAAATACAACCTGTGATGAAGTATTTGTATATCACAATTCATACAAAACTATTTATTTTAGAAATGTTGATTTGTTAATTAAAACAATTTCTATACAAATGTCATAATTATCAACTCAAAATTGTTTGAAAATATTTTCACTTCCGTGGTGCATTAAAGGGGCATCCCGCGAAAGCCTAAATGCCTGTTCTTGAATATACATGGCGACTGCACTACTAATTATACTTTCCTGTTATTCCCAAATTCAAAAGTCTACTCAAAATGTCTATAATGACCACTTGAAAAATCGCATTCCTCGGGAAAGCCCAGATAAAAATAGCGGGGATGACGCAACGTGACAGGTGTGCCGCAAGTTTCCTGCTCAGTTTGACGGAAGGGGCCATACGGGAGGGGACGCGTGATGTATACGGCTGATGAAACAGAGACAAAGTCCGTGTATAAACTTATTGAATCACATTCACATTGAAATTAGACATCAATTGCACATATACCGATATTCAAATGAAGAATAATTGTCGGCATATCGGCACCATATATCGATCGACACCAGGAATTATCTATATTATATTTACCTGACCAAGACCGGTACACATGGGTACGGAATATGGCCATGGTACAAACCTTAATTTATGTAAAAGGTAATATTCACGAACCAACTTTTCAGATGATTTCATAAAATGTATGTAGCATGCATTGAAAAGTTCGAAAATAAAATGACATGAAATGTTTGCGATTTTTTTTTACAACTCAATGTCTTGAGGATCTTTTTTTCAGACTATATATACAAAGTACATTCATATTCATTTAAAATCTATCCAACTTTCAGCGTCTTCACACGTTAACACGTATCACGGATGCGAATATTTAAGTCCACACACTCATATAATGACACACTATAAGCATGACTACATGTATTTCAGATTTGGAACTGTTGAAACACTTATAACTACACGTTATGAATATGTTATAATTCCGCTTTCTTTTAACATCTTTTTTGTGGACTTGTAAAGGGACGATGACTTTAAAAAAAAAACCTGCAGGAATGGAATATACATACAAGAGGCCCAACGGGCCTTAACGGTCATCTGACTACCAATTGTAAAATCACTATGAAAATACGTGTAGTCATTAAATCAAGTTATAATATGCCTGTATAGATTGCCAAGTTCAAGATAGTGGCCTTCTTGGATTTCTGATGGGCTTGAAAAATAACAACTCTTTGTTGGGACCATCTCAGGATATCATTTCTGGCAAGTTTCAGCTCAATTCCACTGGTAGAACTTGAGAAGTTTAAAATGTGTATTCAAAATGGCGGCTGTGGTGGCCATCTTGAATTTTGAACAAACCTAAAAATAACAACACTTAATCAGCATCATCTCAGAATCATTTCTGGCAAGTTTCAGCTTATTCCTAGTGAGTAAACTTGACAACAAACCCTTTTGGCCCCTGTGACCTTGAATGAATGTCAGGGTCATTTCTTTAAACAAACTTGACACACCTTTATCCCAGCATGCCACAAGCCCAATATCACATCTCTGTGCCTTTTGGTTATTCAGAAAAAGTTGTTTTAAAGATTTTGACCCTTTTGGCCCCTGTGACCTTGAATGAAGTTCAAGGTCATTTATTTGAACAAACTTGGTAGACCTTTATCCCAGCATGCCACAGGCCTAATATCAGGTCTCTGAGCCTTTTAGTTATTCAGAAGAAGTTGTTTAAAGATTATGACCGTTTTGGCCTCTGTGACCTTGAATGAAGGTCAAGGTCATTTCTTTGAACAAACTTGGTAGCCCTTTATCCCAGCATAACACAGGACCAATATCAGGTCTCTGGGCCTTTTGGTTATTCAGAAAAAGTTGTTTTAAAGATTTTGACCCTTTTGGCCCCTGTGACCTTGAATGAAGTTCAAGGTCATTTATTTGAACAAACTTGGTAGACCTTTATCCCAGCATGCCACAGGCCTAATATCAGGTCTCTGAGCCTTTTAGTTATTCAGAAGAAGTTGTTTAAAGATTATGACCGTTTTGGCCTCTGTGACCTTGAATGAAGGTCAAGGTCATTTCTTTGAACAAACTTGGTAGCCCTTTATCCCAGCATAAGACAGGACCAATATCAGGTCTCTGGGCCTTTTGGTTATTCAGAAGAAGTTGTTTAAAAAGATTTTGACCTTTTTGGCCCCTGTGACCTTGAATGAAGGTCAAGGTCATTTGTTTGAACAAACTTGGTAGTCCTTTATCCCAGCATGCCACAGGCCCAATATCAGGTCTCTGGGCCTTTTGGTTATTCAGAAGAAGTTGTTTAAAGATTATGACCGTTTTGGCCCCTGTGACCTTGAATGAAAGTCAAGGTCATTTCTTTGAACAAACTTGGTAGCCCTTTATCCCAGCATGCCACAGGCCCAATATTAGATCTCTGGGCCTTTTGGTTATTCAGAAGAAAATGTTTAAAGATTATGACCGTTTTGGCCCCAGTGACCTTGAATGAAAGTCAAGGTCATTTCTTTGAACAAACATAGTAGCCCTTTATCCCAGCATGCCACAGGCCCAATATCAGGTCTCTGGGCCTTTTGGTTATTCAGAAGAAGTTGTTTAAAGATTATGACCGTTTTGGCCCCTGTGACCTTGAATGAAAGTCAAGGTCATTTCTTTGAACAAACTTGGTAGCCGTTTATCCCAGCATGCCACAGGCCCAATATTAGGTCTCTGTGCCTTTTGGTTATTCAGAAGAAGTCGTTTAAAAATTATGACCGTTTTATCCCCTGTGACCTTGAATGAAGGTCAAGGTCATTTCTTTGAACAAACTTGGTAGCCCTTTATCTCAGCATAACACAGGACCAATATCAGGTCTCTGGGCCTTTTGGTTATTCAGAAGAAGTTGTTTAAAAAGATTTTGACCTTTTCGGCCCCTGTGACCTTGAATGAAGGTCAAGGTCATTTGTTTGAACAAACTTGGTAGCCCTTTATCCCAGCATAACACAGGCCCAATATCAGGTCTCTGGGCCTTTTGGTTATTCAGAAGAAATCGTTCAAAGATTTTGACCTTTTTGGCCCCTGTGACCTTGAATGAAGGTCAAGGTCATTTGTTTGAACAAACTTGGTAGCCCTTTATCCCAGCATGCCACAGGCCCAATATTAGGTCTCTGGGCCTTTTGGTTATTCAGAAGAAGTTGTTTAAAAAGATTTTGACCTTTTTGGCCCCTGTGACCTTGAATGAAGGTCAAGGTCATTTGTTTGAACAAACTTGGTAACCCTTTATCCCAGCATGCCACAGGCCCAATATCAGGTCTCTGGGCCTTTTGGTTATTCAAAAGAAGTCGTTCAAAGATTTTGACCTTTTTGGCCCCTGTGACCTTGAATGAAGGTCAAGGTCATTTGTTTGAACAAACTTGGTAGCCCTTTATCCCAGCATGCCACAGGCCCAATATTAGGTCTCTGGGCCTTTTGGTTATTCAGAAGAAGTCGTTCAAAGATTTTGACCTTTTTGGCCCCTGTGACCTTAAATGAAGGTCAAGGTCATTTGTTTGAACAAACTTGGTAGCCCTTTATCCCAGCATGCCACAGGCCCAATATTAGGTCTCTAGGCCTTTTGGTTATTCAGAAGAAGTCATTTAAAAATTATGACCGTTTTGTCCCCTGTGACCTTGAATGAAGGTCAAGGTCATTTGTTTGAACAAACTTGGTAGCCCTTTATCTCAGCATAACACAGGACCAATATCAGGTCTCTGGGCCTTTTGGTTATTCAGAAGAAGTTGTTTAAAAAGATTTTGACCTTTTCGGCCCCTGTGACCTTGAATGAAGGTCAAGGTCATTTGTTTGAACAAACTTGGTAGCCCTTTATCCCAGCATGCCACAGGCCCAATATCAGGTCTCTGGGCCTTTTGGTTATTCAGAAGAAGTCGTTCAAAGATTTTGACCTTTTTGGCCCCTGTGACCTTGAATGAAGGTCAAGGTCATTTGTTTGAACAAACTTGGTAGCCCTTTATCCCAGCATGCCACAGGCCCAATATTAGGTCTCTGGGCCTTTTGGTTATTCAGAAGAAGTCGTTCAAAGATTTTGACCTTTTTGGCCCCTGTGACCTTGAATGAAGGTCAAGGTCATTTGTTTGAACAAACTTGGTAGCCCTTTATCCCAGCATGCCACAGGCCCAATATCAGGTCTCTGGGCCTTTTGGTTATTCAGAAGAAGTCGTTCAAAGATTTTGACCTTTTTGGCCCCTGTGACCTTGAATGAAGGTCAAGGTCATTTGTTTGAACAAACTTGGTAGCCCTTTATCCCAGCATGCCACAGGCCCAATATTGGGTCTATGGGCCTTTTGGTTTATGAGAAGAAAATGTTTAAATGGAAAAGTTTACGGACGGCGCACGGCGCACGGCGCACGACGCACGACGCACGGCGCACGGCGCACGACGACGGACGAAGCATGATGACTATAGGTCATCCTGACCCTTCGGGTCAGATGACCTAATAAGTATATGTTGTATAACTTTGGTTTTTTTTTTTTAAATTCCAGTTTTGTATATATTTTCGTATCAAATTCAATACCGGGGTCGCAACCCAATGATATTTGTACCTTCACTAATTTATAGATTAAGTATGAATATCACTTTTTTTTATGCGTGAAAACAAATTTTTATATTCCTTTTGTCCAAATTGAAGCCGTATGTACCTCGGTCGCACGTCCCGTTTTACAACGTAATCAAACGACTTTTTTCTGTTATGGTATATATAGTATTTGAAAATGTCTTTCTATCCAGCAATATAATTAAATCATACTGTTTTACTGGAACATAAGATTTTATAAAGAGAATATTATAAAACAAACTTTTAAGTTTAATATTACACACCCATTTTATGCAACAGAAGACTGAAACAGTTTCCCCTTGGGTAGCCTCAAAACCAAATCAAAGCTTTTATTTGTGCATGTTACCGTTATACAGAAGAAATATGTAACATACACACAATAGAGCAGGTAGTATCTCCTTAGAATACTTCCCATCTCTCAATATGATTCCGTAACGCAGTCTTGTGTCATATTTTGACCATTCGGCAACTTTTCGCTTAGTAGTTAGGCCTTATCGTAGTGTAATGGTAATAACAGATAGAGTGTTTACAATGGAAACGACGCTCGCTGCGCATGCGTTGGTAGGTGGAAATCCCAATTCAGAACGTCTGGCCAGACGTTTTGGGATTCCACTAGTTATTTTAAAATTATTTATTTTATGAATACATGTCAGCGGAATCCGATCGTCGTAGTCCATAAGAATACCCACTCGATATGTGTATGTAATATTTTGAAAAAAAAAAAAAATGAAAAAAAGCTTACTTTCGCGGGATGCCCCTTTAATGCATCATCAGGGCTTAAAGGGTTTTAATTAATTAACATACTTATAGACTGAATCATATAGCTAGATTGAGCAGCGCGGGGATATTTGGTTTGGTTTGAATGTCGACGTCCTAATATAACAGCTTTGGTCATTTAAGGACATGCAAGGTTTTGGAATGATAAACAGATAAACAAAATTTGTATACATTTACATCTCTTTAATATATACATCAATTCTCAAGCACCTTCAGAACTGTAAGTACAGTCAAGCACATGGTGTGTATCTAACATGGCACTCTAGAACATCAGACTATAGCTTAATTCACAAGGGCACACATAGGCCTGCGTTAACCTGAATGTAAACAGCAGGTTTTCACCTCTTAAAGGCCCAATATACGTAACTTTCGTCAAAACTTGAAGCAAAAATCAAGCCTAATAACTTGTTATATTTATAGATTTAGTTAAGATTAAATGATATCAGCAATAGTTAAGATGATTTCTTACGTGGTTACCGGTACAGAAGCAGTTGAAACTCGGTATTTGTAAACATGCCTCCATTTTGAACGGTCTTCTAACTTCGATTTGTTGTTGAAGTGGGCCCCACCTGAATTATTTTGAATTCTTTGGATTTTTCTGTAAACAATTTCATGTAAGTTAACGCTCAGGTTTACTTTGTTTTAGGCTTATTATTGCATGGTTATCAACTGGATATTTTTTCAGAATTTTCCAGAATCACGAAAAATTTCCTGAAGTTAGGTATATTGGGTCTTTAACAAGTAACCTGAAGTTACGTATATTGGGCCTTTAACAAGTAACAAAGCTAATTTGATTTACTATACAGCCAATACACCTGGTATGTAAACACACCAGATGATGGTCTGTACTTAATAGGAAGAAGAAGAAGAATCCTTGTTATCTCAAAGTCTGCAGACCACAAGTAAACATGAAATTTTTGGAGTTTAGAGAGTTTGAATGTAAAGTTTGGCTAGGACTGGCAAAATACTTTGAATTAAACACCAATGTTTATAATCAGAAAATATAAAAAAAAAATCTTCTCTTATTTCTTTTTTCCCCGACATGACATATGTCCAGTAAGTATAACCTCAACAGTGATTTTGTTTGCCCATTTTACAGCCGATATAAGGCTGTTTCCCCCAGTCAAAAATTGGGCTATTTTCCCAAAATGAAGCAAAATGCAAGAATATTTTCCCAATTTATCTGAAAATCCTACTTTATTTTCCCAATTCAATAAGGCACTGGCCGCTGTAAAATCAAGGTAGCAAAAACACTGCTCAAATAAGTATAACTTCAAGTAAGGATAACCTTAAAGATCTTAGACCTGGTTACCAAATAATTTTTTTTCTCAAATAAAAAGAATTTCAGGTTAAATGGTGCTAACATACAGTGTACACCATACCTCTTTCAATTTTTTTTTATAAAAAGAATCAATAATATAGACTGTGTGCCCAGCTAGTTTCTCACTCTCTCCTTACATTGGTACTACCGGGAGGTATGGTCAACTGACAAACTAAATTACAGTGAGTTTATCATACATATAAATTGATCTACTCTAAATTATTTTATATGTTTTGCATACTACAATTGTTCTTCCAACAACATATTCACAAAATGAACAACCTCTTCTATAATCCTCACTCACATGTTTAAAAAAATATTAATGATTTATAATTTACTTGATAATGAACATAGAAATATATATCTCACAAAGTTAACTGGAGGAAATAATTCACAGAAATTTTTCTTAAATTTTTCGAAGTCAATATTTTTGCAATTTTTATAGACCAAACCTCTAGTGTTCAGACATATCAATAAAAGATCTTTTCCTGTTATTGCAGTATTTTCAGTCAAATTTTTTTTTTTAAAAGAGATCGTAGTTAAGTATATAAGATTATTAGCTGAAAAAAATCTAAAAAAAAAACAACTTCTTAATTTTGTTAGAATGTGCTATGAAAATAGAAAAAAAACATTCAATTTAATTTACTCAAAAAACAGTTCATCTTATAGGAGTTTGACAACAGGGAGGGCTGTATAAGCTTTGCATGCTAACTATTTCTTTTGCTTTTGAGATCTAACCAATAAAATATTCTGAAATAAAATATAAAACATACACAAATATTCCAAATTCACAGATATACTGGGGCTGTAGAACAGTTCTCCATTGCTGAGGAAAACAAGAACAAGTAAAAAAAACTATATACAATCATACATCAGCACTTTGTGTAGTTCACAACATTTAAATGCACCTGTTTAAACATTCCTGGTTTTAAAAAAACTTTTCCAGTATCACAACTTAGTCATAAAATATAGTTTGCATATCAAATTGTTTAAAAATAGAATGCAATAACTTCAATCAAGAAATTATAAAAAATATGTATTAATACAACATATAATTAAAAATTTGACACATTATTACCAAAGTGTTTAGCAATGTTAGCCTGTAAATAGATTCCTCATTGTATGTGTTCACTACAAGAACAGAAACATAGGTTTATCTAAACCAGTAGAGAACAAATATTCTATTCCAATTTCATTCATCTCATAACTTTACAGCAATTTTTTTATATGATCTTCTTCAGACTAAAAGTATCTTTTTTTATCATTTGCTAATAACATTCTTTCGAAGTCAAGACTATTTCTCATCCACTTTTACACATTGTTAGTATTTTTCATTACTTTCAAGGATGGCCACTTTCAGTTTTTCTTCCACAATGTAAAAAATAAACAATGAAATTAAATGTTGTTATATACAAGATGATCCAAAATAAATGACACATGAGTGGTGGACGGACATTCATATTTAACATAACTAGCCATCCAATGATATTCTACCATATAAAATAATGATCGCCAGTGATATGTATCAGGGTTATCTCCCTTTAAAGGTTTTCATTTTCATCAGCTACAAACAGTATGTTGACATCTGCAGCATGTAGACCTTTCAAACTTCTCATCAGGTGAAATTTCTTGTTTGAACTAATTCCAAAAACCAAAATATTTTCTCTAAAAATAAACATGTGAGTCACTTGTGATTTTCTGTTCTTGCCTACCAACAAATTAACCTTACCAGGTAGGTACAACAAAAAGTTCAGATATTATTAAGGGGGAACTACCAAAAACAATTTACATCCAATTAATAAAAGAAAATGCCGATAGTTTAATTTCAGCCAATCATCAAACATTAAGGTCATTTATTGAACTCATTCAAAAACTTTTAAATATTTTTGTAAAATGAAAGCCACAGATCTCGAGTTTCTGAACATGATAACAGTACAATCAAATACAGTAGTAGTACTATACCTGTTGAACAATTTCTTAATATTTTAATATTCTGAGTCTTTAATGAAAAGTTTGAAATCTATCAGGGTTTGAAAAAAATATGCAATTTTATGACTACTAATTAAATTTGTGGACATAAGGTATGAAATGGTTGGTTCCGTATGTACCGGGAATGTTAGTTAAAATTACTTTCAAGATTTATTTTAAGTAATCATATTTTTTGTTTCGGAATACTTTTAAAACGGGTAAAATCTCACAGGCTTTCCCTGCCCATCTTGTATCTACTGATACAGTACATGACAGGTAGTAAAAACAAATTCCTGGCATAAAATCATGAAATTGATAATTTGACTATCATTGATCTAGTTCGGTGAGCTATAGACACTACAGAGTGGTAGTTTAATATCAGTAAAACAAATTGCTACAAAAAGGGTTGTGGAGAGGTCCTACAGTTCCTTCATATAAATACATACCCAGGTAACTTAAAAATGTCATTAAAAACAACCTTTTGTGTTTCATTACATTTCCATACAATGGCTGCCTCAAATTTTCATAATGAAATTGTTATTTTTTGACAATGGCTGCCTCAAATTTTCATAATGAAATCATTTTTTTTGACATGAAAACTGCAATACATATGAGTTTTTTTGCATATAAAACTCTGAATTAAATGGCTGACACTTATTGCATATGGAACTTCATACAAAATGTATGTACAATACCAGAATTACATTATCAAAGTGCTAACTAAGGTGGGAATATTATTCACATTAAGTACATCATTACAGGTAAAAACCCTTGCATAGAAATTAATGTAAAACGATTGATATGAAATACTACACATGTAAAAAAAATATTGACAATTGACATGTTATAAATTTACCATGTACAGTCAAATTGCATAGAATTTAAACAAATACCTCCTCTCCCACCCCCCTAAAAATATCAAATACATGATACAACAATGCTATGGTTTAAAATCATGGTTTCAAAAATATGTTTTTGATAGTTATTTATCAAAGATATGTATATTGTTGTCTTCTAAAAAGTTAACGTTATATAAAATATTGCCATACACAACATTCATGTTCATATATGTATTTGATATAAACACATTTGCATAGCCTACAATTACAGTAAAACCTTGATGTTACGTGTGCCCCTTCTTTAATTTGCATACTTACCTGCTTTCAACAAATTCAAAATTCATTTTATTTTTCTCTTAACAATTACTTAACATTCTCTGTCAAGTTATAGCAAAATAATGCTGATAATTAATAGAAAAGACAGTATCATAACAAGATTTTAGCGTATTAAAATGACTGGATTGACAGTTCAGTATCATAATAAGGTTTTAGTGTATTATAATGACTGGATTGACAGTTCAGTCGCTCCGACAATCGATAGTAGTTATAAACATTTGAACCAGTCACAACCTGATGAGTATCCTGCTGATTCATTTATTTTGGTGGGACTAAGTTCCCTAGTTTTGACAACATATAATTATATTTCTGACCTAAGAATTTGGCTCTGGCCCTGGTTTTTAATACTGACACACCAATATATCGTCATTCACTGTTAAAATCAAAGGTTCAACATCAATTACATAATAATTTGTTGATTACAAATAGGCTACTTACAAACAAAACAAATGAAATGAACCCCTCATGAAAATTATGATTTCAAAGTATCCTCTTCAAATTGAAAATCTTCAAAAACAATAACAACTAAAACCATAATCAACAATCTGATGTATACATTATCATAATGTACTTACAAATGTTAATCTAGGTAATATGTAACATGTATTGTGAGATAATGCCTACTAGTATTTATCCAGCAATAAGCCCGTGCCCAGTAAAAGCCCATCCATATCTATTGCTGGACAGGTATAAAAATTCCATTTCTCTCTGTTATTTAATTCAGAAGCCCCCCCCCCTCCCCCCCTCCCCACACACACACACTTTGAGAAAATATGTGTTTTCCCCAGGCTTATTGCTTGACAAAAACTTTAGAAAAAATAGAATAGGTTTGACCTTGAAATTCAGGTTTCAACCTTGACAATGAGTATCTAGGATATCGTATTTGAGATTCTTCTCCACATATAAAAACATACATAATAACAAATTCTTCACTACATAATTTTCTCATTCTACTCTATTTACAGTTTTTCTTTGTATGCTAGATAACTACACCATAGTGAAGTGGATGTAACTTGGAACACTACCATCGCTATAGCAACAGTAACCTAGTTTCAAAATCCTTTGCTTGCTCCCATTTTTCAATGTTATATATTGCTTAAACAGAACACTTTTTATCCTTCACAACCAAGAGAGTTTCACTTCCTTTAAATAAAGATTCTGATGAAATATTTCCGGAAATGAAATCGAAGACTGTATAATGCTTATTTTTAAATATCGTCTTAAAAAATTGCTTTACCTGAGCAGGTAAAATAAGAATTGGATTTAAAATTTTCAAATGTGTTCATCAATGGGTGAAGATATACATGTTTACCCTTAACAACCATGAGAGCTACACTTCTTTAAAATGTAGATTCTGGAAAACCTACTTCAGGAAATCACATGGAAGACGTTGACATTCATTTTTCTGAAATTCATCTTGCATACATTAGCTCCTACCAAAATGTCTTAAAGGCCGGGGGCGACCTACATAAAAAACCGGGTGGTAAGCAATTAGCTGATAAGAAAGTGGGCGGGACTAACTTAGCTGTACACAGCAACCTCGGCTGCTGCCTGTAAACACAACCACATGGTCACCGCATGGTCAGTGTTTATACTATATGCTGTCTTTATATGATCACAAGTGTGTAGTACATATTGTATACTTAACTTTTTTTTTAAATTTATTTTTGTTTAATTTATTTTGGAAATGATAAAATAAATTTAAAAAAATCAAGATCGGAAAACTCTACATAAATAATTCACCATATATTATGAATGGGGCAAAAGTTCATTTCTCCGTTGGTCTATCAGAATGTTCTGTTTAGTTTTCTAAGCAAAATGTATTAGTCGGTCCAAATATTTTCAATAATATTTCAATTTTCTACTTGGACTACTTCCTACTGGGTTTTTTTTCGGATTTTGACTTGATCTCCCATCTCTTTGCTAGCTCTCTGTCTAATTGGGCTTGAAAGGGGGAATCTTTTATCCCTCCATAGCCTCATCCCTTCCTACCATACATAAATCACTAGTGTGACCAGTGGGTATTATATATGCATAGATAATGACTGAGATCAAACAATAAAGAATTATTTGTATTATTCACTCATTCAGCATTTCAATGTCACCATAATATATAACTTATGCGTATTTATTTTCTATCAGGCAGTTATTTATTTATTTTTGAAGACTTATACACAAATGATACCCCAAAATGTACCTCATCAATAATAAAGTTCCAGTGCATTCACCATCAGAGAGAATTTGATACCCTTTTCTCACACCAGTAATG
The DNA here is from genome assembly GCA_947623455.1 of Mimachlamys varia. Classification (NCBI taxonomy): domain Eukaryota; kingdom Metazoa; phylum Mollusca; class Bivalvia; order Pectinida; family Pectinidae; genus Mimachlamys; species Mimachlamys varia. The sequence continues at coordinate 38,338,987 of OX392540.1, forward strand.
ATGCAACAGGAAATCCTTGACCTAGTGCCCACTGGTCACACTGGGATTCCTGGGGTTTTGGAGGGAAAATTCCCCCAACCCATTTTACTGACAAGCTGTTGAAGGATAAACACCATATCAAGTTAGAGGAAATATTGTTTAGTTGAAACCAAGAACAACGTGATTCTAGAAAAAAATAGCAAAACAAAAAAACTATTGGGACTAAAACCTGACAAAGAAGAAGTCTGTGTGATGAGATGTCAACCTTGTGTCTTATGATTTACAAATCCTTGCTGTATTGGATGATTACTATGTATGTGTTATGGCAGTGTGGTTCTGTCTTGTTATCAGTTTATGACTGTAGTAATTGGATTAACATTCATGTGTATGTGCCTAAAGGATCTGGTTTCTGGTAATTGCCGCCAAATTGTTGATAAGGTAGGGACTTTTGTTTACTCAGCATGCGTAGCCAAGGCCTTGGCAACAACAGTTGTAAACTTCCGGCAACAACTTCCGGTGAGACAAATTCAAATTTCAAATTTGATTGACAGCCTCCAAAATTTGTAGACAAATATTTTACTTTAAAAATACTTCCAAATTAACTTTTTTCAAATAAAATGATAACCATATTCAGATTCTTTACACAAAAACCTGTAGCCATGACAAAATCTATATAATAAATGTTTTTGAAAAACATGAATTTGAGGAAAATCTTTCTCTGAAGTGAAGGCAGCCAAAGATTTGTATATTCATCCATTTTCTGAAGTTGTCTCCCTTTTATACCCCAGCCCCGGCCTTTAAGCTTGCTGAACATGGACAAGTCAGTATAGTCTGTTTCTGTTTTGTTGAATATGAACAGATAAGTTTATAGTCCATTTCCTATTTCTATCAATGAGACATAATTATAATAACTTCTGTTAAACTAATGGTACAAAAGTTTGTTTTGAGTGAAAAGTAGGAAATATTTATTACGGCCGATATCAGTCTAATGAGGTCACGGACACAAGATCATCGTCCTCCATTTCCACTACAGCTATACCCGGTAATGTTGGAGCAGCCAGAGGTATTTGACTATTCTGTGACTTATTTGACCTTGCAGAACTCTGTCTTGATTGGCCAGATCTACTAGAGGCGGAGCCATTCGTCAGTCTCATTGCTGGCCCCATGATACCGGAGCGATCGGACCTCGCTGAACTCAGACCAGATCTTGCTGACCCAAGACCTGACCGATCAGACCTCGCTGAACCAAGACCAGATCGTTCTGACCTCGGACCTGACAAATCAGATCGTGCTGAACTGAGGCCAGACCTGTCGGACTTTCCGGAACTAACTCTTCCCCTACTAGATCGACTTGAAGCTGATCCATTGGGTTGTCGAAGTCCTGGCTCGATTCGGCTCACCGATTTCCCAACTGATCCTTGCCTGCCTTTATTAGAATGACTGGATCCCCCGTTTTGTCTTGATCCTGAAAAGCTGTCTTGACGTCCTGGACGATTCGAATTTCCCAAACTTCCATTGGCCTGTTGTTGTTGTTGATATATGTGAGCCTCTGCCATCTCTAAAGTTACCTCCCTTGCTCTACTACGTTGGGATCCTGAGTTGCCGTTTTGTCTACCTTTCCTTTTCCCGTTCTCCTCCTGGTTGACCTCATTCATGTAAGTACTGGCAGTGAAGATGGCGTAGTTTGTTGACAAAGTTTTCGGTGGGGCGGGTAATGTCACAGCCTCCAGGCTGTTATTGTGTGAATATGAATTTAATGAGACGGCTTCCATGCTATTTCGTTCCAAAGCGAAATCAATTCCATGAGCCGAGGCCTTGCTTATGACTGAGGAATCACTGTTCCGACGACCTTTCTTTCCACGACGGTGACTAAATGTCCCCGAGTGCTTGGTTGCTATTGGACCAAGAACAGGCTGAATCCTATTTCTTTTCTTATTCTTCTTCCTCTTCTTCTTCCTTCGTTTCTTCTTTCCCCCTTTCATGTCTTCACTTTGATCGCTTTGGTGGAACTGCCCCTGTGCTTCACTCAGCTGCGAATCTAGAGACTGACGACGAGACGCCATTTTTGATGCCATGGACCCAATATCTACAAAAGCAAGCATCAAATATCAAAATGGACAAAAAAACAACATGATTACAAATTCTTAAATTTATGAAATTATTTGGCTATTTTTGCCCATGAGCGATATTAGGTTTTAGATATTTCAAAATCAAATTTGTTTTTATGGATGAAATTTTATTTTCTATACAGGCAAACCTTGATGAATTGAACTTTGATGATTCTTTTTTCAATGTGTCAAAGCCGCAAAGTCCAGATTTTCCCCCTTATTTTTCATTTCTAATATTACACAAAGAAATATCCATTCAGTCTGCACAGCTAATGCTTCTTCAAGTGAAATTTGAACAAAAACATATGCATGTAATGATAAAAAAATTTCATGAAATTCACAGGACATTCATGTGAAATTTTTGTGAACACCATATAATGAATTTAGCATATGAAAAAGAAGCTAAAATAAAACTTCACATAAATCATGTGAATTCACTTTTTTTACTACATTTCATGTGAAATTCACTTTTTTACTACATTTCATGAGAAATTCATGTGAAGACATACAAACATTCATCATTGACTCAGATCTAGGTTATTATTATTCCATCAGGTTAATAGAACATATCAGCCTCATGAGATGTCTATAAGGGATCATTGAGTACCTGAATCAGAGTAGCGTCGCAGTGTACCAGCAGTGGGAATGATCATCCCTCCACGTCTACGCACAAGTTTGGGCATCGCATTAGCGAAGTTTGACGACATCTCGTGAGAACTAACACTGTTCAAATCAAACTTCATCCCTGAAAAAAACATAAGAAAGATTAAAAGAAGATTCTACCTTGAGTTGAACAGATCATTTTTAAACTGTTAAATGACTATCTGTATAAACAACTCATTTACATACGTGGGTTTTCTCCGGGTACTCCGGTTTCCTCCCACAATAAGACCCCTTTTGCGCTAACATCCGGGCAAACAAGAGTGATTTATATCAGTTTGATAACTTGTTTCATAATTGTTGTAAAATAAATAAAGTTTATATAAAGATCAAATATAAAGCCGATATCTTACCTAACGGGTCATCATGTGTGCTACCAAAGCTGATTGACATCCGTCCATTGTTCATGTCCTTTCGGCGTTCAAAGGCTTTCGCAATCATCTTGTGTTTCTTCATCTTTACTGGTTTGTTTGAAGGCTTTTTGAAAACTCTGAGAGGAAACAAATTACCTTTTATCAGTAGATGGTCAAGGCCACCATTGCAGGAAAAAGTGTCTCTAGTGTATGATCATGAACTCTCTTGTCAAATTCTTTTCGAGAACAAGCTTATTTATTACAATTTTCATTTAGGTAGAAAATAAATATCAAACCTGCAAGATATTTACAGGAGTTCAATTACCTATAGTATATTAAACACAATTTGGTTACCAAAAATCAGATGGTTATGAAATGTTTCCTTTCTTTTTTCGATCTGTGCTTACAATTTTATGTAAACTTTTGTTTTTGATATAAACAGTATTTTTGAATTTTGAGCTCTTTTCAAAAATTTCATAAAAAAACAAATCAAATTTCTTGAATGACTCTTCAACTAAAACAAAAATATTCACAAGTTTTCACACATTATCATTTCTTACTTCCGTAAAAAACGTTCCCAGGAGAGAAGGGAAGCTTTGGTCCAGGACCAACTACTCATTGCGATTCCTGCTCCAAAGAACGCCAGCACATGGAACTCGACAGCCACGATACTCGGCCTGGCCGCCATGTCACAGGTACGGGAGTACGAACTGTCCACGGTCTTAGTCACAGTCACGTTGGCAAGGCAACTGAGGAAGACAAGAGTTTTTCAATTAGTTCAAGTAATGAGAATAACTTTGATGAACTTTATTAGTTTACAAAAAATATTTTATTTATCATTCTTGTTGGCCAAGTTATTAGCTTGAAAGCTTGAGTGGTTGGGAGGGGACTTATTGTTGGAGAAAATGAAACTGGAGTACCCACAGACAAGCACAGGTACCCACAGACAACCACACAGATTTCATCACAATCGAATGCAGGGGAAAGCTGCTGCTATTCAATATATTCAAAAAGATGTATAAGAAAATATTTTCAAACAGAGAAATCTTGGAATTGCCTTTATAATAAATTACAAATTTAGGCCATGGTATTTTATTGAGCTGGAGAGTTCAAACATTTGAAAAAAGAAAATCAAAACAGCAGCTTAAATATTTTTATATTATTTTGTTTATATATTTCAAATTTTTAATTTCTTACAAGTAATATTCCTTAAAGCTGTCTTTCCATTCCTGTTCACTGGCAAAGGAGTAGATGTGTATAGAGAATGAGATCAGAACAAACACAAAAGCCAGGAAAGTAAATGTACCTAAAATGAAAGTAGAAAAACAAAACATAAGGAAAGGCAAAGTAAAATATACCTAAAATGAAAGTAGAAAAACAAAACATAAGGAAAGGCAACATAAAATATACCAAAAATGAAAGTAAGAAAAAATGAAAAAACAAATAGAAATAGTTCTTTTTCTTGAATGATTAAGAAATTCTATGTCAGAAATGAGTGCAAATTTAACTGGAAAGTCATTTTACAGTTGAAGAAATTACAGCACAATCCCTCTCTAAATTACTGATAACAGAAGCCAGTGGGTAGCTTACCGAGTCTAATGATTGTCTCCCTTATCTTGGACGTGGCTTTGTCACTGATAAAGTCTGGTGTGTCCTTTCTCAGCTTGACAAGTGTTCGAAGTCCTACAACCAACAACAAAATACAATATCATACACAGCCTTCTATCAGTATTTTGATAGTTATTTCTATTTTATTTTGTTATTATTTTAACTGGTTTATGTTCATTCTTCAGTCTCCACAAACCTTTTTACTGATATCAATGAGATTTAATGATTTGTACTATGATAAACAGGATTTTTTTGCCCTTCACCGCGAAAGGTGAATCCATCATAACAACGAAAAAATTGACGTAGGCAAAAACAGATTTCATCAGGGAAGGGTAAATATTTAACTTGACAAATTTTTCTACATAACGCCTTCATTTGTGCAACGGTGATGTTTTATTTTCATGGCAATTATATACCGTTTTGTTGAAGATGGGGTTTATTTGGCCAGGGATTAAAGCACTAGTTCTATCTTTGATTGCTTTTGAGGTATCAGATATGTTTTCATTTTTTGGAAAATTAAAATCATAAAATATCAAGTGACAATCTTAAAACTTCAACAATACAACATACCGGTTACTTTTCATGAAATATTGAAGTTTCTAATCCTGTCGCTATAAAAGAACTTCCAAATCCCCTGACTTACATACCTGTCAAGTCTCCCGCTTTGGACGGGAGACTCCCGATTATTTATGACAGAAATCAAAATCTCCAGTTTGAAATTAATGACCCGCGCGGGTCCCGCATTTTATTAAATTCTCCCGTTTTCTCCCGCTTTGTCTCACAAAAATAATCAAACTTGGTCATTTTAACGAATAAACAATAACGACATGGATTCACACTGACCTTTGTCACAGACAAGCCACTTTAATTACAGACCAGACCAATTAGCAGCGTGGAGACTGGTGTGAAAGTTGTAAATGGTCAGATGGTCATGCATCACGGCCCGTACACAACAGCTGTGGGGGCCTCGATCGCGGCACATGGCTTTGTGTCATTCTTACTGATGTGTATACTATAGAGCAATTAAATCATCCAGTTGGGGCTAGTTGCTAATTAATATGTGCTTACAGGATGTATAAACATTAAATAGCCACATCGTAAGCATGGTGATCATGAGTCTCGCATTGTTTACTGAACGGAAGTGAAGTAGAGACTATAAAATAGAAACCGGACAATAACATTCGATCCGGAATTTGTCCGGTCGTAGCGATGGGATGAATGTTGATAAGAAACCAACATACAAATAAGCAAATTTCTTCAATTGGACAAAAATAAAATAATCGGAGGTTATTTTTTTCACAAAGTTTAATTATTCCCAATGATTTGAGATATGTTTTCTTTATAATTAATCTAGGTTAAAAAGACAAAAAATTATATTTTTTTGTCTTTGAAGGAAGTTTTATGATATAATCTACTTTAAATATTGTAGTTCCTCAGTATGTAATATATAGGAATAAAATTTAATTTGTTTTTCAACCTTTTTTTTATTGAACCTGTATTAAGAGACCACCAGTCATATGTGACCTTTTTTGTTGCCTCCCTTCGAAGGTCACATATGACAGGTTTGACTGTATATTAATCATAATATGTACATGGGTTGATGTTTTTTTTTGTTGACGAATGCACCGTGTTCAGAAAAATGTCGTCACGCGTAATCTCCAGTTTGAGAATAGTCAGCAAACTGGAGATCTCCAGTTTGTTAGCATTTGACCCTTGACAGGTATGGACTTACCTCGAATCAGGTTCACCATCCCGGCACAGAGACAGATCACTATCGGTATAACAACAAAGCCAAGTCGGTACGCGTACTCTCTGTACCCCACAAAACATATCCCAGTCACCGAATCACCGTCAATCTATCAAAAAAGAAAGTCAAACAATGTTACAATCTACCACAATTACAGCTCAGTACCATATATAGATCACACTTGCTGAATCTGATTGGCTGTTGCTTATTGATGTACTGACAAAGTGGGTATGTTTGTGTGTGGAATATTTCACTTAGTCAGTCTCAAAACTACTTGCGGTTTTGAAATTTTCACGCTGTCAATCATGATGAAATATTTTTGCCCGCTGTTGTAATAAAAGTATGTCAGAGTTATGTCCCCTGTCCTACTACCTGAAAAGATGAATGTGAGCAACATAGTACTAACTCGTTATTTTGAGTAGTATTTCATCTTGGTCTGTGCAGCTTATTTACCCTTTGTTTCTAGGTATCAAAATATTTAGCTGTGATGAAATGGTGCATATATGCTTATTTTCTTTTCCATAAACTTACTTCAGTTCAACCTGTCTAAACCAGCACTGTCCAATTTGAAACCCTGTAAATACCTGACAAACTATTTGGTCCATGCATTTCTTTTTTTAACTTATGTCCTAACTCTACAAACTGGAGACCTGTGTAAACCAGCCAAAACATTCAGCCCTACTGACTTCCAGTTTGGACAAATTATGTTGTAGTAAAGCCTGCCTTAAACATTTGAATGACCATGAAAACGTAACATAACACTGATTACCATAATTATGCTTGAAAACTGACATGGTGTACCAGTGGAATGAAATTCATTCAATTTTTTTCTTTATCTGGTGAAAATATTCACGGATCAATATTTTCACATGTTGAAATTACAGAGAAGCCGCGGTTGACTATTCCTTACCTCTGATACGGCCAAACATATGATGGTCAGCACAAGAGGAACACACCAGCTGGCGATGTGGAAGTAGGCCGTCTTACTGGTGAGGTCATCACGGGGCGTCCCGAGAGCCTTAAACGTCAGGTGCCACGCGTAGGCCAGCATGACAAACCAGACGGAGGCCGCCATCATGAAGTAATAGACCAGGATGAACACAAACGTACAGGAGGCCGTCTCTCCAGACCTGTGTAAATAAGTCGTTAAACAATCAAACGTACAGGAGGCCGTCTCTCCAGACCTGTGTAAATAAGTCGTTAAACAATCAAACGTACAGGAGGCCGTCTCTCCAGACCTGTGTAAATAAGTCATTAAATAATCAAACGTACAGGAGGCCATCTGTCTAGACCTGTGTAAATAAGTCGTTAAATAATCAAACATACAGGAGGCCGTCTCTCCAGACCTGTGTAAATAAGTCCTTAAATAATCAAACGTACAGGAGGCCGTCTCTCCAGACCTGTGTAAATAAGTCGTTAAACAATCAAACTTACAGGAGGCCGTCTCTCCAGACCTGTGTAAATAAGTCATTAAATAATCAAACGTACAGGAGGCCATCTGTCTAGACCTGTGTAAATAAGTCGTTAAATAATCAAACATACAGGAGGCCGTCTCTCCAGACCTGTGTAAATAAGTCCTTAAATAATCAAACGTACAGGAGGCCGTCTCTCCAGACCTGTGTAAATAAGTCGTTAAATAATCAAACGTATAGGAGGCCGTCTCTCCAGACCTGTGTAAATAAGTCGTTAAATAATCAAACGTATAGGAGGCCGTCTCTCCAGACCTGTGTAAATAAGTCGTTAAATAATCAAACGTATAGGAGGCCGTCTCTCCAGACCTGTGTAAATAAGTCGTTAAATAATCAAACGTACAGTAGGCCGTCTCTCAAGACCTGTGTAAATAAGTCGTTAAATAATCAAACGTACAGTAGGCCGTCTCTCAAGACCTGTGTAAATAAGTCGTTAAATAATCAAACGTACAGGAGGCCGTCTCTCCAGACCTGTGTAAATAAGTCGTTAAATAATCAAACGTACAGGAGGCCGTCTCTCCAGACCTGTGTAAATAAATCGTTAAATAATCAAACGTACAGTAGGCCGTCTCTCAAGACCTGTGTAAATAAGTCGTTAAATAATCAAACGTACAGGAGGCCGTCTCTCCAGACCTGTGTAAATAAGTCGTTAAATAATCAAACGTACAGGAGGCCGTCTCTCCAGACCTGTGTAAATAAATCGTTAAATAATCAAACGTACAGGAGGCCGTCTCTCCAGACCTGTGTAAATAAGTCGTTAAATAATCAAACGTACAGGAGGCCGTCTCTCAAGACCTGTGTAAATAAGTCGTTAAATAATCAAACGTACAGGAGGCCGTCTCTCCAGACCTGTGTAAATAAGTCGTTACATAATCAAATGTACAGGAGGCCGTCTCTCCAAACCGGTGTAAATAAGTTGTTAAATAATCAAATGTACAGGAGGCCGTCTCTCCAGACCTGTGTAAATAAGTCGTTACATAATCAAACGTACAGGAGGCCGTCTCTCCAAACCGGTGTAAATAAGTTGTTAAATAATCAAATGTACAGGAGGCCGTCTCTCCAGACCTGTGTAAATAAGTCATTAAATAATCAAACGGGGAATCCATGAAAAGAAAAAAAAAAAATTGCCATATTTCTTCCATTTCTTCTTCCTCAAAATCCAGGGGTTATACTCTCCTACACTGGAATATAGCAAAATGGAAGGCACGAAGCTAGCTATTTGATGAGTCTCCACTGAAAAATCAAATGCTGCTGTTCTTTTAAGATTACAAAGGAGAGAGACCCTTATTTTAAGCCAATAAACTCAACCTTTAAACAACCGCGTGATACTTTTGATGTACGTGAAAAGATCAAGCTAGTTATCTTGTCTTGCCCACATGGTGAAGCACTCCGAGTCTTCAAACTTGCTATGACATATTCTAGGCATGAAGAGAGCATAACAAAGTGATTATGACCCATTTTGCTGTGATGGAAATAATGCTAAAAGCAAAGGCCAGTGTCATATCAAATTATTTAACTCATTTAATAAATTCAATAAAACCGTGAGGGGCTCTCATGTAGGATCTTCTGTAATAACACATTCAAGAAGATTGATCAATTGAAATTAAAACTGATGTTTATTCTTTTTTTGCAGTCAATATGCTACAAAGGTTTTTTCCTTAATATCCTGGAAAAATATGGTTCTGTTTTTTTACCCCAGTTTAGGCTCCCCGTGGCGTGTAGTCCCGTCAGCCTTACACACAATGTCTGTCCTCGCCTCCCCGGAAAATTGTGCCATCCAGCCAATTGTGCAGAAGAAGAAACAGCCATTGATGAAAAATAGGATGAGAGCTGGGTATCGGCTGGAAGTCTTCCAGTCTATCAGAAATGTCAGCTGGAATGGAAATAAGATGTCACATTTATCGTATAATCAGCAGGAATCAAGTTGATCAAAAAAATATTCAATTTGACACACTTTGACTCACTAACTAATTATTAAAAACTGACATTGTTTGTATCTGATAGACAAATAATCTTTTCCTTATTTGGGGCTTAACACACCTTATATAATAGGTTCCTAATTGTATGAATTCAATCTTGCCACAGCAAAGGTTTTCCAGGCACATTTTATACAATATTCAAGTTTTCAGATTTCAGAAACTTTTATTAAATTAGTAAAATGGTATTAAAAGTTCAGTTTTTTTCAGATCCTTGACTTTAATCAGACATATTAACTTCTGTTGATGATTTAGATGTATTATAAAGAAACAAAATAAAAACTTCAAACTGAAGCACGTATGTTGTTCAAAAAGCTCAAACAACAATAAACATAAGTAAGTTTGTTTAAAGAAACAGTTCATGTGATAAAAGGATAACACAGATTTCCCGGAGAAAAAGTGGAAACGTTTTACAATCATTGAAGTATGATGATGCAACTACAAGAGAGAAATAATTTTTCGATTGTCTAAAAATATGACAACACCTTACATGATCCAAATATAACTGATGTCATAAAAAAACCTTCAGTTCAAATTCAAATACCCCCACAATGTATGGCACAAACAATCATAAATTAAAACACGTCAAAATGAATTATACGATGATGAATTGGATCTGTCCCGCTATTCAATAAGCGATCAAAACAAATGGGTATTGTACAGCGGTGAGGAACTGATGAGTGGGCCGGGGCCATTGTCTAGTGTCTCTAACGACCAAGTCTTTTGTTTATACTGAACGTGGATCTGACTCATGACACACCCGAGATTATCTCCCTTAACCCATCACACCCATGAATTGACCCATCACATTGAGCTGTCAATCACCAGTGAAATCAGATAAGCTGTATATCCCGGTATGTGTATATATAATGTACATAGAATACTGTGAGTACAGATATTAACTTATGTATTGGAACTCTGAACAATTTTTTTTCATGAAGTGAGAATAATAAACTCATTCATCCCTGAAATTTTATAATGAACTATTCATCCTCTGAAATGGAAAAGTTCAAAAGTTTCTTCAAGGGTGAAACAATTAAATATTCAATCTTTTAAATGTATTAATGTGTTTATAATATGCATTCAGAATGCAAAATCGAATTTGTATTTCATCTGAGCAGGGATTACATAAATATATTCATATTTCCTATATCCTTCCATTGTAATTTGTAATGCATTTCAAAGAAAAAGTGTTGTCATGTGACATCATCGATCTCTATTGTGATGTCATCATCATAATGCTTCTGATCAATATTTCAACAGCCTTTAAACTAACCACTGTGAACAGAGTACAGATAAGACACAGGGACCCAAACACTGCGATAAAGATGTGGGCTTCGCGATGTTCTTTGTCCGTGTAAAATGGATCCTGACATTGGATGCCACAGCCTGGAACAGTCTCGTACCAGCTGTCTTCATTGGTTGTCCGTACCAGGGGCAGGTTACACACTCCCGTTGTGTTAAAGGTCAAGGTCTCATAGGTGTGAGAAGTCTAAAATCAGAAAACGACACAAAACTGGTTAGAACAAAATTATTCATTATTTGGTAATTTTTGTAAGGAATCTTCAACTTTGTGAAAGGGATATTTAATTCAGAATAATGCCTAATGGTCCAAACAAAAGTTTCCTTTGTTATAGGTCAAAATGTTGGTCACAGTGACCTACTTTCTATACATGACACACAGCCTCATCCAAAAGGTGAATCCATACCCCAAGTATGAAGTTCCTGTGATTTATATGTATGAGATGGAAGATAGCGAAAGAATGGAAGACAGAACACAAAACCCAATGAAAACAAAAGGCAGAATGAAGAATGAAGACCAAGAACTATATTTATGTATAAGATAATGATGCTCTGGGCATTTCATGGCTGGGGCGTACAAACCCCACATAGCATATTTATATTTCCAGAAATTTATTTAAACAAAGCTTTTCAGCCTGACCTGAAAATAACTTCTGAATATAATATGGAGAAGAGTTCATAAGTTGTTAGAACTGGTCTCTTATCCATTTGTCTTTTTTATGACAATAAAATATGTTTAAATCAAATCAATATAATACTTTCAGTTAACATTTCTGGCAGTGGGACAAACATCCTTAAATTGTATAAATTGTTCACACAGAATTAACCTGAATAAATGATGTTAAGTACATGTATGTGAATGAATTACATGTAGATCTGTTAAACTTGACACAAATATTGATTATAGCTTCAAAACAACATTCAAAATGTTTAGATTATATCAAAAATCTTTTGAAACACTCCCAGAATTATCACATTAAAATGTAGACATACATGTATAGCTGCCTATACATAGTTGTAAATATCATAAAGATGAATGATAAAATGGTGCGTTATTCAAGCGTAAAATGTTTTCAATATTGGTATGTGTTTGGTATGTGTCAATTTATACATTCCAGACACCCACGAACAACCAGAAGCTTGTGTATGTACCGTTATACACACCAGTCTCCTATTGTAAGAGGTCTCAAAATCCTGTCTCCTCAATACCCTTATGAGTATGGTAATACAGTGCACTCCTCTTTATATCATGTTGCATTTGTCAGACAAAAACATGATATTAATAGGAATGTGACATTAAGAGAAACATGCTTTTATATTAAATCTAGTGCATTTCCAACCTCCATAACTAAAAGTAAGCTATTCAATGTATACATATGAAAATGTTTGATATAGCTAGATAACATTATTTCAATTAAAAATCATTTTGGGGGTTATTTTTTATTTTCTATGCAAAATTTTGAACAAGTTGTATCTGAAATCAATGGAAATTATATCATTTTCTGGATATTTTATGTGATTGGTTAAAAAAAACATGATATTAAGAGGAATTCACCTCAAAATACATTATTTTAACCAAATAAAATTACATAGATTATATAGAGAGAAAAATGGTGCATGGGAAAAGCATGATATAAAGAGCAATGTGGTATTAACAGGAGTGATATTAAGTGGAGTCCACTGTATCAACATATCGTAATAGGACAAAAAATGTGTTTCTGTCATTGTTACCAAAACATAATGTACCAGACAAATGTAGTGAAGCAGTGATGATTTTTTAAGATTCGAAAAGAAATTTTGTCTCAATAGAAACATGATCATTGTAAGCAGGCAGTTCATATTTGTTTTCCAACAATTAATATGTAAACATGTACATTAAGAGGAAAAATAACACTTTTAAATGGCTTCTTTTGAGCTCTTCTTTCAGATGAAATCATCAGATCTTTAAAAATAGGAACAATTTAGCAAATTCCAAAGTTGAAAATGCAACATTTTAGGATCCAAAATCGGGAGTCTCCTTCCTAAATAGGGAGGGTTGGCAAGTATGTTCAATCCCGACCAGTTAGACATGAATCATTCTCAATATAATCACTGGGTTGGCAGTTTTGGTTTTTCTGTTGTTCTTATTTCTTGATACAGCTCTCTGCCAGCTTCCAGCTGTGTCATCATTGTAGCTAAAGAGTGATCGAAATTGAAAAAAATGGAAATGTGTCTAAATGTTTTGAAACAAATATTGTCAGGTTTAAGATAGAAGTTCAGAAATACAATCACTGTCTTCTTATCATTGAAAGCTTGTTTAAGCTAATGTCGGATACAGCATTGTCATTTCAACACAACTTGTACGGTTACATTTCCGCGACAATGTTAAAAGACTTTGAACATGTGCATTCATACAGTATGTATTTGTCATGGCATGCCAACATTTTTCTTTAAAATTTCAGGGAAAAAAATAGAAAACTTTCATCTTGGCATAAAGCTTCACCTGTAGATGAGCTAAAAGCTATAAAATTTCACATCATTGTAATGTTGTATCCACAGCCAAGTTAATGTGTAAAATCCAAGTACAACATAAGTAGGTAATGGAATCTTACTTGATAACCTACAGGTAAATTATAACGTTAATTACAACGTATTGAATTTCATCAGTTTTCAAGGTCACTTCTACCCATAATAATAACACAGTGGTGGATAGCCCCAGTATATAATTAGGTATTTGCTTTCAAAAACCTTAGAGAACGTAATTAGGCATGACTTTATCTGTGACTCACCCAAGGATACCAGAAGTTTAGAACATTTTCAATATCAACAAACCAGCTCTGACCAAGTCGATCTAAAAATATAGGCAGCTGTGAGGCCTGGAATATTTATAAATCTGGAAATGGGTATAACAAGTTACAAGATGAATTTTAACCCCTGAAGTGTAGCCTCATGTTTGCTCAAGGTTGGAACAGAATTAATTTACAATCATCTTGGCAACAAATTATAATGCTTACAAAATGTCTAAATTCTGATATAAATTTGCAAAGCAGCTTTTCTCTTTTCATGCACATTAGATTACAAAAAAAATGTTTTTATGAAATGTCTTAGCGTAGACATTTACCCTGAAATTTGAAACATTTACATACGTTTGTTTTAAGAATAATAAATTTATATTGCACAAGTTAATTTTAAGTGCGATGTGGTTATTTCGCTCAATTTAAACTCTTATTTCTGACATTTGACCTTTGGACCTTATGAAATATAAACCTTCATGTACACGTATATACCGTCAACAGCTCAACAAGTAAGTTATTGTTTTGTCAAACAGTGTTGTGTTGATGTATTGAAAAGTAATAAAATGGAGCTCTGAAAGACCCAGTTAGTTTTCAATGCCTTGGCTGCATAATGATGAACCAACACAATGTCATATCCAGTATAATTTTGTGCTGATATTTTAAAAACCACATTAAATGAGCTTGAGGTGTGTTTCAAATATTTGAGTGACTGACTAGCAAAAGTTGCCTGGATATGTTAGGTTCAAATCATAAAATTTCAAAATAGCTTTCCTAAAACAATTTTCAAAAGGAAATGTTTACAGATGTCCTAGAATTTACTATTAGTTTGTTTGTGTACAATTTTGTAGATATCTTTTAAGACAATATTACCAGTGATTTACATATTTTTCCTATTCAGTGGAACTAATTTAATGTATATGATATTATGTTATAATACATCCACTTTTACTTAAAAATATTAAGAAATTTCTGGGATTAATGAGTAAAAATATTACACCATTTTGTTAAAGTAAACAAAACGTATGAGAATTTAACAAAGTCTAGTGGACCAAATTGAATCATGCGATGTCAGACTGGTTTTGGACAATTTGACAAAAAGCTGACTATTCTTTAATATTTACTTTTTATCGTTTCCAATAGTTATTATTGCGAACAGTTGTAAGTTTAATTTTAAAGCTGACCAAACTCCATCTTTACCAGTCGATACAGTACTCCAATTTCTGAATTGTAACTTTACAGGTGGTAAAACCAATTTGCAATGAAACCACAAACTAAGGTAACAAAATAAGGCCAATTTAGCTGTACACAGAAGTTTTGTATTACTACGCACTCTAGGGATTATAATTAACATACTGTTTGTAGTTTTCAGGATATAACTCTAGCTCTCAAACACCAGAATGAAATAACATTATGCAAGCAGTCAATTTTCTGTGATCACATACATATTAACGTTACGTTTTAGTAATATCACATGAAGGTAATTTGATACAAAGTTGATAACTTATTATATCAGATGGACATTGCAGATTTCTCTTTTGTGAAATTGGGGCCACGACCAGGATCTGAACCTTGACCTTTAGCTTTGAACCTTGCCCCCCCCCCCTTTTTTTTAACCCTAAAGGATATTAGCCTAATGAATATTTTTTAGTATATGTATCAATAATGATAAGCTTAAGGGAAATTTTTTCAATGATTTGGTTTATATTTGTCCTATTAACAGCCACAGTCATTTTAAAGGATGTGCCAGGTTTTGGAAGTGGAGGAAAGCCAGAGTACTCAGAGAAGAAGCATGACCTATGTTCAAGACTTGGCAACTGCTCCACGTGGATTTTGAACTCACAACCCAGAGGTGGAGGGCTATTAGCAGAATGTTGGGACAACTAATTAACCACTTGGCCACTGCAAAATAAATTGTAACATCTATTGTCATATCATAGCATTTACAGTTTTGAACTTGTGTAATTGGAAAACCACATTTAATTCGAAGTATTTCATTGGTCTGATTGGATGCGAATATAATTGTTAATTCAAGACATGCAAAAGGAAGTGAAGGAATATCAGTTAGATTTCAGAATGGATCACCACTTCAAACTAATTTGTACTACAAACGTGATATTACTGACTAAAATAAATTCTATGATTTATAACAAAGTGGGCAGAACAATAAACAATTATCCAATACTGTACCCGAAATTTGTTCATCCTCTACCTTTGTATATGTACATACCTATATAGTTAATAAACATTTTGAAGAACTTAAGCTTTATGCAATAAATATTATTTTAATAACTTTCATGTAAACTTTTATGAATTTTTTTTCAATGATAGTTTTTCTTGCAAAATGACAACAATTTAAACTCATTCTGTCGATATAATTAAATTCTGTCCTATTCCTTTAATTTAGCCTCAGGAAGAGTTCAAATTTAAATGTGTCAAATGTTTCTTGACAGAATTCATCCCTGAAACTTCATAATGAACTATATTAACTTGAATGGGAAGGAAGAGTTCAAATGTGTTTTCAGGGGAAATGAGTTACGGGGTAAAATGAAAGGACTTAAAGACATTATTTAAAAATCTTTCCAAATCGTCGGCCCATCATTAACTTTTACTCCTTTTCCCTACCCTCTTCTTGTATTCTGTTTGGGATGTTTGATATAAAGCAGATGCATACCTGCATATAAACATATAGGTAATCTATACCGGAATACCTACCCCAAACACCTTCAAATCTAATGTATTTTTAATCTCTTTTTCTATCAAAATTTATAATACAGGAACATGGATATTTTTTCGTTGTTGAATAAGAAATGTCAAATTGAGTCACGGAAATAGTTTGTCGAATAAATGCTAAATGGGTTTTTAATGACCAGTACCCAGTAATTCTATTCAGATCAGAGAAGTTATTGAACATCCATGGGTTCGTGTTACCCCCTTTTATACATAGAGGGCTCCTGACTACCACAGGTACACCTCGAACACAGCAATACGTCTATACTACATTTAAATGTCCGCAGGACTATACCCGATACCATTTCAAAGACTTCTCTATTGAAATGTAATTTGATTTAAAGTACAAACATATAACGAGCATAAAAAAAAGTTGAAAAAAAAATTTAAGTAGAACATTGATTGGATTACAATACAAATGTGCTTTGTGCTATATTAAGAATTCGAAAGTGACCAGAAATTCAAAAATGTTCATCCATTTCACTAAAGGCCCTGGCCCTCATGTATGATAATCTCCCTTTGGTATTGAGAAGAATTCTTTTAAATTCTGAACAGATCAAAATTTTGTGATTTCAGTCATTAGTCAAGGTCATTTCTTTAAACAAACCTGAATTTTTTTTAAAATTTTTTTTTGTAAACCCTCCAAATCAGTAGGGAAAACCATGAAAGCAATGGAATTATTACAGATTTTTTCAGTCCATATGATAATGTTAAAGGAGATATTATCAATAATTCATGGAAAAGTGAAGGGCCAGTTTTTTGGGCCATAAAGCTCTATGGGCCACCACAAATATCCCTAGGTAGCAGTGTACAGAAGGCTTTTGTGGCCATGGGTGATATTTTTGTACAATGAATAACCCCTATAATAGCATGCCTATGAAAATGTAAAAAAAAAAATAAGGAGTAAAATTGGCTTAAGCATGATAAAGTGGACTTTGTGGACTTCACATTTGTAAAAAGAGAAAAAAAAAATTTTGGTTAGAGATTAGAATTTTGACCCTTCCGAAATGGGTGTCTACACATGAAAAGCTAGCTTTACAGGAAGTGAAATGTCGACAACAGCACCTGAGGGAAAATAGTGAAAAATCTAAGCGTACGACCTATGCTGGAACAGATATAATTCTGCAACCAAGGTAGTAAGCTTTCATTTTAGATAGAACTTAAGAAAAAAATTCCTATCTGCATAGGTCAAATTTTGTGTCAAAAACAGTGATATTTTGCATTTTTCGGTAATTTTTGATGTGGTAACCATGGTTTCCACACAAGTGCCATACATAGGATACATGAGTGTATACACTTCATAGTCTTTTTTATGAATTGGAAATGATATACAATTTACAAAAATGTGTACATTTACATCTATGCAGTGTACGGTTAAATCTCTGTGTTGACAATTCTCAGGCATTGGTCTTTTTTTTTCATAAATCTCTAGGGTATTGTACACAGCTACCCTACATTAGTAGATGCCACATTTAAACCCTTTACATACATGTAGTCGTTACAGGGCTTTTTCTGCCAACCAAAATACTTGAAATTGTATGATATGTAACAGAAGAACAGACAAAACATGCTGGTCATCGTGACAAACCATCTTTGTTGTTTACTTGTGTACACTGTAATGGGAGATATAGGTTATAATAATCTAACACATTCACGCCTGAGGATACATTTGAACTCAACCAATTTCAAGATTGGAATAAATAGTTCATTATGAAATTACAGGGATGAATACATTAACATGGTAAAACCTTTTTTTAAGAACTGACTGACTGAGAAAATAAAATCACCAAGTAAACCTAAAAAATCAAATTGCACATCATCCATAAAATGATTGGGTCCTACCTAATAAGTGTCTAAAGAGGCCCACAAAATGACCTTCAACTGTACATGTCAATCATAGTGAATTCTTCACCGAGATTCCCTGTTAAATGTTTCCTATTGGATATGATCAGGTGACAAAGCCAATAACACTTAACCCACAAGGCACATAACAAACTATTTCTGGTGACAATGACACTTTTTTTGTTGATCACAAGTTCAAATTTTAAGTTTGTATCTTGTTTTATTGACATTTAAAGAAACTTTGCAAACAATGGAGTGCTGGAATACAGGTCTTAAGATAGGACAGTTTGTCAGCAAGTTGAAAATTGGGTGCTGACAGACTTTAAAATAGTACTCTTGTTTATAAAAAATTACTTGAAGTACTAACTAATTATTAATTCAGATATGTTTTCATGTTTTTTTTTCACTGTTAAAATCTAATTCACTATTTCTTTGTCCAGAGCAGCAAATCAGCTACAAACTATATTTAGACCAGTATACTTTACAATGGGGGACGGATTGTCAAAAACTGTATATGTTAGCTATAGCTATATATATAGGGTATTGAATTAAAGGACCGGGCAATGCAAAATCTTGTACTAATGAATGGCATAGGAGTGTAGACAACGGAAATGGGAGTTACGCATACCAAAACTTTGCTTAGTACAAATGTATAAACATGATGAAATGGTTTAAATTTTAATGGTTAAGACTGAATTCTATAAGTTTAAAATCTGAAAGAATTCCTCTGTCTTGCGCTGTTGACATATACATGTTAACGTAAGGACACACACAATCTAATAACTGACAGGTGATGTATCATATGTGTAGCCACAACTTAGAGGTCAGGACTGATTTAAAAAAATCCTATTGGCCCAAAATGCTAATTTTGTAGTACAGCATGGAACAATTTAATATTGAAAATGTTCCCAAGCCCCCAGTCCTGCTACCTATACATCCTAATTGTTGGCTTTAATTGTTTTCTTTGATGAAACAAATCAATACTATTATTAATATTACCCAAAACTCAAATTTCTGATAATAAATTTTGCACTGACAGACATATACATGTTTGTAAAATAAGATCCAGATATATATAGGATGTTATAGACATTGGACTCATGAAAAATATCAAAATATCAGCCATGTTCTGATCTGATCACGATGTCCCAGTCATCTACATCATGTACACTGTGTACCTTAGGCCCTGTTGTACAAAGTATTGTTAGTTTTCAACAAGTTTTCATCCATTACATCCACTTTATGTTAAAAAATATTCGCAATTATATATCTAAATATTCAAAATAATCATCTAGTGTATAGACCAGAAACACACAAAAATTGCTAATATTTTGTAATTTTCTCCAAAACTGTGTTTCGTAAATTTGTATTAAGAGTTTGTTCGAACAGGGTATGCTGTCTATACCAGACCTATCCCCTTCAGTGATATTACTAAAACAGATTCCCCGTGAATAAATCGGTATTGACGACCAGGACATTTCCTCCCACTGTTGAATGGGCACCAACAATGGCCGTGTTGAAGGCCAACAAAAGGCGTTTCCTACTTCACAGACGACACAAAATTGTACCTTGTCACAAAGAATGTGTACCCAAGGGGGCGCGATACAGTTACCTGTAACCAACCAGCTGAGCTCTGAGGAAGCCTATACTCAGATTAAAGACTGTTTAGCTTAAATGCAAGAAATAATGAAAAATCCAAAAGGATTAGGTTTTGTTTTTGCTTAACATCCTATTAATAGCTATGGTTATTTAAGATTTTGCTTCCATGTTTGTTGTGTAAGTCTGCATTAGTGCAAGAGACAGGGTATGTTGGTGTACTTGTCTCCTTATGAGTGCATTTATCCGATGCTGACGAATCATTGTGTTAGAATGGTAACTTTTGCTTCGCCCCCGTTGCATGATTTGTAAGAGGGGAAATTGGGATATGTTCTCCTTTTTGTTTTTTTCCCCTTTCTGTTATGTTTCCCTCGACACTACCTCACTCTAAGCCTATAATTGAGCGTTTGCCTCTGTGAGGAAGGTTACAACTTACAGCCTGGTTCTCTCCCCTGGTTGATATACATATCACAGCAATTGAGGGTCCCTGCTTATATGTTCAGCATTAAAGGGTTACAACATATATTTTGTTTGGCCTAAATGTCAGTGATCAAATTATGACTATTACATTTTTTACATTGCAACCACCTAGGTGAGTATAACTACAGTAAACACATGTCATGTATGTGTGTAAGTCGAAGCAGGGATCATAAATTACTGGAAAAAATGCAATGAGATTTTAAATCATTAATAAAAGTATACAGAAGGTGGGTTTTCAAAATGTTGGTAAATCCCATAGAATCGCATATGCACCAATGCAATCGAGAACTCAAAAAATGTACTTACCGAACACTCTGTGAAGTAACTCTGGGAGCAGCCCAGGAAGTCGGGCCAGCCCTTGTAATCTTCCACGAGTCTACAGGCTTCGTGAGCCCTCTGACACGCATCCTTACTTGGCAGCTCCACCTGTGATTTCGTATTGTCACACTTGGGAACGTACACAGAACACAAGAATGGTTGGACGACCAACCAACACTCCGGGGCACCTTGTAGGCCCTTCCATAGCTTCAATTTCTGTTCAACTTCTGCAAGGTTGGCAGAATCGCTGACAAATTCCAATGTTGTGTAGTTGAATGGAATATTTGCTCCCAGACATTGCGTAAATGTTTTTGGAATACATGCACTTACATTCTTTGAGACATTACAAACGTTACAGAGAATGTTTTCCAGGCAGAAAATATTCAAGATAATCAGACTGTACAAGAGTTTTGTCGAAAGACGACAGAAATGTTTACAAGACATGTTTCACTGTCTGTAAAATCATCCCTCAAACAAAATTAAGTCAATCTTTTTCTTTTTCTTCATTAAAGATAAAACAAGTGTTAATCAGAAATTATTTTTCTTTTCAAACAGCCATTGATAAACATGCAAAATAAGTATTTTCACACTTCAACCTATTATAAATCTATAAAAATTACAATGAATCAATTGAAAGTAGCACTTCATTGAATTTTTCAAAAAGGTTAAAATATCCTGTGTAATTTCAGCAGCACTTAAGGGTAAAACACTTTTCACAGTATGAAAGTTAAAAATACATTTGACTTGAAGTTACAGCACCCTTGGAATTATAATTCATTACAAATTCTTAGAAAAAAACCTTTGTCACCATGGTTACTAGTCATACTGCGAACAGGTCCACATTTTGTGCAATCTGAAAATGATTCAGCTTGCAAAAAGGTCAATCATAGTAGATGTTTCTTGAGTCGTTGTCTTGACCAGGGCCGAATCAGTCGACACGTTTGCACGACAACTACATCATGGATAAATTCTGTTGTCAAAACTTTACCCACCATGACAGTGGCCGCCGGACAATCCCCTGGAATGGCCAAACTGTAGCTTGACCATTGGGCAATCATCAACACCTGTAATGAAATTTATGATGATGTAAACAAAGGGCTATCATTACTGGTCAATAAAGGTCAATAAAGGTCATGATAACAGAATCAGGTTAATGGTACCCGGTATTTGCTCTGTATACTAAGCTATGACTGGAGACTGAGTAATTGGAAGAAATTGTCAAAGCTTTTTTGTCTAGAATATTTGCATTTTCTGGAATCATTTTCATTTTCTAGCATTTCGATTCTTTAGTACAGTGTACTTAAAACATGTTGGTCAAATATCGACAATTTTGTTCTTCCCAATATTAATTTGTCTTCAAAAGTACAGTTTATAAGCTAAGTATCATTTTGTTATTCATATTTGACATCGTTGACATGTCTGCAGATATTATGAAATTCAGACTTAGTTATAAACTCCCCCTAAATTATTGTCAGCAACATCATATAAAGCCCATTACAATCAAATATGCAATGAAAGTTATAGTTGTAAACAGCACTGCCAATAAAGTCATATAATACAGTCACACATAAGTCACGCTGATCCAGTCACATATAATACAGTCACACATAAGTCACGCTGATCCAGTCACAATAACCTAAGGCTATATCATCAAGTTGTTCTATTATAGTGTATCGTCGTAAGGGTGAGGTTTAAGCACAATTTTAATTACAATTGTGATTGTATTATGATAGTCAGAATTATTATTACGATAGTATTGCGATATCAACAAACTATTGCGATACTATTGATGTAGTAATTGATACCTAAAATATTACATGTATATTTAAAATGACACGAGTACCTTAGTTTACTAATTTTAGGCCAAAATATTTATATTTTTTGTCCATTTAAGTTTGCATTATGAGTCAATTAAAACTTTTAATTGTAATATTCACTAAAGAGTTTAATATTATATTAACCAACTACATTGAAACGTCTTGATGATTATTAGTTTAAATGATGCCATTTTGAGTCAACTTTATTCTATGGTGAATGGATGTACATTTTTTAAAGATATTAATTGAAAACTGTTGGAGGAGATCTCCATACAAGATTTAAGATTGTTACGTAGAAGTATGAAAGGGGCAGTAACTCTTCCAAATATAATCAAATCTTAGTGATGATCAAGGAAAAACATAACTTTATGTCAAGGTGAACAAGAACTTAATGGTCATCTGACAATATATAATTTTATTTGGTAATAATATTAACATATTTATCTTTGGTTAGTACATGAATCTGAGGGTTTCTTGCAAATTTTAAGACCATTCACTTGAATAAACTTGGTAGCCCTTCATCCCAGCATGCTACAGGCTAAATATCAGTACCCTGGGCCTTCCGGTTATTGAGAAGAAGTCGCTTAAAGATTTTAAAATATTTGACCCATGTGGTCTTAAAAGTATGTCAAGGTCATTCACTTGAGCAAACTTGTTAGTCATTCATCCCAGCATGCTCCATGCAAAATATATGCATCCTAGGTCTTTTATTATGTAGTTACTGAGGAGAATTTGCTTAAAAGATTTTTAACACATTAAACCATGGTGACCTTAAAAAAGTGGGTCAAGGTAATTCATTTTAACAAGCTTGGTAGCTCTTCATTCCAGCATGCTACATATATATAATATTAGCACCCTGGGCCTTTGGGTTATGGAGAAGAAGTCGCTTAAAGAGAAATCAAAATTTACACACTGTGGACAATGGACTGCACACCATGCTGAACTGGGCATGATGCCTATAGGTCATCCTGACCCCTCGGGTCAAATGGCCTTATGAATGAACAATGTTTGAAAAATTGGTTAAAAAAATGTGAGAGAATATCTCCTGACAATATTTTAAATCGTGAAATATATAAGGGGCAGCTGTAACTCTTACAAATACATGTATAATCAAATCCAACTGATGCTCAGGAAAAAACACAACTTCATGTTAGTGTGAATAAATGTTAAAAGTTTGAAAGAGATAACTGAAAACAGTGGGAAGAGATCTCCAGACAACATAAGTACAAATTTACGACAGACAGAGACAATATAGAATTAAACCTCCCAAAAATACAATTCCTGCATTTTGTTACTACTGATTCGAATTGGTTTTTTTACACAGAGCAGTTTACACTAAAAAAAAATAATTGTGATTTAATAGAATAATAATTGATTAATTCTTTTAAATTTTTGATAAACAATTTATAGACTATATAGGGGCCTTTGTGATAAATTTTTAAAGACATTTAATTTTAGCTGACAGTACGTATACGTACATGTACTGTTGCATTTGGTTGAAAAAAAATTAGTAGGTCTAGTAGTAATATATTTTACATATTAAGCTACACTTTGGCACTTAAATTGCATTGGGGTACCATATTCCATTATCAGATTATGACTTTTTATTACAATTTTGTTGAAAAATGAATCAACACTCACTATAATGTACAGTATTTCATTGGCATGCTGTATAAACAAAACCATCACACCAAAGGTGTGAACCACGCGACAAAATCACAGGAATGTGTGAAAATGACACATCCATGATATTGTGTTGTGTACAATACACACAAACACAAAAAGACTGTTGCATGCATATGTCCAACTTCAAATTAAGCAAATTAAGAAAATGAAATCCAAAGGGGGAATGTTGGACTCAAACTTACCGCCACTTGGCCGGCTATGTAAATGTAGGGTTTAATCGATATTATCCCAGCACATGGTGTAAGCCTACATGTCAATAAATGTTGATATCTCGCCAACGTATACCTGAATGACCCAAATAATCAATATCCTTCGCGTCACGTGATCAAAAGTGGAGCTCTTCCGGTTGACGAGGACGAGTCGTTTTTTTATTAAATTTAACAGGATTGTTTTCCCTTTAACTCAGAAATATGTTGCCTTTACACACTAAAAGGAAATGTTAAAAAATCTTTTAAGTAAATTAAAGATTTGCAATTAATAAAACAAACAATCGAATTCATTAATATTAGGATAATTGAATCTCTGATGATTCGAAATAATTATTCCCCAAAACAAGATGTCTGCTTCCATGGACAGGTGCCCGTAAAGTTTGAACGGGAACTGATCAGGTTCAAGCTGCTTGGTTCTACGCTGGTAAGGAAGATTCGCTATGCCACATGACCATTTAAATGTTGTTATACAGTTATGATTATATAATTTAGTTAGATGTTTCATTTTATATGAATTCCTAGAACTGTGTGTGATCATGAGTACCCCTGGTTTCTTGCATACTTCGAATTCAACCACGTACATGGGGTCTCTCTTAAAAGCGTCTACAAGCGTCTACAAGCGTCTTCAAGCGTCCTCAGAAAATATCTTTTAAAATACTGAATTAAGTAAGCGACATCAGAAGATATGTTGTTGATATGATCATAATACACCTCTATACCAAATTTTACCTTGGTATTCGAAAAATTGACCGAGTTATGACGATATTAATGTTTACGATCGGCGGGGTGGCACATGTGTGTATTACCTCCGCACAGTGCAAAAAGCGTCGCCAAACAATACCTTAAAAACCACCGAATAAAGTAAGCGACATCAGAAGATATGTTGTTGATATGATCATAATACACCTCTATACCAAATTTTAACTTGGTATTCGAAAAATTGACCGAGTTATGACGATTTTAATGTTTACGATCGGCGGCGTTGCATATGTGTTTGAATAGAACTCGAAGACGAAAAGCGTCTTCATGCTATATCTCTAAAATAATTTGTTAAACTAAGCGACATCAGATGATATGTTGTTCGCATGACTATGATACATTTATTCAGTAATTTTTATGTCTGGATTTGAAATAATGAGTGAGTAATAACAAATTCAATTTAATGATCGGTGGTGTGACACACGTGTGTATAGAACTCTTCACAGATCGTGAAGCGTCTTCAGATTTTATCTCGTAAATAAATCTATAAAGTAAGCGACATCAGATGAAATGTTATTCACGTGAATATAATAAATCATTATGTAAAATTTCAGGCTGATATGTTTCTTAGTTACTGAGTTATCGTGGATTGGATTTAGGTGACCATAGTGTATCCATTGTAAATTTGTATGAAGCCAGCGCTAGCGTGACGGACGATATGTAGGACTTCGTACATACGTAGGTGAACATAGCTAGATCTAGACCGGTATGTTGTAGAACTCTCTTAATTACTAGCATGTTTGCAGATCCTTTGGACGTGGTTCTACTAAGGATCAATTATATGTACACGTGGTGTTAAAAAAATAATTAAGTTCGTACCGACACTTGTTATTTAGGGCCTACGGTTATTCGATATAGTAAGATTTATATATATTTCTTATGTAACAACTGACAGTCTTTTGAATGTCGGTTAAATTAAATGAAATATCATACTTAAACAAAGTTCCTTTTGAAACAGATGAAACTTGAAATTTCATATAGGCTCAATCACGGACTTACATTAGTCTAAGTCCGTGGTACTGCCATCCCGGGAAAAATACAAATTTTGTTTGTGAGACGGATCGACCACGGACTTAATCTAAGTCCGTGGTGAGACATATACGTCCCTGATTATATATAGAGACCAACATTATTTATAAGCATGGACAATCTAAATGATATAAATTGAAATTTGCTCTTTTCTCTTTGCAGATGCTGAATTCAGAAGTACCAACAATATAAAGAATAAAAAAAAAATCAAATATGAATATTTCAATTGTTTAATTTCACAAATTGTACATATTGCTTTTCGTGTCCACATATTATAATACATTATGTATATATACTACAGTGTATAAGTATTTCATGATTGGCTTTTTGAACGATATAAATTGAAACTTTTTTTAATTGCAGATGTTGAATCCTGACGTGCCAACAATATAAAGAATAAAAAATACAAGTCAAATATGAATACTTTGATCAATTGTTTTATTTCACAAATTTTACATTTACCAGCAATAACTTTGTAAATACTTCTGTTGCTTGATTGAGGCTTATACAATCAGAAAGACAATAGCTGGAACTTATTCAAATGCAAATATATATATTCATTTGAGACCCTTTCAATTTTTACTGACAGATGTCACAACAAATTTCTCTTACTGAATTCTTGCCCATATGTTTCATAGATTATAGTTTGATATAATCATGGACTAAGATAGCATATAATAGATCTAATAAGTCCGTGATATAACCAAATATTAAATTAAGATGTTTTATTTTATAATCATACACTACACGTCTCCCATAAAACATAACTCATTGATCTTTCACAACAGGTACATGTTGGTGATAAGTGTTTACATAGCAATTGATCACCTGTGCGAAGCCCTACATATATATATAGAGTATACCTGTACGTACACATATGTGCCAAGCCGTAAATATTTGGCGTCATAATCAAACATTAAATTCATGTTACTCGGTCATTTTCGCACAAATCAAATTGAAACTTGAAATACAGTTGTATTAAAGTCAACATCATAACATATATCTTGAGGTCGCTTACTTTATAAAAATGATTATAGATATATGGTCTGTAGACCCTTTTTGATATGTTGATTTCTATTCATATATAAATGTATGTTTCCCACGATGTCGGTCGTAAAAATAAAATCGAAATAACTTGGTCAATATTTCGAATATTAAGTTGATATTTGGTGTAGAAGTGTATTATAGTCATACTAACAACATATCTTCTGATGTCGCTTACTTTATTGAGTAGTTTTATAGGTATTGTCTGGCGACGCTTTATTTAAAACTCTGCAGTACAGATGTACATTACACACGTGTGCCACGCAATCGATCATAAACATTACAATCGCCATAACTCGTTCAATTTTTCGAATTTCTGGTTGAAGTTTTACACATAAGTGTATTATGATCATTGTAACAACATATCTTCTGATGTCGCTTACTTTATTCAGTGGTTTTGATGTTATAATCTGGCGACGCTTTTTAAACGGTCACACACATGTGCCACCCCGCCGATCGTAAACATTAAAATCGTCATAACTCGGTCAATTTTTCGAATATTGAGTTAAAATTTGACATAGAGGTGTATTATGATCATAGTAACAACATATCTTCTGATGTCGCTTACTTTATTTAGTATTTTTTAAGAAATTTCCTGAAGACGCTTGAAGACGCTTGTAGACGCTTGTGGACGCTTTTAAGAGAGACCGCGTACATGTACATGTACAGGGGCACGCGACAACGGGGTCAAGTCGTTTCGGCTCCCGGTTGTTTAGGTTCTTCAAAATAAGTTGTTTATACGTAGGAAAATTACCTCTAGCTCGAAGCTAAAAGACGACCTCAATCAAAATCTGCCCCCTCCCCCACCCATTTTAAATATGTTTGCCCCTGAAAACCGGGTACCACAATCCATGTTCTATCTCCACTGTCACCACAGGGAGGGACCCACTGTCACCACAGGGAGGGACATGGACACCACTTGTAAAAGTAGTCCGAAGGGTTCTGACTCTCTGACCCGCTAAAAATTTTGACGACTGGCGGCTGCGAGAGTCAGAATTCCTCCTTAGTAAAAAAGTGGAAATTTTACCGACCCGTGCACGGGTCGCCTTTTAAGCCGTGTTTTAAAATATGAAATATTTTTGATCACATGTCAATTATGTATCAATGGAAAGAACAGATATTTTCCCACTATTCTACACATTTAATCAAGTCACAGGAGGTCGTAAACCAACTGTCGTCATCCATTTCTAAAAAACAACCAGTTTCCTGACATCTGTTCGAAAATGGCCGCCGCCTAACGTCACATGATCAAAAATAGCTTGGTTACACAGTAATTCTCGCGGGATCTCGCGACACGCGGCCATTTTCAAACAGATGTCAAGAAACTGGTTATATTTTTGAAATGGGTGGTTACAGTTAGTTTACGACCTCCTGTGACTTGATTAAATGTGTAGGTTAGTAGAACAATATCTCTTCTTTCCATTGCTACCTAATTTACATGTGATTGGAAATGTTTCATATTATAAAACACAGCTTCTGACTCAGCCGCCAGTCGTCAAAATTTTTAGCGGGTCAGAGAGTCAGAACCCTTCGGACTATTGTAAAAGGAAAGAGAATGTGCTTCCAACGGGAATCAAACCCTCAATCTCCAGGTTCCTTAAAACGTTGGAAGCTCTAGATCTACCACTGACCTAAAGTTCAAAGCTATAGAAGCTTAAGGTGACCTAAATCCTAGGTACAATTAAAATCTGCCACAAATATACAGTAGTTGTTACATGCCATTTTGTGTTCTGCTCTTTTATGCTTTGTTTGAACAAATAAGACATAAAAGCGCCAAAATTCAAGTAGCCAAAAGGTAAAATTTTGCATTGGCAAACTGATACGAGAAGTCTTTGTTTTGCATTACTATGGCTTATAACAGCTGAAAGCTGTAATTTTGAAGTGTAAGATATATACATCAGATACATGAATCTTAAATTATCTTTATTTTGTAAACAAACATCAAATAGTCATCTAAAATTTTGCTTCAAAGTCAACTATATGATTTGAAGTAAATTAGCCGGTTATTAAACCTAATATTATATATATAATATGTACACATAATTAATATTTACTAAAGAGTATATGTGTATTATTAACAAAAATTAGACCATTGCAATTATTGTCATACATTTATTACCCAGAGTCTCCAAACAGCAGAGCCCCTGTGCTTAAATGAATATCAGATAGTTAATAAAAAAGAATAATTGTTTGAAATACCTAAATACCACTCCCTTAAAACTGAAAAGAATAGCTCCATATATTCTTGCATATACATTCTAAATAATTATGTGATATATGTTCTTAATCTTTGTATTAAATTTGACTCAGAACCTTGGGCCATGATGTCAGGACGCATTGGAAATCCACGCAAGAAACGGAGGGTGTATGTGAGTCGTGAACCACCTTTTCCTGTTCCCATAGCAACTATCACCGGGGAAACCGCAAGTGACAAAACTTGGTTTTACTATACAGGAGAGTTCCATGACAGCCATGTCGTAGTAAGACATTCGGGGGATGTTGATTTCCTTTACAAAATGGTGAGTGCAATGTCAACCTCAATCTGAAAGCTTCGAAAATAATATACTAAAACAAATTGTCCATACTGGCAATGTTCAAAAGTTTGTATGGGGGTCTGGTTAGTAGAGGTTGAATGTCGCCAAACTGTGAACTGTATACTGGTATACTAGAGCTTGGAAATAAAAAGCAAGTGGACATTATAAAATTTTGAATGATACAATCATTTACAATAAAACACACAAAATTATACAGATTTACAGGGCACTGCAGTCCGACATTGAGTATTTGGTAATTGAAGTGCTTGTAAAGAATATATATATATATCGCATGATGAAAAAATACGTACTTTAGTATTTGAAAGGACAAAAATCAGTTGAACTAGGTGGGCTTTCAGAAAAGATAGGGTATGGATTATTAAAGTTGTAAATATCAGAAAAGATAGGGTATGGATTATACAAATTGTAACTACCATAAGTTATTAAGGAAAATGTCAGGACTTAACGATAGGACAGGGATCCAGATTAGACAGGAGCCAATTCAATTTTGACAGATTATACAGTAACTGTTCTTGATATCTCACTTATTATTGTTAATGTCCCATTTTGATGTTTCAGGGTTTCTTTGGAAAAGGGTCTCTGTCCAAGAGTAAACCTGATTTTAACTCTCGTGCACGAACGGTCAACATCCCAGACAGTACATCAGGGGAGACAACAAGAGTTAAACTTGCAAACAGAAGAAGGTATAATTTTGAAAAACATTGATTTAGCGAAACTCCTGTCATTTTATTTTGGTTCCATTTCTTCTCAGTATTACTAAACAGTAAAACATTTTGTGATAATTAAAAAAATGATGGAACTTATAGATTAAAGAGTGGTTTCATGTAAAATGTGTTTGCTCACCTGGGCTTGTATTCATGAAACTGTTCTTATGCATTCTCAAGCTTGGATTTTGTGCTCAAGCCATATCTTTTGTTCCGATAATAAGTTATTTGAAAAATATTATTGTGTCAAGGATTTAAAAAGCAAGAGATTTGAAGCTGAATACTGGATTCAATGTTTGTACTTGACTTTTTAATGATAAAGGTGATTTAGGAACAAGGTCTTCAGCTTATGCCAAACCAGATCGTAATATTGAAAAAAGAGAGAAAGGGGTGATATAATTGCTGTCAGAAAAAAAATTACAAGGGGAGCAAAAATAGAAAGAAAGGCAGACTTGGAAAGATTGTTAAGATAGAGTGTGAGAGAGAGAAACAGTTTTGATTTAACTGATATAACCTGTACTAAACAACTGAATCATTTACTGCAGCTACATCCGCCATGTGAAGTGGAAAAGGTTGGAAATGCAGCATGCTGGTGATCAGATATCTACAGAGGACCTCGTGGAATATGACAGCTCTCAGGAGACACTAGATGAAGAGATGGGCCCTACAGGTGATTACAATGAGTTTTATTATCTGTACCGAACTAGAGAGTAAGTTATGTATACATAACATATACATCCCAGGGTTGAACCACGCATATGATCTGGCCGTGCAGTTTTCCTCTTGTAACATTTGGCGCCATTCAAAATAATATATTATACCAACGTAAGGTGGTTATAGGGTCTCTTGTGTGACTTCAGGGTTAGAGACTCTGTTAAAGGAGGGAGGAATGAAAGGATCTAGACCAGGTCGATTGTCAGCAATCAGATATAGCTCAATTGTTTGAGTGTCTGTTTAAGAGTTTGGAAGGTTTTTCTTTCAAACCCCGGTCTGGCAGTGTAATTTTCCTCTCTTGTTACAGGGACTTCATCAGTCTCAAGAAGATCAGTTCATAAAGTTTTTTACAGTGTAACAGCCACAATATATGAGGGGGAAGTAATGCAGCACGGTCAAGCTTTGAAAGCAGTGTGTGGTGACCGTGGATGGAATCACAAGTTCAACAAGATTGCAATATGTACAATTAATAGCATGCATTTCACTACTGTTTTATTCTGTTGTTCACAGATGAACTTGTGGCTGGTGATAAGGAAGTGAGGGAACAGTCAAGCCCATTCAGAACACTGTCTACAGGGCCTACTGTAGCTTCTAACTGGGGAGATACAGATGAGGAATTCTGGGCCTCTCCTGCTGGAAATCACAACAGAAATGTTCAAAGTGCTGCTACAGAGGACTGGGCTGAAACAGATGAAGATTTCTGGGGGAGTGCTCCTTCAGGTCAAAGTGAAAGTAAAGATATAAACAATCAAATGGACGTTAGATTGTCACCCAAAAGTGAAAGTGCAGATGTCAACAATGTAAACCTTATGAAAACTGAAAGTAGGTTATATGCTGATAACAACATATCAATGGAAAGTGAAAGTACTGGAGCTAAGAATATAACAGTGGAAAGTGACAGCAAAAGTACAACTCATGGCAAACTTGAAATCAGTCAAAATAGTTCTGAACCTTTGGACAGACGGAAAAAGTCGGACGAAAATAATTTCTTAAATCACAAATCGGTGGAACAATCAGACATTGATAATCAGGGATGTGATGTACAAGACATTTCTTCGTTAGCTCATGACGTAAATGAAAAAATAGAAAAACGTTTCGAAATAGAACCCAAACTTCCGTTAGATCCACTTTGTGAGGAAGACGAGGATGAAGGAGACGTGCTCGTCATTGAAGATTCGGACAGCGAGACTGAAGGACGCTACAGGAAACTGTCCAAACAAAGATGGCTGCCTGTGCTGAAGAGAGACGCGTTCCCACTGAAGGAGTTTCTGCACCTCAGCCTCGAGGAGGTAAAGGTTACTTTGAAGTTCTGTGGTTCTGAAGAACCCACTATTATGTGAGCACATGATTTATGGCTCATGAGTAACCGTTCATCCTGAGAATTCTTTTATGGTTATCCAATTTGAAATAACATACTGGTATTATGAAATCAAAATGATTTAAGACATAAAAGAATCTAAGGGCTGTTAGAGAATTAGCAATATGGGAGGGGCGTGAGGCACTTATTCAGAAACCCCATCACCAATCAAATATAAAAAGATATTTCATATAAAGGACAGTATGAAGATCTGGTTTCAACCCAATTTCCCATGATATATAAATACAGTGTGCCTCACACCTCCCCAACATGATTAATTATGGAAAAGCCCTTAGTGATTTCACAATAATTGAAAATATATGAAGAAACCTTGGAAAAAATGAAATGATATATATTGCGAATGTAAGTCACTTACAACAAACAAAACAAGGACACCTCTATGGAAAGGACACTTGTCTATAAAGGACAGACTCATTAGACCCAATTTACTATTTAACTGACATATGTAAATCTGGTTTGCCCTAAATGACCATAGTTGTCAATGAGCCGCTAAATCTAAACAAACAAAACAAAAAACAGACACTTAATCTTTCTCTAGGTACTATGTTTCCTCCCATCATAAGACCCCTCATAGGCTAACATCCGGGACAACAAGAGTGATTGATATAAGTTTGATAATGTGTTTCATAATTGTTGTAAAATATATAAAGTTACTTTTCAGGCCTTCTTCCTCAGCTTTGGATTGGGTTGCCTCATTGTCAAGGAAAATGGAAAGGTGGGTGTTACATGTCTGTATTTGCCAATTTGAAAGTATTTTACTGAAATACCATAACTTTGCCAACTGTCTTTGCCAAAGTATTTTACTGAAATACCATTTTAACTTGGCCAACTGTCTTTGCCAAAGCATTTGGCTGAAATACCTTTTTAACTCTGCCAAAGTATTTGGCTGAAATACCATTTTAACTATGCCAAAAATGAATTCCAGCAGAATCATGAGTCCCTAGGAGACACATCTTTTCGTATTTTAATCATGCTGTTTGACACTGTGAAAATGGAGATTATTAATTAGGACTATAACTATAACTAATCATGTGGGGAGGTGGAATGCATCTATATTATTATATGATAATGGATGGTGAGGTCACAAAATTTACTGGTTGTGTTTATGCTTCAGACACTAGATCTAAGTACGATGTGGACGAGATTCTGCGAGGCTCAACAAACCTTCCTGTCTAATTACGTTGTATACCACTACTTCAGGAGTCAGGGATGGGTCCCCAAGTCGGGACTCAAGTTCGGCACAGACTTCAGTATGTCATATTTTAATAATGTATATCAGTTGACATCAGACACCCATCAATATGTCAAATATTCCTTTTAAAATTTGCTTTTTTTGAAACAGAAAAGAGGAATTTATCAATTCAGATTAGAGCTTCCTTAATTATTGAGTTCAGTTTTGTAGGTATATTATCTTACTGCTGGGTAACAAGGACCAGATCCTTAAAGGTGATCAATTGCAAAATGTGTTACTTTTTATTCTTGCATATGTCACATATAAGGAAAGATGTCGGGGGACATATTAGAAAGACAGAGGAAAGGAAAGATCAGAAACAAATAAATATCCCCAAATTCTGACTAGGGCCACACAAGTCACCTCATCTAATCATGCAGTGGGATACCGGAAGTCTTTCCGAGATTCTGCACTAGTATGCAACACATGAGAATGTCTTTCTTATTTCCAGTTCTATACAAGGTCGGGCCGCCATTTTATCATGGAAGCTTCTCTGTGGTAGTCAAGACGATCAATGAAGAGGAAGTCAAAGCTGTGTCAGAGGTCACAAAGGTCACAGGGGCGGAAGGTCGTGACTTTTCCTGGATCAGTTTAGCAGGACTCAATCGTGTCACGGAACAAGTTGCTAAGGTAACCAGATTTTATATATTGTGTATTGAGTTCATTTTATTAACATTATAGTTCGGTGAAATATGTCCATAATATCTCAAAAGGGAATATTAAGTGTCAACTTTAAAATTAGAATCTTATAGGGGTTTATGTCACCTGCAGTGAAGGAGAAAATGGGTGATTTTTTCAAGATAGAATTTATAATAAATATACACTTGTACAACATTTGATATCACCCTATACAGTATATCTAGTTAGCACAAGTAACTCAGAAACATTTTACCGTACATAGATATACAATATAGCATATACATCAACCAATATTTTTTGAGGAACTGGCAGGAGCTTCTTAAACAGGCGCTTACTACTAGTCCTATGCCAACTGGCTAATGTCTCCTTATGCGTATATATTTATGCTTGTTTTTGTGGGGCCGTGTAAAAGGAGAAAGTATGTTATTCTGTATTTTGGCCCGAAGTTGAATCCCAAAATTTTAATTTCATCTACATATAGCCATTGTGTATTTAATGTTTTTACACAGGAGCTGATGGTTTGCTATGTTATCAAACCAAGCGACCTGACGATGGAGGAGCTGAAATCTCCAAGATGTCTCTCTAGGTTTAAAGTACAGGTAGGAGAATCATTGTTGTTTATAGAAATTTTAAGGGAAAAGAACCTTAATAAAAAATGTTAGTATCCTAAATTCACAAGGATTTAGATCCCTCGTAATGCTGTAGGAAACCGAGATAGAATTATTCCTGTAAAAAAAATCTTCCTGACCCCAGGACTCCAAAACATATCACTTCTGTCAAAGTTGGGTTTCTTGCCTATACTATCTTTAACTTCAGTGTAAATTATGAAAATTTCCGGTAGTGGTACCCCTAAACAAAACCTGGAGTCCTGGGTTGGGAGAGATACTTTACTCGAATAGCTACATAAAGCCCTATGTACAATGTAGTGGAAACTGTTTTTTGCAGACATCACTTTGGCTTTATGAGAAATTACACCTAAAGTAATGGGACCTTATTGAGAAATAATAAAGAACAAATAAACAAAACAGAATCAACATCTGTTTTCTGTGTATACACGACCAAGACTTGATCCCTCTATCCGATTAAGGGGAAATAGCTGTAGATAATGAAAACCAGTGTTCTAAGTATGCAAACTTACCTATCTAGACCAAGACTTGAACATTTGACTCCAGATTGTTATACTACCCCCCTGATTAAGTGGAGATATTTGTATAGGTAGTAGAACCATTGTATAGGGAGTATACAAAATTATCTAGATCAAGACTCGATCCCACTAACTGATTAAGGGGAGATAACTGTGCATAGCAGAACCAGTGTTCTGAGTATACAAATTATCTAGACCAAGACTTGATCCCATTAAAGGCCCAATATATGTAACTTTCGGCAAAACTTGAAGCAAAAATCAAACCTAATACCTTTTTAAATTTATAGTTTTTGTCAAGATTAACTAATATCAGCAATATTCAAGATGAATTCTTACGAGGTTACCGGTACAGCAGCAGTTGAAACTCGGTATTTGTAAACACGCGTCCGTTTTGAACTGCCTTCTAACGTCGGCTTGTTGTTGAAGTGGGCCCCATCTGACTTATTTTCAGTTCTTTGGATTTTCTGTCAAGAGTTTCTTGTTAGTTATCGCTCAGGTTTACTTCGTTTCAGGCTTATTTTTGCATGGTTATCAACAGGATTTTTTTTCCAGAATTTTTCAGAATTACGAAAAATTTCCTTAAGTTGCGTATCTTGGGCCTTGAACTGATTAAGGGGAGATAACTGTCGATAGCAGAACCAGTGTTCTGAGTATACAAATTATTTAGACCAAGACTTGATCCCATTAACTGATTAAGGGGAGATAACTGTCGATAGCAGAACTAGTGTTCTGAGCATACAAAATTATCTAGATCTAGATTTGAACCCTTGACTCAAGATTGTTGAACTATCCCAATAACCGAATAATCTAGTGTACATTGCAATTTTTTTTAATTTCAGCAAATAACAGTCAATAGATGGATCCCATCTCAAGAACGACAAGAGAAAGTTGTGGAGGAAATGCCATAGACGCTATCAAACATAGGGATGAATTTATTCTTAAAATTCATTAATAAATTATATGGAGTAATTGAAGTTTTTTTTTTGTTTGTCATTCAAGACAGTTTATTGAAATAATCCTTTTTAGCCCACACCATTAGCTTGTAGGCTATTCAAATTGATGTACATCTGTGGTTTGTCTTTAAACAGTTTTAAAAGTACTTGATAAATCTTTCTCATGTAGGTTCCCCTTGGTGCCTTGTTGTGCCCTTTTGATTTTTAGACTACATGTATTCAGAAAAACAAAGTATTTGAGAGGCAGCTGCCATCTTTGATTTTAACATTGAAAGTTTGTTATCGCTGTTTCTTGAGAAGTATGCAATAGATATCTCCAAGAAAATTTCAGCTTCCTGAATCCTCTTGGTTTCTATAATTGTGCTATTTTGATTTTGGGAGCGATCAGAAAAATAACTGCTCACCATATTTTAATTAATCATGCCTTTTCTTAAGAAGGGCTCTAAAATTTTCTAAAACTAAAATAAGATACATGTAAGAGAAAAAAAGGGAAAAGATCCGACTATTTAAGAACAAATGAAGATTGTCTATGGTGGGCACCAAGATCCCTGTAGAATCTCTTGTTTTCATTGGTGAATTATTTTGATGTGAATAATTCTGGACTTTTCATTGGTGGATAACAAGGAAGAATAATCATGTCTTGGGAATGTCTGGATAAATACTTAGTAAAAAGATACTTCCAGGGAAATTGAGTGTAAAGCTATGTCAATACAGCAATTCTGGTGTTATCAGGAAATTGCCTGTCACCAAAAATAATTACCTGGATTTAGTAAAATACATGGCATAACCTGCTTTTCATAATCAAATGAAAGTTTTGACAATGCACTAATTTCAATTTCAAGTGTAAACAAACAACAACAAATAAGATTTCATTTTAACTTGATTTTATAGATTTTTTTATTGTTTTTTTTTTATTATACCATATTTGTATTCAAGTAAAAGATTTAACAAAAGGCATACAACAAATATTTCACTATAAAATAAAAATTTAATGTATAGAATAAAGATAATTAAAACGAAATTGCATAATAGTAGTTGAATGAAGTTACCGGTATAGCACTGATTTATGTACTAGAACAGTTTTAAAGTTGGCACATAACTGGTGGCACTAACAAAAACACATAAGAAAGGTACAATGAATGCATTATGTTGATCTCATAGCTCTCAGCAGACTGAGCTCAGAACATACATTAAACATAATTATAAATAAACTAATTACAACTGCTAGTATAAAATGTTCAATATTTATACTTTGTGGCAATCCTAAACTGCTAACATCATAATTATGTGAATCAAAGAATTACAATTAATAAATACACTGTACCAGGCAATTTGTTTGTGAAACAGATTTCAAATGATCAACCATTATGTACACATAAAAAGTAAATTTTTATCTGATCCTTTCAACATTTTTCTGTGATGTTACTTATTACGGATTTCAATCGTTTAAATTGCATACAGTCATTAAATATCATGTTTCTTCACGTATAAAGAACTTGCCATTTACATTATCGAGACAAACACTGCATCAGTATAATACAAAGTTATTGTACGTTTTTCTCCGTGTCTGAATTTTCCTCCTCTTCCTCCACCCTCTCTGGCTCTGAATCAGAGTCGAGGTCCAGTATCAGGGGGATCTTCCTGTGGCCCAGCCAATCAACAAGCATACTGAGGTCTCCCAGCAGGATAGTCTCCAACACATACTGGGGACACAAACAGTTTACACATATAACCTCTACCAGCGGGATAGTCTCCAACACATACTGGGGACACAAATAGTTTACACATATAACCTCTCCCAGCAGGATGGACTCCAACACATACTGGGTACACAAACAGTTTAAAACATATAACCTCTCCAAACACGATAGTCTCCAACACATACTGGGGACAAAACAGTTTAAAATGCTGATTAATAATTCACCCCTATAGACACATCT
Source organism: Mimachlamys varia (assembly GCA_947623455.1). Classification (NCBI taxonomy): domain Eukaryota; kingdom Metazoa; phylum Mollusca; class Bivalvia; order Pectinida; family Pectinidae; genus Mimachlamys; species Mimachlamys varia. The sequence continues at coordinate 38,377,728 of OX392540.1, forward strand.
AAACTCTTCCAGTTCAAAGGTTGAATTCATTATTAAGTTTTAGGGGTGAGTGACTTCAGTCTCTCTAGGATCCATACTTGTGATACAAGATGTAACAAGAGTAATAAGTGTGGTGGGTGCCATTCGCCATGATGGCCAGGGTTTGATTCCTGATCAAGCAGACATGAAAAGGTATGGGGTCACCAGTGCAAGACCACAGGGGTTTTCTCCAGGTACTACAGTTTCCTCCCACAGAAAAACCAACTCTGACACATGTACAGTGTAACCTCTCTTAACCGGAGGTCACTAGGACCAAAAACAGTGTGCGAAAGTAATTCAAGAAGTGCCATAGACAATAGGTCTATGGATATTTCAAATTGCATAGACCCAACAAAATTTCTGTAGACTGAATTTTTCCATCAGTGTCAAAGAACTGCTGAAAACAGAGTTTTCTCCCCTCCTTCAACCGTTGTTAAAAGTAAATTGATTTGCAATGACAAATTCAGCCAAATCAGGAAATGAACAATGCAAGAGAAATGCAATTGATATGATCTATACAAACAATTTTGATACTTTTTCGACATTCATGAGCAATTTAATTGTTCAGACATCAGGTCTACTGTAATTGCATTTTGCATAGACCGACAGGTTTTCCTGTGGCCTCGGTCTATCATTACTTTCCCTCACTGCAAAGTTTTTGGTCGGTTTACACAGAAAATACATGCACATGTACAGTGTAACCTCTCTAAACCGGAGGTCAATAGGATCAAAGGTTTTGGTCGGTTTACACAGGTGTCAGGTCTGTAGAGGTATGCTATAATTAGTTCAGAGAGAAATGCTGGGACCAAACAAAATAAGGCCAGAATAGACAGGGTTTAGGATTACACAGGTGCCGTTTAGACAAGTTGTACTGTGTTAAACTGACCTTCATGGCCTTCTGCATACAGATTTTGAGGATGGAATAAGCTGGCAGGGACATCACCAACAGACACAGCTTTGCCTACAACAAAAGCACATAAAACTAGAAAATCTCAGAAATATGAGTGAACTTGCTTATATATCATTAGAATTTTTGGGGATAAAAATCTATAAATGTGAACAAGAAATGAGACTGCAACACATGGTTAAGCTTTAGAAATGAAACCCAAAAAATTGTCTTAAGGATTAACCTTTTATTTTGTTTAGTTTATCAGAGATCATAAATCTAATGGAGCACGAGGTAAACTGGATAAACAAGTTTACGTTAAATTCACCGACTCATTAACTAAACAAAATTAAAAATTAATTCTTATATTTACAGTATTTTTCTGTAAATGTTTCATAACTATTCTGTTCGACAAAGCCCCATCTGCAGAGACAGATTTCATTTCAAAACTTGCAAACGTGAAAACTGTTCAATAAATGTCAAAATAAAAATCAATAAAAGCCATAGTTTACTCCGCCCATGTACATTGATGATGTCATACAATTGTGACTCGAACTTGATAATTTGCAAAGCTCCGTCCACATGTTTTGTTGTTGACGTCATAGAAATTTGGCATGTTTTCATGTATGGTTATTGGAAAATAACTCTAGTTTGCAGGACAATTTAATGGTTATCAATGGAATGTCAATGTAGACTGTAAATATTGAATATGAATGAGCTTGCTTTGGTTCATTATTGAGGTTGTGGATAACATTCTATTGATAGAATGTGACCTTGACTAATTAATGTACAATGTATTCAGAGCACCCACAAACTTCACCAAAACCTGTTACCTTAGCGACATATGAAACTGCTCTAAATATCCTATAAAAAGGTCAGCAGATTTCTATAAATATCGATGTTGACCCTGGCCTTAACCTTTGAACTCTGAAACACTCATTGAAGGTACATTTTTGTATTTGACATTTGCATAAAGTTTTATCAAAATCCCTAAAGAAATGGAGTAATTATCAGGAAACTTAAACAGGAGACCTAAAGTATGGTTGGCGTTGTCAAAAACTAGTTCACTGCTGCTATAAATAGAAATTGACCGAAATTTAGATGTCACTGTTATATAGGCTGCATGTCTCAACAGATTGGCACTCAAGTGTTCACAAACATCATCACTTTGCGTTTCAACCGTCTGTTGTCAAAGCTGATGAGCTCCCTACCTTAGAGTGGAGAATGGTTTTGGTATCCATGGTGGAGAATTGACTGAGTTTGTTGAGAATGTTGTTGATTTCTGGGTCATTTTGTCCAGTGATAGAGTAGGTTTTCTCTCTCAGCTCATCATACCTACAGACATACAAAACAACTAGTTACCGTATATATTTTGTTGAGTCCTAGGGGCCCAACTCTAGACATGGAGTATATATATAGTGATATACAACAAAAGAGATATATCTATGGCCAGAATGAGATTCAGACCTGTAACCTTGAAACTCTAGGACACTTTACCAAGTAAAGCTACTGGTCTCCATTGATCCACCCAGTCAAGTTACGCAACATGTCTCAAAATTGAAATATTTTTGTTTCAAAATACTTGATTAAACTGATAGACTTTAACTGGTCACAATGTATATGGTAAGGGTACAAGCATAGATATGTTTAATTATTCGTAGTATTAAGCCCCTGGATCATCTATATTTTAAGGGTGTTTCACTGAAAAAGACAGTTGTGACACAATGATTCCAGGGACCAATGGTTACTGACAGATTTTTAATGAAGACAACATATGAATAGATAGAGGTTACACAACAAGTTGTTGTTGGATATGGAATTTATTTCACTCTCGTTAATTATTTTTTTAAAGTTACAAAAGACACAAGCTTTAGTGAGTGTCTTTTGTAACTTTTAAAAAATAAATAACGAGAGTGAAATATATTCCATATCCAATAACCACGAGTCGTGTGACCTGTTTCTACCACAATATTAAATCGGCAGTATTCGTGCGAAAACGCATCATCTCACATATATTCCCGCCAAGTTGTGACATCGTCAACAATCAATGACGACGTCAACAACCATGATTTCCGGTCAAAGCTCAACTTCTCAACCAATCAAAAGTCCGGAAGGTCATATTCCACTAGTGGTATATAACATATATTTATACAACAGTAAGCACGTTCAACAATGGTCTGAGAGTGGAATAACACGGGGGTATTGTGGTAGAAATATATATAACTCACCACTTAGAGGGTGGTACATCATGAACATCCACATTGCGTGACATGTTTGTTTTGCTCCTCCGCATGTTGATGACGTGCTCTTCGAAGAGTGGACTCAGGTTATCAAACACCTGGTATTTCATCTTAAACGACACCATCTGTTCCCTGTGTAAGGAGGCAGGTATATTGGGTTGCTGATTGGTCAGGGTAACATTGGCTTAGTGTTAGGTCACGGTTTAATTAGCCTTAATTTTTATATAAAGTTGTTCTTTTTACATGCTAATTTCATCACATGGATTTCACACGAATTCCTGCAAATTTGCGTGAATTTCATGTCAAAATCATATTTTAACTAATTATTTTTTCACTTGAAGTTTACATGAATATCCTGTGAAATAATTCCTTTGAATTTCTCATAAAAACAGCTTATGTGAAATTAATGTGAAGAAACTTAAGCTGTGTAATTTACTCATCAATATCAATCATAGTTGTTAACCTCTGAAGCCTCCAATGAGGGAGATCTTCCTCATTCCATATTTCCAATGAGAGAGAAAATGCGCGAAATACGACTGAAACTGCATTGGTCAATTTGTCTTTCCCATTTTATGTAACAAAATAACCTCAAAAAGTATTTATTTGATCCAAACACATCTGTTATGGTCATTACATATACCCTGCTGTAACTAGGAGATTACAGGATGTAGATTTTGAGTTTGTGTGAGTTTTGACTTGGATGAGAGAGATTGGTAAATTGTTATCAAAATTAGGGAGTCTCCCTCATCATGAGGGAGTGTAGATTCTACCAAAGAAACATAGGGTTAAGGAACAAATTATTGTTGAGTGTGACTATCGATTATAATTATGTGATTCAGTACCTTTCAAGTTTTTGTAGTGAGGCCTCCAGCTCCTGTTGTACCGTCGATCGGATTTTGTGAAGTTTTTTCCGGTTGTTATATGCCAAATTACCCACATCTTTTGTATTGGTACATTTTCTGTGGCAACAAATAAAACTTTGATTAATGCAGCCTTAAAAGTGATTTTTTTTATGATAATAATGTGCTTATATTAATTCAGCATGCAGTTTACTAATTAAGATATTATGGTAATTAATTTTCACCATAACTAACATACATCTTTTTCTGATGCGGTTCGATATTGTTGATACCAGAGCGTTCATAGGTAGTCTATTCCCTTCTACTTACTTTTTTTTGGTTGGTGCCGTTTTGGGATATTTTTCACTTGCTACTTGCTGCCAGATTGGTAATTTCTTGGAATGAGGTGTTTCTTTTTTGTCTACGCCAAATACATTGGTGGGCTCCTCACTGTGTGGTGTTTGGTTACGTATTGGTGAACTTGTGGACGCTGCGGAACTGCCCGACTGATTACCCATTTTCCTGTACATAGATTTTAATCATATTAGTGATATTGTACCTAAGGGCCTCTGTGATTTGCCTTTTTAGGATTTTCCTATCGCTGTTGGTGAGTAAATTTTGGTATGGGATTATCTAGCCAACAAAAGTAAAGATAAGAAAAAATAAACAACCAGCATTTGTATACCTGTAGGGAAACAAACTGATCGAGACCTAATCTGACAGTCAAACTCAAACACCTATGCTATTATTAGAAATGAAAATCTTAAACATGAAGCAATTAGTGACTACTAAAAAAAACAAAATCTTTCAAACATAGCATATCACCTTTAAAGGCCCAATATACGTAACTTTCGGCAAAACTTGAAGCGAAAATCAAGCCTAATAACTTATTATATTAATAGATTTAGTTAAGATTAACCGATATCAGCAATATTTAAGAGTGATTCTTTCGCGGTTACCAATACAGTGCAGTTGAAACACGCTATTTGTAAACACGCGTCCATTTCGAACTGTCTTCTACCTCCAGTTTGTTGTTGAAGTGGGCCCCACCTGAATTATTTTCAACTCTTTGGACTTTTTTTGTCAAGAGTTTCTGGTTAGTTACCGCTCAGGTTTACTTCGTTTTTAGGCTTATTTTTGCATGGTTATCAACTGGATTTTTTTCAGGATTTTTCAGAATCACGAAAATTTCCCTGAAGTTACGTATATTGGGCCTTTAAATAACTATTCAAAATCCTGAAGTTTTTGTTCAATTTCCACGCAAAATATCTTGTGTCAACAGCATTAAAAGTACAAAAGATTTTTACCTACAATTATGATTACCCCTAGCGAAAGTGGCAAAAGCAGGGGATATTAATTTTATGAATTAACTTGGTTTGTTTGAATACCGACTTCATTATCAAAATTTGTGGTATTTGTTTATGTAAAAATGACAATTTTCAAGCACTATTTAAATCTGAACACTGCCATTTTGACTCCACTTGTAAAATCAAAGACAAATTGATTCATGTAAATAGTCCTAGGTATGATGTCAAAGTAAGAACAATCAAAACTTACAACCAATCACATCACTGATAGTTCATATCACACATGTGTTATATGCAAAAGTATGATGTGGATATAATAATGTTCACTGCATAACAAGGCAATAACGCTATAAAAGGAAATATTTTGATAAAACCAAAACATGGATTATCTCCCTTTAATTGTCATGCTACATGTATATCACACCATATGACAACACAAAAAGAACAGGGAGGGACTAAATTAAATTCTGACTTTCACTTGGCATTTTCACGACATGATCCAGCTGCAGGAGTTTTATTGGCAATCATGCAACTAATAATATGACTACATTTATAAAAATAAAAGTTATTAATTGATCATCTTGCACTCGAAGCAGAGTTTTCATGTAACAAAAATATAAATTTTACATTGATGTAAGATCAATGCATGCTAATAAGTTGACAGGTTCATGGTTACATACTTCCACTGCATGGCCTTGAGGATGAGGTTGGCCTGTAATCCCATCGCTGGCGAGGCCCTGTACTGATGGACTTGTAGGTTCACCAGGTCCTCCCAGGTCTCTATGATGATCCGTTTCTTCTCCTGTATGGCATTCATAACAGCTTCAAATGGAACACGGATAGACTTCCTGAAAAAAGCAACAAAAACATTTATGATTAAACAAGAATTATAGTCGACAAGATCCCCCACCCAATGCAAATATATAACATACATGATATTGAAGTGGGCATATTGCATCAAAACAGCAGCCTCATTAAATATGCACAATATTAACAGCGAGGGATTCTGGTAAAATGTCTACCAAGCAAATCTCATCAAAACCCAACCATTCTTTCAAAAGATATTGTGTGGAAACCAATTAGCCAATCAGGACACGCACAGCAGCCTCATTAGATATGTGCAGAATTAGCTGATAATCAAACTTGTATGGAATTTATAAAACTTGAGCGAGGGGTTTAGGTATAAGTCTACCAAGAAAATTACATCAAAATCTGATCATTCCTTCAAAAGATATCGTGCGGAAAGCAATCAGCCAATCAGATCACAGCAGCCTCATTAAATATGTGCATAATTTGCTGATAATCGAACTTGAGCGAAGGGTTTAAGTTAAACCGGGCAAGTGTAAAGCAAGTTTCATCAAAATCTGATCATTCCTTCAAAAGATATAGTACGGAAAGCAACCCGGAGTGAAGAACGGAACCCATTTGTAAACCCCCCGCAAACTTCGTGGGGCGGGGGATAATGAAGGAGTAATTTTGTACATGCATTTGAGATAGCCAGGCTATACTGTACTGTACATCAATTTATATACATTAACAGATATTAACGTAATCTCACCTCCTCCCGAAAGCCATCAGTGTCACTGCTGTAACGACAGTGCTAGAGGTGGTACAATTTATATATACATTAACAGATATTAACGTATTCTCACCTCCTCCCGAAAGCAAACGGTAGCTTTGCAGGAGGTGGTACAACTTATATACATAAACAGATATTAACGTAATCTCACCTCCTCCCGAAAGCCATCAGTGTCACTGCCGTAGCGACAGTGCTAGAGGTGGTACAACTTATATACATAAACAGATATTAACGTAATCTCATCTCCTCCCGAAAGCCATCAGTGTCACTGCCGAAGCGACAGTGCTAGAGGTGGTACAATTTATATACATAAACAGATATTAACGTAATCTCATCTCCTCCCGAAAGCACCCCACCAGTGTCACTGCCGTAGCGACAGTGCTAGAGGTGGTACAATTTATATACATAAACAGATATTAACGTATTCTCACCTCCTCACGAAAGCACCCCACCAGTGTCACTGCCGTAGCGACAGTGCTAGAGGTGGTACAATTTATATTCATTAACAGATATAAACGTAATCTCACCTCCTCCCGAAAGCCATCGGTGGCTTTGCGGTAGTGACAGTGCTGGAGTTGGTAGATGATGGTGGCTCCTGTATCACCACTTTGCGACTAGCCGGGTTAGAGAGATCGGGCAGTTTAATACGATTACCCCCGTCAGCACCGGAGTCTACCGTCGTAGTGGAAGCCTTGGTAAGCTTGGAATGAAATCGGTGACTACAAGATAGGGTATAATCGGGTATTATTAACCAAAGTTACAACTTTTAATAAACTCAACTTAAATTTGCGTAGAATCAAGGTTTTTCAGTTTGATTTTTTTTTCGACTTGACTTACAAAGATCAGGTATATAAACCTAATACATGTATAAGTAATAAGTATATAATGGACACATGTAAAGTAATTGCCTCTATATCCATATCTAAGATATTATGTATGAAATTGATCATTGTTCCTCAAAACAAATATCTTAGTTATAATTATTCGTATATATCATTTGACAAAGTTACATAAGAAATCTTGATTTTGACTTAATATAACTTATGATTTAGATTTGTTTAATATCAGTTCATTGTTTTACTCACATGGCGAGGTAATTGAGTTTACTGTCCCTGTCCCCGGTATGTACAGGAGGGAGGTGGGCGGGGTTGTAGAACTTTTCTAGTGCCTTCACTGCATGTAGAGACAGAGGAGTCTGCGAACAAATTATCAACTCAGTATTCACCCCTGATATTTCAAAATAAACTTATCCAACCTTTGTAAAATGTATATATGAAGAGTTCAAATGTGATTTCAGTGGTAAATGAGTGATACGTTTCCTCATTGTCTGCTGCCCTGTTCTTATCTGTATCTACAGTGTTTTCGTTGTTTTTGTGTAAGTCACAAATGTCTAACAGTTTTGACAATAGAACAAGGATATTCTGAGATGTTTTAAGTGCAACCTGTGTCCAAGAGAATTTCTTTAAGAGTATATATGTATGATATAGCTATTTTAAGTTTCTTTGGTTTTGTGGAGGGTTTAATTTTCTATATTTTCTTTTGAGTTTTGGCAATTGTACTAAGATATTTCGTCCTTAGTTATTTTTCTTTAGTTTTGAGTATGATTAGTTAAAGATTATAAGGTTTGGAAAGTTCTCTTATGCAATTTTGAACATTCTTTATATACCTGGTATGCTTCCTGCCAAATAAAACTGATTTCCAATCAGTGATTAAGAAGTCGCTTAAACCAATATAGTTGATCTATATATAATCATTTTTGGCTCACCCCTCAGCTCCCTGAGGGTTCAGTCCCACCATTAGTACATGCAATTTTAAATCCCGGGCACCTAGGGACGCATATACTTGAAGACTAAGATATTTTGGTATTTATGTGATGAGTGGGTTCTGAGATGTGGGCTGGGTGACTTTCTTTTTCTCAGGTAAAGGGAGCTACGAGGTAAAATAATTCAGTTTCAAGTTTATAGGAATAACATATACATGTAGGTGACTTTGAGTTTCAGAGGTTTTTAGAATAGGTTGGGTGACTGAGTTTCAGAGGTTTTTAGAATAGGTTGGGTGACTGAGTTTCAGAGGTTTTTAGAATAGGTTGGTTGACTTTGAGTTTCAGAGGTTTTTAGAATAGGTTGGGTGACTGAGTTTCAGAGGTTTTTAGAATAGGTTGGGTGACTTTGAGTTTCAGAGGTTTTTAGAATAGGTTGGTTGACTGAGTTTCAGAGGTTTGTAGAATAGGTTGGGTGACTGAGTTTCAGAGGTTTTTAGAAAAGGTTGGGTGACTGAGTTTCAGAGGTTTTTAGAATAGGTTGGGTGACTGAGTTTCAGAGGTTTTTAGAATAGGTTGGTTTACTGAGTTACAGAGGTTTCTGCAGTGGCTGAAGCGACTGGGTCCCTGAGGTTTATTGGAATATAGCATATAAGTGACTTTGTGTCTGAGCTTGATTTTAGGAAGAGGCTATAGGTGACTTTTGGTTACTGAGGTTTTGGGAATAGGCTAAGTGATAGATAACATTGAGTTTCGGATGTTTTGGGGATATCTTATTAAGTGACTTTGGGTTTCTGAGGTTTCCGAAACAGGCAACAAGGTGATTTGGGGTTTTTGGGAGTAGACTAGGGGACTTTTATCTGACAAATGACCATGATAAAATCTCATCAGCTGTGGAATATGTGATATAATGGTGTTGACTAAAGCTAAAACTTAATCGGTGCAGGGGTTCATGACCTAGTTACAAGATTTTTACTCCCACAGTGGTCATCAGTGACCTTTGGCTTTTAATAATTTCAGGTACCTTTGATTTGAGGTCACGACCTTTCATATTATGGATTGACACTATCACAGTGTACAAGCACTCCAGGTACTGCAGATGGTCACGGCGAATTCTTTCCTTCTTTTCTCTGTAAAAGTTAATGAATAATTCAAAGCTGTGTTTAGTATCCTGCACCCTTCAAATATGTTTACTAACCCAATCTACTGATCTGTTATTAATTTGGCTGGCCTTATTATCAGACATTGGCTTATTTGTTGGAAAATACAATGGCAGACGAAAAAGCCAAAGCTGATACAGTTAAGTCAGTAAATAAGTAATTAATTGATTGATTATAAATTCCCATGATATCATTAGAAATACATGTCAGTATACAAGTAGTTAATTGACTATAAATTCACATGATGCCGCTAGAAATTATACATGTCAGCTAAACTAGTGAATTGATTATATCAAACTCGCATGATTCCGCTAGAAATACATGACAGTCTATAACTTGAGATACGACATATATATATGTAAGTGGTGCTGGTTATTGATTATAAACTCATGTGATACCACTGGAAATACATGTCAGTATATAGTAGTTAATTGAGTATAAACTCACGTAATACCACTAGAAATACATGTCAGTATATAACAGTTAATTGATTATTAACTCACGTAATACCACTAGAAATACATGCCAGTATATAGTAGTCAATTGATTATAAACTCACGTAATACCACTAGAAATTTTCATCAGTGGATTGAGACTTTCACTGTCGTCGAGGTCAGCCATTGAGTCACCTTCTTCAATGGAATCCATCAAGTTCCTGGGGAAACTCTCAATATTGGTGTCAGGAGGCAGAGCCAAGGACTTGCGTATCCTCGTCATCCTGCGTACTACGTTCGATGCCCTCCGTTCCTGTTCCACTGACATGATATCGTCTTCCTCACTACTAATGTCATCCTTTTCCGAGTCGGACTCCGCCATGTGAACCAGTCCCAACTGTAGGTCTTTGATTGACATGAGAACCATATCATTGTCTGGGTTACCGTCATCTTCACCTTTCTGTTGTAGCTCCTAAATAAGGACACAGATTTATGTTATTTGTGAATTAAAGGAATTGTTTCATGAGAGTTTATTATGGAGAATGATAATGTAAACTGAGCAATCCACAATTTAAGGATTTAACTTAACATTCATCCCTGAATTTTCATAATGAACTGTTCAAACCTTTGTATTGGGAGATCTCAAATGCCTCTTCAAGGGTAAATGAAGCTAGAAATGGTTGCAGTTTCAATTTTAACAAATGTTGTTGACTCTAAATGTGTCAATTGGACCGGACGTCAGGCTATATGCCTTTAATTTAAGTCCTTTCCATACTTATTTACAATAATACACATATTCTGTCAATGGGAGCAGTTTATTGATACAGTATGATATTCTACCAGTAAAACTTAATTGATTTTTCTATGACAATACATATTAAGTTTTAATACTAAGGATATAAAGTTGCAGCTACCACATTCTACATTCCCAAAAAAATATCTTTATAGAGATTACAGTACTAATTCAAAAATAGACTGCTGGGGGAAATCAGAATTGTTACCGAGTATCATTGTATAATACATGTATATTATCTACTCATTAAACATTGTGAGCCATATATATGAGGGGTGTTCCATAAATAATGTCATCTGTGCTTTATTTCGCAGAAATTGTGCAATTTATGCACAAAACCACCTCGTGTCGATTGAGTGATCACTGGCTCGTGACACAGGTAAATATCTCATCCACACGTTCACTGGCCTCGGTACAGTGTACATTGTTTCATAGCCTATTCATTAGACTAGACACAAAATGACAGGAAAACAAGCTGAAAATGTTCTTGAAATTAGGGCCTATATAAAAGGTAGGTCATTACTCGGCATAAAGGCTGTAGATATTCACTGCGAGGTGTGTGACATTTATTGGGAGGACCAAATGTCTCACAGGACTGTTTGTAGGTGGGTAGGTAAATTTAGTGCTGGGCAGCAGCAACTGAAAGATGCTGCTCACCCAGGTCGTCCTGCAACAACTACGACCAAAGGTAACATAGAAAAAATCCGAAATATCCTCCAAACTGATGCTCGATTCACTGTAAGACAATTGGCTCGAATGACAAACTTGTCGTTAGCAAGAGTTCATGCAATTTTGAAGAAACACCTAAAAGTTAGTAAGATAAATGCAAGATGGATACCCCATTTGTTAACGGATGAGCAAAAGAAGACGCGTGTAACAATGGCAAAAAAACTTCTCAAAATGTACCCAAAATATAGTAAAAAGGCTTTTGATAATATAGGCACTGGTGATGAGATCTGGGTGTATTATTTTGAACCAAAGCGGAAGGTTGCCAACCGAATATGGGCCACTAAAAATGCCAGACGCCCAAGTATTACCAAACGAGTACAAACGTTAAAGAAGGTTTTGTATGCTATTTTTTTCACTAATAAGGGTCCAGCTATTCAAATCCCGGTGCCAAAAGGCAGAACAGTCACAGGCAAGTTCTATAAAAACGTTCTTCTGAGAAAGTTGAAGAACTACTACAAAAGTCGCCGCCCCAAAACAGGACTTAAGTATGTCCGACTTTTGCATGATAATGCACCCGCTCACAAGGCACGTATTGTGACTGACTTGGCCCCCTGCGACTATTTTCTGTTTCCAAAACTTAAATATCATTTATCTGGAAGGAGATACAATTAGAAAAATGCCCTTGGATCTGCTGTTTATCAGTGTCTGATGGGTGTACCCATTGAAGAGAAAAATGCTTCCAAAAATGGATTGACCGGCTAAAAAGGTGTGTTCTGGTTGGTGGAGAGTCTTTTGAAGGGCAAAGCAAATTAAAATGAACAAAAGCACTTCCGCTATATGAACACCGATGAAAGTGACTTTATTTTTGGAACACCCCTCGTATGACACCAGAAAAATGATCTAGATGAGATTTCTTTAACATTAATGGAAACATGAGTAAAAGACATTTTCCATTCAAAAGAATTTGGTTTATTAGAGTCCAGATATGCATTAAGCGTCTTTAATAAAAGAATGAAGCTTCTTTGACATGCCAGAACATCAATGAACAGAGATAGCAAATTATACCTCAGGATAACCATGAATGGACCTCACAATTAAAATTAAGGTTCAATAAAACTTCACAGTTTTAGTTTCATTGGTGTTAATATTCATTCAGGACACCTACCACAAAGAGAAAATGTAATTTGGTTTCTAACCTTCACTTGTTTTTGCTGTTTCAATTAAAGCACCTAACTTTGATGGGGCATTATAAAGCAGTTTTTGAAAATATCTGGTTTACATTAAAACAATACTGATTGGTAGAAGTACTGTATTCAAGCTTAAATAAGTGCAATATGTGCTTACAAAAAACACAAAAGGGGTGGGCTTTGAAATGAAGTTTGTTTAAAACAGTCTTTGATCAAAAGACTGAAGATTGAATTGACAGATCTCTGAGGTCAGTGAGGAAAGGAACTTTTTTAAAGTTTTTGATTAGTGCACCAATCCTCTTTCCCTGCTAAATGGCGGGGTCACTCACTGTGCTGATAGGGGCAGGAGCTTATTGAATGGTATATCCTAATTAGAATTATTCCTAACAGCAGAGAATTTCTAAAAGCAGGAAATATTTTATCAAGTTTTTGAAGGACAGAATTTACCTGTTGCTGTCGGACATATTCATCATATGATTGACCACCTCGTACACGATGAATGATCTTAGCATCCTCCGATAACTTCTCCCGGACCTTGCGATAACCGTTTAAGGGTGGAATAGATACCAGTTCTTCCGACTTGGAAGGATCTACTGCTGTCTCCAGACTTTTAATCTGAAATTAATCTCTCAACTTTATATGTTTATGAAATTTATTAAAAATTCATGCAATACTTATGGCCAAAATAAATAACTGATAAAAGTGTGTTTTAGGAATCCAAACCTACCTTAGATTTTACTGCAGATCAGGTATCTTATCACCTACATTTTTAATGTACATGTATCTATGATCAATTCATTTACTGGTGATGAAAAGTTCACACCTTATTCATTAAAAAAAATGAAATTCTGCTCTGAAAGTATTGACTTTATATTCTTGACAAATTGATAACCATTTTTTGTATGTGTGAAATATAAAGTTATAAATAAAAAGTGCATGATTTATATAATTACGGTTTCTTCAATTTTGATGGCTGGTAAGACTTTTTTCTTCTTGGGTTTGTCATCATAGAACTGCTTGTGAGGTGCAGACCAAACCTGTGACGAAAACATACATATAGTGGTTCTTAGTAAATATAAAATGGTTCTTAGCAAATACATTTATATGGTTCTCAACAAATATATAATGGTTCTTAGCAAATACATTTATATGGTTCTCAACAAGTATATAATGGTTCTTAGCAAATCAATTGCAATCGAAGTTTGATAATCCAACATACATGCATGTGTATGGACTGGGTATTATGCATATGGTGAAGTTTGCATTTATATATAACAATGGTTGGAATATTTGAGAAACTAATTACTAAAGATTGTATCTATTATAGTATGGTATACCTTAGATATTTATTATTGTACTGTATATTGGAAAAAATTTGGAACATCATTGCATGTAAGTGTATGCATCATTAATTCTATAGGAGTGTTCATTGTCTAGTAGTCATTATGATTGCTGAATTAGTTAAACTGAAACTGTTTTTAATTGAAATTACATTAATTATCTATAAAGGTGAAGATAAAATCTATTAGAGAAATGTATACATGAATCATGTATGTCCTGCACACATTTTTTGTACTAGAATTGCATGTACAGTGATTGCATTGAAGCTGTCCCTTTATCTTTTTCGAGCACAGAAACTGAAAAGGACACCACTTATTTTCAGGATTCACATTTAAACTATGCAGAAGGACCCCATTTATTTAAGAAATGACCCCATTTATCAATTAAAATGACCATATAGCGCAAACCCTGATATATGTGTATGCATCATTAATTCTATAGGTGGGTTAATTGTCTAGTAGTCATTATGATTGCTGAATTAGTAAAACTGAAACTGTTTTTAATTGAAATTACATTAATTACCTATAAAGGTGGAAATAAAATCTATTAGAGAAATGTATACATGAATCATGTATGTCCTTAACACATTTTTTGTACTAGAATTAATATCTGCTTGATATTTTGCCTGGCTGACATAATATATCATCTAAAAAGACCTCATGCCTTAAAGGCCCAATATACGTAACTTCATGCAAAACTTGAAGCGAAAATCAAGCCTAATAACTTATTATATTTATAGATTTAGCTAAGATTAACTGATATCAGCAATATTCAAGATGAATTATTTCGCAGTTACCGGTACAGCAGCAGTTGAAACACGCTATTTGTAAACACGCGTCCATTTCGAACTGTCTTCTACCTTTTGTTTGTTGTTGAAGTGGGCCCCACCTGAATTATTTTTAATTCTTTGGATTTTTTTCTCCTGAGTTTCTTGTTAGTTACTGCTCAGGTTTACTTCGTTTTAGGCTTATTTTTGCATGGTTATCAACTGGATTTTTTTTCGGAATTTTTCAGAATCACGGAAATTTCCCTCAAGTTATGTATATTATTATTGGGCCTTTAAAGCTTAAAACTGCAGGAATTAACTAATAAGCAGTAAAATACAGAAAAGACGTACCTCGTCATCAAGGTTGTTTTGAAGAGTTTTCAGTACAAGGTCATAAGGGTCAAGCACCAGTTCCCCTCCAATGTCACGATATGGCTCCCAGGGAGTGCTGTGAAAACCCTTTTCTAGGTTGCTTAGGCGACGCAAGTAATGGCGTTCCCATAACATCTTTGGCCTCTCCTCCAGCAGATTTGTGTTGGTTCTGTTCCATACTTTTGTGAACTTGTAAGGCTTGGCTAGAATTTTACAAGTTAAATTAAAATGCTATTAAGATTGATTCTTATTTTTACGTGGCTAATATGTGACAGTCGAGCAATCCTCTGGATTATAAATGAAATACTCTATAGACCGCTTCAGAAAACAACAAAAATCCATATTTTGATTGTTATTTTATTGGAAATGGGACAGAAATGCTGCTATTACATTTTATCCCATAAAGATATATACTGAAGAGTTTAAGAACAATATTTATTATGGTCGTTTTATTTCATCCTCTTTATCCACTACCAGCTAGATCCTAAAATATATATCATGAAAATTGAAAGCTCAGTCACAATCTTGTGGGTGAGAAAAAAAGGGTAATTTTATCCTTTTGTAAAAGAGGCATGCATCAAGCTTAGAGTTAAACTTTTTTATGTTGAGGGTACCTCCTCCGTTCTTCAAAGGAAAAGTATCATCCTTTTGATTGGTCAGATATTTTTTGATTGTGTAAGATAAAATTATTATCTTTATCTTACACAATCCAATAGCTAGCCGCATGCCTTGAATTTTACTATTCCAGAGATGTAGAGAGCAAAAGTGATCATAGCTCCTTAATATAGAGGATGATTTTATAATTAATCTCTCCCTACATGTATAGAACTTTTTAACTTTGGTAGAAAAAGAGATAAACAATCCCATGGATATATATTCAAAACCCACTGTAAAATATAGAATGACATGTTGACATATTGATTAACCTTTTTTTTTTATAAACTGGTCGAATGTTACAGAATTACATAAGCCCCACATTTCCTTAGAAAGGTATATCAATTATTACAAATATTCCAAATACCACACTGAAGAACTCATTCAGAAAACAATAATTCTTTCCTTGACCAATAACTGTGTGGAATAAGATCCCACCAGATATTATATCCTCCTGCTCTACTGTTGAATCTATATTCATAATATTATTTTGGCCTCTTCATAATCGACTAAATCTCTTTTCTCCCTCATGGCATTATCTTCAACTTACTGAAGTTGGCCATTACCATTTGGAATAGAAGTATTGCTCCTGTGTTACAGAGTATCAAAACAAATTTACCTGGTTTTGGATTATAGTGGTTCTTGACAATTTTGGTGATATCATTGCTGATGGGTGTTGCTCGAAAACTTGTCATGGTATTACATTTCTAAATTCTGAAATTGAAAAACGTAAGTCGTCTGGGATATGCCTAATAGAAAATATACATTGTAGATATTGCTAACAGTGCAAGTCATATCTGAAGTCGTGAGCTTTTCGGAAATTACCAAGAAAGAAAGAAAAACAGATAAGAAATATTTGTGCTAATTAAGTTATTTTACGATCGTGACGTTCGAGTACGTTTGTTATTTACAAAGACAAATAAAAAAAAGATATGTGAAATAATAACGTATTACGGTACCTAAGTATACTCCAGCTAAATAAAAAGTGATATAAACTTCGACTTTTGTATGATACTCGCATACAGACCCTATTATTTTTTTCCTATAATGGCGCCATGTTTACTTCTCAACATGCCTTATGACGTCATAAAACAATTGCCGCCCTTGTTTCTGGGGTGCATTCGTTTACAGCTAATGTCGATTATTTGGTTTAATCAGAGACGTATGGCTTTATGTCTCTGGTTTAATTCGCAATATTTATTGTAATGAAAAAAATAGACTAGGAATAAGAAAATTCAAGATGATAACTCAAACTAATATACATTTTAAACTTGAATACATTTTAAAATACACACATTTATTAAAACATGGCCTTTTTGGAATGCATAAAAAATTAACCTATTAATCACACGTACGTAGTTCTTGCTTTTCGGTTGCCTTCTTAAGATTCTTGATGCATTCAGATATCTATTGACATTGAAATTCAATAATTTTGAAAAATAAAGTTTTAGAAATTCCGTCAAATTCTCGATAAACCCATCATGCAGACTTTCAATATATTACTTAGTGAGGGAATTCAAAGAATGAAAAAAAAATTCACTTAGCAATTGATAGGAATTTTAACACACGGTTGGGGTACAGTTTATTCTGTTTAATAGGTCTATATATCTATATAGATAACTGCATAGCATTAAATCAAGTATTTAAACGACACCTAGTAAGATTTTCGACTTTGATAACGCGCTATTACCAATTATACAAACGTACTCAACTGCCCATTAACCTGTTAAAGCATGAAGCCCGTATACATGTCGTTACTCCTCCGGTCATTTAGATACAGAAGTCCCCTACTTCGTTTAAACGACACGTCGAGACCACACGGACTAAATCATTAGTGGCAGCGTTCAGTTTCCTTACAAACCCATCTTAAACCACATGGTCAGTATACATGACCATTTGAAGTGGATTTGTTTGTTACAGTTCGTTTTGGACCTAAACTAAAAAGTGTATAAAGTAATTTTACACTTTTTTGGGGTTTAGATTAATTCGAAAAAAATGCATCCCGAAAAATGTAAAAACTATTCTAGAAACCTTAATTTAGCTCCAAAACTTGCTGAAACAAATCCCCACATACCTGTGGCTTTGGATTTGATATAAAAAAGATGATACCATAGAATATGCCTTACGTTAAAGATGATATCATATACTTATCATTAGACATAGTCTATGTTATCATCTTTATCAAAATACATAATCTATGGTATCATTTTATTGTAAGACAAAGGCTTGCTATTTTTCAAATGTACATGAATATTCATCATATTTTCTAATGCAGTTACATTTAAAGGGACTCTCGTTCGCTGTAGGTACAATCAAGATCGTTGTCTTTAGGTATATGGGGATCAAAACGTTTGCATCGGTCTTCTTGTGACAAAAACAGAAGAAACAGAACAAAAATAAAACCACTGGTCGCCTCAACTCTCTAGTAGGGCCCACTTTAGTCGCCTCAGCTCTCTAGTAGGTCCCACTTAAGTCGCCTCAACTCTCTAGAAGGGCCCACTTTAGTCGCCTCAACTCTCTAGCAGGGCCCACTTTAGTCGCCTCAACTTTCTAATAGGGCCCACCTTAGTCGCCTCAACTCTCTAGCAGGGCCCACTTTAGTCGCCTCAACTCTCTAGTAGGCCCCACTTTAGTCGCCTCAACTCTCTAGTAGGGCCCACTTTAGTCGCCTCAACTCTCTAGTAGGGCCCACTTTAGTCGCCTCAACTCTCTAGTAGGGCCCACTTTAGTCGCCTCAACTCTCTAGTGGGTTCCACTATAGTCGCCTCAACTCTCTAGTGGGTTCCACTATAGTCGCCTCAACTCTATCATTAAGTAAGATTTATTCCCCTACAAGGGATGTTTTTTACAGAAAGATAATCCATGCGCGTGAGAGAAACTGAAATTATCAAAATTTCTAGATATTATATAAGCGTCGGGTAAGCGAGATTCTTTAGATTAAAATGAATTCGCCGAGTGACGTAAAAGAGGACAGACATAAAGCCCGCACATTCACATTGTACTGTAATTATCGTGTCGAGATCAGTCTGCTCTGCATATCTCTGTATAAACGGCCATGTCTATCTAATGTTGCCGGCTTTTATTGGCGATAGAGCCATTTTTACCTACGGCCATTTTGAGTTACGTACATATGTATACGTTTAGATGTTGTTGGAGATAGCATGCATACGACTCCATTGTAAACCACTCACTGGGACTGTTAGGACATCACTAATAATTTTCAAAGAATCTGAGATTAAAAATGTAAAATACTGAAAAAAAAATAAAATTTGCATGACGGTTCTCTGACAATGAAATTTAATCTACTTACTACAACAATAATATCCAGAATATAAGTTATCAAATAAAATCAAAAGAAGAAACATCATTTAGAATTTAGAACATTGATTGATTCCAATCTAATCATATAAAATACCCCTTTTGGGTCAGCATAAAGCGTCAAATATTACACATCGTAACTTGCCCCAAAACGGCGATTTAAAAACGCACGTCTTTGATTCTCTTGTGTCATTTAATTACCATTGCCAACTATGCTTGAGGATGTGTCGATTTTTATTTTGTATTTCTTTGTAATCTATACAGGAAGCTTTTCTGTCACGGTGAACGGCTTCAGTCTAAACGTCTACCACTGCAAGTCCCTCCAAAACATTGCCGGAAGGAACAGCGATCATATGGCTATGAATGCAACGTTTGAACAGGGACGTATATGTGATCCCTCTCACAATCTGTTGACGTTAGTATTTTGGATGTCCTAGGAATTCCGTACTGACAATACAGACAAATAAATAATTACTTCAAAGTTTGCAATGTTCATGCCGTTATAAATGCAAATCGGGTTGATAGATATTCACATTGTGTTTATGTAATCGATTTGCGTTCATATCGGCATGAACATTGAGCAAAATGCTGTTATATCATTTTTATTATAAGATCTTGTTCAATTTTTACGTACAGACATTGATATTTTAAATGGTTTGGACACCGTTGGTGACACGGTAACCGGTGACACGGTAACCGGTGACACGAACCGGTGACACGGTAACCGGTGACACGCTGACCGGTGACACGGTAAAAGCACAGTTGGTTATTAGAGACAAAACAAGCATGCAATTGACCGACGATGCCTTGGGCCGATATCTCTCAAATCTACAGGTTTAAGTACAAGTTCCAACCCAGTGATGTACAAATTAAGTGGTAAAATCGTCGTGATTTTTAAAAAGTCAACGCAACCCCGACGTGACGTGAAAAACCGTTATTTTCATAGAAGTTTTTGTGACTTAAGGAAAAATGCGTCATATTTTCCGGATGTTTTTACACCCATTATAAATGTGGGTTTTAAAGTTTAATCGACAATATTGCTACACTGGTTACGGACAATGGACGTGTCTGTGTGTTTTGTGTGGTTTGTATATACCTGTCTTGGATTTGTAAATGGGGGCTTCGAATCCTCCTCAGATCCCAGATATAAAGGTTAGTACTTTTTTCGTTTTAATTGTATTGATGAAACAATGAAATATCAATACTTTTTGTTTAAAAACATGTTTATATCAATGAATTCAAGAAACTTCTATCTAATTTTCGAAAAAGAATGATTCCAAATAGCATACATATACCGTTTCAAATAAAAAAACTGAGGATAAAAAATATATTTTAAGAGCTAATGCTGTCAGGGCGATTTTTTCTCTTTAGCTTACGATGGTGTTTCGCGCATTGACGGCATCGCAAAAAAAAAAAAAAAAAAAACGCCCCCCCCCCCTAAAAAAACCCCATTTAAATTGGCACCCCTGTAGAAATAGGGATCTTCCAAGGAGTAATGACAATAACACTGGATGATTCTTTCACTAAAATTACTATTATTTATATATGACTTTTGGAATATAGTTGCATATATTTTTCTTGAATTTGCATAATAAGATATCACTATGTGGGCCATCACTAAATACAATAATGCAGCACTTCAATTATTTTTGTGAGGATGAATTCAGGGAATACCTGATACATTAGAAAATATTTACAGTCTACACTGATATTCACTCGATAACCATTGTACTGCAAACTAATGTTATTTTCCAATAACTATACTTGAGAACGTGCAAAATTTCTATGACGTCGACAACAATACATAAGGGCGGAGCTATGCAAATTATTCCGTTCGAATCACAATTGTATGACGTCATCAACAATTGACATGGGGGGAGTAGCTACCGCTTATGCAAATTTCATGCTGTTACATTTATTGAACTGTTTTCACGTTTGTAAGTTTTGAAATGAAATAATGTCTGCAGATGGGGCTAAATTGAACAGAAAAATTATGAACCATTTACAGGAAAATACTGTAAATATTTAAGGATTAACCTTTGATTTTGTTCTGTTTATGAGATCATAAATCCAATGGAGCACGAGGTAAATTGCGTAAACGCGAAGCGTTTACGTTAAATTTACCGACTGCTCCATTGGATTTATGATCTCATAAACTAAACAAAATCAAAGGTTCATTCTTATATTTACAGTCTACATTGCTATTCACTCGATAACCATTGTACTGCAAACTAGAGTTATGTTCCAATAACTATACTTGAGAACGTGCAAATTTCTATGACGTCGACAACAATACATGTGGGCGGAGCTATGAAAATTATTCCGTTCGAATCACAATTGTATGACGTCATTAACAATTGACATGGGCGGAGCTAGCTACGGCTTATGCAAACTTCATGCTGTTACATTTATTGAACTGTTTTCACGTTTGTAAGTTTTGAAATGAAATATATGTCTGCAGATGGGGCTAAATTGAACAGAAAACTTTTGAACCTTTTACAGAAAAATGTTGTAAATATAAGAATTAACCTTTAATTTTGTTTAGTTTATTAGATCATAAATCCAATGGAGCAGTCGGTAAATTTAACGTAAACGCTTCGCGTTTACGCAATTTACCTCGTGCTCCATTGGATTTATGATCTAATAAACTAAACAAAATCAAAGGTTAATTCTTAAAAAGAATTATGTTTGCAGTCACTGCCCACCCTTTGTTGTTTCACTGATAAATTAAAGTTTATAACTTCCCGTAGGGTTTCTGGTAATGACAAATAGTTCATAAACCATATGGCGATGAAATCCTAAATGTATCCGTCGAAATAGTTTTCGATGTTTTTACAAATTGACACCACATAATTAACATCTGGTAGGGTTCCACACAGGACCACGTGGGTCTGACAACCTGTTACAGCTAGTATTGAATCTAAACTAAATTTTCAAGCACAATTGTATACTTTTTGAGGGTTAAGATTAATTATATAAAGGGTGTATCGAAAATTAATCTAAAACCCCCCAAAAGTGTGAAATTACTCTAAACACCTTAGTGTTTTTTTGTCCAAAACTAACTGTAACAAATTCTCAGGAACCCGTGCGCAGGAGATCTGAATAAGAACTCGAAAAATGACACTGAATAAAATATCACCTGACATATATATCTAACAACTCTCAGTATCTTTTATATTACTTACAAATCAGTCAGATTAAACCAGATGTCAGAATATTCATTTTTTATTCATTGATTTCATCAGTAATATTACCTAGAATATATTCTGTATTAATTTTAGATTAGGCCTATGTTGGAATGTGCAGTTGTTGGATTAAGCATGATTTCTCAATCACCTGATTTGAATTAATGAGAGTTTTTTTTTTCTTCAGACGAGAATATCCCGGTTGATATTACTTACAAGTATGCGACGACAGAAGGTAATTTTATTCACGTGGAGGTAACGCCACAAGACGGAAGTGACGTCATATCATTACGTCTTTCCCGCGTCAAACGATCAAGCGCTCACCCCTCGTCATTACTGGTTGTAACGACGGACGGACTTGTGGAGGATAACTTTAGCAACAATTCAATATGGGTACGTAAAATACTGTTTTATAAAGACAGTAAAACATGTCTTTAAAAAAAAGTCACTCAGATCAATCGGGAACCGTCGTTTTTTTTGTAAATCAATCAAGAAACTTGAAGATTTGTGGTCGTTTGTTATGTTATATTCAGCGACGTGCCAATTTTTTTTTTATATTTTGCTATATATTCTTTGTATTTCCAACCTTTTTCAATGAATTTTCCCGACTTTGTTTATGGATCATTTTAATGAAATTTTGTGTACTTATAAAGAATCGTTTCCTGTTTCATCTCAAAATTTTGTCACTGTTTTCCGTTATGTATGACCAGAGAAATCATAATTTATTTACAACATCCAATTTTCGGGACATTGCAATATTTTTTTTATTTTGCTATATAAATAAGTTGGAAATACAAAGAATATATAGCAAAATAAAAAAAAATTGAAAGACTTATGGCACGTAACTGTATATAGCAAAATAAAAAAAAAAAAAGACTTTTGGCACGTCACTGTATATATAGAGGTTCTAAACGTCAGGTGTCAAGAAATTGATAAGTTCCCGGGATTTTACGGGTCTGAAATGTGGTGCAGGAAACGTGTTTACTTCCGTTTTTGAAAACCTTTTCCTGCTTCCGTTATGTTTTGTTATTTTGGGGTGTTGGCTTGAATTTTTCCTTTTCTTTTGGTATTTCCCCAGTTTAGATTAATTTTGAATTAATAAGTTGCCGGTATGTATATCATATTATGTATTTTCTTTTTAATTTCTATAACATGGGATATGTTTTTCCTCGATCAGGATTGTAAATTATTTCTATTTTTTTGTATCTTTTTAGCTCCAAAGTGAGAAAATGTTCTACAAAGATGAAGGAAATACGTCAGCATTTTCCATCGATTGGAAAGACGGACAGATCAACAAAGTGGTAATTTCACTTAAATAAAGATTTAAAAAAAAGATGATAAGTTGATTTTAAAAATAAACTCGTACCATTGTTTGAACACATAAAACCAAACTATGCACGCTGCATCTAATTTAGCGTAACACGAATGAATAGGGAATATGGTGTTCAGGCCCCGAGATCATGAAACAATTTTAGACTTAAGTTTGTGCTTAGCCAATCAGGTATGACGTTACTTTTTGGAACGTTATTTGTGATTGGCTAAGTCCAAACTTAAGACAACTTTAGACTTCAGATTGTTTCATGACCCTGGGGCCAGGTGGCGCAGTGGACTCGTCTTTCTACATGATTACGACGTACTCTGTTAATAGCTGAGAGGTGGGCGGGGTAACTTATTATGGTCCCAATCAATTTACACAGATTACACATCTCCAATCAATATAACACACGTGCTAATTCCCACTTGTCAATAATCAGCACATCTATAGTCAAGCTTCGAGGTCACTTGGTTACATATGGTATCTTGAGCAGACTCAGTTGTTTATATGAACAACATTTTTGTAACGGATTGTCTTGCTAGAAATAATAAAACTTCATTTTAGCAATGTCAGTATTTTCCTAACAGCACGGACACTTCATTAGAGACGGTCTTCTCCATTCCGTCATAACAACTGGTGAGAATGTCGAAGGTCAGGGGTCACCAAGGTCATCGGATGCAGAACAAAGGTCAAAGGGTACACCAAGGTCATCAGGTGCGGATGGAGGTCGTGTTGCTCTTCCACATTCAATGTCAAAATCAACAACACCTATCGATCTTACTGGAGACGCCATACAATTCAGCGGTGAGGATTTTTGTAAAATTTTGTTTCAATGTATAATCGATTTTCTTTTCTTTTTCTTTTTTGTTGGCGTTTTTTATATTATTTACTTATCTTTTATACATATAAATTATTTTGTAATGACAAACTTACCGTACAATAAACTCCATTTCAGTATTTGATTTTTAAAATTGAAGGAAAAAACGAACCAATATTTGTATTCCATACTTTATTTGATTTCAATCTCAATCAAGATACATGTATTTGAATGTTTTTGCTTTTTTTTCGACACAAACAAAAAGTAAAAAGAAAAATCCTTCTTCCTGTTTCTCCTGCCTTTTCACGCCAATACGATAGTTTATGTTTCATCTGTTATGGCCTCATCCCCGAAGTGGTTAAAATGTCTGAAACCACTAACCCCCCACTACTGGGCCGTGGGTTCGAGATAATTATGTAGAGTAGTGGCCAGGTACTTGCCGTGGGTCGATCGTTTTTTCTAGGAACTCCGGCATTCCTCCACCATGGCACATCCTTCAATGACCAACTCTGTTAAAAGGACATAAAACACAAACGAACCAAACAAACCGTTAAAATATCTAATTTATCGTGACCGTCAAATATTTCCCCTTTGGCTCAGTTAGAAAAAAATCAAATGCGCGCTATAATAATCGAAACATGACTGTCTGGGGTGTTTTGGGGTGACTTAGTCCGGAAATGTCTTACTCAAAGTGGTAGGAATTAAGATATGTTAATCTGTTGGTCATCAACCCCACGAATCTGCCAAGTGACGCATGTATATATAATACTGTGAGGCTCCTCCTGGCTCCTCCTGTCAAACATCTTTATACTATACTTATCATGTGATTGGACCCCGTGTTAACCACGAGTGTCCACAGTGATACCGTTTACAGGTAGATCTCTGTGTAGATAATTATATCAAAGGATAAAAGGCAGATACACACTGATACAGGTAAACAAAATCATGCAAATTATGTTGACCGTTCCGCTTGACTGTTTACCTACCTGTAAAAATAGGAGTGGGTTTCTGTTAATGATGATCATGACTAACTGAAAAATCAATGTACTTAGTACATCTCTTCCTCATACCTACGAAATGTAATATCTATTGCAAACATTTTGCGACAAAAATAAAGATGACAGGTGTTCTTGTTTCAAAACCGGACTACAAAAATGTAGAATTTGATGGCAAGGTGTCAATCTCCTCAAAGACAAAAAAAATTTCCATTAGGCTAATTTACAACACAAGCATACAAATAAAGATCCACCGAATTCCTCAAAATCCGACACTAAACAGACTAAAAGACAAAACAGGTATATATCTAGCTCCTGAAGAAAAACATCCTCAAAGGTAAGAGACATTTTCCTAGCTCTTAAAAATTGACACCTGTGGGAAAATAGAAAAGCTCCATCACCGTAAAATCTAACCCCTAAAAAGTCAAAGTGATAAGGTAGATTTGATGAGTTCCTGAATCCCAAAAAAACAGACAAATGGTCCAATGGACAAGTCTTCTTTCTTTTACTTTAAACATATTTATAGCAAATAAACTTTGAACAAAAGATTAGGCACTCGTTATATCAACTTATCATAGCCTTCTCCCATCTTACATTTACAATTAACATGATGTATACATTATATTTACCAGGTATATATGATATTGACACAGGTAGAACTTTCACAAAAAAGAAAATACTAACAAGGGCAAGTCTAGTTGTGTTCATTAGTATGCCTTCTTGTGACTGAGATTGCTGCCTCAATTCTCACTTCTAGGACTTTTCTTATTCTCTTGTCCATTTCAAGAGTATCCTTGTAAATCTTTCCTTTTTCAAATATTTTGCCTCTTATTTAAACGATTTTGAGTTCGTATTATGACAGTGTTTTTTTACGCTTTGATATTCCCCAATATGTTTTTTTAGCTGACATATGAAACAATCCGAATATATTCCAGAAACAACAGTGGCCACTGAACAGAGTCGACAGAAAAGGCAGTCAGAAGGAACACAACAACTATATGTGGAATACGTAGTAGTAACTGACTACCAGAACTACCTCAAGTACGTACACTTACACGTGATTAACTCATTCAAGTCTGAAATTTCATAATGCCGTTTTGCAACCTTTGAATTGTACATTGAATTTGTGTTCAGAGGTACTTGTGTATAAATGAATTTAAAATATTTTGTCATAACATGTCACATGATAATGAACATTAAACAACATGTTTTTTACTCTGAAGCTTTCAAGTCATAAGTTTCAAATCATAGATTCACCTATATAAGTGTCACAGTGTGTGTTGGTATCAGATTTTGTTTATATTTAATCAGATATGAACAAACTACGTGTTTCCCTATTCAGAAGCAAAAATATGAAAAATGTCAAAAATAACTAAAACGATTTTCCCTTCATTGCAAATCAATTTTCCCGATTTGAACATTCATATTTTTCATCTGACATGGAAGGAAAAAAAGTGATGTAATTATTTTGAATCTAATAAAATATATCCAAAACTATAGATAGTTTGCCATACATTCACATTCTGAAATGTAAATAATAACAAAAAAAGAACAAAAGAATAATGAGTTAATGACTTGGATATTATATAATATAGAGAGATGCCTTAGGATGTGATTAGAGGTAGGTTAAACATGTTTATATCTGGGTGTTGTAGGTGGAAGACGGACGTCTCTGTACTAAATATGACCGACACAGAAAGGGATTTAACCACAAAATACAACATGTTGGAGTTTTACCAGCATGTTGTACACGGGGTAAGTGATGCAAGTAATATTATAGACCGATGTGAAATACTTAAGGTTTGACTTGAATATATCTTTTTTTTATTTTATGGAGGTATAACACAAAAAACTGGAGTGTACTCTTAATTTATAATGAGAGAACACTTTTTTGTGTGTTATAACCCTATATTAACATCAAAAATAGATTCAAGTTAATCCTTATAATTTAATCTATACCCTGCGAAAATTCACTTTATTGATGGACTTTTTTCTCTTACAAATTAATACGCCGCTGCATCAGCCAAAGACATTATAAACTGCGACGTCATTTTTTATATTACGGGCTGATGACATAATTTTTTAAGCCATTGGAAATGCTTGTTTCAAACAAGATTAAATTATTAATACAGATTTCAAGTTAAATTGGATTACAAAATTTAAGGATACACTAATGATATTTTGTGACGCAGATTCAGACGGGAAATAAAAGACATAGAGTCTCATGTTTCTTGTATATGCACAGTACCATTCACCAGACATGGATTATACTGCGAAATTGCCCTGGGATGACCGTGGCCAGTAATGCATACAAATACATTCTCTTCTACAACCATAAACATACCGACATTGGCATTTGTTTACAATGATCTTTTACTAAGACATAGAAACAGGAACAGGAACATTGAATTAGGACACAACTGAAATAAAATAAATCTTTCTAAATGAACGACACGATGATCGTCATCGGAACAAATTATTAAAAATCTAAACTTTATTTTAGCTGTTGGACCTGATCATTGGCAAATTAAAACCGATAAGGGAATACGATTATTTTTAGACCAGCTAGTCTAATATCGCTTTTTATTCTTCAGATGGACGTCATCTTCAGTACCCTTTCCAGTCCGACCCTACAAGTGGAAATCGTGCTCACCGGTCTTGTCATCTGTAATGTAAGAAAAATAATGTTTTATGTTTTTTGAGAGTTAACGCTCTTGATTGATTATTTTATTAAACCAAAATGATCATGATCTGATTGGTAAAGACCAAGGCGGAAACGAAACAGGAAATAGTATAGTTATGTTTTATTTAATGTGTTTGTTGAGGGATACATTCTTTTAAATTACACACTTTGTAATATTTTTTTTCTAGGAATCAAATATCTGTCCCTGGTCAGAGAAACACCGGATCTGTTCCGAATGTGATACTGTCGACGACAAGGAATGTCTGTTTGAGTTTTCAAAATGGAGACAAAATGTGCTCACACGCTTATTGGATCACGACCACGCTGCATTGTTCACTGGGTAAGTATATGTAATGATTAATCCTGGTTCATTTTTTTCTTTTAATTTACACTATATTAGTGTATACTATATCAATTTTTATTTCTTTACTATATTAGCATGCATGTAAATTTGACTAATATAGTGCTTTAAATCATCTGATAGCAACACCTGTGTGATGTGCAGGTGTTTAATATTAATAAATACTTTTATTTTATATTTCTGGTAATTTGTGCTGCTGTGATTCCAATACCTTACTTATATGTTAGAACTTCATAGACTTAGTTATCTATGATAATGTACAGTTTTGCATGTTTTAGTTTTTTTTTGTGTCACAGAAATAGCGCTACAGCGCCATTGTTTTCTTTTGCTTATATATGTGACTATAAATAAAGTATCTTTTATCTTGCATCATTTCAAAGAGCCCTGTCCAGGATACACTTTCTGTCCTTATGCCGACCAAGTGTTGAGACATGGACATTATTTTATTACATGTTTGCTATACTAACAAAGCTCACTGCTAGATATATAATTATGTGTTCGTTGGATGGTCGGGTGGTGCAGTGGACAACGCACTTGCCTTTCAGTTGGATACCTTGTTTAATTATTGTTGTAAAATATCGGGATCAATTTGTTGGCGGCGTCAGTCGTCGGTTGCGTCGTTCGAATAAAAGTTCGATGCAAAAGCAGGTCACTGCTACCAAGTCAAAACAAAGGTGTTTCCGTGGGATTACTTGCGTCCCCTGGTTTTATCAAACTCAAACTTCGTACGGTGTTTCATTTCTGAATGACCTTGCCTGAGATTGCTCATAAGGTTTGATTGGGGAAAGGAATCAATATATGATATAAGCTTGTTTCCAATCCCAAATTATAAAATTTGTTTGTATACTAAAATTGATATTGATTAAAATATTGTTAAACTAAGGCCTTAGTTTATTTGTACCATAAATAAAGCCTACA
The DNA here is from genome assembly GCA_947623455.1 of Mimachlamys varia. Lineage (NCBI taxonomy): Eukaryota > Metazoa > Mollusca > Bivalvia > Pectinida > Pectinidae > Mimachlamys > Mimachlamys varia. The sequence goes on from OX392540.1 coordinate 38,407,324, forward strand.
TTTAAACAAAGGTGTCTACACAAAAACTTAGATCCACTGGGTCTATTTAACTAAATGTAATGCTTCTTTACAGAAAACCCGTTCTTGGAATCGTTCTTCAGGTCCGAAGGCTACAGATCAAGGTCACTGTTACATAAATAGAATCTAATTCTGAACAATGGTGTCTGCACAATAATTTGAGATCCATTGGTCTTTTATGATTCATGACATCATAGTTATACTCATCAAATAATGACTAATTCAATATTAAATGTTATGTATTTTTCAGGTATGATTTATACTACAAGTTGATGCAGTCCAAGAAGACAGTTGGTAAGCTGATGTTTATGTACATATTTTAGCTGTAATATTATTTTTAGCGATTTTCGCGGCGAAAGCATTCTTCTAAATAAGAAAATAGAGAATACCGAAGCGTTAACAAAATCATAATCCTCAAACTCAAAATCGATTAAACCAGGGGCAAAATATGAACAAAGGAAATATTTACATGGAGACCCATATAAAAGTATCAGGTGTTCCGGAAGAGTAAGCTAAGATACCCTGTATGATTGCGCTAATAACAGTTTATGTATACTGCTTATACAACAAGTATTTTTCTATATAACATTGCGATTTTCCGTTTAAATGCGTAAAATTTAAGTGCCCCAAAGAGTACGTTTTACAGTATACGGAACTAGAATATCAATTTCTGTTCCATTATGTTTTCCCTTGATTGATTAAGGCACGATAGGATGATTGGTAAAATCTGCTTAATACCCTTCGTATGTTATGAGGTCGTTACGTTTGACCACCTATTGCATTAATGTATGTTTCAGGTCTGGCGTACATGAGTAACATGTGTCAGAACGGTTCAGTATCTCTGGTGGAGGAGAGGAGAAACGCGTTATCTATACACATCGCTGCTCACGAACTGGGGCACAGGTACGTAATACAGTAATAAACTTTAACTTACCTAGGTATGGTAAACTATAACTTGATTCATAGGCGGGTCACATAGATAACGTTTCAATACCTCAGTCATCACTTTGAGAACGTGACATTAGTTGGATTTGACCCAGAAGCAGATGACGCTTACCCTTCCGGAACACTTGTCCTTGTTCTCTTATACGTTTTAAAGGGTCTTCCTGTAGGTCAATCCTTCTTTCATATTTAACCAATGGTTTTATAGATTTCGAAATTGGCTTATAGATTTGTTGACATTTCGGTTTTGTCTGATTTTTTTGAAAAGAGGTCCACATTTTAACAACTATACATGTTGTTGTTTGTTTCGAAAGTGCCTGTTGTCGTTTGAATTACATCCACGAAAATGCGAATTGGTAAAAATATAGAATTGACAGGTATATATGTATTGAAAAGAAGTCTGTTGGGGCACATTTGTTCAAAACATAGTTAGATTAGTGTCAAAACAACGACAATCTATCATTCTATACAAAACGATAAATTCAAAAACAAACCTGCAAGATTATGCTTCGGTATGTATTTTATTCTCAAATAAGAAATACAGAACATTCTTTAATTTCATAAACTGTCATAAGGATACCTTAATGAGAATTTGAGAAAAAATCTAACTTTGAAGAATCGGGTCCTGGCAGTTTCTATGTCAAATGATGATTTTTGTCATGCTGATACACAATATCTCTTTATATATTTTTGTTTCATAAGAAATTAAATCAGTTTAAAAAAATGGTTTTACATTTAAACTTTTGACTTTCAGTTTTGGTTCTCACCACGATGGTAATGTGGTCGCCGAAGCGTGTCCGGAAGGAGACAAGTACTTGATGGCTCCGAGCATGTTAGGGGTGACTGACCCGGCCGAGGCCAGTCATCCGTGGTGGTTCTCTCCCTGCTCAAGGACCGCCATTTACGACTACATAGAAAGTCTGGACAGGTCAGTTAGTATATACTATAGTGGAAACTCCTAAGTCTGGACATTTTTGTCCCTATTAAAACCGTCGTAACATTTTTGATTCATTGTACAGTATCAAACATCCGTAGTTGGGATGATTTTGTTACTTTATATTTAAAAAACCTGTGTTCTAGCTCATTTATGCTCCCATTCGACATGAATCTTTGCGTATGATGTATGCAATCAAAGTTATGTATTGCAGAAAAATGTGTATGGAATATATTTAGTTTCATTTATGTAACTCCGGTTTTATCTGGACATTTTAAGTTTTTAACAGTAATTTGCGTCACGATGTCATGATTTTCTGTGTTCCCTTGCTCATTGCTAGTCTAATCACTGTGTTTGGTAATGATATTATAGTTTAAAGTCGGTTGGTTGGAAATGTTTGCTTGGATATGAAACTGAATCTTGTCAGTATGGAAATGTTTGCTTGTGTATGAAATTAAACCTTGTCAGTATGGAAACGTTTGCTTGCGTATGAAACTGAACTTGTCCGTATTTAAAAGTTTGCTTGCGTATGAAATTAAATAATGTTAGTATGGAAACGTTTAATTGTTTATGAAATTAAATCTTTTTAGTGTTGAAACGTTTGCTTGCGTATGAATTGAAACCTTGTCGGTATGGAAACGTTTTCTTTCGTATGAATTTAAACCTTGTCAGTATGGAAACGTTTGCTTGTGTATGAAATTAAACCTTGTTAGCTGTTGATGTTATGTGTACAATGAAGCATTCATCTGATTTGGCTTCTTTTTGTTGCTGTCTACGGGTATATACTTAAGTCTTCGCAATGTTGAAACACTGTTCAATCAGAGCTCAAAATTGATTAAACTATGGGCAAAGAAAAGATTTACACGGAGGCCGTTGAAAAAGTACAAGAGAATAAGACCAGATATTCTGGAAGAGTTATGCTTCATCGACGGCACCCACCATGTATTTCTAAGTTAGATCCAAGTAAATGCCATGGCCTCAAAGTGAAGTTTATTTCTCGATCACAAAAAGAAGGCATACTAATACTTGTGCTTTCCAACTAAAAGTGAATTATAAGAAAACGCTCGTGAAAAGAAATGCTAATAGATAAATCAGAGGTAAACGAACAATATAACAAATAATGTAAACGTACATATTTTAGCGGTAATCTTATTTTGGCAATTTTCGCGCTGGGAGAATTTCTCTAATTTGTGATCGTGTTGATAACCTTACTACAAATCTGTAGATTACTTTCTACAGCAAATATTGTAATTTTGCTAATCCATCACTGCACTTATCTGTATAAATCGATTGTGTGCGAAAATTTGAGAGCGCCAAATTAAGTACTTAGTACGTTAACAGTATTCTCGAATTTCCTTTTTGTTTTGTTTAAACAGTAAAGGCTTAAATTGTATGCTGAATGTCCCTAGCCTCTATAACCCGGATGGAGATGACGGAGCGGGACAAACCTATCTTCCTGACGACCAGTGCAAGGCGCAGTATGGCAGTCGCTCCGCTGTATGCAGGGTAAGACAGCAGAAAAACGAAGTCCATTGTATCAAGCGATCGATCTAAAGAGCTTCAGCTAGTATTACCAGGGTTACATAGAAATCGTCTCAAGTTTTTTTTCCCCGTGGTCATGTAACATACACTAGGGATATTTACAAAGGATCCGTACGACCTTCGAAAAACTCGGGACGAGTTTTCTCCAAGAGCTTGACAAATACAATGTAATACACTGCGTAAAAATCAGAAAATACTGAGCTGTTATGCTGATCTTTTCTTAATATCTATGAAGGAATGTTTCACGTAAATGCTTTTATTTGCAAACATATGGCGTTTCCAATGAGAAGTATGTAATCTGAGGGTAAAATGTACAAAACAAAATTAGACGCACTTAATTGGTCTGTTTATTTGATCAAAGTTATGGTATCAGATACATGTCTTCAATCTGGATATTTTATGTTGTAGGAATATCATGTTGATGCCTGGAGCAGTATTTGTTACAGCATGGCGTGTCGAATCCCAGAGAAAGGGGAATGTACTCTCATTTATCCCCACGACGGGACACCCTGTGGGAACCTGAGGGTATGTACGACTCTTACTCCAACAATGTTAGAGGTTTTACAAGACGAGAAGCATTTCACAGGCGCCGGGTAACCTTATCCAGAATAGCAGAAGACGCTTACTCTTCCGGAACACCTGGTCTTATTATCTTGTGCTTTTACCAGAGTATCCATGTAATTCTTTCCATTGTTCCTATTTTGCCTCTAGTTTAATCGATTTTGAGTTAGGATTATGGTTTTGTTGAAGCTTTGGTATTTTCTGATTTTTCTTATCCAATAGAAAAAGGCCTACCAGTGGCCACTCATGTTATACTACAATGAACGACACTCGGAGGAAATCGTTGGTATACCATTAAAGGGTATAACATTTGATTTCCTTATATGGGAATGATTTCTAAATAGGTTTATATTTTAAAACTGGGAATCTTGTTCCCAATAGGCACATGCGTCAACATAAATTAAAATAAGCTGTTTGTTAAATATGAATCACAGCCATCGCATTTTTTTTCTTGTTTAATCTCAAAATTAAATGCATGAAATGTCAAAGATTAATTTACTATTTGTTAGAACACGTATTCAAACAAAAGTGATATTAAATTTAAATATCTAATTAATAGATAAGCAATAACTGCGATTACAAAATATGCGTACAGTGGGTATTTTTATTCATCTCTCTTAATGTTTTAAATAATTATGCATGCATATTCTTGTAGCAACTTATGAAATGCAATATTTTATATATTTATTATTATTATAATTGTGCTATAATCTATATCTAACTCCTACCTGTCGTGAATAAAACTATGCTATATGCATTAATAAATTAGAAAACGAGAATTTAAAAAAAGGTGCATTATTTATCTTACAGTGGTGCCAACAAGGCAACTGTGTATACAGCGGAAACACACGTGATGTTGATGGTGAGTAATTTACACAGATGGAAAAACTTTCTTTATTTGATTGCAAATAAGTTAATACAATTAAAGTGAATTTTATGAAACAATTTTCATAGTTTAACTAAGGTTGATATTTTTTATTATAGAGTTGTGTCCACTTGGTGATGACCCTAACTATGTCTGTACATCATCGGACTGTGATGGTACTGTACGAATGAGAGCTCACTGCTGTCAGACATGTCGACACATGATAACTGTCGCCATGACAACTTCCATGGTTTCCACGACAACACACGACCTAACGAAAACATCAACAGAAACATCAACAGATACTTCTACTGTTACCACAACACCCTATGTCACTACTATTGCCATGACAACACCGTCTGTTACCACAGCAACGCATGATGCGACTGCTATTACCACGACAACACCATCGGTTACCATGACAATGATAGTATCAACAAAAACAACATCAACTGATAATGACGCTGATACCATCACCACGATGCCAAGCAACGCATCAACAAATACAACAAAAACCCAAAGTGTTGGAAGTACATCATCATCATCAGTATCACCTGTTCCCGGATTGGTAACAAATTCACCATCAGCTACGAATAATTCAGCGTTTTCAGTCACAGTCACTCCGTTAGTCTCCTCTACGCATACAAGTCACCAAATATCTTCAAAGCAACCTGTTTCCACTTCGCAACCGCTTACTACCACTGGCAGTAAGCTACACACCACCGCACAGCCTCTGACAACTCTTAGTTTACTTAAAGCCACAACACATTCACTTCAAGCTCAAACTACAGCCTCTACTAGCTTAAATCAAAGCACTGTTGGTACGAACGAAAGTAACAACCAAACCAATAAATTCAACACTACACCGTCTCCAACATCTGGAGAACGTCCAAACACCGTGATTTCAACTACGTCTGCTGGTCTGCAAAATAACATCACCGAACTAGTCACTTCAATGCCTCCTCCTGCAAACTCTATTTCACCAGAACTAGTGTCAACAACTGCAAGTTCTACACTCACTGAATCAACGCCATATCCAACAGATATCCCTACCACTCTGAAGATGTTCAATACATCTACAGATCCAACAGTTGGTGAAACCACCAGTTCGTTTGTTGCAATGTCTAATTCAACTGGTTCACTGACAAACCCTACTGTCTCAAATTCAACAGGTTCACTGGCAAACTCAACTGTCTCAAATTCAACAGATTCACTGACAAACTCCACTATCTCAAATTCAACAGATTCAGCAGTGTCTATAAGTAAAAATAATTCAACAACTGCGTCAACTATTGCATCACCCAACTCAACAGATTATACAACTGCAGAACAAACAACTCCATTGGGGTCTTACACTGTAAACGATTTAACAAAATCAGAAAATTCAACTTTTAGTTCGATACAAAAATCAACCGTTACTCCTGGCAATAGCGAACCAGATCAATCTAAACCCACAAGCGATAGCACTGATATCTTTAAAACAACTAAAACTAATAAAGTGTCCTTTGAATCGACGACCCAAAGATCGAGGACGGACGGAAACCTGCTGAATAAGGCATCAGATATTAATAATTCAAATATCAAATTTGTTTTTACTATTTTTCTTCTGCTCAGTGAAATTGCTATTCTGCTCAAGGAGGCGTAAGAATTATAACATGTACGCGTGTGTAGAGCAACGTTGTAATCTAAATTGGCCGAGACCAGTCTCATAATGACTCGACCATTTCTATTGGTCAAAAGGTCGGAGAAGGGAGTGAGGTTTAAAGAGTTCTGTATGTGCATAGTTGTTAAGGAAAAAAGTACAAATGAACGCAAGTGCATGTTTAATTGTGTAACATTATGAAGTGTACTTAAACCGGTGAAAAGTGGCCTTACGTCGCCAGGGTGATAGTATAGTCTTCAATAAAGCTCTGTGATATTATTTATTATTTTGAGAGAAATACCTGTATCTTTATTTTTCTTGGTTTTGTATATGTGTCGTTGTATATTATCGGATCGTGATAAATCTGAATGATAACAATATTTCAATTGTTATCAAGCACAGGTTTGTGGCAAGATTGAGAAACTCTAGGGGGTCATGCAAAACATAGTATATACGGGTCAATTGGTTGGGAAACTTCCACGCCCCAGCCACGCCCCTGTGGTTATAAAAAATCCATATAAAACATGTTGGTTTCAGAAATAAATCAATGATAATATAACTATGATTTTCTTTTCTTCATTTCAATGTCACTTCGTTTTGTTTTCTAAACCAGAGATGATATTTCACGATGTATACTATTTACAGTCTACTGTTCGGTAAACATTTCCCCGCAAACTAGAGTTTTTATCTCATAACTTCACATGAGGATGTACGAGACTTTTATAAATTCGACAACAATACATGTGCGCGAGCTTTGAAGTAATCCGGGTTCGAGACACAATAGTGTAATCAACAACAGTTATGGGTCGATACGTTAATTAATTGAACCGTTATGGCGTTTATAAGTTTTAGACCTATGTCCGCAGATAGAACTATACTGAACAAAATACCTATGAACCTTTGATATAAGAACTAAGCTTTTATTTCATTTTCATTTTGTTTATGTGATCATAAAACCAATGCCAATTGAGATACCGGTAAATGTTACACAGACGTAAAAGCAGTATCACGTGGGTTTCGCATGACGTAATTCACTAGTTGTAACCACAGGGTCCTGAGAATTTGTTACAGCTAGTTTAGGACCTAAACTAGGGTATTTAGAGTAATTTTACACTTTGGGGGGTGGGGGTGGGGGGGATTAGATCCATTTTCGATACCAATCGATATACCCGCCCCCCTTAAACGTAAAATTACTCTAAAAACCCCCCTAAAGGCTAGCCTTAAGACCATTGAGGGGTCATTTTTATCGAAAATTGTAATTGTGGTTGTAACATAGTCATTCGACTGAATTTCAGAAACTACATCTTCCTTGTGCAGATCACTATGATCAACGGTACAACATGTTTTTCGGTGTTTCCATGAAAATAGTAGGTTTGTCTGAATCAGGAATGTCACCGTCGTAGATCTCAACAACACTGCAAGTTTGAAGAAACTCTTAAATATTCTTGAAATGTGTTTTAAAACTGTTTCCGAAGTTTCTCCTTGAAAAAGCTTGTTCTTCCACCATTTATACCTTCAAAGGTTTGTAATTTGAAAGTCATTTTCTTTTTTCATTCAATTGCCTTTTCCCGTCAAATGTTATTTATGCATCACAAAATGTTCAGTTATTTTCAGTTCATTATCTGTCTAAGCTAACACCCTTCTGACGTCCTGTTAATCTATTTTCACTAAAATCTCGGTGATAGATATAATTATACAGCCGTTTTGTCCCTCTGCGACTCGGTGGGGATGTAATGGGGCTAAAATATGCAGAACCAGAATGAGAGACATATAAAATCCCTTAATCAAATTAATTTTTAAAAAATACAGAGAATCTAGTTATTAATATAAATTGAAGTGTGTAAGAGATTATTGTACTCGTTAAGCTAAGTTACGGGGAAGAAAGGGGACTACATAAACCACGAGTAGAGTATCTACTACCGTAGTATCTTGACAAATTAATCCAAGACAGGGGCGTCTGAACGTGAGCAAGTTTGGTAATAGATACAGTAATATAATCAAATTGTATTGCCTGGTTGTCGCAGTGTATTGTTTGTAAACGGAACATAAAGAGACGGATGTTTCATATACACCCACTTGTATCATGTTATTCATGAAATGTCAAAATCCTGTTTTATTATCACTATCGAAATTAAGGACCAACTGGCAAGACAAATTTACCATACGTTTTTGAGATAAAGCGATATCAAACTTTTGACAATCCGAGATGGCCGCATATATACAAAATGTATGACTATAACGACCAGTATTTGTTTTATTTCACCAGTATCAAAAGCAACATCCTCAACAAGAGACCAAAAAGATCGGTAGGCCTCCAGTATTTACAGAAAATAGAGATGTCAGTCACTTTTTGTGATTATATAATTGGTCTCAAAAGTAATCATGCACAACTAGCGATCAAAGGGGGTCCATCTTGGGCTTTCTAAGAAATAAAAATTAAGAATTGTTGAAGGATCATCTTCGTTAGCCAAGGATTACGACATGCACACTATTCTTGACTGCAGGTCGTAACCCTTGTCTAGCGAAGATGTTGAAGGATGGGCAACAGGCAATTAGAATAGCCCACCATCAGATGATAATTAAACTGAATACCATGATGTGTCTTCAGTGGATCCTAAGTAACAGGCATCCCCAGATCAGTCCGAAAATTAGGCAATACACAGCTACATGTCAGGAAATTAAATAGGAACAATATATAACAAGAGGCCCAGGGGCCTCAACGGTCATCTGACTATAAAGATCTATATCATTTGTGTTTGTTTTTGCCAAGTTGTTCAAAGATATCTACATACATGTTTATAACCCCTGTGACCTTGAAAGTATAAGTGAAGGTCTATATGAGGAATCTTTGCACCAATCTGTCCCAGGTACCCATTGGCCAAATATCAGCACCTAGGGCCTTTTGGTAAGCGAGAAGACGTTTGTTAAAAGATTTTTACATGTTTTACCCTTGCGACCTTGAAAGTAGGTCAAGGTCATTCATACAAGGAAACTTTGTAGCACTCCATTAGAGGTACCTACTGGCTAAATATCAACACCCAGGGCCTTTAAGTTGTTGAGGAGAAGATTGTTAAAGGTATTTTTACATGTTTGACCCCTATGACCTTGAAAGTAGGTTGAGGTCCATTGTATGAGGAAAGTTTGTAGCACTCTATCCCAGGTACCTACTAGCCAAATACCATATTACTCTGGGGGATTTGGTTAGCGAGAAGAAGATTGTTAAAAGATTTTACATATTTGACCTCTGTGACCTTGAAAGTGGGTCAAGATCATTCATATGAGGAAACTTGATAGCACACTATGCCAGGTACCTACCAGCCAAATATCAGCACCCAGGGCCTTTTGGTTATTGAGAAGAAGATTGTTAAAGATTTTTACATATTTGACCCCTGTGACCTTGAAAGTGGGTCAAGATCATTCATATGAGGAAACTTGATAGCACACTATGCCAAGTACCTACCAGCCAAATATCAGCACCCAGGGCCTTTTGGTTATTGAGAAGAAGATTGTTAAGATTGTTAAAGATTTTTACATATTTGACCCCTGTGACCTTGAAAGTAGGTCAAGGTCATTCATATGCGGAAACTTTGTAGCACTCCATGCCAGGTACCTACTGGCCAAATATCAGGACCCTGGGGCTTATGGAACTTGAGAAGAAGATTCTTAAAACTTTTTACCCATTATAGCCCCAGTGAACCTTTGACCCCATCCAGCGCTTAAAGTTGAACTTTGACCTAAACACAATATATCAGAAAAAGATTTGCATTGCCAGTCTACATATAATATATGCAAGTATCATCGGTCTAGATCATTCGGTTCATTAGATAATGTTGTGTAGATATTTTAACATATTTGACCCATGTGACCTTGAAAGTAGGTCAAGGTCATTTATATGAGAAAACTTTAGAGTACTCCATCCCTGGTACCTACTGGCCAAATATCAGAACCCTGGGCCTTATGGAACTTGAGAAGAAGATTCTTAAAGCTTTTTACCTATTATAACCCATGTTAACCTTTGACCCCGTCCAGCACTCAAAGTTGACCTTTGACCTAAACACAATATATTAGAAAAAGATTCGCATTGCTGGTCTACATATCATACAAAAATATCATTGCTCTAGATCATTTAGTTCTTTAGATAATGTTGTGTAGATTTTTTAACATATTTGACCCCTGTGACCTTGAAAGTAGGTCAAGGTCATTTATATGAGGAAACTTTAGAACACTCTATCCCAGGTTCCTACTGGCCAAATATCAGAACCCTGGGCCTTATGGAACTTGAGAAGAAGATTCTTAAAGCTTTTTACCTATTATAACCCATGTTAACCTTTGACCCCGTCCAGCACTCAAAGTTGACCTTTGACCTAAACACAAAATATTAGAAAAAGATTCGCATTGCTGGTCTACATATCATACAAAAATATCATTGCTCTAGATCATTTAGTTCTTTATATAATGTTGTGTAGATTTTTTAACATATTTGACCCCTGTGACCTTGAAAGTAGGTCAAGGTCATTTATATGAGGAAACTTTAGAACACTCTATCCCAGGTACCTACTGGCCAAATATGATCACCCATAGCCTATTGGTTAGTGAGGAAAAGATTGTCAAACGCTTTTTTACATATTTGACCCCTGTGACCTTGAAAGTTAGTCAAGGTCATCGATATGAGGAAACTTTGTAGCACTCTATCCCAGGTGCCTACTGGCCAAATATCATTACCCTAGACCTTTTGGTTACTGAGAAGAAGATTGTTAAAGGTTTTTACATATTTGACCCCTGTGACCTTGAAAACAGGTCAAGGTCATTGAAATGAGGAAACTTTGTAGCACTCAATCCCAGGTGCCTACTGGCCAAATATCAGCACCTAGAGCCTTTTGGTTACTAAGAAGAAGATTGTTAAAGGAAAAGTTTACGGACGGCGGACGGCGGACGGCGGACGACGACGGACGAAGCATGATGGCAATAGGTCATCTTGACCCTTCGGGTCAGATGACCTAAAAATCCAAGATGGCTGCCTGTCATTATGGTCGCTGATCAGTCCAAAAATGGGACAATACACAAGTAAGCTTTGGGAACCTTAATAGTCGAGAATGGTCCATCTAGTATATACATGTACAACGTATCTGTCAAGAAATAGCAATCACAAAATATTACTGTCAAAAATTCAAGATGGCCAACAGCTGTCGGCCATATTGTTTTCCCAATCGGTCCTAAAATTGGACCAGGCCAATTCAGGGACCCAGGAAAACCTTTACATGAAACTTGAGAAGAATGTCAAGAAATAGAGGTAATAATAAACTGTTACTGTCTAAATCCAAGATGACTGTCTGTTTGTCATACTCGCGGTATTTGGAAAAAGACACAACTTTTGACCAAGGCAAGGGGAACCTATATATATGAAGGGAGGATGATCCATTTAGAACTTCTCAAGAAATTACAAGAATTATTTCAGGACAGACCAAGGACCACAGACAAAAGACAATTTTAATTGCACACATCAGATATATGACTAAAATATTCAAGAAGGCAAACAAGCAATACTGTTATGATGTATCTTTATTTTCAACAACAAAATATTTTCAACAATGATTACACAAGATGTATATTCTTAATATCTCTTAATTTGCTTTTTTCCCCTGGAAATCTGATGAAACAAACAAAATTTCAGTAACCCCCCGCCCCCCGACATTAAATTTGCTTTGCTGATATTTTATTTTTGTGTTTTTACTGTTGTCTTACCGCGCGGGTAACTTAAAAATATTTTCCTTTTAATTGAAGATGTCTTATTAAAACAACAATTGATAGTTGAAAGTTTTACAACACAGTATACTCCTTTCATACATATATTTTATATTGTTTTGCTCCAAAATGAGAACATGCTGGTTAAGTGAGCATTTATATTCCTACAGTTAACATCCCCCCCACCCCCACATCCAACCAACCACTACCAAAGGCTACTGAATAATTTGGTAACAGGCCAATTAAGGTTTTTTCCCAAGCAGGTGTCCCCAGCTTGAGAACAAATGATTTGTTGATAAAATTTATAATAACACTAGAAAACATTTGTGTAAAATGGTACACTAAGTCTTGTACGTTCCTACTCATAGGTAAATGGAAAGTTTAAAATCAAAGAATTGGGAACAGAAGGCAGTATTAAACCAAAAGACAGTGAAGCTGAAAATATAGGTCAAAGTGACCTACTGATATATAAGAAGTGGTGACGGTATCAAGAGATAATAACATTTTTTAAGTTTAAGGACTTTTGAACTTGAAGCTTTATATGAATTAAGTGTAATCATGAATAGAAAAGCAGAAGATATAGGTCACAGCGACCTACAGTTGATAAATATATGTCACAGTGCCCTACAGTTGAGAAAATATAGGTCCCAGTGACCTACAGTTGATGTATCAATAGAAATGAAGTCTGATGACTTGGTTATTTTGAAGGAAGTTTTAGGAGCAACACGGCAATATACAAATTTTAACAAAAAACCGAAGCGGAAAATATAGGTTATATAATGACCAAAGTTCAATAAAGCATAAAATATATGTAATAGTGACAAGACTTAATATTTCCATTGGTGTAGTGTGGTAAATTTGTGATGATTACTTTTATAACAAGGCTTTCAACAGCTGTTTTTGTCTCGGGGAACTCTTTTTGAAATACCTGTTACAATTATCCTTGTAAAATTATCCCACTATATTTTTTTTTTCCAGAAATCCAATTACAGGTATCAATGGTAATGTAACAGCCATGCTTTTATAAATGACACAAGATTTTCTCTGTCACTTTTTATGAAATATTGAAACACATTAAACATCAATTCCATCCATTGAATTGGAAGAATTCAAATGTGTTTACAGGGGTAAATGCGTAAAATGTTTGTTTTCAAATGTAAAACTTTTTTCAAAGAAAAATTTGCCAAAACTTCACATTCTTGTTTGTGAGATTTCAACACCAAACAAGATCACAGTTTCCAGAATTTAATAAACTTAGTTCCACATACACATCAGTCAGAATCACTGAGAATCATTCCTGAGGCCTCCGCCGTGGGTTCTCCCCCCTCCCCCGCCTCCTGGTCGCGGCACTTTGAGTGCTGCAGCTCTCTACGTATCTCCGGTGTGATTAAACCGTGTGAGTGTACACGTAAAAGTTCTAACAAGCTCTCCTTCTGTTCCGAGGAGACGTCCTCTTTGTATCGCTGGGCGAAGGTCAGGAAACACTGGTGCCATAACACAGGCAGTTCTCTCTTGTCTGACGTAAACCTGCAATGTTGGATTGACAGTTTGAAAAAATCTCAAGTTAATATAAAATGCTCATTAAACAAAACATGGATTTAAAATCTGTTTACTTTGCATGACAGACAAAATAGTAAGAAGGCATTTGAGAGAGAAAATGTAGATTAGAGGCCAATGGGACTTAATAGCTTACCGGGTATTTCTTTTTCAAATTAAAAACTGATGAGAACGATGAGTATCATGCAGGTTTATCACATAACAGACCCATTCAGCCATGTCATACGGCCATGTCTTAAATATGGTATTACACACGTGTAATAACACTATTGTGACTTCATAAACAAATTATTGTCTTATGACTTCACATGATTGTCTCGGTATACGTAGTGAAAATCGTATCGCCAATGTAGAAATTTGCCTTTCTTATGAAGAATGAATTTGAGAGTTTTGGTGTATTTTCTCATAAGTTTAAGTTATGTGATAAATAGAATCTTACACAAGCGTCAATGTAAATATGGAATTTATTAAATTTGTTAAATAATTTAATATGACACTTGCCTAAAGGCTTGTGACATATTAAATTATTGAACTTGTTTAATAAATTCCATATTACATTGACACAAGTGTAACATCCTCTATTTGTGTCAAGATCCTCTATTTATTAAATGAGTACAAGAAGTACAAGTTACAAAAAACAATCCTCTATTTATTAAATGAGTACAAGAAGTACAAGTTACAAAAGACAACTACCCAGTATATAATATGTAAATATATTTTGATGGTTAAGACACAAGAAAATTGCATTTCCATGTTATGTCAAAAGCGTACACAGTCTATAGATCCTCCATTTACAGTACATTTCCTTTACAAATATATGCTGAAGAGCAGCTTTAGTTTAAATGCCAGTACTAGAGGATAAGGATCTGAAAAGTATTCCTGTCTATCCTATTTGGCCCCAAAAATGGGCCCACATATATCAAATTACCAGTATGCAAAATTGGTTTTTCATTCTCTTATTTCCCCTGTAAGACCCTGCCCCTGCGCCAAGGCATAAGAAAGCTCGATTGACCCTTTGAGCCAGGTGAGCTTAAAAGAATAAAACAAGCTAGAAAACATGCATAAGGCATGATCTTGGACCTGTGTTTAAAAGATTATTAACAACAATGACCAAAGCATTTCGCCAGACTACTAACAATAGAATGAAGCAAAACCTGGAAATGGATAAAGAGTACTACTAAAAGTTCGTAATCCAATGACCTAACATACGTGAGTACTTGTATGTTTGAGTAGAGTTCTCTTTTTCCCCAACAATATTCCCTACCCTCCCCCTCCTCTGATTCTACAGGTCTCTGGTGTCCAATACTCTGTGAGCTTACTCTCTTAAATTTATTATTTATGTGTTTTTATGGCTGCTGTCATTGGATGAATCGCGTACACGTGACTATTGTTAAATAGTGATATTGACTGGCGAACCAGTTAATAACTACAGAAAACCGGTTTATAACAGTGTCGCTAAAAATAGATTCTGGGAATACCCTATCATCTGGGATCCTGTACATGAAGAGATGCACAGCAAGAGCTTGAAATTGACGTTTGTCATCTTTAATCTTTACTTGTTATATAATAAAACAGTTATGGACTTTTTACTTGGTTAATATGCTGTGATATTAACCAGAAGGAAACACATTAACTGAGGTGAAGCCGGCGTCAATATGTTTCCTTCTGGTCAATTTCACAGCATATTAACCAAATAAAAAGTCAATAATTATATAATATACCCCTGAAAGTTCATAATAAAATATTCCATCTTTTGAATTGGAAGAGCTCAAATGTATCTTTAGGGGTGAATAAGTTAAAGGGTCACTATTCACTACTAATGATCGAAAAAAAGGGCTAGGGCAGCAAATCCCACCTCAGAAAATGGAACACAATGGCGTCCACCACTCGGTAGGGCAGGGCGTACTTCTTATCTAGGAGTGTACGCAGAAATATGCTGTTTGCTCCGTTGTAATCCATCTCCGCTATTTTTAAGATTGCTGCCGCTGAGTGTAGCATGGGTATGGAGTTCTTGGCCAGAATACTTGATATGATCACTGCTTCTCTCAGGGTACAATCTCCGGCCTAAACAAACACAAGAATTACACGTGGTTATATCTCCTGCCTTATATACTCGCATTGTCAATAACACAATGTCCACACAGAATATAATAGTAAGACAAAGTACGCAGACAAAAACTACACTGTAGTTATGAACGGTCAAATCTGAAACAGCTCAAAAGTGAAATCTTTATAATACAAAATAATAATATCATGTAATTTAGCTTCAATATCCACTTATAGTCAAGGACTTTTACCAGAAAAAAGCAGAGCCTGAATTATATATCCTCCAAACTGAGGTAAGCTGTTCAGTATGATGGTAGTTTCAATTCAAACAGATATCTATAGCACTGATGCCAGTGGCGGAGGAAACACAAAAAACTTAGTCCTGCTTTTCTTGATTCTCTTCAAAGGGGAGACAAAAGACTTTGGTTCTAAATATTTCACATCATAATGACTACATAGACTGACCGATTAAACAATATTTATAAAATTGTTCATATATTTCATTTCTGACTGGAAATAAGGCTTGACTACATGCTCGAATCTCGACTCACCTCACACAAAGGAAGCAGGATTCCCTTAAAGAAAGCGGCTGGCTTGAAAAGTGATTTTTTGATCGCCTGAAGTAAAATATATTGTGATGATTAACTTCCTTATAACTCTTCAGCTGTCTGTGTACATATAACATTCAAGTATTGTCATCATTCAATGCTATTGCACAATCATAGAGTTTCATTTATTTCACTATCTTAGCTTTTCAAATAATCCCTTTTTTATGGGGAGGTGATCTGATATGAAAAATATGCTGTTCCAAAGAATTGGCTTTTGTATACAATTTTTATTCTTTGTATATTTTCATATACACTAAAGTAATGTTATTGGTTCATAAAGAGATTTAGTAAAAGTACAGAGTTTCCTAAATGTTGTCAAAAGGTGACTAAAAACTCTGTTGCAACACAAAAATTTCAAGATAAAACATTGTTTTCCCTTTTTTTCAGATATTATTGACACATAGGTATATATTATTTGTTTTTGTGTGCAAAAATGCATTGTTTGTATGAGTGTTATTACAATAAGAGGCACAAAAGGCCTGCAGCACTCACTTGATATTAATCTCACTTTTTACCTTAAAATTATAGTGGTCTAAACCTTCTGATTAATTCATATTAAAGAACACATTAAGATTTAAACATGTTTGATCCCTGTGAAATATGTGAACTTGACATATTTTCACAGGGATCAAACATGTTTAAATCTTAGTGAAGGTAGTTTTTTACTCAAAAGCTAGGATATATTTGACCCATTTGACCTTGAAAATGAGTCCAAGTGATTTGTTTTTGCAAAATTAGGTTGGCTCTGTCCAAGAAAGCTACTAGCCAAATATCATATGTCTATTAGCTAGGCCACTTGGTATTTCAGATGAAGTTGTTTGAAGGTTTTGACATATTTGACCCTATGACCTTGAATGTAGGTCAAAGATGTTTTTTTTCACAAACTTTGTTCAGCTCCTTCTACGGAAGCCACCAGCTAAATATCATGTCTCCAGGCCTTTTGGTATTTAATATTAAGTTGACATATTTTATCCCTGTGACCTTGCAAGTAGGTCAAAATGATTTTATTTCCCAAATTTTGTTTGCCTTCTTCCAAGGAAGCTACCAGCAAATTATCATGTCACTAGGCTTTTCCAAGGAAATGTTAATTGGCAATGGAAAATAGGCAAGGGAGATAACAAACAAAAACTTGCTCTATACCTTCAGTAATATGTCTCATCAAACTCAGGCTTTCAGGCTTACGGAGTTGTGTGCATTTAATTTAAAAGCAAATAGTTTGTTATCTTACCATATATAAATGAAAATTTAGTCTTTTGTATTCTGCAATGTCATCACGTA
Source organism: Mimachlamys varia (assembly GCA_947623455.1). Classification (NCBI taxonomy): domain Eukaryota; kingdom Metazoa; phylum Mollusca; class Bivalvia; order Pectinida; family Pectinidae; genus Mimachlamys; species Mimachlamys varia. The sequence goes on from OX392540.1 coordinate 38,425,059, forward strand.
TTCTTGGGTATAAAACAAGGTTGAAAAATCTGTAATAAAGATGAATTCATACATACAGGTATAAATATATTTCCATAGAAATATTTTCAGATTTCAGGTAAATACTTGCAGTCCTTGTTGATTTTCTTCAGCCTAACCATATTCAGTCTTTATTTTAAGCAATATGCATATAATAGTACTGCATCTTACAGCCGAATTTTGCCGAAATAATTCAGAGTTGTCACAGGACATTGTCTAAGGCTTTGTGAACAAACTGATATATTATGTTACGTAAATGTATAACTACAGATTGGTTTCTGTATTTGGTTCCACTTGGAAGTGCTTTAGAGTAATTTTACAAATTATATAGAGCGCTATATAAATGTTGTATATTTTTATTATTATTATCACACTTACCTCTGAGCCATCTTAGCGTTGAGGTTGGATACAAATATTCGAGTTGCTTGGTACATGGCTGCCGCTGACCAGCTGTCTGGTTCCGTAAGGTATAAAATCTGGCAAAGGCCAAATCGTAATAAAATTTTATAAAACAGTCGTATCACTTTATTTTATAAAAGCGTTCCTTTTTTGTGGAGCATTGTATATTTGAATATAAGATTAAGACAATAAAACAAAATCCAAACTAAAATCTGAAACTCTGTGATAGTCTGATTATGAGATGTATTTAAAGCTTGCGAGTGAAAACCCATTATATTGACATAGAAACACAGCAATGTAAACACAAATATAGGTTTCACTGGTATTCTCCAAACGTTTTGTGGATGGTGATTAATCAAACTTACCTGTTCCCAATTACGAAGATTAGGGACGATCTTGAAGGCTTTGGGAAGCTTGCCGCTCCTGTATCGCTGTAACACCTGTTTTATACTCTTGTACATGTTTACAACCCGCTCGTCAAGCTCCTGCATCTGTACACTGGCATTGTCTGTAAAACAAACATACCTGGGGTATCTGCTGACTAAATCTTCACATAGGAATTATACCTACAAGTGGCCCATGTAAACAAAGATATCCATGATTCTTATATATACTGCTGTCGAAGACCTCTACAGTAATGAAGATGGCTAACTAACAATAAACAACAAGGAGGGGGCAGAGTCAGGTGACCCATCCATCAACAACAGCCGGAGCGACAGCCTACCTCTAACAAAGTGGCTGACCGGACATGGGCATGACATGGACTAGCAAGGTCAATTTGAATCTCAGAGGGCCTGGTAGGTGAAAATGTACTCCTCACACCAACAGAAGACTGACTTTCATCAGTTAAGTGTTGGCCTAAAACCTGTAATCCATCAACCAAACAATGCCATTCACATCTGTCCGTTACCAGCATTTCATATGTACCCGGAATTTGTTGTGAGTATTTCACATCTGTCCGTTACCAGCATTTTATATGTACCCGGAATTTGTTGTGAGTATTTCACATCTGTCCGTTACCAGCATTTTATACGTACCCGACATTTGTGTGCGTATTTCACATCTGTCCGTTACCAGCATTTTATACGTACCCGACATTTGTGTGCGTATTTCACATCTGTCCGTTACCAGCATTTTATACGTACCTGTTACATTTGTGTGCGTATTTCTATCTGTTTCTCTGTGATCTTCTCTTGTATGATGTCGGCCAGAGTTCGCCTTACCTGTTACGTACCTGACATTTGTATGCGTATTTCTGTTTGTTTCTCGGTGATCTTCTCCTGTATGATGTCGGCCAGATTTCGTCGTACCTGTTACGTACCTGACATTTGTGTGCGTATTTCTGTTTGTTTCTCTGTGATCTTCTCCTGTATGATGTCTGCCAGAGTTCGCCGTACCTGCGGCTCCTTAGACATAAACATCTGGAGAGCTGTCTCATCTTCTTCATTAACGTCCTGTCATATATAGAACACGGTACTTCTTCATTAACGTCCTGTCATATACAGAACACGGTACTTCTTCATTAACGTCCTGTCATATATAGAACACGGTACTTCTTCATTAACGTCCTGTCATATATAGAACACGGTACTTCTTCATTAACGTCCTGTCATATATAGAACACGGTACTTCTTCATTAACGTCCTGTCATATATAGAACACGGTACTTCTTCATTAACGTCCTGTCATATATAGAACACGGTACTTCTTCATTAACGTCCTGTCATATATAGAACACGGTACTTCTTCAATAACGTCCTGTCATATATAGAACACGGTACTTCTTCATTAACGTCCTGTCATATATAGAACACGGTACTTCTTCATTAACGTCCTGTCATATATATAACATGGTACTTCTTCATTAACGCCCTGTCATATATAGAACATGGTACTTCTTCATTAACGTCCTGTCATATATACAACATGGTACTTCTTCATTAACGTCCTGTCATATATAGAACATTGTACTTCTTCATTAACGCCCTGTCATATATAGAACATGGTACTTCTTCATTAACGTCCTGTCAAATATACAACATGGTACTTCTTCATTAACGTCCTGTCATATACATAACATGGTACGTACTTCTTCATTAACGTCCTGTCACATATAGAACATGGTACTTCTTCATTAACGTCCTGTCATATATAGAACATGGTACTTCTTCATTAACGTCCTGTCATATATAGAACATGGTACTTCTTCATTAACGTCCTGTCATATATACAACATGGTACTTCTTCATTAACGTCTTGTCATATATATAACATGGTACTTCTTCATTAACGTCCTGTCATGTATATAACATGGTACTTCTTCATTAACGTCTGGTCATATATATAACATGGTACTTCTTCATTAACGTCCTGTCATATATAGAACATGGTACTTCTTCATTAACGTCCTGTCACATATAGAACATGGTACTTCTTCATTAACGTCCTGTCATGTATATAACATGGTACTTCTTCATTAATGTCCTGTCATATATAGAACATTGTACTTCTTCATTAACGTCCTGTCATATATAGAACATTGTACTTCTTCATTAACGTCCTGTCATATATACAACATGGTACTTCTTCATTAACGTCCTGTCATATATAGAACATGGTACTTCTTCATTAATTTCCTGTCATATATAGAACATGGTACTTCTTCATTAACGTCCTGTCATATATAGAACATGGTACTTCTTCATTAACGTCCTGTCATATATAGAACATGGTACTTCTTCATTAACGTCCTGTCATATATATAACACGGTACTTCTTCATTAACGTCCTGTCATATATATAACATGGTACTTCTTCATTAACGTCCTGTCATATATAGAACACGGTACTTCTTCATTAACGTCCTGTCATATATAGAACACGGTACTTCTTCATTAACATCCTGTCATATATAGAACACGGTACTTCTTCATTAACGTCCTGTCATATATAGAACACGGTACTTCTTCATTAACGTCCTGTCATATATAGAACATGGTACTTCTTCATTAACGTCCTGTCATATATAGAACACGGTACTTCTTCATTAACATCCTGTCATATATAGAACACGGTACTTCTTCATTAACGTCCTGTCATATATAGAACACGGTACTTCTTCATTAACATCCTGTCATATATAGAACACGGTACTTCTTCATTAACGTCCTGTCATATATAGAACACGGTACTTCTTCATTAACGTCCTGTCATATATAGAACACGGTACTTCTTCATTAACATCCTGTCATATATAGAACACGGTACTTCTTCATTAACGTCCTGTCATATATAGAACACGGTACTTCTTCATTAACGTCCTGTCATATATAGAACACGGTACTTCTTCATTAACGTCCTGTCATATATAGAACACGGTACTTCTTCATTAACATCCTGTCATATATAGAACACGGTACTTCTTCATTAACGTCCTGTCATATATAGAACACGGTACTTCTTCATTAACGTCCTGTCATATATAGAACACGGTACTTCTTCATTAACATCCTGTCATATATAGAACACGGTACTTCTTCATTAACGTCCTGTCATATATAGAACACGGTACTTCTTCATTAACGTCCTGTCATATATAGAACATGGTACTTCTTCATTAAAGTCCTGTCATATATAGAACACGGTACTTCTTCATTAACGTCCTGTCACATATAGAACATGGTACTTCTTCATTAACGTCCTGTCATATATAGAACATGGTACTTCTTCATTAACGTCCTGTCATATATAGAACACGGTACTTCTTCATTAATGTCCTGTCATATATAGAACACGGTACTTCTTCATTAACGTCCTGTCATATATAGAACATGGTACTTCTTCATTAACGTCCTGTCATATATAGAACATGGTACTTCTTCATTAACGTCCTGTCATATATAGAACATGGTACTTCTTCATTAACATCCTGTCATATATAGAACATGGTACTTCTTCATTAACGTCCTGTCATATATAGAACATGGTACTTCTTCATTAACATCCTGTCATATATAGAACATGGTACTTCTTCATTAACGTCCTGTCATATATACAACATGGTACTTCTTCATTAACGTCCTGTCACATATAGAACATGGTACTTCTTCATTAACGTCCTGTCATATATATAACATGGTACTTCTTCATTAACGTCCTGTCATATATAGAACATTGTACTTCTTCATTAACGTCCTGTCATATATAGAACATGGTACTTCTTCATTAACGTCCTGTCATATATATAACATGGTACTTCTTCATTAACGTCCTGTCATATATATAACATGGTACTTCTTCATTAACTTCCTGTCATACATATAACACGGTACTTCTTCATTAATGTCCTGTCATATATACAACATGGTACTTCTTCATTAATTTCCTGTCATATATAGAACATGGTACTTCTTCATTAACGTCCTGTCATATATAGAACACGGTACTTCTTCATTAACGTCCTGTCATATATAGAACACGGTACTTCTTCATTAACATCCTGTCATATATAGAACACGGTACTTCTTCATTAACATCCCAGTGATTCAGATTGGCCTGTCTTACTAAAGGACAGATGTCCTAAATGCTGAAATTTTCTTAGGCCATTTTGTCCGGAACTACAAAAAAGTTTAGGCCATTGTGCTGAAATTTTCTTGGTGCCGTCGACATAGGATATATATTAAGCAACAAAAATAATGTTTTTGTTAATCAGGGACGTATATGTGTAAATAAATGAATAAAAAAAATATATTAATATCAAAAATACATAGTCTTAACATAACATAGAAAAGGGTATAAAATAGAAAATTTTTGTTGTGCTTTTTAGGTATATATATATTTTTAGTATTAAATATAATGCTTGAGTGAATAAATGAACAAAATAAATATCAATATAAAAAATATATAGTCTTTAATACGCCATAGGATTGCCAATAGTATATCAAGAGAGATTGAGGTTACATCTGTATGGCGTATAATTAGAGTTTCACGTCACGGTAATTTTACCGATTTTCTTACAAAATACACATTTTTTTAACACTAAAACTTAACCATAACTTTCAAATGACATATATAACTGTAATAAATTAGTTATTTGTTGCATAAAATATTGATATTTAACGCTTGCTTGACTAGATTCCTATGGCGTATTTTAGTGTCCGAGAGCCTCCGATATAAGATCGTTTTTTGGTACAAAGTACACATTTGTTTTCAATGAAACTTCACCAGATGGTGTAATATGCACCAATCAAGGAATGAAAGGATGTGTTTTGAAGATATAGTATGTACATTTATCTATGGCGTCGAAAATATCCTATGGCGTACCTATGGCGTATTTTCTCCTATGGCGTATTTTAGTGTGACCGTTTTCTGACCCTCTTGCAGCAATATTCGTTTTTTAGGTCCCATGTTTTTTTCTGTATCTTCTGAACGCTTACAAAAGATCGTTACTATTGCAGCGAAGTACAAGCGCCCAAGTGATAGCAGTTATTTTTTTACATCGTCCAAACGTTTGTAAAATCTTTTATGACATAGAATGGTAACAAGCGCCCGAGTGATAACAGTTTTGTTATGTTTGATCGCTGTGAAGTTCAGGAAATAGACAAACGATCGTATTTCGACAGATATTTTGACTTTAGATAAAAATACTTTCAGTTGTCTTTTGCAACTGATAATTCATCGGCCATTTAGTCTGATAAAATAAAAAACTACCGGCCCTTATGTCCCATGAGAGATATTTTTCTCGGCGATTTGCATTTTCAATCGGCCATTTGCCGATGGCCGAGCCCAATCTGAATCACTGACATCCTGTCATATATATAACATGGTACTTCTTCATTAACATCCTGTCATATATATAACATGGTACTTCTTCATTAACATCCTGTCATATATAAAACATGGTACTTCTTCATTAACATCCTGTCATATATAAAACATGGTACTTCTTCATTAACATCCTGTCATATATAGAACATGGTACTTCTTCATTAATGTCCTGTCATATATAGAACATGGTACTTTTTTATTAACGTCCTGTCATATATATAACATAGTGCCAACAGCCACAAGGTTTGATCACACTACATGTTAACACTATATTATCATTTTTTGTAGTGTGGTGAAACTTAAAGTAAGAGTTATGGGACCTTAACACTAAGTAATTATCATTAATTTTAGAGTGGTGAAGTAAGAGTTATGGGACTTTAATACTATATTATCATCATTAATTTTAGCGTGGTGAAGTAAGAGTTATGGGACATGAAATGTGTTGGGATTTGACAACTTTATATGAGGGTTACAGTTTGAGTTTAGCAGCCATTTAAGATTTAGCATGGTGTACAGGTTAAATCCAAAGTGTGTGTCCAATATGACGTCTGAGGACATCTGGTGACAAAGATAATCTATTTTTTATTGAATTATAAATGTTTCATGGAGGTTGAAATATAAATGCTTTTTTCTAATTCATTGTATTCTATGAAACGAAATATTTTAATTTGTTCACACACAGAATCCACAATTCATGTTTTTCTGCAGAAACAGGCTAGCGTACTGACTGGTGCATAAAATTAATATAATACTGCTTGACCAACCTGGCCAGGTTATATTGGACCTTAAGCACTGACTATCACAGCACGCAGTTTACCAAGATGGACCAAAATATGAAGTTAATTTGATGCAGTTCAGTTCATTGCATTTGTTAACTTAAACTTTTTCATTGGAAATATTTTGGCCTCAGAGCACTGCAATGTAGTGTATAAATGTCCGGTACATTATTTTTTTGAGATCAACACATTAATAAGCCTTACCTTAAATTACATCAAGAACAACATAACTTTACTGTACTTTTACATATATATATGATGTGAAAATAAAACTTGTACAAAGGCTAGGACGACTTATAAAGATTTGACTGCTGTGTAAAAGAAGCTCTGACCTCTAGCTGACCTGTGATTCAGGCATTGTGACATATGCTTTGCTTTCCAGAACTTTCTATTAACCCTTAACTTACAAATGTTTCATAGCATTCGTCCGTATCAGGTGTTTCCTCTGTCTTGTCCTCATCATCAGAACCAGGTAAGAACCTCCCCCCTGACCCCCCTCTCAAGGATTCTGGTAAGGAACCCTCCCCCCTCCTCATGGAACCTGAACCACTCCTAAACTTACGATTGTTTCATAGCATTCCTCCGTATCAGAGGTTTCCTCTGTGTCGTCCTCATCGTCAGACCCCTGTGGTAAGGACCTCCCCCCAGTCGCCCCTCTCATGGATCCTGAACCACCCAGGGAGACGGTCTTCTTGTCTGCTGGTGTCCTGAGAAAACAAATACAAATTTATTCATATAAACATCATCATAGATTTAGAGCAACTTGGAGTGTAATAATCCTCTGATTCTTTATGTATACTGTTGCAAGATGCCAGATTTTTAGTGAATGTACAGAGTGAGAAGTTTTCTTCATCACATTTGAACCCCTAAAATTCAAATGTTGGAATAATTCAATTTTAAGTGTGAGTAATTCAAGGACAAAAGCTGTAATTCCTTACACTTTAATATTCAACTCTATGAAGTTACAATTGAACCAAGTCAAAAACTGTTTCGAAATGTAGGGCTGAAGGGGTATTACTTTTTGCTACAGAAACAGATTGACAGTATGTAGTGGAATTATAAGTATATATTGTAATTTGTAACATGTCTAAATTTCAACAGTAAGAGTATAATTATGGCCATAAAATATATAGAGAATATTACATGGCCATTTTCATATCAGGCCTTGTATCAACCCGAGATTGCAATATTGGCCCGAGGGCCAAAGGATCAGTATCAGGCTGAGGGTTGATACAGGGCCTGATATGGAAATGGACATGTCATATTCTATTTATTATATAGTTTTATATTTGTGATGGTTCATGATGATCTCTGTTTTTTGTTGATGTCTCCTTTTAGTTCCTTGTTTTGTCATTGCCTGGACGTTAATTTAGAATACATTTTAGGATTTGGAATCATTTTACTTGTTCCACTACATTGGCGTCTTCGTTTATGTTTTTTATACCTATTAATTCATCAAGCACTAATATAAATATTCTTGGTAGGGAAGACTTTCTCGCCCGTCTCGACTTCAACATCTGTTCTCCCTTTAGATCTATTTTCGATTGTGGTGACATCACAAACTCCATGCGAAGTCGTGGCAATTTCGGAAGCAGGCTGATACGGTGTATTCAGCTCGCTTAGCGAAAAAGTGCCCATATTGACCCTCTTAGCATGTATATTTATCATGTATATAATTTTCTAGGGCTGGGCGGTTTTACCAGTATACCGGTATACCGTGGTATAAAGTTTTGATGGTACGTACCGTGGTACACTAGTCCTGTACCGGTTTTTTGGGGACTTTCATTTAACTTATCAATTTGAAAGAACTATTTGTTACACAGATCAATTGAAATTCCAATATGGTTTAATAATAATTTCCTATAAGTTTGCTAATCAACTAGGACAGACATAGCTTCACTCAAACAATATTAGAGGATAACACAACGAGAAACTTACATGTATGGCAGGCCTCTTGTGGATTGACTTCAGAACAAAAACAGTTCGAGACCTTTAGCTAGCTCAAACATTAAATCAAGGTGGTATACCGTGGTACATACCGCAGTATTTGCCTAAATACCGTGGTATACCGTGGTACGTTTGATTTTATGGTACCCAGCTCTATAATTTCCCTGTGTTTTATTGTAAGTATATAATAAAAAATATAAAATATATCATCAAACATTTAATATAAAATATTCCTATGTCTCCCCCCTAGTAGAAATATATGTAACTGTCAAGTAAGATTGTTTGAGGAAAAAACAATGTAAATGCTTGTATTGACTTGATTGTTTGTTGGATCATGATTTTGCTGCAATTTGAATACAATTGTTTTGTTTGAGAATTTGAACAGTTTTGCTTTTCTTTCCTATGTTATGTAGCAGATTACTATCATAAGTGTAAAAAAAGTTGATATCTGTCGGTTATCTTGACCCCTCCGACCCCCCCCCCCCTCTAACTTATTGATATCAAATTTGTCGTAACCAGCACCCATTATATACATCAATGCAAATACAGGATACATAAAGTGTAGTGTATCATAAATTAAACACTGCAGTGATATAAAATTTAAGCCTGTAACCTATTCAAACATCTTTGAACACCTATAGTTACTTATAAACAGACATTATAGTTAATGTGTAAATATTATCAATAGGTACCAGTACAGCTTGGTATACATCAATTATACTTACTTTTTCAATCCATGTTCATCTTCCAATTCTTCCTGTTGCTTTCGAGCTTGCTTCAGGATTTTCCTTGACAATTTGTTATCAACAAACTGAAAAAAATCAAGTCAAAAGATATAATGGAACACACTTTAAAATAATCTAGGCTTAAATGTAAAAGAATGTAAGCTTAAGGGATTTCTAAATGAACATATATGAAAGACATTATTATTACTCAAGATATTTTGTTGATGATTTCGAACTGACAAATACTATGAAGGTATTTGAACTGATTCTTGGCAGTAATTTTAAGTTAGTAATCATGATACTTAACCCGACACCACAAACATGTTTCCTTCACTATATATGAATTCTAGCAATGCAATGCCAATGACAGATAACTTCATATCTGTCCACTCTCCACCCCAACGCACCGCCACTCTCCACCCCCCAACCACACCACAACTCTCCACCCCACACCCGAAACCTCTCTCTCCACCTTCAACGCCCCACACCCTTTCCAACCAATGCCCTACCCTCTTCACCTCAAAATCCATGATATTTAACCAAATGAAATTACATAGATTACATGTACAAGTATATAAAGTGAAAAATGGTGATTGGGAACACATGATATAAAGAGGAATGTGATATTAACAGGGGTGATATTAAGCCTGTACCAAATTGTACCAAAATGTAGATACTGGCCATGTATCAGTACTTTGTACAACATTGTACCTATACTGGCCATGTATCAGTACTTTGTACAACATTGTACCTATACTGGCCATGTATCAGTACTTTGTACAACAATGTACCTATACTGGCCATGTATCAGTACTTTGTACAACATTGTACCTATACTGGCCATGTATCAGTACTTTGTACAACATTGTACCTATACTGGCCATGTATCAGTACTTTGTACAACATTGTACCTATACTGGCCATGTATCATTACTTTGTACAACATTGTACTTAGGCTATATACTGGCCATGTTTCAGTACTTTGCACAACATTGTACCTATATTGGCCATGTATCAGTACTTTTGGCCTTAAGTTTCTGGTCATTCAAAAAGAAGAACTTTAAAAGAGTTTTACATTTTAAACACTGCATGCAAGTATGCTGACCTTTTAAGGTCAAGGTATTTTTTTAGGAAACTGTAAGTAACAGATACAGATTGTAGTCTTTTTGGAAAAAAAAACATATAGATTATTAGGAAATTGGTAAACAAACTAACTGGAAACAACCAATGTGACAGATCAGAGAGGTGGACCTTTATAAACAGCAGTGGTTTCTTTAGTGTATCATGTGTATGACAGTATGTTTAGACGGGAATCGCGCATTGGTTTGATAAATCTTATGCCGGTGGTATGCAGTTGTGAAAGATGTGCATTGTCTTGACAGTGATTTTATTTCCCTTTTTTTAGAGCCGATATAAGGCTGTTTCCCCCAGTCAAAATTTGAGCTTTTTTTCCCAAATTAGAAAGAAATTCAAGAATATTTTCCCAATTTAACTGAAAATCCTACTATATATTTTCCTTATTCAATAAGGCACAGGTTGCTGTAAAATCAAGGTAGTGTAGCGGATCTAGACTGGATGATCGTCGGCGACCAATTGGTTAAGCATCCATCTAGAGTTCGGAAGGTCCCGGGTTTGAACTCCTGTCTGGCAGAACATTTTTCCTCTCATGTTACATTTGGTACCAGTGACCAAACCTTGTTTCAAGTACTGGGTTATTGCATACTTAATTAGCAAGGGGATACCGGAACCTGGATTGTAAATCGTGATGTCTTCGACGTTGAAGACTTCGTTAAAGAAGGGAGGAATTAAAGCAGATCTAGACTGGGTCGATCGTCAGCGACCAGATAGCTCAATTGGTTGATCATGAGCATCCGTCTAGAGTTCGGAAGATCCCGGGTTTGAACGCCGGTCTGGCCGTGCATTTTCCCTCTCCTGTTATAGTAGCAAAAACACTGATTGATTAGCTATAGGTTGCCTTACAAGGGTGAGCTGTAGCGTAAGGAATTTCCCTTTAGCTCAGTCAGTAGAGCATCGGGCTGAAGAGCCAAGGGTCCCAGGTTCGAGCCCAGCAACGACACTATCTTTATCACTTTCCATGTCCTATTACACAGTACCAAACTTACATTTGTATATTGCCGCGTCTAAAACGAATATGTTTACAGAACAAAGTGGATGTTTTAATTTTTGAATATCAACAATTCTCATGGTTGTTTGTTTGATCATGATTTTGCTGGAATTCGAATAAAATAGTTTTGTTTGAGAATATGAACAGTTGATGTAGTAGATTAATATCATTAGTGTTAAAAAGTTGAATACCTGTCGGGTATTTCTGGAGAAAACAATGAAACAGACCTCGACGACAGTTAATTACCCCCCCCCCCCCCCCCGCACTTTCCTTATTATTATGAAATGTCAAACAATTCGTTACCTCGTCGTCATCTTCTTTCCTTGATCGAACTTTCACTCGACCAGCCTGTCTGATGGATTTGTCCTCTAATATCTGATCAGCAAGTGACTGGCCTCTATCTCCGTCCCCTGGGGCCTTAGACACACGAATTTTCTTCGCCTTTCCCATTTCATTTATGAAGGCACGTGTTATGTCGATTTATAAACACTGAAGAGTTCCGATTCCATGGGTGCGTTCGTTTTAAACATTATTTGATAACATTTATTTTGATGTAGGCCGACAATTAATTTTGTCAACTTTCTATTCTCGAAGATATATACGCAATTTGTTTTCTTCAAAATATTTGATATGATAAGTTTCGAGCTAAAAGAACAAAAGGTCAATTCTTTAGCCGAAGTTTCATATATATATATATATATATATATTGAATGCTATTTTGGAACTCTTTTGCAGTGAAGGCAGTAAATTCTTCTCTGTTAGACGGATGCATACATATTTTGTACGGCCAAAAGACCTTTGTTTCCTGCTAAAATAAGATATGGCATCCAAAGACAAGTTGCTGATGCTTTTGAAATTACCATTTTACATGATTTATTTCTACCTGGAAGCTTTTGTGCGAGCATTTTTCCTACGGCCATCACCCAAAGATGTGAAAGGAGACGTTGTGTTGGTCACGGGGGCGGGGCATGGCATAGGAAGAGAAATTGCGCTGGAGTTTGGTCGGCTAGGTGCTAGAGTAGTACTGTGGGATATAAACAAGGTAATACATGGCTGTAAATAAAGGATAAGGTGGTTTTACTTCTTTGTTGTGTAAAATTATCACTGACAATTACACACATTGGAATAAACTTCTTTAGAACAGCTCTGGTTTTGTCAAAAATACTAAATTAAATCTTCCACATTGTTTCACTGTTCTTGTAATGCACATGTATATTTTGACAGAGTGGAAATGACTCTGTGGCTGCAGAAATCAAAGCCGCGGGAGGCGAGGCACATCCTTATGTCTGTGACCTTTGTAAGACGGACGATATCAAGACGGTGTCAGCCGCGGTTAAGAGCGATGTCGGTACTGTAGACATCCTTGTCAACAATGCTGGAATTTTATATGGAGGGGAGATGCTTAAAATGAGAGAAGAACACATTCGCAGGACATTTGAAGTCAACACTCTGTCTCATTTTTGGGTAAACAAAGATTTCTAATAGCATGTTAGGCTTATAGCCAGATTATGTGGATTTGTGGGGAATGACTATAACTCTTCTCCTTTACAGTGGAAAAAAATATTTTCATTAAAATGTATTGCATAGTAGTTTCTAGGTCATCTGACCCAAAGGGTCAGGATGACCTATTGCCATTATGCTTCGTCTGTTGTCGCCCATAAACTTTTCCTTTAACAATCTTCTTCTCAATAACCAAAAGGCCCAGGATGCTGATATTTGGCCAGCAAGTACCTTAGATAGAGTGCTACAAACTTTCCTCATATAAATGACCATGACCTTTCTTTCAAGGTCACATTGGTCAAATATGTAAAAAAAATTAACAATCTTCTCCTAACTAATTGAAAGGTCCAGGGTAATGATATTTCACCAATATGTACCTGGGATTAAGTGCCAAACATTTTATCATATCAATGACCTTGTCTCACTTTCAAAGTCACAGGGGTCAAATATGTAAAAAGAAATTTAACAATCTTCTCCTAACTATCCAAAAAGCCCATGTTAATGATATTTGGCAAGTAGGTACCTGGGATGGAGTGCTATAAACTTTTCATATATCAATGACCTTGACCTACTTTCAAGATCACATGGGTCATATGTGTAAAAAAACTTTTAAGCAACTTCTCAATAGCCAAAGACCTAGGATACTGATATTTGGTCTGAAGCATGCTGAGATGAAGGGCTACCAAGTTTGTCCAAATGACTGACATTGACCTGTTTTCAAGGTCACACGGATCAAATGTGTTAAAAATCTTTCAAGCAACTTCTTCTCAGTAAGTGAAAGGCATAGGATTCTGATATTGCCTGTAGGTTGCTGGAATGAAGGGCTACCACGTTTGTTCAAATGAATGGCCTTGACCTACTTTCAAGGTCACATGGGTCAAATATGTTAAAATCGTCAAGAAACTTCTGTTCAACAATCAAAAGATCCAGGGTACTTTAATTTGACCTGTAGCATGCTTGAATGAAGGGCTACCAAGTTTGTTCAAATGAATAACCTTGACCTGCTTTCAAGGCCACAGGGGTCAAATATGTTAATATCATAAACAACTAAAATTATATACATTGTATATTCAGATGACCGTTAAGGCCCGCTGGGCCCCTTGTTTCCATTTGGTTTCATTTTACAGGTGTTTTAATCTAGTTTTTTTTATTTCATGTATTACACTCTGAAGTATTTGTTTTTGTTTCATTTAGTGTGTATTTTTTCATTGAAATATTTGATTAAGTTTTCTTGTTTTGATAAATTCAGACAACCAGAGAGTTTTTGCCAGCTATGATCAAGAAGAAAAAGGGTCACATTGTAACAATTTCATCAATGTCTGCTAAATCAGGTACTGCCCTCCTGGTGGACTACAGGTAATTGCACTTGAGCCCCCCTCCAGTATTTACTGTTATCTGTATTCAACCTATTAAGCACTTCAGCCCCTTTATATGCAGTACCCTAACTTTTCTCAGGGAGAGGACAGTTGCACTTATTCTTCAACAGACCAGTCAGTCACTGGCAGCCAGATGGTTAAATTGGGAAGGCCCTAGGTTGGAATCCTGTTACATGTATTTCTAAGTTCTAATATTGTTCGATTTCTGATTTTCATGTCAAGAGGAAACTCAGCTTATACCAGTTATGTATATAGTCAGTATAGCTGTTGTCTTCAAACTGTATTCATTAACCATGGGGATTATAGATTTTGAATGTCAGTTTTGATTTAATTCGATTTTGTTGTAACAAAATTCAGGTTTTCTGTATAGCCTGATGATGCATGTGTGTGAGAATGCACCCTGGTGTGGATTGTTCCAAAAACTGCAAAATAAAATCCGGATACTGATGATCATGCTCACAATTGCAAATTATACTCACAATGGCCACCAGATATATTTTTAAAAACTGTATGTTTTAAAAATACTATTTCAGTTCCTCTAAGTACGCAGCCTTTGGGTTCGCAGAGGCCCTAGAGGAGGAGATGGACCGACTCGGACACGATTACATCAAGTTTACTACGATCTGTCCGATGTTTGTGAACAGTGGATTAGTCAAAGCTACGACAGATACGTAAGTCTAGTTTTCTACTATTTTGCTGATGGCTGTAGATTGGTTTCATGAAATCCTTTGTTCACGCTGTTAACATACATAATTATTAGAGTGGTAATCTTATTTTAGCAAATATTGAGTTGAAATCATTCCACTGAATTTTGATGGTGCTTATTACAGTTTCTTTATATTTATTGCTCTACAGAAAGTTTGGTGAGTGTGCCAATCTATCGTTGTGCTTATTCATTTGAGTGGGTCAATATAATTACTGCAAACCAACTTATTTTCACGAGCGATTAATTTTCGCGTATTTCGCGGTTGATTAAAATTTGTGAAGATTAATCACAACCCGAAATAGTTTCAATCAGAGGTATACCAACTGTACTATATTGCACTGTACATAGGATTTATGACCGTATTTATCGCAAAATTAAATCACTACGAAATAGTCGTTTCTTATAAAAACGCAAAATTAAATCGCCCGGAAAAAGGTTGGTTTACAGTACGTATACAGTATACAGGTACAGGGAAATGATCATTTTTTCATCTTATCCAATTGTCATAAAGCTGATTGTTCAAGTACGTACATTGACCTAGCTACTGCGGTCCAAAAATAGATCACTGTTACTATAAATAGAATTTGATGAAATTCTTCATGTCATTACTCTTTAGACTTTATTTCGTATCCCATTGTCACAAAATTTCCTTCATATGTATACACACCACCTCTTGTATGAATTCATGTTGTGAAATTTTGTGTAAAACAAAAACTAGTTTACTGTTATCTTTTGTGATAATATAACTGTTCTACCAATAGAATTTCTTTTCCAATTATTGTAATTAAATCTGACACATATTTGTTAACATCATCTGGTGTACAAGTTTGTATTTCAAATGCCTATTGGTAAAAACTAGGTCACTTTTACTCTAAATATAGTTTAATAGAAATTAGTCCACAGACTATTACCAAAATTCACAGACAATTTTTAAATATCCTCTGTTTGTGTGAGTTTGCTTTGTGACTTTGCGCCTAAAAATCACATTTCACTTGTTGTTTTGTCTGTAATTCCTAGTTGGCTTTCAGTCAGAATGTCATTATACCATATAATATAAACCACTTATTACTTTGTCATGAGATCATGCATATTCTTTGTTATAGCGATGAAAAACTGTTGACGCCAAAAGAGGTTGCTACAGCAACTGTGAATGGAACATTATTGAACAGGGCAGTAGTTACGATTCCAGATCG
This sequence comes from Mimachlamys varia, assembly GCA_947623455.1. NCBI lineage: Eukaryota > Metazoa > Mollusca > Bivalvia > Pectinida > Pectinidae > Mimachlamys > Mimachlamys varia. The sequence continues at coordinate 38,441,650 of OX392540.1, forward strand.
TCTGGCATTCTCACTGCGAGTGGCAGCGTAAGTTTAGCCGGTATAAGATGGTAGTAATTGTATAAATAAATAATCTGACAATTTTGCTACAATATTTTTTATGTACTTCCACTTTAATATTTTGATAAAATTGACTTCGAAGAGCTAAGGAGAATTTAGGGCTCACTATAGGAAAATAAAGTGACCATTGTTTACATTTCTATTTAACTAAAAAAAATTTAAGTGTGGGCTTATTTACAAGCATGGGTAAATCGCAGGATGAGTTCATCTCAAAAATATTATAAATTTATAATTAACATACAAAAAAAAAGTTGTGTTTCATGTACATAGTTGAGCTTTACCTCCGAAGAGGGCTCATGAGGTTGTGACACAGATGCCAATATAATGGCCAGAGTATGTATTTCTATGTCTCCTACATTATACCAATCCCAGGGTGTGGGTCTGTGAACAGTTTCTGGTTTTTAGCTGTTTTTATACCCAGTGTTTTTAGCTGGTAACATAACTTTTCCTAGTCTCACTGTCTCGGTATATTCAACTACAGTACAATTGATTTTAATATCCTGTTGCAGGTGGTTTCCACGGAAACTAAATTTGTGGCTGAAGAAAGAAGGGAATCTAGGAATTCAACCACAGTATAACCCATCAAAACAGGACTGAGATGTTTCCATAGTGATATATCTGTGTTTGTGGTAGTGCGGGTAATAGTTTTGAAAATTTGATATATATCTTTTTATGTTTGAAAGAAAGCTATGATTTTCTTTTTGAAAAATTACAAGCAATTTACATTGTTGATGTGAACAGACATGACATTCCACCCCTAGAGACACTTTTGAACTGTTCCAATTAAAAGGTTGGATAAGGTTAATGATGAATTTGAAGGCTGTTTGTTCCAGTTATGTAACTGGAATAACATACCTGGTACAATGTTTTGTTTTTGGCCAAACTTTAAATGCCTTTTACCTGAATAAGCATTATCATTATTAAGGGATGAAGGAAGTCAAGAAGAACTTCTATGTCAATGTCTGTAACAATATATAGCTATGCTTTATCAATGGTAAATGTCCATACACACAATGCAATTAATGTAATTAGAGCTTCATGATATTAAGTTACAAGTGCCAAATGATTGAACAAATCTAAGAATGGAAGAGGGAGTCCTATGAAATAATGTGATTTTGCTCTTTGATTTATGAATAGAAAAAAAATAAAGATGTAGATTTTTACCTCATTATAATGCCATTGTTATAAATGAGCTACATGTATAACAATATAATTGGATAATTTGTTGTAAACCAATATGTTAATTATTTTATCAATGAAAATTAAAATGACAAAAAGATATGAGAGCTTGTTTTTTGTTTACATTGATTTAAAATCTGAAATGTTTTTATTCAATCTGTTACCTGTTTTTCTTGAACTCAAAGGGTCCCAGGTTCCAACCCTGGTCAGAAATGCTTTGAACTGTACACTGTGTTTTATTGTAAGATGAAGTTCAGCAGATATTAAGGTCCACTTTCCGCTAGTGGATGTTCAGTGAAGTCCAACATATATAGAGATCCACTCTCTGCTAGCGGATGTTCAGTGAAGTGTAGCAGACATAGAGATCCACTCTCTGCTAGTTGGTGTTAAGCGAAGTGTAGCAGATATAGATATCCACTCTCCACTACTTGGTGTTCAGTGAAGTTCAACAGATATAGTTCAACAGGTTCCGGGTTAGACTCCTAGCGGAGGCATTGAAAAAAAATAATGACCTCTGTTATATATGGCGCCCACGTAGGGACCCGGAAATGACATACACTAGGGATACTTGCAAAGGAATCCCTATCATCCCCGGAAAAACTCGGGCCGAGTTCTTTCCTGGAGGGGGAGTTTGTAACCCTGGTAAATACTAACTGCAATATATAGGGAGATCTTCTCTTTAGCTCGTTTGGTTGAGTGTAAGACTAGTTGCCAGAGGTTCCGGGTTCGACTCCTAGCGGAGGCATTGAAAAAATAATGACCTCTTTTACATAGAGATCCACTCTCCGCTAGGGGATGTTCAGTTGAGTTCAGTAGCTATTGAGATCCACTATCCATTAGTGGATGTTCAACGAAGTGTAGCAGATATTGAAATCCACTCTCCTCTAGTGGATGTTCAGTGAAGTTCAACAGATATTGAGGTCCACTCTCCGCTAGTGGATGTTAAGTGAAGTGTAGCAGATATTGAAATCCACTCTCCTCTAGTGGATGTTCAGTGAAGTTCAACAGATATTGAGGTCCACTCTCCGCTAGTGGATGTTAAGTGAAGTGTAGCAGATATTGAAATCCACTCTCCGCTAGGGGATGTTCAGTGAAGTTCAACAGATATTGAGGTCTACTCTCCTCTAGTGGATGTTCAGTGAAGTTCAACAGATATTGAGGTCCACTCTCCTCTAGTGGATGCTCATTGAAGTCCAGCAGATATTGAAATCCACTATTCGTTACATATGTGGTGGATGTTCAGTGAAGTTCAGCAGATATTGAGATTTAGGTTCTGAAAGTCGATTTTGAGTGACGTTTATCAGATATTGAGATCCACCCTCCATTAGCCACAATGCAGTCCTAGACCTGACTATAGCAATGACAGCGTTGTGGCCATTACATCCAGTTCCATGACAACACTAGGCTTGACAATCAGCTCCAGGACAGAATTGTGGCCTTGGCGATAACCTCCAGGACAGCATTGTTGCCATGACAACCAGTTCCAGGTCAGCATTGAGGTCATGGCAACTACCTCCAGGGCAGCGTTGTTACCATTACAGCTATCTCCAGGGTAGAATTGTGGCTTTGACAACCAGTTCCAGGACAGCATTGTCATCATGGCAACTAGCTCCAGGGCAACATTGTGGCAATGGCAATCAGCTCCAGAACAACATTGCTGGTTGTCATTGCAACAATACAGTCCTTGAGCTGGTTTGTCATGGTAACAATGTTGTCGTCATGGCAACATTGTTGAACTGGTTGTCTGGACTCGCTAATGACCTTTAACTTGGCATACTTCCGTCAGGAATGTCCTGCGCAGCCTCTTCATTTGCTCTGCAATGAACACAATGTTTGACTCACGGAAAGAACCAAATGATACGAAATTCACCATATCGATGTTTAGCCATAATTGTACCACAGACAGATCACATTGTTTAGACATTTAATACATATAAAGGTCTGTTAATGTGTTACCCGTTTTTTAATGCTCTTTCCTGGGCCTCTGCTTATTTTTGATGTTTTTCGGTGATATTCATAATTCACTAAAAAAGCCAAGTCAGACTATTTGCCAATGATACCATTATCTACATTCGGTAGTAACAGAAACGGACTCCTAAACTCTACACCATGATCTTAGCCTTTTAGAAAGTTCGGAAAGGAAATGGGTCAAGCCTTGTTATCCTGACAAGTGTGAAATCCTCAGTGTATCACGGAAATAAACCCTATCACATACAACTATATTTACACAGACAAGAACTTGCACATGAAAAGACAACAAAATATTTAGGCCTCACCATCACACCAGACTTTCCATGAAACACGCACATCGCCAATATCATAAACAGAGCAGAAAATACACCGAGAATCGTATAGAATGTTTTACTAGATTCTTCTTTAGCAAAGGGACTTTGATGGTGTATGATGGTCAAAGACTTAACTACGCGAACCACTGTGACATTTAGGAGGAAACGAGGAACGGAATACCCCCATCCTCGATATCCAGGGGATCAATATGCCAGGCGAGCGTACCTAGGGTGTTTAGAGTAATTTAACACTTTTGGTGGGGGAGGAGGGGGTTAGATAATTTTTTGATAGAAATGCCCCCTCAATGATCATATAGCCTGTACGACCACTGAGGGAGCATTTAGATCAAAAATTGATCTTAACCTCCCAAAAGTGTAAAATTACTCTAACAACCCTATTTTATGTCCAAAACTAGCTGTAACAAATTCTCAGGTCAATATCCAACCACCACTCGAAACGATACAGAGAAGTTCTGTTATTTATTTTTTTGATGTGACATCATCATGTGACAGGTAGTTCCAATGGTTGACTGCTCTTTGTTTAAAAACATTCTCTCTCAGTTCAGTTTAATTTATGCAATCCCTTTCAAGTGGAAGGCTATTTGACGTCTTGCTCGTTTGTTGCTGTTTATTAATTAGAAATCGTTATAGATGTGTCATACCATCCATGTGTCAGTTTGTATGTTTCAAAGCTGGTAACTTTATAATTCAATATAACTTTGCGTGGTGGTTTCACACTATTGTATGATATGCAGTACGCTCTTATTAGGTCTTAGTGACCTTGACAAAAGAGCAAAGGTCAACATTGTCTGATAGCTTCAAACATTCTAATATGTACGCCAAGGAGATACCATTGGTCTCTCACTGTGTATTATTTCATGTGAAAATAACTGATCAATCCCAAAGCTCATCAGATAAAAGGTCAACCTCAATTTGGACATCTTTAACTGAAGGTCATCGCATCGAAGGTCAAGGTTAAATTCCACATCTTTTGACAGCATCACATTTCGTTATAAAAGTATGAAGCAAACCTGAATAGAATCCAGCAAAGTGTCAACTGACTAGACCTCAAGGGCGAGGTCAAATGTTACATCTCAACTGCTAAACATTTTATGACATTATGAATCAAAGTTGAGAAGAAAATAATCAAACAACGTGTCAACTGACGAACCATCAAGGTCATCGCATCAAAGGTCAAGAGATTGTTTATGGTACTATTTTTAGATGGTGCTATCAATGCATTGCAATATAGTCAAGCGTACCTGAATTATTTTTCCCCTCTCTTCCCAAAATGCCTTGGGCTTGAGCAAGACTATTTCTGCACCGTTCAGGTTCATTATTCAACGTTGAAAACTGACCCCGATTCCATTTGAAACAGGGGACCATTTTCAACGCTACATCGGCAGTTGACATGGTGATATGACCGGCAGGGACAGCTGCTGTGCTATAAGGGAAGTACGTTAACATGTACCCTTAACTCAATGTCCAAGGTGTCACTGGATAGGTCAACATTAATTTCATTCTTCGTAGTGATTAGTTTTAGAGTATATCGGGGGGTTTTTTCTGAAAGAAACGAACGGAAATGTTAAGTCCATGGGTATGAAATTCACACTTCTGATGAAGCACCTTAAAACCTTTCCATGAATGAAGGCGATTTAATTCCAGAATATTTGTATCTTAAACAGAAGATTATTGACATTTAAACTACCCCTAGGAAGTTAGGAACAATTAATTCACTTTTGTTATGCATTTTTGGCCAGGGAAGGTTCCTGCCAAATTCGATTCAAATTGGCTCAGGGGCTTATGAGAAGAAGTTGAAATTGTTTACAAACGGACAGACGACAGACAACGACATCATCTTAGGATACGTAAAAATAACGATGAGCTCTGTATTGTTATAATGATATTTTATTAACATACAGACGACACATATATCAAATGGTTTGAGTACGGCCGTACCGATGTATAGGCCGGACTATGTCACCCCTCCACCTCGTAGAGACATGCTCGATAAACACAGGGACATGCGAATTTGTTACAGTTATATTTAATTTGAGTCTAAGCTGAAGCGTTCATGGAATATGTTAAAGTTATAGAGATTTAATAAATGTCTGGTAAAATATCACCCCAATGATGGTTTATACGACATAAAAACCTCTAAAACGTTTCAAATTACGCTGAATAACTCAGCTTAGGTTCAAGTATAGCTGTAAGTAAATCATGTGTCCCTGTGTCGACAATAACGTAGACTTTCTGAATATGATCGGTTTTACACTCGCATTAATTTTGTACATCGTTATCGGTCCGATTCCGAAATCTCGATCCGGAAACAGAATATTACAAAATGGTGATACGCAGTTTAAATGAAAATTGAAAGCAAGCATTTCACACATACGTGAAACTAATCGTGGAACACACATGGACCTAAACTGATTTAATGCATAACACTATTAAAACATACATATTATGAAAAAAATAGATGTCCGGTTTGATATTGCTCAATGGTAACGAAAACGAACATGTTCAATGCACAACAATTCCGTGGTCGGCCGTTCGTGTTAAATTAATACTGATACAAATAAACAGAAAAATAAGCAATAATTGGTATAAAAAAACAACGAGATATACAAATAATACAGTTAACGTGTAAAGCAGCATTAAACTAACTAAAACCTAGTAAGAAACATTGTAAATATGATACAGAATCTTCGTCCTACTCCTCGAAATATACTTAAATAATACTGTAGATGCTCGCGAGATAGGTATGGTGGCGTTAAGTCACGATAGGTTACTGAACATTTTAAAATTTTCTAGAACTTATTCAGGTACAAACGCTGAACATATAGCATTTTTGTTTTGCGAAGAGTAATCGAAATCTCGCGAAAAAGTCATTTTATGCATTAACTAATTGCAAAAATAGGAATTCAGAAAAACTAATTGCAAAAATAGGAATTCAGAAAAAAATGAGTGATTTCCAGCGAAAAAAAAATCGGTAATTTCGATTGCAATAGATATGATATATTTGCTTTAATAAAAAGAATTTATTATTCGAATAAATGTAAATTAATTCGCAATCTTTGTAAGGAACTATTCAAAAAAAAAATACTGTAAAAGATTTGAAAGATATCCCTATCTTTGTTTTATATAAGAATTTGCTGTTCAAAGAGCATTCAATAAAATAATATCATCACTCAATATTATAGCATTACGGTAGAATTCTGAAAATACATTCTCACGCCACATAAATACAGTCAAAACATTACTTTGATATTCAGCTCAACTGAATACAGGATTGTCCCGTCGCTCAGCAGTATCAAGATCGATTTTGGCACCTTTGAATAATCACATACGGTGAAAATGTTTGATGATATAGTTTATCCAACTACATGTGCTGGAATCGATATCGATTGGTCCATCTCTTTGAAGTTGGTAGTCTTGTACAAGTCCGAGATGATGAAGGAGACTTCGGGGACTAATCGACTGAAGCCGCCAGACATGAACATGTGCTTTAACAAAATCAAGTCTGTTTCAGTATAATATACATACAAATTTCCAAAAGATCGATTAAAGATTTTACACGACCTTTCCCGTAGATAAAATTATATTTGTCGATTATTCCACGCGTCTAGTGGAAAGAAAGCATGAATATTGTTGATGGAATCTGAATTTTTCTGACTCAAAAACTTAAAAAAAAACCTGCAGGAAATTTAAAGACTGATTACATGTAGGTGAATATAGCAAAAATAACAAAAGCTAAATATTTCATGGGCCGCTTTTTCTAGTTCTTTTATCCTAAATATTACTAAACCCCGAGGGTTATTGACATTCTGTGTGTAGTTATTGAAAGGTGATTTTGATTTTCATGATAATTAAAATATAAAAAGCAGGCTGCGAACCTCACTCCAAGCAATCTTTTGGCATATCCATATAAATGATGTTCAAAGGGAGATCATCCTCATTGGATACCACAAGCTGAAATACTTCGAAAATATATTTTGTCGTGGTGCAATACTTTTCGCGGTTTGTCAAACCATATCTTTTCGTGGGGCCAGTTATTCGTTATATTATCATGTTTTAGAATCTGTCATACTACCATAGTCTGATCATTGGTATACATAGCCTGATCATTGGCATACATAGCCTGATCATTGGCATACATAGCCTGATCATTGGCATACATAGCCTGATCATTGGCATACATAGCCTGATCATTGGCATACATAGCCTGATCATTGGCATACATAGCCTGATCATTGGCATACATAGCCTGATCATTGGCATACATAGCCTGATCATTGGCATACATAGCCTGATCATTGGCATACATAGCCTGATCATTGACATATGCAGTATACATATAAGTAGTTAGTGCCGCACCATGGGATTAAAAAATAACGCCCAAAGAAAAATCTCTGAACAAATCAAATTCCACCAGCGATTGATGTAGAACGGACCTGGCTTATGCTGATCTGCCCCCTGTCTAAGATAGTCATCCTTTCTTGTATGACATTTTATTCATTAGCACATGTACACGTTCATCCCATTTAAGGGCCTGCTGGTCCAGCGGAAGTGACGAAATACCCTACTACAACGGTTGAACCGGATTGAATGCCTGCTGGTCCGGCGGAAGTGACGGAATACCGTCATCGTCTTTGTCCTTCGTTCCGTGTTTAAGCATGCTCGTGAACTCGACGTAATCGAACATGCCGCCAGTGATTGGAGCACCGTGTAGGAGTTCGTCCACCATCTCCTCTGACCAGCGGTCACCCATGGTCATCAGACACTCACGGAGATAGTCCTCGTTAATATATCCTGTAACAGAGATAATGTCACTAGTCATCAGACACTCACGGAGATAGTCATCGTTAATATATCCTGTAACAGTGATAAATAATGTCACCAGTCATCAGACACTCGCGGGGTTAGTCCTCGTTAATATATCCTGTAACAGAGATAAAATAATGTCACTAGTCATCAGATACTCGCGGAGATAGTCCTCGTTAATATATCCTGTAACAGAGATAAAATAATGTCACTAGTCATCAGACACTCGCGGAGATAGTCCTCGTTAATATATCCTGTAACAGAGATAAAATAATGTCACCAGTCATCAGACACTCGCGGGGATAGTCCTCGTTAATATATCATGTAACAGAGATAAAATAATGTCACTAGTCATCAGACACTCGCGGGGTTAGTCCTCGTTAATATATCCTGTAACAGAGATAAAATAATGTCACCAGTCCTCAGATACTCGCGGAGATAGTCCTCGTTAATATATCCTGTAACAGAGATAAAATAATGTCACCAGTCATCAGACACTCGCGGGGTTAGTCCTCGTTAATATATCCTGTAACAGAGATAAAATAATGTCACCAGTCCTCAGATACTCGCGGAGATAGTCCTCGTTAATATATCCTGTAACAGAGATAATGTCACTAGTCATCAGACACTCGCGGGGATAGTCCTCGTTAATATATCCTGTAACAGAGATAAAATAATGTCACCAGTCCTCAGACACTCACGGAGATAGTCCTCGTTAATATATCCTGTAACAGAGATAAAATAATGTCACTAGACATCAGACACTCGCGGAGATAGTCCTTGTTAATATATCCTGTAACAGAGATAAAATAATGTCACTAGTCATCAGACACTCGCGGAGATAGTCCTCGTTAATATATCCTGTAACAGAGATAAAATAATGTCACCAGTCCTCAGACACTCGCGGAGATAGTCCTCGTTAATATATCCTGTAACAGAGATAAAATAATGTCACTAGACATCAGACACTCGCGGAGATAGTCCTCGTTAATATATCCTGTAACAGAGATAATGTCACTAGTCATCAGACACTCGCGGGGTTAGTCCTCGTTAATATATCCTGTAACAGAGATAAAATAATGTCACCAGTCATCAGACACTCGCGGGGATAGTCCCCGTTAATATATCCTGTAACAGAGATAAAATAATGTCACCAGTCATCAGACACTCGCGGAGATAGTCCTCGTTAATATATCCTGTAACAGAGATAAAATAATGTCACCAGTCATCAGACACTCGCGGAGATAGTCCTCGTTAATATATCCTGTAACAGAAATAATGTCACCAGTCATCAGACACTCGCGGAGATAGTCCTCGTTAATATATCCTGTAACAGAGATAAAATAATGTCACCAGTCATCAGACACTCGCGGAGATAGTCCTCGTTAATATATCCTGTAACAGAGATAAAATAATGTCACTAGTCATCAGACACTCGCGGAGATAGTCCTCGTTAATATATCCTGTAACAGAGATAAAACAATGTCACCAGTCATCAGACACTCGCGGAGATAGTCCTCGTTAATATATCCTGTAACAGAGATAATGTCACCAGTCATCAGACACTCGCGGTGATAGTCCTCGTTAATATATCCTGTAACAGAGATAATGTCACCAGTCATCAGACACTCACGGAGATAGTCCTCGTTAATATATCCTGTAACAGAGATAAAATAATGTCAGTAGTCATCAGACACTCGCGGAGATAGTCCTCGTTAATATATCCTGTAACAGAGATAATGTCACTAGTCATCAGACACTCGCGGGGATAGTCCTCGTTAATATATCCTGTAACAGAGATAAAATAATGTCACTAGTCATCAGACACTCGCGGAGATAGTCCTCGTTAATATATCCTGTAACAGAGATAATGTCACCAGTCATCAGACACTCGCGGAGATAGTCCTCGTTAATATATCCTGTAACAGAGATAAAATAATGTCACTAGTCATCAGACACTCGCGGGGATAGTCCTCGTTAATATATCCTGTAACAGAGATAGAATAATGTCACTAGTCATCAGACACTCGCGGGGATAGTCCTCGTTAATATATCCTGTAACAGAGATAAAACAATGTCACCAGTCATCAGACACTCGCGGGGATAGTCCTCGTTAATATATCCTGTAACAGAGATAAAATAATGTCACTAGTCATCAGACACTCGCGGGGTTAGTCCTCGTTAATATATCCTGTAACAGAGATACAATAATGTCACTAGTCATCAGACACTCACGGAGATAGTCCTCGTTAATATATCCTGTAACAGAGATAAAATAATGTCACCAGTCATCAGACACTCACGGAGATAGTCCTCGTTAATATATCGTCCTCGTTAATATATCCTGTAACAGAGATAAAATAATGTCACTAGTCATCAGACACTCGCGGGGATAGTCCTCGTTAATATATCCTGTAACAGAGATAATGTCACCAGTCATCAGACACTCGCGGGGATAGTCCTCGTTAATATATCCTGTAACAGAGATAATGTCACCAGTCATCAGACACTCGCGGGGATAGTCCTCGTTAATATATCCTGTAACAGAGATAAAATAATGTCACTAGTCATCAGACACTCGCGGGGATAGTCCTCGTTAATATATCCTGTAACAGAGATAAAATAATGTCACCAGTCATCAGACACTCGCGGAGATAGTCCTCGTTAATATATCCTGTAACAGAGATAAAATAATGTCACCAGTCATCAGACACTCGCGGAGATAGTCCTCGTTAATATATCCTGTAACAGAGATAATGTCACCAGTCATCAGACACTCGCGGGGATAGTCCTCGTTAATATATCCTGTAACAGAGATAAAATAATGTCACCAGTCATCAGACACTCGCGGAGATAGTCCTCGTTAATATATCCTGTAACAGAGATAAAATAATGTCACTAGTCATCAGACACTCGCGGGGGTTAGTCCTCGTTAATATATCCTGTAACAGAGATAAAATAATGTCACTAGTCATCAGACACTCGCGGTGATAGTCCTCGTTAATATATCCTGTAACAGAGATAAAATAATGTCACCAGTCATCAGACACTCGCGGGGATAGTCCTCGTTAATATATCCTGTAACAGAGATAAAATAATGTCATCAGTCATCAGACACTCGCGGAGATAGTCCTCGTTAATATATCCTGTAACAGAGATAAAATAATGTCACCAGTCATCAGACACTCGCGGGGATAGTCCTCGTTAATATATCCTGTAACAGAGATAAAATAATGTCACCAGTCATCAGATACTCGCGGAGATAGTCCTCGTTAATATATCCTGTAACAAAGATAATGTCACCAGTCATCAGACACTCGCGGAGATAGTCCTCGTTAATATATCCTGTAACAGAGATAATGTCACCAGTCATCAGACACTTGCGGGGATAGTCCTCGTTAATATATCCTGTAACAGAGATAAAATAATGTCACTAGTCCTCAGACACTCGCGGATATAGTCCTCGTTAATATATCCTGTAACAGAGATAAAATAATGTCACTAGACATCAGACACTCGCGGGGTTAGTCCTCGTTAATATATCGTGTAACAGAGATAATGTCACCAGTCATCGGACACTCACGGAGATAGTCCTCGTTAATATATCCTGTAACAGAGATAAAATAATGTCACCAGTCATCAGACACTCGCGGAGATAGTCCTCGTTAATATATCCTGTAACAGAGATAAAATAATGTCACCAGTCATCAGACACTCGCGGAGATAGTCCTCGTTAATATATCCTGTAACAGAGATAATATCACTAGTCATCAGACACTCGCGGGGATAGTCCTCGTTAATATATCCTGTAACAGAGATAAAATAATGTCACTAGTCCTCAGACACTCGCGGAGATAGTCCTCGTTAATATATCCTGTAACAGTGATAAAATAATGTCACCAGTCATCAGACACTCGCGGGGATAGTCCTCGTTAATATATCCTGTAACAGATAAGATAATGTCACTAGTCATCAGACACTCACGGAGATAGTCCTCGTTAATATATCCTGTAACAGAGATAATATAATGTCACCAGTCATCAGATACTCGCGGGGATAGTCCTCGTTAATATATCCTGTAACAGAGATAAAATAATGTCACTAGTCATCAGACACTCGCGGAGATAGTCCTCGTTAATATATCCTGTAACAGAGATAAAATAATGTCACCAGTCATCAGACACTCGCGGAGATAGTCCTCGTTAATATATCCTGTAACAGAGATAATATCACTAGTCATCAGACACTCGCGGGGATAGTCCTCGTTAATATATCCTGTAACAGAGATAAAATAATGTCACTAGTCATCAGACACTCGCGGAGATAGTCCTCGTCAATATATCCTGTAACAGAGATAAAATAATGTCACCAGTCATCAGACACTCGCGGGGATAGTCCTCGTTAATATATCCTGTAACAGAGATAAAATAATGTCACCAGTCATCAGACACTCACGGAGATAGTCCTCGTTAATATATCCTGTAACAGAGATAAAATAATGTCACCAGTCATCAGACACTCACGGAGATAGTCCTCGTTAATATATCCTGTAACAGAGATAATGTCACCAGTCATCAGACACTCGCGGAGATAGTCCTCGTTAATATATCCTGTAACAGTGATAAAATAATGTCACCAGTCATCAGACACTCGCGGGGTTAGTCCTCGTTAATATATCCTGTAACAGTGATAAAATAATGTCACCAGTCATCAGACACTCGTGGAGATAGTCCTCGTTAATATATCCTGTAACAGAGATAAAATAATGTCACCAGTCATCAGACACTCGCGGAGATAGTCCTCGTTAATATATCCTGTAACAGAGATAAAATAATGTCACTAGTCATCAGACACTCGCGGAGATAGTCCTCGTTAATATATCCTGTAACAGAGATAAAATAATGTCACTAGTCATCAGACACTCGCGGAGATAGTCCTCGTTAATATATCCTGTAACAGAGATAAAATAATGTCACTAGTCATCAGACACTCGCGGAGATAGTCCTCGTTAATATATCCTGTAACAGAGATAAAATAATGTCACCAGTCATCAGACACTCGCGGAGATAGTCCTCGTTAATATATCCTGTAACAGAGATAAAATAATGTCACTAGTCATCAGACACTCGCGGAGATAGTCCTCGTTAATATATCCTGTAACAGAGATAAAATAATGTCACTAGTCATCAGACACTTGCGGGGATAGTCCTCGTTAATATATCCTGTAACAGAGATAAAATAATGTCACTAGTCATCAGACACTTGCGGGGATAGTCCTCGTTAATATATCCTGTAACAGAGATAAAATAATGTCACTTGTCATCAGATACTCGCGGAGATAGTCCTCGTTAATATATCCTGTAACAGAGATAAAATAATGTCACTAGTCATCAGACACTTGCGGGGATAGTCCTCGTTAATATATCCTGTAACAGAGATAAAATAATGTCACTTGTCATCAGATACTCGCGGAGATAGTCCTCGTTAATATATCCTGTAACAGAGATAATGTCACCAGTCATCAGACACTCGCGGAGATAGTCCTCGTTAATATATCCTGTAACAGAGATAAATAATGTCACTAGTCATTATACACTCGCGGGGTTAGTCCTCGTTAATATATCCTGTAACAGAGATAAAATAATGTCACTAGCCATCAGACACTCGCGGAGATAGTCCTCGTTAATATATCCTGTAACAGAGATAATGTCACCAGTCATCAGACACTCGCGGGGTTAGTCCTCGTTAATATATCCTGTAACAGAGATAATGTCACTAGTCATCAGACACTCGTGGAGATAGTCCTCGTTAATATATCCTGTAACAGAGATAAATAATGTCACCAGTCATCAGACACTCGCGGGGATAGTCCTCGTTAATATATCCTGTAACAGAGATAAAATAATGTCACCAGTCATCAGACACTCGCGGAGATAGTCCTCGTTAATATATCCTGTAACAGAGATAATGTCACTAGTCATCAGACACTCACGGAGATAGTCCTCGTTAATATATCCTGTAACAGAGATAAAATAATGTCACCAGTCATCAGACACTTGCGGGGTTAGTCCTCGTTATCATATCCTCGTTAATTTTCGATGAAATAAATGTACCCTCAATGGTTATAAAGCCGCGATGGCCGTCCATGGTGCATTTTATTGAAAATTGATCTAAATCGAAGATGCATTATTACATCACAATCACCGTGAAGCATCCTTTTAAACCAATCTCTAGTTAACAAACGTTTTGATTTGATGTTGATTTGCGATATGGACTAACAAGATGAAATGATACGTATTCTATATATACTGAAACGAAAAAGAAACGCAACTTCAAATTGTAGGTTTAATAAAATAATAATTGTGAGCATTATGTTTAAATTTCATATGTAATAGTTAATATTGAATATTGATGTAACATCCTTATTCAATATTTAGAGATTTTTAAGAACAGGTCACTTTGCTAGAAGGTCATGATTGGTAGTACCCTACGTGAATCCAAGTTGAAATGGCAGCAGTTTTGAAACCGTGCCCTAATATCGTGTGTGTCCTCCTCGAACAGTTATCACATCTCTAATTCTTTGTTGCATTGAGTTCATCAGGGCATTGACTTTCCGTATTGGAATGTTATTCCATTCTTAGACGAGTGCATTTGCTAACTGAGGGAGGGTATTTGGGGGGTTACGGCGATTTCGAATTCTTCTGTCTAATTCATCCCACAAATGCTCGATTGGGGACAGGTCGGGGCTATATGGAGGCCAATCTATAGGAGCAATGTTCTGTGTCGCAAGAAAGTCTCTACAGACTCTTGCAACGTGTGGTCTCGCGTTATCTTGCTGAAAGGTTAGATGATGCTGCCTAACAAACGGCACAACATGGGGCCTAAGGATCTCATCCCGATAGCGTACGGCCGTTAAATTCCCATTGACTATCACCAAAGGCGTCTTCAAACCATGGGAGATTCCCGCCCAAACCATAACTGATCCACCCCCAAATCGGTCGTGTTCCAAAACACAGGCGTCAGCAAAACGTTCGCCTCGACGCCGGTACACACGTTGACGGCCATCTGCTCGAAATAACGTGAATCGAGATTCATCGGTGAAGAGCATAGACCTCCAACGTCTCATAGGAAAACGTCTGGGCATATGTGCCGTTGCCCATTGCATACGACGTGCTCGACGTTGCGGTGTTAGTGGTAAACCAACGTACTGTCGCCTTGCACGCAAATTAGCCTCACGCAGTCTGTTGATCACTGTTTGGGGATGAATTCGACGGTTATGATTACCAATCGTATTCCTTGCCGTTTCAGCGGCCGTTAATCTCCTGTTACGCAGGTGTGCCAACCTAAGAACCCGGTCTTGACGTCGCGACGTTACGCGTGGACGTCCTGATCTCGGCTGGTCATCGACTCTTCCTGTTGCGTTAAGACGTGAAACTAATCGACTAATAGTCGATTTGTGAACTCTGAATTGTCGAGCGACGTGAAGTTGCGTGTTCCCTGCCAGAAGCATCGCTATAGCACGTCCTCTATCAACCTTTGATAACCGTGGCATAATTGTGAAAGGAATTATTGTTTGCAAAAGTATTGGCGATGATGTGGCTCAATGTTAGTGATGAATTGATACTGGTTTGAATGAAAAAAGAACGCATATGTTTGTACAGGCACGGTTTTTGATGTTTTTACCGCGCCGGAAGTGCATAGGTCTCTAGTCACACTTGGGTGATTTTGAAGATTGGTATGGGTGTTAGGCAGGTTGCATGTTTATATCGATTTTTATACAGATATGTATATTTAATACAAAATTAATCACAATTTTCCATGTTGCGTTTCTTTTTCGTTTCAGTATATAATCGATATTGGTTATTGATAACCAGGATATGTGGAGGCGTCTGCAATCAGGTATCTTCGGGTCTTAACGGCAGGTAAACTTGTTTGGAAGATGAAGCAGCAGACGATTACTCTTCCGGAACACCTGGTCTTATTCTCTTGTACTTTTACAAGGATCTCCATGTAAATCTTTCATTTGTTTCTATTTTACCCCATCTTCGCTTACCAACAGGAAGGTACTGGATCGTAACCCTTGGTAAGCGAAAATGAGTTATGAGTTGCCCCTAGTTTAACTGATTTTGAGATTATGGTTTTGTTAACACTTTGGTATTCTCCAATATTTTTCCTTTTAAGAATTCCGGAAATTTCCGAGCATGTGTGATATAATGGAATTGAAACTTACCTGCGTTTCTTTCATCAAAACAAGCAAAGGCGTTTTTAATGACTTCCTCTGGGTCGGTCCCGTTTAATTTCTCCCCGAAGAGTGTCAGAAACATGGTGAAGTTGATTGGACCCGGGGCCTCGTTCACCATCTTCTCCAGGTACTCGTTGGAGGGGTCCTTTCCTAGTGACGTCATCAGGTCAAGGAGGTCATCCTTGTCTATGTACCCGTCCCGGTTTTGGTCGATCATGTTAAAGGCCTCCTGTCAAACATTAACAAGTGGACATATATCCAGCACACTCAGGCATGTACTCGGTTGTCACTATCTTCAATGTGTGAACATAAACAGCACTGACTTTTTTTTTTAAAAATATGTATTTTAGTTTGTTGAGAAATTGATGAACAGAAAATTCTTAAAAATTCTAACAATATGAATGTATCCTTTCCTGGAAACCTTTCAGATTAAACTGTAGATCGTAATTGTCGCTCTATCTGTTACATTGTATTCTCCACATACACAGGTATATAGGACCCCATAAGCGGTCATGTTAAAATAATAATACTATACAACATTTTATATAGCGCCCTTTCTAGCTAACATAAGCCACTCTAGAGCGCTTTTACAGTACATAGATATACAATTCTTATACAATCAATACAATTAACACAACAATTCTATCATATACAAATCTGAGGAGTTCGCAGGAGATGCCTTATCAGGCGCTAACTACTTGTCATATACCACCTGGCTAATATCTCCATATATGTGTGTATGTTTGTGTGTGTGCTGGAGATGAATTATGTTCTGGTGAACTCATTCACTACTAATCAAAGTACACCATATATACAGAACATGACCCGTGTGTAATGTTGTCAGACCATTTATGTAACGAAGTAAGAACAAGGATCTACGTTTTAATCACAAACGAGAAACGGAAAGTGCCGACGGACCAAATGCGTTTTCAAATACAATAACCAGATATAGCTGACCTCACACTTTGGCCTTGACCTTTGATACTGACCTTGAACTCCTGTATCTGGGCCTGATTAAACATGGCGAACACATTCGATGTGTACCGCTGGGTCCTAGACCGGTGCTTCTTCTTGGACTTCATCGACGACATCTTGTCTTCCTAGGATGTACCGACTGTGGGGGGAAATACAGTTGTAATATTGTTATTTATTACATTTTTACCAGTGAAATATCGAAAATCATTCATTCTATAAAAGTGATATTTTTCACTAGTGAGAAATATTATATTTTTCACTAGTGAGAAATATGATATTTTCTAATTTGACCAAAACGACATTTGGGAAAATCAAAAGCTACCACTGTAGATTTTGTTATACAAATATAATAAACAGAATATCTAACAGCATCTTCAGTAATACCAAACATATTTCACTCGTGTGGCTAATATTTTGATATTTTTCACGAGTGCGCATATATTTGGTATTACTGAAGACACTGTTAGATATCCTTTATATATATCGTGATATAGGTACTTTAATCATGGGTCACACACACAAAACAGTATATATCTCTACGGCCATAGAAACGGTTGCCTTGGGCACAGTTGCTTAAGTTTCTGTCAGTAAAAATGTTTATATATATATAGCGTGATAAAGGTACTTAAATTATTGGACGGATACACGAAAACATTATTTATCGCAACAATATATACAGTGTACATATGTGCTGTTATTTTGGGGCCGACATATTCGCGACAGATGTTTCTTATGCCATAAGAAGCGGTTGCCTTGGGAGATATCGCCAAAAAGGAGAGTACAGAAGTAAAAGAAAAACCAAAGGGTGGAAGTTCAACATAATAAAGATATATATAAACTCTGAATCTAATTCTACAGGAAAGACGAGGGGACGTCAGTTTTATTTCGTGATTATCATGAATTTCCCAACACCGATTGCTGCAAAAATATCAGTATTCAATACAATGCTTGAAGAAACATAAAATTAAAGAGAAAACAGTTCGACGAAAAAGGGGAAATTAGTGAGAAAACGAATAATTAAAAATACAGTAAATCCTCATCTATCAAATCACGACCACCTCGCCATTACGGACACTTTATTTTCAATCCTGTTATTGTTCCCAGTATGTATTGGTCGCTTCAGTATGCTTGTTCTCGTTCCCCTCCAAGACGTTTACATAACACTAGCACGTACTATTTTAATCCTGCATTTTTTAAATTTTCAAATATATTTATATCATACTTTAAACTTTGAATATGTGGTACAATTTGTTGGGTCGGCAGGATATAGGTTTGAATACCTAAAATAGCATCTTGCCTGAAGCAGTAGTAAAAGATCGAACGCTGGGCACCAATCTAGCTAGACTTGCTACCACGCCCTAAGATTTTATGAAGAATTTCTCAACATAATTTTACTACTAGCTTATCTAGTATAGTTTACTATCTGTATACTATTCTAGAGACAGGGACAAGTCTACAATCTAGCGAGTGTACCGTAGAAAATTGCCTGCCAACGTAGTGTGATATCGTTCGGATTAGACAGGTGTTCTCAATAGAAGGGTTCAAATTACAATTTAAGAACATGAACAATGTGAGAGCTACAGCCAGTGGTGGGGTTTAAACACATCATTTTGAATTATCCTGTTTGTGTCTGGAATATTTCAACCTGCATCCGCACAGCATCCGTTATACAAGTCACAAAATTACTAAATAGGATAAAACAATAACGACGTGGGTTATCCTTTGACTCTCGTGACTGACATTACCATTACGGCTTGTCTGCAGTCAAAATTACATTTTCTCTTTCCGGTATACACTACTAGAGATTGAACACACTTTAAATTCATTTGAGATATATGTACATTCTCTCTACCAGTTGCTATAGGGATACGTAAAATTAATAAACCTTCAAAGTATATATGATTGACATCCCGTACGAGTGAAATCCGGTAAGATATAAAAACAAACATGTTCATGTTCATATCAAATATTGCCGGAGACCAGGTTCACCGAGATGACGGAAGCGCGCCCTGTTTTATAATATACTCGCGTGCACATTACATACTTGGAATTTTCTCACGTGCCACAGACAAGAATTTGACGCAGCGCTGTACAACGTTATCAGTCATCCAAAATGGTTTTAATGGTCAGCGTACATACAGGAAGATAAGAACAACGGAACACTATATAACGGAACGTTCCATATACAACAAGCTAAGAACCGTGATATACAATATAAATTCGACACTATCACGAGAGCCTGAGAATTTGTTACAGCTGGTTTTTAGAACTAGACTAGAGTAGTCCTCTCTCTTTAATAGTATAGCGATATTGAAATATTTAGAAAAAAAATATAAGAATTCTTATAGATGTCTGATTCCAAAGTTCTAAACTAGGGGAAGATAAGCTAGCAGTAAAATTTAGTAGAGAAATTCTTTATAAAACCTTAGGGGCTGGTAGCCAGTCTAGACTTGAACTAGTCTATGTCAAAAACTAGGTGTCACAACTTTTCGGGTCCCATTGAATAACATAGCTGAACCACAGGCACTAGCCTCGTCTGTCAAACACCTATAATATAATATTATAGATGTTTGACAGACGAGGCGAGTGCCTGTGGCTGAACGATAACATAAGAACTGCCTACACAATGTAACGATTATCCCCACGGTTAATACAGCACGATAAGAACCACTATACACGAACTGATATAATGAAAAAAGTAACAGTAAACAGAGCAAGCTTAGAACCATTGTACCCACACTATAAAACAGGATTAGTCAATGCTGAAACAGTTAGCTAATAACCACGATTATAGGGGTAACGCCCATCAAATTCCATTACACCCCCAAATAATACGTCAAAGCGAAACTGAAAGTACATGGCTAGTTATTTGATTGGTTCCTAGTTTCACAAAAACCACTCGGTAGAGAAGCGACGCCCAACTTCAAAACCAGTAACTTTTACCGTTATGCGACCTCGAGATTATATCAGTGATCGTCATCAAATGATCAAATTAGCTTTCTCGCCCCGACCGAAAGATGAGAACCATGGGACATATACGTCATTATAACAATCTAGGTAAGCATATACAAAAAGATAAGAACCACTGTTCTACACTATACATCCATGGACACAATTTAACCTCCATATATATATATATATATAATTATGTAACCACCATGACAACGGAAACATTTAAATCAATGGTTTCGGTTTTCATTGGTAATACTTATTGTAGAATCAACATTATTGACTATGAAAACCGTTGTTATATCCATATAACATGTACTTTTTGTAGCCATGGAAACCATTGTGTAATAATCACGTAATCTAACAACAGAATCGGAACCATTGGCCGTAGTGAATAAATAAAAACAATTAGAATCTAGAAATAGCATCTTCATAATATGAATAACTAAATAACTAAAGTAATATGTATTATTGAAATAGAATTAGGAATAAGAGTGACACAAATTACTGTCTTTAAAATGAAAATCGGCTTGTTACGTTATATCAATGTAAAGGAGTGTATCTGACTCACCCGTCCTCTATTGGAATAATTGGTACACATACTAACAACGTTAGCCTCCTGTTTTACGGGAGTACATGTATTACCAAGAGATTGATATCATAACATATACAGTAAGTGTAATTAAGACACACCCGACAACTCTAAATACCAAACTCACCTTCTTACAGAAATGTAGAAACCGTCCAAAATGTCCGACACAAACTCTGATTCTGACTGTACCGGAAACACGTAATTTGGATACGACGCGGAAAGGCACGAGAAAATGTGCGATTGGCTCCAGATGCTGGTAATTTATCTCTTTCGGTTACCAGGACGACAGGCAGGGAGGCCCGCAGGAGGGGAATTAGTATGCATGGATATCTATTGATTGATGCTACTGCAACAACTAGCATAGCATGATTCGACCTATAGCTAGCTGGGCACATAGTTATTTTTACTGTTTGTAATATATTTAGGCTTATTCAAATTGTATAGTACATTTTTGTTTATTTTTGTTTTCGCTGAAAAAACCTTTCCTGGTGTTCCGATAAAGTAACTTTATGATCAATTTATTGTAGCATTTTCTTTCTGGTAGTTAAGGGAAAAATATAAAAGGCTAACAAGTGTAAGTTTTTACGCGATTCAGAAACGTACACTTTATATGACATTCTTATATTTAGATACTGGTATCTTTCCAAACCAGTGGAAACAGGCTATCGTGATGCCTTTATTTAAAAAGGGAGATAAACATGATGCTGCCAATTATAGACCTATATCATTACTTAGCACTGTTGGTAAAGTTTTTGAAAGAGTGATTGTAAAATATTTAAACAACTATTTGTTAGATAACTCATTAATATATAAGTTCCAATCTGGATTTCAACCTGGTCACTCTACTGTTCATCAAATGATCGAAATATATCACACATTATGCGAAAATTTAGAAAAAAGGCATCCTACTTGTCTAGTCTTTTGTGATATATCTAAGGCTTTCGATCGTGTGTGGCACAAGGGACTGAAAGTGAAACTAGCTAGTTAGCGTATATCTGGGAAGTTATTAAATTGGTTAAGTAATTATGATTGGGATAGGCGACAGCAAGTTTTTGTTGGAAATGATAAATCTTCTATTAAATTTACTAATGCGGGAGTTCCTCAAGGTTCAGTTCTAGGCCCTCTACTTTTTAATTTATATATTAATGATATATCAGATAATCTTGAAAGTTTGTCCAAATTATTTGCCGACGATACGTCTTTATTATGTTCCGATGCATCTCCCCAAAATATCGAATGTAAGATTAATAATGACCTGGAAACAATTCAACAATGGGCAGATATTTGGCTTGTGAAATTCAACCAGGCAAAAACTAAAGCTATACTGATCTCTAACTTTGAACTCGATTATGTAGTCGATTTAAAATTTAATAATATAAGTGTTGATTTTGTTGATAATCATAGGCACCTGGGAGTAATTTTGGATGACAAATGTAAGTGGAGTACCCATATTGAAAATATTTGTATCAAAGTTTCGAAGCAGTAAAGCGTTTTACGTAAATTGAAATTTATTTTATGTAGAGAAACCTTAAGTAAAATTTATAGATCATACGTTCTTCCTCTATTAGAATACTGTTGTGAGGTATGGGATGGGTGTACTCTCGGTGATGCAGACAAATTAGAAAAACTCCAGCTCGAGGCAATTAGGATTATCACTGGGTTACCTTCATACTCTAGTAGAGAATCACTGTATTTTGAAACTGGTATAGAAACCTTATCTCAACGAAGAACCAGGCGGAAACTACAATTGTTTTACAAAATACATAATAATCATACACCTAACTATCTTACCTCTTTACTCCCTCCTATGGTCTCAGAAAGCACACACTATAACCTCCGAAATGCTGAAAATTACTGTCTTCCCGATCTTCGACTTCAATCAACAAATTTATCATTCTTTCCCTCGACAATACGACTCTGGAACCAGTTAGACCTTAATATGAGACATAGAGTTTCATACACTGCTTTTAAAGATACTCTTCGTAGGCTGAATACAGTACAAGTCCCTATATATTATGTTATTGGTGATCGTAAAAGTAATATTTTACACACCAGATTGAGGAATAACTCTAGTACTCTTAATACTAATTTATTCCATGCCAATTTAATAAATTTTCAGCATTGTCAATGTGGTCACTCTATTGAAGACAATTATCACTTCTTCTTTATTTGTAATAACTATGCGGACCAGAGAATTAAACTATACCGCGAGTTGAATGATTTCATTCCACTTGACTTGCAGCTACTATTATATGGTAATTATGAATTGTCCTATGAAGAAAACGCCCTAATAGCTAAACATACGCAGCAATTTATATTAGATACTAAACGATTTTGAGTACATTTATAAACACTCGTTCATATTCACCAATTTAACCTCTCTCGTCTTCACCTTTTAATCTGACTCTCTGATGAATACTTGTGATATATGATGTAATATCTATTTATTAATATATATAATTATAATAAGACATAACTATAATTAGGCCATGTGATCTGTCTTTCTCTGTGCAAGCGGACTAGTGGAAACGGAAATACCAGAAGGAAGTGATCATGAATGCCCAGGAGAAAGCTACAACGCACGGGATGTGATGAACATTAGAACAGCAGCAAGTATAGAACAGTGAATAGACTAACACTAGTTCCGTTTGCATGGAGAAAGAGGGAGCACATGGTCCGGGATTTACTGGCGTTTATATTAAGCCAAATTGGTTATGAGAGTCATTTTTTTTTATTTAACCATAGCTCTGTACTGACTTGAGTGTTAATAGTATTATGATTTATCCCCCCCTCTCTCTCTCCTTTTCCTGTCTTCTTTTCTCCCTCTTTCCTCTCCCTCCCCCTCCCCCCTCGGTCTGTCTGTCTGTCTGTCTGTCTGTGTGTATGTTAAGTCATTGTAAATATATACTGTATTATATCATTTGCCATCTTTAAATATTGTATTAATAATTTGTAGGGAAAGGGCTTAACATAAGTTGTTAAACTTGTGCCCAACTCCCATTGTATATAATTTACAATAAAATATGTTTAAATCAAAATCAAATATGACATTCTCAAAATAAGGTTCAAATTTTTTTTTAATGATACGAAGACTTGATTTGGCGTCTAACGTCTCTGATTCCGTCTCGATACGTACATGTATGTCATGCTTTACTTTATTTGTACCTGTGTTATTTCTAATTGGTAAATTATCTTGTGATATTGCTTGTCGTTTCATAGCTTGTTTTTAATTTACCTGCATGCTGTATTATCCCTATATTATTTATTCATTGTATACATTGGTTGTCGGAAGAATAATTCATTTTTTGGGTCTTGTACCTTAAATTGTCTGCATATGTGAGTTACATGGTTTATGAACGCACCTGCGTCCATCTCGCTAGTAAGACCACCTCACCATTAAGACCACCTCGCTATTAAGACCACCTCACCATTAAGACCTCCTCGCTATTAAGACCACCTCGCTATTAAGACCACCTCACCACTAAGACCACCTCGCCATCAAGACCTCCTCGCTATTAAGACCACCTCGCTATTAAGACCACCTCACCACTAAGACCACCTCGCCATCAAGACCATCTCGCTATCAATACCACCTCACCATTAAGACCCCCTCGTTATCAAGACCATCTCACCATTAAGACCACCTCGCTATCAAGACCAGCTCGCCATTAAAACCACCTCGCTAATAAGTGCACTCATCATTACGACCACCTCGATATTAAGTCCACTTCGCTATTAAGACCACCTCGATATTAAGTCCACTGCGCTATTAAGACCATCTCGCTATTAAGACCACCTCGCCATTAAGACCACCTCGCTATTAAGTCCACCTCACTATTAAGACCACCTCACCATTAAGACCATCTCACCATTAAGACCATCTCGCTATTAAGTCCACCTCACCATTAAGACCTCCTCGCTATTAAGACCACCTCACCATTAAGACCACCTCGCCATCAAGACCACCTCGCCATCAAGACCACCTCGCCATCAAGACCACCTCGCTATTAAGACCACCTCACCATTAAGACCACCTCGCTATCAAGACCATCTCACCATAAAGACCACCTCGCTATCAATACCACCTCACCATTAAGACCCCCTCGCTATCAAGACCAGCTCGCCATCAAGGCCTCAAGGTCACGTACATCGCTATCAAGACCACCTACCAGTTTTGAAAAGTCTCCAATACCACTTTTGCACTATGTTTTATTTCACTTCTCATCACCGACCAAACACGTCACCTGGCGTGTATTCAAGTGTCAGATCAGTAAGCTGGGTTTGGTATCCAATTAGCTAATCAATTAAAAAACATTATAAAGCCGTTCCTAAGGTGGTCTTAATAACGAGGTTTCACAGTATAAATATGTGGCAGCACAAACACATAAAGAAGGCGAAATGAAGACGTTACGAACACAGGGACTTGATAATTCAGATTGATTTTACATGTTTCATTGGTTTCTGTAGACTTTCGGTAAACAAAACCAAAAAGAAAACAAGAGGTCCATGAGTCTTAACGGTCAACTAGTTACCTTCATAATCTGTGTTGGTTATTGCGAAGTTGTTTGAAGATATTAACCTATGTGACCCCTGTGAGTGGATCAAGGTCACTAATTTCAACAAACTTGGTAGTCCTTCGTCACAGCACAGTACAGGCCAAATATCAGTACTCCGGGCCTTTAAGTCACTGATTAAACAAGATGTTTGATAGATTTTTAACACATTTGACCTTGAAAGTTGGTCGTTTAATTTGTTAACAGTGTTTTGATAGGTCAAATAGAATAACTATATAACAACATCAAATCTCTTGTTAGGAAAAATGCCCGGACTATTAGTAATTTTGCAAATCACAACATATTATATTAAAATTTGGTCCCGGGTGTTATTGCTGTCCGATCGCTAAATATAGGGGTTGCTGTTGTAAGTCGGGTTAGTTGTATGGACTACATGTATTAAATTGTCTATTACTAGTCATCCATTCAACCACTACATCCTAGAGCACCTGGTTTTGTCTAGAGTTACATTCTTTTTGTTATACTGGGAAGGGAGTAGGGGTATTAGGCGACTTTTTCTCAATTAACAAAGAACCCAGAATAAACTGATCAATCATTGTTTTTGTCATTCTTTAAAGAGTTTATATTCTTTTTGCACTGTTATATTGGATTGTTCATGGTTGATAAATAAGCATTTTTAACCCTTTTTGTCTTTCTTGCCATATTCTTCTAATAAGCTAGATGTGTGCTAACAAAACACAAAATTGGAGCCTTAATGAAACTTTGTACAGGGAAAAGTTTATGTTGTTTCTGTGTGAGAAAACGTGTTGTATTTTTGTCTGGTTCACTGGAACAAAGTCGTTGGTTAAAAGACAGGAGATTGTATTGGCGAATAGATTTTTAAAGGTTTGATTGTACCCATTCTCTTTCCCCTGAAAATGGTAGGTATGTACAATGCACTAAGGGGCACCAAATGCAAGTTCATTTACAGTAATTAGAAATTAACCTTTAAGGTATGGTCATCCGTGATTCCAAAGATATTATTACTGCTCACAATTCTACAAATAAAATATATAACAAACACAACAGAAATAACAATATTTACAATAGTTTATTGGAGATTCAACAATTTACAAAATTTATCATGATTTAATAAATCATCATCATTATGAATGTAATATTCAACATTGTACAACTGAAACCACGGCCAACTGACGATCTCCTTTAAAGTGTTTTCCAGTGGCCGGGTAGCACAGTATATAGTGAACCTGCTTTTCATCGAGATGGCAGGTTTGATTCCCCTATGGGACCACAAAGGTTGTTTCCAGGTACTCTGCCCCCCCCCCCCCCACGCCCGCCCTATCCCCGACATCCAAACCTCTGCATGATAGCATTCAAGACAACAAGAATGATTAATATAAGGTATTGAAAATAAATAAAGTTAACATTTACATTAATTTTATTTTAAAGAATTCTAAACGGAAATTCTCTGCCATTTCAGATTGAGATGTGGTACCCATTACATATAAGTAATTTCAAAATGAAAACCTGCCTTATCTGACATCTGTGAATTGTGACCTGTGTAAATGGGATAAAGCTGTATGAAATGAAACTAAATCCCTTTTTCTAATGAAAGCTGCTAAAAAAGACCTGTGTTTTGTCATTTTGTTTATCTGACTATTTAGTGTTCCACAGGATGTCAGATTAGACAGTTTTTACTGTATTTATTTTTATTTTTCATTCCAACCCAGTTTAAGTGACCAACAACCAAACCTACTCAGTAACAAAAAAGTAACATCTGTTTATCAGAAAACATGGTAATTCTCTATTTGCATACGGCACATATAAGCCATTTTCTGATTTTTTTTATAAGTTTGAAAAAATAATGACGATTAGTTTCAGTATTGGGATTCTAGTTTCAATGTGAATGTTTTAGAAGAAAAACAGATGGAACACAGATAGGATCAATGTTAGATCAGAGAAGTTATGTCATGTTCTAGAATATCACTACTCAAAGTTGATGAGGAAAACTATATAGATTATGTGTCTACTATATGTAGGTGGATTCAAGGAAAGGGAAGACAGATTAAGACAAGAAGCAAGTCTTAAAAGGCGAAAAAGAAGAGAAAATGACAGGAGAGAGAGAGTAAGAGAGAAAGCAGCCATGAGATTAAGGACACTTGGCAAACTGCACTGGTTCATCAAATAAATAATGTACACAGTGATCTCCCCTTAATTTTACAGACACTTTTGTTTAGTCAATGATAGGGCCATTATACAAAACTGAAGTCCAAGTTTAAATTCCTGGTCTAGCCCTAGTGACCTTTTGTATTCATAATGTTCAATGTTTGTTTTATTAAATCTTTTTTTATCAATTATTTTTCATAAATTTTCCACAAAGTTTACTGTTTTAGAAATGATTTTAAAAACTTTTACCATCATCAACATCATCATCATCATTAAAAGTGGTTTTTTTTTGGCATCGGTACAGGCTCATTAAGTCAGAGGAAAATTCCAGGGCAGAAACATGGATATTAATTCTAGACCTTAGTTTCATGCAATTTCCGACCAAACAATTGTTTTTAATATCATATCAACAAAATTTTCATTCTCTTGCTTGTTTTCTAATATAAACATGCACGAAACATACATCAAGGCCAAACTTTCATACAGTGCACCAAATTTACCAACAAGTAACAATTGCAAAATTTCCCAAATGAGCATCCAAATTTACCAACAAGTAACAATTGCAAAATTTCCCAAATGAGCATTACAAGGATAAATGCTCATGATGATAAAGTTGATTTCAGACAGGTGTCTGTTGAAGGACCAATTTTTTGACAGAACAGGTTTGTATGCTTTTAAATGAAACATTTTTGGTTGTAATTCTTTGTGGACCTGCAAATGTTCCCACAGGCCTGGCACGACCTGGTCAAGACTCAATTAAAACCAGCAGCAGATCTGTCAGGCCGGGTCTGGGCTACTATTTCATAGACAGTAAACCCTGGTCCAACAAGTCCAATGGTTCGGATCGAGATACACTAATTCAGGCCAAATATTTCATTACAGCACTTTTCAGAAATAAAAGTTATTTGAAAATCTTTGAATGGAAGTATTCAACAGCAGAAAGTACAGCTGTATATACATTTTTTTCAATATTTTCATGATTTCAGTTGTTATTTCAATGGCATTATCCGCCAACATAGTGATATGGCATTTTGACAACAAAGATGAGAGCACATTATGAAAATAATAGCGATGTAACCTTATACATTAAAAATCCCATTTTCTCTTCAATCAGCATTCGTTCATGTCATGACAGTCTCACAGCTGAAAATGTATCTCTTTTCGACGATTCCTTTTCCTGTTTGCGCCGCTGTTGTTCCAGATTCCGTTTTTGGCGTTCGGACCGTTTTTGTTCCTTAATAGCAGCATCAGCTTGCCATGATAAATCTTCCTCACCTTCATCATCCCAGCCTGTCTGTCGGTCGTCCCATGTGCCTAACTCTGGTCCCTGAAAAATCAGGCAAGAGACTTCAGTAATCAGCCTGACAACATAATTTTGATTATGTGTTTGCAGATGATAGTTAACGATTTGTTTTGCTGAATTTCATTATTTATTTTACAGGTTAAAAAAAATTATGCTATACAGGTGAAATACTTGGTATAAGAGGTATTTTTGTAGGGACAAATATAACAATCCCATTAATTTTATTCCAGAAGTTATCGTAAGATTATTATAGTTAGACTGGCCCCTTCTCTAGAATAGTATACAAATAATGAATTATTTTGAAAAAAAAAAAAACTCTACTTATTTAGATCACTTGAATGTTTAATTCTAGAGACATAAGAAATAAGCTAGTACATTTAATAAAATTCAGTAGAGAAATTCTTCATAAAAACTTAGGCGCTAGTAGCCAGTCTAAGCATTTGTCTGAATGATCCAAATAACTAAATCATAGCTCATTATCATCCTACTCATGTTTCGATGTCTTCATATACAATTCTCGAAAACCATTTACATAAATACATAGGTATGTAGCAATACCATTAACCTTGATACCTGTGGCAATCTTGGTAAAACTTGGCCTTTAAACTGACGTTTACTTACAGTAGATATAGGTACATCAGCAGCAGCCATAGCAAATCTATTGGACTGATTTCTCATCTCTTCTTTCTGCTTTATCAAAACCTGAAAGTATTCCAAGTTTATCATTCATACATGTTAAGTTCTCAACATTGAAATTGAGGTCGACAGAAAGGCAAACCAATGTCAAATAAGAAAACTGTTGGTCATATCCGTACGTAATTCTTACAAAGTTGTCAGAATCAGTGGCATGGCATTTATATAATAAACTTTTAAATATATATATATGATGGCAAACGATCAGTACCCTTTTATATGTCTAGGCCCTTAAATCTTAATATTAAGTTGTTGCTTCTCTCATTTCTATCTATGAATCAAAGGATTTTTTTCAAGTTCAATTATTCATTCACAAGTTGTTTCTTTTCATGTATGGCCAAAAAAAAAAAAAAAATATTCAGGATTTTTAATATTTTTTTCAAGTTTATCAAATCATTAATACAGGTAAGTTAAAGTGGTAGTTACATATCAAACTAAAATCTGTTTCAACCCACATTGGAAAATATATGTATAGCTCAACACAAAGAACCAAAGTTCTTTCTTTTTAAGGCTCATTTATTTTTAAAGATGTCATCACGTGTAAGGAATTGAAGAATATAATATCATGATTTTCAGATCAGGTTATTTATTGAGTTTTGGGGGTATATCATGAACTTTAGTTTGCTTAGTGATTTTTTTTGTTTACCTTCTTTTGTCGTTTAATATGTGGAGTCATATCTTGAAAATAGTCTGGTTCTGGTTCACTTGACTCTTCTTGTGACAGTGACCTTGACCTTGAGTAATTGTGATTGTGTGACCTTGAATTACTGCTCTGATCTTGATCCCAATTCTCCCAAGATTGCAGTTCAGGCTGAAACCAAAACATATTACAATTTCAGAATATTTTACTACCACACTTTCTTTATTAACTTATATGCACCTTATATTCTTACCTAATTTATCAATGTTTATAAAGGTGATTGTAAGCTTTTGATTTATCTTAAAATTGTTAATAATTACACTATTATCCTTATGTTATAAAGTACTTAAGGTAGAAGAAATTTAATATATTTGTTTATTTTTATCATAATTATAAATTTTCTTATTAAAGGCCCAATATACATAACTTTCGACAAAACTTGAAGCGAAAATAAAGCCTAATAACTTATTATATTTATAGATTTACTTAAGATTAACCGATATCAGCAATATTCAAGATGAATTCTTTCGCGGTTACCGGTACAGCAGCAGTTGAAACATGCTATTTGTAAACACGCGTCCATTTCAAACTGTCTTCTACCTTCAGTTTGTTGTTGAAGTGGGCTCCACCTGAATAATTTTCAATTCTTTGGATTTTTTTGTCAAGAGTTTCTTGTTAGTTACCGCTTAGTTTAACTTCGTTTTAGGCTGATTTTTGCATGGTTATCAACTGGATTTTTTTTCAGAATTTTTCAGAATCACGAAATTTTTTGAAGTTACGTATAATGGGCCTTTAATTTTGCCAGTTAGGTATGGTACAGTAATGATGATTAAACTGAATTGCTGCAGCTTTAGTTAGGACATCACGACTCTGACCTGTTTTGGGGCGCTTGGTGTTTGTGTGAAGTCTTGTGGAATGCTGTAGTGATTTGTTAAAGGCAAAACCGTGTCCGATGTCCTTCTCTTCCTTCTGCAGAAAAGTCGTTTGAATGGTGAACATATCAACAGCACAAAACCAAAAGTCTTCTTGATGATGTTCCACACGACCTTTATCATCTTGACAGGAATGTTCTTTTCTGAAAAAATCATTTTGAAGTATTAAGATGTTATTAATGTCTTCATCAATTCAAACTTGGAGCATTACATAGCTGGAATATGGAATGAATATGTACAATACTGCATTTGAATGTACCATTAATTCTATTAACCTGAAACCTAAAAGGTTTTATGTCAAGACTATAGGGAACATTTTAACTTCTAGTTTAAAGTAGAATTTTTCAATTTGACAATATGTAGTGGGATACAGCAGCCCAGTGTGTTGTTTTCATGATGCTGCATGTTGAAAGGATATATATTTGCATCCTACTCATGGTTTTCAGTAGTTTTTGTCAGTCATTCTCATGTTTTTGGATAATCCGGATAGCCTGGGTTACCTTTGGCCCTTACAACAGACTTAAATTTTTTTGTATACATTTTGGCTAACAAATGTCTGGTCTCCAGCCCGAGCACATTTGTATACTTAACTACTACGTGAAAATGTGGAATTCTCCAATATTGTATAGAGTCAGAGAGTGATTAATAAACAAAAAGATATGGCACAGTAATCTTCCATGTCCAGTACTAGTCCTGATCAATGTACAGTTTGTTTCTTAATTAGCCACGACACCAATTACCTACAATAAATGCTTTCGCTAAGGTGAGGAGTTTTTTATGATTGCAAACTGACGACTCTCTACTGATGGAATGTTGTTGTTGGTGATAATAGCAGATTTAATTTGGAAATATATACAAATGTACATGTACATGAGATATGGGTGGTTGTGTTAGTCATTTTTTGTTATCAGCAACTGAAAGCTGTCCATTGCACGTGTACTGTATCCAAGAAGACCCATAAATCGACATGGTAATCATTTTATATCGGACATCGCACAAAACAACTATGAATGAACTATTCCAATAAACAGTGCATCCGGGATGATCCGGACACCTTTCCCAGTACGAGCCGTCCGGATTAAGTGTTTTCCGGACTGCCAAATTTTGTGTACCATGTTGAATTTTTTTTCCCTCTGTACATGTATGGATGAAAAATTTGTCCAAATTATTGCGGGAATTTTGCCAAATGTGGGTCGATAGTCAGAATTCTTCGTTATAGATATAAAAGTGTGAAATTTTAATGAACCGTGCACAGGTCAATGATTATATATATATAAGCAATGTTTTATAATATTCAAACTTTTTTTATGCAAATTAGATATCAATAGAAAGAATAAAAATTTCTCTACTGCAATACATGTAATCAAGTCACAAAATTTTTTTGTAAATGTCGCCACTAATGTTTGGCGGACGAGCAACATAGCATACCATTTTTTTGTGATTCTATACGGAGGTTGCAGATGCTGGTTAAATGGTTGCACATCACGTGTCAATAGTGAACACCAGAACTCCCATACGGGAAAAAGCTTGACGCTTATTTTGCATCTTCACGTTAAATTAACAAATAGTGAAATACTTACCCGTTTTATGCAGAAGTTGTTTCTGAATTCTCCTTAATCACACCCAATATTGCATTCTCAATTTCTGTTCCCATCTGGTGGTTCTTGGTTTCTTCAACGTCAATTTGGTGCTTATTTCTTCCTCTAGATTCCGCTATAGGAAGCAAACGTTCCACCGACTCGGAGTTTTAGGTTTAATGGTTGCCGACAGATGTCGCCAAAGTTGCTAGACAACAATAAACAGTATGGCGACTACCATGTAAAGAACAGAGAACTTTAGAAAGGTGTTGATACTAGCTTCAACCGTTAAGGGGATCTTTTTAAGGGAAGAAAGCAAATCACAAACATGCCGGTAAGTTTAAATGTATATTGAGTTGCGGAAAGCATATCGGAACGTGAATAGCCATGAATTATTTCCAGGAAAACACCCACGGGGAAGTAAAATTCACTTTCTCAAGTTGCTGAACCCCTTTAAGTTTCTAATGACATATGCTTTCAAATCACGATATAGGCCTAGTATGTGTTTGCATATAAAATTTGCATTTTCTACCAAAATTTTGCTTGATACGTTGCACATTACTTTGTACAGTGACAGTGTATACAGTGTACATGCATTTCCAAGTTAAAAATTGACTTGACAAACAGCTAGAAAAAAGCCAGATTGGCTAGAACTTCCTCACGCCCTGACACTAGACTTGAACATTTTGACATAATTTAGGTGTCTGAACGGAGCTAGGGTGCACAAGGCTATAAGAAACCGCGGAATTATCCAACATCTGGTATCTTGAGAGTTTTGAGCCAGGATATGCTAAACAACAAAAATCAACTACAGTGTATGATCACAATAACGTACACAACATGTACTGTATGATCAATAAAAGGATTGTTTATTGATCCAAACCTGCTCATATTACCACCAACAGCACCAAACTTCATTAATAGAGTCCTTTGTTTTCTCTCATTCGAAATGTTCATGCCAGGGATAAACGACACACCTTACTGATCTGGACCGGAACTGAAGATTTTCGTTTGTCTTTTTGTTGAAAACGGTATTCCTTGATACCATTTGGTGTTGGTAGAATTCCAAGTGTTCATTTAGCTTTGTGCCAGATATAGTGTCAGCCTTTCCAGGCCGGAGGAAACTTGGGCTAAGTTATAGAGGTCTGAGATGATACTTTAATAGGTTTAGGATGGGGACACTTACTTTCTCAGAGATCTTTAGGACTTTGCCCTGGACTTTAAACAACATTCATCACAAGATCCACAGTATTTGGTTGGTTTGGAGCTGATTACGTTGTATATAGTTGAAAATTGATGTTTGATCATATTGAAGTCCCAAAAAGAGACTTTGAGAATTTGGGGAAATCACAAGATACAGTTTAGAATCAAATGAATACTGATCATATGTATTTATCACTTTTATTTACAAATCTAGTAAATAATGTAACATTTATTATACCCTTGCGATGATTTGTCAAGGGTTTATAAGGATACCCTCAAAAACTAACCCACTTGAAACTAGGTCACCGTTACTATAAATAGAAATTGACAGAAATTTAGACGTCCTTCTCTTGAGGCTGCATTTCCCAACTGATTGGCATGAAACTTCACAAACATTCTCCCTTGTTCCCGTTTCAACCTGCTGTGGTCAAAACCTTGGTAACCATCACAATCAATAGAAATTGACAGGAACTTGAAACTACATGTAGGTCACCTTTGCTATAGGTTGCTATAAATAGAAATGATGAGAAATTTGGATGTCACTGACAGGCTGAATTTCTCAATTGATTTGCATGAAACTTCACATAAGTTTTCACATCACTTGTATGAGTTTGTGTTTCAACCTGCTGTGGTCAAAAGCTAGGTCACCATTACTATAAATAGAAATTGACAGAAATTTGAAACTAGGTCACCTTTACTATAAATAGAAATTTACATGTCATCGCTCTACATGCTTCATGTCTCCCCACCGATTGGCATGAAACTTCGTACAAATGTTCACATTATCACTTATTCAAGTTCACATTTCAAATTTTACAGTAAAAAAATATGTCACTGTTACTATAAATAGAATGTCAGCGCCAACATTAACCCTGGACGCATACTGGCTCAAAAAAAAGTCTTATTTGATCACTCACCATTTTCCTTTTCACTTTGTATTTTTAATGTTGAAGCACAAGGGTATACGTATCGTCTGATATACCTTGTTTTTTGTAAGTATAGATTTCTGATTATGTTTTGATTTTGTTTCAAATGACAGGAAAATCTTCCACCAATTGATCGAGACAATGCAGATCCAAATGGGAAATTCAAGGCAAGGAATTGGCATAAAAAGGACACAAAGAAAATGCACCCTCAACAAAAAAGTAGATACCTGGCGGTAAGTATTACATAAAGCTGGAGTCATTTACTCACTCACCCCTTAAATTTTATTATGAACTATTCCAACCTTCAGGGGCAATGGTTCTATGTCCAGCTGGAAGGAAATCAAATACTGCAGAGTTACAGTAATTATCCTCCTTTGGTTTTAACAGTAGCACAACAAAGACAGGCCAATAACTATTGACAAAGTATATTTAGCTTAAAAAGCTAGAGCGACAATTAATCATACCTTTGCGATAAGTCGTCGAGGGTATGTATAGGAATACTCTGCTTACATAAGTATGTACGTTTCCCAAATGACATCACCATTCTACAGGCTGCATTTCTCGACCGATTGGCATAAAGCTTCAAACAAGTGTTCACAAATATCATCACTTGTACGAGTTTGTGTTTCAACTTGCTGTGGTCAAAAAGTAGGTCATCGTTACTATAAAAAGAATTAACAGAAATTTGAAACTAGGTCACTGTAACTATAAATAGAAATTGACAGAAATTTGGACATCACTGCTAAACAGGCTGCATTTCTCAACCGATTGGCATGAAACTGTACACAAGTGTTCACAAACATCATTGAATGTACAAGTTTGCGTTTGAGCCTGCTGTATTCAAAAACTAGGTCACCACTACTATAATTAGAAATCAACAGAAATTTGAAACTACCTAGTAGGTCACCTTTACTATAAATAGTAATTTGGACATCACCACTCTTCAGGCTGAATTTCTCAACTGATTGGCATGAAACTTAACACAAGTGTTCACAAACATCATCGCTTGTATGAGTTGGCATTTCAAATTTTTCATTGTGTAAAAGTAGATCACTGTTACTTTGAATAGAATTTCTGGACCATTATTAAAGTAACATTTACCCTGGACACATACCGGCTCATAAAAAACATGTCTTATTTGCTCACTCAACGTTTCCCTTTTCTCTTTGTATTTTAAAAGTTAAAGCGCGAAGGTACATTGTATAAGTATCGTCTTAAATTTCAATATATTAATCAGTCAAAAGTTTGAAGTTTGAAAATTATATAAATTAAAGTTTTTGTTTAAGATTTAGGAAATCAATCAATAGTGGTTATTTCTCTTCTGTTGAAATTCCTGTACCTGATTACAAATTAATCTTCCCTCCACAGTACGAGGATCCAGCAAAGGAAATAACAGAAGCTCAGAGCGTAACAAACAAACGGTTGTTGGATAGGAAACGCAATGAAATTAGGTAAATTTACAATATTTTATTTTAGCTGGTGGGAGCAGTAACCAGGGGAAGGGCTGGTATGCCATGATTTTGCTGGTTGAGAGATTTAAGCAATGAATGTTTTAGCAAATGTTATTATGTTTTTATAACAGACATTGCTATTGGTGACGAACTTAAGAAAGCCGTATATATATTAATTTTTAAAATTTCCATTTTATGAAGTAATTATCCTCTATTTAGTTATTTTGAACAGTTTCGAACTTAAGAATCAAGCGCAGATAACAAGGAAAATGATGACATCATAATAGAGATTCATTACATTAAAATAGCAAATTTTGTTATAGTCTCATAAAGACATATGCCTTCGCAATGCAAAACAGTTGAAGGATGCAGATATAGAGCAGTTGTAAATATATATGTAAGCTGTTGAATTTCAAATAACTTTGTTTTATGAAATCAGTGGTCATTACATAGTTTGAAATTTTAATAAATGTGCAGTTAAAATGAGTTTATCCTTCATAACTGTTTTAATTTTCATAACAATATAGAACCAATATCATTACAAATAGTTGTACCTAAACTTTCATTAACATTGAAGTGCACTGGTGTTAACACAGAAGTGCAACAAATTTAAATGATGTATATGAGTTACAAGTAATGAATACTCATATACATCATTTACAAGGATTCCAAATATATATCTAGGGCCCCCAATACTCAATCAAGGGGGTCCAGAGGACTCCCATAGTCAAATGGTGATGTAAAACCCTGACAGTTTCTATGGTTTGAAAGTTGACAGATGAGTTTTGTTTTATCAGGATGAATGCTCCACTGCCAGAGGAGGAGTATGAGGAGAGAGAAAAACATGCTAAGCTTATAGGACAATTAAAGTAAGTACATGACAAAACAATTCCAACAAAGTACCTATATAGAAGTCTTTAACATTCCTTCAATCAAGTCAAATCAAACATTTGAAATAAATTCATTTAAAGTATACTAGCCTACTGTGCATATGGGAATTTCGACTTAAAACTATTTCCACATTTAAGTTATCAAATCTATCCTGGTGATTTGGCAATGCTGTTATTTGTGTATTTGTTAACATTCTATGGCAAAAAATTATCATAGGATTATTTAAACTGATTGTTATTTTCTATGTCTGGTATAATTTTAAATAATCTTATTTCAGAGCGGCTGAATCAAGAAATAGATTAAGGATAATGAGGTTACGATACCAGTCAAATAGGGTAAGTTGTCAGTCAAATAGGGTAAGTTACCAGTCAAATAGGGTAAGTTGTCAATCAAATAGGGTAAGTTACCAGTCAAATATGGTAAATTGTCAGTTAAATAGTTTTTTTTTCACCAGCTTTCACATGGAACTTTTCTTGGCTTGTACATGTTATTGTTAAGCCCACAGTCTGATTTATAGATAGAATACGATAATCATGTTGTCTTTGATTTCACATGTTTAGGGAATCATTACTTTGTGTTGAGGATTTATTCTAAAACAAACTTAAATGGTTGGAAGTGAACAGATTCACTGTGTGATCTAGATTTCACTCTGAAAATAAAAAAGAGAATACCGAAACGTTAACAAAATCATAATCCAAACTCAAAATCGATTAAACCAGGGGCAAAATATGAACAAAGGAAAGATTCACATGGAGACCCTTGCAAAAGTACAAGAGAATAAGTAAATTTTTAAAAGTGACATTAATTTCTATTAAAAATCAAACTACAAAATGATAAACTGATTCTGATCTGTTCCATCACCACAGAGTCAGGAAATCAGTCATTTGATTGCGTGTCAGCCCACGGCTTCCAAGGCTGTCAGATTACAGGCTTTGGTCCCCTCGTATCCCGAACGCCGACAGAGGAAGGACACTCTGGATAAACTATCGGTAAGTTCACAGCATAGATGCCTTGTCAGTCAGTCGCCTGGGTCCGTATTCATGAAACTGTTCTCATGCTCAAACATAGATTCTGTGCTCAAGCCAACTTTCTTGAAACTCACCTGAATCATGTCGAATAGTCAAAAAGTCATTGTAATTGTTGAAAATAGCTTTCGACGTCATGCCTCTTCAACTTTTAACCAAAACTTTTGACAAAATTAGATTGTTTGAATAATTTATAGCTATAACAAGAAATAAGGCTTGAGCACAGAATCCATGCTTAAGCATGAAAACATTTTCATGATTACGGGCCCTGGTTTCATCAAAGTTCCTTATCGTAATGAAATTCTGTAACTTAAAATTTTCCATAGGAAAGCATTACTGAAGTTAAGGGGGAATCTTAAGTTAAGGAACTTTCCTTACCTTCTGTAATGCTTTCTTATTTCAAGAAGAACTTCAGTTTAGAAATTTCCTTGACTTAAGGAATCTTGTTGAACCCAGGTCCAAGACTAAATTGTCGGATCGTTCAAATTTCATAAATCCGAAACCAATTTCTTTCTTTGATTTGCAACATGTGAATTAAATTTATCAGAATGAATACTAGATTTGGTTGATTTATGAATCATGTTTTTGATGTTATCTAAATTTCTATAAGCATTCTTTTGGTAAATTACAAAAAAGAAAGGTCAATGTTTAAAGTTTAGTACACTGAGCTGGAATTGTTTAAATATTGATGACAACTTTTACAATTTAGCACTTGAATGGGGTTAAACATGTGCAAATAAAATGTAAAACTGTTGTCAAATGGAACACGTTTGGAGGATTATTTTGGTATAGCTATCTTGTATATATGGCATGGTACAGAATCGGTGAAAACATTTTTATTTCAGTAAAGTAAACTTGGGTACATTTTTGTTTTACAGAGAGAACGCTGTGAAAGGTTGCTAGAAGATTCTCAGGGATTACTTGTGAACAGAATTCACTGAATGGTCTGTTAGGTCTTTTTAGATTAATTTACATATCATGTCAACATAATTTCATTTACTGTATAATGTCATGTACATTTCATAAACTGACCAATTGGAATCATTGTTTAATCACATTTCATCACGTTGTTATATAAATGTTACAGGATATTTGTATGTGTCTATTCAATTAGAAACAATACATCATATTTGTATGTGTTTCTGTTGAAAGTATTTTATTTGTCCTCATGAAATTAGATTTGTTGATCATAATATTTAATAATATATATATGTATACTACGTATCGTCATTGTTTTTTTTAAGTTTTTCACTTGAGCTGACTAAATAAAGAGTAATTTAAGATGGATAACATTTAGATTTTAGGAATAGTGTATTGGTTTTAATAGTATGCATACATGTTTGACAAAACTTCTCATTTTGGTGAAGATCTTCATAGATTCACAATAGATTATACATTATGTGTTGTCATTAAATATTTCAGGTTTGATAGTTTATTCCCATATTTTGTTGTACAGTGTTTTTAATTTCTTCATCTATGTGCTATATATTTTGTATATATTTTTTGTACATTTATGTATATATATAAAGAATTAAGTATATAAGTTTAGGTAAGGCTTTGTGTGCTGTCGATAATGTTTGGATATATTACAACATATTTGATGTTATATTATTTAGACAATTATATATTTACACTTTCCCTTTCTATCATTATACACATTTCAATTGTATCCAGTCACGATGATTATTTTTAGCTTTTTACTTTCAATTTAATTTTCATTCTATTGTTATCACGCAGAAAAGTTTGCTTCTTGTCCACATTAAATTAATCTGTAGTGTTTTGTGCAGTTTTGAGATTATAAAAAGTACAAACAAGCAGGATTATTTTATGATATACTGTATACACATTTTATAAAATTTTTAAACCAAATTATTAAAGAATCGACAAAAATGCCTTAATTTACTTCCCGCGGGCTATATCACGGTGCGGGTAATACACAGGAAATTACGGTATACCAGTTTGCCATCTTATATAGAATTCACATTCTCCCCCCCACCCCCTCCCCAACATTTACTGCTTTTAAAATGTTCATACTTTTATTTCATAATCAATGTTGTAATATAGGACCGTATATATACAGAAGCTGAATTTAAATTCAA
Source organism: Mimachlamys varia (assembly GCA_947623455.1). NCBI lineage: Eukaryota > Metazoa > Mollusca > Bivalvia > Pectinida > Pectinidae > Mimachlamys > Mimachlamys varia. The sequence continues at coordinate 38,482,176 of OX392540.1, forward strand.
TAATCAGATATATAGACCTGGGCCCATATCATGATTCTCTTCTCGTGCTGAAAAGTGAAAGTATTCACAGATATGAATTTTTACATGGACAAAATGTCACGTGTAAACATTATATTTAGATTTACATCTTTTCAAAATGCTTAAAATCACGGAAAAAATCTCATCAATTTATCTCATTCACCCCTGATTACACATTTGGAATATTCCAGTTCAAAGGTTGGAATAGTCCATAATGAATTTTCAGGGATAAATGAGTTACCTATTACAGTAAAAATGATGAAGGGCTTGAGCACAGAATCTTGATTTGAGCATGAAAATAGTGTCATGACTACAGGCTCAGTACATGTGAATAGTCAATAGATTATGTAGAACTTACCGTCCAGGAATGCTGCAATATTAATGAAAATGATTTCTGAAACTCGCAAAAGGAACATTCTAAACACAAGGCCCTGATTTTCTGATTTTCTTTACTGCTATAGATTTTTTTTTGTCAGACCAAATTGATGGGTCTTTAGGATTTATTTAGTTTTGAAGACAACTTTAATGTTCCATTTACAACTGGTTACAACAGTTGTGCAACCGGGGTCTATATAACACTAGGGCGGTTACTTGGTACTGTAATGTACATATTTTAGTGCTATTCTTGTTTTAGCGATTTTCGTGTTGAAAACATTCCGCGAAGTTATTATTGCGCTTTCTTCAACAAGTATTGTCAATGCACAAGTTCATCGTTGCGCTGAACTGTTAAAATTCGGTTTTACATTAAAAGTTAAGTGCGACAAAATAAGTACGTTTATAGTATTCTTTGCCAAGTATACTAGTATCAGCAAACAGTTTGGTAACATTGTTATACACCGTATATATGTATCATAATGTTCCTATATCAGGACAAGATATTGATCTACATTGTATAGTCAAACCTCGGTATCTCAAAGTCGGCGAGATCTTGGAGAAATCTCGAGTTATGCAACTATTTAAATTTAATGAATAAAATATTTCAACGGAATCTTCTAACTATAACGAGATTCGACTGTAAACTGACAATTAAAAATTCAGTGCGATTTCATATTGGTATGCAAATATTTGTTTGAAAATATTAAAGCTAAAAATATTGACAGAGGCTATTTGAAGAAATGTTTACACTGGGTGTTTCAGAAATCATTTTCACTTTTGGGGGGCTTGTGCAAAGATTGCAGGCCATGGTGCATATAGGCTAATTGTGTACATAATGAAATAACACAGACGTCCCCAGGACTAGCGTGTGTAGAAAGTAGTCAACATTTGTAGCTAGTTTTACTTAACCTAAAATGTTATATACCATTTACCTTGGCATATCCTACTATAACTGTAAAAAGGAATACTTAGTATGTATTCTCGATTTCTTTATTTACTTCAATCGTATGAAAAATGGGGCCTCGATTGCTTCATTTACTATATTTGTATGATAAAGTTGGATCCAAGTCGTATACGCAAGTACGATCACTAATTCTTCACCACTTGGTCGTGGATTTTGTTAAGGCCTACATTGGGCAATAGATAGGTACACGTGTACCGGATGCAGGTTGATGGTTTTTCTACAGTTACTTAAGTTTTTTAGCCACCCAAACATGGCTCATACGGCATATTAAGGCACAACCAAACTATTTCCCATTGTGATTTTGAAGTTACATGGTAAAAACAGAAATTAATTAAAGATTGCTGAAATTTTATTTTACATTTTGAACGATACTGCAATGATTTTTTCTTTACATACTTTGTATAGTACAGTATATACCATATATAAATGTGATCCAATAAGTTAAAAAGTCCCACAGTTATTCTTTATTATCTTCATATACAATGTACATATATTGAATGTTTTATGATTTTTTTAATATCAGTACATAAAAAAACATTTGCAGATGTATATTTAGGTAAAAGGACATTTAAATTATTCCTATTTAAGGAGCGAAACTAATAATTATATAGTATTACTATATCATGACTCCGGCGCGATTTATGACTCACCGCTTTATGATCAAGAGATCGACCTGGGGACTGAAGATATGAAAGTATGAATATGTTTATACTGTAAATCATTTACTTTTTGTAAAAACTTATATTCATGCTTGTTCTCCCGTGAAAACTGAGAGTATTTGAATCTAGAATGTGCATGAATGAAATATCTTCTTGCAAATTAATGCAAAAATATTCCTCTAAAGTTCAATGGTTTACAGTGTTTTGTGTGTGTTAGAAATATTTTAATGATAATATGTATACATGCTTATATTCCACACAAATCACATATCACATACCCAAGAATAACACAACATATATGGTCAAATTTGTGTATATCAAAGTTTACTTTTTTTCATAAAGTTGTCTTCATATTTGTTCATTTTATTTGTACAATCATCATTTTTGTTATGCTTATGTGACCTGTGTATGTTGAAATAGTACTGTTTTTGTTTTGAAATGCTTTATGTTTCCAGGTCGTAGACTAATTTTGTGGTTTTAACTGTTTTTTTCAATGATACATGTATAGACACAATTTATCATCACTTAGTTTTGTGATGTCGGAAACATATCTTGATTTCATCGTGTGTATCTATTCGTCACAATGATTGTGTCAAATTGTTAATCATTATATAATTACAATATAGTGTACAATGTACATTATTATATTGTGTAGTATTACATGGTATGATAAAGCGACATCGTGTTTGTTTTCGTTATTATCGATCATATTTAATCACTTACTTTCAATTGTTAAGAGACCTGTGTTATTTACATTGTAGGTATTAGAAAATTGATGTGATCAATCTGTTTGGGGGATAAAATATGAAGTGGCATGTATTTTGATAATAACTAGGTCAACATGTAAGTTACTGTGATGCCCTTATATATGTATGTCACACACTGCCACCATATATATTGTACAAGCTGTTCACCAACATTGATTATACAAACGGAAATATGCAACTCTTTAATACAAAAAAAACGGTCTAAAGTTTTGTACATATGTTAACTATTTGTCAAACAATAGGTACTTTAAAACAAGGAAATTATACAAAGTTAAAAGTTTATCAGGAAACAGGAAATTTTTCATATACTAAAGATGACGTAACACACACATATGCTGCACCTTTTAAATTTAGCGAGATACAGTATGCCGAAAAAATGAATTAAACTGCATCATACAGCTGTTTTGTCCTCTCAGGACTATTCAGTGATGCTAGGGACCAAAATTTCTAAACTAATGTAGAAGCAGAAGTGTCATGTGCGTAAAACCCCTTTAATTTATGAATTTAGAAGTAAAATAAAACTAGTTCTGTATAATTTCAAACTAACATGTGTATATTATGTACCTTGCCACTACTCAAATGAGACTGCAGATTTTGTAAGTCTTTCATTCGAACTGAATTGAAAAAAAACAATATATGTACTTACCCGTATATTCTAAGGAGAGCAACGCAGTCTATAATGCAAATTATGGGATCATGCTAAACTTCTAAATCTATGAAATTGACAATATTGTGCTGTATTCAATTAACATTCAAAATTGTCTCGGACAGTTCACTTTGCACTGATATATATGAATATTGATCATGTTCAAATTTATAGTGAATGTAGTCAGTTATTTGTTTGACAAAATAAAAAAAAATACCACAAAACGGTTTCTTTGTTATATTTCCACCTTTTCAATTACATGTATGGGTATACAGATATTATTGTAGTTTAATGTACATTATTCAGCTCACCTGTCCATGGTACGTCATCCCTTGTACGTTATTCAGCTCACCTGTCCATGATACGTCACCCCACGTACCTTATTCAGCTCACCTGTCCGTGGTACGTTATCCCTCGTACATTATTCAGCTGTCCATGGTACGTCATTCCTCGTACATTATTCACCTGTCCGTGGTACGTCATCCCTCGTACATTATTCACCTGTCCATGGTACGTTATCCCTCGTACATTATTCAGCTCACCTGTCCGTGGTACGTTATCCCTCGTACATTATTCAGCTCACCTGTCCGTGGTACGTTATCCCTCGTACATTATTCACCTGTCCGTGGTACGTCATCCCTCGTACATTATTCACCTGTCCATGGTACGTTATCCCTCGTACATGATTCAGCTCACCTGTCCGTGGTACGTTATCCCTCGTACATTATTCAGCTCACCTGTCCATGGTACGTCATCCCTCGTACATTATTCAGCTCACCTGTCCATGGTACGTCCTCCCTCGTACATTATTCAGCTCACCTGTCCATGGTACATTGTATGTCATCCCTCGTACATTATTCAGCTCACCTGTCCATGTTAAGTCATCCCTCGTTTATTATTCAGCCAACCTGTCCATGGTACGTCATCCCTCGTACATTATTCAGCTCACCTGTCCGTGGTACGTCATCCCTCGTACATTATTCAGCTCACCTGTCCGTGGTACGTCATCCCTCGTACATTAGTCAGCTCACCTGTCCATGGTACGTCATCCCTCGTACATTATTCAGCTCACCTGTCCATGGTACGTCATCCCTCGTACATTATTCAGCTCACCTGTCCATGGTACGTCATCCCTCGTACAGTAGTCAGCTCATCTGTCCATGGTACGTCATCCCCCGTACATTATTCAGCTCACCTGTCCATGGTACGTCATCCCTCGTACATTAGTCAGCTCACCTGTCCGTGGTACGTTATCCCTCGTACATTAGTCAGCTCACCTGTCCGTGGTACGTCATCCCACGTACAATACCAATGGCATTGACACTGACCTAAAATGGGATAAACATCTTGCTGCATCTGAAATCTTTTCAAGATAACATACCGTTGTTCTTCCGATATGCAAGTACATCCATAATTTCTACATGTTCTGTACCCAATGCACATACGCTTTTCGAGCAGCGATCTACGACAAGCATTTAGCCCTGTCTATTGATATACTGTAAGGCTTCTTATAACTTGATTATTGTTAGAGAACAATTTCGATATCTCATGATAAGAGCTTCCTTTTCCAAGAAGGTTGGACGACAATACGAACATATTTTGTAAAAAACAACAAAAGCCAAGATGAAATATACTACAGAAGATATATAGTACAAATGATTTTTTCTAGGGCTTTCTCTAAATATTGAAATTTTCGTGATCGATGTCAATTGCTGACAAATTGTTTTTAATCATTTTCTTCAGGTTATAAAGTATGATTTATGGAAAGATTATTTTACACAACCAATAAATGAATTATGTGACGTTTAGATGACTAGTACGATGTGTACCTTGTCACCTTCATCAAACTAATGACCAGCAAATCGTATGCACACAACAGGTGTAAAGAAGAGGGGGCTCACAGTCTCTCGCACATCTATGTGACATCTTTGTCATAAACAAAGCGTAGTTGAATCAAGTCATTTCGGTACAATAACTTTACTATTGTACATACGTGTACGCCTAACAGTGTAGACGAAATGACCAACTCAATTCACATCGTAGCGTTGCATTGGCTGGCATATTTTCTACATTTACCAAAAATCAGTTACATTTGTATATCCATTGACTCCAAAGCTGGTACAACTCCCCTTACGTTGTTCACAGCAAAGAATTGCTATTTTTCATTTCTACCAAAACATCAAAGATGAACAACGCGGTCTTTAATTGGCTTTAGTCAGTTTTAATTTGAGCTTGTGTGAACGTTTTAAGAGGTCCCTTGGGCCTGTTGCTGACTTCATGAAATACAGCAGGTATAGTATGATATGTCAAATTTTAAAGCTTACTGATAATGAAAATTAATATAAATGTTTTAAGCTGCGTTTGTTTCACATTGGCTGTAGAATACAATTTCCAAATTAAGCATATTGAGTGGAATGATGTGAGACATATCTTACAATGTAGTACATCAGACGGGGTACGAGCAGGAGTGTAAGATAAATAAGACAAGCATATTTACGTAAAAATTGACATACCTGGTAATTGTATAATCAAATAAACAAAACATGCTGGAAGCGGATTCTAAATTGCCCCGCGCAAACACTATCGATTCATTTGTTTATCAGATGTGACATACATGCCAGCACTCCATTTTAATTAGAAATGAATCTGTGACATGTGTATCTTTCTCATGCAATCAATAGAATGCTGCGCATGCGTGTTTCACAATTTACACGTGTTCAAGATAAGTATCTGTGCATTTTAACGTCATTTACAGGTAAGTGGAATCTTACATATTTCGATCATATAATTACTGGCTTCAGAACAAAGATGCAGTCAATATATCCTATAAAATTATGATGGAATGCTTATGTTAGCAAATACACGGTATCTCTATATAACGTGCACTAAACTTTTACAATTAACTATTTACATGTCGTGTAGGTTGTAGATTTATCTAAAAAATTAGATTTTTTATTATCATACATTCGGTCTGAGATCATAGACATTGTAATGTAGAGTCAAATTGTAGAAAGCTACAGAATAAAGACTTGTATCATGAAAGACACAAGGATTTATAAAACCCTATACAATTAAATTCCGTCTAGTAAGTGTACGATATATCAAGTATATATCGAGTGTAATAGGGTGTGTACATATCTGGGGTGTAGCCTTTATCTGTTTTGTGAATTATAATCTAGCTATACTATCCCCAATCGCGTTGCCCTCTATTTAATGGGCGACGGGTCGTGCAGTGCAAGGACCTATCATTTTAGAAAATAGTCAGAAAGTTTGTCCATTCGACTGATTTGAAATTATTTTAACACAATGTCAAGTAAGGAATGTTAGTGCATTTCCTATTTCTGCATTTTGAATTCCCGTACCATCCCGATTAGCAAGCAGTTGGGATTTCATTTTTGTTATTGTTTACCCTGTATTGTGACGAGTCCTAGACGAATACAGCACCTGTACGATGTCATGTTATTATTCCTGGTGGGGTCTATTTACAACGTATAACGGACCTATTTCCCGTGTCTGTGATTCGTTATCTTTCTTTAAACATATTGAACTGCTAAATTTCTAAAAGATTTTCATGAGTCACCATATTCGTTGGCGACATTATCAGTGATGTAAGTCTCGCCAACGGTGGCTTATACTTTTTATCTTGAACATTCCAGATGTTATCGACTCAAGCCTTCCGATCCTAAAACTTTATTAAAAATTACATTCGACTTGACAAATATCTTAATGATCTTAACATGTTTCCGATTTTAAAATGATTTGCGTTGTATTGAAAAAATACAACATGCTAACGTCACCACAGAATGTTTAAATGCAGTATGGTCTAATCTATATTTTTCATACCTGTACACAGGTATGAATTATTACCTGTACATATTACGTATTCTACGTCAGACAAGGTTTACGTTGTCATGGAACCACTTCAGTAACAGGTGTCTGCATGTGTTCTCGGCAGTATTATTTTACTCCAGTGAATCAGTGGAAATAAGACTCGAGTATTGACCGTGGTACTCCTAGGTGTAATGCTGTAAAGAATTTGGATATTAACATATATTGATTGTGGCAAATAAACGCCAGCTGGTGCATCCAACAATAAAACTACACGCCGGCGTCTTATTGTTTTTTTTATCTGGTAATAGCTACAGCAACATTGATTTTAATAATCCAGAATTTATGTCGTTTACGTGCGCTTAGGACCTATCTTCAGTTATATTGAACACCCGCAGAAGTCACCCCTGTGTGATGGCCATACTATCCACTGTTTCACTGATATAGATATTTTGGCTAACTTCGGTTGTTTCCTTTACCCTGCATAAACATTTGGCTAATATCAGCTGAGTCTAGGGTTCCATTCGTTTGATGAAGGTACGGACTCTGTTGAGGACTGAAAAACTGTGAACGTTTTTATGTTATTTTAAAGATTTACTTGATACGTGTAAATTAACATCATATATTTCTTTCAGTAAAAAACATGAGCTGAATTAGATTCTATAAGATGTCGGACAAAACTAATGGATCGCCGGACCCCAATGGTGACCTTGAATCTAGTGACGTCACAAACTTTATACCAGATAAGGATTTGGGATCCCGAGAACCAGATATGGACGAAGATAGTTTAGATGGCGATTCAAATGATTTAAAAGATAATCAACTAGTGACACAAGAGACCAATTACGATGGAGAAGTTTTTGACAAAACAAATCCATTTCATGGCGCAACCGGATATGACGATGCATACAAACATTCGCCTCGTTCTCAGTCTGACTCATTTGACTCCCTAAGCCAATCAAATTCAAGCACAAACGAAAATTCTGAACTGACGGCTCTTTTGCCTTCAACAGAATCACAAGAGTCGAATACCGGAAAAAGTCAATCGGAGTCAAAATCACGACTTCCGGTGAAGTGTGCGTCGGGATTAATTCGAAAATCGTCATTACCAAAACAAAAGATAACAAAAGACATCAAAATTTCAAAGAACATGGCAAGGAGCAAAACAGTTGATTTGGCTAAGGGAGTTCTCTACCAGGACGGCAAGAAAAAACTTGCTCGCGGGGAATCGCAGACGTGTGTTAACGATACCTTTGGTGTTCGTGAGACAGTTACGAGTCGGATGCGGTTTGACAAACGTCACATTCCACATGATCAAAATTGTGAAGGTGATGATTATATGACACCTACACAGAGAAAGGACCTGTTGCTTAAAGATTTAAAATACCAGGTCAAAGAATTAACGAGTGAGATAGAAGCACGAAATCAGCAGATAGAAAGACTAAAGCAGGATATAGATGAAGAGGCACGGAGGATAATTGAAGAGAAGAATGAGGAAGCAAGGCTGCTCGAGTCAAACCTGGACAGCTTGAAGACGGAACATGATGATCTGAAGATGTCCTATCAGAAATCCCTCTGTAGTATCGTCGATCTGGAAGAAACCATTTGTCAACTCAATGTAAGTACACGTACATGCATGTACATGTACATGTATGTACAGCTGTATGATGCAGTTTAGTTCATTTTTTCGGCATACTGTATCTATTACTAAATTTAAGAGGTGCAGCATATGTGTGTGTTACGTCAGCGTCATGTATGTCTATTTTAAGAGTTGAGAAGGGCATTAGTTTTGGATGTCATTGTATGCACTATTCTTCTATTCTCGACGTCATTGTAAGCAATTACTACTGATATTGATTCATTGAATAACGTCATGCTATGTATTTTATACTGTGTCACAATGTAGGATATCGTTTAAAAACATGCATGTGCATTAATCCTATGTCTAAAACCTACTCAGAATGGTCGGAGCAGAATTTGCTTACTGATAGTTGAGATATATGGAACTATAGATTGGCGTTTGAAAGTTGAAACTGCCATTTCACAACTGATAAATGTTAAACTGAATTACTTTTCAAATCCAACATAAGTTTGTATACATCTGAAACACACGTTTAAATGTTCAAATCACTCACGTTGAACCTGCATGGATCGACTTAAATATTGTTTAATTTCAGGAGCGAATTACTCTCCAAGAGAAACGGAATGAGCGCATTTACCTAGAAATGTACAAAAAGGGCCAGGAATCCGCCCAGTTCGAGAGGAACGTTGAAGTAAGTGTAATAGCATTACTACATACGATATCAAAATTAGTTCACGTACAAGTTCTCTTATATCATTACTACATACGATATCAAAATTAGTTCACGTACAAGTTCTCTTATATCATTACTACATACGATATCAAAATTAGTTCACGTACAAGTTCTCTTATATCATAACTACATACGATATCAAAATTAGTTCACGTACAAGTTCTCTTATATCATTACTACATACGATATCAAAATTAGTTCACGTACAAGTTCTCTTATATCCTTACTACATACGATATCAAAATTAGTTCACGTACAAGTTCTCTTATATCATTACTACATACGATATCAAAATTAGTTCACGTACAAGTTCTCTTATATCATTACTACATACAATATCAAAATTAGTTCACGTACAAGTTCTCTTATATCATTACTACAAGCGATATCGAAATAAGTTAGCATGCAAGTTCTCTTATATCACTACTATATACGATATCAAAATTAGTTCACGTACACGTTCTCTTATATCACTACTATATACGATATCAAAATTAGTTCACGTACACGTTCTCTTATATCACTACTATATACGATATCAAAATTAGTTCACGTACACGTTCTTTTATATCATTAATAAAAACGATATCAAAATTAGTTAATATTTCATGTAAAAAGGAGATCGTGCATGATTTGAAAAGATATAATTCCCATGATTAATTGATTCGATATTTTCATTCCCATGGATGAAAATTTAAACCACGGACTTATAAATACCCCATGTACAATATACAATACGTGCACGATTTTTACCAGTATGTTTATGTAGTGTACGTACATTGTATATATCCAATGACACGTTTTGCCAGTCAACTTAACACAAACTGATCAAAGAATCGTTCACCCAGTTTGTATTCTAATACAATTTTCTGAAATCTATAAAACTTCTTCCTGGATGTTTATTTTAAAGGCTATTTTAAAAACAAACATCAGTAACTATTAGGTATATCAAAAATTGTATTTTAAAAGTTCTTCTGATGATTTGTAAAGCTAACAATACATGAGCGGCGATGCTCAGGTAACATGTGTAGTATTTATTGAACGTGACATTCTCTAGCTGTGTTATTATAGACAGCTTTATAAAATGACAAGCTGGGCCTGGCCTTGGTTTCCATCCAGTGCTCTTTACATATAGCTCAAAATACAGTTTACCTTAATGTAAGCAATACTTTACCAATAGTGAATATGAATTAAAATGAATAAATAGAAAATGATAATAATGTGTTTCGTGAAATCGACGCATGGAAGTTTTAAAAACTTATTTTGATGTTTGGTGAAACATTTCTGCCAATATGTTCACAGCAATATAATGCAACAAAACTAGTTATACTATATACAAGATATAAGATAAGGTAAAAAAAAAACACAGCTGCACCTTTTAAAATTTAGTAATAGAAACATTATGCCGATAAAAAATGAATTAAACTTTATCATGCAGCTGTAACGTCCAATGCGTTATGCCCCAACTCCGATCTTTCCATTATTCAAGTACGTTATATGATACAAAATGAAACACTTTATGGGGCACTATTCCAGATACAAATTTTTGTTTGAGCGAAACAATGTTTTCTAATTTTTCTGGTGACAGAGTAATAACATGCATGTTCTTGTCCAAAATAGAAACATCACATAAAACATCTATTGGTTGTGTAACAAGATTCTTTACAGAAACTATACTAATCCACATCAATTAAGAACAATAAGGTTTTGCTATGTTTTTCTGTTTAATACTCTTGATTAATTTTCCCGCTTTATACTACTGAAGAATCTTTAATGGATGAAAGGCCACAATGTGCAGTGAAATCTTATTGCTTGACTTTCTGTAACAATAAAATGCGTTTTAAATAAGTGTTAAGGTACTTTGTAATCTCGAGTGATATAAACAAACTCGTGAAGACCTTACGTATGATTTATGAAAAGATTATTTTACACAACCAATAAATGTTTTATGTGACGTTTCGATGACCAGTACGAGTCATCGAAACGTCACTTAACAACATTTATATGCTGTGTAAAATAATCTTTTCGTAAATCATACTTTTCAACCCGAAGAAAATATTTTCCAACTTACGTCTGATGTCTTATTCTTTTCTGCCCAGTTGGAGCGTCTGGCTGTCAATGCTGAAAGTTCCAGTATGACGATGAACGAACTCATTAGGAAACTGGTGGTCACAGAATCCGAGTTGGCAAAATGGCAGTCTCTTCGACGCCAGGAGTCGTACGAGTCGGCAGAGAAACCGGAAACACAGGCGGATGTGACGTTGAAGTTCCTCAAGGATTCCTTCTTTCATTACCTGACAGATATGAAGGAGTCCGATCGCCATCTTCGAGCCATGATCAGAATATTTAATTTCACTGATGTACAGCGGAGGAGGATATCAGCATGTGTCACGGAAAAGCAAAACAAGAGTGCTTAGTCGTCCGAACTAGTTCATTTTTTTTTTAACTTGGAAGAATTTGTTCACCCTCAATTTGAAACAACGCATGTACCTTTCTTTATAAATCAATGCAATTCGTTATTTAATTACTTGCTGATTGGACCTATTTGTTGAAATTTTTATGGTAAAGCGCCACTACATAATCTATCCAGGGAGACAATAAATGACACCTAACACGTGACGATTTTACGTCGTTAATTTGGTAAAAAAAAAAACAAAGACGGTTTCCGTCACAATGGCTGTTATATTTTTCGAATGTAGACGTCGATAATGAAGCTTTTATCATAGTGTAAATAAAATTGAAATCAGCATAAGTCGGCAACATGGATAGGAAGTACAAGTGTAAGCAATGAAGTGTCTTGATAGGGTCTTTATGGTCGTCATAAATGACAAAACTTTGTATGCAAACATCGCATTGCACGCTAGGCCTGTCATTTATATCCACCATAAAACTACAAGTATATCAAGACACTAGAATGCTAGAAGTATGTTTTACTGGTTTTATTTATATCATAATTCAATTTATCTTAAGTTATTGTAGATATGAAAAGTTTTGTCAAAATTGTATTCATTTTGAAACTTTATGGCAGTCTTACACATGTTTCTTTTCGTTTTCAACATTCATTGTTTCTTTCAAGTCATTGTCAATTTCCCCGTTCCAACATTTATCATGGGGATAATTTATCCCAAGAGATTACATGCCAAATGGAAAAAGTCATACGACATCCATATCGATCAGGCTTACTTAGATTCAAAGAATCAGTATGAAAACTTATGCAGATCTTTTCAAATTAAGTTTAGTAGAATATTTGCAAGGATTCTACATTTTTTAAAACCCGAAAACCACACAAGTATGCAAACAGAAAATGTGTATCTTCTCCGTATTGACATGCAATTTCTGCTATTCATAAAAGACCTTAATGTTTCTTTGTCATTTTAATTCTTGTCATCAGTCTGATGATATGTTTTTATCGATTAACCGCAAAACTCCTTTAAAATGCCCTTTTCCCCTCCAGATTACAGATTGAGGAATAACGATTGCTTTATGCATTTTTTTTGTTAGATGTAAGGGCCAAAAAAAATATTTCTTTATCTTTAAAGTACCATTATATCTTCGATCTCTGATGCTATTTACGTCAGCTTATAGTGCTTATATTAAGTGTTCGCACTTGATGCTCCTACTTCACTGAGGAAATGCAAATGGATTGAAACATTTTTATCATTTCAATATGCAAAGTCTGCAATCAAAAAAGGCATGAGATTGGGGGATGTTAGATATTTTATAATGTGTAGTTATAGCATTACAGATATTTTCATGGACGAATGATTTTGATCTGTGCTTGACTACTAGTATTTTTTGCGAAATATAAAAGTTAAATAATTACCAGTACTGTTTTGTTATTTTCAATCATTTGTAGAATAGTTTCTTCACGAATCAGTTAATTGATATACATGCATCCTCTATAATTTTATAACTTTCAGAAATATTTTAGTCTACTAGATTGAGTGGTGCTCTGTCTGCTTAAATACTTTAAAAATTAAAATAAAATATTATATCTTATAATAATTGTTGATATTCAGTATAAAAATCTGCCACATTCGCAGCTTTCTTATTGTTGTTGTTACTCATTATCTTTTGTGTGATATGAAGATGAACTTTTTTGAGTTTGCTCATTAGTGTGATTACTTAATGTGATTCGTTGACAATGATGACTCGGTTCTCATTTTTAGGATTAATGTTTACAAGGATGTGACCAGGATTAACATGGCGGGTGTCGTCGATGAAGCAACAGACGCTTACTCTTCCGGAACACCTGGTCTTATTCCCTTGTACCTTGTTGAGGGTATCCATGTAAATCTTTCCTTTGTTCATATTTTGCCTCTAGTTTAATCGATTTTGAGTTCGGATCTTGGTTTTTTTTTTTACAATCTATCGAAAAATGTTTTTTAGGTTAAAATGGCTATTCCATCAGATGGACTTAGGAGTAAGAATAGCTTTCGTAGTTAAGCAACAGACCATCTATCATTAAATTTTAAATACTGTAACAGTTAAACTTTCGTGTTATAATTTCGCTAACTAGAGTTTTTGTACCGAGTATATTGCTTTCTACAGCAAGTATTATCTGTTTAAATTCGATTATGCAACAAAATTCGAATCCTCTAAAAAAAAATTCGTTACATGGCAGTATGTAGATCCACTTAAACGTAAAATCATAAATACTACAAACTTGCTACGTGTGAACGACGCATGCGTTACCTTTTATATACATGTACCCTGCCGTAGTGACAACCTGTATTAAGAGCCAATTTTTGAATTCTCGAAGAAAACCTCTGGATACAGGTGGCTGTATTTTAGTCGGATTATATGGTCATTTCCTATCTTCTACTACTAAATTTAAGAGGTGCAGCATATGTGTGTGTTACGTCATTGCTATATAACTGATATTCCATGACACCATGACATACATTATACCTGTACTGTGTCGTTGTTACATTTCAAGTTGAGGAAATCGCGTTTATGTTTTTGGGACTTATTTAAGGGTACTAAATTTCGCGTTTATGTTTTTGGGACTTATTTAAGGGTACTAAACTTCGCGCTTTGCCGGGATTATTTGTTCTCTCATGATGATAAGTCTTCATCGGTTTTTATTTTCGCTGAATTTTATTTGACCGCGAATATAGCGAAATCATCCCCCCCCCCTATACCCACACACACACAAATAAAAGCAACTATACAGTACATGCACAGGAAACGGATACCATTGTATTACCAAATATATAGTCACGTTACCGTGAATCGATTCCTGAAAATTGCACTCTGTAAAACGGATGTTTCGTCACGAAGACCTACGTTCACTTTTATACGGCTTTACACATTTCTATAACAACTCTGATAGAAAGTTGATAGCTTAAGACTCCCTTATAATTCTGGAACCTATTGTCACATTCCTACTTGGTAGAAGACTTACATGATGACTGATTTTATTTCGAATGAGATAAAGATATGATGTATCTGTGACACAAATACAAATTACTGCATTTAATCTCACACCAAATTATAACCAAAGGATTTCGGTGTTTTCGACGGTGCGTCTCGTATTCTCAATGTCCCGGTTATTTTCCTGAAGAACGTGACATGATTGGAATTTGCCAGCAAACTTTTTCATTTAATTTTTGTTCGATTTGTTTGTTCTTTTGTGTTTGTTTTTTTTTTTGCATTTCCCCATGTCATATTTCATCATAACATTCGCAAATGTCGACTACAGAAAACAACAACACAGTTACATCATATTTAACTCTTTTATCAGCTAACATTACAATATAGCAATGCAATATACCAACGGCAAATAGAATCAAACAACAAAAACACGTGCTATAAACCTGTTTTATACGACCAATACAAAAGTGTAGATAATGCTAACATAGTTTTGGTAGACCACTGTGAATGCTATTATTTTAGCGATATTCTAAATTCTGGCGCTTTCTGTAACCCGTCTGGAGGACAAACTTCTGCTATGTGCCTCTTACGTTTTCCATGTGTATCTGTTCAACGAAGGTGGCATTGTGTTTATCGGTAATATGGCAAAACATTGAGCGCTAAAATTAGAGTACACAAATATAATAACGATTACAGTATCACGGGAAATGTTATGTAATACTCCACAAGGAAATGTGGAGTGATCGGTGTTATGTTTTTATCTCATGTCAAACTTTGCTACAAACATGATTCCATTTTATCCAACGGAACACATTTCTGCTCCGTGCATAGTTCTTATTATTCATCTAACCGACCTTTCTAAAAATCAGTTTTATCCCCCCCAAAAAACACCAATAAAATTATATTCTTTTTAAAATACAGACACCTAAAACAAGGATATAATACCAATACAGCCAAAACAAATGCTGATGTTATTTATTTTAATGAATTGTTTTGAGAAATAGTGACGAACTGATTGGATAACTGTTAACTTTTCCAAAGAAAGATATATCATGTTTTATAATACATTTGTATTCAAACATTTTGAGAAGAAAACATGATTTTATATACCCGGTATTATAATCTATTTAATTCGAATATGAGGAAATTGTAGTCTGTCAAAGTTCCGGTAAGGACCAATTCTACAACCCCCATCACATATATTACCCTGGATCAGGGTACAGGTATGGTATCGGTATTCGACTAAAGTGCAAACAACATGTTGACATGTCAGGGTTTTCGCTGTGGTCCACAAAAAAATGGCAATATTTGCCAGCTTCAAAATTCGAATTGGTTGCCAACACCAAACAGGCGAAAAAAAAACCCCAAAAATTTTAAACATGAAATGATCAAATAACCAACCGATCGACAAACTTCCAATCATGGAAAATACGAAAGAATAGAATGTTTAAATAATGTAAATCTACAACTTTGGAATAGTTGACAGTTTAGGTCTAGAGGATAACAATAACCTTTCTCCATTAGGATGAGTACCTGAACTATTTCATACATTAACATGTTTTAAATATTGCACATTACAATACACAATGTATATGAAAAATTACACATCAATTCAATCGCTTAAAAAATAGTCAGATAAATAGTGCAGTTTGAATCTTAATTACCTTTTCTGGTAGCCCGTGTTTGGTCTGGCCCCGACACCATATCTGCTTTGGGGCCCCTACCTGACATCTATCTGTCAAAATGTCTGGTGTTAGGGCCAGAGGAAACTCGGGCTACTTTTCTGAGAAAAAAAAATAACGAAAATAAGAGAAAAAATACCGTACCATGAATTATATATAGAAATAACTAAAAATAAAGAAGAAAGATTACACACCGCAAGTACAATCAAACAATGGTCTCCAGCAATGGTTGTAAATAATGTACAGCACGTTTTTCTCTTTAAAACTCAAGACTTATTTAATTTAATTTTCGAAAAGCTTAAACACTTCAAATCAATTCGGATTATTGTGCCATGATTTTCACGATCGTGGAGCATGCTGTTGAAACTATCCAATCAAGCAAAACCATTAGTTAATATGCTTCAGGAGCGGTCTAATACATTCCAAGTTGAACCAACACGGAAACATCAAACGTGAAATTATGGTTAATGTTTATAAGCCAAAATTTCACGTTGGATTGTTTAGTTTTGATTCAATATTTTTGTTGATAAATATTTATTAAATACAAACATTATTAATAGTGTATAACATGTTATAATTTCACAAGCCGCTTTACGGAAATTGCATGCCGTAAATGATAATAACATATGGGTAACAATTAAAGAAAATCCCAAAATAATGACGTACATCGTACATCATAGAAATCAAACATAAGCCTTCCTTAGCACTAGCGGTGCCAACTTTAACTTAATGATACATCAAATAGCATACACGACTTGTGTAAAAATAATAAAAAAAAAACTTTTAGAGAAAAACATAATCATACTGGTACATAATTATGTTAAAGTACCGTATGCGATATTTCAATAAGTAATATATCCATTTGATAAGCGATTTGTGCTTGACAAAAACGATTTTTAATTTCTACCTTTAATGCATTTTCTTGTTTATTTGATTCACTGAAGGAATAAATTAAATGACAATATTGATAAAACTAGTTTTATTTTTAATGAGTCCTTTTCTAACACAGCTCGTTTGGGCGAGGTTTCCCACCTGCAGTTGACACCCTATTAACCTTATATTCTGAATGGTACATATACCAATGATTTACCATAATAAATCAGACAAATGATTAAAAAGAAAAAAAAATATGAAAAATCATGTTTCCATGGACTGTTTTAGAGGTTTTCGTTTCAAAACATTATATGTAAGCGTGTACAAATGCAGGCTATCAAAACCTGCAATATTAACACTTCTCTATCGTGTTAAATGAAATATAAAAAAATGAAATTCCAACTCGCCTGAACTACTAAATAAAATTTAAAATGAAATCATATCTATCTATATATCTGCTGGATAATACATGTAGCTTGTATGTATTAGTTATCTATAAACCATGTTTACACAACATAAAATTCTTGATTAAATGAAATATAATCTCTTCAGTGATAACAAATAAGGTCAAGGTCACTCAGTATTACAAAGGTCAAATGTGTAACATGTTCTAAGCATGATTTGGATAAATTATCTGATCGATTTCTATTTTCTTACAAACAGGTCTCTTCACGCCGATTACTTGTTACCTGAAATGTAAGCAAATGGAGGATGAACACATATACATCTCCCTTCGTCCGTTATGAACATTGCACGGTTATATTTAGCAATATCTATGAAACGAACTTTGACCTTTGTTATACCAAGCGTCCTTAGTACAATCTTATAACAATAAATTATGACGACAACATTTATAACATTAAACACAGCACAACCAGTGCAGTTACAACTAAAAACACACCAGTAGACCAACTAACAAACTCTATATAGACTGCTTTTCTATCCGCTACTCAATGGTACCGTATTCCTGGAACGGAACAACTCATTTTGAAAACGGTATTGTACAGTACTTGCACATATCCTTAAACGTGATTTAGATGGCAAACATTATGTTAAAATACATTTCATATTGATTGATGACAGAAAATCTAATTAATGAAAACATATTTAGGTGCCCCCCTGTTTATTGATAACTGTTCCATCCTTATCAATTGAGTTACTTAATTCAATTAGAATGAAAGAAGGGAACTCTTTCATTGCCTCTAAGGACCCGCCTATGGATACACCCTTATTAAGAGATTATTCAGATTAATGTCAAACCATTTTGATGGTTTTAACCGGTCCAGTCCATCAATCAGCCAAACGAACTGAAATGTCAGATTTATCCGCCAATTAGCCCAGTGTAACAACTTGAATAAGGGTGGAAAATATATTCAATTATTTCCCCCAGATTCCTGCCATTCGCTTGGTTAACTGTATGCACAAGAGGGCATGTAATCTGGGGATAAAGGTGAAGGGTAATTTGAATATTTCGTTTGGATATTCTTGGATGAAGGGGGATTTTAGCTTCATACCTTGCCCCTACGATAATTTGGAGGTAGCTATCTGATATCACAAGACAATAGCCCCCAAGTCCCTAACTGGAAATACTCATGATGTTTATAATACATCCATGACCTTCGGAGAAATCAAATGACTTTAGGAGTACAGCTGTAGTAAAGTTTTTCAAACATTAAAATTTGCCTGTGTATCGCCATGTATTGACATCATCTCCAAAATTAACACTTTCAGCCTATTTCTACCCAGAGATGTTTTCTTATCCTGGTTTACAAATTTACATGTAGCTAACCATATTCTACCCAATAAGCGTTCTGCACACTTACAAAAACACAAAAGAGAAGCGCTTGATAAAACCATGTATAGGGAAAAGTTCCCATCTGAAATCTTTGAAAGAAAATGTTTTAGTTTCTGTTAAACAGTTTTTGGTCAAATGACAGAAGAAAGTATTGGCAGAACAATGAGGAAAGAAAATTTCTTTACATGTTTTCATCAGCCCACCCATCTCCTTTCCCTTAAATTTTGGGGAGGGGGTGCTCATAGGGGCAGGTGCCCTTATTACAGTACAAACAAGCAATTATCTTCACCAGATTTGATAAACATCCAATATACTGCACCAGTATTAGGTCTATGGTCTAGTTTTTCGAGTTGGAGTAATGTGTCACGTAGATGCTGTAGACACCTACTTAACTAAATGAAATATCATTAACATTTTTAATGATTAGCGTAGAACGATGAAGCTGATTAAACATACATTTGAAAAAATAAATATTTTCATTATTATAATTCTAAAGAAACATGATCAATAATAACACTTGAACAGAATGTTAACTTTTTTTACGAGGTTTCATCATTAAATGCTTCTCCATGATTTTATATACATTATAAATGTGTTATTTTCTGAACTGACCATAACAGAATAAAGTTAAAGTATAATAAAAATTAGGATACTAAAATAAGCAATTCAACATGTCTAGGAATTTCAAATGTGTGAGCAAATAAGGTGATATGGCCAAACACACCCGGAGTCAAATTTAGAAAAGACTAAAATGGGGAAAAGAAACATACTTTTTTTTCATTTGGCCTTACCAAAGAAAAATAACAACTTGATTGTGTATTACTAACATTGATGGAAATTAAACTAGGAGAACAACTATATCTACATTCAGTATTGTGTGAGTAAAGAAACACAAGTATTGCGTGAAACAGTTAAGAAACACAGACGGATAAATCACCAATACAATAGCTGGCAAACACGAAGGAATATTATAGTTATAATATAGGTTCTTATAAATTAAACAAAGAATATCTTTCTTATCACAAAGAAAATCACACCAATAGATATTTTGAGCAAATAATACTGAACATAAATAAATAATTTAAATATCTTTATAACACCGAACGTGATTAAATTTTCAAAACGTGAACTTTGTGTGTCGAAGTTAACACAACAGACACGCATACATATAAGAACTATGAGAATTATCACAAGAAAATATTACACAATGACTATAAATATATGCACTATTTTAAGGGAAAATACCAGGTATGGAATAGGCATAACCTGCATATACAAGTTGTATGAAAACTTTGTCAAGTTAAACAAAAGGCATACTGTATAGAATGAAATATTTGTCAGTTCATTCTTTCCACATTCGAAAAACCAATATTTGGTGATTTTCTCCCTTTTCTGCACAAAGACTCCGGAACATCATCGGAAACCAATGGTAACTTTTCCATCGTTTGTATACCGAGGGCTAAAACAGACAGGTAATCTCGTTTCCCCGAATAGACATCTATCAGAATGGTCGTTTCTCATAGCACTTGGTTAGATCATTTTACCTTGGTTTATTTCTGTAGCAGATGTCAATCAATGTTCAGTAGGACTTATTGTCACTTATGTTGTTCAAACATAACCGTACACAACCCACAGGTTTTCTTGACAGGCAATGCCGCTGCCGTGTTGGTTTGTATTGATAAGCTTCAAACTGGATATCCCAGCTGGATGTAGCCACCAGTGATCAATGTACGTGCAAGTCCTGAGTCCTATACTCATAAAATTAAGATGGGACTCGTAGAAATTCTGGAAATACGTCAATTATCATTGTTAGCAATATACACTAAAAGGACTCATGAAAATAAATCTTAAATTGGTCACTGAGCCACCGATGAAAAAAACGACATTATTGGCTACTATTTTAGTGTGAAATCAAGATTACCTGTTTGTTTTAGCCCATGGTATACAAACGATAGGGTTGTACCATGTGTTTCCAACGATAAATCGGAATGATTAATTAATGCAAATATTTCAGATTATACAGTATGAGTTTTCAAAAACAACCTGCTCAACAGTTGAAAAATACCTATGTATATCAAAATCTGTATATAAGATCAAGATGACCTTTCTATGAGTATTTCTCACTTAACCATCCATGGTAGGTTCAAGGTGCCATACTAGATGTGCCGTGAACTCTAGTCGATTTCCAAGCTTCTTCAAGCACTTTCTACAGGTGAAGGGATCGGACTCGTCTGCAGAGTGAAGGGAATTGTGTAACAGACTCATCGCATAGTCCTCAAACCATATACAGCAATGCTCGCATCGCATCATCTTTTTCACCTGAGTTCCTGCCGGTATTTTATTGGCGGTACTCGGACCGGCTGGAAGTGTTGTTAGGGTGCTACTCCAGGCTGTTCGAGTGGTATTCACCAGTTTTGCCACATTAGCACCACTTTCTGCAACAGTTGTTATTCCGGGGCTAGAACTGACAGCATTAATGGTAGAGATTGGAACGTAGGACCTTAACTTGGCTCGTAGCTTCTGTTGCATGGCTGCCTTGTAGCTTGCTGGTCCAATGACTTTAAATTTCATCTTCTTAACCCCGGTAGACGAGCGAGGCCCGACCCTAACTTCCTGAACATTGGGGGTCGTGGAATCATTACTCTGACCTTTAGAATTTGAATTTTCTTCTTCAGTTGTCCTTGACACTGTATTTTCTTCATTTTTATCGTCTACCTTACTGTTGTTGTTTTTAGATTTCTCCTCCTCATCAGATTCGTCGTCGTCGTCATCCATAGTCTGACATTCCTTACTTAAATCACCCGACGTCCCGTTTTCTGCAGCATCCGCCGATTCTTCAATCTCATCAGCGTCCTTTGGTTCTTGTTTGATTTTTTTCAGGTCTGAAGGTAAAATAAACATGTTCATTTCATCAGTGAAAGTGGTCGACGGCGGATAATCATTGTATCCTTCGCCATTGTTTGGTTCTGCAGCATTACTCCCGCCAAACGACTCCACTTCCTTCCTCACTGAATCCCCACCTCCATACGAGGAGAGTTCCATCTCATTCTGCACAGCGTTTGAAATTGCATCTTTGATGATACTTTCCATAGCAATATCTTCACTAAGTTGAAAATTGGATGGCAGACCGTTTGTTTTCTCGTCTTTAGGTGCGATACGACGTACGTTATTAAGAGGCACTACTGTGTCCCGTTTTCCCGAGATGTCCTCAGGAACTTGGGGCTGGGGGCCCAAACTGAATTTGGCAAGGCCAGTGACAGGGTTTTCATCATCCTCCGGTATACTAGGTTCCTTTTTGATGATAACCCCATTTTCTGTGACCTCGGTCGTCGGGGGATACAGAGACAGATGACTCTCTTTATGAGTATGGAGCTGGGTGATCAAGTCGAACGCCTCTCCGCAGCGATGACAGGTGAACACCGTGGAGACGCCGTGACTCTGCTGCAGGTGAGAGTGTAAGGTTTGGCGACGCAGGAACTTCATGTCACAGAGGCGACAAACATTTCTCTGTTTCTGAGGCATATGAACCTTCAAGTGTTGTTTGACGTGATCGGAGCGAGTAAATCTCCGACCACATATATTGCACGCGTAGGGCCGTTCTCCACTGTGTACTCTCACATGGCGTTGTAATTTTGACGGCGTCGAGTAAGTTTTCCCGCACACATAACATGAATGTGACGTAGACTTACCCCTCGAGTGAGTTGCTATATGGTTCTGCATTTCGACTGGTGTATCAAACTGCCGGGCACAAAACCTGCACATAAATTTTGTGACTACCTGTACAGTGTACTTGTCTTTGTTCGCGGGAGTGGCTGTGGCGGTTATCATTGACTTCTCCACACTCGACCTTGTCCAAACACTGGATCGCGTGGCAACAGATGACGTTGATGCCTCCCCATTCGTTGACTGATCTTCACCCTTGACCTCTGTCTTAATTGCTTTGGGGTCAAGGTTACCTTTTGTGGCCTCTCCATTCATTGGTTGATATAAATAGTAAGCTTTCAGGTAGTGGATTTAGATTTTCATCTGAAAATTTAACAAAAAAGTGTTTTTTACCATCTTGAATAACTTTAATATTTTTTGCAATATATGCACAATTGTTCTTGAAGTGTCATGATCAATTTAAAAGTAATTTCTAAAACATCATATATAAATCACATTAAATATTTTGCAAAAGCTTAAAGGCCCAATATACGTAACTTTCGGCAAAACTTGATGCGAAAATCAAGCCTAATAACTTATTATTTTTGATAGATTAAGTTAAGATTAACTGAAATCAGCAATATCTAAGATGACTTCTTACGCGGTAACCGGTACGGCAGCAGTTGAAACTCGGTATTTGTAAACACGCAACCATTTTGACTGTCTTCTACCTGCGGTTTGTTATTGAAGTGGGCCCCACCTGAATTATTTTCAATTCTTTAGATTTTTCTGTCAGGAGTTTCTCGTTAGTTACCGCTCAGGTTTACTTCGTTTTAGGCTTATTTTTGCATGGTTTTCAACTGGATTTTTTTTCAGAATTTTTCAGATTAACGAAAAATTTCCAGAAGTTACGTATATTGGGCCTTTAAAGTATTCTCACCATAATCAGTGTATAACCAAATTAACACAACACATCAGGTTTTGCGTTGAAACTGTCCCTATATCTTTTTCAACCATATAAAACTGAAAAGGACCCCACTTATTTTCAGGATTCCCATTTGAACTACGCAGAAGGACCCCATTTATTTAGGAAAGGACCCCATTTATAAAAATACCCAACTCAAACCCTGACACATTATCTTTTATTTTTTTCACACAAGATCATATCTCGTTTTATTCTCTATTTTATATTAGTAGTAATATATGGACAAGAAACCAATGAGAATCCAATGATTCTAGTTTCCCCTTTCCTCAATATTTGGCGGCGTTTTGCTTGCCCATTTCTCTGTACACGTACTAGCCTAGTGTATATCATAGCAAATTTAAAGGCAAGCAGCAAGCTATTTGATTCCAGAAAAAAAACTGACCAATCATTAAGCTGATGGCTGTACTTTAAATATTGATGGAGAGCAACAACAGACTTCATAGCCCGAGTTTCCTCTGGCCTGATACAATATCTGGTTTGGCGTCAGAGAGCACTATGAGATTCGCCAGCCACCAATGTCACCACATGTTCATCATGGTGTAAAACAGAAATTAAATCTTGTTAAGGGGTTTGTGATATACTTGTGATACACATATTTTTTTCACTGAAAAATTTGAAATGTGTGTGGTATCTTAATTTGACCTACATCAGATACTTTTAGTATATGATAAAATTTAGATGTACTGTAATTGTATTTAACAGCATTTTAATAAGTAATGTACAATATGAAAAGTATAAGTCTGATTATAATTGATTATTAATCGATTATGACCCTTCGATTATTTCTAATCATTGATTATCAATATGGGTCTGATATCCATCACTACCTTGGACCATAGTTGCTTGAGTTTCTGTCAGTAAATAATAAATATATATGTGTGAAATGAGACTCCCATTACAGTAATCGACCGCGGCACCATATACATAAACATTTTTTTTTATATACTGACAGAAACTCAAGCAACTGTGCTTGGACCCAATGTGGATATATGAGTGTTATCTTTCTGTGACCTTTGACCCTTTCAAACCTGACTTTCGTTGACAAAAAGCATGAAGTAACATCATGTATTTGTTATATTGATCAGTTAAGAATTCTTATTGTCAAGTCTGCGACTAAAATCAGCCCACAGAAATAAACAAAAGAGAATCATTATTGTCACGGTTGCTTGAGCTATTTAATAAGTCTAACCTGTCTATAAAGGGCACCCAATAGAGAGAGCAAGTGTCCTTACATGTAGCTACATATGTATACAGGTGCCCTTAATATACAGGTGTCCTTTATATACAGGAGTCCTTTATATACAGGTGTCCTTTATAGACAGGTGTCCTTTATAGACAGGTGCCCTTAATATACAGGTGTCCTTTATATACAAGAGTCCTTTAAATACAGGTGTCCTTTATAGACAGGTGTCCTTTATAGACAGGAGTCCTTTATATACAGGTTTCCTTTATAGACAGGAGTCCTTTATATACAGGTGTCCTTTATAGACAGGTGTCCTTTATATTCAGGTGCCCTTTATAGACAGCCTGAGTCCTTTATACAGCGGCCAATTATAACGTCAATTGTACCGAGGGGTCTGTTAGTTACCATTTTATATTTATACTTTTTTCCAGTGGTATAATCTTAGTAAATAATTTGTACCCAACTGAACGCTGTAAATACACATTATTCTTGTTAAAGAAAACATCAGCAATTTAATGTGTTGGCAATATGGGTAATATATGAAATAATATCTTCTTTGTAATTTAGGCTCATGACTCGATTCATTTTCACAATATTTGAAAAAAATACAAAATGATGAAAATTTCATTCAAATAGGCCTATTTGTAAATTTCCTATTTTTCATTTCTCATTTAATTATTATTAAAATATGAAGTACTAAAATATTCTTAGCTAAATACCATTTTTAACTGAATATGTTAATAATACCACAAATAATTATTTAATTTGTTGTACACTTAACAATCTTTAAAAGCTATTTATATGCAAATGAAATATTAGGTATTTAATCTGCATAAAATATTATTAATATTGTCTGTAAATCTGCATAATTTTCCTACGTTTTCCCTCCGCGGCCCCCTTTCGGACTTTATACAACATTGTTCTATAAATAGCTACACTGTATATTGGGGGATTTTAGCTCGTTACCTCGACTAAGGAAATAAACACGAGTCGGAAATTAACATCTACGGACCGATTTCGATGCAAGAAATCAAATGTTCCATCAAACTTGTCATATTTGAAGGTGATTTTGAGTTAAATTTGCGTCCTATTTTCCAATTTGTATCTATATCTATTTCCGCAAGTATATCGATACACATACACATTACGCACACCGCTACATATAGGCCTACCAGTGACCTCACTTTGCCCTAGGGGCCAAATACACAGCGCCACCTATCGTGGGTCACGGAAATAATTTATGCGCTATGTTTATCCCCGTAATGACCGTAGCTAACTGCCCTTTTTATTGTAGAACACAACGAAGCTTGAAACTAGAAATTAACCGAACACACGTTTATAAACAAGCTTGACACTTCCAAGATAGAAATCAGCTGATATACATAACGTGTGTGAGGCCTGTCGCCGTCAAAAATGAAACCGAACCACAGCCCCTAGAAGGCCTGTATGTTCTGCGTCTGACAGCAGCCTGTCATGGCGGCGAGAAGGGACCCGACCCTTTCTGAACATTTACTTACGTTTTCAACGAAACTGGACAATTTTGTAACTAAATGTATAAACATGTATCTACAACGTGTACTTACGTTGACGGAGAGGCCGACTAGGGGGCGAATCCACGACCCGGTGTTAGCATGGACCCTGATTTACCTAGAGTAGCCACAGGTCCCTGCCTGTTCGCAAGCCAGCTAGCAAACCTGTGAAGTCAGCTCGCTACCAACGTTAGGGATTAATAAGGGAGAGCAGCCAGCTCGCTCGGCCGGGATCTATTTCCAGGATGGGGTCTTGTAGGGGGGAAAGGTATCGGGATTCATTAGGGGCTAAATCGTTACACTAAAACCCAGCTACATGAGATAATAATTTCACCTTTAGACATGTAATCTAGATTGAACGATAATTACAAAATATATTAAACATATCGATAAAAAAAAGTTACAGACTGTATTTAGATTATATATAGCTATTTTTTTTATTTACCATGCTATAATCCGGATGGCATGGTATACGTAATTACCAATGAATGCTATACATGTTTTCGATAACGTTAATTACAATATATCAATGATATTATTTATATTGTTAAAAATATTTAGTAATACATAATGTATACACAGAGACGTATATGTCTCTGGTATACACAAGATTTTTAATTTTCTAAAATTTCAGCCATGAGACAAGAAATTCACAAATACATGCAAATCAAATATGTTTGAAATAAAAAAAAATACACAAACTCTCAATACTTTTAAATGCTTTTAATATAAGTAGATATGGCGTCACCAAAAATGAATGTTTGAATGTCGAAACTAAAAGCGATTGTAGCAATTTTCAAATTGTTGAAAACATTTTAAATTGTTATTCTAAATATAACACTGGAGGTTTATTCCACTGAGCTAATTTAATGCACCCATGTATACAGGTCCTTCCTCCGGCCCTTACCTGTATACTGAGGTGACATATGCATGTCATCGCGTACTCACGTGTACTGTACATATATACCGGCCATTACTCACGTGCATACCATCACACACATATTTATT
Source organism: Mimachlamys varia (assembly GCA_947623455.1). NCBI lineage: Eukaryota > Metazoa > Mollusca > Bivalvia > Pectinida > Pectinidae > Mimachlamys > Mimachlamys varia. The sequence goes on from OX392540.1 coordinate 38,509,821, forward strand.
ACTTCTTCCCGCATGCTGTGTATGCACGTGTGTCATCCTCGACATCCAGGGGTAACGATCACCTTCGCTCTCTACACCCCTTGTATATCCTCGATATCCCGGGGTAACGATCACCTACGCTCTCTACACCCCTGGTACATCCTCGATATCCAGGGGTAACGATCACCTACGCTCTCTACATTCCTGGTACATCCTCGATATCCAGGGGTAACGATCACCTACGCTCTTTACACCCCTGGTACATCCTCGATATCCAGGGGTAACGATCACCTACGCTCTCTACACCCCTTTTACATCGTCGATATCCCGGGGTAACGATCACCTACGCTCTTTACACCCCTGGTACATCCTCGATATCCCGGGGTAACGAGCACCTACGCTCTCTACATCCCTGGTACATCATCGATATCCAGGGGTAACGATCACCTACGCTCTCTACACCCCTTTTACATCGTCGATATCCCGGGGTAACGAGCACCTACGCTCTCTACACCCCTGGTACATCCTCGATAACCCGGGGTAACGATCACCTACACTATCTACACCCCTTTTACATCGTCGATATCCCGGGGTAACGATCACCTACACTCTCTACACCCCTGGTACATCCTCGATATCCAAGGGTAACGATCACCTACGCTCTCTACACCCCTGGTACATCCTCGACATCCAGGGGTAACGATCACCTACGCTCTCTACATCCCTGGTACATCCTCGATATCCAGGGGTAACGATCACCTACGCTCTCTACACCCCTGGTACATCCTCGATATCCCGGAGTAACGATCACCTACACTCTCTACACCCCTTTTACATCCTCGATATCCCGGGGTAACGATCACCTACGCTCTCTACACCCCTTTTACATCGTCGATATCCCGGGGTAACGATCATCTACACTCTCTACACCTCTGTTATATGTCATAGCAACAGTGAAGGCTCCATGTGAGCCAACGTATTGATGAGGCAAGGAGACTGGTTCAACCCTTTGATTTACATCAAATGAATCTGGACGTCACATAACGGTAAAATTGACAGGCTTTGAAGTCGGTGGCGGTTCCTGTGTAATCTCCAAAGGACGGGCATGCAGCCTAGAGCTCTATTGGTCAAATTTTTTTCCTGTTCGTGCCTTCAGTTTTACCATGACATATTCCAGGGTTAAAGAGAGTAGGTTATCGTAACCCCCGAGGATGGTGTAAAGGGTATTGCGTGATTATGTGCACATATACCAGGTATGTGAATCTGTGTGTATGTCCCGTCTCTTCTGCAGTCCTTTACACACATGCATACACATAACACGGTTTTACATGTGTACTACATTCATTCAGATACGTATATACGTCTCTGATTCATTTAACGCACGCGTGGATAACATACATGCATATACATGTACACACACTCCTTTCTCTCACACACGTGTTTACCCTTCTAAACTCACAGATTCCATTATAAACCAGTATACACACACGAAATTCGGAATATTGACTCATAACCCTTTTCCTTCCACACATGTATACGTTCAATGTAAGCGTGCTTACATACGTTGTTCGAATTCTCTTCCATACACCTACATTCTCTCATGGCTTCACATGCATTCTCCACACATACCATGTCACTAAACACAAACCCGTGAAGCCCTCATTTTACCCATACGTAACCCCCATTGTAGACCCCTCGCACACATATCCATGCTAGCTTTGAAATTCTCCTATTTCCAAAGGAATCCGCACATACACGCACTCCCGCTCGCACGCACCCTCTCGAACCCTCTCAGAGACGTCGACACCAGCCAACGCCACTTCATCCCAGTTATTTATATATAGCAGCTTCGGCCGCTGTCCGGCCAGCTGGCGATCATAATCATGTCCGGTCAACTCCTAGCCTCTAGATCTATACGTCATGGCCACGTGGTTTGTACATGATATGAAGTAGGTCTGGCTTACACTGACCACAAGCTAGAATGCCGTGGTCAGATGTCAAATTTCTTGTTGTCAGAGAGTCGATTTTGGGTTTACATAACAATCAGCAGTTTAAACAAAATTAAGTTTGATGTATCAGCTGGATCTTAGGTACACGTAAGCATACGGACAACTCCGAAAGTCACAATTAAAGAAAGTTCCCTTCACGAATTTAATTCGTACTTTGCTGTGCATGCAATTGTTATACTACGGTACCGTGTCATAAGTATGGAAATATTTGTTTATATTTTGCAAAATATTCGTTGTATTGCCAACTTTTTTCAAAGAATTTTCCTGACATCGTTTATGAACTGTTTTTGATGAAATTTTGTTTTGTATGACCAGACCAGAGAATTAATATTTTTCACAACATCATTTTTTTATGGAGGCGTTAGTAACGCCGTGCATGTAGTGATTAGATATAAAACCGGATATACGGAGTTTGAGACACCTAGCGGTAATCCTTGTAATTACTCTAGATCTATATACATACAGTATCTGGTGCTTCATTTAGAATACCATAGGCGGATCCAGAGGGGGGCGCCCCCCCCCCTAAAATTTGTCAAGTGACCAATTTTTCAAGAATCAAAACTAAGAATTTCATCATCAGATAGCATTGCGAACCATATATTTGGTAGAAATATTTATAAAAAAACGGGGCTACGCCCCAAATCAGACTTACACAGTTTATAATTCCTATATATCACAGTGTAGTTGATTGTAATATGTAATGTACGTCTAACAATTAACTACCCCCTCCCCCACCTCTTCCGCGTTTCTGTCTCCCCACAATTTGGCTGATCAATATCGATCACACGATGATATACGAGGGGTGTTCGAAAACTTTTGCAAATGACATAGTTTCTCAGAAACGCTTATTAAAATTCGAATGCATTTTTCTAGTTGCCTTAAAAAATATTCACCTTTAACTTGAAGACACCGTTAGAATCCAATTTTTGAAACAATGTTCATACTATTCTTTGGGTACACTAATCAGAAACGGGTAAACTGCAGATTCCAGCTAACTTCTTGAACTATATCTCCTATCAGATATGTGGGGTTTTTTTTTAGCTTCGGAAAGAGGAAAACAATCACACGGGGCAAAGGCTGGGCTGATTGGAGGGTGTGGTATAAGCCATTGACCTTTTCCGACTTAAAAAAACGGTAGTTGCCGATTTGTGGTCTTGGGCATTGCCATGTTAAAGGACAGAACTTCATTCTTATTGAAGCTTCCAGATACACCCTACCATTTCGAACAACAATTTGCATGATTTGTCCACCATTTCTAAAGAAAATTGTGCATAACACCTTCTTTGCTGTTAGTGTTCGTTTATCAATACTGGGCATTTTGGCATGTTTAGAAGCCCAAATCCTATTGTCAACTTTCCTCTGAGGCTCATAAAAATGCACCAATGTCTCATCACCCAGTATGAGACAATCAAATGCCCCTTTTCTGATAGTATGGTTCTTTTTCAGCAGTCTATTAGCCATTTGTACCCGTGTACGTTTCTTCTCGTCTCGTCAGTGAGTAAATGTGGGATACAACGAACACTTATTTTCCTAACCTTGAGATTTTTCTTCTGAAAGAAATGAACAGCTGCTAAACCCAAGATTGTCATTTGTGCTAGTTGTCTGACCGTATAACGCGAGTCTTTCTCAATGATTTACTTGATTTTATTGACGTTCAACTTGTTGGGAACAAGTCTTTCAGAGTAAAGGGCATCTTCAACCGATTCATGACCAGAATGAAATTTAGAAAAATATCTGTAAGGGAACCGGTTAGTGGATTTTAATGATTTATACACACAATACAGGGATGAGCAGTGAACTAGTTCGTACCACAGGGACCTGTGAATTTGTTACAGCTAGTTTTGAACCTAACCTAGGTGTTTAGAGTAATGTTACACATTTTGGGGGTTAGATCAATTTTCGATAAAAATGCCCCCTAAATGGTCATAAAGGCTAAAGAATGGAACGCTTTCCAGCTCGAAAAATCGACCACATCTACATTTCTTGCATCAAAAATCACATTTCTAGAAGAGGTAAGAAAAATTGCTTGGTACCGTTGGAAAGATGGATAATTTTTATTTTAAAAAACCTCTAAATGCACGCCAAATGTACCCTCCATCCGCAGAAATAAACTTGATTTCCCCCCAAAAAACTCACGCAAAATGTCCGTGTGTTTCGTTAGCTATCGTGCCATTTTCTGCATAGCAATGCGTTTTGACGTCATTGCACGCGCTAGCCTTTCGCTGTCAATGGATGGCGGTCTTCCTCTTAACAAAGGCATCCAATGAAATTTTGCGTGTTTTTTTGAGGAAATCGCGATTATTTTTACGGAAGGAGAATACATTTGACGTGCATTAGGAGGTTTTTAAAGCTTTCCACCCTTTAGCCTTCATGACCATTGAGAGGGGCATTTTTATCGAAAACTGATCTAACCCCCCCCCCCCCCCCCCCCCAAGTGTAAAATTACTCTAAACACCCTAGTTTATGTTCAAAACTAGCTGTAACAAAGTCTCAGGTCCCTATGGTTCGTACTGGTTTAATGCGCGTAAATCACGTGATACTCTAGTATACGGTGCGTGCAAAACAAAAATCGTACACTCTTCGTGTGAACAATAAAGATGCATCTTATAATGTTGTTGTGAACTCAATATGGATGGGACGCCGAACACCCCACACACAAAAGTGTGTTCGGCCAATCATAACATTGCTTGTAATATTCCCGAGGAGAGGAATTTATATGAGCTTTCAGCTTGTTTTCCAATCTCCAATATACAAAAATGTACTTTATTATTTTGAACAACTGTGTCCAAATTTTGGAATATAAAATACTATTTATACAAATGGTTCATATCAGAAAAAAATTGTACGCCCCCTCTAACCCAAAATCCTTGAACTGCCTATGAATACTGGGGGATACTTGGCTTAATACGGACAAGCGGAACACTTCTTACATGAATATTACATAAACTTCACATATGATTAAATCTATCTCCGTTCATGTTAAACGTTTTTAAACGAACATTATAGAATCATGCAGAATGACCATATTAGGAAGACTGGTTTACCTTTACATCCTCTGGTGAGTAAACTTATAAACGTTCGCTTTAAACCACATACTTTGAAAGATATATAAAGCAGCGATAGTGATTATTGAAACCTCACCTCTGGTTTAAACCATTTGGCTGCAAATCGCGAAAAAAATTGTGCTGATAAAAATGGCCCTCACTATTGATCGCGACAAAATTGTAATTTTCAATCATCCCATATGTGGCTATATTTGTATCCGGAAACGAAAGTAGAATAAATCTGACTTGTTCTGACGTCAAACGCTGAGACAGTCTAAGTCAGGTGAAACTTTCCTTCCCTAACGTCAATTCCGATAAAAATAAGGAGCTTGCATGTTGCAAATTACTGAATTAATAATCGAGTAGATGTATCGTAATCAGAAACACTTGAATGAGTTCTTTTTATATCGACTAAAACAGGAAATATCGGGCGAACATTAGACGCAAAGGTAGACTCGTTCATCGGTACCAAATAATACATTTACCGATATTTCCAGTTCGATTCTCAGAAAGGATATTTCTTAAAATATTTATATGTGATGAAACGTTAATCATTCTTCATTCAGAAAAAATCAGTATGCCGAAATTTGCGGTAAGATAACTGAAAGACTAAAAAAAATAAAGCTTTGAAGTCACCTTATTATATTTTACCCGAGAAGCACAGGAAATGTTAAATTTTAGAAAATAGAAATACAAGAATAGGAAGTTTCTTTGTTATGATGTACGATAAAAAAGAAATTATTTTTATGATGATTATGAACAGGAAAATTCTACGTTTAATCAAATTAATTAACAAAATATTTTAATATACCTTTTAGGTGAACGTTCACTATATAGATGGTCAAACCAAAAAGTCTGTTAGATCTTCAACTAAAAACTTTGAAACTTTAAAACTAAACATAGATGAAACTGTCGAATTATACTACTCGATTTGCGATAAAAAGATTGCACTGAATAAGACTGCCCCCCCCCCCTCCCCAGTAGAAAAATGAACTTGCAATAGGTGATACCCAGACTGCCGACGTACTGTTATGTGTCGAGTACATCCACGAAGCTCCTAAGACAAACAGAGTTATTTCCCTTGTTCTGTTGTATTGCATTTACTATTTGAAATCATCGTCGTGTACCGTGGGTTTCCGACGATGATTTAAAATATTCAAATAGATAATGCTCGAATGAATTTTTTTAGGCTTTGCTAGTCTGTGATTTTATTGAGAACGGGGAGCGCATATTTTAAGCTTATATTTGACCCCGATTGATATAAAAAGAATTAGCGTTTACGATCGAGTGAGGGAACAAAAAATATGTATATATATTCAAGGAGTATGAAATAAAAAAAAAATCACTACCACCGGAAAGAAATATTTGACAATTTAACCCCGAGCAGCCTCCGGTTTGAAGATTGTTATATCTGGTTTTGTACCCAAACTAATGATTTTAGAGAAAGTTTACACTTTTGTGGGTTTATAATAAATTTTGATAAAAATGTCTCTATCTTTATAGTCACATATACCCCAAAAGTGTGAAATTACTATAAAACCATAGCTAATGTCCAAAACTACCCGTAACAAGTTCTCGGAGCACCCGTGGGGAGCCGAAGCAATTACTAGGTGTGATGCTAGTTTGTTTAAAACTCAAAAGTTTTCTTTATTTATAAACCTCTGACAGGCTTAATTGACGACGTCATATAATTATGTGTAATACGGTCACCATAACACAGAAACTCGACATTCATGCAAGTGGTTTTAGATCACACATGACTCTGACATCAAACGTATAAGTATACTTTTAGTATATAGCAAATGATTTAAGTCTGTACAAAGAACATACATGGTAACCTAAATATCATATACAAATTCTAATCAAAATCTACCTCGGCTAGTCTTTCCCCCTTATACTGGTTAACCTTTCAAGACATATTTGAACTTTTCTAATATAGAAGTTGGATAAGTTCATTATACAATTTCAGGGGTGAATAAGTTAAGGGTCCTCATCACACTGAAGAGTTTCACTGTAGGTTTTGACACTAGTAGTCTCCCTTTACTTCCGTTGAATGTAGTTATACCGAGACCGAGATCAATTTTCGATAAAAAAATGACCCCTCAATGGTCATAAAGGCTTTATAACCATCGAGGGGGCATTTTAATCGAAAATTAATCTAAACCATCAAAATGTCTAAACTTACTTTAAAACACCCTACAATGTAGTTTAGGTTCACAACTAGCTGAAACAAATGATCAGGTCCCTGTGACCGAGACTGGGTCAGGCTGTTCACGAAGAAGATCGTGGACGACAGAGTGGCTCCTGCAGTACATCCACTTCTATCCAGAAACGATCGGAACCTTTAACCCATATATAACTTCAATAGGCTCTATCATACACTGATCTGGATGAGCTCATTGTGATCTCAAGGGGTGAAACAGTACAAGCTTTTGTGATTCCAGTTACAACTGTCAAAGTCATATCTAAAGCAGTTCAATTTTTTAACTTACCAAATGTGAGATCAATCCTTAAAAAATAAGGACGCAATTTCATAAAATTAATTCATAAAAATCACGGTAAGCTACTAGTATACGAGACACAGGGGTCGTATGTACAAGGACATTTCATTACTCCGTGACTACATGTATCTTTGTTTTTCTTTGGACCATTTATGTATTAAGGCTATATGCTATCTTCAGGGTATGAAATCTCCTTCTGAGAAAGAGTCACACAAGAGATAGGACGATATCAACATGCTCGCGTTGATTGGTAGTAAGTTACATTATATTCTGAAATATTTGACCATACCGACTACAGCGTTTAATATATTCAACACAAAGGCATGGCTATTTTGACAAAAGTACATATTTATCATTGGAAAAAGCTCAATGCAAACTCAGATTTTTTTTCTCGTTTATTCATAAAACGAAATATAAACGTAAGCGCCTGAAGAAAACACATTCACAACGGACTCTAGATAAGTACAAAAATGAGTTTCAAAATTTTATATTCAAACGATTTCATGAACTTTTGAATAAAATTATACCAAAAACAAACATATTTCATCTAGGAAAAGATGAGGAATTGTCCTCGTTTTGTTCGAGGTCGAACTAGCAGCACGGATTTATCAGCCAGAAAATATCGTTTTTGGAACATGCGTTACGCAAGAGCATGCGTCCGGAAATTCCGTCCAGTAGTAAGGCTATTTCTCTACTACAAAGCATTTCTTTCGATGTCAGAAATGTATAAATTTTGTCATGTTTTTTTAATTCTTAAACAGTTTTTTACGGAACTCCCACTCAAACATCTTGTTGGTATTTTCACACGGAACGAGTTTAATGACCTCCTTCGTTCCGGAACCAAAGTCTTTGGAAACTTGTCTGGCACATTTAGAACTTGCACCGTCAGTAAACACGAGTAGCTTCTCTTTCAGGGTCCATTTTCCACTTCCGATCGTGCACGGCGCCACGACTAAAAACTCCTTTTCGGCCTTTATGCATTTGCCTGCTGTCATTAAGCCACCGTTCTCAAGCAAGGCGATATCCTTTGCCTTATAGTAGTAGAAGCAATCAGCCAGGACTAGTAACGGATATGAATTGTTAATGGGATGATCTTCAGGCCCAAAACAATATCCGGAACCTAAATTGCGCATGTGTCCAAAATATACAGTTCCTTCTGGTGGAACCTCTAGTTCCGGGTAAACATTTTTGAGAAGCCAGCCGAAGTCTTTACACCCATAACTCTCCTTCACTGTATCCATTATGTTAAACTCCTCTGAAGACCCAGGTGGTTTGGCATATCCACCATTGAAAGCATAGAAATATTTTTTGTAATCCCCAAGCCACATCTCTGCTGTACGTCTGTTATTGTAAACAAGATCGGAATACGCCATTTTGAACGGGTGTCCTTTCTTGAAAATGTGGGCAACGTGAGAGCATGGCGCTATTTTCATACTTCCGCCACAAAGCCAGACTCTAATGGAGAGCTCCACATCTTCCCCGCCCCATGTGCGCATGCCGGTATCCAGTCCTCCGATGTCAAGAAAGTACTTCCGGTTGACTGCAAATGCGCATCCTACAATAGCAGGAGTGTCGAATGCTTTAGTTGGTTGCAAATCAATCTCATGTTTTTGATTTAGTGGTACTGGAACGAATTCGTACGCCATATTCCATAAAAAATGACCCCGAATGTTATTCCGGAAATAATGTCTGTATTCAAATGTTTGTGGGTCAACGACGTCAATAGACGGCTGAACGATTGCCGTGCTATTTAAGCTTATCTCGTACAATAAGGGTTCCAACCATCCAGCATTCACTTCTGTGTGAGAATCGAGGAAGACAACCACGTCCCCTTTAGCTAGCTTGGCACCGATGACTCTAGATTTCATTGTTCCTAGTCTTCGTTTTGCCCGGTGTACACGCATGAAGTCGAACTGCTCCACATACTTATCCAATGGAGCCCCTAAATGTTCCAAATTACTCATATCGTCTATTATAATGATTTCGTGTACGAGCAATTGGCGCGAGTGTTTCAGGATGCCGTTTATAAGTCTTTCGAATGTAGACCACGGTTCGTTATGAAGCGGTATCACAATGGACGCAACCGGAAGTAACTCAACATCATAATGTTCGTAATCATGTGCGCACTCGCGAGGACGTGTATCCGGTTTCGCACGATTCACTGAAAGCTGGTGAGTTCTGTTAACGTTGACATGGAAACGGTCCGGATCTGTATCTTTATATAGAGAAATCCCAAAATCCCTAATTATTTTGGAAAAGCTTCTTTGTGGATTTCCAGGATTGCTTTGACTTTGTCTTCGTTCGTTCATTGTTTTGTACTGTTCTTTTTTCGTTTCATTAAGTCCTTTTCCTGATTTAGATTCTTTGACGATATTATTACTGTTTTCAGTGTCCACGTGTAGCTGAGAGCCGAGATTTCTAAATGGCGCCTTGCCCAGTACGCGCCTGTTACCTAGCAGTGTTGGTCGGAATTCCTTGGCGGACCATAACACTACTGTTGCCCAGCTGATTGTCAGTAGGAACAGGAAGAGTACCCGGGACGTTCTGGGGATACATTTCCTGGAGGCTGCAACCAACATTATTGCTGTTGTTCATCTGCCGCAGACTGTGACACGGTATCGCTGACTGGGACAACGAGTACGGAAGATCAAAGCTGCAAACGGAGATAAAGACGATAAAAAAGAGTTTACAATCAATATTTACATTTTTAATGATGCTTTCCCGTTAACTTAGTGTTAATTTGGACTGTACTCACAGTAGTATAGATGCAACCAAGACCACCGACAATATGACGTCATTTTGGCGCCATGTAGACGCTTTGCACATCGACTCAGATTAACATGCGTTATAGCTTAACGTTAATCGCTCAGTTGATTGTGATTTTTAAAACAAAATCCCTTCCAGTATGTTATTATACAAGGACAGTACCTTAATAAATTGGTAAAAATGACATGATTATGTATAAAATAACTGAAATGTAAATAAAACCATCGAACGCCTGTCAGATTGTATGTTTTGTCAATATGAATGCAATCTGGGTGCAAGCTAAATAAAATGTTAGGACGTCATGAATATTTATCTGGCACCCAAATAACATTCATATTGACAATAAATACAATCTGACAGACGTTCAATGGTTAAATACATATTACAAAACTTCAACAAACCGAACTCTAGTAATTGAAACACGTTGGTGTAATGTAGCTTACATTTACGTTTAGTTAAAACCATAAAAAACAATAATCTTCGGGACCGTTATAACATGATGTCAATTTTAAAAGTTGACACTTGAATGGGTTCACGCTCTACAGCTAATTAGATTTGGTTTGTAACACTCAAAAGTGAAGAATCAAAAGTCCAGGTCCAAGGTCAAAGAGTCAAAGTTAAAAGTCAAAGAGTCAAAGTTTAAGGTCAAATTGCACATTAAACCAATTATCAATTTGCGTGTCACATGTCAATACCGATTTACCTCAGACGTTTACCTCCAAGACGCACATTTCCACGTAAAACAAAATTGATTGTTAAATCTAATCAGTGGGGGTTTTAATATTCGTAAGTACGTAAATTTTGATAAGAAAAGGACGATCTCGTTAAATAAGCTTCTAAGTTAAAACTGACCTTACAGTAGTTTCGGGTGCGAATCCTGTCGCCTTTCTCTACACGTGTGGTGCTGGGGTACGTACGTGTAAGAGCCTTAGAATCGGGCTTTTACGTGCTTCCGTACGTACCAAATCACCTGTCGGCAGATCACCGAGCACGTGCTTCTCAGGTGGGCCGACTACCGATCGCGAGTGGTCGCGCAGGTGACGCTACGCTCTATATCACATCAACTGATCAACGAATATTGCTCACGCCATTTACATATCAGAATGTCCAATATAACTTCACTCTGATTTATTTCTTTAAATCACGACGAATCGGTAGACATTCAATTAGAAGGGTGAAGTTGTGCAAGGAAGATACATGTATGTCAATGTTATTAAAATACAGATCCTCACTATTACTATCATGTGGAGGGTTCCTCCTACATACGATAGTAATAGTGAGGATCTGTATTTTAATCAGATGTGGCGCACTTCAACAGCAAGCCGAAGTTAGAAGATGGTTCAAAATGGACGCGTGTTTACAAATACCGAGTTCAACTGCTGCTGTACCGGTAATCGCGTAAGAACTCATCTTGAATATTGCTGATATCCGTTAATCTGAACTTAATCTATAAATATAATAAGATGATTTTCGCTTCAAGTTTTGCCGAAAGTTACGTAAATTGGGCATTTAAAGAACACATGATTAGAGAAAAATCTAACAATGACTTTTATTGATGAGCAGATTAGAAAACAATAATATACAGAACTTTTTATACAGTACTCTATACTCCAGAGGCTAGCTGATATTCGCTTTCTACACCCGAGATACACTCACTTTCGCTATTTCCACAGGCACTTGTGGCCAGGAGAATAACCATATATATATATAATATATAGAATAAAGCGAAATTTGAAAAATTAAAAAAAAAAAATATCAAAACAAATTTTGTTTTTATTTTTTTTTAATTTCGCAATATTCTATATATTAAATATATACATAGATGGCTATTCTCCTGGCCACAAGTGCCTGTGGCTATTTCGTGCATATTCACTTCAGATAAAATTAAATTAAAAAAAAAATTCTTTCAGCACTTTTTAAATACAAGACTTTAAATACAGTTGGATGCTGATATAAATGGAATAGATTTTCTCTTACCCTGGACGCCGTTAGATATTTTCTTATCTTATCCCAGAGTTGCGACAAGCTACACGTGCTCTTTGCACTTTCTTAACAATTGAATGACGTCAAGGCAACAATACAATGACGTCACATCGACAATTCAATCACATTTACATTGTCTTGCACTGACGAAACGTCAACATTAGATATATAGAGGGTAAACAGGGTAAGAGAAAAATAATCAACTGCCCCCTTTGGGGTGAGAGATTATTTTGATCTTACACCATTTACTCTTCATTCCCTAAACTATAACAATACAACATATATTTTCCATTCCTTAATCTATACCCCGTACATTGTGGAGAGCAAGTTTACAAGAGAGATAATACGGTTACAATGTAAAAAGTAGATGGCATGAGGTAGAAAATAGGGTTAGCAGGTTGACAGCGGGGTTACATAGTAGAGAGTATTGAAGCAAAATAGAGAATAGGGTTATTTAAGCATTGAACTGCTTTCAGTTGGCAGTTATGGGCTGATAATGCCAACTGGACAAAGGCAAATTTAATATTATCAGCCCATAACTGCCAACTGAAAGCGGTTCAATGGTTAGATTTACCACTTGCGATTAAAAAATCACTATAGCCTAATTAACTAATTTACTGATCAACTACTGTTGGTAAGGTTATATAGTGACAATATCATAGAGTGGTAAATATAAGGAAAAAGGTACAGTTTCAAGTGGAAGATAGGGTTACAATGTAGATGATAGAAGTTCAAGAAAAAAAGGGGGCTACCCGATAGAGAGATGTTGGGACAAAGTAGAGGGTTGGTATACAAGGTAGAGGGTAGGTATACAAGGTAGAGGGTAGGTATACAAGGTAGAGGGTAGGTATACAAGGTAGAGGGTAGGTATACAAGGTAGAGGGTAGGTATACAAGGTAGAGGGTATGTATACAAGGTAGAGGGTAGGTATACAAGGTAGAGGGTGGGTATACAAGGTAGAGGGTAGGTATACAAGGTAGAGGGTAGGTATACAAGGTAGAGGGTAGGTATACAATGTAGAGGGTAGGTTTACAAGGTAGAGGGTAGTTATACAAGGTAAAGGGTAGGTATACAAGGTAGAGGGTCGGTATAAAAGGTAGAGGGTAGATATACAAGGTAGAGGGTAGGTATACAAGGTAGAGGGTAGGTATACAAGGTAGAGGGTAGGTATACAAGGTAGAGGGTAGATATACAAGGTGGAGGGTAGGTATACAAGGTAGAGGGTAGGTATACAAGGTAGAGGGTAGGTATACAAGGTAGAGGGTAGGTAAACAAGGTAGAGTGTAGGTATACAAGGTAGAGGGTAGGTATACAAGGTAGAGGGTAGGTAAACAAGGTTGAGGGGAGATATACAAGGTGGAGGGTAGGTATACAAGGCAGAGGGTAGGTATACAATGTAGAGGGTAGGTATACAAGGTAGAGGGTAGGTATACAAGGTAGAAGACAGATATACAAGGTAGAGGGTAGGTATACAAGGTAGAGTGTAGGTATACAAGGTAGACGGTAGGTAAACAAGGTAGAGGGTGGATATACAAGGTGGAGGGTAGGTATACAAGGTAGAGGGTAGGTATACAAGGTAGAGGGTATGTACAAAGGTAGAGGGTATGTATACAAAGGAGAGGGTAGGTATTCAAGGAAGAGGGTAGGTATACATTATAGAGGGTAGGTATACAAGGTAGAGGGTGGGTAAACAAGGTAGAGGGTAGGTATACAAGGTAGAGGGTAGGTATACAAGGTAGAGGGTAGGAATACAAGGTAGAGAGTAGGTATACAAGGTAGAGGGTAGGTATACAAGGTAGAGGGTAGGTATACAAGGTAGAATGTAGGAATACAAGGTAGAGGGTAGGTATACAAGATAGAGGGTAGGTATACAAGGTAGAGGGTAGGTATACAAGGTAGAGGGTAGGTATACAAGGTAGAGGGTAGGTATACAAGGTAGAGGGTAGGTATACATTGTAGAGGGTAGGTATACAAGGTAGAGGGTAGGTATACAAGATAGAGAGTAGGTATACAAGGTAGAGGGTATGTATACAAGGTAGAGGGTGGATATACAAGGTGGAGGGTTGGTATACAAGGTAGAGGGTAGGAATACAAGGTAGAGGGTAGGTATACAAGGTAGAGGGTAGATATACAAGGTAGAGGGTAAGTATACAAGCTAGAGGGTAGGTATACAAGGTAGAGGGTAGGTATACATTGTAGAGGGTAGGTATACAAGGTAGAGTGTAGGTATACAAGGTAGAGGGAAGGTATACAAGGTAGAGGGTAGGTATACAAGGTAGAGGGTAAGTATACAAGGTGGAGGGTAGGTATACAAGGTAGAGGGTAGGTATACAAGGTAGAGGGTAGGTATACAAGATAGAGAGTAGGTATACAAGGTAGAGGATATGTATACAAGGGAGAGGGTATGTATACAAGGTAGAGGGTAAGTATACAAGGTGGAGGGTAGGTATACAAGGTAGAGGGTAGGTATACAAGGTAGAGGGTAGGTATACAAGGTAGAGTGTAGGTATACAAGGTAGAGGGAAGGTATACAAGGTAGAGGGTAGATATACAAGGTAGAGGGTAGGTATACAAGGTAGAGGGTAGGTATACAAGGTAGAGGGTAGGTATACAAGGTAGAGGGTAGGTATACAAGGTAGAGGGTACGTATACAAGGTAGAGGGTATGTATACAAGGTAGAGGGTAGGTATACAAGGTAGAGGGTGGGTATACAAGGTAGAGGGTAGGTATACAAGGTAGAGGGTAGGTATACAAGGTAGAGGGTAGGTATACAAGGTAGAGGGTAGGTATAAAAGGTAGAGGGTAGATATACAAGGTAGAGGGTAGGTATACAAGGTAAAGGGTAGGTATACAAGGTAGAGGGTAGGTATACAAGGTAGAGGGTAGATATACAAGGTGGAGGGTAGGTATACAAGGTAGAGGGTAGGTATACAAGGTAGACGGTAGGTATACAAGGTAGAGGGTAGGTAAACAAGGTAGAGTGTAGGTATACAAGGTAGAGGGTAGGTATACAAGGTAGAGGGTAGGTAAACAAGGTTGAGGGGAGATATACAAGGTGGAGGGTAGGTATACAAGGCAGAGGGTAGGTATACAAGGTAGAGGGTAGGTATACAAGGTAGAGGGTAGGTATACAAGGTAGAAGACAAATATACAAGGTAGAGGGTAGGTATACAAGGTAGAGTGTAGGTATACAAGGTAGACGGTAGGTAAACAAGGTAGAGGGTGGATATACAAGGTGGAGGGTAGGTATACAAGGTAGAGGGTAGGTATACAAGGTAGAGGGTATGTACAAAGGTAGAGGGTATGTATACAAAGGAGAGGGTAGGTATTCAAGGAAGAGGGTAGGTATACATTATAGAGGGTAGGTATACAAGGTAGAGGGTGGGTAAACAAGGTAGAGGGTAGGTATACAAGGTAGAGGGTAGGTATACAAGGTAGAGGGTAGGAATACAAGGTAGAGAGTAGGTATACAAGGTAGAGGGTAGGTATACAAGGTAGAGGGTAGGTATACAAGGTAGAATGTAGGAATACAAGGTAGAGGGTAGGTATACAAGATAGAGGGTAGGTATACAAGGTAGAGGGTAGGTATACAAGGTAGAGGGTAGGTATACTAGGTAGAGGGTAGTTATACAAGGTAGAGGGTAGGTATACATTGTAGAGGGTAGGTATACAAGGTAGAGGGTAGGTATACAAGATAGAGAGTAGGTATACAAGGTAGAGGGTTGGTATACAAGGTAGAGGGTAGGAATACAAGATAGAGGGTAGGTATACAAGGTAGAGGGTAGGTATACAAGGTAGAGGGTAGGTATACATTTTAGAGGGTAGGTATACAAGGTAGAGGGTAGGTATACATTGTAGAGGGTAGGTATACAAGGTAGAGGGTAGGTATACAAGATAGAGAGTAGGTATACAAGGTAGAGGGTATGTATACAAGGTAGAGGGTGGATATACAAGGTGGAGGGTTGGTATACAAGGTAGAGGGTAGGAATACAAGGTAGAGGGTAGGTATACAAGGTAGAGGGTAGGTATACAAGGTAGAGGGTAGGTATACAAAGTAGAGGGTAGATATACAAGGTAGAGGGTAGATATACAAGGTGGAGGGTAGGTATACAAGGTAGAGGGTAGGTATACAAGGTAGAGGGTAGGTATACAAGGTAGAGGGTAGGTAAACAAGGTAGAGTGTAGGTATACAAGGTAGAGGGTAGGTATACAAGGTAGAGGGTAGGTAAACAAGGTTGAGGGGAGATATACAAGGTGGAGGGTAGGTATACAAGGTAGAGGGTAGGTATACAAGGTAGAGGGTAGGTATAGAAGGTAGAGGGTAGGTATACATTGTAGAGGGTAGGTATACAAGGTAGAGGGTAGGTATACATTGTAGAGGGTAGGTATACAAGGTAGAGGGTAGGTATACAAGATAGAGAGTAGGTATACAAGGTAGAGGGTATGTATACAAGGTAGAGGGTAGGTATACAAGGTAGAGGGTAGGTATACAAGGTAGAGGGTAGGTATACAAGGTAGAGGGTAGGTAAACAAGGTAGAGTGTAGGTATACAAGGTAGAAGGTAGGTATACAAGGTAGAGGGTAGGTAAACAAGGTTGAGGGGAGATATACAAGGTGGAGGGTAGGTATACAAGGCAGAGGGTAGGTATACAAGGTAGAGGGTAGGTATACAAGGTAGAGGGTAGGTATACAAGGTAGAAGACAGGTATACAAGGTAGAGGGTATGTATACAAGGTAGAGTGTAGGTATACAAAGTAGACGGTAGGTAAACAAGGTAGAGGGTGGATATACAAGGTGGAGGGTAGGTATACAAGGTAGAGGGTAGGTATACAAGGTAGAGGGTATGTACAAAGGTAGAGGGTATGTATACAAAGGAGAGGGTAGGTATACAAGGAAGAGGGTAGGTATACAAGGTAGAGGGTAGGTATACATTATAGAGGGTAGGTATACATTATAGAGGGTAGGTATACAAGGTAGAGGGTGGGTAAACAAGGTAGAGGGTAGGTATACAAGGTAGAGGGTAGGAATACAAGGTAGAGGGTAGGAATACAAGGTAGAGGGTATGTACAAAGGTAGAGGGTATGTATACAAAGGAGAGGGTAGGTATACAAGGAAGAGGGTAGGTATACAAGGTAGAGGGTAGGTATACATTATAGAGGGTAGGTATACATTATAGAGAGTAGGTATACAAGGTAGAGGGTATGTATACAAGGTAGAGGGTGGATATACAAGGTGGAGGGTTGGTATACAAGGTAGAGGGTAGGAATACAAGATAGAGGGTAGGTATACAAGGTAGAGGGTAGGTATACAAGGTAGAGGGTAGGTATACATTGTAGAGGGTAGGTATACAAGGTAGAGGGTAGGTATACATTGTAGAGGGTAGGTATACAAGGTAGAGGGTAGGTATACAAGATAGAGAGTAGGTATACAAGGTAGAGGGTATGTATACAAGGTAGAGGGTGGATATACAAGGTGGAGGGTTGGTATACAAGGTAGAGGGTAGGAATACAAGGTAGAGGGTAGGTATACAAGGTAGAGGGTAGATATACAAGGTAGAGGGTAAGTATACAAGCTAGACGGTAGGTATACAAGGTAGAGGGTAGGTATACATTGTAGAGGGTAGGTATACAAGGTAGAGTGTAGGTATACAAGGTAGAGGGAAGGTATACAAGGTAGAGGGTAGGTATACAAGGTAGAGGGTAAGTATACAAGGTGGAGGGTAGGTATACAAGGTAGAGGGTAGGTATACAAGGTAGAGGGTAGGTATACAAGATAGAGAGTAGGTATACAAGGTAGAGGGTATGTATACAAGGGAGAGGGTATGTATACAAGGTAGAGGGTAAGTATACAAGGTGGAGGGTAAGTATACAAGGTAGAGGGTAGGTATACAAGGTAGAGGGTAGGTATACAAGGTAGAGTGTAGGTATACAAGGTAGAGGGAAGGTATACAAGGTAGAGGGTAGATATACAAGGTAGAGGGTAAGTATACAAGGTGGAGGGTAGGTATACAAGGTAGAGGGTAGGTATACAAGGTAGAGGGTAGGTATACAAGATAGAGAGTAGGTATACAAGGTAGAGGGTAGGTATACAAGGTAGATGATAGGTATACAAGGTAGAGGGTAGGTATACAAGGTAGAGGGTAGGTATACATTGTAGAGGGTTGGTATACAAAGTAGAGGGTAGGTATACATTGTAGAGGGTAGGTATACAAGGTAGAGGTTAGGTATACAAGATAGAGAGTAGGTATACAAGGTAGAGGGTAGGTATACAAGGTAGAGGGTGGATATACAAGGTGGAGGGTAGGTATACAAGGTAGAGGGTAGGAATACAAGGTAGAGGGTAGTTATACAAGGTAGAGGGTAGATATACAAGGTAGAGGGTAGGTATACAAGCTAGAGGGTAGGTATACAAGGTAGAGGGTAGGTATACATTGTAGAGGGTAGGTATACAAGGTAGAGGGTAGGTATACAAGGTAGAGGGAAGGTATACAAGGTAGAGGGAAGGTATACAAGGTAGAGGGTAAGTATACAAGGTGGAGGGTAGGTATACAAGGTAGAGGGTAGGTATACAAGGTAGAGGGTAGGTAAACAAGGTAGAGGGTTGGTATACAAGGTAGAGGGTAGGTATACAAGGTAGAAGGTAGGTATACAAGGTAGAGGGTAGGTATACAAGGTAGAGAGTAGGTATACAAGGTAAAGAGTAGGTATACGAGGTAGAGGGTAGGTATACAAGGTAGAGGGTAGGTATACAAGGTAGAGGTGGGTATACGAGGTAGAGGGTAGGTATACATTGTAGAGGGTAGGTATACAAGGTAGAGGGTAGGTATACAAGGTAGAGGGTAGGTATACTAGGTAGAGGGTAGGTATACAAGGTACAGGGTAGGTATACAAGGTAGAGGGTAGGTATACAAGGTAGAGAGTAGGTATACTAGGTAGAGGGTAGGTATACAAGGTAGAGGGTATGTATACAAGGTAGAGGGTAGGTATACAAGGTAGAGGGTAGGTATACAAGGTAGAGGGTAGGTATACAAGGTAGAGGGTATGTATACTAGGTAGAGGGTAGGTATACAAGGTAGAGGGTAGGTATACAAGGTAGAGGGTAGGTATACAAGGTAGAGAGTAGGTATACTAGGTAGAGGGTAGTTATACAAGGTAGAGGGTAGGTATACAAGGTAGAGGTAGGTATACAAGGTAGAGGGTAGGTATACAAGGTAGAGGGTATGTATACTAGGTAGAGGGTAGGTATACAAGGTAGAGGGTAGGTATACAAGGTAGAGGGTCGGTATACAAGGTAGAAGGTAGGTATACAAGGTAGAAGGTAGGTATACATTGTAGAGGGTATGTATACAAGGTAAAGGGTTGGTATACAAGGTGGAGGGTAGTTATACAAAGTAGAGAGTAGAAGGTACTATTCAAATGATTCCGAGAGTTTATATTGGTTAAATAAACATAAGACACTGGAATTCGATTCGACACTTTTGTAATGGTGAAGATATTTTTTGACAATCAGTTTAATAATTTAATATAACCTTTATTTCATTCGTTGATATATACTGTACACATACGTTACATGATAACGAACACCCACATTTGTATCGGTTTTGGAAACAAGTACATAAATTATGTATTTCAAATAATTTTAACTCGGTGTATATTCGTGATTTCAAAAAAAATAATAACAATCATAATCATTTAGTATAAATTTAATAAGACTCTTTCATGACCAGTGTTGTAAAAGAGTGAAACTCCACTCGAGGGGTTTTCAAAGTTGGGGAAAACCTCGAATGGGTTTGCCAAATTGGAAAACCCCTCGGGTGGAATTTCCCTATCTTACATCCCTGACAATGAAAGATTATTTTTCTCTCATTTCAACTGCCTGAATAAGCTCACAAACCAAGAAAATACATTTTGACTGGCTACCATTTTGAAAATATCAAATTTTTCCATGATTTTTTTTACGAAAATATATGATACAGCGAGATAAAGCATACCCCATATTTGCAAACACAGTTTGCGAAGAAAAATTAGTTTCAGTTTTCTTTAATGTTCACGGTGAAATTATCGTGAAAGATTTTGATTTCATCAAGTCGGCTTTTTTTCTTTTTGGCAACAGATATTACCGTATTCGTGACGTCAAGTCATTGTTGCACCATTATGACGTCACGTCGTGACTGTATTGTATGGGTAGGTGTGTAATACTATAAGACTCTTTCATGACCAGAGGTGTAAGTAGGGAAATTCCACCCGAGGGGTTTTCAAATTTGGTAAAACCCGAGGCTTTGCCGAGGGTTTTGCCAAATTTGAAAATCCCGAGGGTGGAATTTCCCTATCTTACACCCTTGTCATGAAAGAGTAATTTTCTCTCATTTCAACTACCTGAATAAGCTCAAAAACCATGAAAATACTTTTGACTAGCCACCATTTTGAAAATATCATATTTTTCCTTGATTTTTTTTGACGTAAACAAATGATACAGCGAGATCGAGCATACCCCATAATTGCAAACGTAGTTTGCGCAGAAAAATAATCTCAGCTTTCTAATGTACACGGTTAAGATATCGTGAAAGGTTTTAATTTCATCACGTCGCCATTTTTTATTTTTCGGCATCAGATTTTACCGAACTCGTGACGTCACGACATTGTTGCGCCATTGTGACGTCACGCGGTGGCTGTATTGCATGGGTAGGTGTGTAATACAACCACAGCGATCATATGTGTATTGCCCTAGACAGGCTAGTATTACACACCTAGAAATGAGAGAAACCCTCAGCTAACATAGGTGTATTGCCCTAGACAGGCCAGTATTACACACCTGGAAATGAGAGAAAACCACAGCGATCATAGATGTATAGCCCTAGACGAAGAGGATATTCAATGGTTTGCCGTTTAATATTAAATACATTTCACTCGTATGGCAGAGTTTTGTTTTTAATATTTTCACTCGTGCTACGCACTCGTAACAGGATAAAACAAATCTGCCATATTCGTGAAATATGTTACATATCAAATGACAAACCATTGAATTTTCTTTAATTTTATTTCGAATTAGGCCTTAAAGATGCTTTTATTATGTTTTCTTTGCCTGCCTACTGGAGAGTTGCCAGGTCAATTCGTCGAAATCCGGTGGGAGGGAGTGTGTGTCAATGGGGAGTTCATCAAAAGGAACAACTCTTACAACAGGAAAGTATTAAGAATTTCCGGCAAAACCTTATATCTTCACTGCAAAATCTGATATTTTTCGCTGCAAAATCTGATATTTTCACTGCAAAATCTGATATTTTCACTGCAGAATCTTATACTTCACTGCTCATCACTGCGATGAAAATATAAGTTTGATCAGTTTGATAATTTTCTATATTTCACAGGCAAATCTGTAATAATATTAAAGTTTTGCCTGTGATGTTATCGATACAAACGTCAGTTGCAAGGAACTACAAAACGACATGGTTGATTTTGTATATTGAAGTTTGATACGCCTAGATGCTGAAATAATAAAGATGTCTTGTGTATTATTGCTATGTCATAATTTCTTTTTAATTGTCACAGAGTTAATTAATAAAGTCATTATTCATTGGTTAATTCTGTATTGGCCGAATTCTTGGTCCTCGGCCAGCTATATTAGACTTCGGCTTCGCCTCAGGCTAATATAGCAGGCTTTGGATCAATAACTAGGCCAATACAGATATATTCAGAATTACACGAACATGACTATAGGATGCAGAACTAACAATCATATTCAGAAACACAATCAGGATTATAGGATACAAATTAACAATCATATTCAGAATCACAATATCGCTCAGTTTTTAAGTTTTTATAGTTGAAATAGTTTAGTGACATTACACATCAAACCAGTGGCCACATTTAATTGGTTTATTATAACCGTAGACTAATCACTATATAGTTTACGAACTAAGACAGTCTTAAAGAAGAAAATCAGCAGTTTATATTTCCTGTAGCAGTGCCAAAGGACTGTGCTAATATGATACTAAAATGATTCTTGTCCTATAAAGGGATGCGGCAGCATCACGCTCTGTTTTTCCAGGAGGGTTGTGGTTTCTCAGGGAACCTAGGTTTCCTTCCTCTGCCTTTCTCGGAGAACTGTTGTCTCCAGTCTGTAGCCTATCTATGTATGATGTGCGTTCATCTTTCTTACTCCGTTCTGTTACTCTTGGTGTGGCATTTTCATCGACGTCCTCGTCATCATTTATGCCAGCAAAGAAAACATCTGCCAACGCATCTTCACGCAGACACTTCACTATGAGCTCATGCGCATATTTATGATACACTTCCGATCCATACATTTCTTTACTGAGAGAATGGAAGAAACCATTTGTCGTACCTTGATCAACTTTCCATCTGTCAGATTTCGGTTCTGCGTTCGATGCTTCCTCAGTATGGAGCCGTTGACCAAACGATCTGTGGTCAGATATCAATTCTGTGTTCGATTCCTCCTCAGTATGTAGCTGATGACCAAACGTTCTGTGGTCAGATATCAGTTCTGTGTTCGATGCCTCCTCAGTATGTAGCTGATGACCAAACGGTCTGTGGTCAGATATCAGTTCTGTGTTCGATGCCACCTCAGTGTGGAGCTGATGACCAAACGGTCTGTGGTCAGATTTC
The DNA here is from genome assembly GCA_947623455.1 of Mimachlamys varia. NCBI lineage: Eukaryota > Metazoa > Mollusca > Bivalvia > Pectinida > Pectinidae > Mimachlamys > Mimachlamys varia. Next base: position 38,532,725 of record OX392540.1, read on the forward strand.
GGTTCTGTGTTCGATGCCTCCTCAGTGTGGAGCTGATGACCAAACGTTCTGTGGTCAGATATCAGTTTTGTGTTCGATGACTCCTCAGTATGGGGCTGATGACCAAACGATCTGTGGTCAGATATCAGTTCTGTGTTCGATGACTCCTCAGTATGGAGTTGATGACCAAACGATCTGTGGTCAGATATCAGTTCTGTGTTCGATGACTCCTCAGTATGGGGCTGATGACCAAACGATCTGTAGTCAGATATCAGTTCTGTGGCCGATGCCTCCTTGTTATTGAGCTGATGTTCAAACGTTCTGTGGTCTGATATCGTCTCCGTGTTCGATGCCTCCTCAGTATGGAGATGTTGACCAAACGATCTGTGGTCAGATATCAGTTCTGTGTTCGATGCCTCCTCATTATGGAGATGTTGACCAAACGTTCTGTGGTCAGATATCAGTTCTGTGTTCGATGCCTCCTCATTATGGAGATGTTGACCAAACAATCTGTGGTCAGATATCAGTTCTGTGTTCGATGCCTCCTCATTATGGAGATGTTGACCAAACAATCTGTGGTCAGATATCAGTTCTGTGTTCGATGCCTCCTCATTATGGAGCAATGACCAAACGATCTGTGGTCAGATATCAGTTCTGTGTTCGATGCCTCCTCATAATGGAGCAATGACCAAACGATCTGTGGTCAGATATCAGTTCTGTGTTCGATGCCTCCTCATTATGGAGCAATGACCAAACAATCTGTGGTCAGATATCAGTTCTGTGTTCGATGCCTCCTCATTATGGAGCAATGACCAAACGGTCTGTGGTCAGATATCAGTTCTGTGTTCGATGCCTCCTCAGTATGTAGCTGATGACCAAACGGTCTGTGGTCAGATTTCGGTTCTGTGTTCGATGCCTCCTCAGTGTGGAGCTGATGACCAAACGATCTGTGGTCAGATATCAGTTCTGTGGCCGATGTCTCCTTGGTATTGAGCTGATGACCAAACGTTCTGTGGTCAGATATCAGTTCTGTGGCCGATGTCTCCTTGGTATTGAGCTGATGACCAAACGTTCTGTGGTCAGATATCAGTTCTGTGGCCGATGTCTCCTTGGTATTGAGCTGATGACCAAACGTTCTGTGGTCAGATATCAGTTCTGTGTTCGATGCCTCCTCATTATGGAGATGTTGACCAAACAATCTGTGGTCAGATATCAGTTCCGTGTTCGATGCCTCCTCATTATGGAGCAATGACCAAACGATCTGTGGTCAGATATCAGTTTTGTGTTCGATTCCTCCTCATTATGGAGCAATGACCAAACGATCTGTGGTCAGATATCAGTTCTGTGTTCGATGCCTCCTCAGTATGTAGCTGATGACCAAACGGTCTGTGGTCAGATTTCGGTTCTGTGTTCGATGCCTCCTCAGTGTGGAGCTGATGACCAAACGTTCTGTGGTCAGATATCAGTTCTGTGGCCGATGTCTCCTTGGTATTGAGCTGATGACCAAACGTTCTGTGGTCAGATATCAGTTCTGTGGCCGATGTCTCCTTGGTATTGAGCTGATGACCAAACGTTCTGTGGTCAGATATCAGTTCCGTGTTCGATGCCTCCTCATTATGGAGCAATGACCAAACGATCTGTGGTCAGATATCAGTTTTGTGTTCGATGCCTCCTCATTATGGAGCAATGACCAAACGATCTGTGGTCAGATATCAGTTCTGTGTTCGATGCCTCCTCATTATGGAGCTGATGACCAAACGATCTGTGGTCAGATATCAGTTCTGTGTTCGATGCCTCCTCAGTATGGAGCCGATGACCAAACGGTCTGTGGTCAGATATCAGTTCTGTGTTCGATGACTCCTCAGTATGGAGCAATGACCAAACGGTCTGTGGTCAGATATCAGTTCTGTGTTCGATGCCACCTCAGTATGTAGCTGATGACCAAACGTTCTGTGGTCAGATTTCGGTTCTGTGTTCGATGCCTCCTCAGTATGGAGCCGTTGACCAAACGTTCTGTGGTCAGATATCAGTTCTGTGTTCGATGCCACCTCAGTATGGAGCTGATGACCAAACGATCTGCTTAAAGCCTGTCCTTGACATTGACTATGTTCTGCAATATCTACATCAGTAAATCCTTCGGTCGGTGTCAGCTGTACGTACACTGTTTTATTATGTTTACTGACTTATGAAATATGAACAATTTCATCTGTGTTATAGGATGTAAATGTTTGATCTATAATGTCCTTCTCCACACCAGTTGGACAGTTGTAGATCAGGTGTATTGACCGTTGGAAAAACTCTGCGGCCGCGTGTATATCCCGACGGGTTTGACAACTTCGAACAGATTTACTGCGATCTAAGTCACTTTTCAAAATAACTTCCGGATCGATCTTCTCTGTTGAATCTAGATCATCGATTTCTGGTTCAAGCGCCATGAAAAATAACTTATAGTCATTTTCCCTTTGTAGTTTTCGTATGTCACGTCTTGCATTTTTTGGGGTGGTCAAAGTTCTTTCTTTAAACATTACTCACTATGCGTTAAAAGCTGTCGTCATTTCATTCGGTAGGCTTGTATACAACTTTGAAGCGTCGTTGTTCTAACAAACGAACTGCATCATTTAATTCTGATGTAATCAAATCTGCCATGATAGGGCCACCTCTCCACAGCCAGGTTAGAGTAAATCCCTTCTGTAACTGAGTAAAGGCGGCTTTGAACACATACTTTGTATACACATACTGGAGACTGCTTTACATATATTCAACCCCTTGTTCTTTAATTTACATCTTTTGTCTTTAAAGTACGGTAGTCATTACCTGCCCACAAAATACGTTTGATAATCTGGGAATCCGCCTAAATATAGGACAAAGAACACGTAACAGTATACGCTTTCTACGCTCACATTTACTCTAATATTAGTATGGTACAATACAAATATTCTAGTATGTAAGCAATCAGTAGATATACTGCGAACTTAAATTGTAACTAATGAGCAAATTACAAACACAAAAACAGTGAGTGTGTTGCGATTTTTTTGTACTTCACAACCCTATGTTTATATGCCGAACCTCCAATATGTAGCAGATTTCAACGAAAAATGTCCGGCATTTATTGATAACGACAAAAAGCTGATACCTGTTTTTATCCTGAGGCACGGTGGTCTAGTGGTAGGACGCCGGACTCGTGATCGAAGGGAGTTCGAGTCCCGGTCACGGTACTTGTGTTGTATCCTTGAGCAAGACACTTTACTCCGCTTGTTCCAGTTTACTAAGGAGTACGTGGTTGGGCAGTGCTAGAAATTGTAGAATGCTAGCTGTGAGCACAGGGGCTAGGCACGGACCTATGTCACTATGAAATGATTGTCAGATATTTTTTTTACCTTTCTCGAATATAGCCCCTCCCACTACTATATATCTGTGACAAGGGAAAGAACTAGCCTGAACGAGAAAATCGACCTATTTTCACTCTAAGCTTGTTTTCGTCACTGAATGAAGTCCAATTTTTTACATGCATGCCTCATTTTAAAGGTAAAATTTTCATCTTTCAGCCGATACCAAATACATCCCGCTACATGCATGTAAAAGCTCACTAGGCTGTCTAGAATCCGAGGTTTTGCATGAAAAACCGTAGGTGGGCACTTGCGTGTCCAGTGCTTCATACCTTGTCTAACCATGGGTATAGCTTTATTAACGTGGTGATTACTGAAAACGGCTTTGCAGTTCCATCACTAATGCTTAAGCACGTTATCCTACCTTGAAGTCGAATGTTTATCGCTATTGTAATCCAAGTCATCCGAGGTTAAATTTACGGTTCACTGAAGATGTGAACTTCATCCGCCATTTTTCAAGTTTACATATTTTCGGAATCCATCTAGATTTTCTCACTTCTCATGTAGACCGACATACTCCGAACAGTTGCAATGGACACGCAAGTGCCCACCTACGGATTTTCATGCAAAACCTCGGATTCTAGACAGCCTAGTGAGCTTTTACATGCGTGTAGCGGGATGTATTTGGTATCGGCTGAAAGATAAAAGTTTCACCTTTAAAATGAGGCATGCATGTAAAAAAATGGACTTCATTCAGTGACGAAAACAAGCTTAGAGTGAAAATAGGTCGATTTTCTCGTTCAGGCTAGTTCTTTCCCTTGTCACAGATATATAGTAGTGGGAGGGTCTATATTCAAGAAAGGTAAAAAAAATATCAGACAATCATTTCACAGTGACATAGGTCCGTGGCTAGCCCCTGTGGCTGTGAGCACCGAGATGGCAGCACCGGTTGTATGCTCCCTATGGAGCTGAGAACGATATTGGCTGGTTGTGAAGGTCCTATAACCACGGTTTATAATTTGTGAACCGCTTTGAGGCAACATTAAAGGGGCGTCCCGCGAAAGTTAGCTTTTTTCATTTTTTTTTTCTCAAAATATTACATACACATATCGAGTGGGTATTCTTATGGACTACGACGATCGGATTTTGCTGATATGTATTCATAAAATAAATAATTTAAAAATAACTAATGGAATTCCAAAAGGTCTAGCCAGACGCCCGGCTGGGATTTCCACCTACCAACGCATGCGCAGCTAGCGCCGTTTCCATTGTAAGCACTCTACCTGGTATTACCGTTACATCGCGATAAGGCCTAACTACTAAGCGAAAAGTTGCCGAATGGTCAAAATATGACGCAAGACTGCGTTACGGAATCATATTGAGAGATGGGAAGTATTTAAAGGAGAAACTACCTGCTCTATTGTGTGTATGTTACATATATCTTCTGAGTAACGGTAACATGCACAAATAAAGCTTTGATTTGGTTTTGGGGCTACCCAAGGGAAATCTGTTTCAGTCTTCTGTTGCATAAAATGCGTGTGTAATTTTAAACTTAAGAGTGTGTTTTATAATATTCCCTTTATTATATTTCATGTTCCAATGAAACAGTATGATTTAATTTTATTTCTGGATAGAAAGACCTTTTCAAATACAATATATACCGTAACAGAAAAAGTCGTTTGATTACGTTGTAAAACGGGACGTGCAACCGAGGTACATACGGCTTCAATTTGGACAAAATGTATAAAAATATATGTTTTTCACGCTTAAAAAAGGTGATATTCATACTTCATCTATAAATTAGTGAAGGTACAAATATCATTGGGTTGCGACCCTGGTATTGAATTTGATATGAAAATATTTACATCACGGGAATTTTTTTTTTAAAAACAACAAAGTTATACAACATATACATATGTATATTGCATTCCTGCAGGCATTTTTTAAAGGTCAACGGCCCTTTACAAGAGGACAAAAAAAAAGATGTAAAAAGAAAGCGAAATTATCAAACCATATTCATAACGGGTAGTTATAAGTGTTTGAACAGTTCCAAATCTGATATACATGTAGTCATGCTTAGTGTGTGGTACGATATGTGAGTGTATGGACATAAATATTCGCATTCCGTGATAAGTGTTAACGTGTGAAGACGCTGAAATTTGGATAGATTTTAAGCGAATATTAATGTACGTGGTATATATATATATAGATAGTCTGAAAAAAATCCTCAAAACACTGAGTTGTAAAAAAAAAATCGCAAACATTTCATGTGATTTTATTTTCGTACTTTTCAATGCATGCTACATACATTTTATGAAATCATCTGAAAAGTTGGGTTCGTGAATATGACCTTTTACATAAATTAAGGTTTGTACCATGGCTGTATTCATTACCCATGTGTACCGGTCTCGATCAGGTATATATATTATATTGATAATTCCTGGTGTCGATAAATGATGCCGATGTGCCGACAAATATTTCTTAATTTGAATATCTGTAAGTGTGCAATTAATGTTTGATTATTAATGTGAATGTGATTCAATAACTTTGTCTCCGTTTCATCAGCCGTATACATTACGCGTCCCCTCCCGTGTGGCCTCTCCCATCAAACCAGCAAGCGACTTGCAACAAGCTTGTCACGTTGCGTCATCACCGCTATTTTTATCGGGGTTTTCCCGAGGAATGCGATTTTGCAAGTGGTCAATATAGACATTTTGAGCGGACTTTGAAAATTGGAATAGCAGGAAAACATAATTATTGGTACAGACACCATGTACATCCAAGAACTGGAATTCCGGCTTTCGTGGGATGCCCCTTTAAGGTTGTGACAAAGCGGTTCATTAGAACCCCGAATTATTGTTATTATATTATTTTACCGCTTCTGCTCTACCGTATATTTTATAGTCACAGCAAGACCCATTATTCACGAAAACCGGGTGCATCGACTAAACAGGTTTGTCTTGTTTGTGTTGTAAATTAAACAGGTAAGGCACGGCCTACATCCAGTGCCCGTATCAAATACATGTACTTGTTAATAAAGAACGGGCGCCCAATGGCGACTGGTGTTAGTTAACTGGCGATATATTTATAGATATATATTTACATTTGCGCTGCAGTGTCACTATATAAACCAAGCAACTTCCGTTTCGGTTCAAAAGACTAAAACCCGAAACGAGTATGAATACGAACGTGAGATGAAGGTTAAAAATCAATGCATACCATGCTGAACTCTCGTTTGGACAGGAAATAATTATAGACAACTTCTTGGCTTATTTTAGTCCATTTAAATCGCTTAATAGATAAAATCGAATAAACCTATTTTAACATCGAAAAAGAAGCGCCGTCAACACAAATATAAGATTTTTATCAACCATTCTCCGCACTGAAGATGGCCTCTCTCCCCAATTCTCGGAATGTGCGGAAGGCCTATCATCCGAAATATTGGCAGCATTATTGCCAATCCGACACCACATACATTTTGTAGAAAGACGATCCGTATCCCTACCATCAGTGTAAAGTCGACCAAATATAGCATGCACGTTTTCGGGTTCTTATGCATCGTATTATCATATATGAGCCGTATTACAAGTAACAAGCAACACGACGCTGACAACTTTTTCCTTGGCGACCACGTCACATTACTCGTTTTTAAAATTCAGCGGACATGCCTCGCAGTATGACGTCATAAATACGCAACGCCATTTATAATGACAACAATTATTTCAAGTAAAAAAAAAGGGGAAAAAAATCAACACATTCATAATAAAATCCTTGTACGATAGCTGCTTTCCACGGACTATTTTTTTAAGTCGTCGTTCCAGGAGAAAGCACGTGAAACGTTTCCGTCTCTCGAAAACGAGCACGCGTTACGGGCTGTTCTGCCAATTCAACATACCAGTGTTTCTTGGAGCTATAATTTACATTATTGTATGGTCGAAATTCTTTTTTTTTTCGGGTATGGTTAGAAGTGAAAATGTAAATATAAAAATTAAACTACATTCTGTTTCGAGTTATAGGCGATATGAACACCCACTGCGTTACAGTATAATAAAACATTACCGCTAGCGTGGTTCATGCAAATGTAATGTAGTGGGCGTTCATATCGCCTGTAACTCGAAACAGAATGCAGTTTAATTCTTAAATATTTACAGTATACACTGACATTCACTCGATAACCATTGTCTTGGAAACTACAGTTATTTTCCTATGACTATATTTGAGAACGTCCCAAATTTCTATGACGTCGATAATAATACATGTGGATGGAGTTTTGAAATTATCTACAATTTTATGAAGTCATCAAAAATAGACATAGGCAGATTAAAGTATACAGCTGATGCAAATATCATGCTGTTATATTTATTGAACCGTTTTCACGTTTGTAAGTTTGGAAATGAAATCTATGTCCGCAGATCGGGCTAAATTGAATAGAAAAGTTATGAACCATTTACAGAAAAAATAGTGTAAACATTAGAATTGACACTTTATTTTGTTTAGTTTATGAGATAATAAATCCAATGGAGCAGTCGCTAAATTTAACATTATTTTTCATCAACTAAACAAAATAAAATGTTAATCCTAAAATAAAGCGAGTTTTGAGTTTGGATTACGGTTTTATTGACGAGTCGGTATTACCTGCATATGTAGGTCATTTCTATTTATAGAATCGCTTTCTTCAACTGCATAGCTTAAACCGTTATGACAGTTAAATTTATGTTTTTGCTCTATTTTATCACGTTACTTAGTACCCTACTTATATCGTTTGTTGACCTCTAGCCAATGTAAGCACGAACGAAGACGCACAAGGTTTGCTACGGTATAAAGGAATTAATATCTATCGATTAAAAACCACAGAATTTAATTATATTTATATTTAATCTGTGACAATTCGAATAGCTCTGCAAATATCAATTCTCATTTCCCGAGGTAGTTCTAAAATATAATCTTCGTCTACATATTTCTACCATTATGACAGCAGACAATACGTATCTGCTGTATGATGTCGGTATATGTTTTTTCTCCACTCGCTCTGTTGTACCCGTCGTGGACTCTAATCGAAGTAATCACGTAAGCAGTCGCAAAAGTTTACTGTAGTCTAAATTTAGTAACATTTATCGAACAAATACCCGACATGAATTCAGTTAATATACAACTAATTATTTCAGCTAATACTTTAACATAACAGACCATACGCCACCACTGAACTGTTTCAAACAATATCATTTTCGTTAATATTTTTGTTCTTTTCGATTTTCTTTTCGGAGATAAATCACCATAAAACAGCCCTTAATTGATGAGCTCATTGCAATGTGTTATCTAAAAATAGTTTGTTTTGAACGAGCTGGGAAAACCCTGAGGTGATAGCCGACTTGTAAATGTAAACAAACATCTCGTAGTATGGAACTGGGAGAAATAATGGCCGAAGTCCAACGTGGAGTATTATACAGGTTACAGCCTCTGCATCGTGTTGTGCATTGCTGGGATGTGGTTTATAAGTAGGCCTAATCTATATATATATCGAATATGTAATACATTACTTATATATATGTCAACAGCAAAGTGGACATCCGTTTACTGATTTAAAGGAACTCATCGACTTCCTGGTCTGCCGTGTGTTTATATTAGATAACATGACGTGGTGGTTGTTTGTACTTTGTGCGCACACACATGGAGAATGTTTGTTTTGATTCTTGAAGAAAATAATGCATGCCGCATTTAAAAAGGTTAAGGAAGCTCCATGGAGTTTAGACGGAAGTCAAATTAACATTAAGAAAGCAAATGTTGTCTGCGTACAGCTCGGAACCAACCAGGAGGAACAAATCAAAGGCAGTAATCTTGAAAAATACAGGAGAATAGCGGATATTATCCAGAGCAAGGTGTATAACTGTTCTCATTCGGCACCGAGTGAAGATTGCCTCTCAGAATGTAGAGACCTTATTGATTACAAATTATGCAAACAAGAATATGACATTAGGTTCGCAATCTATGAAGGACAAGCAGACACACTGAGAACCTCCGAATGTCTCGATAAACGTTTCTGCGATCATCCAGTTTATAAATGCCTGGAAATGCTTGCACCTTACACGTCATTACCATGTGTTACCATGGTTATATACAGATTCAGGTATGTGTAATATAACTAAAGCATCCTTCATGAGTATCCATGCTTTATTGATAGGAACACACGGTGTCGGTCATTCGATATTCATTATGTATTAATGTTTGAAGGATATTAATATATTCAACTTGACATAAACGAATGTAAGATGTTATTATCACGAAGCCTTTAAAATCATGCTTATAGCAATTCATATGTTGTAAGGGCCATTTAATGCATGCAGTATTAAAACAAAACATTATGTTTCGCTAAAGATGCAATATTAAAAAACAAAAACCACATTTTGTTCAAGGTTTTCTAATTCAATACTGCAAAATACAGCAAAAATAACAATGTTGAAACGAGCATATAACTTTAACTTGATATCAAACTCATAGAGTATACAAACTAGAAATACGATTTCCGATGCTCTCCACAGGTATGGATCTGCTTTAGCTATTTGCGAACGTGTAGATGATGCCATAGTTGAAGCTGAAAAAGGACTGGAGAAACTACAAACGTTCCTGAATGATACAAGCATGGCTCGAATAAACGCCAGCTGTTTGTATGGATACATCAATGTGCGGTTAGCGTGCTTCGCTGAGATACCAGACGTGCAGCAGAAAAACATCATACTGGATTGGATCGAGAAAGGACTTATGCAAGCGAAAGCCATCGCGGAAAGTGAAGTGTCCAATATGTGGATGAGAATGTTCCTGGTAAAGAGGGCCTACTGTCTCCTGAGAATCGGTCTCTCTGGCGAAGATATCCATGACCCAGAAAACAATGCCATCAGCTTTGAGGACAGAGAGAGCGCCAGACAGAGTCTTGAGGAAGCTGAGGAGCATCACTGGACTAATACGGATACGAGGAGGCAAATGTTGTGCACACGAGCAAAGGCAAAGCTTCACTTTCTTAGTGGGGAAAACAGGGCAGCCCTTGAATGTCTCAGCGAAGCAATGGACCTTGCAAAAGAATTTAAACGCGAGGAGGAAAGCTACAAGCTTGTTCGTCGGAAATGGACCACATGACAGTTATGTTTTACATGCGGATAAAAACTTCAACAAAAAAAAAAAAAACAAAAAATAAAAACACATTCTGTTTTTGTGTGTATAGAAGGTTACTGGTTTTAGTTGAAGAAAAATGTTTCAAGTAGACTTGATTCATGTGTTGATCTCCTAGCCCCATGTTCATAAAACAATCTTCAGTCTAACTTTCTTTGAAGTTTTAACTTAGCCAACCACAGATAACGTTATGAAAAGTAACATCATATTCATATGTGATCGTAAGTCTAAGATTGTTTCATGATCTCGTGGCTTGATCTATGATATTTATCATTTACATAATTTAAAACAGAAGAGAAGAGTTTATAATCTATTGTTCTTCAAATAAGACTTATTAATACTAAGTTCTAAAATTCATTCTTCTTTAAATACGGCTACTACCGAGGTTTACAATTTAACTGCCAACTCTAAATGTCTGAGTTGTAGTGAGTCAACAAGTCATACCCGGTATTTGAAGAATAAAAAGTTTTAAACTTTCCTTTTTCAGTTCAAAATAATTATGGCGAGTTCATATTTATTATGAAAAAATAGGAGAAAGACTTAACTTTTGTTTTGCTGTTTGTCAATGTTTTGTTACAAATCGCTCCCTGCGATTTTGATATTAATGCATGAATTTTATTCTTCTAATACATTTATCTCCTCATCCATTATGATGACTTTTCTAGTTACTGAAAAGAAATTAATACTTAAATACTTTTTCTTAACACGTATTTCTCTGTTAAAGTCAAGCTTTTAAGATAAAACTGTTAATAAACGCTAAAAAAAAATGTTTGAAGTTGTATTGGTTAAGGTAATTGTGTATGGTATCAAATCTAAAAATTGTGTAATTTTTGTATTGTAAAGTACTTCAAATAGGATTAATTTAGCTACATAGGGCGCTATGTCAAGTTTTGTTTGTATGAATTTCTTTATAAGATATTCAGCAACAAGAAATTACGCTTCATAATAGTTGGTCACTCACCTACATTTTGACATGTGTCATTCATTGAAGAAATAAGCTTTAAGCAATATCTCAGACCTAGACTTATACTTTTGTATTTTACTTTTTATTACGGGTCGTGAGTCATCAGAAGTATCCTGTAGATTTTACCGAGTATACAGAACACAAAGTGCGTGTCATTGACATGTTTTGACAAGTGTTTCTATATTAAACACTGCTTATTTCACTGTAATGTGGAATGCTTGTCTCGGCAATAGGCAGTCAGTCTAAATTAGAAGGAAACTATCACTTCATCCAAGGGAATAGACAAGTGTTAATTAATTAGTGTTCTGACTATATAATAAATGGTGCCACGATGTCAATCACATTGTCGCAGTAATTATATCACACGATATCAGGAATTACATCTCATACGTATACATTGACTGTATAGCACATTGAGTCATAAAAATATTTATTTTCATTGTTGTAAGATTTATCAATTAGATATATTGATGAAGGTTGTCTGTATACATTTTATGTGAATCTCCTGAACACAAGTGTGTAAGTTAAATATAAAACGTTAATACACCTTGTACACAAGGCAGAGTTTGAATAACAAAATAAAACGACTTCTGTGTACATTGTATTGAACATGGGTAAATGTAAACAGTGTAGATACTTTAGTACTCTGACGTAATAACACTCTGTGTAAGAGGCCTATATATAGACGTATCGTGACACCATTGAATAAAGCCTTGTTAGGTTGATGACATCGATTACCGAGCTATTTAGTAGTGAAGCGGACGAAAAGCCACTCAAACAAATAAGTTGATGACAGAAAAATGAGTGCAATTAAAGGTGTCTTGGAAAACATCGGTACTCAGTAAGTAGATGTATCAAGATCTAACGCAGAACTGTAAATATACTAATATAATATAAACCAATATGTGCCTTTGTAGAGGCGGGGTTTTTAATGTATCTTCATGTGTGAAATAAAAAATTAAAAATACTGATTTTGTTTTGCTTTTTTCTTTTCTTTTTGATATTCATTGAGTATATTACAACAATAGTGTAAGCTATAAAAATGTCACTTTCATATGTTATGACATATAGGTTGTCCTGTTTATCAACAGTGTCTATCACTGCTATCAGATGGGTCAAATATATTCAGTTTCAAAACACCGAAAACCAAATAAAAAAAATCCATTCGGTTGTCAGTTTGACCAAGTTTCCAAACATGCCAATCTCTGTTTATAAATTGACTTGGTGATCTACAAACTTTTAGTATTCAATATGCAACTAACCAGACAGGTAGGGGATAGAGCGACAGGTATGGGAAAGAGCGACATGTAGGGGATAGAACGACAGGTAGGGGATAGAGCGACAGGTAGGGAATAGAGTGACAGGTAGGGGATAGAGCGACAGGTAGGTATAGAGCGACAGGTAGGGGATAGAACGACAGGTAGGGGATAGAGCGACAGGTAGGGGATAGAGCGACAGGTAGGGGATAGAGTGACAGGTAGGGGATAGAGCGACAGGTAGGGGATAGAGCGACAGGTAGGGGATAGAACGACAGGTAGGGGATAGAGTCCTCTGATTTCCTAGTGCATTGCTCTAGTTTATGAATTGAGTGTTATCTAAGGTGAGGATAGCAATGGACCTTGTCTCTAGGCCGAGACATACACTGGCCTTCAATCATAGTCGTTATTGTCTCCAGGCCGAGACATACACTGGCCTTCATTGTCTCCAGGCCGAGACATACACTGGCCTTCATTGTCTCCAGGCCGAGACATACACTGGCCTTCAATCGTAGTCGTTATTGTCTCCAGGCCGAGACATACACTGGCCTTCAATCGTAGTCGTTATTGTCTCCAGGCCGAGACATACACTGGCCTTCAATCGTGGTCGTTATTGTCTCCAGGCCGAGACATACACAGACCTTTTATCGTAGTCGTTATTGCCTCCAGGCCGAGACATACACTGGTCTTCAATCGTAGTCGTTATTGTCTCCAGGCCGAGACATATGCTGGCCTTCAATCGTAGTCGTTATTGTCTCCAGGCCGAGACATACACCGGCCTTCAACCGTAGTCGTTATTGTCTCCAGGCCGAGACATATGCTGGCCTTCAACCGTAGATGTTAATGTCTCCAGGCCGATACATACACTGGCCTTCAATCGTAGTCGTTATTGTCTCCAGGCCGAGACATATGCTGGCCTTCAATCGTAGTCGTTATTGTCTCCAGGCCGAGACATACACAGGCCTTCAATCGTAGTCGTTATTGTCTCCAGGCCGAGACATACACTGGCCTTCAATCGTAGTCGTTATTGTCTCCAGGCCGAGACATACACTTGCCTTCAATCGTAGTCGTTATTGTCTCCAGGCCGATACATACACTGGCCTTCAATCGTAGTCGTTATTGTCTCCAGGCCGATACATACACTTGCCTTCAATCGTAGTCGTTATTGTCTCCAGGTCGAGACATACAAAGGCCTTCAATCGCAGTCGTTATTGTCTCCAGGCCAAGACATACACTTGCCTTCAATCGTAGTCGTTAATGTCTCCAGGCCGATACATACACTTGCCTTCAATCGTAGTCGTTATTGTCTCCAGGTCGAGACATACACTGGCCTTCAATCGTAGTCGTTATTGTCTCCAGGCCGAGACATACAAAGGCCTTCAACCGTAGTCGTTAATGTCTCCAGGCCGAGACATACACTTGCCTTCAATCGTAGTCGTTATTGTCTCCAGGTCGAGACATACACAGGGCTTCAATCGTAGTCGTTATTGTCTCCAGGCCGAGACATACACAGGCCTTCAATCGTAGTCGTTAATGTCTCCAGGCCGAGACATACACTGGCCTTCAACCGTAGTCGTTATTGTCTCCAGGCCGAGACATACACAGGTCTTAATTCGTAGTTGTTAATGTCTCCAGGCCGAAACATACACAGGCCTTAAATCGCAGTCGTTATTGTCTCCAGGCCAAGACATACACTTGCCTTCAATCGTAGTCGTTATTGTCTCCAGGCCAAGACATACACAGGCCTTCAACCGTAGTCGTTATTGTCTCCAGGCCGATACATACACTTGCCTTCAATCGTAGTCGTTATGGTCTCCTGGCCGAGACATACACTGGCCTTCAATCGCAGTCGTTAATGTCTCCAGGCCAAGACATACACAGACCTTTACTCGTAGTCGTTATTGTCTCCAGACCGAGACATACACTGGCCTTCAACCGTAGTCGTTATTGCCTCCAGGCCGAGACATACACAGGCCTTCAATCGTAGTCGTTATTGTCTCCAGGCCGAGACATACACAGACCTTTACTCGTAGTCGTTATTGTCTCCAGACCAAGACATACACTGGCCTTCAACCGTAGTCGTTATTGTCTCCAGACCGAGACATACACTGGCCTTCAACCGTAGTCGTTATTGTCTCCAGGCCAAGACATACACAGGCCTTCAACCGTAGTCGTTAATGTCTCCAGGCCGATACATACACTTGCCTTCAATCGTAGTCGTTAATGTCTCCAGGCCGATACATACACTGGCCTTCAACCGTAGTCGTTATTGTCTCCAGACCGAGACATACACTGGCCTTCAACCGTAGTCGTTATTGTCTCCAGGCCGAGACATACACAGGCCTTCAATCGTAGTCGTTAATGTCTCCAGGCCGATACATACACAGGTCTTAATTCGTAGTCGTTAATGTCTCCAGGCCGAGACATACACTGGCCTTCAACCGTAGTCGTTATTGTCTCCAGGCCAAGACATACACAGGCCTTCAATCGTAGTCGTTATTGTCTCCAGGCCGAGACATACACAGGTCTTAATTCGTAGTCGTTAATGTCTCCAGGCCGAGACATACACAGGCCTTTAACCGTAGTCGTTATTGCTTACTTTACAATCAGCTGTTAGGGTAAAGACAACAAGTTCACTCAATATCAGAACATTCTTCTCTAATGTTTGTGAAACGTGGGCTAGAATAGATGGGAAATCTCGTTTTCGGACTAAAATAGTAGTCTATCATATCATCGACCGTGCGGAAAGCAGTGTTTGATGCCTTCGGTATGGTATTTAAACAGAGGAAACATTACGCGGTCGACATCAGATTCACACTAATACAAGGCAGCAAGTACACAACATACCATATCCCTGATATATTCCTGTACCCTTTGAGCATGTCATGGAGACAATCTGATGACCTGTCCGTGCGGCAACTGATGAGAATTATGAGTATATTAGACGAAACTATTTGGGAAACAGGCATGTCGTTGCTTGGTAAACATGCTGACAGCGGGAAGTTTGCTGACCTAGTTGATCGTGTATACCTATCAGAACTTTAAATGAGGGACTCAAACGCTCTTCAGCATCAGCTGCTTACCCCGATCTCTGCTTGAGTTAATATGGCTAACACGACTAGCTTACTACTAACCTGTACGGTTAACATGACGATTTCGGTTTCAGATCGCGATTTTTCCCTTTCTTTTTCCCTTGCATCCCTGCCTTTTCAACCTATAATCTAGGGGTTGCTCTAAATATCGAGATTTTCGTGATATATGTCGACTACTTACAAACCTACGGCATAGGGATTCGAGAAAGGCAAGTTGATGAAGACTGGTTTTGTGGTCATCATGCATATTGATCATATTGAGGGATATTCTGTATGCTTGTGTAATATCCAGCTAGGTATATGAGGGAGAAATACTGCCTAACTGAAATGCTAGCTTTTCCAGCCATGCGGTATAGACTGGGGGACTTTTCACGCTAATTAAGCGACGGTGAACACGTTACATTTGGTGACAGCGTAGTGACTCCGTGTGATCACGTAAGGCTAGTTTCCGGTGGTTTGGGGTGGTGTATGGATACACAGAGAAGAACCTACGGATTCCCAGGCAAAGTACTACGGTAATACAACACGAGCAAGGATACAGACACAACATAGCTGTACGGGTAAATGGATGAGAACACATGTAGCTATAAGTGTATATGAATGAGAACACATGTAGCTATAAGTGTATATGGATGAGAACACATGTAGCTATAAGTGTATATAGATGAGAACACATGTAGCTATAAGTGTATATAGATGAGAACACATGTAGCTATAATAGCTATAAGTGTATATGAATGAGAACACATGTAGCTATAAGTGTATATGGATGAGAACACATGTAGCTATAAGTGTATATGGATGAGAACACATGTAGCTATAAGTGTATATGGATGAGAACACATGTAGCTATAAGTGTATATGGATGAGAACACTTGTAGCTATAAGTGTATATGGTGAACATATGTAGCTATAAGTGTATATGGATGAGAAAACATGTAGCTATAAGTGTATATGGATGAGAACACACGTAGCTATAAGTGTATATGAATGAGAACACGTGTAGCTATAAGTGTATATGGAGGAGAACACATGTAGCTATAAGTGTATATGGATGAGAACGCATGTAGATATAATAGCTATAAGTGTATATGGATGAGAACACACGTAGCTATAATAGCTATAAGTGTATATGGATGAGAACACATGTAGTTATAAGTGTATATGGATGAGAACACTTGTAGCTATACGGGTAAACAGATAAGAACACATGCTATCTGCAGTATATGCTCTGGTCCATTCATATTATTATGCTACAGTATAATTCTACCAATACTGTTTATAGTGATCGAATGTTTTCGTGTAATAAACCCATCTAAATAAGACATTACTAATTACTCTCTGGTCTGATCAATCGGATTAAAATGCAGATCCTTATTCTCACTCCGTTATATAAGGATCTGACAACATCCCACTGAGGTAATGTTTTAGAGATCTTTGTCACCTCTTTACCTCACACTGCGTTATATAAGGATCTGATAACATCCCACTGAAGTATTGTTTTAGTGATCTTTGTCAACTCTTTACCTCACACTCCGTTATATAAGGATCTGATAACATCCCATGAGAACTGAGGTCATGTTTTAGTGATCTTTGTCACCTCTTTACCTCACACTCCGTTATATAAGGATCTGATAACATCCCGCTGAGGTAATGTTTTAGTGATCTTTGTCAACTCTTTACCTCACACTCCGTTATATAAGGATCTGATAACATCCCATTAGAACTGAGGTCATGTTTTAGAGATCTTTGTCACCTCTTTACCTCTCACTCCGTTATATAAGGATCTGATAACATCCCATTAGAGCTGAGGTCACGTTTTAGTGATCTTTGTCACCTCTTTACCTCACACTCTGTTATATAAGGATCTGATAACATCCCATAAGAGCTGAGGTCATGTTTTAGTGATCTTTGTCGCCTCTTTACCTCACACTCCGTTATATAAGGATCTGAGAACATCCCATAAGAGCTGAGGTCATGTTTTAGAGATCTTTGTCAACTCTTTACCTCACACTCCGTTATTTAAGGATCTGATAACATCCCATTAGAACTGAGGTCATGTTTAAGTGATCTTTGTCACCTCTTTACCTCACACTCCGTTATATAAGGATCTGAAAACATCCCATGAGAGCTTAGGTCATGTTTTAGAGACCTTTGTCACCTCTTTACCTTACACTCCGTTATATAAGAATCTGAAAACTTCCCATGAGAGCTTAGGTCATGTTTTAGTGATTTTTGTCACCTCTTTACCTCACACTCCGTTATATAAGGATCTGATAACATCCCATTAGAACTGAGGTCATGTTTCAGTGATCTTTGTCACCTCTTTAC
The DNA here is from genome assembly GCA_947623455.1 of Mimachlamys varia. Taxonomy (NCBI): domain Eukaryota; kingdom Metazoa; phylum Mollusca; class Bivalvia; order Pectinida; family Pectinidae; genus Mimachlamys; species Mimachlamys varia. The sequence continues at coordinate 38,550,834 of OX392540.1, forward strand.
CTCACACTCCGTTATATAAGGATCTGAAAACATCCCATGAGAGCTTAGGTCATGTTTTAGTGATCTTTGTCACCTCTTTACCTCACACTCCGTTATATAAGGATCTGATAACATCCCATTAGAACTGAGGTCATGTTTAAGTGATCTTTGTCACCTCTTTACCTCACACTCTGTTATTTAAGGATCTGATAACATTCCATTAGAACTGAGGTCATGTTTAAGTGATCTTTGTCACCTCTTTACCTCACACTCCGTTATATAAGGATCTAAAAACATCCCATGAGAGTTTAGGTCATGTTTTGGAGACCTTTGTCACCTCTTTACCTTACACTCCGTTATATAAGAATCTGAAAACTTCCCATGAGAGCTTAGGTCATGTTTTAGTGATCTTTGTCAACTCTTTACCTCACACTCCGTTATTTAAGGATCTGATAACATCCCATTAGAACTGAGGTCATGTTTAAGTGATCTTTGTCACCTCTTTACCTCACACTCCGTTATATAAGGATCTGAAAACATCCCATGAGAGCTTAGGTCATGTTTTAGAGACCGTTGTCACCTCTTTACCTCACACTCCGTTATATAAGAATCTGAAAACTTCCCATGAGAGCTTAGGTCATGTTTTAGTAATCTTTGTCAACTCTTTACCTCACACTCCGTTATTTAAGGATCTGATAACATCCCATTAGAACTGAGGTCATGTTTAAGTGATCTTTGTCACCTCTTTACCTCACACTCCGTTATATAAGGATCTGAAAACATCCCATGAGAGCTTAGGTCATGTTTTAGAGACCTTTGTCACCTCTTTACCTCACACTCCGTTATATAAGAATCTGAAAACTTCCCATGAGAGCTTAGGTTATGTTTTAGTGATCTTTGTCACCTCTTTACCTCACACTCCGTTATATAAGGATCTGATAACATACCATTAGAGCTGAGGTCATGTTTTAGTGATCTTTGTCACCTCTTAACCTCATTCTGCAGTAGCATTTTCAAATAGATGACAGGAGACAGCTGCCATCTTTACCCAGTCATTTCGTCGCATTTGCACTTTGAAGATTTTGTAACGAAATGACTTAGCGCACAAATAGGATCCTGATGCTTTTCGTACAACAACAATCAGTCCGAATATTTTGGTAGAAGTAATTTGTTTGGCTAATACAAATGTCATCAGAAAATGACTTAATACATGATGTTGTCGGATCCTTGTACAAGGGGATAAGGACTTCTGGTCTGATGCAGTTCTCTGTGGTCTGATGTAGTTCTCTGTGGTCTGATGTAGTTCTCTGTGGTCTGATGTAGTTCTCTGTGGTCTGATGTAGTTCTCTGTGGTCTGATGTAGTTCTCTGTGGTCTGATGTAATTCTCTGTGGTCAGATGTAGTTCTCTGTGTTCTGATGTAGTTCTCTGTGGTCTGATGTAGTTCTCTGCGGTCTGATGTAGTTCTATGTGGTCGGATGTAGTTCCCTGTGTTCTGATGTAGTTCTATGTGGTTTGATGTAGTTCTCTGTGTTCTGATGTAGTTCCTCTGTGGTCTGATGTAATTCTCTGTGGTCTGATGTAGTTCTCTGTGGTCTGATGTAGTTCTCTGTGGTCTTTGTGCTTTATCGTTTCTTGACTATAACTACTTTTCATTTTAGATGTTAATTAATTTTTTTATTTACTAAAGTAAATTATTATTCATTTGTCTAAAAATAATAAAGATAAATACATTTCATTTTGTTCATTTTGATATTTTGTCCACTATATTGCTTTATATGATTTTGGATAGGGACAAATTCTTTAGAACTCGCAACCCCAAGCAGGAGGGCTTGTGGTAGAATGTCGGGACACATTAACCACTCGGCCACCGTGGCCCCAGCCTTCTGTCAGAACCTACTTTATATTGAAATTTGCACTCAGTGTTTGGCATAGACCATCTGAACCAGTTTGTGGCAAGACAATAACTTCGCCATGGCAACATACATCTGAATAGGTTTACACTAAATATAAATTAATGTTTTTTTTTGTGATGATATGATTGAAATATATCAAATAAACAATAGCTTGACTATCGTCTGTAGATTTTGAACTTAATTGTCTTCCTTTAAAAGACTATATTGAATTTAAGGTGCACCGTAACAGTGATTACCTGCATAAATAGAGGCACATCATGCAGATTTACATGTGGTAAATGCATGTTTATCATATTAAACTCACCTGAAATATTGGAAATCGTTTTAAGATCCATTTCTAAAAACTGCGATCCCACATAACTGTCATTGGACAAGATAAACAAGAATCGTATGAGGATAATAAATGAACATCATTGTTATTTTGTATATATTTGTGTAAGTTGACGAATGTACAAAATTTACAAATAATAATGGCTAAGCTAACCCAACGATGAACAAGGAGAGCTATATCTTTTAACAATGGGTCCCTATCGGCATTTGTTTCCATTACACAACCAGGCCTCCTACTGCTTTATTGTTTGTTATATCATATGTACTATTATAGGTAACACTGTATAACAGGGATCTTTACAAGTCATTGATTCCGTACCACGATGCTAATGTATTATGACAAAAACCTTACATGGGCATAAACAGAGTTACCGTAAATGTTCTTCACTCGTAAACAAATTATTCTGTATATATGTTTTTTTTTCCGATTTCGGTAGTTGTTTCCCCACAATACTTCGACCCTTTACCAAATCTGACATAGTCTCTCTTATTTACATAGATACTGTTCGGGTTTATTAAGCTGAGTCCAGGATTATACGAGTAAATAATGAAGCTAATAATACTTCGTACGAGACTAAATACACGACAGGGTACCTAAGTAAATCATTATTTAATGACAGTTTATATATAAATTATCAAACATAAATTTCACGTGAAAAAATATGGAGGTTAAAATTAACTATACTATTATTTCACAACAAATTCGTATGATATTCAGGTGATTAACAGGAAGACATTGTGGCCTGTGTATACTGTAAGTTTTTAACGTTTTCAATTAAAGGCCCAATATAGGTAACTTTCGGCAAAACCTGAAGCGAAAATCAATTCTAATAACTTATTATATTTATAGATTTAGTTAAGATTAACTGATACCAGCAACATTCAAGATGAATTCATACGCTGTTACTGGTACAGCAGTAGTTGAAACTAGGTATTTGTAAACACGCGTCCATTTTGAACCATCTTTTAACTTCGGCTTGTTGTTAAAGTGGGCCACACCTGAATTATTTTCAATTCTTTGGGTTTTTCTGTCAAGAATTTATTGTTAGTTACCGCGCAAGTTTACTTCGTTTCAGACTTATTTTTGCATGGATATCAACTGGATTTGTTTTCATAATTTTTCAGAATCCCGAAAATTTTATGAAGTTACGTACATTGGGCCTTTAAGCGAACAATGCTTCTTTGTACGTGATTCTATTTAAGATAGAAAGTGATCATAATATCATATTGAAATCATTTTAACGAAAAATGTGAGTCCGGAAATCCTAAGACAGCAATTTGCATCTCGCCTTAAAATGTAATAATTCAGGGTACCAGATAAATCAATATTCAAAATATCAGCAGTTGATTGTGAGGACGATTAATCATACATATTGCGTGACCCTGATAAGGCAAACCTTCAATAGGGATATTTGAAGTTAGAAACAAAAGAAGTGCCGTAGACTCGAACGTAATAAACAAAACAACTTATATACATGTATATCCAATAATATCGTTTATTGTTTTAGTTGAATATAACGTCGGCTCAGTGTTTTGTTAGCCTAATCAGCTTTCACATTACATATTACATTTAAAGACAACAAAATCTAAACAAAAAACATAAATACATATAGACTCAAACGTTAGCATCTGGAGATAAGAACTTAACCAATGGTTTTATATTTTCTTCTAGATCTCCAAAATAATAATATGAAAATCTTCATCAATTTAGATGAAGCTAACCCAAAAAAAAAAGAACAACTGATTTTCGCGTCGGGGTTGAAAACGGGTCTTACCTACTATATATAATGGTAGATCCACGGGTTAACAGTACCAAATAGGTTATGTCAGTATTGGTGTGTGTTAGTCTTACAAAGGAAGAACATTGTAATAATGGCAGGTCCACAAAATGTAGTTGGCGAATGTAGCGAAGCTATAACGATTAATGATTCTAGTACGATAAATATTAATGTTGGTAAAGTGCTAGTGAAGACATTAAGTATGCCAGAAGGACAGTCCGAGGCAGAGGGAGCTGGTCCTTCACCCAGGAAAAAGGTGAAAAGGTTGGAGGCAGATGACGATAAACTCATGGAACTACGAAAACAAAATAAGACATATCAAGTTCACTCCAAAACAACTTCGGAAAGGATTCGGACTGAGATATACAATGCAAATTCCAAAATGCCTTCAGAACACTGCCTCGACGAGTGTCAGAAATTGATATCTTACAGGGAGTCGACCGAGGTATACAATCACCGTTTTATTGTTTGTGAAGGACAGGCCGATACACTGCGGACTAATACTGAATCAACAGATGACTTACCGAAACACGACATATACAAATGTATGAAAATGCTGACACCTCTTACCAGTTTCCAGACAATAGCGAAAATGAAATATAGATTCAGGTATGTATAGTGAGCCTGTGTCGACCTATTTTTACAGTTATAATTTGTCCGCAGCTGGTTTGTGTGAATGACTCGACTAAAACATATTTTAGGTTAATGGGGAATATTTTCGACAAATACATGTAGTTAAAATATAATAATAATAATAATATACAATATCTAATATAGCGCCCTATCTAGCTAACATAAGCCACTCTAAAGCGCTTTACAGTACATAGATATACAATTCTTATACAATCAATACAATTAACACATACAGTTCTATCATATACAATTCTAAGGAGTTCGCAGGAGCTGCCTTATCGGGCGCTAACTACTTGTCCTATACCACCTGGCTAATATCTCCATATGTGTGTATGCATGCGTGTGTGCTGGAGATGAATTGTGTTCTGTTTGTGGTGGGACCGTGTTTCCAACGGTATCTTTTAAAGTGCCACCACACTTGAATGCTACATCACAGATACTGCAACATCCACCCCAGACCATTTTATACTCCACCTGGGTTGTTGGAGTTGTGTGGGCAGGAGAAAAACACTTTTCTCTGAAAGTTCCATGCATATGACGATTACGGGGATCGAACCCCGGCCGCCGGCATGGAAGGCCGGAGTGTTAACCACTCGACCAATCCGCCCATAAAAATACAGTAAACAGCACAGGCTGCATGCTATACTTATTTGACAATACTTACTATTTTATTTAAATCTCTCCCTTCTTCTGCTTGGTTAACTCTTCCTGCAAACAAATTAGCGTATACGCAATTTAAAAAAGCTCGGCGGATTGCTTACTGTTTCAAATATGGCGCCGTTCTGGATTCAGAACGATAACTATTCGATGACAGCCAGTGTTTGGTTCCCTAAACCTTTAACGCATTCGGGATCCATGCGAATACTTATATACTTAATACATGGTGGTTGACTTATCCAATTTAGTTTACATTCAAAATTCTTTGACGGTAATAAAAAATGGCGGCTTCCTGTTGCGACATCCGTTCGCATCACTGCAGCTCAGTGTGTCAATGCGTGTTCATAACAGCCGCTGTGAATGAATAAGAGTATGTTCAAAATACTAGTAATATTATTTAATTGAACACTCGCAAATTTTGCGTACTTTCTAAATTTAAATCTATTTAGTGTGCCTTCTTGTGAAAGACAATGATAACGCGGTTCTCATTTTGAGGACCTGATGCTTACTTGGATGTGACCAAGATTTACTTGGCGGTTGTCGTCGATGAAGCAGAAGACACGTTTTGTCTCTTGTTTAATCGATTTTGAGTACGGATTATGGTTTTGTTGACGCTGAGGTATTCTCTGATTTTGAGTACGGATTATGGTTTTGTTGACGCTGAGCTATTCTCTGATTTGTTTAAACCAACATATCGATGTAGATTGACAAGGACTATATTGTCCTCACAACCACGGGTCTATTGTGCTTACTATCATATCAACCCGCCTCAAAAAGTGTTTTTTCTTTTGAAAGACTTTTAGCATTAATAATGATGTAAATATGAGGTACAATCCTTAATTTTATTTATTGATATAAGACTTATAGGGAAAAGAAAATAGGAAGCCAATGTGGTGACATTGTCTTTTTATGAAATACGTTCAGATTGCGATACATGAATTATACATCATTGTACAAAAGATAGCTTTTTGGGGGGCATTCAGGTTTTCACCTTATCCCTACCTATAAAAGAGAATTTCAGACAACATTAACAAAAAGGTATGATTGAATTTTGAATAAAAATATATTATGTCTTTCAGATATGCAGTTGCCTTGGTCATTGCTGGAGATATAGACGGGGCTTTGAAGGAAACCGAAAAGGGAAGTGAAACACTTAAGTTATGTTTGAAGGACAAGTCATTGGCTACAACGGGTTTGAGTTCTTTGTACGGATACATAAACGTACTCCTGGGGCAGTTTAGCGCTAAAGCAGCAGTAGCAAAGGCTGAAGAACGTGAACTGAAGGAAAGAATCATCGAAATGATCTGTGAGGGACTGGAAAAGGCAGAATTAATAGAAGACAGGGACGACAAGAACATGAAGAAACGAATGTATCTGTTAAAGAAAACCTTTTGTTATTTGAACATCGGAGTTCATGGCGAGGACATCTTTGATCCTGAAGACCTTCATATAACTACTGATGACCGGAAGAAAGCGTGTGATTGTTTGCAGGAAGCAAAAGACAAATATTGGATAGAAACAGACACACGACGACAGATGCTTTATAAACGAGCTAAAGCCAAGCTTTATTGGATTGATGGGGACAGGTCGAAAGCAGTAGAGAGTCTGGAAAAAGCAATAGCTTTAGCTACAGGCTTTCAACGAGAGCAAAAAGCCTACACACGAATTCAGCAGGAATGGGGAAAATGCATGAACACCCCGTCGAGTTCAAATACTGTTGTGTGATTGCATAACGCAACAAAAGTACTGTGTATGTATCGTTCGAGCAATCCGCTCAGCCGCAGAACAAATGATATCTGATCTCTGAGTTGTGCGACAGAATACTAACATTTGTGCGATTTGGAAGAGGCAGGTTGTTGGATTTATAGAATGAATAGAATCTAGAAAGCTCGAGTGAACTTTGGAACATCTTATCCGTGATAGATGCCTTTTGTACTTTGAACTTTGTTTTATTCTTTCTTGTATGAATCATAATATGACAACAATTGTCAAATTAAATATAATAACACATATGTAGCAGTACACAGAATAATAACAATTTACTGAAAAACAAGGCCCATGTCTGAGAAACGAAAACACGGGGTGTAATGTTCGCATAAAGTATATAAATGTATATATATATTTTTTAAACAACATTGTATTAACAATCCATATAAAGGAATGAGAAGTGTATACGCTTATATTTTCTTTGTATGTAACCTTTGTGATAATCATAGTTACCACATCAAAAAATACTGAAAAATGCCAAAAATAAAAAAGCTAACACAGACAAACAATCATAACGCGTGTTATTCATTTTGTCTGCAATCCTGTTCCGTGTTGTACTGTGCATAACTTAAATCGCGTTTGCTCTAGGTTGACTTAGAACGCGAATAATTCTTCATACATATTGTTAAATTAGTATTTTTCATTGGTTGAACAACGTTGTGGTAAAAGATTATCAGTTTAATTCTTTTTTTTCGCCATACTGTATCTTAAACTTATTTTAAGAGGTGCAGCATATGTGTGTGTTATGTCATCATTAATACCTTTTTGATATTCACAAGTGTTGAATCAGTCATTTTATGTTTTTTGAAGAAGTTCGACGCAAAACATTCCTGCAAACTTATGACAGTTATGTATGACGTTAATATCGAATTTGCTTGCCTGCTTTAAATAAAACTATATAAAAAGATTATAGAGTTGTCGTATTTTGTTATAATTTTTATAATTTTGTATGTAAGAAAGAAATATATATGAAATTGCAGATCATTTTGCTTAGTAAGATTGGGTATGCTATGTATCAGTTGTGCTGGAATATGTCACAGAGTGTACCAAGTTAACTCCTGTATATAAGGGATTTTTTATATGAGTTTGTTGGTAATGTATTTCATTTTATTTCGTAGTTTTATACTGAAAATTAACTTGGAATTATTCAGATAATGTCCGTTGTATTTATCTATTTGTCGGTGCATCATGATTATTTTTTTTAAAACGAGCCACATTAAACAAACAAGTATACGAGTAGTCCAAATTAACTTTTTTAAGCCAGAAATTAAATTTTGATATCCTTTTGTTGAGAATATTAACAAAAGTATTATCCTTGTTTCAGTCTAGTTTTAGTCGTAATATATATATATGCATCAGCCCTCTAAACAGAAAAGAAACCATTCAATGCAATGATTTCGAAATCAACAACGATTTTCGAGACCATCTACACGAGTTTAACGGCTAGCCTCGTCGATAGCTCTGTTTTTAGCTGATAATACAATTTTCAGGATTTTAGCAGTTAAGTTGGCTGTACGAGTATACACGGAAAACAAAACGTTGAGGAAAGCTTTGATGTATTACAGATCAGAACAAAGTGACCTTTAAAGCACAGAAAGAATATGCAGGTACACAACGACAGCTTCAAATGATTATCAGGCCAGAATCGGCACTTTAAACTTAAAGTCTAAAACTGATACAACATTGTATCATATTACTTTCCTACAGGAATTTATTGAAGTATTAGTTTTTGCCCAGACAGGTTCGGCCTATAAAACAAATACATAGCTAAGTGATTTGACTCGCTCAGAAATCCGATCGTCAAACAGCAGACGTTACATAATTCTAAAAGATGCTGAAAAATTAGAAGGAATTGACCCAGAGTCGTTTTATTTCCTTGGCTTTGAGTATTTCGGAGAATGTTCGAAATAAATATCAAAGATTGACTGAAACTATACTTTTTATGACTTTGCCTTTTTCATAATATTGTTAGGAAAAATAACGCTATGTTACGTAGAAAGCTGTCGTACAATGTATATTATATTGTGTTTGAGTGTGTGTGTGTGGGGGGGGGGGGGGTGGCTGGGGTGGCTGGGTTGGGGAGGGGGTGTTGTAACATCTGCAATGCTACTTAATATAACATCCACTCAAATATGTTAAACAAATATCTAACAGTTATTATTTATAACAGTGAAATCTACCCTATAATGAATTGAGCAACAATAGCCTTATTACATGCATACCAGTGAAATATTGAAACTTATTTTCACTAGCGTGAAATATGAGTTTTTTCTGATCAAAACACTATATATTAATGATATTGGGGGAATAAAAAGCTGGTCATATACTGGTAAGCAAAACGACACCAAGGCCTCATTTGTATGATGCAGTTTAAGTAATCTTTACTGCCACGTACGACCACTTTCACTGGGGAACTTTTCTCTTGGGGAAACACATTGTTGATTTTCACAATAAACTTTTATTTTAAGGAAGCGTGTGGCTTATGCAGGTTGGCAGTTCTATCTGTTGGACCGGAAAACATTGTTGTCAAATGAAACATGGTGTCCACAGCATCTTCAAGATCTTTGTTAGGATAAGTGATTGACAGAAGTAATGAAAGAACCAGGGTCATAAGTATAACCCACACTGGTACCGATTTTTGGCCCCTGCTCCCAACTGTTTTTAGATGCTCTGAAATGGTGACAGAACTGTTTACAATAGCTGCAATATGATAGTATTGATCTATATTTTGTCACATAATGTTGTCTAGATTTGCTAGTGGTGAAATTATCCACACAAGTATTGTCTACTTGATTTGTCGTTCTTCGGTTAGCTTTTGGTTATAAAGATGTGATGAACAGAATATCTAACAATATCTAAAATAATATTTATTTATAATAATATATTATTTCATTCGGGTGGCTATTTAAAAAAAATATTTTTCACTTGTGTACTCGTACAAACTATCAAAATATTAGCTTTACTCCTGAAATACACTAATCATTATTCAAGGCACTGTTTGTCATCCTTTATTTATTGAAGTCTTCGTTTGTTTATAACAAGTAACCTTCTCTTGCATATGTTGTATAACCTAGCAACGTGTATTTAACTTCAAGTGAAAAACGTTTTCAAAACCAGTGTTGAAAATACCAACAAGAAGCGTTTCGGGATTTGAATATTGAATTTAACAACAGAAGAGATTTGAAAATAATTTGTTGTTACATGTAACGATAGATCATTGGAGCTTCATTCTCCCCTTGGAAATGTTCTGAATGTTTGACTTTTACAATGCTACACTTTCGTTCATATTCCAGCGTTATTTTGCACGGCCTATATCATTTGGTAATTGTTATCACTAATATGTTAATAATCTAGCCATCCGGAACAGATGGTCAATATACAAAACTCAATAACGTTAATGTATTTGCCTTTTTCTTGTTTATTTTTATTATATTTTTATTGTTTTTGTAAAACAAAGCAGAAAATACGGAATATAACGACATATTGATTAATAAAAAAAGGAAAACTGCCACACGTGCTCTAGATGTAATTTATCATATGTATGTATTTATAAGGATACTGTTTTCAACACATGACAGTTGTCCTAGGATGGTGCTAGCGGAACTTTCTGATTTGTCTAGTTTTCTAAACCATATATAACTTTCCAAGTCTATTGAGTTAATAATTATACTGTATCACCTATTAGTTTTGTCACCATGAATGGGGGTAAACCTTTTGCCAACGTTGTTAATTTTCACTGGAATTATCTATGCTTTTAATTATGATGAATTACCTATGAATGACGATGAAGAGATGACTGACCAGGGAGAGATTAAAGGAACGCCATCATCTGCTGGTCACATTGACCTCGTGACGGACAGTGGGCGGACACGTTCTGTTAGGACTATTTATTTGACTTTTACTATGCGACACTATTGTTCATATTTCAGTGTTATTTTCCACAGCTTGTATCATTTTGAATTTTTTATAACCTTCTATTTTTCATCATGTAGCCATGCGAATCAGATCCTTAACATACACCACCAATCAAGTTAATTTATTTGCCTTTTACTTGTTCTGTGTGCTCATGGGTAAAACAATGCCGCTAGTTTACGAAATAACGACAATATGTTGAATTATGTAATTGATTGGTTAAGCCATATTAAAAAAAGAAGGAGGGACAATCTGTCCCACGTGCTCTAGTTTTAGATATCTATACATATATATATACAGAGATAACACGTAACAGTTGTCCTGCGCTGGTGTAAGCGAACCTTTCTGAAATTTGTCGTAATTTCTGATTCACATTTAAGTTTTCCATTCTATCGAGTTGTATCACCTATTAGTATGGTCACCATGCAAGTGATTAAGGTTTTGTCAACGTTGCTTGTTTTTACTGGAGTAATATGTGCTTTCAAATATGATGAATTGCCAAATAATGACGTGGAGGAAATGAGGGACCAGGGAGAGATTAAAGGAATGACGTCACCCGCATCTCACCTTGACATCGTGACGGACAATGGACAGACAGGTGCTGAGAGGACAAATGCGTCGTCGTCTGAAACAGAATGTCCAAACAGTAAGATATTCATATTAGTTCTACCTCAAACCAATATATGTTTAGTCCCTGAGAATACAAATAACGTTGATAACGTATTATACTATGCTTCATTTCAATTTAATTTTCTTAAGCTATGTCTAATACATATTCTTCTGCGCAACCTATATAAATAACCTGTTTTAACCATAAACATATATTACTATTATACATGCTCAATAACCAGATATTGTAGGTAGGGTTGCCAAATAACTTTCTCTCTCTCCGCTCCCCCCTTCTCTCTCTCTTTCCCCCTTCTCTCTCTCTCTTCCTCTCTCTTCTCTCTCTCTAATTTATAAAATCGATGCTAATTTGATTTTCATGTAACTACAGTATATAAATCTAAATTGTTGTTTAACAGCATGTTATTAATCCTTTGTTTTAAAGATTGATGTATGTGTTTGACGTATGTATGAGTTAAGCTTATATCTGAAATCAACCTTCATCATATGTTTTATTATTATTAAATAATAGTTTGTATACATCATTGAAGCCAAATAGTCCAAAAATATTATATGTTAAATTAAATCAACATATCAAAAACCGGTGAGATCCGTTTGTTTTATTATTAATATCGAAATACAGTTAATTGATGTTTGTTTTCCTTATTAATTTCTTATCATGGCTTTAAACATAAAAAGTGATGAAATATGTGCCTATTAATGGCTTCTGTTTTTATTTGAACATACAATGTATTTCGATATTGAAAATGAAACGGCACTTTATCTTGATTAAAGTATATATTTTACCCATGTGCGGTGATATCCACCCTAACCCCGGCCCACAAAACTCTTACATCCAACTTGATTGTATTTCTATTTGTCATATCAATATTTATTCACTTAAGAACAAAACCCCTCTTCTTGATGCCGAGTTCTCTGATTATGATATCCTGTGTGAAACTCATCTTGATAATTCGATTCCTGATACTGATATAACCTTAGAACATTTCGGTAACATTTTTAGAAAGGATAGAAATTATTTTGGTGGCGGCGTGCTGATTTATGCCGAACAAAAATTTTAATATTAAACGTTGACCCGACCTTGAGACAGATGGTCTTGAATTGATATGGACTGAAGTATCTACCCGTAACAAACCTTTTCTTCTTGGTTGTTTATATAGACCCCTTAACTCTCTAGTTGACTACTTGGACAGGCTAGATGTTAACATAAATAATATTGTTCTGATTTTGATCTGCAAATCTCCGATCAGTCAGGTTTCTAACCAAAAGAGTCCACAGTAGATCAACTATTAATCGTGTACGATTAAATTGTAAGACATTTAGACAAAGGGAAAGAGGTCCATATGATTTTCTGTGATATCAGCAAAGCATTTTGCAGAGTTTGGTATGTGATGGTCTAACTTATATATTAATTAAAATATGGTATATATAATAACATGCTAAAATGGTTCATTTAATACCATCACGATAGACAACAAAGGGTGGTCATAGATGGGTATAGGTCTAATTGGAAAACATTACAGGCAGGGGCATCTCAAGGTTCAGTCCATGGTCCGTTCTTGTTCCTATTATATATTAATGATATTGGTGATGAACTGTCTTCAAACGTCACATTAATAGCTGATTATATGTCCTTATATGGTCTTATTGAGGGAAACAGACAGGAATGTGCTGATATATTAATGATGATCTAAAAACACATTTCAATTTGGGCTAGAAAATGGGGAATTATCTTTAATCCCGAAACAAAACTGTAGCTCTGCTTTTCTCCAAGCAACTTGACCCTGAGACACAGCATCATACTCTTTATTTTAAAGAATTGCCTATCATTAATTTTTCTATTCATAAACATCTATATAGGCTTGTTTTTCAACCGCAATGCGAATAGGTCTAACCAAATCAACTATATTTATGAAAAAGACACAACAACAACAGAGGTCGGGTGACACCAGTGCACCTTGACCTAAAACTAGCACATACAATCTACACTCACTGACCTTTACCAAGTAAACACATTAACATATAGAACATGTACAATAATAACAAACACCCCCCTCCCCCGCTACAGATGTAAGGATTGACTTTTGATCACCATAACGATAGATTCATGTCCTTGTGAGTAGGTGTGAGAAACATAGATAATAATAATAAAAAATAACTAGTTGGCGTAATGACACGAATGCATCATGTTATTGCCAAAAATCAGCTGATCTTTTATCTATCATTGGAGACTTATTCTTTTGGAAATCATGTGGTTTAGTTCAAATGTTTAATTAAAAGGTAGCTGGTAGACTGTGCAGGCCAGCAATTATCTCTATTTGGTTGGAGTAGGATGTGAAATACTGTATTAAAATATGAATTAAATAAGGCTACATGTTTTAGTAAAATAAGGGATTAAAAGAAGTTGTGGCTGAAGAGTCCTTTATCTTATCACATCGAGTCGTGTAGTCTTGCTAGTTCCTACCACAAATATTGTCAGCTTGATGTGTCGTTTTGTGTTTCGGGGTGGAGTTTTGCAATGCAATGTTATAAACAAAATGTCTATCAGTATCTTCATTGAAACGAATTAACTACCACAATAGGTGGGTATTTTCAACTCCCAGGGTAACAAATTATTATAACAAGTGTTGAATAACATTGTGTCTATAATTGTATTTTGATTGGCTGACATGGTGATCTTTGACCAGCGCGACGTCACTAGCTGATTCTTGACGACATCATAATTTGGCGGAAAAATACCGCTGCTCATTAATATTCAATTCGATGATTTACTGTTGTTTTCTGCGGCAATTGTAGTAGAAATATGTCACAATAGGTCACACAACTCGTAGTGTTTGGATATTGTATTTATTTCACTGTTGCTAAAGCTTGTAACTTTTGAAAATTGACTTATTCGAGAGAAATAAAAACAATATCAAACAACCCATCATTGTGTAACCTCTATATATTTCTCTCGTAAGGCTAGTATTTTGATATTTAGTATGAAACAATCAAATACAGTACAATCTGTATCTATCAATTCGCATGTTCTGAATTTTTTTTAAAGAATAAACACCTCAACCACCGATATGTTATATACAAATGTGTTTACACACGACATCGAGCTAAAGGAATATGAATAGCCTTCAATTTAAAGAGGTTTTTTTCCATAGATCTTTTATGTTCTTAAGACGTGTAAGTATTTCGGTTAAAACGTGGTATGTTGGTTTAAAAAAAATATTTGTAGTCAATTTCCTTGTTCTACCATGTAACTCCCGAATCAATATATTGACTAACTGATTAAAGAACAAGGTTTGGTATTGAATAACTTTTCCGTACCAGCACTAAGAACATTTTTAAAATAAGTAATAAGTCATAAACCTACCATTTAACTTTGCACATTTTTCGAAAATGGGAGATCAGGGATAAGCATATTTCATTATTTATTTGGCGGTTTGTATCCATTGTTTTTCAAACCGAATTATCGATCACCTGGTCCTTCACAATGGCTGTTAACAACTTCTTCACCATAACCTACTATTATAAATTCATCAATGCTAGCTGAAACCATTTTTTAGGTGCTAAATATTCAAATTGTACAGATGATTGGGATGGCCCTAAAGGGGCGGAAAGGCGGGCAAAAGGTGGATAGTTTGGCTTCATACTAGAACTATGAACTGGATATCAATCATGTTTGGTGGAAAACATTCAAAGACGCTTGGGCTTCAAAATTGTACTTATAAAACGACAACAACAAAGAGGTTTAGTAGGATCCCGCAAATTTTCTTCTGACACTTTTGTTTATAAATCATATATCTGCGATGTCGACATGTTGTTGAAATAATCAAAACTCACTTCACATAAACGGGCTTTCAGTTGTATTTACCTAGATGTAGTCACATTGGTTCCATGGACAAAAAATGTGGCAAATAGAAACTATATGTTACCGTTATTATAAATCTGGAACCAGGTATTGTAGATTAAGAGTTGCACAAATAAGCAGGATGACTCACCGTGATGAAAGTTTGGTCAAAATACTTCAGAATTTGGAATTAGTAGCGATTATAAACAAATGAATTCACATTTGCTTCAAGATTAGTCAAAAGGGCCATGTCGCACCCATCAAACTTAGTACCCTGGTCCTAACCTTGAAACAGTTGAGATTCAAACTCCAAAACTATTTGAGCATTAAGAGATGATTAGAACCATGCTTTAAGAATCGATCTCGGCGTCTTCCACATAGTTGCGGACTTTATCCCAGAGTCATGGCTTTGAAACTGCTGAGATCCTCAACCCAAAACTATATATTATCACAACCTGAGTTGGTAATAATGACAATAATAATTTGATTTTGACATACCTTTACCGCTTTACCACAACCAAGCTCTGAAATGTTTTCTGTTGTTAAAGTACCTTTGTAACCAGTCAATATCCTTTTCAATTGCTTAAGGAGCATACAGCCGTTGCCAATAATAGATGAGAACTGCCCTCTTAACATTTTTATTCAAGCCGAGTAAATTGGAACAAGCAGAGTAAAGGATATAACACAGTTCTAGGCTACAGTTCCTCATGTAAACATGTTTCTATGGTATCAAACAAGTGTGTCTGAGTAAGTTCTGTAAGTCTTATAAACTGCTACAGTCAGATGTTTGTTATCTTATGAACATATTGAACGATCCCAATCCTTTATTTCTGTTACTTTTTGGACTATGGTGATTTGAAGAAGATTCATTTTTTATACAACAGAATAATGTGATGATGTTATCGACTTGTTATATTTTGGTGTTGATGTTATAGCTGTAATTATCCAACCTTCTCCATGAAGTACTGAAACAACCGCGGCGATGCCCATATATTTACATATACGTTTAATGATGGGGTGCGGGTCTGAGATGATGAACATCATTACAGTCCTCTGGCGTATTTTTGTGCTCCATATATGTTTCTGCAGCGTGGCTGACAAATGTTTGTCATTTTGGCGCATTTGTTGTGCTCTACATTATTTGGCTGCATGATATCAATATTTTGTTTATGCTGTAAATATACATGTATTTATATGTGTATGCAGCATGGCTGACATTGTTGTTACCATGTCTGCCATGTTATTCGTCATTTAATAAAATGACATTTACTGGATAGAGTTCTTCTCTGTTGATTTTGATATATTTATATACATGTATATGTATAGCTTCAGTCGTGACCCAGTTTCGTGATGGAGATTTTAACATAAATTTATTTGTTATAATCCTATGACAATGTTATTGTAATTGTATCGTATAATGATCATGGCTTTCACGAAATTCGTGCTTTTCTTGGAACAGACAGCTATTCGCACTCAAACGTTTTCAATTTTAACGCCGCTACAAAGGGTTTATCTCTCGATTATTTTCTATATATTAAAGTTTTGAAAGACTGCTCTGGATTTCCATTTATTACACCTTCCATTGTTTGTCTTATTCCAATCTGCATTCGTATATATAAATGTGTGCGGATGTGTGCCTTTTGAGAATGTGAAATGAATTATCTAAAAACAATATCCATTTCGTAAGAATGTTTTTTTCTGACTTCAATAGAAAGGAGACGTCGTATCCATGAGTACCGATGTCCAGAAACATTCTGTCAACACGTGAGCTACCGATGTGACATACGCTGTCGAGGTCAGGAAACAGGAGTTGATTGTGGTGAGTGAATATTTTCAATAAAACAAAATTAAATTATATAAGATATGAAATAACGTAGAATTATTGTAAAAACAAGTAAGCATCAATCGTAATTCAGGCCTTGTATCAGGGAACGTGTTCAGCTCATTCATAGCAATATTACCTTTTTTTGTAATGAGACTTCAGGATTATAATCAAAATATTCTTTACATTTCAGAATTGTACAACTGTGAGGGGACCTATCACTGCTCATCTCCAAAGAAGTACAATATTTCGATATCACAAGTTTGTGATGGAGTCAGTCAGTGCCCTGACTCTAATGACGATGAGTCGACATGTACCAGACCTTGTCAGCCATTTTGTATGTGTATTGGTCTGACAGTCAACTACAGTCACCTAACGGCTACACGAGTATCATTCGAAAACATCTCAATTATCGTCAAAAATAACGATTTACATTGCCTTCGTTTTCTTCAATTATCCTTCGTGAGCTATCTAGTGATAACGGACCTATCTACTCTGGCTGATTATTTTATCACTGGGTTATATAACCTTTATTATCTAGATTTGTCTAATAACGGTATATCTCATCTAACCGATAATGTGTTCAGTGGCCTGTCTGGTCTTGAACGACTCACTCTCTGGAACAATCACATACAGATTCTTCCTGATAATTTGTTCAATAGTCTGTCTAAACTAAATGAATTGGATTTATCGAACAATCAAATAAATGTTCTTACTGATAATGTGTTCAGTGGTCTGTCTGGTCTTAGGTTCCTCTATCTTTCGGACAATCAAATAAAAGTTCTTCCTAATACTCTGTTCAGTGGCCTGTCCGAACTAAGGGACTTGTATCTATCGAACAATCAAATAAAGGTGCTTCCGGATGATATTTTTAGCGGACTATCTGATCTTGAACGACTCTTTCTGCAACATAATCAAATTAGGTTTCTGCCTGATAATGTATTCAGCGGACTGTCGAATCTAGTTCAGCTTGATATATCTAACAACAAGATTAAGACTCTTCCAGATGATGTATTTAATTACAAAACATCTGCACTTGTGTATCTTGATATACAAAATAATCAGTTATTCTCATTACCACAGTTACCTTTCTCTCTTCAATTTTTTGACATAAAAAACAACTCTTTGATCAATTTACCTGTTGGAACATTCTTAAATAATGATAAACTTTCTATGTTAAATATAATAGGTAATAAATTGAAAGTTTATGAGAATATGTTTGAAGGACTGGATAATCTTTTACTTTTACTGACCGATACTCCATTCCTGTGCTGTGCTAAACCGAAATCTGTAACCGACGATAAATGTTTAAGTAAATCAACATTCTTACTTGATTGCTGGTTCACACCTGACAGTTGTAAATCAAAAGATGATGCGATATCTTCTTGTCACGCCTTAATAGGTTCAAATATACTTCGTGTATTTCTTTGGGTAATTGGAGTTTGTGCTGTAGCAGGAAACTTTGCGGTTATACTTTACCGACTATTTATTAATAGAAGTAACATAACACAGAGTTATTCTCTCTTTATAATCAACCTTGGAATATCAGATTTACTAATGGGTATCTACTTGGTGATGATAGGCGTTGTTGATGTATATTACTACGGTGTGTACGCATGGAATGAACAGAACTGGAGAAAAAGTATTCTATGTACCACGGCTGGAGTATTGTCCAGTATATCAAGTGAAATGTCTACGTTTTTGATACTGCTCGTGACAATAGACCGACTAATTGTTATAATGTTTCCCATGGCCCGTTACCACAAGAGGAACATTTCGGCTAAACAGGCTTCCATTATCTCGGGATTTTTGTGGTTAGTTTCTATCGCTATTGCAGTCATTCCTAGTATTTATATGCCGTCCTACTTCAAGGGAGAATTCTACTCTCAGTCAGGAGTTTGTCTTGCCTTGCCACTAACAACTGTGGATCAACCAGGAGCGGAGTATTCATTTGCGGTATTCGTTGGTCTCAACAGTTTCATCTTCTTTGTCATAGTTATTTGCCAAAGCTGCATTTTCGTAAGCATGAAAAAAAGAAGTAGTCACATCGCATCATCACAGACTCGCCAACGAGACATCGGTGTGGCAAAGAGCCTCTTCTTTGTGGTGGCAACTGACTTTTTCTGTTGGTTTCCTATCGGAGTCATGGGTACGTAATTAAGCAAATTATTGATGTTTACCGAGATACCAAAGTAGTAGACTAAGATGTATTTCATCAATATTTCGAATTATCGCATTGTCTTCATTGTGATACCCTTTTCCTTATTTCCCTTAATGTCAAACTCTATTTTACCGGCAGCGTTTCTGCGGTTTTATCAGATACTTCACTGCTTTTGCTGACGTCTAATTGCAGCACTAGTAAACACCATCTCTCCATAATAAGTTTAATAATGTACTGTATTATCTCACCTCTCTAGTGACGTAATAACGTTAACATTATGCACTAGCTCTATATCTTTACAATAAACCCGTTCAATAAACGTGTTATTTTACAGGTGTGGCAACTAAATACTTTGGAGTCGAGATTCCTCCTGATGTATATGCTTGGGTGATGGTGTTTGTGCTGCCAATCAACGCCGCTGTCAATCCGTTTCTGTACACTGTCACAGAGATCTGGAGAAAGAGACAAAGGGTATTTATTTTATTCTCAAAAATCTCTAATACGTTGATCTGCAGATATAATCCCAGCAACAAAGGTATTGAAAAGACAAAGAGGAATATTATCTCAGGTTTACTAATTTCCGATACAAAGGTACAAAAAAGGAGAGAAAAAAACCGGAAATTAATTTTATTTTGAATCCTAGCGTTAACCTAAAATGAACCATCGTGGCTTTTACTGAGCTAAAAAATCATCGTTTTTCTTCATATATTTGACATTGATGTTAAAATGACCAACAAATTGAATACTTTTGATATATGTTACCCGTTTTTTACAGGCACAAATACAAATGGACATCAACATGAAGTCAATAACACCGGCATCGCCGCAATGTCGCGATTGAAACGGAAACGCCACTAGATTTCAAAAAGACATACAACGGACTAATTTCGAGATAGTGCTAAAATCGACTTGTGAAAGGATATGTGTGGAATGAACTGGCATTGCTCAGTTCCGGGATAGTGCTAAACGTTATCCTTAAAATGATTCGCGTAATTTGACGTACCACAGACCAGTTCCGGGATAGTGCTGAACGTTACCCGTAAAATGATACGCGTAATTTGACGTACCACAGACCAGTTCCGGGATAGTTTTGAACGTTACCCGTAAAATGATACGTGTAATTTGACGTACCACAGACCAGTTCCGGGATAGTACTGAACGTTACCCGTAAAATGATATGTGTAATTTGACGTACCACAGACCAGTTCCGGGATAGTGCTGAACGTTACCCGTATAATGATATGTGTGACCAGACATACATTATGTAGCAAAGGCTTGTTCCGGGATAGTGCTTAAAGTTACCTGTGAAATGATACGTATGATAAAACATAACACAGACTAGTTCCGGGATAGTGCTGAAAGTTACATTATGTATGTTTCATGGCATAACACAAACTAGTTCCGGGAAAGTACTGATGGTAACCAGTAAAGTGATACGTGTAACGTGACGTGCCACAGACTAGTTTCCAGGTAGTGGTTAAAGTTACCCGAAAATATTATTTGTAACGTAATTGGGACGTACCACAGACTATTTCCATTGTAATAAGACATGATCATCAGATCTGTGGTGTTTGTGTGAATATTTACTTGTATTTTACATGCTTCAATAAAATATAGCACGAATCCTTTAGAAAAGTAGTCAATGGTACTAGAATGACAAAACAATTGCACAACAAAACGAATTATTGAAAAAATATAATCGAGATGTGAACGGCGAGCTGATTTATCGAAAGGAAAACGACATTCTGACACAATCAAAAACTAAAAGCCAAGGTTACTGGTTAAATGTTGAAGTCAAATTTTGTAGATTTTCATTGATGAACTTTTTATTAGTACGTTGTGAAGTAATGTTGTTGGGAATTAACGAAGGTTTAAGGTTCCATATTCCCTTTGTTTTATACTAATAAAAAAATGTTTTGATGACATTATGAAGCAAGGTTGTTGGAATTAAGCAAAGAATCAATTAACAACAGCTTAATGTCAGAGGGTCAAAACATAAACAAAAACTCGCAGCTTTTCACTGAACCATCTTGTTAAGAAATCATAAAGTAAAGTGTTTGAGAATAAGCAGGGAGTAAACTGAATAAAGGTCAAACTCAGCGGGTCAAAGGTCAAGATCGAATTGTGTAGCTTTCCACAGAAAAAAAAACATTTTGTCATTACATAATGAAGCAAAATGCAAGGTCAAAGCGGTCAAGGTCACTGGTGCAAAATCTAAACAAACATTTTTAACTTTCACGTATGACAAGTCATTTGAACAAAGATCAAGTGCATTTGGATTGAGCGTTTGGTCCAAAGTTCCAGGACTGATAATTATGGGAGATATGTATAGCCTTTGAGGGGTCCTGGCTGACATGTCAGCGTGCCATTTCAAACTTGGTTGGAGTTAATGATGATATCAATGCATGAATGAAAACAACAACAAAATCTGTGGGCACTAATATATCAAAGCTTGGGTGTATGTTAAGGCTAATGGACCTTTTGTTTAATTGTGTGATATATTCAGCTGTTTAGTATATGTTGTTTGTGTAATTAAAAGAAGCAGATTTTGTCTATATAATAAGCTGTCAAATTATGGAAGTCATTTTGAAATTTTTGTTTGTTCATTGGATTATGAGACAGAACACATCCATCCCGTTCAACTTTTCTTACATAATTATTTTTACAGGCTTTCAATATAGCTGATACGCCAAGATGATTAAATGCATTATGGAAACGCAAAACTCATTGATTTTTCATCCAAATGTCAACCACCAATGCATAATAAATATGCGCGTCAAATTAATTGATACTGTTCAGTTTTCGTCAAAAATTGTTGTCCACAATGACATTTGTCCAACAAACCACAATCAATACTGTTCCGGTATTTAATTTCGTTGGCGTGATATTTCGTGCTTTAGAATCGTTGGGCTAGGATTCCTCTAAATTTTACAATATTTATTTCAGCGTTATTACAGTTTTATAAAATATCGTTTTCTCTACTGAAATAATTTATTTAAACTGTAGTCATATCGGAAAAAATTCCTATACTGAGGTTAAATCATGCTAATTTATTTCCGAAAGCATAATTACGATTTTGGCAATGGAATACTGATCCTTAAGGCTTGTTAAATGCATTCTTGATTACGAATTATTTATTGATGTTTGAATGTGAAGAGTTTTCTGAGCTACATTAAATTAGGCATTAAACAGCATTATATTCCGCGTAATGGTCCTATAAGACGGAACAGTATTACAGAAAAAATGAATAACGCGCGTTATAGAACAATAACACGGAACAGAAAATTATTTTGTACTTATATTTATACTTTCCATTGGTTTTGATTATATAGTATTAAATATATTTTTTACATTTGTTCTAAACATTTTAGGTAGATTTTTGATCAATGGAATAGGCAACAGCCAGTATCGGCCAGCTATTTCCAACGCTATTATTATGACGTCACAATAATTACGACGCCTTAACAACCACTCCAAATATATTGTCTCATAACACGGAACTGGCCTTGGCAGAGTTATATGGAGGCAATGTAGAGTAAATGTAAATAGTATCACATATGTAATTAGTTATACAACAATATCCATCTGTTGACTAGTATTGCCACGACATACTGATCCTGTAAATCTCATAAAACACCTGGACAGGGAGGCTATCCTCTGTTAAATAGATACGAGTATAAGCTAAAATCAATAACAGGAAAGTTGGACTTTGACTATTCATATACGTTTCTAGAAATCTCAGCGGTGAATTAGTTTTGTAAGGACAGTCTTTGTCATTGATTTGAAATAGCATCCAGGTTTAATATGTAAATGAATCCTGGATAACTAAATATTGTTTTCATATTTGGAAAAGTCAGCAATTGTTATTTTATTTTGATTTAATAGAATATATATATAAATGTATTACCATGTAGTCTAGCAGCAGGTACACATATTTCGGTTTGCATATAGCGTATCTCTTAATATACCATACAGTGAAACTTCGATATAACAACAAATATTTATCAAACATTAAATTCTATTTATGTGTATGGCATTTTATCGAAGAAGCGATTGGCGAGGTAGTTATAAAACGAGAGGCATTATAACGAAAAACTGTATCGTAAATGGCATTACAATTCGATTGCATTATGAGTTCAGAAAAAAGACACGTTTCTGTTGTTAATATTCAAACTGTATTGCATTGAGGGTTTAGATTTATTTACCTTATCATGCTCAGAAAAAAGCTTGTATTACAATTTTTTTTCAGTTGTAAATATATAAAACTGTATTGTATTTTATTGTATTGCATTTTGAACGTTTTGAAAAATTATAAAAAGGTACAGAATTGTGGTTTTAAATTACATGTGTGTTCTATCGTATTACAATGCGAGTTTGTGTTTGGGAGCATTGTTTTATGATATACACCATACGTGAGTTCCATTATGTTGTCTTGCATTGTATACTTAAATTTTTGATACTTTATTTTCAAGAAATAACGCGTTACTTCATCTTAACAATAGACCTTTAAATATAATGTATAGCCATACTACTATGTTAGCTTAAACTGATGAAATACCAAAAGTAGACAGACTAGCATGCATGATTTATCAGTTGTGTTTGAAATGAAAAATGTTAAAAACAATATATATATATTCATCGTGCTGTTGAACTTTTTTGTAGTTGATGTTGACTATGTGACTGAGGTACTATTGCCTATTAAACGTTTCATGAACGGAAATGTTTTTTTTTGTTTTTTTGTTTTTGTTTTTTTTCAGAGATTGGTGAATGGATTCTATTGCATCCATCTTTTCTTGATAAAAACCTGATGATACAGTATTAGTATCAAATCTCTATGACAAGTGCTAGTACTGTTTGACTGGTGGTGACTACCACGCGTTGTCCAGTCTACAGTTTCATTAACGTGTCTTAATTTAAGGATACTCCTCAACCAAAGCTCAAATACTTACAGCTGTCATTGTTTCTTAAAGCTGACGATGCAGCGTCGGTCGTATATACCCTTCTGAACTTGAAATAAAGGACACAACAGACCTTCTACATCAGCTGCGTACCTCGATCTCTACTTAAAATACGACCAACATGGACAGATTACTTCTAAGCTATATGATAAACGTGATGATTTCAATTTTCCAATCGTTACCTTTCCATTTCTTGATAGTAACATCCCTTCTTCTCCAACCTATGGTGTTTACATGTCGCAGCTGATTCGGTATTCCATGGCTTGCTCTAAATATCAGGATTTTCGTGATCGATGTCGACTGCTGACAAACAAACTAACAACACAGGGATTCGAGAGATGCAGGTTGATCAGAACTATGGACAAGTTTTATGGTCGCCATCTTTGTCTCATTGAGAAATATTTTGTATCTTTAAGTGATATGGAGATGGACGTTTTTGAGTATGCTCATTAGTGTGTTTACTTGTTGTGATTGACAATGATACTCGGTTCGGTTCTCATTTTGAGAACTTGATGATTACCTGGATCGGACAAAAGTTTACATGGCGGGTGTCGTCGATGAAGCAGAAGACGCTTATTTTTCTGGAACACCTGGTCTTATTCTCTTGTACTTTTGCAAGGGTCTCCATGTAAATTTTTCCTTTGTTCCTATTGTGCCCCTAGTTTAATCGATTTTGAGTTCGGATTATTGTTTTGTTGACGCTTTGGAATTCTTTGATTTTTTTTTCACTGTACGGTATATTAAGAGATACGGTATTCTCTTATTTATTTTCAACTATTTGAAAATACAATGGGTGGTAACCAATCAGCTCACTACCCAAAATAGGGCCAGTAAGCGAAGTCAGCTGTCAAAAGGTAGTGCGACATTTCGTCCAAATGTATTATAATACTACAGGTAGACAGAGGGACTGGTAAGATGTTTACAACCAATAAGGGACGAAATGGGTAAGCATCTTACCCGTCCCTCTGCTTTTGCTTTGCTTGACAAAGGAAACAGACGTTTTCGAAAGCTCGTAAATTAAGTCTTCAATTCCTGTTTGTGTACAAAACAAACTCAGTATATATCATTCATACCAAACTAATGAATCTTATTCCTAATGTGTATATATAGGTAAAGATTTGATAAGTTATGTTTTTGTCTCTGGTATTATTTTTGTTAAGTGCTCGGCTTTGAACAAACTACAAATTTTTCGTAACTGTACAAAGTGGGATTCGGTCATTGGAAAGGGGCCGCAGCAGCAGTACAAGCACGCCTAAAGACGTGAGTCAAGCATGTGAGAGAAACTTGTTTCTTCTGTATCACTTGATTATATTGATTTATTGGTTTGCTTGTTTGTTTGAAATGTTTTACGTCTGCTTCCCGGCCGGTTTTACAGCAGATGATTCACATTATTTTATTTATCTTCATACTTTAACTATTTACGAAGCCTTATTTCCTTATATTGTTTTTTGAATCAAGAAGAAAGAAAATTATATTCAATGGTGAAAGAAAAATACTAAATGAGTTCACGTTTGCTTTTCTGGTCTGAAATTTTCCCCTTTCTTGATAGTAGCATTCCTGCTTCTCCAATCAATGCAATGATGTAGACCTGTCGCAGTTAATTCTATTGCTTGATCAAAATAGCGATATATTCGTGATATATATCGGTTGCTGACAAACAAACTAACGAGATAGGGATTCGAATGATGCAGGTCGATGAACACATGCTTTTGTTTCATGGTCGCAATCTTTATCTCATTGAGAGATTTTCTGTATTTTTGTAGTATATGGGCGGTTTTTAATTTGTCATTAGAATGCATACTTGCTGTGATCGAAATGATGCCGAAGTTCTCAATGTGATGACGGGAGATTTGCCTGAATGTGACCTAGATTTACATGGCGGGTGTCTTCATTGAAGCCCAAGACTTTTACTCCTCTTTGGAACATATTGTCTCATCTTTCTTTTTTAATGTGAATATCTTATTTTTACAATGAAAGCTATTCCAGAGTGAAAGAAACAAAACAAATGTAAAATTACCTTACATATTTATTTAAAATAAAGTTCATATAACATTCGATTTTTTATGACTCACTTGCGAGATGTTATTACACTGATATGGTACAACAGTTTTTATTGTTACAGCAATATGGAATTATATATTACATCAGTCAAGTTTTATCAATATTCTTCTATATCATCAGTCTAACTCGAAGTCTTCGCATTTCCAAATCTAATCTCAGTAATTTTGGCAGGTTTTCCGCTCTCACATTTCTATCGAAAAAAAAATACTCGTACGTTATTTGAAATAATATTATATAATTATTACACGATGTTAGTAAATTGCCTCTTGAAATCAGAAAACATGTCTCTAGCACGCTTGACTTTTACTTTTTCTATGTGGGGGTTCCATATTTATTTCTGCGGTATGTACTAATTATGGATCGCTATATTTTCCAAGATAGCTTTTTATTGTGTTTGATCGCAAGAAACATCATTCTATGACTTATTTAAGAAAATAAAACACAAATCCTGTTACTACCAGATCAGGAACATAATACGGCAGTTTATAACTGCCGATGCATGCAAGATTTTGGTTCATTCACTTGTTACCTCACGGCTGGACTATGGAAATGCCCTACTCGGTGGTATATCTGACAAATTGACAAGTCGCCTACAGAAGGTCCAGAACACGGCAGCACATCTCGTTTCTCGGGTTAGAAAGAGAGAACACATCACTCCTGTTCTGTATTCATTGCACTGGCTACCTGTGCAATACAGGTCACAATACAAAATCTTGGTATACACATACAAGGCACTTGATGGAACAGCTCCCCAATACATACGGGAGCTAGTTACCCTGTATCAGCCGTCACGATCACTGAGGTCGAAGACAGAATCGTTGTTGTGTGTCCCAAAATCTCGTACTGTGACCTATGGAAACCGGTGTTTTGGGAAAGTTTCGGCCACGTTGTGGAATAGATTACCATCCGCTATCCGAAAAACAAATACTCTGGCCAAATTCAAGAAACTTCTGAAGACGTACCTTTTCACGTCTGCATATTAGGGACAACTTAGACGTTATGTATATACTGACATTTGTTTATCTACAGTAGATGTAGTTCGTATTTATATGCAATTTTTTATATTATCACATTAGCTTAGATTGTAATAACTTCTTTATTTATGCAGTGTAAGTATCAAATTATTATCTACATGTTGTGAAGCGCTTTAGAGTAATTTTACAAATTATATAGAGCGCTATATAAATGTTGTATATTATATTATTATATTATTATTTGTGTCTTCTTCTCGTTCATGGATATTCAATAATAAGTGTGAAGTCATATTTAACGAGATAAAAAATTCACAAAATTGATGTAATTTACAGTACCCATGCGTCCTAGTCCAGTACATATGCACCAATAGATTGTCTTTCCATTTGGTAGTACTGTCTTTCATCCTTATCCACTGTCCTTATTTGACTGAAATAGGGCTGTTCATTTAATTCTTCTTAACAAACAGATCCCTTTGTAGGAGTTAATGGTCGCATGAGAAAGTGTTCTGAATCAGGATCTCATTTCATTGTCTGAATCACATTTCCCCAATCCTCACAATGAAGAGTACGTATTCACGACATTATGAACTACTGCAGAGTACGAGTTCATACGTGTTCATGACTGTTTCTTTATCTTTTACTGGGAGGTTCCTTCTGTCACCAAATGAAGGACGTCAAACGATTCCCTCAGCATTTCGTGGTTGTCCACGGTCTTCACCGGATGTTAGATTTGAAGTTTTTGTGGTCGGTGGACATTTAGGCTTCGTGCTTAAAAAGAAACAAATAATAATGTCATATGGAAATGCACCAAAAACAAATAACCGATAACAGAATGTTTATACTATTTCATGGTAGTCGAGGAAACTTTTTTATAATGGACACAGATTTCTGTTGGCCTCTATGAGAACTTGAATAACTTAGTCTTGGGGACTACTTCTACAAGTGTACATTGTATATGATAAATTGTATATAGCTGTTTGTGTAGATTAAGAAAAAAATACGAACATGCAATTTAAACAAATGTTATCCATAATGGCATTTTACTAGAAAAAATAACTTTCAATACATCCAAATATTACCAAGGACTTAGTGAAGCAGTAAAATTCTTGTTTTGAGTCATTTTTTTCTGAAAATTGCTATGTAAATTTTACAGTGATTTAAATTAGTTCGATTCTGCATTTTTCAAATTTGTAATTGTTTAAGTAATCAAATCTTATTGAATAATAATTAATTGAGCGATTCCCACCACTCACACATACAAAACATAGTTAAGATACAGTTGTACACATTAAGCCCTTGCTTGGCATCACTGACGGGACCTAGAGGGACAATTGTCAACAGCTGTATGGTGCAGTTTTATTCATTATTTGGCTCAACTGTATTTTGTTAAAATTTTATATTTACATTTGCGCTGCAACCCGCTATATGAACATAACCAGCAGACTTGGTTTACTTATGACGTCATAGATCAAGTTTGTTCAATGAGAGTCTTGGCGAGCCGCTTCAAATAACAAAGAAAACGCCCTTGCGTCAAACGCTCAAATGAAAAATTTATATCATTGACAACAATTTTATTCAAACTGGGTTGTTCCGCCAATATCGTTTAAATGACGACGCATATACATATATTAATAAATTAATAATTAGAAAAAAAAATGTTAAATTAAATAAATGTTCTACAGAAGAAAATATAAATATATTGATTGAAAGTCATTTTCTTACTTTGATTGTGCTATGAAAGATCAGCTGTTACATCCATATTGCATGAAGCCCGCTTCTTTCAATCCTTATGTTAAGGTGTTTTTTTTCGTGTGTCCATTGTATACATTACAAACAATGACAAGAATTCCTATGTGATATACATACCTCAGAGCATTTTGCTGGAAAATCAGCTGGTCAAGGTGTCTTGTGCTGCTAGGAACAATAGCCTTGAAGTAAAAGAAACACGACTGTTTCAGAGGCATCATGTATTACTGGGTGTCTTTCAGTAGGAAGCTTGCTTACTTTAAGTATTCCCGCCTTTGTAAACCCACACTGCGCTATTCTTGTTTAGCCCAGTACATGTGCTACGATAAATGTACCAGTCTAACTGTAAACAAAACATTAACCAGTATTTATAGGTAACGCTGGTTATTTACACTGCTAAATATACATATTGTTTCATAGTGATGGAACACCGATCATGCTATGATACGATTGGTTGCTGATGTAACTAAGGCTGATAACACATCAATTCATAACTTACGTCATGAAATACAAGTTTTCATTTGCTATAAATAGATTGTAAACATACTGTTTTTAGCGTCATTGTAATTTGTACTGAAAATGGTACGTTTGTGTTCCATTTTGAACATATTTTATTTGTGTCATTCTTTGTTTGTAGATTTCGAGCTCTTCAGTTTAGAGATTTACACACGTTATAGTTTCGAGATATCAATACATGTATGCCTCATCACACGACTGCTTAAGACAAACAGCCGGAGGTTAAATGTATATTAAAGACTTTATTTTTTTTTTTTTAATGAATGCCTTCGGTGACAATACAGATATGTAAAGTATTGACATCAGAAAAACACAAATGTGTGCTAGGTACATACAAAACTTTTAACGTTATGACAAATATATTTATTTTAATATTCGAAATTCTGTATGCTATTTATGTTATAATGAGACTAACCCTGTGTTGAATCTCTTATCACCCCTCCCCAACTGTCAGTGGTATAACTATCAATAGATGATAAAAGTGAGCTGTATATGATGACGTCATGTCAATAACCAGGTTAAATGATGTCAACATTCAGAAACGAATAGATTTAATAGATATCTATATATAAACCATCAATATATCAAAATAGTGAGGTTGTCTATTTATATATACACGCATTTAGATACATAATCCGATACATGGATATGGAGATTTTAATAAAGAAAATAGGGGATTGAATGTTATGAATTTATGTGTAATGTAAATGAGTGTAAGATGTATAGTATTAAGATTTTCATTATGTTAAGTATATGTTATAATTTGATTAAAATACTTATCAATAATGAAAAATACATTTACACCACGTAGACGCGAGGATAAAATTAATGTATGAACCAAAATATGTAAATTAAAAAAGGAAGTTTAACAATGTGTGAACAGGGATACCTCCTATATCTGTCTGGACATTAAAATTGTTGTACCAGAAATAAAAAAAACTGATGAAAGTATTAAAGAATAATTATCATTATTAGATTCATATTAATCACCATTGAATATAAGGAAATGATCGCTTCGTCCAATATGCGCACTTTTTATCCATATTCGCCAAGGGTTAGTTTCACACATGTAAGTTCTATATACGTGTATATTTTGTACGAAAGCGCAGATGGAAACCACAAACGTATACACCAGCACACATTCTATTTAAAAACAGCTATTATATCAGATCCAGCGGTTACAATACATAGGAAAATCTGTTTGGATTCTAAAGGGACTGGCCAAACGAGTATCAAATCTGTGGATTAAAAAACAAAAACAGGAAAAGTGATTTTGAAATGTAAACTTTTATAACGAAAACCACCAAGTATATGCTGCAATTTTGTAGTGTTTCGAAAAAAAACATGGTTGTCTCTGAAAATAAGCTTTCGTGAACGTTGTCGTTGTTTGTCTCTGAAAATAAGGATTCGTGAACGTTGTCGTTTCGATCACTTTTAAATAGTAAGTTTGAATTTGAATATTAAAAGATGAATTGATTTTCCTGGGTGTGATCACTTTTCTCAGAGAGATTATTTTGGTCTGTCCATCTATAAAACTGTTTCATTGAAAGTAACTACACATAACATTTATATTGGAGAGAAATTTAAATTTAAGAACGAGCATGCTTCAAAATTAACGCGAAAATTAACGTCTCACAAGTTTTGGGAATATCTGCGTTGGATTCCTCACCATTAAATATTTAAGCACAGGATTTCTGCATTATAAAGCTTCTCTCTAACTTTCAGGCGCTGGTGGACGAAGTATATTGCTGTACAATTTGTCACAGATCGTAAGATCATGTACCTAATATAATCTAGCACTTCTATGTGTTCTATTTTAATGACAATACACTAATACAAACTTTATATTAAGACTGATACAAAAAAAAATCAGATTTATTGGTCGAGTTGTTTCCGGCCTTCCACGCAGCCTATCGGGCCCGAACCCCTAAATCTTCAAACGCATGGAACATTCAGAGAAAGTGTTTTTCTCCTACTCACATAAATCCAACAACCCAGGCGGAGCATAAAATGGCTTGGGGTGAGTGTTGAATTACAATGTATCTGTGCTGTAGCATTCACGCGAGGTGGCAACATAAAAGATGCGGTTGGAAACACGGTCCCATTACAATCAGAACACAAATCATCTCCAACACACATGCATACATACACACATAGGGGGATATTAGACAGATGGTATAGAACAAGTAGTTAGCGCCTGATAAGGCAGCTCATGCGAACTTCTTAAATGGCATATCATAGAACTGTACGTGTTAATTGTATTGATTGTATATATATGTACTGTAAAGCGCTTTAGAGTGACTTATGTAAGCTAGATAGGGCGCTTTATCAAATGTTGTATATATATTGACTGTAAAACGTTTTAGAGTGACTTATGTTAGCAAGATAGGGCGCTATATCATATGTTGCAGGTTATTATTATGTAAAAGTAAGAGAAGATTAACAATCAAAATTACAACTCCGCAAATTTCAAGAAGACATTGATAGAAAGAATCGTGAACAATCAAAAATGTTACTTCTGATTATTCAACCGTGGGATAAACAAACATCAGTTTATTGACATAAACACTATTTCACTTCTGATATACCAATGCAATACAATAATATAAAAATAATATACAATGATAAACCTGTATCTGGAAAGATTTACCTGTGATATGCTGTACCTTAATCGGGAGAGATTTACCTGTGATATACCTGTATCTGGAAAGATGTACCTGTGATGTACCTGTATCGGGTAAGATTTACCTGTGGTTTTTGTAATGTATGGGCTGAACTTGTCCGGGCAAAAGCTAACATTTCAATATATTCTTACAGTAGAGCAATGTAATGGTAATTGCCTGTGTCTTTAAGGTCACAGAGCCGATTCTGGCCTGATAATCGTTTGAAGCTGCCGGTGTGTACCTCTGTATTGTTTCTGCGCTCTTAAAAGTCACTCTGTCTTGTTCTATGGATATTTTCAAGTAAAGGAATTTCATTAAGTTTGGTAACATTGATTAAACTAGGGCCTTATAACGCGCAGTGGTCACTCGCGGTCGAACAGGATGAACGCCTGTCATTGAATGTTGACACTGATAATGTACCATCATGTTTTCATCACGGTAAATCGTTTAATAGTTTAATCGATGTTGGGTTCAGATTATGGTATTGTTGACGATTCGGTATTCTCAAAATTAAAATATATATATATATAACCCACAGAGGCACTGATATTTTATCATCTGTGTAAGTGGCGACAAAACAAAGTTAAAGTGCCATATTCTCTGACTGTTTTCAGATTTTGCCCTTTTTAACAATGTGTATTGATCAACATTTGAACGATATTATACGACCTTTTGTAAATTGCCAAGATAATGTTATATATCCACTGAGGGAGACTCGATATTTCAACATACCTATATGCAGAACAGAAAGCTATTATAATAGCTGTTTCCCTAGTCCATTTAGATAATTTAATTCTTTTGCCTTAAATTTCTATATAATGTTAATTCCCTTGCTCAATTCAAAACTCTTTTATCTAAAAAAATTTTCGCAGATACAGCAGAAACCTTTGTAAATGATGGCATGCGAAAATTTGTATAAAAAATTGTTTTATATTTTAACTCGTGCTACACACTCGTGAAAATATAAAAAAAAATCTGCCATACCCGTGAAATATATTTGATAACAAACGGCAAACCATTGCATATCCTAAATATATTTCATTCGAGTGACTATCATTTGGATATTTTTCACTCGTGCAATCGTGCAAACTATCAAATTATTAGCACAAATTCGTGAAATACACCAAGGATTAAGTTTGATATCCATTATTTTTTAAAACGTGTGATTTTATCCATTTACCCTCTCATATATTATATCACCTTGCAACGTATATTTAACTTCAAGTGAAAAACTTTTTCGAAAAAGTAATAAAAATCAAATATGGAAACGATTTGGGGGTTTGGCATTGATATACAGAATTTAACAACAGAAGAGCTTTAAAAACAAAATTCTGTTGATAACGACAGATCATTTCAGCTTCATTCTCCCCTTGGAAATGTTATGAATGTTTGACTTTTACAATACTACACTTTCGTTCATATTTCGGCGTTATTTCGCACGGCCTATATCATTTGGTAATTGTTATCACTGATATGTTAATACTCTAGCCATCCGGAACAGATGGTCATCATACAAAACTCAATAACGTTAATGTATTTTCTTGTTTATTTTTATTTTATTTTTATATTTATGTAAAACAAAGCAGAAAATACGGAATATAACGACATATTGATTAATGAAAAAAGGAAAACTGCCACACGTGCTCTAGATGTAATCTATCATATGTATGTATTTAGAAGGACAATGTTTTCAAAACGTGACAGTTGTCCTAGGATGGTGCTAGCGGACCTTTCTGTTTTGTCTAGTTTTCTAAACCATATATAACTTTCCAAGTCTATTGAGTTAATAATTATACTGCATCACCTATTAGTTTTGTCACCATGAATGGGGTAAACCTTTTGCCAACGTTTTTAATTTTCACTGGAATTATCTATGCTTTTAATTATGATGAATTACCTATGAATGACGATGAGGAGATGACTGACCAGGGAGAGATTAAAGGCACGCCATCACCTGCAGCTCACATTGACCTCGTGACGGACAGTGGACAGACACGTTCTGATAGGACTATTTATTTGATTTTTACTATGATACACTATTGTTCATATTTCAGTGTTATTTTCCACAGCTTGTATCATTTTGAATTTTTTATAACCTTCTATTTTTCATCATGTAACCATGCGAATCAGATCCTTAACATACACCACCAAATCAAGTTAATTTATTTGCCTTTTACTTGTTCTGTTTGCTCATGGGTAAAACAATGCCGCTAGTTTACGAAATAACGACAATATGTTGAATTATGTAATTGATTGGTTCAGCCATATTAAAAAAAGAAGGTGGGACAATCTGTCTCACGTGCTCTAGTTTTAGATATATATACATATATATATACAGAGATAACACGTAACAGTTGTCCCGCGCTGGTATAAGCGAACCTTTCTGAAATTTGTCTTAATTTCTGATTCACATTTAAGTTTTCCATTCTATCGAGTTGTATCACCTATTAGTATGGTCACCATGCAAGTGATTAAGGTTTTGTCAACGTTGCTTGTTTTTACTGGAGTAATATGTGCTTTCAAATATGATGAATTGCCAAAAAATGACGTGGAGGAAATGAGGGACCAGGGAGAGATTAAAGGAATGACGTCACCCGCATCTCACCTTGACATCGTGACGGACAATGGACAGACAGGTGCTGAGAGGACAAATGCGTCGTCGTCTGAAACAGAATGTCCAAACAGTAAGATATTCATATTAGTTCTACCTCAAACCAATATATGTTTAGTCCCTGAGAATACAAATAACGTTGATAAGGTATTATACTATGCTTCATTTCAATTTAATTTTCTTAAGCTATGTCTAATACATATTCTTCTGCTCAACCTATATAAATAACCTGTTTTAACCATAAACATATATTACTATTATACATGCTCAATAACCAGATATTGTAGGTAGGGTTGCCAAATAACTTTCTCTCTCTCCGCTCCCCCCTTCTCTCTCTCTCTGGCTGGTTTTACCGTAGATGTGTGGACATCCGTCTCACACTCGCGTTCAGGGGACACCGATAACCAACACTCAAACGGCGTTTCTGACCGTACTGATGAAATAGCCCTGTCATGACATATCTTTTCTCACCGACATATTCACTATAGCTATGTACTGTAGAAAAACGAGATATAACCTTTGTCGGTACATGTGTATCTCTGTCGCCGTAAGGACAATATATTATGTCCTACCTATTTTACATATAACACATGTCCTCATAACGTCATAATCGATCATCTCCCGTAAAAAGATTTATAATGTCCTCACAATTATTATATAACACATGTCCTTATAACGTCAACAGCGACCATCTCTCCTCAAAAGATAAAAGGGGTGTATATGTCCTCACAATTATTATATAACACATGTCCTTATAACGTCAACAGCGACCATCTCGTCAACAGATAAAAGGTGTATATGTCCTCACAATTATTATATAACACATGTCCTTATAACGTTAACAGCGACCATCTCTCGTCAAAAGATAAAAGGTGTATATGTCCTCACAATTATTATATAACACATGTCCTTATAACGTCAACAGCGACCATCTCTCGTCAAAAGATAAAAGGTGTATATGTCCTCACAATTATTATATAACACATGTCCTTATAACGTCAACAGCGACCATCTCGTCAACAGATAAAAGGTGTATATGTCCTCACAATTATTATATAACACATGTCCTTATAACGTCAACAGCCACCGTCTCTCGTCAAAAGATAAAAGGTGTATATGTCCTCACAATTATTATATAACACATGTCCTTATAACGTCAACAGCGACCGTCTCTCGTCAAAAGATAAAAGATGTATAATGTCCTCACTATCATTATATAACGCATGTCCTTATAACATTATCGACAGTTATCTCTCGCCTGAAGATTAAATGCAATTATAAATTGAAGGAAGTTTGCCTCAAAGTTTCTTGCAAAGAGAACAAATTAATGTATAATCGGACATTTCAATGAGCTGTCATGGAAAAACTTGTCCCTGAAAGTCATTAGCAATATTTTCTGGCCAGAAGAGGTTGTTTATCATCAAAAAAATTATTCCATAAAAACCGCATGACACCATTCCCAATTACACCACTTTAAGCATGTCACGCCATACATAACCAAATTTTTTTCTTCTGAATATTGTTTGTCCTCAAGCATAAAGTCAGATTGACAAAGCAGTCATCTTTGTTTTTCTAAATTTATATTTCATATATTTAAGCAAATTGTGGCATTTGTTGTTCAGATTTTGATAGAAAATTAAAGGAATCATAGCACTTCCTTGAATTTACCATTCAAGTTTTTACCGATGAAATATTTTTCTGCCTTGCTGATGGAAATTTATTCACTTTCCTTATTGTATGACATCCCACGTTCATACTGTCATATTAATCCTGGACATATAGTAATAATACATTTCTTATATAAATTTGATGCACATGTGAACTGTCCTGAAATAACATTCAGTCACTATGAATCCCAAACATTTATAGGGAAATTGAAAGAAAGTAATAGCATGTAATTTTTGTGCCTTCAGCAAAAATGATAAAGCTTTAAATGTTTATTTCACGTGAACAATGGCGTCATTTTCAAGTGAAGTTATAGGAGTCACGTCCGTGATAAATGTCAAGCAATATTTGGATGAGGATTTTTCCTCCCTGTTTACCTGGAAATTTTATTTCCGTCCGTTTGATTTTCACCTTTTAGAGACGTGGCAAATTAACATGAAAGCAAAAATTGCAAGCTAAACTTTTACATGCTTACAAATGAATTTAGGGTGAATTCAAAAGGAGGTAAATACATATATGTTTCTAAAGAGGCGCACACTTCCAGGTATACAGTATTTATGCTTTACAGTCTTGAAACATTCTGTGTCCTTTTCTGTGTTTGTTTTTTGGAGCACATAGTTAATCCTGGGTACCAGCAATGTTTCAACAAATATTTCAATAACAACAAATGAATGCAAATATGTTTGCAAAATATAAACAATTTATTTTTCAACTATCAATATTTCAAGAACCACCAGAGAATTGATTTGAATGTACTGTTACAAACTTTTACCTTGGATTTTTTTTTCCGAGTACAGTACTTTCTTGAACTATTTCTGTTCTAATTTTGTAATTTCTTTCTAAATCATGAAAATAAGATGACTCTGACAGTGATAATATAAACCATAATTTGGACACACAAAACTTAATTTTGCAAAACAATGACTCAAAAAAAACCTCATCACAGATCCACAAGAAGTAAGAACAAGAGCATTGCAAATGGGTGCAATATACGCCCATCTAACACAATCCATTATTTTTGTTGGTTTGTTAGTCAGTGTCATGATTATATCATAAAAATGCCTACATAATGCTTTTGTTGAGTGATTATCTTATCCTGAGTATGATGTTTTCATTCAATGAAATCAATTAGTTTTGCTTTTGTACTGCATAAAAAAACTCCCAATAAATACTTTTGAGCTGTGGTTAGTAGCTAAGGAGATGTTTTTGTTAATTTCCTACATGCTGTCAATTTAATATAGCAATAATTTACACAGGTAAATATATATACTATGCCAATGACACACTTACACAGTTAAATAAAAAAATCTAGTTTTTTTAAATCCATACCATGATTGAACGACCCCACAAGAACAATTATACCAAAAATTAGAATCCCAACACACTCTTTGACTGAACCATAGACTACTAGAGAAACCTGCACCAAAACTTAAACCGAAAAATATTGAAGTCCAAAATATATTCAGATTTTCAAAAAAAGTCAAAATTATTCCACAAACTGAATCTGTTGCATCATTATTAGACTCAGTAATAACATTATCTGACTTAACTCTAGTAAACTGAAGAAATGTGCACCAAAACCATAACTGAAGAACAAGTGAAGTCTCAAACAAGTTGGAAAAAATAAAATAAAAAAAATAAAAAGATGAGTACTTTCAATAAAATGAATCCACACCCTGACCAAAAAACCCAAAAGAACATTCAACCAAAATGTTAGGATCCTAACATAGTCTTTAATTGAACCATAGACAACAAGAGAAACCTGCATCAAAACTTTAAAAACCAAAAAAAAGAGTCAAAAATATGTAAAAAAAATCTGAGAAAAAAACAACATTTCTTTCCACAAACTGAATCAGTGGCATCATTATTTGACCCAGCAAGAAAATTCATGACAAAAATTAAGCCATAACACATTAACTGATTGAATTGCACTCCACTGAAGAAACGTGCACCAAAACTTTAACCTGGAAGAAACATGTTGAACAAGATTAATATCATGTATTGAATGCATATCATGGTTGAAAGACCCAGTAACAACATCCTAACACACTACCCAACTGAAATATAATACCACTGAAGAAACCTGTATGTAAAATTTAACTGAAAAAAAGTGAAGTCCAAAACATGTCAAAAATTGGAAAAATCAAGATTATTTCCATGAAATGAATCAATCACATCATTATTAGACCCAGTAAGAACATTCAAAGCAAAACTTATGGTAATAACTCATCATGTGACTAAACTGTTCATCACTGAAGAAACATGCATTAAAACTTTAACTTGGGGGGAAAAAAAGTTAAGTTCCAAACAATTTTTAAAAAAAATTGGAAAAAAAAATTGAGAAAGTTTTCATCAATTGAATCCATACTGTGAGTGAAATATCCCAAAAGAACAATCAAACCAAATATTAGGATCCAGACACCCTCACTAACTTTACCATACACTGCTACAGAAATCTGCACTAAAAGTTTAACCGAAAATAGCTAAGTGCAAAACATGTCAAAAAGGTGAATAAAAAGAAATTATTCCAAAAAATTGAAGCAATCTCATCTTTATCAGACCCAGCAAGAGCATTCATGGCAAAAGTTTAAGGTATAACACCTTATCTGACTGAACAGTACACCACTGAAGAAACATGCACCAAAACTCTAACCAGCACAGAAGTCCCAAACATGTTGAAAATTGGAAAAAATTAAGAAAATTTTCATGTATTGAATCCATAACATAGTTGAAAGAACCCACAAGAACATTCATATCAAATTAAGATCTAAACACACAGGAGAAACATGCATCAAAACTTTAACCAAATGTTGACGGATGGACGGATGCCCACAGCATTCCATAACATGTCCGTCAGATGACGATTGATAAAAATAGTAATAAACAAATGGTACAGGGGGCTAAAAACAAGTTTGTAACCTAGTCCTCTTTAACAGTTTGTTTCTTTCCAACTGCATGCATACATTCTATGCTAAAAGCCATTCAAATCTTTAAAGCATCAAGAACAAAAAAATTGAATACTTTAAGAAGAAGTGGCAAATTAATTGAAGAAAACACATTCAATGGATGGTTGGTGCATTCCTGAATAAAAGGCTTCATATAATCGGGTTAAAGCTCAAAATTTTGGTCACAATGACCTACTTCTCTTATGAGACACATCACCTTGACACACAAAAGGTGAAGACACACCAGCTTAACGAGGTGAATCCATGCATCGAGTATTAAGTTCTAATGAAAAGTAATTTTAGAGAGCGCCCAGTTAATGTAGATCAAAGTGCAGTAGGTCACAACGACATACTTAAGTTATTATAAGCATATACAATTTTAAAGCTATCTGATAGCAAATCATAAACCCATAAAACCCTAAGTTCCAGTACTGAATCCTAAACTAAAAGATCTTAAAGTTTCATATTTGTTACCATCAATGATTGGACAAAAAGGACCTATTCTAAAGCTGATCAAAATATAACACATAAATCAAATGTTTGGTCCAATTGGTCATATAATTCAAACTGGTTTTTCTAGTAAGCTAACTGTACAAAGAAGTAAAATGCATACCCATACAATCTTGGTCCACAGCAATGTACAATCTATATGTCACCTATAACTTATGCAAAATTGGTACAGGTTTAACTAAACCTCCATTTTATAATTGTGCAACAAGTTAAAACAAATAAATTTGCAGTAAAACATGATTCAAAACTTTATGATGATTTTAGATCAGTCAAACATATTAAGTCCTTGAAAAATAAACCCATATGTAAAGCAATGAAGTACACTTTGCCATCCATATAATACACAGCATTATCAAAAGGGCTTTACTAATGATAACTGGGAGGCAAAGGAAGTCTCATAGTATCAGGTACATATTATGTACCTGAGAAATGCTAATTTTTCAGAAGAGATCTGGTTAATTCACGTTTCTTTTTCTCCTTCTGTTGAAACATAGACCATGCTGTATATTTGATAAGTTTCCAGTCCATATCTTGTAGACATACTGCCTTCTTCTGTGCTTTTAACACCAACTCCTTTCTCGGTGGCTTCCTGTTCATGTTAACAGTTGGCAAAATCAACGTCTCGACAGCTCTGTGCTGTTCGGGCAACCATTGCTTTCGGGTTTTTCTTTTTGCATGTCGGAGGGCTGAAAAACAAAATTACTCATTATCAAATGTGTCATCTTTTAATTTAAGGCATTCATACAATATACAGTGTGTTCAACTCATGTACTGAATTATTAAATACATATCAACGATGACTTCTAACATCGAGTACAATTCTCACATACTTATAGTTTAACAATTAATGCATTTAATAAACAAGAGGCCCAGAGGGCCTGTATCGCTCACCTGGATACATTGGTATCTAAGTAATCATGATAAAATACTATTTTCTTTTTGGCTCCCCCTCAGCCCCCTAGGGGGTCAGTCCCACCATTAGTACCATTTTGAATTCTGAACAGCTAGGGATGCTTCCTGCCAAATAAGGCTGATTTCCAATCAATGGTTATGGAGAAGAAGTCGATTAAACCAATATAGCTAAATAACCCTTTTTGGCCCCGCCCCTCAGCCCCCTAGGGGATCAGTCCCACCATGAGTACAATTTTGAATCCTGGGCACCTTAGCATGCTTCCTGCCAAATAAGGTTGATTACCAGTCTGTGGTTATGAAGAAAAAGTCGATAATATCAACATAGCTAAATACTTTTTTATGGCCCCCACCCCTCAGCCCCCTAGGGGGTCAGTCCCACCATGCATACAATTTTGAATCCTGAGCACCTAGGGATACTTTCTGCCAAATAAGGCTGATTTCCAATCAGTGGTTATGAAGAAGAAGTCGCTAATATCAATATAGCTAAATAATTCTTTTCGGCCCCGCCCCTCAGCTCCCTTGGGGGTCAGTCCCATCATGAGTACCATTTTGAATTCTGAACAGCTAGGGATGCTTCCTGCCAAATAAGGCTGATTTCCAATCAATGGTTATGGAGAAGAAGTCAATTAAACCAATATAGCTTAATAACCCTTTTTGGCCCCGCCCCTCAGCCCCCTAGGGGGTCAGTCCCACCATTAGTACAATTTTGAATCCTGGGCACCTAAGCATGCTTCCTGCCAAATAAGGCTGATTACCAATCAGTGGTTATGGAGAAGAAGTCGATTAAACCAATATAGCTAAATAACCCTTTTTGGCCCCGCCCCTCAGCCCCCAAGGGGGTCAGTCCCATCATTAGTACAATTATGAATCCTGGGCACCTAAGGATGCTTCCTGCCAAATAAGGTTGATTAACAATCAGTGGTTATGGAGAAAAAGTCGCTAATATCAATATAGGTAAATAATTTTTTATGGCCCCACCCCTCAGCCCCCTAGGGGTTCAGTCCTACCATGAGTACAATTTTGAATCCTAAGCACCTAGGGATACTTTCTGCCAAATAAGGCTGATTTCCAATCAGTGGTTATGGAGAAGAAGTCGCTTAAACCAATATAGCTAAATAACCCTTTTTGGCCCTGCCCCTCAGCCCCCTAGGGGGTCAGTCCCATCTTTAGTACAATTTTGAATCCTGGGCACCCAAGGATGCTTCCTGCCAAATTAGGTTGATTTCCTATCAGTAGTTAT
The DNA here is from genome assembly GCA_947623455.1 of Mimachlamys varia. Taxonomy (NCBI): domain Eukaryota; kingdom Metazoa; phylum Mollusca; class Bivalvia; order Pectinida; family Pectinidae; genus Mimachlamys; species Mimachlamys varia. Next base: position 38,593,057 of record OX392540.1, read on the forward strand.
GGAGGAGAAGTCGTTTAAAGAAATTGTTGACGGACGGACGACGGACGACGGACGCCACGGTATCGCATAAGCTCACCTTGGTCCTTTGGACCAGGTGAGCTAACAAGAGGTTAAGTGTTCACCTGGCATATTTATGCATCAGTATCAATAATTCTTCTCATCTCTTGATGACCAACAATTGTATCTTTGAATTAGGGCTAGATAATTCAACTATCATGTCCAAACAATTACCTACATTTTAAAGGGGCAATCCTTAGTTTGAAGCAATTTTAGTAAATGGTGTACTTATTAAACGAAAGTACAAAAAAATAATTTGACATTAACACAAGTCAAAGTTTCAAAATAACCCAAAGTTGTTAAATAGCAGAACCATAAAATTCTTAATTCACCCCAAAAGTATCACTAATTTACCATGAAAAACGAAAATCTTTCTAACACTGAAGATTCCACTTGATTTAGTCATTCAAGCAAAGGAATTTCCCTTAATGTGAGTTGTGCTTATCTGTTATGTCTATCTTTTAACTCTACTAGAAGAAAAGGGATTTTAAAATATGGCCCAAAAGATGTTTTAAACCCATTTTGGACATTTATCCTTTAACTCTGTTCTTTAAAGCTTTGCATTCTATTCAACAATATCTTAACATTCTGTCAGCAGAAGAAAGATTTTTAAGAATTACCTAAATTTCCCCCATTGAGCCTCATCCCTCAGACCCCAGGGGGACTTACTCACCCTTTATAAAACAAGGGCACCATATGTGGAGGAATGATACACCCATCGAACCCTTTCAGACATGTAGTAAGATATAAATTATGGCATACAGACAGACAGACAGACAGACAAAAAGATAACAGATGCCACAGTATGCCAAAAGCTGACAGGCCATTCTGGGCCAAGTGAGCTAAAAATAAATGTCTTCTATTGAAAATCTCTAATTTTCTGACTGTACGAGGCACACTTTCATACTTTCAGCCCATGTATCATCCAGTAAGATATTTAACTTACATGCACTCTGCATTTCCATGTCTGAATCTGAATCTTCTTCTATTCTGGAAGATTTTTTGGGAACTGAAAAAATAAAGACGCCCATGGGTCTTAGCGGTCATATGAACAAACTTTTGGTAATTGTATGTGTTTTTCACTAAATAGCAAAAGAATTACGAAGCGCAATAGGCCTGAATTGCTGAACTGCACCAACTCAAAAACATCATACATATAGGTGAACAAGTTATAGGATCAGATGACCTAAAAATTAGTTGAAACTACCATTTTTTTACTCAGGAAAATAACTTAAAACATACTGAAGGTTTTGAGGAACAGCTTGCATATGTAAGTCAACGTACAGCCATTTGAAAATTTTATCATACATAAATGATATCTTCATAACAACACTGTCATAAGACTTGGTAGTGGAAATGGAACCATTAGAGTTGCAATTTGCTTTTCTTATTGGGAAATAAACTAGAAACAATGTGTTTTCTCATGAATAAACACTTGTGTCAATGTAGTATCAAATTTCTGAACTTATTAAATAAAATGTCAATCGCTTAAAAACTCAGACACATCAAAATATTAAATTTGTTTAAGAAATTCAATATTACATGGACAGATCCTTGATGTAATTTTCAATTCTTTTATTTCTCTTATAATTTGTCTGCATGATTTTGGTAGATTTGATTTGGGTTCTACACTGTTACAGGTAAATACCAAATTCTGCTTATAATGCCTTGATATGGGAAACTTCATCACTGTATAAGTTTAATTACACTCTATGCATAGTGAAATTAATGTTTAATACCTTGATATTCAGGATCCTGATCAGAATCGTAATGTTCACTAGAGCTGTCCAGAGCATATCTCTCGGCAGTGTTTCTTTTTCGAAGTACCTTTTTTTGACTTTCTAAAACAGAATAATCACAATATCCATACTTCAGCTGACTTCATAAAGAAAACTAGAATTATGTCAGTATGACATGAAAGCCGCGATCCCCAGTCAAATCTACCCAGCCCCCACCAAATCCCCACCCAATTCTTCCACAAAGTACCCAAAGCTTTGTAGGCCTATATCCGGTCAAATTGAGACAGATTGAATGTTTGAGACATTTTTAGTTGCAGTTATCTCCTTTATATATTTTAATCTTCAAGCATTTTGGAAAGAAAAACCTTTTAAAGATTTAAGATGTGTCATGCATCATCCCATTTGCATTTTCAAAACTGGCTGATTTTGTCCTACTTTGTGTTTGACGTCGGTATTTAAACACAAAAACGTTTTGAAAACTTATCACAAAGAAACAAAATTAGACCAAAAATCTACTTATATTAGCATGGCTGTACATACTGCTCGTTTTAGACTTCCGTTCTTACAAAGTGTTTATCGTCCTCACCATGTGCGTGTGTGTTTATATCTCGCTCAACGAAGCGCTTGAATTGCATACACGTGAAATGACTTGTAAATCAAACATTCCTATGATCTACATCTGCGTTGCTCAAACGCTTGACTAAATGTATACTAATCAAACATTCCCGGATCTGCTGCTAACACTGCCAACGTCGGCAGCAAAAACCTTTTGAAATTTGTTTTCAGCGATATATTTCGGTCTTGTTGAAGTTTGATTTAGATAAAAAAGCATATATAGGCATCCAATACCAACGAAGGTGAGTTTCAACACTTCTTAATGTGAAGTCTTAACCTGAAGCGTAATCACACATTAGCGGAAGTAACAAAGAACACTGCATGCGCACGCAACCCGGAACTAGTATTATCCACATCATTTCCTCCAAAAACGAAATTAATAAGGCGCTAGCTTCGCTGATCGCGCCTTAATGATGTTTTTCATTCCAAACCTACTTCTCAATAGCCTTTAAATATCATCTTTTTCCTCTACTTTTTCCTCTACTTAGGACTTTGTTATAATAGAAAGCAAAACTTTGACAAACAGAATTATTTATTAGTAATCAGTTACACTGTATTTGAAACTCTGGTATTCATAAATCTGATGAAAATATCATTTCTAATCTCATATTGGAGGACTGAACTAACATCATTCTAGGAGTCCAACAACTAAATGTGTACAATCTAGCAAGAACAAGACCATTCAACGAATTATAGTCCCACATTTGATCAGGCTAAAAATCTGGCTTTGCTGAAGGTAAAAGGTGAAAATGCTTGCCACAATAACTGACTTTTTATATGTGATACATCAGGTAAATGTTTATTTCAGTTGAATGCATGCTAAAGTAAGGTCCACTGACTAGTAGTGTAGCCTGGACAAGTGTTTTTCTTTGATGTCGGTCAATGTAAAGGTCAGTGACTTAATTTTCATACCAGACACAAAGCCTCACCAAAGTGAACTTATATGCATTGACATATACAGCAGAGTGTGAGGTGGATGCACAAATTAGTTCATTACTGTGCTTTAGCTTTTAAAATTGACTTTCCCCTTAAATTTGTAAAAACAACATATTTACAGTAGCTAATTAAACTTACCCTGTTTTTTTTTGTTACCATTACAATCACTTTCATTGATCACAGTTTCAGTTTGAGTCAGGACAGGATCAGGAGTGACTGAAAGAAAAAGCCACAATATTTGGTGCTTTTATGGCACAACAAAATAGTAGTATATAGTAACAATGCATTGATATTGACAGTGTGGAATGTAAATAACCTTGTCAACATTCTGCTATTTTTGTCAAGCAGATACATTTTTACATCATACAAAGTTACCAACACCAGTATTACTAACTACGAGGATAAAACCCTGTTACATGAAGTAATTACATCCCAATCCCAGCAACTTTTAATACTTGACATGATAAGCTACCTGTGATTCTATTTTTATGGAGACGTTTCAGATTCTAAAACTGGACCTTTTACAGCTTCAACAAACTGTCTGAGGTGTAACAAAATTGACTATGAAGAAGTTATGCTTAACCACTGTCCAATGCATTTTGTTTGAAACAAAACAATACTGTCAGAAGTTATTTGTTACCAGTAATAGGTTTCATTCCACTGGAATTCAAAACAGAAAGACAAGACATTAAATCCTCAACTAAAATGACATCTATCAAGCTATATGCCTTACATCAATATGTGGTTATATGAATGGATTATTGCTACTTATCTGCATATCTTAAAATATATGCATGTACATTGGAAACTATTGCAAACCAAGCAAACATGTTTACAGTAGCTTAAGCTTACCTTGGCTTTCATCGTTACTGTCATATTCATTTTCACCGGTCACTATTTCAGTCTGGGTCATGACAGGATCAGGAGTGACTGTGTCTAGGTCAAGATCTGTAGGTAATAGAAATATTTTGTATGTTTATAGTATTAGATGGATGAAAGACAATAAAATGAATGTATACAGTATCACTGGATTGTGTCTAAAAAGACAGACAAAAGTTTGAACATGTCAAACTAAACAAGACAATTCAGCGAATTATTGTCCCCCACCGAATATGAAATGTACAGATGATAAATTTGTGCAGGAACTATATAAGACTGTCTAATATTGTCAATGCTTGTTTACTAGCTATAGTGGTAGAGTTTTATTATTGTATCTGGTTACACCATGTATTCAAAAGCATTTCATTACTGGATTACATTTGATGGTATAAATGTAAGTATCACTGACTGATCTTAGTAAGTGAATAAGTCAAATCACAGATTCAAAGAGGTAATCACTAAATAAATTTGAATCAATGGTATTATCTATTCCTATGTGTAAAACCAACAGTCATGATTTGAACTGGTGATAGGAGATAGAGCCCATGCATCATATGTAAAGGAGTAAGTCAGAATTACTTGTTTTTGATACATGACCCAGTAAAAAAATACCCACAGTATGCACTTCCAGTGACAAGTATTGTAGGATATAGAGCCCGGACAAACTTTTTCTTTGATGTGGGTCAGAGGTCAAAGTCAAGGTCAAAGTGACCTACTTTTGTTACATGACACATCCTCTCACTAATGTAAACCCATAACCCAAGTATGAAGTTCCAGTGACAAATAGTGTAGGAGATGAAGCCCGGACAAAGTTTTTCTTTGATGTGGGTCAGAGGTCAAAGTCAAGGTCACAGTGACCTACTTTTGTTACATGACACACCGCCTTCCCAGAGTAAACACATATCCCAAGTATGAAATTCCAGTGACAAATAGTGTAGGAGATACAGCCCGGACAAAGTTTTTCTTTGATGTGGGCCACAGGTCAAGGTCAAGGTCACAGTGACCTACTTTTGTTACATGACACACCGCCTTCCCAAAGTGAACTCATAACCCAACTATGAAGTTCCAGTGAAAAATAGTGTAGGAGATAGAGCCCGGACAAAGTTTTTCTTTGATGTGGGTCAGAGGTCAAGGTCAAGGTCACAGTGACCTCCTTTTGGTACATGACACACCGCCTCCCCAAGATGAACTCATACCCCAAGTTTGAAGTTCCAGTGACACATAGTGTAGGAGATAGAGCCCGGACAAGAGAGCGGAAGGACGGACGGAAGGACGGACGGACATGACGCAAAACTAATACCCCCCCCCCCCCCCCCCCCCCCGGTTCCCGGTGGGGGACTAACAAATGCTATTACCAGACAGCCAGACATCCTGATTACTATAGGGCACCCGTATCAAGACGTGGGTGTCCGCATTACATGATCAGTCTAATTTTTAGTTCCACAATACTTGTTTTAAAGTAATGCATGAACAAAGCTAATGTAATCTAATGATTTAATATCTTTAAAAAATCATAATGTACAAACCATCTAAGTGAATATCATCCAAGCACATTCCACTAAACTGATGGGCTTTTCCGTTCTCGACTGTTAGCAGTAGTTTGCTCACTTTTGCAAGTTCAACAACATCCTCTTGCAGCCGGTAGTATTGTCTGTGGACACTCAATTCATGGCCCATGTGTCGAGCTAGTTCCTCCAATTGTCCATTGGACAAATTGAATACCTGCAATTTATTTTTGTGGTCATGTTATTTACATATTATTTAGGTGACACAACCAGATAATCAAAAGTTATCAGGGTAAAAAGTGCCTCAATTAGCTGAAATATGCTTAAAAGAAGTGTCTAAAAACAGGTAACAACATATCTGAATGAGAGGCCCATTTATCGGCCTTGACAGTCACCTGAGCTTGGATATATTTTATAAAGTAGACTTCTTGTTTTGAAAAAATAAAAAGAAATAGAATTCTTTATAAAATACCTATTCTAGAATACAGATTTAAAACGGAGTCTTGCAGATTAAATTCCATCCCTCAGCCTCTGTTAGGGCAAAATCCAAACTAAACCACTTAGCATAAATATAATATACATAGCCAAAATGTTTTCATTCTTTTTGGTATGGAAGATAAAACTTTGATAAACCCTTGTCAATCCTTTGATCTATGAAGAGTATTATTCCCCTACATGAATTTGAACTGAACCTGCATTTATAGCTGAAAGTACATTGTATTATTTCCTTTTGTAAAATGAACTTAGCATAAAGCTAAGAGTAAGAAATTATATTATTGATATATAGACCCATCCAACAAAGAGGAGTATTTTGTATAGTACATCATCCTGGTGAGCTAGAACCTAAAGCTCCTTTGGGGTTAAATTGGTTAAAAAGTTTGAAAGTATACAATAAGGGGTTGATTCAGTAGGGCTGCCACAGTACGTACGGAGAGAGTTTACCACAATATATTGTGATATATAATATAAGAGATGTATTGCAATACATATAGCGATATATTGCCATTAATTATCAGTGGCAATTAAAGTAACATCTGTTTCAAACAAGAGTACTGCCAATGGTACATAGCTCACACAGTTTTTTAAAATTTAGCACACACTAGTATTAGGGAGTATGTTGATAATTGCAGTATTTTACAGCAACTTAAGAGAAATCAGTATTCTTACTGCAGGATGTAATGAAGCACCCTATATAAACTATGAAACCAAATATCAGTATCCTACTACAATTATATCTTAATATATTTTAAGTGTTTTACTAATGACTTTCAACATTTGAACCAAGACCTTAACATTAGACTTAACATAAAATGCGTATGTCCAAAAACAGTACCAAACACAAGATTTTTATTCCCAAAATTACGTAATTTCTGCCACATAAGTCTTAAACCCAAAAATCAGTACTATAGTAAATTATACTTGGGATTACCGATGCCTTTCAACTCTTCCACCAAAACTTGGAAGTTAGATTTGACATAAAAAGTGTATTAAAGTCCAAAATTCTGCTTTTTTTAAAATAAAAATCACGAAGTCCACCCTAGAAAGTAATAGTTAACCGTCACATCAACTCTAAAATGAAATATTTATACTGTAGTATAATTATAAGGCGTTTACTAATGCCTTTAAATACGAACCAATTCTTGAACATTAGATCTGACCTAAAAAGTTTAAGTCCAAAATAGTTAAAGTACTCACACTAGTTATTTTCTCAAAATTATGTAGTTCGGCTCCAGAAAGTAATAGTTTATGGCCACATCAATTGTAAAAACCAAATGTTAGTACCCAAGTACAATTATGAAGGCATTTACTAATGCCTTTTAACACTTGCAGCAAAACTTTAACATTAGATGTGACCTAAAATGTCTAAGTCACAAATAGTTCAAAACGTTGTGTTTTTTTGATAAAAATTATGTAGTCCAGCTGTGGGAGGTAAGAGTGAACCTCCTCTTCGAGGGGAGAGTTAAAAACTAGAAATAGTCTTTTAGAATGTAAAAATCAGTTTTGATAATAAACAGTGTTGGTCTGGATATAAGATCTTACACCAGTAACTTCATTGAATGGACAACTAGAATACAAGAATATACATACATACCTGTTCTAACCATTTTTGAAACAAAAAACGCTATCTCAACTCAGTTACACTAGCTGTTTTGAAAAAACTGAATAATCAACTGGAAGATAAACCTTTAACTTTCTTGTCAGAACTGGTAAAAAGCTTACAATTATACATGACAACAAAACGATGAATATCAGTGAGTTCCTATAGCAATAAGGAATGCATATACAAAACCACATGTTCCTTTAAGTCATTTTTCCTAAAATATCTGTATATTTCAAACTAGGAAACAAGGATCATTTATTTATGCAACTATTACATTGGAATTTGACATGAATCACACAATATGAAACATGTACAAGTTCAGGAAATTAGGAAATGTCTTTTCGTCCTTTGGCAACACCAACATAAGACTGCAAACCCAAAAACATAAGAGGTTTAACATGGTGTGACACTTTTGACAGGATTTTTCTGTTGTTGTTGTCATTGAACATACCAAACAGTTTAAAAGTCATGATAAAACTCACATTGCATGTTGCTTACTTCGAGTCCTACTCAAATATAATAATATTTAATCTCTCTGGTACTTATCACCACAAAAATCCAAAATGTATAAAATCAGCATTGGAAACATATTTAATGCAACTTCACTTGTAAATCCCACTATTTTCTGGTTCATACAAAATTGCATTTCACTGGACAGAAAAGCGAAATGATAAACACTCAAAACCTTTTCTAAGAATGATCAATGTATTCTAATTTGGCACTGAACTTCACAGGAAGTTATTTCTATAAAATATACAAACAAACCTCCAACTATAGAGCTCCTTTTTTCTGTCACAAAAGAAACAATATGCTACGGTTCAGTTTCAAAACCAAGTTCTGACGTTAGTGTAAAGTCAATAAAGCTGCAATATACCGCTCGGCTAGAGAGATCTTCTCTTTAGCTTGATCAGTTAAGACTAGTAAGCCAGAGGTCCCGGGTTTGACTCCCATCAGAGGCAGTGAAATATTCATCTAATTTTCATGTGCTCTGTTACATTGGCACCCATGTAGGGACCCAGGAATTATACTTATCATTACTTGTGAAAGAAATGTAACCCCTGGAAACTCGGGGATGAGTGTTTTCCTGTAGGGGGAGTATAACCCTGGTAAATACTAGCCGCTCGGCTAGAGAGATCTTCTCTTTCGCTCGATCAGTTGAGCGTAAGAGTAGTAAGCCAGAGGACCCCGGTTCAACTCCTATCGGAGGCAGTGAAATAATTATTTAAATTTTCATGTGCTCTGTTACATTAGTACATTGTTCTCTGTATTGCGATATCAAATATCACTGAGCAACGAATCGCATTATACTGTTGTTTTAATATATACTGTGGCAGCCCTATCTTTCAAGTTATTAATGCCTCATGATAGGAAAATTGTCCTTTACAGACACCTTAATTCAACTCTCAATGCAAGTAAATTTTCCTACTTGGGAAACAGTTGCCATGTATTTCCTAAGCTTTGTGCTGGTAATCAATTCTGGGTGTTCCAATTTCTCTGGGCAACCTTCCACTACACGCTTCACTGTAGCACATCCACGGAGGTGACTATTTTCTCCCTGGAAATATGAAGAGAAAAATAAAATAAGAGGTCCAGGGGACATGTATTGTTCACCAAGATCTTATATGTTCAACAAGGCAAGAACGAATGCATTTATCTCTCTGAGCTTAACAATGTTATAAATAATATGGTATATTGGTGAGGAAGACAGGGCTTTTTTTGAGCACTCTCTTGCGTCGATCATGGGCTCCATTCCCAAGTGAAATTATTTCAAATTTTAGCCAAATTCCCAAAATTTGGAGTTTACCACTGAAAATATCTTTCCCAATCCAGCAATTTTTTCCCCAAAACAAGGTGAAAAGGTCATTTCCGAAATCAGTCTGAAATAACTCTGGAAGAATTTGCTTTATTTCCCCTCTTAACACAGAATCAATCATCTGATTATGCAAAACTGCAGGTTTCTCTCCACTCATCAAAACTTCAGACTGATTCGGAACAAAATTCCAGCACTCCTATTGGAGAAGAATGATCTTGAATTGTTTGTGCTCTTTTCCCTACTGGGCTCGAACTTTTCCACTCTTGGGGAACTATTTATACAAAATAGGCTCCCTTTCCCACAGGAATGTATCTGATTCAATTTGAGTAAAATTTAATCAATAATTTATGACTAGTTGTGACTAGTACTAGTGATTTTAAGGAAAAGTTGACAAACAACGGAAGGATGATGGATATGTGCTGCGGTATGGTATAAGTTCACATGTCCTTTAAGGTAAGATGAAACTGAAACTGCAAGCAAAAGCTCACTAAGAATACCCTTGCCCTGCATATCCTTTCAGTACAATAATACAACAATGGAGTCATAAAACACTTGGCACAAAACTACACCCCTATAGGAGGTGTAGATCATTTGAATTTAACACTTATGAAGAAAAAAGTTATAAAAATTCAGATATCTATGTCAATGTGGATAATAAGAGGCCTGTAGGCCTTGATGCTTACAAGTTTTTTGAGTTGATGTTCAAAGCCTTTCAGACATCTGACAAGTGTAAGTGGCAACACATGGTTAGGGACTTCCAGATAATTTGTTCAGAATTAGAAATATTTTTTTCACAGATTGCGGCCATGTTGGCCATATTGGATTTCCAATCGACCCAAAAAATAAGAACACTTGGTTGGGACTATCTCTGGGTCATTTCGGGCAAGTTTCAGCTCAATCCCACTGTTGAAACTTGAGAAGATGTGTAAAATGACTTTTCCAAGGTGGCGGCCATAACAGCCATATAGGATTTCAAGCCGACTCGAACAATAACAATACTTGGTCGGGACCACCTCAGGGTCATTTCAGGCAAGTTTGAGCTCAATCCCAATGGTGGAACTTGAGAAGTAGAAAATCTGTAGTGGGATTGAGCATTAGCTTTTGAGCAGAGCTTAAATTTATGCAGAGCTAAACGCAAAACATTGGAAAAACGGCTAAGTCCAATAAACCCAAAAAATAATTTTTTGTCAAATCACAAAGAACTCCTAATATGTTAAATGGTACCATTTAATGAAGACCCATAATAAATTTCAAGTCATTTAGACACTCTGAAAAAAGTTATGGCTATTTCTCAAAATCCACCAAATTTGATGTTTTACTCCAAAAAATAATTCTGGTTTCATAATTTAAAAATGATCCTTGCATTGAGGTGTGCTATGACATATGTATGGTGTTAATTTAGTTAGCCCTCAGCACTCATACTTTTCTGGAAACAGAGCTAAATGCAAAACGTTAATGTTTGGCCTGAAAACAGTTAAGTACAAATCATGACAAAATTTTAAAAAAAAAAGTAAAGTTGACTTCAAGGCATCAATATTAGATATCCACAGAACCTTCAAGCCAAAAATCAGCATCCAATTGCCATTATTGACTGAATGGCAAGCCTTTATCTTTATGCAGAGCTAAATGCAAAAACTTCACATTGGAAAAATGACTTTAGTCCAATAAACCCCCCCAAAAAACCCCAAAAAATCATTTTTCATCAAATCACAAAAAACTTCTGTAATATATGTTGAATGATATAATTCAATGAAGATGTAGAACAAATTTCAAGTAATTTGGATACTCAGAAAAAAAGTTATGGCTATTTCTCAAAATCCACCAAAATTTGAGGTTTTTATCCCAAAAAATAATTCTGGCTTCATAAATACTGTGACGGGTGTATGGTGTTAATTTGGTGAACCTAGCACTTATGCTTTTCTAGAAACTGAGCTAAACGCAAAACCTTAATTTGACGCTGCTGCCAGATGAGGAAAAGTAACGACTTTTGTCGCAAGCAAGACAAAATGACTTTAAAAGGTAAAGTATAGCCCTCCTCCCCTGATCTTTTTCTTCTTGTGATCATATAAATACATTGAAAAGGATATCTAATTACTCAGATTTAAAACACATTGAGGAGTTTCTCCAGTATGAATAGTTCAATAAGAAACTTCAAGGGTAATTGGGCAAAGAGGTTCATGAGACACTTTTTATCTATATGGAGTGTTATACATACCTGTCAAGGGTCAAATGCTAACAAACTGGAGATCTCCAGTTTGCTGACTATTCTCAAACTGGAGATTACGCGTGACGACATTTTTCTGAACACGGTGCATTCGTCAACAAAAAAAAACATCAACCCATGTACATATTATGATTAATATACAGTCAAACCTGTCATATGTGACCTTCGAAGGGAGGCAACAAAAAAGGTCACATATGACTGGTGGTCTCTTAATACAGGTTCAATAAAAAAAGGTTGAAAAACAAATTAAATTTTATTCCTATATATTACATACTGAGGAACTACCATATTTAAAGTAGATTATATCATAAAACTTCCTTCAAAGACAAAAAATATAATTTTTGAAATACATGTCTTTTTAACCTAGATTAATTATAAAGAAAACATATCTCAAATCATTGGGAATAATTAAACTTTGTGAAAAAAATAACTTCCGATTATTTTATTTTTGTCCAATTGAAGAAATTTGCTTATTTGTATGTTGGTTTCTTATCAACATTCATCCCATCGCTACGACCGGACAAATTCCGGATCGAATGTTATTGTCCGGTTTCTATTTTATAGTCTCTACTTCACTTCCGTTCAGTAAACAATGCGAGACTTACCATGCTTACGATGAGGCTATTTAATGTTTATACATCCTGTAAGCACATATTAATTAGCAACTAGCCCCAACTGGATGATTTAATTGCTCTATAGTATACACATCAGTAAGAATGACACGAAGCCATGTGCCGTGATCGAGGCCCCCACAGCTGTTGTGTACGGGCCGTGATGCATGACCATCTGACCATTTACAACTTTCACACCAGTCTCCACGCTGCTAATTGGTCTGGTCTGTAATTAAAGTGGCTTGTCTGTGACAAAGGTCAGTGTGAATCCATGTCGTTATTGTTTATTCGTTAAAATGACGTTTGATTATTTTTGTGAGACAAAGCGGGAGAATTTAATAAAATGCGGGACCCGCGCGGGTCATTAATTTCAAACTGGAGATTTTGATTTCTGTCATAAATAATCGGGAGTCTCCCGTCCAAAGCGGGAGACTTGACAGGTATGGTTATATAAATGAGAAAATATGCCCCTGAAACAATCTTCAGATAACTACATCTCCAGTCAGAAAATTGGGTTGTCCTCAGAAAAATGAGAGATAATGTCCCCATAACATCTTCAGATAACTATCTCTAGTCAGAAAATTGGGTTGTCCTCACAAAAATGAGAAAGAATGTCCCCATAACATCTTCAAATTCCTGTCTCCAGTCAGAAAATTGGGTTGTCCTCACAAAAATTTGAGATTAACCCCCCCCACAAGTTGGCCACAACGTCTTCAGATAACAATTTCAGTCAGAAAATTGGGTTGTCCTCACAAAAATGAGAGATAATGTCCCCATAACATCTTCAGATAACTATCTCTAGTCAGAAAATTGGGTTGTCCTCAAAAAAATGAGAAAGAATGTCCCCATAACATCTTCAGATAACTATCTCTAGTCAGAAAATTGGGTTGTCCTCAGAAAAATGAGAGATAATGTCCCCATAACATCTTCAGATAACTATCTCTAGTCAGAAAATTGGGTTGTCCTCACAAAAATGAGAAAGAATGTCCCCATAACATCTTCAGATTACTATTTCTAGTCTGGAAGTTTGGTTGTCCTTACAAAAATGGAAACATCCCTATTTTGTGTAAGAAAAGATTTTGTCCCCTGCATAAATAAGAAAGATGACACCACAATATTTATATCAATATTGCCAAATGAAAACAAAAAGTAACAGTAAACCAGTTTGTCCCTAGAATATCTCCAGACCAATGGGTTGTCTTCATCTCTTAGCCACACAGACAGATTGACCCCACAATGTTCTCATCATTATCTCCAACAGAATTTTTAACATTAGAGATCCAATCATAAATGCAAGAATTTGAATCATAGCCACAAAGGGATGCTTCCTACCAAACTTAGTTTAGATCCGACTAGCGGTTCAGAAGAAGTCAATTGTTGAACGATGAATGCCACGGTATGACATAAGCTCACCTTGGCCCTTCGGTCCAGGTGAACTAATAATCTATCCAGTACACCTCAAGAAATGGCAATGTTCAAGAAGAATTGTTTAAGGACTGATTGTGTACGGACCACAGACGCAAGATGATTTGAATAGCCGGCCATTTGATGATGGTGGGATAAACATACAGCCTTAAAAAACTGTACTGTATAGTGCAGAGATGTAAAATATTTAACATATATATTCTGTACTCACAGCAACTGGCTTCAGTGCAGGAAAAACATCTGAACATGCATCATCGGATTCAGAGTCTGCTACAAGATCTGTAACATTACAAAAAAAGAAGGATCTGTATCAATAATACTGGGCTTTTGTGTAAGAAAGCACTTTGGTGCAAGAAAACATCAAAAACAAGTATTATATGAAATAGATGTTTTTAAAAACTATTAATAAATCGAAGCACCCGAAAGTGCATATCAAAGATAAAACTTCTGCATAATCCTCTATCAGTCACTGCATACACTTCTACCTGGGTACATACTGCCAAAAATATCTGTTATTTTTACAGGGTTAAGATAAAGTCTGGTTCATAATACGAACATTATGAAGATCTGAAAGGGACAGATTTTCCATAACAGGTCATTATCATGCTAGATTTAATTGCTGATCACAGTCTAGAATATTCTAGGTTATCTTTCACTCAAAGATACATGCATTACAGAATTCATTATTTTTAGTGACAACATTATTTCTGAAGTTTTTCAAGCAAATATTGTTTTAAAACATGTCACAATTGTGTATTTACTTGAGATTAAATTAATATTTTTGGATAACATATTTCAAAATGATTCACAAATTCAAATTGTTTAAATTTCTATGCTGTTTTTTTTTTTATAAACATCTGCATTTTCACTTATACAAGCTAATGATTCTAATGGAAAAAAATATATTAATACCATTATACAGCCCCATGCCATCTTCCATGTCAAAACTGCTTTCTTTCCTTATGGCACCAACCTCCGGTGTTTCATCAGCATTTTCCATGTCACTTTCCTGTGACAATGTGTCACTAGTCATGTCTACATCACTTCCCTGCCATGTTTCACTAGGCTTGTCCATGCCGATTTTCTGTGACACATGTCCTGTGTTACCAGAATTGTCCATGTCGATTTCCTGTGACACATGTCCAGTGTTACCAGCCTTGTCCATGTCATTTTCCTGTGACACATGTCCAGTGTTACCAGCCTTGTCAATGTCGATTTCCTGTGACACATGTCCAGTGTTACCAGAATTGTCAATGTCGATTTCCTGTGACACATGTCCAGTGTTACCAGCCTTGTCCATGTCGATTTCCTGTGACACATGTCCAGTGTTACCAGCCTTGTCCATGACACTTTCCTGTGAAATATGTTCTGTGTTACCAGCCTTGTCCATGTCGATTTCCTGTGACACATGTCCAGTGTTACCAGCCTTGTCCATCTTGATTTCCTGTGACACATGTCCTGTGTTACCAGCCTTGTCCATGACACTTTTCTGTGACACATGTCCAGTGTTACCAGCCTTGTCCATGCCATTTTCCTGTGACACATGTCCAGTGTTACCAGCCTTGTCCATGTCGATTTCCTGTGACACATGTCCAGTGTTACCAGCCTTGTCCATGACACTTTTCTGTGACACATGTCCAGTGTTACCAGAATTGTCAATGTCGATTTCCTGTGACACATGTCCAGTGTTACCAGCCTTGTCCATGACACTTTCCTGTGACACATGTCCTGTGTTACCAGCCTTGTCAATGTCGATTTCCTGTGACACATGTCCTGTGTTACCAGCCTTGTCCATGTCGCTTTCCTGTGACACATGTCCTGTGTTACCAGAATTGTCCATGTCGGTTTCCTGTGACACATGTCCAGTGCTACCAGCCTTGTCCATGTCAATTTCCTGTGACACATGTCCAGTGCTACCAGCCTTGTCCATGACACTTTCCTGTGACACATGTCCAGTGTTACCAGAATTGTCAATGTCGATTTCCTGTGACACATGTCCAGTGTTACCAGTCTTGTCCATGTCGATTTCCTGTGACACATGTCCAGTGTTACCAGCCTTGTCCATCTTGATTTCCTGTGACACATGTCCAGTGTTACCAGCCTTGTCCATGTCAATTTCTTGTGACACATGTCCAGTGTTACCAGCCTTGTCCATGTCGATTTCTTGTGACACATGTGTTATGTTACCAGAATTGTCCATGTCGAATTCCTGTGACACATGTCCAGTGTTACCAGCCATGTCCATGTCATTTTCCTGTGACACATGTCCAGTGTTACCAGCCTTGTCCATCTTGATTTCCTGTAAAACATGTCCAGTGTTCCCAAAATGAGGTGAAAAGGCCTTTTCCCAAATCATTGAGATAAAGCCCTGTTTTATTTTTTAAAACTGACCCACCCTTTTTGTGGCATATGTACTCTAGTGGTGTACTGATAATCAGAAACATTGATTAAATCGAATTTGACATGGGTCTGACTCTTATTATAGAATCTGGCCGAGAAAGATTGATAATGCATTTTTGCCACGTCAATAATTCAAGCGAAGAATGTTCATACAGTTGTCTCTCTGGTCTTTTGGTTTTCTTTACTGAATAATCCCGGTGTTACCCATATTGCTTCTACTGAAAACATGCTGACATTTAAGCATTACTTGACTAAGATTCATCATGTGTAATCATCATCAGTAAAGCGTTTTAAAAGCAGGGATCAAGTAATACACTGCGCGAAAGACGAAGAATCTGGATATTTTTTCCGTATCGATTACATTAGTTTCCGTAACCTTTTGGTTCAGTTTGCAAATGATAATAGATTATCAATCGATTCTGATGGTCTGATTATCATTTTCAAAATCTGGCTGATTCCAAGCACTAATGTACACGTACATGGAAACCAGGATTGTTACTGGAAGCAAAATCGTGCCTCATGTAGGTCTTATTGACAATCAGCAAGTTAGGTTTTTGCTACGAGAGCTCCTTGCAGAAATTAATTAAGATGTTAACTCAAGTGACATAAGTAACAACTCTTCCTTACCAATGAATGTATCAATAAATTTTAAAATAAAATCCTCTTCATTGTTTCCCTTCCTGGCATCTTCGTCTGAATTATTTGGTTTCGCATTTCTTGACCTTGTCCTGTATGTTTTTGACATTCTGTTAAAAATAATAAAAAGATTTTAGAAAATTTTACTTTTTATATGTTTTACTTTAACTTTAACCTAATAGAGCATATTTGAAAAAAATTTTGGCTAAAACGTTGTTCAATAAATATTTCATATGCAAAAGGAAAGGGAAAATGCAGGGCTAAACCAGGGTTCGAACCCAGGACCTTCTAAACTGTAGATGGATTCTTTACCGATTGATCTACCCCTGAGACACATAAATGTGGTTGAACCGGTGTGACCACAGTTGTTTGTTTAGTAAATTAAAATTATGAACCTGGTAATCAGATGTTGTTTTCAGGCGAGCCTTGAGAAAACCATTGCAGGGCTGCATAAAACTTAAGCAGTACTTATACCGAAAAATGTTACATTTATAAAGACAAACCGGTTTTTCAACATAAACGAAAGTGCTACTGATTGCTTTGACCCAGTCCAGATCTTCTACATTCCTCTCTCCCTTTTTCTCAGTCTTTGACCCTAAAGCCAACACAGAGTATACAGGGCTTTTTTTCTGGGGGCTCTCTGGGACCGATAATGGGTCCCATTCCCAAATGAAATTATTTCAATTTTAGACAAATTCCCAAAAATTGCATGTTACTCATGAAATTATCATTTCCAAATCAGTGAGAAAAAGCAATGGCAGTGAATAAGGAGTAGTCTGCAAGCAAAGATATCTTTCTTTTGAAATTAAACAAGATTGTATGGCCTGAATATGAAACACAAACTTAACACATACAAAACATACCTTAATACTCATACAAAACATACCTTAATACTCATACAAAACATACCTTAATACTCAAGTCGTGTTTGCAATCACATTCAACATTTACCACTTTTGCTTCTATTTGTCGGTTTGAAATGAACTCTGCCAGTTTAAGCAAATCTTTAGTGCAAAACAAGTGCAAATAAAAATTTACATTTGTTTTGCCATACTTTTTGGTGTCCGAATGAAAATCAATTCCATTGAAAACCAGAAAACATATACATTGGTCCCAGTCGTCGTAATCTTTGGTGACAATATAACCTACTGATTTTTTAGCCATATTTCGAGTAGGCCTTGTGCGCATATGGTACGTATGGTTATTATGGTTGAGTGTTTCAGAGAGCAATGTCTTTGACATCTGATTGTCCCCATAACGTGCACTGTATCCAAACCGAATTTTCATTTTAATTCTTTTTTCAATTCTACTGATTCTCTCAGAATATCATATTGTAAAATGTATGTCACTCACAAATAATACTTACATTAGGCCTATAAACAGAATATTTTGCCCACCTCAGCTACAGCATCTTGTCCGCCGATTTCTCTGCGCACGCGCAGAAGTTGGTCCGACTATATTAAACGCTTTTGTTATTTTTGCTCTTATTTAGCACATTTAATATTATTTTTAAGTAAAATACCGCAAAAATAATGTTTGGATATCATAGAATATATACAGTATGATATTTATCGTAAATTCCTTAACCACGTGGAAGAGAGAGCGCTTATGGGGACTAGTCTCGCTCAATCAGACTCTTTTTTGCATACTTCTACGTCACCGATAATCAAGGGTCAGGGAGAGCAAGATGAGGTAAAATTGCTCAGCCAATCAGCGTCCACCCTATGAAAGTTCTACATGAGACGAAAATACGAGTTTTGTGGGTGCCGTAATTTGTGATCTTTAAATAGATTAGCGATAAAAAATTGTCGGGACATTTCAAGGAATATTTTTTCTACGCATTTCATGTAATTTTAAAACGATTTAAGGCACCGTAAATGTGAGGACAGGCAAAATGTCCCCACAATGCAGGAGTGTCCTCACAACGTGGGTTTTAAACCGAAATTTGTCCTCACAAGGTCGGTTTTTCAAGTCCTCTCTCCCCCTTCTCTCTCTCTCTTCCTCTCTCTTCTCTCTCTCTAATTTATAAAATCGATGCTAATTTGATTTTCATGTGACTACAGTATATAAATCTAAATTGTTGTTTAACAGCATGTTATTAATCCTTTGTTTTAAAGATTGATGTATGTGTTTGACGTATGTATGAGTTAAGCTTATATCTGAAATCAACCTTCATCATATGTTTTATTATTATTAAATAATAGTTTGTATACATTATTGAAGCCAAATAGTCCAAAAATATTATATGATAAATTAAATCAACATATCAAAAACCGGTGAGATCCGTTTGTTTTATTATTAATATCGAAATACAGTTAATTGATGTTTGTTTTCCTTATTAATTCCTTAGCATGGCTTTAAACATAAATAGTGATGAAACATGTGCCTATTAATGGCTTCTGTTTTTATTTGAACATACAATGTATTTCGATATTGAAAATGAAACGGCACTTTATCTTGATTAAAGTATATATGTTATCCATGTGCGGTGATATCCACCCTAACCCCGGCCCACAAAACTCTAACATCCAACTTGATTGTATTTCTATTTGTCACATCAATATTTATTCACTTAAGAACAAAACCCATCTTCTTGATGCCGAGTTCTCTGATTATGATATCCTGTGTGAAACTCATCTTGATAATTCGATTCCTGATACTGCTATAACCTTAGAACATTTCGTTAGCATTTTTAGAAAGGATAGAAATTATCTTGGTGGCGGCGTGCTGATTTATGCCGAACAAAAATTTTAATATCAAACCCGACCTTGAGACAGATGGTCTTGAATTGATATGGACTGAAGTATCTACCCGTAACAAACCTCTTCTTCTTGGTTGTTTATATAGACCCCTTAACTCTCTAGTTGACTACTGGGACAGGCTAGATGTTAACATAAATAATATTGTTCTGATGTTCTGATTTTGATCTGCAAATCTCCGATCAGCCAGGTTTCTAAACAAAAGATTCCACAGTAGATCAACTATTAATCGTGCACGATTAAATTGTAAGACATTTAGACAAAGGGAAAGAGGTCCATATGATTTTCTGTGATATCAGCAAAGCATTTTGCAGAGTTTGGTATGTGATGGTCTAACTTATATATTTAATAAAATATGGTATATATAATAACATGCTAAAATGGTTCATTTAATACCATCACGATAGACAACAAAGGGTGGTCATAGATGGGTATAGGTCTAATTGGAAAACATTACAGGCAGGGGCATCTCAAGGTTCAGTCCATGGTCCGTTCTTGTTCCTATTATATATTAATGATATTGGTGATGAACTGTCTTCAAACGTCACATTAATAGCTGATTATATGTCCTTATATGGTCTTATTGAGGGAAACAGACAGGAATGTGCTGATATATTAATGATGATCTAAAAACACATTTCAATTTGGGCTAGAAAATGGGGAATTATCTTTAATCCCGAAACAAAACTGTAGCTCTGCTTTTCTCCAAGCAACTTGACCCTGAGACACAGCATCATACTCTTTATTTTAAAGAATTGCCTATCATTAATTTTTCTATTCATAAACATCTATATAGGCTTGTTTTTCAACCGCAATGCGAATAGGTCTAACCAAATCAACTATATTTATGAAAAAGCTTACAAAAGAATTAATATATTTAGGATGCTAGAATACAAAGTTGATAGAAAATCACTTAAAGCCATATATATTACATGTATACATCCAATTATTGTATGCAAATGGCATATGGGCAACCATACATTAACAATTATAATGGGATTATCATCTTCGTCACAATAAAATTATTGATGTTCCTT
Source organism: Mimachlamys varia (assembly GCA_947623455.1). Lineage (NCBI taxonomy): Eukaryota > Metazoa > Mollusca > Bivalvia > Pectinida > Pectinidae > Mimachlamys > Mimachlamys varia. The sequence goes on from OX392540.1 coordinate 38,613,794, forward strand.
TACTTAGAACCCATATTAAGCCAGTTTCTTCCCGAAACTTATGTCAGAACGGAATAATACATTGTAATTCTCATGTTGAGGATTGTGATCACTCGGCTATTGTACTCTTTGCTTGACAAAGGAAACAGACGTTTTCGGAAGCTCGCAAATTAAGTTTTCAATTCCTGTTTGTGTACAAAGCAAACTCAGTATATATCATTCATACCAAACTGATGAATCTTATTCCTAATGTGTATATATAGGTAAAGATTTGATAAGTTATATTTTTGTCTTTTGGTATTATTTTTGTTAAGTGCTCGGCTTTGAACAAACTTTACAGCACGCCTAAAGACGTGAGACAAGCATGTGAATACTACAGTTATTTTGAATATTTCTCGTTGCATTCTAATAAATTTTGTACCAGAAAATAACAAGCAGTATACATTCTATAGACGTGATACTTTTCACCTGTGAACATTTTATTTTTTCTTGATTCACCAATCAAAACACAGCTTACAAACAAACTAAAAACATAAATGCTGCTCATCTGATCAAAACCTGGTTAGCTTCTAATAGCTATTAGTAGCACTCCATATTCCTTTTACACTTAATAAGCAAACAAGTAACAACCCTTGTCATAAAGTGGATAATAAAATTATTATAATTATTAAACAGTATAAAACTAGATGTTAACATAGACTTGGAATGTCACGTCACTGATATATGCCATAATTGATTATTTTGTAAGTACAGAAATATATTATTAAAACTAAAGGTGATGTGGCAAGGGATAAATTTAGAAATGGATGGAGAAAGTTGGAAAGGGTAATGGGATAAAGATGTTTCGCCATTCACATCCCCAGAACAGATGCAAGTACACAAATACACACAAACTACAAAACATGTATAATAGTATATTTTAGATATGTTTTCCATATAATTTTAACTCGTTTGTATAACATCACATATGAGTCACCAGTTTCTGACAAAATTAGCATACCTGTTTCATAATCTTAAATAGTATTCCAATCTCGATTATACCATCCATCTCTTCCCCTCAACACTTTACCTCTATTTTTGTATGATGATGATGATGATGTTCATGATTAGTACCATGATCAAATGAAGATTGATGAAAGTATGAAAGTGTTATGATAATGGCGATCATCATAGCTGTTTGATAATGGTGACGATTGTTTTTAATGAATTGTTGTGTAACAGGAGCGTAGGGTAACAAACTGCACCCGACTCGCTACCCTCAGCAACCCAGGTTCGATGGGTATATGCTTGTTTCGTTGATGGAGAAAATACTCGGCTATTGATGTAGAATTAACAAAGTGTTTATTATACAACAAATTATACGAAAGACACAATAACAAATAATAACAGTGATATTTACAACATCCTAGACCCCCACAGACACACCCCAACTAACCCTAACTGTCTAACATTGCCTACCCGAATATTTCTTACATGTAGCTACATAAATTTATAATAATCTACCCCTAACTCCCATCCCGCCCATATACCCAACTAACTCTAAGCTAATATATACCTTACAGCTACAGTGACACAGGAACTCAATCATTTGACTGCCCTGCACAGAACGTAACACTCCACTATATACAATACATTGACAATACAAACCGACGGACCATTAAAAATACAGTATTGACGCTGACACGGGGACAGGCACAGACAGCAACGCATGAAGTTACAGACAGGTAAACTGACAACACTTAGCACAGGACAGGTACACGTGGACAAGACACAACAACAACAGAGGTCGGGTGACACCAGTGCACCCTGACCTAAAACTAGCACATGAAATCTACACTAACTGACCTTTACCAAGTAAACACATTAACATATAGAACATGTACAATAATAACAAACACCCCCCCCCCCCCCAGCTACAGTTGTAAGGATTGACTTTTGATCACCATAACGATAGATTCATGTCCTTGTGAGTAGGTGTGAGAAACATAGATAATAATAATAATAAAAAAACCAGTTGGCGTAATGACACGAATGCATCATGTTATTGCCAAAAATCAGCTGATCTTTTATCTATCATTGGAGACTTATTCTTTTGGAAATCACGTGGTTTAGTTTAAATGTTTAAATCAAAGGTAGCTGGTAGACTGTGCAGGCCAGCAATTATCTCTATTTGGTTGGAGTATGATGTGAAATACTGTATTAAAATATGAATTAAATAAGGCTACATGTTTTAGTAAAATACGGGATTAAAAGAAGTTGTGGCTGAAGAGTCCTTTATCTTATCTCATCGAGTCGTGTAGTCTTGCTAGTTCCTACCACAAATATTGTCAGTTTGATGTGTCGTTTTGTGTTTCGGGGTGGAGTTTTGCAATGCAATGTTATAAACAAAATATCTATCAGTATCTTCATTGAAACGAATTAACTACCACAATAGGTGGGTATTTTCAACTCCCAGGGTAACAAATTATCATAACAAGTGTTGAATAACATTGTGTCTATAATTGTATTTTGATTGGCTGACATGGTGATCTTTGACCAGAACGACGTCACTAGCTGATTCTTGACGACATCATAATTTGGCGGAAAAATACCGCTGCTCATTAATATTCATTTCGATGATTTACTGCTGTTTTCTGCGGCAATTGTAGTAGAAATATGTCACAATAGGTCACACGACTCGTAGTGTTTGGATATTGTATTTATTTCACTCTTGCTAAAGCTTGTAACTTTTGAAAATTGACTTATTCGAGAGAAATGAAAACAATATCAAACAACCGATCATTGTGTAACCTCTATATATTTCTCTCGTAAGGCTAGTATTTTGATATTTAGTATGAAACAATCAAATACAGTACAATCTGTATCTATCAATTCGCATGTTCTGAATTTTTTTTTAAAGAATAAACACCTCAACCACCGATATGTTATATACAAATGTGTTTACACACGACATCGAGCTAAAGGAATACGTTAAAACGTGTTATGTTGGTTTAAAAAAAATATTTGTAGTCAATTTTCCTTGTTCTACCATGTAACTCCCGAATCCATATATTGACTAACTGATTAAAGAACAAGGTTTGGTATTGAATAACTTTTCCGTACCAGCACTAAGAACATTTTTAAAATAAGTAATAAGTCATAAACCTACCATTTAACTTTGCACATTTTTCGAAAATGGGAGATCAAGGATAAGCATATTTCATTCTTTATCTGGCAGTTTGTAGCCATTGTTTTTCAAACCGAATTATCGATCATCTGGTCCTTCACAATGGCCGTCTTCACCATAACCTACTATTTTAAATTCATCAATTTTAGCTGGAATCATTTTAGGTGCTACATATTCAAATTGTACAGATGGTGGGGATGACCCTAAAGGGGCGGAAAGGCGGGCAAAAGGTGGGTAGTTTGGCTTCATACTAGAACTATGAACTGGATATCAATCATGTTTGGTGGAAAACATTCAAAGACGGTTGGGCTTCAAAATTGTACTTATAAAACGACAACAACAAAGAGGTTTAGTAGGATCCCGCAAATTTTCTTCTGACACTTTTGTTTATAAATCATATATCTGCGATGTCGACATGTTGTTGAAATAATCAAAACTCACTTCACATAAACGGGCTTTAAGTTGTATTTACCTAGATGTAGTCACATTGGTTCCATGGACAAAAATGTGGCCAATAGAAACTATATGTTACCGTTATTATAAATCTGGAACCAGGTATTGTAGATTAAGAGTTGCACAAATAAGCAGGATGACTCACCGTGATGAAAGTTTGGTCAAAATACTTCAGAATTTGGAATTAGTATCGATTATAAACAAATGAATTCACATTTGCTTCAAGATTAGTCGAAAGGGCCATGTCGCACCCATCAAACTTAGTACCCTGGTCCTAACCTTGAAACAGTTGAGATTCAAACTCCAAAACTATTTGAGCATTAAGAGATGAATAGAACCATGTTTAAAGAATCGATCTCGGCGTCTTCCACATAGTTGCGGACTTTATCCCAGAGTCATGGCTTTGAAACTGCTGAGATCCTCAACCCAAAACTATATATTATCACAACCTGAGTTGGTAATAATGACAATAATAATTTGATTTTGACATACCTTTACCGCTTTACCACAACCAAGCTCTGAAATGTTTTCTGTTGTTAAAGTACCTTTGTAACCAGTCAATATCCTTTTCAATTGCTTAAGGAGCATACAGCCGTTGCCAATAATAGATGAGAACTGCCCTCTTAACATTTTTCTTCAAGCCGAGTAAATTGGAACAAGCAGAGTAAAGGATATAACACAGTTCTAGGCTACAGTTCCTCATGTAAACATGTTTCTATGGTATCAAACAAGTGTGTCTGAGTAAGTTCTGTAAGTCTTATTATAAACTGCTACAGTCAGATGTTTGTTATCTTATGAACATATTGAACGATCCCAATCCTTTATTTCTGTTACTTTTTGGACTATGGTGATTTGAAGAAGATTCATTTTTTATACAACAGAATAATGTGATGATGTTATCGACTTGTTATATTTTGGTGTTGATGTTATAGCTGTAATTATCCAACCTTCTCCATGAAGTACTGAAACAACCGCGGCGATGCCCATATATTTACATATACGTTTAACGATGGGGTGCGGGTCTGAGATGATGAACATCATTACAGTCCTCTGGCGTATTTTTGTGCTCCATATATGTTTCTGTAGCGTGGCTGACAAATGTTTGTCATTTTGGCGCATTTGTTGTGCTCTACATTATTTGGCTGCATGATATCAATATTTTGTTTATGCTGTAAATATACATGTATTTATATGTGTATGCAGCATGGCTGACATTGTTGTTACCATGTCTGCCATGTTATTCGTCATTTAATAAAATTACATTTACTGGATAGAGTTCTTCTCTGTTGATTTTGATATATTTATATACATGTATATGTATAGCTTCAGTCGTGACCCAGTTTCGTGATGGAGATTTTAACATAAATTTATTTGTTATAATCCTATGACAATGTTATTGTTATTGTATCGTATAATGATCATGGCTTTCACGAAATTCGTGCTTTTCTTGGAACAGACAGCTATTCGCACTCAAACGTTTTCAATTTTAACGCCGCTACAAAGGGTTTATCTCTCGATTATTTTCTATATATTAAAGTTTTGAAAGACTGCTCTGGATTTCCATTTATTACACCTTCCATTGTTTGTCTTATTCCAATCTGCATTCGTATATATAAATGTGTGCGGATGTGTGCCTTTTGAGAATGTGAAATGAATTATCTAAAAACAATATCCATTTCGTAAGAATGTTTTTTCTGACTTCAATAGAAAGGAGACGTCGTATCCATGAGTACCGATGTCCAGAAACATTCTGTCAACACGTGAGCTACCGATGTGACATACGCTGCCGAGGTCAGGAAACAGGAGTTGATTGTGGTGAGTGAATATTTTCAATAAAACAAAATTAAATTATATAAGATATGAAATAACGTAGAATTATTGTAAAAACAAGTAAGCATCAATCGTAATTCAGGCCTTGTATCAGGGAACGTGTTCAGCTCATTCATAGCAATATTACCTTTTTTTGTAATGAGACTTCAGGATTATAATCAAAATATTCTTTACATTTCAGAATTGTACAACTGTGAGGGGACCTATCACTGCTCATCTCCAAAGAAGTACAATATTTCGATATCACAAGTTTGTGATGGAGTCAGTCAGTGCCCTGACTCTAATGACGATGAGTCGACATGTACCAGACCTTGTCAGCCATTTTGTATGTGTATTGGTCTGACAGTCAACTACAGTCACCTAACGGCTACACGAGTATCCTTCGAAAACATCTCAATTATCGTCAAAAATAACGATTCACATTACCTACGTTTTCTTCAATTATCCTTCGTGAGCTATCTAGTAATAACGGACATATCTACTCTGGCTGATTATTTTATCACTGGGTTACATAACCTTAATTATCTAGATTTATCTAATAACAGTATATCTGATCTAACTGATAATGTGTTCAGTGGCCTGTCTGGTCTTGAACGACTCACTCTCTGGAACAATCACATACAGATTCTTCCTGATAATTTGTTCAATAGTCTGTCTAAACTAAATGAATTGGATTTATCGAACAATCAAATAAATGTTCTTACTGATAATGTGTTCAGTGGTCTGTCTGGTCTTAGGTTCCTCTATCTTTCGGACAATCAAATAAAAGTTCTTCCTAATACTCTGTTCAGTGGCCTGTCCGAACTAAGGGACTTGTATCTATCGAACAATCAAATAAAGGTGCTTCCGGATAATATTTTTAGCGGACTATCTGATCTTGAACGACTCTTTCTGCAACATAATCAAATTAGGTTTCTGCCTGATAATGTATTCAGCGGACTGTCGAATCTAGTTCAGCTTGATATATCTAACAACAAGATTAAGACTCTTCCAGATGATGTATTTAATTACAAAACATCTGTACTTGTGTATCTTGATATACAAAATAATCAGTTATTCTCATTACCACAGTTACCTTTCTCTCTTCAATTTTTTGACATAAAAAACAACTCTTTTATCAATTTACCTGTTGGAACATTCTTAAATAATGATAAACTTTCTATGTTAAATATAATAGGTAATAAATTGAAAGTTTATGAGAATATGTTTGAAGGACTGGATAATCTTTTACTTTTACTGACCGATACTCCATTCCTGTGCTGTGCTAAACCGAAATCTGTAACCGACGATAAATGTTTAAGTAAATCAACATTCTTACTTGATTGCTGGTTCACACCTGACAGTTGTAAATCAAAAGATGATGCGATATCCTCTTGTCACGCCTTAATAGGTTCAAATATACTTCGTGTATTTCTTTGGGTAATTGGAGTTTGTGCTGTAGCAGGAAACTTTGCGGTTATACTTTACCGACTATTTATTAATAGAAGTAACATAACACAGAGTTATTCTCTCTTTATAATCAACCTTGGAATATCAGATTTACTGATGGGTATCTACTTGGTGATGATAGGCGTTGTTGATGTATATTACTACGGTGTGTACGCATGGAATGAACAGAACTGGAGAAAAAGTATTCTATGCACCACGGCTGGAGTATTGTCCAGTATATCAAGTGAAATGTCTACGTTTTTGATACTGCTCGTGACAATAGACCGACTAATTGTTATAATGTTTCCCATGGCCCGTTACCACAAGAGGAACATTTCGGCTAAACAGGCTTCCATTATCTCGGGATTTTTGTGGTTAGTTTCTATCGCTATTGCAGTCATTCCTAGTATTTATATGCCGTCCTACTTCAAGGGAGAATTCTACTCTCAGTCAGGAGTTTGTCTTGCCTTGCCACTAACAACTGTGGATCAACCAGGAGCGGAGTATTCATTTGCGGTATTCGTTGGTCTCAACAGTTTCATCTTCTTTGTCATAGTTATTTGCCAAAGCTGCATTTTCGTAAGCATGAAAAGAAGAAGTAGCCACATCGCATCATCACAGACTCGCCAACGAGACATCAGTGTGGCAAAGAGCCTCTTCTTTGTGGTGGCAACTGACTTTTTCTGTTGGTTTCCTATCGGAGTCATGGGTACGTAATTAAGCAAATTATTGATGTTTACCGAGATACCAAAGTAGTAGACTAAGATGTATTTCATCAATATTTCGAATTATCGCATTGTCTTCATTGTGATACCCTTTTCCTTATTTCCCTTAGTGTCAAACTCTATTTTACCGGCAGCGTTTCTGCGGTTTTATCAGATACTTCATTGCTTTTGCTGACGTCTAATTGCAGCACTAGTAAACACCATCTCTCCATAATAAGTTTAATAATGTACTGTATTATCTCACCTCTCTAGTGACGTAATAACGTTAACATTATGCACTAGCTCTATATCTTTACAATAAACCCGTTCAATAAACGTGTTATTTTACAGGTGTGGCAACTAAATACTTTGGAGTCGAGATTCCTCCTGATGTATATGCTTGGGTAATGGTGTTTGTGCTGCCAATCAACGCCGCTGTCAATCCGTTTCTGTACACTGTCACAGAGATCTGGAGAAAGAGACAAAGGGTATTTATTTTATTCTCAATAATCTCTAATACGTTGATCTGCAGATAGAAATCAGGGGCAATTCATTTGATTTTAAGTAATCCCAGCAACAAAGGTATTGAAAAGACAAAGAGGAAAATTATCTCAGGTTTACTAATTTCCGATACAAAGGTACAAAAAAGGAGAGAAAAAAACGGAAATTAATTTTATTTTGAATCCTAGCGTTAACCTAAAATGAACCATCGTGGTTTTTACTGAACTAAAAAATCATCGTTTTTCTTCATAGATTTGACATTTGAAACATAGACCTAATATCGAATATCAAAAAACCATTTTTTTACTATGATGTTAAAATGACCAACAAATTGAATACTTTTGATATATGTTATCCGTTTTTTACAGGCACAAATACAAATGGACATCAACATGAAGTCAATAACACCGGCATCGCCGCAATGTCGCGATTAAGACGGAAACGCCACAAGATTTCAAAAAGACATACAACGGACTAATTTCGAGATAGTGCTATAATCGACTTGTGAAAGGATATGTGTGGAATGAACTGACATTGTTCAGTCCAAGGATGGTGCCGAATGTTACCCGTAAAATGATATATGTAATTTGACGTACCACAGACCAGTTCCGGGATAGTGCTGAACGTTACCCGTAAAATGATATATGTAACTTGACGTACCACATACCAGTTCCGGAATAGTGCTGAACGTTACCCGTAAAATGATACGTGTAATTTGACGTACCACAGGCCAGTTCCGGGATAGTACTGAACGTTACCCGTAAAATGATACGTGTAATTTGACGTACCACAGACCAGTTCCGGAATAGTGCTGAACGTTACCCGTAAAATGATACACGTAATTTGACGTGCCACAGACCAGTTCCGGGATAGTGCTGAACGTTACCCGTAAAATGATACGTGTAATTTGACGTGCCACAGACCAGTTCCGGGATAGTTTTGAACGTTACCCGTAAAATGATATGTGTAATTTGACGTACCACAGATCAGTTCCGGGATAGTGCTGAACGTTACCCGTGAAATGATATGGATGACCAGACATAGCAAAGGCTTGTTCCGCGATAGTGCTTAAAGTTACCTGTGAAATGATACGTATGACAAAACATAACACAGACTAGTTCCGGGATAGTGCTGAAAGTTACATTATGTATGTTTCATGGCATAACGCAAACTAGTTCCGGGAAAGTACTGATGGTAACCAGTAAAATGATACGTGTAACGTGACGTGCCACAGACTAGTTTCCAGATAGTGGTTTAAGTTACCCGAAAATATTATTTGCAACGTAATCGGGACGTACCACAGACTATTTCCATTGTTTGTGTGAATATTTACTTGTATTTTACATGCTTCAATAAACTATAGTACGAATCCTTTAGAAAAGTAGTCAATGGTACTAGAATGACAAAACAATTGCACAACAAAACGAATTATCGAAAAAAAATATAATCGAGATGTGAACGGCTAGCTGATTTATCGAAAGGAAAACGACATTCTGACACAATCAAAAACTAAAAGCCATGGTTACTGGTTAAATGTTGAAGTCAAATTTTGTAGATTTTCATTGATGAACTTTTTATTATTGCGTTATGAAGTTATGTTGTTGGGATTTAACGAAGGTTCAAGGTCACATTGTCCTTTTGTTTTTCACTGATAAAAAAATGTTTTTATGACATTATGAAGCAAAGTTTGTTGGAATTAAGCAAAGAATCAATTAACAACAGGTTAATGTCAGAGGGTCAAAACATAAACAAAAAATCGCAGCTTTTCACTGAATCATCTTGTTAAGAAATCATAAAGTAAAGTGTTTTAGAATATGCAGGGAGTAAAGTGACTAAAGCTCAAAATCAGCTGGTCAAAGGTCAAGATCAAATTGTGTAGCTTTCCACAGAAGAAGATTTTGTCATTACATTATGAAGCAAAATGAAAGGTCAAAGAGGTCAAGGTCACTGGTGCAAAAGCTAAACAAACATTTTTAACTTTCACGTATGATAAGTCATTTGAACATGTCAGCGTGCCATTTCAAACTTGGTTGGAGTTAATGATGATATTAATGTATGAATGAAAACAACAACAAAATCTGTGGGCACTAATATATCAAAGCTGGGGTGTATGTTAAGGCCAATGGACCTTTTGTTTAATTGTGTGATATATTCAGCTGTTTAGTATATGTTGTTTGTGTAATTAAAAGTAGCAGATTTTGTCTATATAATAAGCTGTTAAATTATGGAAGTCGTTTTGAAATTTTTGTTTGTTCATTTGATTATGAGACAGAACACATCCACCCCGTTCAACTTTCGTACAAATTCATGTTCACAGGCTTTCAATATAGCTTATACGGCAAGATGATTAAATGCATTATGGAAACGCAAAACTCATTGATTTTTCATCCAAATGTCAACCACCAATGCATAATAAATATGCGCATCAAATTAATTGAAACTGTTCAGTTTTCGTCAAAAATTGTTGTCCACATGACATTTGTCCAATAAAGCACAAACAATACTGTTGAGGTATTTAATTTCGTGGGCGTGAAATTTCGTGCTTTAGAATCGTTGGGCCAGGATTCCTCTAAATTTTACAATTAAGCCACTCGCTGTGATTGGTTTTAATTTATTTTAGCGTTATTACAGTTTTATAAAATATCGTTTTCTCTACTGAAATAATTTATTTAAACTGTAGTCATATCAGAAAAAATTCCTAAACTGAGGTTAAATCATGCTTATTTATTTCCGAAAGCATAGTTACGATTTTGGCAATGGAATACTGTTCCTTAAGGCTTGTTGAAAGCATTCTTGATTACGAATTATTTATTGCTGTTTGAATGTGAAGAATTGTTTTCTGAGCTACATTAAATTAGGCATTAAACAGCATTCTATTTTGTGTAATGGTCCTATAAGACGGAACAACATTACAGACAAAATGAACAACGCGCGTTATAGAACAATAACACGGAACAGAAAATTAGTTTATACTTATATTTATATTTTCCATTGGTTTTGATTATATCGTATTGGATATATATTTTACATTTGTTCTAAACATTTTAGGTAGATTTTTGATCAATGGAATAGCCAACAGCCAGTATCGGCCAGCTATTTCCAACGCTATGATTATGACGTCACAATAATTACGACGCCTTAACAACCACTCCAAATATATTGTTTCATAACACGGAACCTGCCTTGGTAGAGTTATATGGATGTTGTTGACTAGTATAGCCACGACATACTGATCCGGGAAATCTCATAAAACACCTGGACAGGGAGGCTATCCTCTGTTAAATAGATACGAGTATAAGCTAAAATCAATAACAGGAAAGTTGGACTTTGACTATTCATATACGTTTCCAGAAATCTCAGCGGTGAATTAGTTTTGTAAGGACAGTCTTTGTCATTGATTTGAAATAGCATCCAGGTTTAATATGTAAATGAATCCTGGATAACTAAATATTGTTATCATATTTGGAAAAGTTAGCAATTGTTATTTTATTTTGATTTAATCGAATATATATATAAATGTATTACCATGTAGTCTAGCAGCAGGTACACATATTTCGGTTTGCATATAGTGTATCTCTTAATATACCGTACAGTGAATCTTCGATACAACAACCAGTATTTATCAAACATTAAATTTTATTTATGTGTATGGCATTATATCGAAGAAGCGATTAACGAGGTAGTTATAAAACGAGAGGCATTATAAAGAAAAACTGTATCGTAAATGGCATTACCATTCGATTGCATTATGAGTTCAGAAAAAAGACACGTTTCTGTTGTTAATATTCAAACTGTATTGCATTGAGGGTTTAGATTAATTTACCTTATCATGCTCAGAAAAAAGCTTGTATTACATTTTTTTTCAGTTGTAAATATATAAAACTGTATTGTATTTTATTGTATTGCATTTTGAACGTTTTGAAAAATTATAAAAAGGTACAGAATTGTGGTTTTAAATTACATGTGTGTTCTATCGTATTACAATGCGAGTTTGTGTTTGGGAGCATTGTTTTATGATATGCACCATACGTGAGTTCCATTATTTTGTCTTGCATTGTATACTTAAATTTTTGATACTTTATTTTCAAGAGATAACGTGTTACTTCATCTTAACAATAGACCTTTAAATATAATGTATAGCCATACTACTATGTTACCTTAAACTCATGAAATACCAAAAGTAGAGAGACTAACATGCATGATTTACCAGTTGTGTTTGAAATGAAAAATGTTAAAAACAATATATATATATTCATCGTGCTGTTGAACTTTTTTGTAGTTGATGTTGACTATGTGACTGAGGTACTATTGCCTATTAAACGTTTCATGAACGGAAAACCTTTTTTGTTTTTTTTTTTCTTTCAGAGATTGGTGAATGGATTCTATTGCATCCATCTTTTATTGATAAAAACCTGATGATACAGTATTAGTGTCAAATCTCTATGACAAGTGCTGGTACTATTTGACTGGTGGTGACTACCACGCGTTGTCCAGTCTACAGTTTCATTAACGTGCCTTAACTTAAGGATACTCCTCAACCAAAGCTCAAATACTTACAGCTGTCATTGTTTCTTAAAGCTGACGATGTAACGTCGATCGTATATATAGGGATTGAACGGCGTTTTTTTATTTTCATGCCGGTATGAATGCAAAGCGGTTACATCCATATTGCATGAAGCCCGCTAGGGCTTCATGGTCAATATGGGTGTAACCGCTTTGCATTCATACCGGCATGAAAATTAAAACAACGCCGTTCAATTCATATATTTACATTTTTACTACTGAACAATTGTATAATCTATTTCCTTATTTATTGAACAACTGGTTAATCAACTTCGTTTGTTATTGCGCCGTCCTTTAAATGAAAATGGCGGAACAGCCATAATTTGGGTAAAATTGGCGCCAATAATCTACCGTAGTCATTTGAACGTTTGACGCGGGGGCATTCTCCATGTTATCCGAAGCGGAGCCGTAAGACTCCCATTGAACAAGACTAATATATTACGTCATAAGTAATTCACGTGAATGGATGTATTCATACTGTATTCATGATGTATTCATAGTCTAGTGTTTGTTGTTTTCAGTTGGTATGTTCATATAGAGAAGAAACAATCAGAATGTAAATATACCCTTCTGAACTTGAAATAAAGGACACAACAGACTCTTCTACATCAGCTGCGTACCTCGATCTCTACTTAAAAATACGACCAACATGGACAGATTACTTCTAAGCTATACGATAAACGTGATGATTTCAATTTTCCAATCGTTACCTTTCCATTTCTTGATAGTAACATCCCTTCTTCTCCAACCTATGGTGTTTACATGTCGCAGCTGATTCGGTATTCCAGGGCTTGCTCTAAATATCAGGATTTTCGTGATCGATGTCGACTGCTGACAAACAAACTAACAACACAGGGATTCGAGAGATGCAGATTGATCAGAACTATGGACAAGTTTTATGGTCGCCATCTTTGTCTCATTGAGAAATATTTTGTATCTTTAAGTGATATGGAGATGGACGTTTTTGAGTATGCTCATTAGTGTGTTTACTTGTTGTGATTGACAATGATACTCGGTTCGGTTCTCATTTTGAGAACTTGATGATTACCTGGATGTGACAAAAGTTTACATGGCGGGTGTCGTCGATGAAGCAGAAGACGCTTACTCTTCCGGAACACCTGGTCTTATTCTCTTGTACTTTTGCAAGGGTCTCCATGTAAATTTTTCCTTTGTTCCTATTATGCCCCTAGTTTAATCGATTTTGAGTTCGGATTATTGTTTTGGAATTCTTTGATTTTTTTTTTCACTGTACGGTATATTAAGAGATACGGTATTCTCTTATTTATTTTCAACTATTTGAAAATACAATGGGCGGTAACCAATCTAAATACTAATTGACGGGTAATGAGAACTATCTGGTTATCATCAAGCGCCATAAATAAGTTGCTCTGGAAACCTCATAAATCGTAAATAAAGATAATTTCATTTCATAACACAATGATTTTCACCTGATGATGAAACTATAATGGTTTCAATGTATTCAATAACGGTTCCACTCAGTAACCAGTAATGCAGACTTCATTCTCAAGAAGATAATAGGTTTAACAGAAGGAGAGAGGATAAGGTTGTCTATGCTGGAGAGGAATATCTTTATCCAATGTGTGTGTATATATATACTGCGTTTGTTTTGTACACAAACAGGAATTGAAAACTTAATTTGCGAGCTTTCGAAAACGTTTGTTTTCTTTGTCAAGCAAAGAGTACAACAGCCGAGTGTCGGTGTTCTGACCGCTGAAATCAGCTCACTACCCAAAATAGGGCCAGTAAGAGAAGTCAGCTGTCAAAAGGTAGTGCGACATTTCGTCCAAATGTACTATAATACTACAGGTAGACAGAGGGACTGGTAAGATGTTTACAACCAATAAGGGACGAAATGGGTAAGCATCTTACCCGTCCCTCTGCTTTTGCTTTGCTTGACAAAGGAAACAGACGTTTTCGAAAGCTCGTAAATTAAGTTTTCAATTCCTGTTTGTGTACAAAACAAACTCAGTATATATCATTCAAGTTATGTTTTTGTCTCTGGTATTATTTTTGTTAAGTGCTCGGCTTTGAAAAAACTACAAATTTTTCGTAACTGTACAAAGAGGGATTCGGTCATTGGAATGGGGCAATAAATACCCATGGTTGACATGCCTCGGCTAGCAGCAGCAGTACAAGCACGCCTAAAGACGTGAGACAAGCATGTGAGAGAAACGTGTTTCTTCTGTATCACTTGATTATATTGATTTATTGGTTTGCTTGTTTGTTTGAAATGTTTTACGTCTGCTTCCCGGCCGGTTTTACAGCAGATGATTCACATTATTTTTTTTATCTTCATACTTTAACTATTTACGAAGCCTTATTTCCTTATATTGTTTTTTGAATCAAGAAGAATGAAAATTATATTCAATGGTGAAAGAAAAATACTAAATAAGTTCACGTTTGCTTTTCTGGTCTGAAATTTTTCCCTTTCTTGATAGTAGCATTCCTGCTTCTCCAATCAATGCAATGATGTAGACCTGTCGCAGTTAATTCTATTGCTTGATCAAAATAGCGATATATTCGTGATATACATTGGTTGCTGACAAACAAACTAACGAGAAAGGGGTTCGAATGATGCAGGTCGATGAACACATGATTTTGTTTCATGGTCGCAATCTTTGTCTCATTGAGAGATTTTCTGTATCTTTGTAGTATATGGGCGGTTTTTAATTTGTTATTAGAATGCATACTTGCTGTGATCGAAATGATGCCGAAGTTCTCAATGTGATGACGGGACATTTGCCTGAATGTGACCTAGATTTACATGGCGGGTGTCTTCATTGAAGCAGAAGACTCTTACTCCTCTTTGGAACATATTGTCTCATTCTTTCTTTTTTAATGTGAATATCTTATTTTTACAATGAAAGCTATTCCAGAGTGAAAGAAACAAAACAAAAGTAATATTACCTTACATATTTATTTAAAATAAAGTTCATAAAACATTCGATTTTTTATGACTCACTTGCGAGATGTTATTACACTGATATGGTACAACAGTTTTTATTGTTACAGCAATATGGAATTATATATTACATCAGTCAAGTTTTATCAATATTCTTCTATATCATCAGTCTAACTCGAAGTATTCGCATTTCCAAATCTAATCTCAGTAATTTTGGCCGGTTTTCCGCTCTCAGATTTCTATCGAAAAAAAAATACTCGTACGTTATTTGAAATAATATTATATAATTATTAAACGATGTTAGTAAATTGCCTCTTGAAATCAGAAAACATGTCTCTAGCACGCTTGATTTTTACTTTTTCTATGTGGGGGTTCCATATTTATTTCTGTGGTATGTACTAAGTATGGATCGCTATATTTTGCAAGATAGCTTTTTATTGTGTTTGATCGCAAGAAACATCATTCTATGACTTATTTAAGAAAATAAAACACATGTTGTGTCTTCTTCCCGTTCATGGATATTCAATAATAAGTGTGAAGTCATATTTCACGAGATAACAAATTCACAAAAATGATGTAATTTACAGTACCCATGCGTCCTAGTCTAGTACATATGCACCAATAGATTGTCTTTCCTTTTGGTAGTACTGTCTTTCATCCTTATCCACTGTCCTTATTTGACTGAAATGGGGCTGTTCATTTAATTCTTCTTAACAAACAGATCACTTTGTAGGAGTTAATGGCCGCATGAGAAAGTGTTCTTAATCAAGATCTGATTTCATTGTCTGAATCACATTTCCCCAATCCTCACAATAAGGAATACGTATTCACGACAATATGAACTAGGGCAGAGTACGAGTTCATACGTGTTCATGACTGTTTCTTTATCTTTTACTGGGCGGTTCCTTCTGTCACCAAATCAAGGCTGTCAAACGATTCCCTCAGCATTTCGTGGCTGTCCACGGTCTTCACCGGATGTTAGATTTGAAGTTTTTGTGGTCGGTGGACATTTAGGCTTCGTGCTTAAAAAGAAACAAATAATAATGTCATATGGAAATGCACCAAAAACAAATAACCGATAACAGAATGTTTATACTATTTCATGGTAGTCGAGGAAACTTTTTTATAAACTTTGTTTTCTGTTGGCTTCTATGAGAACTTGAATAACTTAGTCTTGGGGACTACTTCTACAAGTGTACATTATATATGATAAATTGTATATAGCTGTTCGTGTAGATTAAGAAAAAATACGAACATGTAATTTAAGCAAATGCTATCCATAATGGCATTTTACTAGAAAAAATAACTTTCAATACATCCAAATATTACCAAGGATTTAGTGAAGCAGTAAAATTCTTGTTTTGAGTCATTTTTTCTGAAAATTGCTATGTAAACTTTTACAGTGATTTAAATTAGTTCGATTCTGCATTTTTCAAATTTGTAATTGTTTAAGTAATCAAATCTTATTGAATAATAATTAATTGAGCGATTCCCACCACTCACACATACAAAACATAGTTAAGATACAGTTGTACACATTAAGCCCTTGCTTGGCATCACTGACGGGACCTAGAGGGACAATTGTCAACAGCTGTATGGTGCAGTTTTATTCATTATTTGGCTCAACTGTATTTTGTTAAAATTTTATATTTACATTAGCGCTGCAACCCGCTATATGAACATAACCAGCAGACTTGGTTTACTTATGACGTCATAGATCAAGTTTGTTCAATGAGAGTCTTGGCGAGCCGCTTCAAATAACAAAGAAAACGCCCCTGCGTCAAACGCTCAAATGAAAAATTTATATCATTGGCAACAATTTTATTCAAACTAGGTTGTTCCGCCAATATCGTTTAAATGACGACGCATATACATATATCAATAAATTAATAATTAGAAAAAAAATGTTAAATTAAATAAATGTTCTAAAGAAGAAAATATAAATATATTGATTGAAAGTCATTTTCTTACTTTGATTGTGCTATGAAAGATCAGCTGTTACATCCATATTGCATGAAGCCCGCTTCTTTCAATCCTTATGTTAAGGTGGGTTTTTTCGTGTGTCCATTGTATACATTACAAACAATGACAAGAATTCCTATGTGATATACATACCTCAGAGCATTATGCTGGAAAATCAGCTGGTCAAGGTGTCTTGTGCTGCTAGGACCAAAAGCCTTGTAGTAAAAGAAACACGACTGTTTCAGAGGCATCATGTATTACTGGGTGTCTTTCAGTAGGAAGCTTGCTTACTTTAAGTATTCCGGCCTTTGTAAACCCACACGGCGCTATTCGTGTTAAGCCCAGTACATGTGCTACGATAAATGTACCACTCTAACTGTAAACAAAACATTAACCAGTATTTATAGGTAACGCTGGTTATTTACACTGCTAAATATACATATTGTTTCATAGTGATGGAACACCGATCATGCTATGATACGATTGGTTGCTGATGTAACTAAGGCTGATAACACATCAATTCATAACTTACGTCATGAAATACAAGTTTTCATTTGCTATAAATAGATTGTAAACATACTGTTTTTAGTGTCATTGTAATTTGTACTGAAAATGGTACGTTTGTGTTCCATTTTGAACATATTTTATTTGTGTCATTCTTTGTTTGTAGATTTCGAGCTCTTCAGTTTAGAGATTTACACACGTTATTGTTTCGAGATATCAATACATGTATGCCTCATCACACGACTGCTTAAGACAAACAGCCGGAGGTTAAATGTATATTAAAGACTTTATTTATTTATTTTTTTTAATGAATGCCTTCGGTGACAATACAGATATGTAAAGTATTGACATCAGAAAAACACAAATGTGTGCTAGGTACATACAAAACTTTTAACGTTATGACAAATATATTTATTTTAATATTTCGAAATTCTGTATGCTATTTATGTTATAATGAGACTAACCCTGTGTTGAATCTCTTATCACCCCTCCCCAACTGTCAGTGGTATAACTATCAATAGATGATAAAAGTGAGCTGTATATGATGACGTCATGTCAATAACCAGGTACAATGATTTCAACATTCAAAAACGAATATATTACATAGATGTCTATATATAAACCATCAATGTATCAAAATAGTGATGTTATCTATTTATATATACATGTATTTAGATACATAATCCGATGAATGGATATGGATATTTTAATAAAGAAAATAGGTGATTGAATGTTATGAATTTATGTGTAATGTTAATGAGTGTAAGATGTATCGTATTAAGATTTTCATTATGTTAAGTAGATGTTATAATTTGATTAAAATAATTATCAATAATGAAAAATACATTTACACCACGTCGACATGGAAATAGGATTAATGTATGAATAAAAATATGTAAAATAAAAAACAATAAGGAAGTTTAACTAATGTGTGAACAGGGATACCTCTTGTGTGAGGAATATTTGTAAAGGTTTTTAATCCTTTGTTCAAATTTTGCCCCTGGTTTATTCGATTTTGAGTTTGGATTATGATTATGATGACGCTTCGGTATTCTCTTATTTTATTTTACTCCAACCCTGGCATTGGCCTATATTTGTCTGGACATTAACATTGTTGTACATTGTACCATAAATAAAAAAAAACTGATGAAAGCATTAAAGAATAATTATCATTATTAGATTAATATTAATCACCATGGCATATAAGGAAATGTTCTCTCTGTCCAATATGCGCACTTTTTATCCATATTCAACAAGGGTTAGTTTCACACATGTACATGTAAGTTCTATATGCTTGCATATCTTGTACGAAAGCGCAGATGGAAACCACAAAAGTCTAACTAATGCGAAAAAGTTTCCCCCTGGTACATGTATATTCCAGCACACATATCTATTTAAAAACAGCTATTATATCAGATCCAACGGTTAAAATACATAGAGAATTTGTTTGGATTCTAATGAGACTGGCCAAACGAGTATCCGAAAAGTTATTTGAAATAATATAAACTTTTATAAGAAATCCACAACAAAGTACATTGTATATGTAGCAATTTTGAAGTGTTTCGAAAAAAGCATGTTTGTCTTTTAATATAAGGGTTCGTGCACGTTTGTCTTTTCGATCACTTTTAAATAGCAAGGTGGAATTTAAATATTAAAAGATAAATTGATTTTCCTGGGTGTGATCACTTTTCTCAGAGGGATTATTTTGGTCTTTCCATCTATAAAAAAAGGCTTCATTGAAAGTAACTACCCATAGCATTTATATTGGAGAGATATTTAAATTTCAGAAGAAGCATCCTTCAAAACTAACGCGAAAATTAGCGTCTACCAAGTTTTGGGAATATCTGCGTTGGATTCCTCACCATTAAATATTTAAGCACAGGATTTCTGCATTATAAAGCTTCTCTCTAACCTTACATAGACTGGTGGACGAAGTTTATTGCTGTACAATTTGTCACAGATCGTAAGATCATGTACATAACAGAATCGAGCTCTTCTGTGTGTTCTATTCTAATGACAATACACTAATACAAACATCAGCTTTATATTAAAACTGATACAAAAAAAATCGGATGTGTTGGTCGAGTGGTTTCCGGCCTTCCACGCAGGCTACCGGGGCTCGATCCCTGAAATCATGGAACATTCAGAGAAAGTGTTTTTCTCCTACCCACACAACTCCAACAACCCAGGTGGAGTATAAAATGGTTCAAACGAGGCGACACTATAAAAGATTCCGACGGAAACACGCTCCAACTACTATCAGAAGTTCAGAACACAATGCATATCCAGCACACACGCATACACACATACAAAGGGATATATTAGCTAGGTAATAGTTAGTGTCTGATAAGGTAGCTCCTGCGAACTTCTCAAAATGGTATATGATAAAAATGTATGTGTTAATTGTATTGATTGTATAAAATTGTATGTCTATGTACTGGAAAGAATGGTAAACAATCAACAATGTTACTTCTGATTATTCAACCTGGAGATACACAAAAATCAGTTTATTAACACATAAAACTTTTTCACTTCTGATATACCAATACAATACAATAATATTAAATAATATACAATAATGTACCTGTATCTGGAAAGATTTACCTGTGATATACTGAACCTGTATCGGGATAGATTTACCTGTGATTTACCTGTGATTTACCTGTGATTTACCTGTATCAGGAAAGATTTACTTGTGATGTACCTATATCGGGTAAGATTTACCTGTGATTTACCTGTATCGGGTCAGATTTACCTATGGTATACCTGTATCAGGAGAGATTTACCTGTGATTTACCAGTATCGGGTCAGATTTACCTGTGATATACCTGTATCAGGAAAGATTTACTTGTGATGTACCTGTATCGGGTAAGATTTACCTGTGATATTCTGTACCTGTATCGGGTAAGATTTACCTGTAATTTACCTGTATCGGGTAAGAATTACCTGTGATATACGAGAGACATACACTACAGTTTGTAATAAGGGTAGGTAAATAAACACCTAAGCTGAATGTATTACATCGGAATTGTCCGGAGCTGAGGAATGACCGATACTGGACACTAAGCGGACATTGGACTCGTCATATTTACTTGTGAGGTCATTATTGTAGCTTATATCAATTCCTTAATCTGTAGAATTCAAAGCAAAAGTAAAAATGTTCTGTACAAAGAATGAATACGTGTCCCATTCAATTATAATAGGAATGGTTCGAGTGATTAACTATTACTTAATACGATAAACGAATATTCATTTTATTATTAAGCTTTACAACTTACTAACTTCATTCCTGTAACAAATAGATATATCTTAAATATACAAAGTTAATATGTAACGAAATATCCTAAATATATATATTGATGGAGAGGGCGAGTCTAGAGAGTAAGTAATATCGACGGTGTGGTCGACCCACTAGTCTGTATGTCCGAACAAACAAATGTTCTATGGACGCGTACTTCTAGAATAGCTATATTGTATATGAACGAGGAAGAAATAGTGACAGTACTAACAAATATATTGTCAAATTTTCAATGTTATCAATCCCTTTATCAAGACACAAAAATACTTTATGTCACCTACACGGAATAAACATAAAACATGAAACAAAGTTCCAATATAAAAGATAAATATTGCCGATAACCCTTTAGCTGATCGGACGCCGAATAGCCTATTAAAGTAACAATCGAAGTAACATATGGGGGAATATAAAGAGAGGTACGGAAAGGATTCTCGACAACAACGTATACTTAAGAATATATATTTTTAAACGTTTACTTAAAATGTGTGCGTGATTTACCTCATCATGTTGTCAGTAAGTATACTCCTATCCTTACACACAAAGCCTTCTGCTGTTTTATAAGGTCACTGTCTTAGCTTAAGAATGACCCATACTGAAAAATTGGAGGACATTGAACGCATGTTATTTACTTGTATAAAAGATTTGTCCGGATCTAAAGAGTGACCCGTACTGGACATTTAATTATACTGGACGTTGAACGCCCGGTATATACGGGTTAGGTCAGTGTCTTATAATAGATTGGTCCTCTTCTTGATCAAATCTGTTTACTTACGTCATTGTCTGTGTTCGTCACATGACCGTACCGGAAGTGTAGAATGTCTATATATATAAAGTGATGTAAATATGTAATCGAAGTAAATAAACGTAGGCATCACTGTACAAGATACTTTTCTTCAACCAAGTCAGATCATGGGACAGAGTGACAGGTAAGGTTTGAGTGGCTGAGACGTATACATGTAAAATAATTAACTTTAATCTAATTTTTATGTTATGGAGGTATCAAAACACAAAAAAAAAGCGAAGGTTACTGTAAATAAACCGATAATTATTTATAACGAGAGTATACTACGGTTTGTTGTTCAATAACCCATAACATAAAACATAAATTCAAGTTAACCCTTAATATATACCCTGCGAAAATTCACTTTATTAATGGACTCTTTTCTCTCGCAAATTATTACGCTGCTGCATCAGCCAATCCAAAGCGACGTTATAAACTGCGACGTTACTTTTTTACGTTTTGAGCTGATAACATAATTTTGAAAGCCAATGAAAATACTAGTTTCAAACAAGATTAGATTATTTAAACATAACAAGTATGCGTCCGCGTATTAAAACTTACCGTTCAATAAACAAAATATTGTGATTAAAAACGGGTACGGTATTATGACTATTTTTCAGAGACGCACCGTGTTTTGTGCCAAAAACCTACAAGAAAATGTTATATCAAATTTTATTTCATACTACAAACAGTTTGTACGTATCAAACGGTTGACATACGGTCCCGTAGGTATTTGAAGCAAATCGCTTTAAGGAATTTAACCTTCAAAACAATTGATAAAATAAAGGGAGATGGCTACATTGTATGTTTAAACACTTGTCAATTATAACGTACAAGGGTTCAATTCTTATAATTAAGTTATTATAAGCATGAATGTATTCATTTATATGATAAATATCTCATTACTATTTATACATTTTGATATTTTAAAAAAAAAATTAATAAATAAAATTAAAAATTCAATATTGTGATTTTTATTTATCTTCCGAAAAGTCAGTTTACCTGTGTCTACCTAAGCTGTCAGTGTTGTGTTAATAAGTACCTGTGTTGTTTCAGTGAAGAACACCTATTCCACTCTGGCCAACTTTCCCCCCTACCTGTTTAAAGCGGTACCGCGGCCTCCAGCAAAAAAAAAATTTTGTCGAAAACATTTTCGAAAAAAAAAATCGGGGGCGAATTATGATGTTTTATTCAGATTAACTGCTACCTTACAGCAAGTTACAGCTTAATTGATCTATTAATGGGAGATAACTTTGTGATAGCTAGATCAATTTGAGGTTAAATTTAGCATATCACTTCAAGGAAATCAAACTTCAATCAAATTGATGTCATATCAAAAGGGGATAAGTAGGTCAAATTAAATCAGTTTTTTGATAGTGGAACTCTGATTCCAATGACATCTTTTAAAGTGCCACCTCATTTGAATGCTGCAGTACAGATATCATAACACCCATCACAGACAGTTTTATACTCCATCCGAGTTGTTGGTGGTTAACACTTCAACCTTCCACGCAGGTCGGGGTTCGATCCCCAAAGTCGTCTACACATGGAATATTCAGAGAGTTTTCCCCTGCCTACACGCTCGACCAATCCGCTCTTATCAAACTCTAATAAAATGATACAGATCCAGAATAACCCCAGTTTGTCTAGTCTGTACCCGTTAACGGTGTTGTCGTAAAACTCTGTTTTGTAGTAAGAACGATACCTACAAGTATCACCAAGCTGAGACAGAAGACAACGTATATTTGAGGTCAGAGTTCAAGGCCATGGACACAGACGCTGACGGCACGCTGACCCGGAAGCAGTTCACTAGACTTCTCATGTTCCTGGGTTACGATGGCGATTTTGACAGAATTGAGGTTGGTAATAATGGGAATATTATAAATAATATTTCGTCCTATCCTGGTAGGCAGGGAGAACATATTGTGACGGTTTGTCAGATCCCTGTTTATAACTTAAACTAATGATAAGTGTAAATAAATCTGTAGAATTTAAAGCAAAAGTAAAAATGTTCTGTACAAAGAATGAATTACTTTTAAAAGCTTTTATGACTACTGAGGGGGCATTTTTATCGAAAATTAATCTTAACCCCCCTTATGTGTAAAATTACGCTAAATACCCTATTTTAGGTCCAAAACTAGCTGTAACAAATTCTCAGGTCCCTGTGGTTCGAGTGATTAACTATAACTTAATACGATAAACAAATATTCATTTTATTATTAAAACCTTTTTTTTATCTCATTGCTAATGTCTACTTTATTCTACCAGTTTAAGATGTCAGAAAGAATTAAGATCACTTGAGTACTAAAGAATGCATTTTGATATTTGTTAACTTCATGAAATTTGAAGTAAATTGCATTTCTTTTTCTTTTTTTATTCAAATTGTATAACGAAAGACTTAACAATGTCCACAATATCAATTTGTAACTACCTGGTAATGACGAATTTCATTTGTTATAAATCTCCGCTTTAGCTGTACTAACTAAAACCCTTGCATATCTCGAAAAAAAATGTATACATTGTACCTTTCATTTTGAATAATGCCATTGTCATTGTCCATACGCTTTGATTAACCACCTGACAATCTATTTTTAACTCGTTGCAGGTTTTATTAAGGGCCATCAACAGTAACATATCTGACCACGTGACCATGGACGACTATATAACTGTGCTGGAAGAGAACCCGGATTTAATGAACAGGTAAAAGTCTAAATCATACGTAATATTTGAAACGATTCAGTGACCATATATTATTAGCCAAACATCGTGGGGAGGGGGTAGATTTAACGAGAACTATCTATAACACGAAACCTGCATTATTCAAAATCGATCGGAGAGTCAAACCCGATCGCACTGTGATAAAAAAAGAGTTCCATACTGCCAGCCCACCATCATATTTACCATTTTGACAATCTGCACCAACAAGACTGATTATTTTAAGCAAGAATGTTTTTATACTATTATGTATTTAGTTTCTACTTTACGTTTTAATTAATTGTGTGTTCTATTTGTTTAATAGAACGAGCAGGATGAGGGTGGTTTTCGCTGCCTTCGACGACGATAAGAATGGCTTCGCTGACAAGTCGGTGATCGGTCTGAGACTCCAACAGATGGGGTACGAAGTCAACGCGGCGATGAGAAGGAAGTTCGAGGACTTAGATGAAAATAAAGACGGACAAATTAGTTACCTCAAGTTTTTACGTAACCATTTAGAAATCAAAGGATTTCTGTCGTGAAAATACCAATGCAAGTACACGTATCATTCAAATCTCTTTTGGTCAGGCTGGATTATGTGAGCAAGATCTAAACTCAAGGAGGCGTCTACATTAGACCTATGAATGTCGGCTGCCATATATCATGTGACAAAAATATTAAAACTTCCGGTGAGTCTACTATTGCCTCCCGGTGTGTGGTTTGTGAGGAGGAAGGCGTGTTTCCCTTGACTTGCCATATCTAATCCCCTTCTCAGACCAATCGAGCTGCTACTTTCTTGCCTTCGGGATGTAGGCGAGCGTAGCTGCTGGATATCGAGGATGATTCCAGTGGTGAAGAGAGCAAAAATGAGCGTAAATACTGAATATCGAGTATAGTTCCAGGGGTGTAGAGACCGTAGGTGAGCGTAAATGCTGGATATCGAGGATGATTCCAGGGGTGTAGAGAGCATATGTGAGCGTAAATGCTGAGTATCGAGGAAACTTCCAGGGGTATAGAGAGCGTATGTGATCGTAAATGCTGGATATCGAGAAGATTTTAAGGGGTGTTGAGAGCATAGGTGAGCGTAACCCCTTGATATCGAGGAAGATTCCAGGGATTAAGAGACCGAAAGTGAGAGTAACATCTGGATATCGATGATAATTTCAGGGGTGTAGAGAGCGTAGATGAGCGTAACATCTGGATATCGATGATGTGAAGTGCGTATGTGAGCGTTTTCCATGAATATCGAGGATGATAAGCGCGTCTATATTGGAAAGAGTATTAAAATATATCGAGGTACATATTGCTAAATTAGATTCCGTCGG
The DNA here is from genome assembly GCA_947623455.1 of Mimachlamys varia. Lineage (NCBI taxonomy): Eukaryota > Metazoa > Mollusca > Bivalvia > Pectinida > Pectinidae > Mimachlamys > Mimachlamys varia. The sequence continues at coordinate 38,639,905 of OX392540.1, forward strand.
CTTGTTTGACTCAATAGTAGGAAGTGAATTATTAGATGTGATTTTTTAATACCTGTAAAATCTCCCAAAAGAATTCTTACATGATTAATTTTGAACATGTTGGAACCATTTTCCGAACAATTTCTTTATAGTTGAATTTTGTTTTTATTATATAGGAATAATATCGTGAAATAATCATCAATAAATATATGTTTTTACTAACATTTATTTCTTGGAGTTTTATTTCTACCTCGTAGATGCTCTCCTTTTTTTGCATATATACAAAACTGTATCATATCACACGAATACCATATCGTATACAATTCATTACAACTTACGAACTTAGAATAATTGGGTTATTGCAATCATACATAATTCTGTATAAATGATTTGTATTTCTAGAGAATGATCGGAGCAGATTGAATAATGCTTTAAATCCACCCATAGACATGTGCTCATGAGACATTCTCAATCTCAAAATAAGATTTTGAGCTGAAACCCACTTGTTGTTTACTGGCGATAATGAAAATTCACCACCGATTTGAAATATTTTAAGAGTACTTCAATCTTAACATAGTTTGAGATATTAATGCTATTTTTTTAACATGCCACGAGTTTAATAGGACATTTTGGTGGTCTGTTCAATGAATGCGAAAAACCCCTCATCACACCGTCAATGGAAGGGAAATAACCCCGTTAAGCTACACGCTTTCGTTTTCTGCAATGTAAGGGAAGTAACTATGTAAAGCATGTATACAACTTACACAGTACAATTTCAAAAGCATTGAAACATTCAAAATTGTTTTAACAAATTTTACAAAATTATATATATATATACATTGTTCAGTTTTTTGTGTTTTGTTTTGTTGTAATCGGTCATTTATCGTGTCATTGTGGATTCACTTGGGCCAGTTTATCGATGAATGCTCTTCATACTAGCTTATATTCGATATCAAAAGGACATGTCGATTGGTATTTTTTGTGAACTTATTTAGACAAAGGTCTATATAATCAAGTTAACTTCAAGGAACCTTCAGCACTGTGTTAAAGAGACTGATACATTGTTTCAATATATGAGTCAAACTGTGACAAATAACTTGGAAGTTATGGCACAGCTAGGCTCCAGCTCGACAACGTATCCGGGTAGGTATTGCATATCAATGTGTAAGATATATGTATTCTAATATGGCAAGTAAAACTAAAACCTTCCGGGTATACACTAACATAGTGTGTAATATAAAGAGACAATGAAGACAAGAAGAATATTTGGTTTATTTTGTTTTCCGTCCTATTAACAGCCAAGGGTCATGTAAGGACATGCCAGGTTTTGGAGGTGGAAGAAAGCCGGAGTACCAGGAGAAAAACCACCGACCTACGGTCAGTACCTGGCAACTGCCCCACGTGGGTTGCGAACCCGCAACTGAGAGGTGGAGGGCTATAGAAAGTGAAACATGATGGTCATCGAGTCAAATATGACGGTCATCGAGTCAAATATGACGGTCATAAGGTCAAATATAATATCAGTTCGTGAAACACAAATAGCAGAGTTCCTTTGATTTGGCGAAAGTCGTGAATAAGTTAGTTTCAAACTCGGCGATATGCAGTATTCTGTAACAGTCTAGTTAAGGTGGTGCAGAACCTTCAATTTTGTAATGACGTATTCGAAGGGCGCAAAAAAATATGGTACTGCACATATCGTGAGCAAAAGGACTTCTCAGGTCCCTGTGATCGAGGGTGGCACTCAAATGTCAAAGATGCCATGAGGCCCTTGGCCTCTTGTTTAAAGTTAAATTTATATTATTGGTATACCAATCCGGATATGTCCATGCCCTTTGGCCTTGTTTTGTATCATATAGTGTAACACATGTTTGGAATGATGTATTTATTACTCGACTACACAGATGCAATAACATGCATGTGTCTTACGCGCATCTTTCAAGATACACGGTGGTAGACTGTGCTGGTGGACTTAAGTATCCGAAGATTGTCGTAACTTGGAAAACAACAATTATCTCTTATGAATTATAGTGACATGGTTCATGATACACACACTTAACAATTAATTTGAAATGATTAGGGGTTAATGCAACTCCGCTTCTATTTTAAATGTATTTTCGAGGACTTTGGATTTCCATATGTTTTGGCCCCAGTACCTCAGATGAGTCCCAGTAGGACGGCACGTCTATATGATGCAGTGTAATTCCTGTTTGAGATGCTGTATTGATTACTGAAGTATATAGGTGCTATCACATGTGTAGGTATTCCGACCAGCTTCCACAATGATCACAAGCAGCTTCGGCATTTGTTCCATTACCAACATTGGTATATGTTTTCGTGGCATTCACTTGATAGCCAAGGAGATGGAAATGTTTTGAGTTCGTTGAACAATTGATAAAATATAAAATAAAAAAAAATGAAATAATTGGCTAGGTATAACTTAAAATAGCTTATGAACAAATTGAATATTCTCAAATATGGCTAAAATATAGTTTTCAGTAAGATCTCAAACTAATTTTGTACCTGTCAGGATGAAATAATTTACCTGGGACGTTAACGCTCATTTTGTACCTGTCAGGATGTAACAATTTACCTGGGACGTTTACGATCAAGGGAATCGTATAAAAACAGCGCCCTAGCCTGGACGTCACGATCTCCAGCCCACGAGATCACGGGAGCACCTGCCAGTTATACGTACCTAGTAGGGTAATTAGCCAGCCTCGATTACATGATAGGCCAATAAGTAAAGGTCACGGTAAGTCCAGGTATTGTCTGGTGGTACGTATACACACCTGTCAGTATAGCAGAACCTGAATAATATTGTCGTTGAAAATTTTCACCCGGAACATCGCTTTCTTTTTATCCATTATACATAAAACAAATTAGGGAACCGTATATTTGTCGTTTGTAGGGTGTCAAATATAATTCAAATAACGAGTATTACAAAAGTGAAATTGGTCTTTTTTGTTTTGTTTATTGTTTAAAAAGACTTTTTTTTAAATAGATTTGGTAGAGTTTAAGGTGCGTAAATGTTTCTGCGTTTCCCCGACTCACGAGCTAATTTCCGTGTATTAGCTTTTAGTAGTTTGATTTGTTAGACGGACATTTACCAAGTTTTCAATAAATAGAATCCGCGAAAAACACCATTCTACCTGACTATAGAAATGTCACCATTAATATTGTTAACACCTAATGGTTCACAGTTATAGTATGTACAATCTCCGTTATATACAAGTAGGTGTAACACTCACCTGTAAACAGGTAAACTATGATAAAGTGATCAGGTACCTATAGGTATGACATGTAGAGTCCTACAGGTAGAAACGCTCCGGAGGATGGCTTGAGTTATCTAAGGTAAGATTTAATTCTCAAAAAAATTCTTATTCTTTCATAACAGTAGTGGCACGGCGGAAATCTCTCTCTTATATACTTACATTGTATACCAAATTCATCAAGGAATCTAATTCTGTGGTTTATACTTAGATATATATTTCAATACTAAAGCATCATCTGAACCTTCTGTCGGCATAAGAACGGTTGTGTATGAGTGCACAGAGTAAGTACATTGTAAGGTACGGTTTATTAATTCATTTATTTATTTATTTATCTTTTTTGAGAGTTTAACGTCCTCGCATGGCCTTACGACCTTCAGTGAACGAAGAAGGCAGGGAGCGTAAGATGGCTTAAATATTATCTTATGGGTAGCAATTAATGTTCTAATAATCTGCTTATCATACCACAGTGACATGGTTTGGAAGATTTAAAATACAGTCACTTATCAACTGGGTTTTTTTAATCCCAAGAGATGCATCATCTTAACTTTTTAGATGTCTTAGATAAGTCAGTGTTTCATAAGAGAAATAGTCTGAATGCTTTATAAACGTATTCATTCTCTCTGATGTAAATCAATTTTCCCCACCACGGCGCTCTTCGGACAAACGATGTTAAAATATCAGAATGTATCCCATTACTCTTCTTATCCAGTACGTCTCTTGTACGAATGTAAGTGTAACGGAAGCTAGGGGGTCATGAAGGGAGGTATTGTAGGTGTTACAAAGATTTGGGATATACGTAAAAGACTATAATGGTCGATAAGTATACTACATGTGAGTTATTACTTCATGAAAGATAAATTAGCGTTACTGTTTAATGAGTTTTCCCTATTTTTATTGCGTCAGCAGATTTATTTATGGATAATGGTTTAAGCTGTGCAATGTCCCGAGTATGATGATGACTGTGCTCGCCCCCATTGTTCTAACTTTGGACGAAAACTTATTATGGTTCCGGTCAATACAAGGTTCTGTTGTAAGATCCTATCTAGCAAGGTCCATTAAACATGTGAGATGTCCATTAAACGTCTCTGAGATGTCCATTAAACGTGTGAGAAGTCCATTAAACGTGTGAGATGTCCATTAAACGTGTGAGATGTTCATTAAACGTGTGAGAGGCCCATTAAACGTGTGAGACGTCAATTAAACGTGTGAGAGGTCCATTAAACGTGTTAGAGGTCCAGTAAACCTGTTAGAGGTCCATTAAACGTGTGAGAGGTCCATTAAACGTGTGAGAGGCCCATTAATCGTGTGAGAGGTCCATTAAACGTGTGAGAGGCCCATTAATCGTGTGAGAGGCCCATTAAACGTGTGCGATGTCCATTAAACGTGTGAGAGGCCCATTAAACGCGTGAAAGGTCCATTAAACGTGTGAGAGACCTATTAAACGTGTGAGGCCCATTAAACGTGTTAGAGGTCCATTAAACGTGTGAGAGGTCCATTAAACGTGTGAGAGACCTATTAAACGTGTGGGAGGTCCATTAAACGTGTTAGAGTTCCATTAAACGTGTGAGAGACCTATTAAACGTGTTAGAGGTCCATTTAACGTCTAAGCATCAATGAGCATCGGGATTAATGGCTTTCAATATCGACACGTTTTTTGAGTAAATGGAATTTCAAATATTTTATTAATAACATTCCGCAATCAGAACAACAGTCCTGGTGTTATACGAATTTAAGTGTTTGGACTCCAGGGTTAAAACATATCTTTTTTTAAAGTCGAGTTTTCGGATAAAATGATATTGAATTAACCAACAGTTACTCAGCTGCTTCTTTAAGGCAAGAATTAATGGGAAGTAACATTGGTTTACATCTAATGTCAGCTGGTAATGTGTTACTTTGTATCAGATGTACCTATTAATTAAGGACACTTAAGCTCCAGGATCGGAGGAAGACACAGCGTCCATGGATGACATTTATATTTTATAGACCAGCGTGAAAAATAGCCACTTAGATATTTTACTCTAAATATTTGTAGAATCGCACGCTTTCCTGAGGATGAATAGCTCAAACTATGTGTTACCGCTTTACGACGTTGAAAGGATTTTCCGAAAATATTACATTGTCATCGTTATAATATTCAATGAAGATATGTAAGCGTGCACACGTACACACACACCTAAACATCCGGGCCAGTAACAGTGGTTAATACGAAGTTTATAAATAGATAAAGAAACACCACCTCACATCTCTATTTCAGGCTCATGTACAAACCACTTATATATAAATATTATATATTTATTATATTAAACACGGTACAATTACGATAGGAAATTCACATTTTAACCTTTATTATATATCTATTATATATGAAATTATATTATAATGTATACATTGGGATAATTATCTTCTAACTTAATGAGTATTTAATGATCTGTATGAATTTTTGCTTATCATTTATAATAAATATTAATATAATCCATATGCTGTAAATCGCTTTTAGAGTAATAATACAAATGATATGGGGCGCTATATAAATGTTTTATGTTACCATGATAATTATTAATGACTAGGACCATTCGTCTACATCAAAATAGCACTAAACCGGGCCAACACTAGAACTGCAATACCCGTTTCAAGACACAAACGCTTACGTACAGAAAACGGTTTTAAAATGAACGTGTCTTTCAAGTCATCAAAGGAAAGAGGTTTTATTTCTGAAACCAAGTACATGTATCTGAACATAATTTAGCAAAAGGCTGTTTTCAACAGATCCCTAGTTTTTGTCATTGTTTATAATGGTAAAACTTGGTAGAAATATTACTGTTAAGTAACTTGTTAGTTATTTTGCCATATTGAGATAAGTGTTTTTTGCGTGTAATACTGTTTTAGTAATAAAAGTAAAATATATAATTAAATTTTACAATAGAAAACTCAAAGAAATTCATCAGAACACTTATACAAAATATATCATATAATAATAGACTGTAGTTCATTTTTTAATTGTACACTCTTACTTAAATTATTAAAACAAAACACGATAAATGAAAGCTATCTATAGTAGATGAATTTAATTTAAGGTTTATATTTGATCAAAAAGCTTTAAAGCTGGTTTCTGCTTCTACATTAGTTTAGAAATTGTGGATTCCCACCTTTTGGCCCCTAGCATCACTGAAGAGTCCTAGGAGAACGAAACAGCTGTATGATGCAGTTTAATTCATTTTTTTTCGGTTCGGCATGCTGTATCTATTACTAAATTAAAAAGTTGCAGCACATGTGCATTATACGTCATCTTCAATATCCGGTATTTTGTTGTAATTTGCTTAGTGAGAAAGAAACGATAGAAGGTTTCATTAAAGCTTTATCATATCAGCACAGGTCCCAGTGTCTGTAAACCAGCAATGAACCCGTCGCTATGGACTCGTGTTTCACGAACATTGTCACAGACAGGTATTGTGTACAGACATATCTTTACAACTGAAATTCTAATCTATACAAACAGGTTCTTTAAATCAACACCCCATCAGAATTTTTAACACAATTAAGAGAAAATGCCGAGCACATATTGACAATCTGTTGACAGTATATTGACACTATTCTAACCACACTCAGTGGTAATTTCCTAAATATATCGATCTTTTAAACGTTTTATATATCATATTAGTGTTAATGATTTAATCAATGGGTATTCACCTTTTGCTTATATCGATTTTCACAATTGTCTTTTGTCAATAGTTTTACCTCTATAAGTGAGTGTATTCTATTTCCAGTGTAATTCATGTACAATTCAAACACACAGACTCATTTGTATCAAAAAACTTTTAGCAGCTTCAATTCAAGAAAAAACTAATTTATTTGTTTATCATTTTCAATATGTATTATCTATATTTGATCGGGATTATTGAGTATTACTTTCATGTTAAGATGTTACATCAAAATTATATGTAATTATAAATAAAATAATTTGACTATTTTGAAATATCTCCCATTGAACGTGTACGATATACAATCGTTAAGCTGACTAGACTTCAAACATTTGGCCCCAGATGTTTACTCTTTGTAAATAAGACGGGTTGGCATATACATCGATGTTTACACAGGGTTGGAACGTAATCATGGAAGACAGATAGAACCAAAAATACATCAAATATTGCAACAAAAGTCTATCAGCTGTAATAACTTATTATCCCGTGTATATATACAATATATATCAGTTTATTTGATAATTAAATATTGTTAACATTTATTTGTACAGTAATGTACGGCAATACTAAAATACGTTTGGTCGGGTGGTGCAGTGGATAGCGCACTTGTCTTTCACCAAGGCGGCCGGGGTTCGATTCCCCAACCAGATGTGAAAAGGTATGGGGTCACATGGGTTTTCACCCGCATACCCTAACATCCGGGCCAATTATTTGTGATTAATATAAGTCGGATAACTTGTTTCATAATTGTTTTAAAATAGATAAGTTTATTATACTGAAATACGCTTTTCCTGAAATCGCCTTGCCATCATTTAAGGATCTTTAAAGTTGAAATAACGTTATATGTGTGGCTTTTGACCTCACTAAAGTGACGTAACTAAAGTGGAGTGCCCTTTGATAACCTTGTCATATAGGTGTGACTCGTCTTCATTGTTACGCCATTGATTATAATTATGTTGCAAGTAGATCGTCTCGTCATCATTTTATGATGTCAATCAAGAACAAATATCCCTATATTTGACATTATTGCGAAAAACCGAGTACAGTAAAAATAGCATAGGATAGTTTTAACTTCACCAAATGCGGGAGACCTATCAATGAGCTTTGGTTTGCTGCGTAAGATCTTAATTGAAAGTTTAAGTTATGTATAGTTTCCTTCCATTACTCTTAAACATTTACCAGAATACAGCCTCATTTCTAATCGAACGTCCATATCTATTGGTCAATAATCGTGTGATGTCTTCTTAAAGGATTTCCGTGAAATATCCATAAAATTGGTTGCCACCTGGAATCAAAACGATATTGTTTTCACTTTGAATAGATATGCATGCAACCCCTCTCCCTCTCTTGTTGTACTTTTGAAGTTATAAATTAGGCGTGTGTGAGTTGCACCGCCACGAATTCAGAATATTGATGTTTTACCTCAACCACAAATACCGACATCACTATTCCGGGTCACGTGCTTACGTACAACGTCGAATTCGTTCAAAAGCTTTTAAAAACGACATGAAACCCGGATACTGTGTCACAGACATGCTGATCAGGGATGGGCGTGTCTAAATCACGGCCCGAATACATAATGTCAAAGAAAAATGCGTTGGCATGCACGTTCATGTTATACTGTTTTTTGAAATCACACTAAAAAGAAACGTTAAAAGGAAATGTATTACGATTGGTTTTTCATCAATAAGATCAATATACCTTCGGAACAAAAGCCGCTTTATTATCAAAGGCCCAATATACGTAACTTCAGGAAATTTTTCGTGATTCTGAAAAATTCTGAAAAAAATCCAGTTGATAACAATGCAAAAATAAGCCTAAAACTAAGAAAATCTGAGCGGATACTAACAAGAAACTCTTGACAGAAAAATCCAAAAAAATCAAAATAATTCAAGTGTTGCCCACTTCAACAACATGACGAAGTTAGAAGACAGTTCAAAATGGACAAGTGTTTACAAATACCGAGTTTCAACTGCTGCTGTACCGGTAACCGCGTAAGAATTCATCTTGGATATTGCTGATATCACTTTATCTTAACTAAATCTATAATAAGGCTTGATTTTCGCTTCAAGTTTTGCCGAAAGTTACCTTTATTGATTTGTAAAGAAGGCTTGTCATTTGGAACAAATCTGTGGTGCATTATAGAGTGTAATGTCACCGAGTTTTCTTGATACTTTGAAGTATAAAAACCCTGTTATTTTCTGCCAAACAGCCCAAGGACGTTATCGACCAGCATCCTACTTAACTGTTTGGTAACTTGACAACGCTTTCTACTCAAGGCCCTGATAAACAAATATGGTACCATTATTTCAGCAGCTCATAAATATACCCACTCCTTTGATTTTTATTCCGCCAAGATTGGTATTAGTTGTGTATGATCTTAAGATAATACGTCTCAAATTCGATCTTGACATAGAACACTATTTGAACATGCCTGCTTACCACTTCTGATCAAAAGTACCCATAGAAATGATGTTTTGTAAGCTTAGGGTTACGTTTATATAATTTTTTATGGATATTTATTTTTTAACTCAAACGAAAACGTGATTTTTTTTCTTTTATTCAAAATAAAGAACATAAGCAGAAAAAATAAAATATTACATCAAGTTTACACAATTGGTTGTGGAAGAAAATCCTATATATTTACCCTCAACAAGCTGACAATTCTAGGTACGTCTGACCTATATACGAATCCATTTTAAATAAACATCGGAAGCATACCTGCAAACAAAATGTGAACCCTTCTATGTAGACGAAATGTTGATCTTTCTATAACTAGGGCGTGGGACAAACCAGTCTTCATTAACACAACCCAGTTCCTATAGTCTAATTAAAATAACAATACACCATGTAAATACCATGAGAATATAAGTTTAAAGAATATCTTATCATATACATTTTCTCGTTCAAATTGTTCTAATTGCAAAGATTTTTTTAAATATTTTAAATTAAATTACATAATGCATAGTCTTTCAGCCGACAGTGAAGCAATTATTTCTCCCTGGTAATTGTGTAGACAATTTGTTTATGACATATACATTGGTTTTTGTCAAGTTTTTTCCCTATGGTTCTCGTTCCCTTTTCTTTTGTTTCTGTGTCGCATTAATTTTGGTTGTATTTTCCCATAACCTCTCACCCCCGCTTACGTACTTCTGATGAAGATTTTCGTTATACTCCCGCTGAAACAATCTATTGTGTTTGGACAAAATGCTGACTTCGATTCAATACAAAAACAATCAACAAGGAGATACATCATGTACAACTATAAAACAATACACCCTGTCTTCCATAAAGCCGAGTGTAGCTCTGTGGTGTCGATGATCGGTTTTTGTAGTCTGTTGATTTTCAAGTGAAGACTATTAAAATTAAAATAAGTTAGGCCGTAGAATGAGAAATGTACAGTACACGTTCATTAGCAACGCTTATAATATTGTGTCAATATTGGAAATTTACACTGAGTTAACGCACTTTTGGTCAAGATTTATCCAAAAACTTCGATTGTATGGCAGCTCCGCGCCACTGTTCGTTGGTCATAATTAAGGATTAACTTGAATCTATGTTTAATGTTATGATGGTATAACACAAAAAACCGGAGTGTACTCTAAATAAAGCAGTTTATGATGAGAGTACACCGATTTTTTTGTGTTGTAACCTCATAACATGAAAAATAAATTCAAGTTAATCCTTATAATATAATCTATACCCTGCGAAAAACCACTTTATTGATGGACTCTTTTCTCTCAAATAATCATGCTGCTGCATCAGCCAATCAAAAGCGACGCTATAAACGTCGACGTCATTTTTTACGTAATGGGCAGGCCCCGGTCTCATCAATGTTCCTTAACTTAAGGAAATTCCTTAACTTTAAAATCTCCATAATAAAGCATTACAGAATTTAAGGAAAGTTCCTTAACTAAGGATTCCCCCCTTAAATTCTGTAATGCTTTCCTATGGAGATTTTTAAGTTAAGGAGTTTTCTTAAGTTAAGGAACGTTGGTGAAACCAGGGCCTGATAACATACTTTTTTAAACCAATGAAATTGCTTGTTTCAAGCGAAATCAAATTATAAGAGTATAACTCCATTGAATTGATTTAGTTATCTTTTATAATTTGAAATATTTTTTATTGTTATTTTGATAATGAAAAGTGCGCAGTTAAACCGTGCTGTATGGTATATATTGTGTATTATATCGTCTATTGTATTGACACAGCTCATCGTCCTCATCTATTTTGCAATAATTAGGAATAACATTATTTCCCGACTGGATGATTAAGAATCATATCATATGAACGCAGCGTCCTATAATTATTTACTGCGGTTCATGAAGGAATTATTATCATTCCTTCATTGAATAATTTAGGCTATTTCTTATACTGTACGTATATCACTCAGATGTTCAATGTACTGTTGTTTATGAACGAAGTCGAGAGTACGTATCGCCAGGCTGTGGTTAGTTTATACCCCTATAACCTACATGTAACTCCCCCTTGTGATATCGTTCATGAAGTCATGACATGCAATAACAACCGACAGAGTTTGTTTAAACAATAATGACCGTAAACCGCTGTTGATTTAAATACCCCCATTTGATGATTGGGAAATAATGACTCATATATTTCGATTTGTTCAAACAAAGACGCAATTTTATTAATTTTTGACTAGAAGGTTTGAGATTTTTATCACGGGTGGTAAATTTTGCTAGACTGCGGTGAAAGTGTTATTTGATATACTGGCACCAACCGTATGTGTATTCAGGATTTTTAAATACACTACACGGTTCACAGTACCATAACTATTGATCGTGGACACGTCGTGGTGTTAACTGTAAGATAGCCCCGTAAGGATGTGCCTTTATAACTCTCTGTAAAACGGAATACACCTCGCCGCTAGATACAGCCAGGTGAGTAAAGTTATACAGATACAACATTATCTTATAACATACGGACATTTCACGGACACATACACCTAGGGACAAATGTGTCTAAGTGGTGTTCAAGTGTTTAAAAGGCAGATATACATGGAAATGTAGCTACTACCATTAAATAGGATAGGAATGTAGAAATAGTATTATAATTGATGTTCGATGCTTTAAACATTCGTATTTAATGTCCATGTTTAGGTCATGAAATTAAGTAAGTGGAATTCACGTTTGATAAATGTTGAGTGTTATTTTGAGCGTATGCCTATACATATTTATTTACAGTTTAGATAGAGACATGCCTGTTTGTCAATAATGTATTTTTGAAAAGCTGTTTCCATTAAAAGTTTAACAAATACACAAACATAATATATGTATGAAATATGACGAGTATCGATTCAGTCGCTTGAGGAGATAGGTAGGATCTGACTAAATATTTGAAACCGACCCAGTTAGGAGAAACAAACCATACTTAGTTCATATGAAATAATAGACATTTAAAAATTCAAAAAAATTTATCACATAGACTTTTCATAACATAAACTTTATCTATTTTACAACAATTATGAAACAAGTTATACAACTTATCTTAATCCCTCTTGTTGGCACGGATGTTAGTGCGCGAAAGCAACTATGATGCAAGACATATATCATTATAACACACATATCAGGTTCAAAATAATATGTGAGGTCACTTGATCGAGAATAGGCATCTGAAATAACCAAAGTTAGTGAAAAAGAATGCAGCACGAAAACGGTTAAACGATTAAATTAAAGGTGTTTTAATGCTAAAGCAACTAGCCTCTTTACGTCAAAGAGTTAAACTCATCGATGTACACTCTTTACAGAGAGCGTAGGTGGTTACATGGTTATTCAGGTTGTATCTATGGAAACGATTCCACAGATTTCATTGATAATTGATAGCCTCGGTTTGATTGTATTTACTTGACGATAAAACTTCTACATAGAGTTTTGTATAGCACTGAATCGCAATCTTTTACAATTGGTTTATGTGTATATTACCCAAAATTACTTTTACGTCATCAATATATATATGTATATGTCGAACAGAAAGCATGCATAACATATTTGTTAATGTACGACTTGACCAGTCTAAGATACATTGTATTACATCTCTTGGGTCATAATCAAATTTTCTGAATGGAATATACCTCAAGGTCTGTTTCTCGTATGCCTTCACGGCCAGGTGAAGATATTTCCCCCCCCCCCTTTACCTTCGCGGCCAGGTGAAGATATTTCCCCCTCTTTACCTTCGCGGCCAGGTGAAGATATTTCCCCCTCTTTACCTTCGCGGCCAGGTGAAGATATTTCCCCCTCTTTACCTTCGCGGCCAGGTGAAGATATTTCCCCCTCTTTACCTTCGCGGCCAGGTGAAGATATTTCCCCCTCTTTACCTTCGCGGCCAGGTGAAGATATTTCCCCCTCTTTACCTTCGCGGCCAGGTGAAGCTTTTTCCCCCTCTTTGCCATTCGTCGCCATACATTGTGTGTTCTATAGTCATATCGTATACTCCTCATCCCCAGTGATGTCAAAGCACAGTGTTATAATCATCGTATGTTCAATTCTCACGCAACAGGTTAATCAACGGTCCATTACTTAAGGAAATTATTTAGCTTAAAATCTCCACAGGAAAGAATCACAGAAGTGAAGGGGGAATCTGAAGTTACGGATCCTCTCTTACCTTCTATAATGCTTTCCCATAGGCGATTTTTTAGTTAATGATTTTCTTTTCTATGTTAAGAAAGGTTGATAAAACGGGGCCTGGTCATGTAAATCGCATTATGATAGATATCTTTAACTTTTCCCCGTCGAGTGAACACTAAACACAATATTTTTCTATATTATCCGCATGTATCTATCGTTAAAGGTGTTCATTTTGTTTACTTCATTAATCCTTGTTGATTTCCTAACACGTGGATTTTATAGAAAGACTCTAGTGCACATGTCGCACATTGCTCCTATCTTTAACTTCATCCTTTGGTCCTCTGATGTATTGGTTCAATCATCATGTTTGTATCCATACGAGTGTTAATATGTGTTGTAGTAACCCTCATGACTGGATCTCTGTGATGGATATAAAGTTTATGGAACTTGTTTTTGGAACAGGAAGAAATCTAAAAAAAAAAATCTAAAGCATTCGTACCTTTTTGAAGCATTTCGTCTTTATAGTTTCTAAACTTATTGTGTACTTTGGCTTGTCTTGTTACTTTTAATATATTTGTTTTTTACATGATGTAATAAAAGTTTCTTATTTTCTCTATTATAGATGAAATTATATAGTATGGTCTTATTTTCAACAACTTTACCGGTAATACTTTCTCTCCCCCACTCTCCCACTCCTCCCTCCCATCACCAAATCATTTGATACATTATTAAAAAGAGATACCGAAGCATCAACAAAAGATACAAAATACAAGAATTTGTATTTAATGTCGCATATTTAAAGCAATAAAGATTAGCACTGTAGGGCTATTAATGCGACAAACTAAAGGATATAAACAAATAAATAACATGACAAGGATAACAAACATACAGGTAAAGCAAGATGAGTAACAGTAAGCAGATATCGCAGAAATTAGAAACTTAACCTTAAGTTAAATGCTAAAAAGAAAAGAAAAGACAGCAGCAAATGTGTATAAGTTATCACAGACAATAGTATTTGGAGATAAATGTATAAAAAGGAGGCAATAAATGAATACAAGTGTAGTTAAATACAAGTATTACTAATGATGTTAAAGCACTATGGCAGTGTAACCACTATCCGATTTCACTAGAGGCAAAGTATGAACAATGGAAGGTTTAACAAGGATACCCTTGACAAAATACAAAAGAATAAGACCATGCGTTCCAGAGTGAGCGTCTTCTGCTTCATCGACGACAACTGCCATACAAATCTACTATGTAGATCACATGTAAGTAAACGTCAAGTCCTTAAAAAGAGGTCCTAGTCATCACTTATGAGCATATACAAAATATCCACCCTTACCTTCAAATTATCTATCATTGAGACGAAGTTTGGTCGAAAAATATGTTGTGGAAATAAATACTTTAAAAATCACAAAAAAGTCAAAGTAAATATTTCGAGAACAAACCTGCCTCATTCATATACATACTTATAACGATGAAGCATAGCTAGAGAGACAATTTATAAACAGGTTCCATATTATCTATAGGTATTGTATGTCAATATATTTACATTTTTTCTTTGCATTCTTGCCTTGTAATGCTTTGCAAAGGTAAATAAAAATGTGTTATGAGACTATAACAACATTTGCTGTTATAACGGCATTAATCTCCATTGTGACGTCATCAATTACAATGTGGTCTACACTTGGTTACCCTTAAAAAAACTATATATATATATAGGCTAAATAAAGCATAACACCACTATCTATACTGAAACTTGAAATTAAATATTATATAATAGTGTTTGTGTGTTAGGTTCATCAAATACATTTCTATTGCTAACAAACTTACATAAAGCTTTGGTTTGGTTATTTTGTTTTACGTCCTATTAACAGTCAGGGTCATTTAAGGACGGACGTGTCAGATTTTGGAGGTGGAGGAAATCCAGAGTACCCAGAGAAAAAACACTGACCTACGGTTAGTACCTGGCAACTACCCCACGTGGGTTTCGAACACGCAACACAGAGTTGGGGGTTTAGTGATAGAATATCGGGACACCTTAACCACTCGACCACCGCGGCCCCTTTACATAAAGCGCTATCAGGATTAATAATTAAAAAGATTATCGTCTATAGCAATGCGTGTTATAGGCCCATAGTAACATTTGCTAAAGTATTTCTGCTTTAATATTTACAGTCTACACTGATATTCACTCGATAACCAATGTACTGCAAACTAGAGTTATTTTCCAATAACTATACTTGAAAACGTGCAAAATTCCTATGACGTCGACAACAATACATGTGGGCGGAGCTATGCAAATTATCCCGTTCGAATCACAATTGTATGACGTCATTATCAATTGACATGGGCGGGGCTAGCTATGGCTTATGCAAACTCCATGCTGTTACATTTATTGAACTGTTTTCACGTTTGTAAGTTTTGAAATGAAATATATGTCTGCAGATGGGGCTAAATTGAACAGAAAACTTATGAGCCATTTACAGGAAAATACTGTAAATATAAGGATTAACCTTTGATTTTGTTTAGTTTATTAGATCATAATTTAACGTAAACGCTTCGCGTTTACGCAATTTACCTCGTGCTCCATTGGATTTATGATCTAATAAACTAAACAAAATAAAAGGTTAATCCTTAATTAAACATTTTAGATTATATACTGAAACCAACACTCGACATATTGCTGTAACATTTCATAACAGTCTGCCTAGACTTAACCTTGTGTCTCACTGTGACCCGATAAGTGATTGTGTATTCTTATTGGCAGTTGTCGGTCAAGACCTTTTCTTCTTAAACAATCAGCTTCCGAGTCTGTATCGGACAAACGCTTGATTGCATTAGCAGAACCAACAATCGTTGTATTTTAGTTTACGTACAGGAGTTGGCCTAGTGCAAGCTTAAAACTGTATTCAGAATGAAAGAATAAAATTTCATTTCCTCAGCAAATACATTTCCTTTGATGGACTAGAAAATATAGTTTAAAAGTTCTATTTTTGCTTTTTAATATTTGTTTAATTTGAAAAAGAGTGTAAGTGTTTTATTGAACTTTCGAAATGTGCCTGTTACTTTATCTCAGTTTTGCCGCTTAACCTTCCGGAGAACCTGGTCGTATTGTCCTTGCTCTTTCAGATGTTGCCCTGTTTATTTTACATTTGCTATACAAGTTTATTTACGTGTAATCGATTTCGCTTTGGAAAAATGGTGATGTTTGCACTTTTATGTTTTCTTACTTAAATGTAGCCTTGGGCGGTGTCTCACGCGACGAATTAATAAAATGTGCTAACCGTGAATTGAATAAGTATAAATCTTAATGATTTAATGTGTCGTAAGGTTAAGAAGTATTCTGTTTAAACGTTCGAAGCAAATGATGTCCCATATAAAATGGAAATGCAGTGATAAAGAGCTTTTTCACATTGATAAGAGACCTGGATTGAAAGCCTCTGTAAGCAAAGCGTTACAAGAGGGTGGAATATTTACCAACGTTGGTAAGAATTGTGATTATTTAAAATCCCAATCTGTCATGTTCTTATATATATTCAAATATCTGAATAATTGGACTCAGTTTGGTAATTAACAGTTAGTTTACTTTTGCTATGAAGTGCACGTTGAGACGATGACATCATAAGTATTTCTATAGTTAAAGATCGGCTCATTAAACACGCTGATAATTGGAGTAGGTGACAGTTCAGGGTTCCTAAACGCGAGTCCAATACACATTTATTCTGAAGAAACGGAAATGCCACTTGATATAATAAAGACCTTTTATATCTGTGACAGTGGGAGCATTGACGTTAAATGAAAAAAATGAACCTGAATGACGTAGATTTTGTTGTTATCTACCTTAATTATGATAACGTACTTGGTACTGATGCCGAGAATAATTTCCGATAAGGACCTTCCAAAACTAGTCCGATTTGCCAGATTCGACACCAATTTATTATTCACATATGTGTCAGGGGTTATTTTGCACACTACACCGTTAAATTGACGCAGTCAGGTATACCTTGTAATTATTTGTTTTTATTCTTTTATCATTTCTTGTTGTTTTTGTGTTTGAAAACTGTTTGATCAAAATGTACAAGGCGGGGGACTAATGTGCCGAATTGTGATTGATTGTGATGACTCGGTTATCATTTTGAAGACTTGATATGTGATCAAGATTTACATGGTTTGTTTGTCGATGAAGCAGAATGCGTCTACTCTTCCGGAACACCTGGTCTTATTATCTCGTACTTTTACAAATGTATCAGTGTAAAATGTTTCTTTGTTCACATTCTGACCGAAGTGTAATCGATTTTGAGTTTGGACTATGGTTTTAATGTCGCTTCGGTATTATATTGTTTTTCAGTACATAAAGTATATACTCTGGATCAGATGGTATAACTGAAATGAAAAACTATAGTACGAACATTGTGTATGGCATGATGAATATTTTACGCGACAGGTGCCACATACAATGTATCACGGACATAATACGTACTCTCCCAGAACACCCAGCATTGTCTCTACTGTCTTGTGGGGGTTCCTGTACTTCATATGGCCTTCTGTGGTCTCCCCGATCGCCATTGTTGTCTATCATATTGACTAGTGTTTTGAATTCGTCTCCCCGATTGTCATTGCTGTCTATCATATTGACTAGTGTTTTGAATTCGTCCTTGTGTTTTGACGCTGTCGTATATAATAGGTTATTTTCTGTTTGATTAAGATCTTATAGATAAAGGCACAAAGACATCATTTCTCTCCTTACGACTGAAATACGATCGATATCCTAAGATGTTGTACATTACGATACATGATGCTCGCGTTCAACTTGCCTTGGAATTGCTGTCCTAATAGAGAGTTCGCATTTAGCACGAATTCGAATCCGAATACGTATCCGTATCAGTATAGAGTGGGGAGAAATCCTTGATGTGAGTTTATACATGTATCCAATAAATCTGTTTTTAAAATTATAAAGATGTAATAATTTCTGTCTTATACTTGGATAATATAAAATAATGTGGCAAGTGTCAACTACAATGTAGGTATCACTTGGCTACAATGTCTATCGCACTTCCCACACCATGACACCGATCGTTCGACTTACATAAACTCGTCCGTCTGCCCGACTGAAACAGGATTTTGTCATCTTTCTAAATCAGTTAATTTTCCAGTGAAATACATTCAAACTTGCATCATTATAATCATGTTTGTAGTATAAGAAAATAAAAAGTTAGCAAGTATGGTATTTTACATTTATCGAACGCATTTGACAGTGTTTGATATCATGGTTTCCTGAAAAAGCTTGATGGATAACGCTGTAAAGGTAAGGCTTATAATTGGGTAAATGGTGCTACATTTAAACGTTTTTGTAGGAGAAACGTATTCATATAAAAGATATATAAAGGGTGGTTTTCCACAAGGTTCTGAAGTAGGACCATTCCCTTTCTTGATTCTTATTAATGTTATATTTGTATGCATTGGTTTCTGTATTCACGATACATCCCCAGCATATTCCACGGATAGCAGAACGAAAATTGAACACAATATAAATCATATTTTAGCCATAGAACACCGGTCAAAGTCTTTAAAACCTAATGAAACTGATGCAGTTGCTTTTAGCACACCATCATCAGATGGTGGGCTTATCAAATCACCCTGCGTTCGTCATGCGTCGTATGCCGTCTGTCCGTCGTCCGTTCTTAAACAATTCTTGTTATCGCTATTTCCAGAGAAGTACTGAATGGATCATTCTGAAATTTCAATTGAAGGTTCCCCTTCCTGCTGTGGTTTGCATAGTCCATTTTCGGACAAATCCGACAAAAATATGGCCGACAGGTGGCCATCTTGTATTTGTGAGCAAGAGTTTGTTATCGCTATTTCTGGAGAAGTACAGGATAGATCATTCTCAAATTACATTTGTTAGTTCCCCTTGGTGCCTAGTTACATGTATGCATAGTTAATTTTCGGACAAATTCGGTAACACAAATGTAATATGGCTGACAGGCGGCCATCTTGGATGTGTTAGTTATAGTTTGTTATCGCTATTGCTTGAAAAATACCGGTCATTCTTAATTTTCATATGTAAGTTCCCCTTGGTCCCTAGTTGTGCTTTGATTTTGGGACTAATAAAAAAAAACTAAATGACTGATAGACGGCCATCTTGGATTTTGCCAATGAAATTTGTTATTGTTATATCTTGTGAAGTATTGGATGGATCGTTTCCGAATTCCATATTCAGGTTCTCCTTGTTAATTAATTAAAGATGGATCTCTCTTAACGTTTTAGGTTTCGGAACTTATCAGAAAAACAAAACTCCTGAATAGACACCTTATTTCAACTGTTATTAATTTTCACAAGTTTATAGCACTAGGACAAAATGCATAAATGAAAGAAAAAATTGAATCAAGATTAAAAACATAAATGAAAGTTAAAATAAGAATAAAAGAATAAAAAAATCATCGATGGTGGACGCCAAGATCCCACTGGGATTGTTATTGAGAAAACAATGCAAAGATAATTTATATCAATAAACACTTACAAGCTGTAGGTGTCTGCTTAAATGAAAATAGAAATCGGATTTCAATTATCGTCATATCAGCTTCAAAGCTCAGTTTTATGCATGTTTGTTTTTCATTTAAAAAAAAGAGAGAATTTATCTTAGATATGTACTGTGTTCATTAGGCATGTGTAACACTGTTGATTCAGACCGGTCACCAAATATATACCATTGCCTTCATTCGCTAGAAGATAAAGGTCTCTTTTTATGGAAACTGGTTGCAAGAAAAACATATTAGTCTTCGTCACAGCTATATTACTTTGACTGCAGATTTCTTTAGAGATAATTTTGTCATATCACCAGATTGTACATGTTCTTATCCACTAGAAAAGTTAAGGTGTCTGACATTCTGCTACCATGCACTAGCCTTCAACCTCTTGGTCACGTGACCTACCAGGTACGTATTTTTGGGGCAGTCACAAGGTACTGGCCGTTGGTCGCTGTTTATTTCTCCTGTAGCTCTGCTAAGTGTAATCGATTTGACTAATGCGGTACTACATTGATCAGAATTTTGTCCAGATATGGTATTTTTAGTGGTCTCTGAATGTCATATTGAATGCCTTTTGGTTCATTAAATCAGCAGGATCAGTAAGCTACATGATTGATCGAACAGAAATATGAACCAAATAGGAATTTCATGCTGAAATTACAAAATAACATCGTGTTGTTTCGTTATAGAGAGTGTATTGCCCGGGGAATATATCGACACTATAAACGTAATACATTATTAAGAAATTATACGATATTTGAACATGAAGATATTCCTATGCCAATGCTTGCAACATAACGTAGGTACTGGTCCGTAGATCAAATACGTATATGTATATTAATGTTACTGTTAATAATGGAATTATCAAATATATGTTGATAATTGCATTACTGATTCCATTATTTATTAACCTAATTGAAAAAGACATCTTTTAAGTTGAAGTTGTTATGTAAAATTCCTTTTAAACTATTTATATGAAATACATTTGAACTAAACTAAACTTGGTAATATAGATGTTCGTATTCATATTGATAATAGATATAGATTTCCTGTATAAACTTGAACAACAATTGAAAATGTATAGACCGATTCGGATTCGTATCCACACGTCATCGGCTACATTGTACATGTAGTGCACGAAGCGTGACGAAAACATGCGAAATACACGTACCCGAGGATTAATACAACTAAAGTTATATTGCATCAAGGCAGATGAATTTAAGACAGAATTACTTACACTATTTAGTCTTTAAAATCTTTTTTTAAAAAGTAAAAAAAAAAAAAGAACTACCCTTTAATTTCTTAAATTAAAAGTTTCTCCCTGTCCGATATGTATACCGATGCGTTAACGGATATGGAGTCATGCTTAATGCGAAATCTCTAATAATAGGATACGTGGTGGAATAAGTTATGTGTCTGATTTATGTCAATGACAAGCTGCAGTAACACGACCTTTCTGGATACTTTAGTGTATGGTATTTAATTCGTAGGAGTGAAAGTGTACACGGATATCAAATCTTCTGGAATTAAGTTTGAGAGATTTGATTCATGGCAGTGAAATCTAACAAGGATGTGTTATCTTTTTTAAAATAAAGTAAGAGATATTTGACGCGGACAGCAATATACATCCAAAGTTTACAGTAAATGATCTGAAGTTTTTAACAGTCGGGATAGTCCTTATTTGTAAGAAAGTGTCACATCGTTTTTAAAGCCGTGATGTAAATTCCAATAACCTATTTTGCTTGATACATGTACAGTGACACACAATGCTACACAATGTTCTCGTATTTCGCTTACTTATCTATCATATAACTTATTTTTCAATATATGTGTTTGATAAACCTTGGACAAAGACAGCGATACCCGAATTTCACACTGACACATAGGTAAACTCATTCAATATCAGATGCAAATTGTTTTGACATTCATACTGATTAAGGAGAATAAATTTACAACTGTTAAGTTCTCATCACCAGTCGAACGGCCTTAATCAACTTAATGAACAGAAAAAAAATGACAATTTGTTTTCTCAAATCAATATGCTTCCTAAAATCAGAATTTAATATTCTTTTTATGAACTGAACTTCAGTTTTTACATATATCTTTCGTGGTTTTTTATAAACCTCCATGAGACACATTTGACTGAACGTGCTATTAAGATGACAAGTCTTTGGACAACTCTGCCAAGGGGGAAAAAACTCGTGATCTAATTTACGGACAAGATTAACAGTAATTGATCTTTACCATAGCAAGGTGTCATATAACTGTTTCAGTGAACACACAAGTATTGATAAAACTAGTCTAACACGAACTTTCCTTGTGACATAAAGCAATGGAAAGGGTTTTATTATGAAATACAAGTTCGCTTTTATTGAATCAAAATTGAATAATTATACTTCAAACACAATATAACAATGAATGTATACCCCCACTCGAAGAGTTTGCCAATACAAAAAATGCTTATACAGCTGTAGTTAACTTAATTGAACATTGTACATTTTGATGAAATACCTGTCACACTTAGAGAGATATGTTGATCAATAGAATTGATATAGGTTATCATATATCTACTAATTTCATACTTAGTTCATTACCGTAGGTCATTTAGCTTCTTTAGTTATTAAATGTCCTTACCCAACATAATTCAATTTCAATATTCCAGTTCATAATAGTTAAGATTCATTCAATATGGTATTTAGTCTGTTTTGATGTGTGTTTCTTCACGGGTCTGTTTTCCCGTGAATGGTGTAGGCTGTACTTTATAGGTAAGTATGGTCGTTAACATGGTTATAGCTCTAAGGTTTGGTAATAGCTGATATATTAGAAGGCCGGTTGCTGACAAACAAACCAACGGCACAGGAATTCGAGAGATGCAGGTTGATGAGAACTATAAGCAAGTTTTATGGTTGCATCTTTGTCTCATTGAGAAATATGTTGTATCCTTGTGTGATATGACGATGGGCGATTTTGAAAATGCTCATTAGTGTGCTAACTTGTGATTGATAATGATGACTTGGTTCTCACATTGAGGCACTGATATTTCCAACGATCTTACAGATTTGCATTGCTCATATAATTCATTATCCTGCATCTCAGTAAGTTTATTTGCCGAAATGTTGATGAATTGGAAAACATTACTGTTAATGAGAACCTTACAGAAGATGATTTTAGCCAAACCACGAGAAAATGTTCATGAACATTTGAAATTAAATTAAAACTGTCTTCAGTAACTAAATAACACTTTTACAAAGTCAAACAGACCTATAGAATTCTCACATGTAAATTAAAGTGACATTGAAATTTCTATTTTTCTTCCACCTGACATCGTGTCACATTGAGCGTTAGATAGGCCCGCCCAAGATTACGTTTGAATACTTATAGTGATAAGTATATACATACTTCACTCCTTCAGACCTTGATTAAAATGGACTTTCTTTATACGCAAGATACTGCAGACAGTTCTGGACAATCTCTGTTATGAGATTTATATACAGCTGTAGACTATGAATCGTACTTAATATCGCCACACCTCGGGAACGTAATGGTGTTGCACAACCTAGAAAATAATCTTTTGTGTATGTATAATGTGAATTCCCTTATAGAAACCAGATATTCATTTCCACAGACAACATTGTACGGTTTCCCTTTCGTGTATGATAGTTTCTATAGAAGGTCAGTTCAATGGATGTCTAATTATAGTGGTTTTAACGATTTCAAGAACTTCATATCTTGCATTGATAGCTTGCTGAAATAAACTTAAGATTGCAGAATAAAAACTATCCAATATAATGTAAACATTCTATCATGTGATTTTAGAATTATGAAATAATAAAACAAACATAGAGAATACGAAAGCATTAAATATCATAATCCGAACTCAAAATCGATTAAACCAGAGGCAAAATATGAACAACGAAAACGATTTACATTGAAACCCTTTTAAAAGTACAAGAGAATGAGACCAGGTGTTCCGGAAGACTGGTCGTCGTTTGCCTCAACGACGACACCTGCCATGTACTGAGCATACGATTTTGATATGATTTAAGCAATATCAGAAAATATCGAACATATTATGTATAATTTACAATTTTGCTTACATGTTTAATTGACTAGAATAGGATACAATATAAACTGTTAGTTATATAAAATGTTAATAGATGTGAACGCTTAACATAAACATTTACCAAGACATAATCACTATGATATTTTAGTTCGCGAGCTAAGCTGCCTTGGTGTGATTTGTATCGCCTGAATATCATAAATGTAACAATAACACGATTGTATTAACTCAAATACACAAGTCACATTGCATGATTCATATATTCGGAAAATATTAGAAATATGAGTAAAAAAATCATTTTAGTCGGCGAATAGAATAATATAGAAGTGAAAACTTCCAGTTTAGTAGTCATTTATGAGAATGTTCGGAGACAAATTCTTACAAATTGTATATGTCCCGAATCGCAAAGGGGTAAATTTTGCGCTTCTATCTAATGTGTATTACATGTTTATATTTTACTCGGTAACCGATTTCGGAAGTCGATGAAATGGATTCGTTTTTAGGTAGTTTCGTAATAATCTTAGTAAGAGCTGAGTTTACAACAAAAACACAGTTTTTGCGAGTGTTCAAAGTGGCTTCCGGACATCAAGTGTCCTCAAATTAGAGGTGGTCACCCTATTCTAGTTCCACTATATAAACGCTTGCATTTCAATCAAATGTAAATAAATGCATTAAATACTTATATATAAATCCCCACACTCCTGGCAGACTTATATAAACAGGTGTCTCCTCATATTATATAATTGTTGGGCATTCCTTTTCACGAGTTTTTGTGTTAATACATCCGCTGCCTGGACCTGTTTATTTTCCACTTAAGTAAAGAGGATAGCAGTTAATGTCAGCATTGATCCTATACAAGCTGAACCATTCATAAAGCTTTGTTAGATTACATTATATATTCAAGAAATAGATTTGTCATTATAAAGTTTGTTAACCGAAAATATATCACCTGTTTGATTTCGAATGACTTAATGTATGAACATCAAAAGAAATATTACTTGAGATTAACAAGATTTTAAAAATTGTTCAAAATTTAATCGAAAAATACGTCGACAAATTGATTTGATTAAGTTAACAAATATTTATGGCAGAGTAGGATATTTACTTGCAAAAAGGATTTGAAGGGGTCCTCAAACACTGAAAGGTTCGCAAATATTTTATTAATATACGTCAAACTATTTTGTTACGCCTGCCAACGATCGTGTACCTTCATACAAACATGAACTGTATGGTAAGTAGTCGGGGCCTGTTCGTAGTTGTAATGTAAGTTTAACACAAATACACAGTTTGGACATACAAATTATATACCAAAATGAATTATACTGCTTCGGCCCTCATAAACATTACACCCCTGTGTAACTTTCATTTTCCCTATAATGTCTATAGGAGAGAACGGTTTAAGACTAGTCAGTATTTCTAAGGACAAAAAAGCTGGAATCCGACTTGTTAAAGTACTGTTAAAGCAGGGTGCATGTTAATAAAGTTCACTATTTATAAATTAACTGCTTAATTTCATATTAAATAATCTGTAAAATGTTCATATTATGAATCGTGTCATTCTTGACCCCTGGCGGTTGCGGTAAGGGTAAATCTTGGGGGACCAGGAAATCTAACAAAAACCTTTACCACCTCGTATTTGAAAGTTGGTTGGTCTGGTTTTATTTTAAGTCTGCAAAGCAGCTGAGGTCGGCCTCCTGATGTATGTAATTTGAGTGTGTGTGGATTGTGTTTATGGGTTGCTGCGGTAGGTAAGTATAATTATGTGAGCCTACTTTGCGATAGTACAGAAATGATGCCGATTTTACAGTGCTACCACACTGAAATAGTTTACCGCCAAGGGCCCAGCAGACACCCCACCCGGTATCATTATACTGAAAACGGGTTCGCAAGTTTGTTTTGTGTCATCAAGTTTCGAATTGAGTTTGTAGGTAAAAGGATACATGTTTTCAGATTGTGTGTACAAATTGTCTTCAATAAGGAAATATGTCAAAATGTCAGTGATCGGAATAAACCAAAAACAAAATTAAAAGTGGTAATTGCTAATTATTTTCAATAACCATATATGCCTACATTTTTTTGAATATTTGTATTTACATTGAGTATGCTTGCTAGCTCCGACGTTCTTTGTTTACTGGCATTATTAGTCATATTTATCATAATTCAACATATTAACTGGTGACATGACCACATCACTTATATTATTTCACAGTAGGAGTACCTAATTAACTGATATCTCCGTCACATACATCCTATTTATAGAGGCTCTCCAATGATGGCTTACTATTCACAATATGTGACATGTGTTTGTTGTTTTAATGACTTAGACTTATTATAACATAGCTATGCCGGTTAACATGTGTTTTTGGCCCTAGTTTAATCGATTTTACGTTCGGATTATGGGTTTGTTGACGCTTTGATGTTCCCTTATTTCTAGCCATCATGTACTTTTCCTGTCACAGTCGCTTGTAAGGATATACTTTTGCCTTAACGTATTTACCAGCAACTATATAGTGCGTGTGAAAAGTTATTAAACATTTCCATTCCCTTTAATGGTGTAGAATGACGGGTCACATATAGTCATTAGTTATATTTAAAAGGTATCTAAACTCTTTCTAAATTGACTGTCCAATTTAAAACCAACCAAAAACGAAAGCAACTTCTTTGATTTTGTTTACGATGAATAAATGTGTCTTGAATCCAATTAAGACAGGTCTTTTATGACATATGATAATTTGCAAACGAGAATTGTATTAACATATTCATTTAAATGGTGATTGGTTTTTTAATTGACTCATTCGTCATGTAAGTCGAAATATCTATTAGAAGACTCATGGACATAAAACATGAAACGTTCATTTATATTTCATTTCCACTGAAAATTTACTTTCCGAAAATCGCTAAACACATGTGTCTAAACGTACAGCATGTGAGTTCATTACCGGGTCATATTATAAACATAAACATAGAAAATCTTCTTAGCGCTTTTGATTGACGCGTGATACTGTTCTAAGTAAAGTATAATAAAAGATGACGTAACACACACATGTGCTGCACCTTTAAAAATTTAGTCATAGAAAGAGTATGCCGAAACAATGAATTAAACTGCATCATACTGCTTTTTCGTCCTCCCAGGACTCTTCAGTGATGCTAGGGCCCAAAAGGTGGGAATCCAAAATGTCTAAACTAATGTAGAAACGGAAGGGTCATGTGCGAAAAAAACTTAATTTTATGTATTTAGAAGTAAAATTAAACTAGTTTTGTATAATTTCAAATCGTGTACTGTGAATATCATTAACGTGCCACAAATGAGGTAACTGGTTCTAAGGCCTTAATAGCTATGTGTGTTATAGAACCATAACCACATTTTCGGAAAACATTGCTTACAGGATACCAGCATTTTTTTTCACTAACTAGTATTACTTTATGTGAACCTATATTTAATCCATTATGCAACCTTTTTTGTAGTAAATCAGTCGTTTTTGTTTTGCTTTTTGTTGTTTTTGTCTTTGTCTTTTTTTTTCAAAATTATTTCATGTTGTTAAAATCAATGGAAAAGAAGGTCTTACTTGGATGTGACCAATATATACATGGCGGGTATCGTCGATAAAGTAGTCTTCCGGAACACCTGGTCTTATCTTGTACTTTTACCAGTGTTTCCATGTAAATTTTTCCTTTGTTCCTATTTTGCCCCTAGTTTAATCAATTTTGAGTTCGGAATATGGTTTTGTTGACGCTTTGGTATTCTCTGATTTTGTTTTCTTATAGCACAACCAGGATAATATTTAAAAGAAAAAAAACGCTTCACACTGGTCACTTGTCTGATGAAGGTGACAGTGTTAGCAATCGAAAGGTCACACTTAAATATTCTACTGGTTGTATTATAAGAACTCATTGTTATATCACTTATATCATTAAGTCAGAATAATCGTATATCTATAAAAGCACGTGATGTCTATGTAAAGCAACACATATTCAAATATACAAAACCTCTATTCTTTAACAATATGCCATTGGCTAGTTATAATGTATTCAATAACTAGAAATCTGATGTCTTTATTTTTCCATGTGTATTACCGGTGCAATTTTAACCAAAATATCAGATAAGATGGAACAATGAATAAACAGTTTTACGACATAAGAAATCCATCCACCCCGTGTAGAATTCCGGGTCACAAAATTGACAAGCCCCTAGTCTAGTTCCAGACACATTCGGGTAGACATTCATACGCTCCATATATACCTATGACAGAAACTATTAAACACATTTATGTTTTATGAAATCCTATCAATACATTTTATGATGACTATGTCTTAGATTATTAATTAAACTTATATGTATATTTTTGAAAGTACGCTTTTGATAAATACAATAAAGTTAACAAGACTTTTTACATCCGGGCGTCTCCGTACCGAGTGACCTAACACTCTCCCACGACATAACACAAGCTGTGTTGTCTGGTTTACTTTTAATTACACGGAGAACCTCCTTTTCTGTGAAGGTAGCCTGATATCTGTATAGACCTTAAAGGTGTATCTGTATAATTTATACAACTCTTTCGAACCTATGTTTATCGTAAATATCTTTACTTTGCATAGACCGTTGTGTTGTTGTATCTCCAATATAAAGCATTTAAAATATATACATTTCTGTTATAATTGAAATGCAATATATATGTGTACATATATAAGGTGCATTTCTGTGGTGCCTGGGACTATGTAGACGGTTTTATTTTAATTAGTAAAAGACATATGTGGCCAGTTTATTGGTGGTGATTCAGACGTTTAGAGAAATAGATAATGCTCGTACAGGAATCCGAGGCCATCACGCAACATGCCATATGGAAACATTTATTAATATTAATACAATATTTTCGATTTTCTATTGACAGTTTGCAATTTCATCAAATAAGTAAAAAAGAAATAAAAAGGAAACCAAGATACCACCATAGAACTATAAATAGCATTAACTCCAGAAAATAGTCTTTCTCTGACCACAAATAGAGCAGCTCCTCTTCTCCGTTTTTCACTTAGGACAAAATAGATTATGTCGTTAGACGCAGCAGGCACTGTAATTCCTTGTCCCAGTTTCCCCTGGCCCCAGCCCCGGACAGCTATCTGTCAAAATGTCCAGTGTCAGTATAAAATACACTTATATGTGAATTGTGCCATAATGTGTTCCAAGAAATATTTTTGTCGTTGTAGATTGAGGTCGTTCTGGTCGAAAGCATTGACTACATATTTATATGAACCAGAAAAGTATGGTTGTTGCAATACACTCTGAAGCAGCAAATCGTCATGACATAGCTGTACGGATATACACCACATGAATTTCCACGCATGAATTTTACGTGAAAAAAAAAACATTTACGGGAAATTCACGTGATTATTTTTTTCTCGTGAATTTCAGGCGGATTTTTCACATAAATTCACGTGAAATTCAAGTGAAAAAAATAACCATGTAAAATTCAGTCGAACATTATTTCACTTGAAATTCGTGTGAAGTCCATGTGGTGAAATTAGCATGTAAACAAATAAGGCATCTTACCTGTGTATGAATGGCATACTCGTTATAACATAGCGTGGAGTGACATATCATTGTGGACTGTAGATATAAGCTAGAACGATCTGGTAATTTTGTCACACAGAATTGAACTGAGGCGGGCTTTATCTATGTAAGTAGATATTCGTAACAATCGTTTTACTTAGAAGCTTGATAATATGCGTTGGAACAGAAACGAACATATCAATGTTTTGATTTTGGCGCTTTCACATTTAAAAAATAAACAATTCTAAAAGCGCAATAATAAATTGGCACAATCACACTTAATGTAGAAAGCAGTTGTTATTAGCGCAATAAAAACTTAGCGGAATGTCTTCATCGAAACAAATGGCTAAAATAAAACCGCCGCTTAAATATATACGTTTACAGAACTTTTATTTTGTAATACATCATGTGATATACCGAATGCTTCTATTGTGCTCTTTAATTTGTTATCAATTAAATTGTGCAATATAAAGAAGGGCTAACGTTAAAAGCTTTAGTGAAATTCTGACGTGCAAATACAGGTTTTTACGAGAAGTTTCAATTGCTTTTGATTCTTACCATGGCAGTTGTTATTATATTCCAATAAAATACTGAAGAGAACTTGGCATTTTCATACACATTTATCTGCTGATAAATCAACCACAGAGACATTTGGTTTTCCTCATACAATGATGACGTCGATTGAAAGCGCATTATGCATCGTGAAAATCAATACTTAAATGAAAGTTTGACTATATCCTAAATCTAGAACACTTAAAGTGTAAATGTAAATAAGTGCCGGTTCGATGTCTGTTAACATGCACATTAAGATATAATAAACAATTGTTAAAAGGGTTAAGAACACCTGAACTATATTAAAAGGCAACGAACATGATGTCAGGATAATGATAAATTAGAAGTGAAATCATCTCTGAAATAGAACATAGATTTATTTGTCTAACAAACGTCTGTAGACCATTCACTTATATATTTGTAAAACGTACACCTTTATAAATTTATGACATGCATGTTGTGTTTCGGGGGATTTATTAGAATATAGTCGCTCTACCTTGATGTGCACTTTTTAAGCTATTCATCCATGTTTATTAACGTTTACCTGAATGATTATTAATTCAGCATCAGAACATGATACATGACCATCACATCGAGTATGTTATATCATGAAACAAGTAAACATGGATTGTTTATATAATACAGGGTGTATTTAATGTGTTTGCTTACTCTTCAGGAACTCCTGGTCCCGTTTTCACGAAACCGTTCTCGTGCTCAAGCATGGATTCTGTGCTCAAGCCAGATTTCTTGAAACTCACCTAATTTATGTCAACCATCAAAAAGTCAAATGTAAATATCCAAAATCAGTGTTCGGCTTCATGGATCCTCACCTTTTTACCAAAACTTTGATAAAATGAGATTTTGTAGTTTAACTATAACCGGAATAAGAAATGAGGTTTGAGCACATAACCCATGCATGAGCATGAGAACGGTTTCATGAATACGGGCCCTGATTCCGTTTTCACGAAAAAGCCTAATTTCTTGTTCTGGCTATAAATGTTTTTTTAAATCTCATTTTGTAAAAAAAATGTTTTGGAGAAAAGTAGCAGAAACATGAAGTCGAAAGCTGTTTCAACATCTACAGTGACTTTTTGATTCTTCGTCATGATTCAAATGCGTTTCAAGAAAGCTGGCTTGAGCACAGAAACAATCCATGCTTGAAACATGAGATCAGTTTAATGAATACGGGCCCTGGTCTCATTCTCTGATACGCTGTTAAGGGTATCAGTTTGAATCGTTCTATTGTTCATATTTTATCCCTGGTACATACTTCCGGGCCGTGTTCTCGCTCTCTAGCATGCGGGACTTTAATCGGGCATCCTCGGGCCTTTCCGGCAAGCTGTTCGTCTGTGCGTATACATCCGGAGTAAAGGTTTCCTACCAGAGAAATTTTGACTTGATTGACTTTTCATGTCAGATTAAAACTGGATGTGGGCCATCATGTCAAAATGGAAGGGTAACATCCCAATATGTCACTCGTCACTCATAGCATTGTTATTTTAATCTGTGAAATCTAAAACGTACAACCAGAAGGCAATTAAAACGAACAAAACAAAAACATAATCCATGAAAAACCAAACCAAAGTGCTGTAGGAGATGAAACAGAACGCATTCCTCGAAAGGAGCAAAAATGAAAATGTATGAAGGATAATTTAACAACCTCACATTATACTAAATAAATCATTAAACGATTCATTTCTGACAGCACGCGCGCGTTATATGGTGCAACAGTACGACAGTTCACAAGCCCATCATTAGGAGGTTTTGTCAATATACTCCCCGTTGGTAGAAAAGGACCTAGATATGAAATGGCTGGTTAGTTTGACGAATTGTTCACGAAACATATTTTCATTATGTTGAAATTTCGAACAAACTAAATGCATCAATATAATACCACTATACACAAATTTAAAATATTTATAAATCCAATCTTATTTTAAACTGATCATTCAACTGCGTTTATGTTATCTAAAGCTAACGTTTCTATGAAGAAGATGTTTATTTAGAATGTTAATAGAATTTGTAAAACGACTCTAACATAGGGAATTGCTTTACATAGAGACATTTTTGTTTACAATTGGATTTAAAAACTCAATATATTACACCTTGATAGTTACACAAACTTATCCTGTCAAATTTCGAATTCTTTCGAATTTCAATTATGTCGGTGTGCATTCGTGTGTTTAAATAATCATCATACAAACATCTAAGACTGGACGGTGTGCAGAAGGGATTTTATTTCATCTTTGTTTGTTACTCAATATAATAGTATGACATAAACAAGTATTTACTTAGTCTCTATATGTGTATGGTTTATCTGGTTACACCTAGTTTCCAATGGGACATGATCCATCTAATTTATCAGTATGAAGTTCAGCGAAAATCTATACTATTCATCTTTTGACTATGCCTGACAGCCAGATAGAGCGGTAGTTTTATTCAATAAGAATGTAGTTATGATAACAAATATGTCAGATTTTTTAATTGATTGCTAGAAACCATTGCTAGTATATGGTTGAAAATTACCATAAAACTTATATTAGCGTACAAAATTTAAGCTATAGCTTATGACGACAATGTAAGAAATGACTCGTTAAGTTAATAGTTTTTGCTAATTACCATTTATCTTTAAAGAATTGTTTTTTTTCTTTTGGTAAATAATGTTTATCTACATTTAAGGAAGTAATATAGTGACGCTTATCAAGCAGACGCTGCATTTGACTGTCTTTAACGGTTTTTTTTAAATTATCACTTTTTTAGACTAATTCGTCTTAAAACAGAAAAAAATCCTACTGTTTTTGAAAGAAATTTCCGATCACATAAAAAATTATACCTCTGCTGTAAAATGCGATGGTTTGAAACTACTTGGCCACGAACGGTCGTCGCAATGTACTAGCCGTTCTCGTGGTAGTCACGGGTGATATCTAAACCGGGATTCCATACCTGTAAACCTTTGATATCGGGATGTCCTTTGATAAACTATATCGTCTTTTTAAAGTTTCATTTTATGACTTATATGTCTTTATATGATTAACAACTAAAATAAAGGGCATTTGTGGACACCCGATCATGGCAGGCGACACTATTATAAGCGGACATTCATCGAGAGAAATGATTTTTTAGTGATCATTCACGAAAATACTTGGCCTCTTTACTTGGATGCCGTGTTGATATGAAGTGTAAAACAGTATTGTCAAAGTCTGATTCAGGACGATAAATCAAACGGCGATAACTGTATGGGGTTTTATCATCGTGTGTGGGAGTTTTCTGTACATTTCAAAAACAAGACAATTTGTAAACAGAGCCAGATTTATTGCCATTTAGTACAAGTGAGGGTCCCGTAGAAAACAAAACGTTTACAAAGCGTTATAAATATTTCAACAAAATGACTTTTAGACAGAAAATGAACATCATAAAATATTGCAGAACGCTGTCGCCTGTAGCGTTCACTAGCTTAACGTGGTAAGGCTCAGTGCTGTTCTTAACTATCGGCAGTTGTTTGTAACATTCGATATACATTATAATCTGAGTGCTGGAGTTACGTCATCAGTACAGAGCCTTGTAGTTGTAAGCAGTTAAAATTGTGAAGTACGATTTATCCATTTACACTGTAATATTTCTAGCTTCCTACATTCTTATATTAAAATATAATGTGTTTCTGTATTTGCAATAGGTTATGATATTTACGAGATGTGTGATTCTGTAAAAAAACATTATATTAACTTTGTTCGTGTCGCAGTTGATTCTTTAGTCTAGGGCTAGCTCGAAATACCGAGTTTCGTGATAGATGTCGGCTGCTGGCGATCAAACTTACGGTACAAGGATTCCAGAGATGCAAATTGATGAAAACTATGGACAGATTTTATGACCGCCTTCCTGTTAAAACATTTTCTGTGTTGTAGAATGACATTAAGGTTGATGTTTTTGAATATGCTCAATAGTAAGACTACTTGTTATGATTAGAAATGATGCCACAGTTCTCACATTGAGGACGTAACATTTACTTGAATGTGACATTGGAGTATCTGGCGGGTGTCGTCAATCAAGCGACGCCCCCTTTCCGGGACACTTCGGGTTTTTTTATTGTTCATACATATATATTCGCTATCAGCAGCCAATCAAAATGCAGGATATTGCCGAAAACGGATGCAGCAGTGATGGGCTCACCGGAACGATTTCATTTGTCAAAAAATAATAATTTCTTCAGTCTGTGTTATACAACTCATATTTTCAACATTTATAGTATGTTCTACTTGTGAATCATGCACGCAAACCAGACCACCATGGACCTATCATAGTCATGTGTCGGCTGAGCACTGTTTTTATATTCCTTTCTGAATATCCAGTGTATTGTTTCAACCAACATACCTCCTAGTGTAACGCATTCACATTGTAATGGTCAATAAATAAATCATTCTCTTTCGTCTGATGTCCCGGTCGAACTATTCACCATACTCCTTGCCTGAATTAAAGATGAGAGGTTGTTTGTATTTCTAAACGGTTTCCCTTTTTCTATTGTACAAATAGAACTGTACCTACGGTCGGGATGTACTGCATGGGTAGGTATCAAAGGGCCCTGCTTTTTGTTTATACATAACAAAAGGAAAAACAGTCTTCGTAATTAAACTATATATATTATTTAGTGTTCGGTAGTGAACGATACTCTTTATATCCATATGTCAAAATCGATGTTGTACGTAAATATGTCCAGCCTTCGTGTTAGGGAGAAATACCTGTAATATCACACTGTACATATGTACAGGTATATATCGACCTTCGCCAGGAATCTCTACATTTTTACAAATACCGACATACATGTATAAGTATGTTGATACCTATTACCTTAATGACATTGTCATTAGGTTTCATATATTCAGACATCAAAAAAATACAAATCTGAACATATGATAAAATTGGTGTGTAGTATTTGAGTGTGATAATTGCAAATCCTAAGACCTATTATGATATTTTGTTTTAATATTTAATCAGTTTCTATTTATCCTAAATTAATTTGGCTTAATTGCGTGCACGGCCAGTATGGGTGAAACTGGTTTAACAGTTAGCAGGGATAACGCGTGATGTAATTTCCGTATCAAATGTTTTCAATTAATTGAATTATTTGTTCACCTCTCCGCATTGGTTTCACGAAAATGACATTTGCGAATCATGATAATATATCTTGGTTTGATTGTTCAGACAGTGATGAATTAACTTATCTATTACTCCTGCTCTTAAAATGAAAATCAATTAGAGAGCAACGCAGAATTACCTTCAATTCCTCATGGACTAAACCTGTCCATTACACTTGATATCAGCACTACTAAATATAGGTGAAGCAGGTTGATAGATATAACAACAGAGTGTAACATGTCGAGCCGGAAATTGGATATCGATGGTGAAATTGTCCGGGTTCTGCTGGTGCTGTTTAGATAGAACTCTTATCAAAGATCAATAATTAGTCTTGTTTCGGTACCGATTGTTTAGGCTGCATATCCTAAAATGGAGTGTATACAAATGGTGAATTCTCTTTTTCATATAATTTGTGATGCGTTTTTAAATTAGTACTTGTCAGTGCATTTAAGTAAACTTGAACGAAAGCGTTCGGCAAGTGGATTTTTCTGGTTCATTTCATTCAACACGAGGAGGGATTGAACCGTTAATTCGTCTAATGGCTTCAATACAGATCAAAGAAATGGAGTGGGATTTTAGATATTTCGTTATTGAGGATTAAACATGTCATTGTTTTAATGAAGAAACATATGTTCGCCACTACGACCCATTAACGTCAGCCGGATAATAAAGCTAACATTTGCCATCGGTTTAGGATATTTTGTGTTCTGCTGAAAACCTTTATTCGACACGCTATCCCCATGATGTTTTGTTTGTACCCGACAGATATACAGCTTCGTCAAAATCGGTTGCAGAATTAAAATCTTACATGACCATCATAGTCATTGATGAAAAAAATCAAAGTGATCGGGTATACGTTCTGTCAGCTTACTAGGCCTTTATTCGAGGGAGACCGTCATGTTGTCATGGAAAGTGTGAGTCTACCACAGCCAGTCCTGTCTATCGTCTGCTTCCTTACTGCACGAGGTTTACAATGACTTATTGTGTTTGTATCATTCTAATGGATTAAGCTTTCAAAAGCCTTCAATAAAAAGGTAATACAGACATATTGATTACAAAGAGCAATTGTCCCGTCAGCATTATTCAAAGAAGTTTTGAAGATAAAGCATTATGAATGAACATATCAAGTGATACAGGATCGTTATCTGTGAGTAGACGTAATAAAGAGTCACTACAATTAGTGATTAATCAAAATTATGTATTGATTTAATTCAGTCGCTCCATTGTATATGTTTTCATGCAAAAGAAAATGTAAAATAACATTAGTTACAACGTCTTTTATTTGCCGATTTTTGAAACGGAAACTTGTACATGATCTAGAATTTAGTTGCATTATCAGCAGATTTGTTGATGTTAGTTCCGAAACGCTTTCTGAAAATTAAGACGACTTTCGTCCATTTAATTTATATAAGTTCAATAATTCATTAAATGTTCCAAACTTATTTAAATGGAATGAGTTATTAATCATGTTAATACTTAGCATTGTGATATGTTGGTGACACATAAGATCGCATCTGTAAAAGTAGGGATCCCAAAGCTCGGAGGGTTATCATATCATTTCTCATGTTCTGGGTATCCCAAAGTCCATATAACATTGCTTTTAGTAGAAATAGCATTATGTTGAATGTCGTCAGGTGCCTCTACAATGTTTTTTTTGTGTTTTTGTGTTACGATGTTGAGTTATCATGCGATGTTGCTGGGTGATGTCATGATCTTGTTGAGTAAAGATGTCATGATGAAGGGTGAATATGTCGTGTTCACTTGCTTCGTCATTGTCTTGCTGGAGTGCGTTTCGCACATTTAAGACGCTCCGTAAATTCTTATTATGAAAGTGAAATCTTTAGAATGACCATCAGCATGTAGGTGTTTCGGTAACATCCAATGTTAAACGTGCAATGTTGTAATGCCTGATAATTGCAAAAGAATACTCTCTCCTGCTTAAGAGTTGTATTATTAATTTCCTACTTTAAAATGAACAAGCGGAACTACATAGAGCAAAATTAACATATTTTTTTCACATTATGATTTATAAAATGGTTCAATACAATGCTAATACGGAAAAATCATACACATGTTTTGAAAAATAAATATTAATAATACAGTAGATTTAAAAGTTGTAAAAATAAAAAAAAAAAACGCACATTTGATTCAATGCTATAGTCACCTTAAAGGGTGTGTAGGAATCACAAACATATCTTATAAACAATGCAAAAATAGAAAAAGAAAATTTCATGTTAATAGTAAGATTACATATGTGCAGAACATGATGAACGGACAGGGTCACTTTATCAGTAAGGTCATAGTTCACGGGTCAAAGGATGATGCGGGTATAGGTCAAGTGTGGAGATAACTTGTCGATAACTGTTGTTATATCCCTTCGTGGTTCTTTGAGGTTGGAAGGTTAAGTGTTTAGATTACGTAGATCTAGATTCCGGTTTATATGATTTGTATGGACAGGCACGAAACCAGGTGAGTGAAAAACACACTAAAAGAGTTTAACTGTTTAAACTTCATTGCTCAGGTTTTTAATAGCATTTAATTTTATACGGACCATTAACTACATTAGCCAGGTATTTTAGTCGGTATTATTATACATGGTTGAATCACTTTTACAGGTTTTCAATTCAATGAATATCCCAGTGTAAATATAGTGATTTCTATGCATGTTTACCTAGATGTGATCAGTAATTATGAACATTTCACGGAAAGAAAACTTCGCAGTACGTCTCAATAAGCTGACTAAGCTTGATGCAATCATGTACTGATTTGTATCAGTTTTTTGTTTGTTTGCTTTCAAACACCAAGTCATAATCAAGGATATGAAACAAATGTTTTTTAGTTGGGTTTTTCTTTATTATTCTTATTATTGTTAATGTTTGTTCTCAGTCTGCATAAACAGATTTCAAGAAAACAGTATTTGTCATTACCACTGTAAAACTTCAGGTATTAGAAGTTCAATATATCTCTGTTTTTGTGCCTTTGCCTTCTATTGTTTACTTATTTTTTATAAAGTTCGCATTTTTATTTTATTGACTTGGATCTTGTGATCGTATTAGATTTGGCAAAATGTGAAAAACGATGCCATGTGTGTACCCAACACAATTGACAATGTCAAACGAGAACGGATTTGTTTATGGAAAAGATAATATTTACATTGATGGAGAGTACTAAATAAATACATGTTCCATGATAGCTCGGACCGTTCCCTTCATACATATCAGTACATGGGTGTATCAAGCTTAGTCAGCTTAGAGACGTAAAGCGAGAAGTTTTCTTTCCGTGAAATTTTCATAATTATTAAGATTGAAAACAGCAAATAAACATCTTCAATGACAATTACAATGGATGATAAGATTGGTTGTTTTATTGCTGACCTCGGCAATGGGATGATACGATTGGTTGTTTTATTGCTGACCTCGGCAATGGGATGATAAGATTGGTTGTTTTATTGCTGACCTCGGCAATGGGATGATACGATTGGTCGTTTTCTTGCTGACCTCGACAATGAGATAATACGATTGGTTGTTTTATTGCCGACTCCTACAATGGATGATACGATTGGTTGTTTTATTGCTGACCTCGGCAATGGGAGGATACGATTGGTTGTTTTATTGCTGACCTCGGCAATGGGAGGATACGATTGGTTGTTTTATTGCTGACCTCGGCAATGGGATGATACCATTGGTTGTTTTATTGCTGACCTCGGCAATGGGAGGATACGATTGGTTGTTTTATTGCTGACCTCGGCAATGGGAGGATACGATTGGTTGTTTTATTGCTGACCTCGGCAATGGGATGATACCATTGGTTGTTTTATTGCTGACCTCGGCAATGGGAGGATACGATTGGTTGTTTTATTGCTGACCTCGGCAATGGGATGATACCATTGGTTGTTTTATTGCTGACCTCGGCAATGGGAGGATACGATTGGTTGTTTTATTGCTGACCTCGGCAATGGGATGATACCATTGGTTGTTTTATTGCTGACCTCGACAATGAGATGATACGATTGGTCGTTTTCTTGCTGACCTTTACAATGGGATGATACGATTGGTTGTTTTATTGCTGACCTTTACAATGGGATGATACGATTGGTTGTTTTATTGCTGACCTCGACAATGAGATGATACGATTGGTCGTTTTCTTGCTGACCTCGACAATGAGATGATACGATTGGTTGTTTTATTGCTGACAATTACAATGGGATGATACGATTGGTTGTTTTATTGCTGACCTTTACAATGGGATGATACGATTGGTTGTTTTATTGCTGACCTCGACAATGAGATGATACGATTGGTTGTTTTATTGCTGACAATTACAATGGGATGATACGATTGGTTGTTTTATTGCTGACCTCCACAATTGAATGATACTATTTGTTGCTTTATTGCTGACCTCGACAATGGGATGATACCATTGGTTGTTTTATTGCTGACCTCGACAATGAGATGATACGATTGGTTGTTTTATTGCTGACCTCCGCAATGAGATGATACGATTGGTTGTTTTATTGCCGACCTCTACAATGAGATGATATGATTGGTTTTTGTATTGCCGTCCTCTACAATGAGATGATATGATTGGTTGTTGTATTGCCGTCCTCTACAATGAGATGATATGATTGGTTGTTGTATTGCCGTCCTCTACAATGAGATGATATGATTGGTTGTTGTATTGCCGTCCTCTACAATGAGATGATACGATTGGTTGTTGTATTGCCGTCCTCTACAATGAGATGATATGATTGGTTGTTGTATTGCCGTCCTCTACAATGAGATGATATGATTGGTTGTTGTATTGCCGTCCTCTTCAATGAGATGATACGAGTGGTTGTTTTATTGCTTACCTCGACAATTTATGGTACAATTGGTTGTTTTTTTGCTGACAATTACAATGGGAGGATACGATTGGTTGCTTTATTGCTGACTCCTACAATTTATGGTACAATTGGTTGTTTTTTTGCTGACAATTACAATGGGAGGATACGATTGGTTGCTTTATTGCTGACTCCTACAATTTATGGTACAATTGGTTGTTTTTTTTTGCTGACAATTACAATGGGAGGATACGATTGGTTGTTTTATTGCTGACTCCTACAATGGATGATACGATTGGTTGTTTTATTGCTGACCTCGACAATGAGATGATACGATTGGTTGTTTTATTGCTGACAATTACAATGGTATGATACGATTGGTCGTTTTATTGCTGACCTCTACAATGGGATGATTCGATTGGTTGTTTTATTGCTGACCTCGACAATGGGATGATATGATTGGTTGTTTGTTTCTGACCTGTACAATGTCAGTTGCTGTAAGAGATGAAATGTTCGCTATGTTGTAGTTCTACCATTTCATAGAAATGAATAATTTAACACGAAAATATCATATCAATATCAACATTAATTTGCATAAGGGTAACAGACATATAACTTTCAGAATCACTGTCACATTTTGATTAAACTGGAAAGTTTATACAGTTCTCGATAAAAGTTCACGGAACATTATTCAAGTGTATGCTGTCTATTTTCCTGATGTCTATTTACTTGATTTCCCATCCATCTGAGTTTGTATCATCCTTCTTTCCAGGAACACCAGTGGACTCCGTGATACGAAGGCCGGATCTGCACGTTGACATGGCGACTGCTGAAATGCGAAGTGCCTACGCTCCGTTAATGGGCGGTACAGCATACCGCACAGGAAAGTTCGATACTCCTTATGGATTAAGACCGGATGTTGATAAAACGGAAGTGATAATAAAACAGGAACCGGAAAGACTTCCGAAAATTGTGTTGAGGGATAGTACGGGGCACCAGCTAAACACATTTACCACGCTACAAGAAGCGATATACAGGGCGGAGTTGAATGTCAGGAAGTCCCGAGTAGGGGTTACTGCGCAGGAATGGCGACTGCCACATGGCCCACTTCCGGCGAAACCCGATTATTCTAGAGCAGGCCCAACCATATCAACATATCGGCAAAAAATCAATAATTTGAAGAGAAAAAATCGAAGAGTTACAAGAAGTTTACCCGAGTATACCACTTACAAGGTAAGAGTTGTTACCTTAATACAACTTATTATTTCTTAGGTCAAGAAACTTTTTTGTAAAAATAAAAAGAACAAGTGACGGGGAAGGAAAAAATGAACTGTAATCCACAGGCATTTTTTAAAAGAAGAGTAACAAACCTGTTAGTACAAATGAAAGTCTATGGTTGATTAATGACGAGTTTGTGAAAAGTTGGCCCTTTTTTCAAACACAGAGACAACAAAACAGGTGACATAGAACTTCAGCCGTGGAGAAAGTTTTTTTTTTTTGATATCCAGAAACAGAAAGCACCAAATAGCGAAAAAACGAAATAGCGCCAAAGCAAAATAATACCGAAAGGAAGGAGGAACACGCAATTTTATTCTATACGCTTTGGCATCATTTTCACATCGGTTTGGCGATAATTAGCTATTTCGCATAGTCGGGTATTCGTGTCTTCGTTATTTCGCTTTTGTGGCTTTTTTTTTTTGCTGTTTGCTATTGTATATTCGCTATTTCATTATTTCGGTTTTGTTTTTGCTTGGCGTTATTGCGCGGGAGACAAAACGGAAGGACGAAATATCGTATATGTGCCACAATATTATACATGTCTTTTTGCTGATTTCGTCGAGCCATTTTTCTTAAAGGCCCAATATAAGTAACTTTCGGCAAAACTTGATGCGAAAATCAAGCCTAATAATTTATTATTTTTATAGATTTAGTTAAGATTAATTGATTTCAGCAATATTCAAGATGACTTCTTACGCGGTTATCGGTACGGCAGCAGTTGAAACTCGGTATTTGTAAACACGCGACCATTTTGACTGTCTTCTACCTGCGGTTTGTTATTGAAGTGGGCCCCACCTGAATGATTTTCAATTCCTTGGATTTTTCTATCAGGAGTTTCTCGCTAGTTACCGCTCAGGTTTACTTCGTTTTAGGCTTATTTTTGCATGGTTATCAACTGGATTTTTTTTCAAAATTTTTCAGATTAACGAAAATTTTCCTGAAGTTACGTATATAGCTTCCTTCATTCAAAGATGTTCTTTCTCCAAAAACATTTTAATTTCCACTCTTACCTTTATTTTCTCATAACGATTACGATAGCAGTTTGTTCATGGTAATCTATCGTCGGAAACCCACGGTACACTTCTCTGACGTTTGCATCCCGTGGGCTAAAATGGAAAGAATTCTCGTTTTCGTACTAAAATAGTATCCAATCATATCGATAGTTTCATCCGTGACTACATACAGCCGGGACATCAAGCCGGGGTATCCCGTTTCATTTGTAGCACCGCCTGTCACCAAACATGTCGATTGAGTTATAATTGTGTCGATTGTGATTAAAATATCAGGTCCTGCTATACGGCGATTGACATCGGCGTCATGTCTACAGAAATATACTGGTCGTGGTCACGGTAAAATCATCTAACAGAGTGTCACGAATAACGACCATTCTGATTGGTCGAAATCTCCGAATAAACTTCTATTCGGGGAAACGAAGTTTTACACCGATTCTGGCCCACGGGATGCAAACGTCAGAGAAGTGTACCGTGGGTTTCCGACGATGATGGAAATCAACGGTGATAAAAAATTGTATAATTTTGAACTATTTTAAGGCATATATTGTTGACAACGCGAGACACGCCAAAATGGTAT
Organism: Mimachlamys varia; assembly: GCA_947623455.1. NCBI lineage: Eukaryota > Metazoa > Mollusca > Bivalvia > Pectinida > Pectinidae > Mimachlamys > Mimachlamys varia. The sequence continues at coordinate 38,682,942 of OX392540.1, forward strand.
TGTTAGAATGATTAAACTCGTGGTTGACATTGTCTTTGTTGATTTTTATTTATTATAATTTATAATTATTATTATTTATAATTATTTTGAAACTATGACATACAAACGGGGACAAATCTTAGATCCGACTCGAAATCGATTCAACTATTGTAGGACAATAACAAAGTACATAGAGACCACTAAAATACTTAAAAGACCATCGATGTCAAATAAGGTAATATGCTTCATCGACGTTTCCCGTAAATCAATTAAAATTCATCGAATGTCATGTCCTCAAAGAAACAACCGTAAGATTCTCCAAGATCTAGATCATGATGATGGCCATAAAACTCACCCATGGACTTTTCCAGTCTGCATTCAAAACCTTGTATTGTTAGTCTATCCGTCAGCATTCGGCATCTATCAAGGAAACCGCGATAACCAGATATGAATTGAACGGCGGTTTTAAAATTTCATGTCGGTATGAATGCAAAACGGTTGCATCTATATTGACCATGAAGCCGTATGCAATAGGGATGTAACCGATTTTTATTCACACCGGCATGAAAATTTAAAAAAAAAACGCCGTTCAATCCCTATATGAGGTAGACTTTGTAGAATATCTTACCGGAACAGGATAAAACATTCCAAGACTGAGACTTTCGAATTTAGTATATCGACGATATATTGATTAATTAGATAACTGATGATGACCGTGTCGATTGTACCCGAATGGACATACATGTATGATCATACTGTTCTTAGTTTACCGCTTACCTCGATCTTTGCTTGCAAATACCACTGTGACCCTCATATTATGAATGGCCGGGAAAATATTTCTTCGGATTTTTTTCGGCTTGTGTTTTGGATCATTCAAAACAGCTATAAATGTAGTAATAACACAAATAGGCTACAGGAATTCCTTCTATAAGCTGGAAAAGCAATTTTGACAGGCTTTAATTCCAAATCATATGAATAATCACATGCGATTTTAATTACGGTCTGGCAACAAATGGAAAACAAGACAAAGTCTTAACGTAATTTATTGTATTAATTTTTTCACAAAAAAAATTCGTGAAGATAATGTGGGGTTTCTTGTCGCATACGACACTTAGCACCAATAAATTTTGATTATATAATTTAGATTACTTTTATTTTAGATTTAGTAGATCCTTGAAGCAAATTTTGATATGTAAAAATCATTAAAGCTGTAGGGCTAGCTTTTGATAGGAAATACAAAAGAAAAAAACGATTAAGGTTGTGTGTCACTAGTACATTGAATAGACAAATCCTAAAGTATCAGTTATTGATCAGGATATAATGATGTAGATACGATCGCCTGCTCCTAATTACTAATGCAATGCAAGGGAAGTAACTCTCATAAAATGAGATCTGACGTTTTGGCGCGAAATACACGATGGACACGTGCAGCTGCTGGACAAGATTACAGGCTTTCATGAATGATGATTGAATGTGCGTGGCAGGTTTTCGGGGGTTCATATTTCTCTGGTATTGTCAGCTGCTACAACACATTACCCAGAAACCCACGTTCGATCACAGAGACACGTCCATGTGTAGTGTTAGTCTGTTATCTAATTATAAGTACGTGGTGTCATTATTGTACATGAACATGTTCTGTGTGTCAGAGACGTATAACACACGGTAAAACGAGTCGATGTTTGCGTACATACAAATGGGATAGGCCTTTCTAGTCATATTGATCTTAAAAGGTGGCCTGTTTAATTTTATCAAATTCATGATCACATTCATGTACTTCAATTTATATAGTCTGGTACGTGTAGGGGTCGGGGAAAACTCCCTAAGAAATCCAGTAACTTGATTTTTGAAAAAAAATGAAACCTTGCCATCATTTCTTTTTTTTTCAATTTTTAAAATATGATATAGATATGCTGCAAGGTATATATATGTTGAACAGAATTTGCAAAAAATTGTAGTTGGAAAATGTCTGTTTTAGAATACTTTTGGGTACATGTTTTAACTTTCATGTTTTGCTATTTTTACAGGAAGTGGATGTTGATGATGTGGCCTTCGTGGCAGAAAGGTGAGATGGCAGTTTAAACCATGATATCTATAATATATCTCTGTCAATTACTGTTGATAAACTTCTAATATTATAATGTAATTATATAATGTAATGTGCATGGTGTGTCAAGTGTGTATGAAGTGTGAGAGTGTATTTTATGACTTACCTCCCCCTTCCTCTTTAAAGGATTACCTCCCTTTACCCCTATGTTGTACTAGCTTTTCATTTCATTTTTTCCCTAATTATCATAGCAATTCTAAATTAATTTTGTAAGTTTACTTTGGCCATCTAGTGGAGAGAATTAATATAGGCTTTGCCTGTTATTTTATCCACATTGACTTGTAACATCTTATGTCAATAAAAATTTGTTGAAATGAAATGAAATCTATAATATTAATATCATATTGGAATAATAGAAATTGAAGTTCCTGTTTTCAGCCAATCATATTTTTAACAGCCCACATTCTTCTCTCTTCCTGAGGTATAAAGCTACAATACTTTTCTGCCAATAAGCCCCCACCCCCAGTGAGAAAAATTGCCCAGAAGTAGGCAAATGGCCTATTCGCGAATACACAAAAGTGTGTCATCTTGGATATATACATAGTCTACCGTTTTGATCTATAAACTCAGAATCTCACATATACGTCCCTGTCAGAACACACTACACATGTAATGGCTTAATTGCAGACACCCACCCTTTTGCAAGATCATTTGCCAAAGTAGGAAAGGGGTCTATTTGTGAGAGGGATCTTATTTGTGGTAAAATACAGTACAAATAAGTTGTATAACAGTATACCAATTCAGTTAATTAATATTTCTGTACTCTTATTGTTGACCCTGTTGGGCAGGTGACCCCATATCTTTAACGTCCAATCCCAAAATAAATTCTGATCGCAAAATAAATTGCCGGACACCTTGGTAAAAGGCAAGTGTGCAATATCTGCTGTACCAGCCGATCACCCATGTTTGCTGCTTGATACATCACCCCACAAATCTGATATAGGTATACCCTTGTTTATATTTCCAGCCTGAACCACCTTCCAAGTGTGCCGTCGTTGTCCTTTCTACGTCAAGAATTCCTGGCGCAGCCGAAGCGTTACTTTCCCATCGTACACAGCATTCTATTACATCAGAAACTGCTGTCGGAGACGGACAGACGGGATCCGGAATACACATTCCCTGGGTTCTGTTTTGGATGTCGACAGCATATGTTGTGTCCCGGATGTGATAGGACAACTAAACCACAGTAAGGGCTTTTATTGTAGCACAGTTCAGGGGTAGAATTTAACTTGTTTCGCAACTACCATTTTGTGGCGAATGGGTTAAATTTTTAACTCGCCGAATTAGAAACTTGCTCGCAATTTTGGTTTGAATAATGAAAGCACTATGATGTATTCTGAATCAAGTCTAATTTACAATTTAGACAATTCAAGTGTCAACAAGCACTATTTGTGCATGTGTGTGGTTTTGTTTCATGATTCATTTGATACTTTCGACAATGTTTTCCGACATGTGTACAGGTTGGAATAATATAATACCTTTCAACAAGTATTATGCCCACTCATCAAAAAATGCAAGTACAATAATTTTATACTCACAATTTCAGAAATCAGCTCGCATTTGGCAAGTGTGCGAGTATTATACTCACTAAGTTTTCCAATAGTCGGTTGATATCATTAGAGTAGCAGGTTGAATTTTAACATCATAAAATGTTGACATTTATAAAACTCTGAAAAAATGGCCAGTTCAAAGTTGATGAATAATAGGCTGCTTTTGCCATCAATCAGCTTTTAATGAGAATACTTACATTAATTTCTAGTAGGGAGCAAAGCTTGGACCTATTTCTAATGGAAAATATTGCTTTTTGTCCCAAAGTTTCCAAAACAGAGTTGCTTTCTTCATTTTGTTGTAAGATGAAAAGTAAAACTTTAAATGAGATCAGGTTTTATTGATATTTGGACCAGGTATCTTTCAAATTGTATTTAAAAGACAAAAAAATTAAAGTTTGATCTTGATAAGACATATTGCTTTGTTTAGCTATCACCTTGACAAACTGTACAAGACAACAGGCGGCCTCTCTCAAACGCGAACCCTTCAGGAAGAACTGAAAAAACATTACGGGAATAACTGGCGACTGACTCTACCCGACCTTCTTGTCCGCAAAACATCCAAAGGTAACATTTTGTTATATTACTTGGCCATGTTCAGTATAACAGGATCTTCAGCAGCTGGCCTTTATTAAATAGCCATGTTCCTACTGTATAGTTGCTATTGATAATATTCTGGGTTTTAATTTTGCACATTTCATAATTGGCTTAAAATAATAATGAAAAAATCATAACCATATCATCCTTGCATCATTTTATAAACCCCAAAAAGTGCTTGTTGCTAGGAGAAACAAATACTCGAAATATACAGAAATTTGTGACTTGCAAAATCAAGTCCTTATGCTGCAAAACCTTCAGTTCTGGACTTAAAATCTGGAAAGTTTTAATGTCACGAAATTTAACATATGTCTCGCATTATTAAAGAAAAAATATTTTGTATGACATTTGACCTTATCTTGACCAGTGCCCAGCCTGACCAAGGAGGAACGACAGCTCATAGAGGAGGAGCTAGACCGTAATTTAAGATCTGGGAGTGACCAGGGCCAGAAGAGTTTCCTACCCCCTATACCATCAGCTACTGGGCAGGGTAAGTTGTTTATAAAATGGGACCAAATTAAGCGTTGTCAGGGCGCATCGTTTACTGTCCTACCTAGTTGCTGTTGCTAAACATGTACATTTATCAAACCAAAAATAATTAAGGTTTCCAAAACAGCAGAATCAAGATGAAACCTGATTTATCAGGAAACATTTTGTTAAAATTTTCAAAACCGCAACCCCACCTTTTTTAAAGAGGATAGCTGCACTTATAAAAACCTAAACAAAGTCCTATTAATTGATCTATCAATACATTCTTCAGTCTTTTAACCAAAGACTCTGTTCCAAAAAAATAACAAAAATACTCTCATGGTGCCGAAGTTTAGATGAAATTAGAAATTAACATGTTTTTACATATACAGGCCCTGTGTGACTCTTTTGCAAAAATTTAAGTTTAGAGCACAAATGCTGACTTTCAACAGTACTTGCCCAATATGGAGGTATAAGATGTATTATGTTATCATTAAAATTAAGAGTGTGGAGGCTAGTTAACTTTTATCGCTAGATGAAATATGAGAATACATCGTACTTTATCTTTAGATGAGAGGAAAGAGAATGGTGAGACAGCGTCTGGGTCTGTTGATACAGAGGACGAGGGGATACTGGCTGACAGGCAGAGCAATGACGATGATGCTCATACCCTCTCTAGCCATGACCAGGACAGAGGTCAGAGGGGGTCAAGAGGTCAAAGTTCAGACTATGACATTGACAAAGGTAAGTCTGAAGGTCAAATATGAAAACGCTTTTAAAAACTTTATGAGAGATATTTAAGAAAAATAGTAGTTATAAAGCCAGGTCAGGTTGAAGTGATGATTAATTTCTTAAATACATGTTAAAAATTATTTAACCAAGAATCAGATATCAAAGATATGAAAAATATTTTTTAAAAACTTGACAACTGTTGCCTTGACTACAGATTCCGATAGTGAAGGACTGAAGTACAATGGTAGTGGCCCACGTAGTGGAACAGCAGGGAGTGGCCAGGATACGGATGATGGTGAGTTGGCAAGGTCCCTGTTGATCTTGTTGTCATTTAAACTGGCAATGGGTTGTTTGTCTGACAGCTTCTACCCACAAACCCATCCCACCCAGTCCTGTACTTCTACATTCCAACACCCTGTTATTTGTCCTTCCACCCTCTGTTTCTGGTGTAAAATGTTATATATGTATTCCAGACACATGGTAGTAGTGTTGTAGGGCTGGGGAAGGTTGTAGTTTGAACTACCTGGGTTGACATTGGCAAAAATTACTGCAAACAGTCCTTTTACAATTAATTTGCAAATCTGGAGATAAATAGTTGTATTTTGAAACATCTTTACTGTATAGCGGGAAATTTTAGCTATCATTAAAATTTGGAGATTTGGTCATAGAAATTTGAAAAGTGAAAGTAAAATTTTGACGATGTCCCTTAAATTTATGTTTGTAATTTGGCTTTGAGCATATATATTACCTACCAATATCTATATAGATAATTATTTTATGTCCATACATCCTGTTGATTAAGTTTGTTGTGTATTATAACTCTGGAGTTATCGGAGCAACAAGAGTTATCGAAGGTAAATGACAGGCGGAACGAAAACTATTGCTGAAAGTGAAATTTTTGTGTCTGTTTAATTGGTGGTGTTAAAATTTTGGCGATCTATATATGGACCAAATTAAAGTCCCGCTATACAGTATTCATTTATATATATATCCCTTATCAATTATCAAGCAAGTCCTGAGGAAGAAAACAACCTAGTTTGTAGGTAAATTGTCTCAAAGCTGTCCGCAAATAACAAAGGAAAACAAAATCACCATCAAAAAATGTTATTATGATATATGTGTATAATTCATTTGGAGGTAGATTCATTTACATACCTTTTTTTAATTTCTTTTCTTGAGATGATTATTAATTTTGAATAAAATATGTTCTCTCAATTGCAAATTCATGTATAAGTTTTTATAAAACCTGCATGGGTACAATGTAGTTTGCAGATTAAGTGATTCCGAGTTGATGTAGTTGCCCTCCTGGTATGAATGGTGACAGTCCTTTCACCTGCTTGCTGATGCATGTGCCTTGTATTTGAATGTTTGCTTCACGATTTCTTTGCATGGTGTTGTATTGACAGATGAAGATATGTCTGGTTATGCCAGCTCTCAGCGAACTGAGAGGAAAGGTCGGCTTTACAAAGGTAAATATTAACACTTTACTGAAAATATACCCCTTCAGGTGATTAACACTTCAAGGGTTGATTCATGGGGTTTGGTGTTTGCCCTTTTGTTCTTAGGGATTGATAACCTCTAAGCAGGATTCAAAATGGCCATTTGAGCCTTTGATTGGCTGAGACCTTAGCAACGTCAGTTATGTCATCGAAAGCTGTTGTTTAGAGTTCTAGTTTATATATTAAGTGTTAAATGTTTCGATTCTAATATAATTCTTAAGAATAATTGAGAATTCATCTGGAATAGGATCTTAATATAGATAGATTTGTAGTTGCATGCTATCCTTTACTGATTTTCTGTGCATGGAAAAAAATTGTTTTAATTTTTGTGCTAGTTATCTCCCCTGGGCAGCCAAAATCAGTTCATGCATTGCAGGTGTACAAGTTTTAGTAGTACTGTTTCCTGTCTATTAGTTGAACTCCAATTATGATATGTTATCTCATTAACCCATCCACCCCTTCAATTTCATAATGTACCATTCCAACCATTGAGTTGGTAGTGTTCAAATGTGCCTTCGGGGTGAATTAGTTTAAAAACAGACTTTTCGACATCACTTTTTTCTGAATGACATCACTTTTTTCGGATGAAATCACTTTCTATTTAACACAGCTGCATCACCGAGATCTGAAATTTTTATTTTTCAAACATGTGTGTCTTTTAGGTTTTGTGTGACTGATTTCAATTCATATGTCTGTTACAGCCCCGGCTGCATTCAAATTGAAACAGCGAAAGAAGCGCACGCTGAAGCCACAGTCGCCGTTCACAACGGACAGAAACCTCAACGTTCCTAACGGGCCTGGGTTTAAACTCAAACAAAACTCAAAAAATGCAACAAAGTTTGTGGACTTTGAGAAAAAAGACCACGCATGGAAAGCAAGTTTTATTTTTTTTAGTTCCCGCCATTTATCCTTTATTTGCTGTCATGTGACTTGTAACAGAATTAACTCTTTCACCCTGAAATTTCTTAATGAACCATTTCATCCTTTGAGTTGGAAAAGTTTAAATATGTCAGGAACTGAGTATAATCTAACATTGAATGGAAAGATTTATCAAGTCAGTTTTGGCATTATAAGTAAAGAGAATAGGCTGTAATATATATCAAGGTAGGCATAAAAAGTAATTTATATAAACAAAAGGGAAACTTAGTACACTGAGTTGTGTGTTAGCGAGGTAGCAAGGGGCATGGTATTGAAGTTGTTATATTATCGTAGCTTTAAGTTGATGTACTGGAGATCGAGTAAAGATAATAAATTAAAAACATTTTACTTGACACTCAAGAAATATGTAGTGTGTCAGAGTTGATATGAAGCTGTTGGGGCTATGAGACTTTAGTATGAAAAAAAATATACCATATCAATTGAAATTTTGTTAAACCTTATTTCATTCAAAGGTGAAGGTAGTATTTGATCATGCATAAATGATAAAAGTTAAATAATAATATAGTTTTGTATTATTATTCATCTACAGGCTAATCTTGATGAACTAAGACACTCGTAGTTGAAACTAGGACATGTAAAGAGCTCATGGAAATAGTTTGCTGTTTTCTCTCAAAATCTCTCCACATAAAAATGTGGAAATCATCTTCGTTGTTTGTAAATTTTCTTGATGAACTTAGATACTTGAAGTTGAAGATAGGACATGTAAATTTGAGGTCATGGAAAAAGTCTGCTGTTTTCTCTCAAAATCTCTCCACTTATAAAACGTGAAAAATCCTCTTCATTGTATGTAAATTTTATAAAAACTTTACAACTATCAATCAGATATCTGTGTGTATTGCCAGTTAACACCCATTGTCTTCTCTTTGAAGGAACCAGCCAAGTTTGAATTGCAGAAATCTGACAAAGGCGGCACAAAGTTCTGGTCACCTAAATCACAGAAGGTACGTCTTGATAATGATGACATGATCTCATCTGACGTTAGTATAAACTGACTCCTTGTATTTATTTTTCATTTCCACTGTTCTGAGAGATAGTACAGTGGAATATATTTCACGAGTGGGGCTAATATTTGATATTTTTCACGAGTGCGCAGCCAGTCGTTTGTAAGCAGCATTCTGATTGGTCAAATCAGAAAAAGTGATATTTTTTAAAAATATCACTTTTATAGAATGAAATTTTTTCGATATCTCACTGTTAAAAATGTAATAAAAAATGAATTTCCTGGTTCCAATGTATGTTATAAGGAAATAACATACTTTGGGACACTGTGACGTTGTCTTGATTCCGACGTCATGATCGCAGCGTTGGAGATTGATCTGCTCCAGTGTTAACTGGTGGCTGTTCTCTGTCTAGATTGTTTGTTATTTAATTGGTTTTACCAACGCTTCACAACTGTGTATAAAAAAGGTTTGTTTACACAGAATACAAACCTCTGCGTGGATTAGTACACCAGCAGGGCCTTTGCTCTGGCAATTTGTGGACCAAAATTTACAATCATGTTGAAGAATTTCTTCAATATTTTCAATTCCTACAAAAAGATTTCAACTCTCAGATCAAATTCAGAAGTCAGCGCTAAAGCAATATCTAAATTGAATTCACTTTGTGTATATGCCAACATTTCCGTCTTTTATAGATTTATTTTGCAATAGATTATCAATATTTGTACCTTAAAAAAAAACAAATATTTTAAGAAATTCAAATTTAATATTTAAAGATTTTTTGTCATTTGATATATAAATATTTTTTTCTTGCAGAAAAAGAAGCATGAGAAACAGTGAGTACTTTTATTTTCTAAATGAAAATGGAATTTTCTTTGGCTAAGGGAAAGCTTTAACGTTATGTCACCAGATGTGAATTTAAAATGGACTTTTAAGGCTCTGCGATCTGCATGTTTTGGTTTAGTTTTGATAAAATACATTTTGAAATTATCAACAAATAATAAAAATTTTGTAGCCAATACTGAGATATAATCCTGAGTGGTGTTGAATTGCCTGGATGGTAGCTATGAATATTTTTTCATCAAGAGGTAAACTCAGAAGACATTTCTCTTTGCTATCACGGAGGTCTTCGGAGTAAATATTATGCTGTATGACCTCACAGCTGTGCTGATTTCTATTATCTTGTGTTTCCAGTGGACGGCACACATCACCTGACTCCGGACTGGACAGTGATAAAATGACAGGTAAGTTCCACTTCATTGACAATCTGTTTCCACCCCTGAAATTTCATAATGAACTATTCCAACAATTGAATTGGAAGAGTTCAAATGCGTCTTCAAAGGTGAATGAATTAACTGTTTTAGGACAAGAAAATCATTGTTGTTACAATGTTGATAGAATAGCATTGATTAAATCAGTATTTACGATTCTGTTGTAAGTTTTTATTTTACAGGAAATTGTGAAGAAATAGAATTCAATAATTGCCATTATCAGAGAATTGTATTTTTTAAGGATCCCTGCACTACTGAAAAGCAATATTTCAAAATGGGCATTTTAAGCAAATATTTTTGGCTGTAGCTATGGTATATAATTTGGAACTATGAAAATCTTTGTATCAAATATGAAATAAGAAAAATATGATTAGCCTCAGTGATCTGGGTATAAAAATTGAGCTTGACCAAACCTGATCTGAATACTGAGCCACCAAATACAATAAAAATGTACCTGGTCAAGGTAACACCTGCTAGTATACATCTGTGCCACACTTGACATGTATATTAAAAACAAAATTTAGGGGAGGTCACTCTATATTCTGTGTAACCAAACTTCAGTGAAACTCTAGTGTTTTGACTGTAGTGGGACAGGGATCCTTAATGAAATACAATTTGAAGAGTACATTTGACCTGTACTTCTTCAATTCGAGTTTGAACTCTAGGGTAAAGCTTCGCCGGGACCGACAAGGTACTTCAAATTAAACTTTGAAATAGAGAGGTTCGTCTGTAACTAACAAAATCAAAATACTATCTTTAAAGAATACATAACTTACATATGCCTCGGCAAATGAAATATTTGTGATATATGTGTAAGAACTTTTCAAGTTCATGTACTTTCATGAAGGTAAAGGAAACATTCTGAATGTCATAACCTGATATGTGTTTTGTTATACTGTGTGTGTATAGCAAAAAGGAAGGGGTTTATAAGGAGTTCACAATCTCTGGCAAGAAAGACAAAACTTACACGAATCAAAGAGTTCTCTACAAAGACAGACAACTTTCCAAATTTGCATTTGGACAAACAGAGTGACACTGACAGTGAAGAGGATTGTATTTTTACAAAACATGAAGCCCATAAAAAACAAAATCTGCAAATATTATACAATGAGTATGCTTCATCCCGAGGAGAGGTGAGAGTGGTTAATCACAAAAATTGTTCACCAAAAAAAGTGTTAGGGCAAAAGAGTAGTGCAGTCAATCAAATAGAACGGCAAAACATATACAAAGGAGGTCAAAAGAAGAGCAAAGTTCAACTGAAAGATGATAGAGGAAAGGGCAACAGAAAAACTATGGAAGCTGAGAACAACGTGGCTGCACAGTTATCAAGACCAGTCCTATTGCGGTCCGTGTCGGGCGCCATCTCTCCTATTCTGTACGACATCGGTCATGCTTGGACACACGAAGGTCATATAAGCATGGTTAACCTTGTTGTCCCCTTTCAAGGGAGTTATGGAGTATGAATTTGTTTTTCACAAAGATAATAAAACAAATTGTCATTAGAAAAGCATGTTCTGATGCATTCCATGAACTTCTTTCCCGATTTGTAACCCCTGTTCTTGGGAGAATGACCTTCACCTTGGATGTGATGACCTTAATTCACCTGCAGCATGTCATATGTAAATGTATGTTGAATCTGTGGGATGCTGTGATATATGACTTTCTTCTTTTGAACTTTAACCTATATTGTTGACCTTTAACCTATATTGTTGACCTTTAACCTGTATTGTTGACCTTTAACCTCTTTTATTTCCCTCACTGTTTACTAAATGTTTTTTTAGCACTCATTTTACCGTTTATATATCATGTATCAGTTTTTAATTGTGCATAGGATTATAGCATCCTTCTAGGTTTGAGTTAGAGTGAGTTTCCCTATAGCTCCCAGTGGTAGATTGTCCGACTAGGTACCTTAGAGATTGGGGCTTCATACCCAGTAGAAGCACAATATTCTCTCCTGCTGCAATTAATTAAGATAATGAAGGAGATATTTAAAATTCAGACAAAGCAGCATTGTATTCTAGCACTACTCTATTCATGGCTAAAAAGGTTATATGATAATACCATATACTTGTCCTGATTGGGGTTCAGTAGAAGTGGGATATAAACGGTGCAATATATAATAACACATTACTGATCTGTATTTCGTCAAATTGATTATTTGAGATGAACAATTACGTACAGTCTGTATTCTTCTTTAATTTTTCGCAAGGAGGTTTATCACAAACATATTACTGCACAGCCTCCCAAATACACACACACTCATAATCAGCACTATACAAGGGCGAGGTCTTCCTTAAACAGCCCTACTTATAATCAACATGTACACTCACATCACATACAAGGGAGGTCATCCTTAAACACACTCACATCACATACAAGGGGAGGTCATCCTTAAACGGTCCTACTCATAATCAACACGTACACTCACATCACATACAAGGGGAGTTCATCCTTAAACGGTCCTACTCATAATCAACACGCACACTCACATCACATACAAAGGGAGTTCATCCTTAAACGGTCCTACTCATAATCAACACGCACACTCACATCACATACAAGGAGAGTTCATCCTTAAACGGTCCTACTCATAATCAACATGCACACTCACATCACATACAAGGGGAGTTCATCCTTAAACGGTCCTACTCATAATCAACACGCACACTCACATCACATACAAGGGGAGGTCATCCTTAAACACACATCACATACAAGGGGAGGTCATCCTTAAACGGTCCTACTCATAATCAACACGCACACTCACATCACATACAAGGGGAGGTCATCCTTAAATGGCCCCACTCATCATCAACACGTACACTCACATCACATACAAGGGCGAGGTCTTCCTTAAATGGTCCTACTCATAATCAACACGTACACTCGCATCACATACAAGGGAGGTCATCCTTAAACGGCCCTACTCATAACCAACATGTACACTCACATCACATACATAGGGAGGTCATCCTTTAACGTTTCTACTCATAATCAACACTCACATCACATACAAGGGGAGGTCATCCTTAAATGGCTCTACTCATTACCAACACATACACTCACATCACATACAAGGGGAGGTCATCCTTAAAAACACATCACACACAAGGGGAGGTCATCCTTAAACGGCTCTACTCATAATCAACACGCACACTCGCATCACATACAAGGGCGAGGTCATCTTTAAACAGTCCTACTCATAATCAACATGTACACTCACATCACATACAAGGGGAGGTCATCCTTAAACGGTCCTAATTATAATCAACACGTACACTCACATCACATACAAGGGGAGGTCATCCTTAAACGGTCCTACTCATAATCAACACGCACACTCACATCACATACAAGGGGAGGTCATCCTTAAACACACATCACATACAAGGGAGGTCATCCTTAAACGGCTCTACTCATTACCAACATGTACACTCACATCACATACAAGGGGAGGTCATCCTTAAACACACTCACATCACATACAAGGGGAGGTCATCCTTAAACACACATCACATGCAAGGGGAGGTCATTCTTAAACGGCCCTGCTCATAACCAACACGTACACTCACGTCACATACAAGGGGAGGTCATCCTTAAACACACTCACATCACATACAAGGGGAGGTCATCCTTAAACTTACTCACATTACATACAAGGTGAGTCATCCTTAAACGGCCCTACTCATAACCAACATGTACACTCACGTCACATACAAGGGGAGGTCATCCTTAAACGGCCTACTCATTACCAACACGTGCACTCACATCACATACAAGGGGAGGTCATCCTTACACACACTCACATCACATATAAGGGGAGGTCATCCTTAAAAGGCCCTACTCATTACCAACACGTACACTCACATCACATACAAGGGGAGGTCATCCTTAAACACACTCACATCACATACAAGGGGAAGTCATCCTTAAACGGCCTACTCATAACCAACACGTACACTCACGCCACATACAAGGGGAGGTCATCCTTAAACACACTCACATCACATACAAGGGGAGGTCATCCTTAAACTTACTCACATCACATACAAGGTGAGTCATCCTTAAATGGCCCTACTCATAGCCAACATGTACACTCACAACACATACAAGGGGAGGTCATCCTTAAACACACTCACATCACATACAAGGGGAGGTCATCCATAAAAGGCCCTACTCATTACCAACACGTACACTCGCATCACATACAAGGGGAGGTCATCCTTAAACACACTCACATCACATACAAGGGGAAGTCATCCTTTAACGGCCCTTTCTGTTGATAGCTTGGACATCAAACAAAATAAAACCCAACTTGTATTGATAAGCCTAGTGATATACCCACTGTTTCTGTAACAGTTAATTATGTAAATAAACATTGATGAGATTGTCAAGAATAATCACTGCATACACTTGTATAATGAGTGTTTATAATGTTATTCTAATCTCTCTCTTATAAACAGTTCCATTTGAACTCAAAATAAAAACGTTTATTGTTCATTTGGTGTTCATTGATCTGTTTCTTCTCACAGATCAATATTGACGAAAACTCAACAGGTAATAGGTTCATATTTAAATACCACTATAGAAGAAGTTACGCTAAGAAGTACTTAAGAATAGAACACGTTTTTCCTACTTATCCGTAGTCTAACCTAGACACATTTCTTGTTGACATTGTCTGTACCATTGACATTGTGAGGTTAACTCATTTACCCCTGAAGACACATATGAACCCTTCCAATTCAAGGGTTGGAGTGGTTCACTAAGAATTTTCAGGGGTAAATGGGTATAAGTTGAATAGAAACGAAATACTGCAGAGCTGAAACATTGGTTAGTCTATAACATAAAGCATTAACTTAATTAACATAACTCATTAAAAACATCTAATTATTAAATAAACAGGATAATATTTGTCTTAGTAATTTCAAGATTGTTAATTACAACTAATTAGCTGCAATCTGATTTTGTGGCTCATGCAACTGCCATGTAAGTACCTTTTTCATAAAACCTAAGAAACATGAATTTCCTTCTTTTAAAAATGGAATATTAAGCTAACAATGTATGTTTCTATATGTTAAGTTAGTTTATTCCTTTTAGGCAGTGTTTTCTTTGTATTGATAAAAAATTAGGGAAACCTTTATTACATGCCACTTGGAACCTTCCCTGATACTTTAGATTAACAAACTTCCTTTAAATGTTGTGTCAAGCTTACTGTTGTAATTGATATTTTTTGGAAAATTTGCTTTCAGATATTCAGATTTTGAATTAATAACAATGTCCAAAAAGAATTCGGTTTAAATTAAAAAAAAAATTACATTCACATTTTGTTATATTTCCCAAATGATTTTCAAATCTCGAAACATATTGCATACCAGTCTGCATCTATTTTTAGGTCATCTGACCCAAAGGGTCAAGATGACCTATAGTTACCGTGCTTCGTCCGTCGTCGTCCGCCGTGCGCCGTCCGCCGTCCGCCGTGCGCCGTGCGCCGTCCGCCGTCCGTAAACTTTTCACATTTCAAACTTCTTCTCAAGTTCTACCAATGGGAATAAGCTGAAACTTAGCTGAAATGATCCTGAGATGGTCCTGACCAAGTGTTGTTATTTTTCGGGTCGGTCCGAAATCCAAGATGGCCGCCAGAGCCGCCATCTTGAAAAACACATTTTCAACTTCTTCTCAAGTTCTACCAGTGGGATTAAGATGAAACTTAGCTGAAATGATCCTGAGATGGTCCTGACCAAGTGTTGTTATTTTTTGGGTTGGTCCAAAATCCAAGATGGCCGCCAGAGCCGCCATCTTGAAAAACACATTTCCAAATTTCTCTCAAGTTTCACCTGTGGGATTAAGCTGAAACTTGGCTGAAATTATCCTGAGATGGTACTGACCATGAGTTGTTACTTTTCGGTCGGTTCGAAATCCAAGATGGCCGCCATGGCCGCCATCTTACAAAACACATTTCCAACTTCTTCTCAAGTTCTACCTGTGGGATTAAGCTAAAACTTGGCTGAAGTGATTCTGAGATTGTCCTGACCAAGTGTTGTTATTTTTCAGGTTGGTCGGAAATCCAAGATGGCCTTCAGAGCCGCCATCTTGAAAAACACATTTCAAACTTGTTCTCAAGTTCTACCTGTGTGATTAAGCTGAAACTTAGCTGACATGATCCTGAGATGGTCCTGATCAAGTATTGTTACTTTTTGGGTCGGTCCAAAATCCAAGATGGCTGCCAGAGCCGCAATCTTGAAAAACACGTTTCCAACTTCTTATCAAGTTCTACCACTGGGATTAAGCTGAAAATTGGCTGAAATGATCCTGAGATGGTCCTGACCAAGTGTTGTTACATTTTGGGTTGGTCCAAAATCCAAGATGGCCGCCAGATTCGCCATCTTGAAAAACAAAATTGCCGTCCGTAAACTTTTCACATTTTAAACTTCTTCTCAAGTTCAACTCCTTCTTTCTGTACACATGCGCAGTACATTATAACTAAAGTGTGTTCGGTTGAACTCTAGTAGACTACAGTAACTATAGTCGGCAATTGAACTCGCCCATTGTCACAAATCTAAGATGGCCGCCACATATGTCATTTTGAACTTCTCAAGTTCTACCAGTGACATTGAGCTGAACCTTGCAAAAATTATCCTCAGATAGTCCCAACCAAATGTTATTTATCGGGTCCGTCAGACATCCAAGATGGCTGCCACAGCCCCCATTTTGAATACACATTTAAAACTTTTCATAGAAAAATGATCCCCAGATAGTCCCAACCAAATGTTGTTATTTCTCCAGTCCGTCAGAGATCCAAGATGGCTGCAACAGCCCCCATTTTGCATCCACATCTAACACTTTCCATGATCTGAAACTTGCCTAAAATGATTCTGACCAAATGTTATTTTTCGCACTGTTCCGAAGAAATCCATGATCATCACCATCTTGAAAACCACATTTTTGTGGCATATTGTTACATGATTGTATTACTAATTCCTAGAGGAGAGGAATTTATATAAGCTATTAGCTTGTTTTCCAATCCTCACTATTTGTATAATTTCTATATATGTAATATACATGTACACTGATGGAAATAAAATATTGTTTAAACTAATTCCATAATGGTATCACAATTGGTAGTCAGATGACCGTTAAGGCCCTTGGGCCTCTTGTTTTTAAACTTTGAGATTTTGCTACATTTAGCTGTCACTGGTAATGTGAAAAATAAACTCTTTTTACATTTAATTTTTTTTTTAGGTCATCTGACCCAAAGGGTCAAGATGACCTATAGTTACCGTGCTTCGTCCGTCGTCGTCCGCCGTGCGCCGTCCGTAAACTTTTCACATTTCAAACTTCTTCTCAAGTTCTACCAATGGGATTAAGCTGAAACTTGGCTGAAATGATCCTGAGATAGTCCTGACCAAGTGTTGTTATTTTTCGGGTCGGTCCGAAATCCAAGATGGCCGCCAGAGCCGCCATCTTGAAAAACACATTTTCAACTTCTTCTCAAGTTCTACCAGTGGGATTAAGATGAAACTTGGCTGAAATGATCCTGAGATGGTCCTGACCAAGTGTTGTTATTTTTCGGGTCGGTCCGAAATCCAAGATGGCCGCCATAGCCGACATCTTGAAAAACACATATTAAACTTCTTCTACAGTTCCACTGGTACCTGTGAGCTGAAAATTGGTAGGGATGTTCAGGAAGGGCAGCCCATAAAATGTTGTTATTTTTCGGGTCCGAAAAACTCGCGACATTTGTGCCATGGCGGCCATTTTGTGACATGATTGCGCAATCACTGTTTTCCTGAACAACACCTATTTTAAACTTCTTCTTAAGTTCTACCAATGGGATTAAGCTGAAACTTGGCTGAAATGATCCTGAGATAGTCCTGACCAAGTGTTGTTATTTTTCGGGTCGGTCCGAAATCCAAGATGGCCGCCAGAGCCGCCATCTTGAAAAACACATTTTCAACTTCTTCTCAAGTTCTACTAGTGGGATTAAGATGAAACTTGGCTGAAATGATCCTGAGATGGTCCTGACCAAGTGTTGTTATTTTTCGGGTCGGTCCGAAATCCAAGATGGCCGCCATAGCCGACATCTTGAAAAACACATATTAAACTTCTTCTACAGTTCCACTGGTACCTGTGAGCTGAAAATTGGTAGGGATGTTCAGGAAGGGCAGCCCATAAAATGTTGTTATTTTTCGGGTCCGAAAAACTCGCGACATTTGTGCCATGGCGGCCATTTTGTGACATGATTGCGCAATCACTGTTTTCCTGAACAACGCCTATTTTAAACTTCTTCTTAAGTTCTACCACTGGGATTAAGCTGAAACTTGGCTGAAATGATCCTGAGATAGTCCTGACCAAGTGTTGTTATTTTTCGGGTCGGTCCGAAATCCAAGATGGCCGCCAGAGCCGCCATCTTGAAAAACACATTTTCAACTTCTTCTCAAGTTCTACCAGTGGGATTAAGATGAAACTTGGCTGAAATGATCCTGAGATGGTCCTGACAAAGTGTTGTTATTTTTCGGGTTGGTCCGAAATCCAAGATGGCCGCCAGAGCCGCCATCTTGAAAAACACATTTCCAAATTTCTCTCAAGTTTCACCTGTGGGATTAAGCTGAAACTTGGCTGAAATTATCCTGAGATGGTCCTGACCATGAGTTGTTACTTTTCGGTCGGTTCGAAATCCAAGATGGCCGCCATCTTACAAAACACATTTCCAACTTCTTCTCAAGTTCTACCTGTGGGATTAAGCTAAAACTTGGCTGAAGTGATTCTGAGATTGTCCTGACCAAGTGTTGTTATTTTTCAGGTTGGTCGGAAATCCAAGATGGCCTCCAGAGCCGCCATCTTGAAAAACACATTTCAAACTTCTTCTCAAGTTCTACCTGTGTGATTAAGCTGAAACTTGGCTGACATGATCCTGAGATGGTCCTGATCAAGTATTGTTACTTTTTGGGTCGGTCCGAAATCCAAGATGGCTGCCAGAGCCGCAATCTTGAAAAACACGTTTCCAACTTCTTATCAAGTTCTACCACTGGGATTAAGCTGAAAATTGGCTGAAATGATCCTGAGATGGTCCTGACCAAGTGTTGTTAAATTTCGGGTTGGTCCAAAATCCAAGATGGCCGCCAGATTCGCCATCTTGAAAAACAAAATTGCCGTCCGTAAACTTTTCACATTTTAAACTTCTTCTCAAGTTCTATCCGTGGGATTGAGCTGAAACTTGCTAGAAATGATCCTTAGGTGGACCTGACCAAGTGTTGTTATTTTTCAACTCCGTTGGAATTAAAAGATGGCCGCCATGGCCGCCATTTTGAAAACACATTTTAAACTTTTCATAGAAAAATGATCCCGAGATAGTCCCAACCAAATGTTGTTATTTCTCCAGTCCGTCAGAGATCCAAGATGGCTGCAACAGCCCCCATTTTGCATCCACATCTAACACTTTCCATGATCTGAAACTTGCCTAAAATGATTCTGACCAAATGTTATTTTTCGCACTGTTCCGAAGAAATCCATGATCATCACCATCTTGAAAACCACATTTGTGTGGCATATTGTTACATGATTGTATTACTAATTCCTAGAGGAGAGGAATTTATATAAGCTATTAGCTTGTTTTCCAATCCTCACTATTTGTATAATTTCTATATATGTAATATACATGTACACTGATGGAAATAAAATATTGTTTAAACTAATTCCATAATGGTATCACAATTGGTAGTCAGATGACCGTTAAGGCCCTTGGGCCTCTTGTTTAATTTAAAGATAATTATGCGGCATTAATCGGTCACTGTGGGGGTGTGAAAAATGTACAACATCACCTGAAGACTAATTGACTTGTATTATAATATCAATATCTCACAGTGGGGGATACTTCAGACACTTTTAAACAGCTTGAATAGGTTATAATCTTCATATGGATTATTTAAAATATGGATTTTCAGTCGCATAAGGAGTGACAATATAGAAACAATTAATTTCAGAAGAAAACCTTGGGCAAACTTTCTCAATATTAATCTATATTGACTTGTCGCGACAATGATTGCATACTTGAGCCTTTAAAATGTAAATATGGGATAGCTACCTAAATAGTGGTTTACAATGTGTAGATAAAGGAAAGTAGTTTTGTATTCATCCTACTCCAGTGTACATTAAAATGTCTTACAAACAAACGGGAATTTGAAGTACATCTATTTTACTTTAGAAAATGACTTTTTTATAAATTTTGTAAAACTATTTGCCACATGTGGAGAGATTGTTATAGATGGTGATTTGTCAGAATAAAAATGAAGGACGATGGCTTGTGGTTTCTTGTTCAATAAAACATTAGAATGAAAAATGACTTTAAAAACTGATATTTTGAAAATATTTTTACGTAGGAAGATAAATGGACGTTCAATATGACCACAAAGAATGGAATATATTGATGTTAAAGTGTTTAACACGTTTGTGATAAAACTTAATTGATAAGTAAAACTATGGCATAAATACGTACAATATGTATGGATTATTCTGGTTCTAGGTGAAGTATGAATACAATAGGTTTCGGCTGCTGGTGATTTTTAAACTTTCAGCCTTTAGTTTATAAATTAGTCTTGTCCGGTTATTGATTCTTGGTATATAAACTAAACATTATCTTAGAGAACACAGACTTGGCTGTGTACTGCCTGGTACAAAGGTAAATATTTACTGGAGGGAGAAGTTTTGGATGATTAGTTCTACTGCCAATTAACACTTCAAACTGGCTACTACTTCAGGTATGATAGATCTCGTCAAGGTAGTTTGGACACTGGAGATATTTCCATTTTCACTGGAAGATCAGCATTAACATGGTAGTATATTTATTTGACCTGAAGTAGAGTAAATTTTGTAAGTATTTGATGTGATATTATTAGTATCGAGATGCTTATAAACTCTATTTTAGATGTATTTTATGTCCTGGATATGGAACATTTATCATTGTGACCTGTTAAATTGGATGGAATTTATGGTAGTATTGTTGTATAATTGGTCAAAATTAGAAGCATGAACTGATTCGATATTCTATTCAAATAATCAGTTATTTAATAGCTTTTAATCAGACTTTGTGTACATGTATCTTGAAGTATCTTAACATTTACAAGATTCAGGAATCATGAAAATTTTATGGTCTTCAAATTAATCTTAATGTTTGAAGTTCCATAGAAAAAAAAACATTAGGTACCGTAGCGATAGTTTTGAGCTGTTACCAATTTTAGATGTTCCTAAGCATCCGTTCCGTGAAAATAAGTATGTGCATGGATTTCCAGTGAGTTTCTGAATGGGAAATTTGGAGTGTTTGTCTCCCTTTAAATCAACTGTTACCTCTACTGAATGGTGTGTTTATTTATAATGATTGTGAATGGTTTGTGATTTGGTGGAGTTATTTCCCTTTGCAGTGTGGGGCTTGAAGTGAATATGTAATATAATAATCTGTTGTTCAGTTTCCATTTTGATATATTAAAGAAATATAATCTTTGAAATAACAAAATAACAAAAAATTGCTGTATCCATACCAAGTTATCATTAATTCAATTAATAAATTAGTCAAGATACACATTGTATTATTTCAATATTTTTTTTTGTAAATTGAGTCTGAAATTTGTTATTGGTCCTTCAGATAAACAGTTGCCACATGTATTGATTCTGTAAACATTGAATAATCAATAGACGTCATCAAAATAAGGAAAAATGTTGAATTTTTAATTCAAATTGTGAATAGCTCAATTCAAAATAATATAAAACTAAACTTATAATCCATGATTTTATGTTAATTATTTCATATTTTATAAGTTTTAATGTTACAATTTGATCAATTCATTTGTGTGCATGGAAAAGTTTTAGATATGAATTATAAAACAATTATTTGAAATAGTGTTTCTTTCAAATTCCTGAAACTTCTAGAATCTGAAGAAGGTGACATGACTGAGACTTTACCAAACAAACCAGTCCAGGAGGTGGACATTTGTATTCCTCAACCCTCTACAAAGAACCAAAGTGAAAACAGTGATTCACAGGATGATCAGTGGAGCTTTGACCTTGAACCTATGCTGCTGACCTCTGCTGAGCCCAGCCTTGACCTTGATTTTGATGCTGCAGTTGATCTAGATAAATTTGATTTTGTTATTGCGGATCTTCCAGAGGTAGATTCAGTTCAGAAAAGGAGGAGAAAAAAGCACAAGAAAAAATACAGAAACACCAAAATAGATCACAAACAGGTTATTGATTGTCCTACCGATACCGAAAGGGAAGACAACTCTACTGCTGTTTTGCAACCTATTGAATCAACATCTTTTGATCATGAAGGTTATCCTGAGAATACGGAAATGCTTAAAAAACACATAAATGATTTGAAGAAAATTGATTACGTTTCGGAAGATCCAGGCCTTTTTCGTGAAATTGAGAATGAGGATGGTTTTGTTGAGGATAATTTCAGAATTGACGATGCTCAAGCTGGAGAGGAGTTAGCTGGGAAGCATTCAGAAGTTAGCAAAAGGTCCCATGGAGACAACATAGCAACATATTCTTCTCATTTAAACAAGATGGCAACTAATCAGTATCAAAGTCATAGTTCCGTCAAAGGTCAAGGTCGTTTGGAGGATTTCAAAATCTGCACAGAATATCATTCTGATGAGAAAGAAGAGGAAGCACACCAAAGGAAAAACAGAAAGAAAGGAGAAAGAAGGAAACCCAGAAAGCACAAGAGAAATCTTGATGAGAAAATTACAAGAAGGAATGAAAGATATATGGATGAACAAGTGCAGTCAACTTTTGACAATGTCTTAGAAGTTGATGTAAGTATGGACAATCATCCATTCCCTCACAGTGATTGTAGCAAGCAAAATGATGATCCGTATTACCAAATTCAACTTGGAGAAGATCTTGGTAATGATGTGGGTGGACAAGACATGAAAATGGCAGATTCAAATACACTTCTGGGCAGATACTCTCCTTTGATGGATGAATGTATTCTGGGAACAAAACTTCAGCAGTATGAATCTGATATACTGTACACAACAGATGAGGATGAGGATTCAGTGAGCTCTGGTTCAGACTCGCTGTCCGCAGGTGTAGCAGAAGGCAGGGACATGTTGACAACAGAAGGTTCTGGAACTCCGATACAGGCTGATACCACAGGTCAAAGTTTACAGGCTGATACCACAGGTCAAAGTTTACAGGCTGAAACCACAGGTCAAAGTTTACAGGCTGAAACCACAGGTCAAAGTTTACAGGCTGAAACCACAGGTCAAAGTTTACAGGCTGAAACCACAGGTCAAAGTTTACAGGCTGATACCACAGGACAAAGTTTACAGGCTGATACCACAGGTCAAAGTTTACAGGCTGATACCACAGGTCAAAGTTTACAGGCTGATACCACAGGTCAAAGTTTACAGGCTGATAACACAGGTCAAAGTTTACAGGCTGATACCACAGGTCAAAGTTTACAGGCTGATAACACAGGTCAAAGTTTACAGGCTGATACCAAGGGTCAAAGTTTGAAGGACAATTGTTCTGTTATCACCGGGAATGGTGACGAAGGACGAATTAGTGAAAATAGCATCTCATACCAGGAGAACATGGATAAAGAATTCAAGACAGAAATTCAAGGATATGTGTGTGATTTATCTGCAGAGAAAGATAACAATGAGCAGGATGATAGTCAAAACACTGTGAATGAGTTCGAGAATAATGATGATCTCTTTGATGAAGAAACTGCTGAAATGAAAGAAGAATTAGAGGAGAAACCTTTAATAAGAAAGAGAATCGTGAAGAAAGAAAAGAAGAGAGATGTGCTCCGACCAAGTCAATACAGACGTCTTAAACAACGGCAATTTGAAGGTAAAGGTTGGACTAAATGTATTATGTAGGTGTTACAGAAACTTGAAGGAATTTCACTAGGTTTACTAGTAATACTCTCCACCACAGAAACGTGAAGGAATGTCACTATAGGTTTACTGGTAATACTCTCCACCACAGAAACTTGAAGGAATGTCACTAGGTTTACTGGTAATACTCTCCACCACAGAAACTTGAAGGAATGTCACTAGGTTTACTAGTAATACTCTCCACCACAGAAACTTGAAGGAATTTCACTAGGTTTACTAGTAATACTCTCCACCACAGAAACTTGAGGGAATTTCACTAGGTTTACTGGTAATACTCTCCACCACAGAAACTTGAGGGAATTTCACTAGGTTTACTGGTAATACTCTCCACCACAGAAACTTGAGGGAATTTCACTAGGCTTACTAGTAATACTCTCCACCAGATTCTGTTGGTGAGCCAGTCTGGGTTCGCAGTCAAATCTCTGAAGAGTTTGCCATGACATACTTGCAGGGGTGTAGACAGTGTAGGTGAGTGTAATCCCTGGATATCAAGGATGTAAACACCAAAGATGTGAAATATATAAAAAATATCAATAACAGCTTCCTCAAATTTGATCTGTTTGCAAGTGAGCGGGAAGCTTTGCAAGTTATATTATTTATTTACAAGGTTATTGCCGTGTTTGAGTGTTATAACTTTTTCAGTCACTTGCCATTGTTCCTTATTTATAAGTTTTACAGTGTAATGAGTTGCTAATTGACCACCATTCTAATGGAAAAGTTCTAACTCATTGCCTCAATTATTTCTTAGTACCTACATAAAGTTCATATTAGCATGGTTAAGCTGATCTGCTGGGTTTTACATACATATAAGTATTGAGTATATGCAGTTCTTTTTATTATTTCCTTTATTTCAATGTACTTTAAAGATAATAAAAAAAAATATTGTAAGTTGGGTAACAGACATATTTTGTGTATTATTATCTCTTATATTAATGCTACATCTTCATGTTTATTTTTATCACACACCATGCTGATAGATTCCTCATGGACCCTAGTACTGTCTCCAGATAAATTAATTAAATATTTGGTATCTTTACATCATTCTCAATTATGTTTTTATCTTGACAGTTCTTTTTGATTAAAGCATATTTAAAAGAAAATCAGGTATGTTTTCATCTTTAAATCATCAATAATTACATTTTGATCTCCTAAAAACATTATTGATTTTTAATCTTGGAAATGAAATCCTTTGCTGAATAAAGAGATAAGGAATTCCGTCACAGTGGAGGGTAGTGACTGTAATTATAGCACTCTTTTCACATTGTTAGCTTCTTTTGTATCGACAAATCATGTTAATTTTAATTATAGATTTTCTTTAAAGAAGTTCAATATTTTTGAAAATATTCTCAAAGAAAAATATTTACCCACTGGTTGCAAAGCTGACCATACTTGTGGAGTTTGACCGAGCTAATGTATTGTAATTGATTTTATCAGCTGTCTTTGTTGGAGGTAAAATATGATTGCCCTAATTAATCAGTGTTAATCAATTAATATTATGTACTACAAAACTATATATATACATTTTTATATCAGTTGGGTTCATTGTAATTTTGTTATAAATATATATATAAGTCTATAATTGAGTTTTAATGACAGTACATATACAATATAGCAATGTTATAAAAAATTATTTTGTTTCTATGTGTATAGGTTAAGGTATAAAGATAAAATAAATGAAAACACAACAACTGACTTTCAAAAACTTTCACCCTCTTTGGGACTCTTCTGGAAAGTTTTCACCCGGAGAGGGTGAAAGCGTTTGGAAGTTGGTTGTCGTGGTTTCATTTATTATACAATATAGCTATATAGGTGTCTTTGGAGTTATAATGTAATTAAAAGATTGAAATTGAATGATTACAGACTATTTTCTTTAGTATAGTTGTGTGAGTAAATCAAATTAAATAGTTCTTTAACCCTGTTCTTTATCATAATGTCACTGAGTTATGATGTAATTAAAAGATTGAAATTAAATGATTACAGACTATTTTTTTTAGTATAGTTGTGTGAGTAAATCAAATTAAATAGTTCTTTAACCCTGTTCTTTATCATAATGTCACTGAGTTATGATGTAATTAAAAGATTGAAATTAAATGATTACAGACTATTTTTTTTAGTATAGTTGTGTGAGTAAATCAAATTAAATAGTTCTTTAACCCTGTTCTTTATCATAATGTCACTGTCTTAGTTAAAGGAGAACTAACTAGTACATTTATATCTTATCTACAACGTAATTAAAAGATTGAAATTGAATTGTTACAAAATATTTCTTTAAGTATAGTAAATTAACACATTCATCCCTGAAATTTCATAATAACCTATACCAACCTTTGAACTAGAAGAGTCCAAACATGTATTTAGGGGTGAATGAGTTGATAAGCGTTTCAGTTTGATTAAGGGTAATGTAACAGAGGTCATTATTTATCTCAATGCCTCCGTTAGGAGTCGAACCCGGAACCTCTGGCTACTAGTCTTACGCTCAACCGATCGAGCTAAAGAGAAGATCTCTCTAGCTGAGCAGTATATTGCAGCTAGTATTTACCAGGGTTATAGTAATCAAGAATTTATTTAAAATTTAATAAAAAAAAAACATGGCAAAAATTAAAGCAGTCAAAGACGAGTAGTATTATAGTAACGACTAATTGCACAATTAAAATATTTTCACTATTACTACCAAGTAAACAGATGCACATCATAGACTTTTTGAAAGTCTCCAGGCAACTTTTAATGATATCGCAGAAACTTATTATAGATTTAATTATTTGGGTTTATTGTGTTTTGATCTGAATGTCT
Organism: Mimachlamys varia; assembly: GCA_947623455.1. Lineage (NCBI taxonomy): Eukaryota > Metazoa > Mollusca > Bivalvia > Pectinida > Pectinidae > Mimachlamys > Mimachlamys varia. The sequence goes on from OX392540.1 coordinate 38,709,707, forward strand.
CTTTAACTTTTCACATATTGGTACACAAACCGACGTACATTTAGTTGTAGTAGCTTAAGCAGTAAGTTTAAAGTAAGTTCCGGAGACATTTAAACATTAGGTAACTACTGAATGTTTTTCAAATTAATTATTTACCTATCTTCTCCGCAGTAATTAGAGTGTATAGTGATTCTATCTGTTAACGTGAAATCTCCTCAGGCCATCCTTGTAACGTGGAGTCATAGTGGATGATCGTTGTTTTTACATGTTGTGGTGAATTGTAAACAATGGACGTGTTCTTGGTGAAACATTTTCCCCGACACCTTCCGCATCACCCGTTATATAGAAGACACGCTTTAGGTTAGACATGTTGGTATCTATGTGATAGAGTCGGAAATGATGGTCATTATGAAAGTACAGATTCTCAAAGTTACGTTTGGAAAGTGTGAATAACAAATTATAGTTTTAAATCATTCCTGCTCAGTTTGGAACGTATACAACCTTGTGCTGAATCCTCAAGGTAAATATGTGCTGTATAACTTTTAGTCAAAGTCAGAATTTGAAAGGGATTTGTATGGAAATTGGATTGTACATTGTTACCAGAATTAAGAGTATATTACCAATTTTGCTTGTCATGTATGATTTCTACTATATTAAAACATATATATTGATTTGTTAGTTTCTACTGATTATATGGAATGAGCGCTATTGAATCAAGGAAAACGCTTGAAAGTGCATTTTTTTGCCATAACAATTGTCAAGGAAATCATGATTAAAGTGAATTGGGATTCTAAGGCAGTTACATCTTTCTGTTTATGGTTCATCATTAATTAGCCCTGAATCTTATGTCACACTATTTGCAGCTACATGTAGGACAGAAATATATCTATGAGTTGAATTTATCCTACAAATCCCTTTGTAAGTTTTGCTCAACATTTATCCTTGACCGTAAAATTTTAAATCATGGTAAAATTCAATCTTCAACTCTCAACTTCTTAAGCTTCAACAATATCGGTAAATGTTTAAATAACAAATTACGTTTAAGGATCAGGACTTGATCTAGAGTTTCCTGCAATGTATATTTTTAAAATGTCAGTAATCTGATGAATCGAACGCTATGCCTGATAATATCAAACATTTTAATGTTTTTGTTTACTAAAATTCTGCTACAGACAAGCTTTAAATTAATAATAAGGTTAATAGATTTTATTCAATTTGATTCCTAAATTCTTAAAAGTAATAAAAACCTACGAATAAACCATTTTGTATACAAGTTAGTTAGTGTTTATACCTGTATATATTTTGGCTAAGATATTCAGTACCAACCAGAATTATACGATCAGACTGGTCGGGCCTCAGTGATTGGGTATTGTAATCGAGCAAACTTTATCGTATGACCAAGATCATGTTTCATTAGCGTACACAGAGATTGTAGCCGGTATTGTTTCCGAGCAATTCTCCGTAGTGAACCCACCAGGTGGCTATGGGCTTTTAGCTTTGTATATTATAACATTGAGATTCAATAAAATTTGGTATGACATATGAATGGTCACTCACTGTATGAGTCCGGGTGGTCAGAATTGTCTGAGGAATATCAAATTGTCTGTTACGGAGAAAATTGACCGCTTGTAGAAAGTGTACGGGAGTACAGTACAGTGATATGTATATAAATGGCTAATTCGTCTCTTGTTGCAAGGTAAAGTATGTAGTTATAGTATGAATAAGTATTTGAAAAAAAATGTCTTTGTCAATCAATGAATAGGGCATTATTATTTAATATACAAGCCTAGTTACAATTTAGTAAGAAACCTGTCAGGTCAATAATAGTTATACATTTAGGTAGGACCTACACAATTCAGACAGTATCTCTTCTTTCAGTCATTTTAATTGTTATTCATTACAAATATATTTTAAAGTGTTTTAGAAAATTGCAAAAACTCAATTAATTGCTTATGATGCAACAATTATGCAAAAAATTTTTTACCTATATTTAATCATTCACTCTGTTTCTGTTAAATTTGACAGCTTGGATTCCACTTTGGATGGCCATCCCTTTGAATTTTGATTGCTTAAAAAATGACCAGACAAATTAAATCTATTGAGGAATCCATCTACTTGGGTTCACATCTTTCAAATTTCATATGGAAAAAGCCACGTTCAGCAGTTATAAGCAAGTCAAATTTACCACAGACATTCTGAAATCGAAAATACCAAAGCCGTTCTCACCACAAAGTTCCATATTTGACAAAAAAAAAACCCCACAAATATGACAACTTTTTTTTTTTTTGTATAATTAATTGACTTAATTCATCAGGACAAAAAGCAAGAGGTGAAGCGTTCACATTTTCTGTTCCCTCTTTCCCTTTTCTTATCTCTTTATCCTTTTACCTTGTATTTCCTTCCCTGTTTGTGCCTTCCTTCTTTCTGTCTTCCCAGTACCTTGCTCTGTGCTCCATATTGACCACTGGTTACATTAGGTTAATCACCTTATTAGGTAAGGTTATGGTTGACCAATAGAACTAGAGATAAGGTATCAGCTATTCCCATGTTGTATAATTTCAATTCCTCTGTATTTTGTTTTTAGCTTGCCGATACTGCAATCCTGAAGAAATGAATAATTACAGGAACATATATGCAATGTATATTTGTTTACACTTATATTCCTTTTTTTTCTGTGTGTTTCTCTCAAAATCAAAATAGGAACAAAAAAAGGAAATGAGCTTGCAGGTTTGGAAGGCATAGCAGAGGGAGGACAAAAACACAAGAGTTTTCCTGATGCAGATGAATTTTCAAACAAAGAAGATGAAGTGCTTACTTTCATGTCCACCATTAGATCGGATACTGAGAGCATTGACAAAGTTGTACAGGCAAGGTCAGAAATAAAGGACGGCCAGCTGTCACAGGACTGCGAGGATTCCAAGAGTTCTGAGGAGGCTGATCAAAGTCAACCTATATCAGACAGTCAGCTTTCACAGAACTGTGAGGATTTCAAGAATCTTGAGGAGTCTGATAAAAAGCAGCCTACATCCAAGGACACAGAAGGTCAACCATTGTCAAGTGTTCCAATCACTGGTAATGATTTGAATGTTTCCCAAGGTGTGGTAGAGACAGAAGACCTTCAGCATTATAGATCTTCTCCGGATCAAACTTTAGGGCTGAACCAGAATGCAGCAGACTTTGATCATTTGAGTACTCCTTACAACAAAGAATTGGAAAAGGAATCTCAGAATAGCCCTGTTATAAATCTTTCACTTGGTAAAGTTCTTTTGGCTGAAACTACAAAACAAGACAATAGACCTGATTCTAATGTGAAAAATACCTTTGACTTGGAGCAAGATTCTGTTCCAAACAAAATCAAAGATTCTGCTAATATTACCAAGAATTCATTAGAGAGTGTTATAACAGAAAATGACCTTCAAACCATAGAGTCAGTTGTACCAAGCACCCATAATGCATCAGAAGACAGTCAGTCGTTGGATCTTGATACCCATGATGCATCTGACACTGACGAGAAGTTAAATGATTTGGTAAATTTGGATCAAAATATTTCCGAGGTTTCAGAATTAAGAAATCTTATCGACTCAGAAAATTCTGGGTCTTTGACAGAGACAAATATTTATGACACATTGAATGAAGAAGAACAGGAAAACAACTCAACCACAAGTACCCAGTATTCAACTGGTGACGCTTCCCATAGTGCACTTAAACAGGAAGTGAACTCTGACCCTGATCGCAAAGAAGATTCCAATTTACACCTGCATATCAGATCGTTTGGAGGTATATATTATACAAAAGGCTTGATGTATATCAGAGTTGATTATGCATGGCATGGCTTTATTTTCACACTGATCATGTGATGTAATAAGGAAATGATTAAAATTGATTGCTGCATGGGTTTGTTTTATAGATTTTATGCATATCTGCTTTGATTTCATACATGAGAATGAGTATCAGATGAGTTTTATTTAGAATTCTGCTGACAATACAATGCCATATATCAGACTTGTGTGCTACTAGTTCTGGTCTAACTGAGGACTTTTGGACTTTTGCAGGATATCATATTTCTCTGGCAATAAGCCCATGCTCGCTAAAAGCCCATCCCCCACTTTTGACCTCCCCCATGCAAAGGAAAATTTGAGAAATAAACTGGGATTATGATTTATCAATTAACCAGTGTAATTGATGAGTTTTAATCAACTTGTTAATTTTATTTGATCAACTTGATACTTAAATGTGTGCAGCTTTAAAGTTGCAATGACTACTTTTAACAAAATGATCTTATTTGAAATTAGTATCAATGTTTTTATTTGAAGTAGAGCATGAATAATAACGGTTAGCAACCGACTGATGTGGAATTATTAAACATTTGTATTACCCTGGAGTCTGAATGCTTGCACAAGTTCTTACTTGCATACTATTATACATCAAGAGAGAATGATCACTTGTTTATCAGTAATAATGGTTTAAATACCACTTACTTCACAGCATGTAGTTAATTGAAGACATTATATATGCATAATATTTTTCAATGAAATTATTCTAGGCATGAAAACACTGATTGTGCATGAACTTCACAATTGATTGCACTTTATTGATTTGTAATTTCCAGTTCAGTTTATATTGGTTTACATTCTGAAGTGAGACTGAATGCTTGTCTATAAGGTTGATCATAATTCATGTATACATGTGTTATTTACATACTAAATAATATTTCTACTTGCTACATTAGACATGTGTTGCTTCTATTTAATATTATAAAGACAGCTTCGTTTTGCTTTGGAAGTTTTATACAGCAAATTGAATTTCTTTATTGTTTTATTTTCTTTTCTCATAATTCCTTAATATTCATAAGCATACAAAATAATATTGAGAGGTCAAGATATTGTTTTACAAGGTCAAAGGTTATCCTTAGAATTTATTAAACAAGGTCAGAGGTCACGAATTTGTTTCGCAAAGTCAAAGATTATATTTAGAATATGTAATACAAGGTCATAAGTCAAGAACTTGTTTTACAAGGTCAAAGGATATTTTGGAATCAATTAAGCACGGTCAGAGATTAAAAATTTGTTTTACAAGGTCAGCTAGAGGGCATTTGATTATATATTTTACAAGGTCAGAGGTCACAAATTTGTTTTACAAGGTCAAAGGATGAGAACTTGTTCTGCCAGATTATAAATTGCTAGAATGATAAAACATATATTCCATAAAATTCTATAATCCTTTGTTTTAGTGATACGATATATGATTTGAATGTTAATAATTAACCATACAAAAGAGTATATTATTACTTATATTTTCAACTTAAATATGAAATCTTCTTTACAAGACTATAAATAAAGCAACAATAGCACTTCTTATCTATTATCTCATTGGCACAAAGTTTACTGTAATAAATTGATAGGAAGTGTTCAATTTAAAAAATCTGCATCCCAAATACGGCGAGTTGACAAATATGTCTGGAGGGTTTCTTAGTTTATATAGAGAGTTACCAGTATATATACTATACATTAACATATCTTAGTTTAATTTGCTGATCCTACAATCCTTAAACAAAATCCAAGGTTTGACAAACAGAAGATAAATTACATTTTTATAGACATAAAAGTTGGTTACCAGGATACTACTATAATCCTGGTATCAGAGAAAGAATAGGAAATGAGCCTTTTCTTCGTGAGTGATAAAATTTATCATGGAGACATCCGTTTAATTTTTCACTAGATTAGCTTAGGGGGTTAGTTTATGGAGTAATTTTAGAGATATATAGACTCGTAAATAACTAGGGATTATTGTATTTTGGAGTGGATTGGGAAACAAAATAGGAAATTGATAACATACACAAATCTTCGTTATTTTATTGGATGATGGAAGCATTGTAAACCTGTGTCTACTTGAAAAGTAGACATTTCTGTGGAACTCTCCAGTAAATAACAGAGATTGTATATGTAGTGGATCGGGAAACAAAGGAGGAAACTAATAACATCACAAATCTTCTCTATTTCATTGGATGGTATACACATCAACTAATTATAAGGTGTACCAGTTACTAGGCAACTATCTTCTGGGGAACTGTCCAGTAATGGTCGTGACAGTTCACGTCTCCTGTAGCCAGAAATGGTTTGAATTGATACACGGAATATCTTATTGTGTGAGTTTCTGAAGACTGTTACGCAGTGTTAAAAATGTTTCACTTCATAGTCTCGACTTATCATGATATAATTGTCTTAACTTGAAAAGCTAAGGTGAGTAAGAATGAATATATATGTTTGTTACAATTACTGGTATCTCTTTTTACTTCATAATCTCCACTCAAAAATAATTGAATTGTTTTAGACTGACAGGTAAAAGTGAGTTAATTATGCTTATACCTGTAACTACGATGTTGTTATATTTATATATTTATAGAGAAAATTCACACTTGTGAGGTAATACAAGTTTTAGAAAGGTTCAATAGATTATAATGTGATATTGCAGATATATTTTGGAATTTTTTATGTTCTGTTGATCTGTTTGAACAAAAAACAATTAACTACTATGTTGTTTTGCAATCACAAGAATATGTAGGAATGCTAAAAAATTGTTTTATCATCATTCTATATGTTATTGATGCCGTAAACATGTACAGAGTAATCACAGTTGAAACTAGTACTGGGTAATCAAGGCTTTTTCTGGGTAAATTGGGAAAAGGCCCCTGAGTGAAATTGGGAAAAATTAACAACGAATCGACAAATAACACAATGTAATTTAATCAGATAAAAGCAATAAAATGACAATTGTCATTTTCAAATAGCTTCTTTTTCAACTGATGCAGATGTTCAGTTTTAAAATGCACAAAAAAACAAAAAAAATTTGAAAAGTAGATCTAACATCAGATTGGGTAAAAAGGCCTTTAATTGGGAAAAATGAAGCCTAAATCTCATTGGGAATGGGGCCGAATTTCAGCCCCTGAGAGACCCCAGAAAAAGCCATGGTAACGTTAATGTACACTCAATTCTATTGGCTTTAGAGCCAGTGTTATTATAATGGTAAGTATTGTAACAAGTGTCGTAAATCTTCTCATTTGTCTTGAAATATATAATGTGCTGACTTTTTTTATAGTATCCAATTGACTAATGCAGAAATCTCCTTAAAAGACACATTACTGTGTAATGAATAGTTCACATAAAATAATCATAACATTTCTAACCTTTACTTTTGTATCCAAAATATTTCTACTATAGATGGTTCTCTTTTATAAAGATGGTGATTGATTTTTTTCAGAGTCAGTGAAGGAAGAGGACCAAGAAATGCCACGGACACCGCCAGAAAAACCCAAACCACGTAAGTTTTTTTTTCTTCTATTTTTCACATTTTTTTTTTACCAAACTGCAAAATATCAGGGTATCTTGTGACAAACTGGATCCAGAGCTACTATGCGGCTATACCTAAGCTGGTGAAAGACATCCAATACCTTCGAGGAGAACATCGTAAATCTGTTGAATTGATGTCAATAACAGGAAATGTTGAGAGCTTTCTCCACAGGTTTGATACAAATCATTCACATCCTTCCCTGTTCCTGCAAGTTAAGCATGCATATCTTTGATATGCTATTTCAGGGAAGAAATTAAAAATGAAACAATTCTCCCGTACAGTGATGAATCTTATCTTGTGTATCGCTGCACTGGGGCATTTGCCAATAGCTACAATTGTGATACTTTAAAAAGACAGCCATTTACCGCTGTATTAGAGTCAGTACCAGTCTTTGGTGGTACCATTTATTATCAATACTTCAGAATTTTCGGGGAAAAAATGGTTCACTGCCTTGTAGTAATGCAAGAATGCTTAATTTACTTAATTTACCGTCAATCAGTACAGCGCATGGAATACAAACACTTTTGATTTGCTCCATATCAAGAGCTCTTCAAATCACTTAAGGGAAGCTATTGTAACAGGTTTGCACAGAAGAAATGTATGCAAGTATCGTGACACATGGATCATGATTTGTATCATAATAGCATCACAACCATTATGATACACACCTCAAGTATACATGTACTACTATATTGAACCTATAATACATAAACCATCTCTGACTGAGAGCAGCAGGTGGGCTTATTACCAGACAACACATAATCTCTGACTAATATAAATATAAACTTTATTTATTTCACAATGATCATGAAACATTACAGGCCAACACATAATCTCTGACTAATATAAATATAAACTTTATTTATTTCACAACAATCATGAAACAACTTATATTATTTTGTCTTATTGTGGGAGGAAACCGGAGTACCCGGAGAAAACCCATGTAGTCAGGCAGGTGACCCCATACCTATTTACATACGGTCGGGGAATCAAACCCTGGCCGCCTTGGTGAAAGGCAAGTGCGCTATCCACTGCACCACCCAACCACCCATAATCTCTGACTGGCATAAGGTGTGGGCTTATTACAGGACAACACATAATTTCTGATTGATAATAGGGAGCGGGCTTATTACAGGACAACACATAATTTCTGATTGATAATAGGGAGCGGGCTTATTACAGGACAACACTTAATCTCTTACTGGAGGTAGGGGTGGGCTTATTATAGAACAACACATAATTTCTGGTTGAGAGTAGGGAGCAGGCTTATTACACGACAACACAATCTCTGACTGAGAGTAGACTAGGTGGGCTTATTACAGGACAACACATAATCTCTTACTGAAGGTAGGGGTGGGCTTATTATAGAACAACACATAATGTCTGGTTGAGAGTAGACTAGGTGGGCTTATTACAGGACAACACATAATCTCTTACTGAAGGTAGGGGTGGGCTTATTATAGAACAACACATAATTTCTGGTTGAGAGTAGGGAGCAGGCTTATTACACGACAACACAATCTCTGACTGAGAGTAGACTAGGTGGGCTTATTACAGGACAACACATAATCTCTGACTGAGAAAAGGGGTGTGATTATTACAGGACAACACATAATCTCTGACTGAGAGTAGGGGGTGAGCTTATTACAGGACAACACATAATCTCTGAATGAGAGTAGGGGATGGGCTTATTACAGAACAACACATAATCTCCGACTGGGAGTAGGGGATGGGCTTATTACAGGACAACACATAATCTCTGACTGGGAGTAGGGGATGGGCTTATTGCAGGACAACACATGTATTGTCAAACTATACACAGTATAAATGCAGCAATGGTACATTCTCTTATGTATATATATAAATATAGTTGTACAAGTAAACTTATATACACTAAATGACCGAAGGTAACATCGGTATAAGTTCAGTCAGTCTGTTAAATCTGATTGTTAACCCTTAAGGGGGTTGATTCCTTGTATTGATACAACTTCAGATCTAACAAGGAATTATAACGATGATAAACGATTTCTCGAGAGATAAAAAGGTAGTTCTTAAAAAAATTCTGTCACAATCTCGGCTGAACTGATTACATAAATTTGACATTAGCTCAATGTGTATTTTAAGACCTTTAGATGTATTGTACTACTACCATATAATTATAGACTGGTAGGTGTGACTTTATCGTGCGAGAATCACCGTGACACTTATTGTGTTGATTTAGCTATAAATATATCGCGCCATTAGACTGAGATAGGTAAATGGGTTTGGCCCACTGATAAAGAAGTTCACAATGATATTAGATAGAGTTGTTTCCCCTGGTTTTATCAGGGTCATTGATCATGTTCAATATTTATGGCTTTACTGTCAAGTCTGATCAATATACAGGTATAATTATAGGGTATAAGTGGAGATGTAATGGTGAAAAATAGTACTTGTCAATGCAAGATTGAATTAAGGCTCTATGGTACTTTAATTTATATGAGTATTACCTCACTTAAAATAGATATTATCAAAACTACTTAACAATTTGTTGTTTTTGTGTTTTTCTGCTGTTGTTTTATAATTTATATAATAAAATAAAATGTCCATTTGTCCAAGATATCTAAAATAATGCTTCTTTCCTTGGAAATCTTTTAAGAAAGAAGGTAAACTTTGAACTGTAACAATGTGAAATATATAATAAAACATCATATACATTGGAGACAAAAATAGAAGATTATTTTATCTCAGAAGTGTGAAAGAAAACTGTTCAGATTTAATTAAGTGTTCCTTAGAACTTCATGTAGAAATCCAAAGATTTTCTTTGTAGATTTACTATGTTATCTTACCTCCAGTTTAAACAACATTAGGATTGCCTATGATTTATTAATCAAACATATAATTATTGGTTCACAGTGCTAGATTGCCCAGTGGTTGATTTGAGGTGTGAGAAAAGATCACATGAATGATATACTGAGATAAGTTTTGTGGAGACGGATTATCACGTTGATTGTACAGTCTATGTATATTCCAGTGTGGGAAACCTCTTAACTCTTGTGGGGAGAGATACCTTACATGTAAAGATAATAATAATAATACATAGGTGTTAACCTCTGAAACCTCCAATGAGGGAGATCTCCCTCATTCCACATTTCCAATGAGGGAGAAAGTGCTTGAAAAACATCTAAAACTGCATTACTCATTTTTTTTCTCCTTTTTATGTATCAAAATAACTTCAAAAAGTATTCATTTTATCCAGACTCACCTGTTATGGTCATTACACACACCCTACATTAACAAGGATATCATTTGACCACAGGATGTAGATTTTGAGTTTGTGTGAGATTGAACTTAAATGAAGGAGATTTCGAGGGAGATTGGTAAATTATGGTCAAAATGAGGGAGTCTCCCTGGTAATGAGTGTTAACGGTTATGATAATAATGAAATTAATTATAACTGTATTTAAACAGTATACCTCCCTTCGCCATGCTTGAAATCATCATAAACAAAGGAGTGATCCTATTTATCTATGTACACTGTCAGTCTCCATGATAAGGAATACTCAACTCTAAACTCTGATATTATAATGAATCTGTTGACAAATCAGTTTGACCTAAGGATAGTAACTGTGACCTTTGCATTGACCTTTGTAGAGATCTAGATCCGCTACACATTGAACACCTATGGACAATTGAGCCAAAAGACGTATCTCCCATGAGGTCAACATTTATGAATATGCATGGGAACTAAACCACATAATGTTTGAGAAGACAGTTATCTTGTTGTATCAAGTTAATTGCATAATTCATGGTGGAGGGGGGAGGGGAGGGATTGGGGGTATTCTGACACTATAATTACAATTTTGTTCTCATTAATCGTCCTATTACAAACTCACAGGTGCTGAAAAGCCTCCCTGTTTCAAGGAAAGTGAAACATTTGCGAGGAGTCAAAGAACGTGGGTTGGAGATTTAGAAAAAGGGGGAATAGTGTAAAAGATTTGCTTTAATTAGGTTGCCTTATAAGCATGAGCTGTAAGGAATTTCTTTGTTAAGCTCGGCCATAGAGCAACAGGCTGGAAAGCCAAGGGTCACGGTTCAAGCCCCAGTGATTGCACTATCTTTATCACTTTTCCTCATCCTATTGCATTTTGTCTTATTCCTTTATCAAGAGTGATATGATTTAAGTGCAACAGGAAATATTTATCTCCTGAGACTTGCATCGTTTCAATCTTATTATTTTTGTCCATGTATTTAAGTTTATTTCAATATTTTTAACACAGTTTGTGACATAAATAGGTCAGAAGAATTTTAAGATATATATTTAATTGGTGTAAATGGCTGTTACTTGGAATTTGACGGGTGTTTATTATTATTATAAATGTGTCTTCTGTGTGGTACCCTTAATTTTCGTGATATTCTCGGTAAAGGGATTACCTTATCATAGTGATGCAGGCACTAAAAGCTGATCTGTATTATTGCCATGTGTTCACTAAAATATCACCTGTTCTAGATAAAATCTTCTCAATGAAATTTTATCAGCATTATCGCGACGTTTTCATTTAAAGATAACCCCCAAATATATATTATACCTCAATAAAATTTTATCAGCATTATTGCGACATTTTCATTCAAAGATTACCCGCAAATATATATATTATGATACAGAACTTTAGCCTACTGTATAAATTTTCTGATCAATTTGATACATTTTGTCAACATGACATTGAAATACAAATGCATGTCATCTAATTAAACCACAAGGTTTATACCTATTAGATACTTCAGACAGACATTAAGCCTCGTTGGTTGATAAATCTATTTATTTACCTACTGAACACATGTTTTAAGCCCTCCTGACCTCCATGGAGTGTTTGTTGACTTTGGAGATAAAAAGAGGATTATGGGAAATGAAACTGTTTGAATGTCTAGTCTTCTACACACCTGTGTAAATGGTCCCCCGGAACTTCTGTTTACCTGTATAGATACATCAGGATTACTGTGGTAAAGGTCCTTCAGTTTAGATATCTACAATTAGCTTGTATAGAAAGAAGAACCTTGGACATACCAATTTACTTATTGTAAATGTCAGTGGTAGATGTATTAAGGGGAGATAATTGGACCTCTGATCACTATCCTGTCTCTTGAATTCATGTTCACTTTAGCTGTATTAAGGGGAGATAACTGGATCTCTGACCACTATCCTGTCTCTTTAATCCATTGTCACTTTAGCTCTACTAAGGGGAGGTAACTGGACCCCTGACCACTATCCTGTCTCTTTAATTTGTGGTCACTTTAGCTGTACTAAGGATAGATAACTGGACTTCTGACCACTATCCTATCTCTTGAATCCATGGTCAATTTAACTGTACTAAAGGGAGGTAACTTGACCTCAGATCATTATCCTATCTCTTGAATCCTTTGTCACCTTAGATGAACTAAGGGGAGGTAACTGGACTTTTGATCACTATTCTTGCTCTTTAATCCACTATTAAACTAGAAGTACTAAGGGGAGGTAACTGGACCTGCAATCAATATCTTATCTCTTGAATCCACTCTTAGCTACCTTGTCAGTAGTTGTATCCAGCTGTACTCAAGGGAGATAATTATAAATAACTACAGTGGTATTCTCAGCGTTCTGCCTGCTCTGGGACACCAAGTGACCCTTAAGGTAATGAATGTTTCCATCCAAGTTTACAGCTTGAATGATTAATAATAACCTACATCTGCATTTAGATTGTAAAATAAAGAGTCAAAGATAATTAAGGTATTCCAAGGTGATGATCTGAGGTCAAAGGTTACATATTTTCTGTGTACCGTCTCGGGTGAAAGGTTACATATATGTGATCCTGATATTTGTGAGGTCAGGGGCTACCCATTATCCTGTTAGGTGTTAAGGTCAAAGGTTGCATGTACTCTACTTGAAATGTCTGAATGCAAGAGATATATACCTTCTGAAAATGTGTAGTAAATATATCTATGACCATCTTTAATACCTAGGGGTAAGGTGGCAACCTATATTTTAACAGAAAAGCAAATTCATTTTAAAATGCGAAGTTTTACCTGTATAAAATGTTAATTTTCAACTGCATTGAGTTAAATCTAATTTTGCATGCAGAAATTTGGAGATATCAAAATTTATAAACATCTCCCATATATCATGCTAATTAGTAGTTATAACTTTGAATAGAACCAGCCAACCGTAGAAATATCAAAAATTGATATACTTCTTCGATGGTGATCTCCAATGTATATCGTTAAAATCGGATAACATCTTTTCAAAGTTATCGACCAAGATACCACTAGCACGCGTATGTTGGCAAGTTTTTAAAAAAAAAATAGGAACAATAGTTTTGAAATGTCATTGTCATTTCATCAAGCCACATGCTGACGGTTGTATTGTTTTGGGTATTAGAGTTAAATTGGGCATCTGTCTTTATAGAAACTCAACGCTTATTATCGGGAGTTCCGTGCCACCTTGCCAGGTCTATAGGGAAGAAGTACTTTAATTTGTGTATGGAATGTTTGACTGGATTTTTAAATTGATTTTATTTCATTGACACATGTACGAGGTGTAATTTTGTGTCCGCAGTGTATGAAGTCAGTGGTTAAAACCAGTCAGTGTCATGGAGAGTATTGATGATTCTGCGTAAATCTTTTGTGATTGGAGTCGGAAATTCATCTTGTCTGCCTCTTATAAACAGTTTTTGTTTCATTTTCGAATATATAATTCGTAGAAGTGCGGAAAGTGTTGTAGGCCACTGGCTTTTTTACTTTGAGCTACGACCATGTTACTCACAAAATCGGAGGATTTGTGAGGTGGATTCATTTCTGGCTTTCAGCTGCCTTTAACATCACAGACTGCAAGTAAAAATCTTAGATTTTCATAGTGTGTCATTTTAGAGTCAGTTTTGAGTCTTAATTGGAGGTGTGTCGTCATTTCTGTTTCGCTGAATTTGGGTTTCCTTTTTAAAATGGATGGACATACAGAGCAATCATAAGTATATAGGTATATGATTGTGAATTTAATTTGTAGATCGTGCATTTAATATATAAGTTTTTGGTACTGAAAACTTGGAGATAGCACAGACTCTATGAGGCTGGTATATATATATATATAAGTAAAGCTTACCTCTAATAGCGTAGAATTACAGAGATGGTGGTATACCCTCATTTTGTGATTGATCATGATTAGTTAATTACATAAATTTGAAGTCATGTTAATAATGGTTAAAAAAAAATCAAATACTCAGTTACATGCATTTTGGAAGAGAAACTGTTGTGAATTTCAATATATCGATCCTTATTCCTAATTTTGATCAATTTGATATAGATCCAATTATTTATATCGATTTTGTAAAATTCATTCCTTTGTTATATTGGTTTTGTAAGGCCCAGCCAGTGAAAGATAACTTTTATGGTTCTCAGGGTTTAACTAGATCTCAGGACATGCTACTTGTAATCCAATATTGCGGATAGTTTAATGTAATTTGGCATGGCTTGATATAAAGTAGTAGCCATTTAATGAATATTGATAAATTTCGAATGTTTGATTCTGTGAGCTAATCAATAGTTAGTTATACAGGAAACGGACGCTAGTTTTGTTTGTTACGTTGACACAGAACTGATATTTAAGCTTATCACCTCCTGCTAATGGTAGCCTGCGTCTTATCTTCATCAATTCTCGGGCGTTAATATCCGAGGGAATTGGTTCGTAATGTTTTGTTATCAATCTATGGGTCATTAATTATATAAGGAAAGTGAATATCTTTGTACCTTTGTTTGGTCCATGCCACTGAACAGATACAGTTTATGTGCAGCTCTCCGAGCAATTGGTCATGTTTGTTGTAAAGGATGAAAAAATATGTATTGCATATTGGTCACTTTCATTTTATATTTCTTTGTTGATTTAAATATTTTAAGTAAAAGAAGCGAATATTTTGGTTTGGCATTGGATTATGGGCAGCAACTTCAACTGGGATTATTTTTCTTCTCGGATGTGTGTTCAAATTAATGGAAGGTGAAACGTACTGAATTGTGAAAAATGGAGACATTTTTAATCAATTTTGGTGGTGGATTTCATCATATAGCTTGTGCAGAAGAATGTGATAAAATATGAAATATGGAATACATAAAGGGAAATCTTGATTATAACCTAAACTACAATATAGTTATTGTGCTAGTTCTTGCTTTAAAGGAATTTCTGTTTTGTCAATTTCAATTATATGAGTGTCTGGCATAAATTCCAAGTGAAGAGGTGATTTGTGCCTTAAAATATATTTTTAGGAAATATATAGTTTGGTTTAACTTTCAGAAATAGGACACAACATAACATTTAGATATACTTTAAATTAATGAAATATTTTACGAACACATACTAGCTATAACCCACTAACTTAACATTAGGAATAATTCTACGTTGCCTCATTTACCCCTGAAGTTTCATACTGAACTGTTCCAACCATTGAATTGGAAGAGTTCAAATGTGTCTTCAGGGGTGAATGGGTAAAATTTTTTGTAGTGGAACTTTTACCAAACCTAAATTTTGTTGTCATAAACATATCTGTTTATTGGCAATTATTAATATAGACGCTCGGCAAACCGGTCAGGGAATAAGCCTTTGGCTTCTTATGATTACTGCTGTCACAGCTGAATTTTTGATACTGGGGTCTGATATAAAAAAAAATCTGGTATTTTTGTCATTAACTGGTACTTCGCAATTTTTTTACTCTTTTCGAAAGTTACCTACAAAACACACAAAGAGTTTACAAGAACCTTTATTTTGCTAGCGAACAATTTTCAATATACCTGGTATAATGTTCAAATAATGAATGAAATTATCAGATAACTTCCAGTATACTTGTATATAATTATGGAGGTATCACAAAAGTCTATTCATGTTTCCTGGGGTGAAATTTGTGCACTTTGGCTCTGTCTTTGTATATACACAAAACATTATGGTACAGAAATTTGGCTCGTTATAATACGACACCAGTAGGTGTAAGGAATAGAAATTACCCTGTTAAACTTATACGCTATGAATAATATAAAATATTTCCTTCGGTACCGACAGATATTCGGTGTTATGAATAGAAATTACCCAGTTATATATATATGGTAGTAATTATATAAAATTCCTTCAGTAAAGACAACTATTTGGAAAAGGCACCAATATCTTCATAGTGATTAGAAAATACCTTTCATCCAGTTTTCCTCCACCTCCAAAACCTGGCACTTCCTTAAATGAACATGGCTGCTAATAGGTTGTAAAACTAAATAAACCAAACATTTCTATACACCTGGAAGCCCTTTCTATGTTTTTTCCAGTTCAAACATCTAATCCTTCACCTTAATTGAGATATCATAGAAGTAGAGCCAATAACATATAGCCATTTTGAGAGGATTGGGTGGTTTTATTCAATGATTCAAATTATCCCAAACTTCTATAAGCATTTATCTATGGCATTAATTGATAAAGTCAAATACATTGCATCAGTTTTGTATACGTTAATACTAAAATATGGTAAAATTATCAAATTAATCCAGTATTCGTATTACCCGAACATAAAATATTTCTTTGTTGTACTGTCTGTACAAGAATCTCTTTAAGTCAGTGTATTTTCATGAGACGTTAAATATTCGCGATTTCTTAGAGCATCAGGAATGAGTCTCGCTATAATTTAAATGTTGACTCTGACAAATGATTAATTAACTGATAGACGGGTACTGTTGTAATACCTTTAAATTCATCATATTGGAATAAAGCTATTCATTTGAACCACCAATTCAGCTAATATTCAATTCTCACGATATTCAAGCTGATAAGATGTTCAAAACAGCAGTATTAATTTGATTTATTAGAGTTTTTATCTTTGAATTTTCTGGTCGACTTTTTTTTATGAAATTGCTGTGTGTACCTCGTTCGATTTTTATTTATCAACGCTGTAGGATCATTGGGTGTCTATACAGATTACCTGCATACTCATTCACCCCTGAAGACAAATTTAAAATCTTCCAATTCAAACGTTGGAACAGTTCAATATGAAATATCAGGGGAAGATAAGCCAAGTGAAGACCTGAAATCAATTAGATCACAGATTTGACCATGGAGTGTGAAGAGATGTTTTGGTGATAGAACTAATTACTTAAGTAAAATCTGACTAAATTGCTTGGAAATGTGCTGGTGACTTTAAGAGGTACAATCTTCAAAATTAGTTTGTATTTCACAACTGAAAAATTCTCAAGGATATTATATTATTGTACATAATTAAAAGAAAAAACATGCATGAATTAGAGACCAAAGTGATGAACCTAAATTTAGATGCCTTACAGGATATATCACACAGGTTCGGGTAAAAATTTAATCTCTGACCCCTGATACTTCATTATAAACTATTCCAATATTTGGAGGAGTTAAAATGTGTTTTAAGGGGTGAATAAATTAAAGGCCCAATATACGTAACTTTGGGCAAAACTTGAAGCGAAAACCAAGCCTTCTAACTTATTATATTTATAGATTTAGTTAAGATTAACTGATATCAGCAATATTCAAGATGAATTCTTTCGCGGTTACCGGTACAGCAGTAGTTGAAACATGCTATTTGTAAACACGCGTCCATTTCGAACTGTCTTCTACCCTCGGTTTGTTGTTGAAGTGGGCCCCACCTGAATTATTTTCAATTCTTTGGATTTTTTTGTCAAGAGTTTCTTGTTAGTTACCGCTCAGGTTAACTTCGTTTTAGGCTTATTTTTGCATGGTTATCAACTGGACTTTTTTTCAAAATTTTTCAGAATCACGAAAATTTTCCTGAAGTTACGTATATTGGGCCTTTAATAGATGGGTCTCCTTGGTAAATAGCTGAAGTCGCAAGACACATACATTAAAATTTTCATTTATGTTCAAATTAAATCATGTAAATTTTTTTTGTCTACTTTTATAGATATCTTAAATTTACCTCATATAAAATTGTCTGGAAAAAAATCTCATGTAAGAAAAATATGTGAATGTTACATAGTTTTTCACACATACCACTTGTAGAAATGTTACTGCTAGTTCAAACTGCATTGAATTTGTAACACAGTGAGGCAATATGAGTGGGCTTTTGTTGACTTAAGTTGAATATAGAGGTCTTTATGTTCATTTGAAAGGTTTAGATAAGGTTGATCTACACCTTCTGTACTGCCACCTAGGGGAGGCTAGAGTGTCGGATCGCATCAAATCGTCAGCCATCGTCGGACATTTAAATGCTGTAGGAGTTTACTAGCGTTGGAGCTGTGTATAAGGAGAGTGTGTGTGACTTTTCTGTAACATTTCTGGAAAACAATGCATCCGGCCATGGATAATGGACTCTGATCTTAGACACGATGTAGATGTTAAATTAGAGGCAATGGTACAGGTATAATCTCTATGGTACAGGTATATATCTCTATGGTACAGGTATAATCTCTATGGTACAGGTATAATCTCTATGGTACAGGTATATATCTCTATGGTACAGGTATAATCTCTATGGTACAGCTATAATCTCTATGGATAAAGAACTGAAAAGTTTTCAACATTGAGGTTTATTTCAATATGGATATAGCTACCTGGTGAAAGGTTTTGACACTAGAAATTTTCAATGGATGGGCATGTTTGTTCTAGTTTCAGGATAATTGGATACATTATAGGTGTTTAAACTTAAAAACCAATCTTCTTTATAAAGTTGATACAAATTTAACACTGCAAGTTCTTTCTCATTTAATTTATTGGATGAATAATTTAATTTAAATATTTTTTGAGGTTCGAAAAAAATTGTTTATATTGCAAATGTTTACTGCCTACTTCCTGGTGTGTAGAAGTAATATGAGATAAAAGTTTATAATTGACTGTAGGAATTGTTGGTAGCTGAATTACTGTCTCGTCTACATACAAGTTTAACACTGTAGGCTATATTGTTGGTAGCTTACGCTCTCATCTACATACAAGTTTAACACTGTAGGCTATATTGTTGGTAGCTTACTCTCTCATCTACATACAAGTTTAACACTGTAGGCTATACATGTGGTGTTACTGTTTTGTGGATCTCCATTTTATAAGAGCTCCACTGTATATGTTGGATTTAACGGTGTTTGTGATTCGGATAATCTGTTGATATGCACACAGATTAACAAACAGTTAAACAGTTGCAAATTGAGGACTTAAAAAGGAAGGTAACTCTAACACACACAGATGTAAAAAACACTTTAATATACTCTTATGACCTAAACAGTAAAAAACTAATATAGTTGTGAATTTGATCCTGATGAATATTTGATAAACTGTTTAAGAGTTAATTATATACCAAGCACTTCTAAATAACTAGCTTGATCCTTGCAAGGGAGATAACTTTAACACACAAACCATAGTCAAATGTCAATAAACTTATCTAAAAATCTCTTTTATCAATGTCAATTTTGATTTGTTAAGTTAATTAATGACACATTTGAAATGTGCACTAACAGTGATGACACATCTTAAATGTACACAAAAATTGATGATTCCATTTCAGTAGTAAAATCCAACTCTGTAAATCATACATTGATAATAACCTCTTATGTAGGTCTTTGCTTTTATAACACTGCATCAAAACGTTAACTCATAAAACACCCCTGAAATGTCATAATGAACTATTTCATCCTTTGGATTGGACGAGTTCAAATATGTCCTGTGGGGTGAATTAATTAAAATTGTTAAAAGTGATGACGTATGAGTTAGTATCAAAGGGTTAATGTGAAGGATAGCCTAAATGTACATCCTTGAAATAAGTGTTCAACATTTTTGGGTTTAATTATTTGATAATCAAGGGTAGGCAAATTGAAATTAGATTAAAGTCAATAGTCTTAGGACAATGGGATTCTATTTGTACTTTTAACTGGACAGTTCAGGGTGCTGTACGAGTGTTAGAATGACGAGTCAGAATGGAGATCCTTTTTGTATGACTGGACAGAAATATGACAGTGAGCTAAGTCCTTCAAAGGATTGTGTACTTACCGGTAAATCTCTCGGTTAATGTCAAATCAGCATTAACGTAACTCTATCAACCCTATATAACTTTAGTGGACTCTTCCGTGTATTGATATGGATGATTTCATTACGCTGTATAGTAAAGCTAGGTAAAGATTAGCTACATTTTCTTACTCAGTATTGATTTGCAGTGCAAAGGTTTTTTTTCCTGTATTGTTATTTCTTGTCAAATTTACTTCTTCTAATAAAAAGTATCATTTTGTAGATTTCATGAGAAAACAAGATCAAGAAAAACATTTGCTTTGCATGATTAAGCTAACAATGCCAGTAGTATGCGAGATCTCAGTTACCTTTCAGATGACAAGTGAACACAAAAATTTCAACTGCTATCGTTCAAAAAGTACAGTATTTATAAACCAATATTGCATTTATAAAGGTGTTTAAAATTATTATTTTAATTGTAAAAATATTGAAATCTTGTGCAAATTTATTTATAAAATATATTAAATTTGTTAAGATGCTGTTAAACTAACCATACTTTAAGACTCCCTGGATTGTGTCCGTGTGTTGGGGAAGTTGACAAGGCTGAGTGGTTGATTTGGCTCTAGTCTATAAGCTAGGAATAGGACACTTTACGAATCTTCTGCTTTAAGTGTTGTTTGGAATCAGAAACAATGTACATGTAATTGTGATCCTGGCTTTTGTAGTCAGTTGACATCTGTTGAATCACCTTTTGGCATCAGTCAATATTTGAGAAATATGATATATTTAATTAGGATTTATTATACCGTGTAGTGACACATCTTTTTTTTTCTTCTGGTAATCGTGTCATGTGATTAATTAGAGTTGAATGAATGTATATTATAATCACCAGTCTCCAGGATGTACTGCAGTTTTGGTTAATGTTTTTGCATCTTGGTCATCAAATGTTGTAGCTGGGCCTTTAAAATATTTCTGTGATATTCAGATGGTTTTGTAAAATTGATTTTTGTGTCCTCGTTGTCGGAATGTCACGATGGGTGATTTGAATACCTTCATGTATTGTCAGTTTAACCAGTTCAAGTTCGTAAATTGGGAAATAGTGGTCAGACTGGAAATATTATTTTGAAGCAATCTAATTCAAGAATTTTTCAATTCATCATGTCACTTTTAATCCTATTCAATTTCCTTTCAATAACTTTTTCAGTCTTCGTATGGATAGTACACCACATGAACTGTTCAAATGTTACAAATTAATTTAAAAAATAGCAATCAAGAGTGATAAAGCATTTTGATTGGTTTAAAATGTACCAATTGCAGTTTAGCATTATAAAACATGTTAAAGCTGATTAATCTGTCAGAATTTTAATATGAAAGATTGGTCTGCATTTTGCTCATAGATATAATGAGTGACATGATCAATTTTAATTCTGAAAGGATTGAAATAGGAAGTTTCTTTTTTCGATTATTAAAGGAGACCTAGCTGTTCAGTTATAAACATGCTGAAACATCTACAAGACTAGTTCGCTCTCGGATATTACAACCTACGTCCATGAATCTTCATTGATTTTCCTGGCTATAATAAACACTTTGGATTAACGTCTTTATATTCTGCAAATCAGAATTCACAAAAAGGAAATTAATCTCAACTGTATGAAATACAACAAAAAAACATCTTATCCTGAAGTGAAAGCAATTGTACTGCAAAATGTCACAAGTTCAGACGCCGAATTCTGGCAATATTGCCAACAGAAGACAGGCATCAGAGTTGAGTTTCGTGCGAGAACCAAGTCAGGGAGCCATGGTTACGGCTATTCCTGGCTCCGCCTCCAAAATAAGAACAGGAAGTGCAATGAACAAGTCCATGCATATATGGCAGTTGACCCCGGAGGTCACGCATAACAGTCTAATTCTGGAGAAAAACGATGTCGCCACTGTAACAGGTAGGAACAAACATCTGTTAACTCATTTACCCTTGAATATGCATTTGAACTCTTCCAATTTAAAGGTTGGAATAGTTCATTATGAAGTTATAGGTGTGAATGAGTTAAGTTAGTTACAGAACATGTGTTTAACGATTGTTTAAAAATATTGTATCAAGGACGGAGGGGCGATTATTCCTAAAGCCAATGTGTATTAGTTTTCAGCAATGAATTTTCTTTCAGAAAAGTTTCTGTGAAGTTGTAGTACTACTGAGCTTTGCAATGTTTTCCGTTTAGACCATTATCATAATTATATGCATTTTATGACTACTATGTTTGCCGTTTAGACCTTTATTATAAATATGCAATAGATTTCTTTACTTATATCTTGATAGGTTTCAAAAAGTCAATTGTTCATACCTGGATATTAGCAAGGTTTCGCTTAACATTTGTGTTTCATTCAGCATGTATGTTTTGCTATAACTAGTAGCATAAACGATTCTTCATACAATATTTGAATTTTGAAGATCTATAAAATGTTTACTTTACATGAATTTCCACAAAATTGCTGTATGTAAACGTTGATATCTTGAATTGGTACGTATTCTAAGATTGGTTTGATATGATATTTGTTTAGTGATGCATATGACTTTTAAAGGTAAAACAACACTGTGTGGAGGAATTTTCTGTGGATCTGAAATGGTGGCTGGTGATTTTCCCACAGATGTTTGTGACCACATTATGTATTGTTTTAGAATATTTCGGCTATAATGTCAAATTAAATGCTGTAAATATTAACATACACCCCCCTCCCCCCCCCCCCCCCAATCAAAGATATTAAACAAGTTCATTGTTATATCAACCCTCCTTTGCTATGAGGGATATTCCAGTGTTTTAATAAAAATTTACAAAATTCCCTTAAAACTCTCTCATTTAAGTCCATTCTAAAAATCTACTTTCTGTGCTCAAATGATCTCCTGATTACTACCGGGTGTGTGTAAAGATCGTAACAGGTAGATTTATCAGAATCAAATCAATAACTTTTAAGTTATTTTGTTACATAAAAAGGATTGAGAAATAAATTGACGAACCTTCTCCACCATTACAAATCAAGGGACATCTTCTTCATCAGAGGTTTTACCAGTGGAGACCTACGATTTTGGAGTGTGTATATAATCATATGTGTCTGAATAAAATGAACGCTTTTTCGAGTTATTTTGGTGCATTTAAAGTGAAGAAATATATATAAGAATGCGGCCACACTTTTCCTCACCTCTGACGAGTTACAATCAAGTAACAAAACCGGTCAGGTTATTATAGTTGAACAACTAGGTACCAGTCAATTCGGACTTAAACCAGTCAGTGTCTTTTTTATCCATCATTTATATTGAAAAATAAAGAATGTTCTCACTCACAGGAAATATGGAATGATAGGGATCTCTCTCACCGGAGATTTCAGAGGTTAACACCGGGCTGATAGGAGTCTGCTAATACAAAAATATAAGGTTATTTACAGTGACTTCCAAAGACTTCTACATATGTATATAGCTTATTTAGCTGTGTAGCGAAGACTAAATACTGGTCACAAACAGCATCAAACCCTCAGTGACAAACTGCCAGGTATCAATTCTTATTGACCAGTGAAGCCGTCCCTTTATTTACAGAAATATTGATATGTTCGACCCCCTGTGGTTAAACAGTGGACAGTACACAGACTGAAAATGTTTGCTGAAAGTAATATTTACGAGTGACTACCTAAAATGTAAATATGTTTGATGTTGATTTCCATGTTTACAACTGACAATTTACTCTGCTATTGACAACTCTGAGGTCGCTGTTACACCAGGTAGACTCGCGCGGAAACATTAAACCAGGTGTGCTAAAGAAGATATCTGATAAAAGAACTTCACTATTGGTCTAGGCTAAGGACCTGTTGAAATCATGATCAGCTTTACAAATTAAAATTGGAATTTTAAAAGAAATAATTTTGAGAAAGATCAGAAAATTGACAAATATTTTCATATATCAGAATAGTTGTCTTTCATAATCACTTTGAATTCCTATACTTGTAGTTTAGTTACCCCGTAGATTTGATATTTTTTGGAAAGTATACAAGATAAAAATTGGCATTAATTTTATGTTAAGCTTGTTATACTTTGAAAAAAAAAATTTATCGTGAAGCCTTAACGGGGATCACCTTTTTTGTTTACTTTTGTGTATTTATCAAAGTTAAGGAGGAAAGTGACTTTTTATATCAGCAAATGACAAATATTACTTGAGAGTATGTAATATTGCAACGTGACACAGCAGTGTGTTAAAACAGATTCAGATGTTGATATTGAATACTGAAGACAATAAAAGTAAGGTCCCTTATCTCTATGACCCATTATAGGCCATATTTAGCCATCATGTTTATTGCAATCCCAACAATAAATTCCTTCCCCTGTCCAGCTGTGAAATCAGAACTGTGGAATACTATTTAAGGATCCCTGTTCCACTGCACTTTTTGTATACATAGTGGTCTCCCCTTAATAACTATAGAACAGTTGGGCCAGCTGATCAAGGCCCTGTGTTCAAATCTAGCTGTGTTTAGTGGGTTTAGATTTTTCCTAACTAGTCATGTCAAGGGGATAAAATCATTTTCAATGCATAAGTACAGATTTTGGCAATGGTATTGTATTGTTATCCTTATGTCAAGTCACCATCTAAGGGGGAAGGGTATAATCAGTGTGGTGACTGCCCAGGGTTAATGGGTGAATGCCCAGGATTAATGGGTGACTGCCCAGGGTTAATGGGTGACTGTCCAGGGTCAATGGGTGACTGTCCAGGGTTAATGGGTAACTGTCCAGGGTCAATGGGTGACTGTCCAGGGTTAATGGGTGACTGTCCAGGGTCAATGGGTGACTGTCCAGGGTTAATGGGTGACAGTCCAGGGTTAATGGGTGACAGTCCAGGATTAATGGGTGACTGTCCAGGGTTAATGGGTGACAGTCCAGGGTTAATGGGTGACAGTCCAGCATTAATGGGTGACTGTCCAGGGTTAATGGATGACTGTCCAGGGTTAATGAGTGACTGCCCAGGGTCAATGGGTGACTGTCCAGCATTAATGAGTGACTGTCCAGGGTTAATTGGTGACTGTCCAGGGTTAACGGGTGACTGTCCAGGGTTAATGGGTGACTATCCAGGGTTAACGGGTGACTGTCTAGGGTTAATTGGTGACTGTCTAGGGTTAATGGGTGACTGTCCAGGGTTAATGAGTGACTGTCCAGGGTTAATGAGTGACTGTCGAGGGTTAAGGAGTGACTGTCCAGGGTTAACGGGTGACTGTCCAGGGTTAATGAGTGACTGTCCAGGGTTTATGGGTGACTGCCTAGGGGTAATGGGTGACTGTCCAGGGTTAATGGATGACTGTCCAGCATTAATGGGTGACTGTCCAGGGTTAATGGATGACTATCCAGGGTTAACGGGTGACTGTCTAGGGTTAATTGGTGACTGTCTAGGGTTAATGGGTGGCTGTCAAGGGTTAATGAGTGACTGTCCAGCATTAATGAGTGACTGTCCAGGGTTAATTGGTGACTGTCCAGGGTTAACGGGTGACTGTCCAGGGTTAATGGGTGACTATCCAGGGTTAACGGGTGACTGTCTAGGGTTAATTGGTGACTGTCCAGGGTTAAGGAGTGACTGTCCAGGGTTAACGGATGACTGTCCAGGGTTAATGAGTGACTGTCCAGGGTTAATGGGTAACTATCCAGGGTAAATGATTGATTCAGTTTATGTACCACAAACAGCTCCGATTCCACAAGGTCAAGGCCATAGGAGTCAGAGTTAATGAAATGTATATTTTGCAAGATGGTTACATTTGAATTGATGTAAATTATCCAATATGACCCTGTTCTAGCGGTCATGGCAGACAGTCTATCCCATACCACACATATATATGTGCTATTTAGGTCAAGGTCACAGCAATTGGTTAAAGGTCAAATCATTTGAAGCCTGCTGAAAATACGTTGATAGCTAGGTACATGAGGAAATGTGAAACTTTGAAAGATGTAGTGGGTCATACAACACTGTCCAATGTGTCTACCAAGGTCAAGTTGGCCAGGGCCTGATTCCTTGATCAGACGTGTAATTCGTTATTTCTGGGTACTGAGCCAGCATCCTCCAACATTATGACCCTCCAACATGCATCCATCCAGACCATGATGTGTGATTAATATAAGTAAAATATCCTTAGTAATGATTATTGTAATTATGTTAACATAACTAGTTGAGTAGGGGGGGGGGGCATTATAATAATGGTTAGTCCTTCTGAACGTTTGATTTTCTAGATGTTTTGACGTGATGGATGACGTTATATAATGGTGAAGGTGTAATCGGGGATATGAGGATGAGTTTATGTTTCTTTGTTTTAGTTTTATGATGTGTGTTTTGAGGTTTTACAATGTTTTTAAGATAAAAGAAATGAAATAATATTTTTATTTCAGATCTTACCAATGTATTTTCTGAAATATAATTAAAAATGAAAATTTATTGCTTTGTCTGCATGTATTTAAATTGTGTAGATTCGTAGCCATTTAATCAATACCAACTATTGTGTGAATAAATGATGATAATTATTTCTGTTAAACTTTCATTGTACATACATATATACCATTTCAAGTGATACTATTTAAAAATCAATAACTTGATATCATTTTGTGGCATCAGGGACAAATTGTAACACCTGTTAATATTTAGGCATTATCATGCAAAAATTCTGAAATGATATGCTTAATACCTCCCTTAAAGGTGGAAATTTTAAACTTTCAAATGAAATTAAGTTTTCTACAATGCAACTGCCTCATATTACAAAATTTTTTATTAACAGCTATTGAACTATTTTTAGATTTCATTAAAACACTAATGTTATTGTTGTTTTTACAGAGGTAGTGTCTACTCCGTCCTCTCAGCGGATAACAACAGGTACGTCATCTCCGTAACATTTATCATTCCACATTTATGTCAGTCTTATAACATTTAACGATGCATGATTAATTTTCAGATAAATTTTAAAAAGGGTTTGAAATAAAAGTAAAGATAACCAATATTAATAAAGATAAATATGGAAATATTTTAGATTAATGTATATATTACTTAAATTTTGCTAAACATAATTGATATCAATCAAGCAACACAATAAATATACTAGTAACACAATCAACATTCTAGTAGTCTAATTAGATATTTTGTTAACATGTCATTCTTTGCCAGCATGTTTTCTGACCTGGTGACCTTGACCCTAGATGTTCACCTTTGACCCTTGGCACCTTAGACTTTTGCTTTTGACCTTTTTACCTTTTTGCTTGATCTTATAACATATTAAGCTTGTTTCTACTGCTGTTAACACTAGTGTGTACGACTGCAACAATATATTGAATACACCATATTAATACATAATATTTTGATACACCTACAATATTTTCCGGATTTAGTCTTTAATTAGCTCACATGGCCAGTGACATCTTAGCTCCACTTGGATGTCTAAGAGGGTGAATTGTGGCAAACTTGAAAGTCAAGCCTGATTTGAACTAAGAATTGTTCCTGTTAGAATATTGGTATTACAAGTTGGAGGGTATCTCTTCGCTTCAGCTGTTACTGTATATATCGTGAAGTGTCTCTTTTGATGTCACAATTTATCGTTACCAGGGGTACACATGTATTGTCATGTTCATGTATTGTTGCAGCCCGACTAGATTAACAATCTAATTTCTGGATCCTGTTGATTCCTGCCTCATCAGTTCAGTGATACAATACAATTTGTATCCAGCAATAAGCCCGTGCCTGAATATAAGCCCACCAGTCTTTATTTTCTGATATGATATTAAATGTTTTTCCATGTTTCGTGAAGTGACCAACATGCTTATTACAAAGTTAAATTTTCAAATGAATCAAACTTTATCTGATCAAAATGAGTAATTTACGGCATATATTATCTGAAGATCATTTCAATACCAGGCAAAGCATATTATATTTTCTTATCATATTGATATTTAAAAAAAGAAAATGATGTTTATGTATGTCAAACTCAATTAATTTCAACACACTCATCCCTGAAGACATATTTGAACCCTTTTAATTGAAAGGTTTGAATAGTTCATTAAGAAGTTTAAATTAAGGTCAATGATTAATCAATCATGATTGAAACTAAGGGAGTTTTATAAAACTAATACTGATATAGTATTTAACCCTATTTAGATCTGCATTTGATTTTGAGTAATCATATGCAACATTGTACAATGTCACTCCTAGGCAAGGAGATTATATTGGGCGAAATGTTCAATACCTACTTTGAAAATATCATTTCGGCTGCACTCTTAATGAATATCAACCTGAGATTTGGTACGGTATATGTGCACTTCTGTAAAATACATCGTCGACACATTTACACTCTTCCAAATTCAAAGGTTGTAATATAATAGTTTATTATGATATTTCAGGTGCGAATGAGTTAAACAATACCGTTTAATATTAGATTTCTGATATTCTGTTTTATTATGAGATAATTATAATGACACACTTACTTCATTTCACATTGATGCAATTAAGTTATAGCCAATTTATATGACAGAAAATATTCTTTATCAATATGTGAATTGCCTCATGTGCTTGAGAGCTACTGTATGCATTTTGGGTAGGAATTCTAGTGATTAAGGAGCCCTTAGAGGGGTATTTACTTCAGATAGATATTACAAGTTTGTTAACACATGTGTATTAGTCACTTAAATTGTTTGCACAAATTTAGGTAATTGATATTTTTCTTTGTTAGCACATATTTACATATCTATTTCTGTGTTTGCAAATATTTTTACATAATTTATCTATTTATTTGTTTGCAAATATTTACATATCTTTTTCTTTGTAAATATTTACATACCTAATTCTTTGCAAATATTTACATATCCAGTTCTTTGTTTGCAAATATTTACATATCTATTTCTTTGTTTGCAAATATTTACATATCTATTTCTTTGTTTGCACATATTTTCATAATTTATCTATTTCTGTGGTGGCACATTTTGTATTTACTGTTTTATCTGCAGTGTAGTGCTTGCTATAATCTGGTGTGGGTTTTCTTTCTGCTTCTGTTTGTCTTTAGACTTAGAGTCACCTCCCCTTAGTAGTAGTCCTATCAGTTTGGCACCAGATGTCCTGACCTGGTCAAAGTTCACTGCTGGGTCAAAGGTCAGTGTTGGGTCAAAGGTCACGACCCCACCTGTGCTCCCTCATATTACAGAGAGACCTCCTCCAGTGAAAAAAGAAAAGGTCAAAAAGGTCAGACGAGAAGTCAAGGATACTGAGAAACCAGAGAAAAGACAACTGGTCAACGAAGACAGGGTAGGTCAAAAGGTTATATTCATGTAATGAGTTCATAGGTCAACTAAGATTTGTAAGCCAATATAAGCAGATAGGTCATTCTACCAAATAACTGAATTGAGGCAAAATACTGGGGCTATACGACTTAGTATATAGGCTGACATAACAATCATGCATTCATAATTACTGGATTCATACAATGTATACAGGAAAATCTCTGGTGTATTCTAAGTTTTACTGTGTGAAATAAGGACTTTCCTCATTACAGCAAACATAAGTAAACAATATGGTATCATGTATGTATGAGAAGGGTGAATTTGATATTGGGCAAAATGGTGAAATTCCTATTACATGGTTATCAATATGTGTAAACATTGAAATTAATCGTCATACTTTTTCAGTGTGAGAGTTCACAAGCATGTGATCTGGTTAAATGTGTTTCTCAGATTTTTGAACAGTAGGGAAATCATTTGTACATTCAACTCTGCTAAGATCACATTATTGAAGTGAAAACTATTACTATTACAAAGAAGATGAAATATTGTAAGAAAGCACTTTGTTAATCTTCCATAATTTATCAACTCTAGCTGCTGACTCTGGGTAACTTGTTTCTAAGGAACGAAACCATACCTCAAGTAAAATCATGACACTTTTTCTAAAACTGTATGATTTGGGTTCATGGATATATATATGTGTATGTGCACTGCTGAATGAAATATTTGTAACTTTTGGTTGGATCAACCAAGACAAAAAAAACTACCTTTGTTAGTTTTAATCTTTAAATATTAATCATTCCTGTGTACACTCTGATTTGGTGTAAACTCATAAATCAATATTTAGTAGAGAAAACGTTTCGTTTTGATTGTAGACTGAGAGCAATGACTTCTCCCAAGTTCAAGTGGAGCAGGAGACGGAGGTTACTCTTATCGATAGCACAGAGGAGTTACCTGCCCTTACAAATGGACACAGCGAGTCACCAGAGTTACCTCCCATGGAAATCCCCCCACTACCGGAATATGTGGAAGAGAAAAAGGTACCAAAGAGTTTACCTATAGAAGCTGGGTCTGCTTAGTGAAAAATTACCAGTGATATATTCAATATCACCTAGTGTCACCCCAGTTTGCGATGTATATTTATCCTTTCAAAACTATAAATCATGAAGCATTCATCCAAATAAATGTTTAGTAGAGTCTATTTAAGTTACAAAAGAGGGAAGGGTGAAACCTGTTCAAATTAGAGTATTAGAAAGAAGAAAAACAAACAAATTAAAGTATTAGAAAAAAAGAAGGAAAAATTGGCAGTCATCAAACCCTAACTCAAAGCCTTTAGATCTGCATTATATTAATATTTTCACTAAGCCAATTTTAAATGGTATATGGAAGCAGTTGGAATTCATAGAAAATATGAATGCCAACTGGACAAAGACAGTCCAGTATGAAGTGCATATAGTTGAAAGCTGTTCAATACAAATTGGGAGATGAAAACCTTGATAAGGGAAATAACTGCAACCAAGAAAATAGTGGTTGTTTTTGTCTATAAGAGGAAATACTTCAGGTTAAGAGTTGCATTTTTATAGCTCACCTGGCCCGAAGAGCCAAGCGAGCTTATGTCATGGTGAGGTATCTGGCGTCAACTTTTCCATTTAAACGACTTTTTCTAATTAATTAAACATGTAAGAGATTGATACTGGATGAGGGATGCAGGCCCATTGGACACCTTGTTAATGGTGAAGTGAATGTTGTTTGTTTACCACAAGGGTTGACTCGATCAATAAAGTACGAACATTAGGTGCAAGGAAAATCTTAAATTGTTTTGGACTATCAAGTTTTACTTTTTGTTTCAGGATGTCAAGGTCAAAGAGGACAAACGAACCCTCATTAAGCCCCTTCCTAAACTCAAGGAGGCAAAGCTCCCTCCCCCACCAACACTCAAAGGGCCCAAGAAATCTATGTATGTATAGAGTTAGAATTCTTGCTGGGCCAAAGAAATAGATTTTTAATTTTATAAGGATAGAATGCTTAATAGGGCCAAAGAAATTAATGTATGTATATCAGGTTAGAATACTTTCTGGGCCAAAGAAATTGATGTACGTATATTAGGTTAGAATACTTTCTGGGCCAAAAAAAATGATGTACAAATATCAGGTTAGAATAATTTGTGGGTCAAAGAAATTGATATACGTATTTTTGGATAGAATGATTTTTGGGCCAAAGAAATTGATGTACATATTTTTGGATAGAATGATTTCGGGGACAAAGAAATTGATGTACGTATATTAGGTTAAAATACTTTCTGGGCCAAAGAAATTGATGTACATGTAAGTATGTTAGGTTTGAGTGCTTTCTAGGGTAAAGAAATTGATGAACGTATATTTGGATAGAATTCTTTCTGGATATGATTAAGAACTTGTTAATTTTTTTTGCTTAAGAATTACATTTTAGAGAATGACATTTAAGTAGTGTTTTATGTTCTATTTATAGGCTAAGAACGCTTCCGAAGAAAAAGGGTCGTGTGCCGTCAGCAGAGGCACCGGTTACCCAGGAGGAGCTTAGTGATATGACCGATCCATTGGACTTCCTCACCAAATACTGCATCATACAGTACGTCACATATCAGCAAAACACTCGTCTCATTGGAGGATTACAAAATGAGCAAAAGAAAATCTTTTGAATTTTCACAATCACGTTTGAGGCGGGATACAACTTGGTTTAGTTTTATCACATAACTGAAAATGTATACAGATTTTCATGACAAAATGTTTTCTCTGCTTAAATATAGAAATGCAAACTTATTCAAATTTGTAATGCAGTAAATCAGTAATTGGTTTTGTGCTACAATGTTTACTCATCCACACCTGAAATTTGTTAATGTTTATTCCAACAAATTCCACTCGCGAATATGTTTTTAAAGTAGCTGTAAGATTGTTGATAAGCTTAATTTTCAGTAAATATTACTCGTATAAGAAATATAGGTTTTTATAAGCACTGCCTCTCAATCGTTACAGTATGGACCGTCTGCCTTTCTATGAAAGGATCTTCAGTAACATTGTGGAGACCCAGACCCCACGATATGAGCGAGTGCGCCCCCTATCCCCGCGGACTGGAATGCCTCTGCCTCAGTCTGAGATGCCTCAGTGGGGGAAACACGAAATCAACATGTTCCATGATCTGATCGTCATCAGTCGGGGGCAGGACCCAGAAAAAATTGTAAGTAAAGTACGGAACAAGGGAAAGCATATGACTGAAGTTATTTGTTTTTGTACAGATCGAAGATATACAGTTTTTGGGTCTAGAGTTTCAAGTTTTTCTGTTGGAAGAACTTTGAATGAATGCATTTTTGAATTAGTTTATTGTTAAAAAAGTAATTGTAAATTTAATGTTTTTAGAGGTATAAAGTACAACTTACGTTAAGTTATAAGGTAGACTTAAAAACTCTATATGTTTTATGTAACAGGGCTTGAGTCCCCCGGAGCAATACCTGGAGAAGATCTGCTACACCCTGGAGATTCTCACGGACAAACGCAAGGACATCTGTGCTGTCCTAGGAGAACTAGAATGTACGTATTCTATGGGGTGACATTATAATAGTCTATGGATTACGAAAGCCAACTAACATTACACTACAGGGAATATCCCTTTTACCCTGTTAATCCTATGTAACCTAGGTAGACTCTTCTGTACTTAGATGAGTCCATTTTAGTGTACATTTTTAAAGGGCTAACTTGACAGGAAGTCTTGAGATCTTGGGTTCGGTCCTGTCTTGGGATCGTGGGTTTGGTCCACAGAGTATACCATCCTGTGATACACTGTATTCCAAAAAAAACAAATACACATGTACTTTCAATGTTAATGTGTAAGCAGTGTAAATTTGAAGAAAGATTTGCTTCATTTATTTCAGCAACGAAGATCAAGAAATTAGCAGAGCGAGCAAAAGAGGTCATTAAAGACATTGTCAAACCCAATTTTACCCCGAAAGCACCAAAAAAGGGGAAGAAAAAGGTAAGAACAAAAGCCAAGATAAAAACCATTCCAGTGTTTGGTTCGTCACTCGAGTATCAGTGGTGAAATATCTGTTACTTATTACATAAAGTCAAAGATCGGATTCCAATTACTCTCCAAATAAGGTATTTTTGGTCTGGTTTCGTTCTATATATTTAAACTGAGCTTGGTTTCTGGGTCTTTATTGGAGGGGTATGACAATTCTTTATAAATGTTGTATGCTATATCAAAGTATAAATTATACCAACTTTCGGGAAATTGTGCCTGATTATTTATCTAGTACAACAGTCAAGTTGTGATCAATTAAATGAAAAAGTCTTTATCTGTATGGGAACTTTGCTTCATCACAATTCATTACATTGACAGAAGAAAAAGAAGGGCCAGCAATCGGCAGATGATTTTGAGGCTCCGCCCCCTCGCCTCACGTTAGCGGACATCACAGATGAAATCATTGTCAGCAGAATAGATGAAAAGACCATGAAAATGGTTTGTATTTTAACTGACTGTTCTTCAAATGACAGAAATAAACTTTGATTAAAAAAAACAGAAAGAGCTGAATGACTTATATTCATTGTTTAATAAATTACTGAATACAGATAGGGGGTGCTGCATTTCAACCTTTTTGCTC
Organism: Mimachlamys varia; assembly: GCA_947623455.1. NCBI lineage: Eukaryota > Metazoa > Mollusca > Bivalvia > Pectinida > Pectinidae > Mimachlamys > Mimachlamys varia. The sequence continues at coordinate 38,743,874 of OX392540.1, forward strand.
ACTCTAATGAGGCCAAATTTAATTTTCACATAATTGACATCGAAGTTAAATCTGAGGAGCAAAATTAACACTGGTCAGAGCTGGATTTCATTTCTTTTTTTTTTCAGTTGAAAAATTTTGACTGGGAAAAATTTATTGAGATACAGTAATATAAGGCAGATATTTTCATTCATGGTCTTTATATTATTTTAGAGAAGTAATGATCAAATACCTCTCTCAGACACGACTGGTTTATGCTGTATTTATGTTGTAGCTGTGTAAGGAAGCTGACTGGTTTACGCTGTATTTTATGTTGTAGCTGTATAAGGAGGCTGACTGGTTTACGCTGTATTACATGTTGTAGCTGTGTAAGGAGGCTGACTGGTTTATGCTGTATTTATGTTGTAGCTGTATAAGGAAGCTGACTGGTTTATGCTGTATTTATGTTGTAGCTGTATAAGGAAGCTGACTGGTTTATGCTGTATTTATGTTGTAGCTGTGTAAGGAGGCGGATATCTGTCAGATTGATCTAGAGATGGAGCGGTGTAACGAAAAACTCGACAACATCGAGGAGAGGATGCTACACTTAGATGGTGAGTATACTGACCTTGACCCAAGGATGGTAGGTATACTGACCTTGACCCAAGGATGGTAGGTATACTGAACTTGACTCTAGGATGGTAGGTATACTGACCTTGACTTGAGGATGGTAGGTATACTGACCTTGACTCGAGGATGGTAGGTATAATGACCTTGACTCGAGGATGGTAGGTATACTGACCTTGACTCAAGGATGGTAGGTATACTGACCTTGACCCAAGGATGGTAGGTATACTGACCTTGACCCAAGGATGGTAGGTATACTGACCTTGACCCAAGGATGGTAGGTATACTGACCTTGACTCGAGGATGGTAGGTATACTGACCTTGACTCGAGGATGGTAGGTATACTGACCTTGACTCGAGGATGGTAGGTATACTGACCTTGACTCGAGGATGGTAGGTATACTGACCTTGACCCAAGGATGGTAGGTATACTGACCTTGACTCGAGGATGGTAGGTATACTGACCTTGACTCGAGGATGGTAGGTATACTGACCTTGACTCGAGGATGGTAGGTATACTGACCTTGACTCGAAGATGGTAGGTATACTGACCTTGACTCAAGGATGGTAGGTATACTGACCTTGACCCAAGGATGGTAGGTATACTGACCTTGACCCAAGGATGGTAGGTATACTGACCTTGACCCAAGGATGGTAGGTATACTGACCTTGACTCGAGGATGGTAGGTATACTGACCTTGACCCAAGGATGGTAGGTATACTGACCTTGACCCAAGGCAACAGTTTCAGGGATATACAGCAGTAGTATTTATCTATAATGACCTATCCCCTGGAGAGGATGCTACACTTAGATGGTAGGTATACTGACCTTAACTCAAGGCATTTCCTGTTTCAGGGATATACAGCAGTAGTATTTATCTATAATGACCTATCCCCTGGAGAGGATGCTACACTTAGATGGTAGGTATACTGACCTTGACTCAAGGCAACTGTTTCAGGGATATACAGCAGTAGTATCTATCTATAATGACCTAACTGCTGAAATTAACCTCATACAGTTTTCAAATTTCTTCTTGTGTAGCAGTCATATTAATTACCTTCAACCTTTGACCTTTCAGGTGAGAAGAACATACTAGGCATGTACTGTATGGAGGTGTATTTCCTGGAGCAGTTGAACAATCAAAAGCCAGTGGAATTCCGCCGTGCTCAAAGCGCCCTCTACAACAAAATCCACCCACATCCCGTATGTATTGTCATCACAACAAAATCCACCCACATCCCGTATGTATTGCCACTAGAACAAATTCTGTCATTAAATATGGCAGGGTGGTGGAAACTTGAGGGAGAAACCTTTCATAAAACTGTTTGATTATTTTTTTGTGTGGGGGGGGGGGACATATTTTGCCGTGATTATTTTTTTGTTTGGGGGGGGGGGGGGGGCCTTTTTTGCCACATCTGTCTTTCCGTTTGACACATATTTTTGAACCTTCTTTTGTTTTCAGGACGTTGAGATGAATGTGGATGAACTAGAGGGTTCCCTCCAGATCATCAATAATAACCTTCTCTCCACAAAGGAGTTTGAATACCTATTTCATGTAAGTACAGCTATTTCATGACTGGCTTTAGTGGTTTACATATATTTTAGTTTTAATGCAAGTTATTCCTAATTGAAAAAAGATCTTTCTCTGGCAGTTTTTGACACCCATCATTTCCTTGACATTGAGACTTTCAAATGTATTGTTATTCCCCCTGACTTAGGTAAGGAGGAGTAATCACTCTGTCTGTACGCGTCTGATAATTTATAAAGTACAAGATATCCCATGAAACCCTGGTCAGATTCATATTTACACAATAGCATACACAGAGTTTGGTGGTCATAAGTCAAGGTTAAAGATCAAAGATCACTGTTAACCACTTTTGGAATAAAAAGCTTTTGCACAAGATATCTCTTGAACCCCTGGACAGATTTAGTTCATATTTACACCAAAGTATCAGACTGTCTTTTCAAATATTTAATTTTCACCTTTTTTCTCATCAGGTGCTCAATTTACCTGGCAGGAGAAAATTAAATTTTCAGCTGTTCAGTATTGTGGCGGCCTTATCAGAAAAAGTCACACAGATGGAGTAAGTAGAATTTAGATTTTATTTCCATAACAATTATTCAAGTAACCGTATTTAGAAATCAATTTTAACCCAAGAGTTTGGAAATTTTCAAGAAAAAAATTCACAAAGCTGCAAGGGATAGCCACATATTATATTAATTGTTGATATCTTGTATCAGTTTTCTTGGCACACAGACTAGTTACAAGTATTATTTATACTTGTTTTGTACCTGAATTTCTGATCATTCTTAATTCTTACCTCATCCTACAGCCCTGTGGTACGCAAGCTGATCAACAAGATGGACTATCACGCCCTTGATCACAAGATGAACAGGTCAAAGGTCAGTCTAAGTACTATATTTCACCGACAAAAAGCCCATGACTTTATTTAATGGTCCCACCCCCTTGCTTATTGCTGGATAAATATGGTATATATTTGTTTAAATTTAGCTACTTAATTTGATCTTGCCGATAATGATGACCCTTATTCAAATTTCCGAGGGGAGATAACTCAATATTTCAGACATATAGGCAAGAGTAATAGCTTGTTGCATGGGAGGTAAAACTACCGTCAACGAGTTGAAGTTTGGTAATGCTATGATGCAGTAGTAGACTTCACTCCCTGATGGACAAAATCTATTTAATTAGCCATAAGTTGGTCTTTAAAGAAAGGAGTCAGGGTTGGCTTTATATCCAAACATCAAAGATAAAGACAATGTTTTTAAATTCTGTTTGAAAGTACATTGTTGGGACCGCTTTTCAGACCTTAAGGTTAAAGTCACTTTCATTTAAAATTGGTCTCTTCAAAATAAATCACCTGGGCCAATATCACTCAATGAGTCAAGCAAACTGAATCTCTGTTTAATAGTGTATTAGCTCAGTGGTAGACCAATCTCTGTAACTTATATACATCATTGTTATATTGCAAAAAAAAGTTTGTTTCAATGAGTTAATAAGGTAGGAGGTATAAAGATAAAATAAATGAAAACACAATCACCAACTTGTAAATGCTTTCACCCTCTTCGGAGACTTTCAGGGCCCTGGAGAGCCGCGTTTGGAAGTAGGTCGTCATGCTTTCATTTATTTCATCTTTAGTTATGTAATATTGATAAAACTCTGTTCTGCTGTAGGATTTGTTTGCGCTGATCTGCGACGGAGAGCCCGCTCCTAAAGGAAACGCCACGGCATCAAACTTGGCGGTGGAACTGACGGCAGGAGGACTGACTCCGGAGCATATCAAAGTTGTAAGTCAACTGAGAACTAAGTTCTGTAACCACAGTAGGTGGATTCCTAAATAGACTTTACTTGTTTGGAGGTAACAGTAACCAAAACTCAGAAGGACCAGACCCATCATATCAGAATTAAATCCAGTTTACATGTTTCCGATGACTTAGAGAAGGGGTCGTCATCAGCACAATCAATCAATGATACTCTTCTCTCACAATAATTGTGAAACAAGTTTGAACCACTTCTACAAATCACTTGTGGGCACTAGTTGACCAACATGCAATGTTTAATGTGGGATGAAACCAATGTCAAAATTATACCCAGATAAACCTCACACATTCAGGCAGCTAACCTCATTCCTTTTTACATTCGTCAGGGAATTAAACCTCAACCATCCTATAGAAAAGTGAGAATACTGTCTAATATAGTTATGACATCAAAACAATTAAAATAATAATAAGAAATGGAGTAAAACAAATATATAAGTCTCCCACTTCGTTTGGGTGACTTAATAACAATTCACCAATGGACTTAACTGAAAATATTGGACATGTACCAACTATGAAAAAGATCAACTTAACTGTTTGTTTTTTTTCTCTTTATTTACAGGTACTGAGCAAGTTTAACCGAGAGGGAAGTGGTTATATAGACTTCATGGACTTTGTAATGTACATTCCACTATTTATAGAAATACACCAACGTATCGTACAGAACCCGCTCGATGTCAAGTTTACGTTATGATGAGTGTTATAGAGCGCCACCTGTTGGAAAGTACATCACAATGAAGCTTCATGCTGGAGCTAGTTGTTAAGACTGATAGAAAAATGTACCAGCTGACTAACGCCGTTCATCTCTGTGATATTTTGCTGGACTTTGAAATAGTATGGCTATTCTTAGATATGTATCGATAACAGTAAGACAATTAACTGCAACATTGTATCTTATTTGATCTTGAAGAGCCCAAGTCCTCATTATCAGAAAAGAAATCAGAGAATACCAACCAAAGTGTCAACATAACCATAATCAAAACTCATCATCAATTAAACTAGTGACAAAATATGAACAGGGTAAGATTTACATGAAGACCATTGAAAAAAAAACCCAAGAGAATAAGACACTAGGTGTTCTGGAAGAGTAAACGTCTTCTGTTTCGGCACTCAACATGTAAATCTAGGTCACATCCAAGTATATGTTGCATCCTCAAAGAGAGAAATGAAGAACTGTTTTCAATCATAACAAGTTCAATATTCCCGAGTTATATATATAGAATAAGATACTAATTTTGTAGAATTCATGTAATTTGTTGACATATTCATATTTCTTTTAATGAGGACTTTGGCTCTCTGTGGTCAGTAAGATTGTAGAAGAAATTCTAAATCAGTGATACCTTTTTGACATGAACTACAGGGTTATGTTAATGTTGATAATTAAGGCTCGTTTCTGTGCATGTTGAAACTGGCTAAAATATGTTTTTTGAATACAATTATGGACTTTTATTGAGGGAATATGTTGTCAAGTGTACTGGAAAGAACAATACATTAATAACAATGACCACAAAAGGATTTGATTCAGTTTTTCTGCTATTGGGATGTGAAACAAAATTAGTTTACTTGGCCTGATATCATGATTGTATCAAGTAAGATATAGATTCAGTTTCCCTATTCTCATTTAATGAAAGTATCAAGAAGCAGATTCAGTTTCCTTGGCCTCATTTCATGAAAGTCCTTAGTAACAGAGATTCATTTTCCTTGGCCTCTTCTCATGAAAGTCCTTAGTAACAGAGATTCATTTTCCTTGGCCTCATCTCATGAAAGTCCTCAGTAACAGAGATTCAGTTTACTTGGCCTCATCTCATGAAAGTCCTTAGTAACAGGGATTTTAAGTTTATTTGGCCTCATTTCATGACAGATTTATTTACTTGTCCAAACTTAGGAGTTAGTATCATGTAAAATGAAAGTTGGTTATCAAAGAAAATATCTTGCTTAACAGTAAGCAATATTTACACAAAGTTGGTAAGGAAAGAAAAAACCATAAATACAATGATTTAAGAGTCTAATTGTTTATTAGTTTTTGTATACATAGTAGTAATTTAAAATTATATGACTGTATCCAAGTGCACTTACACTAAAATATCAGGTATCTATTGCTCACAGTTAGTCAGAAAAAACTCACTTTAGCACTGTAGCCATTTAAGTAGTTTAATGAACATGTTGCGCATTTGCTGTGGTTATACATAGCAATTTTAGCGATTTTAAATTTGGAAAACACTGAAAATTACTGTTATGCAAGTTATATAACTGTTCTATTTATTTAAGAATCACGGTAAGTTATTTTGTGTCGGCCATCAATCAACTTTCTATCTTAAACGCTGCCATATATAGCTGAGCACACTGTAGTAAGTCACTGTTACCATGCATGGTTACATGTTCTGGGTATATAGGTGAAATACCCAGTAATTTATCTGTAATAATTATATATGTGATAATAAGCAATCCATCTGTGATAATTGACCTTTTTGATCTGTGATAATTTGTTGTATTTTTTATTTGCATTACATTATGTAAATATCATGTACTTGTGACCACAGTCATTATTATGTACACTTTGTTTTGAATTAATCGGTGATACCCTGTTTATCTAATCGTTTATTTTTATGGACACAGCAACCCTTTACTGTACTTGCAAAATCTTTTGATCAAACTCGCTCAATTTCCTACAGCACTAAGCAAAGATCTACATGTATGTGTGAGGAATTTCCAAATTATTCCGTATTCAAACTAATTATTGTGCAGGTTGCAGCGGAGTATCAACTTTGGAAAACTAGAATTTTTGCAGAACTTTTTTCCAAAATTAACAAAAAATTGTCATGGATATTTCTGTCATTTGTCACTAAAGATACGGTGCTATGGCAGAACCCTGGAACCAGAAATGTATAGGCACAAGTCACTATTAGTCAGTCCCCTTGTGACTGAATTTGATCATAAGTATACAGGGACTGTATTCCAGAAAGATGTGTAGGCAGGGGAGTGAGGCAGTTACCTACCGATCTCATTTAAATTGCAACATGTCAAAAAGAGCAGTTTTGTCAAACAAAAGAGTCAAAGTTCATTTTGTGGGCAAAAAAGATTACTCTTAAGAATTGTTAAGAGTATTTGGAGAAATTTCAATAGAATTTAACCCAACAGATTTGAGCGACCCTCCTTTTGAGTCAGTTCTGTCAAACAAGAGTCAAAGTTCATTTTTGAGAGCCAAAAAAGATTACTTTAGGGTGTATTGAAAGCCGGATTCTTAAGAATTGTTGGGAGTATTTGGGGAAATTTCAATAGAATTTAACCAAAGGTAACTTTTTGAGTGACTCTCCTTTGAGTCACTCTATATATAGGATTACAGATAACCATCAAATCTGATGTTCTAACCACTAACTACAGAGAGTCCAGATTGAAACACCGACTACCTTGGTAGTGCCTCACCCCTGTTTCTGTACTGTGTACTGTACATTCAGTAGCAGTTTTTTGTTGTTTTGTTTACGTTTTGTTTTACTTTGGTTGATCACCGATAAGTATTTGTATACACGTTTATTTCTGATTAGGAAATGCAATTTTTCAAAACTTGCAATATTTTGAAATAAAACAATTTCAGCAATTAAAAGTTTTTTTGTCATAATTGATTCAAATGCTTTTCTTGCAGTTTCTTTAAATTTTTGAAAAACTGATGTTAACATTCGACATCTCTTCCACTGTTGACATACAAGATGGACGAGAAACTGGGAGTAATCCAGCATTCTGCTTGTCATTTACACAAGTTCTTACTTAACAAAGGAAACGTAAAGAATCAAACAGACGCTCAAAACAGGAAGCACCCAGCACACTGCAAGTAACTTGCTCAAGTTCTCATGAACAAGTAAAGGAGACGAAAAAAACAACAGACATTCAATATTTGTGTATATAATTTTAATACCAAGTGTTAGGTTTATAGTACAGATCATCATTCACTATCAATATGACACACAGATAAAGTATACCCAGTGATAAGCTGTACAACGGCTGGTTACCTAACCAGACAATAAATACTTTCAGAATACTGTGAACCATCTTATTTTTGTGGCGACTTAATGTCGCGTTTTCATATGAAACGACAATTTTGCAGTAAAATTATGTATGCCGAAAAAATGAATTATACTGCATCATCCAGCTGTTTCGTCCTCCTAGGACTCTTCAGTGATGTTAGTTTGATGAAAGTTTGTTATTTTTCTCTTTTTTTTTTCCAATTACAGATGTCTAACAATCCATTTTACTTAGTGAAAGGTTGTTAGACGAGGACAAAAAAGTTTGATCTTCCAAACATTTTACAAATGTTTTCTCGGATCTTATGTACTACTCATTAAGAATCCATTGCAGTTTTCATATCTCTGACTTCAAGATAAAACAAAATATTATGCTAGAGTTATATGGGACCTTAAAGCATACTCAGGTATTCAGAAAAAGAACAAATTAAATCTCACATTAATGTCATTTATACATTGTAGAATAATATTGTAATTTTAAACAATATCAACACTTGCAATATATTGTAAATATGGTAGCTAGCCAATCATTCTTCAATCATACAGAACATATGTGATTGTCAAGTACGGAAAACAAAGCGGGAATAATTTTATTGAATCTATTTCCACTATTCAATACATTGATATATATGCTGAACATATTTATTTTCAAGCAAGGGAGATAATTCAAATGGTACACATTCAGCTTATATGACAGGGGCATCAATTCAAACTACAGAATATCGAACAATTGAAACCTCGAAAAAATAAAGTATGAAAGTATAAACAAAAAAGAATTTCTTTGTCAAGAATCAGCAATTTTGTTTACCGAGTTCCTACTCATCTTAAAGTCAACGTTGGGGTAGTAATATTTGATTATTGCGTTCTGAGGAATTTAAAATTCCTATTTTATCTTTGAATTTGTCCATAGTTTCAATAACTTCCATCACCATCAACTTTGTGGTTACTTACATTTCACACACATACTCCTGGCAACATAAATATAGCATCATTCTGATATCATTTCTCAATCATTCCAAATAAATTAATTATATACATGTAACATGATTTTTAATGAATTTCTAATATAACTTGAGGAAGAGAATAATCTATTAAAGAATTTTCTTTCTAATTTTAAGTGAATGTGTACAAATAATTAAATTAAAAAATATACGTACATTTTTAAACTTGCCCTTGAACGACATAAATGTGAATTATAAATACATGTAGTATCTACATGAAATGAAAACACAAGATATTTTATCCAAACTTAAATTTTCTGAAATAATTTTAAAACCATGGTCATATTTGATATCCTCTTATAGACCATCACAAGACACCTCTTTAATAGCATTAGATTACCTAACAATTCAATATTTCCAGTTCTCTTCAAGTGTTTTCTTGCATGTTGAAACTTGGTCACTTAGAATAACAAGAGGCCCAATGGCATTGTAATCTGATATTTAACCTTAAAAGAGGTCTAAAATAAAGGAAAAAAATATCAGTATCTATCACTGAATGATAATTCCACTAACTTATGATTGGGCTCATAACAGTTGATGTTTTGTTTTCTACAGTAAGTATTATGAGTGCACCAAATTATCGATTTTTTTTTTATTATTTTTTTTTAAATTTAAGTCGTAATATTCGAGTGCAATAGAATCAGTATGCTTACAATTTATGTTGATTGTTATTATCATTCAGATATTTTGATTCTCCAATTATAATTCATAAATTAATTGTAACAATACTTATATATAAAGTTAATATTAATCTATATACTGTTCCCATTAACCCATTACAAATAACTGACTGAACAAACTTGATGAAATATCAAAGGACTAGTAAAAAGAATAAACAATTAATACCGTCATAAAATTTTCCTGGTCACAGGAACTCCGAAAATTTTATTTCAAACTAATAAAAATCTGTCAATTTTACAGCTTTCGTTCTGCACGATTTGTTGGATGCATGTACATCAACTATCCTTTTTAAAACAGTATCATCCACAAAGTGGTTCACACTGAGCCTTCAATTTCATAAATACAAATTCTAGGCGTGTAGAGAACATTATACACTTATTGGCTTCTAATAAGGTTGATACTATGACTCATCACCCTGAAAAAAGGGATATTCGTTGAGGCCGGTAGAGTTACCTAGTGTGCATTTTGCCACTGATTTGGGATTATAGTGCATTGCATGTCATATGTAAAATAACAAATTGATGAAATCAGCGCATCTGGCAGACAATTGCTGAGAAACAACATCAAGGCTGTTTTTGATAAAACCAGAAAAATAATATCAAACAATCAAAACATATGATATGATATGCCATTTAAATTTGTATTTAGCAAAATATGTTTAGTGTACTTTGTGAAATATTTCTAATAAAATGCTGGTCCCAGATACAAAAAAATAAAAGCATGTCTAAGAATTTATTAAAATGGTTGATGCGTTTTTTAAAAATGATTTGCATCAAGTACAGATATTTGATAGAATGGATCCAGAGCTGATATTAGAGTTTTGGATAAGTAAGGAAGGATTCTCTATAAGGACCGTATCTCAAAAATATCCTGTGTCCTGAGGAATTGGACTAATTTTCTTAGTACAGTGGCAAATATGACATAAGATCTCAGTGTTTGTTATTGAGATCTGTTGTAATTAACAAAATAATAAGTTAAAAAAACATTTTGACTAGCATATATAATTAATATCTATCTTTGCCTCCCAGTTTAAATGCATCTCCTGGAGGTATGTAATGGGACTGTAATAACAAAAATCAAGATTCTTATAGCTGGTATATTCCACTTAAAAACAACCAAGTTCATAGGTTGTCTCAAAGCGGTTCAAAAATTATAATCCGTGATTATAGGGCTTTAGCAACCAGCCAATATCATTCTTAACTCCCTTGGTAGTATACAACCGGTGCTACCATTTTGGTGCTCACAGTTACCATCTACAATTTTAGCACTGCCCAACCATGTACTCATTTACAGCTGTGTAGACTGGAACAAGCGGAGTAAAGTATCTTGATCAAAGATAGCACACACTGGCATGACCACGACTTGAACCCATAACCGTTAGGTTATGAGCCCCTGGTCCTACTACTAGACTACTATTGTAGCAAACATTAACTCAATCACCCCTGAAATTTCATAATGAACCATTCCAACCTTTGAATTGGAAGAGTTCAATTGTGTCGTCAGGGGTGAATGATTTAATCACTACCATAGTTGAAGTATCGGAACTCAATAACATAAACACAACTGATATCAAAGCTTGAATGGAAAAAAAATTATCGAAAATGAAGACCATGACAACTTAACTCTCAAACAAACGCAGTCACGCCATAATATCAGCATGGTACATAGAATTACCTCATAAAACTATCCTACCTTTCATTACACCTAATACCTTGTAAGGTCTCCTGTAACTGCTCTCATGCTTAAACTCAGAACCAATGATCAAGCCCATTTTATAGTTCCACTGAAATTTGAAATCTTTTCAAATTTTCCTTTTCCACAATTTTTTTTTTTAATTTCATGTTCTTGGAGGAGACATGGAGAAACATGACATTAGACACTGTTTGAAGTTTTCAGACATTACTTTTAAACATAGTTTTAATGAACTAAAGAAAAGTTGAATACAGCTATACATATAAATCCAGGCTAGACAATGAAACTGGACTGAGAGAACCCAGACCTTTGGCAGTGTATTCATCAAAACATTCTCACGCTCAAACCTGTATCCTGTTCTGCTCGATTTCTATTACTTTTTCAATTCATTTTTTTTTTATGTTTAGATACAAAGAAACAGCCTAAACAAATGATTTAATATGATTTCCAAGCTGAATATTTAATTTCTGCTAGGAAAGTAAAAATCAGTTTGAGCATGAAATCTGTTTTAATTTTTCAGACCATACTATTTAATGTATTAAAAAACAATTTATTCAGTCAGTACATAGTAATTTCTAAAAAAAAAACTACATGACCCCGCCCCCTTCCCCCTCCCCCAGTCTTGTGTGTAAATATATACTGATCCCTCTTTGGACTGCACTCAGAAATTCCAAGCTTTTTAAAAGCTAGTCATTATAAAAGTTTTCAATTATTTTTTTTTAATCTGGTATAACAACTCTGCCAATTGATTTTACTTTTGTTTAAATCTATAATAAAAATAATGTAGTAGTGATATTTATCTCATAACAATCACTGATATATTATCTTCACATCATAGGTACTTACAAGACACAAGACAATAGAACACTGGACTAACAGAAATTAAACTGACATAGGCAATACATCGTTATAAAACAGGACTAAAATACAAAACAATGCCAGTAACTATAAAAACAATATAAAACAGTACAGGATCATACTGATTAACTCTGAGAGCGCCTCTTTCCCATACAGTTCTTCGCTATCCCAGAGCAGGCCTATTCTCTATCCAAGTGAAATAAGAAGAATGAAGGGGGTTGATGGTAGTAATGGGGGGGGGGGGGCAGAAAAACTGTGACAACCACCATTGTTGGTTTCTCATTATAACTGCAATAATGTTTATTATTTTTATATACTATTTAACATTGATTCTTGGTCCTTTTTGCCCCCCCCCCCCCCCTACACACCCAACCCTCCAACTTTTCCCCCAATATATTTGACATATTCCTATGTAGAACAGCTGTCCTATCCAGTTACTAACCAGGTAGTACCCCACTATATTCCCAATCATCCATATAACTAGCTGTAGCTCTTCAATAACTAAACATTTCATCTTAAACAAGAAAATTCAAAACAATGTGTTGCTGACTTTCTTAATTGCCTTTAGTTTCAAAAATATCTTTATTGCTACTTCTTAGTAGAAATGCACCTTGTTAACCCAGACCACTGAAATCATAGCATTCAAGAGCTTTAAATATTAATACTTAACTTCAGTACCCTCCCCCGCAAATTCTTTAATCAGGAAACCAACTAAATCATTTGGTCCCATTAAGGTGTCCAGTTTTGACAAAATGTGCTGTGATTGTTTTCGTATGATAAAGATAAGAGTATCCAAATGAAATAAAACCATAAAATCTATTGAAATTTTTAAAGTTTTGCGTAGTGTTTCAGGAAATTGAAAACAGACACGTCCTTTAAATGTTAGCTGTTAATAGGCCGTAAAACACAAACAAACTAAAGTATTCCGGATATTGATTTTCTCGCTCCCTACCCCGGTATGACTTCCAATGATTCAGATCTATAAGCATCCGAGAGTCTTGTACTTGGTTATCACAGCGCAAGCAAGGCCAACATGGTCATACGCAATAAATATTCCCATACCACGATCGTACAAAGACTTTCAAAGCAACTTAAGACTGCCAGTCACGTTGTCAACAACATCGATCTTTCCCATAATGCCCAACACTGTTACAGATCCAGCTGCAATCTAGAAAGAAACAAAAATCAAGACTTCAGTCTAAACAAGAATTACATGTAACTATATGTCTCGCCTTTCATACTTTGTGAATGACGTCAATGTAAATACGGAATATGAAGTCCGAGTTTTTACCCCCAAAAAACAAAACCATCAAACCAATTTCCTCCAAATTGAAATTATGTGTTCAGTAAGATAGTACAAGTAATGTAACAAAATCTCAATAAACACAAATGTTGACGCGGTCGTGGCTACCACCAGAAAAGCAATAACTTAGTCTCACTTTTCCAAGCTATCATCGAAGGCGAGACAAAACAAGAGGCCAATTTGGCCTGCATCACTCACCTGGTATCAATCTCTCACTAAAGTTTGTCAAAACCTATTACTGTAAGACATTCAGAAGAACATGTTAAGATTTAAACATATGAAACACATAAACCATGTACATCTTTCCTTTGTTCATATTTTGCCCCTGGTTTTAATCAATTTTTAGTTCGGATTATGATTTTGTTAACGATTCAGTATTCTCTAATTTACTTTACACCTATGACCTTCAATATGGGTCAAGGTCATTTCTTTTCGCAAACTTTGTTGGGCTTCATCCAAGAAAGCTACCAGTCAAATATATGATCTCTATGCCTTTCAGTATTTCAGAAGTCATTTGAATTTTTCGACATATTTGACCCTGTGACCTTGAAAGTAGGTCCAAGTAATTTTTCTCGCAAATTTTGTTTAGCTCCTTTCAAGAAAGCTACTAGTTTCATGTCACAAGGACTTTTGGTATTTCAGCTTTATTACATACCTTGTGAACCTTTCTTTATAATAGCTATACAGTTTTCATTACAGGAGTACATTGTGGACAATGTAGTTGGCGAATCCGAAGGCTTTTGGATATGTAAACTGTACCTGTTTTCTTTATCTTAACTCTCACCTGTATCTTGCCTGCACCATGGACTAGATAGTAAGGTAGACCGAAGACTACAGCTTTACATGTATTTAACTCTCACCTGTGTTTTGCCTGCGTCGTGGACTAGATAGTTAGGGAGCCCGAGGCCTTCAGCTTTACTTGTCAGATCCATCAGCTGTGTGGAGTTGTCTCCTTTCAGTACTATTTTTGTTTCTCTGTTGAAATAAAATGAACAATTGCACCACTGCACTTATCCAGAAGCGTTTTTTTATGTTTGTGAGACATTTTGCTTAATTATTTCATCACTGTTCCTTCAATTTCATTGTCTATCTAGGATTTGACTCCACACAGAAAACTCTCATCATTCAGTTTAATTCAATATATCATTAGATTCTTGAGTTGTGCATACTTATTTTGACACATTCACAAACTTTGTCAGGCTTCATCAAAGGATCCTTTCAGCCAAATATCAGACTACAAAACCTTATTGTTGATCAGGAGAAGTCATTTAAAGGTTTTAACTGATTTCACCCCTGTGACCTTGAATATATGTCAAGGTCATTTTGTTTCGCAAACTTTGTCAGGTTTCATACAAGGAACCTTTCAGCTAAATACCATGCTTCTAGGCCTTTTGGTTAATAAGAAAAGTAATTTATATGTTTCAACAGAATTGGCCCGTGACCTTGAACATGGGTCAAGGTCATTTTTTTCGCAAATTTTTTCGGGCTTCATCTAAGGAACCTTTTCAGCAAAATATCATACTTTTACGCATTTCTGCTATTAAGAAGAAGTTGTTTAAATGAAAAAGTTGACACTGGACAGACGCCGCACAAATAGTTAAAATATTATTTCTTAATCATTTTTTTACATCAATTAATTATCATTATTAATATTTTATTAACAGCATGTCAGATACCTATGATCAGGTGAATCACAATTTACATTTTTACCTCCCTTTGCCGTATAACTCTTTCACCACTTTGAACATAATGGACTTGTCCAGATCAACGCATGGTAGAGTTTAATCAGGATTCGTAGGGGTGAAAGGTTAAACCCTACTTAACCACTAGGTAATCTCTAGGTACACACAGAAACTTTAAATAATAGACTTTGCCAATACATTTACCAGAACAAGGCTGATATGGTTTATGGTGATGAAAGTGTTAGGAAATGAAAGTGTTCATTTTAAACCTTGTTGAATTAGTTATGGATAATAAAACATGGCACTACCAGAAGTTCACTCTCTCTGAAAGATTTTAGGTGACAACAGCAGTACAATGTATAAATGAAATTTTCAACTTCAAATTTTCTTTTAAAATGTGATGAATTACCATTTTTGTGAAATTTATTATCAGTAAGTAAATGACAAAGAGAATGACAAACAATGCTGATGGGGAAAGGATAACATACTTGCCAACCCTCCCTATTCAGGAGGGAGACTCTCGATTTTGGACCCTAAAATGTTACATTTTCAATATGGGAATCTGCTTAACTGTTCCTATTTTTAAAGATGTAATGATTTCATCTGAAAAAAGAGCTCAAAAGAAGGCATTTACAAATGTTATTTTTCCTCTTAAATTACATGTATACATAGTCTTTATTTTTTTCAATTCTAAGCACGCGTAATATCCCCCATGGAAATTTTAAAAAGTTTGCAAGTATGGGATAATGAAATCAGAGATTTGGAAATGTTATTTTTTATAAAATCACTGAAGAAGAACTACCCAAACTGTTCCCAGCTCATCAGCATCTGTCCAAACTTCTGTGGGTTTTCTAGCAGAATTCTGTGGAGTCCAAGGGCCGCATGTGCAGCTTGGGCCGCGATCTTGCCAACACCCATATTCAACTCCGAGTTTACCACAAACACCATCTTGTAGAAATCAACACCTTCTGGGAAATAATCCTCCTCGCTGTCGTCCGAGTCAACAGCATCCTCCTGTAAATAAAACAAAAAATCAATTTTTCAAATGTACCTCAAATTCTATTGTTGTAAACCAACTTACTTCTGCGTGCGAGTAATTTTCGGGTATTTCTCAGTTGAGTAAAATTTGCAAAAATTACTCACCGCGAAATAGTTTCAATCAGAGGTATGCCAACTGTAAGAGTAGTGTACAGTATTGCACATAGGATTTACGACGTATTCATCGGGAAATTAAATCGCTGCAAAATAAAATTCCATATGAAAATACAAAATTAAATTGTCTCAAAAATATGTTGGTTTACAGTACCATGTAGGCCTATCACATAGTACAGCAAATTGCCCTCTGACCTTTCACCAAGGCAACCAGGTTGACTTTCCTAATAAAATGCAGAAAGGTATGTTGGATCACAAGCCTGAATACAGAGGTTTTCTTCGGGTATTCCGAGAACTGCCAAGGTCAGGTTTTACCTGGTTGTCTGACCTGAAGTGAATACCAATGTTTGACCTTACCTGTAGAGGACTGTCAAGGTCGGGTTTTACCTGGTTGTCTGACCTGGAGTGAATACTAATGTTTCATCTTACCTGTAGAGGACTGCCAAGGTCGGGTTTTACCTGGTTGTCTGACCTGGAGTGAATACTAATGTTTCATCTTACCTGTAGAGGACTGCCAAGGTCGGGTTTTACCTGGTTGTCTGACCTGGAGTGAATACTAATGTTTCACCTTACCTGTAGAGGACTGTCAAGGTCGGGTTTTACCTGGTTGTCTGACCTGGAGTGAATACTAATGTTTCATCTTACCTGTAGAGGACTGTCAAGGTCGGGTTTTACCTGGTTGTCTGACCTGGAGTGAATACTAATGTTTGACCTTACCTGTAGAGGACTGTCAAGGTCGGGTTTTACCTGGTTGTCTGACCTGGAGTGAATACCAATGTTTGACCTTACCTGTAGAGGACTGTCAAGGTCAGGTTTTACCTGGTTGTCTATAATCTGACCTGGAGTGAATACCAATGTTTCACCTTACCTGTAGAGGACTGTCAAGGTCAGGTTTTACCTGGTTGTCTGACCTGGAGTGAATACTAATGTTTCATCTTACCTGTAGAGGACTGTCAAGGTCAGGTTTTACCTGGTTGTCTGACCTGGAGTGAATACTAATGTTTCATCTTACCTGTAGAGGACTGTCAAGGTCAGGTTTTACCTGGTTGTCTGACCTGGAGTGAATACCAATGTTTGACCTTACCTGTAGAGGACTGCCAAGGTCGGGTTTTACCTGGTTGTCTGACCTGGAGTGAATACCAATGTTTGACCTTACCTGTAGAGGACTGCCAAGGTCGGGTTTTACCTGGTTGTCTGACCTGGAGTGAATACTAATGTTTCATCTTACCTGTAGAGGACTGTCAAGGTCAGGTTTTACCTGGTTGTCTGACCTGGAGTGAATACTAATGTTTCATCTTACCTGTAGAGGACTGTCAAGGTCGGGTTTTACCTGGTTGTCTGACCTGGAGTGAATCCCATATTTGACCTTACCTGTAGAGGACTGACAAGGGCGGGTTTTACCTGGTTGTCTGACCTGGAGTGAATACCAATGTTTGACCTTACCTGTAGAAGACTGTCGAGGTCGGGTTTTACCTGGTTGTCTGACCTGGAGTGAATACTAATGTTTCATCTTACCTGTAGAGGACTGTCAAGGTCGGGTTTTACCTGGTTGTCTGACCTGGAGCGTGTACCAATGTTTCACCTTACCTGTAGAGGACTGCCAAGGTCGGGTTTTACCTGGTTGTCTGACCTGGAGTGAATACCAATGTTTGACCTTACCTGTAGAGGACTGTCAAGGTCAGGTTTTACCTGGTTGTCTGGATTGGAATGAATACTAATGTTTAATCTTCCCTGTAGAGGACTGCCAAGGTCAGGTTTTACCTGGTTGTCCATTATGTTACCTGGAGTGAATACTAATGTTTCATCTTACCTGTAGAGGACTGCCAAGGTCGGGCTTTACCTGGTTGTCCATTATGTTACCTGGAGTGAATACTAATGTTACACTTTACCTGTAGAGGACTGTCAAGGTCAGGTTTTACCTGGTTGTCTGACCTGGAGTGAATACCAATGTTTCATCTTACCTGTAGAGGACTGTCAAGGTCAGGTTTTACCTGGTTGTCCATTATTTTACCTGGAGTGAATACTAATGTTTCATCTTACCTGTAGAGGACTGCCAAGGTCGGGTTTTACCTGGTTGTCTGGATTGGAGTGAATACTAATGTTTCATCTTACCTGTAGAGGACTGTCAAGATCGGGTTTTACCTGGTTGTCTATTATGTTACCTGGAGTGAATACTAATGTTTCACCTTACCTGTAGAGGACTGTCAAGGTCAGGTTTTACCTGGTTGTCTGACCTGGAGTGAATACCAATGTTTCACCTGTAGGACTATCAGATGGCGCAGCAAATTGTCCTCTTACCTTTCACCTATGCAACCAGGTTTACTTCCCTAATAAAATGCAGAAAGGTATGGGTTCACCAGCCTGATAACAGAGGTTTTCTTCAGGTATTCTGAGAACTGTCAAGGTCAGGTTTTACCTGGTTGTCTGACCTGGAGTAAATACCAAAGTTACACCTTACCTGTAGGGGACTGTCAAGGTCAGGTTTTTCTTGGTTGTCCATTATCCATGCAGCAGCCAAATCGGCATTGTAGTTTCCTGTGTAATATAGACCCTGAAAAAAAAAAAATAACATAAAACTTAAGTTCTATACAGTGAACTGTAAGTCAGAGTAAAACACTGTTGTGTCAAATGTGCACTATTCCTTAGGTCAATATTTCAAGCTGAACAATGAAGGGAGGTAACTCTTACCTTGATGGCAGCATTCCTACTAAATGCCAGAGACTGGACAAGGACCTGTACTAGAGACTCGTCGGGCTTGAAGGCCGAGCTGCTGTCACCTGACTCACTTGACTTCACGGAGGCATCCATGTCTATACCAGTAGGGCTGTAACACAAGAAATAATCAAAGTCACCTTTGCATACTTACCAACTATACTACCCCTAAAGCATACCTGTTAACCCTCCCTCATTATCAGAAGACTCTCTCATTTTGACCATAATTTACTAATCTCCCTTGAAATCTCCCTCATTTAAGTCCAAACTCACACAAACTCAAAATCTGCATCCTATGGTCAATGATATCCTAGTTAATGTAGGGTGCTTGTAATGACCATAACAGGTGTGTCTGGATCAAATAAATACTTTTTGAAGTTGTTTTGATACATAAAAAAAGGAAGACAAAATTGAGTAATGCAGTTTTAGAAGTATTTCACGCACTTTCACCCTCATTGGAAATGTGGAATGCGGAAGATCTCCCTCATTGGAGGTTTCAGAAGTTTATAACACCTATGCTAAAGCTTTAGGCTATAACTTGAAGGCAATTATACATATTAAATAGTTATTTACTGCTGATAACATACATGAACCCTGCAGTCATCCAGAGATTGCATTACAGTGCTCACATGGACAAGCAGCTGCAGGTGACATATCTGTTTGTTACACCTAGCTACACATACATTACATGTTGACCTTTATCATATTGACCTATTTAGGGAAGTTCTTCACATTGGTTTCATACAGAAAACCAACCGCCTTTCATTATCATATTGACTTACCTGTCTGCTATACCTACATGTAGCTACATATATACATAAACATGTTGGCCTTTATTATATTGAGTTGCTTCATAAAAAAAGAAATCCGACACATTTTATTATGTATTTTATTAGGCAACCTAACGTGTACGTTAATCAATAGGACTGAGGAACACAATGGTTTTACAGAAAATTTCTTATCTAATGACTAATAATTTTCGCAAAGCAGTACAAATGTAACTCAGGGAATGTTTAGTCAAGTGGTGGATTCATAGATCTCCTTTCCCAATTCGCTTGTGGAATGCCCATCATTTTATGCTTTTAAAAGTTTCCTTAACAAACATTGGCGAATCCAGGTCGTTTCGCACTAAATCCAGTTCGCCCTAGGTTGTTTCGCCCTAAAAATAAAATGTTAGAGCGAAAGTTTGTTTGGTGTTTTCATAATAATTACCTACCTTATGTAATTTTTCATGTTAACCTGTTTATATTTAATCGTGCTACAAGCTGCTCAGCATGACTATTTAATATGTTTTGCTTAAAAACCGTTCTTTACTGACTTAAAACTTTATCCGTCGTCGACTCTGTGATATAAATTAACAGATTTGTTCACGATTTTTTTGGGTACATAGACCTAGTTAATTAGCTTAAAATCGTTATTCAAGAGATACATAATAGAATATTCTAGTGGTATGTCTTATAACATATAACTTATTTTGTAGAAATATCACCCGATTGGAAAAAATTAGGGTGAAACAGCTAAGGGCGAACGGGACTTAAGGGGAAACGACTCTTAGCGCGAACGTGATTTAGGGCGAAACGACCTGTTACCACTGCAGGCCTACCTACAATTCAAAGTAGTTTTTTCTAGTTTTCATTTCATTGCACTACCGGATAACAGTGAGTTATCAACACAAAAAGCGTCCGAATAAGGTTCCGTTAGCTAGCAACGACAATGTTACAAGGAAACAAGGTAAACTAACGCTACTAGATGTTCAGAAAAGTCGGGAAACTCGTATGTCAATATGATATATCGTCAAAACTGGTTACACGTGCAGAGTATCTCGATTCACGATCACTTCAGTTGTCATAAGCTAGTGTTCTTACCTTGCAAATGACAAAATTATGTATGCAAGTAAAATGGCTCGTTTTGGACCGATTATTCTGTTCACGCAGTCTTACAGCGTCAAATAATGTGGTTACAGCTCTGATTCAACAACATGCGTCATATTCCGACTCGAACTGAAAGGCGGCGGCCATAACTGTTGATACTAAATGAAAAACCAAACAGCCGTGACGGAATCATTCCGTTCCGGAATATATACTTTCCGCCCCTTTTTGTCAAACATTTTCCTTCCGTCAAGTGATTTGTTTTAAGCAATATGATATGTTGTATTATTCAAGATATGTACTATTTTGATCTTTTGGTCTGTAATATGAGCTTGCCTAAGTGTGCCAACCAATGCAGATTGTTTCATTTGTTTTCTATATGGAAGGCCAGGAACATATACGTCACTTGGTAGGCTAACTTACACATATATAGTCACCATATTATCAATACCCGGTTCTTACTTGGAGTTCTTGGCATCAATTGGGAGATAACTACAGGAATGTTTTAATATCGTCATTGACAGGAATCAGGATCAGGTTTGCCTTGTTTTATTATCACTTTCCCAGTTCTTGCTTAGAGTTCTTGGCATTATTTGGATTAGACTTTGAGTATCGTTGTTGGTGTAAAATGTTGATGGAGAAGAAGACACATGTACACGTTAGGAATTTTAGGAGATATTCCATCTTGTTCCTAGTTAAACCTCGTTACTGAAAATAACATTATCTCTACATCAGTGAGACAGTGGGAAAACTTCGAGTTATCAGAGTTTTTGTGAAGTCCTGTTACTGAAAGCATGAATACAACATCGTGATTATTGATGTGAAAGCCAACACCTGGTTAAACTTTTGCTGTGTTTATTTATGGAGCAAAGTTGAGTAGTTCAAATTTTGAATTGTCAGATGGTGTATTGGATAATCCATGGTTGGTGGGTTGATTCCCAATCAGAGATCAAAATGTAAGGGCCCATCTGCCTAACCATGTGGGTTTGGGTTTTCTCCAGGTACTCAGGTTTCCTCCCACATGAAGACCTCAAGGTGCTAATAGCTGGGCCAACAAGTGGTTGATATAAGGCTATTCCAGTAAAACATCTTCCTGACCTTAGGACTCCATAATAAATCACTTCTGTCCATGGCTGGAATTCTTGTCTATAATGTCTATTACTTCAATGTAATTTATCAAGAATTCTGTTGGTGGTACACCTCAACAAAATCTTGAATCCAGGAAAGGGATTGATTTTTTTCCCGGAATGGCTCAAGTACAAAAACTCCAAACATAAATATTTCAGCTGTACTTAAGCTGAAAAACTTTCTGCTAAAATAGGTAAATTATTATTGCTATTATTTCAGTTTCTGTATTTAAATTTCTAAAGTGGATATTACTATAGCACCCATTCCTAATAACATGTATGTTTGAATTCAGTTAGGCTCTAAACATGGAGTGTAACTTGTTTCAAACTGATGTTAAATGAATAAATTCATCCTCATTATCTAGGGGTTACACTCACCTACGCTCTCTACACCCCTGGAATATGTCATGGCCAAAAATGAAGGCTGTGTGTGCCAATTTGGTGATGAGACAAGAAGAATGGTTCGACCATTTGATGTACATCAAAAGATTCTCAGTCATATAACAGTAAACATTGACAGGCTTCGAAGTCTGTAGTGGCTCCATTGTTTTTAAGCTTCAAAAGGCAGGCATCAGCCTAGCGATTGGTCATTTATTTTTTAACCCTAGCATGCTTTCAGTTTTTCAATGACATATTCTAGGGGTGTAGAGAGTATAGGTGAGTGTAACCACAGGATATTCATTGTGGGATAAATCAGGAAGGGCAAAAAAGCTGCGTGAACTACTTTTTCAAAATTGTCTTGGACAGCAATTTGTGCAGAAAATAAAACCACCACAAAATATAAGAATTTAAAAACAAAGCACACACATCAATTTTTATTTTCATGATATCCTTTATTATATACTGTCACACAATTACACCCTATCTCTCCAATAGTACATAATCATACACGTCCCAATCCTCCTGACACACAGCTGATGGAATCAAGTTTGACAAGGAGAAAGAAAAGTAGAAAACCAAAAACACGTTTCACATTCCTTTATGTTACCTAAAGGAAAGTATATCATACACCAAATGTCTCTCTTCTAAAATTTAATGTGTTCAAAGACCAATCATAATTTCCAAATTCCAAATATTCATTGGGTCTAATTCGGAATCAAAGTTTTAAACATATTACAAAGGGGGAGAGAGAAGAATTGAGTTACAATGAGCTTTTAAACATATCTTAGAAACAGTTTAACAAAAGAAATATCTGTGCCAGCTATTACTTCAACTCCATAAAACTCTCTTCCACTCCTGAAATTTCAAAAAGAAGCTTAATTCTTAAGGAAAAGTTTGTTTCTCAACAATCCACAAATCATACAGCAATCTGACCTGGTATTTCTGTTCCACATTCATTCTACACTAAACTCTCAACAGTACAATCGATAGGCTAAATGTTGGATCTGTCTTAATTTCAAATTTAATGACTTTACCAATAATCTTTAGAGTTCTGTATACACTACCAGTGTACGACAAGCACCAATTCTAATCAAGTCTTTTAACGGAGAAATGACTTCCAAAAAGTCCAAATTATTGAAATTAAATGGCTTGGAATAACCGTTCTTAAGATGGAGAGCCCCACCACTCTTTTAAATCTTACCCACCTTGGAAAGTTCCAATATAAATTATATGATTTATTTCCCTTTTTTTGGACAACGACCTCTTTTAAAGGTGTCCGAACATTGAACACTTTGAAGTAATACAT
Organism: Mimachlamys varia; assembly: GCA_947623455.1. Lineage (NCBI taxonomy): Eukaryota > Metazoa > Mollusca > Bivalvia > Pectinida > Pectinidae > Mimachlamys > Mimachlamys varia. The sequence goes on from OX392540.1 coordinate 38,767,575, forward strand.
AGATACAGATATTTAATCTGACTAAATAACAATTGAACAATCCTTTGATAAAATTAAAATATATTTCAAAAGTTGACACTTTGATTTCAGTATTTTTCTTTTTTAACTGTATTTCTGTGTTTTTTGCCTAATTAATATTCAAATAATTTAACCCATTCACCCCTGAAATTTCGTAATTGACTATTCCAACTTTTCAATTGGAAGAGTTCAAATGACTGTGGATGAATTTACTGCAGTGTTGCAAAAATATCAATAGATATCATGGCCAATAGCATAAATGCTATAAATAGCTCAGGTCATTTGACGACGGCCTCCAGTATATGCTATATGTGAGTGCCTGTGTATTTCGGAGGCAGGCAGTGGGTAGAATAGTATGTATTCCCACAGCAGAGATAGCTATATTTACATTTAAGATGTAACACCGACCTTTGGGACTCTCTATCCTAAAGCAGCAATGGATATCAACATTATGATCACATTTTGTTGCAATTTTTTGCAGTTATTGAAGCATTATACATAATTTTGTGGAAAAAGCCCAGAGGCCCAGATGTTCAAAGCATGACAAGCTCATAACAATTTATTTCTTATGAAATGTTTATCTTGTACATTTTCAGAAAGAATAAAGATTAAAACAAAACTAATATTGCATGTACACATATTGAAACTAATTCTCGTAATCAAAGAAATACAAAAAAATAAAGAAAATAAAACTACAGATTTCTGATTATTTTTCAAAAATGGTACCTTTAAATATTTTTTTTAATGGACTTATCAAGTTGAACAACTTTCAACACAATGACCTTCCATATAGCTGGTTTATTTTGTGCTTCAAACTTTCAGTGATATCCTTTTTAAACTATAGGATTAAATTTCAACAAATTTAAACTTCGCAATCTGGATGTAAAAGACATATAAAACACTCATGTTCTATGATTTCACCAATTTCAAATTTCGCGGCCACAGTTATGAATCAGGAAATAGTGAACACAGTATCCCCGCGTAAGTAAGCGTCCATATATTATATACCAAGTCCTGGTACGAATTATCACAAAGAGTCGACAGCAGTATGATTGTGAGTTACAATAATGGAGTATACCGAGTAAAACAGCTGCTATGTAATACAAGCTCTCTAGCTTAACAATCTCAATCACGGATGATATTGCAGTGAATTACGTTTTTACGTTTTCTTCAATGTAAATACATTTATTACACAAACTATTAAATAAACATACTATTACCAGGTAAATCATTTTTTCCTAACACACTTAAGACTTTCCATGCCTCTTACAAATACATAAAAACAACAAAATCCCACTTCTAATGTCTCACTGGCCAAGGATCTGCTATTATCAAGCATATATAAACCATGATCTGACAAACAGATGCTCCTAAAACAGGTTCACATTTAATACCTAAAACACACAATTCCAAGTTAATGTTCACATTCCTCAACAATTGTCAAAATACAGTACGGTAGACCAAATTCTAATCCATTTACAAATGAAATTCTGTAGCACACAGCTATGTGGAAATACAGTACTGTAGACCAAATTCTAATTAATCCAGAAATTCTGTAGTACATAGGTATGTAGAAATACAGTACTGTAGACCACATTCTAATTAATCCAGAAATTCTGTAGTACATAGCTATGGGGAAATACAGTACCTAAAATTTCTATGCATCTGGAATTAAATTTCTCGGTCTTCAAGTCTTCAGAAATGAATACTGTTCATGAGAAAATACTTGTAAACAAACGGAGCATAAAAAAGTTACAGATTTAATTAAGTGTATGAAAATTCAGGAAATAAAATTCTTACTTCTGAAATAATTTTACCTCTTAGTACAAGTAAAATTTGATAAAACAAACTCTGACCAAAATGACAATACAAATTTCAAGTGAATAACTAATTAGCATTAGATTATTGATTACAGTAATAACGCCATTAAAACAGGACTCATTGGTCGAGCTGTGTACTATGATGCATATGAGAGCCAAATGAAAAACAGACCCAAATAGCTCGGAACACAGAACAGAAATATTTCGTTAATGGAAGAGTTTACCTTGAAATCAATACCATATAAATTGAAAACATTTCTCAAATATGTCTTTAAATTGATATAATTTATGTCATTTACTCTGAAACGAATTTGTTTCATTTATATTAACTTTATACAGAAATAATCAGCTAATAGTCCAGATACCGTATAGCCAAGTCTACATTTTCACAATTTTAACACATGAGAAAATGAAATGTACACAAATAAAAAGTTTTTTGTGATTCGTGATGGTTTCTAATTTTTGCGGGTATTGCGCTCATGTCAACTTAAAACTTCCAATAATGTTTGGGTTTCCTCTGCGTTTTTCGGAAGACAATATTTTACTACATGTGTACATTGGTCAATCGTACAATGTAATTTGTTGAAATAACAATAAACCTAAGCTATTATTCAATATAAACGTGCTTGCTAGTGACAATGTTGATATGACAGTAGTAGGTCGAGTTGTCATTCATATTGTGAATAATATTTCAATACATAAATTTTGTCATTATTATATGAATAAAATTTTTATAACCAGGTGTATATCCCTCGAATAAGTGAAAACATCCCCGTGAAAATAACCAGCTATACGGTAACATTTAAAGGGAAGACTATCGGTAATTGACTGATAGAAATAATTTGCCATGGTATAATACACTGTAAATACATACAGTATACCAGTATTAAATAGACATTTGCCGATGTTTATTAGGCTGTAAATCCATACAGCATATCAGTATTAAATAGACTTTCAGCACTTAAGGATGGGATATAAATAATTGTACCTGTCTCTTTGTCAGATTAACTGAATTCAAATAGGAAGTAACTGCATTAATTATCTGATGAATGCAAAACATATAAATATTATATACTTGAATGACTGAAGTACGATAAAACTACACATAAATGAATTTAACGATGCCAGCATTTTCAATTCTGCTATAGGCCTTGAAGCATCCACATTGGAATTATGTCAAAACTACAACACAGTTAACCTTGATGGCAGTAGCTATCATCATCATCATCATCATCATCATCATCATCATCATCATCATCATCATCATCATCATCATCTTCTCATATTACAGTTTATACGACAGTGGTTATCAGTATAATATAGCACATCAACTCTCAAAGTTATCAATTTTCTTCATATTAGGAAAATTGCAAAACTAGAATGATGCATCTGATTGTGCTGTATATCTAAAATAGATATTGTCACTTGAAAAGTCAAAATTTAACAAATAACATATCATCTGATTAGGAAAACTTGTTGATAACTTGCACTGGAGTTTGTTTTATCTTCCTTCACTGTGAGCCTCCTATAAACATCAATTAAAATGGTACATCCAACCAGATGAGTCTACCAACACAAAATGGTTTTGTTTTATTAAGGAAAATTGCTTTCCATCCATCCACAAGAGAAACTGTACCAATGTTCTATGTGACAATGCGGGTCACAATTACCTCCCAGAATATGGGAATATGTCAGTTTTCTCAATGTAGTGACTATCCATATCCAATGAAATAAGATGTCTGTTGACACTGGCTAATAGTTCTGACACTTGTGTTACTTCTCAGAGTCTTAAAATTGTTTATTAGCCCAAAAACAAAGAATGTTGGCAAGCAGATTTGGAATCAGAATCAGGTAAATCTCTACATCTCGTCTTGAAGAAACAGAGAGATGTTTTAAGGGTTTTTTCCTCCCTAAATGTGACACAGGATGGATTTCCAGCACATCTCAGACAAACCCGAAAGCCTTGGTTTTGATGGCCAGGATGAGTTTGCTGCGCAGCACAAGTTTGGAGGAGTATAGAGGAATATAGAGACGTGAGATACAAGTGTTGGCCGTTGGTAGATGGTCGTCGTCAGCGGGCCGTATAGTGATGCTCGGCATCGGCTGGAATCCTTCTTCACTAGCTGGCAGTGCGGGACTCGACGTCCAGAAATACACCTAGTGAAAAACATAGAGAGTTCATGTGATAGAATTGTGCCACAAACAAGAGGCCCATAGGGCTAAACAGTCAGTGCTATACCATTAGCATATCTCCCACCCAGGAACTGCAGGTTTTGTTCAGAGAACCACACCCAAACATTATAGGCAAGATCATCTATGGGCAAATGTGGATTATTCTGAAGTGTCAGGGTCATGGAGATTTTTTTAATGGTATAGCCCTCACAAAATTTGTACTATAATTTGGGGTTTTTTGGGGAAATACTAAGCAAGGTCTGTTTTTTGTTCTTTTTTACATTTATATGTATGTTTATAGTATATCTATATATACCTTTTGATATCTGTTAGATTTCTATTGTTATCTACACAAAGCCGAAACCAAAATGTCAAGACATACCAGTAGAAAAGTCAAACACTTTAAAATGATGGAAATTGGAGTCCAAATAATGTTGACATTCTGTCCACCATTAGAGACTTGTCTACAGTGCCTGGCATATCAGTGGACAGGTTCAATAGTGTCATAATACTTACCAGGTCCTGTCGTTCATGGTTGTTCATCTTCTCCACAACCGACCAGAACCAGCGCTTGAACCTCTGTACCTTGTCATTGTTTTCACCTGGAACAATTAACCAAGATTCAAGTCAAACAGTAAAATTAAGGCAAATTTTAAAACTGCAAGATTTCATGGTAATTAATATAGAAATAAGACTTTCATTAGCGCTTCATAACTTTCAAAATAAAAGCAAAATAAGTGAGCAGGTATACTCTCCCACCCCAACAAAGCAGTTAAGTGTGATCTTTGACTCTATAACCATTACAGATGACCATCAGAATCTTATCAGGTGTAGATCTTGACTGTGATTGAGCTACATATACCAGAAATATTCTAAGAATAATATCAAACCTGACAATATTCTGGTACAGTAGTAGAGAATACATTTCCTTCCTAGTTAACACATGACTTCTATAAATCAACCTTAGCAACTGTTACCTCTTATTAGTATCACTCACCACTCTCATCATTAAAAGATGTGTAGCTAATTAAAGTCTGCACGTTGATGTCGCCAACACCGTTCAGCAGCAGACGTAGGTCCTCCGATGTCAGACCCTCTAGAGAATTGGATGGTATCACATCAAATACACCAAGGCGCAGGTTCTATAAAATATCACAGCACATCTATATATATTCATATTGTCTACATATGGTGCTTTATTAATAATACTCAACTTTTCAAGGCTTGGCAAGAGTTGGAAATAATATTACTTATATCATTTTGTAGAAGTTTTTCCTGGAATATGTAAAATCTCCTACATTTTCCCCTTCAAGATGTTGTAGGGACATCATTCATTAATACCAACAGATAACAGTTCATTAAGGATCAGGTTTGTCAAACTTTGAATATTTATTTTGATCCGAAAACATGAGGAAGCACTCTTTAGCTTGTACATACAGTAAAACATGTTTATAAAGAATCTCTGGGGACCGAGGGAATTAGATCGTCATAAGCATAGTTTGTTATACGTGAATAAAATACAGATGATAGGGCACATGGCAGGAAATAAAAATAACTACATTATAACCAAGAATTTATCATAAACTTGTTCCACTCAAAGTATATAAGACACTTAACATATGGAAGCTTGTTTGTTTTTGCATTCATTTAACACACTCACAACTTGTAAAATAATTTGTCTTTTTGAAAAACAAAACTGCACATAATGTGACACAAGTGGGGAAAAACAATTGAATTCTATATGAAAATTGGAAAAAAATTCCAATGAATGATAATAGCTCTCCTCCTAACCGAAGTTTAACCAAAGAAGATGATAATCTACCAAATAATGTAGGAATGTGAAGAAATATAAAATGATTTTTGAGAGAATGGAAGACTTATTTAATTTTGAAACTGAGTATTGATGGTGATTATGAGGTACCTGGTCCGTCTTTCAAAATCAATGAACAATCACTGTAGAGACCCACCTTGAGTGACTTGTCGGCAACCTTCACCATTCTGTACTCTGCGTAACGCCGCACATAGTCGTGTACATTCTGAGCGTTCACCTCCACATCGGAACCATTTGTCATCAACTCAACCTGCTCCCCGCCCTGTTGTAACAGATTACATGTGGTAAGATCATACAGGATTAACAACAATTATCAAGTGTGATTTGGTTTGTTTCTGCTCTATGTCCTATTAACAGCTATGATCATTTAACTCTTTCCGTACTCGTTCAAATTTCCCGCTCGCTACCCGGAAGTTATTACCGGTTCGTCCTTTGCACATGACGCTTTTCAGAGCACATGGCGGAATGCTACCGCTTCGATTAAAGGATGATTTACGGCTGTCTGGTGTTCATATGTCCGGTACGTTGTCATTTATTTGTTGAAATGCATTGTATGAAATTGGCAGAAACATGTTTATCAAGTATCTACGAGAATACATGACAAAATCGTCGGGAGAATGACAGGAAGTCGAACTGTTTATCTGTTCACTGTGTCACACATGTGTGGAATATCACTTCATCGTAACCCTTTTATTTCGTTGCGAAAACACGTTAAACATATTCTTGTTTTATTTTGACGATAATTTGTACTCCTTGGTATATTTGTGAACGTTTGTACTACTTTTTTGCCGTTTTTACCGTCATTAATGCCTTGAAATCGAAAGTAAAATCCGGGTCCGCCATTTTGTTGTCAGTGTAAACAACTCGGACTGAACTCGATAAAAACCTGCCGTTTTCTGTGAAAACGACTATTATAACAAATAGTTACGCTTGTTATAAGTAATATTGAATGTTTTGAATTTCTTTTTGATATTTATTATTTGTTAAATACGAATTTCGTCAGTAAACTCCTTCGTACAAACACGCCAAACGAGCGTGTTACACACACGTTTTTCTTGACGTCTCGAGGCGTCATGAAGGATACGGGAGAACTTTTTTATGACGTCTCAAGGCGTCATGAGTACGGAAAGAGTTAAGGGTTACCAGGTTTTAGAAGTGGAGGAAAGCCAGAGTTCTTGCAGAAAAACCACCGACAAACAGCCTGTCCCTAGTGCCTGCCCCAATTCAAGTTGGCCTTGAACCAACAACCCAGAGGTAGGAGTAGTAGTAGCAGAATGTCAAGATACCTTAATCATTTGGCCAACTTGGCCGCTGAAAATTTATGGCCTTTGATTGAAAAGTTACTTCTTATTTTGAGTTATTTTTGTCTTTTTAATTCAGATTTTCACAATTTCCGGTATATGAACCTTAACCCACTCCCCCCTGGCAGCTCTGGTAGACTCTACAGCTCAGCTGTCTGGGCAAGTCCATTATGGTCTACGGTGGTTAACTGCCATATTTTAAGATGAAAATACTCAAGACTGTCACATCATAAAATATTTAGCAGAGGCCACCTATATGGAGACACAATGGTCTGGTGGTAGGACGCTGGGTTCGTGATGGAAAGGGTTGCGAGTTTGAGTCCCGATCACAACACTTGTGTTGTACTTTGAGCAAGATGCTTTACTCTGCTTGTTCCAGTCTACTCAGCTGTAAATGAGTACACGGTTTGGCAGTGCTAGAAATTGTAGAATGCTAGCTGTAACCGGTTGTATGCTCCCCAGGGATTTGAGAACGATATTGGCTGGTTGCTAGGGACCTATAGTCAAAGATAATAATTTGTTAACAGCTTTGAGATGATCTATTGGTGATTAAGCAGTATATAAGAACCATGAATTATTATTATTATTAATTACCTCCTCGGCACAAAGCTCCACACAGAAGTTCATATCGAGGGCAGTGAAGAGAAGAGAGGCATCTCTCATCTCCGAGTCCTGGACCAGCTGACGCAGACTCTCGTACATGACGGGATCAAAAAATGCCAAGTCGTGCCAGCCAATTTTGCGCCCCAGGATATACTTTAGAACATGTCGGTTGAGGAAGAGTGGACACAGTTCATTCTGGAGAAGGCACAACCCTAGTACCCTGAAAATACACAAAAATCAGGTTAGAAATATAGTAGGAACAGCACTAGTACCCTGAAAATACACAAGAATCAGGTTAGAAATGTAGTAGGAACAGCACTAGTACCCTGAAAATACACAAGATTGGGGTAGAAATGTAGTAGGAACAGTGCTAGTACCCTGAAAATACACAAGATTGGGGTAGAAATGTAGTAGGAACAGCACTAGTACCCTGAAAATACACAAGAATCAGGTTAGAAATGTAGTAGGAACAGCACTAGTACCCTGAAAATACACAAGATTGGGGTAGAAAGGTAGTATGAACAGCCTTAGTACCCTGAAAATACACAAGAATCAGGTCAGAAATATAGTAGGAACAGCACTAGTACCCTGAAAATACACAAGATTGGGGTAGAAAGGAAGTAGGAACAGTGCTAGTACCCTGAAAATACACAAGATTTGGTTAGCAATGTAGTAGGCACAACCCTAGTACCCTGAAAATACACAAGATTGGGATAGAAGGAGAAAGCTGGAAATTGAGAACCTGTACGTGTATTTGAAATAAGCAAGTAGTACAAATGCTTAGGATGAAACCTTCAAATTTTTCTTGTATTAAGAGTTTTCTGTATATTCAAGATAAGCGAGTAAAATTGTTACGAGTGAAGCTTTCCTTGGACCAACAAAATGATTTGAATGAAACAGGGTATTTGACCTATACAAGTCTGAGATAAAAAGGTTCAGTTCTATGTCATATTCTATTTGGTCACCTCATATCCCAAACTCATCAATTCTGTCAGAAAACCCATTACTTTGTTTCCAAAATAAAACAATTTTCAGGAAAAAGGCTATTGATACATATCAAAAATATAGGACAGAAACATGAATGACATCAAAGACTCTTTGAGGGAAAATATTAAATATCTAAGATTAAAATATTAAAACTAGCGAGAAATAATTGTAAAATGAGAATAATTTCACATTTTCATCATACCGGCCAACATTTCGGAAGGCATTCAGCCGTTCAGCTGTATTTTTCCCTGGTCTTGGTGAATAAAATCCTCGTTTTCCTGGCTGCCAGAATAACGGGGCACTGTCTTCTAAATCGTCTTCTTCCTCAACATCGCTACGGCGATCCGACCCGGTTGATTTCTTTTTCTTGTCAGATGATGATAAATTAAATATATCTAGGTCAAGTAGTGCCTCCGCACTTAGTTCTCTGAAGGATAAAAATTAATCATTTTCAGTTTTCGAAATATTTTTTTAAAACACAAAAAAAAAGTCTATATATGGTCATTTATGAAGAATACTTACTTTTACAGACTACCATTTTTTCCTCAATTTTTAATATCACTAAGATTGACAGCAAATTTTAAGCTGTACAAAGTTTCATTGATCAATATCTAAAACTTTCACTCTACTTAAAATTATTTTCTTGCAGCTGGTTATCATTCTGAAGCGTGAGCGGCACCATATTTGAAACAGAAATCAATCCGCTAAGCCTTTTTACATTGTATCTACATTAATTTATATGCAGTCAGAGCTTACTTAGCTGAAGAAGGGAGAGAAGTAAATATCTAAATAAGTTAATTTTCATCTAGATTTTCTTTACCTGCCGTGTGAGAGGATGATGTCGACAGCTTCGTCCACACGCTGCCGTAGCGTCTCCTCCGACGTCAGCATCAGCAGGAGTTGGGCTGGAGATAATTCTAACAGCATTCCAGTAACCTTGGGGGCCAGTGACTGTAACAAATGTTTAAGGTCAATAATACAAGTCAAAGTCAACATCAGTCAAGGACAAGTCAGTGTCATTACAAGGTCAACACCAGTAGACAAGTCAAGCTCAAAACAAGGTCAAAATCAATTTGACAAGTCAAGGTCATGACAAGGTCAATGTCAGTGGACAAGTCAAGGTCATTCCAAGGTCAAAATAAGTGGACAAGTCAAGGCCATTACAAGGTCAAAATAAGTGGACAAGTCAAGGTCTTTTCAAGGTCAACACAAGTGGACAAGTGGTAAATATGGTCAGTATTGGCTCGCAAGTAAATGAATTTAATACATGGTTCGCAAGAAGCCAAGGTCAAAACTGCCTCAACATCAACACAACTCAAAATTGAATATTTGTTTCTACATGAGTAACAATGAAAACAGAATAAAGTGGAACAATTCTTTAGTGTTCTATTGTTTGAGCACAGTCTCTTTAGCACATCATCGAATGTCTGTGTGATCTAAACTTCACCATTGAACCTTCAAAATTGAAATTGTCTCCATCATGCTCCATTCTTCTGTAATTTTACAATGAATGGCCCCTCTTAATTTTGATATTTTGAATGAAAGTTGCTGAAAATAGTTCACTGCTGTTAAATTTCAGGATTTTCTCCTTAATTCTAAATCAATGGAGTTAATTTACAGATGTTAACAAAATTTAGAGGAAACTTACAGGCTGTAGGACCCGCACTCTGGGATACAGGCGCTCGCCAAGCTGTCTGCGATACTGTGATATGGTGTCACTGTTACTGCCCTCTGGTGGCGGCACTCCTGCCCCCTCTGTGGGGTTGGGTATGGCAACACTCGGGGGCGTGGTTGCGGGATTGGCATTGGCACTTTCAGCTGGCATGTAGAATGGCGGAGCGTCATAGGACAGTGTACGCCGTGTCTCTCGGTCACGACTTCTCTGTCGCTGGACGGCTGCTCTCTGCCGGTCACGTTCTCGTTCACGTGACCGAGCTCGCTGGATCAAACCTGAAAAATGGATGCACAACAAATTACAGAGATGAAAATGGACTTTGTGCAAAAAGGCTGAAAATAACATTACTCACTCTATTTAAATGGGAAAAATAAGAAGTTTACATTACACCGGAATTCTCAAAAAGGCTGAAATCAGCCCATCTGAAATCACTCAAACAAATTCAAGATTGTCTTTATTCACAATTAAGGTTTATCTTAATCTGTTCTTATCTTCTAAAAAATACCAAAAATATGTTCCTAAAAAATAAATTATTAAGGTTTATCTTAATCTGTTTTTGATCTTGTTATAAAAAAAAAACAAAAATATTTTTAATGCACAAAATTCTAAATAGTATTAACATTATGCCACCTTCCAGGTTCAAATGCATTCAAACGTTTGAGTAGGATCCTTATCAAGGAAGGAGAAGAAGCAACTTTGGGAATTGGTCAGCAGCAGTACACAAGTTGTCACTGCTGTAAGAATGCACAGTTGCATAGGGTGGAATTAAGATATGTAGTAATTACAGCAAATGTGTAGGGGCTAATTTGTCTGGTTGTATTTGCTATAAGAATGTCCTGTACTATACTGAGTGTTGTAGATACTCACTGTACTGTAGACTTTTACCACCAACCATCACACCATCCAGAGCCGGCAATTTCTCCTGGGACAGAACCGCCTACAAACAATTCATGTCACACTGTTAGGTCTTAGTTAAAACATAGCTATTTGCTATTATCAAAAGGTATTAAATAAATACTACTAAAGCAAAACATTATATATTGTAAAATTTTCACTTTCAACAGTCTCAATAATAGAGGATTGCTCGGATTTGCAACTAACATTTCAACGAAAAGAATTTTTAACTCTTTGCCTGCGGCTGGCGGTCCTGTCAGCCACTGCTGCCGGGAGCTCTCGCCCGGTTGATATTCTCAGAAGTACTTTCATTTTCTTAATATAAGCATTCCATCACTACCCACAATTCCTCACCTTTGTTTCTGGTAATAACAAAGATGCAATCCATGCTTTCTATAGCATGATTCTCGCTGTTTTAAAATAAAAATTTTAGCGATTTAAATTGGGATTTTTGGCAAAGAATTTCAGCGGCGTTCATTTTCATCCTTTTAACTAATGGTATGTTATAAATTTAAATGTTATAGACTTTTGAGAGTATTTTTATCTGACAATCATCTGAGATGACATCGATAATGCATCAATATGCAAGTTGAAATAATGGAAATACATCGTAAATTTGAAATAAAAGTTGATTTTTTAAAAAATTACTCAGTGCCTGCCTGAGTCTAGGGAGATAACTCCATTACTTAGCAGGCAAAGAGTTTAATAAATATATCTATTAATGGTTATTGGTGCCATATTTGATCCTCCTCAATTAATGACTCTTTTAAAATGAAACCTGAAAATATCTTGTATCTGTGGTGTGACAATAACAAAGATATTTTTGCTTTGTTGCCATTATGAATAAATGTAATCTATATATATCATATTATATTCAGAAATACTAAGCCATCTAACAAACACTTTAAAATGTTTATATAAATTATGTTCATGCCTACTGAAAACTCTACTAGTGGACCAAACTCACATTAGCTAGGGCTGTGTAAAAGCTACGGGCAACTCCGCTGCCTTCCCCAGGCTCGTCCTTGAAAGTGACCTTGACCCGATGAACAGCCAATGGCTGACTATTACTGTTGGTGCGGCGGTTGAAGAGCGTGTTGAGTTGTCGGAAGGCCTGAATGATGAGCAGGTTCCTGTCCCGTTCAACCTGTCAGAGAAAGAGATAATATAACACATTAAGATTTCTCGCCTGTTTAACCTGTGATGCTGTGACACAGAGAAAATAACAGATTTAGGTTTCAAACTTTTCTGTGCTTAGTAGTAATGATATAAGCATTTCAATCTCAGTATATGTCCTTTATCATGTGTAAATAATTGCTCATGTAATGCTTAACTAAGCAATCATTATTCTTTACATAAATTGAGAAATATAAACAGTCAAACCTCGTTATCTTGAACTGATATAACTCGAAGACCCCGTTTAATTAGAAATATTTCGTCAAGCCAAGCTTAACAGGACAATTCAAACTCACTAGTGAACTCAAGTAATCGGATAACTCGAGGATTTCCCTTGGTCCTGCAGACTTCATACAATGAGATTCGACTGTATGCTGAAGTTCATAAATATTTTTTTAGACTACAAATGTCTATGAGACATAAATGGCCCCGCCCCAGCTGGTTACATTACCATGGGACGGGACAGACATGAGTAACACTATATGCCCCCCTATTTCATGGCGGTGGCATAAAAATCAAAAGTTACTTTCTATCATTACCTCTAACGTAAGGTCTTTCTGTTGTGAGTTACGAATCTTCTCCATCTCACGTCGGAACTTGCTCTCCTTGACGGGGAATCCGCCAAGTTCACTGATGACAGATCCCGGCTCTGCCCCGACATCATCACAAAACACACCTCCAAACAACTCCAGGGCCAGACGCCATCGCCCCAGCAACACATCATGTGACACCAGCGTCATGTGACCGATGTACATTTGTCTGAGGGAAAAAATTTACCTTTGGGTTAACCCCTTTTACCCCTAGATAACTACAGTGGTTTCAACCAAATATTTAGTTCATTATGGTAGACAGTGGTCAAAGGGTTACAATTTAAGATCCAATCAAATGAGATTTCAGACTTGTCTGAATTCTTGTAAAGTGTCATGTTTAAACCAATAAGTTAAATAAAGCTACGGGAAATTTCATTAACACCCTTTCGTTTCTATCACTGGAAGTGTAAGCTGAAACATTTAGTTCATGAGGAAAATATAAACCAAAACTCTCAAATTCATTCTCTACAAGAAAGGCAAATTTCTACTTTGACAGTACAATTTTCAATACCGAGACAACTATATGACATCATTAAGACATCATAGTGTTATTACACATGTGTAATACCATAATGATGACATGTATGTATGACATGACTGAACGGGTCAGAAAATGTTTATTTACTTACTCATTACTCTGATGTCTATTGGCAGCTTGTGTTCCGGTGGGAGGGGAGGTAACTCCAGTCTGCGATGTCTCCACGACAACAGTGTTGGACACATTTTCATGAGCTCCAACAATATCCACTGGGGTATCAAGACTTGAACTTTGAATGGTGTCGCCAAGGCTACAGAGATATGGAGATCAAAATAAACAGAACATCAATAAATACTTAATGGTACAGTGGACTTCACTTAATATCATCCCTGTTAATATCACATTCCTGTTAATATCATGTTTTTGTCTGACAAATGCAACATGATATAAAGAGGAGTGCACTGTACAACCATATCATTATCATGTATACAAAGATGAAATCATTTTTGAAAATTGTCAAATACTATTGAATAAACGTATCTGATTACATAGACTGCACTTTTTCTGATGCATCATGGTAAGTTTTTTTATTGTGATCTGCAACAACTTAGTTAAATCAACCCTGAAACTAAAATTGAACTGTTCCAACCTTTGAATTGGAAGACTTCAAAGGTGAATGAGCTAAATATTAGTATATATTTGTAAACCTTCAATTATTTCAGCTATTAAGTGTGTCTGGTGATCAGACTGATCCAGTTCTTTATGATATTTTTATAAAATAAACGCTATAAAATATCAAATATGTAAATGAGAGTTTCTACTAAAATCCTTTGTTTTTCACTTACCTGCCCCCTAGGGATGATGATGGCAGAGTAGCAAGCGATCCTGTTGATGGAATACTGGGCCCTGTTGACAAACTGCCACTAGGTGGTGCTGACAGACTACTTCCTGTTGGAGCAGAGGAGGTTTCACCACTGTGTTGAGAAGATCCCTGTGATAGGTCCATGCTAGTGGTAACATCCATGGTTGAACTCTGACTCTGGGTGGCTGACCTTTGACCTGACGATGAAGACGCCTGGTCAATACTGCTGAGTCCAGTCAGAGTGAGTTCACTACTGGCTGCCGATAATGTGTTGTTACGATTCACTGCCCCAAAACTGTCACTTCTCGCTGGAATCATGAGGACATCATGTGACAATGCCACGCCTTGGGATGACGGTGGTTGAGCCATCATGGGTGTCTGGGACGAGGACGAGCTAGCGTGAACAATGACGCTGGCCTGTTGACCTTGACCTGAACCTTCGACCTTTGGTTTTGGTACGACTGGTGATGCAGGGGACTCTGTCTCCATATCAGTGAGGGCTGAAGGAGTCCCAGAGTTTGACCCCAGAATTCCAGAACTTGACCCTAGTGAAGAACTACCCTGTAGAACAATGTTTGTGGCCTGTTGTACAATAGTTTCCACGGCAGCTCTGTTGCTGGTATCCATGGGGACTGGTGTGGGCCCCGCAGTGGACACATTTGAGGGTTTAACAATCACACTCGGGTTACTAAATGCCAGGTCTGGGGCCAGGGAAGAGTGCTGTGCCCCACCTTGTGCAGAAAACACAAGTCCACTTGACTGGCCAGAAGCCTGAGCAGAATCAGACATACGACTAGCGAATCCCATTCTCACAGGAAGTTTATCAAAATGAGTGCGGTGTGGAGAGGACTGAGCAGCACTTGAATCGCCACTGCCTCTGTGAGGTGGTACAGTGTGGTGGATCATACCGAACATGTCTTCACGTCGCGCATTCGGCTGAAGCAGGTGCGGCTGATCAGCCAATGGCAGTGCTTCTACTAGCGGTGTCTGGAATGGGTCTGGAGGCGGGCATCCAAGGAAAATTGTAGAGTCTGTGCGATGAAAGAACGAATGCTTTCGTCCAGACTTGGCAGTGACATCACTTTCACCGTCCACACTCTCTGCATCCATTGACAAACTGTTGTTAACTGGTTCATCTTCGTGTTCCTCATTTTCATTCTCGTCGTGGTCCCACGAAATAACAGAAATTCCATCACGGAAAACCTCACTGTCGGTGTCAGTACTGCTTCGCATGTAGTAGATGAGAGCATCAAAGACGTACGCAACGTGACGCATGGCAGAGATGTCAAGACTGGGGAGAGTGTCAGAGTGTTCGTCGTTGTGTGATCTCATCAGTGACAGGGCGTAGTTGAGGAAGTCACGTCTTGCTACATTACCATCAGAACCTGTGTAACAACATTTCATATCAGAGTCAAATATATCCAGCAAAACATACACTATATACTGTATACACTAGATACTGTAACTGACCAAATAAGAACTCCGAATTTTCCAAAATAGTTAGGAGCTTAGGGTACTACGGTAATCTTATCCTATGCCCTAGAATTGCAGACCCTAACAAAATTCTCTAAATGAATTGTAATGATATTTTTGAAGTATGTGGGTACATGGTTAAAGGGTAGCAAGATCATTCCCAAAGGAACATGTAACATCTATCAGGTTGTATAAGGTATGTCTTCAATTTGAGTTTAACAGAGGTCAAAGAAATTCATTCAAGATCATACCTTTAAGACAATTACTCCACACTAGAAGAATTTTTAATGACGCTGACATCTTGCAGCTTGTCATTTTGTCTCATTATTTCACATAACTTTTTGGTGACAAAATGACTAAATGTACAAATACAATTATGCAACATTTGTCACCCCAAAAATACACATTTCAGATTCTAAAAATAGTAAGTAATTTGATTGGCTAATGCAAAAGGTCATCTGAACGTGACCCCCTATAGAATGTTCTCAGATCTTCATGCAGCAGGTAGATGTTATCAGAACGGAGCGGAGGTCAAGATATGATTTTAATCAGATTTTTAACATTTCATAATCATAATGAATATCTGATTTATTTCATTTGAATGATACGGATGTTCCAATGACAGCTTTCTATACATACTTATAGTGCCGAATCGAGCACGGCGCCTGTCAAGGACCTGAAGGATGCGGTTCTCTTCACGGTTTGTGCGGTCACGCATAGTGCGGACGTAGTTGGAATGCAGAGGATGGCCAGGGTTAGCTGGATCTGTGGTGTGGCTGAGCGCGGAGCCGAAACGGAGCTGTGCTTCCGTAGCATCCATGACATCAACAAGCCATTCCCATGTGATCTTCAGATGGTCCTCGGTGTACAACTAAACAAGAAAGAGAATTATCTTATATTTTTGGGCTTTCGATACACAGTAAATAAGCAACTTTATTTTCACAAAATTTCACATTTAAGTTCCAAGTGGTTATTCAACAGACCCTACACCCTCTGAGACCAACAAACTACAAAGCTGACATAGACTATACCAATTAGCAAATTCTGATTGAATGTAATCATGAATTTAAGATCTGAAGTTCAATTAAAAATTCCCATGCAGTTGTTTTTTTGGATGGGTTTTGTTTGTTTGTTTGTTTGGGTTTTACGGCCTATTGGCCAAGCGGTTTTTGTTATATCTGAGATGGTAGTTTTATTAAAAGATGAAAAAGACTTTAAAATTGGACTTCTATATTTTAAGAAAGGTCAACCAGCAAAAGACATTTAAAATGTTTGAGGGGGAATAAAATAAGTGTTTGTATAAAACCATGCTAAAGTGATTATGGTTGATTAAAATAGCAAAATCGATTAATGGTTATGGAACAGTGAAAATGGTGACGACATATTCTATGATGATGATGATGATGATTGTCATATTGCCAGCTAAATTTTGTGATGGGAGAGATTCAAACTTAACAGAATGATGCGAAACTTTTAAGAGTGATCAACAAGAGGAAGCAATATCTCATAATAGTTCAATCAACAATACCTCAAAACAGGTAACAAGACCTGTGTTACATGTAGTGCCTTACAATAATTCACAAGACTTTACTGGTCTTGCAATAAGTTGGTTTAACCAGAGTATAGGCCATTCCCAAAAGTGTTGTTACTCCCCTTGATTAGCTAAAATGGTGGATACAAGATGGACTTTCGGGAAGAGTTTTTGTGATGATTTGGGCCATGTGACAATCGGATGACGTCATTTCCATTATGACATCATAATGACATAGCGAGAATTTGATTCAAAAACACTTCCCAGTGAAGCCTTGATACGGCAAACAAGGGAGATAACAACACTTTTGAGATAGGCGTATAGTTTACCTGGAGGTCTATAGAATCCTGATCAGTGATATCCAGTACACGTGGCAGACTAGGGGCCAGAGCATGATAGTCTTGTAACATTGTCAGTAAATCTGCGATCTGTCGCACAACAATCCCGAACGCACGTGCTAATTGGCTGGCAGTAGTTGTCATGGTGACAGCTGTATCCTGTACTGCCGGGGTTGTCGTGGTGACGGTAGTCGTCCTTCGAAGTGTTGATGGGTCAATATAAATCAGACCTCCACTGCCCCCTACAAGATCAGAAATACTCATTCTAACAATTCCCTCCAATACAAATTTGTCTGAGCTTTTTACATACCAATTAAGGACTGAATCTTGCTGTGGTCAATTTCATGGGGAATAAACTGAAATTATCTTGACACATTCCACAAACTATAAAACAGAAAATGTTGATGTCACTTTAGTATCAACGCAATTCCTCACCCAGTCAGATTTACCAAAGCAACATGTTTCAATAAATCATGGGTTTTGTACACATTTATTTGTCAATTTGATGTTAAGACATGAGTTTTACCTGTATTAGTGGTAGTACCAGTGGCTGGGGGAGGTCGGGCCGTGGTTGCCTCCCTTTGTCTGATCGCCCACTGCATTGTCTGGGGTGCCTGAAGTGTGCGCTGGCCGTGGGTACCTAAAACAGGCACACACACAATATAAGTAAAACTGGCTCAACTAAGACCAAATTCCCAAGTCATAGGCATTTAAATTTGCAAGAACATTGGCATGTTTGCACAGTGTATATATTAATTAAAAAAATATATCTCATAGTCACACATTACAAGTAAGGAATAGAATGAGACTACGAACAGTTTTATACATCTCAAATGAAAACGGCAAGACTTTTATTAGTGACATCTTATATCCATTTTAAGAAATATCTGCACCCGAACAAAGTTACAGTACCAGTATGTTTCAATTATAGACTACAACATAATCAAGATGTTACCTGTAACCCCAAACTAACACAATTATTGACATACATAACTTATCATGTATACACCACAACCACTTTTTTAACCTGAACCTCACAACAACCCATGCGATGACTTTGACCTCTGTGATGACCTTAACCTCTGTGATGACCTTAACCTCTGTGATGACCTTTACCCCTGTGATGACCTTAACCCCTGTGATGACTTTGACCTCATTGATGACCTTGAACCCAGTGTAACCTTGACCCCCGTACCTGATGTATTACATCGCTCCAGCTGTTCGTCTATGTAGTTCATGTCGTCCGCATCATTGTTGTCACTCTGATCACCCTCGCTCTCGTAGTCATCTTCCTGATTGGACGACTCGCCCGAGTCCTCGGAGAAGTGAGCCAAGCTCCCAAGGCCTGAAAGTGGAGTTATATACATTTATCAACAAATCATTGACAAATCATTGACAAATACAACCCTGACAAACAACAACATAAATCAACTGTGGGCACAGAATTATATCATCTAACAATTTAGTCAAATTATACAATCTTCCAATGTCAGCAGTTTAGGCTGCATCAAAGAAACATAATTCCACCATCAAAACCATGACCCATGTGAAGGTGACCTAGCTTGGAGTCACTATGGTGTAATTACTGAAGGCTTTAGATTATATGCTTGGCCTTAGATAATTATCACTATAGTGACTCCAAGCTAGGCCACCTTCACATATCCAGTTCAACCAGTTGAAAAAGCTGAACCTTGAAGAAAACGAGACTCAGATCTGAACCGTGGCTTACCTCAGGAATATTCGGGATGTATAGAATGAGGGGTCCAGACATGCCAAAACTAAAATGCTGACAATTGCTAGTTAATGGTTTTTTCTTTATAAAACCAGTTCAATTTACATGTCAATTTTTACTTTATATAATCAGTGGACGTGTGAAAAAAGGCTATGTCGCTGATATACTCTTATTCTATGAATCTTTGCAATTTAAATACTTTCAACAGTTCGGTCAAAGTGCATTCATTTATTGTGGCTTAAAGCTGATCCAACTGAAGGTTTTCAATCAGGATATGCAAAAGTGACCATAGGAATCTTCCATCTTTAATAATGCATACCTGCATCTGAACCCGCTGTGGCTGCAGTAACTGCACTTCTCTGTACACTGACATTATCTTGGTTGCTATGACTACTATCACTGTCACTGTCGGACTCGGCGAGGAGGTCAAGGTCCATGTCACTCTCGGCTACACCCTCCTCCTGCTCCGCCTGGCCATGGTCAGCATCCGAGTGTTCTGATTGGTGGTCGTCACGGTCGTCATGGTCACTACCTTCGTCTTCTCCACCATCCACAACCTCCACCTGTCAAAAACAACAGTAATGGTAGTTAAACTTTCTAGCTCGTAAAAAATAATACATTTTTATCGAAAGACTTGACTTAACTCAAGAGGAATTTCAAAGAGAAATCTTAACAAATACATCTTTGAAAATAAGAAGAATCCCCCATATTTTGTGTTTTTAAGGTGAAGACACCTGGATTAGGATTTTTTTGCCCATCTCTTAAACTTCAGGTTTATTTTTCAAAACTGCATGAATTTTAAGCATTTAAATTTGAAATGTTCCAGCTCACTAAAAAGCTCTGCAGCTTAAAATTGTCTTTGTATGAATATAGCAGAAATAATTTATACCAGAAAGTAATATATAATTTTGCATGAACTTTGTACGGAAGAAAAATTAATAGAGCTTTAGAATATTATAACGCAAACCTTCCAGGAATGACGTTAGACCCTTACCTCTTCCACATCTGCGGCCATGATATCATCATCGTCGCGGTCGGTGTTGGGGTGGGCTGGCTGGCGTCGTGCCTGACTAGGGTGTGGGGTGTAGGCTGTGACGGGGTGAGTGTCCGTGTCTGCCGGTTCAGACCTCGGAGGGATCGGGTCAACATTAAATACTTCTTCACTGCCCTGTAGGATCAGTACAACTCTTGCATTTGGTCACTTGTTTTTTTTTTTCAAATGAAACAACCTCAAAATGTTTATGGCAACTTCATAAATGTTATCTAACTCAAAATAATCTTTGTCTTTCTCTATTTTTTTCTCTCTAATCCATTTCCACTGAGAAGGAGCTCAAACAAAATCTTCAATTATTATATTTTGGTGTTTCAAGTCTAAACAACTTAATTCAGAAATTTTAGGGAACGTTTTAGGTATCAATATTAATACATGGATATACTAAACGGAATATTTGCATGAAGTTACTGCTAGCCAATCAGGGTAGCAACAACAGGACCTAGTAACCTACAAGTCTCCCTGTAAATACTGACCTGTATAGCCTCGCCGTTAGCCGAGACGAGGGAGAACGGAGCTGTGGGTCGAGTCACACCCATCCGTACAGGAGCTATCAGGGAGTTAGCTATCTCACAGAGTTCCTCAATAGCAATGTTAATCAGAGCCTGGAACGCCCGCTTACACTTCACCAGTGGCTGGCACGACGTCAAGGTGGAACTGTAAACATGAATCAAACAATAAAACATCAACAGATCATATCAAAACTCTTTTTATTCTTTACTTTCTCATTTTTCTGCAAAATCCAAAGTTGTATCTAATGAGAGCACCTGTATTACATATCATTACTTGTGGGGTTTCATTCTTAATATTAAATTTAATGAGTGGTTTGGGCTCTGTAAAAAAGCTTCCCTCCCCTCTCCTTCAGTAAGTTCAGCTAATGACACTTGAGAGTTCAACGGCATGATTCTATTCTGTTATCAAAGTTTGTGGTTTCAGCCTGAGAAAATTATCAAACTCACATTAGAAAACACATTGCCTTGCCCAAAACAAAAACCCATGTTTATGTTAATATGTCCAGTCAGAAACACATTTCACCACCAATTAACAATACATTAGTAACTATAAATTGTTTACCATGACATCTAATCTGTGATCTATACCTATCATAACTCTTCACACCTATCGTAACTCTACACCTGTCTTAACTTTTTACACCTGTCGTAACTCTTTCCACCTGTCATAACTCTTACACCTGTCGTAACTCTTTACACCTGTCATAACTCTTTACACCTGTCATACACCTATCATCACTAACCTCTTTTTCTTGTTGGTAGAGGGGGTCATTTCTACATTGAGGACGACAAAGATCCTGGCCACTGAGCGTAGGAATCTCTGTGCGATGGTTCGTGCCTCAGCCTTTCTCCCCTCAACACTATCGTTTTGCATCTCCCGAATCAGGGTCGTAAGAAGTGTATCCAGCATCTATTGAGGCAAAAACCAAAATGTGTGAGAAAATTTTAAGTGTACCAAAATAAGTAGAGAATTTTACATGAGAGTATGGAATTATGAAACAAGTTCAATAATATCTCACTTCTGCATTGACATGAGTGTAAGATTTCATTTATTACATAAATTATATTCATGAGAAAACAATCTAAAACGCTCAAATTCATTTCTCTATTAGAAAAGCAAATTTCTACTGGAGATAATCATATGACATCATCAATTTCACTACAGAGACAAACATATGACGTCATAAATATGTAATTTATGATGTCACTATAGTGTTATTTCACATGTGTTATACCATATTTATGACATGGCTATATTACATGACTGAACGGGTCAGTTATGTGATAAAAACATTTATAGTAACTGCAGTGGCTAGTATCTAGTAAAAGTAAGGTTATCTATAATTAGTTTGACCGCTGGTCAGCCGTACCTCCGTGCTACACTTGACCAGTAGGTTGTGTGTGAACTTGTCGAGCCTTGCTGTTCCACTCTGACTGTCCAAGTAAAGCTGGTCTTCATACATTAAATCTGGGGAGCTACAACAACAGGATACAAACACTTTACCAAGTAACAAAGCCAGGAAACAATGAAGATCATTATCTAATATAGTCAAGCAAGAATCAAAAGCATTCCACAACTTCTAGTTATTTACCACATATATAAACCAAGTCTGAAGACTGACAAAGCACTCATAGCACATTCCATTTAGCGGAACATGCCGGCTCTGCTGTTAAATACATTGTGACAATCTATTGGAAGAATCGGTTCACCAGGACGTTCTCATTTGAAGAAAACATGTTGGATCCAATATGACGACAAGTGAAAAATCTTCCTTTCAGATATTCACTGAATTGTACATCCATGTAACTGTAACCAGTTTTCCTGTATTTCCTATGTAAAATATATACATCATGTACTAATACAGACTTCAAGTTGCATCAAAGTGTGTAAAACCTTTGCTGATTTAACGACTGAACTGTTAAGGCTACTTGCAGAAATGTTTTCTTTTTCCTTTTTAATCCTTACATTTTAACCCACAGAAACTCAATTCGGAACATTCTGTTCCATTTAGCAGACCAGTTCCAAGATAACAAATTTCTGAACTAGAAAGTTGTAAACTAGGGGGGTTTCCATACCTGGTTCTCGATTGTTTCTTCCCACTCAGGATCATAGCCTTGACCGCAGTCCAATCATTTAGGATACGCTCTAACGCACGTCGGCTGAACCTCGGAGGGTCAAGGTCATGCTCAGGCATTTCAACATCTGACACAAAACAAACGTCATCTCTTAGTATGTCAAAACATAAACCTAACCAACAAGACATGTTTTTTACTGCTATTTTCACCAAAATTATGTTTTAAGAACAACGTTTATCTCGTGAGGTTCCATTTTCACTTTATTCCAGGTCTAACAAAATTTGTGAATCGTAAATTCTCATAAAACCAATCTGTCAATGTGAAAATCATCATTATATAAATGCAAGTATTATATGGTGTAGTAAATGATAATTTAATCCACTAAATCCAAATACTACACAGTGCATACATTGTATTTTTGGTTATCATGTTGTATTTATTTTCATTCTGCTTGAAAAAGTGGGTGTTTCAGAAAATTAACATTCTCAACATTTATTTGCGGAAAGTAATTTCAAAAACTTCTAAATATATATTTTACGAGACATGTTCAACAACTGTATTTATAATTTAGTACATAAAGAATTTGTGGGTAAGAATATTTGTGGTATCACTACAAATATACCAACAAAGATATATTTTTAGCAGATTTTTGTTGTATTAAGTTTTGTTAAACTAATAGAAGAGTTCAAGTCAATTTGATTTACTGTACATATTATGATGGTTTTACATTGTAGTAAATAATTAATTGCTATCTACACAAAACATGTACTTTCTTCAAATTATCAGATCACAAGTATGTTCCTATTAAAATCCCTTATAATTCTTACTTGTAATAAGAAATTCAAATGATACATCCTCTGCATGTTTGAATTTTAGCATTACAAACAGCTATATAATACATAAGTTGTATTCCTTACTACAGAAAACCTGCTTCTTCCGACATTTTGTGAACAGATATATGTAACAAAAAGGACAGGTTGTATTCCTTACTACAGAAATACTTGTCTATTCCGACATCCCGTGAACAGTTACATGTTATACAACGGTTGTTTTTTTATAACCAAAGTGAAACCTGCCTGATCCGACATCCCATGAACAGTTACATGTTCCACAATGGGTTTTTTTATTACCACAGTGAAACCTGCCTATTCCGACATCCCGTGAACAGTTATATTTAACATTATTACAAAGAAATCTGTCTATTCTGTCTCAAAGGTTGTATTCATCACCAGAGAAACCTGCCTATATCGACATCCTGTGGCACACACCATCAAAGTCAGATTAGACAGTATGTCAGAATACTCAGTAGTCAGATTAAACCAGAAGTCAGAATATTCAGTAGACAGATTAAACCAGAAGTCATAAATTTCAGGAATCAGATCAAACAGGATGACAGTCAGATTACCATCTGGAGCCATACTATACAGTATGTCAGAATACTAAGTAGTCAGATTAGACAAGAAGTGAGAATATTCAATAGTTAGATTAAACAGGATGACAGTCAAATTACCCTCTGGAGCCATACTAGACATTATGTCAGAATACTGTGGTCAGAAATTTTCACGGTAAAGACAATACTGCTTTATACTGTTCTATCGAATTATGAAATATTATATAGATAATTTGAGTGACACATTGTAAGAAGTCTATGTTGCTAATTGTTTTATGTTAAATCTACAGAAACAGTCATTAATTAAGCAAGAAAGGATAGGACTCATGGTTTAGTAAAAGGAATAGAAATACACAAAAGTAATTTAACTATATCTTAAACTCTTGTAACTTAAGCTTTGGTTTTATTATGTCCAGGTTTGTTAAAATGCAATGTAAAATGTTAGAAGCAGTGTTAAAATAATGAGTGTCATTGTATGCCCTTATAACTTTCAAATGACTTAATAAGAGCAGTATTGAAACAAAGTATACCTAAAATGAAAGTAGAATTGTTAAACTTCCTGAGTAGTTAAAATCTCATCTCAGTTTGAGTGTTACTGGATATCTGAAGCTACTGTTAATAAGTTGTCTAATGTATAACCTGTGTTACAGCAAGAATCTACAGTAGGTTTAGAATCTGTGTTAAATCTAATGTAATAGTGGGTGAGAGTGGGCATGGCCCTGTGAAAAGTGGAATACTTATTACTTGTGGCTAGCTGGGTTTTGCTAGCTTTGTTATATTTGTGTCCAGTGGGCCGAGGGGTCCACTGACCTATGTCCGGGAGGATTGGTTTGCGTGGGGCAGGAACTCGTGGCCTTGACGCACGGTACTGACGCTGCTCCACAACCTGTCGGCCCACTGTCTGTACAAGGAACAACAGAATATTCTCTCCCCTGTAGAAACAAACAGAAAATACAGGAGCATATTTCTCTAAAGCAAAACAAATAGTAAATCATTAATTACTTTTACAATAAAACAAGGCACTACATGTGATACTAATCCCCTCGCAATCACAAATTGTGTGACATATATACACGAGGAAAGAGGAAAAGACCTCAAATCTAAATGATGTATCTGTATCTGCTCCAGCGATTACATTCTTCAATGATAATCAATTTTTATTCTATTGAGAAATGAAGTTGATAAAGCGATTAGTAAAATTAGTAAGTTACCTTGACCACAAGAATGACGACAAAGAGTTTTACATCTGGATATATGTACACCACACTGAATCCTAGATCTCCTAAAAAATTTTTTGCAAGGGTATTAAGAACATTTCTACCTTCCTCAAGAAATAAAACTAATAAAGCCAAACCACCTATATCAGTCAGTCTTATCTTAATGGACAATCCTATTCATGTATTTCCCAGTCATACATGTATAATTTACCTGCTATTTGGCAGTATGACGAGGTCAGTCTCTGACAGGAGTCGATTAAGGAGGTCGAAGCGGGGCCCTTGCTGACCAGCGATGAGTGCCTTACATTTACACTTCTCCCAACAATCACAGTAGGCTGTTGGTGATGTTTTCTTCATCCTGTACACAACACAATCAATTCAATTCTTTACATCTCCAATGATTGTTTCTTACATAAGGGCTATTCCATGATTAATAGTGTGGGGGAGGTGGGAGGAATCTGTATTAGGATATCATGGGTGGTGGGGTTAAAACCAGATCTGTCTACTGTTCCTTTTATCAAATCACTTTTAATACTTGATAGGTGGTAGGGTCTCTAAAAAAGTTTCTCCAGGCCCTCCCATATGGTTAATTCTAGAACAGCCTTTAAATGTGACCAGGTAATTAATTGATATTATCTTGTAACATCAGCTCATATCATACTTCCATCATAAAGTAAATTTTTTTCTGGTGGAATTACTTGCATTTCTTACACGAAGTAAATTAGTGGAAAACCATGACCTTGGCCTTCACCACTTGGAACACAATGATATCCAAGGTTTACTTACTCTTGAACACAATGATATCTGAGGTATACTTATAATTGAACACAATGATATCCCAGGTATACTTATTCTTGAACACAATGATATCTGAGGTATATTTATAATTGAACACAATGATATCCAAGGTATACTTATTATTGAACACAATGATATCCCAGGTATACTTATTCTTGAACACAATGATATCCCAGGTATACTTACTCTTGAACACAATGATATCCCAGGTATACTTATTCTTGAACACAATGATATCCCAGGTATACTTATTCTTGAACACAATGATATCCAAGGTATACTTATTATTGAACACAATGATATCCCAGGTATACTTACTCTTGAACACAATGATATCCCAGGTATACTTACTCTTGAACACAATGATATCCGAGGTATACTTACTCTTGAACACAATGATATCCAAGGTATACTTACTCTTGAACACAATGATATCCAAGGTATACTTATTCTTGAACACAATGATATCCGAGGTTTACTTACTCTTTAACACAATGATATCCCAGGTATATTTACTCTTGAACACAATGATATCCCAGGTATACTTACTCTTTAACACAATGATATCCCAGGTATACTTATTCTTGAACACAATGATATCCCAGGTATACTTATTCCTGAACACAATGATATCCGAGGTATACTTATTCCTGAACACAATGATATCCCAGGTATACTTATTCCTGAACACAATGATATCCCAGGTATACTTACTCTTTAACACAATGATATCCCAGGTATACTTATTCTTGAACACAATGATATCCCAGGTATACTTATTCCTGAACACAATGATATCCCAGGTATACTTATTCCTGAACACAATGATATCCCAGGTATACTTACTCTTGAACACAATGATATCCAAAGTATACTTATTCTTGAACACAATGATATTTGAGGTATACTTATTCTTGAACACAATGATATCCCAGGTATCTTTCTTTTTTAACACAATGATATCCGAGGTATATTTATTATTGAACACAATGATATCCGAGGTATACTTAATCTTGAACACAATGATATCCAAGGTATACTTAATCTTGAACACAATGATATCCGAGGTTTACTTACTCTTTAACACAATGATATCCCAGGTATACTTACTCTTGAACACAATGATATCCGAGGTTTACTTACTCTTTAACACAATGATATCCCAGGTATACTTACTCTTGAACACAATGATATCCGAGGTTTACTTACTCTTTAACACAATGATATCCCAGGTATACTTATTATTGAACACAATGATATCCCAGGTATACTTATTCTTGAACACAATGATATCCCAGGTATACTTATTCTTGAACACAATGATATCCCAGGTATACTTATTCTTGAACACAATGATATCCCAGGTATATTTATTATTGAACACAATGATATCCGAGGTATACTTAATCTTGAACACAATGATATCCAAGGTATACTTATTCTTGAACACAATGATATCCCAGGTATACTTATTCTTGAACACAATGATATCCCAGGTATATTTATTATTGAACACAATGATATCCCAGGTATACTTACTCTTGAACACAATGATATCCAAGGTATACTTACTCTTTAACACAATGATATCCCAGGTATACTTATTCTTGAACACAATGATATCCCAGGTATATTTATTATTGAACACAATGATATCCCAGGTATACTTACTCTTGAACACAATGATATCCAAGGTATACTTACTCTTTAACACAATGATATCCCAGGTATACTTATTCTTGAACACAATGATATCCCAGGTATACTTATTCTTGAACACAATGATATCCCAGGTATATTTATTATTGAACACAATGATATCCGAGGTATACTTAATCTTGAACACAATGATATCCAAGGTATACTTAATCTTGAACACAATGATATCCAAGGTATACTAACTCTTGAACACAATGATATCCGAGGTATACTAACTCTTGAACACAATGATATCCCAGGTATACTTATTATTGAACACAATGATATCCCAGGTATACTTATTCTTGAACACAATGATATCCGAGGTTTACTTACTCTTTAACACAATGATATCCCAGGTATACTTACTCTTGAACACAATGATATCCCAGGTATACTTATTATTGAACACAATGATATCCCAGGTATACTTATTCTTGAACACAATGATATCCGAGGTATATTTATTATTGAACACAATGATATCCCAGGTATACTTATTATTGAACACAATGATATCCGAGGTTTATTCATACGTGACCTTATTACATAGCTTGAGGAAACTATGTGCCAGCTTTGTACTTACTTGCAGTCATGGCCTTTATGACAAACTCTAGCACACTCTGTACAGCAACACAGTGATCCAGTCAGGCCGCATGTCTTACACTCAAAGATGTCCTACAATATAATCACAACATACTTCAATATTTCTCCTCAAAACTGATCAACTCAAAGTACTTCTGTTTAGCTTCATAATACTATGCACAAGAAAATACTGACAGGTCAAATATTTACCCTTTGCCAAAAACATCCAAACTAATCGTCTAGTACTAATTTTAACAATAACATGACATATGATTAATATGTACTGTATGTGTTGAACTAATTATACATTTATCACATAATTGACCTGTTTTACTATGACATACGGCCATGTCACAAATACAGTATTACATACTACATAAATGTGATAACACTATTTCAATTTCATGAATACATGACCCCTTTGAGACATCACAAGATTGTCTCTGTAGTGAAAATTATATTGTTTTAGTAGATATATGTCTTTCTTATATAGAGAAATAAATTTTACAGTTGGCTTAATTTCTCATGAAAATGAGTAATATGTGAGGATAAAGAGAATCTTACACTCGTGTCAATGTAATACAGAATTTATCAAACATAGTAAATAATTTAATATGTCACTCACCTAAAGGCTTGTGACATAGCAAGTTATTGAACTCATTTAATAAATTCCATATTACATTGAGGCAGGCGAAAAAGACATGTTAAACTGTGGCGAAACACTCCAGTCCTGGTATACAATAATGTATTATCTAATACAATACATACCTGGCCATTTTCGCCAAGTAAATTTTGCGCCCTTTGTCAATGAAATCAATTTTCATGTAGTGTTAACGCCATCCCACAAATATAAATTCTATATTTATTATGCAGTAACAACAATAAATTTACTCTCATTAAAGAGGGTGAAAAGGGCAAAAATAAGGTATTAACAGTATCAGAAATAGAATAGATCTTGGTAACAACATATCAGAAGGGAACAGATCTCGGTGGAGTCTCACCTGTTTGATGTGTTCTCGTCCCGTCCAGGTAAAACTACAGGTATCGTTACAACACAACACCTGTAGCGGGGAGTTATCCAGGCTTGATCCAGTTGGATAGATCATACTCATCAAAGACGGCTTGTCAGGCTCACCAGAGTCGTTACTCGCAATCTTCTTGGCACATTCAAACAAAGTAATAGCTCCAGCATAAGCACATCCTTTTACAGCTTGCATGAATGGGGTACATCCTTCAGCATTCCTGTCATACAAAAGGAGCTTTGTTTAATAGATATTTGGGGTACATAAATGTCTAGTTTTCTATATAAATAGATCATGAACTTTTAGAGTTTATTTATGAAATTTACCATGCAACACAACTCTTGGTATTCTTCATGTAGCTTTGCACTTCTTGAACACACAACTTAGTACTTAAACCAGAGGAGAGATGGCTAGGGTATCTAGATATAAAGTTACATGGCAGTGGACTTTGAAGAGAGAAGGCAACAGACACAAATTTGTGTTAGATTTGTCACTGCACTATCTTATACAATACAACTTATTTTAATCCACCCCTGTCTAATCCAATTCTCTTGTCTATTCTGCCCGTTTGGTCCCAACATTTCCCTCTGAACTTACATCATATCTCTACAAACTGGATACTTGTGTGAACCGACCAAATGTTTTAGTCCCAGTGACTTTTCATTTTAGACAGGAAAAGGTTACACTGTAATAGAATCTGCTCAAGTCTGTATTTAACAGTGTTAGGATGACAAGGCTGCACACAAACCTCGTGTAGAAAGACTTTGGAATTGTAGTCCTACCTAGAAAATATAGTCACTGATAGGAATCTTACTTAGCGGAGAAGAGATCACGGAGATGAGGCTGAAGAGATGGTGAGTCACACAGCAGGTGCAGCATCTGTACCGCAATGGTCCGTCGCTCCTTCTCTTCCAGCTTCACTGGTGCCATGGAGATGGTGCTCACCTCGGGGTACAGAGACTCATAACTAGGGGGCGGGTCAGGGTTCCAGGAGATGGTGGGCGTGGCTATTGGTGCGTCCTCCCTCTCCTCTCTTTCCCGCGCCTCCATACCACTCACGGCTCTCGCTGCAGAGGAGGCTCGACGCATCATCTCTCGCAGGGTCACACTGCCAATTACATTGAAAGTAAATACCTTCTTCAATTTTTGCATATTATTGTATATTTACAAATAGTTTGAAAAGTAGAGCATCTGGTAATGATAGAAATATGAAATGTCTCATTTATCATTAGGTAGTCATTAGGAACAATCCATTGACTCTCTTTACAATCTAATTTAAATCAATCTCTAAAGTTTTACAGATGAAAGTCAGAATTTTCGAAATATAAATCTGAATGACAATTCCTTAGAGATGGGGAGTGTGATGAGGAAGCTAAAACTCCTATTGTTCTGTGTACTGCCATTATGAAATCATTGTGTGTACATTTACTTTATAGAATCATGTCTGGGAGAATTAGGGAATATATTGTCCAAAGAACAGTTTCCAGGTATTTTGACAGTAGTACTGAGACATTACCTGCGAGAGCTGGGGTCGGTGGTGGACCGCGACTGTATTGCAGCCAGTGCATCGACAGCACTGCTGACAGCGTTGATGGCCTCAAGCGCGGACGTGAAGGCGCTGGTCGTGGTGGTAGTTGGCGTCGTGGTTGTCGTTGTGCCTGCTGCAACAGCATCTAGGGACAACAAACCAGTTATTAGAACCACGTTTTAACAAATCCGACTCTTACCGAGACTTTTTCACGTGTACGTGAACGACAGCCACCACACGGCTGTGCAGACAGACCTACAGGGATCTGTAGTGTGTATTCAGTGGATACTTTACGTGTAAGTGGACACTGTGTTTGGACAGACCACCAGTACAGGGTCTGTACTCTACCTTTCAGACGGAGCACAGCTGCTGGGACGCCAGAGTTTTGGATGCAACAAGGAGACGGATGCAGAGACATTATTATTTGTGTGGAACAAAATAGTTTCATGAAATGTGCTATAACTATTTACTTGTATATTTATGTATGTATGTATGTACAGGCAAACACCAAGTCTGTATATTTGTTAATCCCTTTACATAAACAATAGAACCTAACAATCTGCATGTTGAATTGTGAACAACATGTCCGTCCTACAGAGGGTAAAGATATTGTTACAGAAGACAACTTCTAAAACAATTTAATTATCAAATAAAATTAATTCTGTGAAATACTGTTTCTGATTATGTCTGTGATATTTGTTTAAAAACAGGTGCTATATGAAATGAGGCTTTCAAATGTTATACATGTACGTTACATTGCAGAATGTGAGGAATCAGTACTTGAAGCGTTGGTCAACAAAAACAGGATCAATGTCACAACATTCCTGATCAAAACTTAATCTATGCCTCCTTCAGTCCTCAGTAAATAACAAGAGGCCCAGGGGCCTCAACGGTCATCTGACTATAAAGATCTGTTATGTAAAAGTTAATTTTTAAAAGATTTGACCTCCTTGAAAGTAGGTCAAGGTCATTTATATGAGACAACTTTATAGCACTCCCTCCCAGGTATGCACTGGCCAAATATTGGACCCTGGGGCTTATGGAACTTAATAGATAAGAAGATTCTTAAAGCTTTTACCCATTATAACCCATGTTAACCTTTGACCCTGTCCAGTGCTCAAAGTTGACCTTTGACCTAAACACAATATATTAGAAAAAAATTTGCAATGTTGGTCTACAAAACATACCCAAGTATCAACGCTCTAGATCAAACGACTGTTTAGATAATGTTGTGGTGATTTTTTAACATATTTGACCCCTGTGACCTTGAAAGTAGGTCAAGGTCATTTATATGAGGAAACTTTATAGCACTCCTTCCCAGGTACCCACTGGTCAAATATCAGGACCCTGGGGCTTATGGAACTTGAGAAGAAGATTCTTAAAACTTTTTACCCATTATAGCCCCAGTGAACCTTTGACCCCGTCCAGCGCTTAAAGTTGAACTTTGACCTAAACACAATATATCAGAAAAAGATTTGCATTGCCAGTCTACATATAATATATGCAAGTATCATCGGTCTAGATCATTCGGTTCATTAGATAATGTTGTTTAGATATTTTAACATATTTGACCCATGTGACCTTGAAAGTAGGTCAAGGTCATTTATATGAGAAAACTTTAGAGTACTCCATCCCTGGTACCTACTGGCCAAATATCAGAACCCTGGGCCTTATGGAACTTAAGAAGAATCTTCTTAAAGCTTTTTACCTATTATAACCCATGTTAACCTTTGACCCCGTCCAGCACTCAAAGTTGACCTTTGACCTAAACACAATATATTAGAAAAAGATTCGCATTGCTGGTCTACATATCATACAAAAATATCATTGCTCTAGATCATTTAGTTCTTTAGATAATGTTGTGTAGATTTTTTAACATATTTGACCCCTGTGACCTTGAAAGTAGGTCAAGGTCATTTATATGAGGAAACTTTAGAACACTCTATCCCAGGTTCCTACTGGCCAAATATCAGAACCCTGGGCCTTATGGAACTTGAGAAGAAGATTCTTAAAGCTTTTTACCTATTATAACCCATGTTAACCTTTGACCCCGTCCAGCACTCAAAGTTGACCTTTGACCTAAACACAATATATTAGAAAAAGATTCGCATTGCTGGTCTAAATATCATACAAAAATATCATTGCTCTAGATCATTTAGTTCTTTAGATAATGTTGTGTAGATTTTTTAACATATTTGACCCCTGTGACCTTGAAAGTTAGTCAAGGTCATCGATATGAGGAAACTTTAGAACACTCTATCCCAGGTGCCTACTGGCCAAATATCATTACCCTAGACCTTTTGGTTACTGAGAAGAAGATTGTTAAAGGTTTTTACATATTTGACCCCTGTGACCTTGAAAACAGGTCAAGGTCATTGAAATGAGGAAACTTTGTAGCACTCAATCCCAGGTGCCACCACACGGCTGTGCAGACAGACCTACAGGGATCTGTAGTGTGTATTCAGTGGATACTTTACGTGTAAGTGGACACTGTGTTTGGACAGACCACCAGTACAGGGTCTGTACTCTACCTTTCAGACGGAGCACAGCTGCTGGGACGCCAGAGTTTTGGATGCAACAAGGAGACGGATGCAGAGACATTATTATTTGTGTGGAACAAAATAGTTTCATGAAATGTGCTATAACTATTTACTTGTATATTTATGTATGTATGTATGTACAGGCAAACACCAAGTCTGTATATTTGTTAATCCCTTTACATAAACAATAGAACCTAACAATCTGCATGTTGAATTGTGAACAACATGTCCGTCCTACAGAGGGTAAAGATATTGTTACAGAAGACAACTTCTAAAACAATTTAATTATCAAATAAAATTAATTCTGTGAAATACTGTTTCTGATTATGTCTGTGATATTTGTTTAAAAACAGGTGCTATATGAAATGAGGCTTTCAAATGTTATACATGTACGTTACATTGCAGAATGTGAGGAATCAGTACTTGAAGCGTTGGTCAACAAAAACAGGATCAATGTCACAACATTCCTGATCAAAACTTAATCTATGCCTCCTTCAGTCCTTCAGTCAGTAAATAACAAGAGGCCCAGGGGCCTCAACGGTCATCTGACTATAAAGATCTGTTATGTAAAAGTTAATTTTTAAAAGATTTGACCTCCTTGAAAGTAGGTCAAGGTCATTTATATGAGACAACTTTATGGCTTATGGAACTTGAGAAGAAGATTCTTAAAACTTTTTACCCATTATAGCCCCAGTGAACCTTTGACCCCGTCCAGCGCTTAAAGTTGAACTTTGACCTAAACACAATATATCAGAAAAAGATTTGCATTGCCAGTCTACATATAATATATGCAAGTATCATCGGTCTAGATCATTCGGTTCATTAGATAATGTTGTTTAGATATTTTAACATATTTGACCCATGTGACCTTGAAAGTAGGTCAAGGTCATTTATATGAGAAAACTTTAGAGTACTCCATCCCTGGTACCTACTGGCCAAATATCAGAACCCTGGGCCTTATGGAACTTAAGAAGAATCTTCTTAAAGCTTTTTACCTATTATAACCCATGTTAACCTTTGACCCCGTCCAGCACTCAAAGTTGACCTTTGACCTAAACACAATATATTAGAAAAAGATTCGCATTGCTGGTCTACATATCATACAAAAATATCATTGCTCTAGATCATTTAGTTCTTTAGATAATGTTGTGTAGATTTTTTAACATATTTGACCCCTGTGACCTTGAAAGTAGGTCAAGGTCATTTATATGAGGAAACTTTAGAACACTCTATCCCAGGTTCCTACTGGCCAAATATCAGAACCCTGGGCCTTATGGAACTTGAGAAGAAGATTCTTAAAGCTTTTTACCTATTATAACCCATGTTAACCTTTGACCCCGTCCAGCACTCAAAGTTGACCTTTGACCTAAACACAATATATTAGAAAAAGATTCGCATTGCTGGTCTACATATCATACAAAAATATCATTGCTCTAGATCATTTAGTTCTTTAGATAATGTTGTGTAGATTTTTTAACATATTTGACCCCTGTGACCTTGAAAGTTAGTCAAGGTCATCGATATGAGGAAACTTTAGAACACTCTATCCCAGGTGCCTACTGGCCAAATATCATTACCCTAGACCTTTTGGTTACTGAGAAGAAGATTGTTAAAGGTTTTTACATATTTGACCCCGTGACCTTGAAAACAGGTCAAGGTCATTGAAATGAGGAAACTTTGTAGCACTCAATCCCAGGTGCCTACTGGCCAAATATCAGCACCTAGAGCCTTTTGGTTACTAAGAAGAAGATTGTTAAAGGAAAAGTTTACGGACGGCGGACGGCGCACGACGACGGACGAAGCATGATGGCAATAGGTCATCTTGACCCTTCGGGTCAGATGACCTAAAAACCACAGCTTACAATTACATAGCCCAGCTCAACATCTCTTCTTGAGAAAATTGTAATATGCATGAACCCTTATACCAAACCCTATAAACGTTTTCTCCAGATGACAGCCTCGATCAGCCCGGTGTTACTCACCATTGTCGTAGTCCTTGTTGGAGGTAGGGACACACATGGCCACACAGGTGTGAATGATGTTCCTGTTACCGTCACAGTGCTCCCTCAGGATATCCTGTAACAGCTTCTGACTAGACGCAGTTCCTGAAACATTCAACATCAATCCTTGTACAAAATATTTCATCTTCCATGCTAATTATTTAAAGGAAACTTATCTTCAAAAGAAACTTTTTAACTCTCCTTGTACAAAATATTTCATCTTCAATGCTTATTATTTAAAGGAAACTTATCTTTAAAGAAACTTTTAACTCATTTAACCCTGAATTTTTATAATGATCTATTCCAACCTCATAATCGGAACTGTTTAAATGTGGTTTCGAGGTGAATGAGGTTAGTCTTATAGATAATGAAACTTTGGGCTTTTTCACAACTTAGGCTCTTTTCTTCATCAAATTGTACAATCAATGTCAGTGTTCTAGTAAAATTGGACTATCTAGTATGCAGATCTGGTTTTAAGTTGCTTTTAACCCCACCACCCATGATATATTAATACAGGTGCCTGCCACCTCCCTAACAGGGTTAACTAAGGATTCGCCATTACTAGAATAGTGCTATTATGACATGTGCTGAAGGAGAATTCTCCCCACACTGCTGCGACATACATTTTCGATTGGTGTTTATTAATGTTCTGACTTACCTGGTTCCTTCTCCAGTGATGCCAGGATAGATTTGACCTTCTCAAGGTTACAGCGCAGAATGTGAGGAATCAGTACTTGAAGCTTTGGTTAACAAAAACAGGATAAATTTAACAACTTTCCTGAACAAGACTTACTCCTGGTCTCCATCAGTCAAAAAGATTTCATTGAATATTCACAAGAAATTCTATCACAAATCATTTTAATCTTTATTATAGCAATATTGACATAACAGATGAAGAGGTCCAGAGGACCTGTATCACTACTGTGTTATTTAATGGTGTTTACCTAATATAATTTGAAGCTTGACTATTCATATCAGCCAATCAAGAACATGATAAATTTTATAACTACCATCAATTTCAAAGCACTCCAACTGTGTATTAAATCTGCCCATGCCAGATACCATTATTCAAGGCTATCAGTTCTGTTCAAAGGTTTTAAACCCATGACCTTAAATGTCTGTCTAGGTTCTTAAACCTCAGCAAAACACATGTCTAGTAAGTCTTCCGTTCTGCCTTATTGTTCACTTTGACTTTCAGAACTGAAAAGCATTCTCAAGGTTATCACGGAGTTTAAAATTATTAACTATGCAAAATGTGTTTCTAATTTTTACTTTAAATTTTCTAAACAGTTTTTCAACAACTCTTGTCATCAGATTACTAAAGATAAAGGTCATAGGTCGCTGGTGAATTGAAAAAAAAAAAAAAGATAAATCCCCACCCTTTCCCATCCCTGTCTGGCTTGGGCGATGTCCCTGGATCATATCTGGGACCCAGAGACACTGTTTTAGCCACCCTAGTATATGTCCGGCCTTACAATGAGCGTGCAGTCTCCGACACGCCCATCAAGATTACAGACAATGATTCACTCTGGTTTATCTCCAGCAGACCTCATCACGCACGATATCATCACTTGACAAAGAGTTGTACTAAAGCAAGCATCGAAGTTACCTTTTACTGTATCTCGGGGTCCGATATCAAAATTACCATTTAATGAACTAACATTATCTCTTGGTCTGATGTAAAAAAAAAAATTCGAAATAACATAGGGACATTTTGGTAACACCCCATGCCTCGATAGCACAAGAATAGAAGCCTTTCTTTCCCTTTACATCTCTATTACATATCTTACAACAGTGATTTTGTTTGCCCATTTTTACAGCCAATATAAGGCTGTTTCCCCTAGTCAAAATTTGTGTTTTTTCCCCAAAATGAAGCAAAATTCAAGAATATTTTCCCAATTTATCTGAAAATCCTACTAAATTCTCCTAATTCAATAAGACACAGGTTGCTGTAAATTCAAGGTAGCAAAAAATTTTTACAATCTAATACTGTAAATGTACATGTCTTAGCAGTAATCTCATTTAAGAGATTTTGTACTCAAGCTTCTTGTAAATTATGATTGCACCATTTACAGTTTCTGTATATTGCTTTCTACAGAAAGTATTGCAAGTGCCCGTATTAATATTATTGCACTTATCTGTTAAAATTGGGTAAGGTGGCGTTAAAATTTGAGTGTGCCACAATGTGTATGTTAACAGAATTCTCACCTCCACTGCTAACACCAATACAGCAGCCTTGTTCTTCATGTTGGGGATCATGTTGTTTAGCGACTGTACCCTCATTCCGAGACACCTGACGGGGGGCAGGTTCAGCCAGAGGGGGTCGCGGATTCCCTCCGTACAGTCCTTGGCTAGAGGGTAAATAGCACCATTACCGTCCTGTAGCTGGACCAGCAGCTCCTGTTACACAAATGTTTAAATCTGAACAATTAATACTGTAAACACATATATTGTATATTCTAGCCACTTTTGCACCAAAAGCTTTTTACAGAATTATGACTGTGTTTTTACAGTCTCTGTATGTTGATCTCTACAGCAAGTATTGGGTAAGAGCACTAATTCATTAATGCGTTTATCAGTTAAAATTTAGTCATGTGGTAAAATTTAAGTACAATAATCCTAATCTTTTAAATAGTACACTGTACAAGTCCTCTGTGTAAATTTTCCAATTTGTCCATTATGCCATAAATGTGAAAGCGAATTCTGTTTTTGTATCACATTGATGAAAGTATCTATATCAATCTTGCAAAAAGAAATACTGCTTAATTTGATGAACACTATCACTTATCTGGTAGTGGTAAAGAACCACTAAAGAATTTTTAAACAAATTAGTTCCAAACATTTTTGTAACAATTACTATTTTCAATTTTTTGTCTATCAGCAGCGAGAGCCACATGACTTACATCGCCAGTGTTGTGGAGTGTAATGTCGCTACGGTGACTCCCCATGAAGGCCTGAGCATCCGTCGGGAACACCGAGTCTTGTTCCACCTTGCCTGTTGTGAGGTTATACACCAGGTAACTTAGCCGCGCCCCTTGTCGACAGATCACATGGATTCCATCACAATCTACGGCAACAGCCAAGATCTGACCGTTCTCCGAGATCGTCACTTTCTTTGGTGTCTTCTGGAAACAATCGGGCAGGCGTGGGGCGCTTGCACTCTTTACAACCTGCAACATAGATAAGGTATAATATGATTTAATGTGTCGCAAAATTTTATTTCCATGGACTTAAACCTTAATATGCCTGGTTTAGAAGATGTGTTTATGCACAAAGGCCATTTAAAATCCAAGAATACTTATTTGTATACATGTATCAATACATGATATGACACATTTTGTATGTTATTGAATCAAATAGAATCGGTGAAAAAAAAACAAGCTGCAGATTTGAAGATATTCACAGTGCTGTTTTAAGACTTCTTAAAGGGGAGGAAACTTAAACATTGAATTGTTAGTTGCTGACTAAGGATAAAATAGTAATTATACATACTGTTTAAGATTTAATTTAAAATCTTTGTTATTCCTAAAACATTTGTTATTTTTATGATTGTTAATGAACCACAAAAATTTATACAGTATAACTTGACTAAACCGGCCCCTGTCTAATCCAAATCCCTGTCTATTCCGGCCTTACAGTTTGGTCCCAGCATTTCCCTCTTGAACTTATGTCAAACCTTTACAACCTGAACACCTGTATAAACTGACCAAAACAGTTTGCCCCAATGACATCCGGTTTAGACAAGTTTCACTGTATAGGATATTGTCCAAAGTGCGATAGGTAAACCAACCAATCAACCAAATAAAATTTGTACAATAAAACAATCTAAAGGCATCAAACCAAGTGAACTATTTGGTGTTATAGGGTATGCTACCTGAGAGGGAACACATAGTTCTCAACAGTTGGCCATTACTCTGATACAATGAACGATTTATCAATCAAGATATAATATAGAGACAAGTTTAGACATTGTACACACCTGGAGGTCATCCTTCCTCAGAAGTCTACAGTCCTGTAACAGACTCGTCAAATCTTCCTTACTTCCTCCAGCTTCTGTGTTCTCCTTCACCTGGAACCGTACTGCTGCATACGCTCCATCAACCTTCAATTACAAAACAACGCTATACACACAAGTACAATTACCCTTTATCAAATAGTTATTATTATTTGGCATTAAAGAACTTTCTATTCATCCCTTTAAATCACTGCAAAAGTTGCTAAATACATAATACTTGCCATTATTTTAGATAAAGGATTATGTGGTAAAGCAAAATCTCTTAATTATAAATAGAAGTCTTAACTGATATGTGACAATTATGATCTAATAGACCTATCTCAAAAGTGTTATCTCCCTTGTTTGCCATATCATGACTATATTGGGATGTGTTTTTGAAAAAAATTTGCACCATGTAATTATGTCATAACTGGAATTACGTCATCCGATTGTCACAAGGTGCCAAATCATTACAAAAAAACTTCCTGTAAGTTCATCTTGTATCCACAATTGCAGCCTATCAAGAGGAATAACATCATTTTTGGGAAAGGCCTATAGAAAAGCAGTCATGATATATACAGGTTGCCTATAGAGACAAGAATAAATGATATGATGCATTATGAATTTGAAATGGAGTTTACCCCCCTCTTACATGTATATAAGTTAATGGACATTTGCAGAAAATTTTGTTAAATATATGTCTATAACACATTGCTGTACTAATTCAATCATAGTGGAACTCATTTTTAAACTCCAATAATTTTCACTTGACAACAGTATGTATCGTGACTGAATTGCTTTACCTTCAATACTTTTCCAACAGGCACAGTTTTCACATCCTCAACAAATATCACATTCTTTAAAGGCCAGCTTTCTTCGTCCTTCTTTTCAACCTCCTTGATGGGTGTCGGAGCTTTCTTTCTTTCTGTAAACAAGAACACAACCCATACTTTCATTAATACCACAATACCACTGAGCATTATTCAAGAATTGAGCAGGTTGTTAATGATAAGACTGGATTCAGAGTGATTCAGCCTCAGCCAACCAGTTTCTGTAAAAGTGAATGTTTTCCCTTAGTTAGCCTCCAAACTGAGTGTTGATAAGTACACACTGTCAGTCAGACTGTTTTGCCTATAATACTATTACACACTGTGAATTATTATTACAGGGTGAATGGTGCCAAATGTGTTCATGTGTGTATATTTAATTGGACATTAATTAATGCAGCTGAAATAAGTGAAAATTTCCACACTGCGAACAATTCCACTTTTACAGACTTTGAGACCAGATGAACTCGTTCACCCCTTATAAAGACAACTTTGAACTCTTCCAATTCAAATGTTGGAATAGTTCATTCTGAAATTTCAGGGGTGAATGAGATAACAGATTTGACCATCCTATGGCCAAGTCTATGACTTTAAGGGGCATCCCGGGGAAGTCTACAATGAAGTTCTTGAATGTACATGCTGTCTGCACTACCAGATACATTTTCCTGTAATTTCAATATTCAAAGTCCACTCAAAATGTGTTTATTAGCCACTTGCAAAATTGCATTCCTCGGGAAAGCCCGATAAAAATAGCGCTGATCACGCGTCAGGCGACAGCGTTCTCAGTCAATTTGACAAAGGGGCCCAAGAGGGGACGCGTAATGTATATATACATGTACGTCCGATGATGAACCAGACACAAAGTCCGTGTATAAATTTATTGAATCACATTTACGTTTAACAGTGTCATGTGGGTTTCCGACGATGACAACCATAGGGCAAACCTTAATTTCTGTAAAAAGTTATCTTCACGAATCCTCATTTAGAACCATTTCACAAAAGGTGTGCATGCATTGAAAAGTACAAAAATAAAATGAAATGATTCCGATTTTTTTTTATGCAACTCGATGTCTTGAAGATTTTTTTTCAGATTATCTATATATTCATCTAAAATCTATCCAACTTTCAGCGTCAACATACTTTAACACTTACAATTATGTATGTATCACGGAAGTCCGTGCACTCATATGACGCACCACGCACTAAACATGTAGAATACATGTATAATATATGTATATCAAATTTGGAACTTGTCGAGAAGATAATTGTCCAATACTTAATCCATTTATATATGTTATGATTTATTATACTTTTTTTGTGTGTAAATTTAAAGGTTCGTTAACTTTTTTAACACAACTGCAGACATGGGACATACATGTATATGATTTTTTTTTATGAATTAATGACTTCACTTATATAATGCATATATTTTTATTCACATCAAATTTAATACCGGGGTCCAAACCCAATAATATTTGTATAATCAATAAGAATTTTTTATCCGCACATGATGACATAAATTTATTCATTTTGTCCAAATTGAAACTATATACATTAAACTCAATCACCCTATACCGGCATTTTACAACGTAACACCCCATTACGTTTTTTTCTTGTATGTGAAAAGGTCTTTCTCTTCAGCAATATAATTCAATAATGCCGTTTTACTGGAATATTATAAAGGGAATATTACAATACACGCTTTCAAGTTTTACACACGCATTTCATGTAACAGAGGAATGAAAGAGTTATCCCTTGGGAGGCCCCAAAACCAAATCAAAACTGTGTCACCGGCAATCCAGAAGAAAACTGTAACATGCAAACAATTGGGCTGTTAGTCTCCCCCTTGAATACTTCCCATTCCTCGTTATGCTTCCGTAATATAATCCTTACGTTAAAGTTTGACCATTCGGCCACTTTTCGCTTGGTAGTTACATGTAGGTCACGCGGATCGCCATTTTTTGTTTACCGATGTAGCTTGTTATGCGCATGCGTTATCATATGTGATGCAAAAAAATTTACATCTCCAAATCGTTGATCAACGAATAGTGATTCCCTTTTTTAATTATTAATTAAAATTTTTGAGAGCATATTTCAGCATAAATCGCCCATTAATTTTCCACAAGAGTATACATTTAATTCATATATACAATGATTCTAAATAAGCATAAAAAAATATAGTTTTACCGTGATGCCTCTTTAACATTTTCAAGCAAAATGCAGTGTTCATTATAACAAATGTATTGATATTCATGGACTTTCCACTAGTCCGAACCAAAATTTATTATCATGGGCATAGGACTAGAGGCTAACATCACAGACTGATGACCAGTACTTACTGAGTGAGGCTGGGCTAACCAGTGTAGGTCCACTGTGGTCACTACATGTGGAGGAGTCTGGAGAAGGAGGTGGTGGCATCTCCATACGACTCTCACTGACCTTCAACTCTGGCTTGACCTCTGGCTTAGGTTCACTGGAAAATACACAACAGGCATCACCAAAAATATTCAAATACTGAAAGCATCCATATTTTTTATTTTTTATTTTTTTTTAGATTTTCGTGCTGAAAACATTCCGTTATATTATTAATGCCCTAATTAAAGTTGCTGTATACTGCTTTCTAAAGCAAGCTTTGTAAATGTGCCAATCCATCAATGCTCTTTGGTTACAGTTTGCACTAAAATTTAAATGTGCCAAAATAAGACTGATTACATTAATCAATGTTTCTGACATGCTACGTCAAATAAGGATGCCAGTATTTATCTAGAGAGATATAACTGGTAACTGCTTGAAGATAATGTAAGTCAAAAAAGTGTGACTGAAGTGTCGGATTGTAACTTACCACGGTGGGGTCTTGATCAGTTTGAATCGACACGTGTCACTTAGTGACCAGGCTGACCCTAGCAACTGGCCGACCTTGGGTACTCCGTCTATTGTTGCGAATGCCAGCGCTCCAGCGTGGTACATAGGAGAGCTACGCAGACAAACCTGCAGGTAAGGGAAGACCACAATAACGGTAAATATAAACTTTATTTAACAACAATTATGAAACAAGTTATCCAACTTATATTAATCACTGATTTTGGCCTGGATGTTAGCGCATAAGGGGTCTTACTGTGGAATTACCCGGAGAAAACATATGTTGTCGAGCAGATACCCAATACCTGTTCACGTCCGGTCGGGGAATCAAACCCTGGCTGCCTGGGTGAAAGGCATGTGTGCTATCCACTGCACCACCGACCACCCAGTTAACTGTATTACATATATGTATTACCTAAAGATAGTAGGATATATCCAACATTTCTTTAATATCTTTAATAGGATTATGAGAATTACAACTGCTTATAAATCCCATTTTAGGAAAGTTTGGAAAAACTTGATTAAATGTAATAGCTGAACCTTGTTACTTTGAAGTCAGC
The DNA here is from genome assembly GCA_947623455.1 of Mimachlamys varia. Classification (NCBI taxonomy): domain Eukaryota; kingdom Metazoa; phylum Mollusca; class Bivalvia; order Pectinida; family Pectinidae; genus Mimachlamys; species Mimachlamys varia. The sequence goes on from OX392540.1 coordinate 38,811,713, forward strand.
AGGACCATACCAAATCCAAGCTACCTGAGCATTCATGATAATCAAGTTCAAATGTTTGGTGTGAAGTACTGTCAGGATCGATTAAATACTTCCAATTATATAACAGGATCATTTGAGTTATAAGGAGTTCAGATAATAAGGTTAGATTGTATACCATTTTACTATAAATTCACAGTAAAACATAGTGTTCTGATGTTACTTAATCAAAGTGCCCTTTCCCACAACACCATCTGAAAGTTTCAGAGTATGATCTTTTTAAGTTTATAATGCTTCATCTGTAAACAGCTGGCAAGCAGAGCAAACTTGTGCTGATTTCATATTCAAGACATAATGCTTCCAAAAATTTACTTATTCACCCCAATAATTCTTTAATGAACTATTCCATTCTTTGAATTGGTAGAGTTCAAATGTGTTTTCAGGAATAAATAAGTACTATGATATGCAGCCAACATTGTTCCCATTATGCAGTATAAATACGCTTCTTACCAATGTTCCTGTGACAATATCGCTGGTTCCAGAAGATGATGCAGATGCTGGGCCATCTTTGGTTTTCTTTTTCTTGGTCTTCGTCCTCTCAACTAACTTTTTCCTCTGAGCAAACGGCATAACACCCCTGCAAGATTGACACAATTGTTATGCTATATATAGCTAACCAAGTGTTGTTCATTTACAAATACTGGTTAACAAGCAATGTATCATACATTTTTATCTGTTCATAAACCAATGACTTAACCAGGTTCTTCATGACGAGAAATTTTTCATGTTCTTTCACAATTATTATTTATTATTATATATCTGATATACATTAATAATAAAAGTAATTTCTTAATTATCTATATTTTCAGATATTTCAATATCATGATTTTGAGTTCAGTGCAAAGGATTTTAAAAGACCCAGTATCAGAAAATAAACTGAACTTATAACATGCCTAATGATTAGGTGCAAAACAGATCACTGTCAGAGTTTTTCACTCAACATGCTTGACTTTCAGCCATACACTGATATTCTTACCACACCTAACACAAATCTGAATTGTCTACTCTTATCAGAGAGATCTCTTACCACCAGTAGAGGGCGCCACTTTCCAGTCTGGCACATGTGTAGAGGGAACATGTGTGAAGGGAGACAATCTTGTCTGTGGTGAATTCTGGGAATGTCTGAGCAACGTGCTCCAGTTTAGATGCCACCGTGTTCAAAGTCTCATCAACCCAGGTGGCCACCTTATCAGACTCGGTGAACACAGATGCCCGGACATTACATGCTGATAGACCTACAATCTTCTCGTTCACTAAGCACAGAGACACTGCCTTCGGGTGTTTCAAACTGGGATTCTACAAAATCAAATAATACAATAAATACACTAAATCATATTATACATACCAAATACATTTAAATTAAAAAAATTAGACTTTAAAGGCCCAATATACGTAACTTTCGGCAAAACTTGAAGCAAAAATCAAGCCTAATAACTTATGATATTTATAGACGTAGTTAAGACTAGCTGATAACAGCAATATTCAAGATGAATTCTTACGCTGTTACCGGTACAGCAGTTATTGAAACTCGGTATTTATAAACACGCGTCCATTTTGAACTGTCTCCTACCTTCGGTTTGTTGTTGAAGTGGGCCCCACCTGAACATTTTTCAGTTCTTTGGATTTTTATTTCAAGAGTTTCTTGTTAGTTACCGCTCAGGTTTACTTCGTTTTAGGCTTATTTTTGCATGGTTATTAACTGGATTTTTTGTCAGAATTTTTCTGAATCACGAAAAAAATTCCTGAAGTTACGTATATTGGGCCTTTAAAGTAAAGTGGTAGAGTGTAGTTTCTATTCAAGTTTTCAGATATTCATGCCTTTCTTGGTCCTTTTTTAATAAAGCCAAATTGTTGGAGCAATTTTAGTCTGCTTCACTACAAAGGAGTTTGGTTATTCACCACAGGATCTTAATCAAATTAAATTTGTCATTAGATTACATTATATTGCTTAGGAGAGTCTACTGAATCAAGGATTTTCTTCCTCAGAGTAATTCTACACTAGCAGTTTCATCCGATAAATAACTTGAAGAAAAATTCAAAAGTTCAATTCCTAGACAAACACCTTTAAACATTTTGTAATTTTTTCTTCATTGCTTCATGAATATTTAATTAAAACCCACAGCCTTACTTGATCTGATATTTCAAAGAGAACTTACATCAAGATTTTTATACGGCTCTGGGTCGTTCCACCTCCAGTTATACAGCTGTCCATTGGTTCCTACGGCAACTAGCTCGGAGTGCATGGCAGCAATGTGGGAGAATTTGGGACAGTTTCCTTCCTGTTAGAGACAGTCGAAAATAATGACATGAGAATCATACAGCAAATGAAATCTGAAAAGATTCTGTAAACTATATATTATTAATTTTTACCGTTATATTATGAAGTCGTTCAGCGAATATGACATTTTTTCAAAGTAAAACACATTTTATGGTGAGGAATAAAATTGACCTTATACTAATGAAGAATTGACAGAAACAATTTAGGTATGTTAAGTATCCAATACTATTGTAAATAAATAAACAATCCCAAAGCCAAAGGTGGCCCCAACTTTTCACTAGTGAAACATGATGTACACTATACCTTTTCAGTCCAGAACTGGAGTTCCTCCCCTAAAGCCACTGGACTTTGACCAGTCAGGGTCTGCTTCTTCAGATTCTCCGCCTCCATGTTCTCTGCCTTGTCACGGTCTAGTGCCTTCAGGGCTTCGTCACGTAGTGTGGTGTCCAGTCGCCGGCGATCACGGATACGGAATATTGACTCCCTCTCTCGGTCACGGTCTAAATCTCTCTCTCGGTCGCCTACAATATCATGGGTGAAAAGGAATTGCTAACAAATATATATCATTACTTTTCAAAAACAAATCAGAAAATACCAAATCGCCAACAACACCATAATCTAAAAAAAAATTTTATTGAACAATGGGCAAACAATTTGAACAAAGGAAAGATTTACATGCAAACACTTGAAAATTACAAGATAATAGGATCAGGTGTCTTCTGCTGACACACTCACCAGGGTTTTCCCTGGGACCCTCAAATTTAATAAATTTAGGAGTCCTGGGACTCCCATCACACATAATATACAGCAAAACTTCATCAATTTTGAAATTCATTTGACAATTTTAGGAGTCAAAGTGCAGGTTTTTGCATGTCAGGGAAAACCCTGACTCACTATGTAAAACTAGGTCCAATCCAAGTAAATGTCCTCCAACTGACCTTCATCTTAATAATTCTAAAGGATATGGGTCGAAGATGTAATACAAACAGTAGTTTTCCAAATAACACTGGATCCTTACAAATGGTTATTTATAGGATGCGAATTACTTAAAATTTTATAAAGGGTAAAGAAGTGACTCCAACAGTGTGGACAAACTGGTGCTGTCAAATTTTCCGAGCAATCTGCTCCTTTGTCAAGACACAAATTAAAGAAACATAAAATAATTACAATACATAAAAACAATATTGAAAGTATAAGATTAAATTGTAAATCAATAAGTCCCTTGGCTAGTATTAGCCGAAGGCAGAATTTAGTATATCCGTGTCATCATCCACTGAGTACACTCTGTGTGCAAATGACAAAGAGATTTAATTCCCCGGAAAACTGAGGCATGATGATGCTGAAGCTGAAATAACACCATGGCGATTCGTCCCAAGATGTTTCTAAAATATTGTCTTGTGTATTTCTTAACAAAATATTTCAAGGAAATGTTTGCTACCTAACAAATTTTCAAAAAAATTTAAAAGCAACATTTTGTGGTACCTCTTTATAATGCCAGAACGAAATCAGTATGAAGAGGTTTAGAGTAAAGGATCAGAGAATCAGTAACAAATATTTTTGAGTCTGTACACCAGTCTGTAGATTGTAGGGCCATACCTAGCCTAGATCTGGTCCCCGAGCCCCTGGTGCGTAGAGTGGAGTAGCCAAACACGTCCTCGTTATACATGGTGTCGGCATCAATGATCACGCTGGGATGGTCAGCATGTATCCCCGAGTCCAGGAGCGAGATAAGATCGTCAGGCATGTACGAGTCCTGGCTATCGTCATCGTCAGCTTCTCCCTCATCATCACGACTCAGAAGGTTGTTCACTGCCAGGTTAACGTCCAAATTCTACAACACACAACGAGTAACTGAGATTCATCATTCTACGGGCTATTCCCGTAATCCCCAATCCTGGGACTCCAGTTTTGTTTATGGGTACCAAGGTGAATACCCTTATCAATCCACATCATTTTTTTTCTGTGATATTGATTTTTCACTTATATAACACACTCCAAACATTTTTACAAGAAAATAAAACTCATAATCACTAGAAAACTATTAATCATATACTTACTGTTCTCTGTAATTCTCTAATTATTAAATTTCTTGACTTTCCTTGTAAGACAACTTGACACTGTAAAAGAGAAGTTGATAATAGAAAACAGGTGTTATAAAACAGTTTTCTAGTATTTTACAAAGATAATTAAAACACTGCAAAGCGTTTCATGTGTCCTTTACAGCCTATCACAACAAGTATAAAGTCTGAAAAACAATGCATGTTCCATGCACAAAATAGTGTTTTATCTTTAAAACAACACTTTTCTTACCATGATACATTGCCTAGTCTAACTGCAATGCACAGCTAACATTACACAAACTTGTCTAGTTTTTAGTACAAAATATTATCTAGTTTTTGAAGCAATACCTGTCTTATCACAAAATATTATCCAATGGCTATTCCAGTAAAATATTTATCCCATCCGAGACTCCAAGTTTTGTTCAGTGGGTACCACTGACAGAATTTTATCACTAAATCAACTGCACAGAAGCTTTTTCAGATTTTCATAATTATTTCAAGGTAAAGAGAAACTTACCTGACTAATGAGATCTTCTGGGACCACAGAGGCAGGGACCAGGGGTCGTGTTCCTACAATGACCCCTGACCTCCGACCTCTGCTCACATGGACTGCTCTCTGCATGCGACTGTAGGCCTGTTGGTTGTTATTGCGAGATGCTGCCCCACCAGCTGTTGTTACTGCAGTGCCCCATCGTCTGTACAAGGGTATGGAATTATTACATTCAGTCAAAGGGTATGGAATTATTACATACAATCAATTATAGTTTGGTTATAAAACACAATACTGCTCACATCAATTTCATCGATTTCTATAGTAACATATTAAATCTGGATTTAGAGAAACTTTAATCTAAAAAATCTTTTGATATGTGTGCAATGGGGGATAAAATAAAAAGTTGAATGTACAACAGCACATGAGGTGGTTTTTCAGGTGATTTCAAAGTGATGACGAGTTCTGTTAAAATATAGTAGGTTCTTAAAAGTGTGAAAAAAGCTCAGACTTGTCAGTAACATAATTTTTTCCATCAAATTGTTTAATAATAAAATTCTGTTCAGGAATTTCTTTGTTATAAAACACCAACAACAATCCTTGAATTATCCTCACTATTCTTCACATGTCAATAATCTAATGACAAATGAAAAAGTCAATCATATTATTATAAATTCTTTAAAATTCCATTGTGATTTTCAAAACGATAATGTTGATTATAAATGATCAAAATAAAAAACATTTCTCTGAGCGTGGATCAGAACTGATTACAGGACTGTCCCGTTTCCTATATCCTACCCAGCAGTCTGTTCAGCGTTGGACCCAAGGACGTCAGAGACAAGCACCATGGGACTGTCCACAACATGTGTTCCTGCTCGGGGTACAGAAGTCCTCTCACGTTCCGGACGACTGACCTTTGCAACCCTGGAAACCAAAATAATCAGATGGATTTTGCCAACAAAGATGTTGTAGTTACAGTGTTCAAATTACAATAATTTTTTATGGGTCCTTTACATTTGTATCGCCAAAACCATGGGTCGCACAATGTTAAATTTAATAATTTCGGAAATTAAACGAGTACTTTCCGAATTCTTTGAGTACAGGACTCAAGATGCGCAAAGACTTATCACTGGTTACGTAATGAAGAATCACATCATTTCTTAGGATCATTGCAAATATTTATATCTTTGTACAACATTGAGACAATACTTACGGTTTATTTTCAGATTTGTTGAGGTCCAATCGGTCATTGACAACGGCAAATGAAATACGGCAAACTCTTCCATCCTGAATGAAAATTCAATACATCAAACATAAACCAATGAGAGCCTGAAATTTAAGTCATGTGATCGATGATGTCATGTTCCAATTTCACAACAAGTTTCCTCACTTCAGACTTGATGGATAACTCAAAAGTCAGTAAATAGTAAGTTGAATTTCTGCACTTCATGATACAGAAACTGTCTTGAGGAAGAACATTTAGTTGTAACCTAGGTTTTCTTTAAATTTTAATTTGAATGACTTTAATTTGCATTTTTGATGTTAATCTATCATTGAAATATACTGTAATATGCATCAACTAAGAAATATATATCGCTAGTACATGTATTACCCAAAACAAGGTATCCACGCTCAAAATATTGCTACACAGAAAAAATGTGCTTTAATATTGATTGTTAAGAAAGCACATAACATTGTTTCAAGTAGTTGTTAATCAAACATCTGATCACAATTTGGTAGGAAATTGGTAGAGCGTGATAGTGAATATAACAGGACAGAAGACAGCCCTTCAGTGATCCTCAATACTTCACTGGTTACCCTTACTGACACTCCTACAATATGTCAGCAAAAACAGTGTGTGCCACCTTGTTGATGAGAAAAGACTTGCTTGATTCTTTGGTTCAAAGAAATGTACATAAAATATCTATCACTGTCATAGAACAGCAAAATTGACTGGCTTTGAGTTATAATCGGGTTTCACTCCTCTGTTGTTTTCAAAGGGAAATATGCATCAGCATATATATAGCGATTGGTCAGGTTTTTATACCCGAGGCTAATCAATACCTATACATGTTTCATACAGATTTTCTTACCAAAATTCAAGCACTTTTCAAGCACCTTTTCTCAATTTTCAATGTGTATTTTTTTGTCCAAACTTGCATGGAAAAGAGGTATAATCCCTGACTTTAATCTTTTAAAATTTGTTCATGATGTGTTTTAAAAAAGATTCATATAAATCTGAAAACCATTGCATGTTTACAGCTAGTAAGTATTAATTCAAGCACTTTTCACACATTTATGAGCAAATTCAAGCACCTTTCTAACACTGACCCCAAATTTAAGCACTTTTTATCTTCTGTATGAACCATTGCTAGACATGTGCCCAGTGTTCCCACTCATTGTTCTATTTGGGGGTTTTGGTACCCCCATGGTTTGCAAAGTGGGGGTAGCAAAATTTGGGGGTTCATGAATGATTTTTTGGGAGTACCATTTATTTAGTCTCAAAGTATGTACAAACGAAATAAAAACAATTATTATACCTGTCTTCAGTGTTTGTTTTCATTTTTTATGGTCAATATTTTGTAATCATGACACAATGTAACAAGGTCCATTTTGTAAAATGATGACTGTCACCTGTATGTTAATGGTTAGTTTAATTATTTCTTCTTTTACAGATAGAGTAAATGATTTTAAATACCGTAATTCCTCGCGTATAGTGCGCACTCGCGTATAGTGCGCAGGTACTTTTTGGGGTCCAAAAATTAAAAAAAAAATCTTAGAAAAAAAAATTAAAAAAAAAAATTTTGAAAAAAAAACCTCAAGTCGGAATGATAGCACCAACCAGGTAAGTCGCCATTAAAGGTTATATAAACAAACACCTTTGGATAGTAAACTTTGAAAACATAACACAATGCCTCGTTAATTAGACTTGACATTGATTGACACCTCGCGCAAGTTACGGTGAAGATCTGTTAACACCAGCGAAAGCACAGGCCCAATACAGATAATTGAAATTAACGATGTTTTCACGGCAATATCATTCATAAATTATTCAATTAAATCTTACATAAGACTTAATCTTCCAGGTTTTCAAAAAAATAAACAATTTGTGAGCCTCTGTGCGTCTAGACATCGATAGAGTCGGCAGTGTACTGGGTTGACGGGTGTACTAAAAGCAGTCACTCAATCAGTGCCGACGAGGACCACATACAGCCAAATTTGTTTTACATAAAAAACACAAACCCCTTGTGATTTCAGATTTTTTTCTTTGAAAAGAAAATATGGAAATGTATTGGACTGTTTTGAGTCCCTACATGTTTATTTTCCAAACTCTAACTGTTATTGTTACCAGTTCAACTCGCTTGTTTGCGACTCTGTTTGTTACTGTCGGGTATTAATATTACGCGACCTTCACTCTTTGCAATACACAAACCGGCGAATTTCCTAGTCGTTCTTGACACTGTTCAGGATTGAATTGTTCAGTATGATTTTACACAAGAAAGGCATTTTTAACATCAGAGTGCTAACAACGATCTAATTCTACGGTATATTTCACCATATGCCTTGTGATAATGTAGCGTCAATACAATCTCGACCTGAAAGTTCAGGCTACTTTCCTCAAGTTTATTTATCAGATCCTATCGTATTTTATGGCTTTTATAATTGCAACTTTTCGTGGTTGTAAAAAGAAAATGCAAATCAGGAATTATTTAACAAAATATCAACTGTTAAATACCACGAGGATATTTCAGGTCATTCTGAAAATCTCCCGAAAAATTCATGATACATGCTCGCGACCAAGTCAAGGTTTTTGCTTGTTCTTGCATATAGTGCGCACCCCCTTCTTGACACTTTCAATTTTCCCTAAAAAAGTGTGCACTATACGCGAGAAAATACGGTATACATATGACGTAACAGCACCCCATGTTTGGTAATTATATGTATATGTATGATAATTTAATCATCTTTGTAATAACAATATATAGACCATATTTCGACTGCTTATCTGGCCTCAAGTATCCGAAATCCTCATGGCATTTGGTTTTATACTTTCATGTTTTGCATTAGTAATTTGAAGTCCTATTTCCTCCAGGCTTACATTTATCGGAGCTGTCTGTTTGTTTCTACTGCGTCATCGGAGTTTGTGCAGACTGAAGCTAATGTTAATTAAAGTTTGCCTCCTCCGTTTTGTTTGAGTATTGATCTTGGTCTTTGAGGCGCTTTTCTAGACAGACACGCAGTCCGTATAAAAGTGTTTTCATGAGCAAGACTACCAACTGAGAAAATTGGAAAACCCCTAGTGACCACAGTGCATTCTCAACTTTTTTAATTCACATTTAAGCGAAGTAAAATTATATAGAATTATTAATATTATAAGGTAATTTTGAATGCGAGACACATATTGGTTTTGCGTTCAGGTCACTTAAGGTAGCCAAAATCTGTACGTGATCTTTTTAGAATATGCGTGAATCACGCACGTTTCTACGTGAATGGGAACACTGTGTGCCTTCACATTTGTTATGACCTTTTCAAGAGGTCCAGACAGCACAAGTGAGCATAACTCCTGTAGCATCAAAGATGCCCTTCCATCTGACCCAAAATGACAGGGGCTTTAACAGAAACTATACAAGCTAACTTTCTTTTCATAATTAGTTTATCTTGACAATTTTTTAGGCACAACTAAAAACCTAGTCATGAGTGATTCCATTTGAAACCTATATTTCAGCTGTGCAATCTGTGACATAGAGTTCATTATAGCAAATGTATTGAAATTGAAGGACTTTCCACAAGTCTGAACCAAAATTTACTAATCATGGGCATAGGACTAGTGGCTAAACAGTGTTTTTGCTACCTTCATTTTACAGCAACCTGTGCCTTATTGAATTGGGAATATATAGTATGATTTTCAGATAAATTGGGAAATATTCTTGAATTTTGAATTTCTGCTTAAATTTGAAAAAAAAACCCACAAATTTTGACTAGGAGAAACAGCCTTATATTGTCTGTAAAAATGGGTAAATAAAATCACTGCTAAAGTGACAGACTGGTGATGTATACCTCAAGTAGTAGTGCTATGTAGCTTGGTCCAACAACACACTGTACAACAGTGAGATTTCTGATGGCAGAAAATGCCAGCGGACTCGAGAACCCATGGTGACTTATCTTCTCGGCTACTTCTCGCAATCTACAAAAGAAATTAACACACTTTAATCATGCTTTGAGTCAGAAAAATTGTCTTTAAAATATGAAACAATTTATTGTTGAAATAGTTGGATCTAAAGCTGTGATTAATTTTTTTTTTAACAAGAGTGATTTCCTATATGTTTACTGTAAATGTGTAGATTTGAGGGAGATTTTCTATCAGATTTACAAATCTGCAATGGCTGTGTAGCAGAACTAAACTGGGTCTATAGCCGGTGACCAGGTACCTCAATTGTTAGAGCATCTGTTTATACTAGTATAGGGCTAGGGGTTTCATGTTCGAACCCTGGGCTGGCTGTGGATTTTCCTAATGAAATATACCCAGGGAGATCCTTATAATGGCTTAAATGACCTAAGCTATTAGTGATAATAGAACGTCTTCGGGGTCAAAAACTTTAATAAAGGATGGAGGCATGTAGCGAAACTAGACTGGGTAAACCACAGGCAATCAGGTAGCTCACTTGGGAGGACATCCTGTTTCAGACCTCAAATAGATAATACATTTCCCACTCCTGTTACAGTTGTACAAGCCATTCTCTCCCAGGATATGTTTCACACAGGAAAATGATTTGTTTTCGCTTCAAAAGAAACTACAGCCCTAATTTTTCTACTTTTTTTCGTTTAACACATAAGTTTACCTAAATGGGAACTTTGAGGGAAATTGATCGGTTTTACATCTGTTTTACTATTGCATAATTTAGAATACAGCGCAGATCAGTTAAGGGTTAGAAAAAAGTCTCAATTACATCTGATGTCAGACCATACATTCAGCCATTCTTAGTCTTAATATTGAAACCTTTAACATTAGCTTTTGAAACGGGGAAAAACATCTTAGGGAATGGAGAAATGCTTTCTTTAACATCGATTATGATCAGTCTAAAGATAAATTTGTTGAATATGAAAGAAAAGATTACTCTACTGATATGCATGTCTATGATAGTAGTGTCTGTTAAACATTTTAAATGAAACAATAAAAGAACAAAGATTTGCCATGAATTACTTGCAAACTTTAGAATTAAAGGCATTTATTTATTTGTTTAGAAACATAGATTTCTTCCTTAACACGTGGAAACTTGTCGTTTAGGTCTATAAATAAACAAATTTTGTTATTTCTCTACAAACTCCATTTTGAATTTTTCCATTGGCACTTGACCTCATCAATTTTATTATAATTTTGTGAATACCTGTTTCTAGCGATATCGAATATCGTCAAAGCGCTTCTGAATTTGACCCCCAGATGGTTAGCACACCCCAGACGAGTAAATGTCGTCTATCGCTTTATTTTCGACGGCAGACAAACGTTTTTACCCAGACAGATTATTGACAAAATTATACAAAGAATCGCCATTGAAACGCCCGGGTTCGCATCATACCTGTCATTGAGCTGGTCGTCAGTGCCTGGTAATGGATGCACTACGCAATGAACAGAAGTCATCTTTACAAAACGGCTGAATCTGAAATCCTAAAATTGTCTGCAAATATGATAATTAAGTGATATAAAATTAATGTTCCCGACGCCACACCAACATGTGCGCCATCTTGCCGTCTTCCGATGGCGAAGACCATTCTGATTGGCCTACTATTGCTGAAACCGATATGGCCGAAACGTTCCGAATGGAAGCAACATGTGCTTTGAGTAAATCCTGATGAGTTTTTTTTAAGGAATGTTTGACAAGTCCGTATTTTTGTTTTTGTTTATATATATCAAATATGTTCTTTATATTGATCCAAAACTCCATAGGTATAGGCTATTTTAGGCCTAATCTCATTCAAATATAATTGAAATTAGAACCATATAGGCCTACACCAAAAAGTAATCTAAAACTTGCCAAATTTCTGACTATCGTACTTAGGTGTACAAAAACATATCTATATCTCTTTTCCGAGGATAGGTCCTAATTTACGTTTTCTATATATATATTACCTACATATTTTTGAAATTTAATTCCTTAAATGTCTTTAGAAATTTTACGGAAACTGTAAAAAACAAAAAAAACGCGAATTTACTGGTAACTACATAACGTATGTACCATCTTAATTGGTAACCCTTCATTATAGCGAAGTCGGATTTAACCATGTTCAATGAAAACCAAACCAGAATTTGCTTTTATTTTATCATGCTTCAGTTTAGTTGGTTTGGAGCTACATATTCCAAATTGCGCGCACACTTCAGCTATATATTGTGTTTCAGTGCCCCAGAGACGTATATAAATAAATTACAATTTCTCTGGGCGCACAATCTTAGTTTGCCATATTATTTTCACTACTCTCAGGGACGTATATATACGTCCCTGTTACTCTCTATGGTAGATTTCTCTGCTTTTCTCATAGAAAATCTTATGAGGATACAAACTGAATATATATGAACATGCAACGGCCGGTGTTCTCTTAAATCATTAGCAAGCCGTAGTATTCAAGGTCAATCTTACTTTTTATTTTATTTGACTACCTAAATTTCATCCTTCACGCGTCAAAACTTCTCGTTTATATGTGTACAATAAAAGCAAATATATTGTTTCTCTACAAACTCGATCCATTTTTGATATTTACGTTGGCCGCTAGTAAACCTTTGTCCTTTCTATACTTTATACCGGTATTACGGCAATGATACATTTCCTTTCCATCTTTTATGTGGATGCCTTGCCAAGTCGGAGGTAACCGGAATCCCTCCAAATATAATATGTTGTGGGTTATATCACGGAATTAGATAAGTCCGTGGATATACACACCGGTTTTAGGCTGCATGTGTTTAGTTGTTTAGTTTCCAGTGCTCGTATGTACAATGATTGAACAATATCTTATTTTATGTTTACATTGACCAATGTGTGTTCCTTCAGTGCGGCCCAGACTCCTGGACCAGCTAAATGTTCTATACGGGTTGGTCTCGAATGTGTGTTTACACTGATCAATGTCATAGGGACCTGATAATTTGCTGCAGCTAGTTTTGGACCTAAACGAGGTGGTTTAGACTAATTTTACACTTGAGGATAGATCAATTTTCGATGAAAATGCCCCCTCAATGGTCATAAAGGCCAAAGACTGGAAGGCTGTCAAGGTCGAAAAATCGACCAAACCCATATTCTGGCATCAAAAATAGCCCTTATGACCATTGAGGGGTTGGTTCGACCCTGGTCGGTGGCTTAAAAAGACGCCTATACAAAATTTTGCGTTAATATCTCTATGAGCGCAATATGGTATGCTCGAAAGATGAGAACAACATCTCTCATATGATAGGAGTTTTTAAACAATCCTAAGACCTTTACAATTTTAGCTGTTGTCAAATATATTCGACATTTCTCCCAATTCATCCTTTATTTCACTCACCTATTTAAATGCATTCACTAATGGCATGATATTAGACACCATAAAACAGATTGATATATATATATATAATTGAGTTATTTGATAAGTATGACAATTTTTTTTTCGAATATGGATTGGTTTTCAAGTAAGTTCCACATCCATAATTTTGTAAGATCAATCTAAAGTCAGGTGACACAATATGAAACCAACAGACTCATATAGTCGCATGATCTCGTGAAACACGGGGTCGAATTACCATCATGGTGAAATGAACCGGGGTCGAATTACCATCATGGTGAAATGAACCGGGGTCGAATTACCATCATTGTATAATGAACCGGGGTCGAATTACCATCATGGTGAAATGAACTGGGGTCGAATTACCATCATTGTATAATGAACCCGGGTCGAATTACCATCATGGTGAAATGAACCGGGGTCGAATTACCATCATTGTATAATGAACCGGGATCGAATTACCATCATGGTGAAATGAACTGGGGTCGAATTACCATCATTGTATAATGAACCGGGGTCGCATTACCATCATTGTATAATGAACCCGGGTCGAATTACCATCATGGTGAAATGAACCGGGGTCGAATTACCATCATGGTAAAATAAACCGGGGTCGAATTACCATCATGGTGAAATGAACCGGGTCGAATTACCATCATGGTGAAATGAACCGGGGTCGAATTACCATCATGGTGAAATGAACCGGGGTCGAATTACCATCATGGTGAAATGAACCGGGTCGAATTACCATCATGGTGAAATGAACCGGGGTCGAATTACCATCATGGTGAAATGAACTGGGGTCGATTTACCATCATTGTATAATGAACCGGGGTCGCATTACCATCATTGTATAATGAACCGGGGTCGAATTACCATCATGGTGAAATGAACCGGGGTCGAATTACCATCATGGTGAAATGAACTGGGGTCGAATTACCATCATTGTATAATGAACCGGGGTCGCATTACATTCATTGTATAATGAACCCGGGTCGAATTACCATCATGGTGAAATGAACCGGGGTCGAATTACCATCATGGTAAAATAAACCGGGGTCGAATTACCATCATGGTGAAATGAACCGGGATCGAATTACCATCATGGTGAAATGAACTGGGGTCGAATTACCATCATTGTATAATGAACCGGGGTCGAATTACCATCATGGTGAAATGAACCGGGGTCGAATTACCATCATGGTGAAATGAACCGGGGTCGAATTACCATCATTGTATAATGAACCGGGGTCGCATTACCATCATTGTATAATGAACCCGGGTCGAATTACCATCATGGTGAAATGAACCGGGGTCGAATTACCATCATGGTAAAATAAACCGGGGTCGAATTACCATCATGGTGAAATGAACCGAGGTCGAATTACCATCATGGTGAAATGAACCGGGGTTGAATTACCATCATGGTGAAATGAACTGGGGTCGAATTACCATCATTGTATAATGAACCGGGGTCGAATTACCATCATTGTATAATGAACCGGGGTCGAATTACCATCATGTTATAATGAACCGAGGTCGAATTACCATCATCGTATAATGAACCGGGGTCGAATTATAGTGGAATTACTATCATGGTGATATGAACTGCAGTTCACTCAACATTCTCTATCGGTCCTTATTAATGTTATGCCACCCTCTAAAACTAGCAAAACATGGGCCTGGGTAGGGGGTGGGGAATTCACTTTTCTATAATGTTGGAATGACGGGTTTCAGTGGGATTGTTTTCCCATTCGATCTAGTCTGGAGTAAATTATAGATCTGAATGAAAAATTACGAAGTGAGCTAACGTTTAATGATCATGTTCCGATCTTTTCCTTAACTCAGACACCTATAGAAATGTAGTGAGCAATTTCAAATCTTTACACATCAGCGTAAAAATGTTCAGACAGAGATGACTAATTCACTAGGACACAAATTTAAAAAAAAATCGCTTATTTATGAAAACTAAGGAGAGAGAGTTAATATAAACTTTATTTCATTCCAACAGTATATATACAACATTATAGACAGAGAATATGCAGGAATAGGATCCGGAAACAAGTTTTTAAAAAAAACTTCTATTAATCCGTTTCCATTAGATAAATGATTAACTAAACAATAATTGGACATGATGGCATAATTGTGGGAAATATTTAACTGAAAATTGGGAGGATATATTGAGTATGAATGGAATATGAGATGGGGATGAGGTTGGGTATGAGTGAGTGATGGGGTGGGGAAGGGTTTGGTGGGGAGGGGTTGGGGTGGGTTAATGGACGAGGAAGATGTAGGAATTGCCCGTGCCAATGACAATAGAAAATATAAAGCATAGAATAGATTAAGGATGACTGAAAGAGAAACCTTAGCTAAACCGTTAGGAGTTAACAATGAAAGACTGTACGCATGAAAATATTGTTATGTTTTCATCATATGATAGCTCTTCATTCCCGAACAAAAGTAGATTGATTGTTAATGGATGATTTATGTTATTAAACATACGCATACGTATTTGTGAGAAGAGACGACAGTGTAATAGATAATGCTCATTGGTTTCATTTGATTCCATACAGGGACATATAGGACTATCAATAAGATTTCTTCGGTGAAGGTAAAATTTAAGAGAACTGCACTCCATTCTTAGTCTAGCGTGGAGAATCTGACCCATTCTGCTACCAGCAAAGTAGTACATTGGAACTTTGTGAGTAAGCTTACGTAGATATGATTTCAGTTTAAAAATAGAAGGATCATTTTTAACACAGTCTGGCAAAGAGTTCCATATACTGATAACTGATGGCAAAAAGGATTTAGTGAAAAAAGTCGTTTGGCATGATGGTGTACGAAAAGTGTTTCCCATGCGAGTAGCATGATTGTGGCAGTCACGATTACGTTGGGGAAGGATATTTTGTAGATACTGGGGCGCTAGGCCATGAACTATTTTGTGAAAAAGTATAAGCTTATGCTGTTTTCTTCTTTCCTCAAGTGGAAGCCAACCTGTTTCGGTATATAATCTTACTCTACTTGTTAGTCTAGTGCCGCCAGTCACTATGCGTGCGGCTTCTAGTTGCAAATTTTCTAATAAAACAGATTGGGATTTGGTAAGACCATCCCACAATATATCACCATACTCTAATATGGGTCTTATGAGAGTGAAATACATAGTTTGAAGACTATATCTATCTAAGGAAAATTTAAATTTACGTATAATATTCATTTTAGGGGAAATCTTAGAAATTATATAATCGATGTGCTAATTCCAGTATCCATTCCCTGAAAGAAAAATTCCTAAGTGCTTGTGAGAAGTAACCTCAGAGATGTCAGTACTGTTCATAGTTAAGGGAGGATGAAAAGGTTTAATGATTTTTCTACTGAGGAGAAGGGTTTCTGTCTTAGAAGGGTTAAAGTTTACCAACCACCTTTGCGACCATTTATGAATTTTGTCGAGATCATTATTAAGAATTAAGAACAGTGACATAGAGAGAGGTGTCGTCGGCAAATAACTTTGTCGTAGCTTGAATGTCTTTAATGATATCATTTATGTAAATCAGAAATAGAGGGGGTCCGAGAATCGAGCCCTGTGGAACTCCAGCTTTAACATTTAACCAATTAGAATTTTTACCATTGATGACAACTCTCTGTTTACGATCCGATAGATAATTTTCAAACCAAGTTAATAACGAATTGCGAATCCCAAAGCTGGACAGTTTAGAAAGAAGACCTTTATGCCAAACACGGTCAAAGGCTTTACTAATATCACAGAAGACCATACGAATTTCCTTATCATTATCTAATGCTAAATAGATGTCATGAATGATCGCAAGAAGTTGATTAGTTGGTGAGTCACCATGCCTAAATCCAGATTGGTGTGGGGAAAGAAGTGAATGGGTGTGTAAGAAATTGTAGACATATTTGAAGACGCATCTTTCCATTAATTTACCGATAACTGATAGCAGTGAAATGGGTCTGTAATTAGTTAATAAAGACTTGTTATCTTTTTTGTGTACAGGGGTAACATTAGCAGATTTCCATTCATTTGGAAAAACTCCGTATCTAATCGACATATTAAAAAGATTACTTAAAGGAGAGAGAGTTTATTTAAGCATTGGACTACCTTCAGTTGTGCGCTTCGTGTTGGATTTGCCTTTGTTCGGTGGATATTATACTGCCAATGATTGTCAAAAGAAAGCAGTTCAATACTTATATAATTTATTATTTTATGAATGTATGCCAACGTAACAATTATATGTCCAAGCTGGTAGGGTTATACAGCAGCCATACGATAGTAAATATACTAGAACAGAAGGTAAACACACCCGGGCATGGGGACCACTATCCTGGATATCCAGAGGTAACGATCTCCTACGCTCTCTCCACCCATGGGATATGTCATGGCAAATCTGAAGGCCCCGCGTGCGCCACCTTATTGATGAGACAAGAATTAAGGCTGGTTCGACCCTTTGATGTAAACGGAAAGAATCTCGTGGTCACATAACTACTCGCAGTAAAAATTGACAGACTTTAAAGTCGATCGCGGTTCCTTTGTAATCTTCAAAGGACATGCGTGCAGCCTACCGATTGGTCAGGGTTTTTTTAAACCGAGCGTACTTTCAGTTTGCCATGACATATTCCAGGGGTGGAGAGAGCGTAGGTGATCGTAACTCCTAGATATCGAGGATGGGGAATCACAATTAAACAGGATAAATATCGAGTGTAATCCAATGGGACCTGAGAATTTGTTACAGCTAGTTTTGGACATAAACAAACGTGTGTAGAGTAATTTGACACTTTTGGGGGTTGAGCTTGGCGGGGGGGGGGGGCTGTGTAGATCAATTTTCGATACCCCCCCCCCCCACCTCAATCAATGGTCACAAAGGCCTCGTTGGTGTGGTCGACGTCTGCCATCTCATTGCGTTTCTATAATTAGTACATATGAGTTAGTCTGGGGTTAATCCGTTGCAATGTTTGCAGATTCGGGTTAAGTTTTTGGTCACATATATATAAAACATTTTACAGATTTTGCAATTTTTATACAGAAAAAAATCAGAGAATACCAAAGCGTAAACCAAACCATAATCCGAACTCAAAATCGATTAAACTAGAGATAAAATATGAACAAAGGAATGATTTACATGGAGACTCTCGTAATAGCACAAGAGAATAAGACCAGGTGTTCCGGCAGAGTAGGCGTTTTCTGTTTCTTCGACAACAACCGTCATGTAAATTTTGGTCACATCCAGAATGTGCAGAATTATAACATCTCTCGAATCCCTGTGCTGAATTGCAACATCTCTCGAATCCCTGTGCTGATCGAATTGCAACATCTCTCGAATCCCTGTGCTGAATTACAACTTGCGTAAACCGGCCCCTGTATAATCTGAAACCTGGTATATTCCAGTGTAACCGTTTGGTCCCGGCATTTCCCGCTTATATCAGACCTTTACAAATCAGACACCTTTATATATAAAGTGGCCAAAAAATGGTCCCAGTGACTTTCAGATACACAAACAATGATTTTTTTCACGCGCATGTTATAAATAAAACCTTATGGCTGGGCAGGTGAGTATACGTAGAGTATATGTAGAGTTATTTTTGGTCCTTTTAACGGTTAAGGTAGTCCAAACTGATCCGCTACATATTGTTGTATCTATCGGATCGATATCCCGCGCCAACTAATAGCAGTTATTCGAGTGAATTTCAGTCTAGACTGTAAATATTTCGAAATATGGACTACTATATAGACAAAGCATAACTAACTTTTGCCAACAATGATATATCTATTGTTGTTTTTAAATTTCACATAAGGATTGTACCTCATTTTGACTGCGTATACGGTAGTATGCCCGCAGTTGGCAACGAACATATTTTATGGTGCGCGTTAGCGCTCCATAGTGAATATGTTCGTTGCCAACTGCGGGCATACTACCGTATACGCAGTCAAAATGAGGTACAATCCTTATATTTACACCATTATAAATTTTCAAGTGCTTTACGAAGAAAAAAACCATTCGAAGCGGGTTGCTAAGATGGTAACTACGATGGCCGTGGTTGCTAAGATAATATAGTCCCATTGGATTTCCTCAATATATTGGTAGATTAAGAAATGCAACAGTGAACAACGCTATTTTTCTTCATAACATCATGTGTAAATTTTGTATTAAACAATATTTCTAGCAAGTCGAATTCATTTCTTTATTTATAACGGTCGTTATATTCACGCATTGACACAGTGATCTGGTTGTGACGCGGTCCGACGTCAGACGTCACAACTGCAGGGCGGCGCCATGTTTTCGTTACCGTCAAATAATTTCGAATGCGCATCATTTGGAATCAAAAGTTTGCTAGAAACTATTAATTGTTTAATCAAAAGAAATTGATTCCACATATGTTCCATGTTTCAAAATCTTGTAGGAACCAAACAATGGTCGACAGCGAATACTTATTTTTCTGAAGCGTGAACGACGCCAATCCGCCGAGCCTTTTTTCACTGCGTATACAGTAATACAGTTACGTGCCAAAAGTCTTTCAATTTTTTTTATTTTGCTATATATTCTTTGTATTTCCAACTTTTTTCAATGAATTTTCCCGACTTTGTTTATGCATCAATTTTAATGAAATTTTGTGTACTTATAAAGAATTGTTTCCTGTTTCATCTCATAATATGTTCACTGTTTTCCGTTATGTATGACCAGAGAAATCATAATTTATTTACAACATCCAATTTTTCGGACGCCATTTTGACGTCATTTTGGTAGCGTTATATGGCCTCAGACCACAATAAAACTTCCGGGTCGTTGTACACGAATGTAGTGCATAAGGACATTTCAGGTGGGTTACTAAATAATTTTTCCTGAATGACCTATGACAGATATGCACAGTTTCTTTACATAGAAATGTTCAACAATATCTATTCTAGTGATTAATTTTTGTTTGACACCGATATCAAGTTTGGTTTTGCAGCAGGACACAGTGAGAGATGAGGCTTGCGCATTGACATTTTGAAATTTTTTGTAGTTTCCCCTGTAAATGAAGGGTGGTGACATTCAAATAAAAATATCTTTCTAAAATGCCGGTCATGAGGTACTTTCCAGCTCACTGTAGGTTCAGTTTGAATAGAACTACAACATCATATAAGAACCAGGCCCCGGGCAAATTTTTTAAATATTTTAATTTTTGATTTTCTTTGGTAGTAACATATAGTACAAACAATTGTGGTCTGAGGCCTGCATAGCACGCGCCTTATGGAGGTAGAAAAGTTCTGGTGTGTCTAAAAATAGAGTCAGGGTTATTTGTTTACTGCTCCTGTGTGATTCTATACAGTTAAACTGTGTGTATATGATATTTCAGATAGATAAATCTAATTTTAATTTGCTGACAAGCTTATTTTAATGACCTACACCCCAAAATGGCTCATTTTGATGCGGATTTCACTTGCCACGACCTCTTCCCTGGCCCCACAAGGCATGTTTTTGACCAAGTTTACTGATAAAGATGTTTGTTTCACATTCCTTATATATACGGTAAGATTATTTTCAGGTTCTTGTTTCCATTTTAGGGCTATTTGTAAAAATAATCAGCTCTGCATAGTAATTAATTGATATTTTCTTGAAGAAATCCTAGAGTTTACCTTGTATTTCTTCACATTTAAATGATATTCAGGTATTGCAACTATCATTTTGAGACATAATACAGTACATGATGAGTTATTATGTTAAAATAGTCATTTTAAATGAAATTTAGGCATGTTTTGAGAATAGTAGGGTTGATTAACACAGGGCCAGTACATAAAAATGTCCAAATATCTTGTGAATTTCAAGATCATGTGACACATAATCAATAAAACAAGCTTCAAAATATGTATTATGATTAAAAGAAAGACATGTATATGTAGTGTAGCTTTTTAGTGATACATATTCACAATTTTAATCAATTATTATATGAAATTTGAAAAATAATTGCATAAATTGTAGCCCCTACCCAAAATACCTTAGTTTCACTTGTCGCGACAGGAAGCATATTGGTATTTTACAATATTTCATTAAAATCTTCTACTAAATGACCTTTCCATACATTTTTTATTTCGGTTAGTGTTAGCGAGAGGTTTGAATATGTTGGTATGCTATTTACAGCACAGATAATTGAAATTTTACAAATTAAGCAAAGGCTGGTGGCAAAATTTGCTCACATTCCAAGACAATTCCTTCTGAATGACACATTTTGATGCTAAAAAGTCAAATTCAACATAATTCATACTTAATTTTCAATTGTAATTAAACATCTGCATCTCTACAAATAATTTATTTTAATTTGTTGCTCACAGTTGAAAAAGAAATTAGTTGCATACCAATAATATTAAAGGGTCCACACCGCCCTTGCTCTGGACAACAATTTGTGAAGAAAATGAGGGGTACTTAGGCACATTAAATCTATTGTCATTTCTTAACTAACTTAACTATTGAAAGTTCTTTTTCATATTATAGTACAGATATATTTCAACTTTTTATTTGTGACATTTCAACTTTCAAAACTTCATATTTCTTCAATTTTCAAGCTGTTAGATATAATTTTTCATTGAAAATAAATTTAAAATCTCATATTTTTCTTCAAAATATGATTTGAAATTGATAGAAAAAAAATGCTTTCCATGTTTTAAGATTTTGTAACATTGTTTAAGTAACAACCATGCAAAAACAGTTAAAATTATAGATACCAGTACCTTGTATGCTCCCTTTAATACTTCAGGTAGACTTCCACTAAACTGTACCCCCAGGACACCCTTGACCACTTGACAACTAATTACCTGCTAAGTACTTAATTACCCCCCAGTGAGTCGATACTAATGTGATCTTTAAATAGTGTTCTTTCAGACGGTCAAAAGTTAGACAGGCTGTGATTTCATTTAAAAAAGTTATACTTGATTTTAGGTAGAAATTTGTTTCAATGATTGGAAATTTAATTTTTAATTAAAAGTAATGCCCCCAGACCTACAAATGAAATGTGATCATAATAAAATTTTGGAAAACAAAAGCCTGTTGACTGCTTTTTATTATGGTAAAGTTGTTGAAAGTACTCGGTCATCACTGTTTTATCAATAGCACTGTTTGTATGATGACCCTATACATTTGTTGGAAATTGGCTCCAGAGTGGGGGTAGGGGTAGGAAAATGACTCTAAGTTGTGCATTTTTTGAGAAAACAATATAAAATTTGGGTTTCAATTTTGTCTTTAATATACAATACCAGATACAAAGTAAAAAATTGAAATTCAAAAATGACACCTATATACAGGCCTCAGACCACAATAAAACTTCCGGGTCGTTGTACACGAATGTAGTGCATAAGGACATTTCAGGTGGGTTACTAAATAATTTTTCCTGAATGACCTATGACAGATATGCACAGTTTCTTTACATAGAAATGTTCAACAATATCTATTCTAGTGATTAATTTTTGTTTGACACCGATATCAAGTTTGGTTTTGCAGCAGGACACAGTGAGAGATGAGGCTTGCGCATTGACATTTTGAAATTTTTTGTAGTTTCCCCTGTAAATGAAGGGTGGTGACATTCAAATAAAAATATCTTTCTAAAATGCCGGTCATGAGGTACTTTCCAGCTCACTGTAGGTTCAGTTTGAATAGAACTACAACATCATATAAGAACCAGGCCCCGGGCAAATTTTTTAAATATTTTAATTTTTGATTTTCTTTGGTAGTAACATATAGTACAAACAATTGTGGTCTGAGGCCTGCATAGCACGCGCCTTATGGAGGTAGAAAAGTTCTGGTGTGTCTAAAAATAGAGTCAGGGTTATTTGTTTACTGCTCCTGTGTGATTCTATACAGTTAAACTGTGTGTATATGATATTTCAGATAGATAAATCTAATTTTAATTTGCTGACAAGCTTATTTTAATGACCTACACCCCAAAATGGCTCATTTTGATGCGGATTTCACTTGCCACGACCTCTTCCCTGGCCCCACAAGGCATGTTTTTGACCAAGTTTACTGATAAAGATGTTTGTTTCACATTCCTTATATATACGGTAAGATTATTTTCAGGTTCTTGTTTCCATTTTAGGGCTATTTGTAAAAATAATCAGCTCTGCATAGTAATTAATTGATATTTTCTTGAAGAAATCCTAGAGTTTACCTTGTATTTCTTCACATTTAAATGATATTCAGGTATTGCAACTATCATTTTGAGACATAATACAGTACATGATGAGTTATTATGTTAAAATAGTCATTTTAAATGAAATTTAGGCATGTTTTGAGAATAGTAGGGTTGATTAACACAGGGCCAGTACATAAAAATGTCCAAATATCTTGTGAATTTCAAGATCATGTGACACATAATCAATAAAACAAGCTTCAAAATATGTATTATGATTAAAAGAAAGACATGTATATGTAGTGTAGCTTTTTAGTGATACATATTCACAATTTTAATCAATTATTATATGAAATTTGAAAAATAATTGCATAAATTGTAGCCCCTACCCAAAATACCTTAGTTTCACTTGTCGCGACAGGAAGCATATTGGTATTTTACAATATTTCATTAAAATCTTCTACTAAATGACCTTTCCATACATTTTTTATTTCGGTTAGTGTTAGCGAGAGGTTTGAATATGTTGGTATGCTATTTACAGCACAGATAATTGAAATTTTACAAATTAAGCAAAGGCTGGTGGCAAAATTTGCTCACATTCCAAGACAATTCCTTCTGAATGACACATTTTGATGCTAAAAAGTCAAATTCAACATAATTCATACTTAATTTTCAATTGTAATTAAACATCTGCATCTCTACAAATAATTTATTTTAATTTGTTGCTCACAGTTGAAAAAGAAATTAGTTGCATACCAATAATATTAAAGGGTCCACACCGCCCTTGCTCTGGACAACAATTTGTGAAGAAAATGAGGGGTACTTAGGCACATTAAATCTATTGTCATTTCTTAACTAACTTAACTATTGAAAGTTCTTTTTCATATTATAGTACAGATATATTTCAACTTTTTATTTGTGACATTTCAACTTTCAAAACTTCATATTTCTTCAATTTTCAAGCTGTTAGATATAATTTTTCATTGAAAATAAATTTAAAATCTCATATTTTTCTTCAAAATATGATTTGAAATTGATAGAAAAAAAATGCTTTCCATGTTTTAAGATTTTGTAACATTGTTTAAGTAACAACCATGCAAAAACAGTTAAAATTATAGATACCAGTACCTTGTATGCTCCCTTTAATACTTCAGGTAGACTTCCACTAAACTGTACCCCCAGGACACCCTTGACCACTTGACAACTAATTACCTGCTAAGTACTTAATTACCCCCCAGTGAGTCGATACTAATGTGATCTTTAAATAGTGTTCTTTCAGACGGTCAAAAGTTAGACAGGCTGTGATTTCATTTAAAAAAGTTATACTTGATTTTAGGTAGAAATTTGTTTCAATGATTGGAAATTTAATTTTTAATTAAAAGTAATGCCCCCAGACCTACAAATGAAATGTGATCATAATAAAATTTTGGAAAACAAAAGCCTGTTGACTGCTTTTTATTATGGTAAAGTTGTTGAAAGTACTCGGTCATCACTGTTTTATCAATAGCACTGTTTGTATGATGACCCTATACATTTGTTGGAAATTGGCTCCAGAGTGGGGGTAGGGGTAGGAAAATGACTCTAAGTTGTGCATTTTTTGAGAAAACAATATAAAATTTGGGTTTCAATTTTGTCTTTAATATACAATACCAGATACAAAGTAAAAAATTGAAATTCAAAAATGACACCTATATACAGGCCTCAGACCACAATAAAACTTCCGGGTCGTTGTACACGAATGTAGTGCATAAGGACATTTCAGGTGGGTTACTAAATAATTTTTCCTGAATGACCTATGACAGATATGCACAGTTTCTTTACATAGAAATGTTCAACAATATCTATTCTAGTGATTAATTTTTGTTTGACACCGATATCAAGTTTGGTTTTGCAGCAGGACACAGTGAGAGATGAGGCTTGCGCATTGACATTTTGAAATTTTTTGTAGTTTCCCCTGTAAATGAAGGGTGGTGACATTCAAATAAAAATATCTTTCTAAAATGCCGGTCATGAGGTACTTTCCAGCTCACTGTAGGTTCAGTTTGAATAGAACTACAACATCATATAAGAACCAGGCCCCGGGCAAATTTTTTAAATATTTTAATTTTTGATTTTCTTTGGTAGTAACATATAGTACAAACAATTGTGGTCTGAGGCCTGCATAGCACGCGCCTTATGGAGGTAGAAAAGTTCTGGTGTGTCTAAAAATAGAGTCAGGGTTATTTGTTTACTGCTCCTGTGTGATTCTATACAGTTAAACTGTGTGTATATGATATTTCAGATAGATAAATCTAATTTTAATTTGCTGACAAGCTTATTTTAATGACCTACACCCCAAAATGGCTCATTTTGATGCGGATTTCACTTGCCACGACCTCTTCCCTGGCCCCACAAGGCATGTTTTTGACCAAGTTTACTGATAAAGATGTTTGTTTCACATTCCTTATATATACGGTAAGATTATTTTCAGGTTCTTGTTTCCATTTTAGGGCTATTTGTAAAAATAATCAGCTCTGCATAGTAATTAATTGATATTTTCTTGAAGAAATCCTAGAGTTTACCTTGTATTTCTTCACATTTAAATGATATTCAGGTATTGCAACTATCATTTTGAGACATAATACAGTACATGATGAGTTATTATGTTAAAATAGTCATTTTAAATGAAATTTAGGCATGTTTTGAGAATAGTAGGGTTGATTAACACAGGGCCAGTACATAAAAATGTCCAAATATCTTGTGAATTTCAAGATCATGTGACACATAATCAATAAAACAAGCTTCAAAATATGTATTATGATTAAAAGAAAGACATGTATATGTAGTGTAGCTTTTTAGTGATACATATTCACAATTTTAATCAATTATTATATGAAATTTGAAAAATAATTGCATAAATTGTAGCCCCTACCCAAAATACCTTAGTTTCACTTGTCGCGACAGGAAGCATATTGGTATTTTACAATATTTCATTAAAATCTTCTACTAAATGACCTTTCCATACATTTTTTATTTCGGTTAGTGTTAGCGAGAGGTTTGAATATGTTGGTATGCTATTTACAGCACAGATAATTGAAATTTTACAAATTAAGCAAAGGCTGGTGGCAAAATTTGCTCACATTCCAAGACAATTCCTTCTGAATGACACATTTTGATGCTAAAAAGTCAAATTCAACATAATTCATACTTAATTTTCAATTGTAATTAAACATCTGCATCTCTACAAATAATTTATTTTAATTTGTTGCTCACAGTTGAAAAAGAAATTAGTTGCATACCAATAATATTAAAGGGTCCACACCGCCCTTGCTCTGGACAACAATTTGTGAAGAAAATGAGGGGTACTTAGGCACATTAAATCTATTGTCATTTCTTAACTAACTTAACTATTGAAAGTTCTTTTTCATATTATAGTACAGATATATTTCAACTTTTTATTTGTGACATTTCAACTTTCAAAACTTCATATTTCTTCAATTTTCAAGCTGTTAGATATAATTTTTCATTGAAAATAAATTTAAAATCTCATATTTTTCTTCAAAATATGATTTGAAATTGATAGAAAAAAAATGCTTTCCATGTTTTAAGATTTTGTAACATTGTTTAAGTAACAACCATGCAAAAACAGTTAAAATTATAGATACCAGTACCTTGTATGCTCCCTTTAATACTTCAGGTAGACTTCCACTAAACTGTACCCCCAGGACACCCTTGACCACTTGACAACTAATTACCTGCTAAGTACTTAATTACCCCCCAGTGAGTCGATACTAATGTGATCTTTAAATAGTGTTCTTTCAGACGGTCAAAAGTTAGACAGGCTGTGATTTCATTTAAAAAAGTTATACTTGATTTTAGGTAGAAATTTGTTTCAATGATTGGAAATTTAATTTTTAATTAAAAGTAATGCCCCCAGACCTACAAATGAAATGTGATCATAATAAAATTTTGGAAAACAAAAGCCTGTTGACTGCTTTTTATTATGGTAAAGTTGTTGAAAGTACTCGGTCATCACTGTTTTATCAATAGCACTGTTTGTATGATGACCCTATACATTTGTTGGAAATTGGCTCCAGAGTGGGGGTAGGGGTAGGAAAATGACTCTAAGTTGTGCATTTTTTGAGAAAACAATATAAAATTTGGGTTTCAATTTTGTCTTTAATATACAATACCAGATACAAAGTAAAAAATTGAAATTCAAAAATGACACCTATATACAGGCCTCAGACCACAATAAAACTTCCGGGTCGTTGTACACGAATGTAGTGCATAAGGACATTTCAGGTGGGTTACTAAATAATTTTTCCTGAATGACCTATGACAGATATGCACAGTTTCTTTACATAGAAATGTTCAACAATATCTATTCTAGTGATTAATTTTTGTTTGACACCGATATCAAGTTTGGTTTTGCAGCAGGACACAGTGAGAGATGAGGCTTGCGCATTGACATTTTGAAATTTTTTGTAGTTTCCCCTGTAAATGAAGGGTGGTGACATTCAAATAAAAATATCTTTCTAAAATGCCGGTCATGAGGTACTTTCCAGCTCACTGTAGGTTCAGTTTGAATAGAACTACAACATCATATAAGAACCAGGCCCCGGGCAAATTTTTTAAATATTTTAATTTTTGATTTTCTTTGGTAGTAACATATAGTACAAACAATTGTGGTCTGAGGCCATATAGAGAAATGGCGTCACACGGAAATTAGCAGTGAAGATAATTTTGTATAGTTCCATAAATACACAACGGAAAATTAAATAAATATTATGAGAGGAAACCTTGAATAGTTTTGTACCAAATGACAAAAGATTGCCAAAATCCATCCATAAACGAAGTCAAGAAAATTCATTGAAAAAAGTTGGAAATACAAAGAATATATAGCAAAGTAAAAAAAATTGAAAGACTTTTGGCACGTAACTGTATATTCGCAGTCAGAGTTTACTAAGCACAAGAAGGGAGAGGTGTAAATATACTGTGTAGTATATTATTCCGGATATTTTCATCCGTCCACCAAGTCATTGACTATTTAACCCAAGGGCGGTAACTCTAAACTGAAATTATATTTTGTCTAGACACACATGTGAGACGAGTTGTTTAGATTCACCATGGCAGGCGATTCGTCGATGACAACCATTTTTACTGACTTTCAGAAATATTTAGATGACGAACAAGAAGTCCGAGAGGTAAAAACATAAGACTCAGTGAAATTACAGTAAACTTGAGATCGCAGAAACGTTTATTGACAATAAAAAGTTTGCTTTCGGTAAATGATCACCCACCCACATGTTCACTGGTAGGCCTACTGATACATGGTTCCGAAATAATTGAACATTGTTTCGCCTCATGGGGTCATACCAACTTTCAAGTAGAAATATAAAATTTCGTATATAAACACGCAGTTAAGAGAAAATTGGAGATCTGTTTTGAGCCAGAGACTAGATAATAGATTGACAAGTTGAGCCCAAACAAGATATTCATTAAATTGTTTAAATAGAATAAGGTAGACCAAATTTATTGGTTCTCTGGGTACATCAAAAGAATCTCGTGGTCACATAACGGTAAGAATTGACAGGCTTTGAGCCCAAACAATATATTCATTAAATTGTTTAAATAGAATAAGGTAGACCAAATTTATTGGTTCTCTGGGTACATCAAAAGAATCTCATGGTCACAAAATGGTAAGAATTGACAGGCTTTGAAGTCGGTTGCGCGCGCGGGTACTTTGTAATCTTCAAAGGACAGGGATGCAGCCTAGCGATTGGTTAGATTTTTTTACCTGAGCGTGCCTTCAGTTTTGCCATGATATATTGGAGGGATGTAAAGAATGTTGTTCGTTGATCGTAACCCATTGATATTGACGATGCTCTGTCTCTTTCCAAATTATTTTTGTTGCAAAACTTGACTGAGTTGGTCGTCAGCCACCAATTGCAAGTATGCATGTTGTTCAATTGTTAGAGCCTCTGTAAAGAGTTCAGAGGGTCGGTTCCGAACCCTGATCATGCCATTGCATGATCATTTTCCAACAGGATACAGTGGGATCTTTTTTTTTGAATTTGTATAACTCAAAGACACGTTTTATGCGAAGCATTTCGTCGGCAAACGTCACACTAAACATTTGAGCTCCCTTACACATTTTAGTTCAGTTCAATAATCGGGTAACTCGATCAGTTTTCCCACAGTTCTCTAACTTCAAAGATAATGCAGTTTGACTGAATATAATAAAATCAAATGAAAGCAACGTGGTACAGCTTTGAGCTAGAGTAGACGGGAAATTATTAGGACAACAGTTTTAGTCGCATTGAAATTCTAAATACTGTTCTGCAATTGTTAAGAAAATGAAAAAAAAAATGGTTGGTGGGGGTGTTTTACCACTTTGTAACTAAAGGGGCGTGTAACAATGACTTTTAAGATCAGTTGAGTATACTTACTTTGTGGGGTTCCCACCCTTAAATGTTGATATCTATAGACATGGCAGTACGACAGTGGCAGTACCCCTGTGCCAAAAACTTGAAAGCTTACGTGTTTTATCTTTTAATAATAAAAAAATTGCTGTTTGAGAGCTATCATGGATGTAACGGATGTAACAGAACTCTAAGACGGACCTCAACCAATTGAGCTATACACTTCCTCAGTTGACTCTGTGTAACATATATATGCAAAACGTAGTTGTGTGCCGCAAGGTTTTGATTTGAAAGGGATTTGATACAGAGAAGATTAGAATGGCCCCTGATATACGATAAATGTCCAATTTATTTCAGCGAATCCGAGTACTGGTACGGGACTTGGAGCAGACGACACGAGAGATCCATACTCAGCTTCAGCTTGTTCACCAGCAGGGCGGAATCAAACAAGGTAATGATGACTTAAAGGAAGGAATGTTAAATCATACGTAGTAGTTTTCTTTAGACAGAATGAATTATACCTTGCCAGAATAAACATGTTCCTCAACTGCTTGTATCATGTGTCGCCATCTTTGATACTTCAGTGGCCCCTTTCACAAAAAATATTACGATAAATTTTACTCGTAAAAGAGAACTTACAATTTTGTTCCATTTCACAAAAAATCTTACTAAAATAAACAATACAAAATGTGCTCACTACCTAGTACAGCTACTTAATAGTAGCATTGTTCAGATAGAAGCAAAAAATAAATTAAAAAAAAAATAGATTTAAAAGAAAAGTAAATAAAGATATATTATTTTTTTCTAAATGTTTACTCTGTTGGTAAAACCGTACTGTATATATTTCTACAGTACAGGAACACTGTGAGAAGGCAGAAGCTTCATTTGCTACACTAAGAGAGCAGTACAGGAAACTGGCCGAAGTTGTTCCATCAGGACAGTACTACAGGTAAGTTGTTCCATCAGGACAGTACTACAGGTAAGTTGGTCCATCAGGACAGTACTACAGGTAAGTTGTTCCATCAGGACAGTACTACAGGTAAGTTGGTCCATCAGGAAAGGACTACAGGTAAGTTGTTTTTACTGCTCACATATTAGCTTGCTGTTTGTAACCTGTAACATCAGAATGATCTCTCAACCCATTCAACCCTTGGAGGCACATCTGTAAAAAATCCCTGGAATGTCCTTGAGAAATTGAGCTTTGAGACTCAGGGGTCAAAGTATTGTGTTATATATACCTAAGTGCATCATGATCACAAAACCAAAAGAGCAAAGGAAGAATGTAACATAGGTCCAGGTCCAAATTCATGAAATAGTTCTTATGCTAAATTATGTATCATCTGTGCAAAAACTCTCATGTGCTAAATTATGCATCATCCGTGCAAAAACTCTTGTGGGAAAGTGTAGATCATCTGTGATGAAATTTTCTCTTTTGTTCTAAAGTATAGTATGTTAATTTTGTGTTAAAGTTTTATCATCTGTGCTAAAATGTTCTCTCATGTGCTAAAGTATGCGTCATCTGTGCTAAAACTCTCTTTCTTGCAATTTACTTAAGTCATGCATGTGGCATGGCCAAAGCATCAAGTGTAAATATTGAAAACAATATTCTGCTTTAAATTTTGGCTTCTTGACTTTTTCAGCATTGTTGACAAAATTTGGATTTTTTATTTCTTCATCACTAGAGTAAGATATTTGGCTTGTGCACAAAACTGTGAGATTGGTATGTAAGTAATGTATCATTAATATGGGTCCGGGATTGAACCTAGAACCTCCAAACTGTAAACATTAGCTCCAGTTGACTAAGCTTGCTGGTCACCCGAGGGATAGCCTGTCTTGTTCCATTACACAGTGTTAATATAATGTATTGAAAAAACAACTATTTTCTTTCCAGATTCCATGACCATTGGAAGTTTTCTATGCAGCGATGCTGTTTCTTATCAGCATTCATCACCTACCTTCAAACAGAAAAACTTGTGACAAGGGAGGAAACTGCTGCAAAGTTAGGAGGTAAGTAAATAGGCACCCCAAACTTCAAACTTAAATTTAACAATACCCTTGGTCTGTCCTCACACATATTCAATGATTTGCCATCTGGCAGCTGTCATGGATAGTTACAGTTGAAGTGTGCTTATTCTTTTTCACAAAGTGCTTGAGAAATCTTTACCACATTTCATCGTCAGGTTACATGTTTTCTCTTTTTCAAGTATTTGTGAATGTTTCTTTTTGAGACAGCTCAGGCTGCCATCTTGGATTTTGAGTATGTATACCAGGCCCCCAGGATCATGAACCAATCTTAAGTCTCAGTTTGTCTAAAGTTCTGCTTTAGTCATTTACAAATAACATTACGAAAATTAACGTCATAATTTTAAATCACAAACTTAAGTCAAAGATTGTTTAATGATCTAGGTGCCTGGTGTTTAATATTTCTCAATCCAGAAGAACTAATTACCAGATCTAGGTGCCTGGTGTTTAATATTTCTCAAGCCAGAAGAACTAATTACCAGATCTAGGTGCCTGGTGTTTAATATTTCTCAAGCCAGAAGAACTAATTACCAGATGTTTGTGCCTGGTGTTTAATATTTCTCAAGCCAGAAGAACTAATTACCAGATCTAGGTGCCTGGTGTTTAATATTTCTCAAGCCAGAAGAACTAATTACCAGATCTTTGTGCCTGGTGTTTAATATTTCTCAAGCCAGAAGAACTAATTACCAGATCTTTGTGCCTGGTGTTTAATATTTCTCAAGCCAGAAGAACTAATTACCAGATCTTTTCTATTTCATGTGTAGATTTTTTCATCATTAGTATAGCTGTCCTAGTTTTGTGCATTTTGTTTTATGATTTCAAATGCTTTTCGAGAGAAAACAACATACTTCTGTCAGAGAATTGAATTCTATATGAATTTTAAGAGTTTATTTAACAATTGTAAACATAAGAATTTTTAACAGAAGGACACTATCAAAAGCAGCTGGGTGAAGTTCTGATTAAAATTACAATAGAATAATTTGAAGCTGACCAGACAAGACTATCTATCTAAGAGTAAGTAAACTAGCAATCTTACATAAAACAAATAAAGATCATATGATGGTTACCAAAAGCTCCTTGATTTATGAAAGGGAGATAACTCTGTGTTCATATCGACAGTCTGTTAGTGATGTATGGATTTCTATATTACCTGGTATTTCTTTCTCAATTATTAACAGTTGAAGTCACTAGGGACAATGGATTCCACATGGATCTTGATGACTTCTTAATAGGTGTTCTTCAGGTAGCTAGTGAGTTGGTGAGTACTTAATTGTCATTTCATCAGAATTACATGTCAAGGGGAGGTATGAAGAATAATAATTATTAAT
Source organism: Mimachlamys varia (assembly GCA_947623455.1). Lineage (NCBI taxonomy): Eukaryota > Metazoa > Mollusca > Bivalvia > Pectinida > Pectinidae > Mimachlamys > Mimachlamys varia. Next base: position 38,844,961 of record OX392540.1, read on the forward strand.
CATTAGCATGTTTATCCCTGTATAAAAGTGTTATGAAAATAAATATTATTGTTATATGATTAGTTGATAGATGCATTGTCATGAGCCAAAAATTGTCTCTCAATTGTTTGTACTATACATTTGTTTCAAGATTTTCAGAAATTTCTGTAATCATTGTAAATTTTCTCATATTTCTTAAAGACACGCAAGATTCTCGTTTAAAAAAACAGAAGACTTTCTTTTCAACAAACACAATACCCTCGTTTCAACAAACACAAGACTCTCTTTTCGACAAACACAAGACTTGTTTCAACAAACACAAGACTCTCTTTTCAACAAACACAAGACTCTCTTTTCAACAAACACAAGACTCTCTTTTCAACAAACACAAGACTCTCTTTTCGACAAACACAAGACTCTCTTTTCAACAAACACAAGACTCTCTTTTCAACAAACACAAGGCTCTTTTTTCAACAAACACAAGGCTCTCTTTTCAACAAACACAAGGCTCTCTTTTCAACAAACACAAGACTCTCTTTTCAACAAACACAAGACTCTCTTTTCGACAAACACAAGACTCTTTTCAACAAACACAAGACTCTCTTTTCGACAAACACAAGACTCTCTTTTCAACAAACACAAGACTCTCGTTTCAACAAACACAAGGCTCTCTTTTCAACAAACACAAGACTCTCTTTTCAACAAACACAAGACTCTCTTTTCAACAAACACAAGACTCTCTTTTCGACAAACACAAGACTCTCTTTTCAACAAACACAAGACTCTCTTTTCAACAAACACAAGGCTCTTTTTTCAACAAACACAAGGCTCTCTTTTCAACAAACACAAGGCTCTCTTTTCAACAAACACAAGACTCTCTTTTCAACAAACACAAGACTCTCTTTTCGACAAACACAAGACTCTTTTCAACAAACACAAGACTCTCTTTTCGACAAACACAAGACTCTCTTTTCAACAAACACAAGACTCTCGTTTCAACAAACACAAGGCTCTCTTTTCAACAAACACAAGACTCTCTTTTCAACAAACACAAGACTCTCTTTTCAACAAACACAAGACTCTCTTTTCGACAAACACAAGACTCTCTTTTCAACAAACACAAGACTCTCTTTTCAACAAACACAAGACTCTCGTTTCAACAAACACAAGGCTCTCTTTTCAACAAACACAAGACTCTCTTTTCAACAAACACAAGGCTCTCGTTTCAACAAACACAAGACTCTTTTCAACAAACACAAGACTCTCGTTTCAACAAAGGATCGGTGTGAGAATGTTTTTGTTTTTGTTTCCAGTCACGTTTAGCTGTAAACGCAGTCACAGCTACTGATTATTCTCGACCTTTGCGGATCGCTAAATTTGTAGCCGAATTGGACGCAGGTTATAGACTGTTGAATCTGAAGAATGATGCGTTACGAAAACGCTTTGATGGACTGAAATATGACCTAAAGAAGGTAGAAGAAGTTGTCTACGACCTCACCATTAGAGGACTCAAGCCGTCAGAAGACCCACCAAAGGAATGAAGGGGGCATAACTCTTGTTCACTTAGACTTCTATACATTTGTTGATGATATTGTCCGTGTGATGTCACAGTGTATTAGGGAGTTGTAGTTGTTAGTATCATGAAGAGAGGATCGACAATTTGTGAATATTTCATGGGTAAGGTACAGGACCAATAACACAGGAACTTGGTCGCATGCCTGAATATTTTGAGGGATCAAAATCTTCATTGTACTTGTAGTTGGTAATAAAACAGAGCATACATCTGTTTTAGTGTGGGTCACCATTACTTCAGGCATTTTCATGTATGCAGAACAACTTGTTTGTCTGTTTTCAGTATTTTTGGATATAAATCTGTCGGTACCTGCAAATGCTTTTCAGGCCTTGCAAGCATCATCAGATCTCTATAACTGACCTAAACAAACATTTTTGGTCTGACCGGTCTTGGGCAGCATAATTAACTCACAAAATACATTAATCTGTCTCAACATATCTACAGCATTCACAAAATATCAGATATTCTGAATTAGGTTTGTCTTCAGTTTAGAAATTGTCTTTAACGATTGGATAGCTCTTGAGGCAGCTTTGCACAGCCAGAGATTGGGGACTAGATCAGGTTGTCTGGAAAAAAGTTGTACGAGACAAATCCAACCTTCGTCGGAATCGTCATTTATTTCTCTAACTGGGAGAAACAATATATTGTAGTCTTACGCTGATAGGTTCAAATTACGCAAGAAATCAAAAGAAAAGAGAAGATTCACCATCATAGATTCACGTTCACTACCTTTGGTAAGATATTTATCATAACTTAGGGATTTTTAACTGTTTTATCGTTAAAACATGGTTGTCACTTACATTTATCATGGAAATCTCATTAAATTAACTTAACAAGTGCTTTATAAGGGTCCAGGACAGGAAACGTAATATTCACTTAATGTAATGATTCAGTTTTGTATTGTTAAATTTTGTATTGAAATATTGCAATAAAAACAATTGATCTTTAGTGACTCAAAATCTGTTGTTATTTCATATGTTATTTTTGACAATTTATTTTTCAAAACACAATATATAATACCCTACAGATCTCCGTACTACTGCCAAAAACTGACCTTAAGGATCCACGAACCACTGCCAAAAGCTATCCTTAATGATCAACGAACCACTGCCAAAAACTGACCTTAAGGATCCACGAACCACTGCCAAAAGCTATCCTTAATGATCAACGAACCACTGCCAAAAACTATCCTTAAGGATCCACGAACCACTGCCAAAAACTATCCTTAAGGATCAAGGAACCACTGCCAAAAACTAACCTTAAGGATCCACGAACCACTGCCAAAAACTGACCTTAAGGATCCACGAACCACTGCCAAAAACTATCCTTAAGGATCAAGGAACCACTGCCAAAAACTAACCTTAAGGATCAAGGAACCAGTGCCAAAAACTGACCTTAAGGATCCACGAACCACTGCCAAAAACTGACCTTAAGGATCAAGGAACCACTGCCAAACACTAACCTTAAGGATCCTTGAATCACTTCGAGAAACTATCCTTAAGGATCCACAAACAACTGCCAAAAACTGTAACAATAAGGAGCCCCATACCACTGCCAAAAACTGCCAAAAATATCGGGACTTTCATGATAGATGGTCGTCGTCTTGGTATAGCACTGAGAAATATTCTATATTCTTATATGAAATACAGAAATGTCAACAAAACCATAACCTGAACTCAAAATCGATAAAACTAGGGGCAAAATATGAACAAAATATGATTTATATGTAGATCCTTGAGAAAGGATCAGAGAATAAGACCAGGTGTTTCGGAAGAGTAAGCGTCTTCTGCTTCATCGACGACATCCGCCATGCAAATCTTGGTCACATTCAATTAAATTTAAAGTCCACAAACTGAGAACCGAGTCTGCCAATCACAACAAATAAGCTTACTAATGAGCATACTAAAAAACGTCCATCTTCATATCATACAAGGATATAAAATATTCTCAGGGAGACCATGATGACAGTTCTTTTCAACCTGCATCATTTGAATACCTGTATAGTAAGTTTGTCAACACCCGACATCTATCAAGAAAATCTTGATATTTAGAGCAACAATAGGATAAAGAATCAACTGTGACATGTAAACACGATAGGTTGGGAAAACAGGGATGTCACTATCAAGAAAAGGAAATTTAACGATCTAAAAATTGAAACCTTCACGTTTATCGTATAGCTTATTAGTAATCTGTCCACGTTGGTCATACTTTAAGTAAAGATCGCTATAAGCAGCTGATGTAGAAGAGTCTGTTGTGTCCTTTATTTTATGTTCAGAAGGGTAAATACGATCGACGTCAGCAATTCCCATGTTAATTAAAACACAACACATCGTTGATATATCTGAAATCTGAGATTTGGTAAGGATTTTGATTTTGTGATGTTTCTAGCCAGATATATCCCAAAATCTTGTAAATACGTTTAGCCACAGTACTAACGACAATATATCAAGGTTTTTGTCATGCGCATATAGAATTAATTACGATGAATTTCACACATTTCAGCCCAACAACAAAATTCAAGTTTTGGTCGTTATTGTTTTTTTTCATCAAAAGTCAAATTCAACACAGTTCTTTTATGTTTTGCTGGAAAAAGAGAAACAAGATGCCCAGTGGGTCTGTATCGCTCACCTGGATACATTGGAAATCATGGTAAAATATTTTCTTTCTGGCCCCGCCCCTGAGCCCCCTGGGGGGTCAGCTAGTCCCACCATTAGTACAATTTTGAATCCTGAGCACCTAGGGATGCTTCCTGCCAAATAAGGTTGATTTCCAATCAGTGGTTATGGAGAAGAAGTCGCTTAAATCATGATATACCTAAAGAACCCTTTTTGGCCCCGCCCCTAAGCCCCCCTAGGGGATCAGCTAGTCCCACCCTTAGTAAAATTTTGAATCCTGAGCACCTAGGGATGATTCCTACCAAATAAGGCTGATTTCCAATCAATGAGTCTCTTAAACCAATATAGCTTAATAACCCTTTTTGGCCCCGCCCCTCAGCCCCCTAGGGGGTCAGCTAGTTCCACCATTAGTACAATTTTGAATCATGATCACCTAGGGAAGCTTCCTGCCAAATAAGGTTGATTTCCAATCAGTGGTTATGGAGATGAAGTCGCTTAAACCATGATATAGCTAAATAACCCTTTTTGGCCCCGCCCCACAGCCCCGTAGGGGGTCAGCTAGTTCCACCCTTAGTAAAATTTTGCATCTTGAGCAACTAGGGATGCTTCCTGTCAAATAAGGTTGATTTCCAATCAGTGGTTATGGAGAAGAAGTTGCTTAAACCAATATAGCTAAATAATTCTTTATGGCCCACCCCTCAGCCCCCTGGGGAGTCAGTTCTACCATTAGTACAATTTTGAATCCTGGTCACCTAAGGATGCTTCCTGCCAAATAAGGTTGATTTCCTATAAGTGGTTACGGAGAAGAAGTCGTTTAAACAATTGTTGACGGACGATGGACGCCATGGTATGACATAAGCTCACCTCGGTCCTTCGAACCAGGTGAGCTAAAAATGAAAGCGTTCAGTGCAGTTAATTGCTTGTTTGAAAAATATTGCTTCATAACCCTCCCAAGATGGCGACCTATACGTCTTACAGATGACCTTCTACAGTAAATTATAATTATTCAAATCTTAAAAAAATCCACAAGGTTATACTATTTGTGGTGAACGCTTGTTTGCTTCAATGTTTTTTTAAAGGAAATTTATCCTTGATTGACTTTGAAAGTCATGCACATACTATATATGAAGTCTTTTCAAACATCTTTCAATAATAGGTGATCAACACAGGTGATTAGGACTGTTGTGTCAATAATGCTGTGTGTATTTGGGTATGATATTCAGGTAGATGTTCATCAGCTGCTGATATATAAAAAAAATTATCCAGAACGACGAAGAACAACATCAGACATAGATGGATGAAGTCTATTTTATTATGGATACAGATTTCATTTTAATGACAACAAAATACAAGATAAAACTTAAACATAACCTTGAAAGACGACGTTAAACATTCGGGCATCACCCTACCCTGAACCACTGTGTTAACATTAATATAACTTCGTTAGCTTTCCTTTAACTGCCAGCTGCCCTCTAAAAGCTTCAGCCATTGCCCTGTTACTACATTCTTACTCTATCGGTTACCACTTGTGCCTTGTTACTGTCACTTCTAGCTATTACTGCCCCTCCAATGTGACTGTCTCTATACATCCCCCACTTCTATAACCCCTGACATGTGGCTGACCTCTGCCCTCTCTATCTACCCTCCTTCTATCTCTGTCCCTGACATGTGGCTGTCCTCTGCCTTCTCTACTCTCCTTCCATCACTACCCCTCCAATGTGGCTGACCTCTATATACATCCCCTACTTCCATAACAGCACTCCACATGGCTGTCCTCTACTACATTTCTATCTACCCTCCTTCCATCATTGTCGTTCCACCTTGTGACTGCCCTCTGAACCTCTACCTACCCCTCCCTTTATAATTGCCTTCCGTCATGTAACTATACTCTTCCCTCTCCACCCCGCCCCCACAATGTGTCTACCCTCTGCCTTCTCTACACCCTCTAATAACCTCCACCTTGCGAATGACGTTTTCCTTCCTTGAGAATCCTCCCTGTAAATGCCCTATATTATTCGTCAAATAAAACTGGAATATTGCATCTGCATGTGTTACAGACTAGTCAATTTTAAATCAAGAGATGAGTCTCTAAAAACATGAAAGTAATATTGATATATACAAATGTAAAGAATGTTTGTCATTTAATTATGATGTTCAACATATAACATAAATAGAAAAAATGGATTTAAAACATTTTTTGAATATAACAGTACTGGAATAGATACATTTATTTTTGTAATTTGTAGCAAATATGTTATTTTCATTTTTAAAACAAATCAAATCTTGACATAAACAACATTAGACCAGAACAATAACATCACATTCACCAACAGCATCACGGTATCAACAATTTCTATTCACCACATCCTGCCATAGTCGAAGGCTCTGGCCCCGGTTTCATCAACGTTCCTTAACTTTAAGGAGCTTCTTCCTTAATTTTAAGGAAATTTCATTAACTTAAAAAAAATCGCGTTTCATGAAGCTTCCTTAACTTAAATCTTTCCTTAAATTTAAGGAAACCCTTAGCGAATTTAAGATTTTCCCGTAACTTTTGTGATTTTCTTTTTCAAACAAGACTTTTAAGTGAAAAGGCCCAAATATACGTAACTTTCGACAAAACTTAAAGCAAAAATCTAGCCTAATAACTTACTTATTATAGATTTAGTTAAGATTAACTGATATAAGCAATATCGATACAGCAGCAGTTGAAACTCGATATTTGTAAACATGCATCAATTTTGAACTGTTGTCTAACTTCGGCTTGGTGTTTTAGTGGTCCACACTGAATTAGTTTGAATTCTTTGGAATTTTCTGTCAATAGTTTCTTTGAATGTTGATGAAACCGGTGCCAGCTAGTGAGAACCCTTCGGCCTAGTCTTGGTAATTAGCAATTCCAAATTTCTGGCATATGCTTATCCTCCATTTAATGTACGGTTATGACACAAGTAAAATCCACTTGAAAACATTTTGGAATGAAATTTCCCAATTACCGATGTATGCGATATTGAATGTTTAATCTTGGTTAAATGCCGTTTGTGCAAGTGTGTCTCTAACAAAAAACAAAAAAGGCCCAAGGGCCTTACCGGTCATCTGACTATAACACAGATAATGCAACGTTTTGGTCAATTCAAAGAGGTAGGGTTTTGTTAAAAGCATGATTTCATCAAAGTTCCCCTTATAAAACCCACCCCGCTGGCCAAGGGATCAAACCAGCCTCATTTATATAACATATCATTGCCCTTCCAAACAATGTTTCACACCAAATTTGGTTGTTATCCACCCAAATGTAAGAAGTAGGATTTTAAAGCAAAAAAATAAGCCAAGTTCCCCTTTTAGGGCTCTGCCCCTCTGACACCAGGGGTTACAACAGCCTCATTTATATGAAATATAATTGTCCACCCTCAAATAATGTTTCACACCAAATTTGGTTGTAATTCACCAAAAGGTTAAGGACGATTAGTGTTTTACAGCAAAATTTCAGCAAAGTTTCCCATTTTGGGCCCCGCCCTTCTGGCCCCAGGGGGTCACACTCATTTATATACAATATGATTATCCCACCCCAATAATGTTTCAAGCCAAATTTGGTGGTTAAAGAGGATTAGGGTTTTGAAAGTAAAAGTCTATGGACGGCGCACTACGCACTTCGGAAGGCGCACGACGACGGACGAAGCACGATGGATCCTTTGGGTCAGATGACCTAAAAATCGAATGAAATTCGATCAGTAACTTATTCACCCACGAAATATTATATTAAAGAGGCAATTTTGTGAAATGTTTACTTTTTTTTAATATTACCAAATGTTTTATAAAATTGTAGTTCTGTAATCCTTGTGAACTATTCATACCGATATTTCGACAAAACCCTCTGTTTTCCATGCGTTTTTTTAATCAATAAGGAAATCCTTAATCGTGCAATCCATGCAAATGAAACATATGTTTACAATTATCTCTGAGCATTTTGACCTCAATGAGCACGCGTAGACCTGCCTCATGGACGTAAAACAAAAATTGGCTTCGGAATCCGAATGCAGCCTATCAGCTAAATAAAAGTAGGCATAGCACTTATCTTATTAAATTTCATGTACAAGATGAATTCCTTAATTTATAACACGTTCTTCGCGACACCTCTACAGCTGAAATTTGTAATTCGTAATTAAATTGACCACATCGGACTTCGGCTACACGGTATATAATTATCAAGTACGAATTCTTTTGTCTGAATATAGGTATTTTTCATTTTTTTTGTAAAAAAACGTGGGTTCACTTAATTGCCTCTTTAATGAACTATTCTAATCTTGGAAGGGTTCCAATGTGTGTTCGGGGGTGAACGAGCTCTATCCTGTACCATACACAGTAAGCACTCTACTGGATAGGCTTGTCAAACAACTACAGTTCAACTAACTTTAAACGACAGTGACATTATTTGAGACATTCAGGATGTCTATCACATTTCTTCATAATAAAATATATTATCCTGATTGTCTTAACAAACATTCTGTACAATAATTGTATATTTTGTAACATTTTCAGAAAACAAACTTTTGTACAATAATTTTATATTACAAATATGACGTATACACATTTAAATAAAACAACAAAAACCCAATGACTCCCAAGGAATAGGAGATATATGAAACCTGTAGTATACCTAATAAAACCAAATTTGCACGGCTTTTGTATTGGGACTTCCAAAAAACATGCTCGTAGTTGCGTTTATCGTGTTCAAAGTTGATATTATTATTTCGTAGGTTTGATGTTGGGACCAAATTCCTGGCTACAATTATTGCTGGGCAACGTTCATATTTCAAGAACTTCAATTTACCATGCTTCAAAGATTAATTTTTACAAATAGGCCTAATAATTGTCTGTAGTTTGATGTAAAATATCAGTATACATATCAAATATAACATAATTATTTCATTACTCACCCAGCCAAATTGGCAAAAGCAGTTTTGACATGATCCTGGCTGAAACCTGGTAAAGATTTTGTATATCTAACCTAACATATATCATATCTCATTAAAAACCCGCACAATCCTCATCAGTTAACAACGATGCATGCTTCAATTTGATTCGTTACTTTTGAAATACAGCCGAACCTCCTTATCTCGAATTCGTATAACTCAAATATCCTGTAATTTGAAATATTGAGTTTGCCCCGGCCGAACTTCACACTTAACATTCCTAACTCTCTAAAGTCGAAAACTCGATAATTCGAACTGTTTCCTAGCGTCTCACTGACGTTGAGATAACGAGGTTCGGCAATATGTTATATCAGAAGTAAAACTTTGATATGACAGTATATTTCCTTTGTTACGAACTTCAAACTTAAATTTATTGGAGAAAAATGACATTGCAACATTAGATAAATACCAGTCAGTAAAATATATTTCGTTGATCTGGAAAATGGTTGACGGGCCTTCTTTAGCTTGGGGAAAGTTCCTCAATACAATAATTCTTTGAGAGGCAATACAACTGTAGAGTATGGATTTAAGCTACGGAACTTTCGTTAACGTAACTAATAGAGCTCTTTGTTGGGAACATAAGCTGAATGATATCTTAAAATTCAGTAACAATCCTGAAACTTGTGTCAGGTACGACAACAAGTGGCATGTTATAATGAAGTAAATTTATACAAATAACACGAACAAATGAAACCAATACAGCTGAACCTCGTCATCTCGAACTTGTATAACTCTTCGGACTCGCATAAACTTCACACCAATCATTTTAACTCTTAACTCGAATACTCATATAATTCAAATCTACGGTCCCACTTATTTCGAGATAACGAAGTTTGGCTGTAAGCATAGTACATTATTATGTTGAATGTATAACAAGGTTTATATAAATCATAATGCTGAATACGAATGTTTTAGTTAATGTAGTGTTTCGATATTATTAATTCACTATTTTTCTTTCTACCAATATATTTCCAATAAATTCTTTTCAACTCAAATTCTAAATGAGGTAACTGAAAACTACAACATATGGATTCGTTTTTTAATGTTTCGTGCTTGATTCAATCAGCAACAAAAATTTGAAAATTTGATAGATTGAAACGGTGTTTGGTAAATTTATACGAAAGGGGAAACCCCCAGAATGAAAAAAAAAATTATGGGTCGATATTAAAAAGCTTGGGCACCTTTGTATCTAATATCGTATTTCATGCGATGCCTTTTTGAATCGTTCTCTAAAAACACATAAGAATGATCTTAAGCAATTGATCACGTTTCCATAATTGTAATAAGTATGTATGTACATTAACTTGGGAAAATATTTGAGAAAAAAATATAATTTCATAAATAATGATCAATAAACCTATTATATTATCAATATAATTCAAAATAAAAACATGCATATATTATATATATAACAATAACAGAAATTGAAATACGACTGCATTCATCGAACATCATTTTCAATTGACGCACTTCGGTTGTTTAAATGACCAAAGCTCAGAGACACAAATACCTATATCACTCACCCGTTAATCATATCATATTTGTGAGCGAAAACAGAATCAGGATAAAGTTTATTTAAACAAGTGTATGCTCATTTTTATTCCAAAATTTTGTTCGACTCTGTGCATGGAAACTTCAACCTAAATATCATGACTTAACGCTTTTCGGTGCCTCATAAGAAGTTGTTTAAAGAACAGGTGATGGACGTAGAACGGACGCCGTACCACGACACATAAGCTCACTTACCCTTTGGGCAGGTGAGATAAATCATACATTATATTGTCAACACTAACACATGATCTGCATTAAAAATGTCATTCTCGAATAAATATTTTCCGATATCAAACATTAAAAGACAAAGTTGGACGAATATGTAAATTCGGAAGGCAATTGCATATTGTTGTGCATTATGTTTTGTGACCTTTTTCAAATCATGGATACTCATAAAAAAATTTATATCTTACACGACTGAAGCAGTGCTCCAAAGCTTCAATAAGCATTAGCCTGGTATAATATCTTACACGACTGAAGAAGCAGTGCTCCAAAGCTTCAATAAGCATTAGCCAGGTAATATCTTACACGACTGAAGAAGCAGTCCTCCAATAGCTTCAATAAGCATTAGCCAGGTATAATATCTTACACGACTGAAGAAGCAGTCCTCCAATAGCTTCAATAAGCATTAGCCAGGTAATATCTTACACGACTGAAGAAGCAGTCATCCAATAGCTTCGATAGCCAGGTAATATCTAAGACAGTGTTCCAATATTTTCCACGCTGTTGAAATATTACACATCGGGAGTTTCATGTCAAGATACTGCGAGGAGAATATCACTTCCCTCTATGTACATGCGAGTCTATTGTTAGACTCTCTCCTCGAAATTGTTTAGATCCTGAAAACAATTACGTTCGTGTTCGTCTCCTTCGTGCATTGAAGAAATATTGTTCGAACTCTTTGATCACTTTCCATTAAAAGTGTTTCCGAAATATTTCTGACTATTCCTTATGTTGTCAAGAAATATCATTTTATTTCAGTAATATGTAGCAATTTACCAGACAGCGACATCTATGTAAAACAGAGTTAGCTTCGTTTGAGCCATTTTGATAACGTTTAAAACGTTGTGAATGTTTTTTTTTTTTTCTCGAAAAATTACAGATACATGTTAAAATTGTCATGCATTTCACTCAAAACGTTCAAGTATATATTTGCGACTTGTGGCTGGACGTTTGAGAAAACAATTCTCATCTCCGACAATGTATGACATGTTGAACGAAATTAAGGCGAACAGTTCAAAACGTTGTTCCTTCAAAATATTCGGTAAAATATCTTATCAAGTACATTGTTCTAACGTGAAAAGTGGTTATGTGTTGATACCATGGAGATGATCACATATCGCTTGGCTCGTCCTTGACATTGCAGAGATAGTCCGTCACGTGGTGGCTCTCACTTGCCGCGTCACTCTGATCTAAATTCGCGCGGAGGGATTCAAAGTCACCACCGTCTGCTTCCCGGCACCACTTTTTGTACTGAAAAGAAAATTAAAATAAATCAGTCAAGTTTTAATCTCTTCAACCGCAACACACAATGGATTCTGTATAACATAAAATATTCGTTGAGTGTAAACACTGGTTGATGTAGTGTTTGGTACCCGATCACGAAAATAAATACCTCGAGAATTTAAATGAAACGCGTTTCTGTTGTTTGTAAATATGAAATATCCATGAAAAATCGTACCATGAAACGATATAAAAGGCTTCAAATTAAGAAAGTCCACACAAACATTTAATGTTATAAAGTATGATATTTTGTAAAATACTTAAATGTAATGATGAACAGTAGAACTACATGGCTGTCATTACACAAAACTAGACTGGCACGAACAGTTCGATAATAAACGAATTACTGTATTTTAATTTGTTTACTTTTCAAAGTAACGAAATGTGAAATTGCTTTGTAATGTTAGATGGTGTAACCAAGGATTTTGATAATCTAATTCCGTGGTGTAACAGTTGTTATTTATACATGAACGCTCATTTTTGATCACTTAAAAACTGATACTTTCAGGGGTGCTTTGTTATCCCCGACCCCTCACCAGGGCTTCGCCCCCTGACCACAATGAAAAGGACATATTTTCAAAAACGATTAGCTGCGCCACTGACTTGACTACCACTTTCCCTTTAGTGAATGTAATTATGTAAATAGCCTCATCTATATAATATCATAGCTCCGGATACATTTACAAGTACTTCCCTAGAGCTAAACCTGTCGGGCAGTACACAAACCGAGTCATCATCCATTAAGTGACTACTAACAAATCTGCTCACACCATATTGAGTACAATTACAAATATCTGTTTTAGACACAGTATATATTTATCTCCTTCTTCAATTCTGTCCGTATCCTCCATTCGTCTGTGTGTGTTTACAAATCACGTATCTATTGTCACTATTCGTCTGCGTGTTTACAAATCACGTATCTATTGTCACTATTCGTCTGTGTGTTTACAAATCACGTATCTATTGTCACTATTCGTCTGTGTGTGTTTACAAATCACGTATCTATTGTCACTATTCGTCTGTGTGTGTTTACAAATCACGTATCTATTGTCACTATTCGTCTGTGTGTGTTTACAAATCACGTATCTATTGTCACTATTCGTCTGTGTGTGTTTACAAATCACGTATCTATTGTCACTATTCGTCTGCGTGTTTACAAATCACGTATCTATTGTCACTATTCGTCTGCGTGTTTACAAATCACGTATCTATTGTCACTATTCGTCTGTGTGTGTTTACAAATCACGTATCTATTGTCACTATTCGTCTGTGTGTTTACAAATCACGTATCTATTGTCACTATTCGTCTGTGTGTTTACAAATCACGTATCTATTGTCACTATTCGTCTGTGTGTTTACAAATCACGTATCTATTGTCACTATTCGTCTGTGTGTTTACAAATCACGTATCTATTGTCACTATTCGTCTGTGTGTGTTTACAAATCACGTATCTATTGTCACTATTCGTCTGTGTGTGTTTACAAATCACGTATCTATTGTCACTATTCGTCTGTGTGTTTACAAATCACGTATCTATTGTCACTGTTCGTCTGTGTGTTTACAAATCACGTATCTATTGTCACTATTCGTCTGTGTGTGTTTACAAATCACGTATCTATTGTCACTATTCGTCTGTGTGTTTACAAATCACGTATCTATTGTCACTATTCGTCTGTGTGTTTACAAATCACGTATCTATTGTCACTATTCGTCTGTGTGTTTACAAATCACGTTTCTATTGTCACTATTCGTCTGTGTGTTTACAAATCACGTATCTATTGTCACTATTCGTCTGTGTGTTTACAAATCACGTATCTATTGTCACTATTCGTCTGTGTGTTTACAAATCACGTATCTATTGTCACTATTCGTCTGTGTGTGTTTACAAATCACGTATCTATTGTCACTATTCGTCTGTGTGTTTACAAATCACGTATCTATTGTCACTATTCGTCTGTGTGTTTACAAATCACGTATCTATTGTCACTATTCGTCTGTGTGTTTACAAATCACGTATCTATTGTCACTATTCGTCTGTGTGTGTTTACAAATCACGTATCTATTGTCACTATTCGTCTGTGTGTGTTTACAAATCACGTATCTATTGTCACTATTCGTCTGTGTGTTTACAAATCACGTATCTATTGTCACTATACGTCTGTGTGTTTACAAATCACGTATCTATTGTCACTATTCGTCTGTGTGTTTACAAATCACGTATCTATTGTCACTATACGTCTGTGTGTTTACAAATCACGTATCTATTGTCACTATTCGTCTGTGTGTGTTTACAAATCACGTATCTATTGTCACTATTCGTCTGTGTGTTTACAAATCACGTATCTATTGTCACTATTCGTCTGTGTGTTTACAAATCACGTATCTATTGTCACTATTCGTCTGTGTGTTTACAAATCACGTATCTATTGTCACTATTCGTCTGTGTGTGTTTACAAATCACGTATCTATTGTCACTATTCGTCTGTGTGTGTTTACAAATCACGTATCTATTGTCACTATTCGTCTGTGTGTTTACAAATCACGTATCTATTGTCACTATACGTCTGTGTGTTTACAAATCACGTATCTATTGTCACTATTCGTCTGTGTGTTTACAAATCACGTATCTATTGTCACTATATATTAATCCTTAATACACATACTGTGCGTCTGTACTAAGATATGTTGGTGTACCATATTTCTATAACGACTTAGTTTTAAGGATCGATTATTCCTAACACTGTTACAAGAAATTCAGAATAATAATGAAATACGTATGTAATACTGTCAGTATAATATCTTAAACAAGCTGATAAAATATGTATGTATTACTTTCAGTATCATATCATACACAAGCTTATGAAATATGTATGTATTACTTTCAGTATCATGTCATACACAAACTGATAACATATGTATGTATAACTTTCAGTATCACATCATGAACAAGCTGATAAAATATGTAATAAGTTCAGTATATGCCACTAGGAAATTGTAACACGATGAAATCGTACGATGTTGATAAATGGCAAAACATTTCTAAGAAATCTACCAGGAACACTCAAAGTTAAGAACACATGTTATGGTTGAGTTCCCAGAATTGACTGATACTCCTTCTTTCCAAGCACAGGCCATGGTGTATCTATAACATACAAAGTTGTGATACAGCGCATGGGAACTCTCATCATTTGTACCCTACTACACCAACGATTTTATGTATACACCACTGGGCTCGGGATGTGAAAAGTAGAACTCTTTAACATTATTTGTTTTATCTAATACTAGTTTCAATGAATTCAATAACACAACACCAACTATCAAAGGTAGTGTTTAATTCGCAAATTTTAAAGTAGCTTTAACCAGTTTGATGTTTTCACTTCATATTTTTATCACCTAACTGACTCGTCCATTCATGTTATACGGCCATGTCATAAATATGGTATTACACATGTGTAATAACACTATAACACTACTGTGACGTCATAAACAAATGTCTCGGTAGTGAAATCGCACCGTCAAAGAAGTTTGCCTTTTTTATAGTGAATGGATCAGAGAGTTTTGGTGTATTTTCTCATAAATATAAGTTATGTGATAAATAGAATCTAACACTCGTGTCAATGTAACATGGAATTTATTAAACTCGTTAAAAAATTTAATGTCACTCCCCTAAAGGCTCGTGTCATATTAAATTATTGCTAGTGTAAGATCCTCTATATATCATGTATATAGTGCTTTTTTAAAATTTGAATTATTTTGTATAATTCCAGTTGAATTATTCACATAATTTCCCAGACACATTATATGTCTCAAAGAGACTACTAATATTTATAAATACGATAGTGAATACAGAAACACGTTTATAAAATAACCGCATTCCACTTCCTTTAAATAGTATCACGTGATGCCATTGATTGACGTATTGTATGGCGTGTTCTTTCAATAGGTGTGGAATTCGCTTCCTGGTGTACCATCCAGAGGAGTTTCATTGGATGATTTCGATGGACTTTATATAGAACGACTGGATTTAACACCAGATCAAATCGGCCTTTAATCTTTCATCCAGTACACAAGGTCTTAGTTTTGTAATCTTTGTAATACCATTTTACAGAATTAGATTTTGTTAAGTCTGTGTGTGCGATAAAATCAATTTCTACTTAGAAAATATGTTGGGTCTTAGATTGGATTTTCATTATACCTTTCATGATCGAGGTTTTTATACACTGTACAATAACTACAGAACCGTTTCTAAATGACAAAAAGGACTGAAAATGTCATATCTTATGATATGAAATCCTTTCAAAACTGTGTCAAAAAATGTAGCATGATTAGTTGCCGTGCAATTCGTGGAAATACACAAGCCACAATATGTATTTAAAATACACGTTATCGTTGTGTTCTTCGAAGTAACGTGCTCTGCTTGGTACAGCCTCTGACAGAGCATACAGAGCATCCGCTGGTATATGTAAGCAAACATAACATACATCACATTAAATAAGATATTGAAAAGTTCCAGATGTAAACAGGCTGAATGATTGAACATTCGTTGTTTTGGGTCCATGAAAGCAACGTCGTCCACCGAAAATTATTTAACAGTTAACCCCCCCCCCCCCCAATCAAATAACGTTCAACCAGGAAGGTGTTCCGGTTATCGAATGTTTTAAATATTAGGACTTAATATTTCAGAAAACATGTTGATTCCATCACAAAACTACGTAACAACACAACAATTGCGTATTAACAGTGAGTGCTGGTCAAGCACCCTTGACAAAGTACAAAATTGACTTCTTTATAAATGTCATATGAAAAGATAATAATAATAGTTAATATTGCTAAATGACAGATCTAACTATTATGATCATGGTCATCTTCTTTAAATCTTTTAAAATCTTTTGCAATATCCCTTTGTATGATATGGATATCAGTGTTCCTTATTGCTATCTAATATTTATCGAGCTTTTATTGTCACAAATCTCACATTTCGAAAGTGACATTACATTGTAAAAATTGCAATTGACATAGATAAACAGTTGCTTGATTTGTCAGAACCGAGTTTATAAAGTTACCGCATTCCACTTCCTTTAAATATTATCACGTGACACATTTGATTGACATAATGTATGGCGAGTCTTTGTTAAAGTGTGAGATTTACTTCCTGGTTGAAGGTTTCAGAGTGGAGTTTCATTGGGGGATTTCGGTGGCCCATATTTAGCGCGGTCGTAATTAACAAAATCTAAAATCCTCTTTTTAATCGTTAAACATTTACACAAACAGTCCCGGTCGTGTGACGTGTCTACAAATTCCTTGTGTCCAGGAAATACAGTGACGAGTTCAAAGTTTCAGAATGTTAAAAATAAATTGTAAATATCTCGTGAATTACAACAATTACAGCTGGAAACCTTACTCGATGAAGACGGCATGTACATATCCAATATCTCTTACTTTCTCAACTCTGATAAAATATGAATGGAAATTAAACTGCAAAAATATTCAACGAGTTTTTACGTCATATTTTGATGTAATTATAATGAGTAAATACAAACCACCCACTGATTAATTGCATGGCATTGACTAGATTTTTCAAAAATGCATCTGTTTTTATAAACATACAAAATGAACTTGAATTCGCAAAATGCGTTCGTTTCGAACATGTTTCCGAGTTTTCTATCAACCTATTCTACATACGTATCTGATCAGTTTGAAGTAACAATATGATATTGGCTGCTTCATTGTAATGTTACCTAAAAAGCAATGCTTTCTTTTAATGCTTTAAATGAACAATCACAGCATTTTCTCCATATTTCCTTTCCGAATATGAAATCAATTCCCAATTTTGGTAAGTAGCGAAGACATTTTCTGAAATCATATTGAAAGAGAAACTGTGTGCGCGGTGTGTGAAACTACCAATATTTGTTTGGTGTTTTAAGTTTCCAACAAAGAGAGGAGATTGTTTTGTTATTTCTGTGTAATGGCATGTATCTAATTAAACTATTTATATTGAATTAATACTCAGTAAAATGTTCGTCGAACTATTTTAGATAAAGGGAGATAACAATAAATAATTATAAAAAAAATGTTAACAACAGGATATTTAGCGTGGTTACGAACGATATTAGGAGGTATGGCGTTAACATAATTTATTGTTTATTTTGATACGAATCTCGTGAACGTTGCGTGTTTAATAATAAAAGCAAAGAGAAATAATGAGTCCGTAACAACAGAGAAATGTATTCTAAAACAGTCATCATTTTGGATTTACTTGGTTTCATTTTCGTTTCCGATTTCATCATCGGAATTGCACGTTAGAATTCTGGAAACCTTCAATAAGACTCAATGGTTTAACATCTTATATAGCTTTACCGAAGTCTGTTTGATAGTGATAATGACGGAATGGTGCAAATGGATGGAAATAATATTATGTGCTATATGTTACATATGAAATGTTAACATTTAACTAACAATAAATCCACCCATTTTCTCTGAAATAACGCCTGCCTTATCAAAGTAGTGACAGGTGTAGAGCCTGACCAGGAATATCCAAGCGGTTGTCCATATTTTTATCTCAAAGCTGTTGTCCATATTTTTATCTCCAAACGGTTGTCCATATTTTTACACATCAAAGTAAAAGTTCCTAGTTTCACAGAACAATTCCATCTCAATTTATACCCCGTAAGCAAATCGGGAAAATGGTAATATTCAATCTAATCAGGAACTGAACGAAGAGAGCACGGAAATATGTGCTGTCACGATGACGTTCCTTGTTTCCAACGATCTGAACTCTACATGGCCATCTGAGAATTTTTTCTCGGAAATCCAGCTTATTGAAGTACAGGGAATTCTTAGAATGATTACCTATATGCCCATATATAGAAATGTCTCGTAACTGATATTCACCAAGCTGAAAAACAAAAATTGTATATGTGAAGAATTTTGTAACTTTACATTCAGATATTTCTTCATGGAAAGAACAAAATATACTTTGTTTTACATTGATAAGGCGTTGTATCAACCTACATTTGTATGCGCTCGGATTTGTCATTTTGTCTTTTCAACGACGACGTTTTTACCCTGTAGTGTAAATCAATGTTACTTAATGAATTTTTAAATTAATTTTTCTTTTGAAATTCAGAAAATCTAGTAACAGTAAACTCCACATTTCAAGAAGTCGGTTTAACGATCTTCTGCATTTCACAAAATCTTCAAAAATCCCTTACTGGGCCTCTATATAACTCGATGTAATTTATACATGTATTCTTGTAGTACGAAGTGGGCCAGGAAACCCGCGGGGTAATTTACCTGTTTGTACGAACTGTTGACGATTGTTAAACCTCCCAGAATAAAACGCCGTACATACATGGCAATGCGTACAAATACAGAGTGAGGTGTCAAATAACTCCTCTGACGAAAACATATATTGGATATATACAACTGATATAGGGCTACAATATAAAATCAATTACCGATGTATACAGAATGCCTCGAAAATCATCAAGTACAATATCATGGGTGAAAGTAAAAAATCATGAAAAACTGAAAATAAATTAATTTAAGAAAAAGATGAAAAACTGGAAATAAATTTATTGACCATCCACGTGTCAAAAAGTGGAAAACTATCACCAATGTACTATTAAACATATCGTCACCAAATTGAACGAGCTTTCAATACTGAAACTTTCAGCCCCCATGTTAAATACTTACGAGGCTGCAAACCACTCTGACATAAGGACTGTTTTCATAGAAACAAAATTAAAGCGAGCAGTAAAATGTGAAGGATGCACTTACAGAAACTATATACTTTGTTGTAACCATAACAGCTTTTCCTCCAAAGTTAAAACGTATATCATTTAAACAACAACCGCAAGCAAGTTTCGTCCTGTTATAGTATCATAGCTTCACGTGGTACCACGATTTAGCTATTACGTAATACACACAGTAGTGTTTATGTGGTCAGCTAACATGTATCCGATTTAAATAAACTGTTTTCGGTACTTTTACCTCATGATGACAAAGGTATCGACAACAGAATTGGTGTTATGTTTCAGGGAATCTTCCCTTGAAATGAAAACATACACATTTGATTTTTATTTGCTAATTCATGAAAGATTGATTAAGTTAACTAAACTAATAATTTAACAACAACGGATCACACATGGTAAAACATTGATCTCAATTATTTTAGAAACTGTGATAATATTAAAATTCCAAGTGAACACAATAATGTCTTTAATAACAGAATAGTGTTTTTAATACTGAGAGGATGAACACCATATTTTTTAATTTTAAATCATTCTAATTCTTTGATTTTTATTATCAGATATATTTATTATCGACATTGACTTGTAATATGCCATCAGTGACTATGGATGACAACGCCAAATATTTAATGATGAAATTGACATTTTGATTATGTTTCACAGAAGCAACAGAAGAATCTTATCAACGAGTCGTCAGCTTAATTCATATATAACTCTTTCTAAATGTAATAAGTTTTACAAATATGTTAATACTTCAAAGTACGTTTAAAGTGTCTAAATAGTTTGCCCGATTAAGATAATACAAACATATATTTTATGTACAAAAAGAAACAGACGAAAACAGTTTTTTTCTTACATCTGATTCATCGGTTTTTGACAAATCAAATACGAGGGCCTAGTAAACTAATTAGGAACTTATTGCACGGTTTTTGTGAAAAATACCAATATTGTTTTTCGTGTTTTAAATTGCCAACAACGAGAGGAGATTGATTTGTTATTTCTGTGTAATGACAGGTATCTATTTAAAATACTCATATATTGAATAAATACTCAGTTAAATGTTTGTCGAACTATTTAAGATAAAGGGAGATAACAATAAGTATAAAAAAATGTAAACAACAGGATAGTTAACGTGCTTACGAACGATATTAGGAGTCATGGCGTTTACATAGTTTATTGTTTGTTTTGATACGAATCTCGTGAACGTTGTGTGTTTAATAATAAAAGCAAAGAGAAATATTGAGTCCGTAACAAAAGAGAATTTATTCTAAAAAAATGTCATCATTTTGGATTTACTTGGTTTCATTTTCGTTTCCGATTTCATATTTCATCATCGGAATTGTACGTTAGAATTCTGGAAACCTTCAATAAGACTCAACAGTTTAACATCTTATATAGCTTTACCGAAGTCTGTTTGATAGTGATAATGACGGAATGGTGCAAATGGATGGAAATAATATTATGTGCTAGTGGAAATAATGTTAACATTTAACTAACAATAAATCCACCCATTTTCTCTGAAATAACGCCTGCCTTATCAAAGTAGTGACCGATGTAGAGCCTGACCAGGAATATCCAAGCGGTTGTCCATATTGTTATCTCAAAGCTGTTGTCCATATTTTTATCTCCAAACGGTTGTCCATATTTTTACACATCAAAGTAAAAGTTCCTAGTTTCACAGAACAATTCCATCTCAATTTATACCCCGTAAGCAAATCGGGAAAATGGTAATATTCAATCTAATCAGGAACTGAACGAAGAGAGCACGGAAATATGTGCTGTCACGATGACGTTCCTTGTTTCTAACGATCTGAACTCTACATGGCCATCTGAGATTTTTTTCTCGGAAGTCCAGCTTATTGTAGTACAGGGAATTCTTAGAATGATTACCTATATGCCCATATATAGAAATGTCTCGTAACTGATATTCACCAAGCTGAAAAACAAAAATTGTATATGTGAAGAATTTTGTCACTTTACATTCAGATATTTCTTCATGGAAAGAACAAAATATACTTTGTTTTACATTGATAAGGCGTTGTATCAACCTACATTTGTATGCGCTCGGATTTGTCATTTTGCCTTTTCAACGACGACATTTTTACCCTGTAGTGTAAATCAATGTTACTTAATGAATTTTTAATTTAAAAAAAAAAGTTTTGAAATTCAGAAAATCTAGTAACAGTAAACTCCACATTTCAAGAAGTCGGTTTAACGATCTTCTGCATTTCACAAAATCTTCAAAAATCCCTTACTGGGCCTCTATATAACTCGATGTAATTTATACCTGTATTCTTGTAGTACGAAGTGGGCCAGGAAACCCGCGGGGTAATTTACCTGTTTGTACGAACTGTTGACGATTGTTAAACCTCCCAGAATAAAACGCCGTACATACATGGCAATGCGTACAAATACAGAGTGAGGTGTCAAAATAACTCCTCTGACGAAAACATATATTGGATATATACAACTGATATAGGGCTACAATATAAAATCAATTACCGATGTATACAGAATGCCTCGAAAATCATCAAGTACAATATCATGGGTGAAAGTAAAAAATCATGAAAAACTGAAAATAAATTAATTTAAGAAAAAGATGAAAAACTGGAAATAAATTTATTGACCATCCACGTGTCGAAAAGCGGAAAACTATCACCAATGTACTATTAAACAAATCGTCATCAAATTGAACGAGCTTTCAATACTGAAACTTTCTGTCCCCACGTTAAATACTTACGAGGCTGCAAACCACTCTGACATAAGGACTGTTTTCATAGAAACAAAATTAAAGCGAGCAGTAAAATGTGAAGGATGCACTTACAGAAACTATATACTTTGTTGTAACCATAACAGCTTTTCCTCCAACGTTAAAACGTATATCATTTAAACAACAACCGCAAGCAAGTTTCTTCCTGTTATAGTATCATAGCTTCACGTGGTACCACGATTTAGCTATTACGTAATACACACAGTAGTGTTTATGTGGTCAGCTAACATGTATCTGATTGAAATAAACTGTTTTCGGTACTTTTACCTCATGATGACAAAGGTATCGACAACAGAATTGGTGTTATGTTTCAGGGAATCTTCCCTTGAAATGAAAACATACACATTTGATTTTTATTTGCTTATTCATGAAAGATTGATTAAGTTAACTAAACTAATAATTTTACAACAACGGATCACACATGGTAAAACATTGATCTCAATTATTTTAGAAACTGTGATAATATTAAAATTCCAAGTGAACACAATAATGTCTTTAATAACAGAATAGTGTTTTTAATACTGAGAAGATGAACACCATATTTTTTAATTTTAAATCATTCTAATTCTTTGATTTTTATTATCAGATATATTTATTATCGACATTGACTTGTAATATGCCATCAGTGACTATGGATGACAACGCCAAATATTTAATGATGAAATTGACATTTTGATTATGTTTCACAGAAGCAACAGAAGAATCTTATCAACGAGTCGTCAGCTTAATTCATATATAACTCTTTCTAAATGTAATAAGTTTTACAAATATGTTAATACTTCAAAGTACGTTTTAAAGTGTCTAAATAGTTTGCCCGATTAAGATAATACAAACATATATTTTATGTACAAAAAGAAACAGACGAAAACAGTTTTTTTCTTACATCTGATTCATCGGTTTTTGACAAATCAAATACGAGGGCCTAGTAAACGAATTAGGAACTTATTGCACGGTTTTTGTGAAAAATACCAATATTGTTTTTCGTGTTTTAAATTGCCAACAACGAGAGGAGATTGATTTGTTATTTCTGTGTAATGACAGGTATCTAATTAAAATACTCATATATTGAATAAATACTCAGTTAAATGTTTGTCGAACTATTTAAGATAAAGGGAGATAACAATAAGTATAAAACAATGTAAACAACAGGATAGTTAACGTGCTTACGAACGATATTAGGAGTCATGGCGTTTACATAGTTTATTGTTTGTTTTGATACGAATCTCGTGAACGTTGCGTGTTTAATGATAAAAGCAAAGAGAAATATTGAGTCCGTAACAAAAGAGAATTTATTCTAAAAAAATGTCATCATTTTGGATTTACTTGGTTTCATTTTCGTTTCCGATTTCATATTTCATCATCGGAATTGTACGTTAGAATTCTGGAAACCTTCAATAAGACTCAATGGTTTAACATCTTATATAGCTTTACCGAAGTCTGTTTGATAGTGATAATGACGGAATGGTGCAAATGGATGGAAATAATATTATGTGCTAGTGGAAATAATGTTAACATTTAACTAACAATAAATCCACCCATCTTCTCTGAAATAACGCCTGCCTTATCAAAGTAGTGACCGATGTAGAGCCTGACCAGGAATATCCAAGCGGTTGTCCATATTGTTATCTCAAAGCTGTTGTCCATATTTTTATCTCCAAACGGTTGTCCATATTTTTACACATCAAAGTAAAAGTTCATAGTTTCACAGAACAATTCCATCTCAATTTATACCCCGTAAGCAAATCGGGAAAATAGTAATATTCAATCTAATCAGGAACTGAACGAAGAGAGCGCGGAAATATGTGCTGTCACGATGACGTTCCTTGTTTCCAACGATCTGAACTCTACATGGCCATCTGAGAATTTTTTCTCGGAAGTCCAGCTTATTGAAGTACAGGGAATTCTTAGAATGATTACCTATATGCCCATATATAGAAATGTCTCGTAACTGATATTCACCAAGCTGAAAAACAAAAATTGTATATGTGAAGAATTTTGTCACTTTACATTCAGATATTTCTTCATGGAAAGAACAAAATATACTTTGTTTTACATTGATAAGGCGTTGTATCAACCTACATTTGTATGCGCTCGGATTGGTCATTTTGCCTTTTCAACGACGACGTTTTTACCATGTAGTGTAAATCAATGTTACTTAATGAATTTTTAATTTAAAAAAAAAAGTTTTGAAATTCAGAAAATCTAGTAACAGTAAACTCCACATTTCAAGAAGTCGGTTTAACGATCTTCTGCATTTCACAAAATCTTCAAAAATCCCTTACTGGGCCTCTATATAACTCGATGTAATTTATACCTGTATTCTTGTAGTACGACGTGGGCCAGGAAACCCGCGGGGTAATTTACCTGTTTGTACGAACTGTTGACGATTGTTAAACCTCCCAGAATAAATCGCCGTACATACATGTCAATGCGTACAAATACAGAGTGAGGTGTCAAAATAACTCGTCTGACGAAAAGATATATTGGATATATACAACTGATATAGGGCTACAATATAAAATCAATTACTCATGTATACAGAATGCCTCGAAAATCATCAAGTAAACTATCATGGGTGAAAGTAAAAAATCATGAAAAACTGAAAATAAATTAATTTAAGAAAAAGATGAAAAACTGGAAATAAATTTATTGACCATCCACGTGTCGAAAAGCGGAAAACTATCACCAATGTACTATTAAACAAATCGTCATCAAATTGAAAGAGCTTTCAATACTGAAACTTTCTGTCCCCACGTTAAATACTTACGAGGCTGCAAACCACTTTGACATAAGGATTTTTTTCATAGAAACACAATTAATGTGAAGGATGCACTTACAGAAACTACATACTTTGTTGTTACCATAACAGCTTTTCCTCCAAAGTTAAAACGTATATCATTTAAACAACAACCGCAAGCAAGTTTATTCCTGTTATAGTATCATAGCTTCACGTGGTACCACGATTTAGCTATTACGTAATACACACAGTAGTGTTTATGTGGTCAGCTAACATGTATCCGATTTAAATAAACTGTTTTCGGTACTTTTACCTCATGATGACAAAGGCATCGACAACAGAATTGGTGTTATGTTTCAGGGAATCTTCTCTTGAAATGAAAACATACACATTTGATTTTTATTTGCTAATTCATGAAAGATTGATTAAGTTAACTAAACTAATAATTTAACAACAACGGATCACACATGGTAAAACATTGATCTCAATTATTTTAGAAACTGTGATAATATTAAAATTCCAACTGAACCCAATAATGTCTTTAATAACAGAATAGTGTTTTTAATACTGAGAAGATGAACACCATATTTTTAAATTTTTAATCATTCTAATTCTTTGATTTTCATTATCAGTTATATCTATTATCGATATTGACTTGTAATATGCCATCAGTGACTATGGATGACAACGCCAAAAATGAAATGATGAAATTGACATTTTAATGTTTTTTTACAGAAGCAACGGTAGAGACTTATCAACGAGTCGTCAGCTTAATTCATATATAAATGTTTCTATGTTAATAGCTTCAAAGTATGTTTTTAAGTGTCTTAAAGAAGTATATAACGATGCAAACATCGGGATAGTTAACGTGGTGACGAACGATATAAGGAATTGTGGCGTTAACTTAGTTTATTCTTTGTTTTGATATGAATATCGAGAATTATGCGTGTAAAATAATAAAAGCAAAGATAAATAATGAGTCCGTAAATACAAAGAGAAACTTGTTCTAAAACGTCATCAGTTTGGATTTACTTGGTTTCATTTTCGTTTCCGATTTCATCATCGGAATTGCACGTAAGAATTCAGGAAACCTTCAATAAGACTCAACAGTTTAACATCTTATATAGCTTTACCGAAGTCTGTTTGATAGTGATGATGACGGAATGGTGCAAATGAATAGAAAGAATATCATGTGCTAGTGGACATAATTTAAACACCCATTTTCTCTTAAATAACGCCTGCATGAACAAGTTATTATGCGAAGCCTGTGCCTAGCTTGAACAGGAATTTCCAAGCGGTAAAGGATTAGGAACAACTTCCACAAAATGCTTTATGTTCGAGATTGTTCTCTTACCGTCTTCGCAACAAAACACAAGTGAAAGTTCAATTTCATTTTCGTTTACTTTTCCATTTTCACATGGATATGTTTCCTTCAAATTAACATTCATTACAGTTCTTTAATTCTATCTGATGTCTAGGCCTGTTTTAACAAGCGGTTAATTTTCTTATTTAGGGCGATTAATCGTTTTTCTCGCAGGCATTCACATTATTCATGTTAACAACAGGATTACCTACCTATACCTAGGAAATAGCAATCAGATTTATACCTAGAAAATAGTTATCAAATTTATACCTAGGAAATAGTTATCAGATTTATACCTAGAAAATGGCAGAGGCAGTCAGATTTATACCTATCTAAATTGTGTATTTTATACAATTACAAAAACCGAGATCCAGCCCATTCTCATTGATTTGTAATGATAAACAAAATATAATAAAGAAAACGTGAATGATTTGTGGACAATAAGGAGACCTGACAAAAAGAGTAAATGACAGTCTAAATATAATAATCCTCTTTTTGGCAAGAAAGATTGGCGTAACAGATTTATTCTACTTTCGTTTTTTGAAGCAAATGAAATGAAGTAAGATGGCATCCTATCACAATACATTGATATATCTGTGGATATAGGACGGGACAACAGGCTACGTATACATATTAATATTCATCAATAATGTGTGTCACATAATGATACTTGAGAAGGATAGAATTTTAAAAGTATTATTAATATATATACACATTTTTTCAGTTAAGTTATATTAAATACCCGTAACCAGGAGTCTCCATGTAAATCTTTACTTTTTTTCATAATTTGCTCCTAGTTTAATCGATTTAATCGGATTATTATTTTGTTGACCCTTCGGTATTCTACAGTATATTAATGGTATATCATAACGTGTGTTAGACAGAACGTATTGTAATAAGGATATCGATCTTACATCCATATGGATACATCTTGCTAGACCATTAAATTGATAAGCCGACTACACTACAGTATGTTAATTTTGTGAGAAGAAATTCTCCGGAAGAACCTTGCACCGTGGGTATTTAAAATCGGAATCAAACTTGGCAATGCGCCTAACCTAAAGATTATTAATTGAGTATTTTCCGTTTAACGAGAAGAGCTGTGGAAATTATCACACTAAATTTAAAATCATAATTCGTGATAACAATAGCATAATAGGATGGATACTAATTGAATATTTCCGATTTTCCAGTACGTCGACTCCGTGGTATAGTGTGATATCACAATATTTTACTCTTTCACCATTTATAGTATTGTACAGGATATAGGATTTATTCTGTTCAGCTTATATTTTACATGAAACTTTCAGATTTTTGGGATTTCGAAATGTATTGCTTAGTAATGAAATACCCGGTATACTAGAGAATATTCGAAAAGAGTTTAAAGAAAAAGATCAAGCCATCTTTATCGCTGTTGAAAGCTTGCATCCTTACATTTCAATCTTTAATCGTGCACAACACGTTGACTAATGAGCTGTCCAATTTTTCTTACAATTTAATCCATTTTCCTGAAGTTAAATAAACCAAACAATACTTTAAACCAGAACCGCAATCAACTTCCTGTAAAGTATCGTAACATCACGTGTCACATTGAAGTGGATGATTACGTAACATAAACAATATCGCTCTAAGTGGGATAACTTGTTTTACATACATTGATGTAAATAAAATGATGTCGACTTGATTTCTTTGTTAATAACATTGAACAATCATTAGAAATTTGAAGAAGAAATAATACATGATTTTAATACGTCGATGACGAATTCTCTTAAAATTTGTTTTTCAATAAGCATCCTGTTCCTTCATCTGTAACCAATAAGTTTTGTTTGTTTGTTTGTTTTTTTTTTTTTAATTTAACTGTATTTGTAATTAAGTCGGATAGGACTCCATCCTAAAAGGCAATATATCAACGAACATTGCATGACACAAAATGTAACAATATATATATTTATTGAATTCTGAAAAAAAATTTTGAGATTAGAGAAGCTTTTGCTTTTTTGTGCTCGTCAAAATTATTGTCTTACAATAAGATTCAACAATTTCTATTCAAATTTGTAGCTGAAATTTTAATCGTGGCGACTGAATACATTTTGTGGCATCTATTTTGGTTATGTGCGTTGTTCAAAAGACTCTTGTTGGTTATTATTTATTTGTTTATAGAAATTGAAAAAGTACAAAAAGAAAACTTGTTCCGATAAATATCGCACATCAGATGAACTTTTTTTATTTTCGTAACCGCTTTCATATCTTGATTACTGCATGCTTAATATTCGAATTTAGATGCGAGAAATTTGAAAATCTGCAAAAGGCACATACTTAATTTTATATTCTCAGATAAGATTCTTTAACAGAATATGTTGGAAAATGAAATAAGAAAATAGTGTAAATATGAAGAGGAATTATATTAGCAGAATATTCTATCGGAAGCTTGGGGATTTTCAGGAAACAAATTGGACAGTTCGTGTTTTTACTTTAACGTGCATATTAAAACTTGGAATTTATACACTAATTCTAATATTGATATGAAGCCACGGGCTAAACCGTTGTGTCCACTAACTTTTGATATACGGATTATACTTGAATTCGTTTCCGTTGATAACAGAATGAAATATCAGGCATACTTTATTGCCAGAAAAGTCACAGGAAAATGTGTACTAACACGAGAAAAAAATAAAAAAAAAATAATCAAATGACCATACAGTACAAACTATTATTATCATAAATTGATATCAGTGGAATTGAGATCCTTATTAATAATTTCATATACAAATCCATTTTGATAAAATGTCGCGGTACATTTATTATTTAACCATCAAAATTGTTACGAATTCCAGTTTTATCTCACAAAACAGCATTTGATTTTTTTCAACATTTTTGTATAAATGCAACAAGGACGATACCATATGGCCTACACTAGTAACAGCAATGGGCGGAATGTAGAATAAACGACATGAATTACATCATCGCCCGAAACATGGATGCACTCATTGAACCGTAATTGTTTATCTTAAACATCAATATTAAGGGCGATGACACACAAATAATGTAAACAGTTAGATACCTATTTTCACCGACAGAACGCCTGTATAAACAGGGTAGTGATGAGTGCATAGTTTGAGCAGGAATTCCCGCGCGGTATACATATCTGGACACACTAAAGTAAAAGTTCCAACAAATGCCATCCCCCAATTTCACGAAACATGTCCTGTTCAAATATCACACAAAGCATTCAGGGAAAAATGGTAATCCACCCTCGAATGAGGAACAAAAATAGTACGACGAAATCACAAAACTTCTAGACCACTAATAACTATAGTCAACATAGAAGATGTTCCCGGAAGTCTAGCATACTAAATGAAATTCTTAGAATATTAAGAAATTCAAATAAATTTCAAAGAACTACAATACACCAAGCTGGAAAATAATGAAATTATAATTGTGAAGAATTTAACATACATATTATTTCTTTATGACAACCTAAATGTGCTTTATTTTACATTGCTATCGGGTTAAAGGATCTTAACCTTTGTGCTTGGTAGCTCCTGGGCGTTTGTTTCCTGCTTTTGTTTTATTATTTATGATCTAGACTAATCAGTTTCATGAAATTGCAAAGTATCAAAAAGTTGCATGATAATATAACAAGCAAACGTTGAATACATTTATCAATAATCCTAACGATTATACGGTTCTGAAATGATGGTAATGTTCATTTTGAGGTCGGAATATGGTTTTGTAGACGCTTCGGTATTCCCTGATTTAAAAAAAATCAAATATCACGTATCAACCATGGACAAGCAAAAATGTAACTGGACAAAATGACGTAAAAGATACAAAACAAAGCTGGCAGCAATATTATGAAGGATAAACTGACACAGAGAATAAACGTATAAAATATTTATTACATCGGTTGAATATACAGTGTATTCGATATTCAATGGTTTGCCGTTTAATATAGAAAATTTAAAAAAATCTGCCATATGAGTGGAATATATTTGATATTAAACGACAAACCATTGAATATCCGTTATACACTGTATATTCAACCGATGTAATAAATATTTTATTTGTCTTTCATTATTTTCATTTCATATGAGGTCTGTAAATGCTTTTGTTATTATGTTTTCTTAATCTGCCTACTGGAAAGTAACTAGCAAAATCCATCGAAATCACGATCGATCCGGTCAGCTTCAGGAAAGAAATTCCGGCGAAACTTTATATTTTCACTGCAAACTACTATATTTTCACTTTTCATCAGTTTAATGAAAGTATAAGTGATACTTGTTTGAAAATTTTCTGTATTTCACAGGCAAAAATGTAATATCGATAAAGCTGATGTTTTCACTATCACTTTTTCTGATTTGACCAATCAAACCATTATTTACAAACAACCATGGTGGAAATTAAAAGTTGCCTTCGTGGGTTTTGCTATAAAGAATTAATAAACAGAATATCAGAACAAAATCTTCAGTAATACCAAATTTATTTCACATGTGTGGCTAATATTTGGATACTTTCACGAATACGCAGCACTATCAGCATATCAGCCTCACTCGTAAAATATAATTTTTGTAAATGGAAAACCTGTAAGATATCCTCTATATCATTTAAACAACAACCGCAAATAAGTTTATTGTCCTCGGTATGGTTTTAGAACACCACGTGGTACCGTTTGCTATTGCATAATACAGTAGTGTTAACTAACGTCGGCACATCTTCGATGTTTATTGCTCCAAAACTATCTCTCATGAAAAGTACAGACAACAGTTACATAGACTTGAT
This sequence comes from Mimachlamys varia, assembly GCA_947623455.1. Classification (NCBI taxonomy): domain Eukaryota; kingdom Metazoa; phylum Mollusca; class Bivalvia; order Pectinida; family Pectinidae; genus Mimachlamys; species Mimachlamys varia. The sequence continues at coordinate 38,876,547 of OX392540.1, forward strand.
TTCATTTAAACGAAATAGAAACTTAGTATGAAATTTACATTTAATATTCATCTGTTCTCTTCGTGACATAGTCATGGTTTTACTTGATTAAGATAATACCACCACACATTTTATGAGGAAAAAGAAAATAACAGGACTTCACTTATATAATTATTTAACCTGTTCTATTTGACTTCACAAGTCAAAATAATATTTGAACGTTAGTCGCATACCACTTTTTACAACAATATAACATTAGTTTACAATATGTTTGGCTAATTTATTTTTTGTTTACAGCATTCCAGGCTTGATTTCTATTGGTCGAGTTCAAATGTCAATATAAAGCACAACCAAATACACACCATTACAGCTGCGCAGTTTGCAGGTATGATGTGTCCGTTATACTTTTATGAATGACAAAATAATGATGCCACACGCAGATAATAAAGATGTGTTGGAATATTAATCACTTTGAACGAATTAACAATTTATAATGAGTTTTCAGTTAGAAATGAATATATCCGGATTTCTGGACACAACACATTCGTTAGAAGTCATAAGTGTACCGCTGGAGTATTTTTTTCATTTTCTTACCATACGGCCATAGCCAGTTAATTTCATATGAGTAGTGGCAAGGTACATACTATAAACATTTTCGTAGTACACGATTTGAAATTATACAGAACTAGCCTAAATTTAATTCTAAATTAATAAATTAAAGGGATTTTACGCAACTGACCCTTCTGCTTCTACATTAGTTTGGATTACCACCTTTTGGCCCCTAGCACAACTGAAGAGTCCTCGGAGGACGAAACAGCTATATGATGCAGTTTAATTCATTTTTCGGCATTATGTATCTATTACTTAATTTAAAGGCGCAGCATGTGTGTGTTACGTCATCTTCAATGTAAAACGAAGTTCCAATGGGTAAGAAATAATTTCATTGTGATCACTGTATTTATTCAATAAATTCACATACAGCAAATAACACAGTGGATAATAGCAAAACAATACCCGGTAAAGACGATCAAACTCATATAAGGGAAACATTTTTGATAAATTATAAAAGACTTTTATATACAATTATATATTCATATCTGCTATAAATTCATGCTACATAACCATAGTTAAAGGAAAGATGTTTCTCTACCAAAGCATATTTAAATTTATACATTTTATTTATTTATTAATTATCGTCGTCATCGTGTGTTATGAATAAAACAATCTAGTGTATTTATATAGTAATTTTTAACATGTACTAGATAGATCCTATCCTAATAATTATAAAATTCTCATGTCTATGTAGATATTTCCTTTGTGTGAAAAGAAACGCTCCGGGAAGGACCTCGCTCTACGGCTATCTACGATTGGGATCAAACTTGGCATTGCGCCTACCCTGAAGATTATCAATTGAGTATTTTCCGTTTTCAAGGAAGAGATGTGAAAATTATCCAACCAAATCATCAGTTATGACTAGTACAGAATGATAGGATGGTCACTAATTGAAGTGTACCCAATTTCCGGTACATTGACACCCTGGTATATAGTTTTCTCACTTTCTATATTAATCATTTTGCATATGATTAGGTATTGTTCTATTGAATCTAGATTTACCGTTACAATCGAGAATGAATGGCCATTAATACGTATGATAAAATAAGACTTGGTTTCACTGTTTAACATATTTTATTGAAACAGCTAAGATCCTAAAACCCTTAAACCCTCCCCTTAATAATGAAGCACACTAGAAAACATTAGAAATGTCTATTTTTTATATAAAGATTATTTTATATTAGAAATGTATATACTTAATTCGTATTTTGGGAAAAAACTTTTGTAAGTGTCTATCATCACTTGTTATTTTATTATCGAGCAAATCTGCAATACTGAAACAAAACAGGCGGAAACGGTACGTAGGTTACGTTGACATAGGCCGACTCATTTGGTTTTGAAACACATTGCTAATGTTAATGAAATTAACTTAAGATTATTAAAAATAAATTTCATGAAATATTCACGCCATCTTAAAGGTATTGAAGGCATGGCTACGATTATGGAACCGAACAAAACACGCTGTCATATGAAATGTTATAATTACTCCATTTTCCTGAAGTTTTTCTTAAAACCACAACCGCTATTAACTTCCTGTACATTATCGTAACATCACGTGGTACCCTGATGCGGATCATTACGTAATATATACAACAGCGTTCGAAGTGGGATAACTGCTGTTTTATATAAATAAAATTATGTCGGCATGTTCTTTTTTATTAAGAATGTCAAATAATCAGTCGAGTTCGTAAAAGCTTTCTATAAACTATAAAGTCTCGATGCAAAATTTCGATTTATAACTATTTGTCATTTCGTCTATTTCTTACTTTTACGATGAAGAATAACCATCCATATCTTTAGAAACATATACTGAAACATCTCGAAAGGTGTCTCTATGATCCCTTAAAATAAATGTTACTAATCTGCATATTAAGGATAAAATAATCAGTATATTCAACATGTTTTGCATATCAAATGCTTCAAAAATTAAAAAGTAGACATAAACGCAAATTTAGTGCCGTCACTAATTTGTATTCCTTATATCAAAACTGTTTTGCTTATTCACAAAGTTGGTTTTTCCCATTCGTTGATGCTATATAATGAAACGTTCAATCAAGTTATATAGTAGACTTACTGTTTTATTTATCCAGCATATAAAACATAATAAGAATGTCCTCTTGATTCGTAATAAAACTGTAAGGTTTAAGGGATAAAGAAACAACAGGTCGATTTGTTTTGTCCTGATAGATGCATTTATTCTATTATGGAAACATTCAACCATTCCCCAGGTCGACGGGAGTGTTACACTGTGTACACCGACGCCTAAATATTTACTGTATAATTAAGACCGTTAAGTTCTTTCAAATTTCATCAATTACAACTGCATATTTCGATTGCCCTTCGTGAGTCGCCCTCCGAACAAGCAAAACAATTATTTGTTTTAATTTTTAAAACATTGTTTAGTCTTCAAATATAGTAAACTTATTTCGGGTAGAATGTAACTAAAATCTGATCGTTGTACATACCTATGTATGACATGTATATCCTATAGATGAATATAACAAGCTACTGTTATTGATATAAGACATTGTTATATGTTATTGTTTGTTATGTCACAATACAATAACATTTTTGTTATATGGTATTGTTAATTTATTGTTGTATCCCTTTGATAACTGTAGATTTTGTTTCTTTGTATTAAATATGATTTGCTGAAAAAAATATTATTGATATAACAACTTGATCAGACAAGAAATAAATTTAACTTTTCAAAACTCGAAATAAATTAAAATTGTAAATTAAGAAATAGTAAAAACAAATATTTTAGTAAAATTAGATAAAAAAATCCCAACCCTTTTGGATGTTTTAATTCATGAAAGATGTTAACAAAATATACAGTAAAGCACACTTTCGGGCATAACCTGTCTGGCCACATCACATGTTATCTGCTCACAGCAGCGCATGTGTTTTTTGTTTGAGTAGGAGTAGCAGACTTGAAAATTAAATGCACAAACTTTCAAATTTTTAAATAGGATTTCCCTAATATTTCATTTTGTTTTAATCGTCCTATTGCGGTTTAGGGATAAAACCATCGTTTTGTAATGGTGCTATCGTTTTAAGTTTTTAAGTTGTCTATACATCAAAATTATTTAAGCAAATTCATCTATCTGAATTCTCAGTAATGCAGAAACAGTGTCAGCGAATTCCACAAAGAATTTAACTATGGCTTGAACAAGTGATCCAGAGTCGGGCTGTGTATTATTTGTTTCATAAGCTTTTCTGCTTAAAAATGTTGAAATCCCTCGATTTTGATTGATATAATTGATCCATAAATACAGATTCTTCGACAAAACATTTCCCCAGACGCATATTTTCAATTTCCTACATGTCGAATTCTAGAATAAATCTGACGTAGTTATATATGAAACGTTAAAACAGGAATTCGAATGCGTTTTTTCTTTTAAATACTGGGATATTTCCAAACATGTAAATCGTTTCTTCGATCCCTTTTTATAAAATAAATCAGCACCATGTTCCTTTATACTAATCCAAGTAAGGGATCTCATTATTATCTCGTTTTTCTCTATGAAACTAATTTGAAAGTTTTATTCCGAACGTTGATTCAAGTTATGTTAAGTTTTGGAAAAGTCGATAGTATGACTTGTGCCTTTATATTTCTTTCCATAGAATATTGTAAATATTGCCTCAGACCACAATTAGTTCTACTGTATATTACTACCAAAATAAATTAAAAACAAAAATATTTTCAAACTTTGCACGGGGCCTTGTTGCTATTTGACATTGTAGATCTATTCAAACTGAACCTACAGTGAGCTTCACAGTATCTTATGACCTGATTATTAAATTTGAATGTCACTACCCTTCTTTTATCACAAAGTATCAATGCGCAAGTCTCATCGCTCAATGTGTCCTGCTGCGAAAACAAACTTGTGTCAAATACAAATTAAACACAAGACGATGTATTGTTGAACAATTCTGTGTAAAACTGTACAAATCTGTCAAAGAACAGTCAGGGAAAATATTTAGTAACCCACCTGAAATGTCCTTATGTATTACATTCGAGTACAACGCCACGGGGGATGTATTGTGGTCTGTATATATTATCAAACCTAAATTAATGAGACACTTATCGGAAACGGATTTATATAATTTAGCGTATTTTGTTTTTTTTTCTGGTCATATTCATAGAACTTTGTTAGTACAATCGTTATATATCTTTCCTTTGTTCATATTTTGCCCCTGGTTTAATCGATTTTGAATTTGGATTATGATTTTGTTAACGCTTCGGTATTCTCTTATTTACTTATTTATTAGGTATAAAAGTTTATATTTAGTTTACGATAAAGGACAGATTGTTTACATGCATTCCTCTCCGGACTCAGTAGCTATATAGCCAAGTTACAGAAAATTAAAAAAAAATTGTTATGTATTTCAGAATATTTAAGCTTGCATATTTCATGTAAAAAAGTGTTAAAATATGTATCTTACCTTTTTATTGTGCTTTCACCAATATAAAAAAGTTTAAGCACATTTGAGAACTAGACCGTACATCAAATAGTCAATTCACATTGAATGAAAGGAGGGTGAGGTGGGTGTTACAAAGATCAAGATACACATAATTCCTCAAGAGCTGTTACGTAAGAGCTGTTGTTGTATGATAGATTGTAATTTAAAATATTTCATCGAAGAGGTCACTAGGCATAACCATCAGACGTAATGACGTAAGAGACATGGAAGTAGCCATTGTATGGACGGACACATCTTGATACTTAATAGAAACGTTAACAGATGCACGCACCTAGTTTAAATAGGCCACTTGAGTATACCTTATCTTGTTGTTACATTTCACACAGAATTCAGATGCAGGCGGCGGAAATGGGACTTACAGCTTATTGTCATCCCATCTACTTACGGATATTAGATAGATAGCAAGAAAAGCTGTTGATACACTTTAAACAGGAAATGTAAGGCCGAAATAGTTGTCAAATTAGTTCTCGTAGACTAGAAAGTGGTTGAAGGGGCTTGGTTACAAATTGGCGTGGGGGTACCGAACTTTGGTCTTTTCCTCGTCCCACTGTCATCGTCACCTCCCTTTTCCAGCAGAGAAAGGATTGAAGCAGATAACTTCATAAAAACTATACATAATTTGCTCTTTATTAGGTATCATTTATTTGTATTGACAAAATGGCCGCGTCCTTTCATTAAGGGTACTCTAGGGTTGCAAAACGTGTTATGAAAAACCCCAGGTATTTCTGATGTAAATGGATGATATTTCTAGAAAAGACAGCTATTACCAACAACGCTCTGAAGCTTATATGCTAAATAGATAGAACTTCAAAGTAGCGATCTCGTGGAATGAGTGAATGGAATACATTTCAACGATACTCTTTCAAATGATGGAATACATTTCAATGATACTCTTTCAAATATGACGCAATAATGTAATCGAAAGCATAAAATTACATGGTATTATAGCATCGCCTATCATTAGCTTATGTAGAATGAACGAATATAGGTTATGCATATTGTTTGATTCTTTCACTTTATAAAATAAAATTTGTTGAATGAAAATTAAAGTTACCTACAGAACCATCATCGTAACCAATATAGTTTATACTATCATGAGTTCGTTACCCTGGTATTCATATTTATTTAAGAGTTGTAAATTTGAAATTATTATAGCTAATCTTACCATGAAGTTCATGTTGATTCTGAGAGAGTTGTAGTAACTAATATTTCTTAAAGTTACTTAAGGATGAACTTGAATCATTTTTTATGTTATGGAGGTATAACACAAAAACACGGGGTGTACTCTAAATAAACGGCGAAGCGGTATATCATGAGAGTACACTCCGTTTTTTGTGTGTTATAACCCCATAACATGCCTTGATTGTAAACTTGTATATATTAAGGCACAATTGTACACTACCAGCTGGTTAGCCTAACATAATACGACATAGATTCAAGTTAATCCTTGTAATTTAATCTATACCCCGAAAAAAATCAAATTCATTGATGGACTCTTTTACCTTTCCAGTTATTACGCTGCTGCATCAGCCAATCAAAATCGACGTTATAAACGGCGATGTCATTTTTTTTACATAATGGGTTGATAATATCAATGTTTAAGCCAATGAAAATGCTTGTTTAAAGCAATATTAAATTATCATGATGTTTATATTTATTGTTATCAAATATAAAAGTGTTTTTAAACTTGTACATATATATAGCTTATGTTACAATGGCGTTTATATTGAGTTTTGAATGGTAAGCTAGACTTTGATAATTTTGAATAATAAATAAAAATATAACTTATTAATTGAAGAATAGGATAATAATCACACGTTGTTATGTACAACGAACCATATACATTTATGCTAATCACCATATTTAATTACATTCAAATGTATCAATCAAATAAAACTGATCGGAGCCCGTTGGTTTTTAACATACTTGTAAAACATGGTGTGTTATTTTACGGCATTAAAATCAATTACAGTTTACAAGATAAAAGTAATCAAGGAGAGTAAACAAAAATTGAAAATTACCCATGAAAGGATATCCTGTGCACCATGGGTAATTTTACGGGGGGAAATTGGAATATCATAGGAAGCACCTGTATCGATAGTCCAGTGATTGGCTCAGATAACATGACGCTGTGATAGATTATCATACGGTACGCAATAATCAGGTTTACTCTTTATGTACTTGAATAATTGTTTATATGTACTCTATATGTTTAAGTATCTACCTTCCATACAAAAAAAGGGCACAATAAAACTATTCGACATAAAACGTATTTTTTGTTTCATTGGTTCCAACGTTGTGATGTTAAAGAAGTCATCATGAATGACGTGTACAAAATAGGAAGCATTTCACGGATTGGCTGAGACAGTACGACGTCACGATAGTTTTACACATTTTGATCAGGTTGACGTTAAATGTACAAGATAGAGACGGAAGAACTAGCCCAGGGGAAGGTCGGGATGTCACAGTTATGTATCACCACTTCTTGTGCGTCGCTCGAGGGCTTGCTTACATCAAGGCACAATTGTACACCACCAGCTGGTTAGCTTAACATAATGAAAAGTTTATCAATACATCCCCATTTACAGAGATATATAACTAAATCCATGTCTTCACAAATGCAACACAGATCGCTAGTTTCTGTTTTTCATGAGTTTCTTTAAGTATCGTAATTGGAGAGAAGATTATTTACACAAGCTATTAAGGTCCATGAGGCTTTGATATAACTAGGCTTTAAAATCATTTGTGATAATGAGTTTGCTTACATGGATGATATTTATTCATAACACAGAACAAACGTCAGCATTCCCTCAGTGATTCTGAGCAAATCCATAACAAGATACAAAGACCTAAGCAAGAAATGTTAACTGATTAACCTTACTTGGTTTTTGTAATCGAGTAAATTTTCGTTCCTTGTTATTTTAGATTATCATAATGCTTATGAAAACACATTATTTGTTGCTATAGAGGTTAACTAGCCAGACATGACATGACATATCATGTTATCCTTATAAAGACAAATGTAAAGCATTTATTTTCTTCTTTTGGGAACTGTTTCAACTTTCTGAATAAGATTAAGATGCACACTTAAAGGCAAATATACGTAATTTTCGACAAAATTTCGCTCAGGTTTACTTGGTTTTAGGCTTATTTTTGCATGGTTATCAACTGGATTGTTTTCATAGTTTTTCAGAATCCTGAAAATTTCCTGAAGTTACGTATATTGGGCCTTTAAATGTTCTATGTTCGTTTCGTCTAAGAATGATAAAATAATATCATTGAAAGATATATCTCTTAAACTTAACCGAGTGCATTATATTTGTGTTTAAGCGATTGCACATTTTTATTTATATACACGTGGTTAAACTGATTTTCCGTGAAATATCCATGTTAAGGCCACGAGCTATATCCTCTACCACTAACTACGCCAAAAATTGTTGAAGTCTTAGGTGTTAGAGAACGGCAGAGCTACTGCTACTTCAATAGAACCACACAGGGGAAAACGTCGGTCACGTCATTTACCACCTCGCTAGCCGCCATTATATTAAGCTGAAATGTAATTTTGGGGGTGAAACCTACACTACTTCTATAGCAAATTTTCATGGAAAATAACATATTGCTTAGTTTCGCATTTCCGCGCATAGACTCATAATAGAAATGGGTAGCTATAAAAATATTCACCGCAGTGAACGTTTATGTACACACTGTGAAAACCACTGTATTGATGACGAAACTCACGTTTTAGTAGCATGTAGTAAACACAATAATAATAGGAAGGAGCTATTTAATTTATGTTGTATGAAAGCTCTAAATTTTTCATATTTTTTTTTCAAATTTAGATCCAGAACAAAAATACATCTGGTTGATGAATTATGAAGATTGGGGTATTCTAAAGTTGTTATCTAATTTCATTAAGTTACATTAAAAATGATACAAACTATATTTGTATCCATCATATATTGATTTTGTAACAGCCAGTCTAATTGGCTTCCAAGTCATATATATATTACATGTCACAAGCATTGTTTATGTGATGGTAATCTATATTTAAATATATACATGTCCATTTATCTGTCCCTTGGCCACTCTACCTCTTTGTAAATTTACAAAATTTGGATTCTCACCTTTTGGCTCCTAGCAACACTGAAGAGTCCTAAGAAGACGAAACAGCAGTATGATGCAGTTTAATTCATTTTTCTGTATTTATTACTAAATTTAAAAGGTGCAGCATATGTGTGTGTTACGTCGCCTCTTTGTGATTGTATTTCCTGTGTTGTCCCATGAAGCCGAAATTCGTTAATAAAAAGAATCGCAGAATATTCCCAGGACACTTGATTATGTTCCTTTATTCTTTTCCTTCAAATTAAGACCGGAAGCCAAACTAAGTGAAGTAGTTAACAGCGTATCGATAATGGTGATCGATCAACCCTGCAGAATCCAATATCGCAATGACCAAATCAAAGTCATACTCATCAGTTCTGGTCCCCAAGATATGACTATATATGGTTTAGAAAACTCTGTCCACTCCATTTCACTTAACTTGATAACAGACACCAGGCTATTGATAGTGTCTTCTGGCTGGTCCAGAATTATTTATCTCAAAATTAATTAGCCTAAATTTATAAGATTATATTTCCATAACCAATAGCTATAACAGAGCTGCTGTATATATGTTTGTTGTAACTTTCATTTCAGTAAAAAGTTATCATAATTATCAATCAAAAACTATTAGAACCATTGACTGTTTAATTAATTGGCTACTTTATGACATACTTAATTCATTTATATATATTTTTCTATATACAATTTTGCCACCAGTGTATTGTTTATATGGAGAGGGCTTACATAGTCTGTGCCTGTTGCCCAATCCCTTTGACAGTTTAACATCTATATGTCAATAAAGTCTGCTGAAATGAAACAGTGTAGGTGGAACTCTGTCTCAGCGCATTGTTAAAACTTCATAGGAATACATAACTACCTTACAATGATTGACAATAGCATATAATCAAACAGTTCACACAAAAACATGCTCAAAATTGTTAACCTCAAGACAAAAAGATTAATTAAGTAAGCTGTTTTGGTTCCTAAAATATTGTGCAGTCCAAGCGAATACTTCATGATAGGCAATAAATAGCTTATTGGTGGTACAGTTTAACACTTCATTAAAATACTTTCCCAGACAAATTAACCTTTTAATCTTGAAAACAACGACTCAAGCACATTGCTTACACTCCATATAAAAACTCCAACTGTGTACATGTATCTGGTGTGATAATCTTACTGTCTAGAAAATCACTTTTCTAGAAACTGTTGAAGTGGGACACCGACGCTGGGGCCACTACTTCAGCCCCTACCCCCCTATTCTCCGAAAAGGCGAGGAGCTAAACTAAGAATTTTCGTTACCTACCTATTGAAGCCTTTTAGATCAAATCGGAAGTTGATTAATCTTATGATGCTCCAGTACATCGGGAAAGCTTACTAATGAATTGCTATACTGTTAAACCCTTATAAAGGAGTCGACAAAACGTCTTTGCTTATAGCTTTATTTCTCCTGACATTGCATTAAAAAGTTTTTGAATGAGAGCGAAAACCCATGTGGTATGTATATGTTAGATTACTGAATTAGACAAAAAACAGTACAGCTCTTAGAAGCTCGACTAGATTACTACTTAATCAGACAAAAACATTACAGCTCTAATCTCGACATTCTTGATGCAATGCAGATCATTCATGATTGATTATCTAGTTGAGTAACATTAATGTCTGACTTTTTTAATGAAAGCAATTTCCATTATATCTGAATACCAAATTTGAATAGCCTGACGTCTTCATTTTTATATATTGCATTAATTTCTTTTCTTTTTTTCTTTTGCAATATCCATTTTACATCAGATGTTTAAATGACTAACTTTAAACTCTTTTTTCTTTTTGGTTTTTTTTTTTTTAATATTTTACTTTTTAAAGTTTTTGCCAATACTCACTTAGAATTACATCCCGTATGACTGTGTATTCATTATCTTATTACGAGTTCCCTCCCTTCCATATCTGACGTAACACACACACACATGCTGCAGTATGCCGAAAAAAAATAATCAAACTGCATCATACAGCTGTAACCTTGCCTTGCATCACGAATGTAGTAATCGACAAATATCCAGAGGGGTGTTACTGCTTACTCCAGTCATTTATTAAAACGAAAATTTCATACATAACATTCTTGGTGAAGAAGCTGAAAATTACATCCTTCTAAATCCTTCTCTTCTTTGCTTAACTATTTTTTCATTGATTCTTTTTGTTGCGCTCAAATCATCTCGATACAAAACCGACTTTATAATTCGACCTGAAGGACGACATTAACGAAAATGTAGCCCATGTGATTGTATTTGCTTAAGAAAACTTTATCTATAATCAAAGGCTATTTGTTTCAGTTGTCTGGAGAACACAAGTATATACTAGTAGCGGTTTAAAGTATTTGAGGGATTAATTGGGCATCCATTATCAACATTAATACGTATTGCTCCTGTAATCGCGAAGATGTGTTCAGCTCAAGAATTCATCACAAATCTGGGACAATATTCAGAAATTTACTGTCATGCTAAATATTCTGTATTTTTATGTGATATGAAGATGGACGTTTTTAAGTAGGCTCATTAGTCTTTTTACTTGTTGTGATAGACTATTGACTCAGTTCTCATTTTGATGATTGATGCTTATTTGGATGTGACCAAGATTTCCATGGTGGCGATATTAATTAATGAAAAGGCAGCAGGGACAGAGATGACGTAATATATATAAATATAAACAACAATATCAAATGAGAAAAGTATATGTTAAAAGTGTATGTAATTACTCAAGGAAACCGTCACATCTCAAAGTAACTAAGTACAACACAGTATTTTAGTGCACCCAATAACTTGAGGTGAAAAATGTTATCAGCTTCGAAAATTTTAGAACAAGTGTGGGTGTAAACTGGGGCAAATATTTCGATTCATCTATTTCGTAATCTATACAATTAACATGTTCCACCCAGTGACCAAACCCAGTGCATTATGGAGAGGAAGGAACCGTCCTCGTGTAAATACAAAAGGACGCCCAAGTTATTCATGACACCCACACGATCTCAGTTTTGAGAAAACAAAATTTGGACATTAACTTATCATTTACCGCGCCCCCATATAATCAGTGGGGGACATTAAGTACACAACGCCTATCATAGCAGCATTCCATAAGAAATAACAAAATGATTTTATTCTGAATGTGCACTTAAAAATGTCCTTACTTGGTATAGTTGTTATTGTGAAAATATCATAATAATGTTTTATTATTATGTTGCATTAAGTCCACATAAAAAATACTATGAAATCAACAAATTAATCATATATATTTATCAGACGTGAAGGTCAACAGGCGTCCTCCGGTGTCTATGACATCAGAAAGATAATTACAAATTACATATACAAAGAAACGGCAAAACGACTTAAACATCAATGACAGGAAATTCAAACCAACATTCTACTTGCGTCATCACTTTTTGTGTATGCTTACTACAAACTCTAACTACGCCCCGTGGTTCATTCATAAAAGCTCTCCGTGACGTCAACCTACGCAAATGACCTACTTAGAACTCGTATTCACTCAAGCGAGTTGTTTACAATGGAAGTGAGGTCTATTCGGAACTCACTGCTACGGGAGGTCTATACCGAGATTATCCGAGTAACATCGCACCAGATCGATCTAGTTCACAGCGGTTTTGTTTATTATTGTTGACAGGACATCGGACCATTACTGTAAGAATCACATGTTGTTGAAATCAACATGTTTATAAATATTTGTGTGTTTAGGGAATAAATGTGAAGGTCTGAAAATTACAAAACAACTACGGGAGGCCTTGATTAATCACGTACCTTAATCAGTACAGCTATTTCGTAATACACTCCGAGTCAGAAAAGAACTGACCAACCTCAGTGATTCATAAACGATACAATAGAATTGAATCATACATCCAAATGCATTTATTTTTGTGTTCTTTTGAAAGAACGTGTTTTCCCTTTTAAAACTGCTTTAGAAATCCACGATTTGAGAGCTGATGTTTTTGGGCTTTGGAAATGTTAATTCTTTATAGCATGTAGACACTGTCAATTCGTATCAAGACGGGCTTATGGTTCGATTACGGTTCCTAAATTGATTACATAGACTATGACTGTATTGTGAGGATTTTGTAAGGATCTAGTATTATTCGGGAAACTATGGACCCGCATCTATTTATTTAATATATTTTATTAGCATTTTTATAGACATTTTTTTTATCTTTGTATGCTTTATCTGAATAACATTACTCCAAGAATACACAAATAAATTAAACTACTTTGTCACAAGTAAATAGTGAATGGAAGGACAGATATGTTTAACCATAATAAGGGGAATTGATTTTAATACTATCAGCAATTTATAAATTTTCTTTAAAACCGGAAAGATAAATTGATATAAAATCTCTTAAAATTACATTCTTGTTTCATAAATAATATCTTTTGGATATTTTAACAAAGAACAAAACCAAGTCCGTTTGCAAACATAAATGTGTTATTATAAACATGTGAGAGAAGTATCTATAGTTACGCAAGATAAGCAAGCTGAAAGTATTCAGATGTGTCAATGACAGAGAACATAAATAAAAGGCATTTTCATGGCGCTTCAAATCTGTTGAATTTTATTTTCTTTCTATTAAAATCTCAAATTCATAATTTATCATTTCAGTTCAATGAACAAAAAGTATGTTAATTGATTTATTACAAATTTGAAATTAAATCTTACATCATATTATTATATTCTATTTAATATACGTATCACAAAATCTAGCACAAGGAAAAATATAAATATGCATAGACTTTTCACGAAAGCAGTATATTTACACATTAACTCTCTATTTGATGGTTATATTTACACTTATCTCTGAAACTAATTTAGCACAATATATTGTAACTTTGACATGTATTTTCACAGAAGCTATTAGTATTAGTAATAATTTTGTTCGGTTTATCACAATTCAAGATCCTGCTTTTAATGAATTTTAACACAATTTATATGTGTAATATTGCTGGGAATCAATGAAGTTATATATAATTTGTGTAGGAGTTTACAGTTAATGTCAAGCAGTCTGTTTACGACCTAAACGTTACTCGGTACAAGTGTACTTGAGTTCCTTGAGCTATGCGGAAGAATAACTAGGCCCTGGTTATTCGACTGGTTTAAATGGCTTTGTGACGATATACATAAAAAATTCTCAAAACATGGTACCTTAGTAACCTGGATTTCACAATCGACATTGAAAAATCGTGTTTGATTATCATGGTTTAGACTCCGAATAAACCCACATTTTGTTATTCGATCGCTCATGCATGAAATGAAGATCGTGTTTTGTAATCAAATGTCTTAGCGATGTATCGTGATGTTAAACACAATCGAGAAATGCACTTTTCACAAACGTTTACGCCTAGATACGTCAATCACCGTTAGGTCAAAGGTCAAATGAACGAGTCTCACGAGTCAAACAGTTGTCATTGCACGTACACATGTCTGTGACGTCATTATCGTCCTTGTGGCAATAATCAGACCGTGAAAGAATTCAACACATAGCCCATTTGATTGAAAGTTTATTGCATATATGATAATATTAAGTAAATAAAATCTTAATTATCGTAATAATAGAAAACATATGTACTGAGATGCCATTTTTGTTCAATAATCAGTTTTACTTGCACTGTAAAGATGTACAATATAAGTATGTATATTTTATTAAGCCTATAAAAAAGTACAGATATATCTTATAGATATTCCAACATATTAGTTAAACAGTAAATACATGTTGATCTTTGTTTTTTAAATTGATTTACACAACTGCAAAAATGGTTAAATAATTCTCAACTATTCCTACTGACAACTGTATGACATTGTTATCTAATTAAATAATACAGATAATCCTTTCAAAAATCATCAAGAGACTTTTGTCTCCTTCGCTTTCTATACAGTAAAGCATGAAATTAAATATTATTAGATTTAATTAGATAAAAAAAGAAAATTAAAGTATTTAGGACATTCTAATCAGTAACAAACAAAATGAGTATCCATGTTACCAATCAGCTATCAGTATAAGTGTTTAAATGGTATGCAGAACTTAGTACTCATTATAATATTTTAACTTTAATAATATATAACTATATAAGCTGCAGAAAGGGGCGTTCTGTAAAACACAGTTACCAGTACATCTTCATAATACAGTACTTAGCACGTAGTATAAACATAACAAAATAGGAAAGTATGCTTGACATGGTTGTACCGTAAGCTAGGGGAGATGGCCGAATTCGACATTATATAATAGAAAAACCATCAACAGACATTTTGTCATATTTGTTTAAAAAATTCAATGTGAATAAAACCTTACTATGATGCTTTGATACAATGATATTGGTTAAAGTGAAAATTACAAAATCACGAATGGCATAAATTGCACTGTATAGAGGGTTAAACTTGCCCTATTATGAAAACGAAGAGACATGAACCGTGTTCTTTCCAAAAATAGTAATAATAACATACTGAGGGTCCTGTCATACTTTTTTCAAATACTTTTAATGATCTAATTTTATGAATTTATTAATATTCAAGAATACTTAGGAATATATCAAACTTACAATCTGTCGCAGGTCTTATCCATTCCCTGGATATATTTATTGTATATAAGGCATACAGAGTTTCGTATACGAGACAGTAAGACATCTTTGCATGAATTATTTTATAATCCATAAATTGTAAACAATCATAAGTCAAAACTTACGACTGAAATCTCAGATTACTTTATTTAGTATTTCTTTGCATGGCAATATATGCACATTTTCATCGTTTAAACTGTCTTACGTTTGTCTCATCATACGAGTATCCGTTAGGGATATATAACATATCTCGGTTTAACGAAACAGAAAAACAGATTTTTAGGAATGTTTATATTACTTTATAATTTAAAGTAATTACTCTATAATACAAAAATAACCCGCTGGTTTCTAATGTAAGTGAATAATTAAGACTGAATCAAATACATCGATGAAAAACAAACTGTTCAACAAAACACCTGTTATAAATTGTTTGTATTATGGTAAGTAGAATAATAACAGAAATATAGACTGGGAAGTCCATCACAAGATCGTTTATAATCTAAATATATACATACAACATAACACTGCAAATAGTTTAACCGAAATAAAATGAATAACTGTGAAGAATGATTGCCCTATGATAAGTTGGAATAGTAAATTGTGTTAAGTCCTAACCCTAAAAAAAGACAATAATATCACCCTAGGACTAGTCTACGGATGTTTGTGATAACACGTGTATAAGGATAGATAAACACATCTGTAATTGCATGAGGATACCAACCAAAGCATTCTAAAAAATATCATTTTAGCTATACGACCTTCAAATAAATGTACAAAACAATAACCATTCTACATATGAATATTTACATCTTTAAATGAAATGCCCAACACTATGAAAAATAAAACACAAACAAGTAAACTTAACAATAATAGCATACTGATTTAGCCAACTCAAAACACAACATGATTAAGCCAACTCAAAACACAGCATGATTTAGCCAACTCAAAACACAGCATGGAACAAAACGTAGTGTTTATAATTCCGCTAAAAAACAGGTTAACTTCTTCTCAAGTCTTTAATCATATCATACCACTAAAACGGACTCAAAGAGCATATTTTTAAAAGGGTCACATTTCTCTTGTATTGCTGTCGTGGAAAGTCAGGATTGAACTAAGCACGTCCTATAAAACATAACAAAATAGGAACGTATGCTTGACAGAAATAAAAAGAAATTGTAAGAAATGTATTTATAATTTTGCTTAAGAAATGATTTGATTGGTAAGAAGTCATTTTAATAATTCCAATTGATGATAGAATGCAAAACAATGAAAAGAGTGAATTTATCTAGATATAATTAACCTCATAACAGATCCCATATAAAATTGTATAACCATTCAACAAAAATAATGTTGATAATAATAGATATATAAAAACGTTCGTACTCAAAGAAATAAAAAATACTGACCATTCTTTGAATATTTTCATATTGAAACTTTACACATTTAATGTGAATTTAACATCTTTACATCTTTAAAAATAACGTTTCATACATAATCAAATGATGCGAATATATTACGCAAAGAACATAAAACCCGTTCATTAAGGCAATGGGACACCATAATATGACTCAAAGCCTGTCATGTTCCACAATAAAACGTTCACCGATTAAAATTTCAAGCAAAATATAGAACTTCAGAAATTAAATTCATCGAGAACTGTTGGTAAAATGCTATCATTAGGTACATCGGAACTGTCACTTGTGTCGTAATGCTGACTGACCCGACTTTGCCCTCTGTCTGACGCGGTGTAACTAACAACTGATAAATTCATGGATGTGGCTGGGAGATACGTGTTCGCCATTTTAGGTTCCACCGACGTCTGCACAACCGGATACTGTTCATTCGGGTTGTTTCCGACGTTTAGTAAAGACACTATAGAATCATGGATTCCGAAAGATTCAGTATTCCATACAGACGTAGCTGGGATGTTAGTTTGGGGAATTTTTGGACTATCCACTTTTGGTACAATTTGACAAGGGGAATCAGTTCTGTTTTCTGGTATAGTTTGCAACAGTTCCTCGCCAAGAAACATAGTCCGAAAGTCACTTCCCACTGACATATCCACAGAATCCTTCCTCTGTGTTTTTGGCTTTTGCAGTACAGTGTATTCTAAGGATTTTTTCCGCTGGTTGTACTCATACACGAAGTCCTTCCCAGTCTGTGAAGTAAAAGATGATTGACCAGATGACGTTATCGGTGACGCAATGGTTGACGTGATCTGCGAGGTGACAGGGTTTTGGCTAGTAAGTTCGGGTCGGACGGTGTGAAATGCACCATGAGCCGAATGTCTCCTCATTAAACTATCAGTGGTACCTCTACCACTATTGTCCATGAAGTTAGCACTTAAATTCTCCAAAGACGACATTGTATTAAATCTTGGATATCCAGAATATTGAGCCAAATTCGGCATTTGACCGGTGAAAGAGGGCACCGACGACCGTTGGGTAGTATATGGCGACGAATGTGTTGAGGAGGAAGAAACGGCCCCAAGTTGACTTCCTGGTGGCGACGGCCTCCACGGACTAAATAGTGTACCACCACTGGTATCACTGAGCGTTGGTATTATACTTCCTTGGCCAAACGTCACAGGCGGATTTGGATATGTATTCACCTCTACGGGTTGTTTGAATTCTCCAAATCCCGTGGCCCCCTGCGGAGATCCCTGATTAGCCCTCTGTGGAGACCCCTGATTGTTGTCTGGAGAGCCGTGGCTGTACGCTGATGATGTACTGCTACCGGGTGGAGAGTCCCTCCCCTCTGAGCTGGTCTCGTCCTGTCTTCGTTCCTTTAGTCTCGCACTTTCTGCTAATCTCTCCACCAAATTTTCGGGCATCTTCCCATTGTCCAATTGTATGCACCACTGCTTACACTATGTAAAATGACAATAGATAATGTTAATTATAAGAAATATACGTTAAAATAGCAACGAAAACGTAATGATATATTATTTCTTACATTTTGAATTGATGTGGTTCTAAGTAGTAGAAATCATTCAAAACATAGATAATACAACACAATTTTATCTTTATTTTCTTTACAGTGAAAGTATTTGTAGTATACTCTTTAGTATCTCGAAGGAAATGTTAGAGATCAAAGGTTTCATGGAATCTAATCTCAAAATATGTTACAAAGTATAATCAATTAATCGTCAACTCACCGGAAAGCTAAGAAAATTATTTCAAACGCTTTTAATTATCACTTACCATATTGCCTCTGAATATTTTTTTTATATTAAATATTTCTCGTTTAATAAGTATAATAGTTCAACGGAGAAATACTTCATTTTTTTATACAACACAAACCTCAAACATACATGACACACATACTTCTCTGACCCCTGTGATGCAATATCGGAGTCTTTCTTCACAGGTGATATGTAAACATAGTCCGTCATGTCAGTCTCCGTGTTAGTTTGTACAATTACAAAGTAGTTACGCCACCAGACACGTCCAGAAGATATGTCATATTGCATTGTTAAGGTCTACTCGATGAATACTTCAATATAAGGTTAAAGTCAAGTGTATTTAGGGAATTTGATAATTTTGTGCTGTCATTTCGTTGCCTAAATTGTATGGTTCTCCGCGTTTGAATATTACTTTTGTTCATATTTTGTACTTTTTTGTAGTTTTAATCGATTTTAAGCTTGGAAAGACGCTTCGATAATCGTTTGATATAGATATAAACAGACGATTATTTTCAACAAATGTACTTCCAAGTTAAAAACTGCATAAACAACTGTCAACATTAACACCGTGCTTATACATCCCAGCAATGTCGGTGTTATAAACCTTTTTTCCGAAGAATCACTAATGGTCATATCCGTGAAAAAAGTATTGCCACAAAGCCAAGTTTACCAGTTTCCTTATTTCTGTTTACTCTATTCTCAAGGAAGCTTTCTTTCAATGCTATACAACGGTCGAAAAATCACCGTATCTATATTTGATATGTGAATTTAACATTGTCAAATATGTATTTAGGTGTTGTTATAATAACTTAAAGAAATGTATTAAGAGATTAGTGTTTAAGCGGTGTTTATTGAGACACGCTATTTTATTACTACAGGCAAACCTCTGAAGAATCAATGATGACAAGACAACTCTCAGAATACTATTTACTTTGTTTACTTTAAGCTTATCTATTTCAAACAATAACAACATACGGCTGGTTTTCCTTTTGTAAATTATTAAGAAATATGTGAGAAAACACTTCAAGTGGTACGGATATCCTTTAGAATGTCTGGAATAAGGTGGCAAAGATCTAGCCACACATGAATTGACATTACAGGAAAACACGCCCGGTATTTCTTGTTATTGTTAAAAGGACTGCCTTTTTATCATCTGTTGTCCTAAAAACACCTTATTTCTTAGATAATAAAAATTGAATGTAAACCATATTGTTGACGAACCAAAGCCGTCCAATAACACTCTAAGGAAGTTTGTACATTTTGTTTAGATTTCACATTGTACAGGAGAAATATCTGAAATCACCACACATTATATATATAATTAAAACAAATAATACAATGATGTCTTATCAAATTATACGTTATTTCTGGCAAAAGTATATAACAATTCACAAAAGCAGATACTTTCCTTGTCACATCAATTTCGGTTATTCATGACACTAAGAGAAAACCTTTAAAACATTTCTTTGTATATATAAAAGATACCGGTTGGAGCAATTTTATTGTACGATTTCTTCTCTCTGTCATTCCGTTTTGCAACTTACCAAACAGACCAGTATGCGCTGTCTTTCTCTCTGCAGTTTTTCCAACACAAATAAAAACAATACTTGTTCGTTAGTTTTTATTTACACATGTATCGCACAAACATACAGGAAAAATACTTCATTTACTGTTTGTTTGGTTAGAATGATTATGTATTAGTTATGTTCGACTCCTGTCACTGACGTTTCGTCTATCCACTTTGAGTTATGATATTGACGTTGAATCGAGATGTTTGGTTGATTTTTCTTATCTGTTTATAAGAGCATTAACAAACTCTTAGTTCTCATTTTGAGAACTTGATGTTTAATTGGATGTGACAAAGATTAACATGGCGGATGTCGTTTATGAAGCAGAAGACGCGTACTCTTCCGGAACACCTGGTCTTTTTACGAGAGTCTCCGTGTAAATCTTTTTTTGTTTCTATTTTGCCTCTAGTTTAATCGATTTTGAGTTCGGATTATGGTTTTGTTGATGCTTTGGTAATTTTTTTTTCTTCTTCAATTTAACGCCATAAATACTTCGCAAGCAGATCACAGCCAAAACAGCAACTATTTTCATAACTTAAAGTTGTTTGTCTTATCTTTGGATAAACGTGTGGCTGATTAAGTATCGAACACCCACAGTAGATTAAAGTAAATACAACATTATACATCCTTCAAAACTACCAATGGGTGTTATAACGTCAGGTCAACTTAGGCCAATCGGCGTTACTGAAATCGTTGAACATTCTACTCCCGCAGGAAGATGTCCTTGTATTCAACAGATTTAGAGTTGAAGTTGTCAAAGTACATATGAAAATCAAATAAATCGTTGTCGTTGTATAAACAGAATATCCTGTCTTAACTTCAAGTGTTATTGTTATCATCTGCTTGACAGTAAAATGGGTCGTGCCTGATCATCTTGTAAAATATTGATCGTTTCACGTGACAAGGAGTATATGAGTGTTTGTATAGTGTGAATTTTCAAATACATATAATATATCCTCCATTTGACTCTAAAGGTATCTACAATCCCTGGGTCAGATCCTATTGTCACCGGATCATGTTTAGTGTTCCCTTCTGTCCTCTATTGTTTACTAATGAGCGAGATCTTCCTATACGTGATATACACCGTACAATTTTTAAGCTATTTCTGAAATCGAGTTATATATACCCACGTAATATTTAAGGATAAATTTCAATCTATATTTTATGTCATTGAGTCACAACACAAAAAAAATGCAGTGTAATCTCAAAGAAGCGCCAGGCAATTCATGATGCGAGTATACACTCCGATTTTTTTTGTTATAGCTCAATAACATAAAAATTAGATTGAATTTAACCCCTAAAATTCAATCTTTTCTACATAATCCTTGTGGATATTCACTTTTATTGTGGGACTCTTTTCTCTCAGAAATCATGAGATGAAATCAAATCTAAGCCAATCAAAATGCCTCTTACAAGCAAGATTAAATTATAAAGTTATATCTATGAATACGCTACTGCTATCAAAAGTCATGACATGGATTATTTTCTGCCATGATGAAAAGATCCCCTTTTTGTACTACGTTGCATTTAGTACCTTCCAAATGTTTTTGTTTTGTAGAAATTTATTTGATTACAAATAAAGTAATATATTTCTAAATATAACTTTCCTATAATTGATCAATATATTTTTCTAAATATAATGAAAACTTGTTCAGTCGATTACATCGGTTACGTTCTCATGTTTCTGCATCACGTTTCCTGTCTGATTCTGGCAAACATTCAAAACAAGCTGCACCGGACTGACATCCTAGTATGTGCTTCAGGAAGAGATATCTTGATAACATTACAACCAAACCTTAAAACTCTTCAGAAACATGCAATAAAATTGTTTTACAGTTATAAGGTGTGTATGTTAACATAATTATCATAGCATTACGTTCTAGAAATGTACCATCCCTATATTGTATCAATGATACACACTGCACACCCACTGAAGGACCCAATTAACCAAAGGACAGTCAGTTTAACATGTGTGATATTCATTGATAATCTCAATTAATTACATTCAAAATTTTTCAGTTATTATAATGGGATTAAAAACATCGTCTACACACAGAAAATAAAATTAAATTAGTAAAATAAATAAATTTTTTTTCTCAAAGGACATATTTTAGAAAAGACTATCGCTTGTTAAGCTGATCAGTTTTTAAACTGGTCCCAGATAGTTTCATTAATCCCTACGTTTTACCATCCTACACCCGCCCGATACCGTAATTCAGATAATTCGTCCTTCCCAGGCGTCACATGTGACCATCCCATTGACCAGTGCGAAAAAAACAAACTGCACCTTGATATCACAGACCAGGAAACTGTTCTAAATGATTTAAGTACTAACCGTTTAAAGTATTCATTGGCTTGTAATGTTTATGGATAACTAATTACTTCTTCAATACTGGAGAAATACTCATTATAGTTTATGGGTTAAAGATTATGAGAATAAGCGGGGATTCACTTTTAAATTTAAAATATGCAGCTGTCTTGTTATTCATCAGTAGTTTCATTATCAATTTTGAAGCATTTCAGAGGAACATGTGTACGAAAAATATACAAAGTGTTTCGATGGTCAGAAGGCGTACAGACAGACTGGTGCCATATAGATTACTAAGCTAGCCCACACAATATCCTTTGCTTTTCTTTTTTTTCTTTACGGAAATAATGCAAGTCCGATGCACTCGATTCGTCATTAAAATGTTTGTAAGTCCTTTACAAATATTGGTGTGCTATGCACGCGAGGTCGCGCGTGGGATGCTACCTTCGATTGAACTAAAGGACAATCACCTAGAATAATTACAAACCACAGTTCATTTAAATCAATCATATGGTTTCCCTTTAAACATTTTATCTGTTCCTTGTGTTATGCACTTGTGAAAAATAAATAGGATCTGCCCACACGCCATTGACTCACTGACCCACTTATACTGAATACCGCGGTTCACCACAAACATTTACGCTACTACTACTACCGATATCATCGTACATAACAAATCCATTTCCGTAGTTATGTAATTGCCAGGTCATTGGGTGGGTTTAATGCATCTTTCAGGTTGTATCTATTTCTCCATATCTCCATATCTCCATGCACTGGTACTGTAGTTTGTGTGTATCTCCACTTACTGGCACTGTATTTTGTGTGTATCATTTCAAGATTTTCTGACATTTTAACGAATTATAAACGTAAAATCTTCATGTTTTATGCAATTAAGTCAAAATATTTGGTAATGAGGCAACAGGAAATAAAATGACTAGCTACAGTATAGAATTCATAATATCTAACAAAATTGTATTACATTTTTGGTACGTATGTTGTGTTAAAATTCGACGAATAGATCAATAAGTGTATCAATCAAATCCTGTCAGGTATAATTCTAATATCAATGAAATAGATTTACCTGCAAAGTTTGTTTACACGTTTTCTTTCAAAATGCTACAACAGTATGAATTGCTTTTTAATTCATATTCTGTTCAATAACGCGCAAGCTTCAATGATTCGTGAGTGATGGAATTACTGTATGTTCTTACTTTGATATTCCCCCTTTTTATTTTTTTCCTTTTTTTTTTGTAAATTAATTAAACAATTCGTAAAAGGAATCTGCTCGGTTGTCTAGGTTATTGACGAGAACAGAACCCTTCTGATAGCAACATACCGGAATAGCTTGATCTGGCCCTGACCCCAGACTTAGACATTTTGAGAGGGCAGACTGGTGTCAGGACCAGAGCAAAGTCGGGTTCATCATTACATTTAAAGTAAAATGACTGTTCCCAGAGGCCAATCGCATTTAACTCGTACTCCTGGGGCTGGATTTGTGAAGTGTCAATTTACAAAAATAAATCCGCGTATTTATAAAAATGAACCGTTTCCAGAAACTCAGGTATCCGGTACACTTGCCCTGGTGTAGTATAGTCCAGGTAACAAATCGACATCATCGCTATCATGTACGTACTTGACACATGACTGTTGCTATCAGTTCTAAGTAAAGGGCCGACAAAGAGTATCGATAGGTGATTTTTATAATTTCGGGGGTGTCTGAACAATCCCTTTTGGGTGTGTATGTCGTTGTTTGAATAGGGAGTGATAAAAGGTGATTTCGTCAGTATTTGATACAAGTATCTCCGATTACCTTTTATAACCTATATGATATGTCACTGTATTGTGTAATCTAAACATCTGTTTCAGGTGCGGATTATCGTAAACAGGACGCTTGATAGTTGTTTTGAACTTCATTCACGATTTATTTTAGCATGAATACCAGTCCATCCTTTTTTCGGAGTATCTATAATTGGACTTGATAACTATTTATTGTATGTAAAAAAATAGTTTGGATCTCCCATCGCGAGTGAAAAGGTATAATAAGGTGTTTTAGAAGTTTTTTTTATATAATAGATCTCCATCCTGAGGTGGTCGAGATAAATAAAGTGCTATTTCACAACAGGGAAGTTCCAACCAAAAAAGCTTTCATAATTATATCTTGACGATAATTCTATCAAGGCTCCATGATAAAAACTCACAAAACTACTGATTAGTCCACAAGGACATGTATAGATTTATATAATAAAATATCGATAAGTACGGTAATTTTATCATATAAGTCTATACATGTCCCTGTGATTAGTCTGTGCTGTCGATGTACGTATGAAATATTTGAAGATTCATTGACCGTTTCGTTCAGGTTTACTGCCAACTAATGATTATAAGCTTCCTTTAGCTAAAACAACCAACAACTTGGGAAAGTATTACCATATTCGATAAAAGTTATGCCATATATTCTCAATTCATAAAATACAACATTAGCAACAAAATAACTGCGGTCAATGCTTAATGTTAATCTCTTGTTTTCTTTATCACTCTTTTGATGGTTGTCGATTTCTGAAACGTTTTCCTTTGAATGACTGTAATAAGAACTACAAATCAACATATTTACATGTAATTAGTGTTTGAAATTTACTCTTAGATTTATTATGGCTTTAATTTTTCTTGTGTTTTAGTATTTTAGGTCATCTGATCCATAGGGTCAAGATGACATATATCCATCATGCTTCGTCATTGTGTGCCGTCCGCCGTGCATAAACGTTTCCTTCAAACAACTTCTTCTCAATAACCGAAAGGTCAAGGGTATTGAAATTATGAATGTAGCATACTGGGATGAAAGCTAACATTTTTGTTCAAACGAATGACCTTGACATACTGTCAATGTGGCAGGTGTCAAATGTTTTAAAGTTTCAAGCAACTTCTTCTCAATAATCGAAAAACCCAGGGTACTGATATTTAACCTGTAGCATGCTGTGATGAAGGACTACCATGTTCGTTCAAATGAATGGCCTTGGCCCAGTTTCAAGGTCACAGGGGTCAAATGTGTTACAAATCTTATAATTAAAATCTTTTGATTTTACTTTTTATGAGTAACAAAATGTTCAGGATACCGATAACTGGCTGGAATCAAAGACAACCAAGTTTGTTCAACTTGATCTTCTTTCAACGTCTCAGAGATCAAATGTCTTGAAATCGTCAAAACACTTCTTTTCAATAACCGAAAGGCTTGGGGTACTGATATTTTGCCAGTATAATGCTGAATGAAGGGCTAACTATTTTATTCAAATGAATTACATTGACCTACTTTCAATGTCACAGGGGTCAAATGTCTCAAAATCTTCAAGATACTTCTTCTAAATAACCGAAAGGCCTGGGTAACTGATATTTAAGTAGCATGCTATAATGAAGGGCTACCAAGTTCGTTCATAAGAATAACCTTGGACCACTTTCAAGGTCACATGGGTCAAATGTCTTGAAACTCTTTCAAACAAATTCTCAGTTACTAAAAGGCACTGGATTCTGATATTTTGCTGGTAGCATGCTTGGATAAAGGGCTACTGCATTTGTTCAAATGAATGACCTTGAGCCACTTTCAAGGTAACAGGGTTCACATATATTAATATTTTAAAACAACTTTGCAATAGTCAATAACCAACAGAAAAAATATAGATCTTTATAGTTAGATGACCGGTATGATCCATGGGCCTCTTGTTTTCATAAATAGTTTATATACATGTGTTTTCACTCTGACGCAAACATTGTGGTGGGGAAAATGAGACATGTGTAATTTTCAATTAATTGAGGAAACCTCATCTACAGTATCTGTTTGATGGTTGAAATAACATGTGTATTTTTTATGTCACAGCAAAATCTTCCTCATGCTACCACCTCGGGTTATCAAAATATGACATGAAGTCAAAGATGCTGTATTTCTAGTGAAAACAATGACCAGTCTGGATTTGTATTCATGAATTTTTTTTTTTATGCTCAAATTAAGATTCTATACTTAAGCCCAGTTTCTTGTGGAATTTGAAATCCATGTTTTGTTATACTGTTTTGTAAAATTCAGGAAATATTTTTTCCCATGCTATGTCATATGATTGATTCTAGGTATTACGAGAAAGTTGGTTCAAGTACAGAAACCTTGCTTGAGCATGAAAATGGTATGATGAATACTAAAATAACCAGATACTATATTCGTTATTAGTAGATAAGTATATATGGTGTCTCACAATTTCAGATTGAGGACAGAAGTGTTTTATAAGAACTTAGGAGAGATATTAAAGAACAGTTTACTGAGCAATGTACAAGTCTGTGATTGTTTTGGTGTTTGAGGATTGTTTTGGTGTTTGAGGGTTACATGTATAGAGGTTCACTGCAGCTGATTCACTCTTTGTAGTGATTTCCTCAGCATCTTCAAAGTCTTGGCTGATGGCATTCCGCTTGACAAGACAGCTTGCAGTCGAAAAAACAGGGCAATGGCAGGTTTTGACAAAATCACCTGATAAATTCTGTAACCCTGAAAAGTCTTAATTAGGTACTCACCGATTCGAGTTCATCTCGAAGTCTGAAAATTGCCTGCTCCCTACTGCTAACTAAATCTTCCAGATACTGGTAACGTAATTTCTTCCGCGCACGACATTCCCTAGCACTCTGTCGACTGCGTTCCAGCTTTGCCTTCACATCAACCTTCGCCGGACGTCGCCCCGGGCGACGACCAGACCTTCGTCCAGAGCGGTCACCCGACATCTTGCTTTCTTCTTCCTGACAGAAAAGAAACAATTCTTATTAAAGGAGCAATCATAATAATAATTTATCAAACAGATATGATTTCACACACAAGCAGAGCTGACAATTGAATTAAAATGTTAAGTTAAAGATTCTTAGTGTCCCACAACAGGTATAAAACAGTTCAAGAGAATTTCTTAGTTTCCCACAACAGGTATAAAACAGTACAACAGAATTTCTTAGTTTCCCACAACATGTATAAAACAGTACAAGAGAATTTCTTAGTGTCCCATAACAGGTATAAAACAGTACATGAGAATTTCTTAGTGTCCCAAAACAGATATAAAACAGTACAAGAGAATTTCTTAGTGTCCCACAACAGGTATAAAACAGTACAAGAGAATTTCTTAGTGTCCCACAACAAGTATAAAACAGTACAAGAGAATTTCTTAGTGTCCCAAAACAGATATAAAACAGTACAAGAGAATTTCTTAGTGTCCCACAACAGGTATAAAACAGTACAAGAGAATTTCTTAGTGTCCCAAAACAGATATAAAACAGTACAAGATAATTTCTTAGTGTCCCACAACAGGTATAAAACAGTACAAGAGCATTTCTTAGTTTCCTACAACAGGTATAAAACAGTACAAGAGAATTTCTTAGTGTCAAAAACAAAGAAATTCTCTTGTACTGTTTTATACCTGTTGTGGGACACTAAGAAATTCTACAGGTATAAAACAGTACAAGAGAATTTCTTTGTTTTTTTTCCTGCTACACTCAGCACCCTGCCCTTAATTTCGACCAAAAAAACACACAATTTATTTATTTTATAAACTATTTAATAATTCAATTATTTTTTTCAGTCGAGACATACATGTTATGTTCGATTTCACAAATAATTTCAAGAATGTATATATATTTTGTGCATTTGAAAAGAAAATAATTTGAATTTCTCCATTAAATGTGAGTTCAAATTCTTCTTTATAATTTTTTCGTTTTCCCACAAATACCTTATATCTTTATGTATTGGTACATATAGCTCCCAGCTCACTGTGTTCAGGCAATGAGCATGGTCATTTTCAATACTAATAACAATACCCTTCCTCCTTTGCTTCGATCTGACAACGCAATGTGAAAAAAACTATCTCCATGTCCAAGGTACCTACCGCAGCTAAGTACCGTTATACCAAGAAAAAAAACTCAACATTTATATATAGGTCTATCAGTTGTTTAACATGTACGCAAAGTTCTAAAGATTACAAGCTGTACTATTAATAGATGACCTCTTCTTGGAATCAAAATGAATTTATCCCGTAATGAAACTGAAAAAATGTATTATTTACATTAGCATTTCTATACGAGACTATATTTTACGATTAATTTTTCTTTAAATCATTATATGATGAAATTAAAACGAATTTATCTTATTCACCCTTGAAACTTCACAATGCACTAATCAAACCTTATAATTGGAAGAATCCAATGAGTCTTCAAGGGTTGAAGAGCCTAGATATTTGACTTCTGATGTACAATCTATTTTGACTATTTGTTTAAATGTATCAATATACAATGTACTAGTTATATCAATTTCAATTTCAAATAAAATCTTGTGCCTCAAACAGAAATTACGGTTTAAATATATTCAAATCAGAAACAACCTCAATGTTTTAGTTTCGACGGAATTTGATCATAAAGGTCAATTCATGCAAGGAAATTCTCAGAAAATTCTATTAAGCCTCTGTTCAGAGAAATGTGTATTTTTAGATTGTAATGCCTTGCAATCCATTCTGGTATCAATCGGTTTGTAAATACACCACATGAATCTGAAGATAATGTTCAAAATATACAATGTAGGAATATTCAACAAGTTATATTGCTATAACATCAAGTGCTGGATACATTTAGCATTTTTATTGTTGTTTATTTTGTTTGTTTTTTTTTTACAAAAAGTCTCCTTTAAATTAATTCTCATTTATTTTAAGACAAATTTTGAAACACATACTGTAAATTCTGATATCATCAATTAATCCCAGGCCTAAATGTTCAGTAATGACCACAACATTTGTATCTGATTGTTAAGTGTACATGTTAAAAGAGGCGACTCATGTTGGACCCATGCCGAAACGAGGGGTTTTCTCAAAAGTCATCCTCTATAGCCAGAGTTTACGCTCACCTACGCTCTCTACACCCCTGAAATATGTCATGGCAAACATAAAGGCATGTTCAGGTAAAAAAAATTTACCAATCACTAGTCTGCATGCCTGTCTTTTGAAGATTACAAAGGAATGTCTTCAAAGCATGTCAATCATTACCATTATTTAAGTGACCACATGATTCTTTTGATGTACATCGAAGGGTCAAACCAGTCTTCTTGCCTCACCAACAAGGTGAGCCTTCAGTTTGTCGTAACATATTCAAGGGGTGTAAAGAGCGTAGGTAAGCGTAACTAATCAGCCCAGTTGTTCAAAGGGTGATTAGCTTAATCATTATTTAACAACATTTTTCAAACTTGAATGATTCTGTTAGTACACAAGTTACATTCTTCAAATTTGGTATGTAAATTGACAATATTAGGTATTTGATATCTGCAAAGTTGTAATTAATCTATGGTTTCATTTTAAAGCTACAGGATAATTAAATGTGCACTAATCACTGGTTAAGCTAATCATCCTTTGAACAACTGGGCCCTGGATATCAAGCTCAAAAGGTCAAGGGGGATATAATTTAAGAAACTTGATAAAGATTTTCTACCCAATTGTAACACTTGGAATCTTTTATTTTCTTGTTTTCCTCATTTTAATTATGCAAAGATATGTAATGTTGAGAAGATGAATTTGACATTAAACCGAATTTATTACTACAAAAATAAATCACAGTTTTCATTTAACAATAACAGACACTTAACGTTATGAACTTTTTTTGAGGTGGATATGTTGTTTTATGAACCTAAGAAATGGATCTAACAGAGATTAATAAAAGAAATCTTCAATGGATATTGTACAGATACGTGTATTCACTAGAGATCAATTTTAATTAATATAAATTTCTTCTAAGTTCATAAAATTATAAGCTTTCAATATCTTTTTTGTTTTTGTTTCATATAGATATTAGATAAGAAATTAATTTAATTTTTAATGAAGGAAGATGAAATGAAGAAACCTGTCAAAAGAATATTGTGATATCACAACTGAAGCTATATATAGTATCAACAGAATATTTAGTACTTTACCTTCTAATAAACTGACATCATTGAATGGTATTATGTTTCCGTCAGTTCCTTCAATTTTGGGAACAACCAATGCTACCAGCATACTTATATCTTAACTGATATCCTGACTTTTTGTTTTCTAAATATTTGTGAACTTGTATTTAATGGTTTTAGGAAAAGGAATTTAATTGTTTTATCATATCATAAATTACACCCTATATTTTTCCTATTATAAGCTTCAATAAAATATGTTTAAATCAATATTAACATACAGGTACAAAATATACACCAGATCACCTCTAAACAGATTTCAGGAAATATAAATCATTATTTTATTATTATATATCAGAGAATTAATTTATACAATTTATATTTTATGTACATGTATTAATTTATCATTTTACTAAAAAAACATTTAATTGTAATTATAAGTGGGTAATTATATATGCATTTAACTATATGGACATTTTAAATATGAATATTAATGTAATTAAAAATTTCAATGTTTTATTCTAAAAAATAATATTTTAATTATTGATTTTATCTATTAATATTCAAATACCTGAATTTAGATAATAATATAAATATTTATATCATATATTGATCTGTGTTTAGTGAATTTTTAAAATAGATTCTGAATAAATATGCTAGATTTTCTGTTGGTAATAAGTTAGAATACAATTTTTTCTTCCTTTTAATTATATCAAAAATAAACACCAATAAATATTTTACCTTATAAAAAAGCTTCCTACAGTCATTCCATGGTGTCATTCTGTTTTGTCCTGAGTTAAATGGTGTCTAAACTTTCTGACATTCAGCAAACATTTCTGTTATATCTATTTATTTACATTTATATATCTAGATATTTTTTTAGCTTTGGAAATTATGATAAAAATATTCAAATAATGAATCAGAACTAATGAACTGATTAACCTTAGTGTAAATTATATAGAACGAAGATTTTGATTTAATCAACCAATCACAAGCCAGCTGCAGTTTATTGAGAACATGCCATTTACATTCCTAGTACACTACATTGGCTATTCAATTATACTCCCACGATATTCTCACAAAACAAAATGTGAAATTTTGAAAAAAAAAGTGTATTATTCATGTCAAGTCTGACTTGTTTCCTATAAGTTAAGTGACCCACATACAGTTATATTGATGATGAGTTTACTCACAGAGTTGTCACACACCACTCCGGATCAACTCCGCTTAACACTTATTATTGTAAAACTCAATGCTAAATACTACACCATAAATTTCTGCCGCTTTGCTCATTTTGACCAAACTCAACTGAATTCCGAATATTTTCATGAATATTTTTTTTTTAAGCAAAAACAGAAAATGTGAGATATTTTTGCTACAACCTTGATAAGCTAACAATACTTTGTTAAGTATCAAGTAATACAAGTGTATAGGAAGTGCTTTATTTCTGGAAACTGTATGGTGTCAAAATCTGGAGGCAGGAAATAGAGCAGTATAACAGGTATCTATAAAGATGTCACTATAACAGGTATATATAGAGGTGTCACTATAACAGGTATATATAGAGGTGTCCACTATAACAGGTATATATAGAGTTGTCCACTATAACAGGTGTATATAGAGGTGTCCACTATAACAGGTATATATAGAGGTGTCCACTATAACAGGTATATATAGAGGTGTCCACTATAACAGGTGTATATAGAGGTGTCACTATAACAGGTATATATAGAGGTGTCCACTATAACAGGTATATATAGAGGTGTCACTATAACAGGTATATATAGAGGTGTCCACTATAACAGGTATATATAGAGGTGTCCACTATAACAGGTGTATATAGAGGTGTCCCTATAACAGGTATATATAGAGGTGTCACTATAACAGGTGTATATAGAGGTGTCACTATAACAGGTATATATAGAGGTGTCACTATAACAGGTATATATAGAGGTGCCACTATAACAGGTATATATAGAGGTGTCCACTATAACAGGTATATATAGAGGTGTCCACTATAACAGGTATATATAGAGGTGTCACTATAACAGGTATATATAGAGGTGTCCACTATAACAGGTATATATAGAGGTGTCACTATAACAGGTATATATAGAGGTGTCCACTATAACAGGTATATATAGAGGTGTCACTATAACAGGTATATATAGAGGTGTACACTATAACAGGTATATATAGAGGTGTCACTATAACAGGTATATATAGAGGTGTACACTATAACAGGTATATATAGAGGTGTCCACTATAACAGGTATATATAGAGGTGTCACTATAACAGGTATATATAGAGGTGTCACTATAACAGGTATATATAGAGTTGTCCACTATAACTGGTATATATAGAGGTGTCACTATAACAGGTATATATAGAGTTGTCACTATAACAGGTATATATAGAGGTGTCACTATAACAGGTGTATATAAAGGTGTCACTATAACAGGTATATATAGAGTTGTCACTATAACAGGTATATATAGAGGTGTCACTATAACAGGTGTATATAGAGGTGTCCACTATAACAGGTATATATAGAGGTGTCCACTATAACAGGTATATATAGAGGTGTCCACTATAACTGGTATATATAGAGGTGTCACTATAACAGGTATATATAGAGTTGTCACTATAACAGGTATATATAGAGTTGTCACTATAACAGGTATATATAGAGGTGTCACTATAACAGGTGTATATAGAGGTGTCCACTATAACAGGTATATATAGAGGTGTCACTATAACAGGTATATATAGAGGTGTCCACTATAACTGGTATATATAGAGGTGTCACTATAACAGGTATATATAGAGTTGTCACTATAACAGGTATATATAGAGGTGTCACTATAACAGGTGTATATAAAGGTGTCACTATAACAGGTATATATAGAGTTGTCCACTATAACAGGTATATATAGAGTTGTCACTATAACAGGTGTATATAGAGGTGTCCACTATAACAGGTATATATAGAGGTGTCCACTATAACATGTATATATAGAGGTGTCCACTATAACTGGTATATATAGAGGTGTCCACTATAACAGGTGTATATAGAGGTGTCACTATAACAGGTATATATAGAGGTGTCACTATAACAGGTATATATAGAGGTGTCACTATAACAGGTATATATAGAGGTGTCACTATAACAGGTGTATATAGAGGTGTCACTATAACAGGTATATATAGAGGTGTCCACTATAACAGGTATACATAGAGGTGTCACTATAACAGGTATATATAGAGGTGTCCACTATAACAGGTATATATAGAGGTGTCACTATAACAGGTATATATAGAGGTGTCCACTATAACAGGTATATATAGAGGTGTCACTATAACAGGTATATATAGTGGTGTCCACTATAACAGGTATATATAGAGGTGTCCACTATAACAGGTATACATAGAGGTGTCACTATAACAGGTATACATAGAGGTGTCCACTATAACAGGTATCTATAAAGGTGTCACTATAACAGGTATATATAGAGGTGTCCACTATAACAGGTATACATAGAGGTGTCACTATAACAGGTATATATAGAGGTGTCCACTATAACAGGTATACATAGAGGTGTCCACTATAACAGGTATATATAGAGGTGTCACTATAACAGGTATATATAAAGGTGTCCACTATAACAGGTATACATAGAGGTGTCCACTATAACAGGTATATATAGAGGTGTCACTATAACAGGTATATATAGAGGTGTCCACTATAACAGGTATATATAGAGGTGTCCACTATAACAGGTATATATAGAGGTGTCACTATAACAGGTATATATAGAGAAGTCAATATAACAGGTATATATAGAGGTGTCACTATAACAGGTATATATATAGGTGTACACTATAACAGGTATATATAGAGGTGTCACTATAACAGGTATATATAGAGGTGTCACTATAACAGGTATATATAGAGGTGTACACTATAACAGGTATATATAGAGGTGTCCCTATAACAGGTATATATAGAGGTGTCACTATAACAGGTGTATATAGAGGTGCCACTATAACAGGTATCTATAAAGATGTCACTATAACAGGTATACATAGAGGTGTCACTATAACAGGTATATATAGAGGTGTCACTATAACAGGTATATATAGAGGTGTCACTATAACAGGTATATAAAGAGGTGTCACTATAACAGGTATATATAGAGGTGTCCACTATAACAGGTGTATATAGAGGTGTCCACTATAACAGGTATATATAGAGGTGTCCACTATAACAGGTATATATAGAGGTGTCACTATAACAGGTATATATAGAGGTGTCCACTATAACAGGTATATATAGAGGTGTCCACTATAACAGGTATATATAGAGGTGTCCACTATAACAGATATATATAGAGGTGTCCACTATAACAGGTATATATAGATGTGTCCACTATAACTGGTATATATAGAGGTGTCACTATAACAGGTGTATATAGAGGTGTCACTATAACAGGTATATATAGAGGTGTCACTATAACAGGTATATATAGAGGTGTCCACTATAACAGGTATATATAGAGGTGTCCACTATAACAGGTATATATAGAGGTGTCACTATAACAGGTATATATAGAGGTGTCCACTATAACAGGTATATATAGAGGTGTCCACTATAACAGGTATATATAGAGGTGTCACTATAACAGGTGTATATAGAGGTGTCACTATAACAGGTGTATATAGAGGTGTCACTATAACAGGTGTATATAGAGGTGTCACTATAACAGGTGTATATAGAGGTGTCCACTATAACAGGTGTATATAGAGGTGTCCCTATAACAGGTATATATAGAGGTGTCACTATAACAGGTATATATAGAGGTGTCACTATAACAGGTATATATAGAGTTGTCCACTATAACAGGTATATATAGAGGTGTCACTATAACAGGTATATATAGAGGTGTCCACTATAACAGGTGTATATAGAGGTGTCACTGTAACAGGTATATATAGAGGTGTCCACTATAACAGGTATATATAGAGGTGTCCACTATAACAGGTGTATATAGAGGTGTCACTATAACAGGTATATATAGAGGTGTACACTATAACAGGTGTATATAAAGGTGTCCCTGTAACAGGTATATATAAAGGTGTCACTATAACAGGTATATATAAAGGTGTCCCTGTAACAGGTATATATAGAGGTGTCACTATAACAGGTATATATAAAGGTGTCCACTATAAAAGGTATATATAGAGATCCTCCCACTCAAATACCTTAAGATTGTTTGTCTGTATTTTCACTATGAAGTTCGTTCTCAGAAAAGATTTAGCTTTAGAGTATGGTTGAATTGATACTTAATACACTGTGTGCCAGTTGAGGTATTACAGTAGATGGCATTGAGACCTAGCTGTGAGATCAAACAGAAATGAAAAAGAACCGAGGGAATATATTGATGTAGAGTGCCCTGACCAGGAATTGAACCCAAGTCTCTGGGTTGATAATCCATGGCTATATCAACTAAGCCAATATTTAGTAATTTTCATGCTGTATCAGCGGAGTGACGGACACTGTATTCATCACTTTATTATATACCACATACCCATATATAAGTACCCTACCCGCTCCTTTTTACACTGTACTTTATATGTCTTGCATATCATATTAATATGCATATGTTTCATATTTGTCTAGTATTATATGTAGGCCTAATATTAACAGTTGATGTGAATATAGAGCATTCTATAAGAAGCATATTTACTGTAGGTCAGACTTAATCAAAATGATATTTTAGTCAATCTTAATTATTGTAAACAATAATACGGATACTTATCATTTGGCCTAGTGATGTAGTGGCATATAGACCACAATGATACAAGAACTGCTATGTGTCCGTAAACTGGGTCTAGATCTAGTGGTCTGAAATGATCTAAATATAGTATCCGCCATCCCTTTTCTCGGTGAAATATGTAAACAAACCATGCAAAATGGAGAATTCGAAAGTAGGTCGATCGAGTTGAATGAACTGTGTTTAATCCATCTATGTATCTAATCCTGTGATGTTTTTGATAATTCATCGTTTAGAATAAATCCAGGAATACACAAAACGAGCGAAATCTCTCCCACAACGTTCCATTGAACAGCACACACTTGTAGGAGGCCTAAACGTAAACACTGATCAAGCGCGATCAGCTGTTCACAGAGAAAAACTTCCTGTTTTGGTTTTTACCTACCAGGACAGTGTGATCTGGTTATTCCAATCTTACCTTCTCTTTCAGATCTGCAGTCGAATTTGACAAGTCTTCCTTAAAATCGCTGTTGTGTTCACTTGTCATCCGATTTCGTTGTGTCGACGAAACACAGCCATTTTGGTTAACAAAAATTTGCGCAATCCCCGAGCTGTGTATTAGACAGGGTTAGTAGACAAACAAAAACAACGAATGAAGCCTCTGATTGGTCATTCAAACATCGTCATAGTCTATTTTTAGAATGAACGCTGGAATATTCCTTGTGATGACGCATGCATTTGCGTGGAGCTACGGTTGTAAACAAATTACAAGGTCACTATAGAGAATGTATCGCCTGACGGAATCAGGTCAAAGAGATCGGTGTTTTGTCATTGTCCGAGTGTTCAAAGTGTGTGTGATTCATAGTCTTATGAATCGCGGAATAATTTGGACATGTAGTTAGTTGCCTGGTGATTCAGGGTGATGCAACAGTAGCGTAGTAGGTCAATATCCAGAACGGTCTTATATAACTTGGGACGTTGAGGGGGTAAAACTAATATCAGCCCACGAAATATGTATATTATCAGAATGTTTTCAATTTATTTTCATCAGTTGTATCATAGATGTGTCATATTTCTTTCATCTCGTCCGTGGAATATATTATGAAGAGTTGACCTCACCCAGTAAGAACCCATGTTCTTATCTAGTAAGAACATAGGTTCTTACCATGGCCTCTTTCCCCAATGTTGCAGTTGTACAATGTTGCAAAATGACCCCAAGTACATTGAAATATATACATTGTACAACAAGCGAAAATAGGTTGCCATGTACTTTTAAAAAAACAATACACACATTTTCAGTTTTTCCAACTCAACATTTAATTAACCTTACAAAAAACACACATTTTATAACCTTAAAAATATACACACAATTCAGCTTTTCCAACTCAATAGACAATTCACCTTTGCACAAATATAACAAATGTCTTCAAATTGAGCGACACTGTACAAACGTACCTTTGGTCAGTGTTTTTCTATTTTAGTGCAAATAAAACAGATCACTTCAAATTGAATTGATTGTCACTGTACAATTATTAAGGTATAATTCTCTGGTTTTACACGTACCTGTGATTCGCGTTTCAGCTTTGGTTTCATTTGTATCAATTAAGGCGTGTGTTTTCCTTTAAATTCAAAAAGTCCTGTATATTCAAGTAGATCTACATTCCAAATTAACAGGCGGTCCGAACAGTGATTTGTGTTTTTCGTGGATTCCGGTCTTTCTTCGGGTAATTCCCAGTTGAAACTTTGGGAAACAGAGTCCTCTTAAATATTCTGAAATGTCATACTTGTCCAGAACTTGTGGAACAGTGAATTCGTCCAAGTCATCAATGTTATTCAGGAAGTCAAAATCAAAGTTCTTTACAAAATCCGACACTTTGAAATTTAGCATGCTTGGCAATAAAGTGAGCATGGGTGGCTTATTGCTTAGTCTAATTAATAAAAACAATAATAAATCCAAAATCAAAATATTCTAATGATTTAGAAATAACCAATCCAATTTAAAAGGCGTGCCTATGTGTATTATCAACTCTGGATTGACAGAATCAATAGCCAATCAAATTGAAGTAAGCATCTTCAACTCAGGATTGACAGAATCAGTCCAATGATTCCCACGCCTGCCCCAGTTCAGTGTACATTTTAACATTGTAGGTAAATGAACATTGTTCTCGATGAAAGAAATATGTCACATCTATGATACAAGTAGGTTACACAATAGTTTACTCGTTCTTCAGGTATAACCCACGCGGCACTTCGTGCCTTGTGGGTTATATC
Organism: Mimachlamys varia; assembly: GCA_947623455.1. Classification (NCBI taxonomy): domain Eukaryota; kingdom Metazoa; phylum Mollusca; class Bivalvia; order Pectinida; family Pectinidae; genus Mimachlamys; species Mimachlamys varia. Next base: position 38,915,362 of record OX392540.1, read on the forward strand.
CTGAAGAACTCGTAAACTATGGTGTAACCAATACTAAACACAGAGAGGCATTTCTTTTAAGTCAGTAGGCCTAAACTCTTAAAGAAAAGTAAATAAGATAATTATGTATAAGTTGTATATATATACATTTTGTATGTTGGCAACAGCAAACGTACATTTGTATTTCTCTGGTACTTCAATGGAAAGACAACTAATTTTTAAAATAATTTTTCTTTCAATAGAACGATGGTCCAACTAATTTTTTAATTTATTGATTTATTTTTTAAACGGAACGCCAACTAAGTGTGTCTAAATTTGATACAGTATAGGCTACAATTCAATCATGAATCATAAGGTAACATATATACACGTATGTTAAGTTATTCATTCAAGCTTACTATTCTGTTTTATTCGGCACATCAAATTTAGCTTATTACAATAGCCAAAATTTTACTAACTGTGGTACATGATGCAAATGTACTAGTCTGACGGGAAGAAGAAAAAACGGGCAGAATTAAAAATTAATCAATATTAGGTTGTCGTTAACTTGTGTGTGCGTGTGTTTATTTTTTGTTATCGAAAGTGGATCTAAAAGTAAAATTACTCTGGACATTTTGGCTTTGGTCCAAATATACACACAGTCGCTGTAACAAATTCTCATGTCCCTGTTCTGACATTAGAAACGGACCAACCCTGCTCGGACCGACCAGTCAGCGTTTTGTTAAGTAACCATTTCTTAGAAGTAAACTTTTTCCTGGAAACGAACCACCATGGGTCCCCCAGGAGTTCCTTGTCAAGAATGACTAAACGTTTCAAGACTGAATGTGTAAAACATTTACTTACATTGTGGTAGCGTGACTACTGTATGATTTTCGTAATTTGTATTTTTCATTAAACAATTTTTGAAGTTTTATAATTTTCATCTAAAATTACTAGCGGAATTAAATTCTATAATTTTCTGTCTGCTTGTTTTTGTTTACGCTGAATATAAATCACTTCCACAACAATACCTCATCATACATTTACTGCACATGGAGAGGTAATTAAGCAGTGAATGTTTTAGCAAATGTTGTTATGGTCCTATAACACTCATTTCTATTTTAATGTCAAGCTAGTTATATGAAAATAAGCGAGATTTCTAACTACAGCTGTACCCGAGTTGAAAACGGCAAAATCAAATTGCATAATACTTACTGACAGAGACGTGAATGTAACACAGATGGCTTTTATGTCTCTGTTATTACTTACTAACGAGTAAATGACTTAAGAAACGTATGTATACTCGTTTTGTTTTCAAGACATCATGGAAGTAAAACATATAATCGTATTTTATTTTTACATCAATGATTTGTATAATGATACGACCAAATGGCACCATTTGAAGTAACTGCTTATAAACGCTCGCAGGGCTCATGTGGCTTACACATTGAAACACCTCTAGCTACGCCCCTGCCTGATGGTCCATATGCTAGGAGCACTAATTAGTGCATCAGTGTCGTAAAACCCCGGAGTAAAACGGAGAAATCCCAAGTGGTCGGGCAGGTGAACCCATACCTTTTCACATCTGATTGGGAAATCGAACTCCAGCCGCAATGGAAACGACAAAAGCGTTATCCAATGCGCCATCCGTACACTTTTTAGTTCGAGTCTCCTTCGGCCAAAACACCAATTTCAGACATTGTGACAGATTCACGCTATCACGGTCAGAGAAAACTCGGGGTAGTCCCTCTCCAGATAATATCTTGGATTAGTTTGTCCAAGATGTGGTTCGTATACCGGTACATTAACCTTGAAAATCTAAGTGCAAGGTCACGACGAAATGTACGTATACGTACATGTATATTCCGCAACAACCGCCTGCTTGCCGTGTCATGAGAAATTCCAAGGACTAAGACATTGGAATATCTCTTAATCGATTAAAATTGCGTTTTATTCCGACAATGATTAACCAAACAAACTATATTACATGTACCTGTCACGCCACTAGTATTCGTTTTTTTCAAAGTGAGCCCCCCCCCCCCCCCCCCCGCCTCACACTACAAAACAAATCAACGAGGGCTATTGGATTGCTTCAAATCGTCAAAATCAAGAACCTCAGTACAAGGGTTTCTAGCCTACATTTACATGCATACTGACAATGAACAATTTATATATACATTGATACCAAGGCCATGTACATAACTTACACGTGATAATGATCTCGTCCTTGAAGAGTCGACCTTGATCAGAGAGGATGGTTTAGCGGGGCCTAGTATGTTGGAAGCAGTAACACAGCATTGTCATTATATGATATGTCGATACTATAGATATACATTACATTCTACATGTAAGGGTGTGGGGGTGAAGGTCAGAGCCAATACTGCTGTTAGGGTGACAGGAGTCCAACATTTATCACGCTTGGACTTTGGTTGAGATGGACGTGGAGGAGGTTGTATTGACCGAAACTAATGAGCCTGAAAAAGATATGGAGACCGAGTTTGATAATGATGTTAAATTAATTAATGGTCATATTTATCAAGACTGATAAATATGGAACAGATGCATTAACGGAGATTTATGAACCTGGGAAGATTGAATTAAACAAAACGTATACATTATGTCATATAGAGGATCTTACACGAGTGTCGATGTAATATGGAATTTATTAAACGAGTTAAATAATTTAATATGTCACGAGCCTTTAGGCGAGTGACATATTAGATTATTTAACGAGTTTTATAAATTCCGTATTACATTGTCACGAGTGTAAGATTCTATTTATCACATAACTTATATTTATTGGATAATACACAAAACCCTCAAATTAATTATCTATAAGAAAGGTAAATTTGTTCTGTGACAGTACGATTTTCACTACCGAGACAATCATATGACGTCATAAAGACGTCATTTGTTTATGACGTCACAATAGTGTTATTACACGTGTGTAATACCATTTTTATGACATGGCCGTGTGACATGACTGAACGGGTCAGTTATGTGATAAATATATATTATAAACCTGAGAATTGGGCCAAAGAAGTTTATACAACAGTAGTTTTCCAAATAATTAACCCTGAGAATGATAAATCCGAGAATGATATATAATGTACATCATATTACCGAGACCATCAACGTGGATAGGATGTATTAGTTAACACTTATATGAATCTTGCGGCGTAATGTTTTTTCGTTAGTCAAAGTTTGATTAAGGTTAGAAGATTCTGCTCTCTCCAGTGAGCAGGTTCTAGACTATGGTCTTCTCATAACATATGTGACGATGGCTGCGATAACGAAGCTCTTCACGACGAGACGATTTTTTTTATATTGCGTCGTTGCAGAGCAATAGGAGGCCGGGTATTAATATTACTATTAATATAGTACTAATGTGACGAGGTCTGATTTGCAACTCAAATTCAAGTTCATTCTATCACGAGAAAGCGTATCTTTTGGTACGTCTCCAAAGATGTACAATATCGTCAGATTATATTTTTTGTTGTTGAAAGATTATGTCAAATACATTATTTTGTTGTTGGCGCCTTCTGGGTATGTTTGTTTACATTACAGTAAATTGTAGAAGCCGTGTAAGCACAATAGTATTGTTCATTCTTCAAATCGATGGGACAGCTAGGGGGGAAACGTGATAAAGAACACGGCGAATAACCGGATACTTCGGCGAATTCGAATGGCGAATATTTTCACAGGACATCACGTATCTCTCGTGGTATAATTTACATGCTCTATAATCTAAAGCAGAAGTACATTTTGCTTTATTTTCAGAATGACATTCAACATATCAGTTACGAGGTGTTTCTCTCCTATGTAAAATGTATAGCATTTATCATTTGTTACATAGCCTTCAGGATCGTTTGTTTCATCTTAAAATATTATTGTTTTAAAATATAACGGTACCTTCAACCCCTTGTTGAGGAATCTGAACGGGGTAAAAAGGAATGCAAATCCCATGGGGAACTTGCGAACCCCGCTCCCCCGACATCACACCTCTTCCCCGCACCCAATTTAGGATTAAATTGTTTTTTTTTTTAAATCACAAGATGTACACTTTGAAACTCCCCAGAATCCTGAACCAACTCTGACAATAACACGAAACATTCATTTACATTGTTACATAGCAGTAATATCAGTAATAATAAAGGTTCTCGTTTATATTCTACGGTAAGCCGTTTTAACCCTTTTTAAGTTGGTACAATATACATGTATAGTTAATATGAAAATGAATTGTTATCATCAAAAGTGAAAAGGAGACAATTAAATAATCGCCGGAGCAGATTCGGCTATATTGTAATATCGAGTTCTTCTTGTCTGGGGTGTTATTGTCGTACCAAGAACTTAGTGTTTAGGAATATTTACATGAGTGTGGTTGTACGTGTGTATTAACACATGTATGTGTTACTTCCGGTTGTCACGCGCTGTTGATCCTTGTCCGGTACTGCTACGGAGGGATTCACAAACTACTTTTTCTGAAACCGGAAGTTTGGAAAATCCTTTCCAATGGGAGAAAATTATAGTTCCTTGACATAACTGTTTAAATTAACACTCCATCATTTTGTTGTCCAGTAAAACGAGTTACATAAAACGATAACATCTTATAAAATTAGTATTAGAGTCACAAAGCGAGATTACAGAAGCTAATATGTACCCTTTTGTTTCTCTGTTGGAGTCGTATGTTCCTCAAGTGGGGAACCATTATCGAAACATCTACCTCGGACTACAGAGTGCGCGTCACCTCCGTGTAACACCGGACTTGGGTGCTTGACTGACGAAGTATGATCCGGAAAGTGTCCCTTTTCCGTTTACAACCGAAACATCACCAAGAAACGTATCGTGTGAAGTTTCAGTAAAATCTATTTCTCTCATTTGAAACACAAAACTTAAAAAAAAAAGCTACCATAGTTTAAACATCGGCTACTTGTATGCCGAGCATTGTTTTTATCTTTATAGAATCCCAGATGAATCGTTATTCTGTAACACACAAGATAATTTAATTATTGGCTAAAAACTGGCTTTCAAGATACAAAAGTATCTGAAATAACATTAAAATAATCTTTTGATATATCATTTATTTTGTGATGAACAAACCCTATTCAGCTGTGAAAAAAGTTCGCAGTTTTAAAATTAAAGTGATATGGCGTATCCGTCCTGACAAGCATTTCAGCAATTCACTAATTTCACAATACAATACTGTAGTATCTATAACCGATTCTATGTGTCGCTTATGAAAAAGTTTATTTGATACAATTTATATTAACTAACTTGTACATAATTATGTTCTCTATGGATTTCTGCAGATTATAAATACACTTTTTTTTTCTGCAAACGAAGGGCAGCTTAAATTAATAATTCTGTCAGTTTTGTATTTTATACTGAGTCGATGTAAGAATGAAAATACAAATTTTGCATGAATCGGTTTAAGCACGGAATTTGATTTGTTATCTAAGTCCGTGGTTTAAGTAATTTGTGGATAATCATGAGGATTATTATGATTAATGCAATGTGTTAAATATGAAAGCTTTCGAAAAGTAATTCATATAGGCTCTTTTATGTCATCATTTTATGTTAATTTTATTCACTTGAATTTGGCTGATTGTAGCACTCAGATACCGGGTTATAGATTACAATAGGTTTTAAGTGGTACTATGTTATTTCGAACTCGTTTAATTGGAAGACCCGTTTAATTCGAAGTATTTCAGAAATCCCTGTCAGACTAAATCCCTGTCAGACCCCTGTCAGACTAAATCCCTGTCAGACTATATCCCTGTCAGACTAAATCCCTGTCAGACTAAATCCCTGTCTAAATCCCTGTCAGACTAAATCCCTGTCAGACTATATACCAAACTTTAAAACTAGCTCAACTCAAACACTCGGATAACTAGGAAGTTTTCTCAATGTCCCGCCACTTCGAGATAACGGGATTCGACTGCATAGATTCTGATAATATACAACGTTCATAGGGTTTAGATCGATATTTCGCAGTAATCCTGTTGTTGTGATTTATATGATATTTCTACCTAGGGGCAGAGTTTCCTCTGGCCCTGACCCCAGACAGAGATATACATGGCCCTGACCCCAGACAGAGATATACATGTCACACACCAGACAGAGATATACATGTCACACACCAGACATGTATCGGTCAAGGCGCTAATTTCTACCTAAATATGAATTATATAAAATAAATAATAAATAACCGCAGCCAGATAAAATCTAATAATCAAATTACCTTGGAAAAAATCAAATCAATATTATTGACGAACATTTCGGACTTTCTAATGAACTTACCTTAATTAAATTGTGTGGTAACCATTCTTGTTTCAAATGTTTACACATGATTTCGACACACCTGGATATTATTGTATACGAAAGACTACCACATGTCGTTAACAGGGATAAGGGGAATCACGGCTTCTATTATAAGAACAAAATTGGGATAATTCTCGGTAAGGTATGTGTCTAAATATAGAACATCCTGGCCACGATCCCTGTATTTACCTGCTTGACTACCTGTCTGTAGCTTTGTTGATAGAGGTCGTGCTGTGTGACGTCAGACGAAATCTGATGTGTCGACATATTTTACAAAAGAAAAAAACGTGTCAATTGAAAATACCAGGTGACTAAAATAGAAAATATGACCCGATTTTGAAATACTTATGCTGAATTTTGTCGAGTCACATTAAATCTTGTTTAAATGATAATTTCAACATTTCCACAATTACATGTATTCGTCTACAATTAGTCAGAGAATTTCCAAACTGGGGTACTTTACTGTCAAGAGAAGAAATGCTGGAAGTTATTTTTACCTTACGATAAAATACACGTGTCTTACATAAAACCGATGTATTTATGTTCTCTTCACATTAATAGGTAGCACTCCGATTTGTGTATTTCATCAGCAAAAATCACAATTAAAGAGCGAAGTGAAAGAAAAAAAACAAACCCACAAACAGAATTTCAATAAATCATATTAGATAAGTCGGTCTTAGCACAGGCACTTGTGGCCAGGGGAATAACCATCTTTATATAGTTAACATAGCGAAATATGAATAATTAAAATTATAATATATATAAACAAAATTTTCAAATTTGCTTTTTATGTTATTAATTTTCTAATAACATAATTAAATAATAGCCAAATTTCAACTTGATATGTCAAGCTGTTAAATTTCATAAAAAAATCGACTATCAGACACTGAAAAAGTTCAGAAAATAGATTAAAGTGTAAAAAAAAAAAAACAACAACCATGGACAATGATCAAAAATCGGTTTATTCATAGGTCAATCTGTGTACAAGTTTTACATTATAATTACGTTATCATAAATATCTTTTTTAAAGCATATGATATCCAAAATACTACTGTTTAATATATTCGAAAAGAATAGAAAGAGTTCCTCCCTTTTCCTAAAGATATTTATATTTATTATTAGTGCGCTGGTACAGTCACTGTGGATAGCGGATACTTTCAGGACACCAGCGATAACACGTGTTACAAGTTTGTCACTGATTATAAACTTATAAACATCACTCGCCATAAAGAAAGCGTACAAACACTTATAGTGATAGTCCTAAGGGTTCTGACTCTCTGACCCATATTGATAATAATATTTGGACGGCTGGTGTGTTGGAGAGTCAGGCTCTCCGGACTTCAATATAGCGAGTGTTACATGTCAGATCAAACTCTTTGACCAAACAATTTTACCAACTTCATTATACGGTTGCAAGATCTGGGTTTATGAAAATTGCTCAATTATTGAGGAAGTGTATACAAATGTTCTCCTAAGTATTTATTATATACATGCTATATGGTGAATTGGGACGTTTCCCTCTTACAGTTTATATTAAGAGTCGTATTATAAGTTTCTGGCTTATGTTAATATATGGTAAGCAAAGCAAATTATCTTGATGTATGTATAAAGCCCTTCTTGTAGATCATGAAAGTTGTTCTTATACCCAAAAATGGTTAACTTTTGTTGAAAATATTTTAACGAGACCGGATTTAGCTACGTATGGTTGTCACAAAACGCCAGCAACCAGTATGATAAGAACCTGCCTAAGCTTATTCTAAAAATACTTAAAAGTCAGCATTTACAAGAATGGCAAGATACAGAGTATCATTCTGGTAAAAGTATATGTTATAGATTATTCAAAAACGAGATTAAGCTAAGCCCTACCTTTTGATAGTCCCAAAACACAAGATATACCTTTATACGTTATAGAACGCGTAACCACCGATTCCTGTTAAAATTGACAGGTGGGGAAATGTCCCTACGGAAGAACGAATATGTTTCGCTCTGTGATTAACATGCTATTGGTGATGAATACCACTATGCATTTGAATGTAACTTTTTTCGTGCTGATAGATGTAAACATATACCAAAATATTAATTACTTCCGGTATCCAAATACGATTAAATACCATGAGCTATTTTCCACAACTAATATGAAATTGTTGAAAAACCTTTGTAACTTTCTTAAATGTAGTATGCAAACATTTCAGTCTCCAGGCTAACTTACCTATTACATTGATGTCTATGGTATATTATGTATGGTCCTCATGTATCGTTTGTATCGATCTGAAAGATTGATAAAGTTCTGTTCTGTCAGCAAATGTCTTGAAACAAATATCAACACACGTTTTAATGAATGATTTCTTATATAATAATGAGAATATACGATGTAATCTAAAAATAGACTGAGCACTATATGACCAGTGCGAATCAATAAAAAATGCCTCCGTACCTAACACAGGAAGTTACCATGGAAACAGGAAACCCTGATACAATGTCACAGAGAAAATGTGTCGGGAGTGTATAGTTAATAAACCTTACCTAAAAGTGAAAGACACTTAAGGGGTTTACAAGAAAATACAGATCATCATTTCACAGGTTATTAAGTCCATTTACACACAGGGACCTGAGAATTTGTTACAGCTAGATTTGGACCTAAACTAGTGTGTTTTGAGTTATTTTAAGCCTTTATGACCACTGAATGAGGTATTTTATATCGAAAAGTGAACTACCCCCACCGAAATAGGAGAACAAGTGAAAAAAAAAAAAAAATAGAATAAAATATAAAATAAAACTGTGACAAATTTAGGTTGTGTTTTCAGTATTAATGTTAATTTGAACAAGTTTTAATTTTATCAGATATCAATAACATCGTAAAAGTTGCACTCACAATGCACCAACAATTGGAGTTTTTACTTCCAAACAACAGAAAACTGTAAATAAAGATCCCCAAACCGGGGTTAGGTGTTCAGTATGGTAGTATAGTGATCTCTAAATAATCAGTATCAGTAACCTGGCAAAGTTTCAATAGGATATAGTTACCATTTTAAAAATTGGACATTGAAGCAAATTCTCAAAATTCACATATTTTTTACGACGAAATAACAGACCATGTGAATGTTTTCCCTTTGGATTTGGGTTTTGGTGTTTTTAATTCAATCTGAATGTCAATAAAAATGCAAATAATTGACTTTTATGTAAATTTTCCAAATTCGGATGTTTTTACCCCATAACAACAAAAAAATAAATAAAATGAGAGCAAGTCCCTCCAAATAGAGCTGAAGTGTTAAGAAAATCAAAATGAGAAATATCCCTCTGGCACTTCCTTAAAAATAACAATAACGAATTTCAAATGTCAATATACAGTGTATTTGAAACGCTTTAGAGTAATTTTTCAATTTATATAGAGCGCTATATAAATGTTGTATATTATAATTATTTATTATGATAATTATGGCTTTCTGTTGGCCATTTTATTTTTGATCAGTCCCAATATCGAAAAGGCAAAAGTACTAAGTAACAAGGGAGCAAGGAAAGATAACTCGGAAATTTTACTTCAAGCCCTTTGGTACCTCTCAAGGATCGCACCTGGGGTCAAGTTTTACATCACGATTGTGTTTATCTCTCGATGTTTAGCAATGTTATATATGGTTAACTGGTTGAAAACAAATTGCTTCTCCGTCAACAAAGGGTTATATATGCAGGGAAGTAACTCGTACATGATTATAGGTTGAACACGTAGCTTATATTGCCTGAAATTCAAAAGAAAAAAGCAAAATAAAAATTATCCCCCGGGACACATATTCCTCGCAAATATACGTGTTTATCGAGATAAATGAGTACTTTCGATCTACTCTTCCGATCGAAGTGAAATTTTGTACAAATCTTTACAGGCAAGCGCATATTATTGACAAAGTAACGAATTACATTGTGCGCGAAAACATGACAGGACACTTATGCACGTTCTACTCACTTGAAATATACATTATCGTGTATTTAAAAATGACCAGACAATTTTTAATTCACATTTAGAAAATTATTTTTGGGTTTGATTAAACGTTAAACAAATTGGAATAGCGATATACATGTTATGAATTTCCACAGCACATTTTTGAGTACGGGACAAGAGAACGGTTGTATGACGTGTAGCCACACCCATTCAATTCCGTTTGGAATTATTGAATTATAGTAGGAAGTCCGACCCTGTAAACTCTGGCCAAACTAGTTCATATCGCCATAACTCCGCAAATTAGTGTTATCCAAAACCATTTTGCGTTTCCGGAAAAAAAATCTGGCAGGGTTCCATCAAAGCCTTTCAGGTCACAAACATTTAAAACAGAGCATTTTAAAATGTGGATACAGGCCGTGGGAGCTTACAGGTTTTATAGATCTACACATTGATGATACAAGTAATCCAAAATATTTATAATAATTGTTCGTGTGGGTTAGGGGAGACAACTCAAATATTATAGTCGGGATACAGTCTTCTCTCCTATACGACTCCCAACATTCACAGGGAGATACTTTTGACAGACGCCGTGTCTCAGTCAACAGCATAACATATTATGTTGAAGGATTAATAAAAACAGTATGTACAACATTCCAAAAAGACATTTAATACCTTTCTATCTTCATTTATTCACATATTCATGAATAAAAAATAGAGTCTAGATCACTAAATGTGACCACTTCACAGGTGTGGTCTCTGTAGAGAGGTCTTCATTGAGGACATATTTGATACATAAGTAATCGGGACATTACTTAACAAATGTGGTCTCTTAATCCAAGCGATTACTATCAAAAGTGGCCTCTTGTCACATGTGGTCACTTAACATAGGTGTTCACTTAACACAGATGGTCACTTAACACAAGTGGTCACTTAACATAGGTGGTCACTTAACACAGGTGGTCACTTAACATAGGTGGTCACTTAACACAGGTGGTCACTTAACATAGGTGGTCACTTAACATAGGTGGTCACTTAACACAGGTGGTCTCTTAACATAGGTGGTCTCTTAACATAGGTGGTCTCTTAACACAGGTGGTCTCTTAGCACAGGTGGTCTCTTAACACAGGTGGTCTCTTAGCACAGGTGGTCTCTTATCACAGGTGTCACTATAAAACACTGATGGTCTCTTAACACAGGTGGTCACTTAACACAGGTGTCACTATAAAACATTGATGGTCTCTTAGCACAGGTGGTCTCTTAACACAGGTGGTCTCTTAGCACAGGTGGTCTCTTAACACAGGTGTCACTATAAAACACTGATGGTCTCTTAACACAGGTGGTCACTTAACACAGGTGGTCACTTAACACAGGTGGTCACTAAACACAGGTTGTCACTTAACACATGTGGTTTCTTAACACAGGTTGTCTCTTAACACAGGTTGTCTCTTAACACATGTGGTTTCTTAACACAGGTTGTCTCTTAACACAGGTTGTCTCTTAACACAGGTGGTCTCTTAGCACAGGTGGTCTCTTAACACGGGTGTCACTATAAAACACTGATGGTCTCTTAACACAGGTGGTCACTTAACACAGGTGTCACTATAAAACATTGATGGTCTCTTAGCACAGGTGGTCTCTTAACACAGGTGGTCTCTTAGCACAGGTGGTCTCTTAACACAGGTGTCACTATAAAACACTGATGGTCTCTTAACACAGGTGGTCACTTAACACAGGTGGTCACTTAACACAGGTGGTCACTAAACACAGGTTGTCACTAAACACATGTGGTTTCTTAACACAGGTTGTCTCTTAACACAGGTTGTCTCTTAACACAGGTGGTCACTTAACATAGGCGGTCACTTAACATAGGTGGTCACTTAACACAGGTGGTCACTTAACACAGGTGGTCACTTAACATAGGTGGTCACTTAACACAGGTGGTCACTTAACATAGGTGGTCACTTAACACAGGTGGTCTCTTAACACAGGTGGTCTCTTAGCATAGGTGGTCACTTAACACAGGTGGTCACTTAACACAGGTGGTCACTTAACACAGGTGGTCACTTAACATAGGTGGTCACTTAACACAGGTGGTCACTTAACATAGGTGGTCACTTAACACAGGTGGTCTCTTAACACATGTGGTCTCTTAGCATAGGTGGTCACTTAACACAGGTGGTCACTTAACACAAGTTGTCACTTAACATAGGTGGTCACTTAGCATAGGTGGTCACTTAACACAGGTGGTCACTTAACACAAGTTGTCACTTAACATAGGTGGTCTCTTCACATAGGTGGTCTCTTAACACAGGTGGTCTCTTAACACAGGTGGTCTCTTAGCACAGGTGGTCTCTTAACACAGGTGTCACTATAAAACACTGATGGTCTCTTAACACAGGTGGTCACTTAACACAGGTGTCACTATAAAACATTGATGGTCTCTTAGCACAGGTGGTCTCTTAACACAGGTGGTCTCTTAGCACAGGTGGTCTCTTAACACAGGTGTCACTATAAAACACTGATGGTCTCTTAACACAGGTGGTCACTTAACACAGGTGGTCACTTAACACAGGTGGTCACTAAACACAGGTTGTCACTAAACACATGTGGTTTCTTAACACAGGTTGTCTCTTAACACAGGTTGTCTCTTAACACAGGTGGTCACTTAACATAGGCGGTCACTTAACATAGGTGGTCACTTAACACAGGTGGTCACTTAACACAGGTGGTCACTTAACATAGGTGGTCACTTAACACAGGTGGTCACTTAACATAGGTGGTCACTTAACACAGGTGGTCTCTTAACACAGGTGGTCTCTTAGCATAGGTGGTCACTTAACACAGGTGGTCACTTAACACAAGTTGTCACTTAACATAGGTGGTCACTTAGCATAGGTGGTCACTTAACACAGGTGGTCACTTAACACAAGTTGTCACTTAACATAGGTGGTCTCTTCACATAGGTTGTCTCTTAACACAGGTGGTCTCTTAACACAGGTGGTCTCTTAGCACAGGTGGTCTCTTAACACAGGTGTCACTATAAAACACTGATGGTCTCTTAACACAGGTGGTCACTTAACACAGGTGTCACTATAAAACATTGATGGTCTCTTAGCACAGGTGGTCTCTTAACACAGGTGGTCTCTTAGCACAGGTGGTCTCTTAACACAGGTGTCACTATAAAACACTGATGGTCTCTTAGCACAGGTGGTCACTTAACACAGGTGGTCTCTTAGCACAGGTGGTCTCTTAACACAGGTGTCACTATAAAACACTGATGGTCTCTTAACACAGGTGGTCACTTAACACAGGTGGTCACTTAACACAGGTGGTCACTAAACACAGGTTGTCACTTAACACATGTGGTTTCTTAACACAGGTTGTCTCTTAACACAGGTTGTCTCTTAACACATGTGGTTTCTTAACACAGGTTGTCTCTTAACACAGGTTGTCTCTTAACACAGGTGGTCTCTTAGCACAGGTGGTCTCTTAACACGGGTGTCACTATAAAACACTGATGGTCTCTTAACACAGGTGGTCACTTAACACAGGTGTCACTATAAAACATTGATGGTCTCTTAGCACAGGTGGTCTCTTAACACAGGTGGTCTCTTAGCACAGGTGGTCTCTTAACACAGGTGTCACTATAAAACACTGATGGTCTCTTAACACAGGTGGTCACTTAACACAGGTGGTCACTTAACACAGGTGGTCACTAAACACAGGTTGTCACTTAACACATGTGGTTTCTTAACACAGGTTGTCTCTTAACACAGGTGGTCACTTAACATAGGCGGTCACTTAACATAGGTGGTCACTTAACACAGGTGGTCACTTAACACAGGTGGTCACTTAACATAGGTGGTCACTTAACACAGGTGGTCACTTAACATAGGTGGTCACTTAACACAGGTGGTCACTTAACATAGGTGGTCACTTAACATAGGTGGTCACTTAACACAGGTGGTCTCTTAGCATAGGTGGTCTCTTAACACAGGTGGTCACTTCACACAAGTGGTCACTTAACATATGTGGTCTCTTATATTCACACAAGTTGTCACTTAACATAGGTGGTCACTTAGCATAGGTGGTCACTTAACACAGGTGGTCACTTAACACAAGTTGTCACTTAACATAGGTGGTCTCTTCACATAGGTGGTCTCTTAACACAGGTGGTCTCTTAACACAGGTGGTCTCTTAGCACAGGTGGTCTCTTAACACAGGTGTCACTATAAAACACTGATGGTCTCTAAACACAGGTGGTCACTTAACACACCTGGTCACTTAACACATGTGGTTTCTTAACACAGGTTGTCTCTTAACACATTTGGTTTCTTAACACAAGTTGTCTCTTAACACAGGTGTCACTATAAAACACTGATGGTCTCTTAACACAGGTGGTCACTTAACACAGCTGGTCACTTAACACAGGTGGTCACTTAACACAGGTGGTCACTAAACACAGGTTGTCACTTAACACATGTGGTTTCTTAACACAGGTGTCACTATAAAACACTGATGGTCTCTTAACACAGGTGGTCACTTAACACAGGTGTCACTATAAAATATTGATGGTCTCTTAGCACAGGTGGTCTCTTAACACAGGTGGTCTCTTAGCACAGGTGGTCTCTTAACACAGGTGTCACTATAAAACACTGATGGTCTCTTAACACAGGTGGTCACTTAACACAGCTGGTCACTTAACACAGGTGGTCACTTAACACAGGTGGTCACTAAACACAGGTTGTCACTTAACACATGTGGTTTCTTAACACAGGTGTCACTATAAAACACTGATGGTCTCTTAACACAGGTGGTCACTTAACACAGGTGGTCACTTAACACAGGTGGTCACTAAACACAGGTTGTCACTTAACACATGTGGTTTCTTAACACAGGTGGTCACTTAACACATGTGATTTCTTAACACAGGTGTCACTATAAAACACTGATGGTCTCTTAACACAGGTGGTCACTTAACACAGGTGGTCACTTAACACAGGTGGTCACTTAACACATGTGGTTTCTTAACACAGGTGGTCACTTAACACATGTGGTTTCTTAACACAGGTGTCACTATAAAACACTGATGGTCTCTTAACACAGGTGGTCACTTATTACAGGTGGTCTCTTAACACAGGTGGTCACTTAACACAGGTGGTCACTTAACACAGGTGGTCACTAAACACAGGTGGTCACTAAACACATGTTTTAACATAGGTGGTCACTAATGGAGATGGTCACTATACATATGGGGCCTCTCAACAGAAGTCATGGTCACTTAAAGAGAATTGGAGTCTTAACAGAGTTTATTACTCAAGACAGGTTGGCCATTAAAAGAGGTGATATCTACGAAGGTGGTCGATTTCACTTTAACATGGATATGGTCACTACACAGAGGTAGTCAAATAACAGAGTGAAATATGTACTGATAATTTAGCTCTCACCCACTTCATATATAAATGATCTAGCTAAACACACCCAGTCTTCAAAACAAATCACAGTTCACTTGTTGTTTGTAGCCTGGATGGAGAAATATTAATGTGCTTTTAAACATTAAATTAGATGGGATCTGGAAGAAATTGTAAAGATGAAGAAAAAAAAATGCAAAATGTATGCTGTTTTTTATTATTATTATTCATATATATACCAACAACATATAAAACTTAATATGATCACTTAGCTTTTACAGACTCCATTACTTTAATCTAAGTTTTCAAATTGTAACAATAACTTAACTTTGGCTTGGCAAACATACATGTTCACTGTTTTCGATTTGGATTTGTTTAAAAATATATTTTGGTTCAGTGCATCCCTTTCATACAATTTGTACATCAAGTATATTCACTAACTGTAATATTTCTTATGAAGAGTTATTCCCATTTGTACTTTTTTTGTATGTAAGTGATCTGATCTTGACAAAATTCCTACAAATTGTAAAACAATTTTATTTGAAACAAATAGATAATAATAATATATTTGTAATTATTATTGTTCAAGTTTCTTATCGCTTTATATGTGTAGGTCGTGTCAAAGTCGTTCACAAATTAATATCTGTGATTATAGGGCTTTTACAACAAAACAAAAGCTTTAATTTCTCGACTTTCTGGGAGGCAACATATGGTGCCGCCATTTCAGTGCTCACAGCTAGCATTCAACAAGTCTTAACTGCCCAAGCACATACCCAATTACCCCTACTCATTTACAGCTGAGTAGACTGGACCATTGGGAGTAAAACGATATTATAGCTATTATTCTAATGGCGCTCAATTTCATCACAATTATACAGAACCATACGTTTCATTCTAAATATTATATTTTAAGTGACTGAATTTTTTAATTCAACAGTTAATAGGGTTTTGTCTGTATTGTTAAACTTAAAATCCCCAACATATATGCAACAAATGACCAACATAATCATTTAACAACAAAGAATAGACTGGTGTTAAGAAGACATTTTCTCTGATAACAATTTGTAACAACATCACACCATATTATCAAGACAATAACAAATATCTTTCATTTTCTTTTAATGATACCATCATCAATACCAGTGTAAAAGCACCTGCTGTCCGACAGCAGAGAAGTTATATTCCTTCCCAGGAGAAACATGTTTAGGTATAGATATTGTATAGTCTTGTTACCTAAGTGTGGTACTTAGTTTTCAAATTGTTTAAATCTTTTTGAACCCAATTTTAAAATGAACTTACTTCTGTTAGACAATATGATGGTGTATATTAACCTCTATCTTTAGAGTAAAGCTTTGTTTCCAATCCAAAAGATCAAAAGTATTGCTTTTACTGTGTGAGCTGCTTGTGGGTTCCTCAAGGAAATAAAAACCTCTGAATAGTATATAGCAGTGTTTTTGCTACCTTGATTTTACAGCAATCGTGCCTTATTGAATTGGGAGAATTTAGTAGGATTTTCAGATAAATTGGGAAAATATTCTTGCATTTTGCTTCATTTTGGGAAAAAAGCACAAATTTTGACTAGGGGAAACAGCCTTATATTGGCTGTAAAAATGGGTAAACAAAACTCTGTATAGGTACTTTGTTACCGATGTTTAACCACAGTCTATCACTGAAGACTACTGAAACACACACAAGATATATATACATGTTGACAACTTATGGAATTACAATGAAATCTTAACTACTAGTATATTTTGAAAATCAGGAAACAAAAATTCCATTTTTGGCACAATGGGTACAGATACAGGTACAAACAGAATCAGAAAAAAACTGTTATTTTATAAACTTTTGAAACTTGAGTTTCCTCTCGTCCTGACACCACACTTCAGATATTTAGGCAGAATGAGATCATCCATATATCTGTCCAAATTTCAATGTCTGCCCGGCCAGAGTAGCTTGGGCTAGGGCACAGTATATAAGAAATTGGGAAACAAACAAACTATCACATTTAATATAGGCTAAATTTACAGTTATATGGCTTTGTGTAGTAAAAGCTTAAGTTTTAATTCAAGTTATTACCATATGCAACTTGTCATAACACTGGTAGAGTTACCCTGTATGTACCAGAGTGATGTAGATATCTACAATACCTGATTTATTTTGTTATACAATTGTAACAGTAGAGGAAAAATGCACGGCCAGACCAGGGTTCGAACCTGGGACCTTCCGAACTCTAGACGGACGCTCAACCAATTGAGCTATATGGTCGCCGACGATTGACCCGGTCTGATCTGCTACATTCTTCCCTCCTTTAACAAAGTCTACGACCCCGAAGACCACTACACTATCATGGAGGTGTCCTGTGTTGGTATGTCTTAAGTTTACTCACAGACACGTGTAACTCTACATGTCTCCGTAAACTGCTATTCTGGCTGAAATCCTTCTCGCACAGGTGACATTTGTACGGTTTTTCACCCGTGTGAATTCGCATGTGAATCTGAAGACTTCCGCTTTCATTGAAACGCTTGTCACACACGGCACATGTGTATGGTTTCTCACCTGTATGTGTCCTAATGTGTACCTGAAGAATTTCTTTCTTATTGAACCGTTTCTCACAGATATTACACCTGTAGGGACGCTCCCCCGTGTGTATACGCGTGTGTCTCTGTAGACTACTACTCATGCTGAAATCCTTTCCGCAAACCTCACACTTGTACGGCTTTTCTCCTGTAT
The DNA here is from genome assembly GCA_947623455.1 of Mimachlamys varia. NCBI lineage: Eukaryota > Metazoa > Mollusca > Bivalvia > Pectinida > Pectinidae > Mimachlamys > Mimachlamys varia. The sequence goes on from OX392540.1 coordinate 38,933,716, forward strand.
GAATTCTGTGGTGTTTTTGCAGACTTCCTTTCTCGCTAAACCCTCTGGAACAGATTTTACACTTAAATGGTTTTTCACCTGTGTGAGTACGCAGGTGTTTTTTCAAATTGATTTTGATACTAAATTCCTTATGACATATACCACAGGTAAACATTCTCTCTCCAGTGTGTAATTCAATGTGTTCCTGTAAGTTTCCTTTCCGTCGAAATTCTTTCCCACATAAATGACATGGAAATGGCTTCTTTCCTGAGTGTATTTCAAGATGCGCCCGTAGTCCACCATTTCGAGCAAAGCACTTGCCACATGTCTCACAAGAAAAAGGCCTGTCACCCATATGTGATCGTGAATGTTTCACCATACTTGGTTTTGTGCGGAAGCAGAGACCACAAATTTCGCAGGAGTAATTGCCCTTTGTATGAACCCTCGAATGCTTATGTAGGTTTCCATTGTCACTGAAAACCTTGCCACAGATTTCACATTTAAAAGGCTTCTCTCCAGTGTGTATTCTGAAATGCTTTTTTAAATCACATGGTTGACGGAAAGTTTTGCTGCACACATCACACTGGTATGGTTTACTGCCATCTTGGTGGTGACTTTTGGTGTGTTCAATACCATCTTGGTCGTGACTTTTGGTATGTTCCTGGAAATCTCCCATCTGAGAAAATTCCCTTCCACATTTCCTACAAGTAAAGAGCTCGTTTTCAAGCTCACATTTGTCAGGTCTGTTTTCTGGATCACTGTTGTAGATTTCGTCCTCTCGCTCACTTCTGTAAAATTTGTTTCTAAGTTCAATGTTGTAAGGTGATAAATTTCCTATCTCACTATTGTAAGCTTCGCTTCCTGACTCTCCAATGTAAGCTTCGTTACCTAGCTCACTTTCATACAATTCATTATCTGGTTCACTGTTATAAGCTTCGTTTCCTAGCTTACTTATGTAAATTTCATTTTCTAGTTCATTATTGTAAGATTCATTTTCTAGTTCACTGTTATAAGCTTTGTTTCCTAGCTCACTGTTATCTCGTTCACTTCCTCGTTCACTGTTATTGTGTTCACTTCCTCGTTCACTGTTATCGTGTTCACTTCCTCGTTCACTGTTATCGTGTTCACTTCCTCGTTCACTGTTATCGTGTTCACTTCCTCGTGCACTGTTATCATGTTCACTTCCTTGTTCACTGTTATCGTGTTCACTTCCTTGTTCACTGTTATCAGATTTGTTGACTGGCTCAGTATCATAATAAAGAAGTTCATTTCCAATGTCTGTTCTCTCATGTTCTTCCTGGTCCACTTGCTTTGCTGGTTTCTCGTCATACACACTACTGCTGTATTGTTCTGTTTCATCGCCCTGTTTATCTCCTCCATTGAGTTCACTATTGAACTCCTCACTTAGGCCTCTGTAGGAGTAAGATTGAGCGTTCAGGTGAACACTGAGATGACTTTGTAAGGTACCTAACTGATGGAATTTCTCTGCGCAGGTTTCACACCTGAGCTTCGTAACTACTGTGTGTGGCTGAAAATCGTAGTGCAGGTGGTCCTCTACACTAGATCTCTTACCACACATCTCACAGTTAATCTTCCTCCTGTACTGTCCTGATTCTGTGGTGTACGTCTCCACCTGGTGGTTCCTCCTGTCCTGTCCTGATTCTGTGGTGTACGTCTTCACCTGGTGGTTCATCCTGTCCTGTCCTGATTCTGTGGTGTAAGACTCCACCTGGTGGTTCCTCCTGTCCTGTCCTGATTCTGTGGTGTACGTCTCCACCTGGTGGTTCCTCCTGTCCTGTCCTGATTCTGTGGTGTAAGACTCCGCCTGGTGGTTCCTCCTGTCCTGTCCTGATTCTGTGGTGTACGTCTTCGCCTGGTGGTTCCTCCTGTCCTGTCCTGATTCTGTGGTGTACGCCTCCGCCTGGTGGTTTGTTCCGTTCTTCACATTGTGTCGGTCACTCAAAACCTCACTATCACCAGTATGAGAACTTGACTCTGCAGAATTATTGTTAATTTTAGCCTTTATTGTAGTGTAAAGTTCACCCATCAGTAAATGTTTATTCAAATGACTTACAGGTTTTGAAGCCATTTTGAAGATCAATATTTCCCTGGTTGTAACCACATTTCTAGAATATTTTGCGAGGAACAAGTTCATCAACTGGGATAATGACAGAAGAGAGTGGAAGAGTCTGAAAAAAAAATTCAATTTAAATACAACACACTAGATTTGTATTCCAAATATATACTTTCAGGTACCAAGTAAATTGTATCTGTTTAGGTGTGCAATATATACTGTTATATTCAAATATATTGAATAAGGAATACATGTTATTTTTCAATCTTTATGCCTGTATGAATGCCAACATGAATTTGACCTACATTGTGTTACCTACATTGTGTGTTACCTACATTGTGTATTACCTACATTGTGTATTACCTACACTGTGTATTACCTACATTGTGTGTTATCTACATTGTGTGTTACCTACATTGTGTATTACTTACATTGTGTATTACTTACATTGTATTACCTACATTGTGTATTACCTACATTGTGTGGTACCTACATTGTGTATTACCTACATTGTGTGTTACCTACATTGTGTATTACCTACATTGTGTATTACCTACATTGTGTGGTACCTACATTGTGTATTACCTACATTGTGTGGTACCTACATTGTGTATTACCTACATTGTGTATTACCTACATTGTGTATTACCTACATTGTGTATTACCTACATTGTATATTACCTACATTGTGTATTACCTACATTGTGTATTACCTACATTGTGTTACCTACATTGTGTATTACCTACATTGTGTTACCTACATTGTGTATTACCTACATTGTGTATTACCTACATTGTGTATTACCTACATTGTGTATTACCTACATTGTGTTACCTACATTGTGTATTACCTACATTGTGTATTACTTACATTGTATTACCTTCATTGTGTTACCTACATTGTGTGTTACCTACATTGTGTATTACCTACACTGTGTATTACCTACATTGTATTACCTACATTGTGTATTACCTACATTGTATTACCTACATTGTGTATTATCTTCATTGTGTATTACCTACATTGTATTACCTACATTGTGTATTACTTACATTGTATTACCTACATTGTGTTACCTACATTGTGTATTACCTACATTGTGTATTACTTACATTGTATTACCTACATTGTGTTACCTACATTGTGTGTTACCTACATTGTGTATTACCTACACTGTGTATTACCTACATTGTATTACCTACATTGTGTATAACCTACATTGTGTATTACCTACATTGTGTATTACTTACATTGTATTACCTACATTGTGTTACCTACATTGTGTATTACCTACATTGTATTACCTACATTGTATTACCTACATTGTGTATTACCTACATTGTGTATTACATACATTGTATTACCTACATTGTGTGTTACCTACATTGTATATTACCTACATTGTGTTACCTACATTGTGTATTACTTACATTGTGTGTTACTTACATTGTGTGTTACCTACATTGTGTTACCTACATCATGTGTTACCTACATTGTATATTACCTACATTGTATTACCTACATTGTGTATTACCTACATTGTATTACCTACATTGTGTATTACCTACATTGTGTACTACCTACATTGTGTATTACCTACATTGTGTGTTACCTACATTGTGTATTACCTACATTGTGTATTACCTACATTGTGTGTTACCTACAATGTGTATTACCTACATTGTGTGTTACCTACAATGTGTATTACCTACAATATGTATTACCTACATTGTGTGTTACCTACATTGTGTGTTACCTACATTGTGTATTACCTACATTGTGTATTACCTACATTGTGTTACCTACATTGTGTATTACCTACATTGTGTGTTACCTACATTGTGTATTACCTACATTGTGTGTTACCTACATTGTGTATTACCTACATTGTGTATTACCTACATTGTGTATTACCTACATTGTGTGTTACCTACATTGTGTGTTACCTACATTGTGTATTACCTACATTGTGTGTTACCTACATTGTGTGTTACCTACATTGTGTATTACCTACATTGTGTACTACCTACATTGTGTATTACCTACATTGTGTATTACCTACATTGTGTGTTACCTACATTGTGTATTACCTACATTGTGTGTTACCTACATTGTGTATTACCTACATTGTGTGTTACCTACATTGTGTGTTACCTACATTGTGTATTACCTACATTGTGTATTACCTACATTGTGTGTTACCTACATTGTGTGTTACCTACATTGTGTGTTACCTACATTGTGTATTACCTACATTGTATTACCTACATTGTGTGTTACCTACATTGTGTGTTACCTACATTGTGTATTACCTCCATTGTGTATTACCTACATTGTGTGTTACCTACATTTTGTGTTACCTACATTGTGTATTACCTACATTGTGTATTACCTACATTGTGTGTTACCTACATTGTGTATTACCTACATTGTATGTTACCTACATTGTATGTTACCTACATTGTGTGTTACCTACATTGTGTGTTACCTACATTGTGTGTTACCTACATTGTATTACCTACATTGTGTGTTACCTACATTGTGTGTTACCTACATTGTGTATTACCTACATTGTGTGTTACCTACATTGTGTGTTACCTACATTGTGTATTACCTACATTGTGTGTTACCTACATTGTGTTACCTACATTGTGTATTACCTACATTGTGTATTACCTGCATTGTGTATTACCTACATTGTGTTACCTACATTGTGTTACCTACATTGTGTATTACCTACATTGTGTGTTACCTTCATTGTATATTACCTACATTGTGTGTTACCTACATTGTGTGTTACCTACATTGTGTATTACCTACATTGTGTGTTACCTACATTGTGTATTACCTACATTGTATTACCTACATTGTGTATTATCTACATTGTGTATTTACCTACATTGTGTATTACCTACATTGTGTATTACCTACATTGTGTATTACCTACATTGTGTGTTACCTACATTGTGTATTACTTACATTGTGTTACCTACATTGTATATTACCTACATTGTGTATTACCTACATTGTGTATTACCTACATTGTGTATTACCTACATTGTGTATTACCTACATTGTGTGTTACCTACATTGTATATTACCTACATAGTGTGTTACCTACATTGTATATTACCTACATTGTGTATTACCTACATTGTGTATTACCTACATTGTGTATTACCTACATTGTGTATTACCTACATTGTGTGTTACCTACATTGTGTATTACCTACACTGTGTATTACCTACATTGTGTATTACCTACATTGTGTATTACCTACATTGTGTGTTACCTACAATGTGTATTACCTACATTGTGTATTACCTACATTGTGTGTTACCTACATTGTGTTTTACCTACATTGTGTGTTACCTACATTGTGTGTTACCTACATTGTGTATTACCTACATTGTGTATTACCTACATTGTGTATTACCTACATTGTGTATTACCTACATTGTGTTACCTACATTGTGTATTACCTACATTGTGTATTACCTACATTGTGTATTACCTACATTGTGTGTTACCTACATTGTGTATTACCTACATTGTATTACCTACATTGTATATTACCTACATAGTGTGTTACCTACATTGTATATTACCTACATTGTGTATTACCTACATTGTGTGTTACCTACATTGTGTATTACCTACATTGTGTATTACCTACATTGTGTGTTACCTACATTGTGTATTACCTACATTGTATATTACCTACATTGTGTATTACCTACATTGTGTATTACCTACATTGTGTATTACCTACATTGTGTATTACCTACATTGTGTATTACCTACATTGTGTATTACCTACATTGTGTTACCTACATTGTGTATTACCTACATTGTGTATTACCTACATTGTGTTACCTACATTGTGTATTACCTACATTGTGTATTACCTACATTGTGTATTACCTACATTGTGTATTACCTACATTGTGTATTACCTACATTGTGTTACCTACATTGTGTATTACCTACATTGTGTATTACCTACATTGTGTTACCTACATTGTGTATTACCTACATTGTGTATTACCTACATTGTGTATTACCTACATTGTGTTACCTACATTGTGTATTACCTACATTGTGTATTACCTACATTGTGTTACCTACATTGTGTATTACCTACATTGTGTATTACCTACATTGTGTATTACCTACATTGTGTATTACCTACATTGTGTATTACCTACATTGTGTGTTACCTACATTGTGTGTTACCTACATTGTGTATTACCTACATTGTGTATTACCTACATTGTGTATTACCTACATTGTGTGTTACCTACAATGTGTATTACCTACATTGTGTATTACCTACATTGTGTGTTACCTACATTGTGTTTTACCTACATTGTGTGTTACCTACATTGTGTGTTACCTACATTGTGTGTTACCTACATTGTGTTACCTACAGTGTGTGTTACCTACATTGTGTATTACCTACATTGTGTGTTACCTATATTGTGTATTACCTACATTGTGTGTTACCTACATTGTGTATTACCTACATTGTGTATTACCTACATTGTGTGTTACCTACATTGTGTATTACCTACATTGTGTTACCTACATTGTGTGTTACCTACATTGTGTATTACCTACATTGTGTATTACCTACATTGTGTATTACCTACATTGTGTTACCTACATTGTGTATTACCTACATTGTGTATTACCTACATTGTGTGTTACCTACATTGTGTATTACCTACATTGTGTATTACCTACATTGTGTGTTACCTACATTGTGTATTACCTACATTGTGTTACCTACATTGTGTATTACCTACATTGTATTACCTACATTGTGTATTACCTACATCGTGTTACCTACATTGTGTGTTACCTACATTGTGTATTACCTACATTGTGTATTACCTACATTGTGTGTTACCTACATTGTGTATTACCTACATTGTGTGTTACCTACATTGTGTTACCTACATTGTGTATTACCTACATTGTGTATTACCTACATTGTGTATTACCTACATTATGGTTTACATGAATGAAAAACGGTAGCATTAGTAACTATTATCGTCTTTTTGTAACAAGTATTACATTTGCGAATGCATAAATTATAGAATAAACATGCCTGATAAGCAAGATGGTCGGCTTGTCTTCTGACTAAGGTAATTGTTTGTTGGAAGGCATGTAGGCCTACATGCAATGTTCTTAAAATAGTATCCATATACATTGCCATACTTACAGTTAAGGTTCATCCATATCGGCACACGGCAGAATAAGCATTGGATGCTTGACAGTTCAGCTGCACACAGCTTCCAATAAGTAGTTGGGACGGAGTAAAGTAAGGATAAATATGACGGAAATAGTTTATTTTACTTAATTGACCTTACGAGATAGTGCGTTCTGTTATACATACAGAAAAAACACAGATGGTCACGATGTTTAATGGCAAATGGTAAAGCAAGTATTTTAACAATAATTGATAGTTCGGTCAATAGTTAGCATTAGGTTGATTATAAAACAAAAACTGGTCCAGGGGAAATAACTCGTACTGTGTCTTGTCAGCACGAAATGTAACTTAAGGTGATTTGTCTTACGGAGTGCGTATCTAATATAAACATTCTGATTTTTATTTCTTTATCGCAAATATCAATTTTAGTTCAGTTGTGTAAAGCCATGCGATTCTTTCCAGACAAGCTAATAAAAAATATATACTGTCAACTTACCTATGTTGGCACACTTCAATTTTAGCGCGTAACCGAATTTAAAGGCCCAATATACTTAACTTCAGGAATTATTTTGTGATTCTGAAAAATTCTGTAAAAAAAATCTAGTTGATAACCATCCAAAAATAAGCCTAAAAAGAAGTAAACCTGAGCGGTAACTAACAAGAAACTCTAGACAGAAAATTCCAAAGAATGGAAAATAATTCAGGTGGGGCCCACTTCAACATCAACCGAAGGTAGAAGACAGTTCAAAATGGACGCGTGTTTAAAAATACCGAGTTTCAACTGCTGCTGTACCGGTAACCGCGTAAGAATTGATCTTGAATATTGCTGATATCAGTTAATCTTAACTAAATCTATAAATATAAACAGTTATTAGGCTTGCTTTTTCGCTTCAAGTTTTGCCGAAAGTTACGTATATTGGGCCTTTAAATGAATTGAAGCACTCACAAAACTAGTCCGAAGGGTTCTGACTTTCTGGCCCGTTAATATTTTAACGACAGGCGGGTGCGAGAGTCAGAATTCCATTGATACCTTATTTGCATGTGATCGATGACGTTGCATATTATAAAACTCAGCTTTTGAGGCGACCCGTGGACGGGTCGGTAAAATTTCCACTTTTTAATTAATGAGGAATTCTGACTCTCGCACCCGCCTGTCGTCAAAATATTTTGCGGGTCAGAGAGTCGGAACTCTTCAGACTATTCTTTCCATTGCTACCTATTTTACATGTGATCGAAAATATTTCATATTATAAAACACAGCTTAAACAGTGACCCGTGGACGGGTCGGTAAAAATTCCACTTTTTAATGAATGAGGAATTCTGACTCTCGCACCCGCCTGTCGTCAAATTATTTAGCGGGCCAGAGAGTCAGAACCCTTCGGACTAACTTTTGGTTTGCTGTTGACTATAGACTATTTCTGCGAAAACAAATATTGATCAATGGCTTTTGAGAATAAGTCGAAAATGTTAAAAGTTTTTTTTTCATTTTCACTTTAATATACATTTAGAACACAGGGGCTAGGCACGGACCTATGTCACTATGAAATGATTGTCAGATATTTGTTTTACCTTTCTCGAATATAGCCCCATGCTAGTTCTTTCCCTTGTCACAGATATATGGTAGTGGGAGGGGCTATATTCGAGAAAGGTAAAACAAATATTTGACAATCATTTCATAGTGACATAGGTCCGTGCCTAGCCCCTGTGGTCCAATGCAATTGAGAAAGGTCTGTCAAAAATGACTTTTTGAGAAATGGCGAAAGCAAACAATTAACAGTTAAAATCAATGATGGCTGCTTGTTGGCAGTCTTTCATTCTTCAATGAATAGGGCGCTGCTATCAGAGGTACAGGACAGCCAGTACCTTGGAGTCACCATCAACAACGAACCCTCCTGGCATGATCACATCAGTGCCACTTCATCGAAGGCTGCTAGGATGGTCGGATTTCTACAAAGGAACCTTCAAGCTTGCCAAGAGGGAGTTAGGGGTAGAGCTTATACCACCTTAGTTCGTCCCATAATGGGATATGCCGGTCAGTATGGGATCCCTACCAAGCCCGACATATCGAGATGATGGAGAGAGTCCAGAAGCAAGCAGCAAGGTTTACGACCCAGAACTACTCCAGAGACGAAGGTACCATGACAGCCATCATGCAGCACTTGAGGTGGGAGCCTCTAGCAGTGAGAAGAGCAAGGGCCAGGGCAACGCATCGTCGGATACCCACGGTTGATCTCGCTTCGCTAACTCACTCAGTTAGCAAAGCGAGATCAACCGTGGGTATCCGACGATGGGGAAACGTTGCTATTTAAGGTCAGGAACAACGTTGTAGAAGTTGAGTTCAGGCTTGTAGATGGAAGGACCCGTGGAGCCACCAGTGGGAGCTTGAGACAGATTCCTGTCAAGACAGACACCTACAAGAACTCCTTCATACCAAGAACGATAATAACCTGGAATAACATCCCCAGTACCACCAAGACGGCCCATACAGTGGCGTCCTTCCAATCCTCACTACGATATGTTAGGAGGACACTACTGAATCACCTTTCGGACCTTTTTTACTCAACAGCATGCAAAGCTGTCACATAGTGTGTCACTCTTGTGTCTACACTATTTTCACTATTTTGTAATTTTAACTGGCGGTCTGAGACATGTGTACCATGTCACTGGAGCAGCACACTCCATAGAGTTAGCTCCTATCAAGGAAGATGATGATGAATGAAACACGAATGGCTAAAATCCTAGATTACTAATTCAGAAACTATATCTGAACTCTCAAAAAGTCTGCTACATGGAAGCTAGCTTCACACATAAATATGAAACTTGAGAATGATCCATTCAGTACTTCTCAAGAAATAGCATATAACAAACTATTACTCACAAATCCAAGATGGCTGCCTGTCAGCCAATTGTTCCAAAAATGAATGAAATACTGGAATTATCCATCCTTTACCTTTTAAAGAATGAGCTACATGTATGATAAACTACATTGTACTCTCAAAATTCAAGATGGCTACTATTGATTTTGGATCAGTCTAAAAATCGATCAATGCACAACTAATGACAAAAGGGAACTTTCATGTGAAAACATAGAATTATCCATCAAGTACTCCTAAATAAACAGGGATAACAAGAGGTGTGCAGAGATAACGACGGATGCAGGGTGATTTGAATAAACCACAAGCATCACACCATCTAATGACGTTGGGCTAAAAATCACCCGATTTCACCTTTTCACACTGAAAAAACATGGCATATATATATATATATATATTACTGGATTCCATCCCTCATTGTGGCAGTGGGAAGTGGCACATTTCAATAAAAAGAAAGCTTAGTTGCACTTAAATTAGGAAGGTTATATTATAAATAAGACAACATGTCAACAAAAATAATGAATTTTATTATAAAGTCATAGTACAATGGCACATGTTACTTAAATTAGCACTACATGTGTTATATGTCATTGAGAATATCAATGAGGGTTGAGACTAAGAAGTAGATTGTTCTGTTATATTCATTAACTGATTTCATCTAAACAACCAAAACATACTGTTTGTAATTTACACACTAGTAACTGATATACCAAACATTAGACAGCCCCAGCATTCTAAACAGGACTCCATCAACCTGTTGGGTAGTTCGTTATCCTTACTTGGAATACCTAATTAACAACCATCTAAGTGAACCATGATACCTTCCCCAAAAGTGTTCTTATTCCCCTTGATATGCAACAATGGTGGATATAAGATGGACATCCGGGAAGTGTTTTTGTTATGATTTGGCGCCATGTGATAATCGGATGATGTAATTCCCATTATGTTATCATAATTACAAAACACAATTATGTTTCAAAAATACTTCCAAGTGTAGCCAGGGTATGGCAATCAGGGGAGATAACACTTTTTAGATTATTCAAAGCAAACAATACTTAACGCATTGTTTATAAGGAGTATTAAATCTCAGGGCGTCTTCATTTGAATTTTGATTCTGTCATTTGAACAGAATTTCATTGTACTTCATCTTAAATAAATCAAAATTACTGGAAAAATAAATAAAGTATAAATGCGTTGGTATGGTATTTTAACATTAGCAAAATCTCTTCAAATACTGTTACCAACCTCAGATCTCTTTCTAGTAACATGTCAATTTTGTTTCTTTTACCTTAAAGACAAATTAAATGATGCAATTTTCTAAATCTACTTAATGAAATTTGGCGAAAAAAAAGGAAGAAAAAATCCACGGATATTTAAACATTAAACAAAAATCCCCATTTACCACAAAAAATACCACAAATGCTTAAATCACAAGTTTGCAAATATACAAAATTCAAAGTGATAATATATTCATTGAGGACATATACATAATAAAAAGATGCCTATGTTTGCCTTGACGACACATCATATCTTTATATAAAGACAATCATCAGTGTGGTATTGATTTTGATCAATTGACAACGGTCAATTGTCTCCGGTACAAACCACTAAATCTGTGTAATGAAAAGGCACATGGGGCATGTACTGGTTCATCTTGTTTACCACTAAATACACATTTGACCTTTTCCAATGCATTCTGTACTATATTAATAATAAGAGCATTTTTTTTAAAAATTTATGATAATTTAGATAAAGTCATCAATGCCCCTGAAATGCATGGCTACATTAATTTTAAAACCCATGAGGGGACAGGGTGGGCTTTGTTGGTGGTGATGTTGATCGACAATCTAGAAACTCAGTGAACAGAGTCTTAAAACAATTCAAAGCATTTTACATAATGACCCCAGGGAAAAAAACATGAATGCGTCTCGGAGGTGGGCACGAAAATGACCTCCAAGTCCCCGTAATTCTGGGATGGTAGCACTTACTTGTGATTTAATCTGTACAAGAATATATTTATTTAACTCAATCACCCCTGAAACTTATAATGAGCTGTTCCAACCATTGATCTGGAAGGGTTCAAATGTATCTTCAGGGGTGAATGAGTTAAACTGTCTGACTGAAATGACATGGTTTTACTTTTAATCATTTTAAGTTTTGACAAACATTTCTGAATTCATAAAGTTTCTTAATTAAAGCATGACATTAAATACTTGTGGACAGATTGGAATATAAACAACACATACAGGATTGTTTTTACTGTATGTATGATTTGTACATGTAGTAGTTTTCTATAACATAGTTCAAAAGCTCGTAAAAATTATAGTAATATGGTGAAGCATGTCCAAATTATGGGAAAAGACAGATCGCAACACTTAACAGGTATATAATATGTACATAGGATGAAACACTTGTGGAAACATAATTATGCATTTTCAATGACTCCCTTTCTATAAGGTATCATTGATAGTTCACTACAATAGCACAATATCAATTACAATAACGTGTCATGTGATGTTCCTATATAGGGTTCCCATAGTTACAAGACTTGTTTGTTTATTGTACGTGTGCCATAGAGTTTTTATTGAGCATCCTTGTTAAATGACCTGTTATAATGATAAACACATATGTCAGAATAGTCAGAGGTGACAAAAGATTAAACTTAAAATGTTGAATTAGATGGCAAAAAACACAAAAGTCAGATTAGACAGGATGTCAGAATATCAATTGGTCATATTAAACACGAATAAAAACAAGAAAAATCAGATCTATAACACGCAAGCAGATCAAATTCACAAGAACTATATTTATGAACCTTCTGTTTGAAAAAATTCCGATACAATAAAAAGGTCTTTCAGAGGGAAGTAGAATCCAATGGATGGTTCTTATTTAAAGTATTTATAATTGAAAATTCACACTTTCCACCAATCAAATGAAAAGAATTACAGGAAAAAAATGGATTACTATAACAATAACTGACTCGAAATAATAAAAATGTTACAACAATTTGGAATGTGCATCACAGAAATTACTCGGTATTTGCCCAAATTGTTTCGGCTACAATTGATTTGTCAGATTCAAAATCTAAATTAAACATAACACAAAAAGACATTTAAAATTTTTTGGAGATTCATGATTTACAAGCATAATTTTTAGATAAAGGAAGAAATGATTATATAGTTTAATGATCTTTACATATCAGCGGTCTATATTAAGCATGTGTGTAACACTGATACTGTATAGTTGTAATTTTCGCATGTGTAAAATTTCAAGATTTCCTTTCTGAACAATATTTTGTGGGTTTACTTTCACAAATACAAAAACAAATGTACAAATATAATTGTGAAACCTAGATATATGGCCATCATCTACAGAATTTCATAAGGTTTTCATGAATTCCGGTGCATTCATGAATTTATGCAAAATTAAGACCCTCGCAAATATTAACAACTATACAGTAGGGATCTTCCAGTTGTCTCCCCTTCCTTGATTCAGAGCTTGGGGATACCGGCCACAATCTGGGACTCGATGCCACACTCATCCCTTCCTCTCAGGATTTTGAAGAAACCTAACAAACAAATAGAACTTGTCATTACATCTTTGACAAGGCAGAGAATTTACAACATTGCAAACATAAAGGTGTTTCTTCAACATTTCAGATAAAAATTGTATATATCCTGTGTCAATGTATAAAAGGTATACAATTTTGAACATGAAAATTGTACATGTACACAAAACAGTGTTCCTACATGTACACAAAACAATGGCCCTACATGTACACTAAACGATGGCTACAAGTACACAAAACAATGGCCCTACATGTACACTAAGCGATGGCCACTTACCACTATCTCCCCAATCATTGTTCCACGAGTTGGCCACCAGCCAGTAGTCGGTGCCTCCTTCAACACCCCAGCCCAAGATCTTGATGGCGTGGCCTCCCAGTTCAGACCCTGTTGTGTGCTTATACACTCCTGTTAACGAAGATGACATCATCGAAATGTACGACGCAACCAACCACAAAAGATGCTGAATAGGCTTTTATGAGCTGATATATCTTTGTACTGCTTAAAAAAAGGACACCTTATAGGACTCGCACAACTAAATCAGCCTATCACGAAGTGTTTCATACGTTTGAAGTCCCTACCGAAAATTTGTTCCGGCTAAGTACAGTGATTCTGAATAATCTAAATAGATAATTGTTGACATATTCTGCATTGAATGAAATCTATAGATATTTAAGTTTACAAAAATTTATTAACTTTTGGTAGATTTTGATATGTGATGGCGGATTGATATAGGGTCAAAAGTCAAGAGGGTGTTCCCGTCCCATTTAACTGGTTTGACATGTAAATTTCCGTTTGTCCGAAGCAGACGCCCGTAGCGATCTAAAATGCCACAAAACTCCTGATAAAATGCCATTTGAAGTCTTTGCCATGTGTACGTGTATCTGTGAATCCAGGCAGTTGTCACTAGTGTTGAACTTTAAATATTAAAGTTATTAGCTCTAAATAATTTAGTTGTGTGAGTCCTAAAGTGATCCGTATTTAAAGTTTTATATACGCTCTGCATGGGTATGATGGTCACAACGTTTAGCGTCCCATGCTGAATCGGTCTGATGAAGTAATTATTGTGATCCCTTACAAGTAAATTAAGACCCCTCCTGTGCCAACAAGGGTGATTTATACTAATAAAAGCTGTTTCTCATAATTGTGATATTTACACTTCATCACAGCAATAGGAAACACTGACAATTGAATTCCAGGATCATGTTTTTCCTGTAGGGCTGATCAACATTTAAAGAACCACCTTCACATTTAATATATCTCTTAGTAATAGGACTCTATTTATTAAAGTGCTGACTGAAAAAATCATTATGCAATTCAATATCATAAAGTTATTTTGTTTTTTATAATCAAATTAAATTCAAATTCACTTAAACATTTTTCTTAAGAAAGCCAGGTTTTAGTTGTCCTGTGTTTCAAGCACACAGTTATTCCCCTTTTATTTAATTTGGTCTTAGGCCATGGAAGTACTGGTAACTTTACTTTAATTTAAATCATAATGATCTTAGGCCAGGTAAGTACTGGTAACTTCACTTTAATTTAAATCATAGTCACTGTGTCTTTGGCCAGGGAAGTACTGGTAACCTTAATTTAAATCTTAGTGGTCTTTCATAAAAATTCTTCAAAAGAAGATTTCTTTTCAAAATGAATTTTATCAGAACTAGAAATCCTTCCAATCACAAGTCCCAATATCTCTAAGTAGTACATATGGTGGTTCTTGTCTAACGGTAAGAACTTCCTCAATATCCGGAGTTAACGCTCACCTATGCTTTCTACACCCCTAGAATACGTCAACGCCAAAACTGAAGGCTACGTGTGTGCCATCTTGGTGATGAGACAAGAAGACTGGTTTGACACTCAGATGTACATCAAAAGAATCTCGTGGTCATATAAATTAACATAACGGTAAAAATGACAGGCTTTGAAGTCGGTTGGGGCTGCTTTGTAATCTTCAAAGGACAGGCATGGTGCAGCCTAGCGATTGGTCAGTTTTTTTTTTTACCCGAGTGAGCCTTCAGTTTTGCAATGACATATTCTAGGGGTGTAGACAGTGTAACCTCTGCATATTGAGGATGCACTAGGAATAAATACTCCTGTGTTTTGACACTCACCACTTTTGTACGTGGGAAAGTCGGCATACACAGTGAAGGCTCCTTCTACTGGTCCGTGGGTCATGATCTCGGTCTGGATTTGTTCTACACCGGACACAGGGTACGAGGTCTTCCCTACAACAAGAGAGTTCAAAATAAGTACATGTATCTGGGTTAACAATGACATTGTCTAGGAGCATTTATTGGATTCCTCAAATTTATTATTTGAAAATATTTTTTTTTTTAATTTTGAGAAATATTTCAAATAAAAACAAAATCTATCCTTTTTCTTTTTGTGATGACAAGATTAATCCTGAAACAAAACTTTAATCAAAATATTTTTAAAAATTAAACAAAATGAAATGATTGCTAAAATTCTGTATTCATTTACAAGGCTTTCAACAACAATTTGTTTTCCTGACTGATTAGTCACTCCCTGAAACTGTTAGATGGCGAGAGAATTCCACATACAATAATATCCTTTTGATGTAAAAGGTCATTCTTACCGAAGTGTTTGTCACTGGTATAAGACACTGAGTACTTGGGCTGACAGGACGATTCACATTTGGGAGTTGGTTCAATGGATTTACTACATGGCAATCTGCTCCCCGTGGTGTGGTGTTCACAGGGTTTTATAGAGTAGGGGCGACAGCCCTGAAAATGAAAAGATTTAGATCAAGATTAAAACAAAGTGAGACCTACCTGCCTAAGCTACTGCACCTATGCAACTTCAGTCAAACCGCGTAACCTGGAAGCCAGCGAGACCAGAAACGAAAATAGACGTATCCGAATATTTGGATACTTGTAATAGTATGGAATCTGGTTGGGACTAACAAAATACTTCAAATTTAACAGGGTCTTCAAGTTATAAAAGTTTGAGATACCGAGGTTTGACTGTATGTATAACTAGAACTAACTGTAAGCCTAACTGTATGGCTTAAATACCACCCACTTCCCTTCTCACTCAACCTTTGCAATAAGAACTTTTATGCGTCAGCATTGATTACTAACAATCTTTTTATCTGTAGATACATCTACACATCTTCCCTAGCATTTCTGTGTAGTTTCAATGAAAATGGTTCCCAGGTTTAGGGACAGTTTTCTAGACAAAATTTTCCAACAAAAACCTGTTTATAGTGACCTGGTCACTTTGGCAACCAAAAGTCTGCATACAATAACCTGCATGCATATCTAAACAAAGACCCATACATTCATGTGAAGCTTGGTTGATATTGGTTCAATTGTTTAGGAGCATTGTCTGGTAAATATTTTCCAACAAAAACTTGTTTATACAACCTGGTTACCATGGCAACCTAAATCGCTGCTTAAAAAAATCTGAATATATTCACATCGTCCCTAACATTCCTGTGTAGTTTCATTGATATTGATTCATAGGTTTAGGAGTTGTCATGAAAAGTTTTGACAAGAATTTGGGTATTTTACCTGGTTACTATGGCAACCAAATTATTTTAGAAAAATACCCTGCGTGCAAATTCCTGTGTAATTTCACTTAAATCGGTTGACGAATTCATGGGGAGTTGTCCCCCCCAAAAAAGAAGTATAGTGACCTGGTTACCATGGTAACCAAATTTCCCTCCGCCCGATATAGATAATGCACATCTACAATGTATGAGGATTATCGCCACCATGTTTTGTTGAAATTCCCTCGCTAATTTAGGAGGAGTAGCTGATACATTGTCACGTCTACAGATGGACGGACAACCCCCCTAACTTCGTTGCTGGGAGTATAATGATTCTAAATAATGTCAATCATGGTATTTTGTCATGCATTCATTTCTGCTTTAAATGACAAGGAAACTCATTTGTGAGAAAAAGTACATATTAATACTTGGAATCATGGTAGGACTCATGATCTAAGGGCTGAGATGTCTCCATCTGCATTGATGTTACACAGTTTATGAAGTTAAGGATATAAAATGAAATTTAAAGTAAAATGACATTAGGCCTGATCGATTCATTCTGATCCGGCAGCTGCAGGCAGTCGCGTCACTTGATTCGGATGAAAGTTACGCCAGCGGACGATAGGGTGATACCGACTCATGACGGTTAAAGATGACAACTTAAGGAAAGATATTCACGACAGGATGTTAATTATTATTATCTATGTTCAGTTATACCGTCACAGGGTGAACACCTATCAAAACTCCAGCCATACCATTTTAAGCTAAAACTACAAGAAACACTTCATTCTAAAATAACATTTGAATATTTTGAATAGTTTACAAGTTGTGTTTGCTCAATTTGCAACATCAGCGGTTCACATGATCAGCATACAGCGGTTTCCACCCGGCATGAATCGAGCAGGCCACTTATCAACATGTGGCAATGACCACTCACCATGTGAGAAGCATACTGACCACCGGTCACCAGTCCCTTTCCTTCGTAGTAGGACCAGGCAGCAGAAGGGAACCCACCATCACATCTGTCAACATAAAGAGAACACCATCATAACACCTTTAGTTTGAAGTCATTAAGATGTAAAATGATATTTGATTAGTTATTCAAAAGAATTTGTGACAAGTAAAACCATAATCTACCATCAACAAATTATTCATTCACATATATAAGGCCTATTGATGTATATATCTGGTTGATGTATTGATGACCTGACTGACTCGGACGTTGTTTTGAACAATAAACCTGATGCCTTCCCCTGTGAAACTTAGTTCTAGAACACTTGTTCTACAACTGTTCTTAGACCTTTTTCTAGAACAGATCAAGAAGATTCCTGGAACACTGATGTGTTCTAAAACAATGCTTGAAACGTTGTAGAATAGATCTTATCATCTAGAACATTTCTAGAAAAGCCAAATACTCTATAAAAGCTCTACAAATTCTAGAACAGTTCCAGATCTTTCCCAGGGGTTGGCATGTAAAACCAACCAAATTCCACCTGTTTTTGAATATTTCTGAATTCATCAATCCACAACTGCATCAATACCATGTACACTGACCAAACACTTACTCAATACCCATACTTGCCAACAT
Organism: Mimachlamys varia; assembly: GCA_947623455.1. NCBI lineage: Eukaryota > Metazoa > Mollusca > Bivalvia > Pectinida > Pectinidae > Mimachlamys > Mimachlamys varia. Next base: position 38,952,524 of record OX392540.1, read on the forward strand.
TCCCTATTTAGGAGGGAGACTCCCAATTTTGAAGCCTAAAATTCTGCATTTTCAGCGAATTAATTTGCTTAACTATTACTGTTTTTTTTCCAGATTTGATGATTTCATCTGATAGAACAGCTCAAAAGAAGTGTTATTTTTCCTTTGGGTATACATATACACATATAACTAATGCTTAAAATACTGAGCATGCATTATCTCCCCCATGGAAATTTAAAAAATTGGCAAGTATGATTATCACTGATACAGAATCCATGTAAGATAGACTGACAAAAGAACTACCACAGGTAGGGCTGGCATGTACACTGACCAGATACTTACCCCATACCACAGTATAGGGCTGGCATGTACACTGACCAGATACTTACCCCATACCACAGGTAGGGCTGGCATGTACACTGACCAGATACTTACCCCATACCACAGGAAGGGCTGGCATGTACACCGACCAGATACTTACCCCATACCACAGGTAGGGCTGGCATGTACACTCACAAGATACTTACCCCATACCACAGGTAGGGCTGGCATGTACACCGATCAGATTCTTACCCCATACCACAGGTAGGGCTGGCATGTACACCGACCAGATACTTACCCCATACCACAGGTAGGGCTGGCATGTACACCGACCAGATACTTACCCCATACCATAGGTAGGGCTGGCATGTACACTGACCAGATACTTACCCCATACCACAGTATAGGGCTGGCATGTACACTGACCAGATACTTACCCCATACCACAGGTAGGGCTGGCATGTACACCGACCAGATACTTACCCCATACCACAGGTAGGGCTGGCATGTACACCGACCAGATACTTACCCCATACCACAGGTAGGGCTGGCATGTACACTGACCCCATACCACAGGTAGGGCTGGCATGTACACTGACCAGATACTTACCCCATACCACAGGTAGGGCTGGCATGTACACCGACCAGATACTTACCCCATACCACAGGTAGGGCTGGCATGTACACCGACCAGATACTTACCCCATACCACAGGTAGGGCTGGCATGTACACTGACCAGATACTTACCCCATACCACAGGTAGGGCTGGCATGTACACCGATCAGATACTTACCCCATACCACAGGTAGGGCTGGCATGTACACTGACCAGATACTTACCCTATACCACAGGTAGGGCTGGCATGTACACCGACCAGATACTTACCCCATACCACAGGTAGGGCTGGCATGTACACTGACCCCATACCACAGGTAGGGCTGGCATGTACACTCACAAGATACTTACCCCATACCACAGGTAGGGCTGGCTTGTACACCGATCAGATACTTACTCAATACCACAGGTAGGGCTGGCATGTACACTGACCAGATACTAACCCCATACCACAGGTAGGGCTGGCTTGTACACCGATCAGATACTTACTCAATACCACAGGTAGGGCTGGCATGTACACTGACCAGATACTTACCCCATACCACAGGTAGGGCTGGCTTGTACACCGATCAGATACTTACTCAATACCACAGGTAGGGCTGGCATGTACACTGACCAGATACTTACCCCATACCACAGGTAGGGCTGGCATGTACACTGACCAGATACTAACTCAATACCACAGGTAGGGCTGGCATGTACACTGACCAGATACTTACCCCATACCACAGGTAGGGCTGGCATGTACACTGACCAGATACTTACCCCATACCACAGGTGGCACAGCAAGACAGGAGATCCTCTGCGGAGATGTGAGCATGACGCGTTCCATTCGAGGCGATGCAAACACGGTCAGACATAGCCTCCACAGCCCCAAACGCCTTAAACAAAAAGATTCAGTAAAAAATATCAAACTTATTTTATTATATTTTTACTAGTGAAATATCAGAACATATCAGCTTGATAAAACTTATATCATCACTGCTTATATCATCACTAGTGATAATATAAGTTTCAGTCCAATTTCATGGTGCACAATTGTGTACTAACTTTTTTCGTTATTCTAGAATCAAATCATATAGAGTAAGGAAATTTAAAACCTTTATAGTATTTTGAAAATTTATAAATATCTAATGAATTTTAGAACTTCATCCTGTGGCATATTAATATTCTATAAGCCTTAGACACTCCGTCACGATCAGTTGTAACTGCAAATTTTATAAATCAAATCAATATTTTCACTCGTGCTACGCACTCATGAAAATAGAAAAAAAAAATGCCATACTCATGAAATGTATTTGATATTTAACGGGAAACCATTGAATAGCCTCTATAAATTTCTTGCATCTGTTGTATATAGAAAACAGAATTGGGTGAGTAAGATGAGAGGTCTCCAACTTCAGTGGTTATGCCAGCAATCTTGAATTTAGTCAAGGTCATGTAATGATTCATCAAGTTACTTATAGGTTGTGATGTAGTGTCTTTTAAACTAGAAATGTCTGTGAATGAGACAAATACCCCCTCCCTCATGTGAAAGCAGTTCTGCAACATTCATGAAACTTGACAATATTTGGATTTTGACCAATCAGAGGCCATGAAATGTCTCCTATTTTAGTTTTCACAAAATAAAAACAGGCACTGCTATCGTATTGCCAGATTACATACACATATCAAATTTAATTTAAATTGGACAATATTCAGATTTCGATCAATCAGAAGCCTTTGTTTGGCAGCCATCTTGAATCATAATGCCATATTTTTTCCTTTATAATGAGTGCCGTCATGTTACCATCCCACCTACGTAAAGTAGAAGAAAATTTATTAAGGATATGTTTTTATAGCCAATCAGAGGCCGTGGCCGCCATCTTGGATGCTTGATCCGGAAAAAAAGAGCAAGGTGCACAACAAGACATCATGCTTATTATGTATGCAAAGTTTGATAACAATCGCATCAGCACCTGGATTGAATGTTTTATCTAGCTAAAGGTCTCTGGCTGTTTTTGTTCTGAAGCCAATCAGCAACAGGCCAGTCATAAGTTTCTTTTTGTTTTATCCTCTAATATTGTTTGAGTGAAGCTATGTCTGTCTTGGTTAGTTGATCAACAAACTTCTAGAAAATTATAATTAAACCATATTGGAATTCCAATTGATCTATGTAACAAATATTTAATTGATAAGTTAAATGAAAGTCCCCAAAAAACCGGTACAGGACTAATGTACCACGGTACGTACCATCACAACTTTATACCACGGTATACCTGTAAAACTGCCCAGCCCTAGACGGGACGGGACGGGACGGACATAGGTAGCGGTATATGCTCCCCCATTTCATGGAGAGGTCATTAAAACAACTCTTACCCAGCATGATCCACAGTCACCTTGGTCTCGCACTTCTTTGATTGTAGGACAGCCGGGCCATTTCTTACGTGCGTCAAAACTTGTTGGCAAACTGACTTTCATCAAATCGGGCCTCTGGGTTAACTTCAAATTATCAGGTGTTTTCAAAACTCCACAAAGTTTCTTGACATAAGCCAGACGTTCATGTTTCTGGAGTCTGACAAAATTTTCTCCTGCCTGGAAATACAGAAAAAGGGTATTTAGACAACAATATTGCTATACTCTATTTATACACCCTCACACCATACTATACATACACCATGACATCACACCATTCTATATACACACTGCCATCCAAAAGTTCTGCTACATCTTTTCTGCAAACGCTTTGAAATTGAGCAAAACCCAATTTTGAAGTTTGTATTACTATTAATATTTTTGTGTTATAATCAACTTCTCACGATGTTTTGTTATTTTTCAACTACAAGCATGTATGGTTTTGATCCAATTACAATCCTCAAACTGCAATATTTTTGCAATTTTATGTTTTTATACATACAATGTACAATATATTTCTTTCTTATATTTTGGACAGTGGATCATTGTAAATAATTCCATTTAATTGTGCAAATGAAAGGAAAAAACTTTTATTAATTTTTGAACATTATCAAAAATAGACCCTCCCTGCAACTTCCAGGACTTAGGTATTTTTTAAATAAAATGCCAACTGGCACTGATTAAGTGGGCTATCTTTAGGAAATTACATCAGTTGTGTTCATTTTTTGTTAGCTAATGGCTTAATAGTACACAAAGTTGGTAAAAAAAAATTTGGATGGCAGCTAGGTACATACTCATGATGTCAAGATCTGATAACATCTCTTTGGGGTAACTTTTTGTTGACCTTTGGCATTAACCAATCAAATTACCACTTACAGAATCTTCAGAGTGAATATTGGTGGGTGAAAAAGCTTGTGTAATATGTTTATTCATTTTGTCACAACAAGCTTATGTACATATTATGATGCAGGGCTTTATCACCCCCTCTTTTTAGGTCCGATTCCCAATGAAAAACTTTTCCCAATCTTCCCCTTAAAAATTCCCAATTCAGATGATCGAAAAAAATGTGTACAAAATTAAATATTCGTTTCGGGCTGTTAATGTATACCGAGTTCTGACAGTGCTTTGAATGGTAGTTTAGAGAAAAAAAGAAAGATATCTAGCTCTTGTAAACTTACAATAGTGCTTCCCAAAATATCCCAAGATAGCCATTACGTCATTAAATTTTCCCCAATATGATCTCAGGGTCCGATTCCCAAACCCCCTAATAAAGCCCTCTGACGAAATGACTTGCTGCACTTGACAGCATCATTAGAACAAATTCTATTAGAGTGTAAAAAAAAGACGACAAAGCCATTCATCACTTCGGGCCTGGAAGATTTGGTAATTTTTACCCATATTTTTCCTGAAAATATCATAGAAATTTTGTTAACCCAATAAAATTCCTCAAGTTCTCTCATATGTTTTAAGAGCCAGAATAATCTGTGCAAAGGTCATCAGAGTATGACTTCTTAAAATCATGGGATGTTGTCAGATCCTTGTAAAACGGAGCGAGAACAAGGATCTGCATTTAAATGAGATTGTCTCCTGAAACAGGAAGTAGCGGTTACCTTCCAGGAAGTGTTGACATAGTTGACTTTGTCCACGAGTATGTCCCACTCTCGCTCCAGGAATGCCTTCAGTTGGCCTTGTCTTGGTTTATGGAGACGTTCAGCCATTCCAAGTGTTAAAACAACACAAAGAACCAACACTATCTTCTCCATACTACAAAAATACAAGATAATAAATATTATCAGCATTTTCAGATTTTTTTTCAAAGATGCCTGTTTATGTCACGATCAGTCTCATCTTCTCCATACTACAAAAATACAAGATTATAAATATTATCTAATCAGCATTTTCAGATTTATTTTTCAAACATGCCTGTTTATGTCACAATCAGCTTCCTGGGTAAACTGTATGAATAGATTTACATTTGAAAAACTGAATTGTTCCCTTTCAGACTTTTTTTGGTGCGAGAAACTATATCATTTACTACTAGCTTGTTCTTAACAGTCAGACAACAGATATTTGTACACAAATGCACATTGTTGTACTATTCATTGATGTTGAAATATCCCTTTTTTATTTATAGTACAGTTTTAAACAGGTTGGACACAATGACACATAATCCTGACCCAATAATCCAGCATTAATTGGGTAACAGTTATCTGTACCAATTACAGTAAAAAAGATGTTTACTTGTTTTATTTAACTTTATTGACCCATATAGGCAATAAAACTGGGTAACAAAACTGTTAGAGAAATGGGTAATTGTTACCCATAGTATTAGATACACTGTTGTGCTCAACCAAAACTCTTGTCAGTTTGGAATCCGGGTTGTTTTGCACTAAATCCTGTTCAAAATATAATGTTTCTCCCTAAAACCTAAATTTTAGGGCAACACCTTATTTCGTATTTTCTCCTCATTTTTGGTAGTTTCAGTCAACAACTACATCTTCCTAGTATTCCAAATCGTTAAAATAATAAAAAGGTGCTTTTGTTTTGTTGTTATTTTTCACTTTAGAAATTAGTACACTGTAAAGCAAAAAACACAGTGCAGTACGTGTTTTCTTCACATCAATGTTAGATATCTCGGGACATGACACACATTGAACAAACGCAGAAGATGGCGGTCTCAACATGTGCTTTTATTACCCATCATGCAATTGTATCTTACATCCGTCATACTAATAACCGACTCAATGATGGACGTTATAGGAACGTCAAATAGCGACAAGATCTACATTAACTGATCTTAACCAATACATATGCCAATACATTACATCCCTCCACCTTTAGTAAAGACTTTAAACAGTTCGTAATGTTTCCCAAAAAACAAATCATTATTACATTTTCCAAACTGTATTACTGGAATCATCACAACATCAAGTTATTGTCAAAGTCAATGTCTTTCTCTGATATCGCCGCTTGATCATTGCTTAAATGAAAATGACTATTACTTATAGTTACTGACTAGAACTTAAAACACTTTAAAATGTACAACGGGTACATTTGATAACTGTGAACAATATAACAAATGAAGTTCTTCAAAACAACAATTTAACACAGTCTCTGGAGGCTTCATTTAGGAGTCACATAGTCTCTCAAGCAGGCTGGTGCTACTTTCACACGCTGTGGTCTCAGCACTGGATCAACAGATGGTTTCGGTGGACTGATGATGGTCTTCCCTTCCCCCACAGGTAGTGGAGCTTCCTTCCTGGTCGCTACGACTGCTGTAACTGGGATAGGAGTAGGAATGTCCAAATGTTCCTGACTCAAGTCTGGTTCGAATTCATTGACTGCCAAACCATGTCTTTGTCTAATATGGTCAACATGACGTCTTGCTACAACACCATTCTGTCCTTCTATTGTATATGAAACCGGACTGTTCTTAGAAACGACCTCTGCAGACTTCCATTTGGGTCCATACTGGAAGTTTTTTACGTATACTTGGTCTCCTACTCCGAATGAACGATTTTTAGCGTGCGCGTCATGATAGTCTTTCTGAGCCGCTTGCTTTTTAAGGACTCGAGCACGGACATCAGGTTTCACAAAATCCAACTTAGTTCGCAACTTCCGGTTGAACAATAATTCCGCGGGTGATAATCCAGTTGTCGTTTGTGGCGTTGATCTATATGACAGTAGGAAATGACTTAATTTTGCCATAGTATCCCCACCAGCATTACCCATCTTTTTCATTCCCTCTTTGAAAATTCTAACTGACCGTTCAGCTAATCCATTCGTCGCAGGGTGATGAGGTGAAATTCTGATGTGTTTAATTCCGTTTTCTCTCATAAATGTCTCAAACTCTTCACTGACAAAACAAGGTCCATTGTCGGACACAAATTTCTCTGGTAAACCGTGTTCCGCGAAAATCTGACGCAATTTGTTGATTGTAACCGTTGAGGTTGCAGAGTTTGTTGGTATGACCTCCAACCACTTACTATAAGAATCAACCACAATCAGAAACATTTGTCCTAGAAAAGGACCTGCGTAGTCTGCGTGTATGCGCGTCCATGGCCTGTCGGGCCAATCCCACGAGTGTTAGGGTGCTACAGGTGGTACGGGTCGCTGTAGCTGGCATTCAGAACATGTCTGAACCCGCTCTTGAATATCGGAGTCTATACCGGGCCACCACACATGGCTACGGGCCAGTGCCTTCATGCGAACGATTCCGGGGTGTCTTTCATGTAAATATTGCAATAGCTTCCCGCGTCCTTCCTTAGGTACAACTACGCGGTTACCATGAAGCAAAACACCCTCATGACTCGAGAGTTCAGCTCGCTTCTTAAAATAGGGTTTCGTGTCCTCACCGATACGCGTGTTCCATCCATGTTGTACATGGTCAAGTACTTCACTAAGTACAGTATCTTGCTGTGTCCATGCTTGTATCTGTTCAAATGTTACTGGAGTGGTTTCCAAATGTTCAAGCAATAAAATTGTCTCCCCTGGTATAGGAATTTCACCGACTATGTCGCTTAGCGGTAAGCGACTCAGACCATCGACATTACCGTTCTGAGTTCCTGGACGGTATCTCAATTCATACTCGTACGTAGCTAGTAACAGTGCCCATCTCTGAATACGTGCAGAGACTATGTTAGGAATAGCGCGATTCACTTGAAACAAACCTAACAATGGTTTATGGTCTGTGTAAGCCACGAATTTACGTCCAAACAGGTATTGGTGGAATTTCCTCACACCAAAAATCAATGCTGCACCTTCTTTGTCAAGCTGTGAATAGTTCTTTTCCGCAGGTGCTAGCGATCGCGACGCGTATGTGATTGGTCGTTCACGACCATCAGGCATAATATGAGACAGGACAGCTCCGAGGCCATAAGGTGATGCGGCGCACGACAAAACAAGTTCCTTTTCTGAATCATAGTGTACAAGAAGCGAATCTGACTGGAGCATGTCCTTAGCTTCCCGAAAAGCTTTTTCCTCAATCTTGCTCCATTTCCATTTAGTGTCTTTAGCAAGTAAGGTGTACAGCAGTGCTAATGTGGTACTTAGCTGGGGTAAGTAACACGAATAATAGTTCAACATTCCCAAAAATGCTTGTAACTCCTTCACATTTGTTGGAGCAGGTGCGTCCTTGATGGCAGTGACCTTGACCTCAATAGGTTGCATGCCCTCGCTATTGATGCGATGTCCCAAATACTCAACTTCATTCTGAAGGAAGAAACATTTGCTTTGTTTAAGTCTAACTCCAGCTTTCTCCAATCGATTGAGAACAGTTTCCAAATGTTTCATGTGTTGTTGTCGGTCTTTGCCTGTCACCAAGATATCGTCTACGCGAACAATTACCTGGGGAATTCCTTGTAACAAATTTTCCATTGTACGCTGGAAAATTCCGGGCGCGGATGATATTCCGTATGGAAGGCAGTTATAGACAAACAATCCCTTGTGTGTATTAATAGTCGTGTAGTGTTTCGAACTATCATCCAACTCAAGCTGTTGATATGCTTGGCTCAAATCCAATTTTGAGAATTCTGTTCCTCCACCCAGAGTAGCATAGAGATCTTCTGTTTTAGGGATTGGATAGTTGTCCAATTTGGAGACTTTGTTAACAGTTACTTTATAATCACCGCAAATCCGTATTGTCTTGTCACTTTTGACAATCGGAACAATAGGCGTTGCCCATTCAGAGAACTCTACTGGAGATATGGTTCCCTCCGTAACCAAACGGTCCAGCTCCTCCTCAATTTTCTCGTGAAGCGCATAAGGAACAGGTCGCACCTTAAAATATAGTGGTTTCTCGCTCTTGTCCACGTAAATTTTAGCTTTGGTTCCCTTGACCTTCCCTAATCCAGGTTCGAACACAGATGGGTGCTTATCCAAGACCTCGTTGATTTGTTGATTGTTGTTCGATTCCTGTCTTATCATGAATATTTCATTCCAGTTGAGCTTAATGTGTTGTAGCCAGTCCCGACCAAGCAAACACGGATTGTCTCCCTTTATTATCTCCACTGACAATACACCACTGTAGTTGCCATAGCTCACTGGAATTTCACATTTACCTAACACAGGTAACATTTCACCAGTATAAGTTTTCAGTTTAGTGTTTGATGGTTTCAGTGACACTTTGTTATTTTTGCACAAAAGTTCAAATGTTGACTCGCCCATGACAGTTTTTGATGCGCCGGTATCAATCTCCATTTTTAATGGTGTACCATTCACTGACAACGTCACTGTGTAGGGTTCCTTGTTCGGTGATGAGACTCGATACATAGGATAAATGTCATCCTCCTCCTCATCACAGCTGTCCAACGCATTCACTCTATTGCTGGGCTTTTTCCTGACATTAGACTGTCCCTTTGATGATTTATCGTAATCAGCAATTCTTGACAAACATTTCTCCAAAATATGACCAGTCTTATGACAATAATAGCACTCAGAGTCTTTGAACTTACAGTTATGTGGGTTGTGTTTACCTCCACACCGGAAACAAGGTTTCGTAGACTGTCCTTGACCTTGAGAGTGCGCTGATGCGTGACGCGATTCCTGTGATCTCTGACCACGTGGTTGTGACTGTTGACTTACATTATTAATGTTTTCTGTTTTAGTATCTTTATGCAAATCTATGATATTTTGAGCTGCTGTTTCCATTGAAATGGCTATTTCATATGCCTTTGCAAAAGTTAAAGCTTGTTCCGACAGTAAGCGTCGTTGAATTCTCTCATCCCTGATCCCACACACGAGACGATCCGGAATCATAGTGTCGAGTGTCTGTCCAAAATTACAATGTTCTGACACGTTTCTTAACGCTGCTATGTATTGTGAAACTGACTCACCCGTTTGCCTGAATCTGTTATGAAATTTGTACCGTTGTACAATCTCCGATGGTATTGGGGCAAAATGTTCACGAACAAGTGTAACCAGATCAACATAATTCTTCTCACTTGGCTTTGTAGGCGCTGACAGATCGCTCATTAATTTGTAAACTTTCGGTCCACATACGCTGAGTAGGATAGCTCGCCGTCTAACCTTATCCGCAGCCTCGGTATCTCCGATACCATTTGCGACAAAATACTGTCCCAACCGCTCAGTATAGTGTTCCCAGGACTCCCCCTGGCTATCGTCGAGTGCATCGATTTTTCCAAATGTCGATGTCATCCTCTAAAAGTTTTCTCCTCGTCGCCAAAATGTTAGATATCTCGGGACATGACACACATTGAACAAACGCAGAAGATGGCGGTCTCAACATGTGCTTTTATTACCCATCATGCAATTGTATCTTACATCCGTCATACTAATAACCGACTCAGTGATGGACGTTATAGGAACGTCAAATAGCGACAAGATCTACATTAACTGATCTTAACCAATACATATGCCAATACATTACAATCAACATTTGTCAAAACATACAATATTGTTCTCATATTTAATGAATAAATAAAGAATAGACAAAATGAAGCATTTCTGCTCTTCAATTTCAGTACGGGTAAACAACAAATATTTTATTTTTAGAAAGCATAATTGTTCCAGCATAGTGTACACATAATCATCGCTGCGTGACCTGATTTCTGCACACATTGGTGTTTTATATCATTGTGAGAAGTTTTCATAATTATATAACTGATCATTATCAAACTGACATGCATACCTGAGTGCAGTTTCACTTAAACGCTTCATTGAAACAATTACGTAACTTTAAGGTGGATTATATTATCTTTAAAACTACGAATTAAGTAAGACAATTTTGAGTTGGTCACTTGGGTTGATCGTTGGTGACCAGATAGCTCAATTGGTTGAGTGTCTGTCTAGAGCTGGGAAGGTCCCGGGTTCAAACCATGGTCTGGCCCCACATTTTTCCTCTCCTGTTAAATTTTGACGCCCAACAGAATAAGTTTACCCACAGAAGGTGGTATAGGGTCTACTGTGTGTCTTCTGGGTTGAAGACTTTGTTAAAGGTGGGAGGAATGTAGTGGTTTAAGACCAGATAGCTCAATTGGTTGAGCGTCCGTCTTGAGTTCCCGGGTTCGAACCCTGGTCTGGCTGTAAATTTTCCCTCTCCTGTTACAAAATTACGCTAATGTAATCCAAAATTATGTTACGGATTATCTGTGAGGTTCGTTGTACAGTGAATGAGTTTTTGGACATATACTATTTATACTACAGTACAATTTTCATGCATTTTGACAAATATTCAATGAATATTGTGTTCTTCTTATTTTAGTTTTGATACGAGTTACTTTTTTTGAAATTGGTATAACTCTCAGAAAATCTACTTTGATGAATTATATCGAAGCATCATATGACGATGGGTGCACATTATGAAGTAGGCAAAAACCGAAGAATTGGATGCTTGATTTGCCAGTGTCAAAGTAGAATTGCTTAAACCCGGATACTAAACGCAAAACAGACAATGACATTGCCCAAGAAAACCGATGAGGCATAACTTCACCACAACGTTTCGATTTAATGTTTCGTGACATGACAGCTTTTGTTAGTAGTTTCCTGTTAATCTAAATAAATAACGTGTCAATTTGGCTGATAAGATAACGGACTCGTACTTATCTGTTTACCTGGTCTACTATGTTTATCTTGTCGACTGTGTCTGCTTCGATGCTTCGGTCCCTGTACCATCCGTACCGTCCCAGCGCTGTAGATCACGAGATTTAAGAATCATGTGACAGTCATGTGACTCTCTTCTCAAGTTGACTTCCGGATCCGGTTTATTTGTAACTGTGCATTATGGGAGCTGTGAGTTGAAATGGCGGGGAAAAATACTTGGTTATGAGCTTCCAAAACAAGAAAATGCGGCAAAACTGCTGCACACAAACTTTTGTTAATAAAAATGACTTTCTGACAATCAAAAAACACATGAGACTTTTCAGTCGACAAGTAAATGTAAAGTTTCCCCAGAGACGTATACAATTTTTACACGTGTCTGTTTTCCCAGTCGTGGGCAAAACTGAAGGCACGCTCAGGTTAAAAAAACCCTGACCAATCGCTAGGCTACATGCCTGTCCTTACAAAGGAGCCGCAACCGGCTTCAAATGCTGGTATTTTTTGCCGTTATATGACCAAGATACTCTTTTTATGTGACCAAAGGTTCCAGTCAGTCTTCTGGTCCCATCAACAAGGTGGCGCACAAGGAGCCTTCAGCTTTGCCATGACATATTCCAGGGATGTAGGCATACAGAGCGTGTAGGTGATCCGAACCCCAGTATATGGAGGATGTCCGATTTATATACCGGCAGTCACTAAGTTTTTATTAAAGGCCAAATATACGCAGAGACGCACGTGTAAAGTCAAAGTTTTTTACGTCTCTGATATACGTAACTTCCAGTTCTGGAAATTTTTCATGATTCTGAAAAATTCTGAAAAAAAAATCCAGTTGATAACCATTCAAAAATAAGCCTAAAACGAACTAAACATGAGCGGTAACTAACAAAAAAACACAAAAATCCAAAGAATTGAACAAATTCAGGTGTGGTCCACTTCAACAAGCCGAAATTAACTGATAATTCTTTCGCGGTTAACGGTACAGCAACAGTTGAAAAGCGCTATTTGTTAACACGCGTCCATTTTGAACTATGGTCCTGAATTATTTTCAATTCTTTGGATTTTTTTTGTCGAGAGTTTCTTTTTAGTTACCGCTCAGGTCTACTTCGTTTTAGAATTATTTTTGCATGGTTATCAACTGGATTCCCCCCCCCCCCCCACGTAATTTTTCAGAATCCGGAAATATTGCCTGAATTTACGTATATTAGGCCTTCAATAGCGGGTTGGTCTTACTACCGAGGGTGACCATCCAGACACATTTCTCTGAAATCCACCTTTTTACATGTTTCCATGGTCCATTATATTATAACTACTAATATATAGGCTTTTTATATATATTTTTTTCAATATCCCAAGGTCAAGAGAACCAGGCTTTAATAATAACGGTCATCTCTGGTTAACAGTGCTCAAGCCGGTTTATTCTGAGAAAGAATCAGAACTGTGTTAACGTGACAACCCGTGAATGTGTTTGCGAAACGACATGACGGCATAGCAGGTTTTTTTAAACGACCAAAATCTCACCGACACTATGTTGTAGAAATCCACTGTGTTGCAGAAATCCATTTCATTTAGAATGACGGATGGTGCAGTAATAGAAAAATATATAAATTTTCTGTTTCAATATTATCTCAACTGTTTATCTGTCCGTTTATTTGTATGAACAACCTTGCGTAGGAGAGATAATAGTTACAGTAACAGTCAAACGTACGACTTACGTCCGCAGTGTGCAAACAGGGGAGATAACAATGAAGGCCAACCTTTTAGTCAAAACTTAATTAATTTAAAACTTAAATAATTTAAACCGACATTTCAGGTTCAGAAATTCAACAGAAAAATGAAGTTGGTTGATTCTAATATAAATGTGACATGTAGCATCATTTGCAATTTTTTATTAAATAAGTTTTTCTTATTTGATACAAGGCACCATATATGCAAATGAGATTACACCGAGGGTTTCGATATCCAAAATGTCCTTATAAGAAGTGTCTGAAAGGGTGGATGGTGGGTTAGACAAGCAGGGGGAAAACGAAACATGCATTCGTTTGGATTGCCGACAAAACTTATCACATTTACCTCACACAAAAAGAATGTTCTAGCAAAAGCTGTGAATCCCTGAATTGTAAAGCATCCAGTACTAGTATTAATGTTGTTTACGTATTGAGTGTTCTGATTGATATTGGTGAAACTGAAAGCCAGTTGCCACAAATAATGAACGGTCATCGTTCGGCGTGTAAACCGGGACGAAAATCAATGTTTATGTCAGCATTTCAATCTCCCTGATCATGCAATTTCTTCTATGACTGTCCGTATTCTGGAAATTGATAATTACCCTAACATTAATTCCACACACAGCACTCCGCACCGTAGACAACACGAGGAGCAAGACTGCTATGCAATATGGGTGCAATGCTCGTATAGATACGTCGAAAAAAAAAGGTCGAGATATTATCGTAGCCTTGTACACCGGCATTACGGCAGTCCGTCAGAATACATTGTAAAACATGAAGGCCATTTGATCACTTTGATCGTGATGATTTCAATTTTCCGATCGTTAACTTTCCATTTCTTGATAGTAACATCCCTGCTTCTCCAACCTATGGTGTTTACATGTCGCAGTTGATTCGGTATTCCAGGGCGTGCTCTAAATATCGGGATTTTCGTGATCGATGTCGACTGCTGACAAAAAAACTAACAACACAAGGATTCGAGAGATGCAGGTTGATCAGTACTATGGGCAAGTTTTATGGTCGCCATCTTTGTCTCATTGAGAAATATTCTGTATCTTTAAGTGATATGAAGATGGACGTTTTTGAGTATGCTCATTAGTGTGTTTACTTGTTGTGATTGACAATGATACTCGGTTCTCATTTTGAGAACTTAATGTTTGCTTGGATGTGACAAAGATTTACATGGCGGGTGTCGTCGATGAAGCAGAAGACGCTTACTCTTCCGGAACACCTGGTCTTATTCTCTTGTACTTTTGCAGGGGTCTCCATGTAAATCTTTCCTTTGTTCAAATTTTGCCCCTGGTTTATTCGATTTTGAGTTTGGATTATGATTATGTTGACGCTTCGGTATTCTCTTATTTTATTTAAAGGGACCATTGGGTGTTTATCGTGCTCGTACCATATTATATCCACTGTCTTGGACTGCATGAAGAATACTGCAAACTGCTCAAGATATCTTTTGAAAACCAAGGCTCCATAAGTGTGGCAGAAATTCAACTATTTCGGCCGGTGCTAAAGGACGGCCATGAGGCGCCGGCGACTCAACCTTTTTATGAAAGTTGAATTTGTCAACAATCGAATTGATGCCATTAACATCAGCAATATCTTCCATCAAAAGTCGGTTCAAGCTCACATACCACAGTACTTCCAAAATAAAAAACCTATTATCGTTTCCTACAGTAGTCGGTCACTGTTGTACCTAAACTTTCAATTACAAACAAACACTGCAACAGTTAAGCAGATGACCTTAGAATGACCCCTCCGTCAGTATGTTCATGGTCTGCATCCCGTATTGTTATGATCCACCTGAACACATAGTTACCGGCGATCTGAATATCATCCCTAAGTAACATAAAGCTACGGGCGCTTTTCATGAAAGTTTCTAATTATTGTGAGACTCCATCCGTAAGATATAATGTGAATTTCAAAATTCTTTGAACACTTTGGAAGTTTATGCCAGATAATGGGCTAAACGTGAACATGCTGAACCCAAATCAGTGGTTTGCGATAGATATTGAAAACTAAACACAAGTCGACCTAGACGATAAGTATGTGGTTGTGTCTGCAGACAAGGCATCTAATAACCCGATCCTGGTTTGTAAACACTTAAACATTCATTGTTTGCAAAGAAACTCGGCCTCAATGATAACCAAAGTAACCCTACTTATACATTGACCGGTTTTTCGAAAGATGAAATACTGTCTAATCATAAATCAGTATTGCAATCTTTAAAGATACCCGTCAATGAGAAAGACGCTCCTATCTCGTTTATACTGGATACCTAAACTGCACAAGGATCCTTATAAGCAATGTTTTATCGATGGCTCTCCTCATTGCTCAACCAAGCCATTATCGAAACTTCTTGCTACCATTCTTAGTGCCGTTAAATCAGCGCATCAGTCTTATTGTGACATTATACTCCAGGAATAGCACTAACGGGATGTAGATTTCGAAAAACTCGAAAGATCTTCTGATCAGCCTTGAGCAACTCCCTTTCAAAAATGATACCACAAACCATACTGAAAGAACGTGTTCGGTCTCTCATTATGAGAACTTTCTTTTCTAAGAAAGGTGAAGGTGGACGACGATGCAAATACATAGCTGTGAACTATCTTGGAGCATAGTTTGTGAAAACACAACCAAAGCTAGGATGGAATATACTGAGGAAGATATAGCATGGATGATATAGTTCCTGGATGTCAATGTCTCTGTTGACTTCGGAGGGAAGATTTTGAAACCGACTGCTCGCATTCTAATGGGAACATACTGTGCCCCGTTTTTGACTGACTTGTTTTTGTTTCCATACAAGATTTAATTTATGGAGGGGTTTATCAGGACAGGTAACGAAAACCTTGCTAAACCTTTTAAATCCCCTTTCTGATAAATCGACGATGTGTTGTCTATATATAAAAAGATGTAAACGTCGATCGTATATATCATTCTTAACTTGAAATAAATGACACAACACACTCTTCTATATTAGGTGCTTAGCTTGATCTCCGCTATGATCAATATGAAAAGCTTACTACCAGGCTATATAATAGACGTGACGATTTCAATTTTCCGATCATAAACTTTCCCTTTCTCGATAGTAACATCCTTGCTTTTCCATCTTATAGTGTTTACATGTCCCAGTTTATGCTTTATTCTAGCGCTTGCTCTGAACACAGTGATTCAATGATATATGTCGACTGCTGACAAACAAACTTACTGCACAGGGATTTGACAGATTCAGGTTGATGAGGACTATGAGCAAGTTTTATGGTCGCCACGATGGCCTCTGAGAAATATTTTGTATCCTTGCATGGCATGAAGGTTGATACTTTTGAAAATATGTATTAGTGTGCTTACTTGTTGTAATTGAAATCGATTTCGATTTCGGATCATAGTTCATATATTGCCCCTAGTTTAATCGATTTCGAGTTAGGTTATGGTTTTGTTAACGCTTCGGTATTTTTTTGATTTTTCAGTGTCAGATACTTCAGATATAGGTTACAACAACATGAACAATGGCTTTTAGTACATTAAGAGGAAGATCACATTGGGTCAACTTAGTCCTTCCAATACATGTCTATTGATATACAGGTAACATAAAGTAAAACTGTGTCGGTAAATTGCAACGTTGTATAGATAACAGTTATCGTGGTTATGGCTATCACATGAGAGGCGATGTAACACACTGTCATCTGTCCTACCTTAAACAGCGATATGGACTCGTCCTTAGTACTTTAATCAGTGCCTCTCCAGACGGTGCTATAGCTAAAGCAGGGAAGGGAGGGTGTTTGGGTCCCGTGGTTTCGTTCTCATGACCAAGATAACTAAAACTAAGGCTGATGATCTAAGCCGATATAAAGTCCGGCGTATCTGACATTGGATCATTGTTTTCCTTCGGAGTGGTGCGACGGAAAAGGTGAGTTAGGATTTCTTTGTTTTAAAGCAGTCTGCTTTTTTGTCCTGTTTTATGTTTTAACTTTTGACGTTAAAATTTTTTTTATAGCTATAACTATAAGATGAGGTGCGTGAACAAAATTCACATGGAAAGTGAAAAATTATATGTATATTGTATTAAAATATCTCGTATTTATCATGTATGGTTTCTGTATTGAGAAACATATACATTAGCATCTGTATCGACATTCATACTTACAAACTAATAATCCTGTAAAATTGTACTAGATGTCTTTATTACCTGGTTATTCTGTTTTATGAACAATATTGAAAAAAATATGCAATTTATTACTTATTCATGAACTTACATCAGAAATAAACCAAATCAAATCTGATTACTATGGATATTCTTTAGATCCGTTCAGGTTCCAATAAATTTGTAGCCGTTACCTCTCTTTAACTCTTTTAGTTCACAGGCATTTGTGGCTAGGAGAATAACTATATAGATATATAGCTAATATAGCGAAATATTTCACAAAAAATCGACTATCAGACTCTTTTCAGTGTCTGATAGTCGATTTTTTGGGGAAAATTAACCGCTTTATATATCAAGCTGAAATTTGGCGATTATTTTCATCATGGTTTTAAATGATTAATAACATAAAAAGAAAATTGGAAAAAAATGTTTTCATATTTTATTTTAATTACAGTGTATTCATATAGCATATTTTGCTATATAAGCTTTATATTTATATGGTTATTCCCCTAGCAACAAATGCCTGTGATTTAGTTGGCTACACTGACGCCGACACCTCGTTTTGTTACAGATAAAGATACCAGTGTAAAAGTATAGAAGAATGATACATATCGTATACGTATTCTTTATTTATCACTAGATGAAGTTTTTGGCAGTTCTGTGTGTGCTGGTGGTGGCGGCATGGGCTAAGCCCAGTGATGACCTTGCCACTATCCTGACCTCTGACCTGGACCTCATGGCAAAGTACATCAACACCATCGGTACAACATGGAAGGTAGGTCACACATCATATTATGTCTGTACGTGTCATGTTCAAAAACTAGAAACATTCATCCGTTCATCGTTTATATATGATAAAATGTAATAATCTTGTCATCCTATCGCGCCACATAGACATGTAGGTATCTATCTGATCCACTCGAGGTCAATGTATTACATCGTATGGCACACCTGATTGAATCCCCCTGTTCTCAGTAGACAGGCTTATTGATATGATTTTATATCTAACCAACCAATCCAGTTGCTTCGAGTAGGACATCTAAGCAATTGATCACATCCACAGTTTTCCTCCGTTGCAAGATTACTATTGTATATTTCATCAAATAACAGCACTTTCTGTGTGTTCACAAACACACTTTTATTACTGCACACAAAGAAAGAAAGATAAAAAACAAACAGACCCTCACTCACAGGTCCTTCTTATAATCAGTACATCATGGACGTATCGATCATGACTGAAAACAAATACTCGTTTTCTCAGCCTCACATCTATCGTAATCATCAAACTATTTTGACTTATAATTTCAGATTTTTTAATCTCTTTATTACGATTTTTTAAGATATTTGATAGACAATGCTTTTAACCCCTATTTCTATAGCAGTATTTACAATGTTATAACATTTGATTACCTCTGGTGCAAGTTTCTATCTAATCTGGTGTTCTGTAGTTATTACGGTTTTTCTTCTTACAATTTTAAGCAGAAGACGCTTACTCTTCCGGAACACTTGGTCTTATTCTATTGTACTTTTAAAAGAGTCTCCATGTAAATCTTTCCTTTGTTCATATTTTGCCCCTGGTTTAATCGATTTTGAGTTTGGATTATGATTTTGTCAACTCTTCGGTATTCTCTTATTTATTTAATCTAAAACAATTTAAAATTCATTGCATAGAGACAAACTATCCCGTAGATCTACCACTCGATACACTGTAGCTCTTTGCGTCTAATAGGCGACATCGTGTTTTTTTGACACAAACGTAAGTTTGAGTCCTTAGTTTTACCCTGGGATGTAGGCGACATAATCTACGATATTCTCTGCCGGACACTTCGTTTTGACCAATCACAACATTGCTTTACAGTAACTCCGTTATTTTATGTAGGAAATATTTGTTAAAACTTGTTCAACTTCATAATAGAAAGAAAAATTCAGTAAATTTTTTTATATCAAAAAAAAAAAAAAAAATCACCTTTTAGTTCGTAGTATTTTTGAAGCGAACAGGACAACGATTGTCTTTTTTGCATTTTCTCGTTTAATTTTGTCGTCCTGTTCTATTTGTAGTGGCCAT
Organism: Mimachlamys varia; assembly: GCA_947623455.1. Classification (NCBI taxonomy): domain Eukaryota; kingdom Metazoa; phylum Mollusca; class Bivalvia; order Pectinida; family Pectinidae; genus Mimachlamys; species Mimachlamys varia. The sequence goes on from OX392540.1 coordinate 38,972,323, forward strand.
CTTGAACACATTCCAGTGTCTTATTTATTAATTTTTTTCTGTTTCGATGTTTTACGTACAGGCCGGTGAAAACTTCCGTCACGTACCCAAGGAGGATCGCGTCAGTTACGCGAAAATGATGTGCGGGGTGCTGCCGACTCCGGATCACATGAAGCTCCAGGAGAAGCACATGCATGTGCCCGACGATCTTCCAGCAACTTTCGATGCCAGAACCCAGTGGTCTAACTGCCCAACATTGAAGGAAGTTAGGGACCAAGGAGCGTGTGGGTCATGCTGGGTAGGTCATTGTTAATGTCGTTTTGGTCTTCTACATATGATGTCATTGGTTTTGACATCATGCATATGCTAATAACGTCATTGTGGGTATTATCTACGTGAGTCTCTTTTATTTTGCGTCATGATTATTGAAATGGGAGATAACTTTAACATAATAATTTACCGATTTCAACACTTTTTGTGAAAAAGTCACTTCAAGATCAAGAATGGAGTACATGAGAGTGTTATACTAACTACCGTGAATCTGAACAAAAAAATCTTCTTCTCATTTTGATAAAGTGGTATTACTTTGGTGAATTACTGTCTATTTTAGGCGTTTGGAGCTGTCGAATCCATGTCCGACAGAATCTGTATCAAGTCTGGAGGAAAGACCAACTTCCACATCTCCGCCGAGGATCTGACGTCGTGCTGTAAAACATGTGGTAACGGGTACGTAACACTATAACTAAACACAATTGGCTTCATGTTCAATGACATCATTTAGCCCCCTTTTCATGGACGACTTTGAATATGCAAATGGTATGCCTACTTGTTGTTATTGAGAAGGATGCTTCAGTTCTTAATTTGAGGACGTGACATTTACTTGGATGAGACCTATATTTACACTGATGAAGGATAGCATGCTTCCTCTTTCTAACATGATGTTATTCGTTTTTACCTGTTCAAGGTCTACATATGAATTGTTTCCTTTGTTTTATAATCAGATTAAAGACCCAATATACGGCAAAACGTGAAGCGAAAACCAAGCTTATTAACTTTTTATATTAATAAATTTAGTTAAGATTAACTGATATCAGCAATATTCAAGATCAATTCTTACGCGGTTACCGGTACAGCAGCAGTTGAAATGCGGTATTTGTAAACACGCGTCTGTTTTGAACTGTCTTCTAAATTCGACTTGTTGTTGAAGTGGGCCCCACCTGAATTATTAATCAATTATTTGGATTTTTCTGTCAAGAGTTTCTTGTTAGTTACCGCTCAGGTTTACTTCGTTTTAGACTTATTTGTGCATGGTTATCAAATGGATTTTTTTCAGACATTTTCAGAATCACGAAAAGTGACCTGAAGTTACGTATATATGGCCTTTAACGCTTTATTGACGCTTCGGTATTCTCTGATTTCCCACTGAAACACTGCTGTAATTTATATGGAAGTATGGCTTATTTTGAACCTGACCTTCACATTCTACGATATGTTTGTTTTCTGTTTGTTATTTCGTTGTTTGTGTCATCCTTTACATACAAATGGATAGGTAGCTCACTTTAACTTCTTACGTTGGTTTATAACTTTTGATTGTGTTTTAATTGTCTATATCTAATCATTCGTCATTCATTGTACATGATACACTGGTTAATCCACCATGAGTTAATAAAGGAGTAATCAACATGTGGAATTTTAGTGCGCCAAACAAATGCGTTTACGGTGTTTCTTTAGATTCAGGAAAATGAAATAATTCCTGTTTGTCTTTATACCAGATGTAACGGTGGATTCCTGGAGGCTGCCTGGGCTTACTACGAAAGGACCGGTCTGGTCACCGGGGGACAGTATAACAGCAAAGAGGTAAATAACACCATCAATCTGACACTGGTAACAAAGCAAAGAGTTACATAACAACATCAATCTGACACTGGTAACAACAGCAAAGAGGTACATAACAACATCAATCTGACACTGGTAACAACAGCAAAGAGGTACAAAACAACATCAATCTGACACTGGTAACAAAGCAAAGAGGTACATAACAACATCAATCTCACACTGGTAACAACAGCAAAGAGGTACATAACAACATCAATCTGACACTGGTAACAACAGCAAAGAGGTACATAACAACATCAATATCACACTGGTAACAACAGCAAAGATGTACATAGCAACATCAATCTCACACTGGTAACAACAGCAAAGAGGTACATAACAACATCAATCTGACACTGGTAACAACAGCAAAGAGGTACATAACAACATCAATCTGACACTGGTAACAACAGCAAAGAGGTACATAACAACATCAATATCACACTGGTAACAACAGCAAAGATGTACACAGCAACATCAATCTCACACTGGTAACAACAGCAAAGAGGTACATAACAACATCAATCTCACACTGGTAACAACAGCAAAGAGGTACATAACAACATCAATCTCACACTGGTAACAACAGCAAAGAGGTACATAACAACATCAATCTGACACTGGTAACAAAGCAAAGAGGTACATAACAACATCAATCTGACACTGGTAACAACAGCAAAGAGGTACATAACAACATCAATCTCACATTGGTAACAGTTATAGGATGGATAGTATTTAGAAAAAATATCTGCCATGATTTTGATAACCTGGATGTCGGATTCTAGGGAGTAAAATTCAGTTGAGATATTCTACATAAAGAACTAAGGGGCTGGTATCATGTAATTGTAAGACTCTGCCTCAGCAATCTGTTATTATAAACAGGTTAGTATTGAACAAATGTTGCTGTCAATAATGTGTAAATCAATTATTTCTAAAATGAATACTTCTTCCAGAAAGATAAAAATAACTGCAGTTCGTTCTTCAAGATATCTAGTTATATGATCGATTACGTAGAAACTGACTTTGTTTGTCCTTTCAAATATCTAGTTTTATGCATGAACGTAGACAATGTTTAAACTTCCCAATATCTAGTATTATTTATGAAAGTACTGGAAAACACGGACTAAAGTGTTTCTTTCCCAATATCTAGTACCGTATCTTGTATAAACGTTAACATTGACTTAAGTTCGTCTTTCCAAACAAATGACTGAAATGAGTCGTATCCATGATAGGGGATACTTCAGGTATTCGGCACCTACCGTCTCCCTTTCACAATAAATACCATCACATTGTATTTGTATTATCGGGGAGGAATAAGCTTCATTAGACCTATTTACACCTAAAACTGGAACTGTCAAGTGCACCACTCAAACAGACTCTATTTTATATCCATGAGGTTATGAAGAATAAAAAGTCATGGTAAAGTAGCAAATCATAATTATGCGAAGCAAATATGTAAATACATGTAACTGACACTGGAGTGGTCGTTTGGTGCAATCAAAAGTTCATTGTCGTTTTATAGCGACACCCTTGGTAAAATTCCGCGATTAGAAATAAAAAAAAATATAGATCAACTGCCCAACCCTTACCTAAATTTGTAATACAAAGTCCTCAAAGTGAGAACCGGGTCATCATTCCCAAACATATACAGATACTTATGAACATACTCAAAAACGTCCATTTTCATATTGCAAACAGATACAAAATATAATGCTAGATACCCTTCATAACTGATGTCTAATATCTTATATAACCTTGTTAACCTTGGTGTTCTCCATGGATGTCAGCCATACCTCGAAGCTATAATGTCTAATATCTTATATGACCTTGTTGACCTTGGTGTTACATAATATGTATCCAGGGATGTCAGCCATACCTCGTAGCTATAATGTCAAATATCTTCTATGTTTTCTGGTGACCTTGGTTCTCACCAGGGATGTCAGTCATACGTCGTAGCTATAATGTCTAATATCTGCTATGACCTTGTTGAAATTTTGGTTTTCTCCAGGGATGTCAGCCATACCTCGTACCTTCCTGTGACCACCACGTAGTTGGAAAGGAAAAGCCATGCGGAAAGTCCCAGCGTACTCCCAAGTGTTCCAAGCAGTGTGAGACTGGATACAACAACACATTCGAAAAGGACAAGCACATGGGTACGTATATAGACATTTCTATACAGACAAACACATGGGTACGTATAGAGACATTTCTATACAGACAAACACATGGGTACGTATATAGACATTTCTATATAGACAATCACATGGGTACGTATATAGACATTTCTATATGGACAATCACATGGGTATGTATAGGGACAATCTCAAAAGGACAAACACATGGGTACGTATATAGACATTTCTATACAGACAAACACATGGGTACGTATATAGACATTTCTATACAGACAAACACATGGGCACGTATAGAGACATTTCTAAATAGACAAACACATGGGTACGTATATAGACAATTCTCAAAAGGGCAAACACATGGGTATGTATAGAGGCAATTCTAAATAGGACAAGCACATGGGTACGTATAGAGACATTTCTAAATAGACAAACACATGGGTAAGTATAGAGAAATTTCTAAATAGACAGACACATGGGTACGTATAGGGACAATTCTATATAGACAAACACATGGGTACGTATATAGACATTTCTATATAGACAAACACATGGGTACGTATATAGACAATTCTATACAGACAAACACATGGGTACGAATATAGACATTTCTAAATAGACAAACACATGGGTACGTATATAGACAATTCTCAAAAGGGCAAACACATTGGTACGTATATAGACATTTCTAAATAGGACAAGCACATGGGTACGTATAGAGACATTTCTAAATAGGACAAGCACATGGGTACGTATAGATAGACATTTCTATACAGACAAACACATGGGTACGTATATAGACATTTCTATATAGACAAACACATGGGTACGTATATAGACATTTCTCAAAAGGGCAAAAACATGGGTACGTATATAGAAAATTCTAAATAGGACAATCACATGGGTACGTATAGAGACAATTCTCAATCGAAAAACACATGGGTATGTATAGAGGCAATTCTCAACTGACAATCACATGGGCAGTATAGAGACAATTCTCAAAAGGACAATCACATGGGTATGTATAGGGACAATTCTCAAAAGGACAATCACATGGGTATGTATAGGGACAATTCTCAAAAGGACAATCACATGGGTATGTATAGGGACAATTCTCAAAAGGACAATCACATGGGTATGGATATAGACATTTCTCAATAGGACAATCACATGGGTATGTATTGAGACAATTCTCAAAAGGACAATCACATGGGTATGGATATAGACATTTCTCAAAAGGACAATCACATGGGTATGGATATAGACATTTCTCAATAGGACAATCACATGGGTATGGATATAGACATTTCTCAAAAGGACAATCACATGGGTATGAATAGAGACATTTCTCAAAAGGACAATCACATGGGTATGAATATAGACATTTCTCAATAGGACAATCACATGGGTATGGATATAGACATTTCTAAATAGACAAACATATACATGGCCATACTGTAACGTCCCAGAAATTTAGATTAACTCCCCTACTTAGGATTAAGTGAGTGGTTTATACTAATTGATACGTCTCGTACGGTTAATATGTTTTCCATAGATTAACGTTACTTTGTGGTAACCCTTAATGATTTGATAGAGTCAGCTTTGTGATAAAACTATAGTACGCTTGATCCTTCATATATTAAAAACTAAAGTTAAAAAAAAAATCTGATATCACACACATTGTTTTTATTTACATATACAGTAAAATGTTAAAACAGGGTTTTTGTTCCAAAAATTCGAATTTGAAATAACTTGTCTTAACAATAAATTATGTAAACATGATTTTACAAACATGTTTACTATATATGATATTTCTGTCGGGTCATCCAGATTTCGTAGGAGACAGTTTACCGCTCTCACCGAGAGCTGTTTAATCTACAGCTGAAGTATGATTCATTTTCTCGTGGCGTGTACTTATCACTCAAGTACATCCATCTCCAGCATTGCTATATCATAATTACAAAGTCTATTATCATGATTCCGGCGAAAAATGGCAAATATTACAATTAGCTTTCTGATTACAACCACGACATGGTATATTAATTAGCACTGGCATATCTTTACTGCATAGACATATTAATGTTTTATATTTTAAGAACTTTTCCCGGGATAGAGGAATATAATGTTAAGCTCATTTAGAATGAATTTTATCGTCCTCTCTAATTAATGTTCTGCGTGTTGCAGCATTTTTTTTATCTATTTTGTTCTTTCCTCATTTCGCAATATCACTTAATCTGTGTCATTAAATGCGTCTTACTTCAGCCTCACTAATGTTTTTCTTCGTTTTTCTTTCGTTCATTTTTTTGATGGGCTCTATTTTTTTTGAAGATTTACCATATAATCATGGTCATGCTTGGTTTAGAGGTATTGTTCTTAACGTTTATGTTTTGCACCTAACACCGCCCTTTTTTGCTTTTGTTTTTAATAACATTTATTTCAATAGAATTTTTTTTTGCGTTCTTAGTATGAAGAAAATTGAATTATATCTGGAATTTTTCATTACTTTCGGCAGGTGTTTTTACTCGGTCGCTTCATGTGCATCACTGACGAGTCCTTGAAGGACGAAACAGTTGGGTGATGCAGTTTAAATCATTTTTTTTGCTCGACTGTATCATACACAGGCAAAATTTCTTGATGTCAATTCAGGTAAATTTCAGGTAAATTTCAGGTCAAATTGACCTGCAGACATTTTGCCTGTGTATAAAGGTTATATTCTTTTGTTGGTCTTTTGTTGTAAAATTCCTTTACAATTCTTTGTCCAATCTCATTATTAACTCTTTTTCTCTCCAGGAATGGCTCCATACTCCCTGAGGTCTGTGGAGAAGATTCAGACTGACATCATGACAAACGGACCAGTAGAGGCTGCCTTCACTGTCTACTCTGATTTCCTCACCTACAAATCTGGTCAGTATAACGTGATAACGTGATTCTCGGATGTCGGTCATTGTATCGTTATAACGTGATTCTCGGATGTCGGTCATTGTGAGGTTATAACGTGGTTCTCGGATGTTGGTCATTGTGACGTTATAACGCGATTCTCGGTCATTGTGACGTTATAACGCGATTCTCGGTCATTGTGACGTTATAACGAGATTCTCGGTCATTGTATCGTTATAACGAGATTCTCGGTCATTGTGTCGTTATAACGAGATTCTTGGTCATTGTGTCGTTATAACGAGATTCTCGGGTGTCGGTCATGGTGTTGTTATAACGTGATTCTCGGGTGTCGGTCATAGTGTTGTTATAACACGAAAACAAAATCAGAGAATACCAAAGCGTCAACAAAACCAAAATCCGAACTCGAAATCTATTAAACTAGAGGCAAAATATGAACAAGGGAAATATTTTCATGGAGACCCTCGTAAAAATTCAACAGAATAAGACCAGGTGTTCCAGAATAGTAAGCGTCTTAAGTTAAGTAAGTTTAAATGTTATTGTGAAGTTGAACCGGGTACGAAACACGATCGTTGAATCAAACGAGATTTAGATAGCGAAATTTGACATATAAATCCCAAATGGTAGGTAAAATGTGTCCAAAGCACAACTTGATAGGTCTGGTTTGGTTTAACATTTTTGCAACTGAAGAGGTCATAAGATTACCGATGCTAAAATTATCACTTTCCATAAGTTAAATACAGACAGTACAGTATATCCACTGTAATGTATGTACAATGTAGTAAACAAAGTGAGAAGGATAAAAAAGGTTTATTCACCTTTTCCATAATCAGGAAATTTAATATAAAAAAAATATTTCATTTAGCACTAAAACATATTTTCTGACTTAAATCCATTTTGTTCAAAACACAGTTTCTTAGTGCTTAAACATAATAATTCATCTTGTTTTACAGGCTTTATGTATATACATGTATCACACTCCCCTCAATATGTCTCAACAAAGAACGCATTAATATACATGTATAATAATAATAAGTTGTTTGCCAGACCTCTTGATGTTGTCACAGAGTACAAGTGCTATATTTCCGGAGCAGTAATGTACGGGGTCGGTATATTAAGATATTAACAAGAACAATGATAGGCTTAGGAGGTATATTATCTACACGTGTAGCAGGTTTACAAGATGCACTTACTACACGCACGGGTATTGTTTCTAATGATTATGCAAAAAAAAAGGCACACATACAAAAATAAAAAAAACAAAAAAACAATTAAATGCAAAATTAAAAACTTAATTATAAACAAATAATTGAAAGCTAAAACATATACTAGTAATATGAAAAATAGTTTCCCCCTATAATGCCATTTTTAAAAATATGTTCATCATTGAATTTCCATGATACTGTAATATACAAGAAATACTAGGGTCCATGTTAGCTTCCTTCTTGCTGTTTTCAGTTTTCTTTGCTGTGGTCACAGATGGTTGATTGATCTTTTTCTCAACATACTAACTACATCTGTTTATCAATCAAAATTTTCTCCTCCTGTAGACTTTGGCGTTTTGTTGCTGGTTGAAAAAGTTTGTTTTTTAGTCTACAAATGAGGTAGATTTCAAAATAAAGACAAATGACGCTTACTCCAGTGCGGAAGAGGTAGCATGTTGTAATGCTGTTCATAAATCTGTGTTATAGGTGTATACAAGCACACAACTGGCCAGGCCCTAGGAGGGCATGCCATCAAACTGCTGGGCTGGGGTACTGAGGACGGATCCGACTACTGGCTGGTGGCTAACTCGTGGAACATGGACTGGGGAGATGGTGGTACGTAGTTAGATATTTAAAGGTTATCACACTGTATTTTCAGGGTTTGTCTGGGAACAATTTTCTCGCCGGGAGCACGTAGATAAAATCGAGAGGCCATCGCAGGTGGACTTGAGTATTTCTCCACGAATGAGCGATGAAAATTATTTTTTTCTCAAGACAAATCCTGAAAATACTGTGTGATAAACTGTTTATCATCTATAACATATACTACCTAATTTTTTTTTTATCTAAGAAAAGTCAACTAAACACCATATTTTTTAAACTACTTCTGCTTGATCGCGGTTTCTTACAAAAGTTACAAATCAATACGCCACGTTTATTGCCGTGTTGTGATGTCACACATTTCGCGCCATTTTTGGACTTTTGTTTTATAAATGTATGAATAAAAATCTCAACCAATCAGAAAGCTGCATTCTGCATACAATCAATGGAAACTTAATTATATTTAGATCTTTACATTGTTTACAAAGTTATTGACAGTGAATACAAAGTTTTTCACCATTATTATATACTTAACATTTTATGGTACATTATTCAGAATGATTCAGCAATCATCTCATCTCAAATAAAATGAATTCAGAATTAGCTACGATATTATTATACATGTGATAAATTACACAAATCCTTGTATTATACGACATATTATAAGGATGTCCTAGTATCATGGCATAGACAAACTTGATGACCTCTATTTTTGGTGATGACGATTCACTGTCTTTTGGTAACTATTGATGCACTGTTCCATTGATGAATTTGACGTCCTTCGTTGAAAATGTATTACACTATCCACTTCTGTGGAATTCTCGTATTCATTATTTTGGATAGTGTTAATATATTCCCTTAAGAAACAATTTCAGTATGAACATGTAAATGGTATGTCACAATTTCTTTTATATATATATTTTCGTCATCGTAGGTTTCTTCAAGATCCTTCGAGGACGTGACGAATGTGGAATCGAGTCACAAGTGGTCGCTGGTGAACCGAAGCTCTAGATGACGTCACTGCCATATGCATCTCCACGTTGTAACTGTGTCGTTTATCAATGGATATTTCCGACATTTCTCTGACGTTGTTTGTTACTAAATAAAACATTTGAAATTCTTTATAAATTATTTGATCTCAATAATATCAAAATAAATCGATACTTATATCAAATGAGTTCAGAATTATAAACAACTCTCCGCTTTGTCATTCAATTGTTGTGGCGTTGAAAATGGAATCAAGTTCGGAATTCTGAAAAAAGCAGATTGTCATCAGCCGAATGATGTCTACTTTTCTTGATATTGGACCGGACGATTTGATGGTCCGGATCATCCATTAGCAAATGACAATATATGCTTACAAACATATTATTTTCATCCTCCCTTACATCACCTCCAGTTTATACAAATAATGTGACGTAAAGAAGCGGAACGATGTGTCTTGATAAAGGGGCGGATAGCCTTGAAAACTTGACAATTTATTTGTCCGTACTGTCGCTATTACTTCCACGATCATATATCTATTTCGCATACGCATCCAACGAACATTTGTTTGTTAGGATCCAGTACATATAGTGGATCATATCCGTCGATATTAATTACTAGACCCTACGTATTTAATGTATGTGTTTCATTTATAGATATACACTATTACTTTTAATACTCGATCATGTCATCTATTACGTTTGTTTTAAAATTCTTTCGAGTAACAACATTATCGGTAGTGTATAAATATATCTCAAAACCTTGTGTTTTACAAATCCAAATATATCTCAAAACCTTGTGTTTTACAAATCCAAATATATCTCAAAACCTTGTGTTTTACAAATCCAAATATATCTCAAAACCTTGTGTTTTACAAATTCATAAACTCTACAACTGGTATTCCACTGATGGCGTAAATGCAGTATTTTTTTGTCTTACTATCTCTTACTTGTATATAAAGCAAACCAAGTCACATACAAAAAAGTCTCTTGTATAATATAATCTTAAATTTACTTAGTTGAAAACAATCTCATATTATACGGAACAAAGGAAATCATGAAAGAGGGAAACATTATTTTTTGGGAGTATTTTAAGTTTCCCCAATTCCCCCTATATAATTACTGCATTTGGCAATCTGGATATCATCCCCAACATAAAGCTAAACGTGAACATGCTGAAGTGGATTTACCTTCAGAGTGGGTGAAATCTATAGGTTCCTCTATTCAGAATAAAATTTCAGCAGTTTGTGATACAAAATAAAAACTAAAAGTTGATATTTCTTGACCCCGATGTTCGAAGAACACTCAACGACCTACATGATAAGTATACGAATGTGTCTGCAGGCAAGGAATCTAATAACCCGATCCTAGTTTGAAAACACTTTTACATTCATTGTTTGCAAAACGAACTGGACCTGCTTGATAACCAAGGTAACCCTAATTATGCATTTAACGGTTTTTCGAAAGATGAAATACTTTCTAACTCTACATCAATATTTTAATTTTTCAATGAAAAAGACGCTGACATACCTTGTCTATATTGGATATCTAAACTGCACAAGGATCCTTATAAGCAACGTTTTATCGCTGGCTCGTCTCATTGCTCAACGAAGCCATTACCAAAACTTCTTACTGCCATTCTTATTACCGTGAAATCAGGACATCAGTCCTATTGTGAACTGTATAATCCAGGAGTGAAATTGATGGGATGTGGTTTTTAAAGATCCTCTGATTAATCTTGAACACCCCTTCTCAAAAATGTTTCGTCTATCAACACATTTGATTTTTCCACCCTGTACTCTACCATACCACATACAAAACTTAAAGAACGTCTTCGGTCTCTCATTATGAGAGCTTTCTTATCCAAGAAAAGTGGAGGACGATGCAAATACATGTTGTGAGCTACCTTAGAGCATACTTTGTGAAAACACAACAAAAGCTAGGATGAAATATACTGAGAAGGATATAGTACGAATGATTGCATTCCTGGTTGACAATATCTTTGTTGATTCCCAAAGAAAGATTTTCTAACAGACTGTTTGCAATCCAATGGGAACTAACTGTGCCCCACATTTGGCTGACTTGTTTTTGTTTTCATACGAGGCTGAATTTGTCGTGGGGCTTATCAGGACAAAAACCTTGCCAAATCTTTCAATTTCACTTTTAGGTTTATTGACGATGTATGGCCAATAAACTAAAAGAAGTTTGCTGACCTAGTCAATCGTATATACCCTACTGAACTTGACATTAAAGACAAAACAGTCTTACCTACATCAGCTTCCTACCTGTATCTTTACCTAAACTATGAACAACACGTGAAGTTTACCACTAAGCTTTATCTTTTTCCTATCGTGAATTTCCCCTTTCTTGATAGTAACACCCTTGCTTCTCCATCCTATAGTGTTTACATGTCGCAGATGATTCGTTATTTTAGGGCTTGCTCTGAATATCGAGATTTTTATGATAGATGTCAGCTAAACGTATGGTTCAGGGATTCGAGAGGTGCAGGTTGATGAAGACTTTAGGCAAGTTTTATGGGCGCCATCTAGGTAATATTGAGAAATTATGTATCTTTGTGTGATATGAAGATGGACGTTTTTGAGTATGCTCATTAGTGTTCCCTATTGTTGTGATTGACAATGATGACTCGGTTCTCATTTTGAGAACTTGATGTGACCACGATTTACATGACGGGTGTTGTCGATGAAGCAGAAGACGTTTACTCTTCAGAAACACCTGGTCTTGTTTTCTTGTACTTTTACGAGGGTCTGCATGTAATTTTTGTCCGTTTTCGCCTCTAGTTTAGTCGATGTTGATTTTAGGATATAGTTTTGTTGACGCTTTGGTAATCTCTGATTTTCAAACTTTATATATAATCTTTCCCTGAGCTTTTTATAGCACTTTTGGAAGTAAAGTTCACATATGAAATGAGATATTTCTATATCGTACCCTCGAGTTTTGGATACACTTGACTTGACTAGTTTAAAAGAAGTTTTCAGACGAAATCGAATTAACAATACAGTGTACATGTTAGTTCTTTGTCTTACAATTTACCGGTAATGGAGAGTAATTCAACCTATATTGTTATTAATTATCTTTCCATGTGCCCTAATTTTTCTTCAAATTTAAATAAAAAACTGAACAGATACAGAGTAAGTCAAGGCTTATTGAGAGTAATATGCTGTACATGATCAGTTTGACAGCATGGGCAACGTTAGGGCGATTAAGTCATCCGGAGTTTATCGTCGGCATATTTTTCAGCATTTTGAATGAGATAAAAAGCCATGAGGATTGCTGTAATTCCATAAAATATCCCACCAAGTACAGCTAACACGTAGGACCACGAGAGCGGAAGTGACGTCTTACAGCCGAAAACAATCACACCGAGTATACCGCAGCAAGCTGAAATAGAGCAAAATGTAATCTGTAATTCCATACTTCGTCCAAAATTATTTAACATAAACAAGCAAGTTGATGATGTTAATGTTGGTATTGGCAATAAAAACAATGCATGTAATAAAATAATTTTAAGTGAAATGCTCATCCTATCAAGATTGGTTCGGATATGAAATATTACTTTAAATTCAGTTTTGAGCTAAAACATGAAATGAACAATTATTTTTTGAGATTTCAAAATCGACTGATTCCTTTGTCATTATAGTCTTTGTTTGACGAAGGTCAGACACAATTTCGAAATCTTAAATTCCAGAAAACAAACTTAGATTTTTAAAGGTTAAGATGTACGGAAGACAAGCACAATATATGAATTTTGAATAAAAATGTTCTTAAGATTGTTGCTTACATACAATGTATAAAACACAAAAGAAAGACACTTGGTATACGATGTAATTTCGCATTTTCGTATGTCAATATACATTGCCCATGTAAGAAAAACACTCTTTGAGGACGTGACATTTAGATTTGACCTTTAGATTTACATGGCAGCCGTCTTCGATGAAGCAGAAGACGCTTTCTCTTTCTGTAAATAATTCATTTGTTCATTTTTTGTTGTATGGAACGCCGAATTAACATATATTGATTTAATTGCCCCTATCTTCAAATAATAACACAATTGGAGATAGGTACAATTCAATTAGAGATAGCTATTTTTATTAGAATCGTACCAATCTCCAAATTGAATTGAACCTATCTTTAATTGAATTGTACCTATCTTCAATTGATTTGAACCTATCTTCACTTGAATTGAACCTATCTTCAATTGAATTGTACATATCTTTAATTATTTAAACATTGGTGCAATTTATTGAGTATATGTTTATTTGGCGTTCCATAGATTAGCGACATTTACCTAAAAACACCACTGCTGTGAGACTAGCGATACTTACCTAGGACCAGCACTGCTGTGAGACTAGCGATACTTACCTAGGACCAGCACTGCTGTGAGACTAGCGATACTTACCTGAGAACACTACTGTTGTGAGACTAGCGATATTTACCTGAGAACACCACTGCTGTGAGACTAGCGAAACTTACCTGAGAACACCACTGTTGTGAGACTAGCGATATTTACCTGAGAACAGCACTGCTGTGAGACTAGCGATATTTACCTGAGAACACCACTGCTGTGGGACTAGCGTTATTTACCTGAGAACATCACTGCTGTGAGACTAGCGATATTTACCTGAGAACACCACTGTTGTGAGACTGGCGATATCTACCTGAGAACACCACTGTTGTGAGACTAGCGTTATTTACCTGAGAACACCACTGTTGTGAGACTGGCGATATTTACCTGAGAACACCACTGATGTGAGACTAGCGATATTTACCTGAGAACATCACTGTTGTGAGACTGGCGATATTTACCTGAGAACACCACTGTTGTGAGACTAGCAATACTTACCTGAGAACACCACTGTTGTGAGACTGGCGATATTTACCTGAGAACCACACTGATGTGAGACTAGCGATATTTACCTGAGAACACCACTGCTATGAGACTAGCAATACTTACCTGAGAACACCACTGTTGTGAGACTAGCAATACTTACCTGAGAACACCACTGTTGTGAGACTAGCAATACTTACCTGAGAACACCACTGTTGTGAGACTGGCGATATTTACCTGAGAACACCACTGATGTGATACTAGCGATATTTACATGAGAACACTACTATTGCGAGACTAACGATATTTACCTGAGAACACCACTGTTGTGAGACTAGCGATACTTACCCGAGAACACCACTGCTATGAGACTAGCGACACAGAGGGAGACATCGAATGACGTCTGGCTGATAAAGTAGTAGAAGAGCAGAAATAGTAGTCCAACACCTCCAATAACCAATGAGAGTGTTTCGAGTGCCTGGGTCGCCGCAAAGTAACCTGTAATGACGAAAACAGGTAAATATTCACCTTAAAAGCAAATATCTCGAGCGCTTGGGTTGCCTCAAAGTAACCCGTAACCACGGTAACATGGAAATAACATTTGTTTTTAGCGCCAATGTCTCGAGCGTTGTTCCGCCTCAAAGTAACTTGTAACCACGGTAACATGTAAACATTCACCTTTAGCGTTAATGTCTCGAGAGCCTGGGTCGCATATAACCAATACCTTAATGATGCGCGATACATTTAGTTCACCGTTAAAGATTATTTTACGTTAAGAAAGTAAGTCGGGTAAATAGTCACCACTGTATAATGTAGACAAGAAATCTCAACCCTGGGGATAAGACTTTTGAATGCTACACTCTGGTTAAGAAAATTAATCATGGGTGATATAATTGATTAATGAAACACTGTATGGAGACTTCCGGCTGAATTCAGAAATCAATTACATATGGTATGACGTCAGTATGTGTAGGTAATATACTTACATAGGGTATTTGTTACGGACGAACACACTTCCCCTCTACAGACTTCCCATAATCCTGAGTGGTAATCGTCATATCCGGTCACCTCCCAGTATAATGTGAAGTAACCGGAAGCTTGGCATATAACACCAACTGTGTAAATAAATAAGCAAGTTTTTGTCCCCATAATTCATATGGGCATCAGAGTATTTCAGCTTGAAATATTACAAAATATTTCGCAATATTTTCACATCAAATAATCGTCAATTAAAAACGTTTATCTGTTTTATAGTTAGTTTTGTCTTTCGTGTGCTCATTGTTCCATCAGTAAAGCAGGAATATATATTTTCAGCATCAACACAAGTGGAAAATGTTCGAAATCGAAGTTCACATGCCACCATTTGGCAAACTTACTCCAATCCAGTTCCTTCCTTCGAAGATGACCTTATCGACCGAGAAGCTGAATGTCCACTCATAACACCTGTGGCAAATCTCAACAGGGCGTTCCACGACGGGTCCTACACACTTTTATCAGGCTATACCTAAACGTTAATTACCAGTTCAGATTAATCGGCCGGGGCCATGAAAGCTTTAAGCCATCGACGCCGATATGTAAAATTAACCTGATTATATAGTCTGAATCTTATCTAATCGCCGTTGTATGTGCGAATACAGTTTAACTCAATAACAATCCCTGTACCAGTACACTAGAGGTCTATGTGCAAAACGTTAGTTACAATGATGAACTACATTTATATCATCAGACATGAAATATCCCATCATCCACAGAGTTGTCTCCCCTTTAACCCGTTCATACAGTCTCTCGTATCTTCATAAGGGGCGATATCTCTGTCGCCCCTTAGGATATGACAATAGCCGTCCTTTTGTTTAAGAAGACAAATTTATCGAAATATGATGATTTTTATTCATACATTTATTGAAGCCATTTCCTGGTGGTACATTTGGACATTCATTGCTCTGACAATGGCGGTGGTTATAATTTCGAGAGTTGCAAGTTGATGAAGACTTTGGAAAATTTTATGGTCGCCATCTTGGTCTCATTGAGAGATATTCTTTATCGTGTATGATATGAAGGTTTTTGAATATAATCATTAATTTGTCGTCATGTTGTCCTGTGTGTACGAGCAAAGTTACCTTAGTTTTCATTTAAATGACGTGACATTTACTTGGTGTGACAAAGATTTACATGGCGGGTGTCGTCGATGAAGCAGAAGACGCTTACGCTTCCGGTTATCCTTCCAGAACTCCTGGTCTTATTCTCTTGCAATTTTCCAAAGGTCTCCATGCACATCTTTCATGTGTTCATATGTTTTCTCCAGTTTAAACAAGTTAGAGTTTTGGTATTATCTGGGATGTCTCTTTGAACGCTTACTGGTATAACACCAAGTTATGTTCCTTATTTACTACTGGTAATGACAAGTATTGTTTACTGGCTAAATACGTCAGCTCGACTGTCCAACTGGTACATACATGTACGTTTCATCGATATCGTCTTAGATAAAATAATATCAAGGATCCTTTGAAATAAAGCTAAAAGTTTCTGGGTAAACGATCTCGGCTTTAATGCAAATGCACCGTAGGCGATGGCAAATCTCCAAAAATCCCATCTTTTTAGACAGAAACACAACTTTGAAGTTGACAAAGGATCAGTTTCCATTATATACTTTAAGATTAGTAATGAATATTTATAATATAAATACATGTGTATATCATCGAATTTTGTACGGTCGTGACCGTAAATACTTATATTTACATTCTGATTGTTTCTTCTCTATATGGACATAACAACTGAAAACAACAAACACTAGACTCGGTTACATCCATATTGACCATGAAGCCCTAGCGGTCTTCATGGTCGATAAGTAATTCGTTCACTTGAATTACTTATGACGAAATATATTGATCTTGTTCAATGCGAGTCTTGCTACATCGCTTCGGATTACATGGTGAACGCCCAAGCGTCAAACGCTCAAGAGACTACGGTTAATTATTGGCGCCAATTTGATTCATATCAGGGCTTTTCCGTCAATGTCGTTTAAAGCACGACACAAAAACAAATGCAATTAATTACAAAGTTAAAAAAACCGCCGTTCAATCCCTATTTAGTACATGCTTTTGAAAGAAACCCTTAACTCATAATGTATCACTAAGCTAACAAGGCGTTAACCAACTACACGTATTGCTCGCTTCTACCACAGGTTGTGGCATGATTTGTTAAAAATGACAAACCCAAAATGAGTATTTTAGGAGATTTGAAATGCCAACTTTTTTTACAGCAAATGTCAGCAAACATTGTAGAAAATGAGGTGTGTGTGTTACACCGTTACTACAACAAGTAGAGAGAAGCTCTCTGGCCCCCAAATCTCTCCAAAAGGGTGAGGAAAGAGTGCGACGAGATCTCGTATCGTCTGCGTAACCGGTCCAAGAAGGACAACTCCTCCAAAATTCACCACAATAACAATGTTCATTTTCTACTGCAACATCAATTACAATTGGATACTCCAACATCTATAAATTCGTCTTCACGTGTTTACGCAGTACGCTGATATATGTTCGGTGTGTATTTTTGTCAGATTGCATTTAGGTGTGCGCGCGTGTGTGTGTGATACTTCTGTGATCAACTCTTGAGAGGCTGTCTACGGTGCACAGGGAAGACAATTACAGCTTTAATGGTTCACACGACCCAACTCACAGAACATCAAGATAGGGGCTGATTATTTTCTCCCATCATTTTGTATTTTTTTCAACGGAAGTTTTAATTCAACATACTATAATGCTGATGTGACGTGATAGAATTGTTGACTGGGCTTAATGGTATTGTTGTCGTGACGTCATTACATTGTTGTCAACTCGTGTTATCTGTCATAACTAAGAGGGTGACAGAGAAATCTTGAACAGGTGAAAGAGGAAAACATTCTGTGAATAATGGGAGACAAGCTGAACTTCTCTGGCCTAACATGGAGATGCACATGTGATGGCTTGGAGAACGTGTGGTTCGAGTTTGTCCTTTCAGTGCTGTACTTCCTGTCGGGGTCTTTTAAACCAAGATACCAAAACAACACGTTGGAATAGATTCATACTTTATTCAAATAAATTATATATATAGCTTGACTTTCAGTCAATGTTATTCAATGTTCATTGTATATAATGATATATTGTTTATAAAAAATCCATCCCAGATATATATCCAGGGGCTACATTCACTCTTGCTCTCCACAACCGTGGAATATGTCATGGTTAAATCAAAGGCATTGTGCTAGAAGTTTGATTGGTGAAAGGTAGTCCTAAAGGTTCTGATTCTCTGATCCGGTAAATATGGGGACGGCTTGCGACTCTGACAGTCAGCATCCATCTCTGTATAAATACGCGAATTTTCAGCGACCTATCCACGGATGGGTCGCTGCTTAAGCAACATTTCATAATGTTTAAACAATCTTAATACATGCTCATTAGAAATCAATTGAAAAACAGATATTATTACTAACATGCTCGTGTAATCCAGCCCAAGAAGGTCGTTAACTAGCTGTTGCCATTACCGTACACGTAAGGAATATAAGAATAATTTACGTACGTCATTGATTGAAGATATCACATGATCTTGCTTTATCTAAAAAAGATTTTCAGATCGGGCAAAAAACCTGCAAAAGCCTCGGACAACGCATTACCAAACTCAAGCACTCCTCGGATGGAATATCCGTAGACAGTGTTCAATCACGTAACCGATGGCGGTGACAGATGGTTAACCAGACAAAAGTCTAAAATCGGACGGATTATAAAACATCCTTCAACTTATAAACTACTCCGACCTTTGAATTGAAAGAGTTTAAATGTGTCTTCACGGGTAAATGAGTTAGGGATCCTGGTTCCTTCTACAGGAAAACACAAAAGAGTTCCACTATAGTTTGGTACTTACAGTTACCTCCCTTACATATCGTTAAGTATTGTAGGTTCCTTAATCAGATCAGTTGCTTAGAGCGAAAGTGATCCGAGGTTAAGAGTCATATCATGTTTTTATTGTTTATTTCTTTTTACTATCAGAATTTTGCCAGGTAAAATTTTCATTTCAGAAAATATTAATGAAATACCACAAAAAATATTTCTGACAGACAATACAAGTTTCATAGTTACAATGGTAGGATAATCCTTAGTGAACTGTTTAACAGCCATGAAAAATACATAAATGATTTAGTATTTTCAACGAAAAAATATCATATATCCAATGTTTGTGATTGCATAACGAATGCATTGTGTCAATTTTGTATCACAAAAGGCACTCATATTGAAGAGATTTCTTTAACTCATTTTCATTTTCAGCACTTTTGAAGAAGATGTACAGCCATAAGGAGTGCTGAAGTTCCGTATAATATCCCACCCACCACCGCTAACGCATACGACCATGAAAGCGGAAGTGACGTCTTACAGCCGTATATGATCACACCCAGAATCGCACAGCAAGCTGAAACAAAGAGAAACAGAAGATAATATTCGTCGTGTTATTGTTCGGGTTTAACAGAAGTCATATTGACTAAATGTTCCTTGTTTTTATGGTCATTTCCGATGGGTCTGAGTTGTTTGAGGCCTTACATAATCATCTTCGCTTACCATGGGTTACGACCGGTACCCTCACAGTGGATAGGAGGGTACTGGATCGTAACCCTTGGTAAGGGACGATTGTACATGATTCAACCTATCAGATTTTATAATACGTGGGGTATGGCACAAAAGAATGAAACTTTTTACACGCAACTGTTTCATCCTCCAACAATCATCATCAGTCGATTTCTGACAATCTTTATAACAGTAAATATGTATTTCTAATTTTCAGTCGATTTCTGACAATCTTTATAACAGTAAATATGTATTTCTAATTTTCTATATCAATTCGAATTTTGCGTAATGTTGAGTGGGCTTAATGACGTATCTCTGAAATATGTCAGAACATCTGCCCCGCCCTCTATTAGCCGCTCTGATTACTCAGTATCCAATCTAGCATGTTGTCATGACTCATTTTGCAGCACTATCATATATACATTGTAATTGTATTCTTATTAATGGAAATGTATATTTGTAGATGCTTAGATAATGTCCCATCTGTTCTCTCGTCTATGCTCAATGCCTTTTTTGAAGTCTTAAATTCTTCCAGGTAATTATATTTGCTCGCACCTTAAAGTTCAAAACAAAACTATCCAGTTTTTTTATCAACACAACAAGTATTCTCTCTGTGGCCTCAAATGAAAATTGGCTATACACTAATAAATATATATTGGAATGCTGCAACATTAAAGCGTAGTCGTTCCTTACATGACCGACAACATACAACACGGTATAGACAGTATTTTATCTACAACATAATATATACAACAACATAAATACAACGACAAAACGGAAAGTCTACAGTACATCGGTCAGATTGACTATCACACGGATAGATTCATCGTAATGTAAATATTTCGAAACATGACGCGAAAAAATGGTGTATGAGATGGAGTGTCTCTGTCTTAGGTGCGAGCATAAACTAAACTTTCACCTTCTTTAGGGTGAGACAGGGGAATACCAAGGGGATGCATTGTTATTTTTTTCTAACCATGTTCACACTCTAATAATCTAATATTGACGTTACATCAATGCGAGTAATATAATGCTAATATGATGTGATTGAATTGTCGATGTGACGTCAATGTGTTTTCTCTGTACCGTCATTATATTATTGCTGTGACGTCGTACAATTGTTGAGAACATGTAAGGGACACGTGTAGCTTGGTTTTACTTTAGCGTGAGATAAGAAATTCTCGTACCAGTAGAATTGTGGATATCCTGGTCCATGGTAAAAACACCGATAATCTTACCTGCAAATGCCACGGCAACAAGACTGGCGATGAAAAGTGAGACGTTGTACGATGATTGTGTGACGAAGATGTAAAAGACAAGGAGAAGTAGACCAATAAACCCTGCTACCAATGCTAGGGACTCGAACGCCTGTGTCGCCTCAAAGTAACCTATAACACAAACATATAAATAATGAACGCTAGGGACTCGAACGCCTAGGTCGCCTCAAAGTAACCTATAACACAAACATATAAATAGTGAACGCTGGGGACTCGAATGCCTGGGGCGCCTCAAAGTAACCTATAACACAAACATATAAATAGTGAACGCTAGGGACTCGAACGCCTGTGTCGCCTCAAAGTAACCTATAACACAAACATATAAATAGTGAACGCTGGGGACTCGAACGCCTGGGGCGCCTCAAAGTAACTTGAAACACAAACATATAAATAGTGAACGCTGGGGACTCGAACGCCTGGGGCGCCTCAAAGTAACCTATAACACAAACATATAAATAGTGAACGCTACGGACTCGAACGCCTAGGGCGCCTCCAAGGAACCTATAACACAAACATATAAATAGTGAACGATGGGGACTCGAACGCCTGGGTGGCCTCAAAGTAACCTATAACACAAACATATAAATAGTGAACGCTAGGGACTCGAACGCCTGTGTCGCCTCAAAGTAACCTATAACACAAACATATAAATAGTGAACGCTAGGGATTCGAACGCCTGTGTCGCCTCAAAGTAACCTATCACACAAACATATAAATAGTGAACGCTGGGGACTCGAACGCCTGTGTCGCCTCAAAGTAACCTATAACACAAACATATAAATAGTGAACGCTGGGGACTCGAACGCCTGTGTCGCCTCAAAGTAACCTATCACACAAACATATAAATAGTGAACGCTAGGGATTCGAACGCCTGTGTCGCCTCAAAGTAACCTATCACACAAACATATAAATAGTGAACGCTGGGGACTCGAACGCCTTGGTCGCCTCAAAGTAACCTATAACACAAACATATAAATAGTGAACGCTAGAGACTCGAATGTCTGGGTCGCCTCAAAGTGACCTATAACACAAACATATAAATAGTGAACGCTAGGGATTCGAACGCCTGTGTCGCCTCAAAGTAACCTATAACACAAACATATAAATAGTGAACGCTGGGGACTCGAACGCCTGGGTGGCCTCAAAGTGACCCATAACACAAACATATAAATAGTGAACGCTGGGGTCTCGAACGCCTGGGTGGCCTCAAAGTGACCCATAACACAAACATATAAATAGTGAACGCTGTGGACTCGAACGCCTGTGTCGCCTCAAAGTAACCTATAACACAAACATATAAATAGTGAACGCTGGGGACTCGAACGCCTGGGTGGCCGCAAAGTAACCTATAACACAAACATGTAACTAGTGAACGCTGGGGACCCGAACGCCTGGGTGGCCTCAAAGTAACCTATAACACAATAAAAACATATAAATCGTGAATTCTTGGAAAGCATTACATAATTTAGGAAAAGTTCCTTAACTTCAAATTGTTTCCTTCACTTCTGTAATGCTTTCCTCAGTATGGATATTTTTAAGTTCTGATATTTTCTCAAGGAACTTTCGTGGAACTGTGGCTTGAGAATTCAAAGCCAGGGCTAGCGCTGTGTCATATAATCGGCTAATTGGTCCGGCCGTCTTCAATTATAGGCTGTCTATGTTGCAAATTGATCTCTTTCTATATCGATATTGCTGTAATTTCGTTAATTTCGATTATATGTCTGAGTGGGAAAAGATTTTTTCCCGATTGCACATGTACATTTTTTGCTGATGTTTACCCTATTACAACACGATGTAATGGTTTGACCTGTTCTGTAAAGATATGCGCGTGATTATATAATTAGCTGGACGTGCGCCAAATGCCAGATGTTTATCACAAGCCACAATCTGTATTATAAAAAAACTATACGGACTCATTTCATGTGTGGTGATATTTGAACATGATACAGTCATTTTACTATGGCCTCACATATACCCATTAGGAATTATCATGGCTAGCTTACATAGAGTTACGTTGTTCGGGAGGGCCCTGAAGGACGATCAATTATATTTTATTCCCGAAGCTTTTTGTTGTGAGATGTTTGAGCTGTAAACCCTCACCTAACTGTCACCCTGAAGTTTGATGAATACAGACATAGTTCTCATAGTATACTCATTAGTATGCTTACTTGTGTTGTAATTGACAATGACTCGGTTCTCATTTCGATGACTTGATGTTTACTTTGATGTGAGAAAGATTTACATGACGGATGTCGTCGATGAGGCAGAAGACGCTTACTCTTCCGGAACACCTGGTTAAATTATCTTGTACTTTTACAATGGTATCCATGTAAATATTTCCCTAGTTTAATAGATTTTTGAGTTCGTATTATGATTTTGTTGACGTTTCGGTTTTATTATTTTTTTTACTCATAGCGTGGGTTCTGGTACTGTGAAAAGCGTACATATATTGTATACTGAATAAACACATACACATATACTTTACACGCATTTATTTTCATTGGTGTTAACTTTCGTGGTTTAGGCTTGGAAACAAATTCGTTATGATTATATTTCGCGGAGTAATGGTGAAAGTGTATTACGTCTTTCGATGCCTGTGTTATGTATTATCCAATGAATACAAATGATTTATCACACGTACCACCAACAAAATAGAGACTGAAGTCTATCAGCAGGTAAGCTATGGAGTGATGGTCAGATAATATCAACAGCAATGAAGGATAAAGCATTGAAGTTCAAAACTATAAACATGTTAGCAATGTTGCCTATGACAGAGAATATCAAACACGTATCAACATGTGAGAAATGGAGACTTGGAGAGAGTGAGAAATGGAGACTTGGAGAGAGTGAGAAAAGGAGACAGGGAAAGAGTGAGAAATGGAGACTTGGAGAGAGTGAGAAATGGAGACTTGGAGAGAGTGAGAAATGGAGACTTGGAGAGAGTGAGAAATGAAGACTTGGAGAGAGAGAGTTAGACATGGAGACTTGGAGAGAATGAGAAATGGAGACTTGGAGAGAATGAGAAATGGAGACTTGGAGAGAGTGAGAAATGGAGACTTGGAGAGAATGAGAAATGGAGACTTGGAGAGAGTGAGAAATGGAGACTTGGAGAGAATGAGAAATGGAGACTTGGAGAGAGTGAGAAATGGAGACTTGGAGAGAGTAAGAATTGGAGACTTGGAGAGAGTGAGAAATGGAGACTTAAAGAGAGTGAGAAATGGAGACTTGGAAAGAGTGAGAAATGGAGACTTGGAGACAGTGAGAAATGGAGACTTGGAGAGAGTGAGAAATGGAGACATGGAGAGAGTGAGAAATGGAGACTTGGAGAGAGTGAAAAATGGAGACTTAAAGAGAGTTAGAAATGGAGACTTGGAGAGAGAGAGTGAGAAATGGAGACTTGGAGAGAGTGAGAAATGGTGACTTGGAGAGAGTGAGAAATGGAGACTTGGAGAGAGTGAGAAATGGAGACTTGGAGAGAGTGAGAAATGGAGACATGGAGAGAGTGAGAAATGGCGACTTAAAGAGAGTGAGAAATGGAGACAGGGAAAGAGTGAGAAATGGAGACTTGATGAGAGTGAGAAATGGAGACTTGGAGAGAATGAGAAATGGAGACATGGAGAGAATGAGAAATGGAGACTTGGAGAGAGTGAGAAATGGAGACTTGGAGAGTGTGAGAAATGGAGACTTGGAGAGAGTGAGAAAGGAGACTTGGAGAGAGTGAGAAATGGAGACTTGGAGAGAGTGAGAAATGGAGACTTAAAGAGAGTGAGAAATGGAGACTTGGAGAGAGTGAGAAATGGAGACTTGGAGAGAGTGAGAAATGGAGACTTGGAGAGAGAGAGAAATTGAGACTTGGAGAGAGTGTGAAATGGAGACTTGGAGACAGTGAGAAATGGAGACAGAGAGAGAGAGAGAGTGAGACATGGAGACTTGGAGAGAGAGAGAAATTGAGACTTGGAGAGAGAGAGAAATGGAGACTTGGAGAGAGTGAGAAATGGAGACTTGGAGAGAGTGAGAAATGGAGACTGGGAGAGAGTGAGATATGGATACTTCGAGAGAGTGAGAAATGGAGACTTGATGAGAGTGAGAAATGGAAACTTGATGAGAGTGAGAAATGGAGACTTGGAGAGAGAGAGAGAGTGAGACATGGAGACTTAGAGAAAGTGAGAAATGGAGACTTGGAGAGAGTGAGAAATGGAGACTTGTAGACAGTGAGAAATGGAGACTTGGAGAGAGTGAGAAATGGAGACTTGGAAGGAGTGAGAAATGGAGACTTGTAGACAGTGAGAAATGGAGACTTGGAGAGAGTGAGAAATGGAGACTTGGAAGGAGTGAGAAATGGAGACTTGGAGAGAGTGAGAAATGGAGACTTGGAGAGAGTGAGAAATGGAGACTTGGAGAGAGTGAGAAATGGAGACTTGGAAAGAGTGAGAAATGGAGACTTGGAGAAAGTGAGAAATGGAGACTTGGAGAGAGTGAGAAATGGAGACTTGTAGACAGTGAGAAATGGAGACTTGGAGAGAGTGAGAAATGGAGACTTGGAAGGAGTGAGAAATGGAGACTTGGAGAGAGTGAGAAATGGAGACATGGAGAGAGTGAGAAATGGAGACTTAAAGAGAGTGAGAAATAGAGACTTGTAGACAGTGAGAAATGGAGACTTGTAGACAGTGAGAAATGGAGACTTGGAGAGAGAATGTCAAACATGTATATCACTATAAGAGTTATGTTGAGCCTGCATTGATTATCACACCATCATCCTCATGTGAGGCATGGCACTTTGGTAAGATAATACCAACGACCTATCAACATTTGAACAACCGTGTCATAGTCAGAGAGTATTATAGATATATCACACGTAAGCAATGGAATGTTGGGGACAGAGAATATCAAAGATTGATCAATATTTTAGTAGCAATGATATTGTCTTTGTGAATATTAATTTGATCAGTGTTGTTATGTTGCATTGCCCTACAAAGCAATATTGTAATCATTTATATAAATTATGATAAACCAATCAACATTTTGTCAACGTAAATGATTAGGTGGAAAATCATTGCGAAAATGGAACTTAAATGTGATTAAGTGAGGTAGGGTAGATTTCTTTGTAGACATTGAGATCTTTCCTCTTCCCTTCAGTAAGTTAAGATCCAGTGTTTTGCAGTGTTACCTATGTTGTAATATATAAACCCAATGTATATCTGATATATTAATCCCTTTATAGATTAAACTTACCAAACGCAAGTTAAGGCCTGGATAATATGTTTATGCAATTGTTATGTATTTCTTTCATATTAAATGAAACTATGTACCAGTAAACCTCACGAAATGAGTTAACGATCTATTAGACTCAACGTGAAGCTATGGAAAAAGGAAACAAAATGCCTACAGCAGGTGCACGCAGACGCTAGCAAGTTGGACACCCTAGTCAGTTATTTGTTTTAAAAGTATTTTCGTTAAGAGATATGATGCTTGTTAGTTGAGAAGGGGATGCCGGTGTGTGGGCGTTCGTCAAGTGTCTGGCTATAACACAACTTTTACGTGATCGTTTGTAAACATTTTCTTCAGGTTGGAAAGTATGATTGATTTAAATATTATTTTACACAGCCAAAATATGTTTTATGTGACGTTTCGATGACTAGTACGAGATGTACCCTGTCACCTTCATCAGACTAATGACCAACATAGCGTATACATACAACAGTTGTAAAAATAAATGATTGCTATATTACTATGTTGTGTTATATAAGTTCTATCCTATTGGTTGTGGTATATAAGTTCTATCCTATTGGTTGTGGTATATAACTATTGGTTGTGTTATATAACATCTATCCTATTGGTTGTGTTATATAAGTTCTATCCTATTGGTTGTGGTATATAAGTTCTAACCTATTGGTTGTGGTATATAAGTTCTATTCTATTGGTTGTGGTATTTAACATCTATCCTATTGGTTGTGGTATATAAGTTCTATTCTATATTGGTTGTGTTATATAAGTTCTATCCTATTGGTTGTGTTATATAAGTTCTATCCTATTGGTTGTGTTACATAACATCTATCCTATTGGTTGTGTTACATAACATCTATCCTATTGGTTGTGTTATATAAGTTCTATCCTATTGGTTGTGTTACATAACATCTATCCTATTGGTTGTGTTACATAACATCTATCCTATTGGTTGTGTTATATAAGTTCTATCCTATTGGTTGTGTTACATAACATCTATCCTATTGGTTGTGTTATATAAGTTCTATCCTATTGGTTGTGGTATATACATGTAAGTTCTATCCTATTGGTTGTGTTATATAACATCTATCCTATTGGTTGTGTTATATAACTTCTAACCTATTGGTTGTGTTATATACGCTCTATCCTATTGGTTGTGTTATATACGCTCTATCCTATTGGTTGTGTTATATACGCTCTATCCTATTGGTTGTGTTATATAACATCTATCCTATTGGTTGTGTTATATAACTTCTAACCTATTGGTTGTGTTATATACGCTCTAACCTATTGGTTGTGTTATATACGCTCTATCCTATTGGTTGTGTTATATAACTTCTAACCTATTGACATTACCAACCCTGTAAATGTACCGACATAAAACTGTAGACATACTTACTTGTTGAGTACGTGGTCTTGGTGCAGTCGTATCCCCGGTAACACGCCTTCCACAGACCGACAGTCACAAATTTACTATGAGACCAGTATGATGTGGCAAAACCAATGAGGTGGACCCAGAATCCAGCCGTCAGACATAACAAGAAAACTTTCACAAGTAACGGGGCTTCTTTAAAACCCGCCATTTTGTCTAGGGTTATTTTTTGTAGCTACAAATACATACTATAGTTTTCATGTTTTCTTTACCGTGGTATCCTACTCAGTCTCACGCGAGTTCCGCTTTCAGTTTCGTGGAAAAGTCATATACCTCACAGTATTCAGTTTCACTGGAGAAAGATTATCACATGCCTCCGGTATAAAATGGCTACACACTTGTCGTTTGCTTGGGGAGGGGTGATAAAAAGTATATCTGTTAGGGTTTCTCGTCCACACACGACTACGGATGTCGAATTTCCCTTTCTATATTTAGTAACACGAGCCCCCTAACCTGTTCCTCTCTCAGCAGCAGTAGCATTAGGCTGAGGCATAGTGTAAACTACGGATTGACGAGGAGATCTTTAAGGTAGATTTTTCGACTTTAAATGAGCATATATTCAAGATAAGGCGTACAGTAGCCAAACCAGTGTTTTTGATGAGTACATTAGGGTATTATGCCCATATTTAAAAGCGGTTTTTGTATCTTTACTGCTGGTTTAATTTTTTTCTTGAGGTTTTCGGTAACAAGGGTCGGCTTGCAGTAATAAACTTTTTATAGGTCCAAACGCAGCATATTTATGTGTCCAGCATCCACAGTGAATAGGTTAACCAAAGAGGGTACCCAAACATCCATGGTGTTTACATTAGTTCAGTTGGCATGTGGAATTTCGGTATAAACATATAGGAACTATATTTGTAAGAATTAATGAGTTTGGGAAGGGGTTATATTATTATTCTTAATCACTTCCAGTTCAGTTTAAATAGAGGTTACACAACGAGTGGTTATTAGATAGGGAATTTAATTTACTCGAGTTAATTTTTTCAACTTTGAGAAAATAATTAACGAGAGTGAAATAAATTCCATATCTAAATACCACGAGTCGTAATGACCTTTTTCTACCACTAAGTCAAAAACAACTGGAGAGTATGCGCAAAACGTATTATTTCGTATATATTCCCGCAAAGTGGTGACGACTTCAACAATCGATGACGTCGTAAACAATCGGGAAGTGACGTTGATCCTGCCAAAGTTCATCATGTAAGCCAATCAAAATGCTTGAAGAGTTTATTCCAAGTGTGGTATAAACAAAATATTATTCAACAGTTGTAATGATTATTTGATACAATTAGAGTTAATTAACACCAACCTATTGTGGTAGAAAGAGATTATTACATAGGATGAATCACGGATTAAAGCGGTACGTCCTGATGAATCTAAAAGTAAAGAAATAATTTAGCAAATCATTATATCTTTTTCATAATTGAAACACAACTCTTTCAGACAATGTGTACCTCCGAAATGGGTTCCGTGCGTTCCAATGTAGTGATAGATGGTAAGGCTATATCAGGTATAGAAGAAGGTGAACGTAGATTTTTAACTGCTTCAGCATGTACGAACACGTTTTTAGTATTATATCTATTTTCCTTTAGATTACGAAATGCCATTAGGATAGAAACTAAGTTGATGCGTCAATGACAGTGATAGTCAATAATTTGATCAGGAATGTTTGATCCATATTTTAGCGTAGGCCCAACCGGTAGCGCGAGAGAAGTGATGTATATCGCACATGTTTATTACAACACGTAGACTAAGCGTCAAGGTTCATTCAAGATATGCATCGTCTCGTGAGGTCAAAGGTCCCGATACAAGTTATGATCTCCAATTTGTCAGAGAGGTATTGTTGTAACGTCCGCCGGAGCAGTACAATCACACTAGGTTTATAAATTACGTCTATGGTACTATAATTAATTAGTAAAACTTTATACAAATGTACATGTACTTGTTACGGGGTGTAATCCAAATAAACCGCGAAACAGTTTGTGAAGAGAGTACGCTCCTTATAGTTAATCTTTATAATTTAATCTATACCGTGCGAAAATTCACTTTATTGATGGACCATTTTCTCTTACAAATCATTGCGTCATTTTGTACGCTTTGGGCTGATAACATATTTGTTAAGCCAATGAAAATGCTTGTTTCAAACAAGAATAATTATTTTTTAATACAGATTAACTAAATACATACGTATTGATTGACCACGATGTCACACGACTATATATCTTCAAGTCCAACTTGTAAAAGTTTAACAAGCCCACTATATATTGCAGTATCCACCGTACATTTCACTTCCTGAAATTAGTCTTATTCAAAGACAGTAATTAGAATTGGAATGTATGCATGTAATAAGAATAGTTTGAACGTGTCGTATGGCTATAACGATAACGAAAGTTTATAACTTAGCTCACGAATTTGTATAAGATCCTTTAAAAAAGAGCATTAAGGCTGACAACTACAGAAAAAGTAGCCAGTCAGATTTGTAACATGTCCATCACTTCTAGGTGCTGATAAATGATGGTTAATTATATATATGTCTATATAATAAATTATATCAGTTTATGTATATACTTAACTCAGGTCATGTGAACCTTTATTTCACTTTTGATAGTTGT
Organism: Mimachlamys varia; assembly: GCA_947623455.1. Lineage (NCBI taxonomy): Eukaryota > Metazoa > Mollusca > Bivalvia > Pectinida > Pectinidae > Mimachlamys > Mimachlamys varia. The sequence goes on from OX392540.1 coordinate 39,002,976, forward strand.
TGCGAGGGAAGCCGGCCTCATACACACTTAGATATGGCCATTCGCAACTACTCAACGCATAATCAAATCAAACAGTTATATGTTTCAGCAGATTGTACATAAGAAAACAAAGACCAAATAACCTTGATCGATAAAGAACTAAATATATACAATTTGATAACATTATGTAATGTTAGGAAAGCGTTAATGTTCATAACATGACCCGATTCTGTTTAACAACATTAAATGTTAAGAAAGGATGCTTGATATGAAGCTTGTGTACTTTTGATGTCTATATCGTTTTGATCATATTAAGTCAGTAAAATATGTTTCTAGAACGTTTTAATATTATTTTTGTACGTTACTCTTGCCACCTTCATCTACTTTTAAGACTGGTATGCCTTTCCAAATCCAGTTAAACACAAGACATGCTCCACGTGACCTATGTATATAGATACACATTAAAAAATATGTCATTTTGCATCATTAATGCAGTATGCTTAAGTGACTGAGCTATTAGTCATGTTTGGCGCGGAACTTTGTAATCAAATTTCTGATTGGTTAAAGTTGCTTAAAGCACATCGTTGTGTGTGTTGCCAAAACATTTAATTTTTGTCATAATCAATACCAAATCATGGTATAAGACTTATGTTTTATCAATGTTTAGAAATGCAATTATAAGGGATGGCCAAAATTGTTTCGTGGTTTACTAAGCATTATCAGCACTGTATTTGTTTTACTTTACACTACACAGTTACAGTATGTCATGTCCTTTGAGTCAATTATCAAAACTGTTTCCCGAAGTGTTGGAACCTTTCTGGTAACCTATTTCCCAAGATCGGAGGCAATGGGAAATAGTTTACCAGGTTGGTCCCTACACCTCGGGTAAACAGTTTTGACTATTTACTGAAAGGACATGAATTAACTGTTTAGTTACCTTTGATAAAGGTATTGAGTTTTGTACCATGTACGTCACTTATTTCTTAGCCATCCTAATTACTTTTGCACCACTATAATTCAGTTAATTCAGTCTCTCGAAGCAATTTTCCTTACGTTCTGACAGCTTATAAGAAAATGTCTAACAGTAAGAAAATGTCGTCTGTATGTTAACAAAACACTTTAATTAAGATCACATATACGCTTTGACACAATTGATTACAAGAAAACGCGTATTAGTTCGTTCATGACGTCATTGAGCAAATAGTTAAACTCATTCATGGCTGTATATAAAATGCATTTGATTAACCATGAAAATAGTGGACTTATGGAATATTTTTTTTATATAGAGAGCCAGGTTACAAAAAAAACTTTATTTAATTTCCCGTTCTGCCATTTGGCCGATATTCGTCGACATTTTTAACTTTTGAATGAACTACAATGCTTGATGTGTTGGTAATATTATATTGTAGTTGTTTTATGGTCGCCATCTTTGTCTCATCGAGAAGATTCTGTATCTTTAAGTGATATGAAGATGGACGTTTTTGAGTATGCTCATTAGTGTGTTTACTTGTTGTGATTGACAATGATACTCGGTTATCATTTTGAGAACTTGATGCTTACTTGAATGTGACAAAGATTTACATGGCGGGTAAAGCAGAAGACGCTTACTGTTCCTGAACACCTGGTCTTATTATCTTGTACTTTTAGAAGAGTCTCCATGTAAATCTTTCCTTCGTTCATATTTTGCCGCTGATTTATTCGATTATGATTTTGTTAACGCTTCGGTATTTATTTTCTTTTCGTTGGACAAATGTCTCTGTGAACAAATATTCTGATGAAAACGTATCAAGATAATTAGGCGTATTACGCCGTTTCCGAGATACAAGAACTCTTTTGAAGTGGAGTTAGAAATCGGTGATTTGATCATGTGACCGCGAAAAATTTAGGGCACTTTACAATGGCGGCAATGACGACCGAATGGCAGCTAGATTCGATTCGATGTTTTTAGTTGCTTTAGGTTAAAAAGGGACGAAACAAAGATACAGGCTCTTAAACTAAGTCATGGTGTGTTGTACCTAGATGTGTAACTGTCAGTCGTAACAGCAACGATCTGGCAAAATGTAACGTTCAGATCGTTTCCAACTGCAAAGAGAAACCCCGATTACGAGCACTGTGGATTGCATTCATATTTCTCAATACAAGATAAATTCAGTTCATCAGTGATCTCAGCTAATTTTACTAACACCCCTTTTGTTTTATTTGAAGGTGTGATCCCTCTTCCGACCAAAACACTTTACCCCGCTTACCGTCATTGAAAACTTCTATTTAGCCGCCATTTTGTTTTCTAAGTGCCCTAAATTAAGTCACATGGTGATGAAAGTCACATGACTAAACCGACTGAAAGTTGTATCCCGGAAATGGCGTAGTTGATGGATATATCAATTAAGCATTAGTTGTTGGTATTTGGAAGATAAAAATCAATGATGTTTTCGTTATCATACTGTATCGAGTTTGTATGAACAGTCCAGAGGGGTTGGTAGTGATCTCTCACATTATCCAATGAACAAACACAGATGTTTCAAACTTACCGTATTGGTCATAATCTGACAGTTTACGATATCAAACAAATGTGTTATATGTTAGAAATACTTTATTTCACAAACGACATTTACGAAATCATACAATAACAACCGCATTTACTTTCTTTTTAGACTCCGAAATAAGTCTTCAGCCATGGAAATAAAAAAATCAAAAGCAGCCTCCGTATCCAATGCTATCCCGAAACTAGTCTCTTTGGTATGGCTTTGTTTAAAATGGCATTTTACAGATAATTTCCAGTACTATATCGGAGTTAGTGTGTGTTATGTATTGTCACACATATCATTTCGTATATAACGTTCAGCAATATCACGAAATTAGTCTGTGTTATGTCTTGTCACAAATAACATTTTACAGATAACGTTCAGCAATATCCCGGAACTTGGTGGTGTTATGTCTTGTCACACATATTATTTTACCGGTAACTTTCAGCAATATCCCGAAAATAGTTTGTGTTATGTCTTGTCATACATATAATGTTACCGGTAACTTTCAGCAATATCCCGAAAATATTTTGTGTTATGTCTTGTCATACATATAATTTTACCGGTAACTTTCAGCAATATCCCGAAAATAGCTTGTGTTATGTCTTGTCATACATATAATTTTACCGGTAACTTCCAGTTCTATCCCGGTTGTCGGGTGGTGCAGTGGATAGCGCACTTGCCTTTCACCAAGGCGGCCGGGGTTCGATTCCCCGATCGGACGTGAAAAGGTACGGGGTCACCTGCCCGACCACGTGGGTTTTCTCCGGGTACTCCGTTTTCCTCCCACAATAAAACCCCTCGCGCGCTAAGATCCGGGCCAACAAGAGTGATTAATATAAGTTGTATAGCTTGTTTCATAATGTGTTTGTGTTATGTCTTGTCACACATATAATTTTACATATATTTCAACAATATCCGGGAACTAGGCTCTGACATTGCTTTTTGAATTAAATAGACGTGTCCGTCTCAATTGTAGCATTGCGGCGATGCTGGTGGCATTGGCTTGTTGATATCCATTGATCTTTGTGCTAAAAGTAAATAGACATTATATTACTAGTTTGTCAGTCATTAGCCATTAGAGAAATAAATTTAAATCATTATGCATTCATACTGAGTTTATATTTCAAATGTAAAATATCTGGGAAAAAAACAACATTATTCTAAATTTAGTAAAAGTCACGATTATTCATTTTGTGATCAATGAAATTACGATAGGATTTTTAAACTCATTATAAAAGAGATAATTCAAAATCTAATAAGTTTGCTTCTTTTTTCTCAGAATCAAGGACTGTTTACATCCAAGTAAATTTACTCTTTGTCCCTTTCTCTGTTTCTTCGTATAAGGGATTATTTAAAATTGAATGAATTTTCCCTTCGTGTCTTTCTGCAGACCTCTGTATCAGGGAAGTCGACGTACCCTTTGTCTCTTTCTCCAGATCTCTGTGACAGTGTACAGGAACGGATTAACAGCGCTTTGTCTCTTTCTCCAGATCTCTGTATCAGGGAAGTCAACGAACCCTTTGTCTCCTCCTCCAGATCTCTGTGACAGTGTACAGGAACGGATTGACAGCGCTTTGTCTCTTTCTCCAGATCTCTGTGACAGTGTACAGGAACGGATTGACCGCGGCGTTGATTGGCAGCACAAACACCATCACCCAAGCATATACATCAGGAGGAATATCGACTCCAAAGTATTTAGTTGCCACACCTGTAAAATAACACATGTTTTGTAACGAGTTCACTGTAAAGATTTAGAGCAAGTACGTAGTTTTACTTATAATTATGTAACAAGACAAGTGAGCTAATGCAGAACGTTCAGTAAACCTATTATCATGGAGAAATGTTGTTTACTAAATTTGTAGTCTGTATCTTTAAGTGATATGACGATTGACGTTTTTGAGTATGTTCATTAGTGTGTTTACTTGTTGTGATTGACAATGATACTCGGTTCTCATTTTGAGAACTTGATGTTTACTTGGATGTGACAAACAATTGGATGGCGGGTGTCGTCGATGAAGCAGGGGACGCTTACTCTTCCGGAACACCCGGTCTTAATCTCTTGTACTTTTACAAGAGTCTCCATGTAAATCTTTCCTTTGTTCCTATTTTGCACCTAGTTTAATCGATTTTGAGTTTGGATTATGGTTTTGTTAACGCCTCGGTATTCTCTTATGTATTTGTATATAAATGTAATAAAAAACAGCTTGTTATTTATGGTTACAGATTATTTACCCATAATCATAAAATAGAGGTGAACTTTCGGGAATAATGGAGGAAAAATCCTAATGGAGACATAACAAAATCATAATGGAGACATAACAAAATCATAATGGAGACATAACAAAATCCTAATGGAGACATAACAAAATCATAATGGAGACATAACAAAATTATAATGGAGACATAACAAAATCATAATGGAGACATAACAAAATTATAATGGAGACATAATAAAATCATAATGGAGACATAACAAAATCATAATGGAGACATAACAAAATTATAATGGAGACATAACAAAATTATAATGGAGACATAATAAAATCATAATGGAGACATAACAAAATCATAATGGAGACATAACAAAATCATAATGGAGACATAACAAACTTATAATGGAGACATAACAAAATTGTAATGGAGACATAACAAAATCATAATGGAGACATAACAAAATCATAATGGAGACATAACAAAATTATAATGTAGACATAACAAAATTATAATGGAGACATAACAAAATCATAATGGAGACATAATAAAATTATAATGGAGACATAACAAAATCATAATGGAGACATAACAAAATCACGATGGAGACATAACAAAATCATAATGGAGACATAACAAAATCTTAATGGAGACATAACAAAATCATAATGGAGACATAACAAAATCATAATGGAGACATAACAAAATCATAATGGAGACATAATAAAATCATAATGGAGACATAACAAAATCATAATGGAGACATAATAAAATCATAATGGAGACATAACAAAATTATAATGGAGACATAACAAAATTATAATGGAGACATAACAAAATTATAATGGAGACATAACAAAATCTTAATGGAGACATAACAAAATCATAATGGAGACATAACAAAATCATAATGGAGACATAACAAAATTATAATGGAGACATAACAAAATCATAATGGAGACATAACAAAATTATAATGGAGACATAACAAAATTATAATGGAGACATAACAAAATTATAATGGAGACATAATAAAATTATAAATATTTAAGGCCCAATATACGTAACTTTCGGCAAAACTTGAAGCGAAAATCAATCCTAATAACTTATTATATTTATAGATTTAGCTAAGATTAACTGTTATCAGCAATATTCAGAACAGCGGCAGTTGAAACACGGTATTTGTAAACACGCGTCCATATCGAACCGTCTTCTACCTTCGGTTTGTTGTTGAAGTGGGCCCCACCTGAATTATTTTCAATTCATTGGATTTTTTTGTCAAGAGTTTCTTGTTAGTTACCGCTCAGGTTAACTTCGTTTTAGGCTTAATTTTGCATGGTTATCAACTGGATTTTTTTTAGAATTTTTTTAGAATCAGGCAAAATTTCCCTGAAGTTAAGTATATTGGGCCTTTAATGATAAATCGCGTAATCATCTATTTCGGGACATCATCGATATACAGGATATAGAGTTAATACAGAAAGCTGACTATATTATGTAACTAGATAGATGAGTTAATACAAAACGGTCATTAACTCATTATCAGGGAGAAATGCTGTTTAAATATTTTGCATATAGATGTGAGCAAAGGCAACGAATGCCCTAATGAAGTGTTTGATCATGGCGTCGACAGGTATAGACGTGCTGACGACGGCTCTACCATTTTCAGTCTTTTTTAAAGGCGTTTTTATCCACCGAAACACATACTTTTAACAGAAATCCATTCAGTGAACATATCTGTGTATTTGCTGAGTGAAAACTGGGAATCGGCATCATTTGGAGGTGAAATATTGATGCTTTATAAACTATCCGTTGTGGACGTGAATACCACTCATACTAAAACTTTGTCTTCTTCCCGTCAAACTCTGACCACAAGTACATTTTATGAAGGCAAGACTTTTTGACTTTTATCGATTTTGTTATCTGGTGATGTATCTTCCAACCCTGGCCCTATCAAATACCCTTGTGGAACTTGCGCGAATTCTGTAAGTTTCAACCAGCAAGCCATTTTATGTGAGTCGTTTGAAGTATGGTTTCATAGAAAATGTTTAGACATGCCAGAAAGTGAATATGTGAGTCTGATTTATTCATCATTGACAGACTGGTATTGCTTTAAGTGTTTGTTGCCCCTTTTTACAGACTCTTTCTTTAATGTGAGTGACACTGGTACCAGCGATGAAATTGCAGCAATACATATTGGCGGTGACACGCAGAGTACTCTCCCCTTACCGAGCTATCCGCGATCGGAGGCGGGTTCCGATTTTGTGAACAATTCTACCACTTCGGACGGAGAAGCCCACAACAACTTTCGAGATCTAAAGAAGTTGAGGGAGACCTGTAAGAGAAATATCATTGTATGCTACGTAAACATTAATGGTTTCAGAAATAAATCCTCTGAACTATGAACTATTATATATGAAGGTTGGTGCGATATTTTTAATTTGTCGGCGAATATAACTAGATGACAATTTTAGACAGTCGAATTTCGATGTATCTGGTTTTCGGTGCTTTAGGAAGGACCGTAACGCACACGGAAGAGGACTCATGGCATACGTCCGTGCTGACCTCCCGTCGCGTAGACGTGATGACCTAGAGTTCAGAGAAGTGGAGTCGATCGTCATAGAGTGCTCCATACAGAAGAGAAAATGGGCCTTCATTGGCACATACAAACCCCCATCTATGCACGACAATATTTTTTATGAATGATGCTACTTTATCTATTGTTCGTATTTTATGAAAATATGATAATTTTATGAATCTAGGTGAATTGAATTTTGATTGTCTTAATTAAAATAAGGGCAAAACACGTTCTGACTTTGGTGATATTTTTGACCTCAACAATAAGATAATAGAAGCTACTTGTTTTATGAAGGGTTGTGTCCCTTCACTAGTAAATGTTATTCTTACAAATTGTCCACGTTTCTGTTTTAAACCTGTACATTTTAACTGTGGTCTAAGCGACTGCCACACTTTTATTGGAACAGTCATAAAAGGTACAGCTCGTTGCTTGCCTACGGGCAAGGTTAAGTTCCGCAGTTTTAAAAACTTTGAACGGAAGCATTTTAACTCTGATTTATCTCGTGCTTCTTTCCATGTCACAAATGTGTTTGATGAGCCTGGGGATATTTACTGGGCTCACGATAAATTGTTGACGACCATATAGATGGTAAGGAACGTAAGCCTCGTGTAAATAAACCACCTTTTTTAAACGGTAATCTTAGAAGGGCTGCTTTTAAGAAAGCTATGTTACGTTATAAGTATAGCTCATGAAAACAGCTGACAACTGGGAAGCCTATAGAAGGCAGAGAAACTCCGTAGACAGTCTGTAAGGCTTTATTTCCAAGAACGATGTGGTAGAGGGCCAGCCTCTGAAAATTTCTGGCCTACTGTTAAGCCTTTTTTATTTAATAAATGTTTTAATGACCAGAAAATTGTTTTAGAAGAAAATGACTGAATTGTATCCGGACAAAGTTAAGTTTGTGATGTTTTCGATAATTTTTTTCTACACTGTTGTTGATGATATTGGTAAAGATCTAGATGGTGTGTCCAATTTTACTGACCACCCCAGCATTGTAAATATTGAAAACAGTATCTGTTCAGATAGGGACAAAGATATTTTCAACTTTCAGCATATAGATGAGAACGAGATAAAGAAACTTTTCTCAGCACTGAAGGTAAAAAAAGCCACAGGCTGTGATGGTTTATCAGCAAAGATTTTAAAAGCTGGTTCAAAAGCTTTTACACTTGTCATAACATCACTTTTTAACCATTGTGCAAATATCTCTTATTTTCCTGATGTACTGAAGAAGGCTCGAGTTTTACCTATTTTTAAGAAAAATAATCCTATAGAAAAAAAGTAATTTCAGAACTGTCAGTTTTTTACCCTCTTTGCCAAAAATATTTGAAAGAATCATGCTCAATCAGCTGAGTGAATTTTTAAGCCTATTTTTAGTCCTTTCTTGGCAGCGTTCAGGATTGGTTACGGGTGCCAGTCCGTCTTGCTGTGATCTCTTGAGGACTGGAGACAGACCTTGGAGAACAATCAACATGTTGGCGCGATTCTAATGGATCTGTCCAAGGCCTTTGGCAGCATTCCTCATAGTCTGTTGCTTGGGAAGCTGCATGCGTTTGGACCGAGTAAGTCAGCTATTGACTTCATCAGCAGTTACCTAAGTGGCAGACAGCAGCAGGTCAGACTGGGGCCTGAGACTAGCAAATGGGCTGATGTGAAGAAAGGGATTCCTAAAGGTTCTATTGTAGGCCCTTTTATTTTCGACATTTTTATTAATGATATTTTTACCTTTGTAGACAAATGTAGTTTATATAATTATGCTCACGATAACACGCTCTCAAAGATAAGTGACAGTTTTTTTATATTTGAAAGAGTGTTTAGAAAAAGAGAGCAAAGTTCTCATAGACTGGTTTGATTTTAATGGTATGAAAGCCAATCCAGAGAAGTTTCAGGCAATATGTTTTGGAAAACAGACCAACAGTTCCATTAATTCTTTTGATAGTGAAGGCATGGATATAAGATGTGAAGATAGTGTGAAATAGTTAGGAGTAGACATTGACTTTCTTCTTAAAGATATACATATCTCTTGCATTTGTAGAAATGCCTCGAAGCAACTTGCTGTTTTAAAAAGACTGGGGAACAATCTTACTAAAAAAGGAAAAGTTACAATCTTTAAGTCTTTTATTCTGTTTAATTTCAATTATCGTCCACTTGCCTGGCATTTCTGTACATTGACCAATACTAGGAAGATGGGAAAAGTGCAGGAGCGAGTTCTTTGTTTTATAGAAAATGATTATGTTTCCCCAGTCGATGATATTTGAAGAAGACACAATCTTGATTTTTTACATGTAACACGTATAAAAAGTATCGGGTCCGAGGTTTTTAAGATTGTAAAAGGTATTTCGCCGTCTATTTTACATGATCTTGTTGAGAGGAAAGAAGTTTTTTAAAATCTTAGACAAGATAACCTTGTTTAAATTTTCAAGGTGAACACCTCCACATATGGCAAGAGATCTTTTTCGTTTTACAGCTTCCCAGATGTGGAACAGTCTACCAAATGAACTCAGGTTAACTGAGAGTTATGGGTCTTTTCGTGGGCTGCTCCGCACCTGGGACACCCAGATATGCTAATGCGCTATCTGCACAGGCAATGCTGTGTGAGTTGGCCCCCTTTTGATTTTTTATCACATGCTAGTAGTCTGTGATACCGTTTCTAATAAAGCCTTTTTATGTAATAACATTTCTAGCTTTTTGTTTCTATTCTGACTTCATTGTCTCTTTTTAATACACACTACATTCGCATATATGTACATTACACTTTGATAGTGCTTTAACTTTTTCTGCTGTAACACCTGTGTGATGTATACAAGTGTTCATTATTAAATTACATTTTTAGGAGTAATTAAGTTAAGCAATTGTGATTCCATATATTTATTATGTACTGTATGCCAATTGTATATCTAGTTGTTATAATTATATAATTATGTACTGTGATATCTTGTTAAAATACTTTTAATACACAACTTTGTCACAAGAATAGCACTACAGTGCTAATGTTATTATGTTACATGTATGCGACGTTAAATAAAGCTTCTTGACTCTTGACTCTAGACTTGACATACTTTCCTACGTGTTGTTTTTAAAATAGAGGTGGACCCTAGTGAAAATACATAAAAGAAAATGACTGAAGACATTCTAAATATTGATGAGATTCACATTAGTCTACTGCTTTGGTAACACCAATTGAATAGATGCATCACTTACCCATAACTCCAATAGGAAACCAGCAGAAAAAGTCAGTTGCCACCACAAAGAAGAGGCTCTTTGCCACACTGATGTCTCGTTGGCGGGTCTATGATGATGAAATGCGACTACTTCTCATTTTCATGCTTACGAAAATGCAGATTTGACAAATAACTATAACAAAGAAGACGAAGCTGTTGAGACCAACGAACACCGCAAATGAATACTCCGCTCCAGGTTGATCCACAGTTGTCAGTGGTAAGGCAAGACAAACTCCTGACTGGAAGTAGAATTCCCCCTTGAAGTAGGACGGCATAAACAAAATAGGGATGACTGAAATTGCGATAGAAAGTAACCACAAAAATCCCGAGATAATGGAAGCATGTTTAGCCGAAATGTTCCTTTGGTAGTAACGGGCCATGGGAAACATTATAACAATTAGTCGGTCTATTGTCACGAGCAATATCAAAAACGTAGACATCCACTTGATATACTGGACAATACTCCAGCTGTGGTGCATAGAATACTTTTTCTCCAGTTCTGTTCATTCCATGCGTACACACCGTAGTAATAACCATCAACAACGCCCACCATCACCAAGTAGATACCCATCAGTAAATCTGATATTCCAAGGTTGATTATAAAGAGAGAATAACTCTGTGTTATGTTACTTCTGTCAATAAATAGTCGGTAAAGTATAACCGCAAAGTTTCCTGCTACAGCACAAACTCCAATTACCCAAAGAAATACACGAAGTATATTTGACCCTATTAAGGCGTGACAAGAAGATATGGCATCATTTTTTGATTTACAACTATCGGGTTTGAACCAGCACTCAAGTAAGAATATTGATTTACTTAAACATTTATCGTCGGTTACAGATTTCGGTTTAACACAGCACAGGAATGGTGTATCCGTCAGTAAAAGTGTAAGATTATCAAGTCCTTCAAACATATTCCCATAAACTTTCAATTTATTACCTATTATATTTAACATAGAAAGTTTGTCATTATTGAAGAATGTTCCAACAGGTAAAGTGATGAATGAGTTGTTTTGTATGTCAAGTAATTGAAGAGAGAACGGTAACTGTGGTAATGAAGATAACTGATTATTGTGTATATCAAGATACTTAAGTACAGATGTTTTGTAATTAAACACATCATCTGGGAGGGTCTTTATCTTGTTATTACATATTTCCAGGTGAACTAGATTCGACAATCCGCTGAATACATTATCAGGCAGAAATTTAATTTGATTATGTAGCAGATAGAGTCGTTCAAGATCAGATAGTCCGCTAGAAATATTATCAGGAAGAACCTTTATTTGATTATTCGATAGAAACAAATCCCTTAGTTCGGACAGGCCACTAAACAGAGTATTAGGAAGAACCTTTATTTGAATGTTCGAAAGATCGAGGACCTTAATACTAGACAGGCCACTGAACACATTATCAGAAATAACATTTATTTGATTGTTCGATAAATCCAATTCATTTAGTATAGACAGACCATTGAAGACATTATCAGGAAGAATCTGTATATGATTGTTCCAAAGAGAGAGTCGTTCAAGACCAGACAGGCCACTGAACACATTATCAGTTAGATCAGATATACCGTTATTAGACAAATCTAGATAATTAAGGTTATATAACCCAGTAATAAAATAATCAGCCAGAGTAGATATGTCCGTTATCACTAGAAAGCTCACGAAGGATAATTTAAGAAAACGAAGGCAATGTAAATCGTTATTTTTGACGACAAATGAGATGTTTTCGAATGATATTCGTGTAGAAGTTAGATGACTGTAGTTGACCATCAGACCAATACACATACAAATTGGCTGACAAGGTCTGGTACATGTCGGCTCATCGTCATTAGAGTCAGGGCACTGACTGACTCCATCACAAACTTGTGATATCGGAATGTTGTACTCTTTTGGAGATGAGCAGTGATGGGTTCCCTCACAGTTGTACAATTCTGAAATATAAAGAATATTTTGTTTAAAATCCTGAAGTCTCCTACCAAAACAAGGTAATATTGCTATGAATGAGCTGAACACGTTTCCTGATACAAGTCCTGAATATCGATTGGTGCTTATTTGATTTTACTTTAAGTCTACGTTATTTTATATAATTTATTTTTGTTTTATTGAACATATCCACTCTCCACAATCAGCTCCTGTTTCTTGACCTCGGCAGTGTATGTCACATCTGTAGCTCAAGTGATGACAGAATGTTTCTGGACATCGGTACTCATGGAAACGACGTCTCCTTTCTATTGAAGTCAGAAAAAAACATTGTCATGAAAGGGTTATTGTTTTTAGATAATTCATTTCACAATTGGAATAGGACACACAATGGAATATTACATACATTGTACAACAGCTTTCTACGTAACATAGCGTTATTTTTCCTCACACTATTATGAAAAAGGCAAAGACAAAAAAAGCATAGTTTTAGTCAATCTTTGATATTTATTGGAAACATTCTCCAAAATACTCAAAGCCAAGGAAATAAAACGACTTTGGGACAATTCCTTCTATTTTTTCAGCATGTCTGTATTTATAATTATGTAACGTCTGCTGTTTGACGATCTGAACGAGTCAAATCACTTAATAATGACGTCAAGAAACATGCAACGTCAGATTTCAACACATTTTGTACGTGTTGTATAGGCCGAACCTGTCTGGGCAAAAACTAATACTTCGATAAATTGAAACTATAACGTGAGTAAATTTCTAAACTGAAGTACTCGAAATCTACAAACAAAGAATGACACAAATAACATATAAATCTAACAATGTAACAACAGAAAAACAATTATTAAATTATTTATTTATTACCAATCAACAATATTCAAAATGGAGCACAACGTACCATTTTCAGTACAAAGTACAATGACACTAAAAACAGTATGTTTACAATCTATTTATAGCAAATGAAAAATTGCATTTCATGACGTAAGTTATGAATTGATGTGTTATCAGCCTTAGTTACATCACCAACCAATCGTATCATAGCACGATCGGTGTTCCATCAGTATGAAACAATATGTATATTTAGCAGTGTAAATAATCAGCGTTTCCTATAAATACTGGTTAATGCTTTGTTTACAGTTAGAGTGGTACATTTGTCGTAATATATGTACTGGACTAAACAATAGTAGGTAGACACGAACGTAGTCAGCGCTTTGTGGGTTTAGAAAGGACGGAATACTTAAAGTAAGCAAGCTTCCTACTGAAAGACACCCAGGAATACATGATGCCTCTGAAACAGTCGTGTTTCTTTTACTACAAGGCTTTTGTTCCTAGCAGCACAAGACACCTTGACCAGCTGATTTCTCAGCATAATGCTCAAAGGTATGCATATCACATAGGTATTCTTGTCATTTCTTGTAATATATACAAGATTCAAGATTCTTTTTTTCACTCAAGACACACACGAAGTGTGCTACATGACGTCAATATAAAAAAGGAATGTACATGGCAGTCAGGGTAATGAAGTAATAATAATAATCGCATATTTACTAAAGTAGTTATATGTAATGTTACCTAACTGTAGATATTTAGACAAGAATAATAAGCATGTTTATATAATGAGTACAATATGGTACAACATATATGTATTAATATATAATCAGCGTGAGTTACATAGGGTTTCGACATTTTTAAGGAAAAAACTCACTTTAGATAATAACGGTTTGTTACAAATTTCAAACACACCTCTCATTTTAGTTAAACTTAGATTTTTAGAATAGTAGTGTGGAATATATTTGTGTCTTAACTCAGAAACGAAAGCATTATTACATTGGAATAAATAGTGGTTTTCATCACCAATACCTTCATTACATAATAAACAAACACGATCAATACGCGGTATACAAATAATAATAATAATAATGATATACAATATTTGATATATCGCCCTATCTAGCAAACATAAGCCATTCTTAAGCGCTTAACAGTACATAGATATACAATTCACAACGATCAATAAATTAATCATGTTAATAACCGCGTTATCAATGTTATTCGAAGCGGTAGGACAAGACTCTCATTGAACAAGCTTAATCTATGACATCATAGGTAAACCACGTGCTACGTCTCGAGAACCATTGCTTTCATACTTTTATAATAATTTTTTCATTGATTGTAAGCAGAATGCTGCTCACTACATGGTTGAGATTTTCTTTTCATACCTCTATGAAAAAAATCCGAAAATGGCGCGAAAAATGTGACGTCACAATACGGCAATTGACGTTGCGTATTGATTTGTAAAAAATAATCCGTTGTTAAATCAGTCAAATTTTACATAAACATGTTTTAAATTTGAAAATAAGTTTTCAAAAATCAATCATAATCATTGCTTGCAAACTGTTGTAAGAATCCCCTACACGTATTCATACACTTTGCAAACAATTTTTTTTATACTCCAATGGAACTAAAAAAATTGTCATCAATGCTTAAATGAAAAGCATTTCTGCTTGTAAAGTTCATATAGCGGGTTGCAGCGAAAATTTAAATAATAATAAAAATTTAATAAGTTACTGTTGAGCAAAATAATGAATAAAACTGTCCTATACAGCTGTTTTGTTCCTCTAGGTCTTAATGTATACAATTGTATCCAAAATCTTTTTTATTGATGGGAATCGCTCAATTAATTATAATTCAAGCTTGTATAAGCTTTGATTACTTTAACATATAAAAATTTTAAATTTTAAATAAAAAATTTGAAAAATGTAGAATCTAAACTAATTCCCTGAAACAAATACAAAGCATTTGTCAGCAAAAATTACTCAAAACAAGTATTTTATTGCTACACTAAATCCTTAGTACACTGTAATATTTGGATGTATTGAAAGTTAGGTTTTTTCCCATTGCAACGCTATTATGGATATCATTTGTTTACACTGCATGTTAGTATTGTTTTCTTAATTTACAAAAACAGTTAATATATACAATTTATCAAATATACATGTACACCTGTAGAAGTTATTGACATGCTATACAATTTCTCATAGAGGCTAACAGACATTTTCCATCAGAACAAAACGTTTCCTCAATTACCATGAAATAGTATAAACATTCTTTTATCGTTCATTTGTTTTAGTGTATTTCCATTTGACATTATTATTTGTTGTTTAAAGCACAAAGCCTCAATGTCTACCGACAACAAACACTTCAAATCTAACATCCAGTGAAGACCGTGGACAATCACGAAATGCTGAGGGAATTGTTTGACAGCCTTGATTTGGTGACAGAAGGAACCGCCCAGTAAAAGATACAGAAGCAGTCATGAACACGTATGAACTCGTACTCTGTTGTAGTTCATAATGTCGTGAATACGCATTCTTTATTGTGAGGATTGGAGAAATGTGATTCAGACAATGAAATCAGATCTTGACTAAGAACACTTTCTCATGCGACCATTAACTCCTACAAAGTGATCTGTTCGTAAGAAGAATTAAATGAACAGCCCCATTTCAGTCAAATAAGGACAGTGGATAAAGATGAAAGACAGTACTACCAAAAGGAAAGACAATCTATTGGTGCATATGTACTTGACTAGGAGGCATGGGTACATAGAGGTTACACAACGAGTTGTTGTTTGATAAGGAATTTGGAAGTTAATTATTTTTAAAAGTTAAAAAAGACACGAGCTTACGCGAAATAATTAACGAGGTTGAAATATATTCCGTATCCAATAACTTCGAGTCATGTGACCTGTTTATAACACAATATTATTAAGTCGCAGTGGCATTGTTGTTTCCTGGAGTGAACTGTGGACTATTTGCGTGAAAACTCACCATCTTGTATATATTTCCGCCAAGTGTTGACGACGTCAACAATCCGCACGTTGCATTAAACCACGTGATTTCCGGTCAAAGTTTTACTTTTCAACCAATCAAAATTCCTGAAGGTTACATACTACTAATGGTATATAACTTATGTTTATCCAACAGTTAGCACGTTTATACAATGGTCTGATAGTGGAATAACACAGGGTATTGTGGTTGAAAGTAAATTACAACATTTTTGTGAATATCTCGCAAATATGACTTCACACTTATAAGTGAATACCCATGAACGAGAAAAAGACACAACATGTGTTTTATTTTTTTAAATAAATCATAGAATAAAATTTCTTGCGATTAAAAGAATAAAAATCTATCATGGAAAATATAGTGATACCGCAAAAATATGAACACAAACAGAGAAAAATTAGATATCAAAACGTTTGAAATATTTTTTTAGCGCTCATATATAGGCTGTTAAATATCATGATATTGACATTTATCATTTTGGTATTTATTATTCCATTCCAAAAGAAAGTTGAACACTTAACACACTTAATCACACGAAACCACATATATACCCCCCCACACACTCCCTCACACATTAACCCCCACCACCACCCCACACACACCACAACGCTTACCGTCACTCCACACCCACAAAGCTTACCGTCACCCCCAACCCATTCACACCACCGCTTACAGTCACCCCCCCCACACACACCGTTTATCGTCACCCCCGCCCTTACACACCCACAAAGCTTACCGTCACCCCCCCCCCCCCTAGACACACACACACTGTTTACCGTCACCCCCATCCCTCACACACCACCACGCTTATCGTCACCCCATTTCACACACATCACAACGCTACCACCAGTGCCGCAGTTCGTCAGGCGATTACTAACCCTCAGCTTTTCTCTGTACATTTCAAGAACAATACAACCCAGTTCAGACAAAGATTTTTTGATCACCCCATTATCTGCGGATAGCGGGACATTAGAGACTTTCCGTTTAGTTGTTTTTGTGGAGTCGTATTTTGGAGTGTTAGGATTTTCGGGAAGAAGAAATACACTTTTCCCGCGCATTGTTACGCCATTGGTCAAAAGAGAAATTCTGTCCGAGATATTGTCAACATACAAACGCCAATGCTTACCAGTGCGCTGAATGCCTCTGATATTTTCCCCTGGAACGACATTACTGAGTGCAATGAATATCTCATCATGAGCAATCCATTCAATGTTAGAAGGTTTTATAGAAGAAATACTGGTTTCGCCTTACCGTATCCCTCCGGATAATTACTGGCTCCTCCCTCCACTGCTGCGGAGTACGATACCTGGATAGGATGTGTAGGAGTACCTGTCGAGATGTTATCCGTATCCTCCACATATACATTCTAAACCAACGAGAAATCCCGGACCGGAGAAACTCCTTTACACTCAGAGGCATGTTACATGTATCGGCGAGTGTTGCACGAGCTCCGTCACCCGGTTCACTGCCACAGGTACCCTGGCTATTTTTCTCAAACATTTTCTCTATAATCAACTTTAGCGGAAAATATTTCTAATAATTTCAATCTATGAATGATAATATTACCTCAATAGTTGTTACCGTTCACTGGCGTAAAACCTTTCTAATACTACTTTTGAAGCCTTTTGCTGGAGCACAAATCACACACACCTGTCCATAGTCAGGTCACGTGACTCCCCTCCTTTGAAATAATTAGGAGAAAGATGACCAGTTCAATTCAGTGGTACCTCAAAGAACATTTCTTAACAGTTTCCTCAAGCGTGCTAGATAAAGGTTTTCTGATTTCAAGAGTCAATTTACTAACATTGTTTAATAATTATACTATTTCAAATAACACACAAGTAGTTTTTTTCGATATAAATCTTTGAGCTGAAAACCTGCCAAAATTACTGAGATTAGATTTGGAAACCGCCCATAGGCATATAATGACAAATAAAAAACTGCCCATATACTACAAAGATACAGAAAATCTCTCAATGAGACAAAGATTGCGACCATGAAACAAACTCATGTGTTCATTAACCTACATCTTTCGAATCCCTATTTTGTTAGTTTGTTTGTCAGCAACCAATATATATCACGAATTTCTCGATATTTAGATCAAGCCCTATATTTAAATGCAACAGATATACATCATTGATCGGAGAAGCAGGAATGTTACTATCAAGAAATGGAAAAACGTTTGATCGCAAAAGCGAACGTGATCTCGTTTAATTTGTTTTCTTTCACCATTGGATATAATTAAAAAAAACCAATATATTGAAATAAGATAGTTTAAGTATGAAGATAGATAAAATAATGTGAATCTTCTGCTGTAAAATCGGCCGTGAAGCGGACGTAAAACATTTCAAACAAACAAGCAAACCAATAAACCAATACAATCAAGTGATACAGAAGAAACACGAATGATATATACTGAGTTTGTTTTGTACACAAACAGGAATTGAAAACTTAATTTGCGAGTTTTCGAAAATGTCTGTTTCCTTTGTCAAGCAAAGCAAAAGCAGAGGGACGGGTAAGATGTTTACCCATTCCGCCCCTTATTGGATGTAAACATCTTACCCGTCCTTCTGTCTACCTGTTGTTTTATAGTACATTTGGACGAAATGTCGCGCTACCTTTTTGACAGCTGACTTCTCTAACTCGCCCTATTTTGGGTAGTGAGTTGATTTCAGCGGTCAGAACACCGACACCCGGCTATTGTACGCTTTGCTTGACAAAGGAAACAGACGTTTTCGGAAGCTCACGTTTATCGTATAGCTAAGTAGTACATTGTAAGCTGTCCATGTTGGTCGTATTTTAAGTAGAGATCGAGGTAAGCAGCTGATGTAGAAGAGTCTGTTGTGTCCTTTATTTCAAGTTCAGAAGGGTATTTACGATCGACGTTACATCGTCAGCTTTAAGAAACAATGACAGCTGTAAGTATTTGAGCTTTGGTTGAGGAGTATCCTTAAGTTAAGGCACGTTAATGAAACTGTAGACTGGACAACGCGTGGTAGACACCACCAGTCAAACAGTACTAGCACTTGTCATAGAGATTTGACACTGATACTGTATCATCAGGTTTTTATCAATAAAAGATGGATGCAATAGAATCCATTCACCAATCTCTGAAAGAAAAAAAAAGCAAAAAAAAGTTTTCCGTTCATGAAACGTTTAATAGGAAATAGTACCTCAGTCACATAGTCAACATCAACTACAAAAAAGTTGAACAGCACAATGAATATATGAATATATATATATTGTTTTTAACATTATTCATTTCAAACACAACTGATAAATTACGCATGCTAGTCTCTCTACTTTAGGTATTTCATGAGTTTAAGCTAACATAGTAGTATGGCTATACATTATATTTAAAGGTATATTGTTAAGATGAAGTAACACGTAATTTCTTGAAAATAAAGTATCAAATATTTAAGTATACAATGCAAGACAAAATAATGAAACTCACGTATAGTGTATATAATAAAACAATGCTCCCAAACACAAACTCGCATTGTAATACGATAGAACATACATGTAATTTAAAACCACAATTCTGTACCTTTTTATAATTTTTCAAAACGTTCAAAATGCAATACAATAAAATACAATACAGTTTTATATATTTACAGGTGAAAACAACAGTGTAAAACAAGCGTTTTTTTCTGAGCAAGATAATGTAAATAAATCTAAACCCTCAATGCAATACAGTTTGACAACAGAAACGTGTCTTTTTTCTGAACTCATAATGCAATCGAATGGTAATGCCATTTACGATACAGTTTTTATTTATAATGCCTCTCGTTTTATAACTACCTCGCTAATCGCTTCTTCGATATAGTGCCATCCACATAAATAAAATTTAATGTTTGATAAATACTGGCTGTTATCGAAGTTTCACTGTACGGTATATTAAGAGATACACTATATGCAAACCGAAATATGTGTACCTGCTGCTACACTACATGGTAATACATTTATATATATATTCTATTAAATCAAAATAAAATAACAATTGCTAACTTTTCCAAATATGATAACAATATTTAGTTATCCAGGATTCATTTACATATTAAACCTGGATGCTATTTCAAATCAATGACAAAGACTGTCCTTACAAAACTAATTCACCGCTGAGATTACTGGAAACGTATATGAATAGTCAAAGCCCAACTTTCCTGTTATTGATTTTAGCTTATACTCGTATCTATTTAACAGAGGATAGCCTCCCTGTCCAGGTGTTTTATGAGATTTACAGGATCAGTATGTCGTGGCTATACTAGTCAACAGATGGATATTGTTGTATAACTAAATACATATGTGATACTATTTACATTTATTCTACATTACCTCTATATAACTCTACCAAGGCCAGTTCCGTGTTACGAGACAATATATTTGGAGTGGTTGTTAAGGCGTCGTAATTATTGTGACGTCATAATCATAGCGTTGGAAATAGCTGGCCGATACTGGCTGTTGGCTATTCCATTGATCAAAAATCTACCTAAAATGTTTAGAACAAAAATAAAATATATATCCAATACGATATAATCAAAACCAACAGAAAATATAAATATAAGTATAAAATAATTTTCTGTTCCGTGTTATTGTTCTATAACGCGCGTTATTGATTTTGTCTGTAATGCTGTTCCGTTTGATAGGACCATTACACGGAATAGAATGCTGTTTAATGCCTAATTTAATGTAGCTCAGAAAACAACCCTTCACATTCAAACAGCAATAAATAATTCGTAATCAAGAATGCATTCAACAAGCCTTAAGGATCAGTATTCCATTGCCAAAATCTTAACTATGCTCTCGGAAATAAATTAGCATGATTTAACCTCAGGATAGGAATTTTTTCCGATATGAGTACAGTTTAAATAAATTGTTTCAGTAGAGAAAACGATATTTTATAAAACCGTAATTACGCTAAAATAAATTAAAATCAATCACAGCGAGTGGCTTAAGTGTAAAATTTAGAGGAATCCTGGCCAAACGATTCGAAAGCGCGAAATATCACGCCAAAGAAATTAAATACCGAAACAGTATTGATTGTGGTTTGTTGGACAAATGTCATTGTGGACAACAATTTTTGACGAAAACTGAACAGTATCAATTAAGTTGATGCGCATATTTATTATGCATTGGTGGTTGACATTTGGATGATAAATCAATGAGTTGTGCGTTTCCATAATGCATTTAATCATCTTGCCGTATCAGCTATATTAAAGCCTGTTAACATGAATTTGTAAGAAAAGTTGAACGGGGTGGATGTGTTCTGTCTCATAATCCAATGAACAAACAAAAATTTCAAAATGACTTCCATAATTTGACAGCTTATTATATAGACAAAATCTGCTACTTTTAATTACACAAACAACATATACTAAACAGCAGCAGATATCACACAATTAAACAAAAGGTCCATTAGCCTTAACATACACCCCAGCTTTGATATATTAGTGCCCACGGATTTTGTTGTTGTTTTCATTCATACATTGATATCATCATTAACTCCAACCAAGTTTGAAATGGCACGCTGACATGTCAGCCAGGACCCCTCAAAGGCTATACATATCTCCCATAATTATCAGTCCTGGAACTTTGGACCAAACGCTCAATCCCAATGCACTTCATCTTTGTTCAAATGACTTATCATACGTTTAAAATGTTTGTTTAGCTTTTGCACCAGTGACCTTTACCTCTTTGACCTTGCATTTTGCTTCATAATGTAATGACAAAATGTTTTTCTGTGGAAAGCTACACAATTTGATCTTGACCTTTGACCCACTGATTTTGACCTTTAGTCACTTTACTCCCTGCTTATTCTCAAACACTTTACTTTATGATTTCTTAACAAGATGGTTCAGTGAAAAGCTGCGATTTTTTGTTTATGTTTTGACCCTCTGACATTAACCTGTTGTTAATTGATTCTTTGCTTACTTCCAACAAACTTTGCTTCATAATGTCATAAAAACATTTTTTATCAGTGAACAACAAAGGGACTATGTAACCTTAAACCTTCGTTAATTCCCGACAACATTACTTCACAACGCACAAATACAAAGTTCATCAATGAAAATCTACAAAATTTGACTTCAACATTTAACCAGTAACCTTGGCTTTTAGTTTTTTATTGTGTCAGAATGTCGTTTTATTTTCGATAAATCAGCTCGCCGTTCACATCTCGATTATATTTCTTTCAATAATTCGTTTTGTTGTGCAATTGTTTTGTCATTCTAGTACCATTGACTACTTTTCTAAAGGATTCGTACTATAGTTTATTGAAGCATGTAAAATACAAGTAAATATTCACACAAACAATGGAAATAGTCTGTGGTACGTCCCGATTACGTTGCAAATAATATTTTCGGGTAACTTTAACAACTTCCCGGAAACTAGTCTGTGGCACGTCACGTTACACGTATCATTTTACTGGATACCATCAGTACTTTCCCGGAACTAGTTTGTGTTATGTTTTGTCATACGTATCATTTCACAGGTAACTTTAAGCACTATCCCGGAACAAGCCTTTGCTATGTCTGGTCACACATATCATTTCACGGGTAACGTTCAAAACTATCCCGGAACTGGTATGTGGTACGTCAAATTACATATATCATTTTACGGGTAACGTTCAGCTCTATTCCGGAACTGGTCTGTGGTACGTCAAATTACACATATCATTTTACGGATAACGTTCAGCACTATCCCGGAACTGGTCAGTGATACGTCAAATTACACGTATCATTTTACGGATAACGTTCAGCACTATCCCGGAACTGGTCTGTGGTACGTCAAATTAAGCGTATCATTTTACGGGTAACGTTCAGCACTATCCCAGAACTGGTCTGTGGGAATTCAAATTACACATATCATTTTACGGATAACGTACATCACTATCCCGGAACTGGGTTGTGATACGTCAAATTACGCGTATCATTTTACGGTAACGTTCTGCATTATCCCGGAACTGGTATGTGGTACGTCAAATTACACGTATCATTTTTCGGTAACGTTCAGCACTATCCCGGAACTGGTCTGTGGTACGTCAAATTACACGTATCGTTTTACGGATAACGTTCAGCACTATCCCGGAACTGGAATGTGGTACGTCAAATTACACGTATAATTTTTCGGTAACGTTCAGCACTATCCCGGAACTGGTCTGTGGTACGTCAATTTACACGTATCATTTTCCGGTAATGTTCAGAACTATCCCGGAACTGGTCTGTGGTACGTCAAATTACACGTATCATTTTACGGGTAAGGTTCAGCACTATCCCGGAACTGGTCTTTGGTACGTCAAATTACACGTATCATTGTACGGGTAAGGTTCAGCACTATCCCGGAACTGGTCTGTGGTACGTCAAATTACACATATCATTTTACGGATAACGTTCAGCACTTTCCGGAAGTGGTCTGTGGTACGTCAAATTAAACATATCATGTTACGGTAACTTTCAGCACTATCCCGGAACTGGTATGTTGTACGTCAAGTGACACGTATCATTTTACGGGTAACGTTCAGCACTATCCCGGAACTGGTCTGTGGTACGTCAAGTTACACGTATCATTTTACGGATAACGTTCAGCACTATCCCGGAACTGGTCTGTGGTACGTCAAATTACACATATCATTTTACGGATAACGTTCAACACTATCCCGGAACTGGTCTGTGGTACGTCAAATTACACGTATCATTTTACGGGTAACGTTCAGCACTATCCCGGAACTGGTATGTTGTACGTCAAGTGATACGTATCATTTTACGGATAACGTTCAGCACTATCCCGGAACTGGTATGTGGTACGTCAATTTACACGTATCATTTTCCAGTAATGTTCAGCACTATCCCGGAACTGGTCCGTGGTACGTCAAATTACACGTTTCATTTTACGGATAACGTTCAGCACTATCCCGGAACTGGTCTGTGGCACGTCAAATTACACGTATCATTTTACTGGTAACGTTCAGCACTATCCCGGAACTGGAATGTGGTACGTCAAATTACACGTATCATTTTACGGGTAACGTTCAGCATTATCCCGGAACAAGCCTTTGCTATGTCTGGTCACACATATCATTTTACTGATAACGTTCAGCACTATCCCGGAACTGGTCTGTGGTACGTCAAATTACACGTATCATTTTACGGGTAACGTTCAGCACTATCCCGGAACTGGTCTGTGGTACGTCAAGTTACATATATTATTTTACGGGTAACGTTCAGCACCATCCTGGGGCTGAGCAATGTCAGTTCATTCCACACATATCCTTTCACAAGTCGATTTTAGCACTATCTCGAAATAAGTCCGTTGTATGTCTTTTTGAAATCTAGTGGCGTTTCCGTCTCAATCGCGACATTGCGGTGTTATTGACTTCATGTTGAGTGTCCATTTGCATTTGTGCCTGTAAAAAAGGGACAACATACATCAAAAGTATTCAATTTGTTGGTAATTTTAACATCATAGTAAAAAAAATGGTTTTTGATATTTGATATTAGGTCTATGTTTCAAATGTCAAATCTATGAAAAAAAACGATGATTTTTTAGTGCAGTAAAAGCCACGATGGTTCATTTTAAGGTAACGCTAGGATTCAAAATAAAATAAATTCCCGGTTTTTTCTCTCCCTTTTTTGTACCTTTGTATCGGAAATTAGTAAAACTGAGATAACATTCCTCTTTGTCTTTTCAATACCTTTGTTGCTGGTATTACTTAAAATCAAATGAATTCCCCCTGATTTCTATCTGCAGATAAACGTATTAGAGATTATTGAGAATAAAATAAATACCCTTTGTCGCTTTCTCCAGATCTCTGTGATAGTGTACAGGAACGGATTGACCGCGGCGTTGATTGGCAGCACAAACACCATCACCCAAGCATATAAATCAGGAGGAATCTCGACTCCAAAGTATTTAGTTGCCACACCTGTAAAATAACACATGTTTATTGAACGGGTTTAATGTAAAGATATAGAGCTAGTACATAATGTTAACGTTATTACGTCACTAGAGAGGCGAGGTTATACAGAACATTATTAAACTTATTATGGAGAGATGTTCCTTACTAGTGCTGCATTTAGAAGTCAGCAAAAGCAGTTAAATATCTGATGAAACCGCAGAAACGCTGCCGGTAAAATAGAGTTTGACACTAAGGGAAATAAAGAAACGTGCATCACAATGAAGACAATGCGATAATTCGAAATATTGATGAGAAATATGTTACTCTACTATTTTGGTATCTCTGTAAACATAAATAATTTGCTTTATTACGTACCCATGACTCCGATAGGAAACCAGCAGAAAAAGTCAGTTGCCACCACAAAGAAGAGGCTCTTTGCCACACTGATGTCTCGTTGGCGAATCTGTGATGATGCGATGTGACTGCTTCTTCTTTTCATGCTTACGAAAATGTAGATTTGACAAATAACTATAACAAAGAAGACGAAGCTGTTGAGACCAACGAACACCGCAAATGAATACTCCGCTCCTGGTTGATCCACAGTTGTCAGTGGTAAGGCAAGACAAACTCCTGACTGAGAGTAGAATTTGCCTTTGAAGTAGGACGGCATATAAATACTAGGAATGACTGCAATAGCGATAGAAACTAACCAAAATAATCCCGAGATAATGGAAGCCTGTTTAGCCGAAATGTTCCTCTTGTGGTAACGGGCCATGGGAAACACTATAACAATTAGTCGGTCTATTGTCACGAGCAGTATCAAAAACGTAGACATCTCACTTGATATACTGGACAATACTCCAGCCGTGGTGCATAAAATACTTTTTCTCCAGTTCTGGTCATTCCATGCGTACACACCGTAGTAATATACATCAACAACGCCTATCATCACCAAGTATATACCCATCAGTAAATCCGATATTCCAAGGTTGATTATAAAGAGAGAAAAACTATGTGTTATGTTACTTCTATCAATAAATAGTCGGTAAAGTATAACCGCAGAGTTTCCCGCAACAGCACAAACTCCAATTATCCAAAGAAATACACGAAGTACATTTGAACCTATTAAGTCGTGACAAGAGGATATCGCATCATCTTTTGATTTACAACTATCGGCTGTGAACCAGCACTCAAGTAAGAATGTTGATTTACTTAAACATTTATCGTCGGTTACAGATTTCGGTTTAGCACAACACATAAATGGAGTATCTGTGAGCAAAGTTGTAAGATTATCCAGTCCTTCAAAAATGTTCTCATAAACTTTCAATTTATTACCGATAATATCCAACACAGAAAGTTTGCTATTGTTTAGGAATGTTCCAACAGGTAAAGTGGTAAATGAATTGTTTTTCATGTAAAAATATTTTAGAGAGAAAGGTAACAGTGGCAATGACGATAACTGATTATTGACTATATTTAGAAACTCGAGTACAGATGTTCTGTAATTAAACACATCATGTGGGAGAGTCTTTATCTTGTTGTTAGATAGATCAAGCACGACTAGATTAGACAGTCCGCTGAACACATCTTTAGAAAGGACTGCTATATGATTGGATGAAAGATCAAGGGAGTCTAGTTTAGAAAGTCCACTAAACACATTATGGTTTAGATACTCTAGTTTATTTTTGGCAAGAAAAAGCCGACGAAGCGAACTAAGCCCACTGAACACGTTATCGGGGAGAACCTTTATTTGAGTGTCAGAAAGAATGAGTCCTGTAAGAACAGACAGATCACTAAACACATTTTCATGAAGGACTTTTATTTGATTTTTGTAAAGATCGAGTTCTTTAAGACCAGATAGTCCACTGAAAGCATTTTCAGGAAGAGAGGACATACCATTTTCATATAAACCTAGATAATTAAGGTTATATAACCCAGTGATAAAATAATCCGACACAGTAGATATATCTGTTATCACTAGATAATGCAGGAAGGATAATTGAAGAAAACGAAGGTAATGTGAATCGTCATTTTTGGGGACAATTGAGATTTTCTCGAAGTTTATGCGTGTAGAGGTCAGGTGACTGTAGTTGACTATCAGACCGATACACATACAAAATGGCTGACAAGGTCTGGTACATGTCGTCTCATCGTCATTAGAGTCAGGGCACTGACTGACTCCATCACAAACTTGTGATATAGGAATATTGTACTCCTTTGGAGATGAGCAGTGATAGGTCCCCTCACAGTTGTACAATTCTGAAATGTAAAGAATATTTTGATTAAAATCCTGAAGTCTCATACCAAAACAAGGTAGCATTGCTATGAATGAGCTGAACACGTTTCCTGATACAAGGTCTTAATTACGATTGATGCTTATTTTGTTTTACTATAATTCAACGTTAATTCATAGAATTTATTTTTGTTTTACTTAACATATTCACTCACCACAATCAGCTCCTGTTTCCTGACCTCGGCAATGTATGTCACATCTGTAGCTCACGTGTTGACAGAATGTTTCTGGACATCGGTACTCATTGAAACGACCTCTCCTTTCTATTGAAGTCAGAAAAAAATTCTTCTCACGAAATGGTTATTGTTTTTAGATAATTCATTTCACAATCTCAAAAGGCACACATCCGCACACAGTTACATATACGAATGCAGATTGGAATAGGACACACAATGGAAGGTCTAATAAATGGAAATCCGGAGCAGTCTTTCAAAACTTTCATATATAAAATGTTGAAAATAATCGAGAGATAAACCCTTTGTAGCGGCGTTAAAATTAAAAACGTTTGAGTGCGAATGGCTGTCTGTTCCAAGGAAAGCACAAATTTCATGAAAGTCATGATCATTATACGATACAATGACAATAACATTGTCATAAGATTATAATAAAATAGATATCATTAAACGTATATGTAAATGAATGGGAACGCCGCGGTTGTTAAAGTACTTCATGGAGAAGTTTGGATAATTACAGTTATAACACCAACAGCCAGCAAGCTCACCATACGAATATTTCAAGCAGCTCTTAACCAAAATATAACATATCGATAACATCATCACATTATTCTGAATTTTCTACAAATCACCATACTCCAAAAAGTAACAGAAATAAAGGAGTGGAATCGTTCCATATGTTCATAAGATAACAAGTTGCATCCTTTACTCTGCTTGTTGCAATTAACTCGGCTGTGAAGAAAAATGTAAAGAGGGCAGTGCTCAGATATTATTGGCAACGGCTGTATGCTCCTTACGCAATTGAAAAGGATATTGACTGGTTACAAAGGTACTTTATCAACAGATAAAAATTAGTACAAATTTGCGGGATCCTACTAAACCTCTTTGTTATTGTTGTCGTTTTATAAGTACAATTTTGAAGTCCAATCGTCTTTGAATGTTTCCACCAAACATGATTGATATTCAGTTCATAGTTCTAGTACAATTTGAATATTTAGCACCTAAAAAAATGGTTTCAGCTAGCATTGATGAATTTATAATAGTAGGTTATGGTGAAGAAGTTGTTAACAGCCATTGTTAAGGACCAGGTGATCGATATTTCGGTTTGAAAAACAATAGATACAAACCGCCAAATAAAGAATGAAATATGCTTATCCCTGATCTCCCATTTTCGAAAACTGTTTAAAGTTAAATATTAGGTTTATGATATTGCTATTACTAATTTTAACAATGTTCTTAGTGCTGGTACGGAAAAGTCATTCAATAACAAACCTTGTTCCTAAATCAGTTAGTCAATATATGGATTCGGGAGTTACATGTTAGAACGGGGAAAACTGACCACAAATATTTCTTTTTAAACGAACAAATCACTTTTTAACCGAAATATTTATACTTCTTAAGAACATGAAAGATCTATGGAAAAAAACTCCTTAAATTGAAGGCTTTTCATATTCCTTTAGCTCGAAGTCGTGTGTAAACACATTTGTATATAACGTATCGGTGCTTGAGGTGTTTATTCTTTAAAAAAAATCAGAACATGCGAATTGATAGATACAGATTGTACTGGATTTGATTGTTTCATACTAAAAATCAAAATACTAGCCTTTCGAGAGAAATTTATAGAGGATACACAACGATGGGTTGTTTGATATATTTTTTACTTCCCTCGAATAAGTCAATTTTCAAAAGGTACAAGCTTTAGCAAGAGTGAAATAAAACAATATCCAAAAAACTACGAGTCGTTTGACCTTTTGTGACTTATTTCTCCAAAATTACAGACGAAAACAGCAGTTATTCATTGAATTGAATATTAATGAGCAGCGGTATTTTCCCGCCAAATTATGACGTCGTCACGAATCAGCTAGTGACGTCGTTCTGGTCAAAGTTCACCATGTCAGCCAATCAAAATACAATTATAAACACAATGTTATCTAACACTTGTTATGATATTTTTTTACCCTGGGAGTTGACTAATACCCACCTATTGTGGTAGTTAATTCGTTTCAATGAAGATACTGTTAGATATTTTGTTTATAACATTGCATTGCAAAACTCCACTCCGAAACACAAAACGACACATCAAGCTGACAATATTTGTGGTAGGAACTAGCAAGACTACACGACTCGATGTGATAAGATAAAGGACTCTTCAGCCACAACTTCTTTTAATCCCTTATTTTACTAAAACATGTAGCCTAATTCAATTCATATTTCAATACAATATTTCATATCATTCTCCAACCAAATAGAGATAATTACTGGCCTGCACAGTCTACCAGCTACCTTTGAATAAAACTTGAACTAAACGATGTGATTTCCAAAAGAATAAAAAAAAATAAAACAAGACATTCACACATTCTCAGACCTACTCACAGGGACATGAATCTATCGTTATCGTGATCAAATGTCAATCCTCACAACCATTCATTAAAGACAATCATCACCATTATCAAACAGCTATGATCATCGCCATTTTCATTACACTTTCACACTTTTTACAGGTTTGCTATTTTTGTCAGAAACTGGTGATTGATATGTGATGTTATACAACAGAATAAAAAATATTTGAAAAAAATAAATAATGCGATATACTATTATACATGTTTTGTAGTTTGTGTACATTTGTGTACATCTGTTCTTGGGATGTGAATGGGGAAACATCTTTATCCCATTACCCTTTCTCACTTTCTCCATCCATTTCTTAATTTATCTCTTGCCAGATCCCCTTTATTTTTTAATAATATATTTCTGCACCTCAAAAAAATAAATAATGGCTTATATCAATGCATTGACATTCAAAGTCTTATATAAACATCTAGTTTTATAAATGTACTGTTTAATAATCATACTAATTTCATTATCCACTTTATGACAAGGGTTGTTACTACTATCAGTCTTACCAAATAGTAGAGTTTGCTTTTTAAATGTAAAAGGAATATAGAGTGTTTCTAATAGCTATTAGAAGCCAAGCAGGTTTTGATGAGATGAGCAGCATTTATGTCTTTCCATGCTTGTTTGTAAGCTGTGTTTTGATTGGTGAAATTAGAAAAACTAATATGAAAATTATCACGTCTATAGAATGAGTAGTGCTTATTATTTCTGGTACAAACTGAATAAGAATGAATTCTTGCCAACGAGAAATATACCAAATTACCGTAGTAACCCGGCCCCTGTCTAATCCGGATTCCTGTCTATTCCGGCTTGACCATAGGGTCCCGGCACCATCCCTCTGAACATATGGTAATTTAAACGCTTGTTTTCAGGACCCTATCTATTCTTAAAACCGGTTTTGTTCCATTGATTTTTGTTTATGATTCCTAATAAAAATGACTTGTTCTTACGGTCTTCATATATTTTTCATTATTCGAAAATCTAAAAAAACACTTGAGAATTCAATTATCGACTATTCATTATCATTTCATAACATTACATACATATATATTAGTTTTCCGTTAACAAAGACCTATACAATCTGGACACCTGTGTTAACCGGCCATATATTTGGTTCCAAGTGACGTCCGGTATAGACGGGTTATACTGTACATATTTCTGCTATCTACATCTTTGTATAACAATTCAATATAATGTGCCAAAAGTGACTTAAGTCGCATGATTACTCATAGTAAAAATTGATCAGGCGTAATAAAATTAAAGAAAATACAGTTGATCAGATAGTTGGTTTGTGTTTATCTTTAAAGGATTTGTACAACGAAAAATGAAAATTTTATATTTAGTAAAAGTCATGTTTTAAAACCATATTCAAACACCCAATCTTGCAAGCTTGGTCTGGTTACTTTGTTTTGACACGATAATAAGGTCATTTTCGCCGACCTCTAGATTATGCATATTTTGTGACCCAGAACGAGGCCACTCCCCCTGTGACGTCATCTTACTACGGGAAAATCAAGTTATCGCCATATTACACTGTTTGCTTACATAAACATTGTATATGTATAACGGCAAATATTGTTGTGATATTTACATACTGATAAATACAATACGTACAATATACTTTTAAAAACGAAAGTCTATGCATGCTTTTCACTTGTATTGGCCAAAATGGTGTTTTGTGGGGCATTTGAATGCTAATTTCGTTCGTTATCCCGAAGAATACAGTAGTCAAGAGATCGACACCCTGTCGAAACATTACAAATCACGGGCGTGCCATTTACAGGAGATTAGTGATATAACACAAGCGTGACACTAATTAGTTGATTGGTAAGTGAATTCACCTCGATAAGACAGGTAGATGGTAAAATTTTACCTTTCTACTGCTATATATACTGACATCAGTCAGGACGACGAAACCCGTACCAGAGTCACAAAAACGATACACACGTACAGTACACCAGGCAACCAACTTTATATTTATACCAATTTGACGAAAATAACCAGAATATATGTTTATCTCCAAATTATTTTCGCATTTTAAGGTGCGTGTAAAATACGTATGTAATCGGGGCCTAATTTGTACTTGTACTATGCATTGAAAATTCCACGTACAGGATTCCAAAAATAGGATGAAATGTAAATCCGACATTATTTTATTTAGTTTCCTTCTTCAAATTCCCGAATTATCCCACGCAGAGATCGACACGGGAATACTTTCAAAAGTCCGTTTTTTTCTGAGACAAATATCAGATGGGAATGTTTCGTACCACAACTAAAATAATCACATCTTAAAATTGTGGTATTTAAACAGAATACAAATGCAATTTAGAAGAGCATTTTTAAATATTTAGATTGTATTTCCCGCTTTTTCGAGTCATATATGCATGTTGACAATGTTGTCTGTGCTGGTATAT
Organism: Mimachlamys varia; assembly: GCA_947623455.1. NCBI lineage: Eukaryota > Metazoa > Mollusca > Bivalvia > Pectinida > Pectinidae > Mimachlamys > Mimachlamys varia. The sequence goes on from OX392540.1 coordinate 39,035,432, forward strand.
CTACTTGTCCGTCTCTGAAAGCGACAAATAATTCTGTAGCTCGATAAACATGTTTTTAATGTGAATAAAATATCAAGGACATCTCCAATACCAAGTACATCACTATCAGTATCTGACATGTTGAATGTTGCCAAAAATACAGTACTTTTTAGGTCGGTAATCAGCGGACCTTATATAAGAATGTAAGCAGGTAAGGTTAGATTGAGGCGTCCTTGGACTAAGATGACGTCACGCGATCACGTGACCAACGAGCTCATTATCTCTAGTTTCGCTTGAGAGGTCAATGCGTAAGACCCGAATTTCGTATCAATGCAAAAAAAAAAAAAAAAACAGGCCCCGCACGATAGTCAGGGCATGTTATTATGGTTTAATAATACTACTTTTACCAAATATACATTTTTCGTTGCACAAATCCTTTAAACGCATTTATCCTCCAAGGATTATATGTTTAAATATTTGCCTTCAGCAACAGTGCAGACTTTGTTAGTTCAGCTTTTAAAAAATTGAAAGAATGGAATCTAAGTAAAATATATAATTTTACATTTTGCACAAGATAAGTAGGTTGTTAATCAAAAAACAATCTTAAACCTGAAACTCTTCCTGGTATTGTCCATTAGTTATATAAGATAAAACAATACACAATAACTTAGTTCACAATCACAGTTTGTATACATGATTGAAGCTAAATACTAAGACATAACATCAAAGATTGATTTTTTCAAATTCAAAAAATATAAAAGTAATACTTTGACAAATTATACTTCACAGATGAACAACAAATACTAAATTTTGTTCTGCAAATAAAAACAGCAGCCATTAAACGACACGCGCTTCATTAGTTATCATGTTTAGAAAGATTTATCAAATCAAAACAAAAAGCACGAAAGGCCCTAGTAAGTAAAAAATATTCATAACTTGGTTCTAAACAATGAAGAAAGTATAGCAACATAAGAGCACCGACAATATTTTGATCTTAGAGAGAATAAAACAACTTTCATCTTCTTTGCTAATACTATTTACTTCATGCATGTACAATACTTAAAAAAAACCCATTAAAGGTTGTGATTTAGGTTTTAAAATGTAAACGACGATTATATAAAGTCTTCCATAAAACATAGAATAGATAACGTGATGTTATACATCAACTGACATTAGTGTACTGTAGTAATACCGAAGTTACATTAACATCGATATTATAAGTCAGCTTAGAAATCTCTCCTTCTGTATAAATGTGTATCAGAAGAATAAGATATAGCTGCAGGGAATATATTAGAGAAGATAAACTGATTAACAACTATTTCTGTTGATGTTGTTTACTGGTAAATAAAACGTTTTATACAGATATTTTAAATGATGCCCGAAATCAAATCAACATCGAATTTATACGGGAGCTCAGAAAACTCTTCCTTTGTACAAAATTTTATCAGAAGAATAAGTAATAACTTCAGGGAATATAATAGAGAAGAAAGATGAAATAATTAATAACTGTTTCTGTTGAACGTTTTATACAGATATTTTAGATGATGCGCGACTTTTCCAAGTCCATTATTTTTCAACAATAATAATCGTCATCAATTTCCAAAATTAACAAATACAAAAATAAAAAGAATATAGTCAATAATAAAAATCATGTATTTTCGTTAGAAATTCACAATATTTGATTTGTGGTTATAATATTGCTTTCATTTATTATCATATTAAATCGAAATAAAGACCCACCGAAGTTATAGTCACACGCACAGAACACAACAACAAAGTGCATTTACACTAATGGTGCCAGTGTTATAGTGATCCGGCTTGTATCTTACGAGGACAACTTTCGCCGAACTGTCAACGTTACTTTCGTTGGTACGGCACAATAGTAATTACACATTGTAAGTGTAAACATTACCTTATCAATATTACTTCCATATTCGAAGAATAAACAGTAACGTCGGCTTGAAGTATAATTGATATAAAATCTTACTTATTTGGCATTCTGTTTCAGACGGCGACTCATATTTCCTATCAGCACGTGACCGTCCACTGTCCGTCATGAGGTCAAGGTGAGCTGCATGTGATGGCGTTCCTGTAATCTCTCCTTGGTCACTCATCTCTTCATCGTCATTCATTAGTAATTCATCATATTTAAAAGCATAGATAATTCCAGTGAAAACTAGCAACGTTGGCAAAAGGATTACCCCATTCATAGTGACAAAACTAATAGGTGATACAATGTAATTATTAACTAAATAGACCTGGAAAGTTATATATGGTTATGAAAACTAGACAAATCAGAAAGGTCCGCTAGCACCATCCTAGGACAAATGTCATGTGTTGAAAACATTATCCTTCTAAATACATACATATGATAGATTACATCTAGAGCACGTGGGGCAGTTTTCCTGTTTTCAGTAATCAATATGTCGTCATATTCCGTATATTCTGCTTTGTTTTACCAAAAACTAAAATAAAAATAAACAAGAAAAAGGGCAAATACATTAACGTTATTGAGTTTTGTATGCTGACTATCTATTCCGGATGGCTAGATTATTAACATATTAGTGGTAACAATTACCAAATGATATAGGACGTGCAAAATAACGCTGAAATATGAACGAAAGTGTAGCATTGTGAAAGTCAAACATTCAGAACATTTCCAAGGGGAGAATGAAGCTCAAATGATCTGTCGTTATCAACAGATTTTTGTTTTTTAAAGCTCTTCTATTGTTTAATTCTGTATATCAATGCCAAAACCCCAAATCGTTTCCATATTTGATTTTTATTACATTTCGAAAACGTTTTTCACTTGAAGAATAATATTCGTTGCAAGGTGATATAATATATGAGATGGTCAACTGATATAATCGCACGAATATTTTAATAAATAATGGAATCAAACTTAATGCTTGTTTTTTTTTCACGAACTGGGCTAATATTTTGATAGTTTGCACGATTGTACGAGTGAAAAATATCCAAATGATAGTTACTCGAATGAAATATATGTAGGATATACAATGGTTTGCCGTTTGTTATCAAATATGTTTCACGAGTATGGCAGATTTTTTTTTATATTTTCACGAGTGAGTAGCACGAGTAAAAATATAAAACAAATTTTTATACAAATTTCGAATGCCATCATTTACAAAGGTTTCTGCTGTATATGCGAAAATTTCACTATTTTAGATAAAAGAGTTTTTAATTGAGCAATGGATTTGACATTATATAGAAATTTTAGGCAAAATAATTAAATTCTCTAAATGGACTAGGGACACAGCTATTATAATAGCTTTCCGTTCTGCATATAGGTACATGTTGAAATATCGAGTCTCCCTCAGTGGATATCTAACATTATCTTGGCAATTTACAAAAGGTCGTACAATATCGTTCAAATATTGATCAATACACATTGTTAAAAAGGGCAAAATCTGAAAACGGTCAGAGAATAGGGCACTTAAACTTTGTTTTGTCGCCACTTACACAGATGATAAAATATCAGTGCCTGTGTAGGTTATACATTATCAGTGTCAATGTCAGATATGCTCCTAGTGTCCTTATAATTTATGTTAATCACTTAGCCCAACTTAGACGTTGGACACCGTGTTTCATTTGACATCGGAACTCCGGTCAAACAGATAGAACTGCCAACCTGCATAAGCCACACGCTTCCTTAAAATAAAAGTTTATTGTGAAAATCAACAACGTGTTTCCCCAAGAGAATAGTTCCGCAGTGAAAGTGATCATACCTGGCAGTAAAATGAGGCATCGGTGCCTTTGATTAGAAGAAAATTAAAATTTCTTGATAGTGAAAAATAGTTTCGATATTTCACTGGTAAGCATGTAAAAAGGCTATTGTTGCTCACTTCATTTTAGGGTAGATGTCACTGTTATGATTAATAGCTATTAAATTTTAGTTTTAAAAATATTCGAGAGGATGTTTTACAAAAAATAGAGAATACCGAAGCGTCAACAAAACCATAATTTGAACCCAAAATCGATTGAACTATTAAACGCTTAACCGTGAGAAAAACATGATGGTACATTATCAGTGTCCACACTCAATGACAGGTGTTCGCCCTGTTCGACCGCGAGTGACCACTGAGCGTTATCAGGCCCCAGTTTAATCAATGTTCCTAAACTTAATTAAAACATAATCTTACATAATAATAATAATTAGCTCGTGTTGGACCAATTTCCAAAAGAAATACATTTTCTGAAGGCAAATGTTATTCTTAGAAGGAAAATCAAGGTCTCGGTTGTGTTAAATAACAAGAAAGTACCTTAAAACGGCATTTTCCGCTAAATTTGGCCCGTTTCTGCTCAATGTCGCTGCCGCCGTTCGACTAATTATAGGAATTTCAACATGGTACGAAATCAAACATTTTCTACATTTTTTAAAACCTTAATTGTTTGGACTATTAAACAACAACATATTTTATTCATAACAGGATTTATTCTTTAACATACTGATGCTTTAGTAATAATTTTATTATCGTTTTCAATATTGAAAAAAATATTTCTTGTTATTTTTTTTGCGAATCGGCACTGAACGCGGGAACAAGTAATGGTGACGTTTTCGGAAAAGTCACGTGATTTCTCGTATAAAAATAGAACCGGAAATAAACGCAAGTCATGATCACGTAGCCGCGGTAAACAAATATGGCAGCCAGACGAAACCAGAGTCGCATCAGGCTCAAAGGAAGACTAGCGAACAAAGAGACTATTAAAAAGATAGGAACAGATGCATCGGAACAACAAAAAGAAAACATGACACCCATCAAAGAAGACCAAGACCATGGTTTGACGGACGAAGTGGTTGCATTGAGTTGACAGTACTTTTCGGAAAAACCAACTGCAAAATGTAAATCTGAGGTTTTGTTGGCGAGATAAATTACGGTATGGCAATGCAAGTTACCATTACGTACATAACATGTCCGAGCAGTGTGTGTCAGCAACTTAGACCCCACAGGAAAAAGAACTTCAAACTAAAGTTTTGACACCGATTCAACAGTGTATCTACATGTATAGTAGGTAATGGTAACAAACTAATAATATAGCAATACTTAAATAATATGTAAACGGATTATCCGTGATGGAGAGCGCAGCTATATATAGGCCTACATGTACATGTACCACAGGGACCTGAAATTTGTTTGAACACAGCTAATTTAAACTAGTTTTAGACCTAAACTAGATGTTCAGTCTAATTTTACACTTCTGGGTGGGGTTACAATTGTGTGCATTCAGGAGGTTTCTAAAATAAAAAAAAAATATCCATCTTTCCAATGGTATCAAGCGTTTTTTCATACCTCAACTAAAAAATATGATTTTTGATGAAAGAAATGTAGGTAGGGTCGCTTTTTCGACATCGAAATCTTTCAACCCCTTAGCCTTTACAACTATTTAAGCCTGAGGGAGCATTTTTATCGAAAATAGATCTAAACCTCCCGAAAGTGTAAAATTACGTTAAACAATTAGTAAAGGTCTGGCTGAAACAAATTCTCAGGTCCCTGTGATATGTATGGTATATTAGCCTTACTAGGCAGTTTACACAAACAGTCTTATGAGAGTACATTTAAATTTTATCAGGTTTGGAATAGAGCGTATGCTGACCCAAATCTTCATTTCAACAGCAGTAACTCATCCCTTATTTTCTATCATATTCTTCCTTTATAATAATGATATGAGGATGTAACATTTTTCCTGTGACAAATTGAAATTAAATCGTCCAATTGTTCCCAGTTTAAATACACAAATGAACAAATTGCATACATGTAGTTGTTATGGTCCATATAAAAAAAGAGGAATGATTTAACCCTATATATTCAAACAACGGAAAAAAAACCAATGCATTTAATGCATTTGACCCGATATTTCGCTGACTTTGCAAATGACCTGCATATATTTTTTTGAGTCGACTGGAAGTTGAATAGGTCTAACTGCTACGTAATCAATTTGCTTAATTGTGGTAAAAATATTTCTAAGTCCAGCATTATTTGTTAATGTTAATAAGTTTTTCTTATTAAACCAATAGCATTGAATGAGTTTGGAATGATTTTATTTTAAACATGATCGTTCAACGTGATGACTTTGCATTTTTTTTAAAAATGAAATGTCCTTTAGGTTAGACTCTATATAGGCCTAGTTATTTAACAAGTTGTGTCTAGCAGGCCCAATCTCTCTAATGTGCATGTTGTACCGATGAATGGATGTTAAAGACCAGCCTATAACGCAGAACGCAGACTTAAAATAATTACCGTTCCTTGGAAGGGTCATGTGACATCAAATATATTTCTAAATACACGAGTCAGAAATTTCTCATAGACCCCCTTTTACCGCGCATTATACTGCCATATTTTGATTGTGTTTTATTATGAAAATTAATGCACTGTAAGATGTTGGAGCATGTTTAACTCGCAAATATCAGGCCTAAAGCTATAATCAAAGGAACAGTCGATCAAGTCCCAAAGTAATCTATATGACACCAATTCACTAGAAAATTTACTGTTATCAAGAATATTTTGTAACTGCTCCAACACATCACACAGTTCTTTAATTGACAACAATTTCTATGCAAGTTACTCATTAATTCCTTGAATACATAGAGTCTGAATATGTTGTGGCTTTGTCTGCCTAGGCTGGTGCTGTTCTATTATTAGAACAAGCTTAGTCTGACCCAACTCAGTTCTGCAGTTTTAAGTCTGAAGTGTTCTAACTATAAATATATATCTGAACTGCAATATATTGTGCAAGCAGATCCCAGGGATGAGTTACAATAAAAGTTTAAGTCTAAATATTATGCGAGATATTCAATTATTGGCTTCAATACATTTATTTTCTTAAAGTTGAATTTAATTGCAGATATATGCATAAAATGTTTACAAGTATAAAATGGCAGGGATATTGTGTTTATGAATACTCCTTAACATTTTATAATTCATTTTTATTGTTGGAGTCCTGGAGTTAACAAAATAAAGGGAGATAACTTATATTGCGGACTTTGACTTGAGAACAAGAAGCTGTAGTGTGTGCCAGTATCATCTGGGAAGGTCCGAGACAATTTCAAAACATGAATGCAATGTTAATTGGACAGGTTTGTAGAGTTAGTCAAAATTGTATATAGATCATTTTGCGTATCTATAAAACTGACTTGTACCAGTACATTCACTCTTAATTTACTCTTATTACCATGAGAATATGTGAAAAACATTTTATTTTAATTCAACTATATACAGTTAAACCAGCTGTCTAAACCCAAAGTCACTGGGACCAAAACTATTAGTCTTTTGTTTAAGCAATTGTCAGTTTGTATTAGAGGTAATATAGGTATAAGTTCTTAGAACTTGGCCATATATTAGACAGGAATTCTTATTACACAGCAGCCAGTTTAGGCAATGTCAAGTGGTAGGGTAAGGGTATTTGATAATTTTGCCTACTTTTGATCAATACCAAATATTTTTTTCATATTTGTTTTTGTATCAAAAGGGAAAAATGGAAATTCATAAATTATTTGCAACTCTATAACATTATGACTTTCTACAGGTTTTATGATTGGACCAAGTCTTTGGAAACAAGAGTATCTTCTGCTGGGATGCAATAGATGAAGGATACAGTTGGCTGAACAAGGTAAGTGTTGGCTTCATAAATACCCTCAGTTTAGTACAATATCTCAAAAAAGTTGTCTCTGTATAATGTATATATCTTAGATATGTTTTATGATTTGTATTTATTTTTGTACTGACTGATCATGACCTAAGCCAAAATTTCATTTGTAATTTTCTGATAAAATTTGTCTTAATTTTACAAGATAAACACTTCATATTTTGTCATCAGAAATGTCAAGGTCATTACTTTTCTTTAGGTAAGCATCAATATCTATTTGAAAATTAAAGTTTAGTGTTCTACAAACATATCTTAGGTCAATATACATTTGCTAAGTACTTGTATAGCTGTCTTTTGTCTATTTTGGATATGTATATATGTGGAATTTGGAAACTGCATGTTGACAATATTTTTTTTCTCAGGTGAATGAAAATGCCTTACTTTCTCCTGGAAGTGTAACTATAAATCACATGGGGTACACAGGGACTGGATTAGGAATAACACCAGTGCTATGAAGTCTACATTCTCTTAAAACCAAAAATGCATCTCAATAAAGGTAACCAATATGCAATTCAGATAAACTTGATCCAGGGATATTCTCCATGATATCCGAAGCAAAGCAAGCTTAAAAGACTCTCATTGGACAATGTTAATGCCATGTCATCAATAGACCAGGAGTTACGTCAGAAGAGATTTTGCTTTCATACTCAAATGAAAAGCATTTCTGTGGTTATTGTTCATATATTGAGTTTCAGTGCAAATATTACATAATTTTGAGTAAATGAATACACTATATAACTGCATTTTATATTTGAAAATGTTATAATGTAGGTCTGTGCCCTATTTCAAGGTTAAAATTGATAATTTTTATATGAAAGGAAGTCTTCTTGTATTATTTCCAGATTCCAAAAAATAAATACTTTACAACTGATAATTCTATTTTTTCTTTGTGAATATTGCATTTTGAGTGGAAAGGGAGATGATACGATTGAGTTACCTCCCTTGTATACAAAGAAATGGGTAACAATATAATAATATGCTACAGACGACAACTAAATGTATATATATGTGCAAAACTTTTGAAGAAAAAAACATTGATAAGAACTGTTTTGCTTGAATCACCCAGCTTCTCCTTTGAAGGGGATTTACTTTTAATGTTCTGCTTAGGATTCATAAATCAGGGGAAACATTGGCATATTTCTGACAAATACAATGTTTACATGAATTTTATGCCCCCGTCATGAAATGGGATGGGGGGGGGGGCATATAGTGTATCCATGTCTTTCCCGTCCCATGGTAATGTAACCAGATTATTTAAATATTTACTGATCCGATTGTCATCAAACTTCACATGTGTAATAATTAAGCATGTAGAACTAATTTCATATGGGGGAAGGGGGGCATTTATGTCTCACAGTCATTTCTAGTTATGAGGCTTGGTTTATTTTTTTTTTAAGTCCTATTAACAGCCAGGTCATTTAAGGAGGTTTTGGAGGTGGAGGAAAGCCTGAGTACCCCAAGTAAAAACCACCGACCTACGGTCAGTACCTGGAAACTGCCAGAAACGTTGGTTTTGAACTCGCACATTCTCAGGGTTGGAGGACTAGGGGTAGAAATACAAATACTTTTCCTAGCCATCTGTCTGCCCAATGAAGTTTGTCAGCACTTCTTTTTTTTTTTCTTTCATAAATTTCCATAAATCTTGAGAGTGAAATTTTTATACACCTGTCAAAAATGATGGTGTTGTCCTTCCGTTAGTCATAAACTTTTATTTGTCCGGAAATCTCCTACAGTTTTCAACCGATTTCTTTAAAACTTGCTAGGCTTGACCACCATGACATTAAGTTGTGTTTTCCTGATTTACATTTTGATGCGACAATATTCACTAGAGTTATGGCCCTTTCGGACATAATTTCGGCCATTATGTAGAAAACGTCAGAACTTTTTTTTTTTTTTCAATTCATCTAAAATTTGGTATGGTACTTCGAAAATCTATAACATTTAACATATAACAGGTTTTGTTGAGTTATTTCAACTTTTCGCTTAACAGCATTTCATAGCTAAATATAGGCATTATGTAGACAATGCATTTCTGTCGTAAGCTGTTATTTGTCTAGAGATCTTCTCCTACAGTTTCCAATTGATATCTTTCAAATTCGCTAGGCTTTATTATCATGGCCTGAAGTTGTGTTTTCCTGAAAGACAGTTGGATTTGACAATATTTTAGAGTTATGGCCCTTTGGAACTACGTATTAAATGCAATTTGGGGCATTATGTAAAAATTGTCAGAACTTTTTGGTGCTCTCTTCAATCTTATAAAATTTGGTATGGTACTTTGAAAAGCTATAATATTTAACATATGTTACAGGTTTTGTTGAGTTATTTCAATTTTTTGCGTACAGCATTGCAAAGTTGCAATTGCAAAATATAGGCATTTATATGTAGAAAATGCATTTCTGATGAAAATTGTTGTTTGTCCAGAGATCTTCTCCTACAGTTTTCAATTGATATCATTCAAACTTGCAAAGCTTAATCTTCATGACATTAAGTTGTGTTTTCCTGATTGACAGTTTGATTCGACAATATTTACTAAAGTTATAGCCCTTTGGAACTTTGTATCTGATGCAATTTGGGGATTATGTAGAAATTGTCAGAACATTTTTTGTGCTTACATACCATTATACTTCCGATATGGTACGACAGGTGCATCATGCCTCCGCTGGCGGTGCTTTTGTTCGCTTAGTCAGCCTAAAAACTGTTAGCAGTGTGGGAATGTTTGTACTGTTTAAAAGTCTTCTGTTTAGCAATGTGACATATACTATCCACTGTAGAAATTGAATGGTATCAAATATTTTCGCGTGTGGATACAATGTACATCTGGGAAAATGTATTGGCAGCGATAAGTGAACATTTCCACACCACGAAGTATTTCAATTTTACAGTATTTGCACAAAATCAAAGTATCTTAAGGGCTGTAAGGTCAAGGTCACAATTGCTATTTTTAGAAATTCAGCACTCTAGTGGCTTCATTGCTTCATGGATGCGTCATTGCTTCATTAATGAGTTCGAGTTTTAGGGTTATCAGGTCAAGGTCAAGTTCACTGTGGCTATTTTTAGAAAATAATTGTCAGCACACGAATGGTTTCCTTTACTAATGGATTTTCATCAAACCACACAATCTAATACATACAGAGTTAAAATATCTTTGACAAGTTGCAAGTTCAAGTTTCATGGTTGTCGGGTCAAGGTCACTTGCTTTTTTTAGGCAATGATTGTCAGCACTGTAGTGGCTTTGTTTCTTCATGGATTATCACCGACTTCACACACATGTAGAGGATTAACATGTCTTGGACAAGTTCAAGTTTCAAGATTGCTTGGTCAAGGTAAATCAAAATTTGCATACATACATTTGTATATTGCGTATATCGGCTTACTTTATATGTGGAATGGTTCAGAATGCAGGCAATGTGAAAACAAAAAGAGTCCAGTGGCTCTGCGATTCTGTTGCCTCATTTTAATGCAATCTCATGAACTTGTCTTTCAAACTGATTCACCCAGATTTCTACTTACTACACACAAACTTCGAAACTGTTTTGTGCAAGAGTATTTAACGGCGATACTAATAGCTGATTGAACTGAAATGAAAATTAGTAAATTTCGGAATATTCGAAAAGTGTATGAAACATATCTAGAGGGTTAAAATTGGTAACATTCCATTAAATGTTATGTTTTCTCAACTGATGAGATAACCGAACACAAAGATAACATGCTATCCCATCATTCCACTCCCAGTTTGAACTAATGCCGAACAGCATTTCTTGCATTAGTGTTAAGTTTAGCTACCTTCAGCTGATTCGTTCATCATTCCAGTACACTGTAAGATTATGTTCGGTAAAGCTTGTTAAAACATAATCTGACATAATAATAATTAGCTCGTGTTTAGACCAATTTCTAAATGAAATACATTTTCTGAAGGCAAATGTTATTTTAAGAAGGAAAATCAAGGTCTCATTTGTGTCAATTAAGCGGAAAGTACCTTAAAACGGCATTGTTTGCTAAATTTGGTGCTCGTCTGCTCAATTTCGCCGCCGCCATTCGACTAATTACAGGAATTTCAACATGGTACGACATGAAAAATTTTGTATAATTTTTTTAAACTCAACAGTTAAGATTATCAAACAATAACATATTTATGTAATATCAAGATTTATTACTAAGCACATCAGTACCATAATTATATTTTTATTATCGTTTTCTATGTTAAAAAAAAACATTTCTTATGTTTTCTTGCGAATCGGCACGGTACCGGGAGCAGGATAGTGGTCACATGATTCGAAAAAAATCACGTGATTTCTCGAATAAAAATAGAACGGGAAGCGCAAACGCCAGGCAGCTGCGATAAGCAAATATTGGCTGACAAAAACAGAGTCACAAGCTAAGACTAGACAAGAAAGAAGCTGAAAGAGACTATTGAAAGATCGGAACAGATGCATCTGACAAACAAAAAGAAATACCACACTATCAAAGAAGACGAAGAGCATGGTGGGACGAAGTGTGGTTGAGTTGACAGTGCTTTCGGATAACAAAAACGTACAGCTGATACTTGTACGAAAATACATTCTTCATTCACGTACACTGTAATATTATGTTCGGTAAAGCTTGTTAAAACATAATCTTACATAATAATAATAATTAGCTCGTGTTTGGACCAATTTCCAAATGAAATACATTTTCTGAAGGCAAATGTTAATCTAAGAACAAAAATCAAGGTCTCGGTTGTGTTAAATAACCAGAAAGTACCTTAAAACGGCATTTTCTGCTAAATTTGGCCCATTTCTGCTCAATTTCACGGCCGCCATTCGACTAATTATAGGAATATCAACATGGTACGAAATCAAACATTTTCTACATTTTTTAAAACCTTAATTGTTTGGACTATTGGGCAGCAACCTATTTTATTCATATCAGGATTTATTCTTTAACATACTGATGCTTAAGTTATATTTTTATTATCGTTTTCAATACTGAAAAAGCATTTCTTATCTTTTTTTTTGCGAATCGACATTGAACGCGGGAACAAGTAATGGTGACGTGTTTCGAAAAGTCATGTGATTGCTCGTATAAAAATAGAACCGGAAGCACATGTCATGATCAGGTATACGTAGCCGCGGTAAACAATATGGCAGCCAGACGAAACCAGAGTCGCATCAGGCTCAAAGGAAGACTAGCCAACAAAGAGACTATTAAAAAGATCGGAACAGGTGCATCTGATCAACAAAAAGAAACACGACATCAATCAAAGAAGACCAAGACCATGGTTTGACGGACGAAGTACTAGTGCATGTGTGGTTGAGTTGACAGTACTGTATACATGTACTTTTCGGGAAAACAAACTGCAAAATGTAAATTTGAGGTTTTGTTGTCGAGATAATTTACGGTATGGCAATGCAAGTTACCATTACGTACATAACATGTCCGAGCAGTGTGTGTCAGCAACTTGGACCCCAAAGGAAAAAGAACTCCAAACTAAAGTTTTGACACCGATTCAACAGTTATCTACATGTACAATTTAGGTAGGTAACAAACTAACAATACTTAAAAATTAAAATCTAATCTACATCTGTCACAACTTCTACATGTATAACAAGATAATTCACCCATGGTCGATTAATTCGATATTTTTGTCCCTGCATGCCCAGGTTCGATTTCCTTTTCAATCAAAAATTTGTTCAAATCTACAATACTACAGTCTACAGGCTTATAGGCATGCTTTTGCACCAAAAAAAAATAGCTGAATTTCTTGGAAAGAATTGGGAGCACCCAAAACGGGTATTATTTGTGTATGTCAAGTCAATAAATAAATGATATTTCTGTGGTAAAATTAGGAAGCGTTAGGCCCTCGAGCCTAATGTTCAGACTTTTGGCTCAATGGTTAGAACGTTTGCCTTCCATTAAGCGAGAGTCCTGGGTTCAATTCCCGGCCCGGCCACAACAAAAAGAGTTATGTCCGTCTCTATTCCATTTAAGCAGACCTACTTGAGGTTTTCCTTTTCAAACAATATAATTAAACAGGAGAGGAAAAATACACGGCCAGTCACCAGACTGGGGTTTGAACCCAGGATCTTCTGAACTCTAGACGGATAGCATGCTCAACCAATTGAGCTATCTGATCGATTCTTTCTAGATCCGCTACACAACATAATTTATGAAGCATTTATAAGGTTTATTGAATATAGATCTAGAGTCTGAATATGATTCTACACTGTATGGTGTGGCTTTGTCTTCCTAGGCTGGTGTAGTGCGAAGGGTTCTGACTCTCTGACCCGCTAAATATTTGACGACAGGCGGGTGCGAGAGTCAGAATTCCCCCTTAGTTAAAAAGTGGAAATTTTACCGACCGTGCACAGGTCACTGTTTAAGCTGTGTTTTACAATATAAAACATTTTCGATCACATGTAAACTAGGTATTAATGGAAAGAACAGATATTTTTCTACTAACCTACACATTTAATCAAGTCACATGAGGTCGTAAAGTAGCTGTTCAATGCCTCCCATTTCTAAAAAATAACAAGTTTCCTGACATCTGTTTGAAAATGGCCGCGCGTCACGAGATCCCGTGAGAATTACTTTCTGCCTAACTATTTTTGATCACGTGACGTTAGGCGGCGGCCATTTTCAATCAGATGTCAGGAAACTGGCTATTTTTTAGAAATGGATGACGACAGTTGGTTTACTATCCCCTGTGACTTGATTAAATGTGTAGGTTGGAAAAAAATATATGTTCTTTCCATTGATACTTAATTTACATGTGATGGAAAATGTTTCATATTATAAAACACGGCTTAAAAGTTGACCCGTGCACGGGTCGGTAAAATTTCCACTTTTTAACTAAGGAGGAATTCTGACTCTCACACCTGCCAGCTGTCGTCCAAATATTTAGCGGGTCAGAGAGTCAGAACCCTTCGGACTAAGGCTGGTGCTGTTCTATTAAATTGATATATACATTTTGTTTTGTATATTAGAAAAAGCTTAGTCTGACCCAACTCAGGTCTGCAGTTTTAAGTCTGAAGTATTCTAATTAATATTTCTACCGCAATACCCTGTGTTATTCCACTCCCAGACCATTGTATAAACGGGCTGACTGTTGGATAAATATATGTTATATACCACTAAAGGAATATGACCTTCCGGTCTTTTGATTGGTTGAGAAGTTGAACTTTGACGGGAAATCATGTGGTTCAATGCACGTGCTGATTGTTGACGTCGTCATCGATTGTTGACGTTGTCACAATTTCGCGGGAATATATACGAGATGATGTGTTTTCGCGCAAATATTACGCGGTTCACAAAAAACAACACTGCTCCTGCGACTTAATATTATTGTGGTAGAAACAATTCACACGACTCGTGGTTATTGGATTTGAAATTTATTTCACTCTCGTTAATTATTTTTTAAAAGTTACAACTGACACTCGCTAAAGCTCATGTCTTTTGTAACATTTAAAAAATAATTAACTCCATATCCAACAACCACTCGTTGTGTAACCTCTATATATCTGATCTGCAATATAATGTACAAGCAGAGGGATGAGTTACAATAAAAGTTTATTCTAAAAAATATGTGAGAATATATTCAATTATTGGCTTCAATACATTTATTTTCTTAAAGTTGAATTTTTTTGCAGATATGCATAAAATGTTTACAAGTTTAAAATGGCGGGAGTCATTGTTTATAGATACTCCTTAACATTTTATAAATACATTTTAATTGTAACATGTCCCTGTGACTGATAATTATAAGGGGTAGTTTTGTTGTAGTTAACAAAATAAAGGGAGATAACTTATATTGTTTAAATTTCAGGTCCTATTGGTGTCAACACTGGAAAGATTGTGGACTTTGACTTGAAAACAAGAAGCTGTGTGTGCCAGTATCATCTGGGAAGGTCCGAGACAGTTTCAAAACATAGATGCAATGTTAATTGGACAGGTTTGTAGAGTTAGTCAAAATTGTATATAGATTATATCTATAAAACTGACTTGTACCAGTACATTCACTCTTAGTTTACTCTTATTACCATGAGACTGTGTGAAAAACATTTTA
Source organism: Mimachlamys varia (assembly GCA_947623455.1). Taxonomy (NCBI): domain Eukaryota; kingdom Metazoa; phylum Mollusca; class Bivalvia; order Pectinida; family Pectinidae; genus Mimachlamys; species Mimachlamys varia. Next base: position 39,051,114 of record OX392540.1, read on the forward strand.
TTATAATTCAACTATATACAGTTAAACCAGCTGTCTAAACCCAAAGTCACTGGGACCAAAACTATTAGTCTGTTGTTTAAACAATTGTCGGTTTGTAGAGGTATAAGTACTGTATAAGTTCTTGGAGTACTTGGCCATATTAGACAGGAATTCTTATTACACAGCGGCCGGTTTAGTCAATGTGAAGTGGTAGGGTAAGGGTATTTGATTATTTTGCCTACTTTTGATCAATACCAAATATTTTTTCATATTTTTTTGTGTATCAAAGTAGAGAAAATGGAAATTCATAAATTATTTGCAAATCTATATAACATTATCACTTTCTACAGGTTTTATGATTGGACCAAGGCTTTGGAAGCAAGAGTATCTTCTGCTGGGATGCAAAAGAATGAAGGACACAGTTGGCTGAACAAGGTAAGTGTTGACTTCATAGATACCCTCAGTTTAGTGCAATATCTCAAAAAAGTTGTCTCTGTATAATGTATATCTTAAATTTGTTGTACGATTGGTATTTATTTTCATACTGACTGATCATGACCTGAGCCAAATTTCATTTGTAATTTTCTGATAAAATTTGTCTGAACGTTACACGATAAACACTTCATATTTTGTCAAGAGAAATGTCAAGGTCAATACTTCTCTTTAGGTAAGGGTCAAGATCTATATGAAGATTAAAGTTTAGTGTTTTACAATCATATCTTGGGTCAATATACATTTCCTAAGTACTCGTATAGCTGTCTATTGTCAATTTTGGATATGTATATATGTGGAAATTTGGAAACTATATGTTGATAATATTTTTTTTCTCAGGTGAATGAAAATGCCCTGCTTTCTCCTGGAAGTGTAACTAAATCACATGGGGTACAGAGGAACTGGATTAGGAATAACACCAGTGCTATGAAGTCTACATTTTCTTAAAAACAAAAACGCATCTCAATAAAGGTAACAATATGCAATTCAGATAAACTTGATCCAGGGATATTCTCCATGATATCCGAAACAAAGCAACCTTAAAAGACTCTCATAGAACAATGTTAATGCAATGATGTCATCAATAGCATATGAGTTACGTCAGAAAAGATTTTGCTTTCACACTCAAATGAAAAGTATTTCTGCTGTTATTGTTCATATACCGGGTATTGAGTTTCAGTGCAAATATTACATAATTTTGAGTAAAAGAATACACTATATAACTGCATATTATAATTGAAAATGTTATAACGTCGGTCCGTGCCATTCGGTATTTCAAGGTTAAGGTTATACTAAAATTAATCATTTTTATATGAAAGGAAGTCTTCTTGTATTATTTGCAGATTCCAAAAAATACTTTACGACTGATAATTGGATTTTTTCTTTATGAATATTGCATTTTGTGTGGAAAGGGAGATAATTAGATTGAATTACCTTCCTTGTATACAACGAAATGGGTCACAATATGATAATATGTGACAGAGGACACTTAAATGTATATATATATGTGCAAACTTTGGAAAAAAACCCCATTGATAATTGTTTTGCTTGAAACAACCAGCTTCTCCTTTGAAGGTAATTTTCTTTCAATGTTCTGCTTAAGACTCATAAATCAGGGGAAACATTGACATATTTCTGACAAATTCAATGTTTACATGATTTTTATGTCCCCGTCATGAAATGGGAAGGGGGGGGGGCATATAGTATATCCATGTCCGTCCCGTCCTGTCCCATGGTAATGTAACCAGCTTATCGAAATAACCACTGATCCGATTGTCATCAAACTTACATAATAATTAAGCATGTAGAACTAATTTCATATGAGGTAAGAGGGTATTTATGGAGGTTTTGGAGGTGGAGGAAAGCCAGAGTACCCCGAGTAAAAACCACCGACCTATGGTCAGTATCTGGTCATTTAGAAACACTTTCCATACCAATCTGTCTGCCCACTGAAATTTGTCAGCACTTCTTTCTTTCTTTCATTAATTTTCATCAAACTTGCGTGTGGAATTTTTCGCTTAGTCCGCCTCCAAACTGTTAGCGGTGTGGAAATGTTTGTGCTGTCAGTCTTCTGTTTAGCAATGTGACATATACCATCCACTATAGAAATTGAATGGTATCAAAAAAAAATTGCATACAATGTACATCTGCGAAAAATTATTGGCAGTGAAATAAGCAAAATCTTTCACACCACGAAGTATTTCACTTTTACACTACTTGCACAAAATCAAATATCCTAAGGGCCAAGTGAGCTTATGTGATGGTGCAGCGTCCGTCGTCCGTCCATCCTGCGTCCGTCAACTTTTTCAATTAAAAGACTTCTTCTAAAATACTGACAGGCCAAGTGACATGAAATGTGGCTGGTAGCTTTCTTGGAAGGAGCTGAACAAAGTTTGCGAAAAAAAATCATACTGACCTAATTTCAAAGTCACAGGGGTCAAAAATGTGGAAACCTTCAAACAACTTCTTCTAAAATACTGTCAGGCATAGAGACCTCATATTTGACTGGTAGCTTCCTCGGATGAAGCTGAATAAAGTTTGCGTAAAGAAACGACCTTGACCCATATTCAATGTCACAGGGGTCAAATCTATTATAACCTTTAAACAACTTCTTCTAATAAGTCAAATTTCCTAGAAGTATGATATTTGGCTGAAAGATTCTTTGGATGAAGCCCGACAAAGTTTGGGAAAAGAAATTACATTGACCTATATTCAAGGTCACAAGGGTCAAATCTGTTAAAACATTGAAATGACTTCTTCTGATTAACCAATAGACCTAGAGACATTATATATGGCTTGTAGCTTCCTTAGATGAAGCATGACAAAGTTTGCGAAAAGAAATGACCGTGACCTATATTCAAGGTCACAGGGGTCAAATCTGTTAAAACATTTAAACAACTTTTTGATTAACCAAAAGCCCAAGAAGCATGATATTTGGCTGAAAGGTTCCTTGGATGAAGCCCGACAAAGTTGTGGAAAAGAAATGACCTTGACCTATATTCAAGCTCAAATCTGTTTAAACATTTAAACACGTTCTCCTAATCAACCGAAAGCCCAAGGAGCATGATATTTGGCTGACAGGTTCCTTGTATGAAGCTCGACAAAGTTTGGGAAAAGTTACCTTGACTCATATTCGAGGTCACAGGGGTCAAATCTGTTAAAACCTTCAAACGACTTCCTCTGAAATACCAAAAGCCCTAGAAGCATGATATTTGGCTGAAAGGTTCCTAGGATGAAGTCCGACAAATTTTGGGAAGAGAAATGACCTTGACTCATATTCGAGGTCACAGGGGTCAAATCTGTTAAAACTTTCAAACGACTTCTTCTGAAATACAAAAGCCCTAGAAGCATGATATTTGGCTGAAAGGTTCCTTGGATAAAGCCCAACAAAGTTTGTGAAAAGAAATGACCTTGGCCTATATTCAAGGTCACAAGGGTCAAATCTGTTAAAACTTTCAAACGAGTTCTTCTGAAATACCAAAAGCCCTAGAAGCATGATATTTGACTGACAAGTTCCTTGGATGAAGCTTGACAAAGTTTGCGAAAGAAATGACCTTGACCAATAGTGAAGGTCACAGGAGTCAAATATGTTCAAAGCTTTGAGAAACTTGTTCTGATAAACCTAAATGCCTAGAGACATGATATTTGGCTGGTAGCGTCCTGGGATGAAGCTAAACAAAATTTGAAAATAAATTATGTTGTCTTACAAGGTCACAGGGGTAAAATATGTTTAAATTTTAACATGTTCTTCTAAATGTCTCACAGTAAAAGATTTTAGGGATCTTTAGGGTTACACTATGATATAAGCCAGAGATTGATACCAGTTGAGCGATGTAGGCCCATTTGGCCTCTTGTTAGAAATTCATTGTCAGCACTCTAGTGGCTTCGTTTCTTCATGGATTTTATCAAACTACACATAAACATGTATAAATACAAAATCAAAATATCATTGATGAGTTCGAGTTTAGGGTTATCAGGTCAAGGTCAAGTTCACTGTGACTATTTTTAGAAAATCATTGTCAGCACTCTAATGGTTTACTTTCCTAATAGATTTTCATCAAACCACACAAACCTATACCTACAGAGTTAAAATGTCTTTGACAATTTGCAAGTTTAAGTTTCAGGAGTGTCGGCTCAAGGTCACTGTTGCTATTTTTAGACAATAATTGTCAGCACAGTAGTGGCTTTGTTTCTTCATGGATTTTCACCAATTTCACACACATGTAAAGGATAATATATCTTGGACAAGTTCGAGTTTCAATGTTGTTTGATCACCGTAAATCAAAATTGCCATACATATATTGTGTACATCGGCTTATTGTATATGTGGAATGTAGGAATGTAGGTAATGTGAGGAACAAAAAGAGTCCAGTGACTCTGCGATTCTGTTGCCTCATTTTAATGCCAACTCATGAACTTGTCTTTCAAGTTTAAACTTATTCACTCAGATGTCTACTTACTACACACAAACTTCGAAGCTGTTTTGTGCAAGTGTATTTTAAGGCGATACTAATTTATGTAGATTATTGAACTGAAATGAAAATTTGTAAATTTCGGAATATTCAAAAAGTGTATGAAACAGATCTAGAGGGTTAAAATTGTTAACATTCCATTAACTGTTATGTTTTCTCAACAGATGAGATAACCGGACAAAAAGATAACATGCTATCCCATCATTCCACTCCCATTTTGAACTTGCTGATAAGCGTTTCTTGCGTTAGTATTTAGTTAAGCTACCTTCAGATGATACGTTCATCATTCCAGTACACTGTAAGATTATGTTCGGTAAAGCTTGTTAAAACATAATCTTACATAATAATAATAATTAGCTCGTGTTTGGACCAATTTCCAAATGAAATACGTTTTCTGAAGGCAAATGTTATTTTAGGAAGGAAAAGCATGGTCTTGGTTGTGTTAAATAACCAGAAAGTACCTTAAAACGGCATTTTCTGCTAAATTTGGCCCATTTCTGCTCAATTTCGCTGCCGCCATTCGACTAATTATAGGAATATCAACATGGTACGAAATCAAACATTTTCTACATTTTTTGAAACCTTAATTGTTTGGACTATTAAACAACAACATATTTTATTCATATCAGGATTTATTCTTTAACATACTGATGCTTTAGTTATATTTTCATTATCGTTTTCAATATTGAAAAAACATTTCTTATTATTTTTTTGCGAATCGGCACTGAACGCGGGAACAAGTAATGGTGACGTATTTCGGAAAAGTCACATGATTGCTCGTATAAAAATAGAACCGGAAGCACATGTCATGATCAGGTAGCCGCAGTAAACATGGCAGCCAGACGAAACCAGAGTCGCATCAGGCTCAAAGGAAGACTAGCCAACAAAGAGACTATTAAAAATATCGGAACAGATACATCGGATCAACAAAAAGAAACACGACACCGGTACCCATCAAAGAAGACCAAGACCATGGTTTGACGGACGAAGCGATGTGTGGTTGCATTGAGTTGACAGTACTTTTCGGGAAAACAAACTGCAAAATGTAAATCTGAGGTTTTGTTGGCGAGATAATTTACGGTAGGCCTATATGGCAATGCAAGTATAACCATTACGTACATAACATGTCCGCGCAGTGTACATGTACGTCAGCAACTTGGACCCCACAGGAAAAAGAGCTTCAAACTAAAGTTTTGACACCGATTCAACAGTGTATCTACATGTAGGTAGGTAGGCCTAACAAACTAATAATAATATAACAATACTTAAATAATATGTAAACTGATTATCCGTGATGGAGAGCGCAGCTATAGGCCTACATGTACCACAGGGACCTGAAAATGTTTTCCAGCAAATTTAAAGTAGTTTTGGACCTAAACTACATGTTCAGTCTAATTTTACACTTCTGGGTGGGGTTACATTTATGTGCATTTAGGAGGTTTCTAAAATAAAAAAAAATATCCATCTTTTCAATGGTATCAAGCGTTTTTTCATGCCTCAACTAATAATGTGATTTTTGATGAAAGAAATGTAGGTAGGGTCGCTTTTTCGACATCGAAATCTTTCAACCCTTAACTTTTACAACCATTTAAGCCTGAGGGAGCATCTAAACCTCCCAAAAGTGTAAAATTACTTTAAACACCTTAGTTAAGGTCCAAAACTGGCTGTAACAAATTCTCAGGTCCCTGTGATATGTACGGTATATTAGCCTAACTAGGCAGTTTGCACGAAAAATCTTATGAGAGTACATTTCAACATGGGCGCTCGAATCTGAACCCCGCCCCCTTTACTCGCCAAATACTCATATAATATCAACAGGGTAAGCAATTTTTTTTATATATATATTATAAGAGTATTTGGCGAGTAAAGGGGTGGGGTCCAGATTCGAGCGCCCGTGATTTAAGTGTAATCAGGTTTGGAATAGAGCGTATTCTGACACGAATCTTCATTTCAACATCAGTTACTCATCCCTTATTTTCTATCATATTCTTCCTTTATAATAATGATATGAGGATGTAACATTTTTCCCGTGACAAATTGAAATTAAATCTTCCCATTGTTCCCAGTTTAAATACACAAATGAACAAACTGCATACATGTAGCTGTTATGGTCCATATTATAAGAAGAACGATTTAACCCTATATATTCAAACAACAGAAAAAAAACAGTGCATTTAATTCATTTGACCCGATATTTCGCTGTCTTTGCAAATGACCTGCATATTTTTTTGAGTTGACTGGAAATTTAATAGGCCTAACTGTTACATAATCAATTTGCGTAATTGTGGTCAAAATATTTCTAGGTCCAGCATTATTTTATTTTTTCTTATTGAACCAATAGCATTGAATGAGTTTGGGATGATTTTATTTTAACCATGATCACTCTACGTGATGACTTTGCATTTTTTTTTTAAATGAAATGTCCTTTAGGTTAGACTCTATATAGGCTTAGTTATTTAACAAGTTGTGTCTAGCAGGCCCAATCTCTCTAATGTACATGTTGTCCCGATGCATGGATGTTAAAGACCAGCCTATAATGCAGAACGCAGACTTATAATTACTTTTTCTTTGAAGGGTCATGTGACATCAAATTCTCGATAATACATGATTCATAAATTTCTCATAGCCCACCCTTTTTACCGCGCATTATTATTATTGGCTTCAATATATTTATTTTCTTAAAGCTGAATTTTATTAACATTTTATAAATACATTTTTATTGTAACATGTCCCTGTGAATGATAAATATAAGGGGCAGTTTTAGTTGTTGGAGTCCTGGAGTTAACAAAATAAAGGGTGATAACTTATATTGTTTAAATTTCAGGTCTTATTGTTGTCAACACTGGAAAGATTGTGGACTTTGACTTGAGAACAAGAAGCTGTAGTGTGTTTCAGTATCATCTGGGAAGGTCCGAGACAGTTTCAAAACATGAATGCAATGTTAATTGGACAGGTTTGTAAAGTTATAGTCAAAATTGTATATAGATCATTTTGCGTATCTATATAACTGACAGTCCATTCACTCTTAGTTTACTCTTATTACCATGAGAGTCCATTCACTCTTAGTTTACTCTTATTACCATGAGACTGTGTGAAACTTTTTATTTTAATTCAACTATATACAGTGTACCCTCAACCTATCGCCACCTGAATTGTAGTGTGTGCCAGTATCATCTGGGAAGGTCAGAGACAGTTTCAAAATATTAATGCAATGTTAATTGGACAGGTTTTAGAGTTAGTCAAAATCATATATAGATCATTTTGCGAATCTATAAAACTGACAGTCCATTCACTCTTAGTTTAATCTTATTACCATGAGACTGTGTGAAAAACTTTTTATTTTAATTCAACTATATACAGTGTACCCTCAATCTATCCCCACCCGAATCTACCGCCACCCTCGCATACCGCCACCTAAACCTCTATAACGGATTTCTGTCCTATATAATTCCCTCGTTAAGTTCACCACCTTCACATACCGCCATCCGCCACACCCTTTAAAATACAACGTCCTGAATCGCTATATATTTCCTTCGAAGATAATGCCATATTGTTCTGTTTTTGTAGATCGAGGAACTCTTTAGTGTTCCATTTGGAATGGCATGCGGCAAAATGAGATCAATAACTAGTTTCAGATATAAATTTGTGCCAATGTAGATCTATATGACAATATATTATGATATATAGTACTTAGCTCTTTTTAATAAAATCTTAAAAATGCAATCTATTATGCAATTTAATTCATAATTTTCATAATTCGATACTATTGCCACCCTCGTTATACCGCCATAATTGCTGTGGACGAAAGGTGGGGGTATAACGAGGGTACACTGTACAGTTAAACCAGCTGTCTAAACCCAAAGTCACTGGGACCAAAACTATTAGTCTGTTGTTTAAACAATTGTCGGTCTGTATTAGAGGTAATATAGGAATAAGTTCTTAGAACTTGGCCATATATTAGACAGAAATTCCTATTACACAGCAGCCAGTTTAGTCAATGTCGAGTGGTAAGGTAAGGGTATTTGATAATTTTGCCTACTTTTGATCAATACCACATATTTTTTCATATTTTTTTTTGTATCAAAAAGGAGAAAATGGAAATTCATAAATTATTTCCAACTCTATATAACATTATGACTTTCTACAGGTTTTATGATTTGACCAAGTCTTTGGAAACAAAAGTATCTTCTGCTGGGATGCAAAAGAATGAAGGATACAGTTGGCTGAACAAGGTAAGTGTTAGCTTCATAAATACCCTCAATTTACTGCAATATCTCAAAAAAGTTGTCTCTGTATAATGTATATCTTAAATTTGTTGTATGATTTGTATTTATTTTTATACTGACTGATCATGACCTGAGCCAAAATTTCATTTGTAACTTTCTTATAAAATTTGTCTTAATTTTACAAGATAAACACTTCATATTTTGTCAAGAGAAATGTCAAGGTCATTACTTCCCTTTAGGTAAGGGTCAAGATCTATATGAAGATTAAAGTTTCGTGTGCTACAAACATATCTTGGGTCAATATACATTTGCTAAGTACTCGTATAGCTATCTATTGTCAATTTTGTATTTGTATGTATGCGAACATTTAGAAACTGTATGTTGATAATTATTTTTTTCTCAGGTGAATGAAAAGCCTTGCTTTCTCCTGGAAGTGTAACTAAATCACATGGGGTACACAGGGACTTGATTAGGAATAACACCAGTGCTTTGAAGTCTACATTTTCTTAAAAACAAAAATGCATCTCAATGAAGGTAAACAATATGCAATTCAGATAAACTTGATCCAGGGATATACTCCATGATATCCGAAGCAAAGCAAGCTTAAAAGATTCTCATTGGATAATGTTAATGCAATGATGTCATCAATAGACCAGGAGTTATGTCAGAAGAGATTTCGCTTTCATACTTAAATGATCTTATATCGAAAAGCATTTCTGCTGTTATTGTTCATATATTGAGTTTCAGTGCAAATATTACATAATTTTGAGTAAATGAATACACTAGCTATATAACTGCATATTATATTTGAAAATGTTACAACGTAGGTCTGTGCCATATTTCAAGGTTAGGTTAAACTAAAATTAATCATTTTTATATGAAAGGAAGTCTTCTTGTATTATTTGCGGATTCAGAAAAATAAATACTTTACGACTGATAATTCGATTTTTTCTTTGTGAATATTGCATTTTTGTGAAAAGGGAGATAATAAGATTGAATTACCTCCCTTGTATACAACGAAAGGGGTCAGAATATGATAATATGCTACAGAGGACACCTAAATGTATATATATGTGCAAAACGTTTGAAAAAAAAAATCAGTGATAAGAATTGTTTTGCTTGAATCACCCAGCTTCTCCTTTGAAGGGGATTTTCTTTCAATGTTCTGCTTAAGACTCATAAATCAGGAGAAACTTTGACATATTTTTGACAAATACAATGTTTTCATGATTTTTATGCCCCTGTCATGAAATGGGGGGTGGGGGGGGGGGGGGCATATAGTGTACATTTTATCCATGTCCGTCCCATCCCATGGTAATGTAACCAGCTTATTTAAATAACTGCTAATCCGATTGTCATCAAACTTCACATGTGTAATAATTAAGCAATTTAGAACTAATTTCATATGGGAGAAGGGGGGCATATATATCTCACAGTCATTTCTAATTATGAGGCTTGGTTTATTTTGTCCTATTAACGGCCAGGTCCTTTAAGGAGGTTTTGGAGGTGGAGGAAAGCCTGAGTACCCTGAGTAAAAACCACTGACCTACTGTCAGTACCTGGCAACTGCCTCGCATTGATTTTGAACTTGCAAGTTGGAGGGCTAGTGGAAGAATGTCGGAACACCTTAACCACTCGGCCACTACAAGTACTAGTTAAACCCATTGGTACAAATATATAGCATCACTGAGCCATGATAAACCGGAAAGAGTAATTGACGTGTCAAACTAGCAAAATTACTCGGTTTGAAGTCATCTATCAACAAATAAATTTCATCCTTAATGTTTCAGGTTGCAGGGGGGGTTGTGTAGAAATACAAGTACTTTTCCTAGCCATCTGTCTGTCCACTGAAGTTTCATTCTTTCATAAATTTACATCAAACTTGAGTGTGGATTTTATATACACCCGTCAAAAATGATGGGAGGTATTATGGTATGGCGTTGTCCGTCCGTTCATCGTAAACTTTCATTTGTCCGGAGATCTCCTCCTACAGTTTTCAACAGATTTCTTTAAAACTTGCTAGGCCTGACCCAATCTGATTAAAATACAGATCCTCACTTTTTCGTGTGTAGGATCTGACGAACAAAACTGACGGCGGATCGAAGCGAAGAAGAGAATTCATTCAGGGCGTTGTATAACAATTTGATTAGTATATTTGTGATAATTTCTTTACATTCAGTTATTTCTTTTCGAGCAAACTAAAAACTACAAATGAAACAGATAATATCTAAAAAGAACACACGCCTTCCCGTAAAGACCGCTGAACTGGGCGCCGCCATTTTTGTATACGGTCGTTCCGGTTTCTCGCTAATTTACTGTGGTTTATCGACAAGTGTAGAAACAAGTCGAAATTAGCTTTTCACTTTCAGAATCTGGTAAGCAGCGATTTGATTGGTGAATACAAAGGTCATCTTCACATGACCTTCTACTGGTCGCTGTAAGATCCTACACACGATAGTAATAGTGAGGATCTGTATTTTAATCAGATTGGGCCTGACCACCATGACATACAGTTGTGTTTTCCTGATTTACAGTTTGATTCGACAATATTTCCTAGAGTTATGACTCTTTGGGACATAATTTCGTCCATTATGTAGAAAACGTCAGAACTTTTTTGTGTTTTTTTCAATTCCTCTAAAATGTGTTATGGTACTTCGAAAAGCTATAACATTTAACATCTATTACAAGTTTTGTTGAGTTATTTCAACTGTTCGCGTACCAGCATTTCATAGTTTAATATAGGCATTATGTAGACAATGCATTTCTGTCGTAAGCTGTTATTTGTCTGGAGATCTTCTCGTACAGTTTCCAATTGATATCTTTCAAATTCGCAAGATCATCATGACATGAAGTTGTGTTTCCTGAAAGACAGTTTGATTTGACAATATTTACTAGAGTTATGGCCCTTTGGAAATTGGTATGTAATGCAATTTGGGGCATTATGTAGAAACTTTTTTTGTGTTTACATATCATTATACTTCCGATATGGTACGACAGGCGTATCATGCCTAAACTCGCGGTGCTCTTTTTCGCTTAGTAAGCCTCCAAACTGTTAGCAGTGTGGGGATGTTTGTGCTGTCAGTCTTCTGTTTAGCAATGTGACATATACTGTCCACTGTAGAAATTGAATGGTATCAAATATTTTCACGTGTGGATACAATGTGCATCTGGGAAAATTTATTGGCAGCAATATAAGCAAAAATTTCCAAACCATGAGGTCTTTCACTTTAACGGAACTTGCACAAAATCAAAATATCTTAAGGGTTGTAAGGTCAATGTCACAGTTGCTATTTTTGGAAATTCATTGTCAGCACTCTCGTGGCTTCATATCTTCATGGATTTCATCAAACTACACATACTAATACAAAATCAAAAATATCATTGATGAGTTCGAGTTTTAGGGTTACCAGGTCAAGGTCAAGTTCACTGTGGCTATTTTTAGAAAATAATTGTCAGCACTCGAATGATTTACTTTACTAATGGATTTTCATCAAACTACACAATCTTATGCATACAGAGTTAAAAGATCTTTGACAAGTTGAAAGTTCAAATTTCAGGGTTGTCGGGTCAAGATCACTGTTGCTTTTTTTAGACAATAATTGTCAGCACTGTAGTGGCTTTGTTTCTTCATAGATTTTCACCAACTTCACACACATGTAGAGGATTAACATGTCTAGGACAAGTTCAAGTTTCAAGGTTGTTTGGTCAAGGTTAATCAAAATCGGCATACATATATTGCATATATCGGCTAATTTATATGTGGAATGGTTCAGAATGCAGGCAAGGTGAGGAACAAAAAGAGTCCAGTGGCTCTGCGATTCTGTTGCCTCATTTTAATGCCAACTCATGAACTTGTATTTCAAACTTATTCACCCAGATTTCTTCTTATGTTACTACACACAAACTTCGAAACTGTTTTGTGCAAGTGTATTTAAAGGCGATACTAATAGCTGATTGAACTGAAATGAAAATTTGTAAATTCCGTAATATTCGAAAAGTGTATGAAAAATATCTAGAGGGTTAAAATCGGTAACATTTCTTTAAATGTTATGTTTTCTCAACTGATGAGATAACCGGACACAAAGATAACATGCTATCCCATCATTCCACTCCCAGTTTGAAGTAATGCCGAACAGCGTTTCTTGCATTAGTATTTAGTGTAGCTACCTTCAGCTGATCATGATACGTTCATCATTCCAGTACACTGTAAGATTATGTTCGGTAAAGCTTGTAAAAATAATATGATAATAATATACATATTATACAGCGCTCTATATAATTTTTAAAATTACTCTAAAGCGCTTCACAACATGTAGATAATAATTTGATACTTGCAATGCATAAATAAAAAAGTTATAACAATCTAAGCTAATTGATAATATAAAAAATGCATATAAATAATATATGAAAAAGTTCAGTCCATGCAGGTACAGTATATCACAGGTAAATCTTACCCGATACGGGTACATCAGAGGTTAATCTTTCCCGATACAGGTATATCATTGTATATTATTCTATATTATTTTATTGCATTGATATGACAGGAGTGAAATAGTGTTTATGTCAATAAACTGATGTTTGTTTATCTCCAGGTTGAATAATCAGAAGTAACATTGATGATTGTTTACCATTCTTTCTTTCAATGACTTCTTGAAATTTGCGGAGTTGTAATTTTGATTGTTACTCTTCTCTTACTTTTACATATAATAACATACAACATTTGATATAGCGCCCTATCCAGCTAACATAATCCACTCTAAAGCGCTTTACAGTACATATATATACAATTCTATACAATCAATACAATTAACACATACAGTTCTAAGATATATAATTTAAGAAGTTCGCATGAGCTGCCTTATCAGGCGCTAACTACTTGATCTATACCACTCGGCTAATATCCCCCTTTGTGTGTATGTGTGTGTATGCATGCATGTGTGCTGGAGATGATTTGTGTTCTGATTGTAATGGGACCGTGTTTCCAGCGGCATCTTTTATATTGCTACCTCGCTTGAATGCTACAGCACAGATATATTGTAATTCAACACTCACCCCAAACCATTTAATACTCCGCCTGGGTTGTTGGATTTATGTGAGTAGGAGAAAAACACTTTCTCTGAACGTTCCATGATTTCAGGGATCGATCCCCGGTAGCCTGCGTGGAAGGCCGGAAACCACTCGACCAATACATCCGATTTTTTGTATCAGTTTTAATATAAAGCTTAAGTTTGTATTAGTGTATTGTCATTAGAATAGAACACACATAAGAGCTAGATTCTGTTATGTACATGATCTTACGATCTGTGACAAATTGTACAGCAATAAACTTCGTCCACCAGTCTATGTAAGGTTAGAGAGAAGCTTTATAATGCAGAAATCCTGTGCTTAAATATTTAATGGTGAGGAATCCAACACAGATATTCCCAAAACTTGTCAGACGTTATTTTGTGCGGTAATTTGGAGGCATGCCCGTTCTGAAATTGAAATATCTCTCCAATATAAATGTTATGGGTAGTTACTTTCAATGAAGCCTTTTTTATAGATGGAAAGACCAAAATAATCCCTATGAGAAAAGTGCTCACACCCCGGAAAATCAATTCATCTTTTAATATTCAAATTGCTATTTAAAAGTGATCGAAAGACCAACGTGCACGAACCCTTATATTTAAAGACAAACATGCCTTTTTCGAAACACTACAAAATTGCTACATATACAGTTTGTACTTTGTCGTGGATTTCGTTATCAAAGTTTATATTTCAAATCACTTTTCGGATACTCGTTTGGCCGGTCCCATTAGAATCCAAACAAATATATCCAACATCCAATATCCAACAAGGTATCCCTGTTCACACATCGTTAAACTTCCTTATTGTTTTTTAATTTACATATTTTTATTCATACATTAATCTTATTTCCATGTCGACGTGGTGTAAATGTATTTTTCATTATTGATAATTAATTCTAATCAAATTATAACATATACTAAACATATTGAAATATTAATATGCTACCTCTTACACTCACTTACTTTACATATAAATTCATAACATTCAATCCCCTATTTTCCTTATTAAAATATCCATATCTATTCAGTTGGAGTGGTACATTTGTCGTAATATATGTACTGGACTAAACAATAGTAGGTAGACACGAACGTAGTCAGCGCTTTGTGGGTTTACAAAGGACGGAATACTTAAAGTAAGCAAGCTTCCGACTGAAAGACACCCAGGAATACATGATGCCTCTGAAACAGTCGTGTTTCTTTTACTACAAGACTTTTGTTCCTAGCAGCACAAGACACTTTGACCAGCTGATTTCCCAGCATAATGCTCTGAGGTATGTAAATTACATAGGAATTCTTGTCATTTCTTGTAATATATACAAGATTCAAGATTCCTTATTCACTCAAGACACACACGAAGTGTGCTACATGAGGTCAATTTAACAAAGGAATGTACATGGCTGACAGGGTAATGAAGTAATAATATAATCGCATATTTACTAAAGTAGTTATATGTAATGTTACCTTACTGTAGATATTTAGACAAGAATAATAAGCATGTTTATATAATGAGTACAATATGGTACAACATATATGTATTAATATATAATCAGCGTGAGTTACATAGGGTTTCGACATTTTTAAGGAAAAAACTCACTTTAGATAATAACGGTTTGTTACAAATTTCAAACACACCTCTCATTTTAGTTTAATTTAGATTTTTAGAATAGTAGTGTGGAATATATGTGTGTCTAAACTCAGAAATGAAAACGTTATTACATTGGAATAAATAGTGGTTTTCTTCACCAATACCTTCATTATATAATAAACAAACACGATCAGTACGCGGTATACAAATAATAATAATAATAATGATATACAATATTTGATATATCGCCCTATCTAGCAAACATAAGCCATTCTTAAGCGCTTAACAGTATATAGATATACAATTCACAACGATCAATAAATTAATCATGTTAATAACCGCGCTATCGATGTTATTCGAGATCAAGACTCTCATTGAACAAGCTTAATCTATGACGTCATAGATAAACCACGTGCTACGTCTCGAGAACCATTGCTTTCATACTTTTATAATATTTTTTTCATTGATTGTATGCAGAATGCTGCTCACTACATGGTTGAGATTTTCTTTTCATACCTCTATGAAAAAGATCCGAAAATGGCGCGAAAAATGTGACGTCACAATACGGCTATTGACGTTGCGTATTGATTTGTAAAAAATAATCCGTTGTTAAATCAGTCAAATTTTACATAAACATGTTTTAAATTTGAAAATAAGTTTTCAAAAATCAATCATAATCATTGCTTGCAAACTATTGTATGAATCATCTACGCGTATTCATACAGTTTGCAAAAAAAATTTTTTTCATACTTCAATGGAACTAAAAAAATTGTCATCAATGCTTAAATGAAAAGCATTTCTGCTTGTAAAGTTCATATAGCGGGTTGCAGCGAAAATTTAAATAATAATAAAAAATTAATAAGTTGCTGTTGAGCAAAATAATGAATAAAACTGTCCCATACAGCTGTTTTGTTCCTCTAGGTCTTAATGTATACAATTGTATCCAAAAAAATCTTTAGTGATGGGAATCGCTCAATTAATTATAATTCAAGCTTGTATAAGCTTTGATAACTTTAACATATGAAAATTTTAAATTTAAAATCAAAAATTTGAAAAATGTAGAATCTAAACTAATTCCCTGAAACTAATACAAAGCATTTGTCAGCAAAAATTACTCAAAACAAGTATTTTATTGCTACACTAAATCCTTAGTACACTGTAATATTTGGATTATTGAAAGTTAGGTTTTCCCCATTACAACGCTATTATGGATATCATTTGTTTACACTGCACGTTAGTATTGTTTTCTTAATTTACAAAAACAGTTAATATATACAATTTATCAAATATACATGTACACCTGTAGAAGTTATTGACATGCTATTCAATTTCTCATAGAGGCCAACAGACATTTACAATCAGAAAAAAAAACGTTTCCTCAATTACCATGAAATAGTATAAACATTCTTTTATCGTTCATTTGTTTTTAGTGTATTTCCATATGACATTATTATTTGTTTTTTAAACCACAAAGCCTAAATGTCTACCGACAACAAACACTTCAAATCTAACATCCAGTGAAGACCGTGACAACCACGAAATGCTGAGGGAATTGTTTGACAGCCTTGATTTGGTGACAGAAGGAACCGCCCAGTAAAATATACAGAAGCAGTCATGGACACGTATGAACTCGTACTCTGTTGTAGTTCATAATGTCGTGAATACGTATTCTTTATTGTGAGGATTGGAGAAATGTGATTCAGACAATGAAATGAGATCCTGATTCAGAACACTTTCTCATGCGACCATTAACTCCTACAAAGGGATATGTTCGTAAGAAGAATTAAATGAACAGCCCCATTTCAGTCAAATAAGGACAGTGGATAAAGATGAAAGACAGTACTACCAAAAGGAAAGACAATCTATTGGTGCATATGTACTGGACTAGGAGGCATGGGTACATAGAGGTTACACAACGAGTTGTTGTTTGATAAGGAATTTGAAAGTTAATTATTTTTAATAGTTAAAAAAGACACGAGCTTACGCGAAATAATTAACGAGGTTGAAATATATTCCGTATCCAATAACTTCGAGTCATGTGACCTGTTTATAACACAATATTATTAAGTCGCAGTG
This sequence comes from Mimachlamys varia, assembly GCA_947623455.1. Lineage (NCBI taxonomy): Eukaryota > Metazoa > Mollusca > Bivalvia > Pectinida > Pectinidae > Mimachlamys > Mimachlamys varia. The sequence continues at coordinate 39,068,509 of OX392540.1, forward strand.
GCATTGTTGTTTCCTGGAGTGAACTGTGGACTATTTGCGAGAAAACTCACCATATTGTATATATTTCCGCCAAGTGTTGACGACGTCAACAATCCGCACGTTGCATTGAACCACGTGATTTCCGGTCAAAGTTTTACTTTTCAACCAATCAAAATTCCTGAAGGTTACATACTACTAATGGTATATAACTTATGTTTATCCAACAGTTAGCACGTTTATACAATGGTCTGATAGTGGAATAAAACAGGGTATTGTGGTTGAAAGTAAATTACAACATTTTTGTGAATATCTCGCAAATATGACTTCACACTTATAAGTGAATACCCTTGAACAAAAAAGACACAACATGTGTTTTATTTTCTTAAATAAATCATAGAATAATTTTTTTTGCGATTAAAAGAATAAAAATCTATCATGGAAAATATAGTGATACCGCAAAAATATGAACACCAACAGAGAAAAATTAGAAATCAAAACGTTTGAAATATTTTTTTAGCGCTAAGAAATAGGCTGTTAAATATCATGATATTGACATTTATCATTTTGGTATTTATTATTCCATTTCAAAAGAAAGTTGAACACTTAACACACTTAATCACACGAAACCACATATATACCCCCCCCCCACTCCCTCACACACTCCCTCACACATTAACCCCCCACCACCACCCCACACACACCACAACGCTTACCGTCACTCCACACCCACAAAGCTTACCGTCACCCCCAACCCATTCACACCACCGCTTACAGTCACCCCCCCACACACACCGTTTACCGTCACCCCCCGCCCTCACACACCCACAAAGCTTACCGTCATCCCCCCTAGACACACACACACTGTTTACCGTCACCCCCCATCCCTCACACACCAACACGCTTATCGTCATCCCATTTCACACACATCACAACGCTACCACCAGTGCCGCAGTTCGTCAGGCGATTACTAACCCTCAGCTTTTCTCTGTACATTTCAAGAACAATACAACCCAGTTCAGACAAAGATTTTTTGATCACCCCATCATCTGCGGATAGCGGGACATTAGAGACTTTCCGTTTAGTTGTTTTTGTGGAGTCGTATTTTGGAGTGTTAGGATTTTCGGGAAGCAGAAATACACTTTTCCCGCGTATTGTTACGCCATTGGTCAAAAGAGAAATTCTGTCCGAGATATTGTCAACATACAAACGCCAATGCTTACCAGTGCGCTGGATGCCTCTGATATTTTGAATGACATTACTGAGTGCAATGAATATCTCATCATGAGCAATTCATTCAATGTTAGAAGGTTTTATAGAAGAAATACTGGTTTCGCCTTACCGTATCCCTCCGGATAATTACTGGCTCCTCCCTCCACTGCTGCGGAGTACGATACCTGGATAGGATGTGTAGGAGTACCTGTCGAGATGTTATCCGTATCCGCAACATATCCATTCTAAACCAACGAGAAATTCCCGAACCGGAGAAACTCCTTTACACTCAGAGGCATGTTACATGTATCGGCGAGTGTTGCACGAGCTCCGTCACCCGGTTCACTGCCACAGGTACCCTGGCTATTTTTCTCAAACATTTTCTCTATAATCAACTTTAGCGGAAAATATTTCTAATAATTTCAATCTATGAATGATAATATTACCTCAATAGTTGTTACCGTTCACTGGCGTAAAACCTTTCTAATACTACTTTTGAAGCCTTTTGCTGGAGCACAAATCACACACACCTGTCCATAGTCAGGTCACGTGACTCCCCCCCTTTGAAATAATTAGGAGAAAGATGACCAGTTCAATTCAGTGGTACCTCAAAGAACATTTCCTAACAGTTTCCTCAAGCGTGCTAGATAAAGGTTTTCTGATTTCAAGAGTCAATTTACTAACATCATTTAATAATTATACTATTTCAAATAACACACAAGTAGTTTTTTTCGATATAAATCTTAGAGCTGAAAACCTGCCAAAATTACTGAGATTAGATTTGGAAACCGCCCATAGGCATATAATGACAAATAAAAAACTGCCCATATACTACAAAGATACAGAAAATCTCTCAATGAGACCAAGATTGCGACCATGAAACAAACTCATGTGTTCATTAACCTACATCTTTCGAATCCCGATTTTGTTAGTTTGTTTGTCAGCAACCAATATATATCACGAATTTCTCGATATTTAGATCAAGCCCTATATTTAAATGCGACAGATATACATCATTGATCGGAGAAGCAGGAATGTTACTATCAAGAAATGGAAAAACTTTTGATCGCAAAAGCGAACGTGATCTCGTTTAATTTGTTTTCTTTCACCATTGGATATAATTTAAAAAAAAACAACCAATATATTGAAATAAGATAGTTTAAGTATGAAGATAGATAAAATAATGTGAATCTTCTGCTGTAAAATCGGCCGTGAAGCGGACGTAAAACGTTTCAAACAAACAAGCTACTCAATAAACCAATATCATCAAGTGATACAGAAGAAACACGTTTCTCTCACATGCTTGACTCACGTCTTTAGGCGTGCTTGTACTACTGCTGCTTGCCGAGGCAAGTCAACCATGGGTATCTATTGCCCCATTGCATTGACCGAATCCCACTTTGTACAGTTACGTAAAATTTAAAGTTTGTTCAAAGCAGAGCACTTAACAAAAATAATACCTAAGACAAAAATATATCTTATCAAATCTTTACCTTTATATACACACTAGGAATAAGATTCATCAGTTTGGTATGAATGATATATACTGAGTTTGTTTTGTACACAAACAGGAATTGAAAACTTATTTTTCGAGTTTTCGAAAATGTCTGTTTCCTTTGTCAAGCAAAGCAAAAGCAGAGGGACGGGTAAGATGTTTACCCATTCCGCCCCTTATTGGATGTAAACATCTTACCCGTCCTTCTGTCTACCTGTTGTTTTATAGTACATTTGGACGAAATGTCGCGCTACCTTTTTGACAGCTGACTTCTCTAACTCGCCCTATTTTGGGTAGTGAGTTGATTTCAGCGGTCAGAACACCGACACCCGGCAATTGTACTCTTTGCTTGACAAAGGAAACAGACGTTTTCGGAAGCTCACGTTTATCGTATAGCTAAGTAGTACATTGTAAGCTGTCCATGTTGGTCGTATTTTAAGTAGAGATCGAGGTAAGCAGCTGATGTAGAAGAGTCTGTTGTGTCCTTTATTTCAAGTTCAGAAGGGTATATACGATCGACGTTACATCGTCAGATTTAAGAAACAATGACAGCTGTAAGTATTTGAGCTTTGGTTGAGGAGTATCCTTAAGTTAAGGCACGTTAATGAAACTTTAGACTGGACAACGCGTGGTAGACACCACCAGTCAAACAGTACTAGCACTTGTCATTGAGATTTGATACTAATACTGTATCATCAGTTTTTTATCAATAAAAGATGGATGCAATAGAATCCATTCACCAATCTCTGAAAGAAAAAAAAAAAACTAAAAAAAGTTTTCCGTTAATGAAACGTTTAATAGGAAATAGTACCTCAGTCACATAGTCAACATCAACTACAAAAAAGTTAAACAGCACAATGAATATATATATATTGTTTTTAACATTTTTCATTTCAAACATAACTGATAAATCACGCATGCTAGTCTCTCTACTTTTGGTATTTCATGAGTTTAAGCTAACATAGTAGTATGGCTATACATTATATTTAAAGGTATATTGTTAACATGAAGTAACACGTCATTTCTTGAAAATAAAGTATCAAATATTTAAGTATACAATGCAAGACAAAATAATGGAACTCACGTAATGTGTATATAATAAAACAATACATCCAAACACAAACTCGCATTGTAATACGATAGAACATACACGTAATTTAAAACCACAATTCTGTACCTTTTATAAGTTTTCAAAACGTTCAAAATGCAATACAATAAAATACAATACAGTTTTATATATTTACAGCTGAAAAAAAACAATGTAATACAAGCAAGATAAGGTAAATCAATCTAAACCCTCAATGCAATACAGTTTGAATATTAAAAACAGAAACGTGTCTTTTTTCTGAACTCATAATGCAATCGAATTGTAATGCCATTTACGATACAGTTTTTCTTTATAATGCCTCTCGTTTCATACCTCGCCAATCGCTTCTTCGATATAATGCCATACACATAAATACAATTTAATGTTTGATAAATATTGGTTGTTATATCGAAGTTTCACTGTATGGTATATTAAGAGATACGCTATATGCAAACCGAAATATGTGTACCTGCTGCTAGACTACATGGTAATACATTTATATATATATTCTATTAAATCAAAATAAAATAACAGAAAATATGATAACAATATTTAGTTATCCAGGATTCATTTACATATTAAACCTGGATGCTATTTCAAATCAATGACAAAGACTGTCCTTACAAAACTAATTCACCGCCGAGATTTCTGGAAACGTATATGAATAGTCAAAGTCCAACTTTCCTTTTATTGATTTTAGCTTATACTCGTATCTATTTAACAGAGGATAGCCTCCCTGTCCAGGTGTTTTATGAGATTTACAGGATCAGTATGTCGTGGCTATACTAGTCAACAGATGGATATTGTTGTATAACTAATTAAATATGTGATACTATTTACATTTACTCTGCATTGCCTCTATATAACTCTACCAAGGTCAGTTCCGTGTTATGAGACAATATATTTGGAGTGGTTGTTAAGGCGTCGTAATTATTGTGACGTCATAATCATAGCGTTGGAAATAGCTGGCCGATACTGGCTGTTGGCTATTCCATTGATCAAAAATCTACCTAAAATGTTTAGAACAAATGTAAAATATATATCCAATACGATATAATCAAAACCAAAGGAAAATATAAATATAAGTATAAAATAATTTTCTGTTCCGTGTTATTGTTCTATAACGCGCGTTATTGATTTTGTCTGTAATGCTGTTCCGTTTTATAGGACCATTACACGGAATAGAATGCTGTTTAATGCCTAATTTAATGTAGCTCAGAAAACAACCCTTCACATTCGAACAGCAATAAATAATTCGTAATCAAGAATGCATTCAACAAGCCTTAAGGATCAGTATTCCATTTCCAAAATCGTAACTATGCTCTCGGAAATAAATTAGCATGATTTAACCTCAGTATAGGAATTTTTTTCCGATATGAGTACAGTTTAAATAAATTATTTCAGTAGAGAAAACGATATTTTATAAAATTGTAATTACGCTAAAATAAATTAAAACCAATCACAGCGAGTGGCTTAAGTGTAAAATTTAGAGGAATCCTGGCCAAACGATTCGAAAGCGCGAAATATCACGCCAACGAAATTAAATACCGAAACAGTATTGATTGTGGTTTGTTGGACAAATTTCATTGTGGACAACAATTTTTGACGAAAACTGAACAGTATCAATTAATTTGATGCGCATATTTATTATGCATTAGTGGTTGACATTTGGATGATAAATCAATGAGTTTTGCGTTTCCATAATGCATTTAATCATCTTGCCGTATCAGCTATATTAAAGCCTGTTAACATGAATTTGTAAGAAAAGTTGAACGGGGTGGATGTGTTCTGTCTCATAATCCAATGAACAAACAAAAATTTCAAAATGACTTCCATAATTTGACAGCTTATTATATAGACAAAATCTGCTACTTTTAATTACACAAACAACATATACTAAACAGCTGAATATATCACACAATAAAACAAAAGGTCCATTAGCCTTAACATACACCCCAGCTTTGATATATTAGTGCCAACAGATTTTGTTGTTGTTTTCATTCATACATTGATATCATCATTAACTCCAACCAAGTTTGAAATGGCACGCTGACATGTCAGCCAGGACCCCTCAAAGGCTATACATATCTCCCATAATTATCAGTCCTGGAACTTTGGACCAAACGCTCAATCCCAATGCACTTGATCTTTGTTCAAATGACTTATCATACGTTTAAAATGTTTGTTTAGCTTTTGCACCAGTGACCTTTACCTCTTTGACCTTGCATTTTGCTTCATAATGTAATGACAAAATGTTTTTCTGTGGAAAGCTACACAATTTGATCTTGACCTTTGACCCGCTGATTTTGACCTTTAGTCACTTTACTCCCTGCTTATTCTCAAACACTTTACTTTATGATTTCTTAACAAGATGGTTCAGTGAAAAGCTGCGATTTTTTGTTTATGTTTTGACCCTCTGACATTGACCTGTTGTTAATTGATTCTTTGCTTAATTCCAACAAACTTTGCTTTATAATGTCATAAAAACATTTTTTTATCAGTGAACAACAAAGGGACTATGTAACCTTAAACCTTCGTTAATTCCCGACAACATTACTTCACAACGCACTAATAAAAAGTTCATCAATGAAAATCTACAAAATTTGACTTCAACATTTAACCAGTAACCTTGGCTTTTAGTTTTTGATTGTGTCAGAATGTCGTTTTATTTTCGATAAATCAGCTCGCCGTTCACATCTCGATTATATGTTTTTCGATAATTCGTTTTGTTGTGCAATTGTTTTGTCATTCTAGTACCATTGACTACTTTTCTAAAGGATTCGTACTATAGTTTATTGAAGCATGTAAAATACAAGTAAATATTCACACAAACAATGGAAATAGTCTGTGGTACGTCCCGATTACGTTGCAAATAATATTTTCGGGTAACTTTAACCACTTCCTGGAAACTAGTCTGTGGCACGTCACGTTACACGTATCATTTTACTGGATACCATCAGTACTTTCCCGGAACTAGTTTGTGTTATGTTTTGTCATACGTATCATTTCACAGGTAACTTTAAGCACTATCCCGGAACAAGCCTTTGCTATGTCTGGTCACACATATCATTTTACGGGTAACGTTCAAAACTATCCCGGAACTGGTATGTGGTACGTCAAATTACATATATCATTTTACGGGTAACGTTCAGCACTATCCCGGAACTGGTCTGTGGTACGACAAATTACATATATCATTTTACGGGTAACGTTCAGCTCTATCCCGGAACTGGTCTGTGGTACGACAAATTACATATATCATTTTACGGGTAACGTTCAGCACTATCCCGGAACTGGTTCTGTGGTACGTCAAGTTACATATATTATTTTACGGGTAACGTTCAGCACTATCCCGGAACTGGTCTGTGGTACGTCAAGTTACACATATCATTTTACGGATAACGTTCAACACTATCCCGGAACTGGTCTGTGGTACGTCAAGTTACATGTATCATTTTACGGGTAACGTTCAGCACTATCCCGGAACTGATCTGTGGTACGTCAAATTACATATATCATTTTACGGATAACGTTCAGCACTATCCCGGAACTGATCTGTGGTACGTCAAATTACATATATCATTTTACGGATAACGTTCAGCACTATCCCGGAACTGGTATGTGGTACGTCAAGTTACACATATCATTTTACGGGTAACGTTCAGCTCTATCCCGGAACTGGTCTGTGGCACGTCAAGTTACATGTATCATTTTACGGGTAACGTTCAGCACTATCCCGGAACTGATCTGTGGTACGTCAAATTACATATATCATTTTACGGATAACGTTCAGCACTATCCCGGAACTGGTATGTGGTACGTCAAGTTACACATATCATTTTACGGGTAACGTTCAGCTCTATCCCGGAACTGGTCTGTGGCACGTCAAGTTACATGTATCATTTTACGGGTAACGTTCAGCACTATCCCGGAACTGGTCTGTGGTACGTCAAGTTACATATATCATTTTACGGATAACGTTCAGCTCTATTCCGGAACTGGTATGTGGTACGTCAAATTACGTGTATCATTTTACGGATAATGTTCAGCACTATCCCGGAACTATTCTGTGGTACGTCAAGTTACATATATCATTTTACGGGTAACGTTCAGCACCATCCTGGGACTGAGCAATGGCAGTTCATTCCACACATATCCTTTCACAAGTCGATTTTAGCACTATCTCGAAATTAGTCCGTTGTATGTCTTTTTGAAATCTAGTGGCGTTTCCGTCTCAATCGCGACATTGCGGCGATGCCGGTGTTATTGACTTCATGTTGATGTCCATTTGTATTTGTGCCTGTAAAAAACGGACAACATATATCAAAAGTATTCAATTTGTTGGTCATTTTAACATCATAGTAAAGAAATGGTTTTTGATATTCGATATTAGGTCTATGTTTCAAATGTCAAATCCATGAAGAAAACCGATGATTTTTTAGCTCAGTAAAAGCCACGATGGTTCATTTTAGTAACGCTAGGATTCAAAATAAAATAACTTTCCGTTTTTTTTTCTCCTGTTTTTGTACCTTTGTATCGGAAATTAGTAAAACTGAGATAAAATTCTTCTTTGTCTCTTTTTCAATACCTTTGTTGCTGGGATTACTTAAAATCAAATGAATTCCCCCTAATTTCTATCTGCAGATAAACGTATTAAAGATTATTGAGAATAAAATAAATACCCTTTGTCTCTTTCTCCAGATCTCTGTGACAGTGTAAAGGAACGGATTGACAGCGGCGTTGATTGGCAGTACAAACACCATCACCCAAGCATATACATCAGGAGGAATATCGATTCTAAAGTATTTAGTTGCCACACCTGTAAAATAACACATGTTTATTGAACGGGTTTAATGTAAAGATATAGAGCTAGTACATAATGTTAACGTTATTATGTCACTAGAGAGGTGAGATAATAATAGTCCAGCTGCACGTGTTGTTGTTGTTTTTCCCCATTCCCAGAGTTGTTCCCCTTGTTTTACCCTCTCTTTTGAGACCAGTCCGATGCTACTCCCGATGGTATATCCAAAAACGGTTGATTCATATATTTTCTTGTTGTAAATTTTGGTTCTTGCACAAGGTATCTTTCTCCTCTATAGATTGTTTCTCTTCCTTGTTTGCTGTAATATATATGCCTATGTCCTGCTGATATGATCGTACCTCCGCTATAATTGAAGGCAAACTCCGAAGCGATCGTTCGGAACTCCTCTAGATCAGTGCAGGATTATATTTGTAAATATTGGCTGACCCCATTTACCTCGATGGTGTGTTGAATGCTATGCACGTATATGTGTATGTAAATATGTGGTTAATCTTAAAGATTCTCCGATACTTTGGTATGTATATATGTTGTTTTTGTTACTGTTATTTAACAATTGTATCTCAAATCCCGTACAAAATATGTAACACGTGTTTGTGTGAAGGATCCACATGTCTCGGCATTCCAGCTACAGTATTTCCTTTATATGATAACGGGTAAGACTTTCCCTTATATATAATACGAGACATTTGTGTCCTTTACAGGGCAAACTCATAAATTTTAAATTTTCAAAAATGAAATGTTTTGGTGCACTTCATACAAGTTTCTAACTTTAATGATTTTTTTATATGCAGGGATTTGTCAGATATTGATTAATATTTCTTTCCTGAAGGTTGTTATTTTAATTCTACTTCACATATCATTGGATATTGAATTAAATCCTGGTCCTGTATCAAATATTGATATTGTTCATTTAAATGTGAGGTCATTAAGGAATAAAACTGATCTTGTGGAGGCAGAACTCGATTCAAATGACATTATTTGCATCACAGAATCACATTTAAATAACAATATACCTGATTGTGATATTGAAATAGACTCTCATCCAGGCAAATTCTTCAGAAAAGATAGATTAAATGGTATGGGTGGTGGTATAGTTATCTATTGTAAAGACACTGTTTATTCTAAAAGACGTCCTGATTTAGAATCTGATGATTATAGAATTATTATGGCTGGAAATAACTGTAAATAATAATCATAAATTCTTACTTGGTTGTTTATATAGACCACCTGACTCCAACATAGACTATTGGCAAAAGTTAGAAAACATCTTGTTAAAAGCTTCTGATTCTTCTCTAGATATTATGATAACAGGCGATATAAATGTAGATATGCTGACAGTTCAACCTAATTCGTATCTTTCTCGATTGTTATCAAAATATGGACTAGTTAGCCTTATAAATGAACCAACCCGGATTACTCCTGAGAGTGCTACTTCTATTGACTTTGTTTTTACAAATAATGTAAACATCATTAAAAATACATATGTAAGTGCACCCTTTTGCAGTGATCACTCACCTATTCATACCAGTATATCTTATTGTGTTTTTAAACAGAATTCTTATAAAAAGAAAGTATGGTGTTATAATAATGCTGATTTTGATAATATGAATAATTTAATTATTAATGCCTTTGACTGGATAGAAATTTCACAGAATCAGAACTCTAATGAATTTAATAATACTCTAACTAATATAATTTTTGAATATTCAGATAAATTTATACCATCTAAGTTGATAACTGTCAGGCCTAGGGATAAACCGTGGATGAATGGCATTATCAGAAAGAAAATGAGACAGCGAAACAGAATCCATAAGAAAGCAAAAACAACTGGAAGTGCAGAACATTGGAATAAATTCAGATTGATGAGAAATGAGGTCATTAATTTAATTAGGGAATCTAAGGATCTATATTTAGACAAACTTCAAAAATCACTTGATGATAATGCCATACCTCCTAATAAATGGTGGAAAATTGCCAAATCAGTCTCTAATTTTGATAATAAACCTACATCTATCCCCCCTCTAGAATATAATGATAGTATACTATTCCACCCCCATGATAAAGCAGAAAGTCTCAATAGCTACTTTACTTCCATATCCTCAACTACACCTGGTCTTGAACTTCCTGATGTAGATATTGAAGATCCTCCTTTTTCTCTCTCAAATATTACAGTTACTGAGCAAGATGTTATTAATCAAATCTCCTGTATTAATGAAAAAAAACCTCCTGGTCCTGATTGTGTTTTACCCAAGGTAGTTAAAAAACTCAAACCAGCATTAGCCTTACCATTGAAATTACTCTTTAATAAAACACTTAGTACTGGGAAAATACCAGATATATGGAAACAAGCCAATGTTAATGCAATATATAAGGGATGTGGAAGGGAAAATGATGAATCTAATTATAGGCCCATTTCAATTACTTCTTGTTTTATGAAAATTCTCGAAAAATCATTTTTAAGTATCTGTATAACTATCTTTTGTTTAACAAGATTATCTCTGAACACCAGTCAGGTTTCATACCTGGTGATTCTACAGTAAACCAACTTCTATATATCTATAATGAGATAATTAGTAATCTTGATCAGGGTAAGGACCTAAGATTTGTATTCTGTGATGTAAGTAAAGCCTTTGAAAGAGTCTGGCATGTTGGCCTCATACATAAGTTAAGTAAATATGGTATATCAGGCAAACTTCTTAAATGGTTTGAAAATTATCTTTCTGATGGAAGACAAAGGGTTGTTACTGAAGGTTTCTTTTCTTCATACAAATTAGTTAATGCTGGTGACCCACAAGGTTCAGTTCTCGGTCCTTTTTTATTTCTCCTTTATATTAATGATATAACTGAATTGGTGTCAAGTAAGATTAAATTATTTGCCGATGACACCTCACTATATGTAATAATTGATGATGATTTGGTACAAGCATCCCAGACATTAACTCATGATTTGGAAAAGATAAGTCAATAGGCAAAAATGTGGGATATTAAATTCAATCCAAATAAGACAAAATCAGTGTTGTTTACAAGGAAAAAATATCCCATTATACCTCCAATCTTTTTTCAAGATGAAATTATTTCCAATGTAACCCATCATAAACACCTTGGTGTATCACTTCATGAAACTGGAGTTTGGAACATTCATATACAAACTATTTTTGAAAAAGCATATAAACGAATAAACTTACTTAGGGCCATGAAATATAGATTAAGTAGAAATTCACTAACAAAATTATATACATCTTATATTAGACCATTATTAGAATATGCTGATGTTGTCTGGGATAATTGTACCGATCAATCTAAAAATCTAATTGAATCTGTTCAGCTTGAAGCCGCAAGAATAATAACTGGTATGCGAAAAGGAACATCTCATGAAAAACTATACAAAGAATTAGGCTGGGAAACATTAGAGGAAAGAAGGAAAAAACACAAGTTAATTTTAATGTATAAGATTTTGCATAATGCAGCTCCTGATTATTTAACTGATACAGTAAATCATTTTATTAATCGACCAGAACCAGACATGTATGCTTTACGCAGAAATAGGTATTTTAATATTCCTTTATGTAGGTCAAGCAGTTATATGAATAGCTACTTTCCTTCTACTTTTCGTGAATTTAATGCTCTAGATTTAGAAACTATTAATGCTCCATCCATTTCAAAATTTAAGAATCTTATTTCAGTATCCAATGATAATAATGATGATAATGGTGGAAATGAAGTAACTCCAATTTTTAAAAGTAATATGTATAGAAAATGTAGTATAATCATTTGTCAACTTAGAAATTATTGCAGTAATTTGAACTATGATTCATTTAAAGATCATTTGAAAGATCATCCTACCTGTGGCTGTGGGTATAAACAAGAAACTGCACAACATTATTTTTTCCACAGCCCTACTTTTGATACAGAAAGAGACTTATTGCGAGAAAACATACAAAATTGTATACTTCATGATCATTTTAATTTATCAATACTTTTATGTGGTTGCATTCTGTGTGATGATGAAATAAATATATCAATATTCAGATATATTCTTGCATACATCAAAAACACTAGAAGATTTCCAAAATTTAAGCTATAATCTGTATAGACTTTAGTTAGTCTTCTTCCCCTATTTATGTCAAAGCATTCTCAACATTTGCCCATAATCATATTTAAGAGTTATCTTACATTTTTGTATGTTGGTCTTGAGCTCCAGTCCTTATGTTACAGTATAACCTGTCTAAACCAAAACTTTCAAAATTCGAGAACTTATTTATAATGGCCTAACAATCTAATCTGTGCATTTCTTTCTGAATCCAACCATGTTCTGCCTTGGCAGTCAAGACTCTTGTATGGACCGGTCATAGCATTTGATCCCACTGACTTTTGGACTGGACAGGTTGTACTGTATCTATTCTTATACAGCTCACACCCATTATGATGTTATTATATATTAAATGGAAACTCTTAAATGAAATTTTTCCTTATTACGTCTTGGCATATTTATAGTTAATTTTTTATCTGCCAGCCAGAGACCAGATGTAGTAGGTCTAAGTGAAACCATGGACAGTGCGGCCTACACTCTGTGTCTTCTGGCTGGTCCAGAATTTTGATCTCAGATATACTGAATAATTAATAAGCCTAAATTTATAATATTGTATTTCCATAACCAATAGATATAACAGAGCTGCTGTATATATGTTTGTTGTAACTTTCATTTCAGTAAGTATTTATCATAATTACAATTAAAAAAAACAATAAGATCCATTGACTGTTTAATTAATTGGCTACTTTATGACTTACTTAATTTATTAATATATATATATTTTTTCATATACAATTTTGCCACCAGTGTATTACTTATATGGAGAGGGCTTACATAGGCTGTGCCTGTTGCCCAATCCCTTTGACAATTAACATCTGTATGTCAATAAAATCTGTTGAAATGAAATGAAAGATAATAAAGAACATTATTAAACTTATTATGGAGAGATGTTGTTTACTAGTGCTGCGTTTAGAAGTCAGCAAAAGCAGTGAAGTATCTCATCAAACCGCAGAAACGCTGCCGGTAAAATAGGAAGAAGTTTGCCGGAGTTTGACACTAAGGGAAATAAGGAAAAGGGTATCACAATGAAGACAATGCGATAATTCAAAATATTGATGAGATATATGTTAGTCTACTATTTTGGTATCTCAATAAACATCAATAATTTGCTTTATCACGTACCCATGACTCCGATAGGAAACCAGCAGAAAAAGTCAGTTGCCACCACAAAGAAGAGGCTCTTTGCCACACTGGTGTCTCGTTGGCGAGTCTGTGATGATGCGATGTGGCTACTTCTTCTTTTCATGCTTACGAAAATGCAGATTTGGCAAATAACTATGACAAAGAAGATAAAGCTATTGAGACCAACGAACACCGCAAATGAATACTCCGCTCCTGGTTGATCCACAGTTGTCAGTGGCAAGGCAAGACAAACTCCTGACTGAGAGTAGAATTCTCCCTTGAAGTAGGATGGCATGTAAATACTAGGAATGACTGCAATAGTGATAGAAACTAACCACAAAAATCCCGAGATAATGGAAGCCTGTTTAGCCGAAATGTTCCTCTTGTGGTAACGGGCCATGGGAAACATTATCACAATTAATCGGTCTATTGTCACGAGCAGTATCAAAAACGTAGACATTTCACTTGATATACTGGACAATACTCCAGCCGTGGTGCATAAAATACTTTTTCTCCAGTTCTGTTCATTCCATGCGTACACACCGTAGTAATAAATATCAACAAAGCCTATCATCACCAAGTAGATACCCATCAGTAAATCTGATATTCCAAGGTTGATTATAAAGAGAGAATAACTCTGTGTTATGTTACTTCTATTAATAAATAGTCGGTAAAGTATAACCGCAAAGTTTCCTGCTACAGCACAAACTCCAATTACCCAAAGAAATACACGAAGTATATTTGAACCTATTAAGGCGTGACAAGAGGATATCGCATCATCTTTCGATTTACAACTGTCAGGTGTGTTCCAGCAATCAATTAAGAATGTTAATTTACTTAAACATTTATCGTCGGTAACAGATTTCGGTTTAGCACAGCACATGAATGGAGTATTGGTCAGTAAAAGTGTAAGATTATCCAGTCCTTCAAACATATTCTCATAAACTTTCAATTTATTACCTATTATATTTAACATAGAAAGTTTATCATTATTTAAGAATGTTCCAACAGGTAAAGTGACGAATGAGTTGTTTTGTATGTCAAGAAATTGAAGAGAGGACGGTAACTGTGGTAATGAAGATAACTGATTATTTTGTATATCAAGATACTTAAGTACAGATGTTTTGTAATTAAACACATCATCTGGGAGGGTCTTTATCTTGTTATTACCTATTTCCAGGTGAACTAGATTCGACAATCCGCTGAATACATTATCAGGCAGAAACTTAATTTGAATATGTAGCAGATAGAGTGTTTCAAGACCAGATAGTCCACTAAAAATATTATTAGGAAGAACCTTTATTTGATTGTGCGAAAGATCGAGGAACTTAAGACCAGACAGACCATTGAAGACATTATCAGGAAGAATCTGTATGTGATTGTTCCAGAGAGTGAGTCGTTCAAGACCAGACAGTCCACTAAGAATATTATTAGGAAGAACCTTTATTTGATTGTTCGAAAGATAAAGGAACTTAAGACCAGACAGACCATTGAAGACATTATCAGGAAGAATCTGTATGTGATTGTTCCAGAGAGTGAGTAGTTCAAGACCAGATAGTCCACTAAGAATATTATTAGGAAGAACCTTTATTTGATTGTTCGAAAGATCGAGGAACTTAAGACCAGACAGACCATTGAAGACATTATCAGGAAGAATCTGTATGTGATTGTTCCTGAAATTGAGTCGTTCAAGACCAGAGAGGCCACTGAACACATTATCAGGAAGAACATTTATTTGATTGTTCGAAAGATCGAGGAGCTTAAGACCAGACAGACCATTGAAGACAGTATCAGGAAGAATCTGTATGTGATTGTTCCTGAGATTGAGTCGTTCAAGACCAGACAGGCCACTGAACATATTATCAGTTAGATGAGATATACCGTTATTAGACAAATCTAGATATTTAAGGTTATATAACCCAGTGATAAAATAATCAGCCAGAGTAGATAAGTCCGTTATCACTAGATAGCTCACGAAGGATAATTGAAGAAAACGTAGGTCATGTGAATCGTTATTTTTGACAACAATTGAGATGTTCTCGAATGATACTCGTGTAGCCGTTAGGTGACTGTAGTTGACCGTCAGACCAATACACATACAAAATGGCTGACAAGGTCTGGTACATGTCGACTCATCGTCATTAGAGTCAGGACACTGATTGACTCCATCACAAACTTGTGATATCAGAATGTTGTACTTTTTTGGAGATGAGCAGTGATGAGTCCCCTCACAGTTGTACAATTCTGAAATGTAAAGAATATTTTGATTAAAATCATGAAATCTCATACAAAAGCAAGGTAATATTGCTATGAATGAGCTGCACATGATTCCTGATACAGCGCCTGAATATCGATTGATGCTTATTTGCTTATGCTATCATTCAACGTTATTCTATATAATTTATTTTTGTTTTATTGAACATATCCACTCACCACAATCAACTCCTGTTTCCTGACCTCGGCAGTGTATGTCACATCTGTAGCTCACGTGTTGACAGAATGTTTCTGGACATCGGAACTCATAGAAACGACGTCTCCTTTCTATTGAAGTTAGAAAAGAAAACATTCTCACGAAAGGGTTATTGGTTTTAGATTATTCATTTCACAATCTCAAAATGCACACATCCGCACACAGTTACATATACGAATGCAAATTGGAATATGACACACAATGGAAGGTGTAATAAATGGAAATCCAGAGCAGTCTTTCAAAACTTTAATATATAGAATGTTTGAAACTAATCGAGAGATAAACCCTTTGTAGCGGCGTTAAAATTAAAAACGTTAGAGTGCGAATGGCTGTCTGTTCCAAGGAAAACACAAACCTTGGGCCTGTTTCCAGTAATGTTAATTCTCCATAGGAGCCTGCCCGCGTATAATTTCTTATTTAGCTCAACTACTTTTTTTTCCGAAGAATAATTTTACACCTTTCCGACACACAGATTTCATAATTTCAGTGAAAATGTATTTTTATAAAGTTGTCATTTTGAGCATCAAAGACATAAGGTCGTAAATAAAAGAAGGCTATCTCGAAATTGTAATTCGCAACATAGTGTAAATTTCTTTTGATAAATATTTGCAAAACATCGTGTTTATTCATAAAACATAAAAAAAAATTCTCGGATGAAAATGCACTTGAAGAGACACAATTATGAAGAAAAAAGCCATTAAATTGCAATTTTCTCCCGTTATATAGTTTTGGATGCAAATTTCCATTAGCAAATCGGATAGAGCTTTACTTGTTTTAAATGTGTACCACAAATCAGCTGATTCCATGTGGTGGAACGTTATCATATCGCCGCCTGAATGTGGTTGCAAATTGAAAGAAAAGGGGAAATGATTAACAACCTTGTCTGAAACCCTATTATATAGCTTATAATATACTAAATTTTACATTGAATATCAGAGTGGATATTTTCAAGACAGTTTAATGATATCTAACGACTAAATAAACAGTATCGATGTAAAGATTTATACTGAGAACACCATGATACATGAATACTGTTGTATCAGATTTAACAGATTATCCATATGAAATACTTTATTTTGTTCTAAGTAATCTGTAACGCGGGACGAGCGTCGGTAGAGATAATTAGAAATGAACGGAACAAAACTAGTCAATTACACAAAATACACAATTTATTTACAAATAACAAAAGTACAATTCTCCAAACATTTCACCCATCTCTCCAACATCCACTCATTCACATACATACGTACACATCTTTTCACACATAGGTTTTCTTAGAAAGTTCCAAATCCGAAATACAAGTCGGCACAGTGCTTAGTTCATGTCCATTTACACATTACACACAACCATATAACAGTTCAGGAACATCCACTGTCTACTCCTATCCAAGCTGAATAGCCCAATGGTCCAATAGTATAGTCCTCCAAGGGTGACAACACTCAGTATGGCTGACCCCACTGACCAACCGTAGCCTTTACTGACGGCTGATCTCGCTGATACGCATCATGCGCTTCTGTCGAACTCATGTTTCTAAGAGTTCCAAATCTTGTTTCTACAAGCTCTGGCTGACTTTGACTTGACCTTGACTTGCCAGTTGTGGATAACCGGTGGCAAACCTTTACCCGGTGTTTGGGAAGATCCTGGTGCCCCAGTTACTCGTATCCACTGCAACATCCAGATGTGGCCGTAATCCTCCTCAGGGAAGCTTAAACAATACATAAAACATCCATAACATACTTGCATACTTCACCATTTAAACAATTAATTCCACACTAAATATTATAATATTGATATCGTGCACTTCCGTTCCCTATTCACTTACCGTAGCGTCCGGCTAATGACCACGTGGTCCGTAACAACAACAATAACACTGGACAAACACACGCACATATATACAAATACATATAACGAACGGTACAAATATCACAATACAACACATGCGATCGTGACATAATCAATCAATTCTGCGCTTCTTGGAGGTATTGAATGTGATTTATTATATTGTGTAATTAGTTGTTCGTTATTAATCACATATTTTCGCATAATTGTACCAAACTACTAAGCATTAGCTGTTTACAGCAATCATCGGTGGCTTGCTATTTTGTTACTTTATCGACACTTCATAAACCAATCGTTATTGTTTCAAGATGGAGGGTAAATGTGTTGGAGAAGGCTGTCAAATATACTTCAAGAAACGTAGTGGCAATAAGAACAGAAGAGAACGCAATGTAAATAGTCCACAATATGAATGGCTCCTAGATACGCTGGTGCAACAAGGATTGATGTCAGCAAAGGAACACGCACTTAGTGCCAGAAGTGCTACATGAAGTATCTTCGGAACAAAAATCAGCCTGAACCTGAACCCGAGCAAAACCAAGAAATAGAGGAAGAAGACGACTCCCCGTCCAATATCCTGCCGTTGCTGACCCTTCATAATCTTTTGAATGGATCATCTTCACACAAAAATATGCTGTCTCTGTCTTGTTATCTTTGCAATAAATGGAACAAAATCATCAGTCTCACCAAAACGTGCAAGACATCACCTGATCTATTCACACAATCTGTGGTATCCCATCTCATCCCGCGTCTGCTCCATTCACCTTATTGGTAACGACTTAGATCCGTCTACAGAGGTTGTCCTTGATGGTAGCGGTTCCTTTAAATCTCAGTTACCATCAAAATCGTCCGAAATCATTAATGACCTTTTAGAGGTGTCGCAAGTCCTTTCACAGAAGCAGTCTGCGTTTGCAATAAGCTTTTCTTCTCTCGATGACTCGGCATGCATGGCCTGGACAGGTTGGTTCAAAGATCAGTTCTTCGAAATCCACTCGCACTGTTCCCATATCTTTCAAGACTACACACGATGCTCTATTACTGTTCTGGGTAAAACTGAAAACCGACATTTCCTGGAGTCAGTGTTCTTCTCTTTTTGGAATGTCCAAGTCAAATGTGTCCAAAAATTTCCACTCCATAGTACTGGCATTAGACACATCGATAGTCCCACAATTTCTAGGTCCGGATCACTTGACAACAGAACAGTTGCTCGGGCACAATACTGTCTTTTCAGAAGCATTTTTTGGAGATAAAGCCACTAACATATTAGATCATCTCAAATTCATGAGCATCGCCTTACTAGATGGCTACATTCAGGACACAGTATCACCATTCACTGGCAGCGAAAAATGATGCTACAATTACAAAAAAAGTCATGGACAAGCTACTTACTTGGCTACAACCAGATGACAATGCTGTCGTTGACCGAGGTTTTAGAGATGTCCTACCAGTTCTCGAAGCCTCTGGCCTCAATGCTAGCATGCCGTCATTCCTGAAACCCGGTCAAAGTCAAAATTCTGACGTCCAAGCAAATCTTGACAGAACTATCACCAAATCGAGGTGGATTGTGGAATCCTATCATGGTCGTCTGAAACACTGGACGTTCTTCCGAACGCAATTTGTGTCTAACAGCTTTATCAATGTCATCGAGGCTTTGCTTCGAACCGTCACAGCCTGTCTGAATGGTATTAGAGGACCGATCTACCAGAGATCTCCAGAGAGAGAGGCCAACGATAGGCTAATGGCTGAACGTATGAAGGACCGTTTGACAACACCGAATGGTTTAGCTCAGAGAATCAAGACAGATCCGGATCTATCTAGACGGGCAAGGTCAGAGCTTGTCAAGATGGATGCATCTTCCGTACTGTTTCCCCGTCTCGATCTCGATTACTTGAGAACCATTACGTGTGGAACGTATCAGCTATCTCTGGTTCCTGGTTACATCGCTGAACATTTAAGTGATGACGGAGACTATGAAATATGGCTTTACCAGCACTCCCCAGACCTTCTCCGATGTCAAATACCTTCTTGATACAAAAGCCAAACGAAATATAACGTTTGGATACGGTTCACCGTTTCACCCGATGATGAGGCCCCAATAAAGGACTACTACTGCCAATGCCCAGTTTGAGAGAGAACGATGGGAATGTGTGCGCACATCTCCAGTACCTTGTAATACCTTGGGTATTACAGGGCGCTGGAAAACCCTCGACATTTACCACCACAGGTGAAGAAATTCCGACAAAACTTGAAAGAGTTTTCCATGCGGCAACAGAGTGCATATGTCGAAAGTATGTTTGGGGCTCGATATGAAAGATCCCCGTTACCATGTGACTAACCAAACTTATAAATATAGGTATTATACGATCGCCCGTAGCTATGAACACTCCCGTAAATGCGAAAAACAACCAAAATCATAAGGAACACGTTTTGTTTGTTGTTCTGTCTATTTGTCAGCCAATGTCTTCAGCATCGGGGACTTGTGAAGCAGCCATCTTGGATTTGTTTTATGAAAAATTGTTTCTCTCACTTTTTTCATATCTGTGTACATATTTTCAACATACCGATCAAATACTCTCGTGTTTTTGTTAATTATCTAAAGAAAGTCGAAAATCGGCAATTCAACCATAGACTAATTCAACCCAAGATTTGAAAATGTTCCACCCCTTACATTTTGATGATTTTCCTCTCATCAATAGCATATTGCGTACTGTTTAATAGGATAAAAAATTGTTTTTGTGTCTAAAATGTTACCATCGAAAATGGCATTTTTGATATTGTTTCTTTCATAAATCAGCCGAATGGCGCGATGGCAACATAATTTTTTTTGTCACAATCGTGCCACGAATGTATTTTTTACGGTGACTATCATTTGATTAGATTTTCATTAATATTTTACATAACATGCACATTTTATCAACACTTAGACAGCTTCTGAAAGGTACAACTTTGAGGAGCCATACAAAACAAACCAATTGACCTAAATCTTTATACTTTATAGATTTGTGAACACAACGGCATGGGCAATGCACCACCAACAGGAAATTTGAATCAGAGAAAGGGCCATTTTGGAAACAGGCCCTTTCATGAAAGCCATGATCATTATACGATACAATAACAATAACATTGTCCTAAGAATATAACAAAATAGATATCATTAAACGTATATGTAAATGTATTGGCATCGACGCGGTTGTTTAAGTACTTCATGGAGAAGGTTGGATAATTACAGTTATAACATCAACAGCTAGCAAGCTCACTGTACGAACATTGTTAAGCAGCTCTTAAACCAAAATATAACATGTCGATAACATCATCACATTATTCTGTTATATAAAACAATTGTCTTCTACAAATCACCATAGTCCAAAAATTAACAATTAACAGAAATAAAGGAGTGGAATCGTTGAATATGTTCATAAGATAACAAACATCTGACAATAGCAGTTTATAAGACTTACAGAACTTACTCAGACACACTTGTTTGATACCATAGAAACATGTTTACATGAGGAACTGTAGCATGGAACTGTGTTATATCCTTTACTCTGCTTGTTCCAATTTTCTCGGCTGTTGAAGAAAAATATTAAGAGGGCAGTTCTAATCTATTATTGGCAACGGCTGTATGCTCCTTAAGCAATTGAAAAGGATATTGACTGGTTACAAAGGTACTTTAACAATAGAAAACATTTCAGAGCTTTGTTGTGGTAAAGCGGTAAAGGCATGTCAAAATCAAATTATTATTTTCATTATTACCAACTCAGGTTGTGATAATATATAGTTTTGGGTTGAGGATCTCAGCAGTTTCAAAGCCATGACTCTGGGATAAAGTCCGCAACTATGTGGAAGACGCCGAGATCGATTCTTAAAGCATGGTTCTATTCATCTCTTAATGCTCAAATAGTTTTGGAGTTTGGATCTCAACTGTTTCAAGGTTAAGACCAGGGTACTAAGTTTGATGGGTGCGACATGGCCCTTTCGACTAATCTTGAAGCAAATGTGAATTCATTTGTTTATAATCGCTACTAATTCCAAATTCTGAAGTATTTTGACCAAACTTTTATCACGGTGAGTCATCCTGCTTATTTGTGCAACTCTTAATCTCCAATACCTGGTTCCAGATTTGTAATAACGGTTACATATAGTTTCATGTTGGCCGCATTTTTGTCCTTGGAACCAATGTGACTACATCAAGGTAATGAAAACTTGAAGCTCGTTTATGTGAAGTGACATGTCGACATCGCAGATATATGATTTATAAACAAAAGTGCCAGAAGAAAATTTGCGGGATCCTACTAAACCGCTTTGTTATTGTTGTCGTTTTATAAGAACAATTTTGAACCCAATCGTCTTTGAATGTTTCCACCAAACATGATTGATATCCAGTTCATAGTTCTAGTATGAAGCCAAACTACCCACCTTTTTCCCGCCTTTCCGCCCCTTTAGGGTCATCCCCACCATCTGTACAATTTGAATATGTAGCACCTTAAAATGGTTCCAGCTAAAATTGATGAATTTATAATAGTAGGTTATGGTGAAGAAGTTGTTAACGGCCATTGTGAAAGACCAGGTGATCGATAATTCGGTTAGAAAAACAATGGATACAAACCGCCAAATAAAGAATGAAATATGCTTATCCCTGATCTCCCATTTTCGAAAAGTGTTTAAAGTTAAATCGTATGTTTATGATATAGCTATTACTAATTTCAACAATGTCCTTAGTGCTGGTCCGGAAAAGTTATTCGATAACAAACTTTGATCTTTAATCAGTTAGTCAATATATGGATTCGGGAGTTACATGTTAGAACGAGGAAAACTGACCACAAATATTTCTTTTTAAAGCAACAAAACACTTTGTTACCGAAATATTTATATTTCTAAAGAACATACAAAATCTATGGGAAAAAAATCTTTAAATTGAAGGCTATTCATATTCCTTTAGCCCGAAGTCGTGTGTAAGAACATTGTTATGTAACATATCGGTGGTTGGGGTGTTTATTCTTTAAAAAATTCAGAACATGCGAATTGATAGATACAGATTGTACTTGATTTGAATGTGTCACACTAAATATCAAAATACTAGCCATACGAGAGAAATATATAGAGGTTACACAACGAGTGGTTGTTTGAGATAGTATCTATTTCCCTAGAGTTAGTTAATTTTCAAAAGTTACAAAGGACACGAGCTTTAGTGTGAGTGAAATAAATACCATAACCAAAAACTACGAGTGGTGTGCCCTATTGTAACATTTTTCTACCACAATTGTAGCCGAAAACAGCAGTAATTCATTGAGTTGAATATTAATGAACAGCGGACAATATGGGCGTAAACATATCGGATGGTATTGTTCCGTCAAATTATGACGTCATCAAGAATCAGCAAGTGACGTCGTTCTGGTCAAAGTTCACCATGTCAGCCAATCAAAATACAATTATAGCCACAATGTTATTCAACACTTGTTATGATAATTTGTTACCCTGGGAGTTGAAAAATACCCACCTATTGTGGTAGTTAATTCGTTTCAATAAAGATACTGTTAGATATTTTGTTTATAACATTGCATTGCTGAGATTATTTGGTGTAGGAACTAGCAAGATAACACGACTCGATGTGATAAGATAAAGGACTCTTCAGCCAAAACTTCTTTTAATCCCTTATTTTACTAAAACATGCAGCCTAATTTAATTTATATTTTAATACAGTATTTCATATCATTCTCCAACCAGCTACCTTTAAATTTAACATTTGAACTAAACGACGTGATTTCCAAAAGAATAAGTCCCCAATGATAGATAAAAGATCAGCTGATTTTTGGCAATAACATGATGCATTCGTGTCATTAAGCCAACTAGTTTTTTTTTATTATTATTATCTATGTTTCTCACACCTACTCACAAGGACATGAATCTATCGTTATGGTGATCAAAAGTCAATCCTTACATCTGTAGCGGGGGGGGGGGGGGGGGGGGGGGGGGGGGGTGTTTGTTATTATTGTACATGTTCTATATGTTAATGTGTTTACTTGGTAAGGGTCAGTTAGTGTAGATTGCATGTGCTAGTTTTAGGTCAAGGTGCACTGGTGTCACCCGACCTCTGTTGTTGTTCTGTCTTGTCCACGTGTACCTGTCCTGTGCTAAGTGATGTCAGTTTACCTGTCTGTAACTTCATGCTTTGCTGTCTGTGCCTGTCCCCGTGTCAGCGTCAATACTGTATATTTATTGGTCCGTCGGTTTTTATTGTCAATGTAGTGTACATAGTGGAGTGTTACGTTCTGTGCAGGGCAGTCAAAGGATTGAGTTCCTGTGCCACTGTAGCTGTAAGGTATATATTAGCTTAGAGTTAGTTGGGTATATGGGCGGGATGGGAGTTAGGGGTAGATTATTATAAGTTTATGTAGCTACATGTAAGAAATATTCGGGTAGGCAATGTTAGACAGTTAGGGTTAGTTGGGGTGTGTCCGTGGGGGTCTAGGATTTTGTAAATATCACTATTATTATTTGTTATTGTGTCCTTCGTATCTATCTGTTGTATAATAAACACTTTGTTAATTCTATATCCATAGCCGAGTATTTTCTCCATCAACGAAACGAGCATATACCCATCGAACCTGGGTTGCTGAGGGTAGCGAGTCGGGTGCAGTTTGTAACCCTACGCTCCTGTTACACAACAATTCATTAAAAACAATCGTCACCATTATCAAACAGCTATGATGATCGCCATTATCATTACACTTTTATACTTTCATCAATCTTCATTTGATCATGGTACTAATCATGAACAACATCATCATCATCATACAAAAATAGAGGTATAGTGTTGAGGGGAAGAGAAGGATGGTATGATTGAGATTGGAATACTATTTAAGATTATGACACAGGTATGCTAATTTTGTCGGAAACTGGTGATTGATATGTGATGCTATACAAACGAGTTAAAATTATATGGAAAACATATCTAAAAGATACTATTATACATGTTTTATAGTTTGTGTACATTTGTGTACTTGCATCTGTTCGGGGAATGTGAATGGGGAAACATCTTTATCCAATTATCTGTATCACCCTTTCCCACTTTCTCCATCCATTTCTAAATTTATCTCTTGCCACATCACCTTTAGTTTTAATAATATATTTCTGCTCCTCAAAATAATAAATAGTTGCATATATCAATACATTGACATTCAAAGTCAATGCAAACATCTAGTTTTATAAATATACTGTTTAATAATTAAAATAATTTCATTATTCACTTTATGACAAGGATTGTTTCTATTATCAGTCTTACCAAATAGTAGAGTTTGCTTATTTAATGTAAAAGGAATATAGAGTGTTTCTAATAGCTATTAGAAGCTAAGCAGGTTTTGATCAGATGAGCAGCATTTATGTTTTTCCATGCTTGTTTGTAAGCTGTATTTTGAATGGTAAAATTAGAAAAACTCATATTTTCACAAGTGCAAATTATCACGTCTATAGAATGAATAGTGTTTGTTATTTCTGGTACAAAATGTATTAGAATGCATTCTTGCCAACGAGAAATATACAAAATAACTGTAGTACAGTATAACTTGTCAAAACCCAGCCCCTGTCTAATCCAGATTCCTGTCTACTCCGGCTTAACCATAGGGTCCCGGCATCATCCCTCACTTAATTCAAACTTGTGTAATCTAGACATGTCTATTCTGAACACCGACTTCGTACGATTGATTTTTGTTTATGATTCCTTGTAAAAATAACCTGTTCATATTTGTCTTCATATTTTTTTCATTATTCGAAAATCTAAAAAAATACTTTAGATTTCAATTATCGATTATTCATTATCATTTCATAACATTACATACATAGATATTAGTTTTCCGTTAACAAAGACCTATACAATCTGGACACCTGTTTAAACCGCCAAATATTTTGGTCCAAGTGACGTCCGGTATAGACGGGTTATAATGTATATATTTCTGCTATCTACATTTTTGTATAACAATTCTATATAATGTGCCAACAGTGATTTAAGTCGCATGATTACTGAAAGTAAAAATTAATCAGGCTTAATAAAAATAAAGAAAATAAGTTGATCAGGTAGTTGGTATGTGTTTATCTTTAAACGAATTTATCCTCAAAGGGGTATATATTTAAATATTTGCTTTCAGCAATAGCACAGACTTTGTTAGGTCAGCTTTTAAAAAGTTGAAGGAATGGAATCCAAGTAAAATATATAATTGTACATTCTGCACAAGATACGTAGGTTTTTAATGAAAAAACCATCTCAAATCTGTAATTCTTCCAGGTATTGTCCATTGTTTAGATAAAAAACACACAATTACTTAGTTCACAATCACAGTTTGTATACATGATTGAAGCTAAATACTTTCAAGATATAACATCTAAGATAGTTTTTTTTAAGAAATTATACTTCACAGATGAGCAACAAATACTGAATTTTGTTCTTCAACTCAAAACAGAAGCCATTAAACGAAACACAATTCATCACTTATCATGTTTAGTAAGATTTATCAAATTAAAACAAAAAGCACTAAAGGCACTAGTAAGTAACAAATATTTATAACTTGGATCTAAATAATGAAGAGAGTATAGCAACATACGAGCACCGAAAATATTTTGATCTTGGAGAGAATAAAACAATTTTCATCTTCTTTGCCATTAGTATTTACTTTGTGTAAGTACAATACTTTATAAAAACCATTAAAGGTTGTGATATAGGTTTTAAAAGGTAAACGAAGATTATATTAAGTTTTCCATAAAACATAGAATAGGTAACGTGATATTATATATCAACTGACATAAGTATAAATGCTAGAAAAAATAATCTTTAAATATTTGTATAACTATCTATCGATAAATAATATAATATCAAAAAATCAATCTGGCTTTTTACCCAAAGACTCTACAGTAAATCAGCTTTTGTCACTGTATGATACTATTGCAAGTCAGCTTGATGATGGAAATGAAATAAGATTAGTTTTCTGCGACATAAGTAAGGCGTTTGATAGGGTATGGCATAGAGGATTAATACATAAATTGGAAAAATATGGAATTAGGGATAATATGTTGGGGTGGTTTGAAAACTATATTAAAGATAGAAAACAAAGAGTAATTTATGATGGGTTTCACTCTACTTGGCAAACATTGAAAGCTGGTGTACCTCAAGGCTCGGTCCTCGGGCCATATCTATTTCTTTTATATATCAATGATTTGGAAGAAGACATCAAATGTAATATAAAATTATTTGCTGATGATACTTCATTATATGTAACTATAGACAATAATCATCAACAATCAGCAAATCAGCTAAATGAAGATTTACATAAAATATCAGAATGGGCAAATAAATGGGGCATACTATTCAACCCAGACAAAACTGAATCTCTAGTAGTATCCAAGAAACTAAACTCAAATACTATATATCCAAATTTAATATTCAATGATGTTCAGGTTAGTAATGTCTCAAACCACAAACATTTAGGGGTATACTTGAATGAACAAGGTACCTGGGCACATCATATAAACTATATCTATGAAAATGCATGTAAAAGAGTACATCTCTTAAGAATGTTAAAATATAAAATTGGTAGAAAAGCACTTGAAATATTGTATATCACATTAATAAGACCTATACTAGAATATGCTTGTATCATATGGGATAATTGTACAAAACAAGAAAAAGATCTTTTGGAATCTATCCAGCTAGACACTATTAGAATAATTACTGGCTTAAGAAAAGGTACCAGCCATAGTATTTTATATAAAGAGATAGGATGGGAAAGCTTGCAGAACAGGAGGGACCAATATAAACATGTCTTTTTCTTTAAAATAGTAAACAAACTAACTCCAAGTTATCTAAATGAAATTCTACAGCCATACATACTAAACCCAGAGGAAAATACACATAATCTTAGGCACTTTAGAACATTCAGTGTTCCTCGGACTAGAACCACTCTATATACAAATAGTTTTTTCCCCAGTATGATAAATATATGGAACAGTCCAAACTGTAATTTTACTAATATAACAAATCTTAATACTTTTAAAAAGGAAATAAAAAAGACAGTTGTAGATAACGCAGAACATAATTCATGTACACCTATATTTAGATATGGAGGTTCAAGAAAAACTAATATACTAATGTGTCAATTAAGAAATTGAGCTAGTCAACTTAACTATGACCTATTTAAAGACCACTTGAAAAATACAGCAATCTGTGCATGTGGTCATAGTATTGAAAACTTAAATCATTTCTTTTTTGAATGTCGTCTTTATACAGAAAAAAGACAAACTCTGATGCAGGATATTTTATTAAATGATGATAACAATACAACAGTGTCTCTTGATATTATTCTAAATGGTTGTACTAACAACACAGATTTACAGAACAATTATTTAATGGAGTGTGTGCACAAATATATAAATGCTACAAGAAGGTTTCAATAGAAAAGTAAAGGTATACATATGTTGTATGTGAGTAATCACTTAGTTATATAAGATAAATTAATTAATTAATACAGTATTTGATATGTATTGTTGCAATAGTATACTGGAGTAGATTGACCACCGGGCAACATATGTCTAGGGACTCTTATGTGGTCATGACACTTACAGGTATGATTTCATTTAGAGGTAATATTATTCGAGCTCATGTATTAAATGATATGTATCAAAATGATAATCTAATGCATAAATAAGACATATCATATATATACAAATATCATAACTTCTTGTCGCTATATATATTTAAACATTATAATGTTGAGTAGCACATGATACATACAATGAAATAAATTAATATAATAATTTATTATAAAAATCCATGCCAGAGGTATATGTTGTGGTGTATGAGTGAGAGCAAATGTGAATTTCTTGTGTTGTCTTCAATGTTTTTTTTTCTCTTAAATTATGTTGGTTTTTGTTTCTTTTTCTCTTTGTTTTTCAACTCATCTCAAAACATATATACCATATATCAAAAATATAGAATATATACAGTAGTATCAATTTTTATAAAACCATAATATCTGATAATACTAAGACATTCACCAAAAACCATTGTAACAAGATCATGATTTAAATTTCATGTATATTTTATTCAGCATAATATTATAATCATGGTATTAAAACTATTTACATTAAATATATATTCAGTCCTACTTTAATATAACAATATTGTATGTATATCAATTATTTCAAAAGTTACTGTGAAGTATATGTAAATATAGACAAAGAATCAAGAGATGAGTTGAAAAGTAATGGAAAATAATGTACATATATATATTTTCAAATTCTATTATTTAAAGTATGTCGGAGGTAAGGGAGAGAGCTTATATAGGTAAAGCCTGTTGCTCAATCCCATTGATTATTATTTGATCAATAAAATATATTTGAAATGAAAACATAAGTGTACTGTAGTAATACCGAAATTACATTAACATCGATTTTATAAGTCAGCTTAGAAATTTCTCCTTCTGTATAAATGTGTATCAGAAGAATAAGATATAGCTGCAGGGAATATATTAGAGAAGATAAACTGATTAGCAACTATTTCTGTTGATGTTGTTTACTGGTAAATAAAACGTTTTATACAGATATTTTAAATGATGCGCATTTTTTCCTGGTCCGTTACTTTACAACAATAATAATCGGCATCAATGTTCAAAATTAACAAATACGAAAATAAACAGAATATAGTCAATAATAAAATCATATATTTCCATTAGAAATTCAAAACATTTAATTTATTATTATCATATTGCCTATCATATTAAATCGAAATAAAGTCCCACCGAAGTTAAAGCCACACGCACAGAACACAATAACAAAGTGCATTCACACTAATAGTGCAAGTGTTATAGTGATCCGGCCTGTATCTTATGAGGACAACTTTCACCGAACTGTTAACGTTAGTTTCGTTGGTACGGCAAAATAGGAATTACACATCATACGTGTAAACATTACCTTATCAATATTACTTCTATCTTCGAAGAATAAACAGTTACGTCGGCTTGAAGTATAATTGATATAAAAATCTTACTTATTTGGCATTCTGTTTCAGACGGCGACTCATTTGTCCTATCAGCACGTGTTCGTCCACTGTCCGTCACGAGGTCAAGGTGAGCTGCATGTGACGGCGTTCCTGTAATCTCTCCCTGGTCAGTCATCTCTTCATCGTCAATCATAAGTAATTCATCATATTTGGAAGCATAGATAATTCCAGTGAAAACTAGCAACGTTGGCAAAAGGTTTACCGCATTCATGGCGACAAAACCAATAGTTGATACAATGTAACTAACTTAATAGACCCTGGAACTTTAAGAACTCAAGTCAAATCAGAAAGGTCCGCTAGCACCATCCAACGAAAACTGTCACGTTTTGCAAACATTAGCCTTATAAATACATACATATGAATAATTACATCTAGAGCACGTGGGGCAGTTTTCCTCTTTTCATTAATCAATATGTCGTCATATTCCGTATTTTCTGCTTTGTTTTACAAAAATAAAAAAAAAAATTAACAAATAAATAAATAAATAAAAATTAACAAGAAAAGGACAAATACATTAACGTTATTGAGTTTTGTATGTTGACCATCTGTTCCGGATGGCTAGATTATTAACATATTAGTGATAACAATTACCAAATGATATAGGCCGTGCAAAATAATGCTGAAATATGAACGAAAGTGTAGCATTGTAAAAGTCAAACATTCAGAACATTTCCAAGGGGAGAATGAAGCTGAAATGATCCGTCGTTATCAACAGAATTGTTATTTTTTAAAGCTCTTCTAAATTCTGTATATCAATGCCCAAACCCTTAAATCGTTTCCATATTTTATTTTTAATACTTTTATTTTGAAAACATTTTTCACTTGAAGTTAAATACACGTTGCTAGGTCACAGAATATATATGCACAGAGAAAGTCAATCGATATAAACACACGAAAAATTTAATAAATAATGAATATCAAACAGTGCCTTTGGCAATGCTTAGTGTACATATTTCACGAGTTGGGCTTATATTTTGAAAGTTTGCACAAGTGAACGAGTGAAAAATATCCAAATGATTGTCACTCGAATATAATTTTCCTTTGTATTACCTGACATATTGTTAGATAATCTGTTATTACATCTTTGTAACAAAAACCTAACCGCAAGTGACCACCGCGCGTTATCTTAACCAGGCCACACTTTGACTGCTGCTGACCGTCGCGCGTTATCTTTACCAGGCCCCTGTTTGACCGCTGGTGACAACCGCGCGTTATCTTAACCAGGCCAATGTTTGACCGCAGGTGACCACCGCGCGTTATCTTAACCAGGCCACTCTTTGACTGCTGCTGAACACTGCGCGTTATCTTTACCAGGCCCCTGTTTGACCGCTGGTGACTACCGTGCGTTATCTTTACCAGGCCCATGTTTGACCGCTGGTAACCATCGCGCGTCATGTTGACCAGGCCCCTGTTTGACCGCTGGAACCTCCGTGCGATGTTCGTATTGCGCCAAAATACAAACTTCGTTTTTGCGTCAAGTTAAAAACTTTTCTTATAATTACTCTCCGACGATGGTAGCATCGGATTTCACTACCAAACACCTAACGATGGTTTCATAGTAAGCTTAACTTTAGTCGTTTGCATATTAATGATTTATGAAATATTTTAACATTTTAGAAGTACATAATATAATCAGAGTAATCCCCCTTGAGACGATAGCAGTGACTTCCGTTACAAGTACATGTGGACTAAGACCACAATTAATTTTACTGTATGTTTCATTGTAACATTTAATTTTATTACAAATTCCCTTAATCCGATAGCCAACTTTCCTTTCTAACCTGTCAAGAGCAACATCTTGCGAGTAAAATTTCAGCATAGCATGTTGGCCTTGTTCTTGAGATTATCGTCTGCATTTGTCATCAACGTCAAATATAAACTTCCGGGTCAGGGGGTAGGGGTAAAAACAGGACTTGTCATACAGAACCCTACGCCAAAATAACTTGCACAGTATAAAAAATTTACACAGTAAATTTTAGGATGATATCTTTAGAATATTTTAACACCAAACTTGTACACAAATACCAAGTTGTAACAGACATAGTATAGTTTTAACTAAAACACCTAGATTTCTAAGGGACTTCATTCGTGGGTACTGAACCCGGAAGCATTTAATTGTGGTCTTAGTCCATGTAGTCCCTATATCGAAGATTTCGGGGGTTTTCTGAAATATTACTACCCCCGCGCTCGCAATCGATAAATAAAAGTATAGATCATTATAGCTTTTTATAACGGGAAATATATAGGGAATGGATGGAAGCTGTTCGTTTGTATGTAGCATGAAGGGAAAATAAAGTGTTTTGGACCGTTTTGTAACGTGGTCAAGGTATTTTCTGCCATTGAGTTACATACTTTATCTCTTCTTCAGTGTCTGATTTTCGATTTTTTTGTGAAGTTTAACAGCTTGACGGATCAAGCTGAAATTTGGCAATTATTTTCGTTTTGATTTAGTAATGATTAATAACATAAAAAGGATTTTTTTTAATTTTATATATTTCGCTATATTATCTTTATATATATGGTTATTCTCCTGGCCACAAGTGCCTGTGGACTGGAGAGGAAACGGCCCCGCTTTCAAGGTAAGACGACATTTTTTTCATGGCGGATTGGGTAACTAATTCTTTGTGAGCTGTAGGCCTTGATAATCCAGACGCCATTCTGTACTTAAATAAACTATTTAGTGTTCTGTTGGATTGTTTAAAATCCTTGTCTCTGATTATATCAATATCCTTCCCCAAATCCTGGAATGTTTGTATTCATAAATAGCATTTCCCTTTATTTTATCATTATTGTAACCTGTTACAACGTTGTTCACGGAATAAGAAAAAACACCATTTTTGATTTGTACTGCCACAGTACAGATACTTTTCTATTGCTCGCTTCATTTGTTAGTTCAATTATAACGTAAACGTTGAAGTTTAAAGATTAATAGTGTAACGGTAAATTATATATCGGTAATTGAAAATTACCTTGGAATAGTTTCATTCCCCAAACAGTGTTCTTCTTTGTAGCCTTGCTTTGTTTGCTTTCTTCGTACCCTTTCATTTCTTCCTCACTGACAGTCTTGAAACGACTAGGTTTAGCTTAAGAAGTCCTTCTGACATCGGTTGCCTGAAATTCCATCTTCATCTGTTCATGAGATGTAGTAGGCCTAGGTATTCCTGGGTAAGGCAGGGGTGGTCAGCTCTCTGGTCATTGCTTGCATTTCTACTTCTGTTAGTACAGAGCCCGTTAATAGCACCCCAACAACAATAGACTGCATCAATGTTTCCATATCATCTGTATAGTCGCTTTCAAATGCAATCTCGGTGCCGTTGGTTATCGCATACATCTGTTCATCATGCAGAGAAACTCCAACCTTTC
This sequence comes from Mimachlamys varia, assembly GCA_947623455.1. Lineage (NCBI taxonomy): Eukaryota > Metazoa > Mollusca > Bivalvia > Pectinida > Pectinidae > Mimachlamys > Mimachlamys varia. The sequence goes on from OX392540.1 coordinate 39,102,025, forward strand.
CATATGAGGCTTATTCTAATTCAGAATATGATGACATCTTTCGTGATTTTGCAGACAACAGATTAAATCATGAACACACAGGTATTATTTTTTAACGAATTGTAGAAAAAAGAGAGTTTTTTTATCCATGAATTTGTCTTTGCTGATTTTTAAAATGAAACAAAAAATAATATCATTTTATTCATTCCGTTTTTTATTTATTTTCAAAATATAACCAGAGATTATCGAGGTTATCGATTCCGTTGAAAGTTGAATTATGGGTGTCCAGTGTGTATGGGCGTTTGGCCAGGTGTGTTGGTCACTCTCTGTAACAATGTAAACCTACACGCTGGACTAACATTTACCGAAGTGTAAACATTGATTTCTTAACACATGTCATATAGGGAATACACACCGGAAATTTTAATATTTTGTGATCAATACAAATAAACCCCCGTTTCAGAGAGATATCCGCGAAGTTTTACGCCCACGAAATTAAATACCTCTACAGTATTGTTTGTGCTTTGTTTGACACATGTCATTGTGAACAACATTTTCAGATGAAAACTGATCAAGATCAATTATCAATTTTGCATTAGTTTTTGATATTTGGAATTCTATGCCCGTGAAATCCAGTACCTCCACAATCTTGTTTTGCTTTGTTGGACAAATGTCATTGTGAACAACATTTTCCGACGAAAACTGACCAGTATCAATTAATTTGATGCGCTTATTAATTATGCATTGGTGGTTAACATTGGGAAGAAAAATCTGAGTTTTGCGTTTCAATAATTTAATCAAATCATCTTTCTGCATCAGTTATATTGAAAGCCTGTGTACGTGAGTTTGTATGAGAAGTTCGATGTGTTCTGTCACATCATCCAATGAACGAACAGATGTTTCAAAATGATGCCCATAATTTGACAGTATATGTTATAGACAAAATCTGCTACTAAAGATTTGAAATAATTTATTATACAAAGAGCATGTATTTAATAGCTGAATAAATAACACATTACAACAAAGTCCTTAACGGATACATTATATTTAATATACCAGTGTCCAAAGTTTTTGTTGCTGTGTCCTTACATTAATATTACCATTAGCTCCAATCAAGTTTGTAACGGAACACTGACATGTCAACAAGGCCATATATCTCCCATAATTATCAATCCTTGAGCCTTGGACCCAGCGGTCAAATCCAGTGTCTTTGCTCTTTGTTTCATTGACTTATTATAAGTGAAAGTAAAAAATGATTTCTTTTACTTTTACAACAGTTGTTTTTTTGAAAATTGAACCTCTTGACCAAATATCAATGAAATTCTGATATGGGTTTCTAATTTTAAAGAAAAAGAGTATCTTCTATTCACAGATTTAAGCAAACTTCGCCCTTCCTCAGGGGGGGGGGGGGCATGTAAAGTCAGAAAGGTATGAAATATACAACTTTGATCACGCCCAATCTATAAAGAAGATTACATTTCAGGATATCTTTGTCAGAAAAAGAGTATTGTTGACATTTGAAGAAATTTGAGCCAATTGATCCCCACTAAAAAACCCTAACGGTGGGCCATTTTTTCCTAATACAAAAACAGTATCTTTTGGTTTTGAATACATTCAGGCAAATCTAAATTAAGTCAAATAGAAAATGAACGAAATTTGCCCCAAATTGATATCTTAAAGTTCAGTGGGTAATAAACTCATAATTTTGATAAAGCATATCAATAGCATTCCTTCTGAGAAGATTTAATTCTTATAGTATATCTTGGTTTTAAGAAGAAAATTGTTGAAATTTCAGCCAATTCGACTAATGTTTGATACTCTCGAACAGATGGACGGACGGACGGATGACGCACGATGTACAGATGACAACGGACAAAAGTCAATTAGAATGTCACTGGAAACTTCATCTCGGATGACTTCAAAATAGCATTTTTTAACCTTTTAGAAACAGAAATTAATTCTTGAAACCTGGAAATAATAAATTAAAAACAGTATCAGAACATCGTTTACACAAGCTTAGCCTATAATACATTGCAAAGTATATACATATACAAATTAACATTGATCGAATGGCTAACGCTGACCACCTGTGTCCCTTTTACAAACATGGCCTATATATCACATATCTCCTCAGCTGTCTAATAATGCCAGCCTTTCGATTCAACAGTTCGTCGTGCACGTCTCCATACATAGATGTGTGTTTTTGCTGTTGTACAATATTTTCGGCATTCTAATACCATTGACTACTTTTTATAAAGGATTCATGATATGTCATTGCAGCATGTATAATGCAAGTAAATATTAGAAAACAAAACCCACCACAGTTCGGATGATCATGTCTTATTACAATGGAAACTAGTCTGTGGTATTTCATGATCACGTTACACACAGTATTTTAGGGTAACTTTAACTACCATCTCGGAAGAAGTCTGTGTTACGTCACCTGACCAATATCATCTTACAGGTAACCATCAGCAGTTTCCCGGAACGAGTCTGCAGTATATCGTGTCACACGTATAATTTCAAAGGTAACTTTCGGCACTATCCCGGAAATTGTCTGTGCTATGTCTTGTCACACATATAATTTCACAGGAAACTGTCAGAGCTAACCCGGAAGTTGCCTGTGCTATGTCTTGTCACACATATAATTTCACAGGAAACTGTCAGAGCTATCCCGGAAGTTGCCTGTGCTATGTCATGAAACATATCATTTTACGGGTAACTTTCAGCACTATCCCGGAAGTTGTCTGTGCTATGTAATAAAACATATCAGTTTACGGGTAACTTTCAGCACTCTCCCGGAACTGGTCGGTTCTATGTCTTGTCACACGTAGCATTTTACAGGTAACGTTTAGTACTATCCCGGAACTAATCGGTGCTCCACACATCATTTAATGGGTAACATTCAGCAATATCCGGAATAAGAACGTGGCATTGCTTTTTGAAATAAAGTGGCGTGTCCGTCTCAATCGCGACATTGCGGCGATGCCGGTGTTATTGACTTCATGTTGATGTCCCTTTGTGCCTTAGGTAAATGGACACTGTATTACCAGTTTGTCAGTCATTAGCTCATTGGAGAAATCGCTTTAAATCATTATGCATTCATATTTAGTTTATATTTCAAATACAAACTATTTTGGAAAAAACTTAATATTTAACTTGATAAAAGCCACGATGATTTATTTGAGATAAATGAAACTACAATAGGATTGTCAAGTACATTATAAAAGGGATAATTCAAAATTAAATATATAAATATTTTTTTCTCTGAATCAGGAAAATTTTACAACCAAATAAATATACCCTTTGTCCCTTTCTCTGTTTCTTCGTATCAGGGATTATTTAAAATCAAATGAATTTTCCCTTCGTGTCTTTCTGCAGACCTCTGTATAAGACACTAATGAAAACGAAGTCAACGTACCCTTTGTCTCTTTCTCCAGATCTCTGTGACAGTGTACAGGAACGGATTGACAGCGGCGTTGATTGGCAGCACAAACACCATTACCCAAGCATATACATCAGGAGGAATCTCGACTCCAAAGTATTTAGTTGCCACACCTGTAAAATAACATGTTTATTGAGCGGGTTTAAGATGTAGAGCGTGAAGGTTACATAATTATGTTACTAGACAAGGGAGCTAATGCAGAACGTTCAGTAAACCTATTATCATGGAGAAATTTTGTTTACTAAGGATCACGTAACACACACATATGCTGCACCTCTTAAATTTAGTAATACATACAGTATGCCGAAAAAATGAATTAAACTGCATCATACAGCTGTTTCGTCCTCCTAGGACTCTTCAGTGATGCTAGGGGCCAAAAGGTAGGATCCAAAATTTCTTAACTAATGAAGAAGCAGAAGGGTCAGGTGCGTAAATCCCCTTTAATTTATTAATTTAGAAGTAAAATTAAACTAGTTCTATATAATTTCAAATCGTGTACTATGAAAATGTGTATATTAAGTACCGTGCCACTACTCAAATGAGATTAACTGTGGCTATGGAGGCTCCAGCAAACCTCGGGGACTAAAAAATCCACCAGCAGAGTCTGCCACCCCCTATCATAAAGATCACGTAACACACACATATAAATTGGTATATAGATGTAATCAAAAGCAACTAATTATCTAAAGTTACAGAAGTATTTACCTATATTTCATAAAATAGAGTTAAACTTTCAGGAATAATAGAGGAAAAAAAATAATGGTGACATTACAATACTTCTAAATATTTATGATATTCACGTCATCTTTTGTTTCGGAAATTAAACATCCTTGATATACAGGATATAGAGTTAATACAGAAAGATTACTATATCAGATGAATATAGATGACCTTCGACTGACACCTCCTTCAGCATGTTCATGTTCTTCATCTCAATATTGTTATGGTCCAGCTGGACACATAGTAACTAGTAATCTGAATATAATCCCAAACATAAAGCTTGGGGAGCTTTTCATGACAGGTCCTAAGTATTGAGAATCAACTAGAATGTGAATTGCAAGATTCTTATGGACTCAGTGGGAGATCACGCCAGACAATGAATTGAGCGTGAACATGCTGAATGGGATTCACTTTCAGAGTGGGTGAAGTCTAACAGGTCCTCTATTCAGAAAGGAATAAGCAATTTGCGTCACAAAATGAAAACTAAACAAAAGTCGATATTTCTTGACTCCGATGTTTGAGCAACACTCAACGATCTACATAATAAGTATGTGATTGTGTCTACAGACAAAGCATCTAACAACTTGATCATTGTTTGCAAACGCTATTACATTCATTGCTTGCAAAAAGAACTAGGCCTGCTTGATAACCTAGGTACAACCCTACTTACACATTGTCCGGTTTTTCGAAAGATGAAATACTGTCTAACCATATTTCTGTATTACAATCTTTCCAAGTACTGGTTAATAAGCAAGACGCTGACCTACCTCGTCTGTATTGGATACCAAAACTACACTTGGATCCTTATAAGCAACGTTTTATCGCCGGCTCTGCTAATTGCTCGATCAAGCCATTATCAAAACGTCTTACTACCATTCCGCGTACCCTAAAATCAGGCCTTTTTATTCTGACACTGTATACTCCAGAAGTGGAACTAATGGGATGAGGGTTTTGAAAAACTCGAAAGATCTTTGAATCAATCTTGAACAACCCTTCCTAAAAATGTCGTTTCGGTAAACACATTTGATATTTTCACCCTGTTCACTACCAAACCTCATACAAAATTAAAGGAACGTCTTCGATCTCTTGTTATGAGAGCTTTCCTTTCCAAGAAAGGCGGACGACGATACAAATATATGGTAGTGAGCTATCTTGGAGCATACTTTGTGAAAAACACGACAAAAGCGAAGAGGAAATATAGTACGGATGATTGAGTTCAGAGGAAGATTTTCCAGCAGGCTGTTGGCATTCCCATGGGAACAAACTGTGCCCCACTCTTAGCTGACTTCTTTTTTTTCATGCGAGGTTGAATTTGTGGAATAGCTAATCAGTACACGTAACAAAAGCTTTGCCAAATCTTTTAATTTCACTTTCAGATATATTGACGATGCGCTGCCTTTAAACAACAAGAAGTTTGCTGACCACTTCGATCGTATACCCTTCTGCATTTGCAATAGAGGACACAACATACTCTTCTACATCAGCTGTTTACTATGATCTGTACTTAAACTACGATCAACATGGACAGCTTACTACTAAGCTATACGATAAACGTGATGATTTCAATTTTCCGATCGTGAACTTTCCATTTCTTGATAGTAACATCCCTGCTTCTCCAACCTATGGAGTTTACATGGCGCAGTTGATTCGATATTCTAGGGCTTGCTCTAAATATCGGGATTTTCGTGATCATTGTCGACTGCTGACAAACAAACTAACTACACAAAGATTCTAGAGATTCAGATTTATCAGAACTATGGGCAAGTTTTATGGTCGCCATCTTTGTCTCATTGAGAAATATTCTGTATCTTTAAGTGATATGAAGATGGACGTTTTTGAGTATGCTCATTAGTGTATTTACTTGTTGTTATTGACAATGATACTCGGTTCTCATTTTGAGAGTTTTGCCCCCGGTTTAATCGATTTTGAGTTTGGATCATGATTTTGTTAACGCTTCGGTATTCTCTTATTTATTTTTTTATGTAACTAGATAAATGAGTCAATACAAAACATTCTTTAAACTCACTGTCAGAAATGTCATTTAGCTATTTTGCATATAGATGTGAGCAAAAGCAACGAATTCTCTAATAAAGTCATAGAACTGTTTACGTGTATTTTGTAAAATAGAGATGGTCCTTAATGAAATATAAAAAAGAAAAGCACTTTTGAGACATTCCAAATATTGATAAGATTCACATTATTCTTCTACTTTGCTAACAAGATCAACACCAATTGAATCTCTACTGTACTTACCCATAACTCCGATAGGAAACCAGCAGAAAAAGTCAGTTGCCACCACAAAGAAAGGCTCTTTGCAACACTGATGTCTCGTTGGCGAGTCTGTGATGAGATAATGGGACTACGTCTTATTTTCATGCTTATGAAAATGCAGATTTGGCTAATAAGTATAGCAAAGAAGACGAAGCTGTTGAGACCAACGAACACCGCAAATGAATACTCCTCTCCTTGTTGCTCCAAAGTTGTCAGTGGCAAGGCAAGACAAACTCCTGAGTGAGAGTAGAATTCTCCCTTAAAGAAGGACGGCATAGAAACACTAGGAATGACTGCAATTGCGATAGAAACTAACCAAAACAATCCCGTGATAATGGAAGCCTGTTTAGCCGAAATGTTCCTCTTGTGGTAACGGGCCATGGGAAACACTTTAACAATTAGTCGGTCTATTGTTACAAGCAGTATCAAAAACGTAGACATCTCACTTGATATACTTGAGAAAATTCCAGCCGTGGTGCATAAAATACTTTTTCTTTCCATGCGTACGCACCGTAGTCATATACATCAACAACGCCTATCATCACCAAGTAGATACCCAACAGTAAATCTGATATTCCAAGGTTGATTATAAAGAGAGAATAACTCTTTGTTATTTTACTTCTATCAATAAAAAGCCGGTAAATGATAACTGCAAAGTTTCCCGCCAAAGCACAGACTCCAATTATCCAAAGAAATATACGAAATAAAAAAAAAGAATACCGAAGCGTCAACATAATCATAATCCAAACTCAAAATCGATTAAACCATGAACAACATTTGAACAAAGGAAAGATTTACATGGAGACCCTTGCAAAAGTACAAGAGACTAAGACCAGGTGTTCCGGAAGAGTAAGCGTCTTCTGCTTCATCGACGACACCCGCCATGTAAATCTTTGTCACATCCATGTAAACATCAAGTTCTCAAAATGAGAACCGAGTATCATTGTCAATCACAACAAGTAAACACACTAATGAGCATACTCAAAAACGTCTATCTTCATATCACTTAAAGATACAGAATATTTCTCAATGAGACAAAGATGGTCACCATAAAACTTGCCCATAGTACTGATCAACATGCATCTCTCGAATCCTTGTGTTGTTAGTTTGTTTGTCAGCAGTCGACATCGATCACGAAAATCCCGATATTTAGAGCAAGCCCTGGAATACCGAATCAACTGCGACATGTAAACACCATAGGTTGGAGAAGCAGGGATGTTACTATCAAAAAATGGAAAGTTAACGATCGGAAAATTGAAATCATCACGTTTATCGTATTGCTTAGAAGTAAGCGGTCCATGTTGGTCGTAGTTTAAGTAGAGATCGAGGTAAGCAGCTGATGTAGAAGAGTCTGTTGTGTCCCTTATTTCAAGTTCAGAAGGGTATATACGATCAATGTGGTCAGCAAACTTCTTGTTGTTTATAGACAACACATCGTCGATATATCTGAAAGTGCAATTAAAAGATTTGGCAAGGTTTTTGTTACCTGTCCTGATTAGCTCCTCCACAAATTCAGCCTCGTATGAAAACAAAAACAAGTCAGCTAAGAGTGGGGCACAGTTTGTTCCCATGGGAATGCCAACAGTCTGCTGGAAAATCTTTCCTCCGAAGTCAACAAAAATGTTGTCGACCAGGAATTCAATCATCCTTACTATATCTTCTTCAGTATATTCCTCTTAGCTTTGGTCGTGTTTTTCACAAAGTATGCTCCAAGATAGCTCACTACCATATATATGTATCGTCGTCCGCCTTTCTTGGAAAAGAAAGCTCTCATAACAAGAGATCTGAGACGTTCCTTCAATTTTGTATGAGGTATGGTAGTGTACAGGGTGAAAAAAATCAAATGTTTTGATCGAAAAGACATTTTTTAGGAGGGGTTGTTCAAGATTGATCAAAAGATCTTTCGAGTTTTTTTAAAATCCACATCCCATTAATTCCACTTCTGGAGTATACAGTGTCACAATACGACTGAAGCCCTGATTTTATGGTACTAAGAATTGCAGTAAGAAGTTTTGATAATGGCTTGGTCGAGCAATTAGCCAGCGATAAAACGTTGCTTTTAAGGATCCTTGTGTAGTTTCGGTATCCGATAAAGACGAGGTAGGTCAGTGTCTTGCTCATTAACCAGTACTTGGAAAGTTTGTAATATAGAAGCGTGGTTGGATAGTATTTCATCTTTCGAAAAACTTACTTTTAAGCTCTAAAATGTTACATTATACTTTTCAGAATAATAGTTAATTTGTTTTCTTTTTATTTGTATTTTAAGCATTAAATCAGATGTACCAATGAAAATTGTATCATCCGTGCTTGTTCAGTTTCCAATTCACAAGAAAACCAAAGTTAAGAATGTGCGGGGATATCTATCCTAGCCATTTAATACACTTATAATACACTTTTCCATTAAAGAGTTCCAAACATGAACTAAGAACGTTCTCAAATATTTAGAAGAATGTCTTCGAGATACACCATGCTGTGACATTCTCAACTAAGTACGTACTTAGCTTAAGAACGGAAAGTTAAGAATTGAGAATTAAGAAGTTTCGAGATTCCGGGGCCTGGTTCTTTGGTACCTTCAGAGAGATACATTTATTACATTTTTACAAGTGAAATATCGTCAATTATTAATTCTATAAAAGTGATATTTTTCACTGATGAAAAATATCGCTTTTTCTGATTTGACCAATCAGAACGCTGCTTACAAACGAAAAATAAAAACCAACCACTTAATATCAAAAGATCTGCCCCACTCGTGTAATATGTTTGGTATTACTGAAGACACTGTAAGATATCCTTTATGTATTTCCAGTATACCATATTGTCCCCTCTTCCACGGTTGGTGACTGTGTTTTTACGATATTCTCTACTCCTTCACGGTGGATGGGTGTGTTGTTACCTTAGTGTCCCCTCTTCCATGGTTGATGACTCTGTTGTTACCATATTGTTTCCTCCTCCACGGTTGATGGCTGTGTCGTTACCATATTGTTTCCTCCTCCACGGTTGATGGCTGTGTCGTTACCATATTGTTTCCTCCTCCACGGTTGATGGCTGTGTCGTTACCATATTGTTTCCTCCTCCACGGTTGATAGCTGTGTTGTTACCATATTGTTTCCTCCTCCACGGTTGATGGCTGTGTCGTTACCATATTGTCTCCACCTCCACGGTTTATGACTGTGTTGTTACCATATTGTCTCCTCCTCCACGGTTTATGACTGTGTTGTTACCATATTGTCTCCACCTCAACGGTTGATGACTGTGTTGTTACCATATTGTCTCCTCCTCCAAGGTTGATGGCTGTGTTGTTACCATATTGTCTCCACCTCAACGGTTGATGACTGTGTTGTAACCATATGGTCTCCTCCTCCACGGTTGATGGCTGTGTTGTTACCATATTGTCTCCACCTCAACGGTTGATGACTGTGTTGTAACCATATGGTCTCCTCCTCCACGGTTGATGACTGTGTTGTTACCATATTGTTCCCTCCTCCACGGTTGATGACTGTGTTGTTACCATATTGACTCCTCCTCAACGGTTTATGACTGTGTTGTTACCATATTGTCTCCACCTCCACGGTTTATGACTGTGTTGTTACCATATTGTCTCCACCTCAACGGTTGATGACTGTGTTGTTACCATATGGTCTCCTCCACGGTTGATGGCTGTGTCGTTACCATATTGTCTCCTCCTCCACGTTTGATGGCTGTGTCGTTACCATATTGTCTCCTCCTCAAAGGTTGATGGCTGTGTTGTTACCATAGTGTCTCCTTCTCCACGTTTGATGGCTGTGTCGTTACCATATTGTCTCCTCCTCCACGTTTGATGGCTGTGTCGTTACCATATTGTCCCCTACTCCATGTGTGATGGCTGTGTTGTTACCATATTGTCTCCTCCTCCACGGTTTATGACTGTGTTGTTACCATATTGTCTCCACCTCCACGGTTGATGACTGTGTTGTTACCATATGGTCTCCTCCTCCAAGGTTGATGGCTGTGTTGTTACCATATTGTCTCCACCTCAACGGTTGATGACTGTGTTGTAACCATATGGTCTCCTCCTCCACGGTTGATGGCTGTGTTGTTACCATAATGTCTCCTCCTCCAAAGTTAATGACTGTGTTGTTACCATATTGTTCCCTCCTCCACGGTTGATGACTGTGTTGTTACCATATTGACTCCTCCTCAACGGTTGATTGCTGAGTTGTTACCATATTGTCTCCACCTCCACGGTTGATGGCTGTGTTGTTACCATATTTTCTCCTTCTCCACGGTTGATGGCTATGTTGTTACCATATTGTCTCCACCTCAACGGTTGATGGCTGTGTTGTTACCATAATGTCTCCTCCTCCAAAGTTAATGCCTGTGTTGTTACCATATTGACTCCTCCTCAACGGTTGATTGCTGAGTTGTTACCATATTGTCTCCACCTCAACGGTTGATGACTGTGTTGTAACCATATGGTCTCCTCCTCCACGGTTGATGGCTGTGTTGTTACCATAATGTCTCCTCCTCCAAAGTTAATGACTGTGTTGTTACCATATTGTCTCCACCTCCACGGTTGATGACTGTGTTGTTACCATATTGACTCCTCCTCAACGGTTGATTGCTGAGTTGTTACCATATTGTCTCCTCCTCAACGGTTGAAGGCTGTGTTGTTACCATATTGTCTCCTCCTCCACGTTTGATGGCTGTGTCGTTACCATATTGTCTCCTCCTCCACGTTTGATGGCTGTGTCGTTATCATATTGTCTCCTCCTCAAAGGTTGCTGGCTGTGTTGTTACCATAGTGTCTCCTCCTCCACGTTTGATGGCTGTGTCGTTACCATATTTTCTCCTCCTCCACGTTTGATGGCTGTGTCGTTACCATATTGTCCCCTCCTCCATGTGTGATGACTGTGTTGTTACCATATTGTCTCCTCCTCCACGGTTGATGACTGTGTTGTTACCATATTGACTCCTCCTCAACGGTTGATTGCTGAGTTGTTACCATATTGTCTCCACCTCCACGGTTGATGACTGTGTTGTTACCATATTGTCTCCTCCTCCATGGTTTATGACTGTGTTGTTACCATATTGTCTCCACCTCAACGGTTGATGACTGTTTTGTTACCATATGGTCTCCTCCTCCACGGTTGATGGCTGTGTTGTTATCATATTGTCTCCTCCTCCAAGGTTGATGGATGTGTTGTTATCATATTGTCTCCTCCTCCAAGGTTGATGGATGTGTTGTTACCATATTGTCTCTTCCTCCACGGATGATGGCTGTTTTGTTACCATAGTGTCTCCTCCTCCACGTTTGATGGCTGTGTCGTTACCATATTGTCTCCTCCTCCACGTTTGATGGCTGTGTCGTTACCATATTGTCTCCTCCTCAACGGTTGAAGACTGTGTTGTTACCATATTGTCTCCTCCTCCACGTTTGATGGCTGTGTCGTTACCATATTGTCTCCTCCTCCACGTTTGATGGCTGTGTCGTTATCATATTGTCCCCTCCTCCACGGTTGATAGCTGTGTTGTTACTATATTGTCTCCTCCTCCATGGTTGATAGCTGTGTTGTTACCATATTGTCTCCTCCTCCATGGTTGATAGCTGTGTTGTTACCATTTTGTTTCCTCCTCCACGGTTGATTGCTGTGTTGTTACCATTTTGTCTCCTCCTCCACGGTTGATGGCTGTGTTGTTACCATATTGTCCCCTCCTCGACGTTTGGTGACTGTGTTGTTACCATATTGTTCCCTCCTCCACGGTCGATTATTGTGTTGTTACCATGTTGTCTCCTCCTCCACGGTTGCTGATTGTGTTGTTACTATATTGTCTGCTCCTCCACGGTCGATGGCTGTGTTGTTACCATATTGTCCCCTCCTCCACGGTTGATGACTGTGTTGTTATCATATTGTCCCCTCCTCCACGGTGGATGACTGTGTTGTTATCATATTGTCCCCTCCTCCACGGTTGATAGCTGTGTTGTTACTATATTGTCTCCTCCTCCATGGTTGATAGCTGTGTTGTTACCATATTGTCCCCTCCTCCACGGTTGATGACTCTGTTGTTACTATATTGTCTCCTCCTCGACGTTTGGTGACTGTGTTGTTACCATATTGTCTCCTCCTCCACTGTTGATGCCTGTGTTGTTACCATATTGTTTCCTCCTCCACGGTTGATTGCTGTGTTGTTACCATATTGTTTCCTCCTCCACGGTCGATTATTGTGTTGTTACCATGTTGTCTCCTCCTCCACTGTTGATGCCTGTGTTGTTACCATATTGTTTCCTCCTCCACGGTTGATTGCTGTGTTGTTACCATATTGTTTCCTCCTCCACGGTTGATTGCTGTGTTGTTACCATATTGTTTCCTCCTCCACGGTTGCTGATTGTGTTGTTACCATATTGTTTCCTCCTCCACGGTTGCTGATTGTGTTGTTACCATATTGTCCCCTCCTCCACGGTTGATTGCTGTGTTGTTACCATATTGTCTCCTCCTCCACGGTCGATGGCTGTGTTGTTACCATATTGTCCCCTCCTCCACGGTTGATGACTGTGTTGTTACTATAGTGTCCCCTCCTCCACGGTTGATGACTGTGTCGTTACTATATTTGTTTCGCTTGAACACAACTTTCCCGTCACAAATGTGACCAATATTTGATGAAAATCAATAGAAAATAGCCGTCATTAGAAAATGGCACGGCATGACAAGTCATCGACCAGTTTAATGTAAAATATTCACACAACTTCTTCAGGTTTATTAATTATTTCAAAGTAGCCCCTGTTTAATGCGTTGGTCAGTGTGTAAGTTTTACATTTTTATTTTTAGGTCATCTGACCCAAAGGGTCAAGATGACCTATAGTTACCGTGCTTCGTCCGTCGTCGTCCGCTGTCCGCCGTGCGCCGTGCGCCGTCCGCCGTCCGTAAACTTTTCACATTTCAAACTTCTTCTCAAGTTCTACCAATGGGAATCAGCTGAAACTTAGCTGAAAAGATCCTGAGATGGTCCTGACCAAGTGTTGTTATTTTTCGGGTCGGTCCGAAATCCAAGATGGCCGCCATAGCCGACATCTTGAAAAACATATATTAAACTTCTTCTATAGTTCCACTGGTACCTGTGAGCTGAAAATTGGTAGGGATGTTCAGGAAGGGCAGCCCATAAAATGTTGTTATTTTTCGGGTCGACATTTGTGCCATGGCGGCCATTTTATGATTGCGCAATCACTGTTTTCCTGAACAACAGCTATTTTAAACTTCTTCTTAAGTTCTACCACTGGGATTAAGCTGAAACTTGGCTGAAATGATCCTGAGATAGTCCTGACCAAGTGTTGTTATTTTTCGGGTCGGTCCGAAATCCAAGATGGCCGCCAGAGCCGCCATCTTGAAAAACACATTTTCAACTTCTTCTCAAGTTCTACCAGTGGGATTAAGATGAAACTTGGCTGAAATGATCCTGAGATGGTCCTGACCAAGTGTTGTTATTTTTTGGGTTGGTCCAAAATCCAAGATGGCCGTCAGAGCCGCCATCTTGAAAAACACATTTCCATGAGTTGTTACTTTTCGGTCGGTTCGAAATCCAAGATGGCCGCCATGGCCGCCATCTTACAAAACACATTTCCAACTTCTTCTCAAGTTCTACCTGTGGGATTAAGCTAAAACTTGGCTGAAGTGATTCTGAGATTGTCCTGACCAAGTGTTGTTATTTTTCAGGTTGGTCGGAAATCCAAGATGGCTGCCAGAGCCGCAATCTTGAAAAACACGTTTCCAACTTCTTATCAAGTTCTACCACTGGGATTAAGCTGAAAATTGGCTGAAATGATCCTGAGATGGTCCTGACCAAGTGTTGTTACATTTCGGGTTGGTCCAAAATCCAAGATGGCCGCCAGATTCGCCATCTTGAAAAACAAAATTGCCGTCCATAAACTTTTCACATTTTAAACTTCTTCTCAAGTTCTATCCGTGGCAACCAATCACCGTCATGTTTACAAATGGTGACGCATGCGCAAACAAAGTCTAGTTACTATAGTCCAGCTTAAATGAATCGATAGTGAGGGTCTAGTCGACATAGACATGCGCATTAAAACTCCTTCTTTCTGTACACATGCGCAGTACATTATAACTAAAGTGTGTTCGGTTGAACTCTAGTAGACTACAGTAACTATATAGTCGGCAATCGAACTCGCCCATTGTCACAAATCTAAGATGGCCGCCACATGTCATTTTGAACTTCTCAAGTTCTACCAGTGACATTGAGCTGAACCTTGCAAAAATTATCCTCAGATAGTCCCAACCAAATGTTATTTATCGGGTCCGTCAGACATCCAAGATGGCTGCCACAGCCCCCATTTTGAATACACATTTAAAACTTTTCATAGAAAAATGATCCCCAGATAGTCCCAACCAAATGTTGTTATTTCTCCAGTCCGTCAGAGATCCAAGATGGCTGCAACAGCCCCCATTTTGCATCCACATCTAACACTTTCCATGATCTGAAACTTGCCTAAAATGATTCTGACCAAATGTTATTTTTCGCACTGTTCCGAAGAAATCCATGATCATCACCATCTTGAAAACCACATTTGTGTGGCATATTGTTACATGATTGTATTACTAATTCCTAGAGGAGAGGAATTTATATAAGCTATTAGCTTGTTTTCCAATCCTCACTATTTGTATAATTTCTATATATGTAATATACATGTACACTGATGGAAATAAAATATTGTTTAAACTAATTCCATAATGGTATCACAATTGGTAGTCAGATGACCGTTAAGGCCCTTGGGCCTCTTGTTTAAATGGTTAAATATTGACTTTTTTGACTGTAGATAACCGACTAGGTTAAGCAGATTTCAAAATGTGTTTGTAGATTGATAATGAGTCAAACGTCGGGACTGGATCTATTAACGATGAAAAAAACACTCTTGTTTGTATGTTTATATCATTTCGAGATAGTTTATTTGCGAACAATTCCCATAAACCATAGATTGTTTTTAACATTTGAATGTAATACAATGCATGAGGGTCTGGTAGTAGCTCATGCTACGAGATAGCATCGTTTGCCCTTTGCAGGACAAATGTCACCGTGAAAAAATATTCTGACGAAAACTGATCAAGATCAATCAACTTGATGCTATATTGTTAATATTTGGAAGAAAAAATAATGATTTTTGCGTAACTGCATTAGATCATCTTACCGCACCAGCTATATTGACAGTATGTGTACGTGAGTTTGTATGAGAAGTCCAGCGGGATTGAATGTGTTCTGTCACATTATCCTATGAACATAAAAATGTTTTAAACTTACAAGTCTCTTATGTTCATGAATGTCAGTTTACTATTAACATAAACTCTACTTTATATATATCTGAAAAAATGTTGTCTCACACCTTCCAGCAGCTTCTTCTCAATTACCAAACAAGCACCTGTGCTGATATTTGGCCACAAACTGGGATGAAGGACTACAAAGTTTACTTAAATAGTTGACCTTGACCCAATGTTAAGGCCACGTGGGTCAAATATGTCAAATGTTCAAACCATATTTTCTTACTAATTTAAAGGCCTAAGGCGTAGATGTTTGGCCTTTTACAATTTTGCACAGAAGTTGACAGGTAAATTATTCAGGTCCTATTGTCTTCTAAACAAGATAATCTGGAACGAAATACGCATCATAGATTAAAGAGACTTCTATTTCCTTATTGAAAAAAGTCCCCCATTGAGAAAACGGATATTCTTGAGAACGAGGCTTCAAATAAGAGGCAACTATTGTCAATACATGTAAATGATGCCAGACTTCAAAACAGGTGACCGTGAAGACACCTGTAATTGGTGACGTCATGTCTTTGATCAGCCATTGTGATGTTACTTCAAATGAGATAAAAGATCGAATTACCTACATTTGTACATTCATTGTAAACGCTGTGCAGTTGTATCTTATACTCACGGAACTGAGAAAACTAGCTAAAAACATCTTTTATTACATTTTTACCTATGAAATATCGAAAATTATTCATTTTAAAAAAGTAATATTTTTCACTAGGGAAAAATATCATATCTTTCATTAGTGAAAAATATCATTTTTTCCGATTTGCCAAAAACACAGCTTACAAACTAGCTATGGAAAAACTTCAAGCTACCCTTCTATTCAAATGAGGCACGAAAGTCTCCTTTTACTGCACAGAATTATCAGATCTGTCATCTCATTCACGACATTTTCTCTGTAAAAACACAATGTTTAATTCTACAATTGCCTTTCATTTTATACTATGCAATTCAGCAGTTCTATCTGTTTGATCATAGGAAACGTGTGTCAAACAAATCTCGGATCGAGTATCCACAGCGTCTCCAAGTATAGCCGGAAGTGCATGCATAAGAGAACAAGGATCATATTTGACAGTGATAGGTATTAAGTGTAACTCACGCAAGCCTAGATGGCGCTGATATTTATCATCTGGATAAATGGTGACAAATCAACTCATCATTTCCCTCGCTTCTTACCATCTTACCGACTGTAGATTCGTCGGTTATCAACATTGCGTAATGATCTGTGTTGATGACGGGACGTTTTCAATATATTTTGCATTATTTCAGTAATATGACATCCTTATTAAACTATGAAGACAAATACATTCTTTATATAAATCAGCGATCAAAAGAATGTATTGACGAGCTTTCATCTACAGATCAGTAGAGAGGACTATATTTTGTTCTGTCGAAGTGTCTAGACTTGCTAGTGTCAAAAGTAGTCTAGTATTGTCAACGCGGTGCGATGTTTTGCAACAAAAATGTAATAAACAGAATATCTAACAGTATCTTCAGTAATACGAAATATATTTTACTTGTGTGGCTAAAATTTGGATATTTTTCACTCGTGCTGCGCACTTGTGAAAAATATCAAAATATTAGCCCTACTTGTGAAATATATTTCGTATCACTGAAGACACTTATATATCCTCTATATTTATGCATCTGCATTTGGGTTAACTGATTTTGGTTTACGCACTATTCACTTTGATTGCTTCAGCATGTATGCTATATGCAAAATGTATACTTTTATTGATACAAACATTTTTTTTAAATGCTTTATCATACAATTTATATACATGTTGCATTGTTTTGTTATGAAATTTGGATATACACACGCCAATAATGCATTACCTTTTATATTAAATCTTTTCTATTTTGTTACAGGAAAAGTGGACTCATCCCTCTAAACCCTGAAGCTTTTGACACATCTTTACTTATCCCAGAAGATTTCAGCAAAAGTCAAAGAGCTCCAGATAACGAGTCCTCTGAAGTGGCATCAACAAGTGGTACCTCTAGTACAGGTTGGTCTTCCTCTGTAGTAGTTTATTGTATATTGTCACAGTGATTGGAATTGTGTGTGTGAAAAACAGACTTTTTGATTATTCATATCAATTTATCAGATCTGTCATCCATGAACTGTCTTGTAACATCCACAAAAATACCATGTTTCTAATTAAGTGTTCTTCTTATAATTTTTACAGAGAAAGTGGTAATACTTCGTGTGACAAGTGTGGTCACTCTCTATTACCACACATTATTGAAGCTGTGAGGAAATTGCCACCAATTCTCCAGGAAATATTTGTCACATCAGTTCTTCCGGAGAAGAAGCCCAAGAACAAAAGAGTAGTATTGGAGGCACACACCATCACCGGTACTGTGATGTCATGCTTCAACAGTTAAAAAATAAAGAAAAGGAAGATAAGAAAAGGAATGAGGCCATAGAGGAGAGGAAAAAGGAGAGGGAGGCCAGGAAAACTGGTAAAGATAAAGGTAAAGGTTAAGGTAAAGCAAAGCGAACAGGATTAATGTAGAAATGTTGAAGGAGGATGCAGAGGATGGAGAAGATGACACAGTTGTGTGTGGTGTTTGGCAGACGAGAGATACTGAAGAGATAGATGAGATAGAGGAATATTAGGACCAGGCCATCACCTTCACCAGCTGGATCCAATGCGAAGTCTGCGACATGTGGTTCCACCAGGAATGTGTTGATGCCGTATCGGATGATTTCATCTGCACGTTATGCAGTTGAGACCGATTTAAGAAGTCCATGTAACATTGCCAACCTTAAATGACGTAATGACATTTTGTTGGTTAACTGTAAATCCTATTTTTGTTTTTTTTTGAAGTTTTTGATACATTGATAAGACAAACATTGAAAAGACAAACTTTCACTCAGACACATGCACACGTGCATACACATAAGCCATGAGGTATCATTCATCATCCTAAACCTTATTCTCATAGAGTCATCCTGATCATACTTATCATTGTCACACTGCCATCATCATCATCACTCTGTCATCCTCATCACACAGTCAAAAAAATGTCAACATTATATTGTATCATTATAAAATTGCATGGAATTAAATATCAACAACGTCATACAGCCATCATCATCATATCATAATATGATAGCAGCCATCATATTATTGTAATGCTATAAACCTCATCACACGTCATCATCATATCATTATAATATAATGGCCCTTATCACATCATCATAATACCATCATTCTCATCAGACTTCATCACACTGTCATCATCATATACGTAAAACGCAGCCATCCACATTCCGCTGACATCATCATGTTATAACAGAGCTGTCATCCACATCACACGTCATCATCATATCATTATAATATAATGGCCCTTATCACATCATCATAATACCATCATTCTCATCAGACTTCATCACACTGTCATCATCATATACGTAAAACGCAGCCATCCACATTCCGCTGACATCATCATGTTATAACAGAGCTGTCATCCACATCACACGTCATCATCATATCATTATAATATAATGGCCCTTAACACATCATCATAATACCATCATTCTCATCAGACTTCATCACACTGTCATCATCATATACGTAAAACGCAGCCATCCACATTCCACTGACATCATCATGTTATAACAGAGCTGTCATCCACATCACACCTTCATCATCATCATCATCATCATCATCATCATCATCATCATCAACCCTGCCAGCCTCATCACACTTTCCTCCTCATCATATCATTGTAAGACTACCATCCACATATTGTCATCATAATCAAATCATAATGAGACTTTATCAACACATATTCATAGCATATGTATTAAATTACTCTGTGCATGCACATCCTTACAAAACCCATTCATACCAAAATGGTACACAACTGGATAATAAAGAGAGAGAGAGAGAGAGAGAGAGAGAGAGAGAGAGAGAGAGAGAGAGAGAGAGATTGTTGGGATGATACAGGATAAAACTTTGAAGTGAATGTATATGAAAAATATCATATCGGCAGAAACTGTGACCACCATTTCATATTATTACAATAAACACTGATACAAGGAAAACTAGAGATTGGATATTTTTTCCCATTTTTTCCACTCTTTCTCAAATTTTTCCCTTACCCCTTCACCCTGACTGTAGGCAATATATTTTTGCAAATTATAGTAATCTTTTATAGTGCTGATAAGACTATTGATATTGAGGGACTTATGGAGGCATCTCATACTGTATATATATTGTTTGATAAGAAGAAGTATTTCGTTGTCAGCTTTGTAGGAAATAGAGTTTGGAGATAGCAATCCAAAAATAAAGGATTGTTTATTAAACGCAAATGGAGTAAATAAAGCATCAAGTAAGATTGTGAAACCAACAAGTAAGATTTGTACTTCTTGGCACTCCCACAAAGAATGTATTATTGTTTCCTTTTCTGCGTTGCATAAAATACAACGAGGAGTAATGGCAAGACGCGCCTTGAAAAGGAAAGAGTTTGTTGTTAAAATGTGGTGGTTAATCCTATACTGGATCCATTGTAGTTTGGTATTTTTAGTGACAACGAAAGGAGTTTTGTATATTTGAGCCCAAGTTGCATCATTCAGTTCAAACTCTTTATTCCACTTAACTTTCCCAGTAGGTATAATATTATTTTGTATTAAAATGTTTTATGTTAAATCTTTTCCTTTTCTTTTCCTCAAAAATACTTCTATGCTCAGAGGTACTAAAGGATATTGAAGCTTTGATTTAGGAATTTCAACTGAGGATAAAAATTGTTTTACTGCTGATAAGATACTACGGTAATGAAGGAAATTTGTAGTACCTGGGGTAATATTGTATATCTGAAGAAACTCATGAAAAGTGTAGAAATCCCCCAAACTATTATCTCTTATTAAGTCATTAACTGTAAGAACATTTTTCTCAAAAAGAGACTTAGTAAACACTGACTTCCTTCCAATAGTTATATTCCTGTTAAACCAAATGGGTGATTTCAGAATGGAATCTTCGATAAAAGTATTTTATTCATTCATAAAAATTAGTCTATTCCATGCTTTAAAAACATCAATCCAGAACTTATTTTTCATTTTTTTCTGACAAATCTGTACATAATCATCACCTCAATTGGCTAGCACATCTATGTTTATAAAACTTTTAAGAATGACTTGCCATTTGGCTGTGGTCTGATAAAGTCTTCGGATCCAACATAATTTTAAAGAATCTACATAAGCTTTCAAATTAATCATTTTCAGGCCACCACTTAAATTTTTTTTAACAACTACTTCTCTTTTGATTTTGTCTGTTTTGCTATTCCACAAAAATTCAAATTGAATGGTATAGAGTTTCATAAGAAAGGATTCATCTGGATTAGGTAGAGAGATAAATAGATGGTTAAGTTGTGATATCAGAAGTGATTTAATAATATGTATTCTTCCAATAGGTGTTAAAGATCTCCTTTTCCAAATTTGTAATAAAGTTTTCAATTTTATCAATTTTTTGTCAAAATTCATTTTCGGCATCTCATGTAAATTAACATGAAACTCAAAACCTAAAAAGTGTAAATCTCTGTCTACCCCACCGTAAGTTTAGCTCTGGGAGATAAGTGTCCTCAGAAAATTTCTTATTTCCAATCCAAATTACCTGTGTTTTAGAAACATTCATTTTCAAGCCAGACATGCGTGCATAAGAATTTAATACAGAGATAGATTCTTTAAGTGATTTTTCAGTGCCGTCTAAAGCCAAAGATGAATCGTCGGCATACTGTGAGAGTAGGATGGGACACTTGTCTATTTCAATACCTTTTATGTTCTTGTTATTTCTTAATTTCAGATTCAGAATCAGAAAGGTCCGCCAGTCCATTAATCCTCAAAGAATTTTTCCGGCCATGTTACAAATTTGTCCCAAAGGGATCCCACTGTTTGACGAAGTTCTACGTTTTCACTTTCTAAATAGAAAATCTTTCCCTTGAGCTCCTCTATCAACTGCTGATTTTCCACTCTGATGTCTTCCCTCAGCTTTTTGTTTCTATCTTCCAAATCTTGCTTGGTCACAACTTTGGCCAGCAAACAGGCAATCTCATCTAGTCTGTCCTCAATAGATTTCTCTGAAATAGTGCTAGTGCTAAGTCCAGATCTGGAACCACCTTGGGTTCTCTGACGACTAGTAGTAGGCATGATGTATAAATAGTGTAGCCAGTACAGGTAATGTCCAGGTAAGTGTTACATACACGGCAGAGCAGTCTGTAGTATGAAGGCATGTCCGAGATTGTAAACAATATGGCGCTGTCAGCTGTCAGGCAGACGACAGTAACGCTAAGTCCATTCACGGCCGTGTTATTCATTATACGTATTGACGGTAAATAATTATCACCAAGAACAGTTTATGCATACATAACACATACCTATCATCCATAAATATGACGAAGCAGTCTGTATTTCTTTAGAAAATAGTGGTAATTAACCCTGTAAGCGAGAGCTGTTTGTTGTCACCAAAATCGGACCGAGTATTTGCCTAACTGATGTACCGACGTCGCTGATTGGATGATACTACTGCGAGCGAGCGAAGAGCGGGAACCAGTACAGTTCGATTGCAGTGACGTCACAACTAGTGAGTGAGGAGCGGGAACCTATACAGTTTGACTGAGTGACGTCAGCAGATGGTGTGACGTCACACTATGCATAAAAGGCGACGAGAGCCAGCGCTCAG
Source organism: Mimachlamys varia (assembly GCA_947623455.1). Lineage (NCBI taxonomy): Eukaryota > Metazoa > Mollusca > Bivalvia > Pectinida > Pectinidae > Mimachlamys > Mimachlamys varia. Next base: position 39,124,419 of record OX392540.1, read on the forward strand.
GGCATTCTGTCTTGAACGGTAGCCCTGTGCAGCCCCAAATAAAGTAGCTGAGCTGATATAACATTTGATTGCTGAGCCGATAGATATCCAGTTAACACTATGGCAGCCGAGGTAAATACCGACTAGGAGTATTATGAATTTATTCTACTGAATGTGTTTTATAACACAACCAGACCGGTGTTCCTGCACCTTCAGAAGACCTTGAGATGTGTACTTTCGCGTTTATAAAGTAATGACTTTATAGTCAATCTGTTTATACAAATTATCTATTGTTAAGCCATATTGGTATTCTGATATTGTTTAGGCCAATAATGCACCTTAGTTGACACTGTGGCACCATCTTCCGTGCTTGGTAGCACCTTCACTGTAGCACCTTCAGTAAAGGTAGCACCTTCACGGTTTGGTAGCACCTTCACAGTGCACCTTCTGAGGACTTGCCATGCACCTTCACTATGACTGTGCACCCTTACCACTTGATGTAGATTTCCAGGGGTAAGCCTATTAAATGAGGCAGTAGGGGTAACATACACATTGTGCATTTGTTGGTTGGGCTTGTGAATAAATGTTGTTAATTTTATATCTGTCTCGATTGTCTGTTCTGAGTTGTTTAACCACTGGGGTCAAGAGATCCACAAAAAGTAGTCTGTCACGACCAAGAGGCGTGCGGGCAACATAAGTATTGCAGCTTATAGTGTGGCGGTTAACAGTGCTCACCAGCCGGGTGTCAGATCATTGTCAGAATAACTTTAGTCCAAAAAACACAATTCCAAAGAGAATTTCCCCAAAACGATGATGCTGCTGCCATATTCAAGTTGTATTCATAAAATGATTTTATATTTTTATCGTCGCCATATTCAAGTTGTATTCTTAAATGGAATTTATTTTCATTACTGCCATATTTAAGTTGTATTCTAAAATGAATCTATATTTTTTTCACCGCCATATTCAAGTTGCATTCCTAAATGGAATTTATTTTCATGACTGCATTATTCAAGTTGTATTCATCAAATGAATCTATATTTTTATCACTGCCATATTCAAGTTGTATTCATAAATGGAATATTTATGTATTTTCATGACTCTCATATTTAAGTTTCCCATTTTGTGTGAGTAAATGCAATGCTGTTACTTTTTATTTCATAAATACTATTAAATGGAATCCATCTTATTTCATGACTGTCATATTCAAGTTGTATTAATTCATATCTGTAAACTGTCATTTTGTTTTGTTTTTTAAACCTAGAATTTTTGGAAAAGTTCAAGTTCAGAGTGTGATTTATTATTATGTTTCCAGTGTATTTCTTATTGTTTTCATCATTATGTCAATGAGCAGGTTTACATTGATAAGAATACTAAGTACCCCATCATGATCTTATTACTATTAATGGCGTATTAATTACATTTTTTTTCTTGTTTTTTAATGTTACCATTAAATCCCGGTATGATTTCATATTTTGTTCTTTTATGATTGAAGGGAGGCAACTCGTTAGCAGTCGCTCAAAGTCGTTTCATCTCTGTGATAAGTATCACCCATCCTTGACCTTTACAGCGTAAAACGTTATACAAAAAGTCACCTCGAATAAGTCGGCGATATTCAGGCTTTTCAACAGATACTTTGATAAATTAAGGTAAATAAATGATTCATATAAATCACATTATGCCTAATCTAAAGAAAATTGCGAAAAAAATCTAAGAAACATACAGAAATCGCCAAGAAAAAATATTCACGGACACTGGTCCGGTTTCCGTCAAAAATAAGCAGAAATGTACCGATCGTATATGGCCTCTAACTGGAGCGTTGATTGGGGTTAATTAAAATTAAAGGGATAGACATGAATGAGTGTGATTTCAGGATTATTCATGCAAAATTTAAGAATATTTGATCGTCAAATTTGTAAGATACACGAGAAAAACCTTAAAAAAATCACGGGCACTGGTCGGGTTCCAGTATATTTCCATTTTCACTTCGCTACCCCTTTAAGAACATTTGCTTTGTTGGAGTAAAGATTAGGGGGACATTTTATCAAAAATTGATTTAAACCCCCAATATTTTAAAAAATACTCTAAAAAACTTATTTTAGGTAAAAAACTAGCTTTAACGAATCCCCAACTACCTGTGATAAACTTCACGGTGTGCCTACCTTAATACTTAAGCTTGCAGTTTCTAGTCGGGTCGGTCCCTTATGTCTTTAATTTAAACTCGCCAAATCACTTATTCAGTCGAATACATGTCACCAACCACATCATCATACTTTCATCAGTAAGCTATGGTCGATTCCACTGTTATGGAGATGTTGTAAATCCGAAATGAGATTCCAGGCAACTTCCTTTGAATCGCCCCATATGGGACCAAATTACAAAGTCGTTATATTTTAATGTTGCGCAATGCAAATCGCTCTAAAATACAGTGTACACTCTAGCAATTTATTTTATATGGGAGAGGTATTTCAATTCATTCGTTTTGAAAATAAAAGCTACACAATATGATTATAGCACAAACATATAATGAAAATTAAAAATCTTGTCTTGGGTCTACATTTTTTCTGTTGCCTAGTGATGAACGAAGCTAGCAATCAGCTGTTGTTAAGTGTGTAACAATGTAACAAAAATGAAGCACCGTGAGACTCCGTCAGCTTAAAGTACATGCCAGTGGCGGGAAATTTAAAATAGTTAACGTAAATTTAACGATTGGATGTCTATTGTGTTGCTTGCATTGGCTGATGAAGGGAAGTGAACCTTGTCACTTCATTTGTACGAGGTTGACTTCCATCAGCCAATGCAAGCAACAGAATAGACATTAAATGCTTCATTGGATATTTCTCATGCTGTTCATTCTTTATTGAAGATGAAACAATATTCAAAAACAATGTTTTTTAAGCATACCTGTTATTTTCATTTTAAGATCAAGCTTTGCAGAAAAGTTGTCTGGATACATTCATCACTGATTTGATAAAGCTAACTTGTAGATTGCAACCTCTTTTTCTGAGGTTCAAGAAGCATGGACAGTTTCTAGGACAGTTTGAGTCCCAGATAAAGTCTGTGGTCACGAAAAACACAAATAACATACGCTAACGTGTTTTGAAGCATATCAGAAAATTGATCTCCTTCGATTACTGTATACGTTTTTACAACATATCATAGTCATCCAGTTTTGGATTGAAGTGGTTTGAAATAGTTACTTTTAATCCTAGCGCAGCAAAATACTGCTTCATATTCTTAGAATTGTACTAAAACAGAAACAAGATCCTAAATCTATGTTGAATTCAAAAACGATAAATAAATGAATATTGTCAGGCTCACTCTAGTTGGTGATATTCATTTTTATCAGGAATCAAATCGTTGGACGAGTTTAAATCTTGTTTTTTTTCATACAATGTCCATACACAAGATCTGGATAAGTCTTGAAATAAAGCATCATAGTATCAGAATCACTATTTTTACAAACATAATAAAACTTTAACATCCTGAAAATCGTATATATGTGATGCATATACCTTATCAAAATCGTCCGGTTTTATCCGGGTAGCCATATGTTAAATACTGATAAAATAAAATTGATTCTGTTGAAAACGACTTTATACCTTTAAATTTTTTTTAGCTGCTGGTTTCCTTTTTCTGTTATTATCACGTAACAGAGAGTTGGGGGCTCGTCCGGGATCGACTAATAAAAAAATAACTTTAACTTTTACTCAAAAGTTATCTTTTAAATTTACTTGGAAAGTTTTCATATTCTGGAACAAACAGCTGAATAAAAATGGCTACACGTATAAACGTAGAACAGTTGCAGAAGCGCCTACTCTGGATTTTCTTATGTAAGATAACAAGAATGATTAATTGATTAAGACAGAAAGAAATAGAAAATGAGGAGAATGGAGGGAAAAAGAAATGGAAAACGAAAGCACGGAGAAAGAAATTTAGAGCGATTAATGATTGGAACTAGGGAAACAAACAATTGAAGCAGAAACAGAAATTAGAATGAAAGAATTAGAACTAGCTTATCAAAATAGAGCAAGTGGTACAGATGTTTTGATGTCAGTAAAAATGTTCAGGAAGTTCCTCCTTTGCAGAAGAAAGATGTTGACAAATATTAATCCATTTTGAGAAAATTGCTGATAGTATGAAATGGCCTGAAGATAAGCTAACAATGTTACTACAGAGTGTTCTGATAGATAAGGCTAGAGATATCTATTCTTCTTTGTCTGTTGACGAAATTGCGAACTATAAAGTAGTGAAAAATGCTATTTTAATAGCTAACGAGCTTGTAACCGAGGCTTATCACCAAATGGTTCGCGATACCAAAAGAATGAGGAACAAACTCATGTCGAATTTGCTAGAGCGAAAGAGCAATTATGTAACAGGTGGTGAAATTGACAATGATTTTGACAACTATTACTGATCGAAGAATTCAAACGTTGCCTCCATGTTAATATTAAAACTAATTTTGATAAAATAAAAATCGAATCACATCGTGAAGCCGCTACAATGGCTGATGATTACGATCTCACCTATCAAAACCAGTTCTCGAGACAGAAACAGTACCGTAGGTACTGGTAGATTTAGTCAGTCTAGGTTCCCAAACTTTAGTCGGTCTTCTAAGGATAAACCTAAAGAAGCTGATTAGATTAAATCTGATTCTAAACCAGATCAAAGGGCAGGTGTAGGGTATCCTTCTGGTCATATTTGTAATTACTGTAAGAAAGTATGACATGCTATGTCTGGGTCTTATTCCCTCAAGGGAAAGGAGCAAAGGCGTAAACTCTTAGTTACTTCTATGTTAGCTATGTCAAAGCCTAGTCAAAAACTTGGTGACATTATAGAAAATTCCAAAAAGTATATTGAGGTTAAGAGCTCAGAGTCTGATATTGTATTGGAGAAGTTCTCATTTATGAAGGTTTTGCTTCACTTCTCGATGATAATATTAACTTGAAACACGGGAAGATGTTGCTTGAACCTCGATCTTCCCATTCTTTGTTATAAGATGGCGTAGTGCCTTTGTCTGAGAATACTTCTTGTGGTGTTAGTGTTCTGCTTCAGGGTGTAGAGTTAGGTTTTGTTAATGTCCCTGTCCATTGTGCTTTTTAAAGTCGGGCTTAGTTACCGGGCCTGTAACTGTTGGTGATAGAGGGCATGTGACTCGTTTTAAGCAAAAAAATGGTAGATTCTAGAACTCCTGATCAGACGAGTAGTGTTGCGAAAAAAAAATCAGAGAATAACAAAGCGTCAACAAAACCATAATCCGAACTCAAAATCGATTAAACTAGGGGCAAAATAGGAACAAAGGAAAGATTTACATGGAGACTCTATAAAAAGTACAAGATAATAAGACCAGATGTTCCGGAGACTATTGAGCTGGAAAGTCCTGGTATATTCCCTTCTGGTGCTGTCACTCGTTCAATGAGTAAGAAGGTTTCTAATATTGTAGTAGATGAGGATGTTTTAAATCCAAGATTAGGTGACACTTTCATGGATCACGATCAAGAGGATATCGGTGGCAAGTGGGATATTTCGTGCAATCATGCTGAACTGATGTTGGTAGATCAATCTAGTAAGGATAGAAATGTACCAAGTCCCACTGTCAATCAAGGTTCGATTAGGTTGCCATTGGTATCTTCTGTTTAGTTCACTAGCTCCCACTCAAAATACCAACATGAACACTCAGTCTCCATCTGATATCTTTATTATGAAATACTCATAAAATATTCCCTATTCATATATACAAATAATACTAAAAACCTTTCGGGAACGAGCAATCAGAAACAAAATCCATCCATTACTCAGGGTCAAAGTTAGAACGTTGTCCAACTTTGACCGACAAGCATACTTATAATATAATAAACTACATATAAAATAACAGATGTCTTTGTAATGTACATTATGTACTATAATAAATTAATTATTTATCTTATTTCTCATTCTGTATTACGTAACCGTGTTACAAACATTTATATCTTTACATAAATTATATTTTACAAAAACCTAAACATAGATATGATTATATTTCATCACACTAATTACAACACAATCATGATAAACATGGATAACAAGCAACACATGTCGAAGAACAAACAGTATGTAGGCAGGTAGTAGTCTGAAACATCACCTCGTATATATGATTTTACATCACATCTTTGTAATCCTTCTTTTCTGTCCTTCACTGTCACCCCTTTTTCATCCTGTCTGTTGTTTTTTCTCCTTTGGGTTTGAGATGGTAGAACTAAACGGTAACACTAAATCGATAATATTGGGATGGTGGAAGGTGTAAAGATTATTTCGGCAAATGTGCAGGGACTTTCAAACAGAGTAAAACGTAAAGATGTGTTTTCTTATCTTAGAGATTCTAATTACAATATTTATTGTCTCCAGGATACGCACTTCACTCTAGATAATGAAGAACTCATAACAAATGAATGGGGATACAAGAGTTACTTCGCATCATATTCAGGAAACTCTCGTGGTGTAGCCATTTTAATAAATAATAACTTTGAATGTAAAATACATAAAGAAAAGAAAGATTCTACAGGAAACTTTTTAGCGTTAGATATAGAAATTGAAGGTAAACATATAACACTTATTAACATCTATGGTCCCAACAAAGATAGTCCTGACTTTTATACTAAAATTTCTGACACAATAGATGAGTTTGATTATGCCCATGTTATTATATGTGGTGATTTTAACCTTGTTTTAAAACCAGAAGTTGACTATGATAACACATACAAAAAGGTAAATAACCCAAAAGCTAGAGACAAGTTATTAGATGTTATTGGTGATTATGGTCTAGTTGATATTTTTAGAGAACAACATGAAAATGTCAGAAGATATACATGGAGGAGAAAAAACCCAGTTAAACAGGCACGCTTGGATTATTTTCTTGTCTCTGAAAGTCTGTTGTCTAGTGTCAATTATTCTTACATAGATTCTGGTTATAGAACAGACCATTCATTTCCCAGAATATCCATTACACTAAATGAGTTTAAACGAGGGAAAGGGACATGGAAACTAAATAATTCACTTTTATATGATTTAGAATACATTGATATAGTCAACACATGCATTAATACTATTAAAAAACAATATTGTGTACCAGTTTATAATTTAAATAATATTGAAGATATTTCTAATTCTGAGCTACAGTTTACTATCAATGCTCATTTATTTATAGAAACCTTACTCATGGAAATTCGAGGAAAAACAATATGGTATGCATCCTATAAAAAGAAACAGCAAAATGCCCAGGAAGTTGATCTTAGAAAAAATATACAAGAGCTTGAAGCATTAGAAAATGTTAACATAGACGAACTAAACACAAAAAAGAATGAATTAGAAAAGATAAGATTACATAAGATCAAAGGAAGCATTATAAGATCTCGGGCTAAATGGGCAGAAGAGGGGGAAAAACCTACCAACTATTTTTTCAGTTTAGAAAATCGAAACTACACTTCAAAAATAATACCAAAATTACAAACAGACAATAATGAAATAATAACCAAACAGGAAGTAATATTGGAAGAAGTGTGCACATTTTACAAAGGTCTTTATGGTGCTTGTAACAATACTGATGAAATGCAAAATGTAAACCTAACCGAGTATCTTAATAATAATGAAATTCCAAAACTTTCTTGTTTTGAGTCGGATAACCTGGAAGGGGAATAACTTATAAAGAGGCAGGAAACACTTTAAGATTAATGAAAAATAATAAAAGTCCAGGGTCTGACGGATTCACTACTGAATTTTTTAAATGCTTTTGGGGTAAATTAGGGGAATTTGTTGTTAGATCCATTAATTTGGGTTACCATACAGGTCAGCTTTCTATAACACAAAGACAGGGCATAATTACTTGTATACCAAAGGCTGATAAACCTAGGCACTTTATTAAAAATTGGAGACCTATTTCACTGTTGAATGTTGTGTACAAAATTGCATCTGGTTCCATAGCTAATAGGATAAAAACTGTTCTTGATAAATTAATTAATGATGATCAAACTGGCTTTCTTTCTGGTCGCTATATTGGGGTAAATACGAGGTTGATTTACGATATTATGCAGTATACAGAGGAGAATGATATACCTGGCATGTTGCTTATGATTGATTTTGAGAAAGCGTTCGACTCAGTATCTTGGCTATTTATTGAAAAAGTCCTAATTCTCTTTGGTTTTGGTAATAGTATCATTAATTGGTTCAAAACTTTGCACAGTAATGTTCATTCAGCAGTAAATCAGGGGGGAAACTTATCTTCATTTTTCAATATTAAGAGAGGCTGCAGACAGGGGGATCCGATCGCACCATATTTATTTATTATCTGTGCAGAAGTGTTAGCTACTAAATTAAGAAACAATAGAAATATAAAAGGTATTGAAATTGAAAACTGTCCTTTTCTATTATCACAATATGCGGATGATACTTCACTAATACTTGATGGATCAGAAAAATCATTAACAGCAGCAATAAAGGATCTAGATGAATTTGCAAAAAAATCAGGGCTAAAGATGAATGTTGATAAGACTCAGGTAATATGGATTGGTAGTAAAAAGTATAGTGGGGATTCTTTTCTACCAGAGCTTAATCTACAGTGGGGCAAAGAAAGATTCACATTATTAGGAATAGAGTTCAGTGTGAACCTTCATGAAATACCCAAGTTAAACTTTGACAAAAAATTAATCAAACTTAAGTCATTAGTAAAAGTATGGAATAGACGGTCATTAACTCCTATTGGAAAAATAAACATTATTAAGTCATTATTAATATCTCAATTTAATCACCTATTTATTTCACTACCCAATCCAGACAATGCATTTCTCAAGAAACTCAATTCAATACTGTTTGATTACTTGTGGAATGGAAGGCCAGATAAAATTAAAAGGGAGATAATTATTCAGAATTATGCCAAAGGGGGCTTGAAAATGGTTAATTTAACAGCATTTATAAGTTCTTTAAAACTTGCTTGGATTCGAAGACTTTTTAATAGTACAGAAAAATGGCAGTATATACTGAAAACTTATATTGACACAGATCTTATTGCAAACTGTGGAAGTGAATATATAACTTTATGTTTAAATAAATGTAAAAATGAATTTTGGAAGGATGTATTCAAATCATGGTATGTGTTAAACACTAAATATGAGGTTAACATTTCTCATGAGCAGATATTGAAAGTACCAATCTGGTACAGTCAAGGTATAAAGAAAGGAGGAAGAGCTGTATTTTATAAAGATTATTATGAAAATAATATTTTTGTAATAAATGACTTAATTAAAGACACCAACACTGTTATGTTTTACACATTAGTAGAATTTATTGAAAAATATCATGTTCATACAAATTTTTTACAATATCATGGCCTCATTTCTTCGGTGAAGGATTTCATATCGTCTCATGATATAGATATACGTAGACATAGTTTAAACTATCCTTACATACCAATCAACTTGGAGCTTTTTCTTAGAGACAAAAAAGTTTCAAAAATGTTTTATGATATTTTAATTAAATCTGACATGATCTCCTCAGGGACCAAAAAGTGGAACACTATATTTGATGACATAGACAAATCAATGTGGGAGAAATATTATAGAATTCCATTCCTTGTAACTAATAATACAAAATTTCAGTGGTTCCAGTACAGAGTTGTCCATCATATACTGGCAACTAACTCATTTTTGTTTAAAATTAGAATAGTTATCTCCCCTTTATGTGTATTGTGCAACTCTGAAGTTGAAACAATAACGCATATATTATGGGAATGCCCAGAAGTGCAAAATTTACTACAAAGTTTTGAAATACTACTAAACTCTCTATTGATCCCATTTGCAGTGAATAAAAAATCTTTCATCTTTGGGCTTATTTTTAAGAACTACCTGCCTAGTAATAGAGTAGACAATGAAATTATCATAATTATTAAGCAGTATATTTACAAAATGAGATGCCTGCATAGCTCCTTAAATATAAATGCCTTAGTTAACATAATTAAAGACAATTATACGGTTCAAAAATACATTGCGTATGGTAAGGATGAGAAAGCTCAGTCTAAATTTGAAATAGAATGGAAAAAATGGGACAAGCTAATTAAGTTGTAATTTTTCAAACATCAATTGCTACTCATTTAATTATATACCGTACCCTTAATTTTGAAGGGAAACATTGTTATGACGTCTGTCCTTCTCAAACTTGTATTTGTCCAGAGATATCCTGTCACTTGATATATTTACTCACCATGACATGAAATTGTGCTTTCTGTAACATCGGTTTGAACACTTTATCTAGAAGAGTTACTGCCCCTTTCATATTTCACTATCTAGCTTGTCTGCCCTTTTGGAAGAGTAACTGCCTTTTTTTTTTTTTAATTATATATACATATAAGTTGGGTTTTTTTTTGTATACATATAAATATAATTAGGCAAGTCCCTCACATAGCCAAAATCATATAATATAATCTGACAATTTGAACTTAGCTATTTTAAATAGAATAATATACACCACAATTTTACCATCTCCCCAAACCAACTTTACCGTTTTCTTCTTATGTTTTCTTTGTTTCAATAATCTCTCTCTCCTCTTTTTCTTGTCCTATTTCTCTTACCTTTTTTCTTCTTTTCTTAAATCTTCCTCCCCCCCCCCATTCTTTACTTTCTTTTTCTCTATCTTATGAGTAAAACCAACACAATGTGCACTAACTAACACCTCCTTGCTCAACAATTACAATTCTTTCAAGTGAATAAAATAAATAAAACTAAATTAAAAGGAATTAATTTGTGGTATTTTACGAGGCAGAAGTGTATAATGTATGATGGTACTACATGGTGTGTTGAGGCTGTGCAACATATTTATTTCTTATGTATACATGCATTGTACCATAAAATGTATACATATTTTCATGACCATAATAACTATATTACATCATAGGCACTATGTGAGAAAAAATATTTAAAGATGACTATTTATTAAAACATGTAGAGCATGCATTGATAGAGTTTGAGCATGAATTATGGATTAAATCAGAAGATATAGTAGGTTGTGTGTGGGTACCCAGGAAGTGTATGTATCTGTGTGGAGGTGTGTGTCATTCATACTGTGTGTATTTACTGTTGTTGTATCATGTGCATTGTCTTGAATAAAAACATAAGTTTGAAAAAAGACAAATTACATGAATTTGGCTTTGATTAATACATTATTGCTCTACAATGAAATAATGTCAAAACGTTTTACAGAGAAGTTAAAGTCTATGTTTGCGTATGAAAAATAAATTATCACTGTACACTGGTTCAGCATACGGTCCACCATATGGAATAGGTTTTCATATATACAGCATACGGTCCACCATAAGGAATATGTCTTCATAATTATATACAGCATACGGTCCACCATAAGGAATACGTTACTACCAGGAGTACAACTTCAAACTTGATACAGCCCGCTAAATAGTGAACAAACAACATACGAGTGTTAACGAAGAACATCATGATCACACAGATCAATACAAAGTTCAAAGAGCATTAAAGTATGTATGCCCACACAGAACATCATGACCACACAGATCATAGTTCACAATAAACCAAATTATGAATGCCCACGTTTTGACATCCATGACACCACAACTATTCCCATATTAAACTCAATTGAACTCCTAAGCCTAAGCACTGTTACGTAACAACTCAACTAGTAACTCTTTTTTGACACTGACTAGCTATGCGACCTATATCCCTACAACTCTAGCATAGCCATTTTCTGTGAGGGTGTATCCTATTTCCTGAACACAATATATTCTTGAACAATTCTTCAACCTTGGAAATCAGAAGTTTGGCATCATCTTTCAGACTTGGACATTTCTCTGGAATGTAACTCTTCACGAAACCTTCATATTGGTTACCCAGCCTAATTGCTTCATCTAGTGACATTGGTTGATTCAAACAAACATGTTTTCTCATTTCATAGTCTTCTATGCCTGCTAAGAACTGGTCAACAAAAAGTTGTTCTCTAGAGTTAGAATCAGAATGACGATAACCTTTATTAGCCAAGTCTTGCAAACAGTAACCATACTCTGACAGGGTTTCAGTTTCAAGATAATGCCTGTGCTTATACTCATTCCTGTACACTGTTTCTAAGCCTGGGGGTTCAAATCCACGTAATAATGCATCACTGATATGCGCGAAACTATGAGCGGCTCCATAAGATAAATCCAGGTTCGATTAGGTTGCCCTTCGTATCTCCCGCTTAATTCACTAGCTCCCCCTCAGAATTCCTTCAGAACACTCAGTCTACATCTGATATCTTTATTATGAAATACTCATAAAATATTCCCTATTCATATGTACAAATAATACTTAAAACCTATCAGAAACGAGCAATAAGAAACAAAATCCATCAATTACTCAGGGTCAAAGCTAGAACGTTGTCCAACTTTGACCAACAAGCATACTTACTATATAATAAATTACATATTAAATAACAGGTGTCTCTGTAATTTGCATAATGTACAGATAATAAGTTGATTATGTATCTTATTCCTCACTCTGTATTACTTAACAGTATTATAAACATTAATATCTTTATGTAAATTATATTTTGCAAAACCCTGAAAATAGGTATAATTATGTTTCATTACACCAATTACAACAAAATCATTATAATCAAGAATAACAAGCAACAGGGGAAGTAACTCTGAACCTTCCCTCTTACACAAACACTTTAGGAAAAACCTTACTTCAGAATACATTTATCAAATATACTGAAACGAAAAAGAAACGCAACTTCAAATTGTAGGTTTAATAAAATAATAATTGTGAGCATTATGTTTAAATTTCATATGTAATAGTTAATATTGAATATTGATGTAACATCCTTATTCAATATTTAGAGATTTTTAAGAACAGGTCACTTTGCTAGAAGGTCATGATTGGTAGTACCCTACGTGAATCCAAGTTGAAATGGCAGCAGTTTTGAAACCGTGCCCTAATATCGTGTGTGTCCTCCTCGAACAGTTATCACATCTCTAATTCTTTGTTGCATTGAGTTCATCAGGGCATTGACTTTCCGTATTGGAATGTTATTCCATTCTTGGACGAGTGCATTTGCTAACTGAGGGAGGGTATTTGGGGGGTTACGGCAATTTCGAATTCTTCTGTCTAATTCATCCCACAAATGCTCGATTGGGGACAGGTCGGGGCTATATGGAGGCCAATCTATAGGAGCAATGTTCTGTGTCGCAAGAAAGTCTCTACAGACTCTTGCAACGTGTGGTCTCGCGTTATCTTGCTGAAAGGTTAGATGATGCTGCCTAACAAACGGCACAACATGGGGCCTAAGGATCTCATCCCGATAGCGCACGGCCGTTAAATTCCCATTGACTATCACCAAAGGCGTCTTCAAACCATGGGAGATTCCCGCCCAAACCATAACTGATCCACCCCCAAATCGGTCGTGTTCCAAAACACAGGCGTCAGCAAAACGTTCGCCTCGACGCCGGTACACACGTTGACGGCCATCTGCTCGAAATAACGTGAATCGAGATTCATCGGTGAAGAGCATAGACCTCCAACGTCTCATAGGAAAACGTCTGGGCATATGTGCCGTTGCCCATTGCATACGACGTGCTCGACGTTGCGGTGTTAGTGGTAAACCAACGTACTGTCGCCTTGCACGCAAATTAGCCTCACGCAGTCTGTTGATCACTGTTTGGGGATGAATTCGACGGTTATGATTACCAATACCTTGCCGTTTCAGCGGCCGTTAATCTCCTGTTACGCAGGTGTGCCAACCTAAGAACCCGGTCTTGACGTCGCGACGTTACGCGTGGACGTCCTGATCTCGGCTGGTCATCGACTCTTCCTGTTGCGTTAAGACGTGAAACTAATCGACTAATAGTCGATTTGTGAACTCTGAATTGTCGAGCGAGGTGAAGTTGCGTGTTCCCTGCCAGAAGCATCGCTATAGCACGTCCTCTATCAACCTTTGATAACCGTGGCATAATTGTAAAAGGAATTATTGTTTGCAAAAAGTATTGGCGATGATGTGGCTCAATGTTAGTGATGAATTGATACTGGTTTGAATGAAAAAAGAACGCATATGTTTGTACAGGCACGGTTTTTGATGTTTTTACCGCGCCGGAAGTGCATAGGTCTCTAGTCACACTTGGGTGATTTTGAAGATTGGTATGGGTGTTAGGCAGGTTGCATGTTTATATCGGCGATTTTTATACAGATATGTATATTTAATACAAAATTAATCAAAATTTTCCATGTTGCGTTTCTTTTTCGTTTCAGTATATATACAATATGCAATTTTGAAATATGTTACTTTTATAATTCGATTTGTTGATAAAATGTAAAAATTGTCGTACATTAAAAACATCGCAATACTTATTCTGTTAAACAAACCCAGTTCTACCGCACAGATATAGAATAATCATATATTTGAAAGAAATACCTGTTAATCGAAAATAAGAGTCGATCGATGATTAATCAGCTACGGTTACTATAAATTAGTTGATTTTCGCCTGATATTAAATTTCGAGTATTTCGTTGTCGATATAAATTCTCAATAATCAACCACCGCAAAAAAGTTTCATTGAGAGATATGTGAACTTTTTAAGTACTTATCTGTACTAAACATAGGAATAACTTCAATATTTATCGCAAAATAATATCACTGTGAAATAGTCGTTTCCAATGAGAACACGAAATTAAGTCGCCACGAATATAGTTTGCTTTTCAAACGGTATAGTTCTCATTCATATAAACGACGACTTACAATCTTTAGAATAGCTTAGTTATCGACTTGAGAACTTGATGTTTACTTGGATGTGACAAAAGGTTTATATGGCGGGTGTCGTCGATGAAGCAGAAGACGCTTACTCTTCCGGAACACCTGGTCTTAGTCTCTTGTACTTTTGCAAGTGTCTCCATGACAATCTTTCCTTTGTTCAAATTTTGCCCCTGGTTTAATCGATTTTGAGTTTGGATTATGATTATGTTGACGCTTCGGTATTCTCTTATTTTATTTATTACATCCAGAAACAGTCAATTGTGCCGAATCACTGCCTGTCCCCCAAAAGTTAGTAGCAAAGCAGGTGTATGTTCCAGAATCTTTGGTAGAAGTTGTGAGTATAGTCAGAGATGGACTGCTTGTTGTAGCCCCAAAGAAATACACCATCTGTTGCGACTGCTGTTGTTTGACCATTGATGGTACGCTGCCAGGAGACACCAGTGACATTCGCAGTTGATGATACAGTACAGGGGATGGTGAAGCTGTTTGCCTCTGTAGTGGTGTAGGAGGTTAGAGGGATATCTACACTGGGGGCAGCTGTAAAGAAAGTCAATGTTTTGTAATGAAACAAACAAGAAAGGAACCACCTGACAACAAAATACATTTATTAAATAAATGAATATGAAAAAGGTAATACAATTTTGAAATATATTGCTTTTATAATTCGATTTGTTGATAAAATGTAAAAATTGTCGTACATTAAAAAGATCGCAATGCTTATTCTGTTAAACAAACCCAGTTCTACCACGAAGGTATATAAAAATCATATATTTGAAAGAAATACCAGTTAATTGTAAGAAATTTAAAGAAAATAAGAGTCGATCGATGATTAATCAGCTACGGTTACTATAAATTAGTTGATTTTCGCCTGATATTAAATTTCGAGTATTTCGTTGTCGATATAAATTCGCAATAATCAACCACCGCAAAAAAGTTTCATTGAGATATATGTGAACTTTTTAAGTACTTATCTGTACTAAACATAGGAATAACGTCAATATTTATCGCAAAATAATATCACTGTGAAATAGTCGTTTCCAATGAGAACACGAAATTAAGTCGCCACGAATATAGTGTGCTTTTCAAACGGTATAGTTCTCATTTATATAAACGACGACTTACAATCTTTAGAATAGCTTAGTTATCGACTTACATCTAGAAACAGTCAATTGTGCCGTATCACTGCCTGTCCCCCAAAAGTTAGTAGCAAAGCAGGTGTATGTTCCAGAATCTGTGGTAGAAGTTGTGAGTATAGTCAGAGATGGACTGCTTGTGTTAGCTCCAGAGAAATTAACACCATCCGTGTCGACTACTGTTGTTTGACCATTGGTGACACGCTGCCAGGAGACACCAGTGACATTCGTAGTTGATGATACAGTACAGGGGATGGTGAAGCTGTTTGCCTCTGTAGTGGTGTAGGAGGTTAGAGGGATATCTACACTGGGGGCAGCTGTAAAGAAAGTAAATGTTTTGTAATTAAACAAACAAGAAAGGAACCACCTGACAATAAAATACATTTATTAAATATATGAATATGAAAAAGGTAATACAATTTTGAAATATATTGCTTTTATAATTCGATTTGTTGATAAAATGTCAAAAATTGTCGTACATTAAAAAGATCGCAATACTTATTCTGTTAAACAAACCCAGTTCTACCGCGCAGGTATATAATAATCATATATTTGAAAGAAATATCAGTTAATTGTGAATTATTTACGAAAATAAGAGTCGATCGATGGTTAATCAGCTACGGTTACTATGAATTACATGTAGTTGATTTTCGCCTGATATTAAATTTTGAGTATTAAATTTCGAGTATTTCGTTGTCGATATAAATTCCCAATAATCAATCACCGCGAAAAAGTTTCATTGAGAGATATGTGAACTTTTTAAGTACTTATCTGTACTAAACATAGGAATAACTTCAATATTTATCGCAAAATAATATCATTGTGAAATAGTCGTTTCCAATGAGAACACGAAATTAAGTCACAACGAATATAGTTTGCTTTTCAAACGGTATAGTTCTCATTCATATAAACGACGACTTACAATCTTTAGAATAGCTTAGTTATCGACTTACATCCAGAAACAGTCAATTGTGCCGAATCAATGCCTGTCCCCCAAAAGTTAGTAGCAAAGCAGGTGTATGTTCCAGAATCTGTGGTAGAAGTTGTGAGCATAGTCAGAGATGGACTGCTTGTTTTAGCCCCAGAGAAATTAACACCATCCGTGTCGACTACTGTTGTTTGACCATTGGTGACACGCTGCCAGGAGACACCAGTGACATTCGCAGTTGATGATACAGTACAGGGGATGGTGAAGCTGTTTGCCTCTGTAGTGGTGTAGGAGGTTAGAGGGATATCTACACTGGGGGCAGCTGTAAAGAAAGTCAATGTTTTGTAATGAAACAAACAAGTAAGGTACCACCTGACAATAAAATACATTTATTAAATATATGAATATGAAAAAGGTAATACAATTTTGAAATATATTGCTTTTATAATTCGATTTGTTGATAAAATGTAAAAATTGTCGTACATTAAAAAGATCGTAATACTTATTCTGTTAAACAAACCCAGTTCTACCGCGCAGGTATATAATAATCATATATTTGAAAGAAATATCAGTTAATTGTGAATTATTAACGAAAATAAGAGTCGATCGATGATTAATCAGCTACGGTTACTATGAATTAGTTGATTTTCGCCTGATATTAAATTTCGAGTATTTCGTTGTCGATATAAATTCGCAATAATCAATCACCGCGAAAAAGTTTCATTGAGATATATGTGAACTTTTTAAGTACTTATCTGTACTAAACATAGGAATAACTTCATTATCTATCGCAAAATAATATCACTGTGAAATAGTCGTTTCCAATGAGAACACGAAATTAAGTCGCCAGGAATATAGTTTGCTTTTCAAACGGTATAGTTCTCATTCATATAAACGACGACTTACAATCTTTAGAATAGCTTAGTTATCGACTTACATCCAGAAACAGTCAATTGTGCCGAATCACTGCCTGTCCCCCAAAAATTAGTAGCAAAGCAGGTGTATGTTCCAGAATCTGTGGTAGAAGTTGTGAGTATAGTCAGAGATGGACTGCTTGTTTTAGCCGCAGAGAAATTAACACCATCTGTGGCGACTGCTGTTGTTTGACCATTGGTGACACGCTGCCAGGAGACACCTGTGACATTCGTAGTTGATGATACAGTACAGGGGAGGATGGAGCTGGTTGCCTCTGTGGTGGTGTAGGAGGTTAGGGGGATATCTACACTGGGGACAGCTGTAAAGCAAATAAATGGGTTTTTTTCTTTTGAAGCCCTTTTATTTCATATTCAAACATATTCTGCTTTTCACGAATAACAATCCATTACACATGTCAATAAAATATGCACACATAAACTTAAAATTAGGGACGATGCCGACTTTCGCTTTTCAGTCACATTCCTCAGTACATTCAAGCTAATAGCAGGAATGGTAAGATGACCATAATGGGTTTAGTATTCACTAATCAAAACTTTTTTTGTAAAAACCAGCATTTCAAGTTTTACAGCTGACGGTGTTCAGATTATGATGCAGCTTATCATTTTCAATAGAGATATCTGCTTTATCAAACTTTCAAGGACAACTGCTAACGAGCTAATTGATGGACAAGTTCTTTGGCCGCCCTACTGTTATGAAAAATATAGTTCTTCCTTGCAAGGTATGGAGATCAAGGTTTTGTGTTCTTATTATGCTCACCGATGTGCCATTTTATTTCGTTGTCACTTTCAATGTATCCACTTTGTTGACGTTACTTTATTTTGACAAAGCTTCACATGGCATTTTTTTCAATGAAGAAGAGAACGCTTATCCCTCCAGACCACCTTATCCATATCTGATTATCGATATTTCCTTGTCCTAATAAGGTGTTGGACCGTGATATTCTATACCATACTTTGTACAACTGCTTTATTAAGGCTTTGATCTTTTTCAATATATTGTGCAACAATGAATAATTTTTTTTTCCACAAAACATTTTTTTGATCAAGATTTACATAAATAAAGTGGAAATTATATCCTCACACGTGCACGTTCTTATACAGTACTTGGAGTAATGGTAACTCTATGTCAGCATTTGTTTGTTCATGATATAATGCAACGAATGAATACTTACGGAGCTCAACGTGATAACTGGTTTGACATAATTCCATGTTTCCGCTGAGGTGTATTCACCTTTATCGTTCCATATGTCTGTAAAAACAAAATGGAGGGACGGAAAGCGTCTGTTTCATCATCATAACCCATATGTTTTTTTTTCTGAAGTGGAAGTTGTTACACATTTTCTTATGATAATTCTCACAGATAATCAACTAAGCTGTTTAAATTTTAAAACTTTTTCTTATGAGAAAGTATGTATTTTTTTACTCAAATATCTTCAACAAAACGTTAAATAGCTCTCTAATAGATATCGTATATCATATTATATAACCATAATTATTAAGGAATAGGTAACAAAGAAGGTGATTATTGCTTGTTTTCATTAGTGAAAAGCCTCCTTGATACACCAGTCTGTAAAAGAAACAAAAGATAGTATGTAATAAAAGGTTTAAAAATAGACATCCTGTCCCACAATAAACACATCAAATTGTGTACCTTGATATATCTTAAACATTGTATTGAATCTAACATTAAATATCATGCAGTCGATCCTTTACATCACAATTAAATATACTGTATATCTGCCAAAATGAGTTACATACATATAGTAAAACATAGATCACAACGACGTAAACTTAATTTGATACTTACAGTTGTATAGGTTTCCTTCTCTAATAAAAGCATTTACAGGTGAAATTGTGTCATATATTATATAATGAATAACGCAACGCAACATCACGATATCGCAGTTAATCGCAATTGAAAATTAAACACACTTTTGAAATATTTAATAAGTTGGAAACTTATGTCATTAATATTGTGATATTTCGATCAACGCAAAGGCAATTTAAAAAAATAAATACATCTGACGGAGCAAAGAATGCTACATTAACCGCGACACGTTAAGCTTTAAATCTAAAAATATTTTAACAGATGCATTGAAAAGCACGATATATTTGATACAGCACAAAATAGCATCGACAAACACCGACGAAGCGAGACTTTTAAACACCATTACAGTACGACATTTTAACATTAGTATCTGCCAAGAATGAAATAATTAGTGCATTCAAAAGCTGAATAAAACAGGACAAACACATAAAAACTGACAAAACGAGACAAGCTTGAAAACACCATTTCACTAAGACATTTTGATAGTATTATCTGCTATAAATGAAATACTTAGTGCATTTAAAAGCTGGAAAAAACAGGACAATCACAAAAAAACTGACAAAACGAGACAGGCTTGTGAACACCATTTCAGCACGACATTTTAACATTAACTGCCATGAATGAAATACTTAGTGCATTCAAAAGCTGGACAAAACAGGACAATCACAAAAGACTGACAAAACGAGACAGACTTTTGAACATTACAAAACACCATTTCAAAACCAAAGCATTTAAAATCTAACATCTAAAATAAATGTTTAATAATTATCGCATTCAGAAGCTGAAATATATATAACGACACAATAAAAAAAAAACAACCACAAAAACCGACGAAACGAGACTTTTGAATGTTATAAAACATCATTTAAACACCACAACAATATAAGTAAAACATCTTAAATGAGCATTCAGTAATTAGAGATGTATGTTTTAACACAACATCAAGTTATAATCAGAACAACCGAACAAAAACACGTGTCACTGTAACGTTTTAATGCATTCGACAACGACATACAAAACACCACAAAACTCATAAGAACCTGACACTCAATTAAAAGAACAAGCTTAAACCCTGAAATAATAAATTGTGCATTAAAACGTAAGATTTTTTGGCAGCACATAACAACATGGCAATCACAAAACAAAATGCAACAAAATGTGACACTCCATTAAATCTGAAATAAAAATAATGATTTGTGCATTTACATGTTTGATTTTTGGACAACACATTACAACATGACCATCACAGAAACCAAAACTAACAAACATTATAATACTGTGCTAAATATAAACAACGTGTTTAGTTTATCAATGTAAATATCGCGAGATAGATCAGGTCGAAAACAACATATCTTACTTCCTGTCACTGTGAGTGTAGTTTGACCACTGGTTCCAGTTCCGACGACATTTGTTGCTGAACACGTGTAGCTGGCTGTGTCGTTGCTTCTGGCATCAGAGATGGTCAAGGATGGGCAATTGACCGTAGATCCTGAGTATTTAACTCCGTCAATAAATAGTGACGAAATACCGCCGCTGTCTATACGCTGCCAGAGGACAGAAGTATGGGTAGGTGTGGCAGACACAGAACATACCAGTGTCACTGTTTGTCCTGTTATAACTGTGTAGGAATCATTGGGAATGGTGACTATTGGGATACCTGAAAGTAAAAGAGATTTTTGATACGTAGCTTCAGACTAAAAAAAAAAGGAGCAGTGATTCTATACAAAACCGATGTAACTTTAGATAAGAGGCGACGTTTTAATATTCCCATGATATATTCACGTTAAAACCGTCTAGAAAAACCTAATAGAAAGTATTCCCCTCTTCATGCTTAATACTGAATCCCATTATCTAGCGATCATATCAAATATTTGTGTCTAAATCCACAGGTACCGTTCAGATGTTATTTGAACGTTTTGATCTTATTGAATCCCTTTGACCCTATCTTTCAACATTCTTGTGTTCATCCTACTTCATGATTTACGATAAGGTCTAGTAATCGTTAATTCAGTCGATAAAGTTTAGGTTTGATTCAACAGTTCAGTACACCAAACCGATGATAACGGTTTTCGAACAATATGACCATATCTTAACTTATCCTATCTTAGATCAGATCGCAAAACCTTTTAAAATGCCTTATATAAATGTTACTACTCAATGTTTCGATACGGCCACTATCGTGCCATTGTGTAAACTGTCTAAAGATATCTCCTCTAAAATTTAATGTGTTTTCTCGAACATTGATCATTATCTGACGAAAAACGGATCTATTTTCAGAAGGCAATTCAAATGAGCTCTGCAATATCCATAGATGACATGGGATACATAATGTGATGGATAAATACATATCATGGCGATTAAAAAAACTCGCACTAACATGAACGGTTTAAGTGGTGATAAACATTTTGTTAATCGAGAAATGCCAATTGGTGCCAAATGTTGAACCAACATAATGATGTTTTGAAATTATTCTTGGGTTCGAATAATTGTTCAATATAAAGTGTTTCACAGATTGAGGAGAGAGATGGTATTCGTTTGGATGACACAGGATATACTTTTAAAAACCCAACGACAAGATAATGATAGATTTTACACTAACTTCTCATCACAATCCCAAACAAAGGAAAATGATTCGTGAATGAAAGGCGTAAGTCATGCAAACAGATGACGTAACATACATACATGCTGCACCTTTTGAATTTAGTCACAGTTACAGTATGCCGGAAAAGATAAATTTAACTGCATCATGTAGCTGTTTCGTTCTTTTGCGAAACTTCAGTGATGCTTGTGGCCAAATGGTGGGAATCTCATTTTCGAAACTAATGTAGAAGCAGAAGGGTCAGGTGCATAATACCACTTTAATTCATGAATTTGGAAGAAACACTGAAAAATAACTGTAAACGATCAAATCGTGTACTACGAAAGTGTGTATATTATCAACCGTGCCACTACTCAAATGAGATAACTGTGGCGATGTAGGCTCCAGCAAACCTCGGAGAATAAATAATCCAACAGCAAAGTATACCACCCCCTATCCTTAAAGTGAAGAAAGTAAAAATTACTTCCCTGTTCTGAGGACAATCATTATTTTTAACATAAAAAAAAAGAGAATAAAATATCAATTTAACATTGGACTTACCTCCTGTCACTGTGAGTGTAGTTTGACCACTGGTTCCAGTTCCGACGACATTTGTTGCTGAACACGTGTAGCTGGCTGTGTCGTTGCTTCTGGCATCAGAGATGGTCAAGAATGGATTATTGACCGTAGATCCTGAGTATTTAAATCCGTCAATAAATAGTGAGGAAATACCGCCACTGTCTATACGCTGCCAGAGGACAGAAGTATGGGTAGGTGTGGCAGACACAGAACATGCCAGTGTCACTGTTTGTCCTGTTATAACTGTGTAGGAATCCTTGGGAATGGTGACTTTTGGGATACCTGAAAGTAAAAGAGATTTTTTGATACGTAGCTTCAGACTGAAAACATAGAATTAGAGGTTCTATACGAAACCGGTGTAACTTTAGATAAGAGGCGACGTTTTGATATTCACAAGATAGGTTCACGTTAAAAAAAAACTTCTAGAAAATCTTCAATACAAAGTATTCCCCTCTTCATTCTTAATACTGATTCCCATTATCTAGCGATCATATCAAATATTTGCGTATAAATCCACAGGTACCGTTCATATGTTATTTGAACGTTTTGATCTCATTGAATCCCTTTGACGCTACCTTTCAACCTTCTTGTGTTCACCCTACTTAATAATTTACGATAAGGTCTAGTAATCGTTAATTCAGTCGATACAGTTTAGGTTTGATTTAACAGTTCAGTACACCAAACCGATGATAACGGTTTTCGAACAATATGACCATACTTAACTTATCTTATCTTAGATCAGATCGCAAAACCTTTTAAAATGCCTTATATAAATGTTACTACTCAATGTTTCGATAAGGCCACTATCGTGCCATTGTGTAAACTGTCTGAAGATATCTCCTCTAAAATTTAATGTTTTTTCTCGAACATTGATCATTATCTGACGAAAACCGGATCTATTTTCAGAAGGCAATTCAAATGAGCTCTGCAATATCCATAGATGACATGGGATACATAATGTGATGGATAAATACATTTCATTACGATTAAAAACCTTTCACTAACATGAATGGTTGAAGTCGTGATAAACATTATGTTAATCGAGAAATGCCACTTGGTGCCAAATGTTGAAACAGCATAATGATGTTTTGAAATTATTCTTGGGTTCGAATAATTGTTCAATATAAAGTGTTTCACAGATTGAGGAGAGAGATGATATTCGTTTGGATGATACAGGATATACTTTTAAAAACCCAACGACAAGATAATGATAGATTTTACACTAACTTCTCATCATAATCCCAAACAAAGGAAATTGATTCGTGAATGAAAGGCGTAAGTCATGCAAACAGATGACGTAACATACATACATGCTGCACCTTTTGAATTTAGTCTCAGATACAGTTTGCCGAAAAAGATAAATTTAACTGCGTCATGCAGCTGTTTCGTTCTTCTGCGAAACTTCAGTGATGCTTGTGGCCAAATGGTGGGAATCTCATTTTCGAAACTAATGTAGAAGCAGAAGGGTCAGGTGCATAATACCACTTTAATTCATGAATTTGGAAGAAACACTGAAAAATAACTGTAAACGATCAAATCGTGTACTACGAAAGTGTGTATATTATCAACCGTGCCACTACTCAAATGAGATAACTGTGGCGATGGAGGCTCCAGCAAACCTCGGAGAATAAATAATCCAACAGAAAAGTATACCATCCCTTTCCTTAAAGTGAAGAAAGTAAAAATTACTTCCCTGTTCTGAGGACAATCATTATTTTTAACATAAAAAAAAGAGAACAAGAGATCCCAGAGGGATCTTGGCGCCCACCATCAAATGATCTAAGTTTGTTTTTTGAAAGATGGTTCTTTTCTCTTCTTTCGATTGTCTCTTAGGTATGCATAACTAGGCACCAAGGGGAACCTACACATGAAATTTGAGAAAGATCCATTCAGTACATTCTCAGAAATAGGGATAACAAAGTTCAAATGTCAAAATCCAAGATGGCTGCCTGTCGGCCATCTTGACTTCAGATCGGTCCCAAAATGGAATATACATAACTACGGACCAAGGTGAACCAACACATGAAATTTGAGAAAGATACCTTCAGTACTTTCTTAGAAATAGCGATAACAAACTTCAATTGTCAAAATCCAAGATGGCTGCCTGTCGGCCATGTTGTTTTTGGATTGGTCCCAAAATGCAATATGCATAACTACACACCAAGGGGAACCTACACATGAAATTTGAGAAAGATCCATCCAGTACATTCTCAGAAATAGCGATAACAAAGTTCAACTGTCAAAATCCAAGATGGCTGCCTGTCGGCCATGTTGTTTTCAGATTGGTCCAAAAATGCAATATGCATAACTAGGCACCAAAGGGAACCTACACATGAAATTTGAGAAAGATCCATTCAGTACATTCTCAGAAATAGGGATAACAAAGTTCAAATGTCAAAATCCAAGATGGCTGCCTGTCGGCCATCTTGAATTCAGATCGGTCCCAAAATGGAATATACACAACTACGGACCAAGGTGAACCAACACATGAAATTTGAGAAAGATACCTTCAGTACTTTCTTAGAAATAGCGATAACAAACTTCAATTGTCAAAATCCAAGATGGCTGCCTGTCGGCCATGTTGTTTTTGGATTGGTCCCAAAGCAATATGCATAACTACACACAAAGGGGAACCTACACATGAAATTTGAGAAAGATCCATTCAGTACATTCTCAGAAATAGCGATAACAAAGTTCAACTGTCAAAATCCAAGATGGCTGCCTGTCGGCCATGTTGTTTTCGGATTGGTCCCAAAATGCAATATGCATAACTAAGCACCAAGGGGAACCTACACATGAAATTTGAGAAAGATCCATTCAGTACATTCTCAGAAATAGCGATAACAAAGTTCAAATGTCAAAATCCAAGATGGCTGCCTGTCGGCCATCTTGAATTCAGATCGGTCCCAAAATGGAATATGCACAACTAGGGACCAAGGTGAACCAACACATGAAATTTGAGAAAGATCCATTCAGTACATTCTCAGAAATAGCGATAACAAAGTTCAAATGTCAAAATCCAAGATGGCTGCCTGTCGGCCATCTTGAATTCAGATCGGTCCCAAAATGGAATATGCACAACTAGGGACCAAGGTGAACCAACACATGAAATTTGAGAAAGATTCCTTTGGTACTTTATGAGAAATAGCGATAACAAGAATTGTTTACGGACGGACGGACGGACGGACGGACTGACGGACTGACGGACGGACGGACGGACGGACGGACGACGGACCACGGACGCAGGGCGATTTGAATAGCCCACCATCTGATGATGGTGGGCTAATAAAATATCAATTTAACATTGGACTTACCTCCTGTCACTGTGAGTGTAGTTTGACCACTGGTTCCAGTTCCGACGACATTTGTTGCTGAACACGTGTAGCTGGCTGTGTCGTTGCTTCTGGCATCAGAGATGGTCAAGGATGGATTATTGACCGTAGATCCCGAGTATTTAACTCCGTCAATAAATAGTGAGGAAATACCGCCACTGTCTATACGCTGCCAGAGGACAGAAGTATGGGTAGGTGTGGCAGACACAGAACATGCCAGTGTCACTGTTTGTCCTGTTAAAACTGTGTAGGAATCATTGGGAATGGTGACTTTTGGGATACCTGAAAGTAAAAGAGATTTTTTGAAACGTAGCTTCAGACTGAAAACATAGAATTAGAGGTTCTATACGAAACCGGTGTAACTTTAGAAAAGAGGCGACGTTTTGATATTCATAAGATAGGTTCACGTTAAAAAAAACTTCTAGAAAATCTTCAATACAAAGTATTCCCCTCTTCATTCTTAATACTGATTCCCATTATCTAGTGATCATATCAAATATTTGCGTATAAATCCACAGGTACCGTTCAGATGTTATTTGAACGTTTTGATCTCATTGAATCCCTTTGACGCTACCTTTCAACCTTCTTGTGTTCACCCTACTTAATAATTTACGATAAGGTCTAGTAATCGTTAATTCAGTCGATACAGTTTAGGTTTGATTTAACAGTTCAGTACACCAAACCCATGATAACGGTTTTCGAACAATATGACCATACTTAACTTATCTTATCTTAGATCAGATCGCAAAACCTTTTAAAATGCCTTATATAAATGTTACTACTCAATGTTTCGATAAGGCCACTATCGTGCCATTGTTTAAACTGTCTGAAGATATCTCCTCTAAAATTTAATGTTTTTTCTCGAACATTGATCATTATCTGACGAAAACGGATCTATTTTCAGAAGGCAATTCAAATGAGCTCTGCAATATCCATAGATGACATGGGATACATAATGTGATGGATAAATACATTTCATGACGATTAAAAAACCTGTCACTTACATGAATGGTTGAAGTCGTGATAAACATTATGTTAATCGAGAAATGCCACTTGGTGCCAAATGTTGAAACAGCATAATGATGTTTTGAAATTATTCTTGGGTTCGAATAATTGTTCAATATAAAGTGTTTCACAGATTGAGGAGAGAGATGATATTCGTTTGGATGATACAGGATATACTTTTAAAAACCCAACGACAAGATAATGATAGATTTTACACTAACTTCTCATCATAATCCCAAACAAAGGAAATTGATTCGTGAATGAAAGGCGTAAGTCATGCAAACAGATGACGTAACATACATACATGCTGCACCTTTTGAATTTAGTCACAGATACAGTTTGCCGAAAAAGATAAATTTAACTGCGTCATGCAGCTGTTTCGTTCTTCTGCGAAACTTCAGTGATGCTTGTGGCCAAATGGTGGGAATCTCATTTTCGAAACTAATGTAGAAGCAGAAGGGTCAGGTGCATAATACCACTTTAATTCATGAATTTGGAAGAAACACTGAAAAATAACTGTAAACGATCAAATCGTGTACTACGAAAGTGTGTATATTATCAACCGTGCCACTACTCAAATGAGATAACTGTGGCGATGTAGGCTCCAGCAAACCTCGGAGAATAAATAATCCAACAGCAAAGTATACCAACCCTTTCCTTAAAGTGAAGAAAGTAAAAATTACTTTCCTGTTCTGAGGACAATCATTATTTTTAACATAAAAAAAAAGAGAATAAAATATCAATTTAACATTGGACTTACCTCCTGTCACTGTGAGTGTAGTTTGACCACTGGTTCCAGTTCCGACGACATTTGTTGCTGAACACGTGTAGCTGGCTGTGTCGTTGCTTCTGGCATCAGAGATGGTCAAGGATGGATTATTGACCGTAGATCCCGAGTATTTAACTCCGTCAATAAATAGTGAGGAAATACCGCCACTGTCTATACGCTGCCAGAGGACAGAAGTATGGGTAGGTGTGGCAGACACAGAACATGCCAGTGTCACTGTTTGTCCTGTTAAAACTGTGTAGGAATCATTGGGAATGGTGACTTTTGGGATACCTGAAAGTAAAAGAGATTTTTTGAAACGTAGCTTCAGACTGAAAACATAGAATTAGAGGTTCTATACGAAACCGGTGTAACTTTAGAAAAGAGGCGACGTTTTGATATTCACAAGATAGGTTCACGTTAAAAAAAACTTCTAGAAAATCTTCAATACAAAGTATTCCCCTCTTCATTCTTAATACTGATTCCCATTATCTAGTGATCATATCAAATATTTGCGTATAAATCCACAGGTACCGTTCAGATGTTATTTGAACGTTTTGATCTCATTGAATCCCTTTGACGCTACCTTTCAACCTTCTTGTGTTCACCCTACTTAATAATTTACGATAAGGTATAGTAATCGTTAATTCAGTCGATACAGTTTAGGTTTGATTTAACAGTTCAGTACACCAAACCCATGATAACGGTTTTCGAACAATATGACCATACTTAACTTATCTTATCTCAGATCAGATCGCAAAACCTTTTAAAATGCCTTATATAAATGTTACTACTCAATGTTTCGATAAGGCCACTATCGTGCCATTGTGTAAACTGTCTGAAGATATCTCCTCTAAAATTTAATGTTTTTTCTCGAACATTGATCATTATCTGACGAAAACCGGATCTATTTTCAGAAGGCAATTCAAATGAGCTCTGCAATATCCATAGATGACATGGGATACATAATGTGATGGATAAATACATTTCATGACGATTAAAAACCTTTCACTAACATGAATGGTTGAAGTCGTGATAAACATTATGTTAATCGAGAAATGCCACTTGGTGCCAAATGTTGAAACAGCATAATGATGTTTTGAAATTATTCTTTGGTTCGAATAATTGTTCAATATAAAGTGTTTCACAGATTGAGGAGAGAGATGATATTCGTTTGGATGATACAGGATATACTTTTAAAAACCCAACGACAAGATAATGATAGATTTTACACTAACTTCTCATCATAATCCCAAACAAAGGAAATTGATTCGTGAATGAAAGGCGTAAGTCATGCAAACAGATGACGTAACATACATACATGCTGCACCTTTTGAATTTAGTCACATATACAGTTTGCCGAAAAAGATAAATTTAACTGCGTCATGCAGCTGTTTCGTTCTTCTGCGAAACTTCAGTGATGCTTGTGGCCAAATGGTGGGAATCTCATTTTCAAAACTAATGTAGAAGCAGAAGGGTCAGGTGCATAATACCACTTTAATTCCACGAATTTGGAAGAAACACTGAAAAATAACTGTAAACGATCAAATCGTGTACTACGAAAGTGCGTATATTATCAACCGTGCCACTACTCAAATGAGATAACTGTGGCGATGGAGGCTCCAGCAAACCTCGGAGAATAAATAATCCAACAGCAAAGTATACCAACCCTTTCCTTAAAGTGAAGATAGTAAAAATTACTTCCCTGTTCTGAAGAAAATCATTATCTTTAACATAAAAAAAAGAGAATAAAATATCAATTTAACATTGGACTTACCTCCTGTCACTGTGAGTGTAGTTTGACCACTGGTTCCAGTTCCGACGACATTTGTTGCTGAACACGTGTAGCTGGCTGTGTCGTTGCTTCTGGCATCAGAGATGGTCAAGGATGGATTATTGACCGTAGATCCCGAGTATTTAACTCCGTCAATAAATAGTGAGGAAATACCGCCACTGTCTATACGCTGCCAGAGGACAGAAGTATGGGTAGGTGTGGCAGACACAGAGCATGCCAGTGTCACTGTTTGTCCTGTTAAAACTGTGTAGGAATCATTGGGAATGGTGACTATTGGGATACCTGAAAGTAAAAGAGATTTTTTGATACGTAGCTTCAGACTGAAAACATAGAATTAGAGGTTCTATACAAAACCGATGTAACTTTAGATAAGAGGCGACGTTTTGATATTCACAATATAGGTTCACGTTAAAACCTTCTAGAAAATCTTCAATAGAAAGTATTCCCCTCTTCATTCTTTATACTGATTCCCATTATCTAGCGATCATATCAAATATTTGCGTCTAAATTTAACTGCGTCATGCAGCTGTTTCGTTCTTCTGCGATACTTCAGTGATGCTAGTGGCCAAATGGTGGGAATCTCATTTTCGAAACTAATGTAGAAGCAGAAGGGTCAGGTGCATAATACCACTTTAATTCATGAATTTGGAAGAAACACTGAAAAAGAACTGTAAACTATCAAATCGTGTACTACGAAAGTGTGTATATAATCAACCGTGCCACTCCTCAAATGAGATAACTGTGGCGATGGAGTATACCACCCCCTATCGTCAAAGTGAAGAAAGTATAAATTACTTTCCTGTTCTAAGGACAGTCATTATCTTTATCATAAAAAAAGAGAATAAAATATCAATTTAAAATTGGACTTACCTCCTGTCACTGTGAGTGTAGTTTGACCACTGGTTCCAGTTCCGACGTCATTTGTTGCTGAACACGTGTAGCTGGCTGTGTCATTGCTTCTGGCATCAGAGATGGTCAAGGATGGATTATTGACCGTAGATCCTGAGTATTTAACTCCGTCAATAAATAGTGAGGAAATACCGCCACTGTCTATACGCTGCCAGAGGACAGAAGTATGGGTAGGTGTGGCAGACACAGAACATGCCAGTGTCACTGTTTGTCCTGTTAAAACTGTGTAGGAATCATTGGGAATGGTGACTTTTGGGATACCTGAAAGTAAAAGAGATTTTTTGATACGTAGCTTCAGACTGAAAACATAGAAGTAGAGGTTCTATACGAAACCGGTGTAACTTTAGATAGGAGGCGACGTTTTGATATTCACAATTATAGGTTCACGTTAAAACCTTCTAGAAAATCTTCAATAGAAAGTATTCCCCTCTTCATTCTTAATACTGATTCCCATTATCTAGCGATCATATCAAATATTTCCGTCTAAATCCACAGGTACCGTTCAGATGTTATTTGAACGTTTTGATCTTATTGAATCCTTTTGACCCTATCTT
The DNA here is from genome assembly GCA_947623455.1 of Mimachlamys varia. Classification (NCBI taxonomy): domain Eukaryota; kingdom Metazoa; phylum Mollusca; class Bivalvia; order Pectinida; family Pectinidae; genus Mimachlamys; species Mimachlamys varia. The sequence continues at coordinate 39,155,515 of OX392540.1, forward strand.
TCAACCTTTATGTGTTCACCCTACTTAATAATTTACGATAAGGTCTAGTAATCGTTACTTCAGTCGATAAAGTTTAGGTTTGATTTAACAGTTCAGTACACCAAACCCATGATAACGGTTTTCGAATAATATGACCATATCTTAACTTATCTTATCTTAGATCAGATCGCAAAACCTTTTAAAATGTCTTATATTAATGTTACTACTCAATGTTTCGATAAGGCCGCTATCGTGCCATTGTGTAAACTGTTTGAAGATATCTCCTCTAAAATTGAATGTGTTTTTTCTCGAACATTGATCATTATCTGACGAAAACCGGATCTATTTTCAGAAGGCAATTCAAATGAGCTCTGCAATATCCATAGATGACATGGGATACATAATGTGATGGATAAATACATTTCATGACGATTAAAAACCTTTCACTAACATGAATGATTGAAGTCGTGATAAACATTATGTTAATCGAGAAATGTCACTTGGTGCCAAATGTTGAAACAGCATAATGATGTTTTGAAATTATTCTTTGGTTCGAATAATTGTTCAATATAAAGTGTTTCACAGATTGAGGAGAGAGATGATATTCGTTTGGATGATACAGGAATACTTTTAAAAACCCAACGACAAGATAATGATAGATTTTACACTAACTTCTCATCATAATCCCAAACAAAGGAAATTGATTCGTGAATGAAAGGCGTAAGTCATGCAAACAGATGACGTAACCTACATACATGCTGCACCTTTTGAATTTAGTCTCAGATACAGTTTGCCGAAAAAGATAAATTTAACTGCGTCATGCAGCTGTTTCGTTCTTCTGCGATACTTCAGTGATGCTAGTGGCCAAATGGTGGGAATCTCATTTTCGAAACTAATGTAGAAGCAGAAGGGTCAGGTGCATAATACCACTTTAATTCATGAATTTGGAAGAAACACTGAAAAATAACTGTAAACTATCAAATCGTGTACTACGAAAGTGTGTATATTATCAACCGTGCCACTACTCAAATGAGATAACTGTGGCGATGGAGGCTCCAGCAAACCTCGGAGAATAAATAATCCAACAGCAGAGTATACCACCCCCTATCCTTAAAGTGAAGAAAGTAAAAATTAATTCCCTGTTCTGAGGACAATCATTATTTTTAACATAAAAAAAAAGAGAATAAAATATCAATTTAACATTGGACTTACCTCCTGTCACTGTGAGTGTAGTTTGACCACTGGTTCCAGTTCCGACGACATTTGTTGCTGAACACGTGTAGCTGGCTGTGTCGTTGCTTCTGGCATCAGAGATGGTCAAGGATGGATTAGTGACCGTAGATCCTGAGTATTTAACTCCGTCAATAAATAGTGAGGAAATACCGCCACTGTCTATACGCTGCCAGAGGACAGAAGTATGGGTAGGTGTGGCAGACACAGAACATGCCAGTGTCACTGTTTGTCCTGTTATAACTGTGTAGGAATCATTGGGAATGGTGACTATTGGGATACCTGAAAGTAAAAGAGATTTTTTGATACGTAGCTTCAGACTGAAAACATAGAATTAGAGGTTCTATACGAAACCGGTGTAACTTTAGATAAGAGGCGACGTTATAAACGAGATAAAATCAAATATCAATTTAACATCGGACTTACTTCCTGTCACTGTGAGTGTAGCTTGTCCACTGCTTCCAGTTCCGACGGCATTTGTTGCTAAACACGTGTAACTGGCTATGTCGTTGCTATTAGCATTAGTGATGGTCAAGGACGGAGTGGCAACTGTTGATCCAGAGTATTTGATGTCGTCAATAGTTACAGTGGAAGTCACGCCATTGACTACACGCTGCCAGAAAACATTGGTGGGGGCAGGTGAGGCAGAAATTGTACATACAAGGGTGATTGTCTGCCCCGTTAAAACTGAGTAGGAAGTCGGGGAAACGTTGACAACAGGAGGACCTGAAATTTCAAACATGAAAGATTCCGTCAAACTCATGCTTAATCAATTCCATCAACGTTCCATAAACGATGTTTACAGATGCAAAATAATAAAGACAAACACAAACGAATATAAAACATGGTTGCATGCAGTAAAATATATGTATAATGGTCCAAAACCTGTTGGGACAACCTTCCAAGTTCTTCGAGGTTAAACCTCGCCACACGATGTTGCACCCTGGTGACAGAAAACTTTATTGTCTACATTTAAATATTCAAGTTCTCTTTTTTGAAACATGGTTATTATAAATTCTTCCAATTATTTTAAGAGCTTATAGAAAATGATCTGCATAAGTCCAATCAATTGACATTAGACAAAGATGGCAACCATTGAACTGTAAACTGGACAGTTCGATAGGCCTACTCGTCACTACCGTGATCACCCATGGCCTATTTACAATTTGCTGATTTATCGACTGTGGTTGTTTAAGTTTGATTTCCTGCGTAGCTTCAATAAAATTATAGAATCTCAAATGTTGTCTTGTTTGTTTCAACATGTCTTTCTAGTAAATTCCCCTGGCACAATCATACGAGCAAGCAACGTTAATTCGGTCAAATTTATCGGCAAATTAAACAGATAACATTTGTTAGTTTCATCGAGTCAAACTCGAGTAAGATTTGAATTATTACTTAATGTTTCGTTTAAGTCATAATGGTTCCTTCGTGTTAACTGTCTAAAGATATGTCCTCTAATCGTGAATGTGTTTTCTCGTACATTGAATACTAGCTCACGAAGATCGGGTCGTCTATTCATAGAAGAGAAAAACAACGACCTTTTGGTTTGAGACATGATCACTATTTTGTTAAACGAAATGTCACTCGGTGACAAATATTCAAACAGGATGTTTTTTGAATAATTCAATCACAAGAAAATGGTATATTGGCGATCTGTTATCATCAGCTACAATCAGAAGCAGAGCGAAGAACTGTCTGTATCAGTTAATCTTTTAAAGATAATATAAAAAGCAAACTTTGAGCAACAATCGCAAACAAAGTGAAAAACCATGAACGTCATTAAGGACGTACGTCGTACAAAGTAAGGAATACTTCTCTGATCTGAGGACAATTATTATCTCTGATATAAACGAGATAAAATCAAATATCAATTTAACATTGGACTTACCTCCTGTCACTGTGAGTGTAGTTTGACCACTGGTTCCAGTTCCGACGGCATTTGTTGCTGAACACGTGTAACTGGCTATGTCGTTGCTATTAGCATTAGTGATGGTCAAGGACGGAGTGGCGACCGTCGATCCAGAGTATTTGATGTCGTCAATAGTTACAGTGGAAGTCACGCCATTTACTACACGCTGCCAGAAAACATTGGTGGGGGTAGGTGAGGCAGAAATTGTACATACAAGGGTGATTGTCTGCCCCGTTAAAACTGAGTATGAAGTCGGGGAAACGGTGACAACAGGAAGACCTGGAATTTTAAACATGAAAGATTCCGTCAAACTCATGCTTAATCAAGTCCATCAACGTTCCATAAACGATGTTTACATATGCAAAATTATAAAGACAAACACAAACGAATATAAAACATGGTTGCCTCCAGTACAATTTATGTATAATAGTCCAAAACCTGTTCGGACAACTTTCCAAGTTCTTCGAGGTTGCACATTGACACATGATGTTGTACCCTGTTGACAGAAAAACCTTAATTGTCTACATTTAAATATTCAAGTTCTCTATTTTGTAACAAAGTTATTATACATTCTTCCAAACAGTTTAAGAGATGGTAGAAATTGATCTGCATAAGTCCAATCAATTGACATTAGACAAAGATGGCAACCATTGAACTGTTAACTGGACAGTTCAATAGGCCTTCTCGTCACTACCGTGAGCACCCATGGCCTATTAACAATTTGCTGATTTATCGACTGTGGTTGTTTAAGTTTGATTTCCTGCGTAGCTTCAATGAAATTATAGAATATCAAACGTTGTCTTGTTTGTTTCAACATGTCTTTCTAGTAAATTCCCCTGGCACAATCATACGAGCAAGCAACGTTAATTCGGTCAAATTTATCGGCAAATTAAACAGATAACATTTGTTAGTTTCATCGAGTCAAACTCGAGTAAGATTTGAAATATTACTTAATGTTTCGTTTAAGTCATAATGGTACCTTCGTGTTAACTGTCTAAAGATATGTCCTCTAATCGTGAATGTGTTTTCTCGTACATTGAATACTAGCTCACGAAGATCAGGTCGTCTATTCATAGAAGAGAAAAACAACGACCTTTTGGTATGAGACATGATCACTATTTTGTTAAACGAAATGTCACTCGGTGACAAATATTCAAACAGGATGTTTTTTGAATAATTCAATCACAAGAAAATGGTATATTGGCGATCTGTTATCATCAGCTACAATCAGAAGCAGAGCGAAGAACTGTCTGTATCAGTTAATCTTTTAAAGATAATATAAAAAGCAAACTTTGAGCAACAATCGCAAACAAAGTGAAAAACCATGAACGTCATTAAGGACGTACGTCGTACAAAGTAAGGAATACTTCTCTGATCTGAGGACAATTATTATCTCTGATATAAACGAGATAAAATCAAATATCAATTTAACATTGGACTTACTTCCTGTCACTGTGAGTGTAGTTTGACCACTGGTTCCAGTTCCGACGACATTTGTTGCTGAACACGTGTAGCTGGCTGTGTCGTTGCTTCTGGCATCAGAGATGGTCAAGGATGGATTATTGACCGTAGATCCTGAGTATTTAAATCCGTCAATAAATAGTGAGGAAATACCGCCACTGTCTATACGCTGCCAGAGGACAGAAGTATGGGTAGGTGTGGCAGACACAGAACATGCCAGTGTCACTGTTTGTCCTGTTATAACTGTGTAGGAATCATTGGGAATGGTGACTTTTGGGATACCTAAAAGTAAAAGAGATTTTTTGATACGTAGCTTCAGACTGAAAACATAGAAGTAGAGGTTCTATACAAAACCGGTGTAACTTTAGATAAGAGGCGACGTTTTGATATTCACAAGATAGGTTCACGTTAAAACCTTCTAGAAAATCTTCAATAGAAAGTATTCCCCTCTTCATTCTTAATACTGATTCCCATTATCTAGCGATCATATCAAATATTTGCGTCTAAATCCACAGGTACCGTTCAGATGTTATTTGAACGTTTTGATCTTATTGAATCCTTTTGACCCTATCTTTCAACCTTCTTGTGTTCACCCTACTTAATAATTTACGATAAGGTCTAGTAATCGTTAATTCAGTCGATAAAGTTTAGGTTTGATTTAACAGTTCAGTACACCAAACCCATGATAACGGTTTTCGAATAATATGACCATATCTTAACTTATCTTATCTTAGATCAGATCGCAAAACCTTTTAAAATGCCTTATATAAATGTTACTACTCAATGTTTAGAATAGGCCACTATCGTGCCATTGTGTAAACTGTCTGAAGATATCTCCTTTAAAATTTGATGTGTTTTTTCTCGAACATTGATCATTATCGGACGAAAAACGGATCTATTTTCAGACGGAAATTCAAATGAGCTCTGCAATATCCATAGATGACATGGGATACATAATGTGAAGGATAAATACATTTCATGACGATTAAAAAACCTGTCACTAACATAAACGGTTGAAGTCGTGAAAAACATTATGTTAATCGAGAAATGCCACTTGGTGCCAAATGTTGAAACAGCATAATGATGTTTTGAAATTATTCTTGGGTTCGAATAATTGTTCAATATAAAGTGTTTCACAGATTGAGGAGAGAGATGATATTCGTTTGGATGATACAGGATATACTTTTAAAACCCAACGACAAGATAATGATAGATTTTACACTAACTTCTCATCACAATCCCAAACAAAGGAAAATGATTCGTTAATGAAAGGCGTAAGTCATGCAAACAGATGACGTAACCTACATACATGCTGCACCTTTTGAATTTAGTCACAGATACAGTTTGCCGAAAAAGATAAATTTAACTGCATCATGCAGCTGTTTCGTTCTTCTGCGATACTTCAGTGATGCTAGTGGCCAAATGGTGGGAATCTCATTTTCGAAACTAATGTAGAAGCAGAAGGGTCAGGTGCATAATACCACTTTAATTCATAAATTTGGAAGAAACACTGAAAAAGAACTGTAAACTATCAAATCGTGTACTACGAAAGTGTGTATATAATCAACCGTGCCACTACTCAAATGAGATAACTGTGGCGATGGAGGCTCCAGCGAACCTCGGAGAATAAATAATCCAACAGCAGAGTATACCACCCCCTATCGTCAAAGTGAAGAAAGTATAAATTACTTTCCTGTTCTGAGGACAGTCATTATCTTTATCATTAAAAAAAAGAGAATAAAATATCAATTTAACATTGGACTTACCTCCTGTCACTGTGAGTGTAGTTTGACCACTGGTTCCAGTTCCGACGACATTTGTTGCTGAACACGTGTAGCTGGCTGTGTCGTTGCTTCTGGCATCAGAGATGGTCAAGGATGGATTATTAACCGTAGATCCTGAGTATTTAACTCCGTCAATAAATAGTGAGGAAATACCGCCACTGTCTATACGCTGCCAGAGGACAGAAGTATGGGTAGGTGTGGCAGACACAGAACATGCCAGTGTCACTGTTTGTCCTGTTATAACCGTGTAGGAATCATTGGGAATGGTGACTATTGGGATACCTGAAAGTAAAAGAGATTTTTTGATACGTAGCTTCAGACTGAAAACATAGAATTAGAGGTTCTATACAAAACCGGTGTAACTTTAGATAAGAGGCGACGTTTTGATATTCACAAGATAGGTTCACGTTAAAACCTTCTAGAATATCTTCAATAGAAAGTATTCCCCTCTTCATTCTTAATACTGATTCCCATTATCTAGTGATCATATCAAATATTTGCGTATAAATCCACAGGTACCGTTCGGATGTTATTTGAACGTTTTGATCTTATTGAATCCCTTTGACGCTACCTTTCAACCTTCTTGTGTTCACCCTACTTAATATTTTACGATAAGGTCTAGTAATCGTTAATTCAGTCGATACAGCTTAGGTTTGATTTAACAGTTCAGTACACCAAACCCATGATAACGGTTTTCGAACAATATGACCATACTTAACTTATCTTATCTTAGATCAGATCGCAAAACCTTTTAAAATGCCTTATATAAATGTTACTACTCAATGTTTAGAATAGGCCACTATCGTGCCATTGTGTAAACTGTCTGAAGATATCTCCTCTAAAATTGAACGTGTTTTTTTCTCGAACATTGATCATTATCGGACGAAAAACGGATCTATTTTCAGAAGGCAATTCAAATGAGCTCTGCAATATCCATAGATGACATGGGATACACAATGTGAAGGATAAATACATTTCATGACGATTAAAAAACCTGTCACTTACATGAACGGTTGAAGTCGTGATAAACATTATGTTAATCGAGAAATGCCACTTGGTGCCAAATGTTGAAACAGCAAATTGATGTTTTGAAATTATTCTTGGGTTCGAATAATTGTTCAATATAAAGTGTTTCATAGATTGAGGAGAGAGATGATATTCGTTTGGATGATACAGGATATACTTTTAAAAACCCAACGACAAGATAATGATATATTTTACATGAACTTCTCATCACAATCCCAAACAAAGGAAAATGATTCGTGAATGAAAGGCGTAAGTCATGCAAATAGATGACGTAACATATATACATAATGCACCTTTTGAATTTAGTAACAGATACCGGATGCCAAAAAAGATAAATTTAACTGCATCATGCAGCTGTTTCGTTCTTCTGCGAAACTTCAGTGTTACTAGGGGCCAGATAGTGGGAATCTCATTTTCGAAACTTATTTAGAAGCAGAAGGGTCAGGTGCATAATACCACTTTAATTCATGAATTTGGAAGAAACACTGAAATAGAATTGTAAACTATCAAATCGTGTACTACGAAAGTGTGAATATTATGTATCGTATCACTACTCAAAAGAGATAAATCTGGCTATGGAGGCTCCAGCAAACCTCGGAGAATAAATAATCCAACAGCAGAGTATACCACCTCCTATCCTTAAAGTGAAGAAAGTAAAAATTAATTCCCTGTTCTGAGGACAATCATTATTTTTAACATAAAAAGAGACAATAAAATATCAATTTAACATTGGACTTACCTCCTGTCACTGTGAGTGTAGCTTGACCACTGGTTCCAGTTCCGACGACATTTGTTGCTGAACACGTGTAGCTGGCTGTGTCGTTGCTTCTGGCATCCGAGATGGTCAAGGATGGATTATTGACCGTAGATCCTGAGTATTTAACTCCGTCAATAAATAGTGAGGAAATACCGCCACTGTCTATACGCTGCCAGAGGACAGAAGTATGGGTAGGTGTGGCAGACACAGAACATGCCAGTGTCACTGTTTGTCCTGTTAAAACTGTGTAGGAATCATTGGGAATGGTGACTATTGGGATACCTGAAAGTAAAAGAGATTTTTTGATACGTAGCTTCAGACTGAAAACATAGAAGTAGAGGTTCTATACGAAACCGGTGTAACTTTAGATAGGAGGCGACGTTTTGATATTCACAATTATAGGTTCACGTTAAAACCTTCTAGAAAATCTTCAATAGAAAGTATTCCCCTCTTCATTCTTAATACTGATTCCCATTATCTAGCGATCATATCAAATATTTCCGTCTAAATCCACAGGTACCGTTCAGATGTTATTTGAACGTTTTGATCTTATTGAATCCTTTTGACCCTATCTTTCAACCTTTATGTGTTCACCCTACTTAATAATTTACGATAAGGTCTAGTAATCGTTACTTCAGTCGATAAAGTTTAGGTTTGATTTAACAGTTCAGTACACCAAACCCATGATAACGGTTTTCGAATAATATGACCATATCTTAACTTATCTTATCTTAGATCAGATCGCAAAACCTTTTAAAATGTCTTATATTAATGTTACTACTCAATGTTTCGATAAGGCCACTATCGTGCCATTGTGTAAACTGTTTGAAGATATCTCCTCTAAAATTGAATGTGTTTTTTCTCGAACATTGATCATTATCTGACGAAAACCGGATCTATTTTCAGAAGGAAATTCAAATGAGCTCTGCAATATCCATAGATGACATGGGATACATAATGTGATGGATAAATACATTTCATGACGATTAAAAACCTTTCACTAACATGAATGATTGAAGTCGTGATAAACATTATGTTAATCGAGAAATGTCACTTGGTGCCAAATGTTGAAACAGCATAATGATGTTTTGAAATTATTCTTTGGTTCGAATAATTGTTCAATATAAAGTGTTTCACAGATTGAGGAGAGAGATGATATTCGTTTGGATGATACAGGAATACTTTTAAAAACCCAACGACAAGATAATGATAGATTTTACACTAACTTCTCATCATAATCCCAAACAAAGGAAATTGATTCGTGAATGAAAGGCGTAAGTCATGCAAACAGATGACGTAACCTACATACATGCTGCACCTTTTGAATTTAGTCTCAGATACAGTTTGCCGAAAAAGATAAATTTAACTGCGTCATGCAGCTGTTTCGTTCTTCTGCGATACTTCAGTGATGCTAGTGGCCAAATGGTGGGAATCTCATTTTCGAAACTAATGTAGAAGCAGAAGGGTCAGGTGCATAATACCACTTTAATTCATGAATTTGGAAGAAACACTGAAAAATAACTGTAAACTATCAAATCGTGTACTACGAAAGTGTGTATATTATCAACCGTGCCACTACTCAAATGAGATAACTGTGGCGATGGAGGCTCCAGCAAACCTCGGAGAATAAATAATCCAACAGCAGAGTATACCACCCCCTATCCTTAAAGTGAAGAAAGTAAAAATTACTTCCCTGTTCTGAGGACAATCATTATTTTTAACATAAAAAAAAAGAGAATAAAATATCAATTTAACATTGGACTTACCTCCTGTCACTGTGAGTGTAGTTTGACCACTGGTTCCAGTTCCGACGACATTTGTTGCTGAACACGTGTAGCTGGCTGTGTCGTTGCTTCTGGCATCAGAGATGGTCAAGGATGGATTAGTGACCGTAGATCCTGAGTATTTAACTCCGTCAATAAATAGTGAGGAAATACCGCCACTGTCTATACGCTGCCAGAGGACAGAAGTATGGGTAGGTGTGGCAGACACAGAACATGCCAGTGTCACTGTTTGTCCTGTTATAACTGTGTAGGAATCATTGGGAATGGTGACTATTGGGATACCTGAAAGTAAAAGAGATTTTTTGATACGTAGCTTCAGACTGAAAACATAGAATTAGAGGTTCTATACGAAACCGGTGTAACTTTAGATAAGAGGCGACGTTATAAACGAGATAAAATCAAATATCAATTTAACATCGGACTTACTTCCTGTCACTGTGAGTGTAGCTTGTCCACTGCTTCCAGTTCCGACGGCATTTGTTGCTAAACACGTGTAACTGGCTATGTCGTTGCTATTAGCATTAGTGATGGTCAAGGACGGAGTGGCAACTGTTGATCCAGAGTATTTGATGTCGTCAATAGTTACAGTGGAAGTCACGCCATTGACTACACGCTGCCAGAAAACATTGGTGGGGGCAGGTGAGGCAGAAATTGTACATACAAGGGTGATTGTCTGCCCCGTTAAAACTGAGTAGGAAGTCGGGGAAACGTTGACAACAGGAGGACCTGAAATTTCAAACATGAAAGATTCCGTCAAACTCATGCTTAATCAATTCCATCAACGTTCCATAAACGATGTTTACAGATGCAAAATAATAAAGACAAACACAAACGAATATAAAACATGGTTGCATGCAGTAAAATATATGTATAATGGTCCAAAACCTGTTGGGACAACCTTCCAAGTTCTTCGAGGTTAAACCTCGCCACACGATGTTGCACCCTGGTGACAGAAAACTTTATTGTCTACATTTAAATATTCAAGTTCTCTTTTTTGAAACATGGTTATTATAAATTCTTCCAATTATTTTAAGAGCTTATAGAAAATGATCTGCATAAGTCCAATCAATTGACATTAGACAAAGATGGCAACCATTGAACTGTAAACTGGACAGTTCGATAGGCCTACTCGTCACTACCGTGATCACCCATGGCCTATTTACAATTTGCTGATTTATCGACTGTGGTTGTTTAAGTTTGATTTCCTGCGTAGCTTCAATAAAATTATAGAATCTCAAATGTTGTCTTGTTTGTTTCAACATGTCTTTCTAGTAAATTCCCCTGGCACAATCATACGAGCAAGCAACGTTAATTCGGTCAAATTTATCGGCAAATTAAACAGATAACATTTGTTAGTTTCATCGAGTCAAACTCGAGTAAGATTTGAATTATTACTTAATGTTTCGTTTAAGTCATAATGGTTCCTTCGTGTTAACTGTCTAAAGATATGTCCTCTAATCGTGAATGTGTTTTCTCGTACATTGAATACTAGCTCACGAAGATCGGGTCGTCTATTCATAGAAGAGAAAAACAACGACCTTTTGGTTTGAGACATGATCACTATTTTGTTAAACGAAATGTCACTCGGTGACAAATATTCAAACAGGATGTTTTTTGAATAATTCAATCACAAGAAAATGGTATATTGGCGATCTGTTATCATCAGCTACAATCAGAAGCAGAGCGAAGAACTGTCTATATCAGTTAATCTTTTAAAGATAATATAAAAAGCAAACTTTGAGCAACAATCGCAAACAAAGTGAAAAACCATGAACGTCATTAAGGACGTACGTCGTACAAAGTAAGGAATACTTCTCTGATCTGAGGACAATTATTATCTCTGATATAAACGAGATAAAATCAAATATCAATTTAACATTGGACTTACCTCCTGTCACTGTGAGTGTAGTTTGACCACTGGTTCCAGTTCCGACGGCATTTGTTGCTGAACACGTGTAACTGGCTATGTCGTTGCTATTAGCATTAGTGATGGTCAAGGACGGAGTGGCGACCGTCGATCCAGAGTATTTGATGTCGTCAATAGTTACAGTGGAAGTCACGCCATTTACTACACGCTGCCAGAAAACATTGGTGGGGGTAGGTGAGGCAGAAATTGTACATACAAGGGTGATTGTCTGCCCCGTTAAAACTGAGTATGAAGTCGGGGAAACGGTGACAACAGGAAGACCTGGAATTTTAAACATGAAAGATTCCGTCAAACTCATGCTTAATCAAGTCCATCAACGTTCCATAAACGATGTTTACATATGCAAAATTATAAAGACAAACACAAACGAATATAAAACATGGTTGCCTCCAGTACAATTTATGTATAATAGTCCAAAACCTGTTCGGACAACTTTCCAAGTTCTTCGAGGTTGCACATTGACACATGATGTTGTACCCTGTTGACAGAAAAACCTTAATTGTCTACATTTAAATATTCAAGTTCTCTATTTTGTAACAAAGTTATTATACATTCTTCCAAACAGTTTAAGAGATGGTAGAAATTGATCTGCATAAGTCCAATCAATTGACATTAGACAAAGATGGCAACCATTGAACTGTAAACTTGACAGTTCAATAGGCCTTCTCGTCACTACCGTGAGCACCCATGGCCTATTAACAATTTGCTGATTTATCGACTGTGGTTGTTTAAGTTTGATTTCCTGCGTAGCTTCAATGAAATTATAGAATATCAAACGTTGTCTTGTTTGTTTCAACATGTCTTTCTAGTAAATTCCCCTGGCACAATCATACGAGCAAGCAACGTTAATTCGGTCAAATTTATCGGCAAATTAAACAGATAACATTTGTTAGTTTCATCGAGTCAAACTCGAGTAAGATTTGAAATATTACTTAATGTTTCGTTTAAGTCATAATGGTACCTTCGTGTTAACTGTCTAAAGATATGTCCTCTAATCGTGAATGTGTTTTCTCGTACATTGAATACTAGCTCACGAAGATCAGGTCGTCTATTCATAGAAGAGAAAAACAACGACCTTTTGGTATGAGACATGATCACTATTTTGTTAAACGAAATGTCACTCGGTGACAAATATTCAAACAGGATGTTTTTTGAATAATTCAATCACAAGAAAATGGTATATTGGCGATCTGTTATCATCAGCTACAATCAGAAGCAGAGCGAAGAACTGTCTGTATCAGTTAATCTTTTAAAGATAATATAAAAAGCAAACTTTGAGCAACAATCGCAAACAAAGTGAAAAACCATGAACGTCATTAAGGACGTACGTCGTACAAAGTAAGGAATACTTCTCTGATCTGAGGACAATTATTATCTCTGATATAAACGAGATAAAATCAAATATCAATTTAACATTGGACTTACTTCCTGTCACTGTGAGTGTAGTTTGACCACTGGTTCCAGTTCCGACGACATTTGTTGCTGAACACGTGTAGCTGGCTGTGTCGTTGCTTCTGGCATCCGAGATGGTCAAGGATGGATTATTGACCGTAGATCCTGAGTATTTAAATCCGTCAATAAATAGTGAGGAAATACCGCCACTGTCTATACGCTGCCAGAGGACAGAAGTATGGGTAGGTGTGGCAGACACAGAACATGCCAGTGTCACTGTTTGTCCTGTTATAACTGTGTAGGAATCATTGGGAATGGTGACTTTTGGGATACCTAAAAGTAAAAGAGATTTTTTGATACGTAGCTTCAGACTGAAAACATAGAAGTAGAGGTTCTATACAAAACCGGTGTAACTTTAGATAAGAGGCGACGTTTTGATATTCACAAGATAGGTTCACGTTAAAACCTTCTAGAAAATCTTCAATAGAAAGTATTCCCCTCTTCATTCTTAATACTGATTCCCATTATCTAGCGATCATATCAAATATTTGCGTCTAAATCCACAGGTACCGTTCAGATGTTATTTGAACGTTTTGATCTTATTGAATCCTTTTGACCCTATCTTTCAACCTTCTTGTGTTCACCCTACTTAATAATTTACGATAAGGTCTAGTAATCGTTAATTCAGTCGATAAAGTTTAGGTTTGATTTAACAGTTCAGTACACCAAACCCATGATAACGGTTTTCGAATAATATGACCATATCTTAACTTATCTTATCTTAGATCAGATCGCAAAACCTTTTAAAATGCCTTATATAAATGTTACTACTCAATGTTTCGATACGGCCACTATCGTGCCATTGTGTAAACTGTCTGAAGATATCTCCTTTAAAATTTGATGTGTTTTTTCTCGAACATTGATCATTATCGGACGAAAAACGGATCTATTTTCAGACGGAAATTCAAATGAGCTCTGCAATATCCATAGATGACATGGGATACATAATGTGAAGGATAAATACATTTCATGACGATTAAAAAACCTGTCACTAACATAAACGGTTGAAGTCGTGAAAAACATTATGTTAATCGAGAAATGCCACTTGGTGCCAAATGTTGAAACAGCATAATGATGTTTTGAAATTATTCTTGGGTTCGAATAATTGTTCAATATAAAGTGTTTCACAGATTGAGGAGAGAGATGATATTCGTTTGGATGATACAGGATATACTTTTAAAACCCAACGACAAGATAATGATAGATTTTACACTAACTTCTCATCACAATCCCAAACAAAGGAAAATGATTCGTTAATGAAAGGCGTAAGTCATGCAAACAGATGACGTAACCTACATACATGCTGCACCTTTTGAATTTAGTCACAGATACAGTTTGCCGAAAAAGATAAATTTAACTGCATCATGCAGCTGTTTCGTTCTTCTGCGATACTTCAGTGATGCTAGTGGCCAAATGGTGGGAATCTCATTTTCGAAACTAATGTAGAAGCAGAAGGGTCAGGTGCATAATACCACTTTAATTCATAAATTTGGAAGAAACACTGAAAAAGAACTGTAAACTATCAAATCGTGTACTACGAAAGTGTGTATATAATCAACCGTGCCACTACTCAAATGAGATAACTGTGGCGATGGAGGCTCCAGCAAACCTCGGAGAATAAATAATCCAACAGCAGAGTATACCACCCCCTATCGTCAAAGTGAAGAAAGTATAAATTACTTTCCTGTTCTGAGGACAGTCATTATCTTTATCATTAAAAAAAAGAGAATAAAATATCAATTTAACATTGGACTTACCTCCTGTCACTGTGAGTGTAGTTTGACCACTGGTTCCAGTTCCGACGACATTTGTTGCTGAACACGTGTAGCTGGCTGTGTCGTTGCTTCTGGCATCAGAGATGGTCAAGGATGGATTATTAACCGTAGATCCTGAGTATTTAACTCCGTCAATAAATAGTGAGGAAATACCGCCACTGTCTATACGCTGCCAGAGGACAGAAGTATGGGTAGGTGTGGCAGACACAGAACATGCCAGTGTCACTGTTTGTCCTGTTATAACCGTGTAGGAATCATTGGGAATGGTGACTATTGGGATACCTGAAAGTAAAAGAGATTTTTTGATACGTAGCTTCAGACTGAAAACATAGAATTAGAGGTTCTATACAAAACCGGTGTAACTTTAGATAAGAGGCGACGTTTTGATATTCACAAGATAGGTTCACGTTAAAACCTTCTAGAATATCTTCAATAGAAAGTATTCCCCTCTTCATTCTTAATACTGATTCCCATTATCTAGTGATCATATCAAATATTTGCGTATAAATCCACAGGTACCGTTCAGATGTTATTTGAACGTTTTGATCTTATTGAATCCCTTTGACGCTACCTTTCAACCTTCTTGTGTTCACCCTACTTAATATTTTACGATAAGGTCTAGTAATCGTTAATTCAGTCGATACAGCTTAGGTTTGATTTAACAGTTCAGTACACCAAACCCATGATAACGGTTTTCGAACAATATGACCATACTTAACTTATCTTATCTTAGATCAGATCGCAAAACCTTTTAAAATGCCTTATATAAATGTTACTACTCAATGTTTAGAATAGGCCACTATCGTGCCATTGTGTAAACTGTCTGAAGATATCTCCTCTAAAATTGAACGTGTTTTTTTCTCGAACATTGATCATTATCGGACGAAAAACGGATCTATTTTCAGAAGGCAATTCAAATGAGCTCTGCAATATCCATAGATGACATGGGATACACAATGTGAAGGATAAATACATTTCATGACGATTAAAAAACCTGTCACTTACATGAACGGTTGAAGTCGTGATAAACATTATGTTAATCGAGAAATGCCACTTGGTGCCAAATGTTGAAACAGCAAATTGATGTTTTGAAATTATTCTTGGGTTCGAATAATTGTTCAATATAAAGTGTTTCATAGATTGAGGAGAGAGATGATATTCGTTTGGATGATACAGGATATACTTTTAAAAACCCAACGACAAGATAATGATATATTTTACATGAACTTCTCATCACAATCCCAAACAAAGGAAAATGATTCGTGAATGAAAGGCGTAAGTCATGCAAATAGATGACGTAACATATATACATAATGCACCTTTTGAATTTAGTAACAGATACCGGATGCCAAAAAAGATAAATTTAACTGCATCATGCAGCTGTTTCGTTCTTCTGCGAAACTTCAGTGTTACTAGGGGCCAGATAGTGGGAATCTCATTTTCGAAACTTATTTAGAAGCAGAAGGGTCAGGTGCATAATACCACTTTAATTCATGAATTTGGAAGAAACACTGAAATAGAATTGTAAACTATCAAATCGTGTACTACGAAAGTGTGAATATTATGTATCGTATCACTACTCAAAAGAGATAAATCTGGCTATGGAGGCTCCAGCAAACCTCGGAGAATAAATAATCCAACAGCAGAGTATACCACCTCCTATCCTTAAAGTGAAGAAAGTAAAAATTAATTCCCTGTTCTGAGGACAATCATTATTTTTAACATAAAAAGAGACAATAAAATATCAATTTAACATTGGACTTACCTCCTGTCACTGTGAGTGTAGCTTGACCACTGGTTCCAGTTCCGACGACATTTGTTGCTGAACACGTGTAGCTGGCTGTGTCGTTGCTTCTGGCATCCGAGATGGTCAAGGATGGATTATTGACCGTAGATCCTGAGTATTTAACTCCGTCAATAAATAGTGAGGAAATACCGCCACTCTCTATACGCTGCCAGAGGACAGAAGTATGGGTAGGTGTGGCAGACACAGAACATGCCAGTGTCACTGTTTGTCCTGTTATAACTGTGTAGGAATCATTGGGAATGGTGACTATTGGGATACCTGAAAGTAAAAGAGATTTTTTGATACGTAGCTTCAGACTGAAAACATAGAAGTAGAGGTTCTATACGAAACCGGTGTAACTTTAGATAAGAGGCGACGTTTTGATATTCACAAGATAGGTTCACGTTAAAAAAACTTCTAGAAAATCTTCAATACAAAGTATTCCCCTCTTCATTCTTAATACTGATTCCCATTATCTAATGATCATATCAAATATTTGCGTATAAATCCACAGGTACCGTTCGGATGTTATTTGAACGTTTTGATCTTATTGAATCCCTTTGACGCTACCTTTCAACTTTCTTGTGTTCACCCTACTTAATATTTTACGATAAGGTCTAGTAATCGTTAATTCAGTCGATACAGTTTAGGTTTGATTTAACAGTTCAGTACACCAAACCCATGATAACGGTTTTCGAACAATATGACCATACTTAACTTATCGTATCTTAGATCAGATCGCAAAACCTTTTAAAATGCCTTATATAAATGTTACTACTCAATGTTTAGAATAGGCCACTATCGTGCCATTGTGTAAACTGTCTGAAGATATCTCCTCTAAAATTGAATGTGTTTTTTCTCGAACATTGATCATTATCGGACGAAAAACGGATCTATTTTCAGAAGGCAATTCAAATGAGCTCTGCAATATCCATAGATGACATGGGATACATAATGTGATGGATAAATACATTTCATTACGATTAAAAAACCTGTCACTAACATAAACGGTTGAAGTCGTGATAAACATTATGTTAATCGAGAAATGCCACTTGGTGCCAAATGTTGAAACAGCATAATGATGTTTTGAAATTATTCTTCGGTTCAAATAATTGTTCAATATAAAGTGTTTCACAGATTGAGGAGAGAGATGATATTCGTTTGGATGATACAGGATATACTTTTAAAACCCAACGACAAGATAATGATAGATTTTACACTAACTTCTCATCACAATCCCAAATAAAGGAAAATGATTCGTGAATGAAAGGCGTAAGTCATGCAAACAGATGACGTAACCTACATACATGCTGCACCTTTTGAATTTAGTCACAGATACAGTTTGCCGAAAAAGATAAATTTAACTGCGTCATGCAGCTGTTTCGTTCTTCTGCGATACTTCAGTGATGCTAGTGGCCAAATGGTGGGAATCTCATTTTCGAAACTAATGTAGAAGCAGAAGGGTCAGGTGCATAATACCACTTTAATTCATAAATTTGGAAGAAACACTGAAAAAGAACTGTAAACTATCAAATCGTGTACTACGAAAGTGTGTATATTATCAACCGTGCCACTCCTCAAATGAGATAACTGTGGCGATGGAGGCTCCAGCAAACCTCGGAGAATAAATAATCCAACAGCAGAGTATACCACCCCCTATCGTCAAAGTGAAGAAAGTATAAATTACTTTCCTGTTCTGAGGACAGTCATTGTCTTTATCATTAAAAAAAAGAGAATAAAATATCAATTTAACATTGGACTTACCTCCTGTCACTGTGAGTGTAGTTTGACCACTGGTTCCAGTTCCGACGTCATTTGTTGCTGAACACGTGTAGCTGGCTGTGTCGTTGCTTCTGGCATCAGAGATGGTCAAGGATGGATTATTGACCGTAGATCCTGAGTATTTAACTCCGTCAATAAATAGTGAGGAAATACCGCCACTGTCTATACGCTGCCAGAGGACAGAAGTATGGGTAGGTGTGGCAGACACAGAACATGCCAGTGTCACTGTTTGTCCTGTTATAACTGTGTAGGAATCATTGGGAATGGTGACTATTGGGATACCTGAAAGAGATTTTTTGATACGTAGCTTCAGACTGAAAACATAGAAGTAGAGGTTCTATACAAAACCGACGTAACTTTAGATAAGAGGCGACGTTTTGATATTCACAATATAGGTTCACGTTAAAACCTTCTAGAAAATCTTCAATAGAAAGTATTCCCCTCTTCATTCTTAATACTGATCCCCATTATCTAGCGATCATATCAAATATTTGCGTCTAAATCCACAGGTACCGTTCAGATGTTATTTGAACGTTTTGATCTTATTGAATCCTTTTGACGCTACCTTTCAACCTTCTTGTGTTCACCCTACTTAATAATTTACGATAAGGTCTAGTAATCGTTAATTCAGTCGATAAAGTTTAGGTTTGATTTAACAGTTCAGTACACCAAACCCATGATAACGGTTTTCGAATAATATGACCATATCTTAACTTATCTTATCTTAGATCAGATCGCAAAGCCTTTTAAAATGCCTTATATAAATGTTACTACTCAATGTTTCGATATCGTGCCATTGTGTAAACTGTCTGAAGATATCTCCTTTAAAATTTGATGTGTTTTTTCTCGAACATTGATCATTATCGGACGAAAAACGGATCTATTTTCAGAAGGAAATTCAAATGAGCTCTGCAATATCCATAGATGACATGGGATACATAATGTGATGGATAAATACATTTCATGACGATTAAAAAACCTGTCACTAACATAAACGGTTGAAGTCGTGATAAACATTATGTTAATCGAGAAATGCCACTTGGTGCCAAATGTTGAAACAGCATAATGATGTTTTGAAATTATTCTTGGGTTCGAATAATTGTTCAATATAAAGTGTTTCACAGATTGAGGAGAGAGATGATATTCGTTTGGATGATACAGGATATACTTTTAAAACCCAACGACAAGATAATGATAGATTTTACACTAACTTCTCATCACAATCCCAAATAAAGGAAAATGATTCGTGAATGAAAGGCGTAAGTCATGCAAACAGATGACGTAACCTACATACATGCTGCACCTTTTGAATTTAGTCACAGATACAGTTTGCCGAAAAAGATAAAAATTTAACTGTGTCATGCAGCTGTTTCGTTCTTCTGCGATACTTCAGTGATGCTAGTGGCCAAATGGTGGGAATCTCATTTTCGAAACTAATGTAGAAGCAGAAGGGTCAGGTGCATAATACCACTTTAATTCATAAATTTGGAAGAAACACTGAAAAAGAACTGTAAACTATCAAATCGTGTACTACGAAAGTGTGTATATTATCAACCGTGCCACTCCTCAAATGAGATAACTGTGGCGATGGAGGCTCCAGCAAACCTCGGAGAATAAATAATCCAACAGCAGAGTATACCACCCCCTATCGTCAAAGTGAAGAAAGTATAAATTACTTTCCTGTTCTGAGGACAGTCATTGTCTTTATCATTAAAAAAAGAGAATAAAATATCAATTTAACATTGGACTTACCTCCTGTCACTGTGAGTGTAGTTTGACCACTGGTTCCAGTTCCGACGTCATTTGTTGCTGAACACGTGTAGCTGGCTGTGTCGTTGCTTCTGGCATCAGAGATGGTCAAGGATGGATTATTGACCGTAGATCCTGAGTATTTAACTCCGTCAATAAATAGTGAGGAAATACCGCCACTGTCTATACGCTGCCAGAGGACAGAAGTATGGGTAGGTGTGGCAGACACAGAACATGCCAGTGTCACTGTTTGTCCTGTTATAACTGTGTAGGAATCATTGGGAATGGTGACTATTGGGATACCTGAAAGTAAAAGAGATTTTTTGATACGTAGCTTCAGACTGAAAACATAGAAGTAGAGGTTCTATACAAAACCGATGTAACTTTAGATAAGAGGCGACGTTTTGATATTCACAATATAGGTTCACGTTAAAACCTTCTAGAAAATCTTCAATAGAAAGTATTCCCCTCTTCATTCTTTATACTGATTCCCATTATCTAGCGATCATATCAAATATTTGCGTCTAAATCCACAGGTACCGTTCAGATGTTATTTGAACGTTTTGATCTTATTGAATCCTTTTGACCCTACCTTTCAACCTTCTTGTGTTCACCCTACTTAATAATTTACGATAAGGTCTAGTAATCGTTAATTCAGTCGATAAAGTTTAGGTTTGATTTAACAGTTCAGTACACCAAACCCATGATAACGGATTTCCAATATGATATGGCCATATCTTAACTTATCTTATCTTAGAACAGATCGCAAAGCCTTTTAAAATGCCTTATATAAATGTTACTACTCAATGTTTCGATACGGCCACTATCGTGCCATTGTGTAAACTGTCTGAAGATATCTCCTTTAAAATTTGATGTGTTTTTCTCGAACATTGAGTATTACCGGACGAAAAACGGATCTATTTTCAGAAGGAAATTCAAATGAGCTCTGCAATATCCATAGATGACATGGGATACATAATGTGATGGATAAATACATTTCATTACGATTAAAAAACCTGTCACTAACATAAACGGTTGAAGTCGTGATAAACATTATGTTAATCGAGAAATGCCACTTGGTGCCAAATGTTGAAACAGCATAATGATGTTTTGAAATTATTCTTGGGTTCAAATAATTGTTCAATATAAAGTGTTTCACAGATTGAGGAGAGAGATGATATTCGTTTGGATGATACAGGATATACTTTTAAAACCCAACGACAAGATAATGATAGATTTTACACTAACTTCTCATCACAATCCCAAATAAAGGAAAATGATTCGTGAATGAAAGGCGTAAGTCATGCAAACAGATGACGTAACCTACATACATGCTGCACCTTTTGAATTAAGTCACAGATACAGTTTGCCGAAAAAGATAAATTTAACTGCGTCATGCAGCTGTTTCGTTCTTCTGCGATACTTCAGTGATGCTAGTGGCCAAATGGTGGGAATCTCATTTTCGAAACTAATGTAGAAGCAGAAGGGTCAGGTGCATAATACCACTTTAATTCATAAATTTGGAAGAAACACTGAAAAAGAACTGTAAACTATCAAATCGTGTACTACGAAAGTGTGTATATTATCAACCGTGCCACTCCTCAAATGAGATAACTGTGGCGATGGAGGCTCCAGCAAACCTCGGAGAATAAATAATCCAACAGCAGAGTATACCACCCCCTATCGTCAAAGTGAAGAAAGTATAAATTACTTTCCTGTTCTGAGGACAGTCATTGTCTTTATCATTAAAAAAAAGAGAATAAAATATCAATTTAACATTGGACTTACCTCCTGTCACTGTGAGTGTAGTTTGACCACTGGTTCCAGTTCCGACGTCATTTGTTGCTGAACACGTGTAGCTGGCTGTGTCGTTGCTTCTGGCATCAGAGATGGTCAAGGATGGATTATTGACCGTAGATCCTGAGTATTTAACTCCGTCAATAAATAGTGAGGAAATACCGCCACTGTCTATACGCTGCCAGAGGACAGAAGTATGGGTAGGTGTGGCAGACACAGAACATGCCAGTGTCACTGTTTGTCCTGTTATAACTGTGTAGGAATCATTGGGAATGGTGACTATTGGGATACCTGAAAGAGATTTTTTGATACGTAGCTTCAGACTGAAAACATAGAAGTAGAGGTTCTATACAAAACCGACGTAACTTTAGATAAGAGGCGACGTTTTGATATTCACAATATAGGTTCACGTTAAAACCTTCTAGAAAATCTTCAATAGAAAGTATTCCCCTCTTCATTCTTAATACTGATCCCCATTATCTAGCGATCATATCAAATATTTGCGTCTAAATCCACAGGTACCGTTCAGATGTTATTTGAACGTTTTGATCTTATTGAATCCTTTTGACGCTACCTTTCAACCTTCTTGTGTTCACCCTACTTAATAATTTACGATAAGGTCTAGTAATCGTTAATTCAGTCGATAAAGTTTAGGTTTGATTTAACAGTTCAGTACACCAAACCCATGATAACGGTTTTCGAATAATATGACCATATCTTAACTTATCTTATCTTAGATCAGATCGCAAAGCCTTTTAAAATGCCTTATATAAATGTTACTACTCAATGTTTCGATATCGTGCCATTGTGTAAACTGTCTGAAGATATCTCCTTTAAAATTTGATGTGTTTTTTCTCGAACATTGATCATTATCGGACGAAAAACGGATCTATTTTCAGAAGGAAATTCAAATGAGCTCTGCAATATCCATAGATGACATGGGATACATAATGTGATGGATAAATACATTTCATGACGATTAAAAAACCTGTCACTAACATAAACGGTTGAAGTCGTGATAAACATTATGTTAATCGAGAAATGCCACTTGGTGCCAAATGTTGAAACAGCATAATGATGTTTTGAAATTATTCTTGGGTTCGAATAATTGTTCAATATAAAGTGTTTCACAGATTGAGGAGAGAGATGATATTCGTTTGGATGATACAGGATATACTTTTAAAACCCAACGACAAGATAATGATAGATTTTACACTAACTTCTCATCACAATCCCAAATAAAGGAAAATGATTCGTGAATGAAAGGCGTAAGTCATGCAAACAGATGACGTAACCTACATACATGCTGCACCTTTTGAATTTAGTCACAGATACAGTTTGCCGAAAAAGATAAAAATTTAACTGTGTCATGCAGCTGTTTCGTTCTTCTGCGATACTTCAGTGATGCTAGTGGCCAAATGGTGGGAATCTCATTTTCGAAACTAATGTAGAAGCAGAAGGGTCAGGTGCATAATACCACTTTAATTCATAAATTTGGAAGAAACACTGAAAAAGAACTGTAAACTATCAAATCGTGTACTACGAAAGTGTGTATATTATCAACCGTGCCACTCCTCAAATGAGATAACTGTGGCGATGGAGGCTCCAGCAAACCTCGGAGAATAAATAATCCAACAGCAGAGTATACCACCCCCTATCGTCAAAGTGAAGAAAGTATAAATTACTTTCCTGTTCTGAGGACAGTCATTGTCTTTATCATTAAAAAAAGAGAATAAAATATCAATTTAACATTGGACTTACCTCCTGTCACTGTGAGTGTAGTTTGACCACTGGTTCCAGTTCCGACGTCATTTGTTGCTGAACACGTGTAGCTGGCTGTGTCGTTGCTTCTGGCATCAGAGATGGTCAAGGATGGATTATTGACCGTAGATCCTGAGTATTTAACTCCGTCAATAAATAGTGAGGAAATACCGCCACTGTCTATACGCTGCCAGAGGACAGAAGTATGGGTAGGTGTGGCAGACACAGAACATGCCAGTGTCACTGTTTGTCCTGTTATAACTGTGTAGGAATCATTGGGAATGGTGACTATTGGGATACCTGAAAGTAAAAGAGATTTTTTGATACGTAGCTTCAGACTGAAAACATAGAAGTAGAGGTTCTATACAAAACCGATGTAACTTTAGATAAGAGGCGACGTTTTGATATTCACAATATAGGTTCACGTTAAAACCTTCTAGAAAATCTTCAATAGAAAGTATTCCCCTCTTCATTCTTTATACTGATTCCCATTATCTAGCGATCATATCAAATATTTGCGTCTAAATCCACAGGTACCGTTCAGATGTTATTTGAACGTTTTGATCTTATTGAATCCTTTTGACCCTACCTTTCAACCTTCTTGTGTTCACCCTACTTAATAATTTACGATAAGGTCTAGTAATCGTTAATTCAGTCGATAAAGTTTAGGTTTGATTTAACAGTTCAGTACACCAAACCCATGATAACGGATTTCCAATATGATATGGCCATATCTTAACTTATCTTATCTTAGAACAGATCGCAAAGCCTTTTAAAATGCCTTATATAAATGTTACTACTCAATGTTTCGATACGGCCACTATCGTGCCATTGTGTAAACTGTCTGAAGATATCTCCTTTAAAATTTGATGTGTTTTTCTCGAACATTGAGTATTACCGGACGAAAAACGGATCTATTTTCAGAAGGAAATTCAAATGAGCTCTGCAATATCCATAGATGACATGGGATACATAATGTGAAGGATAAATACATTTCATGACGATTAAAAAACCTGTCACTAACATAAACGGTTGAAGTCGTGATAAAAATTATGTTAATCGAGAAATGTCACTTGGTGCCAAATGTTGAAACAGCATAATGATGTTTTGAAATTATTCTTGGGTTCGAATAATTGTTCAATATAATGTGTTTCACAGATTGAGGAGAGAGATGATATTCGTTTGGATGATACAGGATATACTTTTAAAAACCCAACGACAAGATAATGATAGATTTTACACTAACTTCTCATCACAATCCCAAATAAAGGAAAATGATTCGTGAATGAAAGGCGTAAGTCATGCAAACAGATGACGTAACCTACATACATGCTGCACCTTTTGAATTTAGTCACAGATACAGTTTGCCGAAAAAGATAAATTTAACTGCGTCATGCAGCTGTTTCGTTCTTCTGCGATACTTCAGTGATGCTAGTGGCCAAATGGTGGGAATCTCATTTTCGAAACTAATGTAGAAGCAGAAGGGTCAGGTGCATAATACCACTTTAATTCATAAATTTGGAAGAAACACTGAAAAAGAACTGTAAACTATCAAATCGTGTACTACGAAAGTGTGTATATTATCAACCGTGCCACTCCTCAAATGAGATAACTGTGGCGATGGAGGCTCCAGCAAACCTCGGAGAATAAATAATCCAACAGCAGAGTATACCACCCCCTATCGTCAAAGTGAAGAAAGTATAAATTACTTTCCTGTTCTGAGGACAGTCATTATCTTTATCATTAAAAAAAAGAGAATAAAATATCAATTTAACATTGGACTTACTTCCTGTCACTGTGAGTGTAGTTTGACCACTGGTTCCAGTTCCGACGACATTTGTTGCTGAACACGTGTAGCTGGCTGTGTCGTTGCTTCTGGCATCAGAGATGGTCAAGGATGGATTATTGACCGTAGATCCTGAGTATTTAAATCCGTCAATAAATAGTGAGGAAATACCGCCACTGTCTATACGCTGCCAGAGGACAGAAGTATGGGTAGGTGTGGCAGACACAGAACATGCCAGTGTCACTGTTTGTCCTGTTATAACTGTGTAGGAATCATTGGGAATGGTGACTATTGGGATACCTGAAAGTAAAAGAGATATTTTGATACGTAGCTTCAGACTGAAAACATAGAAGTAGAGGTTCTATACAAAACCGATGTAACTTTAGATAAGAGGCGACGTTTTGATATTTACAATTATAGGTTCACGTTAAAACCTTCTAGAAAATCTTCAATAGAAAGTATTCCCCTCTTCATTCTTAATACTGATTCCCATTATCTAGCGATCATATCAAATATTTGCGTCTAAATCCACAGGTACCGTTCAGATGTTATTTGAACGTTTTGATCTTTTTGAATCCTTTTGACCCTACCTTTCAGCCTTCTTGTGTTCACCCTACTTAATAATTTACGATAAGGTCTAGTAATCGTTAATTCAGTCGATAAAGTTTAGGTTTGATTTAACAGTTCAGTACACCAAACCCATGATAACGGTTTTCGAATAATATGACCATATCTTAACTTATCTTATCTTAGATCAGATCGCAAAACCTTTTAAAATGCCTTATATAAATGTTACTACTCAATATTTCGATACGGCCACTATCGTGCCATTGTGTAAACTGTCTGAAGATATCTCCTTTAAAATTTGATGTGTTTTTTCTCGAACATTGATCATTATCGGACGAAAAACGGATCTATTTTCAGAAGGAAATTCAAATGAGCTCTGCAATATCCATAGATGACATGGGATACATAATGTGAAGGATAAATACATTTCATGACGATTAAAAAACCTGTCACTAACATAAACGGTTGAAGTCGTGATAAAAATTATGTTAATCGAGAAATGTCACTTGGTGCCAAATGTTGAAACAGCATAATGATGTTTTGAAATTATTCTTGGGTTCGAATAATTGTTCAATATAATGTGTTTCACAGATTGAGGAGAGAGATGATATTCGTTTGGATGATACAGGATATACTTTTAAAAACCCAACGACAAGATAATGATAGATTTTACACTAACTTCTCATCACAATCCCAAATAAAGGAAAATGATTCGTGAATGAAAGGCGTAAGTCATGCAAACAGATGACGTAACCTACATACATGCTGCACCTTTTGAATTTAGTCACAGATACAGTTTGCCGAAAAAGATAAATTTAACTGCGTCATGCAGCTGTTTCGTTCTTCTGCGATACTTCAGTGATGCTAGTGGCCAAATGGTGGGAATCTCATTTTCGAAACTAATGTAGAAGCAGAAGGGTCAGGTGCATAATACCACTTTAATTCATAAATTTGGAAGAAACACTGAAAAAGAACTGTAAACAATCAAATCGTGTACTACGAAAGTGTGTATATTATCAACCGTGCCACTCCTCAAATGAGATAACTGTGGCGATGGAGGCTCCAGCAAACCTCGGAGAATAAATAATCCAACAGCAGAGTATACCACCCCCTATCGTCAAAGTGAAGAAAGTATAAATTACTTTCCTGTTCTGAGGACAGTCATTATCTTTATCATTAAAAAAAAGAGAATAAAATATCAATTTAACATTGGACTTACTTCCTGTCACTGTGAGTGTAGTTTGACCACTGGTTCCAGTTCCGACGACATTTGTTGCTGAACACGTGTAGCTGGCTGTGTCGTTGCTTCTGGCATCAGAGATGGTCAAGGATGGATTATTGACCGTAGATCCTGAGTATTTAAATCCGTCAATAAATAGTGAGGAAATACCGCCACTGTCTATACGCTGCCAGAGGACAGAAGTATGGGTAGGTGTGGCAGACACAGAACATGCCAGTGTCACTGTTTGTCCTGTTATAACTGTGTAGGAATCATTGGGAATGGTGACTATTGGGATACCTGAAAGTAAAAGAGATTTTTTGATACGTAGCTTCAGACTGAAAACATAGAATTAGAGGTTCTATACAAAACCGATGTAACTTTAGATAAGAGGCGACGTTTTGATATTCACAAGATAGGTTCACGTTAAAACCTTCTAGAAAATCTTCAATAGAAAGTATTCCCCTCTTCATTTTAAATACTGATTCCCATTATCTAGCGATCATATCAAATATTTGCGTCTAAATCCATAGGTACCGTTCAGATGTTATTTGAACGTTTTGATCTTATTGAATCCTTTTGACCCTATCTTTCAACCTTCTTGTGTTCACCCTACTTAATAATTTACGATAAGGTCTAGTAATCGTTAATTCAGTCGATAAAGTTTAGGTTTGATTTAACAGTTCAGTACACCAAACCCATGATAACGGTTTTCGAATAATATGACCATATCTTAACTTATCTTATCTTAGATCAGATCGCAAAACCTTTTAAAATGCCTTATATAAATGTTACTACTCAATGTTTCGATACGGCCACTATCGTGCCATTGTGTAAACTGTCTGAAGATATCTCCTTTAAAATTTGATGTGTTTTTTCTCGAACATTGATCATTATCGGACGAAAAACGGATCTATTTTCAGAAGGAAATTCAAATGAGCTCTGCAATATCCATAGATGACATGGGATACATAATGTGAAGGATAAATACATTTCATGACGATTAAAAAACCTGTCACTAACATAAACGGTTGAAGTCATGATAAACATTATGTTAATCGAGAAATGCCACTTGGTGCCAAATGTTGAAACAGCATAATGATGTTTTGAAATTATTCTTGGGTTCGAATAATTGTTCAATATAAAGTGTTTCACAGATTGAGGAGAGAGATGATATTCGTTTGGATGATATAGGATATACTTTTAAAACCCAATGACAAGATAATGATAGATTTTACACTAACTTCTCATCACAATCCCAAATAAAGGAAAATGATTCGTGAATGAAAGGCGTAAGTCATGCAAACAGATGACGTAACCTACATACATGCTGCACCTTTTGAATTTAGTCACAGATACAGTTTGCCGAAAAAGATAAATTTAACTGCGTCATGCAGCTGTTTCGTTCTTCTGCGATACTTCAGTGATGCTAGTGGCCAAATGGTGGGAATCTTATTTTCGAAACTAATGTAGAAGCAGAAGGGTCAGGTGCATAATACCACTTTAATTCATAAATTTGGAAGAAACACTGAAAAAGAACTGTAAACTATCAAATCGTGTACTACGAAAGTGTGTATATTATCAACCGTGCCACTCCTCAAATGAGATAACTGTGGCGATGGAGGCTCCAGCAAACCTCGGAGAATAAATAATCCAACAGCAGAGTATACCACCCCCTATCGTCAAAGTGAAGAAAGTATAAATTACTTTCCTGTTCTGAGGACAGTCATTATCTTTATCATTAAAAAAAAAGAGAATAAAATATCAATTTAACATTGGACTTACTTCCTGTCACTGTGAGTGTAGTTTGACCACTGGTTCCAGTTCCGACGACATTTGTTGCTGAACACGTGTAGCTGGCTGTGTCGTTGCTTCTGGCATCAGAGATGGTCAAGGATTGATTATTGACCGTAGATCCTGAGTATTTAAATCCGTCAATAAATAGTGAGGAAATACCGCCACTGTCTATACGCTGCCAGAGGACAGAAGTATGGATAGGTGTGGCAGACACAGAACATGCCAGTGTCACTGTTTGTCCTGTTATAACTGTGTAGGAATCATTGGGAATGGTGACTATTGGGATACCTGAAAGTAAAAGAGATTTTTTGATACGTAGCTTCAGACTGA
The DNA here is from genome assembly GCA_947623455.1 of Mimachlamys varia. Taxonomy (NCBI): domain Eukaryota; kingdom Metazoa; phylum Mollusca; class Bivalvia; order Pectinida; family Pectinidae; genus Mimachlamys; species Mimachlamys varia. The sequence goes on from OX392540.1 coordinate 39,185,173, forward strand.
AAACATAGAATTAGAGGTTCTATACAAAACCGATGTAACTTTAGATAAGAGGAGACGTTTTGATATTCACAAGATAGGTTCACGTTAAAACCTTCTAGAAAATCTTCAATAGAAAGTATTCCCCTCTTCATTTTAAATACTGATTCCCATTATCTAGCGATCATATCAAATATTTGCGTCTAAATCCATAGGTACCGTTCAGATGTTATTTGAACGTTTTGATCTTATTGAATCCTTTTGACCCTATCTTTCAACCTTCTTGTGTTCACCCTACTTAATAATTTACGATAAGGTCTAGTAATCGTTAATTCAGTCGATAAAGTTTAGGTTTGATTTAACAGTTCAGTACACCAAACCCATGATAACGGTTTTCGAATAATATGACCATATCTTAACTTATCTTATCTTAGATCAGATCGCAAAACCTTTTAAAATGCCTTATATAAATGTTACTACTCAATGTTTCGATACGGCCACTATCGTGCCATTGTGTAAACTGTCTGAAGATATCTCCTTTAAAATTTGATGTGTTTTTTCTCGAACATTGATCATTATCGGACGAAAAACGGATCTATTTTCAGAAGGAAATTCAAATGAGCTCTGCAATATCCATAGATGACATGGGATACATAATGTGAAGGATAAATACATTTCATGACGATTAAAAAACCTGTCACTAACATAAACGGTTGAAGTCGTGATAAAAATTATGTTAATCGAGAAATGTCACTTGGTGCCAAATGTTGAAACAGCATAATGATGTTTTGAAATTATTCTTGGGTTCGAATAATTGTTCATGTAAAGTGTTTCACAGATTGAGGAGAGAGATGATATTCGTTTGGATGATACAGGATATACTTTTAAAAACCCAACGACAAGATAATGATAGATTTTACACTAACTTCTCATCACAATCCCAAATAAAGGAAAATGATTCGTGAATGAAAGGCGTAAGTCATGCAAACAGATGACGTAACCTACATACATGCTGCACCTTTTGAATTTAGTCACAGATACAGTTTGCCGAAAAAGATAAATTTAACTGCGTCATGCAGCTGTTTCGTTCTTCTGCGATACTTCAGTGATGCTAGTGGCCAAATGGTGGGAATCTCATTTTCGAAACTAATGTAGAAGCAGAAGGGTCAGGTGCATAATACCACTTTAATTCATAAATTTGGAAGAAACACTGAAAAAGAACTGTAAACTATCAAATCGTGTACTACGAAAGTGTGTATATTATCAACCGTGCCACTCCTCAAATGAGATAACTGTGGCGATGGAGGCTCCAGCAAACCTCGGAGAATAAATAATCCAACAGCAGAGTATACCACCCCCTATCGTCAAAGTGAAGAAAGTATAAATTACTTTCCTGTTCTGAGGACAGTCATTATCTTTATCATTAAAAAAAAGAGAATAAAATATCAATTTAACATTGGACTTACTTCCTGTCACTGTGAGTGTAGTTTGACCACTGGTTCCAGTTCCGACGACATTTGTTGCTGAACACGTGTAGCTGGCTGTGTCGTTGCTTCTGGCATCAGAGATGGTCAAGGATGGATTATTGACCGTAGATCCTGAGTATTTAAATCCGTCAATAAATAGTGAGGAAATACCGCCACTGTCTATACGCTGCCAGAGGACAGAAGTATGGGTAGGTGTGGCAGACACAGAACATGCCAGTGTCACTGTTTGTCCTGTTATAACTGTGTAGGAATCATTGGGAATGGTGACTATTGGGATACCTGAAAGTAAAAGAGATTTTTTGATACGTAGCTTCAGACTGAAAACATAGAATTAGAGGTTCTATACAAAACCGATGTAACTTTAGATAAGAGGCGACGTTTTGATATTCACAAGATAGGTTCACGTTAAAACCTTCTAGAAAATCTTCAATAGAAAGTATTCCCCTCTTCATTTTAAATACTGATTCCCATTATCTAGCGATCATATCAAATATTTGCGTCTAAATCCATAGGTACCGTTCAGATGTTATTTGAACGTTTTGATCTTATTGAATCCTTTTGACCCTATCTTTCAACCTTCTTGTGTTCACCCTACTTAATAATTTACGATAAGGTCTAGTAATCGTTAATTCAGTCGATAAAGTTTAGGTTTGATTTAACAGTTCAGTACACCAAACCCATGATAACGGTTTTCGAATAATATGGCCATATCTTAACTTATCTTATCTTAGATCAGATCGCAAAACCTTTTAAAATGCCTTATATAAATGTTACTACTCAATGTTTCGATACGGCCACTATCGTGCCATTGTGTAAACTGTCTGAAGATATCTCCTTTAAAATTTGATGTGTTTTTTCTCGAACATTGATCATTATCGGACGAAAAACGGATCTATTTTCAGAAGGAAATTCAAATGAGCTCTGCAATATCCATAGATGACATGGGATACATAATGTGAAGGATAAATACATTTCATGACGATTAAAAAACCTGTCACTAACATAAACGGTTGAAGTCGTGATAAACATTATGTTAATCGAGAAATGCCACTTGGTGCCAAATGTTGAAACAGCATAATGATGTTTTGAAATTATTCTTGGGTTCGAATAATTGTTCAATATAAAGTGTTTCACAGATTGAGGAGAGAGATGATATTCGTTTGGATGATATAGGATATACTTTTAAAACCCAATGACAAGATAATGATAGATTTTACACTAACTTCTCATCACAATCCCAAATAAAGGAAAATGATTCGTGAATGAAAGGCGTAAGTCATGCAAACAGATGACGTAACCTACATACATGCTGCACCTTTTGAATTTAGTCACAGATACAGTTTGCCGAAAAAGATAAATTTAACTGCGTCATGCAGCTGTTTCGTTCTTCTGCGATACTTCAGTGATGCTAGTGGCCAAATGGTGGGAATCTCATTTTCGAAACTAATGTAGAAGCAGAAGGGTCAGGTGCATAATACCACTTTAATTCATAAATTTGGAAGAAACACTGAAAAAGAACTGTAAACTATCAAATCGTGTACTACGAAAGTGTGTATATTATCAACCGTGCCACTCCTCAAATGAGATAACTGTGGCGATGGAGGCTCCAGCAAACCTCGGAGAATAAATAATCCAACAGCAGAGTATACCACCCCCTATCGTCAAAGTGAAGAAAGTATAAATTACTTTCCTGTTCTGAGGACAGTCATTATCTTTATCATTAAAAAAAAGAGAATAAAATATCAATTTAACATTGGACTTACTTCCTGTCACTGTGAGTGTAGTTTGACCACTGGTTCCAGTTCCGACGACATTTGTTGCTGAACACGTGTAGCTGGCTGTGTCGTTGCTTCTGGCATCAGAGATGGTCAAGGATGGATTATTGACCGTAGATCCTGAGTATTTAAATCCGTCAATAAATAGTGAGGAAATACCGCCACTGTCTATACGCTGCCAGAGGACAGACGTATGGGTAGGTGTGGCAGACACAGAACATGCCAGTGTCACTGTTTGTCCTGTTAAAACTGTGTAGGAGTCATTGGGAATGGTGACTATTGGGATACCTGAAAGTAAAAGAGATTTTTGATACGTAGCTTCAGATTGCAAACATAGAAGTAGAGGTTCTATACAAAACCGATGTAACTTTAGATAAGAGGCGACGTTTTGATATTCACAAGATAGGTTCACGTTAAAACCTTCTAGAAAATCTTCAATAGAAAGTATTCCCCTCTTCGTTCTTTATACTGATTCCCATTATCTCGCGATCATATCACATATTTGCGTCTAAACCCACAGGTACCGTTCAGATGTTATTTGAACGTTTTGATCTTATTGAATCCTTTTGACCCTACCTTTCAACCTTCTTGTGTTCACCCTACTTAATAATTTACGATAAGGTCTAGTAATCGTTAATTCAGTCGATAAAGTTTAGGTTTGATCTAACAGTTCAGTACACCAAACCCATGATAACGGTTTTCGAATAATATGGCCATATCTTAACTTATCTTATCTTAGATCAGATCGCAAAACCTTTTAAAATGCCTTATATAAATGTTACTACTCAATGTTTCGATACGGCCACTATCGTGCCATTGTGTAAACTGTCTGAAGATATCTCCTTTAAAATTTGATGTGTTTTTCTCGAACATTGATCATTATCGGACGAAAAACGGATCTATTTTCAGAAGGAAATTCAAATGAGCTCTGCAATATCCATAGATGACATGGGATACATAATGTGAAGGATAAATACATTTCATGACGATTAAAAAACCTGTCACTAACATAAACGGTTGAAGTCGTGATAAACATTATGTTAATCGAGAAATGCCACTTGGTGCCAAATGTTGAAACAGCATAATGATGTTTTGAAATTATTCTTGGGTTCGAATAATTGTTCAATATAAAGTGTTTCACAGATTGAGGAGAGAGATGATATTCGTTTGGATGATACAGGATATACTTTTAAAACCCAATGACAAGATAATGATAGATTTTACACTAACTTCTCATCACAATCCCAAATAAAGGAAAATGATTCGTGAATGAAAGGCGTAAGTCATGCAAACAGATGACGTAACCTACATACATGCTGCACCTTTTGAATTTAGTCACAGATACAGTTTGCCGAAAAAGATAAATTTAACTGCGTCATGCAGCTGTTTCGTTCTTCTGCGATACTTCAGTGATGCTAGTGGCCAAATGGTGGGAATCTTATTTTCGAAACTAATGTAGAAGCAGAAGGGTCAGGTGCATAATACCACTTTAATTCATAAATTTGGAAGAAACACTGAAAAAGAACTGTAAACTATCAAATCGTGTGCTACGAAAGTGTGTATATTATCAACCGTGCCACTCCTCAAATGAGATAACTGTGGCGATGGAGGCTCCAGCAAACCTCGGAGAATAAATAATCCAACAGCAGAGTATACCACCCCCTATCGTCAAAGTGAAGAAAGTATAAATTACTTTCCTGTTCTGAGGACAGTCATTATCTTTATCATTAAAAAAAAGAGAATAAAATATCAATTTAACATTGGACTTACTTCCTGTCACTGTGAGTGTAGTTTGACCACTGGTTCCAGTTCCGACGACATTTGTTGCTGAACACGTGTAGCTGGCTGTGTCGTTGCTTCTGGCATCAGAGATGGTCAAGGATGGATTATTGACCGTAGATCCTGAGTATTTAAATCCGTCAATAAATAGTGAGGAAATACCGCCACTGTCTATACGCTGCCAGAGGACAGAAGTATGGGTAGGTGTGGCAGACACAGAACATGCCAGTGTCACTGTTTGTCCTGTTAAAACTGTGTAGGAGTCATTGGGAATGGTGACTATTGGGATACCTGAAAGTAAAAGAGATTTTTGATACGTAGCTTCAGATTGCAAACATAGAAGTAGAGGTTCTATACAAAACCGATGTAACTTTAGATAAGAGGCGACATTTTGATATTCACAAGATAGGTTCACGTTAAAACCTTCTAGAAAATCTTCAATAGAAAGTATTCCCCTCTTCATTCTTTATACTGATTCCCATTATCTCGCGATCATATCAAATATTTGCGTCTAAATCCACAGGTACCGTTCAGATGTTATTTGAACGTTTTGATCTTATTGAATCCTTTTGACCCTACCTTTCAACCTTCTTGTGTTCACCCTACTTAATAATTTACGATAAGGTCTAGTAATCGTTAATTCAGTCGATAAAGTTTAGGTTTGATTTAACAGTTCAGTACACCAAACCCATGATAACGGTTTTCGAATAATATGGCCATATCTTAACTTATCTTATCTTAGATCAGATCGCAAAACCTTTTAAAATGCCTTATATAAATGTTACTACTCAATGTTTCGATACGGCCACTATCGTGCCATTGTGTAAACTGTCTGAAGATATCTCCTTTAAAATTTGATGTGTTTTTCTCGAACATTGATCATTATCGGACGAAAAACGGATCTATTTTCAGAAGGAAATTCAAATGAGCTCTGCAATATCCATAGATGACATGGGATACATAATGTGAAGGATAAATACATTTCATGACGATTAAAAACCTGTCACTAACATAAACGGTTGAAGTCGTGATAAACATTATGTTAATCGAGAAATGCCACTTGGTGCCAAATGTTGAAACAGCATAATGATGTTTTGAAATTATTCTTGGGTTCGAATAATTGTTCAATATAAAGTGTTTCACAGATTGAGGAGAGAGATGATATTCGTTTGGATGATACAGGATATACTTTTAAAACCCAATGACAAGATAATGATAGATTTTACACTAACTTCTCATCACAATCCCAAATAAAGGAAAATGATTCGTGAATGAAAGGCGTAAGTCATGCAAACAGATGACGTAACCTACATACATGCTGCACCTTTTGAATTTATTCACAGATACAGTTTGCCGAAAAAGATAAATTTAACTGCGTCATGCAGCTGTTTCGTTCTTCTGCGATACTTCAGTGATGCTAGTGGCCAAATGGTGGGAATCTTATTTTCGAAACTAATGTAGAAGCAGAAGGGTCAGGTGCATAATACCACTTTAATTCATAAATTTGGAAGAAACACTGAAAAAGAACTGTAAACTATCAAATCGTGTACTACGAAAGTGTGTATATTATCAACCGTGCCACTCCTCAAATGAGATAACTGTGGCGATGGAGGCTCCAGCAAACCTCGGAGAATAAATAATCCAACAGCAGAGTATACCACCCCCTATCGTCAAAGTGAAGAAAGAATAAATTACTTTCCTGTTCTGAGGACAGTCATTATCTTTATCATTAAAAAAAAGAGAATAAAATATCAATTTAACATTGGACTTACTTCCTGTCACTGTGAGTGTAGTTTGACCACTGGTTCCAGTTCCGACGACATTTGTTGCTGAACACGTGTAGCTGGCTGTGTCGTTGCTTCTGGCATCAGAGATGGTCAAGGATGGATTATTGACCGTAGATCCTGAGTATTTAACTCCGTCAATAAATAGTGAGGAAATACCGCCACTGTCTATATGCTGCCAGAGGACAGAAGTATGGGTAGGTGTGGCAGACACAGAACATGCCAGTGTCACTGTTTGTCCTGTTAAAACTGTGTAGGAGTCATTGGGAATGGTGACTATTGGGATACCTGAAAGTAAAAGAGATTTTTGATACGTAGCTTCAGATTGCAAACATAGAAGTAGAGGTTCTATACAAACCGATGTAACTTTAGATAAGAGGCGACGTTTTGATATTCACAAGAAAGGTTCACGTTAAAACCTTCTAGAAAATCTTCAATAGAAAGTATTCCCCTCTTCATTCTTTATACTGATTCCCATTATCTCGCGATCATATCAAATATTTGCGTCTAAATCCACAGGTACCGTTCAGATGTTATTTGAACGTTTTGATCTTATTGAATCCTTTTGACCCTACCTTTCAACCTTCTTGTGTTCACCCTACTTAATAATTTACGATAAGGTCTAGTAATCGTTAATTCAGTCGATAAAGTTTAGGTTTGATTTAACAGTTCAGTACACCAAACCCATGATAACGGTTTTCGAATAATATGGCCATATCTTAACTTATCTTATCTTAGATCAGATCGCAAAACCTTTTAAAATGCCTTATATAAATGTTACTACTCAATGTTTCGATACGGCCACTATCGTGCCATTGTGTAAACTGTCTGAAGATATCTCCTTTAAAATTTGATGTGTTTTTCTCGAACATTGATCATTATCGGACGAAAAACGGATCTATTTTCAGAAGGAAATTCAAATGAGCTCTGCAATATCCATAGATGACATGGGATACATAATGTGAAGGATAAATACATTTCATGACGATTAAAAAACCTGTCACTAACATAAACGGTTGAAGTCGTGATAAACATTATGTTAATCGAGAAATGCCACTTGGTGCCAAATGTTGAAACAGCATAATGATGTTTTGAAATTATTCTTGGGTTCGAATAATTGTTCAATATAAAGTGTTTCACAGATTGAGGAGAGAGATGATATTCGTTTGGATGATATAGGATATACTTTTAAAACCCAATGACAAGATAATGATAGATTTTACACTAACTTCTCATCACAATCCCAAATAAAGGAAAATGATTCGTGAATGAAAGGCGTAAGTCATGCAAACAGATGACGTAACCTACATACATGCTGCACCTTTTGAATTTAGTCACAGATACAGTTTGCCGAAAAAGATAAATTTAACTGCGTCATGCAGCTGTTTCGTTCTTCTGCGATACTTCAGTGATGCTAGTGGCCAAATGGTGGGAATCTCATTTTCGAAACTAATGTAGAAGCAGAAGGGTCAGGTGCATAATACCACTTTAATTCATAAATTTGGAAGAAACACTGAAAAAGAACTGTAAACTATCAAATCGTGTACTACGAAAGTGTGTATATTATCAACCGTGCCACTCCTCAAATGAGATAACTGTGGCGATGGAGGCTCCAGCAAACCTCGGAGAATAAATAATCCAACAGCAGAGTATACCACCCCCTATCGTCAAAGTGAAGAAAGTATAAATTACTTTCCTGTTCTGAGGACAGTCATTATCTTTATCATTAAAAAAAAGAGAATAAAATATCAATTTAACATTGGACTTACTTCCTGTCACTGTGAGTGTAGTTTGACCACTGGTTCCAGTTCCGACGACATTTGTTGCTGAACACGTGTAGCTGGCTGTGTCGTTGCTTCTGGCATCAGAGATGGTCAAGGATGGATTATTGACCGTAGATCCTGAGTATTTAAATCCGTCAATAAATAGTGAGGAAATACCGCCACTGTCTATACGCTGCCAGAGGACAGACGTATGGGTAGGTGTGGCAGACACAGAACATGCCAGTGTCACTGTTTGTCCTGTTAAAACTGTGTAGGAGTCATTGGGAATGGTGACTATTGGGATACCTGAAAGTAAAAGAGATTTTTGATACGTAGCTTCAGATTGCAAACATAGAAGTAGAGGTTCTATACAAAACCGATGTAACTTTAGATAAGAGGCGACGTTTTGATATTCACAAGATAGGTTCACGTTAAAACCTTCTAGAAAATCTTCAATAGAAAGTATTCCCCTCTTCGTTCTTTATACTGATTCCCATTATCTCGCGATCATATCACATATTTGCGTCTAAACCCACAGGTACCGTTCAGATGTTATTTGAACGTTTTGATCTTATTGAATCCTTTTGACCCTACCTTTCAACCTTCTTGTGTTCACCCTACTTAATAATTTACGATAAGGTCTAGTAATCGTTAATTCAGTCGATAAAGTTTAGGTTTGATCTAACAGTTCAGTACACCAAACCCATGATAACGGTTTTCGAATAATATGGCCATATCTTAACTTATCTTATCTTAGATCAGATCGCAAAACCTTTTAAAATGCCTTATATAAATGTTACTACTCAATGTTTCGATACGGCCACTATCGTGCCATTGTGTAAACTGTCTGAAGATATCTCCTTTAAAATTTGATGTGTTTTTCTCGAACATTGATCATTATCGGACGAAAAACGGATCTATTTTCAGAAGGAAATTCAAATGAGCTCTGCAATATCCATAGATGACATGGGATACATAATGTGAAGGATAAATACATTTCATGACGATTAAAAAACCTGTCACTAACATAAACGGTTGAAGTCGTGATAAACATTATGTTAATCGAGAAATGCCACTTGGTGCCAAATGTTGAAACAGCATAATGATGTTTTGAAATTATTCTTGGGTTCGAATAATTGTTCAATATAAAGTGTTTCACAGATTGAGGAGAGAGATGATATTCGTTTGGATGATACAGGATATACTTTTAAAACCCAATGACAAGATAATGATAGATTTTACACTAACTTCTCATCACAATCCCAAATAAAGGAAAATGATTCGTGAATGAAAGGCGTAAGTCATGCAAACAGATGACGTAACCTACATACATGCTGCACCTTTTGAATTTAGTCACAGATACAGTTTGCCGAAAAAGATAAATTTAACTGCGTCATGCAGCTGTTTCGTTCTTCTGCGATACTTCAGTGATGCTAGTGGCCAAATGGTGGGAATCTTATTTTCGAAACTAATGTAGAAGCAGAAGGGTCAGGTGCATAATACCACTTTAATTCATAAATTTGGAAGAAACACTGAAAAAGAACTGTAAACTATCAAATCGTGTGCTACGAAAGTGTGTATATTATCAACCGTGCCACTCCTCAAATGAGATAACTGTGGCGATGGAGGCTCCAGCAAACCTCGGAGAATAAATAATCCAACAGCAGAGTATACCACCCCCTATCGTCAAAGTGAAGAAAGTATAAATTACTTTCCTGTTCTGAGGACAGTCATTATCTTTATCATTAAAAAAAAGAGAATAAAATATCAATTTAACATTGGACTTACTTCCTGTCACTGTGAGTGTAGTTTGACCACTGGTTCCAGTTCCGACGACATTTGTTGCTGAACACGTGTAGCTGGCTGTGTCGTTGCTTCTGGCATCAGAGATGGTCAAGGATGGATTATTGACCGTAGATCCTGAGTATTTAAATCCGTCAATAAATAGTGAGGAAATACCGCCACTGTCTATACGCTGCCAGAGGACAGAAGTATGGGTAGGTGTGGCAGACACAGAACATGCCAGTGTCACTGTTTGTCCTGTTAAAACTGTGTAGGAGTCATTGGGAATGGTGACTATTGGGATACCTGAAAGTAAAAGAGATTTTTGATACGTAGCTTCAGATTGCAAACATAGAAGTAGAGGTTCTATACAAAACCGATGTAACTTTAGATAAGAGGCGACATTTTGATATTCACAAGATAGGTTCACGTTAAAACCTTCTAGAAAATCTTCAATAGAAAGTATTCCCCTCTTCATTCTTTATACTGATTCCCATTATCTCGCGATCATATCAAATATTTGCGTCTAAATCCACAGGTACCGTTCAGATGTTATTTGAACGTTTTGATCTTATTGAATCCTTTTGACCCTACCTTTCAACCTTCTTGTGTTCACCCTACTTAATAATTTACGATAAGGTCTAGTAATCGTTAATTCAGTCGATAAAGTTTAGGTTTGATTTAACAGTTCAGTACACCAAACCCATGATAACGGTTTTCGAATAATATGGCCATATCTTAACTTATCTTATCTTAGATCAGATCGCAAAACCTTTTAAAATGCCTTATATAAATGTTACTACTCAATGTTTCGATACGGCCACTATCGTGCCATTGTGTAAACTGTCTGAAGATATCTCCTTTAAAATTTGATGTGTTTTTCTCGAACATTGATCATTATCGGACGAAAAACGGATCTATTTTCAGAAGGAAATTCAAATGAGCTCTGCAATATCCATAGATGACATGGGATACATAATGTGAAGGATAAATACATTTCATGACGATTAAAAACCTGTCACTAACATAAACGGTTGAAGTCGTGATAAACATTATGTTAATCGAGAAATGCCACTTGGTGCCAAATGTTGAAACAGCATAATGATGTTTTGAAATTATTCTTGGGTTCGAATAATTGTTCAATATAAAGTGTTTCACAGATTGAGGAGAGAGATGATATTCGTTTGGATGATACAGGATATACTTTTAAAACCCAATGACAAGATAATGATAGATTTTACACTAACTTCTCATCACAATCCCAAATAAAGGAAAATGATTCGTGAATGAAAGGCGTAAGTCATGCAAACAGATGACGTAACCTACATACATGCTGCACCTTTTGAATTTATTCACAGATACAGTTTGCCGAAAAAGATAAATTTAACTGCGTCATGCAGCTGTTTCGTTCTTCTGCGATACTTCAGTGATGCTAGTGGCCAAATGGTGGGAATCTTATTTTCGAAACTAATGTAGAAGCAGAAGGGTCAGGTGCATAATACCACTTTAATTCATAAATTTGGAAGAAACACTGAAAAAGAACTGTAAACTATCAAATCGTGTACTACGAAAGTGTGTATATTATCAACCGTGCCACTCCTCAAATGAGATAACTGTGGCGATGGAGGCTCCAGCAAACCTCGGAGAATAAATAATCCAACAGCAGAGTATACCACCCCCTATCGTCAAAGTGAAGAAAGAATAAATTACTTTCCTGTTCTGAGGACAGTCATTATCTTTATCATTAAAAAAAAGAGAATAAAATATCAATTTAACATTGGACTTACTTCCTGTCACTGTGAGTGTAGTTTGACCACTGGTTCCAGTTCCGACGACATTTGTTGCTGAACACGTGTAGCTGGCTGTGTCGTTGCTTCTGGCATCAGAGATGGTCAAGGATGGATTATTGACCGTAGATCCTGAGTATTTAACTCCGTCAATAAATAGTGAGGAAATACCGCCACTGTCTATATGCTGCCAGAGGACAGAAGTATGGGTAGGTGTGGCAGACACAGAACATGCCAGTGTCACTGTTTGTCCTGTTAAAACTGTGTAGGAGTCATTGGGAATGGTGACTATTGGGATACCTGAAAGTAAAAGAGATTTTTGATACGTAGCTTCAGATTGCAAACATAGAAGTAGAGGTTCTATACAAACCGATGTAACTTTAGATAAGAGGCGACGTTTTGATATTCACAAGAAAGGTTCACGTTAAAACCTTCTAGAAAATCTTCAATAGAAAGTATTCCCCTCTTCATTCTTTATACTGATTCCCATTATCTCGCGATCATATCAAATATTTGCGTCTAAATCCACAGGTACCGTTCAGATGTTATTTGAACGTTTTGATCTTATTGAATCCTTTTGACCCTACCTTTCAACCTTCTTGTGTTCACCCTACTTAATAATTTACGATAAGGTCTAGTAATCGTTAATTCAGTCGATAAAGTTTAGGTTTGATTTAACAGTTCAGTACACCAAACCCATGATAACGGTTTTCGAATAATATGGCCATATCTTAACTTATCTTATCTTAGATCAGATCGCAAAACCTTTTAAAATGCCTTATATAAATGTTACTACTCAATGTTTCGATACGGCCACTATCGTGCCATTGTGTAAACTGTCTGAAGATATCTCCTTTAAAATTTGATGTGTTTTTCTCGAACATTGATCATTATCGGACGAAAAACGGATCTATTTTCAGAAGGAAATTCAAATGAGCTCTGCAATATCCATAGATGACATGGGATACATAATGTGAAGGATAAATACATTTCATGACGATTAAAAAACCTGTCACTAACATAAACGGTTGAAGTCGTGATAAACATTATGTTAATCGAGAAATGCCACTTGGTGCCAAATGTTGAAACAGCATAATGATGTTTTGAAATTATTCTTGGGTTCGAATAATTGTTCAATATAAAGTGTTTCACAGATTGAGGAGAGAGATGATATTCGTTTGGATGATACAGGATATACTTTTAAAACCCAATGACAAGATAATGATAGATTTTACACTAACTTCTCATCACAATCCCAAATAAAGGAAAATGATTCGTGAATGAAAGGCGTAAGTCATGCAAACAGATGACGTAACTTACATACATGCTGCACCTTTTGAATTTAGTCACAGATACAGTTTGCCGAAAAAGATAAATTTAACTGCGTCATGCAGCTGTTTCGTTCTTCTGCGATACTTCAGTGATGCTAGTGGCCAAATGGTGGGAATCTCATTTTCGAAACTAATGTAGAAGCAGAAGGGTCAGGTGCATAATACCACTTTAATTCATAAATTTGGAAGAAACACTGAAAAAGAACTGTAAACTATCAAATCGTGTACTACGAAAGTGTGTATATTATCAACCGTGCCACTACTCAAATGAGATAACTGTGGCGATGGAGGCTCCAGCAAACCTCGGAGAATAAATAATCCAACAGCAGAGTATACCACCCCCTATCGTCAAAGTGAAGAAAGAATAAATTACTTTCCTGTTCTGAGGACAGTCATTATCTTTATCATTAAAAAAAGAGAATAAAATATCAATTTAACATTGCACTTACCTCCTGTCACTGTGAGTGTAGTTTGACCACTGGTTCCAGTTCCGACGTCATTTGTTGCTGAACACGTGTAGCTGGCTGTGTCGTTGCTTCTGGCATCAGAGATGGTCAAGGATGGATTATTGACCGTAGATCCTGAGTATTTAAATCCGTCAATAAATAGTGAGGATATACCGCCACTGTCTATACGCTGCCAGAGGACAGAAGTATGGGTAGGTGTGGCAGACACAGAACATGCCAGTGTCACTGTTTGTCCTGTTAAAACTGTGTAGGAATCATTGGGAATGGTGACTATTGGGATACCTGAAAGTAAAAGAGATTTTTGATACGTAGCTTCAGACTGAAAACATAGAAGTAGAGGTTCTATACAAACCGATGTAACTTTAGATAAGAGGCGACGTTTTGATATTCACAAGATAGGTTCACGTTAAAACCTTCTAGAAAATCTTCAATAGAAAGTATTCCCCTCTTCATTCTTTATACTGATTCCCATTATCTCGCGATCATATCAAATATTTGCGTCTAAATCCACAGGTACCGTTCAGATGTTATTTGAACGTTTTGATCTTATTGAATCCTTTTGACCCTACCTTTCAACCTTCTTGTGTTCACCCTACTTAATAATTTACGATAAGGTCTAGTAATCGTTAATTCAGTCGATAAAGTTTAGGTTTGATTTAACAGTTCAGTACACCAAACCCATGATAACGGTTTTCGAATAATATGACCATATCTTAACTTATCTTATCTTAGATCAGATCGCAAAACCTTTTAAAATGCCTTATATAAATGTTACTACTCAATGTTTCGATACGGCCACTATCGTGCCATTGTGTAAACTGTCTGAAGATATCTCCTTTAAAATTTGATGTGTTTTTTCTCGAACATTGATCATTATCGGACGAAAAACGGATCTATTTTCAGAAGGAAATTCAAATGAGCTCTGCAATATCCATAGATGACATGGGATACATAATGTGAAGGATAAATACATTTCATGACGATTAAAAAACCTGTCACTAACATAAACGGTTGAAGTCGTGATAAACATTATGTTAATCGAGAAATGTCACTTGGTGCCAAATGTTGAAACAGCATAATGATGTTTTGAAATTATTCTTGGGTTCGAATAATTGTTCAATATAAAGTGTTTCACAGATTGAGGAGAGAGATGATATTCGTTTGGATGATACAGGATATACTTTTAAAATCCAAACGACAAGATAATGATAGATTTTACACTAACTTCTCATCACAATCCCAAATAAAGGAAAATGATTCGTGAATGAAAGGCGTAAGTCATGCAAACAGATGACGTAACCTACATACATGCTGCACCTTTTGAATTTAGTCACAGATACAATTTGCCGAAAAAGATAAATTTAACTGCGTCATGCAGCTGTTTCGTTCTTCTGCGATACTTCAGTGATGCTAGTGGCCAAATGGTGGGAATCTCATTTTCGAAACTAATGTAGAAGCAGAAGGGTCAGGTGCATAATACCACTTTAATTCATAAATTTGGAAGAAACACTGAAAAAGAACTGTAAACTATCAAATCGTGTACTACGAAAGTGTGTATATTATCAACCGTGCCACTACTCAAATGAGATAACTGTGGCGATGGAGGCTCCAGCAAACCTCGGAGAATAAATAATCCAACAGCAGAGTATACCACCCCCTATCGTCAAAGTGAAGAAAGAATAAATTACTTTCCTGTTCTGAGGACAGTCATTATCTTTATCATTAAAAAAAGAGAATAAAATATCAATTTAACATTGCACTTACCTCCTGTCACTGTGAGTGTAGTTTGACCACTGGTTCCAGTTCCGACGTCATTTGTTGCTGAACACGTGTAGCTGGCTGTGTCGTTGCTTCTGGCATCAGAGATGGTCAAGGATGGATTATTGACCGTAGATCCTGAGTATTTAAATCCGTCAATAAATAGTGAGGATATACCGCCACTGTCTATACGCTGCCAGAGGACAGAAGTATGGGTAGGTGTGGCAGACACAGAACATGCCAGTGTCACTGTTTGTCCTGTTAAAACTGTGTAGGAATCATTGGGAATGGTGACTATTGGGATACCTGAAAGTAAAAGAGATTTTTGATACGTAGCTTCAGACTGAAAACATAGAAGTAGAGGTTCTATACAAACCGATGTAACTTTAGATAAGAGGCGACGTTTTGATATTCACAAGATAGGTTCACGTTAAAACCTTCTAGAAAATCTTCAATAGAAAGTATTCCCCTCTTCATTCTTTATACTGATTCCCATTATCTCGCGATCATATCAAATATTTGCGTCTAAATCCACAGGTACCGTTCAGATGTTATTTGAACGTTTTGATCTTATTGAATCCTTTTGACCCTACCTTTCAACCTTCTTGTGTTCACCCTACTTAATAATTTACGATAAGGTCTAGTAATCGTTAATTCAGTCGATAAAGTTTAGGTTTGATTTAACAGTTCAGTACACCAAACCCATGATAACGGTTTTCGAATAATATGACCATATCTTAACTTATCTTATCTTAGATCAGATCGCAAAACCTTTTAAAATGCCTTATATAAATGTTACTACTCAATGTTTCGATACGGCCACTATCGTGCCATTGTGTAAACTGTCTGAAGATATCTCCTTTAAAATTTGATGTGTTTTTTCTCGAACATTGATCATTATCGGACGAAAAACGGATCTATTTTCAGAAGGAAATTCAAATGAGCTCTGCAATATCCATAGATGACATGGGATACATAATGTGAAGGATAAATACATTTCATGACGATTAAAAAACCTGTCACTAACATAAACGGTTGAAGTCGTGATAAACATTATGTTAATCGAGAAATGTCACTTGGTGCCAAATGTTGAAACAGCATAATGATGTTTTGAAATTATTCTTGGGTTCGAATAATTGTTCAATATAAAGTGTTTCACAGATTGAGGAGAGAGATGATATTCGTTTGGATGATACAGGATATACTTTTAAAATCCAAACGACAAGATAATGATAGATTTTACACTAACTTCTCATCACAATCCCAAATAAAGGAAAATGATTCGTGAATGAAAGGCGTAAGTCATGCAAACAGATGACGTAACCTACATACATGCTGCACCTTTTGAATTTAGTCACAGATACAATTTGCCGAAAAAGATAAATTTAACTGCGTCATGCAGCTGTTTCGTTCTTCTGCGATACTTCAGTGATGCTAGTGGCCAAATGGTGGGAATCTCATTTTCGAAACTAATGTAGAAGCAGAAGGGTCAGGTGCATAATACCACTTTAATTCATAAATTTGGAAGAAACACTGAAAAAGAACTGTAAACAATCAAATCGTGTACTACGAAAGTGTGTATATTATCAACCGTGCCACTCCTCAAATGAGATAACTGTGGCGATGGAGGCTCCAGCAAACCTCGGAGAATAAATAATCCAACAGCAGAGTATACCACCCCCTATCGTCAAAGTGAAGAAACTATAAATTACTTTCCTGTTCTGAGGACAGTCATTATCTTTATCACTAAAAAAAAGAGAATGAAATATCAATTTAACATTGGACTTACTTCCTGTCACTGTGAGTGTAGTTTGACCACTGGTTCCAGTTCCGACGACATTTGTTGCTGAACACGTGTAGCTGGCTGTGTCGTTGCTTCTGGCATCAGAGATGGTCAAGGATGGATTATTGACCGTAGATCCTGAGTATTTAACTCCGTCGATAAATAGTGAGGAAATACCGCCACTGTCTATACGCTGCCAGAGGACAGAAGTATGGATAGGTGTGGCAGACACAGAACATGCCAGTGTCACTGTTTGTCCTGTTATAACTGTGTAGGAATCATTGGGAATGGTGACTATTGGGATACCTGAAAGTAAAAGAGATTTTTTGATACGTAGCTTCAGACTGAAAACATAGAAGTAGAGGTTCTATACAAAACCGATGTAACTTTAGATAAGAGGCGACGTTTTGATATTCACAAGATAGGTTTACGTTAAAACCTTCTAGAAAATCTTCAATAGAAAGTATTCTCCATCTTCATTCTTAATACTGATTCCCATTATCTAGCGATCATATCAAATATTTGCGTATATATCCACAGGTACCGTTCAGAAGCTATTTGAACGTTTTGATCTTACTGAATCCCTTTGACGCTACCTTTCAACCTTCTTGTGTTCACCCTACTTAATAATTTACGATAAGGTCTAGTAATCGTTAATTCAGTCGATACAGTTTAGGTTTGATTTAACAGTTCAGTACACCAAACCCATGATAACGGTTTTCGAACAATATGACCATACTTAACTTATCTTATCTTAGATCAGATCGCAAAACCTTTTAAAATGTCTTATATTAATGTTACTACTCAATGTTTCGATAAGGCCACTATCGTGCCATTGTGTAAACTGTTTGAAGATATCTCCTCTAAAATTGAATGTGTTTTTTCTCGAACATTGATCATTATCTGACGAAAACCGGATCTATTTTCAGAAAGCAATTCAAATGAGCTCTGCAATATCCATAGATGACATGGGATACATAATGTGATGGATAAATACATTTCATGACGATTAAAAACCTTTCACTAGCATGAATGGTTGAAGTCGTGATAAACATAATGTTAATCGAGAAATGCCACTTGGTGCCAAATGTTGAAACAGCATAATGATGTTTTGAAATTATTCTTGGGTTCGAATAATTGTTCAATATAAAGTGTTTCACAGATTGAGGAGAGAGATGATATTCGTTTGGATGATACAGGATATACTTTTAAAAACCCAACGACAAAATTAATGATAGATTTTACACTAACTTCTCAACATAATCCCAAACAAAGGAAAATGATTCGTGAATGAAAGGCGTAAGTCATGCAAACAGATGACGTAACCTACATACATGCTGCACCTTTTGAATTTAGTCTCAGATACAGTTTGCCGAAAAAGATAAATTTAACTGCGTCATGCAGCTGTTTCGTTCTACTGCGATACTTCAGTGATGCTAGTGGCCAAATGGTGGGAATCTCATTTTCGAAACTAATGTAGAAGCAGAAGGGTCAGGTGCATAATACCACTTTAATTCATGAATTTGGAAGAAACACTGAAAAATAACTGTAAACGATTAAATCGTGTACTACGAAAGTGTGTATATTATCAACCGTGCCACTACTCAAATGAGATAACTGTGGCGATGGAGGCTCCAGCAAACCTCGGAGAATAAATAATCCAACAGCAGAGTATACCACCCCCTATCCTTAAAGTGAAGAAAGTAAAAATTAATTCCCTGTTCTGAGGACAATCATTATTTTTAACATAAAAAAAGAGAGAATAAAATATCAATTTAACATTGGACTTACCTCCTGTCACTGTGAGTGTAGTTTGACCACTGGTTCCAGTTCCGACGACATTTGTTGCTGAACACGTGTAGCTGGCTGTGTCGTTGCTTCTGGCATCAGAGATGGTCAAGGATGGATTATTGACCGTAGATCCTGAGTATTTAACTCCGTCAATAAATAGTGAGGAAATACCGCCACTGTCTATACGCTGCCAGAGGACAGAAGTATGGGTAGGTGTGGCAGACACAGTACATGCCAGTGTCACTGTTTGTCCTGTTATAACTGTGTAGGAATCATTGGGAATGGTGACTATTGGGATACCTGAAAGTAAAAGAGATTTTTTGATACGTAGCTTCAGACTGAAAACATAGAATTAGAGGTTCTATACGAAACCGGTGTAACTTTAGATAAGAGGCAACGTTATAAACGAGATAAAATCAAATATCAATTTAACATCGGACTTACTTCCTGTCACTGTGAGTGTAGCTTGTCCACTGCTTCCAGTTCCGACGGCATTTGTTGCTAAACACGTGTAACTGGCTATGTCGTTGCTATTAGCATTAGTGATGGTCAAGGACGGAGTGGCAACTGTTGATCCAGAGTATTTGATGTCGTCAATAGTTACAGTGGAAGTCACGCCATTGACTTCACGCTGCCAGAAAACATTGGTGGGGGCAGGTGAGGCAGAAATTGTACATACAAGGGTGATTGTCTGCCCCGTTAAAACTGAGTAGGAAGTCGGGGAAACGTTGACAACAGGAGGACCTGAAATTTCAAACATGAAAGATTCCGTCAAACTCATGCTTAATCAATTCCATCAACGTTCCATAAACGATGTTTACAGATGCAAAATAATAAAGACAAACACAAACGAATATAAAACATGGTTGCATGCAGTAAAATATATGTATAATGGTCCAAAACCTGTTGGGACAACCTTCCAAGTTCTTCGAGGTTAAACCTCGCCACACGATGTTGTACCCTGGTGACAGAAAACTTTATTGTCTACATTTAAATATTCAAGTTCTCTTTTCTGAAACATGGTTATTATAAATTCTTCCAATTATTTTAAGAGCATTTTTTTAAGTCCAATCAATTGACATTAGACAAAGATGGCAACCATTGAACTGTAAACTGGACAGTTCGATAGGCCTACTCGTCACTACCGTGATCACCCATGGCCTATTTACAATTTGCTGATTTATCGACTGTGGTTGTTTAAGTTTTATTTCCTGCGTAGCTTCAATAAAATTATAGAATCTCAAATGTTGTCTTGTTTGTTTCAACATGTCTTTCTAGTAAATTCCCTTGGCACTATCATACGAGCAAGCAACGTTAATTCGGTCAAATTTATCGGCAAATTAAACAGATAACATTTGTTAGTTTCATCGAGTCAAACTCGAGTAAGATTTGAATTATTACTTAATGTTTCGTTTAAGTCATAATGGTTCCTTCGTGTTAACTGTCTAAAGATATGTCCTCTAATCGTGAATGTGTTTTCTCGTACATTGAATACTAGCTCACGAAGATCAGGTCGTCTATTCATAGAAGAGAAAAACAACGACCTTTTGGTTTGAGACATGATCACTATTTTGTTAAACGAAATGTCACTCGGTGACAAATATTCAAACAGGATGTTTTTTGAATAATTCAATCACAAGAAAATGGTAGATTGGCGATCTTTTATCATCAGCTACAATCAGAAGCAGAGCGAAGAACTGTCTGTATCAGTTAATCTTTTAAAGATAATATAAAAAGCAAACTTTGAGCAACAATCGCAAACAAAGTGAAAAACCATGAACGTCATTAAGGATGTACGTCGTACAAAGTAAGGAATACTTCTCTGATCTGAGGACAATTATTATCTCTGATATAAACGAGATAAAATCAAATATCAATTTAACATTGGACTTACTTCCTGTCACTGTGAGTGTGGCTTGAACACTGGTTCCAGTTCCGACTGCATTTGTTGCTGAACACGTGTAACTGGCTATGTCGTTGCTATTAGCATTAGTGATGGTCAAGGACGGAGTGGCGACCGTCGATCCAGAGTATTTGATGTCGTCAATAGTTACATTGGAAGTCACGCCATTTACTACACGCTGCCAGAAAACATTGGTGGGGGTAGGTGAGGCAGAAATTGTACATACAAGGGTGATTGTTTGCCCCGTTAAAACTGAGTATGAAGTCGGGGAAACGGTGACAACAGGAAGACCTGGAATTTTAAACATGAAAGATTCCGTCAAACTCATGCTTAATCAAGTCCATCAACGTTCCATAAACGATGTTTACATATGCAAAATTATCAAGACAAACACAAACGAATATAAAACATGGTTGCTTCCAGTACAATTTATGTATAATAGTCCAAAACCTGTTCGGACAACTTTTCAAGTTCTTCGAGGTTGCACATTGCCACATGATGTTGTACCCAGTTGACAGAAAAACCTTAATTGTCTACATTTAAATATTCAAGTTCTCTATTTTGTAACAAAGTTATTATACATTCTTCCAAACAGTTTAAGAGATGGTAGAAATTGATCTGCATAAGTCCAATCAATTGACATTAGACAAAGATGGCAACCATTGAACTGTTAACTTGACAGTTCAATAGGCCTTCTCGTCACTACCGTGAGCACCCATGGCCTATTAACAATTTGCTGATTTATCGACTGTGGTTGTTTAAGTTTGATTTCCTGCGTAGCTTCAATGAAATTATAGAATATCAAACGTTGTCTTGTTTGTTTCAACATGTCTTTCTAGTAAATTCCCCTGGCACAATCATACGAGCAAGCAACGTTAATCCAGTCAAATTTATCGGCAAATTAAACAGATAACATTTGTTAGTTTCATCGAGTCAAACTCGAGTAAGATTTGAAATATTACTTAATGTTTCGTTTAAGTCATAATGGTTCCTTCGTGTTAACTGTCTAAAGATATGTCCTCTAATCGTGAATGTGTTTTCTCGTACATTGAATACTAGCTCACGAAGATCAGGTCGTCTATTCATAGAAGAGAAAAACAACGACCTTTTGGTATGAGACATGATCACTATTTTGTTAAACGAAATGTCACTCGGTGACAAATATTCAAACAGGATGTTTTTTGAATAATTCAATCACAAGAAAATGGTATATTGGCGATCTGTTATCATCAGCTACAATCAGAAGCAGAGCGAAGAACTGTCTGTATCAGTTAATCTTTTAAAGATAATATAAAAAGCAAACTTTGAGCAACAATCGCAAACAAAGTGAAAAACCATGAACGTCATTAAGGACGTACGTCGTACAAAGTAAGGAATACTTCTCTGATCTGAGGACAATTATTATCTCTGATATAAACGAGATAAAATCAAATATCAATTTAACATTGGACTTACCTCTTATCACTGTGAGTGTGGCTTGAACACTGGTTCCAGTTCCGACTGCATTTGTTGCTGAACACGTGTAACTGGCTATGTCGTTGCTATTAGCATTAGTGATGGTCAAGGACGGAGTGGCGACCGTCGATCCAGAGTATTTGATGTCGTCAATAGTTACAGTGGAAGTCACGCCATTTACTACACGCTGCCAGAAAACATTGGTGGGGGTAGGTGAGGCAGAAATTGTACATACAAGGGTGATTGTCTGCGCCGTTAAAACTGAGTATGAAGTCGGGGAAACGGTGACAACAGGAAGACCTGGAATTTTAAACATGAAAGATTCCGTCAAACTCATGCTTAATCAAGTCCATCAACGTTCCATAAACGATGTTTACATATGCAAAATTATAAAGACAAACACAAACGAATATAAAACATGGTTGCCTCCAGTACAATTTATGTATAATAGTCCAAAACCTGTTCGGACAACTTTCCAAGTTCTTCGAGGTTGCACATTGCCACATGATGTTGTACCCTGTTAACAGAAAAACCTTAATTGTCTACATTTAAATATTCAAGTTCTCTATTTTGTAACAAAGTTATTATACATTCTTCCAAACAGTTTAAGAGATGGTAGAAATTGATCTGCATAAGTCCAATCAATTGACATTAGACAAAGATGGCAACCATTGAACTGTAAACTTGACAGTTCAATAGGCCTACTCGTCACTACCGTGAGCACCCATGGCCTATTAACAATTTGCTGATTTATCGACTGTGGTTGTTTAAGTTTGATTTCCTGCGTAGCTTCAATAAAATTATAGAATCTCAAATGTTGTCTTGTTTGTTTCAACATGTCTTTCTAGTAAATTCCCTTGGCACAATCATACGAGCAAGCAACGTTAATCCGGTCAAATTCATCGGCAAATTAAACAGATAACATTTGTTAGTTTCATCGAGTCAAACTCGAGTAAGATTTGAAATATTACTTAATGTTTCGTTTAAGTCATAATGGTTCCTTCGTGTTAACTGTCTAAAGATATGTCCTCTAATCGTGAATGTGTTTTCTCGTACATTGAATACTAGCTCACGAAGATCTGGTCGTCTATTCATAGAAGAGAAAAACAACGACCTTTTGGTTTGAGACATGATCACTATTTTGTTAAACGAAATGTCACTCGGTGACAAATATTCAAACAGGATGTTTTTTGAATAATTCAATCACAAGAAAATGGTAGATTGGCGATCTGTTATCATCAGCTACAACCAGAAGCAGAGCGAAGAACTGTCTGTATCAGTTAAAGAGGCATCACGTTAAAACTATATTTTTTATGCTTATTTAGAATTATTGTATATATGAACTAAATGTATACTCTTGTGGAAAATTAATGGGCGATTTACGCTGAAATATGTTCTCAAAACTTTTAATTAATAATTAAAAAAGGGAATCACTATTCGTTGATCAACGATTTAGACATGGAAATTTTTTTGCATCACATATAATAACGCATGCGCATAACAAGCTAAATCGGTAAACAAAAAATGGCGATCCGCGTGACCTACATGTAACTACCAAGCGAAAAGTGGCTGAATGGTCAAATTTTAAAGTAAGGATTATATTACGGAAGCATAATGAGGGATGAGAAGTATTCAAGGGAGAGACTAACAGCCCAATCGTTTGCATTGTTACAGTTTTCTTCTGGATAGCCGGTGACACAGTTTTGATTTGGTTTTGGGGCTTCCCAAGGGATAACTCTTTCATTCCTCTGTTACATGAAATGCGTGTGTAAAACTTGAAAGCGTGTATTGTAATATTCCCTTTATAATATTCCAGTAAAACGGCATTATTGAATTATATTGCTGAAGAGAAAGACCTTTTCACATACAAGAAAAACCGTATGGTGGGGGGGGGGGGGGGGGGGGGGTTACGTTATAAAACGCCGGTATCCCGGGCGATTGAGTTTAATGTATACAGATTCAATTTGGACAAAATGAATAAATTTATGTCATCATGTGCGGATAAAAAATTCTTGTCATACCTAATCTATAAAATACGGATTGTACAAATATTATCGGGTTTGGACCCCGGTATTAAATTTGATATGAATCAAAATATATGCATTATATAAGTGAAGTCATTAATTCATATACATGTATGTCCCATGTCTGCAGTTGTGTTGAAAATGTTAACGAACCTTTAAATTTATATAAAAAAAGTAAAATGAATCATAACATATATAAATGGATTAAGTATTGGACAATTATCTTCTCGACAAGTTCCAAATTTGATATATATATTATACATGTATTCTACATGTTTAGTGCGTGGTGCGTCATATGAGTGCACGGACTTCTGTGATACATATATAATTGTAAGTGTTAAAGTATGTTGACGCTGAAAGTTGGATAGATTTTAGATGAATATATAGAAAGTCTGAAAAAAAATCTTCAAGACATCGAGTTGTATAAAAAAAATCGGAATCATTTCATTTTATTTTTGCACTTTTCAATGCATGCACACCTTTTGTGAAATGGTTCTAAATGAGGATTCGTGAAGATAACTTTTTACAGAAATTAAGGTTTGCCCTATGGTTGTCATCGTCGGAAACCCACATGACACTTAAACGTACAATGTAAGATAGTGCAGTGTCGTATTGGTTTCTGACAATGCATGGCTAACGGTCTCAGTCAGGTACTGATGTCGATAAATGATGCAGAGATGCCGACATAAATTTCTTCATATGAATATCGTGTGTAATTAACGTCTGATTATTAATGTGAATATGATTCAATAAATTGATACACGGACTTTGTGTCTGGTTCATCATCGGACCTATACATTACGCGTCCCCTCCCGTTGGGCCCCTTCGTCGACTTGCGACAAAATAGTCACGTGATTGACGCGTGATCATCGCTATTTTTATCGGGCTTTCCCGAGAAATTCAATTTTGCAAGTGGCTAATAAACACATTTTGAGAGGACTTTGAATATTGAAATAACAGGAAAATGCATCTGGTAGTGCAGACAGCATGTTCAT
This sequence comes from Mimachlamys varia, assembly GCA_947623455.1. NCBI lineage: Eukaryota > Metazoa > Mollusca > Bivalvia > Pectinida > Pectinidae > Mimachlamys > Mimachlamys varia. The sequence goes on from OX392540.1 coordinate 39,210,813, forward strand.
TCAATAAATTCATTGTAGACTTCCCCGGGATGCCCCTTTAATCTTTTAAAGATAATATAAAGAGCAAACTTTGAGCAACAATCGCAAACAAAGTGAAAAACCATGAACGTCATTAAGGACGTACGTCGTACAAAGTAAGGAATACTTCTCTGATCTGAGGACAATTATTATCTCTGATATAAACGAGATAAAATCAAATATCAATTTAACATTGGACTTACTTCCTGTCACTGTGAGTGTGGCTTGAACACTGGTTCCAGTTCCGACTGCATTTGTTGCTGAACACGTGTAACTGGCTATGTCGTTGCTATTAGCATTAGTGATGGTCAAGGACGGAGTGGCGACCGTCGATCCAGAGTATTTGATGTCGTCAATAGTTACAGTGGAAGTCACGCCATTTACTACACGCTGCCAGAAAACATTGGTGGGGGCAGGTGAGGCAGAAATTGTACATACAAGGGTGATTGTCTGCCCCGTTAAAACTGAGTATGAAGTCGGGGAAACGGTGACAACAGGAAGACCTGAAATTTCAAACATGAAAGATTCCGTCAAACTCATGCTTAATCAATTCCATCAACGTTCCATAAACGATGTTTACATATGCAAAATTATAAAGACAAACACAAACGAATATAAAACATGGTTGCCTGCAGTACAATTTATGTATAATAGTCCAAAACCTGTTCGGACAACTTTCCAAGTTCTTCGAGGTTGCACATTGCCACATGATGTTGTACCCTGTTGACAGAAAAACCTTAATTGTCTACATTTAAATATTCAAGTTCTCTATTTTGTAACAAAGTTATTATACATTCTTCCAAACAGTTTAAGAGATGGTAGAAATTGATCTGCATAAGTCCAATCAATTGACATCAGACAAAGATGGCAACCATTGAACTGTAAACTGGACAGTTCGATCGGCCTACTCGTCACTACCGTTAGCAACCATGACTTATTAACCATTTTCTGATTTATCGACTGTGGTTGTTTAAGTTTGATTTCCTGCGTAGCTTCAATAAAATTATAGAATCGCAAATGTTGTCTTGTTTGTTTCAACTTATCTTTCTAGCTATATCGCTTGCCACAATCATACAAGCAAGCAATGTTAATCCGGTCAAATTCATTGGCAAATTAAACAGATAACATTTGTTGGTTTCATCGAGTCCAACTCGCGTAAGATTTGAAATATTACTTTGCTGGTTAGAATATATATATCTGCTGACTTTAGTACTAGTGTTGAGTCCGTCATCATTGCGTACTTTCGGTTTCACCGAACTTTCAACTACACTTTTAGATCTACATACGGATCGGACCTGACACAACATAATAAATATTAAACTTTATAACAAACATGAATTTATCATTTTTTACCCGACTGGCTCAGAAAGAATGTTTGTAAAACAAAATATTCAGGGGTCCGACAGGGCTAATCTTCAACCAGTTGAAGGAAGCAATATCCCGGTAGATGCAGATCATACACTTCGATGTTGGCGATATCCAGGGCGTTTCCGTAACACAAGCATCCATTATACAATAGCATACCTTGCTTAAATTAACAGAGACATTTTCGTCTAAAATTGAAGCATAAGTTCCATTGATCTTGCTTCCATCTGTGTTAATTAAACTTATTTTAAAATTAGTAAACAGATTCGTCTTCTATATTAGTAACATGTAACGTTATATATATTTATTTTCTTTACCTTTATGCTGATATATCTATTAGTATGTCAGGGCAAAATTCCAAGCTTCTATGAAAAACATCACTATCCTATGTAAATACATGTGTGTATGTGTATATCTTTAAAACTGTATGGTTTTTGTATATTTCAATTTTAACATTAAAGCCCATTGACATTTATTGTTTCAAAATTTTTCCTATGAGAATCAATAAAGCAGACATTGTCACAAATAAATGTGAAAAAATGACCGTCTGAATTATTTGTGTTAAATTGAAATATTGTTTAAAATGTGGACTGAAATCGGTTTGCAAAAATAAAACACTCTTCTCAACTTTTCCATTTCACTTAATTCAATAACACACCAGTCAATTTGTGTCGAAAAATATTATACATAGAAGGGAACAACAAAGATCGTTTGGTATGAGTCATGATCAATATTTGGTTAATCGAAATGTCACTCGGTAACAAATATTCAAACGGGATATTCTTTGAATAATCCAATTACAAGAAAATGATCGATTTGCGATCTTTTATCATCCGCTACAATCAGAAGCAGGGCGATGAACTTTCTGTATTTTGGTAGTTGCATCGCGTTGACAATCATCAGTTAATCTTTTAAAGATAATATAGAATATAAACTTTGAACAACAATCGCAAACAAAGTGAAAATTCATGAACATAGTAAGGCATACCTATCTGATCTGAGGACAATTATTATCTTTGATATAAACGAGATAAAATCAATAATCAATTTAACAACGGACTTACTTCCTGTCACTGTGAGTGTAGCTTGACCACTGCTTCCAGTTCCGACGGCATTTGTTGCTAAACACGTGTAACTGGCTATGTCGTTGCTATTAGCATTAGTGATGGTCAAGGACGGAGTGGCGACTGTTGATCCAGAGTATTTGATGTCGTCAATAGTTACAGTGGAAGTCACGCCATTTACTACACGCTGCCAGAAAACATTGGTGAGGGCAGGTGAGGCAGAAATTGTACATACAAGGGTGATTGTCTGCCCTGTTAAAACTGAGTATGAAGTCGGGGAAACCGTGACAACAGGAAGACCTGAAATTTCAAACATGAATGATTCTGCCAATCACATGCTTAATCAATTCCATCAACGTTCCATAATCGATGTCTATATATGCAATAATAAATGAAAAGCAACAAAGAATACAAAAAATGGTTGTCTGCAGTAAAACAAAATGTATAATAGTCCAATACCTGTTGGGACAACCTTCCAAGTGCTTCGAGGTTAAACATCGCCTCACGATGTTGTACCCTGGTGACAGAAAACCCTAACTGTCTACATTTTAACATTCAAGTTCTGTATTGTGCAAAATGGTCTTAAGTATAAGTCCAATCATTTGACATCAGACCAAGATAGTAACCATTACACTGTACCGTAGTCCTCGTCGACCGGCATATCTAGATTGGTTCCAAGACCAACTCAATTCATCACCCCATGAAATCGATCAAAACAAGATTCAAACCTTATATTTTAATCTACATGTATTTGCAATAATTCTTACGTGTGAAGACCATTCCGAAATTTTGTTTTAAATTCTGAAGACTGTGCAAGTATACGAAGTGACGTAATGTAGTCCATATAGTGCGTCATTGCATGACAATCGAATACCATTATGATGTACGTGGATAGTTCAATACAGTCAATTTTTGTGGAAACATATATTTAACTAGTTTATTAATGCCATATCTACTTTTTCTTGATTCATTCATAGAATCTTAAATTCCCTGACGCGTCATTGCGGAATAATGATGAAAAGACGCGGTACGCAGGTTAAACTTCGAGGCCACGACAACCACTTCTTACAAGCCCGCCGCTTAGAATTTCTACATCTATTGGAATGCAAAGCTGATATAATTGAATGTCAAACTAAACGGGAAAACAAATTTAAGGACGAAACTATTTGATATTGTAGCTGATTATTCGGATTCCTTTCACACAGGACGAAACCAAGCGGATCTACGTTGCCGCTGACACAAGAGGCGGAGTGGGTAGGCCCTAGTTGAAGAGAGAGTTTATAGGACAGTAGAATAGGCCTACTCTTCACTAACGCTAATAATCATGGATTTTAAACATTTTGCTGATTTATCGATTGTGGTTGTTTCAATCAAATTTCTTGCGTAGTTTCAATACAAATAAATAAGCTCAAGTGGTGTTTTCTTTATTTCAACGTGTTTTCTAGTTATATCCATTTGCAAAATAAAACGGGCAAGTAATGCTTATCTGGCTGAATTCATCGGAAAATGAAACAGGTAACTTTTGTTATTTGATCGAGTCGAACTTGAATAAGATTTGAAATATTACCTTATGTATCGATTGGGTCATTATCGTTCCTTTGTGTAAAATGTCCAAAGATAATTCCTCTAAATTTGTTATTAGCTGACGAAGATCGAGTCTATTGATAGAAAGGAATAACAATGACCTATTGCATTACCCTTACATTACTAGGGATAAATGATGCGATGAAAAATGCTTGTTGATGGTGGAAACAAAGATATCACCTTATCACTGAAATTATTTGATCAAGTCATGATAAACATATTATTATTCAAAATGTCACTAGGTGCCATATATTCAAATAGGATTTTGTTCGAATAATCTAACGACAAGAAAAATATCGATTTCACATTTAGGGATCAGCGACAAAACAAACACAAATATAGAATACCGAAGCGATAACACAATTATAATCCGGACTCAAAATCGATTTAACTAGGGGCAAAATATGAGCAAACGAAATATGTACATGGAATATTACAAGAGAATAAAACTAGGTGTTCCGGAAGAGTAAGCATCTTCTGCTTCATTGACGACACCCGCCGTGTTAATCTAAGTCACATCCAAGTAAACATCCCCGAAATGAGAACCGAGTCATTATCATATATCTTTAAAACTGTATGGTTTTTGTATATTTCAATTTTAACATTAAAGCCCATTGAAATTTATTGTTTCAAAAGTTTTCCTATGAGAATCAATAAAGCAGACATTGTCACAAATAAATGTGAAAAAATGACCGTCTGAATTATTTGTGTTAAATTGAAATATTGTTTAAAATGTGGACTGAAATCGGTTTGCAAAAATAAAACACTTTTTTCGACTTTTTTATTTCACTTAATTCAGTAACACACCAGTCAGTTTGTGTGAAATAATTAAATATTATACATAGAAAGGAATAGCAAAGACCTTTTGGTATGAGTCATGATCAATATTTGGTTAATCGAAATGTCACTCGGTAACAAATATTCAAACGGGATATTATTTGAATAATCCAATTACAAGAAAATGATCGATTTGCGATCTTTTATCATCCGCTACAATCAGAAGCAGGGCGATGAACTTTCTGTATTTTGGTAGTTGCATCGCGTTGACAATCATCAGTTAATCTTTTAAAGATAATATAGAATATAAACTTTGAACAACAATCGCAAACAAAGTGAAAATTCATGAACAAAGTAAGGCATACCTCTCTGATCTGAGGACAATTATTATCTTTGATATACACGAGATAAAATCAATAATCAATTTAACATCGGACTTACTTCCTGTCACTGTGAGTGTAGCTTGACCACTGCTTCCAGTTCCGGCGGCATTTGTTGCTAAACACGTGTAACTGGCTATGTCGTTGCTACTAGCATTAGTGATGGTCAAGGACGGAGTGGCGACTGTTGATCCAGAGTATTTGATGTCGTCAATAGTTACAGTGGAAGTCACGCCATTGACTACACGCTGCCAGAAAACATTGGTGAGGGCAGATAAGGAAGAAATTGTACATCCAAGGGTGATTGTCCGTCCCGTTAAAACTGAGTATGAAGTCGGGGAAACCGTGACAACAGGAGGACCTGAAATTTCAAACATAAAAGATTCCGTCAAACTCATGCTTAATCAATTCCATCAACGTTCCATAATCGATGTTTACAGATGCAAAATAATAACGACAAACACAAACGAATATAAAACATGGTTGCATGCAGTAAAATATATGTATAATAGTCCAAAACCTGTTGGGACAACCTTCCAAGTTCTTCGAGGTTAAAACCTCGCCACACGATGTTGTACCCTGGTGACAGAAAACCTTAATTGTCTCCATTTAAATATTCAAGTTCTCTTTTTTGAAACATGGTTATTATAAATTCTTCCAATTATTTTAAGAGCTTATAGAAAATGATCTGCATAAGTCCAATCAATTGACATTAGACAAAGATGACAACCATTGAACTGTAAACTGGACAGTTCGATAGGCCTACTCGTCACTACCGTGAGCACCCATGATCTATTAACAATTTGCTAATTTATCGACTGTGGTTGTTTAAGTTTGATTTCCTGCGTAGCTTCAATAAAATTATAGAATCTCAAATGTTGTCTTGTTTGTTTCAACATGTCTTTCTAGTAAATTCCCTTGGCACAATCATACGAGCAAGCAACGTTAATCCGGTCAAATTCATCGGCAAATTAAACAGATAACATTTGTTAGTTTCATCGAGTCAAACTCGAATAAGATTTGAAATATTACTTAATGTTTCGTTTAAGTCATAATGGTCCCTTCGTGTAAACTGTCTAAAGATATGTTTTCTAATCTTCCTCTAAATTTGAATATGTTTTCTCGTACATTCATTATTAGCTGACGAAGATCGAGTCTATTGATAGAAAGGAATAAGAATGACATATTGCATTACCCTCACATTACTAGGGATAAATGATGTGATGAAAAATACTTTTTTCATGGTGGAAACACAGAGATCACCTTATCACTGAAATTATTTGATCTAGTCATGATACACATTTTATTAATTGAAATGTCACTAGGTGCCATATATTCAAATAGGATTTGCTTAGAATAATCTAACGACAAGAAAAAGATCGATTTCACATTTAGAGATCAGCGACAAAACAAAGACAAATAGAGAATACCGAAGCGATAACACAATTATAATATGGACTCAAAATCGATTTAACTAGATTTACATGGAATATTACAAGAGAATAAAACTAGGTGTTCCGGAAGAGTAAGCGTCGTCTGCTTCATTGACGACACCCGCCGTGTAAATCTTAGTCACATCCAAGTAAACATCCCCGAAATGAGAACCGAGACATTGTCAATCACAACAAGTAAGCATACTAATGAGCATACTCAAAAACGTCCATCTTCATATCACAGAAAGATACAGAATATGTTTTAATGAGACAAAGATGGCGACTATAAAACTTGCCAATATTTGTAATCAACCTGTCTATCTCCAGTCCCTGTATTGTTAGTTTGTTTGTGAGCAGTTGACACCGATCACGAAAGTCACGATATTTAGACCACCCCTAGAATAACGATTCAACTGCGACATGTAAACCCCATAAATTTGAGAAGCAGGGATGTTACTATCAAGTAGTAAGGTCTCCATGTTGGTCATAGTTTAAGTAGAGATTGAGGTAAGCAGCTGATGAAGAAGAGTCTGTTGTGTCCTTTATTTCAAGTTCAGAAGGGTCTGCAAACATTGCTAAGATCAAGCCCTAGAATAACGAAACAACTGCGACATGTTAACTCCATAGGATGGAGAAACAGGGTAATACTATCAAGAAGTAGAAAGTTCACTATAAAAATGGAATGGAGACCTTTACCGTATAGCTTAATAGTAAGCTATCCGTGTTGGTCATACTTTAAGCAAATAATTCCTATTACGTCATGGATTACAGGTAATGCAGTTTTCATCGCTGGATCAAATTTAAAAGGCTGAGCCAACGGTGGTCTAACATTTACTGACAACGCTGATACACAAACTGCTAAAAGTTGTCTAATTCAGCTTTTTTTGTATTCCATGCAGAAAGAATGCACGGATGACTTAATTGGTTTGAGTGTACGCCAACATTTAGTTTCCCGGTGACAAATATGTCATCAAAATGGTAAATAGAACGGAAACAACTTCATGATTTGATACATCTACAAAAGAAGCGAAAAGAAATTGACCTTTAATGGTCTAACACGTTTGTGACGTCATCAGTTATCCATTCAATGACGTATTTGGATCACTCTTTGTCATGTTAATGACGATCACAAGTAAAATGTTAGTTACTGTTGTACAAATAAGCACTTTAATTTGTGAATGATGTTTCGTGTTTATTCCAATACAAATTCTTTCAATTAACCAATTAAATGTCATGTTATAAACGAAGTATGTAATTTGTAGGCAAGATTGTAGCAAACAAACATCTAGGTTTGAGCAACCAACAGCCAACTCCATTACAGTCACTGGCCGGCCATACACTGGATGCTTTAGTCTAAGACATTGAAATAAGATACAAAACCATACTCACTTTGTGATTCTGCCTTTTTTAAGGTTATGGCAACCATCAGCAAAACGGAAAAAATCATTTTTGATATGTCCATTGTTACCAAAAAGATTTAAATAAGATCACCTGTAAAAAGATGGAAAATATTTAATGGTTAGATATCATGGAATCATATCATATATGTACATGTATCATATTTTGTTTACGATGGATTCTGATAAAGAATTGATTTTGTCCATATTTTTTCCTGTTTAATAGATTTCGAGTCCGAATTGATAACAAACCTTGTTTTTGTTATCGCTCTTTGTATTGTTTTAAAAGGTTGCCTTACCACTGTAACGTCATATTGGAAATGGTATATATACAATGTACCTACTCAAAGACGAAGCAGTTCTTGTTTGTGAAAAGACCCAATATTTGTATAGGACTCACACAACTAAATCAGCCTATCACCAAGTATTTCATACGATTGTAGTCCCTACCGAAAACTTGTTCCGGCTATGTGTGGCAGTATGAAATTATACTAGTTATTTTACATGTATATATATTATGAATTCATACCAATTATGTGTGTATATATATATATTACATGTTTGTATCAATTTAAGGACTAGGTACAGCCATATCGGTTGTTACCTGGATGAAAATGGTAATATTGAAATTTTAATGTTTCCTTCCAATACATGGCATAAGCTTTATCCCATTGTGTTTAATATTGATATAAAATGCAGTTCAGCCCCCAAAATTAAAAAAATCTGTACTTAGGAAAAAAATATTCAGTAAATAATATCCAGATGGGAGTGCGCAAATATTTTTCATCTAGTTATTTGAAACTTCTCAAAAAAATAATACAAAGCTACTGCAATGTTCATAGAATGATAACCCAGTGTTAAAATTTTGATATTAGTCTGTAAATCAGAGTATCAGGGAGAAATACACAGGTATCCCCTCTAAAAAATGTCGTCCATTGCATGCTGTTTTCAGTTCAGGTAAAAGTAGTTACCTGTATCTCGTGGGGGCAATATAGGGGCATTATTTTATATTAAATAGGTCATTTGGCATGTAAATGTAAGTTTCGTGTCAAATAAATGTATAAAATAAAAATAATTACACCAACATAACGTAATTTACATTTACGAAACGGTTACCTAGTTACTAATTAAGTTTGAAAAATGTATTTTGATACCAATGTGCCTCAACTGCCACACATGTTTACGATGGCAACAATTTACGCTAACGATGTTTGACAGGTGCGAAGCCGAGAACGAATCGGTATAATCAGTGGGTTAATACTGTCCGATCCACGCGGAAGTGTATTATATATACGAATTCCATTAGAATTTGTACAACACAAATTAAACTTTGTTGACAATTCTTTCAAAATCATTAAATTATCTAATTATATAATTCAAAAAAACACTGTCGGAAGTGCCGAAGGGCATCTTTTCACGTGCTATACATTCGCCCAAAAATGTAAAACTGGCAATCGCTAAAAACAATTTATCGTGATAGGAATGGGCAGTTTTTGCTTTGTGACGATATACCAAGTAACATTTACCTCTACTGCATGCTTGAATCCAATTTAATTGTTAATTTTGTCGATGTTTCACCATGCCTCTAAGTCAGGCGTATGAATATCTAAAAAAGTAAATAGTGCAAAATGGAGGACAGGGGAGTAAATTTCGCTACATGCAACGGGAAGCTGTTTGATTTAAGAGATCTGACATAATGTCATAACTCGTCATACCGCAGACGGTAAGATTTTTGTTTTGGCTATGCGGCGTGCCACATAAATTTGTCGATCGGCGATGGAAATTTTAAAAATTTGATCCAGATGTGAGCGGTGTTCAGAATGTACATAAATTGCCATTCATGTGACGAGTACATTCTCTTATTCTGCGGTTTTCAATTGAAAGAGAGATTTATTCAAAAATCGAAGGCTCGTCTATCATTCTGTGTATATTAAAGTAACAAAAAATGATATTCATTGTTTTTATTATCTTTCGCAGTATTCTGCAAACGTGCACGCGTTTTTTGACATATAACACAAAATATCAGAAAAACCACCAAACGTACCAAAATATGGTTGAAATTATCGATTCTCCATCACAAAATGTACTTTGTAGTCTATTTTGGTTATGTATTTTGCAGTATTTAATAAAATAACAAGTTTTGGTAAAACACCCCCGCCATATTGAATTGTCCTGTACCTAGTCCTTAATGTGTTTGAATAATTTTACTGGTGTACTACACATGCTCATGGACATGGAAGGGAATGCATCCTTAATGTTTGTGTGTTACCTGTACTTGTACCTCAGATTATGTCAGAATGTTATGACACCTGACAGACAGAGAGACATTTAATTGACTCGTGACTAGCTAGTCAAATCGGATTAGATTAGGATGGAAAAGAGAAGACCTGGGGTGAGTCAGTAAGGCGTGTACAGGTACTCGCATACATACAGGCTTCACAGGTAGGTCATTTCAAAGTTTAGGAATTTATAAGTATAGGTAAAGTTCTATAAAAGTAACTATTTTAGTAAGCAATATACTTAATACAGTAATTTAAGGTATAGGAATTATTATTATGTATCTTAAACGTAATTTCTCTAATTTTTAGTATAAAATAGCCATGTGAATAAATGAATATATCAAGGACATTGAAGGTCACCAGTCAATAAAGTTAAGTGAAATATTATTAAGATTTAAAATAACTATTGTATAGGTTAATGATAAATGTCAGTGTACCAAGGGTTCTAATAGTAACCTTATTTTCATTTATAGACATATGATATATAACAAGTGGCAAAATGAGAAAACTGAGAACAATGGAGGCAGTTGGCAAGCCCTTGCCCTATCATGCAGGGTATGTGTTATAGGTTTTATCTACATATTAAAGTCAACCGTAATGTAATGTATAGTATATTGGAAATATAACCATATGTCCATGTACATGAAAGAGAATATCTAGATAGCTAGAGTTCTGTAAATTACCATTTAATGTATCATTATGAATTATATTCAGTGATGACTGATACATTTATTCTGTCAAAATGTATTTAAAAGTATACAGAAAAAATGTAAAAACATTTATAAAATATATATGTTGTGTGAAAATAGGTATATTTTAGAAACATAATTAAATTGTAGCATTCAGTGAGCAAGAGTTATTTCCCCTGGTTTCTATGAGAGTGGCATTGAGTGTAACTGTGCGTAATTATGTTATTTTGTACTTTTAGGGTTTTGTTGGGGACCTCCCAAACACGGATGAATAAAGTAAGGAAACGCACCAGACCTGGTTTTGCGTGATATGTTACACGGTCATATATGTTCAGTGATTCTGATTAAAATAGGTAATTGTTGACAAATACTGCATTGAATGAAATCTATAGCTATTTATCTTACAAAAATGTAAATGTTTGGTAGATTTTGATATGTGATGGCGGATTTATACGGGGTCAAAAATCGGAGGGTGTCCCGTCCCATTTCACTGGTTTGACATGTACATTTACGGTTATCCGAAGCAGACACCTGTAGCGATGTAAAATGAAACAATTATCATGTATTTATCTTTGAACCAGACCTTTGTTACTAGTGTTTTTCAGTTCTTTATTACCTTGAACCTTATGGCTCATCAGTACTTTCAGTGTTGAACTTCCAATATTAAAGGTCAAATATACGTAACTTTCGGCAAAACTTGAAGCGAAATTCAAGCCTAATAACTTATTATGTTTATAGATTTAGTTAAGATTAACTGATATCAGCAATATCCGAGATGAATTCTTTCGCGGTTACCGGTACAGCAGCAGATGAAACCTGAAGTTACGTATATTGGGCCTTTAAAGTTATTGGCTCGAAAACTGCGGCATAACATATGGTAAATTATATAGTTGTGCGAGTCATTTAATAGAACTTAACTTGTGCTCAATTAACTTGACTTCTGAAACATTTTCTGCGCTTCCAGATATTTTTTTTTTCAAAGACAGTCACTGTCATTGGGTCTAAGCACATTTTTGCAGTATGTAAATATGTTTATATTGACAAAAACATCAGAATTAGCTTACATCTGGCTCAACATTGCCATGTGCTGAGGCCTGTATTGTTATACTCGGGTTTTAAATTAAGTTTGGGTCATTTTACTGTGATAATTGATCTACGTGTGTGTAGGTAGTTCTTTACTGATATGTGTACCTGCTACCTTAATCCTTCTGTATCGTTTACATTTCTTATACGAGATCTTAATACACCGCGCAATTGGTCAAAACTGCAAAATTCACTTCAAATCACTAATTATGCAATGTTTGTATCTTTGACCGATTACTGAAGACACTGTTAAATATCCTCTATATGTCACCCCTAGTGATAATGTAATATGTCTTTATGTCATGTAAGATTTCTTTTTAACATATGACTACCGTTATATGCGGTGTAATAAAGCCATTACATACATGTTCTATATTGCACAAGTGTAATAACACTTTCCATTTCGCTGATTGGCTGTTTTCTTGTGAACTGTATTAATACGCACGGGAACGGAAACTTGCGACTGCTAGTAGAATGATGAAGTTGAGAATTGCCGATGAAGTTAAGGTTGACAACAAAGACAATGGTCTTTATAAAGCGTCAATAATTACAGACATATAAACATTACTAATCTACACAAAATTTATCGATCCGAGGATCCTTTCCCAACAACGGTATAAACAGGATAAGTTGACGTCAACAAACATGCCTTACACAATCCACAAAACTGCTTACAAATCGACCTCAAACGCTGTTTGAATCATTCTCGGTGCACAATCAACATCACTGTTGACTCGCGCGATGATAAGGATAATTTTACAACTGTAGGAAAACGCCACATATCTGTTGTATACGACAGTGACAGCTAAGCGGCAACGTTACCAGAGGGCACTCGCCCGACACAGTCAAAATTAAAGTTTTTATTCATTGTTTCTAATCATTAGGGACAATTTATCAGTCATAATATTAGTTGAAACTGTCTGAAATTTTGCATTAAAGTGTCTTTAAAATATAAAATTAATCAATTGCAATAGTCAATTGTGTTGGACTACTTCTTCGTTCGCCGGTTTTAGTTCGACATATTGAAATCAGTTGGCGAGAACGGCATAATCTGTTTATGATGGGGAAAGTCGATAAAACTTCATATGATTAAAAACTTCTGTCATTCGTTTCTCTTCATATTAAATAGACGATACTTGTTTAGAATTTTTCATTTTTACTTGCCAGAGACTCGCAAAAATAAAAAATTCAAATCTCATATCATCAATTCAATATGAAGAGAAACTCATGACAGATCCTCTAAATATATCGAATGATGATAAGTAATATTTCGTTATGTCACCACAAGTGATAATGTAGTATTTCGTTATGTAACCACAAGTGATAATGTAATATTTCTTTATGTCACCACAAGTGATAATCTAATATTTCTTAATATCATCACAAGTGATCATGTAATATTTCTTTGTCACCACTAGTACTAATGTAAGATTTCTTTATATCAACACCAGTGATAATGTAAGATTTCTTTATATCACCACTAGTGATAATGTAAGATTTCTTTATATAACCACTAGTGATAATGTAAGATTTCTTTATATCACCACTAGTGATAATGTGATATTTCTTTATATCATCACAGGTGATAATGTAAGATTTCTTTGTCATCACTAGTGATAATGAAAGATTTCTTTGTCACCACTAGTGATAATGAAAGATTTCTTTGTCACCACTAGTACTAATGTAATATTTCTTTATATCACCACTAGTGATAATGTAATATTTCTTTATAACATCACTTGTAATAATGTGATATTTCTTTGTCACCACTAGTGATAATGACAGATTTCTTTATATCACCACTAGTGATAATGTGATATTTCTTTGTCACCACTAGTGATAATGTAAGATTTCTTTGTCACCACTAGTGATAATGTGATATTTCTTTGTCACCACTAGTGATAATGTAAGATTTCTTTATATCACCAGTAGTGATAATTTAATATTTCTTAATATCATCACAAGTGATAATGTAAGATTTCTTTGTCACCACTAGTGATAATGTAAGATTTCTTTATATCACCACTAGTGATAATGTGATATTTCTTTATAACATCACTAGTGATAATGTGATATTTCTTTGTCACCACTAGTGATAATGTGATATTTCTTTGTCACCACTAGTGATAATGTAAGATTTCTTTATATCACCAGTAGTGATAATTTAATATTTCTTAATATCATCACAAGTGATAATGTAAGATTTCTTTGTCACCACTAGTGATAATGTAAGATTTCTTTATATCACCACTAGTGATAATGTGATATTTCTTTATAACATCACTAGTGATAATGTGATATTTCTTTGTCACCACTAGTGATAATGTGATATTTCTTTGTCACCACTAGTGATAATGTGATATTTCTTTGTCACCACTAGTGATAATGTAAGATTTCTTTATATCACCATTAGTGATAATGTGATATTTCTTTGTCACCACTAGTGATAATGTAAGATTTCTTTGTCACCACTAGTGATAATGTGATATTTCTTTGTCATCACTAGTGATAATGAAAGATTTCTTTATATCACCACAAGTGATAATCTAATATTTCTTAATATCATCACAAGTGATCATGTAATATTTCTTTGTCACCACTAGTACTAATGTAAGATTTCTTTATATCACCACCAGTGATAATGTAAGATTTCTTTATATCACCACTAGTGATAATGTAAGATTTCTTTATATCACCACTAGTGATAATGTGATATTTCTTTATATCACCACTAGTGATAATGTGATATTTCTTTGTCACCACTAGTGATAATGTAAGATTTCTTTGTCACCACTAGTGATAATGTGATATTTCTTTGTCACCACTAGTGATAATGTAAGATTTCTTTATATCACCACAAGTGATAATGTAATATTTCTTTATATCACCACTAGTGATAATTTAATATTTCTTTATATCACCACTAATGATAATGTGATATTTCTTTATAACATCACTAGTGATAATTTGATATTTCTTTGTCACCACTATTGATAATGTAAGATTTTTTTGTCACCACTAGTGATAATGTGATATTTCTTTGTCACCACTAGTGATAATGTAAGATTTCTTTATATCACCACTAGTGATAATTTAATATTTCTTAATATCATCACAAGTGATAATGTAATATTTCTTTGTCACCACTAGTGATAATGTGATATTTCTTTGTCACCACTAGTACTAATGTAAGATTTCTTTATATCACCACTAGTGATCATGTGATATTTTTTGTCACCACTAGTGATAATGAAAGATTTCTTTATAACATCACTAGTGATAATATGATATTTCTTTGTCACCACTAGTGATAATGAAAGATTTCTTTATATCACCACTAGTGATAATGTGATATTTCTTTGTCACCACTAGTACTAATGTAAGATTTCTTTATATCACCACTAGTGATAATGTAATATTTCTTTATAACATCACTTGTAATAATGTGATATTTCTTTGTCACCACTAGTGATAATGTAAGATTTCTTTATATCACCACTAGTGATAATGTGATATTTCTTTATAACATCACTAGTGATAATGTAATATGTCTTTATGTCACCACTAGTGATAATGTAAGATTTCTTTATATCACCACTAGTGATAATGTGATATTTCTTTATAACATCACTAGTGATAATGTAAGATTTCTTTATATATCGCATTAGTGACGAAATAAGATTTCTGTAAATAATGTCTAGAAATTATATAAACAGTACTAGTGATGATATACGTTTTATCAAGTAAATATTTCCGGATATTTCACCACCTGAACAAAGGTACTGAATACAAGATCTAACACGAGTGATTTTGTTCTCGGGGAGTTTCTTGCTACACTTTTTTTTCATATGAAACGAATCTTTAATTTTCCATATCATATATCCTTCTGCACGGAATAGTCTTTTATATACTAGAATTTGGCGAAATTATAGTTGTTTGTCAGGAATGTCTATAATGACATATTTGAGGCAGCTTTTATACCGTTGAGCATAATGATATCGTAATATGCCATATCACCGCGTTCCCAGACAGGTAAAAACTGAACTTCAAGGACGCGTTCAGATCGCTAACAACACGATATCTGAAACATTTCCTTTACATCTTTAAAAAATCAAACGCTTACAATTGCAATATCACAATGGCAGATAGCCAGAGTTTAACGATCACACACTCAACTAAATCCTCAATCGGTTGAATGACGTATTACCCTATTGAAAGCTATAGACACAGACGCCGGGACAAGGCTGGCCTTTACTGTCTCAAACTAGATCATGCATGTATATCTTCACAATTCTACATTTAGGATATTTTTTTGGGAATGCAAATACCAGCCTTATATATTAGTGGCATGTCAAAAAGAGGTCCGTTTTTTAAAATGTTTACTTTCTCAACGGACACTAAACATTCAGCAACTTAAGGTTATAACACCTTAATTAGTAACGATATGATCTCCCTTGGTGTTATAATATTGTATGTGACGTCATAATATGGTACATGTAACCAAGACGTCAAATAAATGATTTGCCTGAAGATTGTCGTAAGGCCTAAAACGTTGGCGAAACACAACAGATGTGTTGAATATATACACTTTTGAACCATTTAATTGATACACAAAGTTTTACTGTACGGATAAATACACTGTTAATATACATCCATGTACCTGTACGTGGTCTTTAAGCTTACACAACGAGTGGTTCTTGAAATTGTGTTTAATACTTAGATAAATGACACTGAAACACAAATGACTAAAAACATTTTTTGACTAGTGCTCTGTCTGGGCCTCGAACTCGCGATCTCCGGCACGTAATCGCCTAAAAAAGCCAGAAATACATGCGGCCGTTACCACTGCGCCAACTCGACGTCCCAAAAAGGAGGTTTCGATGTCGCAGTGATAGACGGTCTGGTATTCTGACATAAATCGCCTATTATATATGATACCTGGATCGCAATGTATATATTTATACATGGATACGAAATGTACAAACATTACATATACTAAACACGGTACAATTAAGACAGGGAATTCACATTTTAACCTTCGGATCAACAACACTACGTGTTTATAATACATTGTGTTCAACATGTTTATAGATAACACGGAATACAAATGGGGAAGGAAAATATTTTTTGACTAGTGCCCTGTCTGGGTTCCGAACTCACGATCCCCGGCACCAAATCGCCTATAAAAGCCAGAAATACCTGCGGCCGATAACACTGGACCAACTCGACCTCCCTAAGATGTTTCGATGCCGCAGTGATAGGCGGTCCGGTATGAATATATCGACACGCATTCATTTAGGTACATATGTATAAAAAACGGAAAAAAACACAAACATACAATGACAGTGGCATTGTCTCTAGGTCTTTTACTTCACATGATATTTTGTTCAGGAGACTGTTTATATTTGAACTATAGCATATACAATTATTACGTCATGAATAGTTTATTGAATTTATCATTAGAAAAATTATAAATATGTTCTTTTTTTTAATGAAAATCAAACATCATCATGAACAGTTTGTGGTCTGTGTAGTGTCATTCACGTTCGGTTTGACTAACATTAAACTCTAAACATTTATCACAGACAATAGCATGGATAATAGGTTAAGATATACGGTTCATGCTTTCATGACACGTGGATTTGGATTTCATATTTTGAACAAAGGAAAGATATTGTATTGAGGAAATGAGAAATGAATGAATGTAAATAAAATGTACCATAGTAATGAATGAAAGAATGAATGAAGGAATGGGAGCAGGAATAAAAAAATCAAAAAAATCAGTGATACTTTCATTAGCAAATTTAGTTGGATATCCAGAATCTTCTAGTTCTTAAGATGTAATCCGATACAGAAAGAGAAATATGTTTATCCTTATTCTAATCACATCTCTCACAACCGTTTAGGATGACATCTATTGTTAAGTGGGTTAGGTGGTTATGAGTATCATGGAATATATTTTGAAAAAGTATAGTACGAGGTTCAGCATATGTAATACAATCAAGGAAATAGTGGGATGCTGTTTCATATCTAGAACCACAAGAACAGGCAGAGGACTCAGTTAGATAGTCATTATAAAGGTCATTATTAAAGTTACTAGCCTCATTTCTTAACTGACATAGAATTATATTAGTTTGTCGATTTCCGAAATACTTAAAGATATCAGTTGTTCTTGTGTTTGAGTTTGGAGTCGGTGCAATTAAGTTTTTGAACTGATAGGAGGAGCGAATAGTTTGGAGATCAGAAGAAATGTTATTCATATCATTAAACATAGATGGAAAAAAACTATTATAATACTTAGTAGTTCGGCAAAGAGGGGGATCGAATATTCTAACTGATCTAAGATTGTACCTATCTGGTCTAGTATTATGGAAATATGGCTCTATAATTTCTTTCATTTGGTATTGAGTCTGATTAGCCATAATCTTGTATCATTTGATGTTGTTTTCGCCTACTTTCAAGAGAGACCCAGCTTACTTCTCTGTACAAGTATTGTTGGGGGTGCCTCTAAACAGTCCTGTAGTTATTCTTGCAGCCTCCAGTTGATGATTTCTAGAAGATTTTTTAGATTTTGTGTGCAATTACTCAAAACAACATCTGCATATTCAAGTATGGGTCTAATATATGATATATATATTGTAGTTAATGACTGTCTGTCTAGTTTATTTTTCATCATCCTTAAGATATGAATTCTTTTATATGCTTTCTTATAGATATCACATATGTGGTCATTCCACTTAGCATCATCACTGAACGTTAAACTAAGATGTTTGTGTATTCGACTGACAGTAACCGGTTCATCATAAAAATAAATGTCTGGGTGATGAGTATAAGTTTTATTTGAGAATATGACAGATTCTATGACCATGGATGGTTGACAATCGCCCATTATGGTCATAGAATCAAGTTACATATAATCAAGTCTCAACGGACTTGTATTCTAAGTCTTCTGATGCACATAATTATTTAGATTTGTATTCTTATACTCTTTTACTATTTAACAAATGTCATTCGAAATTTACAGAGAAACAGATATATAGATGTTACAGATAAACAGATTATAGATGTTACACAACGAAACGAACTGTTGTTGGATATGGAATTTATTTCACTCGAGATATATGTATATATTATAGTGATACAATAACTAACATGGAAGTGTTGATTTAACTTGGTTTTTAAAAATTGCTTAAATAGTTGGATCAAATTCTAAAAGTCTTTAAAGGGTTGCCAAAACCTCATGTGATAAAGCGATTTGTATATATTTAAAGATATAAATTAAATTGAAAGCTTACTATATAGTAAGTATATAATAAATGTTATTTTTCACTTATCAAAAATGTATATCAATAAGTATAACTGAATACATAAAATTTTCTAAATGACCGTAAAATATCAAAGTCTACTTACCCACACAAAACCAATGCTTCTCAATCTTACCCAAATATCACAGGCTTGTGAACAACTGTGCATACAGTCTGCCACTGACAGTGATCTCGTGATATTTAAAGTTTTGTAATGGGTGTTTGGTCCAAAGTTCAAGATTACCTGGTTTCGCTGAACAATGCACGGTAAAAACAGACATTATGTCAAATTAAGAAGTCACACCACTATCATATCTCATCCTAAAGAAAATGTTCAAATAAGTTAGCTCATGCGCGTAATCACAGCTCAGGTAGGTAAATGTTCATGACCGTTTAATAATTATCCGTAATCTTCCATTTAATAAACAGGCCAAGATATATTTGCGTATACACTCTAATTCGTCCAATGTCCAAACGGTGTTTTTAAAGTAAACATGAACTAAACGATCTACATTTTTTTCTTGTAACTTTGTATTAAAGTAGGCACAAATTCAAAGCCTCGGGTATAATTTACATTTAGTGGCGTGCCATATTTTTATCAATCAATATGAAGCTGATACAGTAAAAAAGACTTATTGTATAAGCCAAACCATGTTTCTACCTCAGAGTAACTCAGAGAAGACCATAAATGACCAAGACCATAATCCCAACTCAAAATTGATTAAACTAGAGGCAAAATAGAAACGAAAGAAAGATTTCCAAAAGATTACGACCAGGTGTTCCGGAAGAGTAAGTGTCTTCTGCTTCATCGACGGACGACACACGCCATTTAATCTTTGTAATATTCAAGTAAGCACCAAGTTCTCAAAACCAGAACATCATTGTCAATCACAACAAGTAAACACACTAATAAGCATACTAAAAAAACGTCCATCTTCATATTACTTAAACATACAGAATATTCCTCAATGAGACAAAGATAGCGACTATAAAACTTACCCATAGTTCTGACCAACCTTCATCTCTTGAATTCTTGTGATGTTAGTTTGTTCGTCAGCAGTTGAAATCGATCACGAAAATCACGATACCAAGAGCAAGCCCTAGAATATCGAATCAACTGCGACATGTAAACCCCATATGTTGGAGAAGCAGGAATGTTACTATCAAGAAATGGCAAGTTCACGATCGGAAAATTGAAACAATCACGTGTTTATCGTATAGCTTAGTAGTAAGCTGTCCATTTTGACCGTAGTTTCAGTAAGATCGAGGTAAGCAGCTGATGTAGAAGAGTCTGTTGTGTCCTTTATTTCAAGTTCAGAAGGGTATATACGATCGATGTGGTCAGCAAACTTCTCAGACAACACATCGTCGATATATCTGAAAGTGAAATTAAAAGATTTGGCAAGGTTTTTGTTACAAGTCCTGATTAGCTCTTCCACAAATTCAGCCTCGTATGAAAACAAAAACAAGTCAGCTAAGAGTGGGGCACAGTTTGTTCCCATGTGAATGCCAACAGTCTGCTGGAAAATATTTCCTCCGAACTCAACAAAAATATTGTCGACCAGGAATTCAATCATCCTTACTATATCTTCTTCAGTATATTTCCTCTTAGCTTTTGTCATGTTTTTCGCAAAGTATGCTCCAAGATAGCTCACTACCATAATTATATTTGTATCGTCGTCCGCCTTTCTTAGAAAAGAAAGCACTCATAACAAGAGATCGAAGACGTTCCTTCAATTTTGAATGAGGTATGGTAGTGTACAGGGTGGAAAAATTAAATGTTTTGACTGAAAAGACATTTTTTAGGAGGGGGTGTTCAAGATTGATCAAAAGATCTTTCGAGTTTTTCAAAATTCACATCTCGTTAATTCCACTTCTGGAGTATACAGTGTCACAATAAGACTGAAGCCTTGATTTTATGGTACTAAGATTAGTAGTAAGAAGTTTTGATAATGGCTTGGTCGAGCAATTAGCAGAGCCAGCGATAAGACGTTGCTTATAAGGATCCAAGTGTAGTTTTGGTATCCAATACAGACGAGGTAGGTCAGCGTCTTGCTCATTAACCGGTACTTGGAAAGATTGTAATACAGAAACATGGTTAGACAGTATTTCATCTTTCGAAAAACCGGACAATGTGTAAGTACAAATGTAGGGTTGTACCTAGGTTATCAAGCAGGCCTAGTTCTTTTTGCAAGCAATGAATGTAATAGCGTTTGCAAACAATGATCAAGTTGTTAGATGCTTTGTCTGCAGACAAAACCACATACTTATCATGTAGATCGTTGAGTGTTGCTCGGGGTCAAGAAATATCGACTTGTGTTTTCATTTTGTGACGCAAATTGCTTTTTCTTTTCTGAATAGAGGACCTGATAGACTTCAACCACTCTGAAAGTTAATCCAATTCAGCATGATCATGTTTAGACCATTGTCTGGCGTAATCTTCCACCGAGTCCATAAGAATCTTAAACTTCACATGCCAATTGATTGATGGAGTCTCTCAATACTTAGGACCTTTCATGAAATGCTCCCGGAGCTTTATATTTGGGATAATATTAAGAGTACCAGTTACTTTGTGTCCAGCTGAACCATAGCAATATTGAGATGAGGAACATGAACATGCTGAAGGATCGAGATTTTTGATTCTCGACAAGTTTATTGTTGGTCCGACAGTACAAACCCTGTAAACAAAACAAATACAACATATAAATCTCACATGCAACCAAACATACCTCGCATACTTACATATGTAACATAGATAAAGGGAAATAACTCCATTGACAAATGCTATTGTATAATATATATCTATCTTACCTTATCAAATACATATAGACAATGATATTTATAAAAATAACAATTTCTAAATATTTAGTATGAAGATATGATTTCATTTAACTATTTCAAATGCTTATAAATTCATTCTTTACATAATCACATAAATATCATTACTATCAAACCTATACTTTTACTCTAACAATTACACAAAGACACTATTAAAATTCTACATACATTCTTCAGATAAAATCCTAGTACATACATATTTAAAATCATTTCAGACCTAAGGTACACTCACCCCACAGCTATGGTGTGGTGGTTTTCCCCAAGTTCTCCAATGTACAGTACAGCTCAGTTTTCTCAGGAGCTTTATATATTCTAAAATAATATGAATTTAACCATCAATAATTTAACCCTTATGAACTGAAATAGAAATTCATAAAAATGTAAATTAACCAAAAGACTTATCTTTGCATATTCAATTTTCACTCTGACCTTGAAATAATTCAAATGACAGAATGTCAATTACTTTATATAGAAAATATAAAACTTGTATAACTTCAATTAAATAACAAAACACAATATTTCCTACATTATCTCTAATATAAGATATCCAAAAACCAATTACAGAAATTAAAGTAAAAACTTACCCAAGAGTTAATTTGTTCAAGGTTTCCCCATAATGTCAAAAGCTGTACATGTTCCGATGAATGTCAGGAGCAGAGTGCCCAAGGTGGCCAAAGCCTTTACCCAGGTAAACTTAGGCATCTGTCCTGACCAATCATATGGTTCGTCCTCTGTCAGGTGTCATAACAACTCTCTCTCACTTACTCACTCACGTGCATACACAGGTGAATACATGTCACACACACAGATCCATTACAAGCCCTTGCACAACCTATCACACCAGAAAACATGTGCTTACATAAAACATTTCTGACAAAACTTGATACATTACACTATATAATCTAAATGCTTGACATATATATTTTAAATTATCATATGATATTTAGTATATATGTAACTATATATGGCTACAAATAAATCTAAATATATACCCGATTACATAAATAATCCACAATAAAAATGGCTCCTAGATACGCTGGTGCAACAAGGATTGATGTCAGCAAAGGAACAAGCACTTATTTGCCAGAAGTGCTACATGAAGTATCTTCGGAACAAAAATCAGCCTGAACCTGAACCCGAGCAGAACCAAGAAATAGAGGAAGAAGACGACTCCCCGTCCCATACCCTGCCGTTGCTGACCCTTCATGATCTTTTGAACGGATCATCTTCACACAAAAAATGCTGTTTCTGTCTTGTTACCTTTGCAATAAATGGAACAAAATCATCAGTCTTACAAAAACGTGCAAGACATCACCTGATCTATTCTGTCCCCCAACTCATCCCGCGTCTGCTGAATTCACCTTATTGGTAACGACTTAGATCCGTCTACAGAGGTTGTCCTTGATGGTGGAGGTTCCTTGGAATCTCAGTTACCATCAAAATCGTCCGAAATCATTATTGACCTCCTAGAGGTGTCGCACGTCCTTTCACAGAACCAGTCTGCGTTTGCAATAAGCTTTTCTTCTCTTGATGACTCGGCATGCATGGCCTGGACAGGTTGGTCCAAAGATCAGTTTCTCGACATCCACTCGCACTGTTCCTCATATCTTTCATCTGGTTTATATACCAAACTACACACGATGCTCTATTACTGTTCTGGGTAAAACTAAAAACCGACATTTCCTGGAGTCAGTGTTCTTCTTTTTTTTGAATTTCCAAGTCAAGTGTGTCCAAAACTTTCCACTCCATAGTACAGGCATTAGACACACCGATAGTCCCACAATTTCTAGGTCTGGATCACCTGACAAAAGAACAGTTTCTCGGGTACAATACTGTCTGTTCAGAAGCATTTTGTGGAGGTAAAGCCACTGCCATATTAGAAGACACCTACATTTATATCCCGAAAAGATCCAACCACAAGCTCTAGAGAATGTCCTGCTGTGGCCAGAAGAAGAGAAACTATCTCAAATTCATGAGCATAGCCTTACCAGATGGCTACATTCTGGACATAGTAGGACCATTCACTAGCAGCGAAAATGATGCTACAATAACAAAAAAGTCATGGACAAGCTAGGCTTTCCTTCGAACCGTTACAGCCTGTCTGAATGGTATTAGAGGACCGATCTAACAGAGATGTCCAGAGAGAGATTCCAAAGATAGGCTAATGGCTGAACGTATGAAGGACCGTTTGACAACACCGAATGGTTCAGCTCAGAGAGTCAAGACAGATCCGGATCTATCTAGACGGGCAAGGTCCGAGTTTGTCAAGATGGATGCATCTTCCGTACTGTTTCCCCGTCTCCATCTCGATTACTTGAGAACCATTACATGTGGAACATATCAGATATCTCTGGCTCCTGATTACATTGCCGAACATTTAAGTGATGACGGAGACTATGAGGTGTGGCTTTAACAGCACTCCCCAGACCTTCTCTGATGTCAAATACATTCTCGACACAAAAGCCAAACGAAATATAACGTTTTGATACGGTTCACCGTTTCACCCGATGATGAGGCCCCAATAAAAGACTACTACTGCCAGTGCTCAGTTGGGGAGAGAACGATGGGAATGTGTGCGCACATCTCCAGAATCTTGTACTACCTTGGGTATTACAGGGCGCTGGAAAACCCTCGACCATTACAACCACAGGTGAAGAAATTCCGACAAAACTTGAATAGTTTTCCATACGGCAACGGAGTGCACATGTCGAAAGTATGTTTGGGGCTCGATATGAAAGATCCCCGTTACCATGTGACTAACCAAACTTATATATATAGGTATTATACAATCGCCCGTAGCTACGAACACCCCCGTAAATGCGAAAACCAACCAAAATCATAAGGAAGACGTTTTGTTTGTTGTTCTGTCTATTTGTCTGCCAATGTCTTCAACCACGGGGACTTGTGAAGTAGCCATCTTGGATTTTTTTTTATGAAAAAGTGTTTCTCTCACTTTTTTTCATATCTGTGTACATATTCTCAACATACCGAGCAAATACTCTCGTGTTTTTGTTAATTATCTAAAGAAAGTCGAAAATCGGCAATTCAAACATAGGCTAATTCAACCCAAGATTTCAAAATATTCCACCACTTACAGATTTTTCCTCTCATCAATAGCATGTTACGTACTGTTAAATAGGATAAAAATTGGTTTGCATCCAACGCCCATAAAAAGGTGTATTTTCTAAAAAAAAACAAAGTTTTTGTGTTTAAAATGTTGTCATCGAAAATGGCATTTTTGAGATTGTTTCCTCCATAAAACAGCCAAATGGCGCGATTGAAACATGATTTTTTTGTCACAATCATGCCATGAATGTATTCTTTACGGTGACCATCATTTGATTAGATTTTCATTAATATTTTACATAACATGCACTTTTTATCAACACTTAGACAGCTTCTCAAAGGTACAACTTTGAGGAGCAATAAAAAACAAACCAATTGACCTAAATCTTTATACTTTATAGATTTGTGACCACAACGGCATAGGCAATGCACCACCAACAGAAAATTTGAATCAGAGAAGGGGCCAGTTTGGAAACAAACCCATATACATGCGTATAATGAAATTTGAGATTATAGTCTACCAGGTGGTGGGGAGAGCCCCAACTCGGCCTACGTGTTCCAACTCACCATGAGATACAATTTACATCTAGATTTTATATAAATAAAACTCGTAGTTTTTGTTAAATACCTTACAGAAATAATTTGTATATTATAAGTTTGTTCGTATTAGATATGTGTTTGAATTTTGATTTTGGCTATATATGATAAAACTGATCCGACACGATAAGCATGTAAATCAAAGGGATATAATCCAATTTTAAAGCTTTTTAAAAACAATGACGATACCAGTACCAAGTGGTTGGGGAGCCCCCTACCTAACAAGGTACTGGTATTGAATAATGCATTTATATTTCCTTTGATAGCAGTCATGTTATTTATTTAATACTCCAAAAAATATAAGTCAGTATGTATACAGATGTATACAGTATACTTGAAGTAATTGTATTTAATCATGGTCATATATCAATATACAAATGTATATATAATTTACACAGTATATAAAGGATGTTTTCTGGAATTTACAAGTGTTTATATTAATACTAATTTACTCTCATTTTCAATTCAACCACATGCCTGTACTTGCAACGCAAAATATAATTTTACATCAGTACTGTTTACATAAGTGTAATGCATGTTAATTACATTAATATATGCACAGTCAAGAAAAAACAATATTCCTAAATCCCTACACACTAATTAAACAATACATCATTCATACAGTAAGTATTAGAGTGAAATTTGAATGGATCTATAGAGCTCTTTATTTGTTGCTGCTGTAGTTCTTAAATACATTTTTATATTGTTTTGTAGTATTTTCTTCAAGTATTGCATATGCAGAGGTGACATTAATAAGTTTGTTTTGAAATTTAACTTTGTTTCTTACCTTCCAAATTGTATACCCCATGCTTGTTGTAATTGTGTTGAAGAAAGATTGATCATCTTCTTTACTTCCAAGGAGATATTCCTCCTTATTTCTAATAATTCTAATAAGTTTTGGTGATGAGTGATCTTGAATGTTTTGTTCAACACATAGGGAAATCTTTGTACATAGATACAGTTGTAAAGTAGATGGGCTAATGGCTCAGTTTCTCCACAAAAATGACATTTACCATTGGATCAGATATAGGACTAAAGGAGCTTACTACTCTTGTACTAATAATGATCTTGAAGACATATAGCGCTCACATTAGGATAATGAAACAAAATTCACATTCAAACGAGGCCATTCAGAATCAAGAATAGATAACATATTTACATCAGTCAAAATTCAACCATTTATTCAGTAATGCACAAATAAAATACTGTCCCTATAGTGTTCACAACTTGTCGTCTGTAAAACTTCTACCACAGGATATTGAGCGCGGTCCAGGTATTTGGAAAATAAGTTACAAAGTAATAAACCATGCAGCCTTCTCGCAAACATTTGGAAATTGTTGGGGAAAATTTGACATCAACTATCCACAAATACATTAATATTCTAGAATGGTGGGAAATTACAAAAGTAAAAATAAAATAATTTACGATCGAAATAGGTAGATATATAAACACAAAGGACAAAATCATTAAGGAAATGGAAAAGAAACTAGAACTGTTGTTAGAAGGAAATACAGCATCAAAGGAAGAAATACAACACCTACAAACAAAAGTAAAAGAACATGATGATAACAGAACCAGTTCAGTACTTTGAAGAAAACGAAAAATCGACAGCCTATAGTATATTTGTTCATTCTTAATTCTAGAATAGTGGATTGGAAGGAATCCTGTAGGGACATATTTTCATACAGATAATTCAGTAACTTGTACACCACTCCGTTTAATAATGTAATTTGGTAATCTGTATATATTTTGTATATATCATTAAATGAACTTTAAGCTGTTGGTTTCCCTTTTCTGCTATTATCAAGTTACATCAGTAAGAGAAGGTATACTATTATCAGATAAATAGAGGATATTCAATGGTTTGCCGTTTAATATCAAATATATTTATGTTTACGAGTACTATCTCACGAAAATACCATGCCGAAAGCGTTTTGTTTTCTCGCCCAGGGGACAGAACCAGTCGTCTTCCTTGTGGGAACAAATTTTCAGCTAAATGCGTAGAACTATCATTATACGCATTCGAATTGTAATACATGTAACATGTGCGATAATGTAAATATTAGTTTTATGAAATAAATTTCCACCCACATGTCCACAGCTATGAAACCATACAAATGATTGAGATTCAACTTAATCATATGCATAGCATATGTACATGTATAATGTAATAACGTTGTTTCAACTGAAATCACATGCATGACATATGTTCATTGTAATTAGGTTGTTTATCATTAATACATACTCTTCTTAAGACCTATGGAACACTGAAAAACTGATGTCTCTTAGGTTATATATATATAACTAACACCGCATATTGCAATCTACATATATTGGATTTTGGTTGTCATATGATTATGATTCTTCTACAGTTGTCACATGATCCACCTACAGTTGGCACATGATTTACCTACAGTTGTCACATGATCAACCTACAGTTGTCACATGATCCACTTACAGATGTCACATGATCCACCTCCAGTTCTCACAGTTGATATTCACAGTAAGCAGGGATGAATACCTTTCTTTGTTATAGACGGAAAGCCTTTTGAATAAGACCACATCATTATTTTTCAAGTGGTAAGTATTGACATTTTAAAGTTCGCATCATGACTGAGAGTGTATACTATTATATTGAACTTCCATTCTTATATTTTTCAAGCGTGATGATTGATTGATATATAAATATTTTGGAAATCTTTTATTTGGTGTTTATAGGTAGAAACCCAACTTTACAAAACTGTATCGTGAATAGAAGAAATTTTTATTTTAGCAACAAAATCAGTTCAGAAACAAGCAATGGGTTTTCGTTGAACAATGGATTGTCGGTCGTTAATAACAGTCCATGGCGATCATTAGATGAATTAGCAGCTGAAACAGATCCAAACAGAAAATGTCCTCGGGTAAAACGTATACAGGTAAACGAGAAGATGAGCAGAGAAATACCGACCAGTATAGAGGAAAGAGATCTGTACCTGGAAGGAATGTATCGCAAGATCAGTGATGCGACATCCATATAAGAAAGGTAGAGTAAACTCAGTGCTTAATCAAAAGTACGTAACAGAACGTAAAAACAAACGATGGCATAAACAAAATGCGTATTAACAGCGTTATTATCAACAGGTGAAAAACGGAGGTAATGGGATAGCTCTTGTAATGGAACCTTAAATGACGTTATTTTAAGTAGTTTAATTTCACTTCTAAATTCATAAATTAAAGGGGTTTTACGCACCTGACCCTTCTGCTTCTACATTAGTTTAGAAATTTTGGATTCCAACCTTTTGGCCCCTAGCATCACTGAAGAGTCCTAGAAGGACAAAACAGCTGTATGATGCAGTTTAATTTCTTTTTTTCAGCATATTGTATTTTTGGCTTCAATGCTAAATTTAAGTAGGCCATATATTGGTATCTAACGATATACAGTTAAGTTTGAACAGTTTACGGCTTTGTGAGATTTTTTAACTTTAAATAGGTAACAACACCATACTAACGAGAGGTTGTCCTGATATTGGCCATGGAGAATAAATTATGACCCCCTGGATATTTGTTTCGTGGGCATACACTTTTAAACATTTGTCTTACTGGTCTATTCACACATAACCACTTCAAGAAAGGAAGCCAATACTCTTCTGTATAACTACCCTTTGTTTGAAACTTGCTTTTGGAATCATTTAGAAAGTCTACCATGAATCACCGTTTTTTACAGCCATTAACTTTTTTTCAAATAGGAAAATGAATTGATCCAAATGTTTTATATAAAAGGTATTTTGTTTCTTTTTTATCGAATTGATGCAATAATACACCCAGTTTTGTAACTTTAATTCGTGAAATCTTATATTGCCTAGATGAGAAATGTGGTCATTCTTTCACAGAATTAAGAGTATATGTACCGCCATCAGGTGGATTGGCTATTTTGTCGAGAAGTGCTATACTACAAAGAAATAAGATGCTTATCACTCAGTCGACTATTTTGGAAAATAATTATTATAATTACGTAATATACTTAACTAAGACTTCCTCCGTTCCCTAATTGTTCGTGTCAAAACATATTTGAAATTTATCAGAAGATTAAATAATGAAGCCAGGTGTTGAAGAAAGAGAGTTGTTCTTGCTATATTATGAAATGGTGCTAAACTTCAAAGAAATAGATAGTTATCTCAAAGGCTGACTATTTCGAAATTGTATACCTCATTCATTTAAGTGCCTTCGTTTATTTGCCCGGAATCAAGGACGCTATACATTTTGACGTCATAATTGCAGGATGGCGTTACATAAAATGTAGTGACGTCATTATTCCAAACACTATTCAAAATGGCGTCTGACCAAATGGTCTGATTTTATTGCATATTATGTGGTCTTGTTGGGTAGATTTGGTATAAAATAACAAATATTGCATGTCAATTCGGGCAATTTCGGAGTTTATTGGCTGATCAGTCACCCAAAATAAATCTTTGCTTCGGCCATACACATATTTTTGGTGACTGACCAGTCCATATTGTCTCAATGCCATGCAATATAAATCTTTTATTTACGATTTGGGAAAGTGTATTTCAACAAAAATATCTTCGTTTCCCAATTGTTCCAGTCAAACTATATCTGAGACAAATCAGAAGAAAAATAATGTACAAAGGTGTGGAAGGAAGTGGGTTGTTCTGGCGGCGTCGTTTGTGACGTTACATATAGGCACGGGGTTTGTGTTTAACATGACTGTGTTGAATATAGCATTTCTGGAGGCGTTCGGTAGAAGTAACGCTGAAACCTCCCTCGTACAGTCGGTCACGGCGGGGGTGTTCTCCATAGGAGGTAAGTCAATATCAATACAAAATGTCGTTATACTGCCACAACAGTGTATCGGTCCAGATGTCGTTATCAATGGGTTTTGTATGATGATGATTATGATGATGATGAAAGCAATGATTTTATATTTGATAATATATTGAACTTAATGCTAATCTAACATAATTATGCTCAGATATAATACATTGTAAAATATACAAAATATACAGCTAACTTGGGGTTAACCAATAGAGAAATGTTGAGGAAAACAATACATGTGGACGATGTAACATACGTTGGCGTTTTCAAGGGCTTGTAATATTAGTAAAACAATAGGTCCGTCCAGTGTTAGGAAAAGAAGAAAATATGACACTGACGAATCAGACAATTACGTCATTTAGACCAGACATCAAAGTTAAAATCAATAAAAATAGGGGCGAAATATGGACAAAGGAAATATTTACACAGACAATCTTGAATAAAACACAAGCTTGTCAGACATTGGGTGTCGAAAGAGTAAGCGCCTTCCGCATTTAAAAAATATTGACGGTACATACATTCTCAAAGTTGATAGTAAAAAGGTTGTATTGTATAACTGACTAACAGGTGAACCACTGGATCTGATATTATGAGATTGACAGTAGCAATGGACTTCATCGATTGTAAAACTGAGTACACGCATTATCAATTAGAATTCCACGTCACCTTTCTTTTGAATTATAATACAAATAACGATGAGGATGAAGACGATGATGAATATTATTTTAGATAATACTGAAGCGTAAACAAAAGCCGTCAAAATGGATGTATGAATATGATGCTGATGAAGATAATAATAAAAATGAATAAATGGATGATGATGACGATGATGATATTAATAAGTGGTTTTTTTTAAACATGCGGTTAAATCATCGCGGAAGAAAAGTGTCAAGACTCGGTGCTCAGCTGCGAGTCCATGCCAGCCTTCGAACTACAGAGCAGCTATATTTTGAGTTCTGTAATGCAAATATTTAACTGAAGCTCGATTTAGACGAGAAAGCAGACGTGGTTCAAAAGGACTTTTCGAATTTCTTTTATATAATATGACGGTACTAGATTTGTAGGACGACCCGGGGTTGACACTGACAAAGGTATAGTGGACGGGTTTAGCTGAAGGGAGTAGACCAAGGAAAATACATGTCACTACCACTAGCAAACATTTTGCTTAAAACTGTTGTTAAAAGCTAAAACCGTTCAACATGTATAAACCACAATGTATATTCTATTCTGTCGCTATAATTAGAGCAATGTTGTAATGTTGAACTTGATAATAAGACATCGCCTTCCATCACAACAGCTGATTTGCTTGTCATCAACATGATTCTGACTATCTTTCCTGTAGGTTTACCGGTGGGGGTTGCTGTAGGGAAGTACGGAGTGACAAAGGTCGGGATGTGTGGATCACTTCTAGCAGCCTTAGGTCTTGTAGTGTCGTTCTTCGCTACAAGCATTCCATATCTTGTAGTTGCTATTGGTTTAATAACAGGTACGTAAACGGTGCTACAGATGTTTACATTTTAATTATCTGCTTTAAACATTTCCATTTATTTACATCTATAATATATATTATCATAAAGATTACACACATATGCCGCACCTTTTTAATTTAGTAATAGATACAGCATGCCAAAAAGATTAATTAAACTGCACCATACAGCCGTTTCGTCTTCCTACGTATTGAGTATTTCAAAAGATGCCTATGAATATTGTAAATTCTTACTTAATTAAACCATATTATTATGTATAACGGTTATTGCCAATTAGAAGTTAGAATCGCGATTATAAATCGTCGAAAAGTATTTATAGTACCAACGCGTTTATATCTCACATGACGATATCGACTGCGTTATATAATCTAACAATTTGTTTAGGACATGGTCAGTGAAGCGTAAGCATGTCAAAATACAAGATACCCGATACAAGAAACTTCATTTAGAGTCGCATATATAAACAAAGCAAACATTAGCGCTGTAGCGCTATTTCTGCCACAAACGTTGTAAACACAAACATAAAACAAGGTAAATAACAAAATGCATCGAAAGAAAGCAAAAGTTAAACATGCAAAACTGTACACTATCACAGACAACTGTGAAATCATAACATAAAAGTAAGATATTGGAGACATACAACTGTACATGTAAAACACTGCAGCATATATTTGCATATAATAATTACCAGAAATATAAAATAAAAGTACACCATTTTGTATTTATCAATATTGAACACCTGCATATCTCTAGGGTGTTGCTATGAAGATGATTTAATGGGCTATATATATTTTACATAAATGCTAATACAGCAAAGAATTATAAATATACATACATGTAGCATATACTGATATAGCGTAAACCAAAAGGAAACAATTTGATTGAAAATTAGGGCTGCTGGTTATTTAAGGATTAGCTTGAATCTATTTTTTTATGTTATGGGGGTATAACACAAAAAACAGAGTGCACTCTAAATAAACCGCGAAGCGGTATATGATGAGAGTACACTCAGGTTTTTGTGTTTTAGCCCCATAACATAAAAAATAGATTCAAGTTAATAATTATAATTTAATCTATACCCTACGAAAATTCATTTTATTGATGGACTCTTTTCTCTTACAAATCATTACGCTGCTGCATCAGCCAATCAAAAGCGACGTTATAAACGGCGATGTCATTGTTTACGTTATGGGCTGATAACATATTTTTTTAAGCCAATGAAAATGCTTGTTTTAAACAAGGTTAAATTATATAATAATAAAACTAGCAAAATGTAAGACAC
This sequence comes from Mimachlamys varia, assembly GCA_947623455.1. Taxonomy (NCBI): domain Eukaryota; kingdom Metazoa; phylum Mollusca; class Bivalvia; order Pectinida; family Pectinidae; genus Mimachlamys; species Mimachlamys varia. The sequence continues at coordinate 39,244,271 of OX392540.1, forward strand.
AATACAGGCAAGTTATAAAGCTAACGGCCATCAAAAAACATATAAAAACATTACTAACAACTGAAGCAAATACCACACGAACATACGAGGCCATCCAAGTTATACAGCAGTCTGGAAGACTCTGGATAGGTATCCACATTCTTCCTCATATGGTTTGCAGATTTTTCATTATCCTGGCGGCCTCGTAGCGGACAGATTTAAGACCGTACCTGGTTGTCCAAACTTTTGGAAGCTCCAGCTATCTTTCATTCCTGTGGTTACAAAAATAAGTTTTCTTAGTTAAGAAATGGCATATTCACATGCCATATTATCCATTCTATGACTATGTATAAATGATCAATTAAGTTTCTGTAAAAGTTCTGATATTGGTGCAGTAAAATAATCCTCAATAAAACGAACTGCTCTCTCTTGTATCTTTTTTATCTCTCTAGTGGAATTCAAACAACAAAAATGCCAGGCCAGGGGACAGTAATTACAATTGGAAAGAATAAATAATTTAAAAAAAATCTTCCTGCTTGCTAAGATAGTGGCCAATTCTTTTCAGTGCACAAAGCTGTTCTTAAAAATTCTTACACATTTTGGATACATGAGCATCAATTTCTACACCAGAAAGTTTGACGACATTTCATATCAAGATCCTTAACAGTAAAACATTCTATAATATTGTGTGTTTTCTCCGATATGGCCTCGATCTTATCATGATTGGCCTTCATACCATTTTCTTAAAACCAGTTCATCAAATATTGCTCTCTCCTCCAAGTGTGTTTTTTAAAAGTACATGGTCAGAGTCAACATGTACATAGTGTATTCATCTGTCCAGTTGTTTAGGATAAATTTATCAAAAAGGGTCAAAATATATAAAAATAGGCAATATTATCTGACATCGATCGATTCGACAGCGCTATTATTTAAATTAGCTTAATCAATACAACTGTATGTTATGACACATTAATTTGACAAGTATATTTGGCCACTTTGTATGGGGTTATTGATTTATTATTGTATGAAAGCCTCCTCGCTACGATTCAAAACTGCGTTGGGTCGGGAGTAAAAAATAAAAAGGGAAGTCTGTTCACGCAACATATCAATGCAGTCATCTGGATAAACCGAAGAGGCCAGTTGTCAACTGCATATACCATATATAAAAACTGTTGGATGTGTTGTTTTAGTTTTGTATACACTCTATGACTGGCATCCCGAGAAAAATAGATATTTATAAAAATGACATACATGTATTTTGTTGTTTTATTTACAGCTGTGGGGTTGTCTGCTTGCCACATCGCGACTTTGACCGGTGTGGGCGAATACTTTCACGGGAATTCAAAATTAGAAGCCTTTTCCTTTCTTTCATTCGGAAGTGGATGTGGAGCAATATCTTATCCGTATCTTCTTAACTACCTAAATTCCAATAGGAGAGATTGATTGGAGAGGGTGTTTGTTGATAGTAGGAGGCATGATGTTAAATTTAGTTCCATGTCTCGCTGTGTTTACACCCAGGACTGTCGGTGTTTCAGGACCTAACCAATCTTACAATAATAGTATCGACAGGAGATCAGTATCAACAATTTCTTCCACAAGCGCGCTCTATCCTCCAAAAGATGACGGAGTCTATGCAAAGCTGAAAATGCTAAAGAATAACAAATTGTTTGTGATAAATACCTTTTCTTTGTTCATTCTAATTCCTACCATGAATTCGTTGGTTATTTTTCTCATCAACTTTCTCCAATTCAAAGGTTTCGATCCACAAACTGCAGTATTTCTGTATTCAGTAATGACAATTTTCAGTACCATATTCCGCCTTGTACCCGGAGTTTTGGAAAGAATACCTTTTCTAAGCGTTTTCATGATACCTGCTTTATTTACAAGTGTTGGTACTGTCGCATGTGTACTACTTCCTGGTGCCGTGACCTAGGAACAGTATCTCGTACTCTTGGGAATTTTCGGAATGATGTAACAAAGTAGGCATGTTGATATGATATATCACGGTAGCTGTACCATCTGGAAGTATTAATTAGCCTAGATGCTGTGATTTGTTATTAAAGTAAGCTAGTGGTTAATTAGGTCTCTGTCTATTACACCAGTAAACCCGGGCAGGGTGCAGTAAGTTGGTCAGTTAATTAACACCAGCTGGACAACAATTATTTATGCAGACGGCACTACTTTGCACACGAAGGGGATTAGTAATTATAAGTATGAGCTAGTATTGGATGGGGTCAGTCTGTGATTAGAAGACCGTGGATTACGTCCTTGTACAGTCTTACCATGAGAAGACTCTGGACTAGGTTTTTGACAGTCTACACGAGAGACTGCCAGGAGGGCTACAGGCTAGTGCTAGTAAAAATGTAGAAGACTTACAAGTTGACAATTGACTTAGACAGACTGAGACACAACGCTGAAGTACTTTCAAGTTTAATGATATTATAATACCATGAACACGTACTTGTGATGTCGGTGTAATTTACGATCACGAATAAACTGTCTATTATCCAACATTATGTGTCGTTGCTGAATTGTGTCACAATGACCATCGGTGTAAATGCTACATTAGTTTCTGTTACGACCATGAAGCTAGTAGGCATGGAAAGCTACTCCGTCGGACGTGGTGTTACTATCACTTGCATTGGGATCGGAAATGTTTGTGGAGGACCTATAGCAGGTAATGAAGAGAAGTAGCAAACCAAATCAATGTGAACTGGTTTGCAATAGGAGTTACAAGTGTAGCTTATGTCAATTAAATAAGTTAATTGCCTCAAATTCAATCCTATTATTAGTTGAAATGTTCGAGTTTCATACTGATAAATGGTTACTGAATTTAAATTATTTAAATCAATAAATAATTCTATCAGTGTCCCTCAATCTTTTAAAATGCTTTATAAAATAGCTTTATTATCATAGCTTACCTTACTTTATACTAATTTGAAAAGGAAAGTAAGTGTGTATGCTTATTTTTCTTTACCATTATTAGAAAAATCCGTACAACGTATTGTGAGTATATCTTGCTCTTTCCTCGAAGATATGAATAAAAAGTTTATCTCTATCTATTCCAGGTTACATGTGGGACGTAACGGTGTCATATACGCTATTGTTTTACGTTGCTTCTGCTATTTTTGCATCGACCGCATGTTTGAATGTTCTAGCGGCAACAATACAAAGGTACAGAACACAGCAATCTACACAGCATGAAGACCATTTGAAAAGTAGAAGAGGAAATAGAAGACGATCGAGTGTTCTACCCTGGAAAGGAAAAGTGGAGTTTATATTGTGATCCAAGTATATATACGAAATAGTATTAAAGTGATATGTTGATCTTGAAATAAACAAAACAGTATATCGGATTCAATTTTTTTCATATTTCGATGAATTTCTTATAGAATCTGCTCTCTGTGACTTGGCGTATTTCATTAAACGGTAAAATAACTGCGATTCTGGGGTATTTTATAGATAATGGTCGAGTGTTTTACCACGAAAAGGAGAAGTGAAATAGCACTGTGATTAAAGTATATGATATAAAATGTACAAGTATTTTCGATTGATAGATTAATTTCAAAATACATGAAGCAACAAAATGGAATCTACTTTGTTCTTATTATAATTCATTAGGTATATTTTCATTAATACGGTAGACTAACTGCAATATACAAAAAAAAATAATAAAAATGAAAAAAAAAAAGATTTATGAAAACAGACTCTTCTACATCAGCTGCTTACCTCGATCTCTACTTAAACTACGACCAACATGGACAGCTTGCTATTAAGCTATACGATAAACGTGGTGATTTCAATTTCCCAATCGTGAACTTGCCATTTCTTTATAGTTACATCCCTGCTTCTCCAACCTATGGTGTTTACATGTCGCAGTTGATTTGATATTCTAGGGCTTGCTCTAAATATCGGGTTTTTCGTGATTGATGTCGACTGCTGACAAACAAACTAACAAAACCAAGGATTCGAGAGATGCAGGTTGATCAGAACTATGGGCAAGTTTCATGGTCGCCATCTTTGTCTCATTGAGAAATATTCTGTATCTTTAAGTGATATGATGATGGACGTTTTTGAGTCTGCTCATTAGTGTGTTTACTTGTTTACTCGGTTCTCATTTTGAGAACATGATGTTTACTTGGATTTGACCAAGATTTACATGGCGGGTGTCGTCGATGAAGCAAAAGACGCTTGCTCTCCATGTAAATCTTTCCTTTGGGAATATTTTGCCCCATGATTTTGTTAATGCTTCGGTATTCTTTTATTTATTTTGACAGTAGTACATGATCCTTAATGTTACAGTTTTTGGCAATGGTACGGAGAACCTTGAGGTTACAGTTTTTGGCAGTGGTCCCGGGATCCTTAAGAGTACAGTTTTTGGCAGTGGTACAAGAATCCTTATGATTACAGGTTTTAGCAGTGCTCCAGGGATCCTTAAGGTTATAGGCAGTGGTACAGCTATACTTAATGTTCCCTTATTTTGGCAGTGGTGCGGGGTTCATTAATGTTATAGTTTTGGCAGAGGTATGGGGATCCGTGTGGTTACAGTTCTTGGCAGTGAAACGGGAGCACTTAATGATATAGTTTGAGTTTTACGTCCTATCAACAGTTTTGGTCATTTAATGAGGTGCTAGGTGTCAGTGGTTTAGGAAAGCCAGAGTACCAACAGTCCCCAGAAGGGGAGCGGTAGTGGTAGCAGAATTATAGACGCCTTCTGTACTTTGTCATTCACTTCATTTGCTGTTTCACGTAATATATCGAATACAACCATTAAGAATAATGAACGGTTATACCTAATGCAAATAAAAAATGCAATGGTACGAATAAGTAGCGTTTTTCTTATTTTAGAGACTTAATTATTATGTCCCGACCGCTTATTCATTTCTATACCTAATGGGGATCAAGGTAATTCACATTAAGAATCTTGAAAGCTCTTCATCGCAGCATGTGTCTGACTAAATATCAGCACATCATGCTATTTTATCAATACTCTATAAACATAATGATCAGTCAATAGCAGTGCTTGGCAATGGTTTGTAGCGCATTGCGTACAGTTGCGCTGTACAGTAAAACAAGAGGCCCAATGGGCCTGCATCGCTCACCTGGTATCAATCTCTGACTTATATTATAGTGTAACCCTAAAGTCCCATAAAATCTTTTACTGTAAGACATTTAGAAGAACATGTTAAGATTTAAACATATTTTACCCCTGTGACCTTATAAGACAACATCATTTTCATTTTCAAATTTTGTTTGGCTTCATCCCAGGACGCTACAAGCCAAATATCATGTCTCTAGGCATTTCGGTTTATCAGAAGAAGTCGCTCGAAGCTTTTAACCACTGATTTGACCACTGTGACCTTTAATATGGGTCAAGCTCATTTTCCTTCCCAAAGTTTGTCAAGTTTCATACAAGGAACCTTTCAGCCAAATATCATGCTACTAGGGCTTTTGGTATTTCAGAAGAAGTCGTTTAAAGGTTTTAACAGATTTGACCCCTGTGACCTTTAATATAGGTCAAGGTCATTTCTTTTCTCAAGCTTTGTCGGGCTTCATCCAAGGGACCTTTCAGCCAAATACCATGCTTCTAGGGCTTTTAGTATTTCAGAAGAAGTCGTTTGAAGGTTTTAAAAGATTTGACCCCTGTGACCTTTAATATAGGTCAAGGTCATTTCTTTTCGCAAACTTTGTCGGGCTTCATCCAAGGAACTTTTCAGCCAAATATCATGCTTCTAGGGCTATTGGTATTTCAGAAGAGGTCGTTTGAAGGTTTTAACAGATTTGACCCCTGTGACCTTTAATATAAGTCAAGGTCATTTCTTTTCGCAAACTTTGTCGGGCTTCATCCAAGGAACTTTTCAGCCAAATATCATGCTTCTAGGGCTTTTGGTATTTCAGAAGAAGTCGTTTGAAGGTTTTAACAGATTTGACCCCTGTGACCTTTAATATATGTCAAGGTCATTTCTTTTCTCAAACTTTGTCGGGCTTCATCCAAGGAACTTTTCAGCCAAATATCATGCTTCTAGGGCTTTTGGTATTTCAGAAGAAGTCGTTTGAAGGTTTTAACAGATTTGACCCCTGTGACCTTTAATATAGGTCAAGGTCATTTCTTTTCTCAAACTTTGTCGGGCTTCATCCAAAGAACTTTTCAGCCAAATATCATGCTTCTAGGGCTTTTGGTATTTCAGAAGAAGTCGTTTGAAGGTTTTAACAGATTTGACCCCTGTGACCTTTAATATAGGTCTGTCACGCACGCATATATGTTTACGTTTGTATATATCGGTCTTATGTGTGTAATTATATCATGTGAGAGAGAGCGCATGCGCGAGAAGACGGACGTATTTCAAACACCAGCGATGAGATCGAGAGATTGACTACTTAAAAACACATCTACAAGTAGAATCTAAGTATCATGAATTTAGACATTGACAATTGTGTATTTATCCACCCAACCATGCTGTAAACCATCGGTTAACGGCTGGTATCACCCCAAAATACGACCTTGTACTTGAGTAAATACCGGCGATCCGCCATCTTGGATTGTAACGTAAACAAAACACATTTCATCAGATGTATTCAGTATGAGATCAACACCATCATTTCTGATAACGGCGATTGCCTTAACAACCTTGCTTTTCCACTGCATTAATCAACCCCAAAATGCAACAAACCATGAATCATTGTGCGTACAACTGTTTTCATCTGGAATAAAAACATGCCTGTACAAAAACATATCGATACAACCGCTGAAGGTAAACAACAACAGTACACGCATGTTATTGCTCATGACCATACTAATGAGCGGGGACATACAAACTAACCCAGGCCCACGTACCACCCTCAAACATATATTTCCTTGTGGCATTTGTGAACAACCAGTCACCTGGAATTGCGCTGGAGTAGCATGTGATGATTGCGAAATGTGGTATCACAAAACTTGTATTGACATGTGTACTAAAGACTTTGAAGTACTTAATCGTTCCAATGTAAGTTGGCTGTGCTGTAAGTGTGACAGCATCAACTGCAACTCATTTACATTCCATAGTTATGAACTTGAATGCTCCAACTACTACTCTCCTATAGCTGACACTACCATAGACTCTCTATCATCAGCTTTTAGTCCCTTGAAAACAAGCAGCCCTGGGAACACAAACAACACCACACGTAGTAGAATACGTAGTAAAACATCGACTTCCCGGACAAGATCGATCTATAACCTCCCGGTAAAGCAAAATCTACGTATACTTACACTCAACTGTAGAAGCGTCCTAGATAAAAGGTCTGAATTAACTGTCCTGATTGATTATGTCAAACCTGACATTGTATGTGCTACTGAATCTTGGCTACATGGTATTAAACCGGGATCCCCACCAACACCATCACATATCAGATCAAGTGAGGTTTTCCCAAACAATTACACAGCATACAGAAATGATAGAAACTCATTTGGAGGAGGTGTATTCACACTCATAAAAGATGACCTTGTATCAAGTGAGGAAACAGATCTTATAACAGACTGTGAGCTTGAGTGGGTGAAGTTAAAACTGCCTCGAAATAAAGATCTCTACATTGGTAATTTCTACATGCCACACAGGAATCATAAGGACATCAAGGAGCTAGATAAATCTCTACAGAAATTATTTGACAAACCAAATTCTAAAAGTGCTGTACTGGTAGGTGATTTTAACTGCCCGAATATAGACTGTCAACGACTCCAAGTAGATGTGAAGGCCCCTGACCGAGTCATCCAACAATCACTCGTAGACATAACATCTCCCCACCTAAATCAGATACACGACTCGCCTACAAGAGAACAGAACATATTAGACTTGGTGTTCACAACAAACCCAACTTTAACCAAGTCCTCAGTCAGCATACCCGGACTATCAGATCATGAAGCAGTTGTCACAGATATGGACATAAAACCAACCCATAGCAAACAACATCGAAGAAAAATCTACAAATATAACAACGCAAACTGGGAACAACTTAAATCAGACTGTGATAAAACATCTAATATAGTAAAACACATGATAGACAACCAAGCAACCGTAGATGAAGCATGGGATAGATTCAAAACCGGTTTAACGAACAGTATGAACAATAATATCCCAACTAAACTATCCAGTAACCGCACAACCTTCCCCTGGATAACACGTAACATCAGGAAACTTCTGCGCCGTAAACAACGCCTCTACAAACAAGCAAAGAAAACAAATACCTGGACTAACTATAAATCATGCCAGCGTGAAATTAAAAGAGAATTACGTAAAGCCGAGTACAATTACATCAACGACACCATCGAAGAAGGCTTGAAATCTAACAACACAAAACCATTTTGGCGCTACATTAAATCAAGAAAACAAGACAATGTGGGAGTATCGCCACTGAAAGACAAAGGCACCCTTACCAGCAATAGCCTCCAGAAAGCCAACATCCTACTGAAACAATTCCAGTCAGTATTCACACTAGACCAAGCAGAAGAACCACTACCACCACTCCATCAAAAAAAGATAAAATACCCATTGAGTGATATAAAAATCGATACAGAAGGAGTCACAAAATTACTAAACAACCTAAACATCTCCAAAGCAAGTGGCCCTGACCAACTACCTAACCGTATATTGAAACACTGCTCTGAAAACCTAGCCCCCGGACTCAGTGCAATATTCCAACTATCACTGAACTGTGGCAAACTACCAACAGACTGGCTACAGGCTAACATCTCCAGTGTATACAAGAAAGGTGACAAACATCAAGCAGAAAATTATAGACCAATTTCTCTAACCTGTGTCTCATGTAAGCTCCTAGAACACATCATCTGCCGACACCTCATGAACCACCTTGAGAATAACAACATACTGACCAACCTAAATCACGGCTTCAGGAGTGGATATTCGTGCGAATCACAACTCATCGTAACTATGGACGACTTACTCCAAGCACATGACAAGAACACACAGATAGACTGTGCCATTCTGGACTTTTCCAAGGCCTTTGACACAGTGCCTCACCGGAAACTCCTACATAAATTAACATCATATGGAATCAATGGCTCGATCCACCAATGGCTCACACACTTCCTCACCAAACGATCAATGCAGGTTGTGCTTGAAGGAGAAAGAACAAACCCAGTCTCTGTCGACTCCGGGGTTCCTCAGGGCACGGTCCTCGGGCCCATACTATTCTTGTGCCACATCAACGACCTACCGGAATGTGTGAAATCCCAAACCCGCCTTTTCGCAGATGACTGCCTGCTCTATCGTAAAATCAGATCACAGAAAGACCACACCATCCTCCAACAGGACCTTCTAAACTTGGAAAACTGGGCAAAGACATGGGGCATGAAGTTCAATGCCAAAAAGTGTTACATCTTGAGTACCCGACAAAAGAGCAGTCACTTTTACAACCTAGACAACACCATCCTTCAACAAGTACAATCCAATCCGTACCTGGGAATCACCATCTCGGAGGACCTCAAATGGCACCAACATATATGTCACATATCTAAGAAAGCTAACTCCACCCTTGGCTTCTTACGAAGGAACCTACGTAGCTGCCCACCATCAAGCAAGCGTAGTGCCTATGTTGGCCTAGTCCGTCCCATCCTTGAATATGGCTCGGTTGTATGGGACCCATACTACAACACTGACATCTCCACATTAGAGCGCATCCAACATCGTGCCGCACGTTTCATAACAGGAGACTACAGGTCCCATGAAGCAGGTTGCGTAACATCAATGCTAAAATCTCTAAACTTACCATCTCTAGAGGACCGAAGACGTAACATCAGACTCACCTATTTTTACAAGGTCGTTGAGGGGTTGGTACCAGCCATACCACCCCATAAATTTGTCACCCCCAAGAAACCAGGACGCACTATCCGTGCAAAACAATTCAGTGACTTTAAAAGCAGTAACATTGTAAATAGATCTGTATGCAATAACAACAGAGGCTACAACGTACCAACTACCAACACAGATCAATACAAAAACTCATTTTTCCCCCGCACTGTGATCGAATGGAACCACCTGGACAATATAGTGCAGTGTAAAAACATTGAGGCATTTAGAACTGCCCTTGAACAGCGCGACTAAAAGAACTAGCGCTCTCTCTCACCCGCAGCAAGATTACCAGTTTTGGGATATAGCTGCGTAACTTATACAGATACAGATACAGATGTGGTGTGTATGTGAGTACGCAAGAGTGTGGAAGACTGAGCGTTCATGCGAGAACCAAGGTGGATTTGTTTTGTCCCCTTATCGGGTAGTTTATACCCTTTTCCATCAGTGGTTGATCCATGTAGGAAGCCCAGACAGCAGACTGGGGTAAGTATTCTTTCTATCATCTGTAATTTATTGTTGAATGGTTATTTTAATGCCATATTTATTGTGTCCCGGTTACCGGTCAAGCTTTCTATCTATCGATGCGGTCCAGTCATGCGTAACTATTTGTTGTTATCGTAGACAGGTGTTTATATGCATGTAATGTGAGATTACTAAAAATATGCCTTGTATATCTATAATTTGACTATCTGTGAGTAAGTGCATTGTTATAATTATGTCAATTTCAAGTATTAACCGTAGTTTTGTTCGAGTGGAATTTGTATGGAAGCCCTGAGTGATCATTATGTTTGTATGTGATAGCGTGAGTGCGCGCAGGTAAAAATTCTACGGAAGCCCGTAGCTAGCGTACAGTGTATGATTGTGTTATAATGTAAATATTGGAAAGCAGTTATTTATGCAGATTTTGGACACGCATCTTAGATTATAATATGTTAACAACAGTTTAGGATTTATTAGTGTTAATATCAGTAATTATTTAGGAAGAACTTGTAAATGTAACGATTAATGCAATCTTAGACATCAATGTAGTGTATGGAAGAATGAGTGTTAATTCAATATTTTTGTACCTTTATAGCTTCACATGATGGGCACATGATTAGCGACTTCGGCAAGCCAGCAAGGAAAGACATGGCGACAAATCTCGGGTAAGGCAGCACCAGGACCGATCGTACAACTAAGATTGTCTTCAGGGTCAAGGTCAGCTGTGGAAAGATGTCCAGTCTACAGGCTGGCAAGAAGAGTTAGTCATCAGATATCACTTTACCTCAGATTGGAGGAACAACTGGACTGGAGTACAAGACACAGACGAGTATCGGTTCGATGTGCTTTGCTCAGAAGCAGTCTTTGTGGAGAGAATTTGGGTAATTCTCAGGTTTGTGGAACTTTATCGGGCGACAGGTACAGAGATACTGTGCAAGCTTTATTTGTCATCATTGGACACTGATGCTTTGTGGGGCCCAGTCGTGAAGAGACTTTAGTTACTGGCCAAAGATTATAATTTGAATGGTAGTGAGAGTGACAGTGAGTGTGGAAGCTAGTAGGTATATATTTAGTTTTGCTTATGTGAATAAATTTGTATATATGTATTTTGTCTTTGCTCTAGTTATTCCTGTGTCTATTTCCTGAATGTTTGACCGAAGCTCGTCCTGCGTTACAAGGTCAAGGTAATTTCTTTTCGCAAACTTTGTCGGGCTTCATCCAAGGAACTTTTCAGCCAAATATCATGCTTCTAGGGCTTTTGGTATTTCAGAAGAAGTAGTTTGAAGGTTTTAACAGATTTGACCCGTGTGACCTTGAATATAAGTCATGGTCATTTCTTTTCGCAAACTTTGTCGGGCTTCATCCAAGGAACATTTCAGCTAAATATCATGTTTCTAGGGCTTTTGGTATTTCAGGAGTTGTTTAAAGGTTAAAATAGATTTAACCTCACTGTGACCTTGAATATTGGTCAAGGTCGTTTCTTTTCGCAAACTTTATTTGGCTTCATCCAAGGAAGCAATTGGTCAAATATGAAGTCTCTATGCCTGACGGTATTTTAGAAGAAGTTGTTTGAAGGTTTCGACATTTTTGACCCCTGTGACCTTGAAATTAGGTCAAAGTGATTTTTTTTCGCAAACTTTGTTCAGCTCCTTCCAAGAAATCTACCAGCCAAATTTCATGTCACTGGGCCTTTCAGTATTTCAGAATAAGTCGTTTGAAGGAAAAAGTTGACGGACGCAGGACGGACGGACGCTGCACCATCACATAAACTCACTTGGCCCTTCGGGCCAGGTGAGCTAAAAACATGTGCAATGTTTATAGTCAATGGAAATCAAGATGTACGATATATCAGGCATAAATTTGAGCAAATAGATATACACTGGGATTTCTAGAGTGCGAAAAGATGTCAGAAAATCTATTCAGTTAAAATTGAAATGTTACTGATTGTTACAGAAATTCGGAAATGGCAGAAATATAAATCAGAAACCAGGTTGGATAAAATATCAGTGAATTTTACAATGATTAGTTATTTGGTCTGCAGTTCGAGCGATGCCAACACTTTCACACACAGTAGAATAACATTTGTGTAGTGTAATGACTTAATTCGGCATCAGCCACCATTAAAGTATAAGTGTACGAATCTGTTTGAATCTTGTGAAAGGTCGATAACAATAAAACGTGAAATACGTGTAGCACTCCTTATCAATGAGGTACAATTGAGCTGCAACTCAACGTATGCTGTCGGAGTCCTGAATCTTCCTGCGCCGCGTGGATGTACACTGTATATGTACACTTGATACAAGGAAAATATCGCTTGGTATCGTAATATCTAGTGATGTATACTGATTCCATAAATGAACAGTGTTCTAATGCATTAATTATATCTGTTGTTAGAATAATAACATATATTTACACCTCTCCCTTCTTGGGCTTAGTAAACTCTGACTGCGAATATATTACTGTATTTGTGTATGTTATTTGTGAAATATAGAACATAAATATAGGGCATATCACAAGTATTTCTGAAAAACCTGATTTGTAGAAGTGCGTGTAGTTAGTACATGTAGCTATGGTCATATAACGGATAACGCATTACTCCGGAGATTATGCCAGACACATAGTAACATGGGCGCTTCAGGTTTGGTTAATAAATATCGAAAAACTGAGAAACAACAACGCTCACTCACTTGTTCCAATAATCACAACATAAATGGATTACTACTACATCTACAAACAAAAGGATTAAAACTAGACCATAACGTAATGGATTGATACTACATCTATAACCTAATGGATTAATACTAGAGCCATAACCTAATGGATTAATGGGTTTCTCAGCTGCACATCATATACACGTCTATATATATGATATACAACTTCAATTTGGGCAGTACACAACTCCTAGGTTGATGTATTGAGCCCCCGCGTTAACATACAGGTATACATGCATGTACACCTACTTTCATATACCTACCATTTAGGTATTAAGCAGATACATAATCCAGGATTACAGTATGAACCCTCTCATGGGATCCATGGAGCCTCCGCACAGGGTCAGATCCAGGGTTCATAAATATCCTCGGCAATTTACATATACATTGTATATCATATATATTCAATCATAGTATAGATTTCATATCGACCCAGGATTTTTCGGATCCAATATCCTCTCATGGGATACAGCCGTCTGACGATTTCTCTTCAGCGCTGAATCCAGGATTATCCTCTCATGGGGTTGGTATGATGATTGGTATCTCGTCCAGTCGTGGGCACCAGGGGTAATCTCTACTCCTGGTGAGGAGCACCTTGACTAAGATCCTTGTACTAGGGCGACGCATCGCTCTTTGTGGAACTTGTCATAGGTATCCATGAGATTTCCTTACTTAACTTTTGTGTATTTGTGATATAGCCCCCAAGGCCAAACAATTAGTTAAAATGTATAAATGTTGAAAATAATGTTGCTGATAAGTTTGTATTATTGATGTGTGTTATATGATTATTTGTGTGGCATCATTACGGTTATAATAAATGCTTATTTAACTGTATCATTTTGTACTGGTTGTTTATAAATACTACATCTATAACATAATGGATTAATATTACATCTGTAACCTAATGGATTAATACGCCAACTATTACCTGATGGATTAATACTAGAGCCATAACCTAATGGATTAATACTAGAGCCATAACCTAATGGATTAATACTAGAGCCATAACCTAATGGATTAATACTAGAGCCATAACCTAATGGATTAATACTAGAGCCATAACCTAATGGATTAATACTAGAGCCATAACCTAATGGATTAATACTAGAGCCATAACCTAATGGATTAACTATACATCTATAACATAATGAATTAATACTACATCTATTTAAGCAATGAATGTTTTAGCAACTGTTGTTACAGTCCTATAACACACATTGCTATTGATGACAAACTAAATAAAGCCCGGTAGGGCTTTATGTAAGTTTGTCAGCAATAGCAATGTGTGTTATATGACTGTAACAATATTTGCTGAAATGTTCATTACTTATATTTACATTTTGATATAATTATTGCGCTTTATTTAGTTTCTTCGGACCGATTTTGAACAGCGAATAAAGTGAAGCCAACAATGAAATTGATGACGTCACAATAGAGATTGATGACGTCACAATATCAACTGCTGTTATAGTCTGAGGCACTGGGTGTCATAGGCGTATGACAGCAACTGCCTCTTAGCATTGTGTCAATGGAAAATAACAGAGCAAATGTAAATATAATCTAATGAATTAATACTACATCTATAATCTAATGAATTAATACTACATCTATAACCTAATGGATTAATTCTACATCTATAACCTAATGGATTAATATTACATCTATAACATAATGGATTAATACTACATCTATAACCTAATGGATTAATTCTACATCTATAACCTATTGAATTAATATTACATCTATAACCTAATGGATTAATTCTACATCTATAACCTAATGAATTAATACTACATCTATAACCTAATGGATTAATACTACATCTATAACCTAATGGATTAATACTACATCTATAACCTAATGAATTAATACTACATCTATGACCTAATGGATTAATACTACATCTTTAACCTAATGGATTAATACTACATCTATAACTTAATGGATTAATACTAGAGCCATAACCTAATGGATTAAAACTAGAGCCATAACGTGATGGATTAATACTACATCTATAACTTAATGGATTAATACTACATCTAATGGATTACTACTACATCTATAACATAATGGATTAATTCTATATCTATAACCTAATGGAATAATACTACATCTATAACATAATGGATTAATACTACATCTAATGGATTAATTCTACATCTATAACCTAATGAATTAATACTACATCTTTAACCTGATGATTTAATACTACATCTATAACATAATGAATTAATACTACATCTTTAACCTAATGGATTAATTCTACATCTATAACATAATGGATTAATACTACATCTATAACCTAATGGATTAATACTACATATATAACCTAATGGATTAATACTATACTATAACGTAATGGATTAATACTACATCTATAACCTAATGGATTAATTCTACATATATAACCTAATGGATTAATACTACATATATCACCTAATGGATTAATACTATACTATAACGTAATGAATTAATACTACATCTATAACCTAATGGATTAATTCTACATATATAACCTAATGGATTAATACTATACTATAACGTAATGAATTAATACTACATCTATAATCTAATGGATTAATACTAAATCTATAACCTAATGGATTAATACTACATATATAACCTAATGGATTAATACTATACTATAACGTAATGAATTAATACTACATCTATAATCTAATGGATTAATACTACATCTATAATCTAATGGATTAATACTACATCTATAACCTAATGGATTAATTCTACATCTATAACCTAATGGATTAATTCTACATCTATAACCTAATGGATTAATTCTACATCTATAACCTAATGAATTAATACTACATCTATAACCTAATGGATTAATACTACATCTATAACCTAATGGATTAATACTTCATCTATGACCTACTGGATTAATACTACATCTTTAACCTAATGGATTAATACTACATCTATAACTTAATGGATTAATATTACATCTATAACATAATGGATTAATACTACATCTATAACCTAATGGATTAATACTACATATATAACCTAATGGATTAATACTATACTATAACGTAATGGATTAATACTACATCTATAACCTAATGGATTAATTCTACATATATAACCTAATGGATTAATACTACATATATCACCTAATGGATTAATACTATACTATAACGTAATGAATTAATACTACATCTATAACCTAATGGATTAATTCTACATATATAACCTAATGGATTAATACTATACTATAACGTAATGAATTAATACTACATCTATAATCTAATGGATTAATACTAAATCTATAACCTAATGGATTAATACTACATATATAACCTAATGGATTAATACTATACTATAACGTAATGAATTAATACTACATCTATAATCTAATGGATTAATACTACATCTATAATCTAATGGATTAATACTACATCTATAACCTAATGGATTAATTCTACATCTATAACCTAATGGATTAATTCTACATCTATAACCTAATGGATTAATTCTACATCTATAACCTAATGAATTAATACTACATCTATAACCTAATGGATTAATACTACATCTATAACCTAATGGATTAATACTTCATCTATGACCTACTGGATTAATACTACATCTATAACCTAATGGATTAATACTACATCTATAACTTAATGGATTGATATTACATCTATACACTAACATCTTCACATAACAAATTACAATAACTCAAATACTCGTTAAAACGGCCTCCATACTCTACTCATTTGCACACAGACAAATAAAGACTAAAATTGTGTGAGTTTTAAGCATTTATTTCATTAGAATAAAGGCACCTCTATGTATTGAACATTTAACAAAGTTATTTATATCATGACAATAAAAACTCCATTTCGCTAAACATCCATACCTTGTAAGTCTGTACATCAGCCTCAGAAAACATAACTAAAATTGACATTAAGCCTTTAATATCCTCTCGTGCTTACGAGGTTAAATTGGAAATTCAGGCTTATAATTGGATGGCTGGCGCAAATTTCCCGCGATGTCTTTCACTTGCAATATCATATTGCTAGTTTCCATATGGACATATTAGCAAACATTTCATTGCATGTTAGAATTGCACATATGAATAGTACGCTGTACATGTATCTATATGAGTACGAACGTTCTTACATCGTAAATATGACTAAAACATGGAAGGAAAGTGAACTAAGACACATACGTGAACAACAACTTGACAAATTGATTGATGTTATTATGAATGCTGACACTTGTAACATACTTTGTACAACAAAATAAGTACATCTGAACTAATGACAATAGAATAACATATGCCAATACTTAAGATGTACTCATATTCAAATGTTGGTGACACATACAAAACTATGGTGTAGATTTGTATGAGAGTAATGCCTTGGACAGAGTCACTTTCATTAAACTATACATATAGTAAGGAAAGAGACCTTAACAACTAGTGTTCAATACTTATTATCCCAAGGATAAAGTATTTGTCTGGACAAAGAAATACGCGATGATATGAGGGTCATTACGTATACTCTTGATTAAACTTAGGGGGGCAATCCCTCATTACATGGTTGGGGAATACGATGTTATTTTATCAGACCATAAGATAAAACAGATATCAACACATCAATGTGTAGATAGTATAAACAACAACAAAACAACAACTTTAGGATATAACTTGATCACACGTCTTAAGTACCCAGTCCATTTATGACATCACAAAAGTTGAGAAAAATAATTTGGCACGTCTGATCACTGTTTAAGCGACTATAATAATGAAATCTGCACCAAAGAAACAACAACTTTGTTACATTGTAACTATAGCAACGTTCTCAGGACCAAAGAAACAATAAGTCTGTTATATTGTAACTATAGCAACGAAACCAGGACCAAAAATACAACAAATCAGTTGCATTGCAAGGAAACCCGGACAGTAGAAACAACAAATCTATAAAATTGTAACTATAGCAACGAAACACAGACAGAAGAAACAAGTCTTTAATATTGTAACTAGAGCAACGCAGTGCGGGCAGTAGAAACAAAATTTAAAGTACAATACAACAATTCTTTAACATTGTTACTATAGCAACACAGCACGGGCAGTAGAAAAAACAGGTATGTTATATTGTAACTATAGAAACGAAACCAGGACCATAGAAACAAAAAATCTGTTCCAATGTAACTAAAGCAACGAAACCAAGACCGTAGAAACAATTATTTTGGTGCATTGTAAATATAGAAACGAAACCAGAACGGTAGAAAAAACAAATTGTTTACATTGTTACTCTTGCAACGCAACCAGAACAGTAATAACAACAAGTGTGTTACATCATAACTATAACAACAAAACCCGGACAGTACAAACAACAAATATTTAAAATTGTAACTATAGCAACGACACGCGGACAGTAGAAACAACAAGTCCTCAACATTGTTTCTATAGCAACGCAACACGGGCAGTAGAAACAAAAAGGATGATACATTTTGACTATAATAACGAAACCCGAACCGTAAAAACAACAAGTCTGTTACATGTCAACTATAGCAATGAAACCCAGACAGTAGAAACAAATCAATTGAATCGCAACTTGGTAACAATCCTTATAAATGAGAAACAATGAGTCTACCATTACAGTAACAAATATTGGACAACAATACAGGGAGTTCAACCTGAAGTAACAAACTTAGGCAAAGAAAGAATACACCTATTTATAATATAGCTATGGTAACAAAAGTTAGACATTCTGAACAAGGGTTCTTTTGGATGGTAACTACAACTGCATATCAGCAAAACCTGTACAGTTAGAACAGAAACAAACCAACATAGCAGTGAAAAGAATACATCTATTGGCCTTAAGATATAGCAATATTCGACGGTATGGACACCTCAAAAGTAGAAACTATTCATGCATTACGTGAATTATAAACCAAAACCTGGACTGTTAAACAGAAATAACATACTCAATCAAATCACCCTATGTGACATATAACTAATCTTAGTAAATTTGGTTGCTACTAACTCAGGGGACATAACTCTTCAGAACAAGAAATATGTAAATAAAACCACGGAAACTATAGGAATAATTTGTAGTAGTGGGTCTACAACATAAGTCTGATTCTGAACAAAACATTCTGCGTTCGTTGCCGGGTAAATTTTCTAACAAGTGGATTTGTGGTAAGCATGACGTGTTGTGCTTTAAAACAGAAGGGGACATAACTCTTTTATCAAATATGCTTGAAGTTAACTTATGGGGACATGAAAAAAACCTTTTGTAAACAGACCTTGAAAAATTATTGATAATACATATAAACACACAACATTTTATACTTGATAAGTTAACATACTGAACACTTGTACTGAATATCTAAATAAACCTGACATCGTTTAGAACAAATACAATCCGACAGGAGACAAGATTACGTTATATTGACACAATCGTCTTTTTGGACATTTGGATGTTATAAAAGGACACTTTTTATACTGAAGACCATATCTCATTAGGTATACAGCCTAATTCTTTTAAAACATGACGCTAATTTCTATTGAAGGTCTCTCCTTGTACATGACATATTTATACTGCATATCTCTCCTTAAACATGACATATTTATACTGCAGTTCTCTCCTTAAATATGACATAATTCATCCTGAATATCTCTCCTTTAACACGATCTGTATGACACAATTGGTACTAAATATCTGTCCTTAAATATGATAAATTTCCTCTTTAATATGACACACATTATAACTAGTTCTGTAAGCCAATGGCTAACCTCCAACCCCCGCCCCCTACCTTATCAATAAAAACTTTTATGAGGCAATGTTGATACATCTACACATCATCCCTAAGATCCTTTTTGTAGTTTCATTGAAATTGGTTCACAGGAAAGGGTCCATTTTTCAAGCCAAACTTTTCCATCAAAAACCTGTTTATATGACCTGGTTACCATGGCAATCTAAATTTCTGTTAGAAACAAGAGGCCCAGAGGGCCTGTATCGCTCACCTGGATAAATTGGTATCAAAGTAATCATGGTAAAATATTTCCAAAAAAGATGCTATGGGCAGGGACAGACCCCAAGGATTATCCTTGAAGCATATCTGTATAAATTAAACTTTATTAGGTGGGTATCTCAACTAACTGTTTTCAAGCTCTGGGCTCATGGGCTGTACTAGACCCTTACATCAATGATAATATCATGATTGTGCTTGTTTCTGTATAGTTTTGGGTTGTGAAGACTGTCAAGTGCATACTTGGGTCAAATCTAAAATCATATTAGTGATGTTCTCTTTATGCTAAGCAATTGTATGTGTAGTTTTGGGGTGGGAATCTCAACCGTTTAAAAGTTATATCAATATTGCCAAATAGTCCCCTTTTGGCCCCGCTCCTCAGGCCCCTGAGGGGTAAGCCCCATCATTTTTACTAATTTGAATCCCAGCTATTTAGGGATGCTACCATTAAAATATGAATGTTTCACATTGCTTAGATCTAGAGAAGTCTTTTATATGAATATAGCCATATGGACCCCTTTTTCGCCCGCCCTTCAGGCCCGGGGGGGTTAGCCCCATCATTTGTACAAATTTGAGTCCCAGCCCCCTAGGGATGCTTCCTATCAAATTTAAATAAATTTAATTCCGATCAGTGGTTAAGAAGAAGAAGTCAATTGTTGAAAGGCCCAATATACGTAACTTTCGGCAAAACTTGAAGCAAAAATCTAGCCTAATAACTTATTATATTGATAGATTTAGTTAAGATTAACTGATATCAGCAGTATTCAATGTGAATTCTTACGCGGTTATCGGTGCAGCAGCAGTCGAAACACGCTATTTGTAAACATGCGTCCATTTCAAACCGTCTTCTACCTTCGGTTTGTTGTTGAAGTGGGCCCCACCTGAATTATTTTCAATTCTTCGGATTTTTTTGTCAAGAGTTTCTTGTTAGTTACCGCTCAGATTTATTTCGTTTTAGGCTTATTTTTGCATGGTTATCAACTGAATTTTTTTTCAGAATTTTTCAGAATCACGAAAATGTCCCTGAAGTTACGTATATTGGGCCTTTGAAGGAGGGACGGAAGACAGACGCCACGGTATGGTATAAGCTCACCTCGGTCCTTTAGATCAGGTGAGCTAAAAAAGAAATCTGCATGCATATCTTCACATTGTCCTGAACTTTCTGTGTAGTTCCATTGAAATCAGTTCATAGCTTGAGATAGAGTTGCGCTGACAAATTAGTGTTCCACAAGAATTCGTGTATTTTGACCTGGTTACCATGGGAACCACAATTTCTGCAGAAAAATACCCTGCATGCACATTTACACTAGTCCCTAACATGACTGTGTAGTTTCACTTGAATAGGTTCACAGGTTTATTATTAGTTATCTGACAAAATTTTCCCAAAAAAAAACAAAGTATGGTGACCTGGTTGCCATAGCAACCAATTTTTTTAAAACTTGACATAGACAATGTACAAGGATTTTTGCCACCAAGTTTCGTTGAAATTTCCGTAGTAGTTCAGAAGGAGTAGTGGTACATCTTTGTTTCTACAGACAATGAGACGGATAAACAGGCAGACAGACAACCTGATTCCAGTGTACCCCCTTACTTCGCAAGGGTATAATGATATCACTCCTTGAACATGACACACTTTATACCAAATAGCATTCTCTAAAAATAACACATGTATTTATACAGAATCTCTCCTTAAACATGGCATAGCTATACTTAATACTTTCCTGAAATATGATGAGCTTTATACAAAATGCCTCTCCTCAAACTTAACATAATACCTCTCAATTAATATGACATGTACACTTTATACAGAATACCTCTACTAAAACATGACACAATGCATACTAAATGTCTCTCCTTAATATGACTAATATTATTATCCATATCTCACCTTAAGCATAATGAATTCAATGATGGATATCTCTCCTTTAGCACGATCTGTACAACACAATTCATCCTGAATATCTCTCCTTAAACATGACACAATTAATACTAAATGTCTCCCCTTAAATATGACAAATATTATTATGAATATCTCCCCTTAAACATGACACACATTATATATAAAACCTCTCCTTTTTAATTAACATGAAACAATTAATACTAAATGTCTCCCCTTAAATATGACAAATATTGTTATGAATATCTCCCCTTAAACATGACACACATTATATATAAAACCTCTCCTTTATAATTAACATGACACAATTAATACTAAATATCTCCCCTTATAATAACATGACATTCATAAACTGTATGACACATGAACTTTTTCTTAGAAATGTCATACGGTAGAAAAAATTGAAATTTCTGAGTACTGAAACGATAACCTTGTGTCCTTGAATAAATGGAGTGGGTTTATGAATTTTTCATGTTATCAATACTTCTAAAAATTTCAAGTTTTTACAGTGTTTTATATTTCACCCCCATAATGTTTATATATGAGCACAGATTAACATAGTAACCTCTCGCACATAATCCTTTTAAAACCAACAACAGATTATATATATATACTTTGACTAGAAATAAACATTTTATCAACATCAGTCATCTTTGTTCAACAATAAAATACAAAAAATATTACTTTACAATGATTATCATAAAAGAAAACATGCTTGCAAGAAAAAAAATATGATTCTGCAACAGTTTTCCTGAGATTCAACATCACTTTAACGAACCAAGATCAATAGCATATTCCAGGCACATATGTAATGTATTAATTATACATATATATGATACAAAATAATGATGTACAAGTAAGTATTAATGTGTTACTGTACAGAAGGATGTTTGAAATGTTATAGTTTCCAGCACACTTAGCTTATATTCGGTCTGTAATAATCACTGTTTTTTTCCCACCTCCGATGTATACCTTTGGTGTACTTACTTGTTTCCGCTATTTCCAAAATAAAAGAAATATTAGTTTGTGCAAGATTTCAAGAATTTTGATACTGTATACCGTATATATACTTATTTTGTTGAAATGAAAATTTAGAGCATATGACCCAAAATCAAACCGATAAATTTGTTTTGGTTTATTTTTTATTTACATCCTATTAACAGGCAGGATCATTTAAAGTCAGGTTTTGGGGGTGGAGGAATGTCGGAGAACCCAGAGAAAAACCACCGACCTACGGTCAGTACCTCACAACTGACCCGCGTGGAATTCGAACTCGCAACCCAGAGGTGAAGGGCTAGTGGTAGAATGTCGGGATACCTTAACCACTTGGTCAGGGCAACCCCCCCAAACAGATTAAGCCTTAGGGTGGCACAGGATACGCCACAACAGTAAAAGTGCAGATATACCAGTCTCGGTAAGAGAAACAGAAATTCAACCCTTGTGATCAGAATATAATGTCTTCAGCTTTATACCCCATATATCTACAAATGATTTACTCAAACAATAACAATTAACAGTCTTTATAGTGCTACATGTTATATTATACATGAATTGATTAATAAATGTATAGAATTATTGATAAAATGTTTTAAAATTACTCCAAAATTATTACAGCATAGAATAATATGATATATTGTATGATCATATAGTGTCTAGTATATATGCATAAATGCTGTATTAACCAATAATGATTCTTATCAGTGAAGGCAATGCAACACAAAAGCATTTTAGTGTAAGCAAACAATGTAAAATAATAAATGTCTCTTAGAAAAAATATTGTAGCATAAATAATGTAATTATGATCATTTTATACCATGTGAATTATAAATTTCAAAAACTTATAATCATGTTGCACAATATATATGTAATATGATAACACATGATAATGGTTTGATAATCACAGTACAACAGAGAATAATGTATAATTATATATATATCATGAATATTATAGAACTATTCCAGCAATTAGTCCATGTCCGGAAATTAGCTCATTTATGTCAGAAAAAGATTCAGTAGAAATGTTTAAGAATTACTTTTCCCCCTACACTTTAAGTGCACCCCTTGCTATCAGTCAGAACTTATATAGACCTCCTAGGCTAAATATAGCACTGACATGTTAACACAATATTTAGTCTACAACATATTTCATGGCGAACAATGTATTATGATTACCATTTACCATCAAGTACATTTATATGTGTAAGAACTGTGTCTGTTTAGTGTTACAGCTAACCATGGATTTCAATGGGTTTGGTTAGTGATGCAGTAACAATGGGTTTTAATGGGTTTGGTTAGTGATACAGT
The DNA here is from genome assembly GCA_947623455.1 of Mimachlamys varia. NCBI lineage: Eukaryota > Metazoa > Mollusca > Bivalvia > Pectinida > Pectinidae > Mimachlamys > Mimachlamys varia. The sequence continues at coordinate 39,268,492 of OX392540.1, forward strand.
AATGATGATTTTTAATGGGTTTCGTTTGTGATACAGTAATGATGATTTTTAATGGGTTTGGTTTGTGATACAGTAATGATGATTTTTAATGGGTTTTGTTTGTGATGCAGTAACGATGGATTTCAATGGGTTTGGTTAGTGATGCAGTAACAATGGATTTTAATGGGTTTGGTAAGTGATGCAGTAACGATGGATTTTAATGGGTATTGTAAGTGATGCAGTAACGATGGATTTTAATGGATTTGGCAAGTGATACAGTAACAATGGATTTTAATGGGTTAGGTTAGTGATGCAGTAACAATGGATTTTAATGGATCTGGTTAGTGATGCAGTAACGATGGATTTTAATGGGTTTGGTTAGTGATACAGTAACGATGGATTTTAATGGGTTTGTTTTTTTAGCTTTCAACAGCTAAATAAGGTCTTTTAAGGATGTGTATTTTAATGGGAATTTCTCTATACTACAATCGTGGACATGGACGACTTTTATACTCTCATAAGCAGAAATAGGAGTTGTACCCTAATTTATGCAATTTTTGCTGTTTTGTAATGTACCATCACATATATTGCAGGTATGAAAATTAAAAATAAAACACGGCATCATTTAGTATATTGCATGAACTTACACCTCATTGCCAACACACTGCACTCAGCTCAACAGGAACAATAAAAAGATAACAGAACCTGACACATCAATATACACTGGGCCCAGCTCCACAGATAACAGAACCTGGCACATCAATATACACTTGGCCTAGCTCCACAGCGCAAACAATAAACTTTAGTACACAAGGTCTCATACATAACATAGTCTCAAACATTAATCTCAAAAAATAATTATGATTCATTTACCATAAAAAATAATGATCAATTTCTGGTAGTATCATACATTTTATACAATACAATATCAATATTAGTCCCTTCAAAGATTTGATATTAAAACCAACCGTCATCATAACCCTTCATTTTTTATTTCCCAATATCTTCTAAAATATCATCTCATCAGAGGTATTCCCATGTTCAACCACATTCCATTACAAATCTATAGAATCAGCTGGGAGTCAGCGGGCTACCGTAGTACAGACATTAGGGACAAAATGACCCACCTAATCCCCCCAGAGCTATAAAAGTCCAAAGTTTGATATAGTAATTTTTTTATGAAAGAGTTATCTTTCTTAGGACATCATAAAAGTAAGAACAGCTCATTTACTCATTCAACCCTGAAATTTCACAATGAACTATTCCAACTTTTTAATTGGAAGAGTTCAAATGAGACTACCCGCGGGAATGGTTAATTTTAAATCTTGAAGAGATAAAAACATCATCTATTAAAACATCATTTATGGATATGATCCATAAATTTGGACAGAAAGCGATATAAGAACTTACAGGCACGTTACAATTACTATAATGATGTCGTCAATGTGTTATTGGAGTTACCAAGACTATCTGGCCTGGACTCCGGACTTTCAAGGTCACATTTTTTTACACAGTTCATTGACAGCTGAATGCCTCTGTCGGAGAAATGACTTCCATTGTCTTTATTGACTTCCGCAGTCACTCTTTCTCCAGACAAAATGGAGTCTTTTTTATACTCCGCTGTTGTAAGAGTATCTAATTCTCTAAAACTGCTGTCGGTGGGTTTGCTCTGATCGGTGGCTATCTTGGCCGATGTAGTTCTGTACAGGCGTAGAGACAGGAAGATGAAGAACGCCGTGGTGACGTTCCCACATAACATGATAGACATCGCTAGGTAACTCATCTTCTCATTGTCGTAGAAGAAACATGATCCTTCGTTCTCGCAATCTGTCTGCCACAGTAGACACGCCATGTCAATGAACTTGCCAAACACGATGGGACCAGGGATAAATCCTGGAAAAAAAAGTAAAAAAAATACCCAGTTAAATACAGTAAATCTAATGTCATTCAAAGATTTAGTTTACCACATTAAACATATTATTTCTAGAAATTCAACCTATTATAGATATATCGATCTTCAACCAACATAGTATGCATACGACAATACACATGAATTTGCTAGGTATTAATGAATTGAACAAGTATCATGTTCTACATCATTGATATTCCAGGGGATACACTCACTAACACACACCTGAAACATGCTGTAGCAAAATTGAATGCAAAGAGAAGATTAGTTTGATCCTTTTAAGAACATATAAAGAATCTTATTTTGACATAATGGTACAAAGGCTGCCTTTGAGGTTGGGTGTAACTCAAGCGATTGGTTAAATGTCTGTACTAGACACCAATCAAATAGCAATGGCCATGTGTCTTCAGGTTTGCTATTACATATTCCAAGGTGGCAGAGAGCAAATACCAGCTTTACTATAATAATTATTATAATTTGAGGAAATGGCCATTTCATCGCTCACAGCTAGCATTCTACAATTTCTAACACTACCCAACCACATAGTCATACTCATTTACAGCTGAGCAGACTGGAACAAGCAGAGTCAACTATGTATGTTATATGTGTCTATACACAGCATAATGTAGCTAGCTTACCCAGACATCTCGACACAGTCCACTGAATTCCCAGAGAAAATGCCCTTTGCTTGTGTGGTACACATCTGAAATAAAATCACATCAATAAAAATACAGGTAAATCATATGGTCATTTTGGTGGCATATTTCTGCTCCTGACTTGTGAGTTAATCCACATAATCTGAACATTTAGATGTTTTCCAAAATGATTTTGCACAGAAAATCATCCTGTAAAAACATAACTCAATCTCTTATATAAAGTGAATGCTCAGATATGCCACATAAAAATTATGACAACATCAAAAACTCGCAAGTCTAAAGTCAATGGCATATATATATATACCAACCAAACAGCTTCAATCTCATTTTGGACATGAGCCCAGCTCAGGGCAGGTCATAGCACCCTAAACCCGAAACCCAGGCTAGCTGTCCCTGCATGTTGCTTTTTAACTTTTAAAACAATATTGTTGATGTCCTGTTTTCAGTATTGTTAAATGTTATGATTTTGATTAGTTTTTCAAAAGATGATTAACCATTACAAAAGGGTGATGTGCAAAACATGTTTTACACCGATTATGATGTAGACCTAGACATATGACACGACTTATTTCTGAAGAATTCTAGTACAGAGAGGGGACACCCCGGGATCCACATATAATAAGTATCAAAGGAATTAGTTTTAGCACAGCATATTGTAAATGTTCATATTTTAGCATTTATCCATATTTAAGCACTTTTCACAACAACTTCTTTCTGCTAAATAATGATTGCATTAATCACAATTTCTGTCATTTCTTTCTATGTCAAGTATTGCGGTTGCACAAAATTATCATTGAGCTAATCAGGTAAAATTTGGTTATGCCCTGTAATATTTGGGCATCAACATAAGTATGTTCCCAGTACAGCGAACCATGATATATGTTAGACTGTATATTCAATGTATCTTTCACTTTCCTCCTGCCAAACTTATTATTCATAATTTATGTATTTACAACATGCATGTTTACCTGAGAGTAGCCGTTAGGGCAGGTATGGCGACCATGAACTTGGTGAGGACGAAGATGGTGCTGAGGATAAGGAAAGGAGACAGAAAGGTACAGGTGCTTTCACACGTGCCTTGCTGGGCCTCAAACGCAGCCGATCCAACCACCTCCACACACGAACAGTTGCGATACGACTGAAAACAAAATCACAGAACTACTGAATTCAAACTCAAGCCATGCAAATAAATTTTCATCCAGCAGTTTTTATAAGTTCATTAAATCTGACTCAGGGGAGAGTTATAAAGGGGATATCAATACGATAAACTTCTGTTTCTTTGTTTGAGTGGCTTTACTTTCGCTTTACAATCCAGAGAGGGGTAGTTATGATGTTTTACTGACTCGTGAGAAGGTACAGTTGATTTACTAACCCAGGGGGAGGTTGTCTTGTCAATGTTGTAACAGCCAGCGTAGCATGGTGAGTAGAAGGTGATTCCATCCACCCCACACACAGGATTGTAGTTATCAGCCTGAGTACAACTACAGTTGCTATAGCAACCGTCGGCACGGAAACTCCCCAGGAACTTGGTCCTGAAATGAATTATGATACAGGCTAGACAATACAAGAAATACATGACTGATATACGTGTATATTGGACAAACTGTTCAAAAATATTTGGCATGATGTCTGCCATTTTTATTGATTTATTGCTTTGATCATTTCATGTACCAATAATTCTATACATTGTAAAATGAAATATACTGAGATACAGAAATCATATATATTTAAGTGGGATTCTTGTATTAAAAATGTTGTGCATTGCAAGAAATTATTCACTTCAATTATGATTAAATTTTCTGTATTAATTGCCATAGCAAACATTGTTAATGCCTCAATTCTTCCTTGCGCTTGTCTGTTTCATTCGTCGATGCACTGAAATTTGAGTGTACCGATATGAATACTTTACAGGAACTAAAATTCATCATTGATTATCACCTTTGAAGAAGCTGAAACATTCGGCCTGAGTATGATGATTTACGTAATCACTAACTTTTTCTTGGTAGATAGGGTAAATAGAAACAAACAATTTTTGTGATTAGGCCTTATGAAGCTCAGAAGTTTTATCTGTAAATACAAACCCTGAGGTACTGGGTTGACCATACTCGATGTTGACACCGGCGAAGGGCACACTGGGACAGTGGATGAGGAGAAACAGCCCTAGAACTGTGGAAGTCAACATAAGGCCCACACAGAACTTTAAAATCCCTGGAACCGTCAGGTTAAACCGCTTCACGATGAATCCCCCCATGAATGTGCTTAGGCCACCGGCTGGTATTATAGCCGCACCTAAATTTATAAAATATCATAGATACAACATGGTTAAATTGATATATGCAGTTATGAACAAAGTTTTGTCAAAATTCAAAAGTCAATATTGCCAAACTTTACATGACCATAATTTTTTTTTTTATATATGAATTAGTTTATTTTTAGCACATAGCCAAATTAAACCAGATGAGTGCAATGTTGAATTGGCACACTCACAATACTTGTAGTAGAAAGAACTATACAGAAACTGTGATTTGAGCAATCATCATTGTTCAGAATATTTTCATTGCAAAAATTGCTAAAATGAGATTACCACTAAAGTGGTAGTTAAAACACTCCATAGGCTACTCTTTGTCTTCTGAAACAAGCAACTTCTGTCTGGCCATAGCCCATACTCTAAACTATATGAGCGTCTTCTATCAGCAGCCATCAGAATTTTTTTAACATCGAGAGCAAGTGCCACTTTAAGTTGTTGCAACCATAATACAAATGTATATCCGTACGAAAATATCAATTTTAGCAGTATAATTTGAGCAGCATGATTATAGCTGTATAATTTCAGCTGTATAATATTAGCAGTATTATTTTAGCTGTATAATATTAGCAGTATAATTTTAGCAGTATAATTTTAGATTAGCAATTTTCACTCTTGAAAGCATTCCTCTGAATTATGTTTGCGCTAATTTTAGTTATATGTATATTTGTTTCTACAGCAATGATTCATCATTGTGCCGATATGTTTAATTACGTGCTAATGTTTACACTAACGGACTGCTACTTCTGAAGTAATCATCAAACCTTGGTCATTTGTGTAAAATCTCTTGGCTTTAACGCATGGTCATTAACCCCTCAAGACACCTTTCAACTCTTTAAATTCAAAGGTTGGAAAAGCTCATTATGTAATTTCTGGGTGAATGATTTAATGTTCGACATTCTACAGTTCTACATTTCTGATATGGCAACAAAATGTCTGATGCAGAAATAAATTCCATTTTTATCACAGAACCATGTGTACAACAAAATAACTTCTTGATACTATGATAACAAGAGTGTTACTAAGGGTTACAGTGATGTCACAGTAACATCCCAATAACGTAACGACCGGGCGGTATCTCACCAACATAGAGTGTTATTACGGGTTACAGTGATGTCACAACAACATCCCAATAACATAAAGTCCGGGTGGTATCTCACCAACATAGAGTGCTACTAGGGGTTACAGTGATGTCACAACAACATCCCAATAACATAACGACCGGGCGGTATCTCACCAACATAGAGTGTTACTAGGGGTTACAATGATGTCACAACAACATCCCAATACCATAACGACCCGGCGGTATCTCACCAACATAGAGTGTTACTAGGGGTTACAATGATATCACAACAACATCCCAATAACATAACGACCGGGCGGTATCTCGCCAACATAGAGTGTTACTAGGGGTTACAATGATGTCACACAGCAACATCCCAATAGCGTAACGACCGGGCGGTATCTCACCAACATAGAGTGTTACTAGGGGTTACAATGATATCACAACAACATCCCAATAACATAACGACCGGGCGGTATCTCGCCAACATAGAGTGTTACTAGGGGTTACAGTGATGTCACAGAGTGTTACTAGGGGTTACAGTGATGTCACAGAGTGTTACTAGGGGTTACAGTGATGTCACAGTAACATTCCAATAATGTAACGACATGGCGGTATCTCGCCAACATAGAGTGTTACTAGGGGTTACAGTGATGTCACAGAGTGTTACTAGGGGTTACAGTGATGTCACAGAGTGTTACTAGGGGTTACAGTGATGTCACAGTAACATCCCAATAACGTAATGACCGGGCGGTATCTCACCAACATAGAGTGCAGCCGTTGCAGCAGGAAGACTGAACTGGACTTCTGCAAATTTTGGCAAAAATGTGGATGATCCTGCCAGCACAAAACCTGTAATATCAATAAACAAGTTATAAAATCTAAAAATAAAACGGATAAACTAGATAGTAAAAATATCTATGAAAACTTTCCTCATTATGAGGGAGACTCTCATTGTGACCATTCACCATAAGTCTCCCCAGAAACTCTTTCATTGGGAAGGAGACTTCCTCATTTTGATTAAAATCGATGAATTACCTCATTTTGACCAAAATCAATATAATGACCAATCTCCCTTGAAATTCTCTCAATCAAGTTGAAGTGTTAATCATCTGTCTTTAGAATTTGACACAAAAAATCAGTTAGATATAGACAAACAGATTTCAAATCGACCACATATTACATAAAGCTACATCCCTTCTTGTCTACAGGACTCAATCATTTGTCACCTTTTGATTTTTGTCAATTTCTCAAGCTGTGTATAGGTATTATGATATGGTCAACGCAATGTTTGCTGCATATGAACTTTATCACACTTTCAAACCAGGATGAGTTTATTTTGTCAACAAATTCTTAAGTAAACACAACATACAATGTATAATACTGCATGCGAAGGGCAAAAATAAATTGACATTGGCAACCATTGAATTTATTGACTAAGGGCAAATATTTAACTTGCCAAATATGACTATCATTCGAAAAAGGGCCAATGTTTCCATGGATGAAAGTTTCCTGTTGTACAGTATAATACTTACCCTCTGTCGTTTCTGCTAAGGTCAGGAACACAAATGTTGGGTTCATAAAGAGAACCTTGAAAGACTTGTATACGTCTAAAAGGCTATTCTTGGTCTCCCCCGCCCCTTCCCCCTCCTGGTCCCCATCCCCCAGGGATCTGTCCGACTGACCACCAGTCTTGTAGGTCTCCTTCTCACGCCCTTCCTTGTAGTCTGTGGTCTCTGTAAAATATCACACATTGGTATTCACATCAGCAATGAATGCCATGACTTATACAATTGATCTTTCCTTGCATATATTTGGCTGTTCATTATTAGAACAAGCATTATACTGATGCACACATCATTATTTTAGCTAAATGTGCCTCTTAACTTGGATCAAAATACCAAAAAATGTTTCCAATTTCAATACATTTAATTTATCTACACCAATCTTGTAATGCATTGAGTTTTTATCAAACATTTGAAGATTTAGTTCCACAATGATGGTTTTTATTGGGGCCACCAAGCATTGTCCTAATTCATACCGGAACAGGCTGATGAAGAATTAAGGTAGCTGTTATGAAAATACTGCTTTATATGAAATTATTTCCTCATAGCATATTTCAGGGCAGAGAATGTTGGTGAGTGATAACCTAGTTAATTTATACATGGAAAGTACTGTGATAAAGGTATCTGATTCGCTGGAGCAGGAGCATCACTACTTGTTTACATACTTGGTAAGATTCCGGGAAAGCCCATCAACGGAATAGCCATCAGAGCGGCCAGTAAAGCACCAAACAGGAAGCCCACCCACCAAGCACCGACGAAACGGGAACTCTCCGAGTTCACCGTCACCCTGTAAATAACACGATCAATATATAACAGAGATGGAAATGGATTAAGGGCAAAAGGGCTGAACATTAGGCTGCTCAATCTTTTAAATGGGAAAAATCGAAACTTATCATTACACTGAAATTTTCAAAAAGGCTGAAATCAGCCAACCGGCAGAACATTTTTATCTCTTATATAATTACTTCAAACTTGGTACAGTGCATTTCTCTTTATATCATGTTCCATTTGTCAGACAAAAACATGATATTAAAATGTATGAGACATTTAGAGACACAGGCATCCAACAAATCTAGTGCATTTCCAATCTCCATACCTAAAACCAAACTATTGTATGTACATATCAAGATGTTCCAATCTCAATCATTATTTCATTCAAAAATCTTTTTTTATATTTTTTATTTTCTATGCAATATACTGTACAAGTTGTATCTGAAATTAATAGAAATTACATCATTTTCTGAAATTTTATGTGATTGATTAAAAAAAACATGATATTAAGAGGAATCTACCTCAAAATACATGACATTAACCAAATAAAATTACACAGATTAAAAATAGAGAGGGGAAAATGGTGTTTGTTATATTAACAGGACTGATATTATGTGCAATCCACTGTAGTTCATCAATAAATAACTATTTCATTTCTCTGTAAGCATTTTTAGGAATATCTTGCTACATTTAGCTGTACATTCTGTAAACTTACAAATTTTAGCAGATTATTATTTTAGCGATTTTTACTCTGAAAGCAATCCACTAAATTTAATTATGATTGTGTTAATTACAGTTTTTGTATATCGTTTGGGATTAATGTTGCAAGTACCCAGCCAATCATCAATGCACTTATAACCTATTTAAAAAATATCAAAATGATTAAATTTGAGTGCACAAAAATAAATATGTTTACAGTATTTTTATTGCAATACTTTTTTAGTCCGGATATCATAGTTTTCAAAATTTTGTTTGGCACAGTGGTGCAAACAGCCCATAAGGAGATCAAGACAATCTTATCAATTAAAAAGTTCACCTTTAATGTTTCACATTGCAACGATTTCCTTAGAAAATAAACCTTCATTAAGAGACCACCTGTATATAAACCACTGTTTGGACATTCCAAGGGTGGCTTCATCTGGACCCTGCCACCTCATTGTAAATCATTAAAATTACAGTGATTTATTTGTACACAAAGCATCTGATGATTTCTCTTAAGTTTGCCCTAAATAACTTTTACATTCTGAACACTATTGCTCAGTTTTATTCTGGACTCATTCACAGTTCCAATTCAATGGTTGGAATAGTTCACTATGGAATTTCAGGTATGAATGAGTTTATTTCATCTTTATCAGTTTTCTTTAGATTCCTGCAATATGTTTGGTTTTATTTTCAGAAAATTTATCATGATTTATCAAATTTATTGCAACACCAGAAACAATTGATGTCACATATATTAGCAGAGGGATGATGATCCTTAACAGTAATATTACAGGTTAAACTGTATTCCAATTTTTCAAAAGATCATCATTGAAATTTGAAAGAAAAAGCATGATTTTTCAAAACAAGTTTGGTATTTAATACTTACGTTTGTACCCTATCAATGTCAACATAATAACTGAGGGATATAGCACCAATGATGTAGCCAGCAGCTGGACCCAGCACATTACAACAATGATATATACCTGTAAAACGAAAGTACACATTACAACAATGATATATACCTGTAAAATGAAAGTACACATGTTAGTAACGGATTATGAAGCAGACAGATTTAGACTGTACAAGTATCCTGAATGTAATTTGAAGCAGGTAGGAAAACTGATATTTATTGGCTGAGAAAACTGTTTACTGAAATATAATAATCTCCTTAGTTGTGCAGAAAATATGTGTATAGAATTACAGATTGATAGACAGAGTATTAATCTCTGGTGACTACAATTAGTAGCAGAGTGGAAAAATTGACATTCTTGGCAGTAAAAGTAATGAATGAAATGACCTCATCATTATCAATACTGACATTTCTAACTGATCCCTTGAGAACTTACCTAAATACAAGGATGCGGAGCGCACTGGGACACTCTCGTCCAGAAAAGGCTGGGCTAAAGTGAATAAAGGCACACTTCCAGCTCCCATTAGTAGCATTGCCAAGTAGAACACATATTTGTAGTCCGAGACGGAAAGATTGCTAGTGGAAGGCGAATACGTAGAACACGATGATGATCCATTCATCAGACAAAGTTGATTGTCGTCGACACGTCCGAAATTATACACATCGGACGTGAAGTGTGGTAATGAAAAGATAAAAGAGCCAGCGGCTATGGACAGGAGACCGAGGCTAAGGTATCGCGATTTCACGCCAATACCGCCAAAATAACTGATCGGAATGAGACTGATGGCTGACATGATGTCATAGCAACTTGCGATGAGGCCGGACTCGGAGCTGCTCAGGCTGAACCGCTTCTCCAGCGAGGATATCACCACACTGATAAGGCCGTTTACAACCATTCCCTGTAACGACAAAAAATAAGAATAAACAAAATTACCCATACTAATTATATTACCTATCTCACTTTGTATAAAAACCTTCCAACAATTCAGGTGGATGTACAATAAAACCTCGTTATATTGCCACCTTCTGTTTTTGCGATTTTGGCAATATAATGAGTTTTGCAGCATATCAGGATTATCGGGCACATTGTTCTGATTGCTAATCGCGGTATATACCTTCCGAAAATAAATACAGGAATGTTCCCCGATTGCAGCATGTATATAATACGGAAATGATGTAATTCTGTGTAATTTCATTGGCTGATGAAAATCCTCTCAGAGATTTCCCTCACCGACACAAACTTTGATGGAAAATGTCGGCGTCGAGCTGGCCTTTGCTGAAAATGAGGAGAGAGTTTTCCTCCGTGAATACTCTCTGAATCAGACATTTGAATGGTTTGCATGATATTTTTTTCATCATCATAAACTTCCAAAACTTTACTGTAGAAAGACAACAAAGGACTATAGCCATGGTTCATTGATTCCATGTGTGTACACACAGTCACAGTTTGTACAACTAATTAATTCCTTGTCAGTCGCCAGTCAGCCATGTAACAATATCATCTAAACATTGTCACGTCCTTTTGAACCCAATTTGGCGATATTAATGAGGTCATGATAGTGTTGTTTTAACCATCTGTTCTTGAAATATGATAGCATTTAATGATGGCCGTAGGTGAGTTTGGCAGTAAAACAGGTCAGGGTTTGCATTGAAGCCGTTAAGTTCCTATATCATTTTCAAGCATTGAAACTGAAAAGGACCCTACTAATTTTCTGGATTCCCATTTAAACTCTTTATGTATGCAAAAGGACCCCATTTATTTGGGAAAGGACCCAATATATGAAATACCCACACGAAACCCCGCAGGTGCATTAGCATGGGGGAAATCTGTTCTGAATGAATTCATGGCGATAAGCGGGTTAGGCGGTTTTACTGTATATGAATAGATTTGCTCAAATTCAAACTGACACCCAGCCTCAATTTTCATTCTAATTCATGAAATTTTATCAAAACTTGATAATATATGTGCAAATTATCATGCAAAAACAGTACTGGACAAATGGAAAGGCAGGCAAAGGCAAAGTGATTACAAACGGGATCTATTATATTCTCTGACAAGTTCACTCATGTCCTCCAGGGATAACATCAAGATTCATTATCTTAAAGATGTTACCCTTAAATTATATGTGATTATGCAATGCAACAAAAATAATTAACACATATATCTTTATTTTTGTCAACAGATAAAAGATAAAATGGTTCCTTTATTGCTGATCTCTGAACTTATATAGACCTTATGCAGCAGTGTCAGTTTTTTTCACATGATTTATTTTTTGCCTATATTGACATACATCTCACCATCCCTTCACAAATCACCTTCTCGGTGCCTCACATCATGTCTCCATCCCTTCACAAACCACCCTCCCAGCACCTCACCTCATCTCATCATCCCTTCACAAACCACCCTCCCAGCGCTCACCTCATGTCACCATCCCTTCACTTATCACCCTCCCAGCACCTCACCTCATATCTCCATCCCTTCACAAACCACCCTCCCAGCACCTCACCTCATATCTCCATCCCTTCACAAACCACCCTCCCAGCGCTCACATCATGTCTCCATCCCTTCACAAACCACCCTCCCAGCGCTCACCTCATGTCACCATCCCTTCACTTATCACCCTCCCAGCACCTCACCTCATATCTCCATCCCTTCACAAACCACCCTCCCAGCACCTCACCTCATGTCACCATCCCTTCACTTATCACCCTCCCAGCACCTCACCTCATATCTCCATCCCTTCACAAACCACCCTCCCAGCGCTCACATCATGTCTCCATCCCTTCACAAACCACCCTCCCAGCGCTCACCTCATGTCACCATCCCTTCACAAACCACCCTCCCAGTGCCTCACCTCATATCCCCATCCCTTCACAAACCACCCTCCCAGCGCCTCACCTCATATCTCCATCCCTTCACAAACCACCCTCCCAGCGCTCACCTCATGTCACCATCCCTTCACAAACCACCCTCCCAGTGCCTCACCTCCTGTCACCATCCCTTCACAAACCACCCTCCCAGCGCTCACCTCATGTCACCATCCCTTCAAAAACCACCCTCCCAGTGCCTCACCTCATATCTCCATCCCTTCACAAACCACCCTCCCAGTGCCTCACCTCATATCTCCATCCCTTCACAAACCACCCTCCCAGCGCCTCACCTCATATCTCCATCCCTTCACAAACCACCCTCCCAGCGCTCACCTCATGTCACCATCCCTTCACAAACCACCCTCCCAGCGCTCACCTCATGTCACCATCCCTTCACGAACCACCCTCCCAGTGCCTCACCTCATATCTCCATCCCTTCACAAACCACCCTCCCAGCGCCTCACCTCATATCTCCATCCCTTCACAAATCACCCTCCCAGTGCCTCACCTCATATCTCCATCCCTTCACAAACCACCCTCCCAGTGCCTCACCTCATATCTCCATCCCTTCACAAACCACCCTCCCAGTGCCTCACCTCATATCTCCATCCCTTCACAAACCACCCTCCCAGTGCCTCACCTTATGTCACCATCCCTTCACACAAACCACCCTCCCAGCACCTCACCTCATATCTCCATCCCTTCACACAAACCACCCTCCCAGTGCCTCACCTCATATCTCCATCCCTTCACACAAACCACCCTCCCAGTGCCTCACCTCATATCTCCATCCCTTCACAAACCACCCTCCCAGTGCCTCACCTCATATCTCCATCCCTTCACAAACCACCCTCCCAGTGCCTCACCTCATATCTCCATCCCTTCACAGACCACCCTCCCGGCACCTCACTCCAAGTCTCTGACAATTTGTTCAGAAAACATCTTCAGTATTGTCGCAATATGAAGTATGATACATAAATCGTTGCCACAGAATCGTTGGTATTATTACAGGATTCAGGATTTGCCAGGTATTTAATTAACCTGTTTTATTGCATCTTCTTCTACGATATTACATACAGAAGTCATTAAATTGCCGTTCTGCGACATGTGCTTCAACAAATTAGCTGAATGTAGCTCAGCAGTAACTCAACATGTCACCGGTATAATAACAGGAATTCTACAACATTCATAATGACAATGGTTTTTCTGTATTTTGAAATCATAAAATAAGACATAAGAAATAAGATATAATGGCCGCATTTACAATTCTAATACAAATCTAGTCTGGATTATATTATGGTACATTCAATGTCACAATTAAGAGGAAATCCATGAAACTGCGAAATTTAAGATGAAATAGTCTTTAGGTGTTTGTTACCCTCTACATAATATAGCAGTGTGGTTTATATACCGATTGCCTTTTGTATACCTGATACATAGAGAATATTACATGGCCATTTCCATACCAGGCCTTGTATCAACCCAAGATCCAAATATAGGTGTCATGAAGGCCTAAGTGTACTTCTGTATATCTGATACCAATATAGGTGTCACGAAGGCCTAAGTGTACTTCTGTGGATCAGGCCAAACCAATCACTTTATTGATGACAGCGTGTACAATTGGTCAAACATCCCAGGATCAGGCCAAACCAATCACTTTATTGATGACAGCGTGTACAATAGGTCAAACATCACAGGATCATTAGAATGTTTGGTATGAAGTTCAGATGATTGAAGCTAACAAAATATACACCTGGGTCTTTAAATTAATATATAATGTAAACACTTAATTGATATATAATTCAAACACTTAATTAATATAAAATGTAAACTTTTAATTAATTTATTTTATTAACTAATGCCATCATTATTAGCCTGCCTTTAAATAAACTATTACTTTCTTAACTTCTGTAAGCAATTTCATTTTATTGTTGTGATTTCTCAAATTTGGGTGCCGCTACAACCTTTACATCACAGTCTCTAAAATATACCATAAGCTACATAGAGTATCGGCCATTCATAAAGTAGCAGAAATGACAAAGTCATCACAAAACCATCTGTTTATCAAGCTACCATGATTAATTTAAAGCAATCGTGTTGGCAGGCAAATGGATCTGTTTGTCACTAAAACAGAGTAAATAACGCAAAAATATCTTTTTTGGCCTCAGATTTATTGAATAACTTTTTGATTGTCAATTTCCTTATTGTGACAGCTCCTGTCAGCAGTCGACCCTCCCCGATAACCGCCGTTGTCACCGCTGTCAGTGTGGTCACTGACCATGACTTTAAATAAGTTTCTGATGGTTGGGAAAATCTGACAGACATCCTAATTTTTCCTGAATGTGAAATTAATCCAATAAAGCCCCCATATATTAGTATTGTCGCTTGGTGTTAGATATGGGTCAGACAAAACTTGGACGTGTGATCAATTTGTTGGGTATTATATTTTATATCAATTTATATCAATCAGGCTTTGTAGAGCCATATAGATGTCATTAGTTGTATGTTGAACACACAAAAAGCAACACACAGTATGTATACATTCAATTGGTTTTGGTTTTTTGCAAAAACACAGAAATTACCCTCAGTGGCTGTACGGAGATATATTACAGCATTAAAATAGTCATTGTACCATATATTTTACATTACATTGGTTTGTTTGCAAACACACAGAAATTACCCTCAGTGGCTGTACGGAGATGTATATAGCATTAATATAGTCATTGCACCATCTATTTAACATTACTTTGGTTTTGTTTTTTTGCAAACACATAGAAATTACCGTCAGTGGCTGTACGGAGATATAACATTAATATAGTCATTTTACCATCTATTTAACATTACTTTGGTTTTTTCCAATTCAAAGGACCATCAGTGTCCAGTTAGTTAAAGGAAAGATTGCCTGTATTAACAGTATAGCTAGCTTTCTGAACCAGAAGTCACTCTGATCAAATTGTTCGACTGGTTTACGTAGGTGTCTGTAGATATAGGGTAAAACAAGGAATACCAGGACCAAACAGTAAGGCTGGAAAAGTCAGGGTCTCGAATTAGACAGGGACCGGTTTCCACAGAACGGAACACATCATGTAATTTCACAAAAGATAATCATATCTTCAAGGATTTTAATGAAAAATAATAGTGTTCAAACCTTATGTGTAAAAGTTCATGGGCTAGACCAGAATAATCCAATTATGGATCAATGCATCGATGCTTTGGTCCAATTTCTAAAATCAAATTAAAGGGAGGTAATTATGTATCGCAACCTAGTTAAACTGTTTGCAGCAGGACAAAGATATTTAATTCATTCACCCCTGGCTGCTGAAGACACATTAAACTCTTCTAATTCAAAGGTAATGGAACTGTTCATTATGAAATTTAGGGGTGAATTACTTAATCCAAAAGTAAAGTACTCGGTAGACATCCAACCCTGAAGATACATTTGAAGGCTTGCTAATCAAAGGTTGGAATAGTTCATTATGAAACATCAGGGGTGAATTAGTTACAGTTGAACCTCGTTATCTCAAAGACGACAGGACCGTGGCAAAACTTGGAATTAACCAAGATTCCTGAGTTTGAATGTTATTGTAAAGTTTGGCCGTGATCGACAAAATACTTCAAATTAAACGGAGTGTTCCACTAATACATTAGTTCGAGATAACATGGTTCAACTGCTAATCATTTAAAAATGTATGTGATGTCACGTAGGCTATGACAAGTCATAAACTTTTAAGTGATAAGGATTTAGAAAAAGTTTATCATTATCTCTTAGCCCTCAAAAAGGGTGGGAACTTGTACTATATTCATTTCTATGATTAATAGATATATGTACATATATGACACATCAGCCCTCTTGGAAATCCTTATTAGACTTGTATCAGTACTTGACAGCTGCACAAACATCCGTGATGAATAAAGATAACTTCATAAAAACATTTCAAGTCATGCTATAACATTTAGTCCTCCAAGTGTTCTTTGTGTTTCATGTTTGCTAAATAGAGAAAAACTAGCTTTGTGTACAGGAAAAATTACCACAATATACCATGAAAATTACACTTATTACAAATTCTTTCTCACTAAAACGTTAAGTGGGCCTGTCCCTGTAATGAAATTGTGACGTGTATACATCTACATAAAAATATAACCTGGCAGTTTCATCTTTCTATGGGAGTTAAAACGTGGCAAAAGTACATCTATACCATGTCCATTCCATACATCCTATACAGACTCTCCGGACAATTGATTAAATCTTCTGTAAGTATTAATGAAGCAAACCCACATTTAGATCCTGTATGCATTTCTGCATGTTCAGGTGAACAGAAATTAGCCATGCCATTCGTAAAGAATTGTTCATAGTTCAAAATTGTTGTAAAACAATTAAAACTTTAATATTATATACGCCTCTCTCGACCTATCAACGCCCGATACTACCGCCACCCTCATACAAATTACTGCCAGAGCAGATTTCCTTCCTATATAATTCCCTTGATAAGTTAGCCACTCTCACATATACCGCCAACTAAACCCTAACAATAGATTTCCTTCCTATGTAATTCCCTCAATATTAGTTTGCAACCCTTGCATAATAACCGTCAACTAAAACCTTAGAACAGATTTACTTCTTATGTAATTCCCTCCGTAAGTTTGCCACCCTTGCATAATAACCGTCAACTAAAACCTTAGAACAGATTTCCTTCCTATGTAATTCCCTCCATAAGATTGCCACCCTTGCATAATAACCGTCAACTAAAACCTTAGAACAGATTTACTTCTTATGTAATTCCCTCCATAAGATTGCCACCCTTGCATAATAACCGTCAACTAAAGCCTTAATTAGAACAGATTTACTTCTTATGTAATTCCCTCCGTAAGTATGCCACCCTTGCATATATATTTTCAATTGTTGTGTACATAAAAATACAACTGTCAGCAATACATGTCAGAAATACATGTACCTCTGTCAGAAATGCCTATGTAATTCCTTCATTAAATTGCAGGTAAGGTCACCATGGAGCTCTTTAGTGTTCTATTTATTGGCAAATAGAATCTTTTCATTTATAAATTATATGAGAATATGTACATTCCACAATGAGATATACAGTGCACCCTCGACCTATCACCACCCGAATCTACCGCCACTCTTGCCAATGTAGATGTATATGACGATATAATACTAAGCTTGTTTTTAATAAAATGTTGAAAATGCAATTTATTATGCAATTTAATTCTTGGCAATAAATTTCATAATTCGATACTATCGCCACCCTCGTTATACCGCCATAATTACTGTGGACGAAAGGTGGCGGTATAACGAGGGTACACTGTATTAGGAATCAGTGAAATGATGAGCACATACTTCATCAAGCATTTTGTAATTATAATATCATTGAAATTATAGTATCATTTTGCTTTCTATTTCATAGATATCATTTTCAATCTCAATCCCATATGTATCGCCACCCATGTTATACCGCCAAAATTGCTTTGGACAAAAGGTGCCTTAATTAGCGACGATACATATACCAGTAAGAGTATATGCTCCTATTGACTTGTTAATAAAATTCACACTTTTCATTTTGCCATTTATACTGTAGGGAAACATCATTTTTTTGGTTCAAAGAATGACTATAATTGATCATGAAGAGAAATAATTAAGATCCAGTCAACTTTCTCTACTGCAGTGGAATAAATACCTGTTAATTCATATACAATAAATTTGCATAATTTTCGCGATTACATATAAACCTTCAGCATCACATAGTTCATTTAGCTCTCAACACCCGAAGTGTCACCCACAATCTAATGACTGTCGCTGACTGTTTGTACATGGAAGTAACGAAAGCATTGATTTTTCCCATTTCAATATTGGTCGAAACCTATACAGGGACTGCGGCCACAAACTGTACAAGGTCTAATGTCTGGACACAGTGAAGTCATCAGAACACTTTACAAACCGTCCTGGTTCACAGTCTAAATAAAGTATGTCTTAAGTGTATCTGATATATCAACAAACTGGCCTAACAGACCTCAAGCCGGTACAGTACAAAATATTTCAGGGTTGTCGATTTCGAGGACAGAAACATCTGATGCATGTGATTAATCTTCATGTCACATCATCACGCCTCGGTGACCTTTGCGCAGATGACTGGCGAGTGGTGCCAGCGATCTGCAGTCTTATGAACGCATTATTAACGGTAGACAGATATAGAGCCGCTCCAAAATCTCTTGTGATCGTGATATTGCCCAGTGGCCTTGCAAAAGCATAAAGATTGTATGTGCCTTAGATGTTTCATCAGCGTTGGTGTTTCAGTTGTTTTGACAACACGCAGTCGGCCTTCCGGTTTTCCTCATATCTGTCAATGAACGTGCAATATGTTCATATTTATACGCACTTTCAAATCTTAAACAGATTATACTTGTTAAGGACGTTTAAATCCAACAGAACGAGGACAAGATGTTTAAAATGATCTTTTCACAGACACCAAGATGTTTCTGCACAGAAGTGAGCTGTCTCCAGAACGTTTATAATCTTGTTCTGACGTATTGCCCTATCTGACGTGTTTCCAGACGTGTTGCCTGGTCTGACGTGTTGCCCGGTCTGACGTGTTGCCCAGTCTGACGTGTTGCCTGGTCTGACGTGTTGCCCAGTCTGACGTATTGCCCAGTCTGACGTATTGCCCGGTCTGACGTGTTGCCCGGCCAGTCTGACGTGTTGCCCGGTATGATGTGTTGCCCGGTATGATGTGTTGCCCGTTCTGACATGTTTCCAGACGTGTTGCCCGGCCAGTCTGACATGTTGCCCGGTATGATGTGTTGCCCGGTCTGACGTGTTGCCCAGTCTGACGTATTGCCCAGTCTGACGTATTGCCCAGTCTGACGTGTTGCCCAGTCTGACGTATTGCCCGGTCTGACGTGTTGCCCGGCCAGTCTGACGGGTTGCCCAGTCTGACGTATTGCCCTGTCTGACGTGTTTCCAGACGTGTTGCCTGGTCTGACGTGTTGCCCGGTCTGACGTGTTGCCCAGTCTGACGTGTTGCCCGGTCTGACGTGTTGCCCAGTCTGACGTATTGCCCAGTCTGACGTATTGCCCGGTCTGACGTGTTGCCCGGCCAGTCTGACGTGTTGCCCGGTATGATGTGTTGCCCGGTATGATGTGTTGCCCGTTCTGACGTATTGCCCAGTCTGACTTATTGCCCAGTCTGACGTGTTGCCCAGTCTGACGTATTGCCCGGTCTGACGTGTTGCCCGGCCAGTCTGACGTGTTGCCCAGTCTGACGTATTGCCCGGTCTGACGTGTTGCCCGGCCAGTCTGACGGGTTTCCAGACGTGTTGCCTGGTCTGACGTGTTGCCCGGTCTGACGTGTTGCCCGGTCTGGCGTGCTGCCCGGTCTGACGTGTTGCCCGGATTCTTTTGAAATCAGTGCTGATGATTGAGCAGTACTAGATGTACATGTATCTTATAGCTAGAAACTTAGATGATTTTGGCATTAGGTTTGAAAAGCTTCCATGTATGCACAGATTCTTGAAAAGAAGTCAAAAATGTAAAAAGTTTACGCATAACGGATGACGCACGAGGGACTTTGCACAATGGTGGACAGAAACTGATCAGAAGGTCATGATCACTTAAGCCAAGTTTATAGTACAGATGAGGTAAAATTCTGACACCAGTGTGATCCAAATTAAAAAACTAGAAATGTATGCGAGACATAAACGCCCCCTTCCCCAATATGAAATTAGTTCTTCATGCTTATTACGAATGCAAAATTTAATGACAATCAGATCAGTAGTTATTTAAATAAGCTGGTTACATTACCATGGGACAGAACAAGACAGGACAGGATGAGACGGGACGGGACGGACATTTTATGCCCCCCATTTCATGGTGGGGGCGTGAAAATATTGTCTTTTTGACAATTACATTGATGTTTATGATCAAGATGAATATCCTGAGAATTCCCCTCTGTATATTATAAAATATTGCGATTCCCTTTGAATTCTGATATGTCTTGTGATCACTCAAACAGATTGATCAAGTACACACTCACTTTTAAATATCCAAAAACTTAAGTGTCTTTAAACATAAGTTACTCATGCTAATAATCAACCCTGTAACTCTGTATCTAACCATAGCGTGATCCGAAATTGATTTTCCTTAATGGGATAATTTAACGACTAAGCAAAAAACATATGCACACCCTACTAAAAATCTGTATAATCTATATAAAATGGGTAAACCTTTCTAAAGCAAAGTTTTATAGGTCAGGGCACATACTGTTGTTGGAGTCGACAAACACAGCAAATGCCAAAATTACAGTAATACCGAATATTTGTCATTGACGGATCGATATGTGATGTTTTCACTGGCTAGCCGATCTAGATCGAGTGCTGACATCTGTTGGCCAATATCAGCGGCCAACATCCTGTATGGCTATTACACATATTGACAGCAAATCCAATACTGACACTGAATGCGTTATTTTGCGAATCTGCAATTCTCAGATTTGGCACCTAATCTATTCGGCAAACATCAGTTCTTGTAACATGGAAAAATTCTCGCACAACTCCACAGACAAGACTTAACTTATAGTCTTCCTTTATGAAAATCAAATTTTGACCAAATTCAAACTTCTGTCTTGTAGTACCCGCATTCAAGTCAAACTAAAATGTACTTTATTCCTAATAAGTTACTACTGGGTAATGACCATAACTGTTGTTTAAATCAAATACATGCTTTTAGAGATATTTTGATACAAAACTTAAATTACTACAGTTGAGCCTCCTGCAATATATCACAATCAGCTGGACTGTGGGAATTTTCTTAATGATTCAAGTAATTGTGTTAAGCAAACTTAGTTTGAATGTTATGAAGTTGAAGTTTTGTCGGGACCAATGAAACTAGAAATGTCTGAGACATGAATGCCTCTCCCCCATATGAAATTATTTCTTCATGCTTTTTTTTTAATTATTATGTATACGAAGTTTGATGACAATCCGATCAGTAGTTATAAAAATAAGCTGGTTTACATATTACATGGGACGCAACGGGACGGGCATGAGTAACGGTTTAAACCCTGATCTGGTCGGTACATTTTCTTTTACTCTTGTTTGCAAACAATATGACTTGGGACACATTAATACAAATAAATGCATCGTAATATAATATGATATATATAATTAAACGGATCATTTCAGCTCAGTACCGAGGCGCAGATGAACACAAATGTTTGTTCTGTTCACGATTTTATGTCCTCGTAAAAGCCAAGGTCACATGAGGGACTAGTAAGGTCCAATTCTTCATAATCCTAATACTATTTTTATTCCCCATTTTCCAATGAACATTATATCTAATTCCTGTAAAATCGGTCATTGTCAACAAGTACAAGCTATCAGGGGTCCAACATTCCCATGTATTTATGATTCTATCACCATACCAAACTGTCAAACTGTCAAACAAAACATGATGATGAAATAATATTTCCCTAGTCACTAGACTTCACATTCATTTGAATGGCATAGGTCACTTCATCTAAAGGTCAGAGCTAATTTGTTTAAAGGTCAGAAAATATATACAGCTAGGCCAATGACCACTGCTGAATTTTAACATTAACCCCCATATATATATATAAAGTGTACCACTGACGCAAAACTCATTTTACTGAAATATGCACTGAAATGTTTTTATTTGAATAATATTACTTTGACAGAGAAATTTTAAAAACTATTCTTATGAAAAATAAATAGTGAGAAAGAAACTTAAAAAAAAAATTAACAAACTTACAACAAGGTTTAGACATTAAGGATTTGATCCCTGCTCCTCCAAACCATGATAAATATATATACTGTCACTATTATCAAATGCCCAAAATGGTCAACTCGTACAACAGCTATAACCAAAATTACCAACTTGTACAACAGCTATAACCAAAATGGCCAACTCGCACAACAGCTATAACCAAAATGGCCAACTCGCACAACAACTATAACCAAAATGGCCAACTCGCACAAAAGCTATAACCAAAATGACATCAAAGGGAGGCTACTCTATATTCTGAATGATAGAGTGGAACTCTCTAATGTTTAATTTGCTTGCAGTGCATGGGACAAGGATCCTTAACAGAAATTGTTGCTAAGCATACACATAACAATTGTGGACATTTAATTTTGTATTATGTTTTGATGTATATATATGTAGATATGATATGTCTATCTGTTGAGTTTTCAAAAAAAATCATTTATAGACATATTAATTGTGGATCAAAGTGAGTTACATTTGTAAGTGCACTGCTAAATGTTAATGTAAATGCTTTATATCCAACACCGGCCTACAACCATTCTGTTTTCCTTTTTATCTTAATGTGCAAATTTGTAAAATATATGCATCATCATACATATCCGCTTTCGTTATAAAATTACGAAACATTTTGAACATTGTAAGCTACAAATACTATAGATCCTTATCAAATATTTCCCAAAGTGACATATGGTAACAGAATAGCTTTAACTATATCCTTTCACAACCAACTAGACATCAATGGACTCATCCACATTACAGCATGATAGATTCTACTCAAGTCTCATAGGGTTGAACAGGATATACTAAATACGACTACTGAAAAATATTTTGGTTGAACAGGATATACTTAATATGTCTACGGAAAAATATTTTGGTTTGTTTTTTGCGAAAAAGGATATCTGCATGTACATATAGCAGCCCTTCCGTGTATACATGCTAGGTGTAAGGGGGGACCCACATCCTGTAACCTACAGTCAATATATATCTGTAGCCTGTTATTAGATATACCTGGCCTTTGGTCTGTCTACTCTCCACTTGGAGCTTTTCCAGGCTTCTGTGTGCAGTACAACAAGAAGGAGCCAGTCTTGTTTGCTACATCAGTAAATGCTCAGTCAGCATGACTTACAAAAAAAAATATGCAAATATTTCTGTTTTGACTGAATCATCTGATACATTATGTTTACATTTTATCCTAATTTTCAAGTTATTCATTTCCTTTTTTCATCTTGATGCAATAGCACTTTGTTGGAATTTTTCGAAACCATTTCATTAACAATCTATAAGACTTTAACAATAAAACCTAGCTATATGATTCAATGACCTCTACCTGACCCTTGTGTATTGTTATTTACATGCTTGAAACAACTGATAACAATTTATTTTGGAGGATAGTGATCCCCTTGACCTTGATTTTGTATTGAAATCTGTAACACTAATATGTTTCAAGTGGTTCTCCTTCAAAGCCTTGTTAACTTCACAGAACACTTTTGTAAATTATTTTTTTAATCAAATAGAAAGAAAAAGTCTGAATATTTGTTTTGAATATCTCAGAAATGAATTCTGATCTTCATTATGAGAATTTTTGAAATTACTAATTCTGAAATTGTCATAACTCTTTTTTTTTGTGAATTTAAAAAATCACATTAAAAAAAAAAGTTTTTGATCCATCAAGCTAACCATACTATGAAGAGTAAAGTTGCACCCACAACACCAGAAGCAGTGACAGTTTGGGTGTAACAACAACACTGGCAGTGATATATATCACATGGTGCCCTCTCTATCCTGTTTACACCTGGAACAAACTTGACCTGGAAGTGTTTACATCCTAATAAATTTTCAGAAATCCAGTGATGTGATATGGGGAAGCTTTATAGCCCTACCGAGTCAATCAGAGTTTAAATACATATCTTTTTGATGCCTTTCTTTTCCTTTTTCACTTTCCCATCCTATTTGAAAGATTGATGGGATGTAAATTACAGCAACAAGCTAACTGTTTCCAACTTCATATGGATTATTATTTTTCATCTGATTTGAATTAAGATCTCTAAAACCCCACCCCCATCACCCAACACTTTACTCTAATATTCCTCCTAATAATCAACATTCCTCTCATCTTTTATTTCATTTCTATTATCTGTCCTTCAATTTTGTCTCTCTTTTACTTTTTTCCCTTTTCCTACCACTTTCTATCCTTTCTATCTTAATTCTCATTATGTCTTCCTAAACTTACTTCTTTCCATTGCCCCCCCCCCCTCCCCCCTGTTTTTTCTTGCAAGCTCTTTGTTTCTGTCTTCGATATTAGTCCTTTCACTTTCTGTTGTCTTTCATGTCCACGATTTTTTACCTTTTCTTTCTTCCTTTCAGACTGTTAAGCACCCTCCATCTTCTACTTTGACTGTGACCCTCCTCTTTCTCCTCCTCCTCCTTTTCCTTCTCTTCTTCCTTTTCCTCCTCCCCCTTTCCCTCCTCCTTTTCCTCCCCCTCTTTCACTATCTCTCATTCCTTCCTCATTTATTCACTCTTATCAAATACACCTTACATATAATTACCACTTTCTGTGGATTCTGCAGATCCTGACAAGATCCGGGTTCACATTCCTGAGAAGCCAGTCAAATGCTATGATCTATTAAGTTTTGCCAGACTCTGTTTTCCTTAATTGGTACCCAGCCAAACAAAACCTATTTAAGCTGTTAGCATTACAACCATATCTCAGAACTTTAATGAAGCTGTACTCCTTAGCCTTTACTTGTGTTTCTTATAAATACATGTACCATAGAAATATGTGTTCTATTAGTCAGACAATGTGGATTTCCTTCAATGTCGGCATATTTTCACTTTCCAACTCTTTCCTAAAACTGCTTCAATGTACCCCCTTCACCTAGTTACCCCCCCCCCCCCCCGACTCCCCCCCCCCCCCCCGCCCCCACACCTCAGCAACATCAATCACCCATTAATGTTAACCACCTTCCCCACCCACTCAAACACACACAAACAAGATGTGTCAGTCAAAGGCCTGGCATGTACTGGTTTATGTTTAAACTAAAAAGAATCACTCATAGAAAACCTTAAGTAAGCAAATCTTCAGTTCTGAAATTGTTACTGATTTCCAGCCCTAATAACATCTGAAATTGTCAATGATTTCCAGCCCTAATAACATTTGAAATTGTCACTAATTTCAAGCCCTTAATAACATCTGAAATTGTCACTGATTTCCAGCGCTAGTACCAGCTGAAATTGTCACTGATTTCCAGCCCTTAATAACATCTGAAATTGTCACTGATTTCCAGCCCTAGTAACATCTGAAATTGTCACTGATTTCCAGCCCTAGTAACATCTGAAATTGTCACTGATTTCAAGCCCTCGTAACATCTGAAATTGTCACTGATTTCCAGCACTAATAACATCTGAAATTGTCACTGATTTCCAGCCCTAGTAACATCGGAAAATGTCACTGATTTCCAGCCCTTAATAACATCTGAAATTGTCACTGATTTCCAGCACTAGTAACAGCTGAAATTGTCAATGATTTCCAGCCTTAATAACATCTGAAATTGTCACTGATTTCCAGCCCTAGTAACATCTGAAATTGTCACTGATTTCCAGCCCTAGTAACATCTGAAATTGTCACTGATTTCCAGCACTAGTAACATCGGAAATTGTCACTGATTTCCAGCGCTAGTAACATCGGAAATTGTCACTGATTTCCAGCCCTTAATAACATCTGAAATTGTCACTGATTTCCAGCACTAGTAACAGCTGAAATTGTCAATGATTTCCAGCCCTAATAACATCTGAAATTGTTACTGATTTCAAGCCTTAATAACATCGGAAATTGTCACTGATTTCCAGCCCTAGTAACATCTGAAATTGTCACTGATTTCCAGAACTAGTAACATCTGAAATTGTCATTGTTTTCCAGCCCTAATAATATCTGAAATTGTCACTGATTTCCAGCACTAGTAACATCTGAAATTGTCACTGATTTCCAGCCTTAATAACATCTGAAATTGTCACTGATTTCAAGCCCTTAATAACATCTGAAATTGTCACTGATTTCCAGCGCTAGTACCAGCTGAAATTGTCACTGATTTCCAGCCCTTAATAACATCTGAAATTGTCACTGATTTCCAGCACTAGTACCAGCTGAAATTGTCACTGATTTCCAGCCCTAATAACATCTGAAATTGTCACTGATTTCCAGCCCTTAATAACATCTGAAATTGTCACTGATTTCCAGCCCTTAATAACATCTGAAATTGTCACTGATTTCCAGCACTAGTACCAGCTGAAATTGTCCCTGATTTCCAGCACTAGTAACATCTGAAATTGTCACTGATTTCCAGCCCTAGTAACATCGGAAATTGTCACTGATTTCCAGTCCTAATAATATCTGAAATTGTCACTGATTTCAAGCCTTAGTAACATCTGAAATTGTTACTGATTTCAAGCCCTAGTACCCTCTGAAATTGTCACTGATTTCAAGCCTTAGTAACATCTGAAATTGTCACTGATTTCAAGCCCTAGTACCCTCTGAAATTGTCACTGATTTCCAGCCCTCGTAACATCTGAAATTGTCACTGATTTCCAGCACTAGTAACATCTGAAATTGTCACTGATTTCCAGCCCTTGTAACATCAAAAATTACTTGCACTTGGCTTTACAAAAACCTGACTTTACAGAAAGCTGACCTTGTCCACACCAGACTTTATTGAGAACTGATTTAACTCATGTCTGACTTTATAGACTGATTGGTTGGTTGCTTTTACGTCTTATTAACAGCCAGGGTCATTTAAGGATATGCGATGTGGGTGTGGGTGTTGGGGAGGCTGCGGTATGATTGTGTAAGCCTTCATGCCAAAGTCCAGATCTTTCGCCGATTTAAAGTGCTACAACACTGAAATATACTACCGAAGGCGGCCAGAAGAACACCCCATCCGGTCACATTATACTGACAACGGGCGAACCAGTCTATCCACACCCATAATGCTGAACGTCAAGCAGATAGTAGTAACTACCATTGTTAGAGACTCTGGTATGTCTCGGCATGAGGACAGAACCCATAGCCTTCCTCACAGGGAGTAGTAACTACCATTTTTAAAGACTCTGGTATATCTTGGCCTGGGGACAGAACCCAAAACCTTCCTTACAGGGGCAAACGCTCAACTAAAGGCCAAAAGTGGGGTTGTGTCAAGGTAGACATTAGGAAGGAGAAAATTGTTTAGAAAAAACAGAAAAGATAAGATCTTTAGTCACCTTCTACGATCATGCAATGCTGAATGGGGGCAGCAGGTACAATTCTTACACCCTACCTGCAGGGCCAATTTATAGACCGACTCCCGTCTCTAGAATATTATACAGATATTGAAAAAGTCTAATAATTTTGATCAGTTGGATGTTTGATTCTTAAGTTGGAAACAAGGGGGAGATAAGCTAGCAGTAAAAGTCAAAAATAGAAAATTCTCCACAGAAACTTACGGGCTGGTAGCCAGTCTACAGACTTTAAACAAGAGGCCCAAGGGCCTTAACGGTCATCTGACTACCAATTGTGATACCATTATGGAATTAGTTTAAACAATATTTTATTTCCATCAGTGTACATGTATATTACATATATAGAAATTATACAAATAGTGAGGATTGGAAAACAAGCTAATAGCTTATATAAATTCCTCTCCTCTAGGAATTAGTAATACAATCATGTAACAATATGCCACACAAATGTGGTTTTCAAGATGGTGATGATCATGGATTTCTTCGGAACCGTGCGAAAAATAACATTTGGTCAGAATCATTTTAGGCAAGTTTCAGATCATGGAAAGTGTTAGATGTGGATGCAAAATGGGGGCTGTTGCAGCCATCTTGGATCTCTGACGGACTGGAGAAATAACAACATTTGGTTGGGACTATCTGGGGATCATTTTTCTATGAAAAGTTTTAAATGTGTATTCAAAATGGGGGCTGTGGCAGCCATCTTGGATGTCTGACGGACCCGATAAATAACATTTGGTTGGGACTATCTGAGGATAATTTTTGCAAGGTTCAGCTCCACCTAAGGATCATTTCTAGCAAGTTTCAGCTCAATCCCACGGATAGAACTTGAGAAGAAGTTTAAAATGTGAAAAGTTTACGGACGGCAATTTTGTTTTTCAAGATGGCGAATCTGGCGGCCATCTTGGATTTTGGACCAACCCGAAATGTAACAACACTTGGTCAGGACCATCTCAGGATCATTTCAGCCAATTGTCAGCTTAATCCCAGTGGTAGAACTTGATAAGAAGTTGGAAACGTGTTTTTCAAGATTGCGGCTCTGGCAGCCATCTTGGATTTCAGACCGACCCAAAAAGTAACAATACTTGATCAGGACCATCTCAGGATCATGTCAGCCAAGTTTCAGCTTAATCACACAGGTAGAACTTGAGAAGAAGTTTGAAATGTGTTTTCAAGATGGCGGCTCTGAAGGCCATCTTTGATTTCCGACCAACCTGAAAAATAACAACACTTGGTCAGGACAATCTCAGAATCACTTCAGCCAAGTTTTAGCTTAATCCCACAGGTAGAACTTGAGAAGAAGTTGGAAATGTGTTTTGTAAGATGGCGGCCATCTTGGATTTCGAACCGACCGAAAAGTAACAACTCATGGTCAGGACCATCTCAGGATAATTTCAGCCAAGTTTCAGCTTAATCCCACAGGTGAAACTTGAGAGAAATTTGGAAATGTGTTTTTCAAGATGGCGGCTCTGGCAGCCATCTTATATTTTGGACCAACCCAAAAAATAACAACACTTGGTCAGGACCATCTCAGGATCATTTCAGCCAAGTTTCATCTTAATCCCACTGGTAGAACTTGAGAAGAAGTTGAAAATGTGTTTTTCAAGATGGCGGCTATGGCGGCCATCTTGGATTTCGGACCGACCCGAAAAATAACAACACTTGGTCAGGACTATCTCAGGATCATTTCAGCCAAGTTTCAGCTTAATCCCAGTGGTAGAACTTAAGAAGAAGTTTAAAATAGGTGTTGTTCAGGAAAACAGTGATTGCGCAATCATGTCACAAAATGGCCGCCATGGCACAAATGTCGAGAGTTTTTCGGACCCGAAAAATAACAACATTTTATGGGCTGCCCTTCCTGAACATCCCTACCAATTTTCAGCTCACAGGTACCAGTGGAACTGTAGAAGAAGTTTAATATGTGTTTTTCAAGATGTCGGCTATGGCGGCCATCTTGGATTTCGGACCGACCCGAAAAATAACAACACTTGGTCAGGACTATCTCAGGATCATTTCAGCCAAGTTTCAGCTTAATCCCAGTGGTAGAACTTAAGAAGAAGTTTAAAATAGGTGTTGTTCAGGAAAACAGTGATTGCGCAATCATGTCACAAAATGGCCGCCATGGCACAAATGTCGAGAGTTTTTCGGACCCGAAAAATAACAACATTTTATGGGCTGCCCTTCCTGAACATCCCTACCAATTTTCAGCTCACAGGTACCAGTGGAACTGTAGAAGAAGTTGAAAATGTGTTTTTCAAGATGGCGGCTCTGGCGGCCATCTTGGATTTCGGACCAACCCGAAAAATAACAACACTTGGTCAGGACCATCTCAGGATCATTTCAGCTAAGTTTCAGCTTATTCCCATTGGTAGAACTTGAGAAGAAGTTTGAAATGTGAAAAGTTTACGGACGGCGCATGGCGGACGGCGCACGGCGGACGGCGCACGGCGGACGACGACGGACGAAGCACGGTAACTATAGGTCATCTTGACCCTTTGGGTCAGATGACCTAAAAAACATGACTTTACAGAAACTTGACCTTAACCACACCTGACTTTACAGAAACCTGACCTTGTCCACACCTGACTTTACAGAAACCTGACCTTTCTGACACCTGGCTTCATTTCCCTGCTGGTCACCTGATTTACCATAGCAACATTGGACTTAATCAACACCTAACTCACAAACCCTTCACTTGGGTATATAATATCTATCACATTACTGCACTGAGGCCTGGCCGTCATTCACAAAAACACAGAAACCTCATTCTACAATTTGATCAGCATATGTTTGTTTTCCCTACAGTCAGTGTAATCTGATCTAAACTGGGATAATTCCTGAGAAACTCGGTCAGAACCTTCCCACACACACAACTACCATGTCTTATGTACAGGCTCAGTAAACACTTAGGCTCTATAAACAAAGTCTAATTCAAAACGTTGGGCATTTTATTAACAATTTATTAAAATTGATAATGTATATCAGTTACATTTCTGTAATATTTCCAATGAGTTGAAGGTTTTTCATAGATGACAGACAGACACGTATAAGGATGAATATATGAAAAATGCTAAATGAAAAGATGGATGAAAGATTGAATTGGACAGACAGAATGATTAATATCATGGACTGACAAACAAAGAAATGGACAGAACTACATTTTAGTTAATAGTAAATGGATCAAAGACAGATGGACAGACAGACAGACATGGTCAAATGAAATATTTAAGACAGCCAATATCAGCACCATTAGCATGTACAGACAGACTGACAGAAGGATTGAAAGATAGACAGACAGACAGACAGATGTGGTAACACATATAATAAGACAGCCACTATTTGCATGTACAGACAGACTGATGGAAAGATTAAAAGACAGACAGACAGACAGACAGATATGGTGACACATAATAAGACGGCCACTATATTAGCATGTACAGACAGATTGATGGAAAGATTAAAAGACAGACAGACAGACAGATATGGTGACAGATAATAAGATAGTCATGGAAAGCATGTTAAAACAGACAGACAGATATGCCGACACATATTAAGACCGCCACTATATTAGCATGTACAGACAGATGGATATTACATGATCATATGCAATAAGACAGTCAAGGTTAACGTTAGCATGCACAGATGTCATGAATAAATCTGCTATACCCTTGTGGAAGTTTGATACTCAATACTATCATGTTGAATATTAATTAACCATATGAAATTAATCCAAGAACAATTTTTCCCTTACATACCAACTTGAAATTTTCAAAAATGTTACCAAGTTACAGGAAACACATTGATTCTTTTGTTTGGCCGTATAATTACTCGGTTGGTCTGATTGAGCGGTTTGTAAAATTTAATTTCTAGTCCTGCATGTTTCAAGAATTCTAATGGCTTCTTCAATTGCCTTAACTTGTTGATCTAAATGACAAAACTGCTTCAATCCTTTTTTAATTTCGAGGGAAAATATAACAACACAATTAACTGGGACAAGTTAAATGAGATACCTTAAGTGTCCATTTCCCAATGCATTTTGGTTTTTCCTATACATACAGTTACCTCCCTTTTAGGATCCCTGTCCACTGCATTGTGGATTTTCCTATATACTATAACCTCCCCTTAAGGATCTGTGTCCCTGCCACTACACACTGGTTTTTCTTATATACATTTCTGTATACAGTTATACCATCCTGTAAGGACCCATTTCCTATATTGCATTTTGGTTTTTCCTATATATACATGCACATTTACCTCCCTTAGGATCCCTGCCCCACTGTATTGTGGATTTTCCTATACAGTAGCCCCCCTTAAGGATCCCTGCTCCACTGTATTACAGATTTTCCTATAAAGTAACCCTCCATTAAGGATCCCTGCCCACCTGTATTGTGGATTTTCCTATACAGTAGCTCCCTTAAGGATCCCTGGTCCAGGTTCTTATATACGGCTTTATCATGACCTTCAAGGCCACCTCAAAGCGGTTCACAAATTATTATCCATGGTCATAGGGTCTTAGCAACCAGCCAATATTGTTCTCAACTCCCAGGGGAGCATACGACCAGTGCTGCCATTTCGGCGCTCACAGCTAGTATTCTACAATTTCTGGCACTACCCAACCATGTACTCATTTACAGCTGAGTAGACTGGAACAAGCGGAGTAAAGTATCTTGCTCAAGGATACAACACAAGTGCTGTGTCCGGGACTCGAACTCGCAACCCTTTGATCACTAGCCCTGCATCCTTCCACTAGACCACTGTGCCTCCCACGGTAACATACGTATACCATGCAGGCGATGCAGGAAGACATACGTGACGGCCAGACCACTCAGTACTATAATTAATAAGATCCAGTACGTAAATCACCTGACAAAATATCAAAATGCACAGCTTATGGGATTGTCCTTTTGTCCTTCAATGGAAATCTGCATTTTCATATTACATAACAGGACTATGTAAAGACTTGTACACATACAGTTCCTTGTCCGTGGATTTCTGTGTTTTAATTACAGCAAAATACAGGTAGCTTTTCCTCACAAAAAAATACATATAATAGATTCTGTTCAGGTTACCTTCATAACATGACCATATAAATTTTATGAAAGTACAAATTTATGTGTATTCAGATTTCTAATAGTATGGTTACAATGCATTTTTCTATATGTTACTACTGAAAGTGACCAGCTAATATATTGAAATATGACAAATGATGTTTCTTGACGTAGTACAGTGCACTCCTCTTAATATCATGTTGCATTTGTCAGACAAAAACATGATATTAACCGGAATGTGACATTAAGAGAAACATGCTTTTCCACTAAATCTAGTGCATTTCCAATCCCCATAACTAAAAGTAAGCTATTTAATGTACATATGAAGATGTTTCAATATATAGATCACATTATTTCAATTAAAGACATTTTTGGAATTATTTTGTTTTTTCTATGCAATATTTTGTACAAGTTGTATCTGAAATCAATGGAAATGACATAATTTTTTGGATATTTTATGTGATTGGTTGAAAAAAACATGATATTAAGAGGAATTCATCTCAAAATACATGATATTAACCAAATAAAATTATATAGATTATATATAGAGAAAAATGGTGCTTGGGAAAAACATGATATAAAGAGGAATGTGATATTAACAGGGGTGATATTAAGTGGAGTCCACTGTACTAAAAGGCGTTAGGCAGTAAGCTTGGTCAAACACGGGTCACCTTCACATATACTCTGCAAAGCACCACAATTGTACAAAATCTTGGTATACACATACAAGGCACTGGATGGAACAGCTCCCCAGTACATACGGGAGCTAGTTACCCTGTATCAGCCGTCATGATCACTGAGGTCGGAGACAGAATCATTGTTGTGTGTCCCAAAATCATGTACTGTGACCTATGGAAACCAGTGTTTTGGGAGAGTTTCGGCCAAGTTGTGGAATAGCTTACCATCCGCTATCCGAAAAACAAATACTCTGGCCAAATTCAAGAAACTTCTGAAGACGTACCTTTTCACGTCTGCATATTAGTGTATCAACTTAGATTATGTATATATAATGACATTTGTTTATCTAGTTCGTATTTATATGCATTTTTATACATGTATCACATTAGCATAGATTGTAATTACTTCTTTATTTATGCATTGTAAGTATCAAATTACTATCTTCATGTTGTGAAGTGCTTAAGAGTAATTTTACAAATTATATAGAGCGCTATATAAATGTTGTATATTATTATTATTATTATAACATGTATTCCATCACGAGTTTTCAGCTGAACAAAGCTCAACAATGGTCAGCCAGAATATTGTTATAGCAATGTGTTTTGTCTATATATATAAAAGGATAATTACACAAAATAAAAAGGAATTAGATTGTAACTCTTCACCACAATTATAACCTGCAGGAGTGGTACATACTGTTAACTTATATTAGCCCCCCCCCCCCCACACACACACACACACACACAAAAAAAAGATATTTAAGATGTATACAATGTACAGTAAAATAGGGAGTCCAACACACAGGTATAATTCTTCCAATAGTTCAATGTTTTTTATTGGAGCGTTGTTAACATGTTTTGCTCTGTGTTGGACTCCCTATTCTACTGTGCATTACCTGGGTTTTGCGTGGAGACCTGTATCCATGTCAGGTTCGACGGTATATCTACAGTATGTTTCCCGGGACGTTGTGTCTCCACCCTCCCATATTGAAGATATATACAAGTTTATCTTTAGAAGGAAAATAACTATTAGCCAGCTGAGGTCCATCAATATCTTCACAGAAGGGAGATTACTCTATATGAAAACTATCTCGGTGAACTCTTCATCACTCCAAGGCTGTGTTACCATTTACCTCAGGCTTCCAGTTTTAGAATCAATACTGATTTATGCCTTTACTAAATGGTACTGCTAGTTTATTACCACATACACTTAACACATAGATGTATATGACTGGTGGTGTATATGTAGATCTTCACAGGTTGTTATGCAGACAAGTGCCTCATTACAACATGTCACACGTTACAGTGTTTACAACTTACCTGGATGAAGGAGGCTCCACAAAGGCACAAAAGTAAATATCTCGGACTACGAAACCGCTGACAACATTTCGGCCGAACTGGACCCCATCCGCACGTTTCGTGATTCAGAGAATCCAAATCCTCACCATGTTTGTCGTTCATGGAAACATCCATGTTTTGGCTGTATTGACTTTTAAAGCTTTTGGCTGACTAGACTTGGTCACACCATAGCTATCGTAATAAGACGCAGCAGTAGGCAGGGTACAACTGTCATGAATGAAATTGATGCCACTGTCGACACAACATCACCACGGAAAAATCCATTTTTGCACTCAGGCCTTGGTCCAGTTTATCTGTAGATAGAAGTATTAAATGAATGTATTCATGGTTCGGTCATAAAATAACAGGTCTCTTAACTTATAGGATTTAGGTATCCCTCGCTGCAACCAATCAGGGCCATCAACATTTACTAATTGCCAATACATTATATTAGATGCAATTATGAGTTATGTTGTCAATTATTAATCGGTTAGGTGTTCTGTTCCGACATATATACTACCATAAATTACGGTCGGACATATCTCATGATGATGCTTCGGAAACGTAAGAGTGTCTGAATTAATCAACCATTTAGTAAATACGTTTTCATTTCTGAGTCATATTTCAGTGGAATTTCGTCCCCATTTTCTGGAAATTGCCAAAATTTTGATTTTTTTTCTCTTTTATTATTTCAGTCTCAGCTTGTATTCAGATGAGAATTGAACTGTTATTATATCATGATAATAGTATTATATTATTTTTTTCAAATTGTATAGCCACTGCATCATCCCATTCCTGAAACAGTGAGAAATTAAAATGCCTGTATCTTTGTCTCTGATCACCTTATTTTTCAGAATCAGTTTTATCAACAATATCATTTCTATTTCGTTAAATTAGATGGAGCATATCTTAGAAAACGTATCAGTTGGAAAGGAAATGTTCAGGAGTTCACGGCAAATTCCTAGAATTCAGCTTCAATATGGTATGATCTAAATCTGGAATTTTATTGGTCCATTAATTTAATTGGCCCAAAAAAATCATTGCATTTTGTATCTCCTCTTTATAAAGAAAAAGAACAGCTCACATTTTCTTGAAGTGTATTAATAATAAAAGTCGACTTATGCCTTAAAACATGAACATTTCAAAAATCTTCTCTGAACAGGTTCAAACTGGTAACTTAGAAGAGTTTGGTGAGGAGACCAGATCTACAACAGTATTTAAAGACTTTAAACCAAAGTTGCTTGCCTAACTTACAGAAAACATTTATTTATAAATGATAACAATGGAAATTTGTTATAGTATCCTTTTTCATTCTCTGGTCCAAAAACCATTTAATGCTTTTGAAACTGATCATGATCCCCAGTGAGGAAAGCTCAGATTTGTTCAATGCTTTTTTTCTGATATAATTCTAGTTTACTTTCCCATAATTATAAAAACGTCTCTGTTCCGAAACCAGAAAAAAGCAAGGTTGACAGTTGTGTTTTAATGTATCTCCAACAAAAAAAAGTTCCAATGTTTTCTTTCGTCTTTGATTTATTGTTTTATAAATGGTTCCTTAGCAGTACTAGTAGTATATGTGGATCTTTTACCCGTTCACCCCTGAAGACACATTTGAACTCTTCCAATTCAAAGGCTGGAATAGTTCATAATGAAACTTAAGGACACAATAAGTTAAAATATCAACCTCTGATCACATCAACTGTACCTTATTAATTTATTCACCCCTGAAGACACATTGAAATTTGTCTAGTTCAAAGGCTGGAATAGGTCATTATGAAATCTGAGGGCAGAATAAGTTAAAATTATTAACCTTTGATCCCACATTAACTGCAAAGAATGAAGTTCCTGTACTCTAGCTGTTAATAGACTATTAGATTTAACCCTGTTAGCCAGGAACTAATTGTTATCGTCAGAAGTTCGCCTGTACTGAACCTCTAGCTCCACTTTACCCCTGGGTGTTGGATGTGTCTGGACAGAAACTATTTAGACATTGATCTTACCAGTAAATTGTTAATTATTACACAAACGATCCTACATCTCTCTCACACACAACACTTCAATGTCAAGGTCACCATGACCTCTAGCTCTTTAACAAGGAATATCTTTCAAGTCTAACTTTCCCATACAAATGCATTCAGTGATGAATGTATAATTATTTTTCATGGCTCTTTTTCATTTGTAATGCCTGCAAAAGCAAAGGGTACCACAATATTAAATTTAACCATTTCCAGAAATTCAATGGGTCCTTTCAAAATTCTAAGAGTACAGGATGCAGGATACACACATAAATTGATCGCTAAGCATTACAGTGCCGTTCAGGAACTTTTCTTTAAAACTCTGACTTATAAGTTGACAACCTGAGGGAGTATGATTTATTAAATCTAGGAAAATGCTGAAAAAATAAGTTTCCGATGCATTTAGTTCTGGTTTAATATTCAAAGTCATATGAACAGGCTAATATCTATACTCTTTACTATTCAATTGAAGAAAGTACTACTAGTATTCAAAAACATTTCTGCAAAAAGATTTACAAACTGTAATCTCCTTTTCAAATTATTTCTCAAACTCCTTTAGATATGTTTCCCTTTAGTATCTTAGATTTACCTCCCTTTATTTATTCACCAGCATAATATTGCAAATAAATCAAATTTGGTGTTTTACAATGATTTAGGTTTGTAATATATTAGCTTCAGTATTTAAAACAAGAGCATGATACGCCCGCCGTACCCTATCGAAAATATAATGGTATTGAAACACAAAAAAAATTCTGACTTTTTCTACATAATGCCCGAAATTGCATCAGATACTAAATTCCAAAGGCCAATAATTCGAGAAAGTATTGTTGAATCAAACTGTCGTTCAGGAAAACACAATTTCATGTCATGATGATTAAGCCTAGCAAGTTTGAAAGATATCAATTGAAAACTGTAAGAGAAGATCTCCGGACAAACAACAGTTTATAACAGAAATGAATTTTCAACATCATGCCTATATTTAACTATGAAATGCTGTTACGCAGAAGGGGAAACAACTAAACAAAACCTGTAATAAATGTTAAATATTATAGCTATTTGAAGTACCATACCAAATTTAAGAGGACTTGAAGAAAACACACAAAAAGTTTTGACGTTTTCTACACAAAGCACGAAAGAGTGTCCCAAAGGGCCATAACTCTATAGTGTGAATATTGTCGAATCAAACTGTCGTTCAGGAAAGCACAACTTCATGTCATGGTGGTCAAGCCTAGCAAGTTTGAAAGAAATCGGTTGAAAACTGTAGGAGGAGATATCAGGACAAATAAAATTCTACGACGGACGCACAACGCCATACCATAATACATCCCATCATTTTTGACAGACGTATAACAAAAATAACACAACTATAACAATTTAAATAAAATAACATCAAAGCATATTATAAACTATGAACTTAACTCGCATGTTGAGTAGTAGAATCTCACACGGGTCTGTTCCGTTGTGGGATATCACAGTCAGAATGTGTACGAGTTTTGCTGGTCAGCATGGCTCGACATGCATGCTGATCAGACCAGACATCCTTTTCCAAGGAACAGACCCATGTTTTATTATTTTTCTCTAATACGGATTTAAACAGTAAGAAATGAAAATATGCTGTGAACCGACAACAATGTCTGATAAAATGTGTGTTGAAAATGATGACATCATCAATTAGCATAATGGTTACACTACGTACATAACATGATGAGGTTTCCCTTTTGTGGATGGCATCATAACACATGCTAGAGAGACTGTGATAGAGAAATCAGCCCTTATGAGGATGACAAAAAACTTAAACAGGTAAAAGGGGAGACAACTCTGTGAATGACAGGAGAACATGACAAATTAACATAACCCTGGCCTAACACTGGTGATAGCTGGCTGATCCTGGCTGTTCACTTAAACAGGTAAAAGGGGAG
Organism: Mimachlamys varia; assembly: GCA_947623455.1. Classification (NCBI taxonomy): domain Eukaryota; kingdom Metazoa; phylum Mollusca; class Bivalvia; order Pectinida; family Pectinidae; genus Mimachlamys; species Mimachlamys varia. Next base: position 39,307,278 of record OX392540.1, read on the forward strand.
ACAACTCTGTGAATGACAGGAGAACATGACAAATTAACATAACCCTGGCCTAACACTGGTGATAGCTGGCTGATCCTGGCTGTTCACTTATTAATTCAACTGTAACATTCACATGTAATCATTGCAGATGTTTTAAATAAATTGAAAGTTTGAAAATAGATGTAAACTTAAAATGTATGTAATGTCCACTTTGATGCTTTTGATTTTATATATAACAACCTTGACCTTTACCTTTGAGCCCTGAAACATAATGATGTCTGGGGTATACTCAAAACTGGCCTTAATATTGGTTAAAGGTTTGAATATAAATGTCAACAAGAATGAAGCTGTTAAGTTTCTACGGGAGGAAGAGAACAGAACGAGACACACATTGGTAATACTACCCCCCCCCCACACACATTTTATAGTGTACATTTGTATGTGTGTGTGTTTGGAGGGGGGGGGGAAAGGATGGGGGGTAACCATAAAAACTTACAAGATCTTTACACTACAAATCATAAGCTTAACTGATGGTAACATTCAGGGATAAAAGCACAATTTCTAAATGGGAGTCGAATTGATGGGGCCGAAAACAAATAAAAAATTCAACAGGGGAAGTTACTCCAAACCTTAACCAGGAAAAGTCTGTGTGATGGCGTCACAGTCCTTCTATATACGTGTAGAAGAGAGAATACGAATACCCTACCTAATGTTCTATCAAGGTGAATTAGAATCCTCATACCACTTGCCTGAAGATGAAACTTAATTCATTCAAACTAACATGGTATCTTACACCACGACTATTTATTAATCAAAATGGATAATCAAAATCAGTGTCTGTATCGCTGTTAAACTTGAACCTAACTAAATTTACTTTAATTGCACTAGTGTAAATGATAAATATATATACACATTGATTTGGTTAATTGCCTTCGAACATGAACTGTAGGGAATTTCCCTTTACCCAGTGTTAGCGCATGGGGCTGGAGAGCCATTTAAGGGTCGCAGGTTCGTACAGGTATCTGGTGTGTCCTTATATCATCTAATCGTCCGACTGGGGCCTTTAAACACGTGGTTATATATTGGCTCACGTGCTGAAAGCGACAGCTTGTCTGGAGCCCAGTCTGATCTGTTTCTCTATGTAAATAAATATCTTGTCTGGGTTTGTTTGTGTGTATATGTGGCCGCCCGAGGCATGTATCGAATATTGATAGGTCATTTCATTCCCCTGCAATATATAGCCTCATACACGTAGATATAGATATAGATCTATAGTAAGTTAGTTACTTAGATGCAGGTGTATACGTATTACGGTATATTATTATATTAATCGTACCGATCTGCACGTGCGAATTGACTTACCGTTGTAGATAGCTGAACGTGTCCATTTGAGAAAACAAAAATCAATTCAGTGCACATGTACACCACCTGCAGCCGACCGTAAGAAATACTTGAACCTTATACGAGTCACAGGAAGTGACTATAGATATATAGGTCTTACATACGTCAGTCTTTTACACACATAATGTACTTACCAAACACAATGAAGTAAATCTCCCGAGCCACACGCGTACATATATATGTGGTACGAATGTAAACAGACACACATACAAACACACCCAAACTCAATGCGTATCACACCGATACGACTCCAATCAAATCTAACCAAAGATTTCGTCTGAACGTGCAGCTTTAGTTGGACATCCTAGTTCTCGCGATGTGTTGCTATTTTTAACTTTCCTCGTTGCTGCTCATTCTCTCACTGTGTGGGAGTGTGTAACAGGTGCCCTGTCTCAGTGTTCGTAAATCGTGATTATATTTTAATAGCCTAAACAGGGAAACCCAATACCCATAATCACTCCATGGGATTCATAACGAATTCCAGACAATGTGAGGGGTTTTCTTGAAAAAAAGACACATCTGAACTCAAATTTCAGGTGTTCCGAAAATGCTTTTGTCTTCATTAATAAAACCATTTTTTTTGTGCGAAACTAAACATTTTTGTTGATAAATCTAATTAACGGTATCATATTGTATAATGTTGCGCAAGATGACATCATATCACATATAGGCGATTATGGCACAAATTACACGTCTGACGTCACATATCGAATTATGCGAGTATATATGCAACAGAGATATATACAAAGTATGTAAATCAGTTCAACGGCGCATGTGGCCTAGAGAAAGGCCTATGTCAGAAAGGAAAATGATGAAAAAATGCTTTAAAAAAAAGACTGTGGTATAACTATTTTTTATGAAATATTCAAAACAAATTGTAGCCAGTGTTTGAAGTCCTATATTTTTCGTGAAATGGAACTGCTTGGCGTATTATTGGATTTAAAAACAAAATCAATAACATAAAAGATTCTTTTTTATTTTGTTTTATTATTTTCATTATTTTGATATTATTATTACACTATGATATACTGCACCTGACCACATTGTGCCTGTGAGTCATCATTACATACTGGTTAATCGTATAAAGTTCTATCAACTTTTATAAGATGTCACTGAAAATATTTTTCATTTCGTTTTCCCGTAAAATGTTGTCTTTTGACCATTAATTAGTGGGTTTTTTCCGTGGCGTATTAGAAATTGAAATATCTTTTAACATATTAGCACGGAGTTAGATTATCTAAGTCCGTGGTATTAGACTGCAGTGTGATGTAAGTCAGAATTATATAGTTCCATATTTGTGCCGATGACATTTGATGACACCGACGAACAGACTTCCAAGGAAGGTTTGACTGCACCTAAAAGGAAAATCATTTAAAAGGTTTGTACATACTGAACTGAGATACCTCTGTACGACCTACACTTGTCATAAAAATCCAAGAGCACGTGTCAAGTGAAAAGCCTGGTGCCATTTTGAGTTGTATGCCAGTACCTACATATTGATCTACTGAATTTAAATCGATTTTCGGTCAAAATGATTCAGTCGAATTACCCGGTCCCTGTGGTCGTTACCACAGGAACATGAGAATTTTTTACAGCTAGTTCTGGACCTTAACTATGGTGTTTAGAGTAAGTTTACACGTTTGGGGGAGGGGGGGGGGGCGGGTTAGATCAATTTTCGATGAAAACAATGCCCCTTAAATTGTCATAAAGGCCTTTTGGCCAATGAGGCTGCATTTTTATCGAAATCACTGTTATTATCCTAAAGGATCAAGTTTAAGTCAAAAACTAGCTGTAACAAATTATCAGGTCCCTGTGGTCGTTACTGTACGTTTCAATTTGACGTTGTACTGTTCTCAACAATACCAAAAGGTCGTTCTAAAAACAGGACTTCTACACCATGCTGCGTCCATTTTGACACGATCTCTGAAGACCGACATGTATACGTCAATTTGATTCTTATCTGCCCGATAAAAGGTATAATCAAATTAGAAACAAAAATGCCCAGATACGTTCGTCACAAGGCTCAGTTTTAAGTCCTTACCTTTTTCAATCAATAAATCAATTCACAATTTAACTTTATCCGTACAATAATATACAAATGTGGAATTCCATAGATCACGGGGCGATCCCCAACCCCTTTAAACATTTCTAGATCCACCCACGCGAAGTCATTTATAATAAAGTGATCACGTTCAATGTTACATTGATAATCAGTTTTTTATCAACACTTTACGTTTCTTGGACTGTACAAACAAACCTAACTACATTATAGAACTCCGTCGTAGGTGTAGACGAGTAAGAGGGCGGATGCGAGTTATCTCACACACATTTTGGCCACTCCTGTTTTTTCCGGTGGTATGACGAATGAAAATTTTACATTTTACACTGATAATTTGTTTGTTATCAATTGTGGGAAAACGTTCATCGCTTGTTTATATAATATGAAATAAAACGATAAATAAAAGTAATCATAACCACGGATTTAGATAGCATCTAAGCCCGTGTCATAACGCTACCAATGACGTTCCGATGACTACACTACATGTATATCCTCACGCTAACATCCGAACCAACACAAGTTAACATTGTTGTGAAATAAGTAGGAATATTTATCTCTTTTGACCAGAGACGTATACGTCCCTATCTGACTGTTAATTTTTATCCGATATTTGACTATCACCCCCAACACACACACCTGCCCTATTATATCTGATTAGTTAATGTTGTGACAGAAGATACGAATAATTTATCCAACAAATAACGCTATTCTATTGTTTCATTATTATTTCTTGTAAAGTTTGTGTGTCAGTATAAAACTGTCAGAGATAATGGAGTTACCTCCCTTCGTACTGATAAAAAGCGTGGTTATTACCAGCTCGTTCACCCCTGCAATATCATAATGAGCTGTTCGAACCTTTGAAGTGGAAGAGTTCAAATGTTACTAGGCGGTGTGTTTATGTGTGTTGCGAAAACTGTCATAGGGAACTAGAAAATAAAAAAAGGTTATAAATATTTACATTTAATTCTGAAAGCTTATAATTAGGAGTGTCAAACAAGGAGGAAATTTATATTCAAATGATTCCTTACTGACGAATTTGTGTCATGATGTTTTAATAACAAGAAAATTATATTATTAAATTCTGCCAAAAGCACGGAACCTCCATTCTTGTAGTTTTTTTTTATCAGAAATACTATTTAAATTGTCAAAGACGACGACGACGCGAGTTATATAGACTCGCTATCTGTATCTAAGGTATATATATGTACATGTGTTTGTGGTCGTTTGGAAGGATTTTTTTGAGCAGCAGTTCATGTTCATATTTATATCTCAATTTGTTTAAATGATATGTTTGAGTTAGCGACTTACCAATAGCTATGTTCTGTCCCCTCCCACCCCAAGCATACACACACACGACATACTTATGAGCAAAGTCAAAAAATATTTGACTGGTGATTCCCTGGTTTAGATTTGTTGATGCCAGCATGTACTTCATTTCATACAAGACAGTCGGCACTCGACACTCTCAAAGAGTGTAAAGATTGACTCCACAGTCCGGTAACTGACGATTACAACGTGACAATTGATTTTGTTAGAATGTTTAACTCTTTCTAGTGGTGTCCAAGTTTGTCCAAAGTTGTTACAAATCTAAAACTACATCTATATCTAAACTCTGTGTATAACAGGGAAGACTTGGCCTTGTAATAAAATATACATATGAGGTCGACCCACAAGGCGATGATTTAAGACCGCCAGGTCTTATTCTCTTGTACTTCTTCAACGGTCTCCATTTATATCTTTCCTTTGTTCATACTTTGCCCCTAGTGTAATCAATTTTGAGTTCGGATTGTGGTTTACATTTGTTGATGCTTCGGTATTCTCTGACTGTTTTTCCAATTGTAGCAGTCTGATTTGAATAAAAATAAGGAGCCGAATAAACAAGTTGCAGTATTCAACGTACTAAATCTTAAATCTTGTCCACACTAGGAGGTCAGGAAATGCAGCACCGCCATCCCAATGCGTCATTATTAGAGAGGGTAGATGGAGTAATTTTCTTTGGTTTCCAAAAACAAATCTATCGCTGAAGATATGCCACCTTGTTTCTGGGTAGACTTCCCCCAAGACGTGACGAGTTTGGCAGCTGCGCCGATTACCCACTGTGACACATTTACTAAGCAAAGCTCACTTGACATTAGAAAAAACACCCTGTCGTATTTCGGTCATGGATGTTCTAAAACGTTGGGTTGGATGTTTCCAAGGTTTCGGAGGATATGGGTAGGACATAGCTCGGACCTGCCACAATTCTCAACTGGAAAGGAAGGAATCATGCCCTCCGTCTGTCCCGACAGTATGTTGAAAGGAGGGTAAGCATATATTCATTGTATGATATGAAGGTGGACGTTTTTTAAATATGCTCATTAGTATGCTTACTTGTTGTGATTGATAATGATGCCTTAGTTCTCACATTAATGCCAATAGCATGTTCTTGGATCTGTCCAAGATTTACATGGCAGGTTTCGTCGATACAACGTATTTTTTCACTCATATCTCGCCATGTTGGATAGAGTTTGCCCATGTAAGAAAACTATGTAAAAAATCAATCTTACATATATCATGTCAACGATGTGAAGTCACAATGGCTCGACGACTTGACATCACGAATGTGGTAAACTCTGATGCCGAAAAAAGAAAACGACAATGTGATGAAATCCTTTCACAAAATTTTAACCGTAAACATTAGAAAGGCAAGATTATTTTTTTCTGCGAAAGCTGTGTTTGCAAATTTGAGGTATGCTTAATATAGCTGTCTGATTCGTTTTCGTCAAAAAAAGCTCAAGGGAAAAGTAGAAATTTTAAAAATGTTAGCCAGGCAAAACGTATTTTCATTGTTTATGAGCTTATTCAGGTAGTTGATATGAGAGAAAAATACTCTTTCACGACCAAAGGTGTAAGATAGGGAAATTCCACCCAAGGGTTTTTAAATTTGGCAAAATCCTTGGAAAAGCCCCCGGGGTTTTTACCAAATCTGAAAACCCTTCGGGTGGAATTTCCTTATCTTACATTTCTTGTCATGAAATAATTTTTTTAATTTTTCGGAATACCTGGTCTTATTCTCTTATACTTTTACAAGGGTTCCATGCATGTAAATCTGTCCTTTGTTCATACTTTGCTTCTAGAGTTAGGATTATGGTTTTGTTGTCCCTGCGGTATTTTAAACTTTTTATTGAGTATTAAAGATGTGTGTCCTATAGTACAAAGCTGTCAATCTCATATAAAGCCACTGTATAATTTTCACACCCTAGTAAGTACATTCTGTTTACATATACATATCGCTAAAGGTTACCGCTTCCCTGATTTATCGTTAGATTTAAAGTAAACAAAAGATTTACCAATCAATTACTTCTGACGATGTATGAGTCTAACCCTTGTTATGTTTTATTCTTATAAATTGCGGCTTATAGACACATGTCCCAGAAAACGATTATTCAACTTTGTTTCATTTTTAATTTCTTCAAAAGAAAATGCAACCGTGTTCGTAAACATGATTGTCATCGTATATACCTGTTGTGCGAGTTTTCTATGTCAACATTATTTATGAAAGATGTCAGGAAAATCTATGAATATGTCAGTAAAAATAAATAAGAGAATACCAAAGCGTTAACAAAACCATAATCCGAACTCAAAATGTATTAAACTAGAGGAAAAATAGGAACAAAGGAAATATTTACATGGAGACACTCGTAAAGCCACAAGAGAATACGACCAGGTGTTCCGGAAGAGTAAGCGTCGTCTGCTTCTTCGACGACACCCGCCATGTAAATCTTGATCATATGAAATGCAAGTAAGCACCAAGAACCGAGTCATCGTTGTCAATCACAACAAAAAAACACACTAATAAACAAAAACTTCCATCTTCATATCACACAAAGATACAGAATATTTTTAGATGAGATTAAGATGTCGACCATAAAACTTGCCCATGTGTGACAATGCTCAAACGTGACTTCAATTTGCCACTTTTTGATGCCAAGCAAACTTTTCTCCAAAACATTTTCTCTTGGCGTTTTTTTTTTGCTGTTATACAAACTACCTGACTTAAGTCTAACCTGTTCTTAACCCTAATTATTATAAACTTTTAGTACGCCACGTGGTACTATGTTAGAAAATGGTCGATGAAACTAATCTATTTTGTGTAAATGAGTGTTGAACATTAAGTTGAATGTTTGTCCAAATTTGGGGTGTTTTTTCTGTAGGGGGTAAAAAGTCAGAGAATAACAAAACGTCAACAAAACCATAATCCGAACTAAAATTCGCTTTAACTAGAGGTAAACATGACATTGGAGATCTCCAACCTTTTGTTGCCTTTATAGCATCAACATGTATCTACTGGGAGTTATTTCATTTCTGGCATTTTGATTAACAAATGCTATTTTTAACTAGTAAGATATTTATTGTGCTTTTATGCGGCAAAACACAGAGCAGATTATATCCTTTATGTAAAGATTATTTTACACAATCATAAATCAATGAATAATAGTCATCGAAACGTCACAAAACATATATTGGTTGTATGAAATAATATTTAATAATCATACTTCCCAACCTGAATAACATGTTTACAGATTATATCCGGTGTGTACTTAGGTTGACTGCATGCTAAACGCGAGTGTATAAATTAGTGGAAAGTCGATATCACATCTAAGCATTAACACGATACTGAGCCGAGTTTTCTATCTCTGTAATTATTAACTCGACCTCATTTATGTTACAAATTTTTCAAACGTATACAAATCACAGTTGTTGGCCTGGATGAGGAAGCGGAGAGATGATCTTGATGTGGAGGACACCGGGTTACTAAAAGGTAGGGCAGATCCTAGTGCATATGAAATATAAAAGAAAATTACGTCTGAATAATTGTCGCGTTTCAATAGTTCTTCAAACTCTCGATTATGTAATCGTTTTCAGTATAAAATCTTAAATAAGTGTTATTTTAGTTAACTCCACAATGCACTTGTTCCTTCCATGCCTAATTAACTATGTTTGGTATATTTCACTCTTTAATACATAACAACACCCTAAAGTACTTTGTTTTAAAGGTCGCAGTTACATTATGATGAATCAAAATGCCACTGTCCGTTTGATGTACATTTTACTAACTAAAGTGATCGAGTGTTTTTTTAAGGGACACTCGGCATATAAAAGTGCACCGATGAAATCAGTTTCTGCTGGCCGCTATTTACTTCCGAGGGACATCTTTGATACACTTGTGTGTGTTTCTCAGGTAAGTAGAAGCTTATAAATGACATAGAAATAGTTCTGTGATAATATGTAGTTAAAACCAGATTTTATTCATGACAATTTATATGTACAAATAACCAAATGATGACAATTATGATGATTAGGAAACAAGTATTATTGTACACGTGATTTAAAATTGTTCTTTCTCATCGTACGTGACAAGCGGAACTAAACTTTAATATACAACTTAATAGTGATGGTTTGAATATGAATATTTAAACTGTTGATAATAAAATATAGAATATGACATAATATAAAGACACTGATTGAGTTTTAACCGGGTGGATGTGTGATAAAGTTTACATGTGATCTGAATGTAGCTTAATCATCATTCTGATAATTACTTGAAGATAATCTTCATCTGTTCTACAACATGTTGAGCGTACGACGTAGAAACAAATTACATTTTTATTCATTGATTTATGGAAGGTTGTTAAACTTTTATCAAATCCTTTTCTATCTACTAAACGTATAATAACCATAAGGTCTCATTAATGAGCGGGTCGATAAAACATTAATGCTATACAGATAAGTTAACTGTTAACGTTTCATCTATAAAATGTCAAACTTTTGATTTATGAAAATATCTTTCAATTGGAAAATGGATGTTTAGACCACGGAAAGGAACGACAATCTTTTGCAAAGTTCCTTATTTGAAAATTTATAAAGCTTATGGAAAATAATTTTCATCATATCATCCATGATTTGTTTTTTCACGTACTTTATACGCAGTTATTTGACATGACGACTGAAGCAGATACATAGCTTTCATGTCTCTGATTGAATTCTGTTTGGAAATACAGAGGGTATGGATACAATCCCTATACACCTGTTGTTCACGTAGCATGGATGCGTTCCTCTTGGTATTTGCGTTTTTACAAGTGGCGTCTGAAACGGGAAAGACTAGAAACACGAATAAAGATATTTGAGATTATAATTAATTAAAAGCTCCCTACGGAGTACATGTACATTGTTTAAAAAAAAATAAAATTTCAGAAAACGAATAATAACAATCCAATTGATTTCGAAATTCGATGAATTGATTAAGATCTCTTTTAAATGGACTAAATACATCTATTTTGAGCAATTTCGGAAAATACCTAGCTTGCTACAAAAAAAAAAAGATACAGAAGATGAGATATATTTTATTCTTATTTGTCCTGCTAATTTTGTACTGAAAATCATATACATTAAGCAATATTACTAAAGACGTCAAGGGTCTATAAATGAATTTGATATATTGAGTTATTGTTATGTAGAGAATAAACATTTGTATATTGAGTGATTATTAAAGGTATGTTACCGCAAAAAGAAAACCATCGTGTAATGATATTGATATATGAATATTCATTTTATGTGATAAATGCTCATATGGAATTGTTCTCCTCCATCTTGAAAATTGATTGATGTTTTATGTACTACATTGTTTGACTGTATATATTAAAGAAATATGCTGTATTGCATTCGAAAATTTAAATCAAAAGCTGAAACTAATAAATTGCAATTTTAATTTACAAGAAAAAAACATGTAATCAACTATGTCAATCAATAAAGGTACTAAAAGTATGTCATTAAAAACACAATATTAATTGCTTTGTCATTTGCCGGGATTATTGTTTCTTGTGCAAAAAAAACCCCGAATAGCTGCTTCATGCTAAGCTAAACTTACATAAATAGAATATGATACTGAAAATTATTCATTTTAAAAATTTATAAATAATTTTACATTTTTTAATTTTTGTTTTCTACTTTTCTAGGTTACAAAGGTGAGAGACATCTAGTTCCAACATGGCACTCCTGCCTTTTGTGATAGCAATCACGCTGGTGTATTCCGTTTATGGTCATCTCCCCTTGGAACCGATGCCATTTGACCCTCACTGCCATCTACCGGGCCATCACCATGACCACCATCACCATGGGCATCATCACCTACCGTACATGCCTATCCATGGTCATGTCAACGCCCACATCATGACTCCTCAGGTAGTCCACCATGCCCCGATACAACAGCATGTCAGTTCATATTCAGCCCCAATTGAAACGTCATACAGTGCGATTGCAGCGCCACATCCGACATATTCAACATATTCAACACTTCCGGACATATCCAGTACGTATACGGCACCAGTGTCAGTCCCTTTAAGCACATATTCTACAGCCCTTCCGGCTGCCGTTAGCACGTATTCAGCACCATATGTGGATCTTACCAGTATGTATTCCTCACCACTTTCTGTTTACGGCAGTCCATATGCTACATCACTCCCGACTCCTATAAACACGTACTCGTCAGTTCCTGTTCCTTTTAATACATATTCGACAGCGCCTGTGGCCCCTATCAGTACTTATTCAGCACCAGAGATTTCTCCAGTCAGTGCCATCTCCTACCCGACCATCAACTCTGGATCCTACTATCTAAATTCCGTTCCACCGGTTTCAACATACAGTTACCCATCCTACCCAATCGCCGGTTTACCATCAGTTGGTACGGGTCTGACGCAGGCAGTCGGCACCTCAGGGATCCTTCAACCTGGAATCTCGTCCCTTGGTACAGGAATTCTGCCTGGGATTTCGTCTGGAACATCCGGGCTCCTTCAACCTGGAATATCGTCCCTTGGTACAGGAATTCTGCCTGGGATTTCGTCTGGAACACCCGGGCTCCTTCAACCTGGACTCTCGTCCCTTGCTATAGGAATTCTGCCTGGGATTTCGCCTGGAACATCCGGGATCTTTCAACCTGGAATATCGTCCCTTGGTACAGGAATTCTGCCTGGGATTTCGTCTGGAACATCCGGGCTCCTTCAACCTGGAATATCGTCCCTTGGTACTGGAATTCTGCCTGGGACTGGACCAATTCAATCTATTGGATCAGGGGGGATTTTACCATCGCTTACGACCGGGACTGGGGGGATTTTCCCGTCCCTTACTACCGGGGCTGGCACAGGTGTAATACCAAGTATTGCCGGTTCTGGAACAGCAGCTGCAGCAACTGGTGGTGCCGCTACGGGGACGATCAGCTCTGCAGGACTCTTGAATACTGGCAACCAATTCTTCCAGTCGCTCAGTAATTCTTTATTCCAATAAAACATTGTAATACCACAGAAACATAAGCAATATGTGTTTTTTTTAATATTTTCCTCTACTTACGTTAACATCTATTACAGGATACACATTAGTTTTAGTTAGCGTCGTGTTTTATTGAAATATCAATAAGACAAAATGAAAACATAACAAAAAATATCACAGTAGCATGCACTTAAAGGTCATTCAAACATACAGGTCATGCAGCATATGAATATTACAATACATGCTGTTAACGTTATATAACGGCAAAAAATAATTTTGACCGAATACACGCTGAAACAGTATATTCTAAAACAAAAACATGGACAAGACGTATGTGTTATAAATGAATGAATTTAACTTGATTGATTTAGATCGTACCAAAATATATGACAAAATACAGAATACGACACCACACATTAAATCAAAAAGATTCATTTGCAGGTAAATACAAATGTACAGTTAAGGATGTACACCTCTGAGAGGTCAAAATTTTCCTGTATCAAACTTTTTTCTCATATACTTTTTGGGGAAAGGGAGTTCAGGGCATGACAGAAAATGCAAAGATAATGATATGTCAGTGTGCTCGTTTTTGTGCTACGATCGATCTAAGATACTAATATGATATAATAAGCGATTTCAAGTGAATTTTGTAGTTTTGACCGATTGCGGGACATCTACATACAATATCTTCCGAATTTGTAATCCATAATGAATGAATGTTTGCAGAAATGACAAAAATAGGGTTTGAAGTAAAACTTATTTAACTGAATATTTTTACTGATGAAAGCAATTTGAGTTATTCCTATCCCTTATTTTTTAATGAGAAAATCATCTTTTGTTTCACCATTTTTTGCAGATTTAACACTTAATTAAAAACGATCTGTTATCAAACGTTTTACAATATTTAGCAGATGAAAATTAAGTGGGTTTCTCTTTTAAAAGCGTCATAAAAATGGGGGGTTAGTATGCTTAATTTTTGTCCCTTTATTATTTGTGTTGTTTTTCATAGTTTCGGCTTCAAAAATAAAAACTGCTCAAGTTAAAATAGATATATGAAAACAAAACATACTAAAATGTGTAATTATCCACTTTGTAGCATAATATTTCTATAAAAGTGAACATTATAAAGTTGTACAGCAAAAATGAGCTTGCTATAATTAGAAACGGCCAAACACTGATGTTTTTAATCTAGCATCAAAAAGGTTAAATGTAGGCTTTTCCCCAAGTGCATATTAATGATACAGATAAACGCATATCAAAAATGGCTGCCAAAATGGTAATTTCTTAAAATAAATGTAAAAAAGTTCTACAAGCAACAGACACTTATATTTTTGACACCATTTTCAGATTCATATAATTAAGCTATTAGAATTGATCACACTTTCTTCAATATAACATAAAATCTTTAAATGAGACATGAACGAGACTTGAGCGTGACTGAAACCTCAGAAGAGTACAGTATTAAGGAACAAATGTTCCGTGTACTTATTGGGTTGTACCAGATGTGCAAACTTGATTTGGTAAGCTGTTAAATACCTGGGAAGCCTCAAAGCTCTTATCAAACTTGTGTTTCGACGTGTGGTACACGGACTATTGTTTCCTGACTGGCTAATAAGTGGGTTTGAATTTCACAAGGTCAGAAATGTTTACAAGCGAAATGCCATTTAAAAGCTTAAAAACGTCCACGGTCATATTTTTTTACTCTTTGAACACGAATAAAAGAACAATGGTTACTGTCTAAAAGATCATTGTTTTTCATTTACTACACAGCACTCTTCGGAATTGTCTTTAAGTACATGTTACAGAAGTGACAAACAAAATAGAACGCTCACGATCGGAAAAATGAATCGTCACGTTTATCGTATACCTTAGTAGTAAGCTCTCCTTGTTGGTTAAAGTATAGATGGAGGTAAGCAGCTGCTATAGAAGAGTCTGTTGTGTCCTTTATTTCAAGTTCAGAAGTGTATATACGATTGTCAACAATCTTCCAGTTGTTTAAAGATAATACATCTTCGATATATTTAGAAATGAAATTAAAGGATTTGGCACAAGGGTTATTCCCATGGAAATACCAGCAGTTAGGTTTAAAATCTTCTCTACAAATTCAACAAAAAGTATTGCCAACCTTGCATGATGAATTCAATCATTCGTACCTTATCTATTAGACAGGGTAAAATGACTGCAAAAGATAAACATTGATAGATTGCCTTACAATGGTGAGCTGTTGGGAATTTCCATCAAGTTCTGCGGTAAGGCATTGCCTGGAGAAATACCTTTCGGTCCAAAATAATATACCTGTAACGAATCTACAGGTCTCGGAAGTATAAAGTATTATTGCTAATATGCTACACATTGTATCACATAATACATGTAAAAATAGGCCGGTAGATTCTGGTGTTAGGTCACTAAAGGTGGACTTTTAAGTCAAAAACCAGAATTGGTAGCAAGGTGGAGTAGCCAGCCTAGCCTTTGTCTCATGGAAAGACATAGCTGGGAGAAAGACATAGATCTAACATGTCGTACATGTAGTACAGCTAATCAGTTAAGTCTGAAGCGCTTTGTCAAAGTCAAACTATATAATTTATCAAGCTAATTAACCCTAGTTTGAATGTCAAATAATAAGTCATGTGAATGCCATTATTAATAAAAGACCTGTTCATTAGGTTAAGGTCAGTCGCAAAAAAATAATAACAAATGAACAATGGACAATAAATACCATGTGCAGACAGACGACCAAACGTTAGCTTACTTAATAAATTAATTAACGAGACTAGGTTATATATAAGTTTAGAAAATGTCGATACCACCGTTTGGCCACTAGCATCATTGACGAGTCCTAGAAGAAAAATAACAGCTGTATGATGCAGTTTAATTTTTCTGCACACTGTATATATGACCAAATTTAAAAGGTGTAGCATATGTGTGTTTCATAGCACATAGATGTTTAGTTTAACTTGAACTACACCTTCGTTACAGCATGTCTAACATGAACTACACCATCGTTACAACATGTCTAACATGAACTACACCATCGTTACAGCATGTCTAACATGAATTACACCTTCGTTACAGCATGTCTAACATGAACTACACCATCGTTACAACATGTCTAACATGAACTACACCATCGTTACAACATGTCTAACATGAACTACACCATCGTTACAACATGTCTAACATGAATTACACCATCGTTACAACATGTCTAACATGGATTACACCTTCGTTACAACATGTCTAACATGAATTACACCTTTGTTACAACATGTCTAACATGAATTACAATGCACAAAACCCCAGTGGTGGTGGTGTTGGTGGTGTTGGTGGCGGTGGTGGTGGTGGTGGTGGTGGTGGTGGTGGTGGTGGTGGTGGTGGTGGTAATCGTGGTGGTCATGGTAGTGGTGGTGGTGGTGGTGGTGGTGGTGGAGGGTGGTGGTGGTGGTGGTAGTGGTGGTGGGGGGTGGTGGTGGTGGTGGTGGTGGTAGTGGTGGTGTTGGTGGTGGTGGTGGTGGTGGTGGTGGTTGTGGGGGTGGTGGTGGTGGTGGTGGTGGTGGTGGTGGTGGTGGTGGTGGTGGTCGTCGTCGTCGTCGTCGTCGTCGTGGGAAGGGGGAGTGATGGTGGTGGTCGTGGTGGGAAGGGGGAGTGATGGAGTGCGTGTGCATAAAACCTTGTCACGGAACTGATACGTACATGGCCACGATGTCTTTTCGCAGTTTATGTATTATAGATCCCATAGGTATGTCCGAAATATTTCGATTTAAATAGAAAATGAAATATAAAGCATATTACATGTAATCCTTTTTTAAATTAACCGGGAGCATGTCGGAATCGATTATATGTTTGCTTCTCTGCAGAAGTAAAATGAATCTAATTATCTATGCTTTTGAGACGAACTTTTCATTTAATCATGGACGCCACACTTTTCCTTAACTGTGCAAATGGGATCATCAACATCGGAAAAGTCACCTAGGGTCAGTTCGAGGTAACCCGGCGTCACAAGTACCTTACCGTATAGACTTCAGACATGGTTGAAGTACAAATATGTACTATTTAAAGTGCGTTGATTCTGCCGAAAGGACATTCCTGAAATACATTATGCAATTGTTTTATAACGTAGGTCCCTTAAAAAATAAATATTTACTATTCTCATTTTTATAAAAAATAAAAACATGTTGTTCTAAATCCGTTTAGGAAAGATATATTTATATGTACCCGACTCTTCACGCTGTATACAAATGTTACGGTGACCGAGTTTGAGTTTCTCATTACAACATACAGTGTCGTGTTCACTACAATGTTTTAGACGCTGAGAGTATCAGGATATCATGACACCGCTCAGCCGTGACGACTGTCGATGTTCTCAGTGTATAATAGGGTGTCCGCTTAGGCGGTTATCTTTTCATTTTGTCCTCTAAACGCCCTTCAATGTTAAAGAAGTCAAGTATGAGATATTTTTAAAAAATTGTACCCCGATGTTTGTTGTCGAGTAAAGGATAAATTAACACTAGGACAGACATACGTTTTCGGACTTTAAAAGCAGTCATGGAATTTGGGGATTTATGAAATATTTCTAAGGTATGGCACTTATATTATTATGTACGTAATAGTTGTGGATTTAAACATGGTTTTATTACCACGTTGCTTATTGCCAGTATTTTGCAGTTATTCGTTATTCGGTAATACGTCAAAACCTCAGTATAACATGCATGCCAGGATTTCTCTTGCAAAATGTGGCAGAATATAAAGATGTACAATGTTTCTAATTGTCGTTTGACGTTCATGTAAATTACTTATTTAACTTACATTTTGTTCATTTGTCCCATCCGCTTGCTAAAACAACGTACACTGACTTTGTAGTTGTCATTTGACTTCTATAAACAATTACATCTTTAATTCTTATTTAAGTATCACATTCATATCATACCTCAAATTATGTGTAGCATCATAAAGAGGTTTTCCTGTACTTCATTATCGCTTTCATATATTATTATATCATTTTGTTGTCATGCTGTATGTTTTTATGGAAAATGTAGCAGGATCAAGATTTTGTCTTTACTTCATCTTCGTTTATCATTCGGCTCTTTAAGTATCACTTTGTTTCATACTGTATATTCTTTTGGAAATAGTAGCGATATAAAGAGGTTTGCATGCACTTAATTCATGTTTGACATTCAGGTAAACACCATGAATTAATTAATACCTTATTTATGTATCATTTTGTTTTCGTCAAACTGCAAACTCTGGAAACAACAGCAGTATAAAGAGGCTCACCTATACTTCATGTTATTATTCGTTTGACATTCAGGTGAACACTATGAATTAACTCACGTCTTCTTCGTGTGTCGGTTAAAGCCAATGTGATCATTATTTCGTCGTCCTTTGATAAATCTTGTTGAAGGGCGTTTGCAGGACAGAACAAATTGATATTGAGAACTTTTAAAAGATTGGTTTCCATTTATTTGACATTTATTCATGTGCAACATACATCACATGGTGCGCTAGCGTACATTTTGTTTACATTTTTTTTCTTCACCGCGACATTTTAGTATTTTTGAATAAAACTATTGTAGAAAAAAAATCACTTAATACCAAAACGTCAACAAAAGCATAATCCGAACGAAAAATTGAGAAACTAAGGACAAAATATGAGCAAAGGACAGATATACGCTGAGACCCTTGGAAGTATGTAAAAGAATCAGAACAGAGATATTTCTCAATTTGACTCTGTTATATATTTTGAACATGCTTATTCGTGTTCTTGCTTGTTGTGATTGAGAAAAATTACTCGATTCTCACTTTGAGGACATGACGTTTACTTGGATGTGACCGAGATTTACACGAAGAGTGTAGTCGATGTAGCAGAAGACGTTTACTCTCCCGGAACACGTGAAGTCCTAATTACGACATACAAAACAAAGTAAATATAATATAATTACTGACTACGTTAACGTTGTATAACAACAAATGCATAACGCATAACTTGCACAATATATATATATATAACTTGCATCGCTATTACAATTATCCGAACCTTCATATACATGATCATGAAGTATCGTATATTCAAACTGATCATCAGATTTAAAATATCATTACATTTACCATTCACGCTAATCATACACTCGGGGACACAATACTATGGAAAAGGGTATAATACATAATCGCACTAATTGAAATACATATTCCAACTTACCAAATGTAATTCAAATCTCAGCATCGAATTTAGCCTACAGGTTCACCTCTCAAAATCAATTTCAAAACTGACCGGAAGATAAAATAAAACTAAAACGAGTACCAACGAACAAACTTTCAACCAATCAAACAACTTCGTCAAAGTCCGTCAAAACGTCACATTTCTTATTCGCACTTGCCCACAACTCGCACACCAAACGCCACAATACATATATACGAACATACAAAACGACGCGTCCGCCCGAATATATCCCGCACGGAGCGCAAATATAAAACGTTACGTTTCAAGTCGCGAATTAAATATCACGTACATTTATATCAATAAAATATAAATACAACCAGTATTACAAATAATGTATACTAACATACATTTGTATTACATATGACGAATACAATGTTACATACAAGTATTATATTTATAAATATCAATTATGAATACTTTAATTGGACATATAAATAAAATGACCCTGTTACATATGGTGAATAAAAGTTCTCATGCAATATGACGTTTGCTTGCAAAGTTCTGGCATCTACATCGACCATAGATACCATAGAAAGACACCTTAATCCTTACAAGACATTGCTAAAAATGGGCCGGTAACATAATACACCCGATTATCATTATACTCTATATAGTTATTATCAATTTATGAGGTCAACTGTCGAAGCAATGAACAAAATAAAACTGCATGACATTTACGGTCATGCATCTTCGTCTAATCAAAATTTTGATGACTCGGTTCTCGTTTTGATGACTGATGTATACTTGGATGTGACAAAGATTTACATGGCGGGTGTCGTCGATGAAGCGGAAGACGCTTACTCTTCCGGAACACCTGGTCTTATTCTCCTGTACTTATACAAGGGTCCCCGTGTAAATATTTGTTCATTGTTCATATTTTGCCCCTGGTTTAATCGATTTTGAGATTGGATTTTGTTTTTTTTAACGCTTCCGTATTCATTAATTTTTTAAATGTACAACTCACCTTATTTCTGATTTTATATTTAAATATGAAATCAGGTTTTTGCTGACATATTTTACATATTTATTTGTTTTTAAATGTAGTATTTAAGGCGCTTTATTTCAATATTCAGCAATTCAACAAATATTCACACATATAATCTTGATAAATATTGTTCGTTTTTCGTAATTGCGAAAAATATTCCGATTATTACATAATTGTAGTTCGAACTCAAAATACAAATACATGTATGGCAAAAGACAGCTTCCATCGGATAACCTTGTAACGTTTAGTGCTAATGTTCATGAAGTTTAAAAATCTTCTGCTTCCACATCATATCCTTTTGCAGTGTTATACAATTAAAATAACTGCATTTATATCACAAAAGGACTTATGATTTATATGTTTGCGATAGCAAAAACTGATCCTGTTTTATATCACTTACCAACATGGATCTGTTAAAATAATATATTGGTAATTTGTTTATCAGCATTTGACAGTTTTTAAGCATTCGCAAGATTTGGAGATATAGCGCGAATATCGATTTATCTACATAGTGACACGTAAAGGAATGGAAGTTACCATTAAGTCAATGAAAGTTCAGCGTTAAAGCAGAGTACATGTACTATAAAACTATATGTTCCTCAGCTGTGGTGTTCTATGTGTCTACATACTAACCTGGTAGATATCATGTTTTAAACAGCTTACAAAACATCATCCCTGGAACTGGAGGTATGTCTTGAGTAATTGTATAGTAATACGTACCTTGTATGTAGACTGAACAAAATTCACGTTAAAGTTGTCGACGCCGTATATGCTATTGTCACAAATGCTTTAAATATGACCTAACACACACATATGCTACACCTTTTAAAAACATCAGAAAAAACCAAAGCGTCAACAAAACCATAATCCGAACACAAAATTGATTAAACTAGAGGAACAAATATTAACAAACGAAATATTTTCATTAAGGCCCTCGTAAAGTACAAGAGAATAAGAGCAGGTGTTCCTGGTAAGATATGCAGTATGTCGAGGAGTACTGTAGATGAGTGCGCCATACTAAGCGTGATGCACTCACATTACATATCAATCTGAATATCAAATTAAGATATAAATTCAATGCGACACGTATTATGTAAATAAGTGAAAGCTGAGGATAAGTTTCTCTAGAATATATATTTCAGTAGTGGATAACAAACTCAACATTGATCTTTTTCACTTTATTTATTTATCTTTTCATTCAAATTTAAGTTTAATTGATATGGAGGTGATCAATTGGTTTAACATTAGATAATTCAACAATGAATTTGTAAAAGTATTAGTAATAGTTTGAAATTGATATTAATCATTCGCGTTATTATCAGAAAGTCGCTGTTTTTTTGTTTCTTTTTATTTCATGAAAGCTGAACAAATCTCTCCCTTCTTGAGCATATTCAATATGGAGCGCTAACGCGCACCAAAGAATATGTTCGTTGCCAACTGCGGTTATACTACCGTATACGCAGTCAAAATGAGGTACAATCCTTATATGAGTATAGTGTAACGCTGATGAACAAATTTGCAACAGAGGGATTCTTGAGGTGCTGGTTGATGACGACTTTGAGATAATTGTATCTATCTCATTGACCAATATTCTGTGTCCTTGTGTGATCCATAGTTTTACATGGCGGATGTCGCCAATGAAACATAAGATCTGGTTTTATGTTCTTGTACTACTTCTTGAATATCCGAATGAATTTTATCTTTGTTAATATTGTAATCCTAATTCAATCGATTTTCAGTTCAGGATAATATTTTTGCCTTCGGTATTTTATTCCGAAAGTGCAATCTGATTTCGCCTTGTTAGGCTTGCCGATATTAATATATGTACGAACAACTATCCTACCTCTCTCAACGTAAACACCTATACCCGTTCCTTTTCATTCTGCATGCATTCAAAAATTAGCAATCAATCGTAATATATCTAGATGTATGTATATCATTATCACAAGAAGCATACACAAAGACGTACAAATTTAAAATTGATCAGATGTCGACTGGATACTTATGATAATCTTTACTTTTCTATTACTTAACATCGTAAGAACAGGTGCTGAAATATACTTGAAACTTAAAGGTCCCTTGTGTCATTGCCAAGAGAATTAAACAGATACACACACTTATTAACTTTAAATCATTATTTAGCTCGACTGTATAATATTCTGAATTATTAATGTACTTTTCTCGTTTTTGTCATTTGTTCAGTCCTTCTGAACTGCAAAGTTATACGTTACGGGACTTTTGACAAATATTTCGAACACGAAATATAACAACAATGATATAACAGAAAATATAACAACAATGATATAACAGAAAATATAACAACAATGATATAACAGAAAAAAATAACAATATGTTTCGAGCCCTAAACCTCTGACCAGAATATACGTTGTATTGCCAAACTCTATCCAGTCAAAATGTAGATTTAAAAAAAATAAAGCTAAGTCATTTACACACTTTTGAGCTCTTTACAATCAAAGGTAGCAATATTTCACTATAGAATTGCAGGATTAAATAAGTTTAAATGGATTACTTTAGGTGTGAACATAGCTGCAGTTTGAAACGTATCATTACAGGGATTCGTAGTTACGTCTAAAGCACACCTACTTAAATCCCATAGCGAGAATACTTATGATTTTCCTGTTGGCTTGATACACGTATGAAGCATTATTTCTTTATATATTACAGGGTGAGCAGGCGAGAAAATCGATGACCGTGCCAACTATCAAATCACAATCTAGCTCATATCTACAAAAGATCATTAATTCAGACTTTGATATGGGTAGCATAAATGCTGACGGCTTGAAAGTAAACAAGCTGCCGAACATTGAAAACGACAAAGGCGTTCCGAAAACAGAAAACCCCAAAACTGTTCTGAAGACAGGAAACGATAAAGGTGCTCCAATCATGAGGAATGGTAAAGGGATTACTGCCATGAAACCGGTTCCCAATCTCAGAAGTACGGCTAATGATAAAAGTGTTCCGAATGCAATATCCGTGTCGGATGCAGCGGAAAATGAAACGATCGCAAGTGTGTCGTCGGATGAAATTTTCCGTGATGTCAAATCTATCGACAGCGACGATTCGACCCCAACTGTCGTCCCGAAATCTCCATCTTTCGGCAGGCCGTACCATATCAAGACTAATGGCTCTCTTAACAGCTCGAGTTGCCCTAGTGATGCTGAAACGGATGTAACGAGATCTTTGAATGACGACATACGAGGTAAGAGTGAACAAGTGAAAACGAAAACACTACCGAAACAAAACAATGTTCCTAAACTGCAAAGACGCCATTCGGAAATGGAAGGCATTAATAAAGAATCCTACATGATTGGAAATGAATTCAAAGTGCTCTCCGGAACAACATCTTTGGAAAGAAACATTCATTTACACCACAACAATGAATCAGGCCCTGCTGCAGACGAGAAGCGACTTTCAGGATGGAATACGATAGGCCATAGTTTCCAGAGAAAACTTGGCGAGTTCGACAGGACAAAACGGACGACATGGGGTGGGAAGTACGCTAGTAAACAGCGTGAGTCACTCAAAGTACTGAATGAGTTGGACAACGCGTACAACTACTCAAGTGATAGTTCCGTAGATCATTACTACGAGGCAAACGACAGACAAAGGTCCAGATCATTGAAACAGGAACCTGGACACAGAGGTAGGTTTGCATTTGTAAAAGCAATGGGTGTTTTAGAAGTGCTATTATGGTCCTATTACACAAATTGATTGCTGTAGATGACACACTTATAGTCCAGTCAATATATGATTTGACCCCAAACAAATTGCAACAAAATTTCCTTAAAAGCTTTTCATACAGAATGGTATATTTTCTGTGACAGAAAAAAAGTCGCCATAAATCTGACTTGGCGACTTTTTTCCTGTTACAGTACTAAGGTTTAACATTCCAAAAAGCCAAAAAAATGTTTTGTTGCAATTATTTTGAGGTTTGGCCTTTTTTGTATGTAAAATGCCGGACTATTACAACTGAAAGGCAATTCGAACTAAAGACGTATCCTGTGTGGACGTGTCCGACTTGTGATAATGAATGCAAATGTTTGGCATTATGTTCATTTATTTTGGAATAGTAAAGATATATTTTAGATACAGACTTACACAATATTTGACCATTATACCTTTCGTCTACGTTTTTCGGTATCAGGAGGAATGGGACCAGGTGTCGAGGATGGTGGCCCAGATGACGTATTTATCAGCCAGACCGAGACGGAAGAGGATGCCCAGTGGTACGAGGAAAGCTTACAGTAAGTGACAAGATACAAGACAATGTCTTTAAAGTCGGTTATATATTAACAGGTAACACTAGCTTTTTAACATAATCTTTTCCTTTTTGCTCATATTTTGCCCCTAGTTTTAATCGATTTTGAGTTCGGATTACTTTGGTTGAGCCTTCGGTACTCTCTGAGGTTCTTCATAGCGAGCTACATTTACCTTTAAGTTTAGTCTGAATTTCATTACGTTGTTCTAGATTGCAAAAGCTTGCATCGTCCATAATTTAAGGCTCAATATTTTAAACCATCCCTGTGCCCGCGTTTTTTTATTTTAATGTTTATCGGCTGGATCTCTTGTAAAAGAAGATCAAATTGGGAACAAAAAGATGGACAAATAAAATCACATACTTTGGTACGAGAATGAAAAACATTTCGAAGCGTCTTTAACTTAAAATAAACAATGAGATTCTAAAAGCAAATGGATGATAACAAATTGAAGAGAATTGCTAATTTTAAATGTTTTTGTCAGCCCTAAATGCCTACATACCGATATTTCAATTAAATGAAAACTTTCTGTTGTTTTATCCTACAGGGAATACATGTCTATCAGCATGAGTGGGATATACGGTATATTTCTGGCCGTCGTTGGATTGGTGATCCCAATCGCCCAAACCTTTATAGACCCATCTCTGCCATTTGTATTCGAGGTAGGTGTAAATTAATGATAATAACATTTGAAGTTTGAACATTTGCATTGCATATAGGTATTGGTGACAATTTTTGCATTACAATATATTTCCTAAATAGTTTAAATGCAACACAACCTGTTGTCACCATACAAATTAAATTGTTTAATATATGTTTACATGTTCATAGAAAATACAAAAAAGAACATAGAACAAAAATTCAGCATGTATGTAACAAATCTTTATTTGTGTCCGATAATTTCATAAATGTTTTTGAAGTTAAGAAATGTTTAAAATGGTTTATGCAAGATGTTGGGGTTTCAAAATTATGTAACAATATATTCGTACTACTATCAAGACATATTATTTTGTAACAATACCATGTCTGGATTCGTTGATATAACTTATTAACACTATCCCGATATATGGACATTACAATATTACTATCACCCACAAGTTGATGATTTATTATAGGTCCGTCCTTTTTGTCAAGTTGACTCTTCGGTTCTTGCCTTTTTGTTTTGATATGAATTTAAAAATTGCACATTATGAAATGGATATAGTTCCACTTTGATGGAATACAAAATGTATTTATAAAAAAAATAATATCTACTTTTCGTTGTTTCCGACCTTCATGCCTGCCTGGCTTTGACATAATTATTTGAGATATTTCTGAGAAGTGTTAATGTAGTGCTCTTGTACTCAAACCATAGCAATATTTATTAATTATGGACCTTTGATGAGGTACATATGGTGTTAGCCCAAGGTCAATATTTTAGATTCTACCAGATCGGTAAAACACCATATTAACCGAATAAAAGGTCCTTAATTTTTATATTAGATATGAAACTTGTTCGCAAAAGACTGAAATTACATTATATCTATCATGATAAAACACCTCTGCTGATTCTAAAAGTAACAACAGCAGGTCAATATCACAAAATCGGACCATATCTAATAGTATCTAATAAACACTATCACAAAGTCAATAACTACTATTACAAAATCAATAATAATTAATTCGCGCAAAAAAGCTTTGTTTTTATCCACATCTAATTAAGCCATGCATGTCGAATGTTTGCATCGATCATTGTTCCACTAATTCTCACATGTATAACGTTTAATCATCGTTCTAGGCGTTCTTCATATATCTCTACGTCACGGGCATTCTGTTCATCATCTATGTGTACGTGTTCATGATGCGGAAGAGACAACTACGCATGACCGACATTGCAAAAGCATTATCGCGCAGGCTATCGTCGTCAAAGACCTTCCCTACTTCCGTTTCGGAGCAGACAAAGGATGGAAAACCCCCAATCCACCAGTCAATGAACCATCCAAATTCAACAGGAAGCTTCTACTTACGGCTAGGTGCACTCTGTAAGTAGCTTGTAACCTATTCACTTAATACACGGCCCATATTTGTGCTAATTATCAGTAATCGAAGAGCTACCAGTATCAAATGCAGACCAGAAAAAGTTGAATAAATACTTTATCGATATCATTTCATTTTCGCACGTCTCTTTTGCTAAGGTCGAATACTCTTTTACCCAGTTGTGTAAAATAACAACAGAATGTGATCCCTTTAATAACCTTACTTATTATTTTTATTTCTCAGAACAATAATAATGTGATTTAATAGATTATTTTTTGTTATTGTTTACTGGTGTCTCATTTTGATAATGATAAGATCACATTCAGCAAGAGAAATATTTTTTGTAACTGGTACATGAGCGGGTTGTGTCATTTGTTCGGGGATCCTTTTCACTGTAAAATTGAAGAGACCTAAAGTCAAGTCCAAAAATAGACTTGATCACGTTGTAATTCAAGATAAAATTATTCTGGTTGAACAAGACTGGACAAAAATCATAGAATAATGTTATGCTGCATATTGGACAGATATATATTCATCTTTTACATAGTTCTATTAAAAGTTATACGAGGGTGGAGCAATAAAGACAGTACAGGCAAACTGAAATTAATTTCACGATTCTAGAAGCCATATTTCAAAGGTACAAACTATATGATTTCCGAAGCGATGGAATTTGTCGCCACCATTAAATCAAATTGACCCTCTATAAAACCCGTAGTGAATAGCGTAACAAAGTGACCCTCTATAGAAGCATAGAGGGCCAACACGTGAAGTTTCTTAGTCAATGATTTCAGGATATTCTAGTCTGAGGTGCGATGAATAACTATAATAGAGCTGGGTCGATCATCACCGACCAAGTACCTCAACAGGTAAATCGTTCGTCTAAAGTTGCGAATCCGCGTCTGACCGTTACATTCGTTACAAAATCTTGTCAAACAATGTTTCAAGCATCAGAAATACGCTTACAATAACATGGGCAGCTTACTACTAAGCTTTATTATAAACGTGAGGATTTCGATATTCCGATTGTGAACTTTCCCTTTCTTGATAGTAGCATCGCTATGGTGTTGACATGTCGCAGTTGATTCTTTATTCTAGGGCTTGCTATTGATATCGAGATTTTCGTGATAGAAGTCAACTGCTAACGAACAAACTTATGGCACAGGGATTCAAGAGATGCAAGTTGATGAAGACTATGGGCAAGTTTTATGGTCGCCATCTTGATCTCATCGAGAAATATTCGGTATCTTTGTGATATAAAAATGGACGTTTTTGAGTTTGCTTATTAGTGTGCTTACTTATTGTGATTGACAATGATGACTCGGTTGTCATTTTGAGAACTGATGCTTACGTGGATGTGACCGAGATTTACACGGCGGGTGTCGTCAATGAAACAGAAGACGCTTACCGTTCCGAACACCTGGTCTTATTATCTTTTACGAGAGTCTCCATGTCAATCGTTCCTTTGTTCATATTTTGCTTCTGGTTTAATCGATTTGAGCTCAGATTATAATTTTGTTGACTCTTTTGTATTCCCCGATTTTTTTTAGCAAGGATATACCTGGGTTGTTAATAGTTGTGTCTTCGAGGGCGAAGTCTTAGTTAAAGGTTGAATGAATGCAGAGGATCTTATCGGGGTCGATCATTCGCGACCAGGTTGCCCGACTGGTAGAGTGTTAGCCAAAAGTTCGGAACGTGTTCGAACCCCTGTCTGGCCGTGAATTGTCTCTTCAGTGTCAAAGTGTACATTTTGTTGTATTTGCAACACTTGTCTCATTCCAACTACATATGCAATATCGTTTTGTGTGTTTACGGTTTTATTTTGACAGTGTTCGGAGTTGGAAGTATGGTAGACAGTGGACTTCATTTCGGACAACACCTCCAGGCTTTCGATGGACAATCCATGTGTAACAAACCTATAGAGGCGGCTAAACCATTCGGTCATCTCGTCTTCACCTTTGTCCAACTCTACTTCATCTTCCTTAACTCAAAGGTACTGTCGATTAAATAGTCTGTCGCTTTGGTTTTTCTAATCTGATTTACTATGCATAACATTTTATTGGTGTAATCGTTATGTATGATTAATGATTATTTTATACAATAAAATGTGATTCAACAATATGGCCATCATTTCCTGGCCTCTGATTGGTCGAAATTTAAATATCGTCCGGTGTTCATGAAATTTGGTCTGTATATGTATTTCAGCACTAAGAACCGAAATGCGGGTTTGGGGACTTGTATTATGGTCCCTCATTACAATAAATATTTGTTTTCATTGTTATCATATCATGTGATTTGTATCGTATACGTATCTACATCTTATACACTTTTCATGGTTTAATCATCAAATAATCATAATTAATCGGTCAATTATTTTCAGTTTTATTCAACACGAACATGATTCCGCAGCATTACCAGCTTTACCCACACATCTTGCCCCTATTTCATTAAACCATTCGCATGCTCAAAAATGGATTTAATGACCAAGTCTGATTTATTGTGCTGAATTTTTTTCGTTTTTAATGTTTACATTGGAATTGTTTATTTATCGTTTTACACGATTAAATTTAGCTACAAGTTGGTTTGAGCACAAAATATATGCATAAGCATGGGAACAGTTTCATGAATACGGAACCTTGTACACTAATTCCTATCTTGTTATAAAAAATGTCCCTGCCTATAGTTCGGTCTCATGCTATTTTTCGAGGACGACAGTATTCCGTTATAATCCTTTTTCTCCTGATTGGATATCGCCTGTTTTTAATAAATTCATATGTACTTTTGAAATAGTATTTGACCTTTTAATGATATTATTCCAGCATGAAGAATCTTGTTCATAACTCCAGAAGTAGATTCTGTCGCTCTTATATCTGAATATAAATAGCATATCATACAACTTAAAGCTAATATGATGTATATCAGGCCAAATCCATGATGTCATTAATATTGTTGTTACGTCACAGTAATTTATGTCTACATGACTTCGTTTTAGTAATACTCTACTGTACTGTAAGATGACGTAACACAGTTATATAGTAAAATGTTTTTACAGTTATGTATCAATAACAATAGAACTATTGCAAGGTTTTGTATGATACACCTCTGTTGTGTTGACTACATGTAATTTGTTTTTACAGTTATGTATCCATAACAATAGAACCATTGCAAGGTTTGGTATGATACACCTCTGTTGTGTTGACTACATGTAATTTGTTTTTACAGTTATGTATCCATAACAATAGAACCATTGCAAGGTTTGGTATGATACACCTCTGTTGTGTTGACTACATGTAATTTGTTTTTACAGTTATGTATCCATAACAATAGAACCATTGCAAGGTTTGGTATGATACACCTCTGTTGTGTTGACAACATGTAATTTGTTTTTACAGTTATGTATCCATAACAATAGAACCATTGCAAGGTTTTGTATGATACACCTCTGTTGTGCTGACCACATGTAATTTGTTTTTACAGTTATGCATCCATAACAATAGAACCATTGCAAGGTTTTGTATGATACACCTCTGTTGTGTTGACTACATGTAATTTGTTTTTACAGTTATGCATCCATAACAATAGAACCATTGTAAGGTTTTGTATGATACACCTCTGTTGTGTTGACAACATGTAATTTGTTTTTACAGTTATGCATCCATAACAATAGAACCATTGCAAGGTTTGGTATGATACACCTCTGTTGTGTTGACTACATGTAATTTGTTTTTACAGTTATGTATCCATAACAATAGAACCATTGCAAGGTTTTGTATGATACACCTCTGTTGTGCTGACCACATGTAATTTGTTTTTACAGTTATGCATCCATAACAATAGAACCATTGCAAGGTTTTGTATGATACACCTCTGTTGTACTGACCACATGTAATTTGTTTTTACAGTTATGCATCCATAACAATAGAACCATTGCAAGGTTTGGTATGATACACCTTTGCTGTACCAATATTTGCGTCTGGATCCAAAGCCTCGTTATGGAAACACTCTCCGTTTTACACCATTGGGACGTAGTTCACCAGACCGTTGCAATGCCATTAAACTCGTCTAATGCACCATCAACCGAAATATATAACCACGAACCCAAAAGTATGTAACCGGTAGTTAATATTTTGTGGAAGAGTTTGTTAATTGATATGAGTTTCAAACTCCTTTTATAAATGCATATCTATAGTCTTTAATAAGAAATGCATATCGCCGAAATTAATTAATACAAAGAAGATATCGATACAAAATTGAGAGCAAAATATCAAACGAAAACGAAAACGATAAGGCTAGGACAACACTTACAAAACAATAGTCGTGGAAATGATTGATACAGTTCAGTATAACTGAGAACAGAAGGTCCAGACTTAAATGTGTTTTGTGTCACGGATGATCAAATCCTATTAAAGCAACTTTAATCACGAGGTATTCTGATGAGCCTTTTATTAAGCTACTTTAAGGTCACACAAGAGATTTCATATTTACCTATAAAACTATTCAACGTGGATTGTATAGAGATAAAATCAGACGAGGCTTCGTTACTTGATATTTGTTTGTTGCCATTTCAAGAAGATTAACACAGTACGGTTGAATTTCTTGGTGTCAAATTAAAGGACTTTTACCGACTAATTGAATATTGTGTTGCATATCAAATGATTTGAAAAGATAGTATTAGAATCTTACAGTAATAGAATGCAAACTTAATTTATATGATCGTGGAAGCAACAATAACTGTTTGTGGTAAGATGGCAGATTCATGACATATAGTCATGCTGCAATCGATAAACAAGTTTAAAATTATTAAAATTATTACATAAACAAGCTTTACCGAATACAATCTTACAGTGTACGTGAATGAAGAACGTATACGTATTAGCTGTACGTCAAACCATGCACTTCGTCTTCTATGGTTTCGTATTTCGTTTTGTTGATCAGATGCATCTGTTCCGATCTTTCAGCTTCTTCCTTGTCTAGTTTTTGTCAGCCAATAATTGTTTACCGCGGCTACCTGACATTTGTGCTTCCGGTTCCGGTTGATATTCCTATAATTAGTCGAATGGCGGCGGCGAAATTGAGCAGACGAGCACCAGATTTAGCGAAAAATGCCGTTTAAGGGTACTTCCCGGTTAATTGACACAACTGAGACCTTGATTTTCCTTCTAAGAATAACATTTGCCTTCAGAAAATGTATTTCTTTTGGAGATTGGTCCAAACACAAGCTAATTATTATTATTATGTAAGATTATGTTTTAATAAAGTCGTGAAGATTAATGTAGATTCATAGGCAACTTATTGACATCACAAATGAAAAAGCAGTTAAAACTAATAATACATTTATCATCTTATGATGTCTATTTAATTAAAATAATACAGATGCATGTAATGACTGCAGCCGAAATAAAAACGATGTCAACCAAAAAGTACACAGATTTTTTCGTCTCACTAATCACAATTGTGCAATGTTTTAGGTTCGGCCATTCCAAACATTACTGCGCATGAATCAACACCGGAAGTGAAGTGTTATTGGGATGACATGATGGCGCGTGTTGTACAGGCTACGGGGCCGTACTTGTATTCATGCACCATTGAATACAGTATTATCTGCACTGGTAAGAAATCATTATTTATTGCAAAATAATCTTTAGAACAAAGAAAAATAAATTCTTTTCTTTGTAGTCATTGTATTCTACTGTTGGTGATAGGGGCGTAATGATTCGAAAATAGTTGAATTTACTACAAAAAATTAATTATGCAACAATTATTTAGGGGGGGAGGGGGAGAAGGGCAGCAGTTGGCAAGTAAACAGCATGTGACATTCTACTACAGCTTGTCCTCCACCACCTGAGACCTATGTTGGACTGTCACCATGTAGATCGGTAGGAACTTGAGCATATCATGTAAAACACGAAAAAACCAAAGGGTGGGACGGTATTTACATGTTCTATATTCCTGCTTATTAGAGTATCTAAGTATTTGCCAGATGTTTCTCCATAAAGGATTACTTCGAATAATGATGAATGTAGACAGAACTCCTATGTTATGTAATAGATGCGAAATTTGATCTTATTGAGCAACTTGGCATACAAATACTCTTTAATTATTACATTAGGAACTCCACTAAAACCAGTGCCTACGGATTGGAAATGTTGTCATCATAAAGAAAAGATAAATTGATAGCTAAGTAAACTGATTTGAACATACTTTGCATGTCATAAATACAGTGTTCTGAGTGGGAAAATTAAACAAAAGCTTAAGAAAGAAGCCTTGTGCAAGTGTTCATGAAACCGTCTTCATGATAAAGCATGGATTGTGTGTCCAACCATAATTATTGTAACTCACAAAACAACCTCAGTGCCAAAGGATGAGAAGTCAGATATTAACATCGAAAACAGTAATATCTTTTAAGTGTCTGAAACAAAATTCCAAGTATATGGCAAATTAATTTTCTTTTATTAATTTGTACCCAGAACAATCGACTAGGTTTGAGCAGGAACGCCATGCTTGAGCAGGAACGCCATGTTTGAGCACGAAACGGTTTCATGAATAAACCAAATGTCTACCGATCTGTTCAGTGTACCAAGTACAATGTGTTCTAAACTCTCATCCAAGAATTTGCTATAGCAGCAATAATTGAGTTTCTCTACACCGATATCTAAACCGAAGTAACTGTATCCACTGAAGACCAGTTTCAAATGAATCCTCTGTACATTTTTTTTTGTTTATAGAATCTTTTCTGTCATGTAGGTATACTGTACGTAATGTGGACTAACGTTGGAACCAATCAGAGACCGAAACATCAGGCAACGGGCACCGGAGATGAGGTCAATACCCAAAACGACGATGACGTCACTTCTCTTGACTTGAAACGTCACAAAATCAGCGTAGATTGTACAAACTCGAGCCGTGGTCTGTTTATTGGTATCCTTGTGTCCGTATGCGCCATCATAGCAATGGTAGCGTTCTACGTCATGATCAATCTTAAAACATTCCAGGAAACGGCTGTTGTGTTGATGCTACTCTCCGAGATGACGATGTACATTCTGACCAGCATTGCAAGCTTCCTGGCAGCAGAACGGATGCACAAATTACGTCATTATTCTGCACTTAAATTCGGCCTTGAAGAGAGCCTCCTTCTAGTATCATTTACAGGGCTGGTAATGTTCGGTGTGTTTAACATAGTACCGGATGTTCATTACACAGACAAAGCCCTCGGAGTACTTAATGTTATGACAAATGTCCTCATGGTCGTACAAGCGTCTATTCAAACCGTCCTCTTGCTAACCACGAGGAAGTTTCGAGCTCTCAACAAAGAACAGGCGAAGGGAAAGTACGGACGGCAGTTTGTTACATTTCTGATTCTCTGCAATTTTGCAATGTGGACCTTAGAAACATTTCAAGCACGGGAGCCTGAACATAATCCCATTCAGGTTGATATGTATGGCATAAAAGCATGGGCCCTTTTTTCTCACATAGCGGTACCACTCGGAATATTCTTCCGCTTCCATTCGTTCGTTTACTTATTGAGTATTTGGAAAAGTGCCTGGAAAATAAAAACTGACACAGAACAGAAGTGAGGGCAATCATTGTTCCATACCCACTTAAAAGTTATAAAGACGCTTGCTTCAGTGCTTATGAAGTGAACTTTGCAAAAACGGAAATAGTCAATATTTGTGTTTAAACTTGTATAAACAAACAAGAAAATGAATATATATGTCATATATCTTAAGGTTTTACTCCACGAAAGTTTTAACATTGGCGAAAATGGTCAGACTTTATATATTATTTTTGTGATATGCTTAGTAGAAATATTCAGAAAATCAATATTTGAAAAAAAAACTACAATTAATCAGATTTATTGATATGTAACAGTGAAGAAGAGTAATAATATTGACTGATCAGGAATGTATGAACCACAATAAAACCTTGGTTATCTACAGGGTCCAATAATCGTTCAAAAGTCAATATAATATATTTCGAAAAGGGACATATATGGAATTTTGAAACCAGCAATTGATTTCATATTGTAATTTGTCAGTGTACATTAAAATAAAACAAAGTATGATTCTCTCGTTTTGATGATTATTAGCTCACCTGGTCCAAAGGACCAAGGTGAGCTTATGCGATACCGTGGCGTCCGTCGTCCGTCGTCCGTCCGTCGTCCGTCGTCCGTCGTCCGTCCGTCAACAATTGACTTCTTCTTTATAACCACTGATCGGAATTTGACCAAATTTGGTCAGAAGCATCCCTATGGGGTGGGGACCCAAAATTGTACAAATGGTTGGGCTGACCCCCCAGGGGCCTGGGGGGGCGGGGCCAAAAGGGGTCAATTTGGCTATTTGATATAAACGACTTCTTCTCTGAAACCGAGCAATGTATATTGCTCATATTTGGCTGGTAGTATTACTATGGGTTGGGGATTCAAAATTGTACAAATGGTGGGGCTGACCCCCCAGGGGCCTGGGGGGCGGGGCCAAAAGGGTAAGTTGGCTATATTGATATAAACGACTTCTTCTCTGAAACCCAGTAATATATATCGCTCATATTTGGCTGGTAGCATCACTATTGAGTGGGGATTCAAAATTGTACAAATGGTGGGGCTGACCCCCAAGGGGCCTGGGGGGCGGGGTCAAAAGGGGTCAATTTGGCTATATTGATATAAACGATTTCTTCTCTGAAACCCAGTAATGTATATCGCTTATATTTGCCTGGTAGCATTACCATGGGGTGTGGATTCAAAATTGTATAAATGATGGGGCTGATCCCCCAGGGGCCTGAGGGGCGGGGCCGAAAGGAGTCAATTTGGCTATAATGATAAAAATGACTTCTTCTCTGAAACCAAGCAATGGATATTATTCATATTTGCCTGGTATCATCACTATGGGATTAGGATTCAAAATTATATGATTATGATCACGGAGGGGCCTGAGGGGTGGGGCCAAAAGGGGCACATTAGACAATATTGGTATAAATGATCTCTTTCCTGAAACTAAGCAATGTATGACATCTATATTCTAGTGGTAGAATCCAAAGGTTGCTTGAATTCAAATTTATACAAATGTTTTGGTAACCTCGATCACAATCATGGATTTAGATATGACCCCAGGGTCTGCCACGCCCTTGCAACTTGACTCCTGACTCATAACTTTTAAACGGCTGAGATCCCCACCCCAAAACTATATATACAATTGCTGGGCATTAAGAGACAATCACAATTATGATTTTATATTTGACTCCAGGGTCTGCCACGCCCTTAAAACTTAACTCCTGAGTCATAACTTTTAAACGGTTGAGATCCCCACCCCAAAACTATATATACAATTACTGGGCATTAAGAGATGATCACAATCATGGTTTTTGATTTGGCCCTGGGGTCTGCCACACCCTTTTAATTTGACCCCTGAGTCATAACTTTTAAACGGTTGAGATCCCCACCCCAAAACTATATATACAATTGCTGGGCATTATCAGATGATCACAATCATGGTTTATGTTTTGACCCCAGGGTTTGCCACGCCCTTGTAAATTGACTTCGGAGTCATAACTTTTAAACAGTTGAGATCCCCACCCCAAAACTATATATACAATTGCTCGGCATTAAGAGACAATCACAATCATGATTTCATATTTGATCCAAGGGTCTGCCACACCCTTGCAAATTGACTACTGAGTCGTAACTTTTGAATGGTCGAGATCCCCACCCCGAAACTATACATACAATTACTGGGCATTAAGAGATGATCACAATCATGGTTTTTGATTTGGCCCTGGGGTCTGCCACACACTTTTAACTTGACCCCTGAGTCATAACTTTTACACGGTTGAGATCCCCACCCCAAAACTATATATACAATTACTGGGCATAAAGAGATGATCACAATCATGGTTTTTGATTTGGCCCTGGGGTTTGCGACACACTTTTAATTAGCTCACCTGGTTCTTCATATCCACTGATTGGTAATCAACCTTATTTGGCAGGAAGCATCCTTAGGTGCCCAGGATTCCAAATTGTACTAATGGTGGGACTGATCCCCTAGGGGGCTGAGGGGTGGGGCCAAAAAGGGTTATTTAGCTATATTGGTTTAGTCGACTTCTTCTCAATAACCACTGATTGGAAATGAGCCTTAATTGGCAGGAAGCTTCCCTAGGTGCTCAGGATTCCAAATTGTACTCATGGTGGGACTGACCCCCTAGGGGGCTGAGGGGCGGGGCCAAAAACCGTTATTTTTCTATATTGGTTTAAGCGACTTCTTCTCAATAACCACTGAATGGAAATCAACCTTATTTGGTAGGAACTATCCCTAGGTGCTCAGGATTCCAAATTGTACTCATGGTGGGACTGACCCCCTAGGGGGCTGAGGGGTAGGGCCAAAAACCGTTATTTAGCTATATTGGTTTAAGCGACTTCTTCTCCATAACCACTGATTGGAAATCAACCTTATTTGGTAGGAACCATCCCTAGGTGCTCAGGATTCAAAATTGTACTCATGGTGGGACTGACCCCTAGGGGGCTGAGGGGCGGGGCCAAAAACCGTTATTTAGCTATATTGGTTTTGTCGACTTCTTCTCAATTACCACTGATTGGAAATGAGCCTTGTTTGGCAGGAAGCTTCCCTAGGTGCTCAGGATTCAAAATTGAACTCATGGTGGGACTGATCCCCTAGGGGGCTGAGGGGCGGGGCCAAAAACCGTTATTTAGCTATATTGGTTTAAGCGACTTCTTCTCCATAACCACTGAATGGAAATCAACCTTATTTGGTAGGAACTATCCTTAGGTGCTCAGGATTCCAAATTGTACTCATGGTGGGACTGACCCCCTAGGGGGCTGAGGGGCAAGCCAAAAAGAAAATATTTTATCATGATTACCTAGATACCAATGTATCCAGGTGAGCGATACAGGCCCTCTGGGCCTCTTGTTAATGGGGCTAAACAAAATAACTTGAATTTGTGGTATCAATGCTTCAAAAGTGGTTCCCATACCATCGACGTTTTTAGTTTGGTAACAAGCGAACAAACACTGCATCTTGAGATAGTTTAGTTAAGGTATTTGTCTCTTGGATGAGTTGGATGGATATTTTAAATGACATTATAGCGGAAAAGAAAAACACTTATTTACTCAAAACTTTGTTGTTTGAAAAGGAAAGATAAAAGAGGAAAGACGTATGTACTGAATGCGACAATCTTTACATGGTGGATGTCATTACTTACTCTTTCGGAGCATATGGTCCCGCACTGCTGAACCGTCCCCATGATCTAGTGTGGTTGTTTGTTCAAACCTGATATCTGGTTCCGGTTATAAATCAATAACAAAATGCTATTTTTTCACTGATTTAGAATTACTTTTTAATGGGACTTCAAACAGAATGTAATTTCATTTTACATTTGAAGTTGTTGATCGTTTCGACTTTATTTAAGAGAGTTACAATGAAGGCTGGCTTGAGCACCGAATTCATGCTTGAGCATAGGAATTGTTCCATGAATACGAGTTTCTGTATTTATATATATACGTATCATTTTAAGTTTAAATATTTTTTTTACATTTTTACTGTTTTGTTGTTGGTATTAATGATAAAAACTTTTCCCCGATTTATCCGAGTATAGGTAACCATAAAAATGGCAAACATTATATTCTAGGATTTTGAATGTTTTAATAAGCTGGAAAATAAATTCCTAAATGGTTTGTTGATACTGTTTGTCTGTACATAGTTAATATTTGCAAGCTAATCATTAAAGAGTATATCTTAAATCTTAAGATACCGTTCTTGACCCATAATTTAGCAAAAAAGGGGATTGATGTCATTAACATCAGCAATATCTTGCACCAAAAGTCTGTTCAAGCTAACATTCCACTGTACTTCCGATATAAAAGTTCATCGATTATTTCCTACATTTATTCTATACCTATTGCACCAAAGTTTTTCAACTACAAGCAAACATTGCAACAATTGCATACAGTAGAATGACTCCTCCTTCAACATGTTCATGTTCTTCATCTCAATATTGCTATGGTCCAGCTGGACACATAGTAACTGGTAATCTGAATATCATCCCAAATATAAAGCTCCGGGTGTGTCGGCACACAAAGCATCTAACAACTTGATCATTGTTTGCAAACGCTATTACATTCATTGCTTGCAAAACGAACTAGGCCTGCTTGATAACCTAAGTAACCCTACTTACACATTGACTGGTTAATGAGCAAGACGCTGACCCACCTCGTCTTTATCGGATACTGAAACTACACAAGGACCCTTATGAGCAACGTTTTATCGCTGGCTCTGCTAATTGCTCAACCAAGCCATTATCGAAACTTCTTTCTACCATTCTTAGTACCATAAAATCAGGGCTTCTGTCTTATTATGACACTGTGTATTCCAGGAGTGGAATTAATGGGATGTGGATTTTGAAAATCTCGAAAGATCTTTTGATCAATCTTGAACACCCACTTCTAAAAAATGTTTTTTCGGTCAAAACATTTGATTTTTCCACCCTGTACACTACCATACCTCAAGATTTTCCAGCAGACTGTTGGCATTTCTATTGGAACAAACTGAGCCCGACTCTTAGCTGACTTGTTTTTGTTTTTATACGAGGCTGAATTTGTGGAAAAACTAATCAGGACAGGTAACAAAAAACCTTGCCAAATCTTTTAATTTCACTTTCAGATATATCGACGATGTGTTGTCTATAAACAACAAGGGGTTTGCTGACCACGTCGATCGTATATACACTTCTGAACTTGAAATAAAGGACACAACAGACTCTTCTACATCAGCTGCTTAGTAGTAACATGGACAGCTTACTACTAAGCTATACGATAAACGTGATGATTTCAATTTTCCGATCGTGAACTTTCCATTTCTTGTTAGTAACATCCTTGCTTCTCCAACCTATGGTGTTAACATGTCGCAGCTGATTCGATATTCTAAGGCTTGCTCTAAATATCGCGATTTTATTGATCGACGTCCACTGCTGACAAACAAACTAACAACACAAGGATTCGAGAGATGCAGGTTGATCAGAATTATGGGCAAGTTTTATGGTCGACATCTTTGTCTAATTGGGAAATATTCTGTATATTTAAGTGATATGGAGATGGACGTTTTTGAGTATGCTCTTTAGTGTGTTTACTTGTTGTGATTAACATTTATACTCGGTTTTCATTTTGAGAACTTGATGTTTACTTGGATGTGACAAAGATTTACATGGCTGGTGTCGTCGATGAAGCAGAAGACGCTTACTCTTCCGGAACACCTGGTCTTATTCTCTTGTTCTTTTACAACAGTCTTCGTGTAAATCTTTCCTTTGTTCATATTTTGCCCCTGGTGTAATCGATTTTGAGTTTGGATTATGATTTTGTTAACACTTCAGTATTCTCTTATTTATTTCTATAAAGTACATAAGAAAGATTTCGTATCACTGCCAAAACATGCAACTTATGAATTGGAAACGAAACGCTAATCACCATGACACGGGCCCATAGATGAGGTTATCAATCAAAAGTACGTAGTACTTAATAGCGGTGTTCAGAGATCAAATTTAAAAAGCAAAGTGACTAGCAGCTGTTTTCTTGTCCATTGCTTCTTCGTTACAGCCATGTATATAACGTTAGAACATTACCCACTATAGTGGAATCCTCCGGTGTATTGTCTGTCTGTGGTTGAGTCAAAGTACTTACCAGAAAACTTCTTTTAAACATATTCATTTTATTTCAGGTTTTTTTCATATTTATTCAATATAAAACCCCCACCCCTACCATTTATTTTGTATTTATTACAGATTCCTTAAAGGCCCAATATACGTAACTTTCGGTAAAACTTGAAGCGAAAATCAAGTCTAATAAACTTATTATATTTATAGATTTAGTTAAGATTAACTGATTACAGCAATATTCAAGATGAATTCTTTCGCGGTTACCGGTACAGCAGCAGTTGAAACACGCTATTTGTAAACACGCGTCCATTTTGAACCGTCTTCTAACTTCGGTTTGTTGTTGAAGTGGGCCCCACCTGAATAATTTTCAATTCTTTGGATTTTTTTTTTGTCAAGAGTTTCTTGTTAGTGACCGCTCAGGTTTACTTCGTTTTGGGCTTATTTATGCATTGTTATCAACTGTATTTTTTTCAGAATTTTTCAGAATGACGAAAATTTCCCTGAAGTTACGTATATTGGACCTTTAAGTTACGTATATTGGGCCTTTAAGTTACGTATATTGGGCCTTTAAGTGACGTATAGTGGGTCTTTAAGTTACGCATATTGGGCCTTTAAATCATCTTGTATGTAACATTCCAAGAAACAACAAACAAAATTAAGACTGCTTAAAAGTTTATTAAAATAAGATTTATAAATAAATGCATACATATATGAGGTAAGTAAAATAATTGATAAAAGATATTTAAAAAAAAATGAAAAACAAATTAATAACATGCATCGTCATACTTTTTTTCGCGAATAACAGTGTAGTAATCGCTCAATTAAAGCATTTTTTTATTTGTTTTTCCAAAAGATTCCTTGTTTTTGTCATTGTTTAGTTGGTATATACATTCTTTTTACGTTAGATACACTGATTTCCAGCATGATAAGTATTGTATGTGTTAAATTCATTTATCATAGGTTTAAATCCAATTATTTCGTACATAAAATATTTATAATTTAAATACAATGTTTCTATGTTTAACTTTATAATTTTATCAAGTTACTTTTTATGCTATGCAAATGTCAAATATCTCGAAAGCAACTGCGACTTTACAATTCCACGCTATGGTTTTCTCATAGATTTAATGTTTAATCCATTTGTTACTTACTTTAGGTAAACTAAAAATAAATAATAAAACAATTTATTAAATGAAAAAGTATATTTGTCATGAATATCAATAATGAATAGATAATAAAATAATTTTAAAAATCTGATCGCCTGAATTTTCTTTATCTTCTTTTCGTATCCTTTCCGTGACATTTTAAAACTCAAATCATATTTAAGTCTTTTATATTGTAAGACACCGGGACCTATGTATAATGATCAAATGATAAAACCAGTTAACAATTGTCGTATACAAACACAAACATACTTAAAATATATAAACATGTACTTTCCTTCTTGATATCTGAATGTGGAGTCACGGGGATTGTTCGCAACAATTAATCCTTTGTTCGTGCAAATCGCCTATATTCTTATTTATATCAAAATTTCTTGTTTTATCTCCCTTTTCATATAAATTTGAACATATAAATTTAAGATTTCCATCGTACTGAGATAGACGAATACTTTATATACATGTTTGTAACCAATTAACAAATGTTTTTGTCAAATACAAACTGCGACAATCTGGCGTTTTCTTACTCAAACACCATAATTTAACCAATAAATAGATGAATAAATAAAAAGATGAATAAATAAATAGATACAAAAGAAAAAAATGAATAAAAAAAACACAGAAATATTGTTAAGTTTTAAAAAATATTCTTGAGACAGCTTTTTTCTTCAAATTCCTCTCCGCATTTTAAACGATGACAACGCGTGTTTTTTCTGTAACCTTCCTTTCTTCAATTGCACTCGGGAATAAATCCAGGTGTTATTTTTATCTCATGACTATAATGACTGATTTGTTTTCCGTATACAAACATTTTTTATAATTGTTTTCAGCATAGACACAATTTTTTAAATGTTTTCAAATTTGGAAACTATGAAATGATTTGGATTTAAAATTTTATCATGTATTCCATTATAAACCTTACCAAACTTCAACTTAGATATATGTGTACTTCAGTAGAACTTATGTGAAATGAAAATTTGAAATCACATTACATTATCATCTAAAATGCAAAAGAGTCCATTAGTTGACATGACTCAGACTACTAATCTTATATTTGTAAATATTTACCAATATCAAAGAGTTTCTTGTAGTGCTCTAACTCTTTGGATTCGTTTTTTTTGGCAATGAAACCGTGATAGAACAAACTCTTCGCTAACAACATATCGTCAAAGACAAGCAATCCATTGCGTTCGATAAGTTCTAGCAGAGTTTCCTTTCCTATGCCAGGTCCCATTGCATGGTCACAGCCGTTGAAATGGACGCAACCGATGGCGCCTAGCGACAAAGATATGGGAACTTCGTCATTGAAACGATTGTATTTCCTGTGTATGCTGACCATTGGGTCCACGATCAGGGCTATTCCAGTGGCATGAAGCTTGTCCCCAATCATCCGTACAAACTCATCAGGACCTTTGACATCGTGTAGGACATTGATACAGAGAACCATATGGACATCCCCGTTGGTCCCCCTAGGCTTTGTGGAGAAAATTAGATTTGTGAGGTCTTTCGGTTTGGTCTGATTTGCCTGTTTTATTGCATCCGGATCCGGGTCATATGCATAAATGGTGACGTGTTTCAACTTCTTTGCAAGTTCTATAGTGATGGCGCCATCCCCACATCCGATATCGTATATAACTGGTTTTCCTGAATAAAGAATACTTCATGAATAGTGTTTTCTTACAAAACAGACTTTACAGCATAAACCCTTTCCGTGCTGGTAAGTTCTGTGATGTAAGTTTGTTATAGACATGATAATATGTAACGGCAATGGGGCAGCATTATGCCAAGATTTAGATTTTTTTCTGAATTCAAGTTTAAGTTTCTTGCCAACATTCGTTGCAGACTTATTGATATATGCTGTCAGTATAACTGTCGTGTAAATAATGTTGTGGACAGTTATATATTTATGGTTGTTGTCATAATTACCTGAAAACTTTTGATTCGCAATCCGTGTTTCCCATTGGTTTTTAATTTCGGCAACGATACCGGATATCATTTGCTTTTGGACTTTTCGCTCATAATTAAGAATACCGACTCCTTCTTTCTGGAACAACTCCACTAAAAGAACAAATTTGTATCATGTTAAACAAAATATATGGCAGTATAAAACATGTGTAGACATATAAAACTTGAACTTTCAATATCTATATGAGGTGCAAAGTACTGGTCCTATGTCATGCGATTAAATACTTAAAATGGTGTGCAGGGTTGCTTTATACGATAGAAACTAGTTTTCAACAGAAACTTACTCTGAAGCAAAAAGAAATAAAAACATATAAATAAAAGCATATTTTTATATTTACAGTCTAAAGTGATATTCAGATTAATAACCATTCATCCGCAATTTATAGTTATCGTCCTATTAATATACTTGGGGAAGTATCAAATTTACTATGACGTCAACAACAATACATATAGAGGGAGCTAGGCAAATAGACATTGGCGGAGCTTATTGCGAATTTGATGCTGATATATTTGTTGAACCGTTCTCAAGTTTTGAAATGAAAACTATGTACGCAGATGAGACTAAAATAAGCACAATAGCATTAACAGAAAAATACTAGCCTTTTTGTCGTTATATCGGTTATACACTTTTACTAAAACGTTCCAAGTAAAATTTGGCCATAAACTAGACAAAGAAGTGGATTATCACCAAATCAGAATTGGCCTGTATCTTGCATCCATACCAATTTACTGTTCAATACCCTATCGATTGTAGGTTAAATAAGCGGAAACGAATTCAGACGGAATGTTGCCACTGGCAACACTATATGCCCCGGTCATTTCATGGCGGGGAGGTGGCGGTATACAAATTACAAGAACGAAATAACGTCAAAAGAAGGTAGAAAAGACGTTATTTCGTTATTTCGCTTTGGCAGGTTTCGTCTTTTCATTATTTCTTTTTTTCGCTTAGCGTTATTTCGCGGGCGCCAAAGCGAAAAGACAAAATGTTATATATAATATATATAAGCCACCAAACTTGACTCTTCTGCGTCTACTCAAATGATATAACTGTGGCTATTGAGGCTCCAGGAAATCCCGGGGACAAGATAATCCACCAGCAGAGTCTACCACCTCCTATCCTTAAGATGACGTAACGTACACACATGCTGCACCTTTTATTGAAATAGCTGTATGATGCAGTTTAATCATTTTTTTCGACAAACTGTATCTATTATTAAATTTTAAAGGTGCAGCATGTGTGTATGTAACGTCATCTTTCTTGTATCATTATAAATGTTTACAAAGGAAAATTATCATGAATAATCCATTGTTATACATCGCTGGAAAGGTTCGTTTAAGAGGTATTAAACAGTGGTAGCAAACCGTAAAGACGCACGGTTATAAAGATGTCACAAACTCTTAAAAAAGGTGGCGCTGCAATTGCATATGACAACTATTAGAAGAAAACATTATGTTTCAATATGTATTTTAGGCTCATTATTTCATTTAATCTAAAAAAAAAACAGAACTGAAAGCCAATGGCTAACTAATACCCCCGTTCCCCCACTTCCTCGCCCTAGGAAATATAATGGGTTTTTGTAATGCAACTATGACGTCCAATTCTGCAGATACATCTACACATCTTCCCTAACATTCCTCTGTAGGGTGATTGAAATTGGTTCACAGGTTTAGGAGTAGTTTCCACGACAAACCTTTCTGACAAATACCTGTTTATAGTGACCTAGTTACCATGGCAAGTAAAGTTTCTCATATACTAACCTGCACTTATATCTACACATTGTCCCTGACAATCATATGAAGA
This sequence comes from Mimachlamys varia, assembly GCA_947623455.1. Taxonomy (NCBI): domain Eukaryota; kingdom Metazoa; phylum Mollusca; class Bivalvia; order Pectinida; family Pectinidae; genus Mimachlamys; species Mimachlamys varia. The sequence continues at coordinate 39,351,083 of OX392540.1, forward strand.
TTCATTGAAATTAGTTGACTAGTTCAGGTGGAGTTGTCTGGTCAAAATTTTCCAACAAAAGCCTGTTTATATGTCATGTTTACCTCGGCAACAACAATTTCGGGTCAAAAAAATCTGCATGCTTATTAACACTTAGGGACCAACCTCCTTGTGTAGTTCCATTGAAATCGGTTCATAAGTTTAGGGGGAGGAGTCCTGCAAAAGTTTTCCACAAGAATATGAGTATTGCGATCTGTTAACCATGGTAACTAAAATTTCTGCAGAAATACACTGCATGCACATTTACACAAGGTCTCAAACAACCCTGTGTAGTTTCAATGGAATCGGTTCACATGTTTATGAGGAGTTGTCTGGAAAAAGTTTCCCCAAAAAAACAAACATAGCAACCTGGTTACAATGGCAACCACAATATTTCAATCTGATATAGATTACCCACAACTACAATGTTTTAGGATTATTGCCACCAAGTTTGTTGAAATTCCCTCGCTAGTTTAGGAGGAATAGCCGGTACATCGTTGTGTCTATAGACGGACGGGCGGACAACCTGATTCCATTATACATCCTAACTTTGTTGTGGGGATATAATAACATATTTAAGAGAAGGAAGAGCAGATTGCAAAAGCAGTCAGTTATCAGTGATATGTGGATCCTTATGAAAATTTTGGAAATGTAGTTAATACACAGCAAATGGACAATCAAAATACATTGCTCTCTCATATCATTTCATATAAAATTCTACAAAAGAACAATTATTCAATATAAACAATTATTTTGATACTGACCATCAGATTTTCGTTCCATGATAAATTTCTTTATGGGTTCGTGAGAGCTAATCAGATCTAAATCCGTAACTGGAAAAGACTTCGAAAGTTGTCTGACCATGTCTTCATCTTCTAATCGGCGTATCGTATCTCCATTTATCTCTATCAAACGTAATGAATCCATAACATTCGCAAAACCCCTCACGGATCTGAAAATATAAATATATGTTTAAGACTTCCCCCGAAGGCTGTAGGTCTATCCAGCTTCTTACATGATATCCGTTTCACAGGAAAATGAAATTCATAAAATAAAAATCACAAGAAGACGGATTATTCAAAGTCTGATAAATGCCGAAGTACTAGTAGAACGACCAAATAGAGTATACCGATGACTACTTGAACATCGATTTCAGTCTACAACTTTGTTCAATTCGAATTATGAGATCATTGACATGTCTGGCCCCGGTTTCATAAACGTTCCTTAACTTAAGGAAATTCTTCAACTTAAACATCTCCATAGGAAAGCATTACATAATTTAAGTGGAAAATCCTTAGTTAAGGAACTTTCCTTAACTTCTGTAATGCTTTCCTATGGAGATTTTTTAAGTTAAGGAATTTCCTTAAGTTAAGGAACGTTGATGAAACCGAGGCCAGGGCATATTTGCAATGAATCTCATAAGCATTGTGGATGAACCAAATGTTAATATAGCCTCATTAATGTTGCAATAAATAATTTCTTGAAAAAAAAATCAGAGAATACCAAAACGTCAACAAAACCATAATTCGAACTCAAAATCGATTAAACAAGGGGTAAAATAGGAACAAAGGAAAGATTTACATGGAGACTCTCGTAAATTCACAAGAGAATAAGACCAGGTGTTCCGGAAGAGTAAGCGTCTTCTGCTTCATCGAGGACACCCGCCATCTGGGTCATATCAAAGTAAGCATCAATCCTCAAAATGAGAACCGAGTCATCATTGTCGTCACAACAAGTAAACACACTAACAAGCAAACTCAAAAACGTCCATCTTCATATCACACAAAGATACAGACTATTTCTCGATGATATCAAGATGGCGACCATAAAACTTGCCCATAGTCTTCATCAACCTGCATTTCTCGAATCCCTGTGCCGTAAGTTTGTTCGTCAGCAGTGGACATATATCACGAAAATCGCGATATTCAGAGCAAGCCCTAGAATAACGAATCAACTGCGACATGTAAACACCATAGGATGGAGAAGCAGGGATGTTATTTTCAACAAAGGGAAAGTTCACGATCGGAAAATCGAAATCGTTACGTTTATCATACAGCTTAGTAGTAAGTTGCCCGTGTTGGTCATAGTTTAAGTAAAGATCGAGGTAAGAAGCTGATTTAGGATAGTCTATTGTGTCTTTAATCTCAAGTTCAGTAGGGTATATACGATCGACTTGGTCAGCAAACTTCTTGTTGTTTATAGACAACACATCGTCGATATACCTGAAAGTGAAATTGAAAGATATTCGCATGGCTTTTGTTACCCGTCCTGATAAGCCCCTCATCAAATTCAGCCTCGAAAGTAACATTTAACATTTATTCATGGCTCAGTGTTAACATTTGCCGTACTTGATGTTACCTATTGTCGCTAAAGTGACAATGACAAACACATGAATGTATCTTTGAAAAGGCCACTCTTGTTCGGTAGCCGACAATTGGATGAGTCATGTTGTACAAAGAAGGAATAAACTAAGATATGAAAGCAAATGTATGAAAATAATTGTACATGGTTAGAACCAAACTCAACCGATAGTAAACTAACGGTGTCAACCACCTCCTTCCAAACACAACACGCGAGAAAGAACTTGAATCAGATGTAAAAGTCAAACATATGTAGCATTGTCACTGTACCTGTACGTTTTGGTCAGGACCTGGTGAAGGACAACGGCAATTAATTTACTTTGGGATAGTTAAGTAGATACAAAATTTGTCTTTAAAACGTAGAAATATCACTTACTTCGGTTGTGGTGTCCCCTTTCCAAGTCTTTTTATTTGAGTCTCTAAATCTGGAAATGATAAAGTTTTATCTGTTTCCGGGTACATGCCTAGGTCATTTATTATATGAAGACATGCACGTGTCGGTTCGCTCATCTTCTTTTTCAACAGTTTCTGTAACTTTTGCATAGCACTCGTAGCTTGCATACCTACAAAGGAAACAGGGGGTTCATTTTAAAGTACTAATGAAACATAATTATTTCTCTTATATCTCTATTAAGCAATATTCAGTATTTGCCATTTCATTCTAAACAACACCAAAACAAATTTTGGGTTTTTTTTCTAAGAAAACTTTAAAGTATGTACATGAATTGTATTATTGCATTCGAATATTCATAAATATTTACAGTTAACACTGACAGCACTCGATAACCAATGATCCGCAAAGAAATACCTTTACTTAAGCACGTTCTATATCTTGTATGAAATCAACAACAATTCATGTGGGTGGAGCTATGCAAAATATCCGGGTTTGAGACACAATTGTGTGACATCATCAACAACCGACATGGGTGGGGCTATCCAAGGCTTATGCAAGTTTCATGTTGCTACTTTTATCGAACCGTTCTCACGTTTTTTAATTTTTTAAATGAATCAGTGTCCGCAATTAGAACATGTATGAATACAGTATTTATAACCCATTTACAGAAATGTACTGCAAAGATAACAATTAACCTTTCAATATGTTTGGTTTATGAGAACAATAAATCCAATAGAGCAGTCGGTAAATTTAAGGAAACGCAAAATCCTTAAGTGACTTATATGAGTAAACGATAGCCTCTCACAGCATGTTTTTCCCGGAAAATTAATATATAAACTTTTAATTTGTGCTTATAACTGATTTTTATTATTGTTTTATCTAGATGATATTGATATTATAAAACCATATTCTCCTATTTTACACTAATTTTGTACTATCATAAAAGTATAGGTTTCCAACACCGCTATTACATTTTTGTTCCATCTCTTTCATATTATAGCTAATACTTAAAAGCTTCATTCGCCATCTTTGTCTCATTGAGAAATATCCTGTATCTTTAAGTGATATGAAGATGGACGTTTTTGAGTATGCTCATTAGTGTGTTTAGTTGTTGTGTTTGACAATGATACTCGGTTCTCATTTTGAGAACTTGATGTTTACTTGGATGTGACAAAGATTTACATTCTCTTGTACTTTTGCAAGGGTCTCCATGTTAATATTTCCTTTGTTCATATTTTGCCCCTGGTTTAATTGATTTTGAGCTTGGATTATGATTATGTTAACGCTTCGGTATTCTCTTATTTATTTTCAACTGACTTCAGACAAATAAGTACAGTGACCAAGACTATTCTGATTTGCCACCCCCTATATGTATATGTGTATGGGGGTCACCTCCCCGAACACGTGGGTTTTCTCAGGGTTCTCTGGTTCCCTCCCACATTAAAACCCTGTTCGCTTATATCAAGGACCACAGGAGTGATAATTAATTATTAAAGTTAAAACTACTTTTTTCGTGATTGCTGAAGAATATATAATGTTTAAAATCTTTTAACTGTGATGGTTAGGTGAAATACTTTTTCTTTTTAAAGAAAAAAAACTAATTTCGAGCAAATGAAAAATGATCACTTTATCAATTCAGTCGTTCTCATCAAATTGATTAGAAATAAGGCCTTAATAATGTGACACTCGTGAGAAATTATAAAATTACAAGGTGTCTAACGAGGCCGTAAAATGAGATATACAATTTGATGTGTTCATGGTATATGTTGCATCGAAGTACATTTAACATTCCTTTCAATTGCATTCAAAATAGCAGAATAGTACTTGCTTCTGTAAAAAATAATTTTAATAATACTTTTTAGCGTTTAGCATTTTATTACAATATGCGAGTAACCTAATCCCCTACCTCAACAGGAACTATCACAGCAGTACCGTTCCAATAATATAAACACACCTAAGATTTTACGATGAATTACTCCAAATTTTAAATTTGAATATGTCCTGATATAGACAGTTATTTGGAGTAAGTAATACTACCACAGTTCTTACCTTGACTGCGACGGCAACGAAATATACAGTAGGATCTGAGGCAACTGTCGTTTTCTGAGTGTCCGAATGGGGCAGCTTATCAAACTGAGCAGCTTTTGGGATAACGTCTGTTGACAGAGTTTCCGTTGATATCAGCAGGAGAAGCTGCGTCCCTTTACAGAGTTTCTGAATGGACAAGCTGATGAAGCTGCGTCCCTTTACAGAGTTTCTGAATGGACAAGCTGATGAAGCTGCGTCCCTTTACAGAGTTTCCGAATGGACCGGAGATGATGAAGCAATGTTCGTTTGCTGAGCGCCAAAACAAGTGAGGTTTTCTGAAGCAACTGTCTTTTTATAATGTACAAACTATTGCTAATTACACACATTACCTGTATTATGACTTTAAAATAGTCAAGATTCCTTATAAATCATTTCATGACACAACTCGAAAACAATTAACACATTATCGATACATTTAAGTCGTTTATTTGTTTGTGTCATCAGTATTGTCATTATCTTAATGTGACTCAATTATTATATTTCAATCGGGAAAGAATTTATCATTCCACAAAGTGAATAAAATCTGTGCTTAATTGACAATTATCTTTATTGAGTCTTGCTACGTATCACAACAAGTCATATACAAATGTTAAAGGCCCAATATACGTACATTTCGGCAAAACCTGAAGCGAAAATCAAGCCTAATAACTTATTATATATATAGATTCAGTTAGGATTAACTGATATCAGCAATATTCAAGATGAATTCTTACGCGGTTACCGGTACAACAGCAGTTGAAAAACGGTATTTGTAAACACGCGTCCATTTCTAGCTGTCTTCTACCTTCGACTTGTTGTTGAAGTGGGCCCCACCTGAACTATTTTCAATTATTTGGATTTTTTGTCAAGAGTTTCTTGTTAATTACCACTCAGGTTTACTTCGTTTTAGACTTATTTTTGCATGGTTTTCAACTGGATTTTTTGTCATAATTTTTCAGAATCCCGAAAATTTTCCTGAAGTTACGTTTATTGGGCCTTTAAAAATATTTATTTATTATCTTATGATATGTGTTTGTAATGTTGTCGCTATGTGTTCTTCTCCTATTTTGTAGGAATACAATGGAGAATTTTGAAGTAAATCCAATGTTTATGATGTAGTACCCATCACCGTTCACACAGTAACGTTTCCCCAGCGCAGTTAAAGAAGTTAACTGACTGTTTCATGTCAGCGGTTGTAGGACTGAGAAAATATACGACCTCTGTAACAAACGGTATGGTTTAAGAGTCGACTGATATAACATGTGTAGTTTTTGTTCAAATAGCACTGATTATTGGTATTAAAGAAAACAATTGTGGACAAATGCTTGCTGACAAACCAACTTTAATTCCTTGATCGGAAAAGTATGCCGTTGTTGATATGATATTTAAGATGCATAAGTGGATTAAATTGTCAACATAATTGATTGGGATTATTCATGTACGTGAATCTTATTCGGAAGGCGATTGGTCAGTTTGGTATGAGTGATTAAGTCTCAATCTATTGAGAACACAATCGGGTTTTTAAAACTTGCTTTTGCGAGCTTTCGAAACTGTCAGTTTCCTGTGCCAAGCGAAAATTGCAAATTAGTCGGTGTCTCCGAAAACAGCAACCCAGCTAGATTTTCAATTCTTGTTTGTGTTCACAAATGCTCCTTATTCAACAATAGATACAAATGTTTTGTTTATGCCGTAACACATTGCATATACTTAAGTATTTCTAGTGGTGCAATGCAACAAATGATTTCAGAAATATGTAAAAAAGAAAAAACAGTACAAATGCCATATGCAATATGCGAAATGCTTTTACTTTTTAAATATTCTTTTTGCTTTTTGCTTGGCGCCTTTTCACACGTGACTGTGACGTTTCAGTACAATTTTAGGATCATTTCCGGTCTTTTCCCAGATTATCCGCAAGAAAAATTTTCCAACTCATTTCCTGAACTATGAAGTTTATTTCAGGTTTTCGCAAAGTACAAACCAATTTCGCATGAAACAATTTGCATTTCGCATAACGCAATGACATTTCGATTCGCATAACTGCATCTTGCTATCCATTTGACAAATTAACTTGTAACATTGTTGAAATGAAATTGTTTGTACGTCTCTGTAAGATGCGACTAACACAGTGGGTCGCAGAACTGATTTCAATTCCATTTGAACATACAGTGACATGCCAAAAGTCTTTCAATTTTTTTTATTTTGCAATTTCCAACTTTTTTTCAATGAATTTTCCCGACTTTTTTATGGATCATTTTTTAATAAAATTTTGTATACTTTTGGAGAATTGTTTCCTGTTTAATCTCATAATATTTTCGCTGTTTTCCGTTATGTATGACCAGAAAAATCATAATCTATTTTCAACATCCAATTTTCGGGACGCCATTTTGACGTCATTTTGGTAGCGTTATATAGAGAAATGGCGTCACACGGGAATCAGCAGTGTAGGCATTTCTGTATAGCTCCATAAATACACAACGGAAAATTAAATAAGTATTGTTAGAGGAAACCTTGGATATTTTTGTACTAAATGACTAGAAATCGTCAAAATCCACCCATAAACAAAGTCAGGAAATTATTTGAAATAAAAGTTGGAAATACAAAGAAAATAGATAAGAGAATACCGAAGCGTTAACATAATCATAATCCAAACTCAAAATCGATTAAACCAGGGGCAAAATATGAAGGAAAGATGCACATGGAGACCCTTGCAAAAGTACAAGAGAATAAGACTAGGTGTTCCGGAAGAGTAAGCGTCTTCTGCTTCACCGCCGACACCCGCCTTGTAAATCTTTGTCACATCCAAGTATTAAAACATCAAGTTCTCAAAATGAGAACCGAGTATCATTGTCAATCACAACAAGTAAACACACTAATGAGCATACTCAAAAACGTCCATCTTCATATCACTTAAAGATACAGAATATTTCTCAATGAGACAAAGATGGCGACCATAAAACTTGCCCATAGTTCTGATCAACCTGCATCTCCCGAATCCTTGTGTTGTTAGTTTGTTTGTCAGCAGTCGACATCGATCACGAAAATCCCGATATTTAGAGCAAGCCCTGGAATACCGAATCAACTGCGACATGTAAACACCATAGGTTGGAGAAGCGGGGATGTTACTATCAAGAAATGGAAAGTTAACGATCGGAAAATTGAAATCATCACATTTATCGTATGGCTGGGTAGTAAGTTGTCCATGTTGGTCGTAGTTTAAGTAGAGTTTGAGATAAGCAGCTGATGTAGAAGTTTATGTTGTTTATAGACAACACATCGTCATTATATCTGAAAGAGAAATTAAAAGATTTGGCAAGGTTTTTGTTACCTGTCCTGATTAGCTCCTCCACAAATTCAGCCTCGTATGAAAACAAAAACAAGTCAGCTAAGAGTGGGGCACAGTTTTTTTCCCATTGGGAATGCCAACAGTCTGCGGGAAAATCTTTCCTCCGAACTCAACAAAAATGGTGTCGACGAGGAATTCAATCATCCTTACTATATCTTCTTCAGTATATTTCCTCTAAGCTTTTGTCGTGTTTTTGACAAAGTATGCTCCAAGATAGCTCACTACCATATATTTGTATCGTCGTCCGCCTTTCTTGGAAAAGAAAGCTCTCATAACAAGAGATCGGAGACGTTCCTTCAATTTTGTATGAGGTATGGTAGTGTACAGGGTGGAAAAATAAAATGTTTTGACCATTAAAGATATAGCAAATTAAAAAAATTGAAAGACTTTTGGCACGTTACTGAATATATTTTGCATTTTAAGATATGGCAGCGAAACACTATGTAAAACTAGTTGGAAATTAGTAGTTTATGTACTTGAATTCTGACAAGCTCTTGTTAGAATGTTATACTGAGCTTAGCGCGAATCTGATTTGAAATAACTTTTGTAAATCTGTCAAATGCTGATTTCATGTATTGACGAGCAATGTATATTTGATTTATTGAAATAAGGCTGACGTCAGTGTTTAACTTTCGTCATTTTTCGACCAAATAGCGACAGAAAAATGCTACCCTAAGAGTTCAGGTTAAACGGACAAAATAGAACAATTCAATTCATTTTATTTCAGAAAGTTTTACAACTTATAGGATATACATTTTACATACATGGTACATTCATCAGCAACAAAAGCTAGATAATCTACATAATCAAAAGTTACTTTCCACATGGTTATAAATGGTAAAATAAGCAGCTTGTAGGGAAACAAGCAAGCTCCACGTGAAAAATGTAAGGGTGCACGACAGAATAGCCTAATCTACAAGATGTCATTGCTACACACATAATACAAATCGATATTTCAAAACACGACAATCTTCCTGGCGTATCTATGTTCAGTCGTGTTGTGGTCTGATTAAGCTAAATAATTACCTTGATGATGTGTTTTAATCTGTCTTACCTAATTTCCTCTTGTTTGTTTCATGAATTAAATAAATATTCTCATAAATAGATATTGTAAATAGTAATAGGACTAATTTGGAGACATTATAAGCAGTGTTTTATTCCTTAATTTGATAATCATTTTCAAAAAGCACTGGAAGTGTTAGTATTAAACGTGTATGACTACTATTTTTAAAAAGCACTGGTAAAGGCTGTTAAGGAAAACAATTGTGAACACATGCTTACTGGCAGACCAACTTAAATTCCTTAATTAGACAAGCATTCACAAAACATGTCGAGATAAGTCATGGCGTTGTTGTTATGATATCAAAGTTGCTTAAGTTGATTGTTTTGTCAAATAGAACTGATTGGGGGTAATCATGGGTATTAATTGTATTCGGAATAAGATTGGTCGGTTTGGTATGAATAATACGACTTAATCTGATTAGAACACAAAAACAAAAAGGTTTTGAAAATCTGCTGTTGCGAGCTTTCGACAATACCTGTTTCCTGAGTCAAGCTGTTTGGTTTGGTTTATTTAGTTTTACGTCCTATTAACAGCCAGGGTCATTAAAGCACGGACCAGGTTTTAGAGTTGGGGGGAAGCCGGAGTACCCGGAGAAAACCCCCGATCTACGGTCAGTACCTGGCAACTGCCCCAATTGGGATTCGAAATCGCAAACCATAGGTGGAGGGCTAGTGGTAGAATGTCGGGACACCTTAACCACGCGCCCACCGCAACCCAGAGGTGGAGGGCTAGTGGTAAAATGTTGGGGACACCCATGTCTCAAGCACAAATGGTCCATGTCTCTGCAGAAAGATACCTAACTGGGTTTTCTATCCCTGTTTGTGTTTACACCAAACTCTATTGATTGCAGTGATGTTTTATTCTCAAGGCATGTTTGATCGATCTTTGATGTACATCAAAAGAATCTCGTGACCGCCTAATGGTAAAATTGACATGCACTGAAGGTTATATAAATGGACGGAGGTCGTGGCCATTTCGGACAGAGGCCTAGTTTCTTAAGAATACCGAACAGTGAAATATACGTTATCTCGCCTGTGATCAGTCTGGTATCCTGTATTATCCAACATGTTGAAATTTAAGTTATCATTAATTTTTTACCAAAAAAAAACCTACCAAATAAGGCCAAGGTATTAATCAAAGAAATGTGTCGGAATACACATGTTAATTGGATCTATATGCTAAACAGAATTTCAGGCTATAAATGCCTCTCTGTAGAATATATCTCGACACAAGTTTTAGAAATATACAAAACAAATCAGGGAATACGGAATCGTCAACAAAATCATAATTCGAACTCAAAATCGGTTTACTAGGGACCAAATATAAATAAAGGAAGCATTTACAAAGGGACCATTTATAAAGATACACAGTGACCCCTGATAAAGACACAGAGACCCCTGATAAAGATTGTGTTTGTCGGTAGAGTAAGCGTCTTCTGTTCCTAGTAAATGCCTTGTCCTCAAAGTGAGAAACAAAGTATCGTTCTCAATCTCAAAGGGTAGGCATTCTTACGGGCACATAAAAGACCGTACACCTTCTATTCATACAAGGATATAAAATATTTCTTAATGATACTATGATGGCGACACAACCATAAGCTAGGGATGAAGATCCGTGGTTTTCAGTCACCTTCGGGGCTCCAGAGCACGTATGTTTACGAGCATAACGCCCGGTATTAAGGATGCACTTTTGTCTTACGATTCGACAAGTTCTAAATAATTTGAAATAACAAAACAAAACCAGACAATTAATTACTTGTATTGGGTATTAGATTCTTCACTTCAGGAGACAAGTAAGAGCTTGTGTAATGTAATAGTAGAACTTGTTCCGACGTTGTTATATTGTTTCCCTGTTGCTTGTTCAATGAACAATTACATCGCTTTATCTATTTTCTCCATGCGTACTAATGTAAAATCATCGAGTTTTCTGGTATTGAAGATACCAAAGTTCGTGGCTGGTAGCCGCCTGTCCTGGACACTCCGGAGAAATTAAATCTACCTCCAGGTGGCCAAGTGGTTAGGCGTCCAATATTCTGTTATCAATGTCTGAACGATGTATTGTGTATACTGCAATATTAGTCTTCTGGTTATTATAATTATGTCATTTAAATGTTATATATCCTTAGACCTCTAGAGTTTTTGGCTAATACAGAATAAAAGGCAAAGCTCACTGCGCTCTCTGCACGAAAAACTGCTGGCAAATAACTTGCCATTTTCATGACATAAACGGCGCGTAGTAGCGTGTCACTGTGACACGTGAAAACAATTCAATATAGAAATAAACATAAACCTTATTTATTGTACAACAATTGTGGAAAAAATTATCCAGCTTATATTAGTCACTCTTATTGGCCCGGGTGTTAGCGCGCGAGGGTTCTTATTGTTGGAGGAAACCCGAGTACCCAACCACCCTATCAAATATATGAAGACATGAAATAATATGTATAAAAACTATGATTCATGTTTATAACTCTGTATTGACCCTTAATAAAAATTCCCTCAAAACGCTAATGGAAATAAATGCCTTAAACGGAGCAAAAGCTCTTTACATGGCAAAAGGCCGAGCAAATGGTTTTCGGAAACAATGCTGTTTCAACAACTTTTGGTGTTAGATAAAGGACTCCCACAACTAAATAATTTGCTATATATTGTAACTAAGCTTTAGAGCTAATAATATTTGAAGTTCAACACTAGTGACAACTATCTAGATTCACAGATACATACATGGCAAATGCTTCAAAGGGCATTTTATGAGGAATTTCGTGTTAGTTTAGCTCGCTACAGGCGTCTGCTTCGGACAACCGGAAATTTACATGTCAAACCAGAGAAATGTGACTGGAACACCCTCTGACTTTTGAGCCCATATCAATCCACCATCATATATAGAAATTTACCAAAAGCATACATTTTTTTAAAGTTAAAAATCTATTATAATAGGTTTCATTCAACGAACTATATGTCAACAATTACCTACGGACTACAATCGTAAGAAACACTGGGTGATAGGCTGATTTAGTCCTAAAACGATATTAACATACTGATTTGCTTAGTATACAAGAATTTGTAACAACAATCGCTAACAAAGGCTAATGTACAAGTAAATAACTCGTCAACCAGTTGAAACGGTTGAACCTGTAAACGACGGGTGCAGTCTTTGGCACGTGTTAGAAAGAGAAGTCGTAGCTAACTGAAACTAAAATGCTGACTCAGCCAATGTATGTAACACACCAATGAATGTAAGAAAATGGGACAACCAATACTGATATTTACATGTTTTGTTAACCAACCCATACTTGCCAACCCTCCCTATTCAGGAGGGGGACTCGCGACCCTGAATTGTGTCATTTTCAACCAATGAATTTGCATAACTACTTCTTTTTTCTAAGACCTGACGAGTTCATGTGAACGTGCTATTTTCCCTTTGGGTATACATTTAAGCATTGAACTGCTTTTAGTTGGCATTCATAGGCAATATGCACTGTCCCAGACTCGATTAACTGAATTCTGCCTTTGTCCAGTTGACATTCATATTGCCGATGAGTGCCACTGAAATCAGTTATATACGTAAATTCATCATTTTTAGAATCTGTTAATCTAAACAAATTAATAACATTTGTTCGGATTTTTGCTGCATTTAACTAAAATAATTTATCTGTCGTCTATGCTTGTTCAATGAATAAAACTGACAATTCCTTGTGAGGGTCTTGCAGCAGTATCAAACGAAACAATCACGACGTCATAGTAATGATAACCTCATCAACAATCGGTCATTCGATTCATAGCCTTATGAATGCCAACTGAATTCGTTAGGCCTAGGGTTTATAGAGGCAATGCCATCAATGGTAAATATTGGAAAATAACATTGTGCCCCGTAGCTCCATCTAGTCTCTTTGCAGTGTAAATGTAAATATTAAATTTTGGTATTAGAAAATAATATTAGATCTAATCACGGCGGATTACGGAAGCCGACCACAAGAAAATTAAGATAAAATTTCTTGTAACAAGACTTTATTTTATCTCGTATCATTATATCCAATTAGTTTTTTAATATACGGAAAATCTATTTTTGGATGAATAGCAATGGAAAATAATATGGCTTTTTTTTTGTAAGAATATGAGCGTTATATAGGCCTATATGGACAGGGACCTGAGAATTTGTTACAGCTAGTTTTGGACGTAAAATAGGGTGTTTAGAGTAATTTTACACATTTGGGGGGGGGGGAGGATAAGATCAATAAATGCATTTTATGACCATTGAGGGTATTTTTTTGTAAATGGAATGAAGGCCAACCCTGGAAAATTTCAATCAAAATGTTTTGGGAAACATTTTAAAAATAGTTTTAAATCTTTTAATGTTGCAGATACTGAATATAACTGTGATGATTCAGTAAAACTACTTGGAGTCGAAATTGACAGTCGTATGAAATTCGATAAACATATTTCTAATATATGCTGGAAAGCATCCCGGCAGCTGGCAGTTTTAAAGAAAATTGTTATCAAATTTTGATTACTGTCCTCTTTTTTGGCATTTTTGTAGCCAGATTGCAACAAACAAAATGGAAAGAATTCAAGAGAGAGCCTTACGATTGGTTGTAAATGATTATACAACTGATTTTAAAACAAATCTTTTATCTACGAACTCTTATTTTTACATATTAAACCAGGGACGTATATATAAGAAAAATTCAGGCAGTTTCGTAGACAGCTCCAGATGTGGGATGGTCTCAGCTGCCAATGTTCTATGTGTGTGAGGTAGTGTCCTGCCTTTTGGTGTCCACATGCCTGTTTCTTGCTTTTGTATTTATTCGTTTAAATCTTTTAGTTTTAGGTTTCTAGTTTTTGGTTAAGTAATTTATTTTATGCCATGCACTCCATTTTTATGTATTGCTTTCTTGCCATTTACCCTTAGCTTGTTAATCAGCTTAATACTTCAGTGCTAATGTTTCATGTCTGCGTGTTACTTTTACGATTATAGTTTGTATATATGTTTTAGTCTAATATTTGTAGTGCGAATGGAAAACTTGCATGTGCTTTGACTTATTTTCATTTCATTTTACTTTTTAGTGTTGCATGTTATGTATAACAGTGTTTTATGTGAATTTAATTTGCTTTGTGTGATGTTTCTTACTTTATGTTAATTATCTATTTGTTTCTCGAAATAAAAGTTCTTAGGAGCTAATGTTTCTGTTAACTATATTCGACGTAAAATAAAGGTTCTTGTATCTTGTATCACGGACTTAGATTAGATTAGTATACACTAATATAGCGTAGACTAAAAGGAAACAATTTGATTGAAAATTAGGGCTTGCTATCTAAGTCCGTGCTTGTATCAATATTCAAACGGGATCCAGATAGATCTATACAATGTATACTTCAGGGACGTATACGTATATGTCCCTGATATACATCAATATAGATTTTTTTTCTCTCTATCAATTCTTTTATTTTTAATTGCCTTTGCTTTTAATTGGATTGCTATCGAAGTCAATGGTCCATTTCATCGTTTTTTATCAAAATGTTTATTGTAGATAGCCTCATAAGTTGTAATACTTGTTTCCTTTAAATTTTAGCCAATGCAACAGATCGCAACGCAAGAAGATTGAAACAGTTATCTCCCTTGAACGCTATTATATTTTAATCTGTTACACTGAAATCATTTTTACACAAGGAACTAGCGACACAAATGAGATTTATAACAAGTTTTGTTGTTCATTAAAAATGTTAAAAAGACTTTTTTAAATTTAAGACCGGAGAGGTGACCATGGCCAGTTGACGTCATTCAAGTCTTTCAAAGGTCGTGAAGCACATGTGTACAGCGGCCGGAAGCTGCATTTGTTGACAACTTGAATGCATCATGTAGAAGAGCACGTGGAAGGAACTTCATCAGCACAGGTCATAGGTTGGTATAAGGACTGTTACTGTAATTTAAAAAAAAATGGTTGAAACGTTAGGTAAAACTGCAGGCACAACATTGTAATATCATATTAATAGATTCGCCCAATTTCAATTTGAATTATATACACACTTCTTGAACAGGGAGCTGAGTATAACTATAAGTCTATATATAGGCCTACTTGAAAGTGTAACAATGATTCCTCCAGGAGTCAAACTAGGGGCCACTAGCTTATTAAGTCTACCGTTCTATTGAGCTGAAGTGAAATTCTCTAACCGTATGTTATTAGGAAGCGCGGGATAAATATTTTTTCCACCGTGACACAAAGCAATTGCATAATTAAACAAAAAAATAATTTATCACTCTTGTTGCCTTGGATTTTCTGGGATAGTGTAAAAGATGTACATTAATTTGGTTAGGTTGCTTTTCCAACACCACAAAGAGGGCCATGGACATATATGATTTCATCTGTAATAAGAGTGTAGCTTTCGGGCGCCGAAGGCATTTAAGCGAAGTTTTAGAATGGTAACACAACATGTGTGCGTAAACAGAGTTGCTTCCCCTTGTTGCTACCCTTTGCCTTTGATTTTTTTCATCCAGAAGTAGCCCTCTACTGGGGAAACTGGAAACATGTCCCACAATATTCACGTTACGTCACACTCAGCATCTTTCGTATATTTCCAAAATGTTGAAAATTACCGGAATATCTTCAGCTGATGTCTGTTGCATTTATCTGGGTTTTTTTCCCCACTTGCCGTTATTAAATTATGGAAATTTTATCTCTTTCTGAACCAGTGCATGAATAATTCTCAGAAAATATTAGAGATTTACTAAAGCTACATTGTATGCTCTTCTAAGACTTTGCCTTTATCATATTAGGAAATAGAATTTAATGTTAAATGTGCTCCGACCAGGGATCAAATCCTATATATATTTCAAACTCTTCCCATTAGATGGTTGGAATAGTTCAATATGAATTTTCAGGGTTGAATGGAGTTAACCACTGAGCAAAAAGGAATTTCCCATTAGGGTCCCTAGAAGGTAGCTGTAATCTGTACAATTAAAACCTGCTACCTATACAGTGCACTCCCCTTTATATCATGCTGCATTTGTCAGACAAAAACATGATATTAACAGGAATGTGACATTAAGAGAAACATATTTTTCCACTAAATCTAGTGTATTTCCAATCTCCAAAACTAAAAGTAAGATATTCAATGTACATATGAATATGTTTCAGTATATAGATAACATGTTATTCCAACTAAAAACTCTTTTTGGGGTTATTTCTTATTTTCTATTATAATACAACATTTTGTACAAGTTGTATTTGAAATCGATAGAAATGACATCATTTTCTGGGTATTTTATGTGATTGGTTAAAAAAAACATGATATTAAGAGTTATATAAACTGAGTTTGTTTTGTACACAAACAGGAATTGAAAACTTAATTTGCAAGCTTTCGAAAACGAAGGCGAGTTAGAGAAGTCAGCTGTCAAAAACGTAGCGCGACATTTTGTCCAAATGTACTCTAATACTACAGGTAGACAGAAGGACGGGTAAGATGTTTACCCATTCCGCCCCTTATTGGATGTTAAAATAGGGTCATAAAGATGACTCAACTGGTGTCCCCCCTCGTCTCTGTTCATTGATTCCCTTCCTTCCGAATCCATATGGATTCTTTAATTTTCCTCATTCTCCAGTTTTTCTCCCTTTCCAACACTATGGAGTTGTTTCAGTCAATGAAATGGTTGTGTATGTTGGCATGGTCTATGATAGCTGATTTGTTATATTGTTTTTCTGATGTTTTTCTATTATGTCTGGTGTAGACTTGCTGTTCCATGTCTTCCACGTCTTTTTGACGCATTCCAAATTTCCGACTACTTTCACCTATGTATGTGTGGTTGCAGCTGTTACATGGAATTTGGTAAACCACTCCAGTCTTGTCTTCCTTCTGCACTTTATCCTTCGGATGTACTAGGAGTTGTTTGATGGTGTTGTGCGGTCGCATAAGTGTGCTGATGTGATGTTTGCGGAGCACTCTTGAAAATGCTTCCGACCCTCCCCTTACATATGGTATAGTGACCGTGCCATTGGTTTTTCTCTCTTTGGTGCTACCTTTCTTTTTCTTGGTGCATTTATCTTGCTTTTGTCTTCTATTTGTTTTTCTACTTTCTTCATCGACCATTCTGGGTACCCACATGTTTTAAGGGCTTGTCTGATATGCTGCTTTTCTTTTTCTACGTCTTCCTTTTCAGTAACGATGTTATTGCATCTGTCCAGGAGAGTACATACTACCCCTAATTTCTGGTGCAATGGATGGTGTGAATTGAAAATGAGGTATTGGTCTGTGTGCATGTTTTTTCTGTATACGAGCAGTTTGATGGAGCCATTAACCTTTCTCACTATTAGAGTGTCTAAGAAGGGAATTTTCCCTTCTGCCTCTTCTTCTGATGTAAATTTTATGGAGTTTGTGTCATCTACCTGGTTTAGATGGGTTGTTAGATTGTTAACCTCACCTTTTTTGACGACTTCCAAGATATCGTCAACATATATTTTCCATAGCTTGGGACAACACTCCATCGGAGCAGTCGTGATGGCTTTCTGCTCCAGATGCTCCATAAAAAGGTTCGCACCGATGGGTGATACTGGACTCCTCATTGCTGCACCGAACTTCTGTTGGTAAATAGCATCCCTGAAAGAGAAATACAATGTACGTGGTGTTCAGTATAAACTCCAACAATTCTATGATGTTGTCAACTGAAAGGCTTGTTCTCTTCTTCAGGGTTTTATCTCCTTAAAGTTTTTCTCTTATGACTTTGACCGCTTCATCTACTGGTGTATTGGTAAAGAGGGCCACAGCGTCATGTGAGTTGAAAATGCCATCCTCTTCCACAATGATGTCAGCCAGCTCTAGTGCCAACTCTTTGGAGTTTTTCACATGGTGGTCTGTTTTCCCCACCAGCGGACCAAGAATGTCTGCAAGCCATCTTGATACACTGTACCCAATGGAGCCAGTGTAATCCACTATAGGTCTTAATGGATAACCTGGCTTGTGGATCGTCGGCGTACAGTATATTCGGGGTGTGCTTTCTGAAGTTGGGTAGGCCTTCCTGTATTGTACTTCACTGATAGTGCCCTCGTTCTTGATCTTAGTGAGAATCGCTATCAGTTTTCGTTTGTAAGTTGGTGTTGGACCATTTTAGCACCTCGTATGTCTTGTTGTCGCTTAGCATGGTGGTTATCTTTTTCTCATATTCTGCTTTATCCATAACGACAGTTGCTCTACCCTTATCTGCTGGTAAAATCATTATAGACTTTTATTTCCTCAATGCCTCAAGTCCCTTTCTTTCAGCCTTATCAAGATTGTCCTTGGGTAGTTTGGCTCTTTTTAGGACCCCAATGACCTCTGATCTCGTTTGCTCTGCCTCAGCGTGTGGGAGTTTAGACACAGCAATCTCAGTGGCCGTTACAAATTTCTTGATGGGCAAAACTTTGGGTGTGATGGCATAATTGAGACCCTTAGCAAGTACTTTGGTGTGATCGTCTGTCAACCTGTACTGGCTGATGTTAATAACCCATTTCTTCAGCTGAGTACCTGATAGATCTAATTCATCTTTCTTTTCTTTCTTCAGTATGTTATCAATTTTTCTTTTTTGTCGTTCTTTGCATTTCGTGTATTCCGTGTTATATGCAGAAGTGCAGTATTCCCTGGCCTGTTTGGCTGTGTCTTGGTCCAGAATGGTTGATAATCTGCCTATCATGCTGTCCCGTTTAGTCTTTAAACCACCAATAGTGTTATTGACAGTTCTAACCCTTTCTCTAACTAACAGCTTTTCAGTTTTGTCTATAATGTTACGAGCCCTAAGTGTGTTGATAGGGCAGTTCAGTTTCAACGAGACTGGAACTACTCCTTCGCTTTTACATCTAAGGGTGAATTTTAAATGATTCTCCTGACGAGCGAATTTCTTATTGACTCCTTCTGCCTGTCTAAATGTTTGGACTGAGGACTGTCTATATCTCAATCTAATATTAGGAATAAGATTTATCAATTTGGTCTGAATGATATAAACTGAGTTTGTTTTGTACACAAACAGGAATTGAAAACTTAATTTGCGAGCCTTCGAAAACGTCTGTTTCCTTTGTCAAGCAAAGAGTGCAATAGCCGAGTGTCGGTGTTCTGACCGCTGAAATCAGCTCACTACCCAAAATAGGGTGAGTTAGAGAAGTCAGCTGTAGCGCGACATTTCGTCCAAATGTACTCTAGTACTACAGGTAGACAGAGGGACAGGAAACATGTTTACCCATTCCGCCCCTTATTGGATGTTAAAATAGTGGGTATATTTAATCAGGTACCAAATGTAACTGGAGAGTAAATTTTATGCATAGACAGACTTGTGTTTGAATCTGGGACCATCTGAACTCTAGACAGATGCTCATTCAATTGAGCTATCTGGTTGCCGAGATTGACCCAGTGTCCTATAGCATTAGGCTGAACAGCCAAAGGTCGTAGGTTTGACCCCGTGGTCTCCAGCCCAATGCTCTGCCTCTGAGCTTAATGGAAATTCTGTACGATTTATGCTTGTAAGGCAAATTAATTGATTAAAATATTTTACCCTGTTCCTTCTTTTCCCACTTTTTTAAAACACCAATAGTTATTTGACTCGATCCATGCGAAGGGTTCTCTTTTTTCCACCTGGTAAATGGGACCAGTTTGTTGAGGATGAGAAATACTGAAATTTGACAGCTGTCACTAAGGATTTGAACAAGATTCAGTTCAGAGGGATCGTGATTTGAATCTTGAGTCTTGCTAAAAATATTTCCGATGTTATAATGTAGTTGTAATTGCTAAGAAAATGTGAAAGTAACACCCAAAATGTTGATGCCAACAGCAAATTTTTATCTCTATCATTCATCAGAATGTTAACTTTCATGTTTCAGAATTTGCTGACAGGTAATTGCTGCCACTGACAGATTCATTGCACATCAAAGTTGAAGATTGATACAGGATCCATATCCTACACCAGGTAAATACTATTTACCATGTATCAGTAAATTAACATTTCTGTAAGCTTGTGGTGTAGCTAGTGCAATATGTCTGTCATCCCTCTGTAACTTGTGATGTCCATCTCAAGCATCTGGAGCAATGAAGTCCTGAGATCTTCTGTAAATTTCATTAAGATATTGTAGGAGTAGAGATGGATTTATTTTTGTGAAATTGCGTGTATTTTTTCACTATACTGCCCATTATTATCATACAACTGACTAATAATCTCAAAACAAAGAACAGGTTTTCATATGAAAATGCCTGTCATTTAGGAACCTAATTTAAAGGCCCAATATACGTAAATTTCGGCAATTCTTGAAGCCAAAATCAAGCCTAAAAACTTCTTATGTTTATAGATTTAGTTAAGATTAACTGATATCAGCAAACATTCAAGATGAATTCTTGCGCGGTTACCGGTACAGCAGCAGTTGAAACTCGGTATTTGTAACCGTGCATCCATCGTTTTAGACTTAATTTTGCATGGTTATCAACAGGATTATTTTTCAAAATTTTTCAGAATCACGAAAGTTACGTATATTGGGCATGTAAGTATTTGTATTTCTCATGTCTGTACTGCCTGATGTATGGATTACCTCCCATCAAACACTGTAGACGACATCTGTTGTCAAAATATAGGCAACATGGTTTTATCATCAACTCATTCATACTTTCATATTACTATGCAGGATTTTAATGAGAAATAATAGGATAAAAATTAAGAAAAAAGTTTCATCAGGTTTGGATTCCTAAATTTTAGACTGGTATGAACTTCTTTACAGATTTTTCCTTCATGACGAGCTGTCTTCTGCTTGTCTAAAACAGTTAAAAGGGGATCAAATTATTATTGTGAAGAGTTCACAGGATAAGAATGGATGCATGTACCCTTGTAGTGTTGATGTGTTTGTTTGAAGGGAGAACGGAGGCACACATATGTGTATTGCTAAAAGAAACAGTTGTCAGGTTCCTGTATACTTACCACATTTATAATCATGACATAATTGTGATGGAAGTGTTGAGATTTTATTTGTTTGTGACTTTTACATCCTATTAACAAATTCACCCCTGAAATTTCATAATTAACTATTCTAGCCTTTATTTTAGGAGAGTTCAAATCATTATCAGGTGTAAATGAGGTAATAGCTATCATCATTTAAGATCTAGCCAGGTTTGTTTTTGTATCACATCCTATTAAACAGCTATGTATGGTCATTTAATGTCATGTATAAAGGATCTTACACGAGTCTTAATGTTATATGGAATTTATTAAACAAGTTAGATAATTTAATATGTCATGAACCTTTAGGCGAGTGACATTAATTATTTAACAAGTTTAATAAATTCCATATTACATTGACATGAGTGTAAGATTCTATTTATTACATAACTTATAAATATGAGAAAATACTCATATAAATTCTCTATAAGAAAGGCAAATTTCTTCTGTGACAGTACGATTTTCACAACCGTGGCAATCATATAATAATAATAATAATAATATACAACATTTATATAGCGCTCTATATAATTTGTAAAATTACTCTAAAGCGCTTCACAACATGTAGATAATAATTTGATACTTACACTGCATAAATAAAGAAGTTATTACAATCCAAGCTAATGTGATAATATAAAAAGTTGCATATAAATACGAACTACATCTACTGTAGATAAACAAATGTCAGTATATACATGACGTCTAAGTTGTCCCTAATATGCAGACGTGAAAAGGTACGTCTTCAGAAGTTTCTTGAATTTGGCCAGAGTATTTGTTTTTCGGATAGCGGATGGTAATTTATTCCACAACGTGGCCGAAACTTTCCCAAAACACCGGTTTCCATGACGCCATAAAGATGTCATTTCTTTATGACGTCACAATAGTGTTATTACATGTGTGTAATATCATTTTTATGACATGGCCGTATGACATGACAAAACGGGTCAGTTATGTGATAAAAGGTTTTAGTAGTGTCAAGGAAAACTAAGTACCCTAGAAAACCACCGACTTAAAGCCAATACCTGACATTACTGCCCCGTGTAGGACTTGATCTTATGACCCAGTGGTGGAGGGCTAGTGAGAACATAATCTCTGAGTCACTTTAACCATTTGGCCACCATGACCCAATGGTGGAGGGCTAGTGATAACAGAATCTCAGAGTCACTTTGACCATTTGGCCACCATGACCCAGTGGTGGAGGGCTAGTAATAGCAGAATGTCAGACACCTTAACCATGTTGTCATTGCAGCCTGCCCAGTGGTTTAGGTCGTGAGTGGTAGCTGAATGTCTGAAAACCTTACCTTAACCACTTGGCCACCATGACCTAGTGGTGGAGAGTTAGTGGTAACAGAATGTCAGACAACTGAACCAGTTGGTCACCGTGACCCAGAGGTGGGGGGCTAGTGGTAGCAGAATATCAGACACCTTAACCACTTGGTCACCATGACCCAGAGGAAGAGGGCTAGCGGTAGCAGAATGTCAGACACCTTAACCACTTGGCCACCATGACCCAGAGGTGGGGGGCTAGTGGTAGCAGAATGTCAGATACCTTAACCACTTGGTCACCATGACCCAGAGGTGGGGGGCTAGTGGTAGCAGAATGTCAGACACCTTAACCACTTGGTCACCATGACCCAGAGGTGGGGGGCTAATGGTAGCAGAATGTCAGACACCTTAACCACTTGGTCACCATGACCCAGAGGTGGGGGGCTAGTGGTAGCAGAATGTCAGACACCTTAACCACTTGGTCACCATGATCCAGAGGTGGGGGGCTAAGTGGGGGGCTAATGGTAGCAGAAAGTCAGACACCTTAACCACTTGGCCACCATGACCCAGAGGTGGGGGGCTAGTGGTAGCAGAATATCAGACACTTTAACCACTTGGTCACCGAACCAGAGGTGGGGGGCTAGTGGTAGCAGAATATCAGACACCTTAACCGCTTGGCCACCATGACCCAGAGGAGGAGGGCTAGTGGTAGCAGAATGCCAGACACCTAAGCTACTTGGTTACCACGACCCTGAGGTGGAGGGCTAGTTGTAGCAGAATGTCAGACACCTTTAATAAACCACTTAGTCCCCATGACCCAGAGGAGGAGGGATAGTGGTAGCAGAATGTCACAACTGGCCACTCAACCCTTACTCAATGGAAGAGTCCATAACAACTTGTGTTACAGTTATATACAAATAGATGGTGAGGGGTGATTATTGTATTGCATACAAAAAATCACAGACTCCTATGAATTGTCTGGAGTTAACTTGAAGGTTAAAGCAACTGATTATAAGCTTTGTCTGTCCGTCCATCCGCTATTAACTTTCTTTTTACTGAAGAGCTCCGCCCACAGATTCAACCAATCTCTATAAAGCTTTGTACATTTATTAGCATGACATGAAGTTGTGTTTCCGGAACGTGGCTGGATTAGTTATATTTGGAAGAGTTATTTCCCTTACATATATTTCACAATCTGAATTTTGTCTTGCGATCTCCTACAGTTTTCAACCAATATCATTCAAACTTTGAACATATATTCACCATTGCATGAGGGTATATGTATTCCTGAACATCGGTTGGATTCAACTATACTCGGAAGAGTTATTGCCCCTTGTTAGGATGTCTTCTCCCACAGTGTAAACCAATGCTTTCAAACATTTGCAGGTTTTATCACCTTCATACTAGACAGTGAAAACTGTGCTTCCTTTGTTACATTGCAATTAAACCAATATTTATATATTCAGGGCTTTTTTTTCTAGGTAAATTGGGAAAAGGCCCCCCAAGTGAAATTGGGAAATATCATAAATATATCAACAACAAAAATCCTTGAATAAAAATAATCTATTAATATACATGTTGTTAATATACATGTTGTATATATATATTTAACTGTAAGAAATACATTGTTTTTGTCTTTATTGTTTGCAGTTAATGCAGTGTACTATTGTTTTCACATAACTTAAAAGGAAATAACAGTCTGGAATTTAGCCTAGTCCAATGATTGGGAAAATAAAACTAAAATTGGGAACATTGAAGCCAAAATCTCATTGGGAATGGGGCCTGATATCGGCCCCTGAGAGACCCTAGAAAAAGCCCGGTATATATATCCATTATTTTTGCATTCTGATACATTTCTGTCTTTTACTATGACATGGGACGGCATATATTTGTCTACCTGGCAGCACCCTTGTTAATTGGTGATGATTATATTGGAATTGATTCTCTATTATGTATTTTCATTGGTTACTTCTTTTTTTAGGGTGGGAGGGGGGTGGGGGGGATATCATTTCCTATTTCTTTTAGCAGTGAACAATAATGCACTTCTGTCAGCTTACTGCAAAATAGCTTCTTATTTCTCAGTTGCAAAAATTTTGTTTCAATGTTTGTTATAACAGTAGAAAATAAAAAGTTTACACTTATTAATAATAGGTTGTACAATTTTATATTTTGAGTACTAGCCCACATGTATTTCTCACAAATTTTAACTAGTACCTCAAGCTATGTTTAACAAGTAGATATTGAGGAAATTTTCACTATAGCTCTGGCATATAATCTACCACACCAGGGCATCAGGCTGGTGGAATGGTACTCCTCTGAATAAGTACTTCATATACATTAAACTTCAAGCTTATACAGTACTATTCATAAGCATTATCAAAGTATTGCTGGTTAACTTATATAATTGTACTGATAACAGGATTTTCACGTAACTGATACTTTAACTTTTGTATCTCCTAACGGCCAATGCTATAAATATGGTATTGACACATTGGAAATAAAATCTAAACATCAACTGCTTCGATTGGTCAAAACCACATATTGCCACTAAAACTACTATCTCTATTTGATATACAATCAAACCTCGTTATCTTGAAGTCAATGAAACTGAGTATCTGAGAATTCAAGTTATGTGAGTTTGAATATTAGGGGAAAGCCTAGCAGAGACCGTCAAAATACTTCTTTATAAACGGGGTCTTCGAGTTTTACGAGTCCGAGATAACAAGGTTGGACTCTATACCAAATGTTAGATATAAAATGGATTTGAAATGTTTAATTTGGTATTATTGAATTCATACAACTGTTTTATTATCTTCAATACAAAAGTCAATAGCTATAAATGTTTTGCACTGTAAGAAATGACTATGAGTGTATGATTGGAGTCACTTTGGTTTCGACCTACCAGGTAAAATTACCATGTCATTAGATAACGTGATGTTCATGTCGCATCAAATTCATTTAACTTGTTCAATAACTTTAAATTAAGGCTTGTGTCGTATCAAACTATTTTAACTCATTTGATCAATTTTCTATTTGTAATTTTCTGTCCTGTACAATATGGTTCCATTATAAGCTTTATTGCTATCCCGGAGTCAAAGACCAGAAAAGATCCGAAATTAGAAAGGGTTAATGACACGTTAGAAAAGGGTGAACGAGCATAGAGAGATCTCATCATCTGATACAGTTGTCCTATATAATCTCCTCTTTTCAAACAAACAATATTAAGGGTATTTCCATACATTCAGCCTTCAGAAAAACCTTATTGTCGTCAAAACGTGTCAAGCAGCCCAGACCTGGTATGTAAGAGAAAGGTGGTGGATCTTTTTAACTGTGTAGTGATTCAGACGACCCATTATTATTCAGCTATTTCTTTGTAGTGGTAGGAGAGCCAATCATAGTCTTGTTACCTCGGTAACAAACAGATAAAATGTTAAAAGCACTAAAGGGCCCGCCTCTTCTGTCTGTGGCCTCCAACAGGAAACTGGGTAAACTGATACCACATAACTAGTTAGCTTTATTCGGATATTTGATAATGTTGAAAATATTTTTCTAGTAGTATTGACAATATTAATTCAAATATATATATTATAAATTACAGAATTTTCATAAAAATATCAAATCTTTAGATGTTTGACTTATTCATACAGCAACAATTATGCTGTTGGTTGGATAACATTTCATGATTGTGAAGAAAGGAAGTCATCTGTAAGCATTAAAGTTATTTTTTATGATTAAATATCACGATAGATATATCGAGATATCAAAGAGATTTATGACTTCATTCATTAACTGATATTTCAAAGTAATTTGTTTATGATTAGAATTATGCATATTATACTGATTTTTGACCTAGCTTATGTATGCTAACAAAGCTTCATATGACTGTATAGTTAGCATGATGTTAGCTGACAATTCTTTACACATAGCTGATAATAATTTATATAGTCTAACAAATGCGTTGATGTGTATTACCACAGGTATGCTAACAATACCTTTTATGTATGACCACACAGATTTGAAATGATTCCCAGGGTAATTTTCCCCTCAGGTTTAAGTAAGCTGACAATACATAAACATACATGTCACAGATGTTTACCTCTGGGTCAGAGTAGAGTTTGCTCCCTGTGGGTGCATTCAAGTGTGGATCTACTGAAAACCCACCCTGACTGGGACCATCCCGACTGGAGGAGAACATGTGCTTCTACAGCTGAACCCAGACCGAGTAAGATCTGATCCCAGCCTATCACCATGTCAACATTTTGGTAACCACACTAGCACATCAGGGAAAACACAGCTAGGTAAAAATAATTGTGTGATGCATAAGAACTTTCTCCCATTTTTAGTTTCTTTGTTGTCAATTTGACCTGTCACAGTATTACAATGAGATATAGAATCATATCTGGTGTACTGGTGGATTGAGGATTGAGCTGAGGGATTGGGAGGGAGAGGAGCTGGTATAACCAAATCTTCATATTTGGGGGTATATATCGGCTTAAATTCTGTGATTAGAGCTGCTCGCATTTAAAACAATTTTCAAAGCAGATTTTTTATTTCTAATTTGTACTGCATATTTCATATAGATTGGTAGAGGGTCTTCAAAAAGTCATGGGGAGGGGATGCAGTGGAGAGGGGGTTGTGTTAGAGATTTAGAGGGGTCGCAGCAGAGATATGGAGGGGTGTGGCTGAGATGGGGAGGGGAGGGGTCTCCACATATTTGCTGCGCCCCTCTTCACGTCTGAGCCACACCCCTTTCCTCATCTCAGCCGCACCCCTCTTTAAGTTTCAGCCACACCCCTTTCCACATCTCAGCTGCACCCCCCCCCCCCCCCACATCTCGGCCACACCCCTCTCCACATCTCAGCCGCACCCCTCTCCACATCTCAGCCATACCCCTCTTCACGTCTCAGCCACACCCCTTTCCACATCTCAGCCGCACCCCTCTTTACGTCTCAGCCACACCCCTTTCCACATCTCAGCCGCACCCCTCTCCACATCTTAGCCGTACCCCTCTTCACGTCTCAGCCACACCCCTTTCCTCATCTCAGCCGCACCCCTCTCCACATCTCAGCCACACCCCTTTCCTCATCTCAGCCACACACCTCTAAACATCTCAGTCGCACCCCTCTCCTTATCTCCGCCTCACTTCCTTCATATCTCAGCCACACCCCTCTTCACGTCTCAGCCACACACCTCTCCACATCTAAGCCGCACCCCTCTCCTCATCTTCACCTCACCCCCTGCACATCTCTGCTGACCCTTTCCAAACTGGTGCGGCTGAGATGCGGAGAGGGGTGCGGCTTATATGAGAAAATGGATGCGGAGAGGGGTGTGGCTTATATGAGAAAATGGGTGCGGCTGAGATGTGAAGAGGGGTGCGGCTGAAATGTGGAGAGGGGTGCGGATGAGATGTGGAGAGGGATGCGGATGAAATGCGGAGAGGGGTGGGGCGTGGATGTGAGGGGTGCGGATGAGATGTTGAGAGGGGTGGGGCTGGAGAGGGGTGTGGCTGAGATGTTGAGTGGGGTGCGGCTGAGATGTGGAGAGGGGTGTGGCTGAGATGTGGAGAGGGGTGCGGCTGAGATGTGGAGAGGGGTGCAGCTGAGATGTGGAGAGGGGTGCGGCTGAGATGTGGAGAGGGGTGCGGCTGAGATGTGGAGAGAGTGCAGCTGAGATGTGGAGAGGGGTGCGGCTGAGATGTGGAGAGGGGTGCGGCTGAGATATGGAGAGGGGTGCGGCTGAGATGTGGAGAGGGTCGCGGCTGAGATGTGGAGAGGGGTGCGGCTGAGATATGGAGAGGGGTGCGGCTGAGATGTGGAGAGGGGTGCGGCTGAGATATGGAGAGGGGTGCGGCTGAGATATGGAGAGGGGTGCGGCTGAGATGTGGAGAGGGGTGCGGCTGAGATATGGAGAGGAGTGCCGCTGAGATATGGAGAGGGGTGCGACAGATATTGGGAGAGGGGTAATGGGAGGAGATGAGGAGGGTCTGGTTTATTTTGTTTTACATCCTATCAACAGCCAGGGTCATTTAAGGACTTGCCAGGTTTTGAAGGTGGAGGAAAGCCCGAGCTATGGTCAGTACCTGTCAACTGCCCTACGTGGGTTTCAAACTTGCAACCCAGAGGTGGAGGGCTAGTGGTAGAATGTCAGAACACTATACCCACTCGGCCACCGCGGGGAGGGAATGCAGCGGAGCTGGGAAAAAGGATGCAGGGAAGGGGGAGAGGGGGGAGCGTCAGAGATGTTGAGGGGTGAGGTGGAGATGGGGAGTGGGAAGTGGCTTAGATGGGGAGCAGTAGAGACGTGGAGTGGGTTCGGCAGTTATGTGAAGTGGGTGAGGCGGTGATGTAAAGTGGGATGTGGCTGAGATATGGAGAGGGGTGTGGCTTAGATGGGGAGAGGAGTGCAGTAGAGATTGGGAACGGGGTGAGGGGGAGATGGGGAGAGGGCCCGTGTAACTGAAATAAGGAAGGGGAGTGGCGGAGATGCAGCGATGTTGAGAGTGGTGCAGCAGATATTGTCCCTCATAGGGAACGTTTCGGGCTTGGGTTTTGCATTGTGGCCCAGGTGTACAGTTTATCCCTCACCTACCTTGTCTCTCTCTCTCTCTCTCTTGTTGTTGTGTCATGTATCAAAAAAAGGTCACTTTGACCTAGTGTTGACCTACATTTTGAACTTTTATTCACAGCAAAGTTTGTGTGGGCTCTATCTCTTTTACTACTTTAAGTCACTGGAACTACCTGCTTAGGGATTAGAGTAACCTTGTTGGGCAGGTATGTCATGTGTCAAAAGGAGGTCACGCACCTACAGTGTACCCTCGTTATACCCCCACCTTTCGTCCACAGCAATTATGGCAGTATATCGAGGGTGGAGATAGTATCGAATTATGAAAACTATTACCAAGAAGGAAATTGCTTAATAGATTGCATTACCAACATTTTATTAAAAACAAGTTTTAGTATTATATCGTCATATAGTTCTACATTGGCACAAAGACTGCATTTGCCGCATGCCATTCCAAATGGGACACTAAAGCTTTCCTCGATCTCCAAAAGCAGAACAATATGGTGTTACCGTTGAGGGAAATGTATAGCGATTTG
Organism: Mimachlamys varia; assembly: GCA_947623455.1. Lineage (NCBI taxonomy): Eukaryota > Metazoa > Mollusca > Bivalvia > Pectinida > Pectinidae > Mimachlamys > Mimachlamys varia. Next base: position 39,380,625 of record OX392540.1, read on the forward strand.
GGACGTTTGTATTTTTAAGGGTGTGGCGGGTGGTGATATGCGAGGGTGGCTAACTTAACGAGGGAATTATATAGAAGGGAAATCTGTTCTAGAGGTTTAGGTTGCGGTATGCGAGGGTGGCGGTAGATTCGGGTGGCGATAGGTCGAGGGTACACTGTACGTTTGACATTTGACCTCCATCAAAGGGAAAGTTTATCCACTCTCTACCCCCTTCATACTTCTGGTACAGGTTCAACACTGTAGAATTCATGTTGTCACCGGCTGATGCATTTTATTAGAAAAACTGCCAATTTCCTACACATTAATTTGCAATTGTTGCACTTACATGACTGATAAAGAATCTGAATCTGACGCTATCCCCTTATTGAAGATTGTAGGACTAAGAAATAAAATAAGTTCCCGCATGAATTTATCATCTGTGCTTTCATTGCATATATTTGGCCTATACTGTCACAATCAATGGGGCACTGTAATTCAGGGAATTGTCTTGTACTTGTCTTGTTGCATTCCTGATGTTCCTTTCAACTTAAGATTTTGATTCTTTTATCTTCTATTTGTGGCTTTTATTTAACATCAAGTAAAATTAAAATATGTCGCACTACATCCCCCCCCCCCCTCCTTAGAATGTGTTACCCTCAGACATAAATCTGAGGTTCTAACTGCCACTGTCACCACAGGGAGGGCCATCGGCACCATTTACTGGTAAACAAGGAAAGAATTAAGCTACAGTAGTGTGCTTCCACCTGGCACTTAATTCACAAACTCACACCTCCAAGTCAGATTCTCTACGAGTGCAAGATCTGAAGAAATTCCCACTGATGCAAAGCTAGGATTATACAGAGACTGATCACATGACCTATAATCAAAATTTGCCACACTACTACTCCCCTCCACCTACCCTAACCCCTCCACCCCACTGCCCCCCCCCCCCCCCCCCACACACACATCCTAACCCCTCCATCACACTGCCTTCCCCACACACATCCTAACCCTTCCACCCCACCACCCCACCCCCTAACCCCTCCTCCCCACTGCCCCCACATACACCCTAACCCCTCCTCCCCACTGCCCCCACATACATCCTAACACCTCCTCCCCATCCCCTCATACACCCTAACACCTCCCCACTGCCCCCACATACACCCTAACCCCTCCACCCCACTTCCTCCCCACACCCTAACCCCTCCTCCCCACTCCCCACATACACCCTAACCACTGGCCTCCACACTGCCCCCACACACACCCTAACCCCTCCTTCCAACTCCCCCCCCCCCAACCCCTCTTCCCCCCTCCACATTTTAAATGTCAGGTTGCTGTGTCCACTGTCTTTCAGTCCAAGGTGTGCTTTGACAGACACCATTTATAACAAAAAAGAGATTAGTGGTATTCCATTGGAAGTTGAACTCACAGTCACAAGGTTTATATTCGGCCTTATAACCCACAGCCCCTAGTTTTTTAGTCGGCCTAGCCCAGAGTTTCAATGTTTAAAGTCAGCCTAACCCATGGTCCCTAGGTTTCTAGTCGGCCTTACTCATGCATGGTCCCTAGGTTTCTAGTCGGCCTAACCCACAGCCCCTAGTTTTGTAGTCGGCCTAACCCACAATCCCTCGGTGTCTAATCGGTTAAAACCACTACCTCTAGGTTTCTAGTTGGCCTAACCCACGGTCCCTAGGTTTATAGTCGGTCTAACCCACGGTCGCAAGGATTATAGTTTGTCTAACCCACGGTTGCAAGGTTTCTAGTCCGCCTAACCCACAGTCCCTAGGTTTATAGTCGGTCTAACCCACGGTCGCAAGGAATATAGTCGGTCTAACCCATGGTGCCTAGGTTAATAGTCGGTCTAACCCACGGTCTCAAGGTTTATAGTCGGTCTAAGCCATGGTCGCAAGTTTTATAGTCGGTCTAACCCACGGTCCCTATGTTTTAGGTTGGTCTAATTAATTATATAACCCACGGTCCCTAGGTTTATAGTCGGTCTAGCCCACGGTCGAAAGGTTTATGGTCGGTCTAACCCATGGTCCCTATGTTTCCAACTGGCCTAATTATATAACCCATGGTCCCTAGTTTTATAGTCTGTCTAGCCCACGGTCCCTATGTTTGTAGTTGGCCTAACCTATGGTCCCTTGGTTTCTAGTGGTCTAACTCATTGTCCCTTGGTTTCTAGTGGTCTAACTCATGGTCCCTAGTTTTCTAGTGGTCTAACTCATGGTCCCTAGTTTTCTAGTCGGCCTTACTCATTGTTCCTTGGTTTCTAGTCGGCCTAACCCATGGTCCCTAGGTTTGTAATTGGCCTAACCTATGGTCCCTTGGTTTCTTGTGGTCTAACTCATGGTCCCTAGGTGCCTAATTGGCCTTATCTATGGTCCCTAAGTTTCTTGTCGGCCTTACTCATGGTTCCTTGGTTTCTAGTCAGCCTAACCCATGGTCCCTAAGGTTTCTAGTTTACCACTGAGCTAAAGAAATTGATTTTGCTTGTATGTGTTTGATGTTGTATTAACAGCTCTTGTTATTTAAGGACATGCCAGGTTTTAGTGGTGAAGTTAATTAGAGCCAGAACTCTTGGAGAAAACCTTTGACCATACCTGGTAACTGCCCCTATACACAAACCCACGACCCAAAGGTGGAAGACTGGTGGTAGAATAATTAACCACTTTCAGGACTAACCTCTTTGCCACTGCAGTCCCTGCACTGAAGGGAAATTCTGTCTAGTGTGCAGCTGTAGAAGGCGACTGTAATCGTATGTACAATTAAAATGGATCCACATTGAACTTTGAGTGTGCACTCACTAGCACTCCAAATAAAGTTCCAGAAACCCCCTTCAGAACCCTAATTACAGATAAACAATTACTCTTTACTTTTATGAATCTGTTAATGTTTTTATTATGAATTAATAATGATAGTATACTTGCAGAAAAAAGAAACGCAAGTTTATTTTTGATAGTTTTTATTTTACATGATTCAATGATGATTAGGTCATTGTATGGGTTTTTCAATGAATTCATTTTGCTAATATTTGTTGTCCAATCACAGACAGCTTTTGTGTGAATAACATTCAAACAAGGGTACCATACACTGTACAAAGAGATGTTGTGGCTTTAAATGAAAACTACATCTGTTTCGTAACAGTTCTTGGACGTTCTGGTCAATCATCAGTGCGGACTTCTTGCGTGAAATCCTGGGATGGTCATCCAATCTCCCTGTGGCTACGAGACGCCCCCCTAAATGGGATATTGTTGTCTCATGTACACTATATTGGTGGGCTACATGATGTTGCTAATCCCCCTGCGTTATCAGAGTAATGGCCCTACTTCTATCGACTTAAATAAATTGTGGCATTTCGCTCTACAATCACTTCCAAAATAAATGTTGTGTAGCTGATCTGTACTGTTCCAATGTTCAATTTTTAATGATTTAGCACCACATATGGGCACTGTATAAGGGCAGGAGTACCTCGGACATGCGCTTTCTTGAAAAATCTGCTGAAAGCTGGCAGTGTCGAGCTGGATCACAGTCGGCTGTATTTTAACTTACCTGGTAAGAACATTTTCACAGTGCACTGAGGTAGCTCTGCCAAATTTAATTAAATTTCGTCAAACGTGTCTAAAAGTTATATTAGAAAAACTGAACATGCGTTTTCTTTTTTTTGCCAGTACAAAACTACATGTTTATACAAGTGGTAACAAGGAGGATACCAGAATACTCAGTTGTAAGTAGAGAAAGGAGGGTGGAATGTATAGCGGAACTGGACTCAAGGTAGATTCGATCATAGGGGCCACCAAATAGCCCAAATGTCTTGAGAGTCAGTCTAGAATTCGGAACATTCAGGTTTGGAAATCCTAGTCTTGCTGTGCTAATGTGGCTCTCTGTGCATTTAACTCCAGTTGTGGTATTCGAGGATGAACACATTTTAGAAAGGGCTCAAGGAGTAGTGTGGCAGATTTTAATTGTACATAATTAAAGATTACAATTACTTTCTAGCTTCAAGGATGGCCTGAAATTACCTTTAAGCTCAGAGAGAACATCTGACCATAGGAAACTATAGAACCTGGGTTTAATCCGAGGTGGAAAACACTACTGTTCAGAGATTAATTTAGTACATGTACAGTTAACGCTTGTAAGGCATTCACCCAATCAAGGCATAATATGCATCTTTTACTTATTTAAGGAATGACCCCAATTTTTGTTAGGGTTATATGAGTATTTACCACAAAAAATGTGTGCACTTTGCATAAATCCGCAAAGCGGTTTATGCAAAAAAGTGCACAGTTTTTTCGGTATATACCGTATAACCCTCAAAAAAATTGTGGTTATTCCTTATAATTTCAGTTCTATTTTTTTATAAAGATACATATATAAGACATAAGTCTTATACAATGATTGCGTATTTATAATAACAAAAATTGAATGGTTTTGCAAAATACAAAAACATGTGCATTAATTTCACCGCAAAGCAACTTCAACCAATCAGAAGTTTGATTACAAAATACCGCGCCAAAAATGGTGGTATATGACGTCATCAGTTTTTGCGTTGTCTGATTTTTGAGGTTTTACGATATATAACCTGAAAAAGTTAAACATTGCGGGAATAGGACAAATTATACATATATATGTAAAAGATGTGCAATGATTAGGTTGCCTTACAAGCGTGAGCTGTAGGAAATTTTCCTACGGCTCAGCGGTATACAGAGCTTCTGGCAGGAGATTCAAGAATCACAGGTTCGAGCCCAAGTGAAGGCACTATCTTTCTCACTTTTTCTTGTCTCATTTCACATAAATAGTTATGCAGTCAAACTGGAAAATTCACAATCATTATAAGTTCAGTATAAGATCAAAAGTATTTTTTTGTAAGACTTCCAGTCTTGAGTCCATGTAAAAAAGGAAGAATATGCAAGATACATCTATATTTCAGGACAAGGGGTGAAGAGGTGTTGTTTTGGGTCTCCAAAACGTAGGATCGAACTGGAAATCCTGTGATTACTAAACTATTTAGTGGAATAGCAACACTTTTATATATGCTTCTTATATGCAAGAAGTTAAGGACATAACCCATTCCTCGACCCTTAACTCTTTCCGTACCGCTGTCGACTTTAGTTGACAAATACATGTGCTCCCTCCTCCCCGCTGTTGACTACAGTCGACAAAAAAATGTGCTTCCTCTTCCCCGTTGTCGACTACAGTCGACACGCTATGTTTACGTTATCTAAATGCTGATTAGTTACAATATGCAGACGACACATGTAATTATCCAATAAAATGACATATAAATGATTCCCAAGATTTCCAAAACAATTATTTTATTAAAGATAAACAAAGGCTGGTCGACTTGGAAAACAAAATCAGCTGATCGTGACCTAGTTACTGGCGATAGCCACTCTATCTCAACGGTAACGTTTCGACATCTATTTTTATCAGACATATCAGCTGCCTGCAGTGCATTGCAGTCTCAAAATCAACCTCTGAATATCATGTTAAAAATATCTACTCAACAACGCTAGGGGAATGCACTAACCTGAGTTTTTTTGAACGAAAAACAACACATTGACAATCCACATGGTAATCCGCCATTTTGAAAAAAACGTCTGGGGGCGAGCCTAGTTATAACTTCCGGTACGGAAGCCAGAAAGGGAACAAAGTACGGAAAAAGTTAAAGGCCAAATATACATAACTTCATGAAATTTTTCGTGATTCTGAAAGATTCTGGAAATAAATCCATTTGATAACCATGCAAAATAAGCCTAAAACAAAGTAAACCTGTGCATGCAGTAACTAACAAGAAACTTGTGACAGAAAAATCTAAAGAATTAAAAATAATTCAGGTGTGCCAGCCCACTTCAACAAGCCAAAGTAAGAAGACAGTTTAAAATGGATGTGTTTTTACAAATACTGAGTTACAACTGCTGCTGTACCGTAAACGCGTAAGAATTCATCTTGGATATATAGCTGATATCGGTCAATCTTAACTAAATTTATAAATGAAATAAGTTATCAGTCTTGATTTTCGCTTCAAATTTTGCTGAAAGTTATAACTGGGCCTTTAATGTTTTCCTGCATAATATAAGAAAAATCAATAAGGTCTGACACATATTTATGTTGTTTGGTATTTTGTAAGGAATTTACTTGCTAGTGCTTAATTTCAATACAGAATTGAACCTTTGTGGAAGATGCGATATCAACTAAAATATGGTACTTACAAAAACAATTATCGGGTGGTTACACTATATTATTCAACAAATTAAATGTACGTATATACTGTATAATTTCAGTATTGATATAAATGACTGATACAAAAAACACGGCCTTGTAGTCCGAATTGACAGGTACCTGGTTGTTTCACTATATAATATTAAAACTTGACCAGTTTGGTTACCGGATTGTAACTAAATTATCAGAGATGAGGAAATTGTGACCATGGCCTTATATACATGTACATAGAGGTATTGCGGGTGGAGCATGGTGGCGTAAGGTAGCCATACAGCTTATGATGGCGTATTAAGGTTTAATTTTAATATTTGTTCACCTCAAAGGTGGCACCTATTTCATATTTAAAAGCTTTTGGGCTTTCAATTTGGTTTGTGCTTATATTCATGAACTAATGCCAGCTGACAGATTTGATTGCTAGTACAGGGATTACAGGGTTTAAAATTGTTGAGAAGAAGAAATATTCTTATAGCTTCTATTATAAACTTTGTTTGCAATGGCGGCCTTGAGTTTATGATTGTTGTTATAGATTCAATTGTTCTTGATCCTTTGAATTTGTAGTTGTCTTCCCTAATCTGCATGCAGTAATAAATATATAATACTGTCAACATTGACCCTGTATCATTCAGGCTATTTTACATCTGTTTGAAGGATCAAAATTAAATATGATATTTTACGAAGATGTTACTAAAATGTAACAAATTTATCAATAAAAACTGTTGGAAAAATCATGCTTGTGAGAATTACATAGCAAAAAATATATCATGTATACGCGATTTAATAATTATATTATTATATTTGTATGTCAGTAAACAATTTATATCCTAGGCATATTTTGTCCGTCGGTATATTATTATAAACTCATTGTTTTAAAGGTAAATACATTACTTCATTGCATAAAAATAAAAAAATTAAAAAATGGTGTTTACAAGTCAATGAAATGGCTGGATAAAACAGCTCACAAAATATTACATGAAATAATTTCCCTTTGGGGGGCCCCCTGGCCTCACATTACAACAAAAGTCTTTTGATAAGCACCTTTATAACCACTCCTGTGCCTAGCCAATGGGAGCTGGGTAACCATGGCTACAGTCATTTAATCAATAGAAGTTGGGAGCTAAGCCCCGCCCACTTGAGTCAGACTTGACACTTGATGAGATCTATGTATACAGCTGCAATCTATACATGCCTGCCTGAGCTATTACCAGGGTGAAGGTCAGTCCGGGAGTAGCACATGTGTGTCTGCTGAGAGGCACACAGGCAGACAAGATGGAAGGCTGTGTTCAGGAATGAGACAGGGCAGAGTTTGACAGTCATCACGCTAACCAACTTTAACTGTTACACAAGGTTGTACAGACTATTTAAAGGTATAACAATCAGTGTGTATGTGTGGTTGTTTACATGGTGGTATATACACACACTTACCGAGTCTGGTAAAGTGAATGTGTTATTTCAACAGAGGGGTACTGAACTGCAGTCTCAGTAGTCCAAAGTTATGAACTCATCAAACTAAATAATTCCATAATCTTCGCTGGATTCAATATGTAAACGTCATTCGTTCAATCGCTGTTTTCTGACATCAAAATGAAGCTTACTATTAGTAATTGCGGTTTATTTTAATGTCCTTATTAAATTTCTCTCTATGAGAGTGATTAATATAAGTTGGATATAACTTGTTTTATAATTGTTGTAAAATAAATAAAGTTTATATTTATATATATTCTCTCTATGAAGGTGAAATTGATTCATATACTTAACAAGTATAGTTAAGTTTGTCATTTTATAGAAATGCACATGATGCGATCAAAAATTATGGTTGATATAATATAATAGATGTAATTATTATTAGATTTGATGTTTAATATTCAGAATTTATGAGTGTGGGAGCGTAAGTTTATGAAAACTTAAATACCGATATAAACGTACAATCATTTATAATTGGGCTAATGGATGTTTGTCAGCAGATTTTCAAGTTTTGTATGAGGCCTATAATGCCTTTTGTACATTGTAAGTGTGAATACTGTGTATAAAGTTCAGTACTGTAAGAACTCACACCTGTTAGTACGTGGGTGTACAAATTATTTCAGGTACTATCCACCTGGAGATAGAACATTTGATATTGGAGGTGTATATATAAGTGAACATTTTCATTATTTGATTTAAAGATGTATTACACCGGGCAATTAAAGATCTTAAACCTCTGGTTTACTTTTCTAAATCTCTGTTGGCTAAACATAATTTACATATAAGAGGAGACTTGATTCAAAACTAAATGATTTGTATCATTAGATCATAGGAGAAGTTCCATTTTTCTTACAAAATCTACCAGAAAGACAATCTTGAATCTCTTAAAATAATATCTTAAATGCAGTCATTTATACTATAAATCTATGATGTGATCTGAGTGATTTTATTGTACATTCATGTATAATAATCTCCAGTTCTATGGGTATGGCATAAAATTAATGATAATTGATATGTAACTATGACAACTACATGTATGTCATATTTCATCTGCCCAACCCACGGGGCATATTTGACATCTTCTATTCACATTAATAAATATTTCTATAAACTTGTATAGGCTATTGAGACAAACTCTCAGAAACTTTATAAAATGATGTATGACACCTATGTAGCTGTAAGGATGTGCTATAGCCTGGCCATGCAGTATATTGGAATTAATTTTGGATTGTTCTGGTAATGGGGGTTTACATGAATGATAATAAAAAATCTTATCTGGCCGGGATTCACAAAATCAATAACTTTTAGTACATTGCTGATTCTCAAAAACAGATTTCTTTTAAGAAATTATTGAATCTGTAAAATATGGATTGATTTGTTTGAGTAGAATCTTGTAAAACTCTCGAGAAAAAAACAAAAGGTTAAATTACTGATGGATGGCTACAACCTGCATGTTTTTATGGTAAGTTGTGGATCGGGTGGTGACTGAAAGCGCACTTGCCTTTCACCAAGACGGCAGGGTTCGATTCCCTGATCATTACCAGACGTGGAAAGGTATTGAGGTCACCTGCCCAATCATGTGGGTTTTCTTTGGGTACTCTGGTTTCCTCTGAAATCAAATTGAAAGAGTTAATTGACAGCATTTTGGTAGAAAGCAAAAGACTTGGAAATCAAATCGGTAGCTATATATATAGGTCAACATGATGATAATTAGTCTCAAAAGCGGTAGACTAGTACTCCCACCTAATTGAGCTAGAGCTAACATGTCTGTATATAAGGACAATGTATTGTGTCGATTACTCAATTTGACAATGCCTGGATTGGATAAGCTTCTTGTACATCTTAAATATTTACTCATTCACCCCTGAAATTTCATAATCAACTAATCCAACCTTTGAATTTGAAGAGTTCAAATGTGTCTGCACGAGTGAATTTAAAATGTCGCACTTAAGTAAATACATAACTTATTTCACAACAATGGTAATAGAAGTTATTTCAATTGAGTGCACGGGGGTCTTTCAGAGTGGGAGGAAACCAGAGAACCTGGAGAAAACCCACATGGTCAGGAAGGTGTGGAATCGAACAGCTGCCTTGGTGAATCAGGCACCGATAATGTCACACTTAGAAATCTGATGGTGTGTTCAACTTTGTGATGCAAGGCGATTTCACATTGAATGGTTTGAATGCATTTACAACGTACATGCATAGATAATTTTTCTTTTATTCAAACAAATTGCTTTTGCTATCCCTCTGAAATCAGATGAAATTACTATCATTCATAATAAATGCTGTCCTGAAATCAGACAAAATTATTATCATTCTTAATGCTGTCCTTCTGAAATTGTACCAAATTATTATCATTCATAATAAATACTGTCCTGAAATCAGACAAAATTACTATCATTCTTCATGCTGTCCTCCTGAAATCATACAATTTTATACTATCTTTCATAATGAAGTTTAGGTTCAGTTTTGATCCTGACGCCTTCACAGACCTTCAAGAAGAATTTGTTTACATGGATCCATGTATTAACATTTATTTGTGGCTGAAAATTAGAGCTTGTCTTTGCCTTGTACGCAACCAGCTGCATAATGTCACATGTGTCTGTTTTGAGTTAGGACTCCAGACAACAGTTAAATGATGTCATTCGGTATATATATATAAACAAGCAGACACTTCCTAATGAGGTTGTATTAATTTTTACCTGTTATAAGCACCAACTCAATCTTCCCTGATATTTTTTCTGCTTTTATCTTTTTAAGCTAACTAGGGTATGTCAATATCATGTCACTGTCGCCTCTAGAGTATGCTATCTGTGTCACCCCTAGGGTATGATTTCTCTGTCACCCCTAGGGTATGATATCTCTATCACCCCTAGGGTATGATATCTCTGTCACCCCTAGGGTATGATTTCTCTGTCACTCCTAGGGTATGATTTCTCTGTCACCCCTAGGGTATGATTTCTCTGTCACCCCTAGGGTATGATATCTCTGTCACCCCTAGGGTATGATTTCTCTGTCACTCCTAGGGTATGATTTCTCTGTCACCCCTAGGGTATGATTTCTCTGTCACCCCTAGGGTATGATATCTCTGTCACCCCTAGGGTATGATTTCTCTGTCACTCCTAGGGTATGATATCTCTGTCACCCCTAGGGTATGATGTCTCTGTCACACTTAGGGTATGATTTCTCTGTCACCCCTAGGGTATGATATCTCTGTCACCCCTAGGGTATGATTTCTCTGTCACTCCTAGGGTATGATATCTCTGTCACCCCTAGGGTATGATTCCTCTGTCACCCCTAGGGTATGATTTCTCTGTCACCCCTAGGGTATGATATCTCTGTCACCCCTAGGGTATGATTTCTCTGTCACTCCTAGGGTATGATATCTCTGTCACCCCTAGGGTATGATTTCTCTGTCACCCCTAGGGTATGATATCTCTGTCACCCCTAGGGTATGATTTCTCTGTCACCCCTAGGGTATGATTTCTCTGTCACCCCTAGGGTATGATTTCTCTGTCACCCCTAGGGTATGATATCTCTGTCACCACTAGGGTATGATTTCTCTGTCACCCCTAGGGTATGATATCTCTGTCACCCCTAGGGTATGATATTTCTGTCACCCCTAGGGTATGATTTCTCTGTCACCCCTAGGGTATGATATCTCTGTCACCCCTAGGGTATGATATTTCTGTCACCCCTAGGGTATGATATCTCTGTCACTCCTAAGGTATGATTCCTCTGTCACTCCTAAGGTATTATTTCTCTGTCACCCCTAGGGTATGATATCTCTGTCACCCCTAGGGTATGATATCTCTGTCACCCCTAGGGTATGATTTCTCTGTCACCCCTAGGGTATGATTTCTCTGCCACCCCTAGGGTATGATATCTCTGTCACCCCTAGGGTATGATATTTCTGTCACCCCTAGGGTATGATATCTCTGTCACTCCTAAGGTATGATTCCTCTGTCACTCCTAAGGTATTATTTCTCTGTCACCCCTAGGGTATGATTTCTCTGTCACCCCTAGGGTATGATATCTCTGCCACCCCTAGAGTATGATATCTCTGTCACCCCTAGGGTATGATATCTCTGTCACCCCTAGGGTATGATTTCTCTGTCACCCCTAGGGTTTGATTTCCCTGTCACCCCCTAGGGTATGATATCTCTGTCACTCCTAGAGTATGATTCCTCTGTCACTCCTAGAGTATGATTCCTCTGTCACTCCTAGAGTATGATTCCTCTGTCACTCCTAAGGTATGATTTCTCTGTCACACCTAGGGTATGATTTCTCTGTCACTCCTAAGGTATGATTTCTCTGTCACCCCTAGAGTATAATTTCTTTGTCACCCCTGCTAGAGTATGATTTCTCTGTCGTCCTCTAATTTAGGATTTCTCTGTTACTCCTAGGGTATAATTCCTGTAACCTCCTGAGGTTTTGAGCACATAACACATTTGGCCATCCTTGAACAAAGTAAGAAGGTAACAAAAAAAGTACTGGGGCCCATTAACATGGGTTTAAGCTTCTTCACTTACTCATCATTTCACAAACAATGTTTTAATTGGCAGTTTTTTCTCCCTAAATAATACAGTAAATATATTGTGAGAAAGTTGTTCTTGAACATTTTACAGAATCTTCTTGCTGCTAGAAGAGGTAGGTCCCGTGGTCCTTGATTAAATCTGGATTCTCCATTACTTCGTAAAAATACAGAGGTGGTACAGGATGTGTATAACTGAACCAGCTGTTACTGATGAGACCCCCGCCCCCCCCCGCCCCCTGGGCACTTTTAAGTTAGGACCCCCTTATATTATACCTCTGTGTTTAACAGCAGAAGTCTGATGTCCACATTACTGAGAACATATGATGGAATCTACTGTAAATATTAGGGATAAAATATAGGGATGTCAGGATTCCTTTCCTGATGAAATTTCTTGAAAATTGTTCAATGTTGTCTGTTTATACTCCACAAAATATGTGTTCTCATCACAGAGTAATGGTAGAATATTTCTGTTATGTTCAACTCTCTGTTATTTTGCAGATTTTCACATTAACTAAAATGTTGACTATTTCTTTATACCGGTGGGTATTTACATTTCTTCTGCATTGCTACTATTTGATAACACTTTACCAAGGCCAGTTCTGTGTTAAGAGAGCATAACACTGGAGTGGTTATTATGACGTCATTACGATTGTGACATCATAATCATGACGTTGAGATAGCTGGATGATGACTGACTTTTTCATTAATTAGAAATGTATCTTAAATTTTCAGAACAAATATTAAATATAAATTTAACGGATTTGTTATCAAAACCATAAACATTAAACAGTATTCAGTTTTGTGTTATGGTCCTATAGCACGGAACAGCATTGCAGACAAATAATCATAACGCGCGGTAACTGAAATAAAGCAATGTCAATCCAGATTTGAAGATTCATTATAATATCTTATGTACCGCTGTGGATGCGTGAAAGTAGGACATTAGTTCTTCAAATGTTTTGTTTAAACTGTGCATATTTAGCTCTGTCATTGTTTCGAAGTATGTAAATTTATTATGGAGTTTTTCTGAACCACAAATAAAGTTTCAACCAGATTTGTGGTTGTAGCCTAGGTAATTGTCATACAGGCATTGAGCAAAACAATTAAAAGTGATACAGAATAAAGTATTACGATATGATAAGGTTTATCACTGCAGCCAATGACATATATATGTAACGTGCAGGTGGTCACCCATCCAACTACTGACCGTGCTCACTGTTGCTGAACTAGCGTGAACGGGCCCCCTGGTTATACTGCATGACTGGAAAAGCTAGCTAGCTTGCCAGTTAGGCAGTAGACCTAGTACCCCCTCATACACTTAAATGGACATTACATATATTTAGATTTACAAATAATATCATTCAGTTGCAGTAAGAAATTAAATGTTAACATTCTATCTCTATATTTTATCACTTTGTTCTTCAGCTCCACCATGAGTCAAGGGCGTGCAGAGAGCAATAGAGGTAAGAGATGATAACGTTGATATTGAAATAAAAAATTCAAGTCAAAATGTTAAAATTGAAAATGTAAATCACTGGTCAGAACAATTTGAATTTTATTAAATCCTGAATTCAGTGATTTAAAAAGAGAGGGCCTAGCCTCCAGGGCCTTTATTCATTCATGATGGCAGATTTAGATTTGGAGTACCCCCTCCCCATCCTGCTCTAAGCTGCCATGTAGGACACTAAATTCCTACCTTGTTTGGTAGCTGGATCTGTGGTGCAGGAGGAAAAAATCCATGGTCGCTGTATGCCCCAGGTCATGAACAGTAGATTTGGGCTGTGGACATTAAATAAATGGTGGTGATCTAACTTATTCCAATGTCAACTACAAATGTTCTTTTACCTTTAAATTTCCCTTTGAGTAATATAAAATGTATTTACTCGGCCAATTAAGCCAGCTTCGAGTAAAATTGGACCACGAAGTTCAAAACCTTGTGCCAGTACTCCTATACATCTTCAAAGGATTCCGAATCCAAGCAATCAGCTTCAAACTATTTACGTTACATCTTTTGTGAAACTAAATCGGGTATGGTAGTAAGAGTACGTACTGGCACAAGGTTTGAACTTCGTGGTCCAATTCTACTTGAAGCTGGCTTAATTGTTTCAACACAGTGTCAGCCTCTGGGCTTTATGGCTAATAGATTGAAATTGCTCTGTGATTGGCTAGCCATTTGAACAGGTAACTTTGGAAATAGGTGGGCTTGGTGAAACACCAAATTATAGACACACGAGAAAAAAAATCAGTAGTATTTTATCGCTATTACTTACCAGTTTCACAATTTTACATTCGAGGAGAATGACTCAACGTGAGAAAATTTACCTCAAAACAATACCAACAGTTTTACTCCAAACAGGGATGTATATGTCACCCCTGTTCCAAATGATTAAATTGAATACTTAAAGATTAATATCCCCCACCATTTTTCTCTGTGCTGTATTAATCACAAAGTAAACACAAACTTGCCAAAAGGACCAGAGATGCTGCAAGTTATTTCCTGCCCTGATGTACCGCAGCTCTATGGGTAGAGTGGCGTGTTTGGCAAGAGATTGGTTGGTCCTGGGTTCAAATCTCACTAGTTCTTTGTAGTCATGCATTACTCTTTCTCCTGTTACAAAATTAGCAGATTATATAGCCACCTCTCTTTCATACAGTGTGCTTGACTTTCTAAAAATATAAGCAGTAGAGTTCCTGACATTGAGTAAACACTGTGTCTCTTTAGTGAAGAAATTAAATGGAGGGATGCCTGGTGACCATGATACCCCATTTTATAAAGCCTGCATTTCTCTAGTTTGCAATTGGGTGCATGCATGGTCACAAGTTCAAATTCTGTCTTCCAGTGCATTTCTCTTTCTGCTGTAATAAAAGTTAGTATATTTATCAACATTCTTGATATCCAGGGGTTACATGTACCTACGTATATATGCTCTCTACACCTCTAGTATATCCTCGATATCTAAGGGTTACGCTCACCTACGCTCTCTACACCCCTGAAATATGTCATGGAAAACTAAAGTTGTGTGTGTGCCACCTTTTGAGGAGGCAAAAAGACTGGTTTGACCCTTTGATGTACATCAAAAGAATCTCATGGTCATGTATGTTACAGTTGTGGCTCCTTTGTAATTTTCAAACGATAGGCATATATATATATGCATACAGACCACAAAAAGCATAGAGTTAGATACACACAGTCAGGTTTTTGTTTAACCTGCTTGAGTGTGCCATCAGATTTGCCATGACATATTCCAGGGGTGTAGAGAGCATAGGTGAGTGTAACCCTTGAATATCCAGAATAATTTATCAAATAACTGACGTGTTTATAGATCATTCATGTCATATATATATGTAACCCTGGTAAATACTAGCTGCAATATACCGCTCGGCTAGAGAGATCTTCTCTTTAGCTCGATCGGTTGAGCGTAAGACTAGTAGCCAGAGGTTCCTGGTTCGACTCCTAGTGGAGGCATTGAAATAAAAATGACCTCTGTTACATATGGCGCCCACGTAGGGACCCGGGAATCATACACTAGGGATACTTGCAAAGGAATCCCTATGACCCCTGGAAAACTCGGGACGAGTTCTTTCCTGGAGGGGGAGTATGTAACCCTGGTAAATACTAGCTGCAATATACCACTCGGCTAGAGAGATCTTCTCTTTAGCTCGATCGGTTGAGCGTAAGACTAGTAGCCAGAGGTTCCGGGTTCGACTCCTAGCGGAGGCATTGAAATAATAATGACCTCTGTTACATATAGACATGTCATTGGTAGTACACAAGAACTGCTGTGACATCATAAACGAATGACATTTTTATGACATCATATCATTTTCTCGGGCAATTAGAATTGTACTACGGAAGCAGAAATTTGTCTTTGAAAGTTTTGGTGTTCTTTTCTCATGAAAATAAGTTTCGCGATAAATAGAATCTCACACTCGTGCAAATGTAATTCGCTTAAAGGCTCGTGTCATATTTGATTTAACTCATTCAATTAATTCCATATTACATTGACACTCATGTAAGATCATCTATTTAACAAATATCAAATGCTAAAAGCAATAATTTCAAAGCAGAGGGCCTTGATAAGGCCGCCTTTAGAGCCTATAAAACCCATAAGGCCTTTTCATTTGTTCAAAAAAAAAAAATTCTTGGAACGAAATGCTAGCATCTTAACATATAACCCCAGCCATATTTTGCGAAAGTTGAACCCATTTAAATGAACAATAATATAAAGGTTAAGAATGTGGCAAATTTTACAGTTATGGAAAATATAAATGCTATACCAGGTACGTCTTATATCTATGTTTTTTTGTGGTTAATATTATACATTTAAAACTTATTTTCATTCAATTACCTTCATTTATTTTAACTGAGAATTGACCGAAATGTATAAAATAACTCAATATATTAAATCGGCTATAAGAAATATATGAAAAAGGAAGATTTAGAATTATGCATTGCAAAACTGGTTTGAACCTGGGACCCTTCAAACTATATAACAAGAATTCCACTGAAATCTGCATGTTCACCTGTATCAAAATCAGCTAGCGCTGTCATCAGAGATTGTATGTGACCTATAATGTACTAGAAAATAGACGTTTTAAAGCTTAGTAACGTTCTATACGTACCTTATATTAATTGTTATATCAAATTATATTCTTTTCAGTATAGAAAACTTATCTGATATTGTTTAATATCTTTGCGAATTCCTAAGGTTAGAGTTAAAATTTAGACAAAAAACCATACAGAGGGAAGATTTTTTTATGAGCGAATTCACAAGTTTTAGCGATCTGTTCGATCTGTTCGCTCACTGTTGTTGATTGTACAGTGACAGTTGCAAGCAATATAGGTATATAATTACAATGTATATGGGCTTGCAATGTGCTTAAGTTCAAAGTCATATTTATATTCTGATTATATAAATAAGCAATAAGCATATATAGTGCTTATTGTTGTGTTAATTTGATGATCCTTCTTAAAATGGAACTGTTGGGATGCAAGATTCATAAAAAAATAAGATTTCCCCGTGGGAGGCCTCTCCTCGCTTACACACAGGATACACAGAGATCAGAGATAGCTAGCTAGCTGACACTGGAGGCCTTTTGTCTGTATAGGATGGGCTGTTATAATACAGCTATAGCTGGCACAGAGAGAGAGAGTCCCTGGTCTGTTACATAGACTACAGCAGGGCCAGACAGTTATACAATCTATGAAGTACATAAAAATGGCATTGTAAAGTTGTCTGATTCATATCATGCAGTAATTGCATGACACTTGTATAGCTATAATAAATAAACAAAGAAAATTCTTATATGTCCCAAGTTTTTGAATTAAGTCATAGACATATTTAAATTGATTATTAACATAATCAGACATTAGGTTACGTATAGAGGTCAGGGTAGCCCTCTTTTTTCTATACTATACAGTGATTTTAAACACATGAACATTATTTTACACATTCAATCAAAGTTTGATTTGGTTATTGTCTTGTGAAATTGGAAACTTTGCTTGTGTAGTAGGGGAGAGTTTTAATATATGATATAATATACAATGTAACTTCTCTTCATAACCCAAACTCCTACTCATCCTGTTATACTTGTTTGACTTTGAACTAGTGGAGTTTTAAAATTAAATGACCCTGATCTCATGGTCATGTGTGGGTTTAGATTGTGAGGCAGATCACTTCGAAATACTTACCAAGGTGCCATATAAAAGAAAAATCTGTTAACTGAATGAACAGGAACTGATAAATGTATCTAATATTACTCATTCACTCCCGAGATTTCATAATGAACTAATCCAACTTTTGAATTTGAAGAGCTCAAATATGTCTATAACGGTGAAAGAGTTAATTTTTTCTACACACACCTGTTTTGACAATTAAAATCTTCTTGAAATGAAAAAAAAAACAAAACATATTTGTCCGTTTTACAGATTCGATATCCCTACGTCGGCGCCCAGGATTACAGAGAATTGCTCCAAAGAAGGAAACTGAGAAGCTGAAAGATACTGAAAAACCCAAAGAAAAGGATAAAGATGGAGAGAAAGAAAAAGGTAAGGGTACTGAATTTGTAAATACCTAAAGTTTATTGTTTGCTAAGCAGTTTATGTGGATATTGGTTTACCAATAGAAATGATGAGGGGGTTGTATTTAACAGTAGTAGAGTATGGTCTGTATACCCAGGGGTCTCTTTGCTTAATTAATGAACATGTTATTCAAATCATCGCAACACATATATACGCTCCTCTAATAATAAGCTATCTAGAACATATCAGACTTCACCAATCTCACCAATAATACTGCCAATTTTGGAAAACAATAAATTCCAGTACATCTTGGAATTATAGTAAGTGTTGCGTACTAAATTCAGAGCAAACCGTTTTCATGTTTAGGCATAAGTTCTTTGTAAAAACCAGGGCTGCTTTCTGTATTGTGATCTGAACGATTGAACCGGTTTGATGAGAGCTGTTTTGTAAATTGTTTATAAATATAGTCGGAGCTAGTAGTCTGATGGATGCAGATGCTTTTAATTAAATTCTGACTGGGCTTGCATATGATATGTCATAGACTTTCACTCTGAACTCAAAATGGCAGCTTTTTATATACCAATGTTGTATTGAAAATTGACGTTTTACACGAATAAATGTCATTAAAAAAAATTATAAACGTGATCAAAAGCACCTTATACTCCTTATCTTTATGAATCTTGTCAATTAATTTTACCTCACCAGAGGTCGCTAAATTAAAAATTCTTATACTCGTCTCAAAAATCCCATATGCAATGAGAACTGCTTGATGTTATATATATGTGATACCAATTTGTTTCCTACAGGTGATCAAAGCCATGAATCGCCACCAGCTAGTGGGGGGCGTGGTATACGTACACGTCTGTCTACAGGAAGCATCCACATGAACGGCACCTACACAATTGCTGTCGCCAAGGAGATAGAAAATAACCAAAGCCTCATGCACAAAGGTAAATCAGCAAATTCTTATCTGTCGACTTCACCTTTAAATTCTAGAAAAAAATTCTTACCACTGAAGACACATTTCAAATCGTCCAGTTTAAAGGTTTGAAAAGTTCATTCTGGCATGAATCAGTTAAACCAATAAATTATGGGAATAATACTTTTTTTTTTACAAAGGTAAGAAAATTCTTGATATTTTTACCTTAGTTTTATCATATCATCACCTGAAATCCATTTATAGATGTAAGCTCAGTAACCATGAAGTTTTATTATCAATTTGTCCTTAATATTTATCGACTCATTCACCCCTGAAGATTCATTAGGACTGTTCCAATTCAATGATTGGAATAGTTTATTCTGAAGTTTCAGGGGTGAGTGAGTTAAGATTTGAATGTTAATACCTGAATTACCAACAGTTATTATATTTAAGATATTATTACAGCTATATACCGGTATTACCCATCATGAATTGTAAAGCTTCCCATAGATTATGTATAAAATCTGAAATTCGCCACTATAGGTTCTTTCCCCAGACATACCAGAGTCTCTAACAATGGTAGTTACTACTCCTGCTTGACCAATGACGCTCAGCATTATGGGAGTGGAATGACTGGTTCGCCTGTTGTCAGTATAATGTGACCAGGTGGGGTGTTCTGCTGGGGGCCTTCCACAGTATACTTCAGTGTTGTAGCACTTTAAATTGGCAGAAGATCCGGATTATCGCAAGAAGGCTTACACAAACATACCACAGTCTCCCAAATACACACGCTCTCTCAACACATGCATGCACATCACATACAACGGGAGGCCGTCCTTAAATGACACTGGCTGTTAAAAGGACATAAACACAATCCACCAACCAATCAACCAAATGAAATAAATATGTAGAGGAAGTGAAGCTCGGAGTCGATCATTGGCGACCAGATAGGTCAATTGGTTTAGCGTCTGTCTTGTGTTTGGAAGGTCCTGAGTTGGAACCCAGGTCTGTCGGTCTTTCCTCCCATCACAAATATACTGGGTACTGCACCTTCATGTCTGAAGATTATAGAATACTGAGCCATAACTAATAAGTATTTAGTTGTAACATGTGAAAGAAGACAATACTATAATGTAGTAATCATCATATTTTACTCATTCACCCCTGAAGACACATTTGGACTCTTCCAATTCAAAAGTTAGAATAGTTCATGATGAAGTTTCAGGGGTGAATAAGTTAATCAATTGTATCATATCTCCAGATGATATTTCAGTTTTATACATGAAAACTGGAGCCATTTGTGTTTCAGTTTTATACAAAACTTACATAGCACCATTTGTAATGGCGGCCTTAATAATAATAATCATAGACATGATTTCAGATGAAGATCACAAATTGTTTCAAAATCTTGTTTATTACAAAACTTGAATTACCAGTACACTGCACATGTACTTACCAATTTTTATGCCCCCCGCCCTCCCCCCCCCCCCGCCATGAAATGGGGGGACATATAGTGTGTTACCCACGTCCTTCCCGTCCCGCTGCGTCCTGTCCCATGGTAATGTAACCAGCTTTTTAAATAACTACTGATCCGATTATCATCAAACTTTGCATACATAATAAGCATGAAGGACTAATTTCATGTGGGGCTGGGGGCATTTATGTGTCACGGATATTTCCAGTTTCAATTACTGGTATCAAAGTTTAGCAGAATTTGACAGAAGACAATTGGTTTGGTGGAATATCAATTGATATGTTCCTTAGCCATGTGTCCTAGGCTTTTTCCTGCAGATTTATATTCCTTGATGTCGTTCCACATGTTGACTGTATATACTGTAGTACTATTTAACATCATAACCTAATATCTTGTGCTTAAGGATCTCTGTACCACTCCAAGATCATTATATATACATAAAAATAACATTTTTTTCCCCAACAAAAATATGGGTTTGGTTAATTGCTTCTAGATATGTAAAAAATCTAGGGCTGTGATTTTCCCCCAATACAGTATAGAGATATGACACTTCTGTCAGTCAGAATATCCCTATCTCTCAGTGAAAGGAGGCACAGTGGTCTAGTGGTAGGACACTGGGCTCGTGATCGAAGGGTTGCAAGTTCCGAGTCCCAATCACAGCACTTGTGTTGTATCCTTGAGCAAGATACTTTACTCCACTTGTTCCAGTCTACTCAGCTGTAAATGCTAGAAATTGCAGAACGCTTTAGCTGTGAGTGCCAAAATGGCAGCACTGGTTGGATGCTCCCCAGGGAGTTGAGAACAATATTGGCTGGTTACTAAGGACCTATAACCATGGATAATAATTTGTGTACTGCTTTGAGATGACTTTCAGGTTGTGATAAAGCGGTATATAAGAACCTCGAATTATTATTATTGAAACATCTGTTGGAATATCCCTTGTGAAACCTTTGTCAGAATATCCCTAATTAACCCCTGCTAGAGCAACGTGAGATATTGATCTAACATTACAACCTGTTGTACAGACAATGACCAAGTGACAACTGGACGATCCAATGATTCATGGACTGCAGAAGAGAAGCTTAAAATTATTGACTTTGCCGAGAAGTTTGGTAATAGAGCGGCTGGTCGTCGGTTCAATGTCGGAGAATCCAACGTACGCAACTGGAGAAGGCAGGAAGACGACCTGGAGACCATGCCGAGTGGAAAACGAGCAAACCGGGGTAAACCACCATTGAATCCAGACATGGAGAAGGAGCTTTATTCTTGGATCCGCGATCAGAAAGAAGAAGGTGTCAGTGTGGGGTCCACAGAAATACGAAACCAAGCAGCAGAACTCTGTAAATCAAAGTACCCTGACCCGAACTTCAAGGCCTCCCTAAACTGGTGTTACAGTTTCATGGGCAGACACCATCTTAGTTTACAAAGTACGTAGATCGAAATTAAAACTACCGTAAACTTTCAACCATATAAAGTGCCAATGACTTAAGTGAGGCAATTTGATTTAAATCTTTGATGTGTATTGTATTCAGATATCTACAGTGAACTTTTAGTCTCAAAGTCTTTTAGGACTAAGGAAACAGAACTTGACATTCAGATTCCAATCTAAGGCACACCTTGATTTCAGATCAATCTACAGGGCCTTTTTTTACCCGAGTCTTTTGGACCTCTGGAACAATATTTCTCAAGATCATGCACTTAGCACATTGATTCTTCAGGGACTAAAGTTGAATTCAGGGACTAAAGTTGAATTCATGGACTAAAGTTGAATTCAGGGACTGAAGTTGAATTCAGGGACTGAAGTTGAATTCAGGGACTAAATAAAGTTGAATTCAGGGACTAAATAAAGTTGAATTCAGGGACTAAAGTTGAATTCAGGGACTAAAGTTGAATTCAGGGACTAAATAAAGTTGAATTCAGGGACTAAATAAAGTTGAATTCAGGGACTAAAGTTGAATTCAGGGACTAAAGTTGAATTCAGGGACTAAAGTTGAATTCAGGGACTAAAGTTGAATGCAACATTCTCTAAACACGAATAAATAAAATAATAATATACATTGTATACAACTTTTAAAGAAACCTATGTAAAGGGCTGTAATTTATGAAAAAATAATTTCAGAAGACAGATCAGTTATTAATTAACTTATCTTGTAGGAATCTCTTAACTAAATAATTTCTTATGTGTTATTAACTCGTTCACCCCTGAATCATATCTGAATTCTTCCAATTCAATGGATGAATAGTTCATTATGAGATTTTAAGGGTAAATGAGTTGGATGTGTTAATATCAGTAGGTTAACACTAGTGACAATTCCCTAGGTTCATAGATACCTATTTATCTGACAAAGGCTTCACTGGGCATTTTCTGGCAGGTTTAATTTAATGGCATATAAGAGCACCACGGGTGTCTGACAACCAGGATGAAGCAGGATGGGAATTTGAATGTCGCCTGATTTTGACCACCTACAAGTCTGCCATATTACAGACTAATTCCAACGATATGGGGTCAGTTTAAAAGTGAGCAGTTGCTCTGATAATTAGGTCAAATAAGAGTCATGAAATTATTATGTACATTTACAGTGTGACCTCCAGATCAATATCATGAACAAGATCATGATATTGATCTGGAGGTCTTTATGCCCCAAATCGCCTTAATGTTAATGGAAAACTGAAAGTAATTTGTTTCAGACGGTTTCAACACTATTAACCATGATAATATAAGGAAAGAAGCAACACCTAATTTGTGCAAATTGTGCCCCCTGAGCCTTATGGTCATTTTCCAAAATGTTGTGTGTTCAGATGAGGTGGGAGGGGGGGGGGGGTATATAGATGAATTAAAAATGCTCAGAGGCATTGTATATTAACTGAAACAAGAAACAACACATTTTAGGTAAGGATTATACAGTCATGTGAGATACATCAAGTAATGGCTGGTTTAGTTGTGTGAGTCCTTGTAGCACATCAGATTAAAACCGTTGCTATGACTTGGTTACAATTTATAACCCGTTCTCCCCTAAAGTCACATTTGAACCCTACCTAATCAATACTGGACAAGTTAATTTTACTTATATAGGGGTGAACAAGCTCACACACACAGTGGTACTGTACAAAGATCTGTAGGAACATTTTGAAACAATTTGTGTTTGATGATGTCATGATGATTAAACCGTGTTTATTTTTTGACCCATCAGTGTTCCTTTTGATTCAGTTGGTATCCTGCATCTTTTAATCAACAATTCTTGCTGGATCTTGATAATCAGGATGGTATTCATCCATCACTTCTGATTGGCTGAAACATATATGGCTATAACTATAGTTGAGTAGTGGTATGTCACATATAATGGGACTGAATAAATGGTAGCTAGTTTATATTGTGATTAGCAAATAAAATACCATTCATTTTCTTATAAAATAAAGATAAAATGAACAATGATTAAATGGACAATTAAATAATGTTGTAAATGTTGTAGTGTTGTACAATGTTGTAAAAGTTGTACAATGTTATGTAATGCTGTATAATGGTGTACAATGTTGTACAGTGTTGTAAATGTTGTACAATGTTGCAAGTGTTGTAAATGTTGTACAATGTTGCAAATGGTGTACAATGGTGTACCCGGTACAATGTTGTACAATGGTGAACAAAATTAACATCAGATTTGGAACATTGACTACCCAGTTTGACTTTGAGTTAGAAGTTCCTGTAGAAATTTGCCACGGTTTACATATCCACCATGTTTGTTTTACACAACTAGAACAAATTTATCATGACCGAAAATACGATCTATAAATAAAAATGAAAATGCGAAATTCACACAGGATAAATAATGATTATACCAGTAAAGTTGAAGGGCAAATATATAGGGCTGGACAAAAGCTTTCAATTTAAAAAATGCTCAGAAATATTTCAAAAAGTAATGATACTACCTAAATTGAAATATTTTTTAAGGATGGTCCTTATGAATGCTTATATATAAGAGTTGGTTTGGAAAAATAAAAATATATCTATAAAAGTAAAAACACTTTTAGAAGGTGTTAAATTGGATTTTTGGTATGTTTGTAGAGACATCAACGATGCCATCACCTAGCACTGCGGCCACCGCGGCCAGTGGCAGCGGCAGGAAACGTGGCTCAGTTGAGGGAATTCATGCCCAGGGACCTGGAGGTCAAACAATCCCTCCCAAACGTCGTAAAATTGGCCGCAATGACGGGTCAGGAGAGGTAAGAAAATAGGAAGTATTTTGATCATTAACTAATGATTACAAATAAAGTTAGTGACATTCACCCCTAAAAGTGTATATATATATATTTTTAGAGCAATTGAAATGACTGATATACAACTGATTTTAACATTTCCTATGTAATCCTTTGTGCACTTGTTGTGTTTTATGACTTACAAATTTCCTGT
This sequence comes from Mimachlamys varia, assembly GCA_947623455.1. Classification (NCBI taxonomy): domain Eukaryota; kingdom Metazoa; phylum Mollusca; class Bivalvia; order Pectinida; family Pectinidae; genus Mimachlamys; species Mimachlamys varia. The sequence goes on from OX392540.1 coordinate 39,405,647, forward strand.
TTCAAGATTAAAAACAAAAAGAACTACCTTTAAATAACATCCTGTTTAGAAGGTTGTTGTGTGTTGAGATGCACTATACTGTATGTAATAACTTCTCATTATACACTTGATTTACTGTTGTGTTGAATATGATTTTAGAAAAGGCTTACCACTTTGATGATTTCTTGTGTAATAGCACTTCCTTCCAGTGTATAAACCTGTTAAGAAATAAGCTTTATAGCTGAAAAAATGACTTACCACTTTGACATAATTATGGTTTTTGCTGTTAACAGATATTGCTATATAAACAACTTTTCAGCATAAATCCTTAACGTTGTGTTGAATATGACTTTAAAAAAGGCTTGGATTAGTTACTTGCTACATCTTCCCAGTAATACAAACTGAGAAGAGATGTGTTTTATAGCTGTCGTTATGTTTTACCGCTATAGAAATGACTGACACCATTAACTTATGGTACTTGTTGTATTTCAGGATAACAGGAATGACTATTTCTGTTGGCTGTGTCACAAAGAAGGAACGGTTATCTGTTGTGAACTGTGTCCCCGCGTCTATCATACCAAATGTCTAAACCTTGGACAGAAGCTTCCCAAGGATTGGGTCTGCCCAGAGTGTGAGGTATGTTAAAACACAATCCTCCTCGTAATGAGGAGAGTGACTGGTTCTTATCTTGACAAAAATTTACCAATCTCTTTCAAACCTGACCAACTCCATCATATTACATGAAAGGGAAAGATAGATTGAGAAAAGTAGTTCTATCCTGATTCATGCACTTTCTCCCTTATTTGAAATGTGGAATGACAGAAATCTCCCTCATTGATATGTGGAATGATGGAGATCTTCCTCATTGGTATGTGGAATGACAGAGATCTCCCTCATTGGTATGTTGAATGATGGAGATCTCCCTCATTGGTATGTGGAATGACAGAGATCTCCCTCATTGGTATGTGGAATTATGGAGATCTCCCTCATTGGTATGTGGAATGACAGAGATCTCCCTCATCGGTATGTGGAATTATGGAGATCTCCCTCATTGGTATGTGGAATGACTGAGATCTCCCTCATTGGTTTGTGGAATGACAGATATCTCACTCATTGGTATGTGGAATGACTGATATCTCCCTCATTGGTTTGTGGAATGACAGATATCTCCCTCATTGGTATGTGGAATTACGGAGATCTCCCTCATTGGTTTGTGGAATGACTGAGATCTCCCTCATTGGTATGTGGAATGACAGAGATCTCCCTCATTGGTATGTGGAATAACTGAGATCTCCCTCATTGGTATGTGGAATGACTGAGATCTCCCTCATTGGTATGTGGAATGACGGAGATCTCCCTCATTGGTATGTGGAATGACTGAGATCTCCCTCATTGGTATGTGGAATGACTGAGATCTCCCTCATTGGTATGTCGAATGATGGAGATCTCCCTCATTGGTGTGTGGAATGATAGAGATCTCACTCTTTGGTATGTGGAATGACAGAGATCTCCCTCATTGGTATGTGGAATGACAGAGATCTCCCTCATTGGTATGTGGAATGACTGAGATCTCCCTCATTGGTATGTCGAATGATGGAGATCTCCCTCATTGGTATGTGAAATGACTGAGATCTCCCTCATTGGTATGTGGAATGACAGAGATCTCCCTCATTGGTATGTGGAATGACAGAGATCTCCCTCATTGGTATGTGAAATGACTGAGATCTCCCTCATTGGTATGTGGAATGACAGAGATCTCCCTCATTGGTATGTGGAATGACAGAGATCTCCCTCATTGGTATGTGGAATGACAGAGACCTCCCTCATTTGTATGTGAAATGACGGAGATCTCCCTCATTGGTATGTGAAATGACGGAGATCTCCTTCATTGGTATGTAAAATGACGGAGATGTCTCTCATTTGAAATGCAGAGTGAAAGAGATTTCCCTGGCAGAAAACCACCAACCAAACAGTCAGTTACCCTGGCGACTGACCCATATAGGCCTTGAACCTGCGACCAAAAAGTGGAAGGCTTCTGGTAGCAAACATCAGACATGTAAACCACTTGGTCATCGCAACCCTCGTCATCAAGAATTAGTTTCAAACTTCAAAAGACATAAACAAGATAAACTGTTTTCTCTGTTTTGTTTTTGCAGAAAATAATGAGAGCAGAGTGTATTGACACACGCTCGAAGGCCATGTCCATGATCAGCATAGACACACTGTGTACGCTACTCAAGTACGCGCTGGAGAGGATGACACACCAGGGGGTAAGGCATCATCAGTGTCATATACTGTAAACCAACTTATTTTCGCGGCAACTTATTTTTGCATTTTCATATAAAACGATAATTTCGCAGTGATTAAAATTTGCGATAAGTACGGTCGTAAATCCCATGTACAATACACTTACAGTTGGCATACCTCTGATTGAAACAATTCGATTCGCGGCGATTAATTTTCCTGAATTTTAATCACCAGCAAAAAATCCAAAAATTAATTGCGCATGGAAATAAGTTGGTTTACAGTACTTTTCAGTATACTGACAGCATAGACATGTTGTATGTGATGTTTATCAGACAAATCAAGTGGTAATTATAAATCCTGTTCAGAATAATTACAATATAGACAAGCTGTGTACATTAATCAACGTCACACTTTTATGTCAGTTCATATACCTTGAGACATGTATTCATCCAGCGTCCATATTCATGGTTAAAAACAGATTTTGTTTTTGAGCCATATTTAGAAAAAATACCGGTATCAAAGTTTTCTATGTTTACATTTAACTTTTGATCCTTTGATTTAAGTGAGTTACACAAATGGCTGGTTTGGACACAGAATCTATGAGAATGTATTAATAATGCTCTCCCAGTTCTTGAAACTGTTTTCATTAAATTTTGTTTTCAGTAAATTAAGTACACATTTACTGATGAAGTCATCTATTTCATTAAATAGTTAATTCTAGAAGTTCTCTTGAGGTAACCTGTACTTGGAGCCTGTAGTCATCATTCTTGTTTACACGGAAATTGATGATGTCATGTGTTTTGTAGAGTGACCCGTTTATGAAGCCGGTGGACCTCAGTGCCGTTCCCTATTACACAGACTATGTGTACAATGCTATGGACCTGGGCCAGTTAGAAAGGGTTGAGTAGTCCTTCTTTGTCCTGTACACAAATTATTCTATCAATATTCAATTTTAAGATATTCGGTAATGGAAATATGTAGAAACCTGTAAACATTTTAGGCCTAATGTATAAAATCATATTATACTATACTGGTAATAAAGGAAAAAATCATTTTTCAAATGAAGATGACAGGAAATATTGTACATATTTGTCAGTCGAAGCATCACCCTGATTCATTATACAATCCATACTTACCTGAAAAAACTAAATGTTTAGAAAACATTTTTAGAAATGTTTAGATACAGACTGCCTCAGTGTAAAGAGATTGAAATCTGATCATAGATATGATTAGTGTCACTTTGTTGTTTATGACCCAAATCTGTTGTTTGGAAGATTATTTAACTTCAAACAAATAAGATTTTTGTTTCCAAGAATGTATAAACATAACCACAATTATATAAAGATTTTTCACTGGTAAGATCTCTATTCTTTCAGTGTTATGTGTACTGGTAAGATCTATATTCTTTCAGTGTTATGTGTACTGTCCCTGTAAAGTTATCATGATGTAAATAATGTTATCTGTCACATGCAATGCTGTTTGCTTATCCCAAAAGAAACTAAGGGCTGTGAGAGAATTAACCATGTGGGAGGGGCGGGTGGCACTTTTTCAGAAACCCCACCACCCATCAAATATTAAAAAGATATTTAATATAAGGAATCATATATGTAGATCTGGTTTTAACCCCACGTCCTATGATATATTAATACAACATGATTGATCATGGAATAGCCCTAACAAAATGGCTATAATCGGCCATTGCCGTTTCATACTGTAGAACCCCCTTGATTAGCGTTACTTATAGTAACTTGTTTCTTTATTCATGGTAACTTGCTTGTTTCCACAGAACATTAAGAAGAAGCTGTATGGTTGTACCGAGGCGTTTCTAGCAGACGCCAAATGGATTCTTCACAATTGTATCATCTTCAATGGCAGTATGTTTATTGCTTAACATATCACCTTACTTCCATAACATGTGGAGAAGGTTAACATTCAGGGAAATAATATTCTATTACATGAATCTCGAGAGCAACATGTTTTTATTTTCTTTATGCGTTATGATAGGAATGATTGACTTAGAACATGTGTATAATCTATGTGAAACTTAGCCTAAATGACTTAAACTCATTCAGCACTGAAGACACATTTGAACTCTTCCAATTCAAAGGTTGGGATAGTTTATTATGAAAATTCAGGGTGAATAAGTTAAGGTTTTCACCCCTAGGTAAATAGAGTCTACTCTCCCATTGATTGATGTGGACGGGTCTATTATTGTTTACATGGATGACAGGGTTAAAGTATTAAATCAGTGTAGCCTTTTGATAAGAAAGATAATATTTTACCAAAGAGAATGTCAGAATATATTTATTTAAGAAATAGCTTCCTACGAAAACCATTATTAACTCTTTCCGTACTCATGACGTCTTGAGACGTCATAAAAAAGTGCTCCTGTATCCTTCCTAGCGAGCGGGAAATTTGAACGAGTACGGAAGAGTTAAAGTGACTGACGCAACTTTCCTACTTACTGACTCAATCCTATTCTGATTGGTTACACATTTTCGCTAACAGCATGTTTTGTTAATTTTTTGTAGCCCATCACAAATTGACCAGTAGTGCCAAGATGATTATAAAGATCTGTAAGCATGAGGTAATGATTGTCTACATTAGATTTGGACTTACAGCATACACTGTAATTCCACTCACTTTTACATTGGGGGTATTTTCAGAAGTTTGTGCCCTCATAATGTTTTATATATGCCTACTCTTGTTAATGGAGGATATGTGTATAAGTACCTGTCCAGTTTTGGTGGTAAAACACTTTCTGCAGGGGGTTTCTGGGAAAGCTGATAGACATACTATTGACAGTGTTATATTTAGATACATATACATAATATATATCTGTAAGACATTTACATTACTGTAAAATATCTGAATGACTGACAAATTCTAGAAAATTCTTAAAACTGTGCAAGTCCTTATATTATAGCTGCCTAAAAATCTGGACACATATTCATGAAACTTTTCTCATATGCATACTCAAATTGAGAAAGTGTGCTCCGACCCAATTTCTCATTCTGGTGAGAACACTATGAATTAATGAACACTTTCTTAATGATTTTGAAGAGTTTGGTTGAAAGTTATACATGAAAACTTTGTCTTTATCATTCTTGCCAAACAAATGAATCTTATTCCGAGTGGAAACTTGTTCACTGAAAGGAAAAGGTGGTAAGTATGTATTAAATGTTATGTCTGTTTTCCTTTGTAGATGAATGAGATTGAGCTGTGCCCCGACTGTTATTGGAACTCTTGTGTTCGTAAGAATGACGAGTGGTTCAGCGAAACCTGCGTAGGTATTTCTGATGTTCAACTAGAGCGGAACTTTTGCAAAATGTTAGATGTGGGAAATATAGCCCAAGGTCCGATATTATGTTTTATTTTCAAATTATTTTGATATTTGTTTTTGAAAATTTTACATATTTATCTTCTGTGGTCCAAAAATGAAAAATGTAAGATGAATAAAGTAAAATAGAGTGGACCTTGTGTCATTGGTCCCAAACTAGGGAAATGTAAGCTTATTTTCACTACTGAATGTGATGCAATTGTTTGTGAAGTATATTATTTTACATTTAATATTGATGACCAGTTTGTATATTTACCTATTGCAGAGAACACCTCACACACTGGTCTGGGCTAAACTCAAGGGATATCCATTCTGGCCCGCAAAGGTATGCACATCATTTTCCGACCTCTTTGTCTACAAAAAAAAATGTATTTTGTCATTTCATGGCTGGAAAATATTTTTGTATTTGATTTACCTTGATTTACCTTGATCCTGATGGCCGTCTGTGAGCATCGCTCGTCTTGGCCCAATTTAAATCTCTTCGTATGAATGGTTAAAAAATCATATTTACATGTGCCATATACAGGATGGATGTATTAGTCCACTGTTTGAAAACTTATTCTTTCTTCTTTCTCAAATATTGAACTTATTGTCTTTTCTTTTCCAGTCAGTATTTAAATTACTCTTAAAAATGTTCACAGACTTTGCTTCTGCTGTACAACTTGATAAAGTGTTCCAGTTGTTAACAATCCGGTTGGAGAATCTATTCTGACCAAACCTAGTTTTCGTGAAGTTTTTCGAAAGTTTATATTTATGTCCCCGATTTGAGTTGGATGCTATGTTGACGTTATTTAGTGTAACAGTTTCAAACTTTCTCATGATCTTGAAGATCTGAATCATGTCAGCACGGTCTCTTCGATAATAAAGAGTTGGAAGTCCAAGTTTCTTAAGTCTCTCTTCGTATGATAGGTCTTTAAGGCCTGTTACCATTCTTGTTGCCCGACGTTGTACATTTTCAATTGCCACAATATCCTTTCTGTATGTTGGTGACCATATAACACTTGCATATTCTAGGTGAGGTCTGACAAAACTCTTGTAGAGTGGTATAAAAATATCAATATCCATACAGGTAAAAGTGTTCCTTATCATTCCGACAGCTTGATTTGCTTTCTTCACCTTAAGGGCAATATGTTCGTTAAATTTAAGTTCGTTGTCAAAAGACACACCCAAGTCCTTTTCTTGCTTAATATTCTCAATATTTGTGCTGGACATAACATACTGGTGATTTGGGTTATCTTTCCCGAGATGCATACATTTACATTTTGATGCATTAAAGCGAAGAAGCCATGTATTGGACCACGTCTCCAGGGAATTCAAGTCATCCTGAACACTTTGAGTATCACTTGGATTGCTAATTTGTCTGTATATTTTGGTATCGTCGGCGAAGAGCTTTACAATGTTACTCACAACGTTTGGAAGGTCGTTAATATAGATTAGAAATAATGTTGGTCCTAAGACGCTGCCTTGTGGTATTCCGCTTTTAACTGGTACCCAGCTTGAGTGAGACGCGCCAACTCTAACTTGTTGCTGACGGTTATGAAGAAAAGCTCTTATCCAACCCTGTAGATGTCCTCTAATTCCGTAGGAGTATAATTTCTCTAATAGCCTTTGGTAAGGAACAGTATCAAAGGCCTTAGCAAAGTCTAGGTAAATACAGTCGATGGATCCGCCCTTTTCAAGTATATCTGACCATTCTTCGACTACTTCTAATAGTTGTGTTACACAAGAGTGTTTTTGTCTAAAACCGTGTTGATATGATGTAAACAAGTTGTTATTTTCCATATGTGCCATAATAGCATCAGGAACAAATGTTTCTAAAATCTTGCATAAAATCACTGTTAGACTAACTGGTCTGTAGTTGGAACATAAATGTTTGTTTCCTTTCTTAAAAAGTGGAGTCACCTGGGCTTTCTTCCATAAATCAGGTAGAGTTTCGCTCTGTATCGATTGGTTAAATAAATTCGCCAAAGTCCCACCAATTTCTTCGCTACACTCTTTCAGTAACAGAGGATGAATGTTATCTATACCCGGAGACTTAGAAGTATTCAATGATCTCAGTTTTTTAGTCACTTGGTCTGTAGTTATAACTATTGATTCAATGGTTTCATTTACATGACTGTTGCTAATAACTGGTATGTTGGAAGTATCCTCCTCAGTGAAAACACTAGCAAAAAATGAGTTTAACAGTTCAGCTTTCTGTGTGTCAGAAGATGTAAGTGTTCCATCATTACTCTCAAGGTCACTTATTCCAGTACGTGTTTTGGACTGAGAACGAACATAGTTCCAAAAAGACTTAGCGTCAGATTTAATGTTGTTAACTAACTCTCTTTCAAAGTTGATTTTGGCGTTCCTACAAGCACGTGTTGCTTTATTACGGGTTTCTGCATATAATTGAAACTTCTGCTTTGTCCTACACATGGAATATGATTTCCAAGCTTTTTTCTTCAACTGAACAGCTACTAATGCCTCCTTGTTGAGCCATGGCTTTTTCTTTGACTTACTTGAAGGTTTCACCTTTGGAACATGTTTGTCAATAGATGTATTAATAGTCTGTAGAAAGTTTTCCCAAAAAAGTTCAATATTATCGTTCTCTATGGTGTCCCATGAAAACTGACTTAAGCTATTCCTCATGGCAGAGTAATCACCCTTAAAGAAGTTTGGACGAGGCTCATCTGTGGACCTTCTCTCTGTATAACAGATGAAATCAAACAGCAGACTAGTATGGTCGCTAGCACCAACAGGCGGCAAATATTCTAGATCGTTTATCATACCAAGTTCGTTAGAAAAAATCAGGTCTAGCCGCGACGGTGATTGTCCCACCCTGTGTCTGGTATTTGTTCCCACATGCTGATACAAAAACAAGTCTTTGATAGTCTCCATAAACAGAGATGAACAGTGATCTATGTTGTCCGATGTTTGAAGCAGCTCCCAGTTTAAACTCCCGTAGTTAAAATCTCCCACCAAAAGAATATGAGAATCTTTCATGTTCACTGCGTTAGTAATAAGTTCATTAAGAGACTTGTTGTTTTCCATCGAAGATGAAGGACTCCGATATAAATTGCCAATCAGCAGACTATCACTTCCTTTAAGTTGAATTCGGATCCAGATAGATTCCTGATAATCAAAATTGTTCAACATCTCGACTGTATTAACAATTAAAAACTGTTTATAATATCAAATCACTCCTCTTCCCTCTGTAGTTGAGCGGATAATGAAATCGTAACCATCAATACTGAAGTCTTTGGATGATAGCTTCTTTTTAACCCTATTCCTTTTTGGTAGTACCTCATTGAATATCAAAATATCTGGGTTTCTCTCCTGAATAATGACTGAAAGTTCATCTTTCTTATTCATCAATCCGCTATCTAAATTCCCATAAAATATTTTTAAAAAAGACGCATCTTCCCTATTTACATGGTTAAAAACTGACTTTCCAACTTTAGTCGCGAAAAGAGTCGTCCTGGGGACGTTGGTCATCTACCACTTCACCGAAACGTGTGGTTACCCTTTCCCCGTTGTTAGAACATCCTTTTCTTTCGGCTTCTGCCTCTTTGTTTGCTTTTCTCTGTTCGACGGTAAGATCACGCACAATGATAATGTTTTTTAGTAGATCATTATGAATGGAAGGAATATTCCTAGAGTTCAGCAATAGTTGCCTCCTTTGATCTTTGGAGTTTAGCACAACTTTCAAAGGGGGTACATCACCATCATTAGAACGGTTTCTCTTATTTATGAGTCTAAAGCACGATTTGATACTTAGATCGCCTTTTCCTGGGCAAATTAAACTGAAAAGCTCCTGTAACAAGTCCACATCGTGTTGTTTGCGAACACTAGCTTCACTGGAGTCAGACATTTTCATCTTGAAAAAAATTAAGTTCTGTGACCTATTCTTTCTATCTTCAATCTCTTTGATGCGCGACTCAACAATCTGCTCTACAGTAGCAGCTAGTTCATTTTTTACAGTATCTGCAATGCCACTTTTTGCTTTCTCAACCTCCGACTGAACAGTATCTTTAACTGTACATTCTAAGTTAGATAGTCTGTCCTCTACTTTTGATAATCTAAAATCACACGACTCTTTCAAGTCTACAAGGGTAGCACTAATACTCTTGAGATCAGATTTAGTTGATCTGCATACTCTGCACGACCATTCAATGTCGCTATCCTTATCATCACATTTCACAAGTTCTGAGTACAAAGACTTGGACAGTCTGGTGCAGTTAAGGCACACCCATGACTTACAGTTATCACAACGTAATGCGGGCTTTTCATCATCAATGTTTATATTGCAAAATACACACTTAACTTTGTTTGGTGGAGCAGATTTGCTACCAGAACGAGTGCTCCTCGAATTTTTTTCCCCAATGGACACCATCTTGTATCCGGTCACGCAAAGTCTCGTGGGCACGTGACCAATGTTATTCTGTTTTTATTTTTAAATTAAATTTAATTTGGAAATGAAAAAAAAAAAATCCCAAAGAACAATTTCTGTAACTCAGTTTCACACTGCAATATCTCGTATCAGCACTGACGAATAATGTGTCTGTATCAAGTCAATAGAAATGGCGCCGCCACTGACCGCCAAATACAACCAAGTCCAAGTCCTGAGGAACTTCTCAGACAATAAACTTTACTGCCAAAATCTTAAAAATATTCGTTTATCACACTCGATGAAGTCATTGAATACAATAATAGGATATTTCCACCATAAGTTCCCGACTGTTACAAGCGGCGAATGAAGAATCGCAGGAAAAAAAGTTCTGGCCGGTGCACAAAAATCCTTCAAAATCATGTCCATCATAAAGGATTCGGCTAATATAGTATAACCATCCTGCACATCACACATTCATAGTTTTGATTTCACCATTATTTGTATTCAAATACTTTAAAATAATTTAAAAATCATAAAAGAATGAATTCTATCCTTCTCCGCTAGAAAAAATTGACCGCCATCGCCGCGCATGCGCACTGGTATGAAGAAAGGAAATCTAGGAACAATGAATTATCTATCAGTAATTAACTGTGGCCTAATGAATTATCTTTCAGTAATTAACTGTAGACTAATGATTTATCTATCAGTAATTACCTGTAGCCTGTTCTGGCAGTTACATCTGGCATGTCCCCTCGGGCTGATTACATTTATTACTAATTGTAAAGTTCTTCTCAAAAAAAAAATTTTTAACATCATTATACAATTAAAGAAACGTTTCCCTTGTCATTATACGGATGAAATATTCTTGTATGAAAAGATAAATCTCAGAGTAAAGAAACATTAATGAAAAATAACTTGTAGAAGAATTTGATTTCTACATTATTTGTTGTGATTGATGATGACTTTGTGTGCTATGTTTTATTGTTGGCAGGCTCTGAGAGAAGAAGATGACCAGGTAGATGTCAGATTCTTCGGAGCACATGACAGGTATCTAATACTGTATACTGGCCAAAGAGAAGTTTGGTGGTCGTGTTTTCTACTTGAAAAATCAAACATCATTTTATACAGAAATTGATTTTGATATCTCACTCATTTATATGAGATGACTTTAATAATGAAGTTAATGAATATCTGTTCTTCCTATTTACATAATAACATTCAAGCATTTTTCTGAGCGACTTGAACTAACAGGAAATTTGAATTATGATATGATATGATATGATACATTATGGACGCAGGCTACGAGCCTTTGTATCCATATCAATTCATAAAAACAAAATTTACATTATAAAATTCTTCCTGTGTCAAGTGAACAGCATTTAAACTAAAATCTTAAAGTTCCATTATCATGTTAATAGTACTCATCTAGAGCAATTTTAAACTTTATAACATCTGTTGAATCTATTACATCCTGGGGAAGACTGTTCCATAGATTAACTACGCGGAAAGTGAAGAAATTTTTCCGTATATCAAAGTGACTGCGTTTTTTAAAGAGTTTGTGTGAATGTCCTCTTGTTCTACTACTCATGTCATGCTGAAACATCCTTATAGTTACTCTTGGATCATAAAAGTTTTTCACAATCTTCATTTTCCGAGCAACTGGAATTAACAAGAAGCTCTATCAAAGACAGGTATAAAACTTCCTCCCTTTTGTGTTGTCTATTTCTTAGGTATATATACAATAGAAGTTCAAATCATCGGGGGATAGCCAAGCTTATATTGTTCTAAAGTTAATGTGGCATGTTTTGTTTGAAGGTCGTGGGTTCTAACATCACAGGTGTACATGTTTTTGTTTGAAGGTCGTGGGTTCCCACATCACAGGTGTACATGTTTTTGTTTGAAGGTCGTGGGTTCCCACATCTCAGGTGTACATGTTTTTGTTTGAAGGTCGTGGGTTCCAACATCTCAGGTGTACATGTTTTTGTTTGAAGGTCGTGGGTTCCCACATCTCAGGTGTACATGTTTTTGTTTGAAGGTCGTGGGTTTCCACATCTCAAGTGTACATGTTTTTGTTTGAAGGTCGTGGGTTCCCACATCTCAGGTGTACATGCTGTCCAAGGACATCCCCACGCCAGCCAAAAACAAACGAGGAGGGTTCGAAAATGCTATGGAGGAATTGGAAATACACATACAGAAAATTAGGTAATACTATGTATTTCCTGTCACAATGAAAACAAATTTCAGACCCTTTTACACAGATAGTTGAAGTAGCTCAATAAGTATTTTACATTTATAATTGTTCAGACATTTCAGTGATAATTTTGATATTTTCAAAATGGTTGCCAATCCATACATTCATTCTTGGTGTTCAGCTCATTCTGGAAATGGAACACATGGAAGACAATCCTTTATGCTGAAGCTAAGGGTGTAGGATGGGGAAATTTCAACTAAGGGGTTTTCTCATATAGTAGAAACTTGAGCAATTGGCACGAAAAGAGTCTTAAAGTGTTTCCGTTATATTATTTGTCATCTTGAAAAATATTGTAATCTCGGGTAAAAAAAAAAATGAAAAAAAAATGTGCTTCCTCATAATACAACAAGAGTACATACTTAGTGTTTATTTTTCCAATAATATTTTATTTGCATGAACAACCCAGCATAATTTTGTTTGTATCTTTTTTCCAGAGAGAAATTTGGACATTTTGAATATGCAAGTTTTAGGATGCCTTACGATAAAAATCATGTCTACTTCCACAACAAAATGAAACAACCGTTTAGGAAAGGTCGACAGGCCGCCAACAGTGCTAAGTTAGCCTTCTCACCGAAACCAAAATTGTACACAGTCAAACACGTACATCCAGGTAAAGTTACGTCTGACAGTCCAACCAAGGCGGAGAGACAGTCTGTGATGCTTAAGACAGCTGATGCCGTCCGTAGTAAATACAACAGCATGATAACAACACGACGTGTTACCGCCGATACACCTCTAAATCGCACGGATACATCAAGTAAAACTGACAGTAGTGTAGGGCAGACCAATCGTGCTCCGGTCAAAGTCGTGCCCACAAGCTTGATCAAAGTAGTGAAGGTTCCAGGACCTATCATTTTGAAGCAAGGCGATATCGAGAGGAGAGTCATTATCCAGACGCCATCTGAAAATCAGGCCAAGGTCAGCATTGTTGACAAAGTGCAGGACAAAATAAAACAAATGAATGCTGACTGTCCAGATGATGAAGCTGAGGAAGCCGTCAAAACCCATTTAGTATTACACAGTTCTGTGAGTCTGAAGAGCAGTGATGACTGTGAGGATAGTTTAACAAAGATTGACCCTGACCAGATAGATTCTAGTCAAGGTCCGGTAATTTCTGAGGATATAGTGGAGGAGAAAACGAACACTGATGCTTCATCCGATCATGACATCAAGATAGAGGCTGAAGATAGTGATGCTGACATCAGTCATGAAGGAAGTGGGTCTCCCTCGAAAAAAATCTACCTCGAAAATCTGCAAAAGACAATACAATCCTGTAAGGAGAAACTTGGATTGAGTGACGATTCAATTCTGTCTGCTGATGACATGGACGAAGATGATGACGAAGATGAGGAAAACCAAGATCATAAAGATGACGAGGAAAAAGAGGATGTGTGTAACGAAAATGGGAACGCTAATGTTGCCATGGAAAGTGATGTTTCTTCAGAGGAAAATAAGTCTGTTACTATGTCAACATCATCAGATGATAATTCAACAAAAGAGAAAAGTGATGAAAAAACCGATACTAAGGTTGTAAGTTCCTCTGTGAAGGTGGAAGAATCGCCACAAACAGACCTGGAGCAGAAGGTCGAAACTGAGAAGAAACAGACAGATACCGATTCTGAAAAAAGTGTTAATGAAACAACAGCTATTGAAAAAGAGGAAAGAACAGACGGTACAAAGGAACAGACAGTGAATAGAACAGATGACAAGAAAATTGATCGAACAGAGGATTCGAATAACGAGCAAGGAAATGACCTGTCTGAGAGGTCAAATGATGACATGAGAAAGGACCAGATCGACGATTCAACAGATAAACAAGAGAACGTAGTAACGGAAAGAGCAAAGCAGGACAGAATGGAGAATATAAATGAGGATAAGAAAGACGAGCAATCTTCACCTGAGAAAATATTAAACGATTCCGACAAAAGTGAAACCAGTCTGATTGTGCTGGAACAGACCTCTGATTCCAAGTCAGAGGACTCAAGTTCCAAAGACACCAATGTGTCTAAATTAAGTGCATTAGTATCGGATAAAATGGACGCTGATGAACCGAATCTTGTGATGGAGGTTGAGATGGATTCCGATACAGACCAATTAGTGATGGATCTGGACGATGAGTATCAAACAACACTGTCGCCAAAATCCCAAACTCTTACACCAACTAAACAACGGGAAAACGTGTCATTATTACCACCAAAAGTAAAAGTAACCTCTGGTGCTAGTGATAAGGTAAAAAAAATTGACTTATCCGGGGTTCACAAAATTGTGGTGGTGAAACAGTCTTCCTCAACAGGAGAAAACCCTTTAAAATCTCCAACAATTTTAAAATCTCCTCCGGGCTCCATTGTGAAATCACCCACAGCCAAATCACCGCCAGGCTCAGTGATAAAATCACCCACTGCCAGACCTCCAAATTCAAGGTAAGCACACTCTTCTCTGTATATTTCCTTTCCAAGTCACTCCAGCTTATTTTTCATGATTGTGACACTTTTTTCAGGCTGAAATTGATCTGTTTTCCTTTCCGTTTTGTTTTTAAAATGACTATGTGAATTTCTGTAGAATTCCTATATTCAGCCAAGCAAAGGATATTACAACCTTATTTTACCAGTTAATAGTAATGTTCTTTATATAATACAACCCTTCTAAATTGAGATGGCATTCAAATCAGCTGTGAATGCAATGACCCACCTGTTCATTTGATCATTATTTTGATGTTATGGTTAAAACTTTAGGTACCAGTATCAATGACCTTCTCTAGATGATCGCTTTTCTGTTGATTAATTATAACTGAACATATATTATGTGTTCACATATTTGAACTAAGTACTGAAATTTGATGATCTACTTAAGTTTTCTAAGAGATGAAAATATTTTTAAAAAATGGGTAATGCAGGTAAAACTACTGTTTGTTGCCATTTAAAGTCAAGAAGGGAGCTGTCACATATTTCTGCCTCAGATATAGCTAATAACATGACAATGCTACAAACCTGTGGTAAATATAGGTGGGCTTATTAGCAGACATGGCCTTCTGCTTGATAAATATATATAGTGGCCTCGTCAGGTTTAAGTAAGGAAAGGTATACTGTAATATATCATTGACATATGGATTATTTATCCTGATCAGGAAGTCTCCAGTAGTCTGTAAGCGTGTTCCATCTGCTGAGTTCTTCCAATCTGCCGTGGAAAAGACCATGAAATCTCCAAACAGTAGCATGGAGAAGTCCATGGAAGTCGAGTCAGAATCCATGTTAGAATCTAGCTCCAATCCTGAATCAGATGCTCCAGCTCATTCAGAAATCATCTCCAAGTTCACTAAAAAGGTAAGATTTTGTCCTCTTGCAGGACACAAACATGTCAAAGAGCTGACCCCGGGGCTCACCAACCCCCGATAGCTTTAAATTTTGATGGGCAATTGAAATTGAAATGCAAAATATTTTTTTAAAAAGGGAAGATTTTAACTGGTTCACCCCTGAATTTGCAAAGTGAACTATTCCAACCATTGAATTGGAAGAGTTCAAATGTGTCTCCAGGGGTGAATGAGATAGTGTTTCCCCTCACTTTAGAAATCTTTTCATTGAAAAAATTTGAGGGAAAAAAAACAAAAAATCAATCTCACTGGAAAGATGTTAAGACATACATGTAGTATCCCAGTGCAGTTTGGTAAGGAGATGTAAACTCACATTACAGTAAATAGTATTACTGGTCAGTTATGTTTACCCATGTATAGACGTTCCCGATTTTGACTTAAAATTTAAAGAAGAAAAAAGGTCGATTTCTACAATTATTTTGAAATGTCAGAAAATTCAATAGAAGTTACTTTACATCTGTGATGTCATCATATCATTATTTAGATCAAATTACAAATGTATTAATGTCACATATTTTTTTGAACTGAAATATGAATAGCGTAACGGGAAATATACGGCATGTTCTGTTGTTGTAACTTTTCGATTCACTTTTTCGCAACAAAAATAAAACAGTTGAAACTCGTTATCTCGAATTCAGCGTAATTATCTGAGTATTTGAGTTAAGCAAGGTTGAATGTTTGATATGAGATTTAGTTGGAGTCGACGAAACACTTTGAATTAGAATTAGAAATGTTCTTTAAGTTTGTTGACCTCAAGATAACAAGGATTGGCTGTAATTTTGGTACAATTTTATTATTTCAGTTGATGGGATCAATCCAAGGCACGTTTGAGATGATGTGTAGCGAGTTTATTTCTCAGGAGCTTCAACCCAAGGTTTGTTTTCGTGACGATACATACTGTTCTTTATACCACTGTAATGCTAAAACAGATCAGGCCCTGGTTTCATCAACGTTCCTTAACGTAAGGAAACTCTTTAACTTAAAATTCTCCATAGGAAAGCATTTCAGAATTTAAGGAAAGTTCCTTAACTAAGGATTTTCCTCTTAAATTCTGTAATGCTTTCCTATGGAGATGTTTAAGTTAAGGAGTTTCCTTAAGTTAAGGAACGTTGATGAAACCAGGGCCATTAAGTTTACATCTACCAGCAGAGCTTGTTTTGAGTCTGCAGTCTATATAGCTAGACTGAGTTGTTGATGTATTTCAGTTTCAGTGCTGGTATTTCTACTTTCACTCTATAGTTCAACTTTAATCATTTGACAGTAGTATATCAGGAAAAGATTAATTCCAGGTGTGTAATATTTTGTGAGAAATGTGAAACATTGGCTTTTACCCAAGGAATGCTGTAAAATTTACAAGAGACTAACTTTATGAATACTCAGAAAATTTACAAGAGACTAACTTTATGAATACTCAGAATGGAATAATTTTTGAAAATATGAAAAAAAATTAAAGAAGGGCTGTTGGTATATAAAGGTAGATCATGATCATTTAATTATGTGCAGTCATCTTGGTACGACCGGCAAACTTCCTCCACCGAATTTTAGGTAGGACAATTTTAGGCAAAGGGGTCGTCTTCAAAATTATAGCGCCCCTATGTAGGTTGGTATGCCAGACGACTCCTATATCCACCCTCTCAACCCATTCCCCTTACCTTTCCTCCTACATACTTTATCCCTTCTACTCTCTTTCCTATCTTTTCTCGTCCACCGAAGGTCGCAAGGCCATGTGAGGACGTAAAACTCTCAAAATAAAAATAAATCATTTTATGTATATTTGATATCAAGTTCATCACCTCAAACAAATGTGACACTTAAATATATATTTCATACTGTAGAATGTGACAAAAGACCTGCAGGCAGAGATTCAGAAGTTACGATGGGAGCAGCACCAACAGATCGTGGAACTCAAACACAACTTCCGTAAGTCTCGGTAGATCTGAAATATCCCGTACTGAACACAGAGAACCAGTCTTTTGTCTGTGGTTGTTTACATGTACCTGATGTAAAGCTTTTATGGTTAAAGGTCAAACTTCAATGTTTACAAACTTTAATTTGCAGAACCATTTTGAAAAGTTTGAACATATCGAAACCCCAGCTCAGTAATGTCGAACTGAATTATTTTGAGCTGTTGTTACTGGATTTTAATTACTAGGATTGTAAAAGGATGAAAAACATGGCAACAAAATCAGTCTGAAATATGAAAATAGTCGGTCTAAAAGTAATTAGAAAGATATGTTTACTTAAATCTATTTATGACATAACTGACCCATTGAACTATGTCATACGGTCATTCATGTCATAAATATTGTATTACGCCATGCATAGATATTTTATGACGTGACATGACTCTCTTGGTAGTTTTATTGTGACGTCATAAATGAATATTTTATGAAGTGGCATGACTGTCTTGGTAGTGAAAATTTTACTGTCAGGGTAGAAATTTGTCTATGAGAATCTTGGCACACTTTCTAGTGATCAATATAATATTGCACCTGTGTCAATGTAATATAGAATTTATTAAACGTGTTGAATAATTCAATATTATTCAAGTTATTAAACTTGTTTATTATGGTATACCCAACAGAGCTTACCATGGCGGAAATGAAGACGTGCTGGGAGGCAGAAAAACAGAGAATTGTGTCTGAAGTTAACAGTCTGAATAGTAAAGATAAGGAGAAAGCTATTAATGAAACCAAGAAAAAACAATGGGTGAGTCTGGCCGAACTGTCGTCACGTATAGTACATCTTACTGTAAATCTGAATATTTCATGTATTAAGTATTTTTTGGCTCCATCTTGTAACAAGATCCCTCTGGGATTTTTTCATGGCCAGTACTTGTGTGTAAATTTGATGGCTTGTATGCGAGTTTTATTTGATGGCCTGAGCTTGCGAGGTTTATTTGAAGGGCCAGTACTTGTGAACTTAATTTGATGGCCTGTATGTGAGTTTAACTTGATGGCCAATATTTGTGAGTTTAATTTGATGGCCAGTACTTGTGATGTTTTACTTGATGGCCAGTACTTGTGATGTTTTACTTGATGGCCAGTACTTGTGAGTTTAACTTGATGGCCAGTACTTGTGATGTTTTACTTGATGGCCAGTACTTGGTAGTTTAACTTGATGGCCAGTACTTGTGAGTTTAAATTGATGGCCAGTACTTGTGAGTTTAAATTGATGGCCAGTACTTGTGAGTTTAACTTGATGGCCAATACTTGTGAATTTAACTTGATGGCCTATACTTGTGAATTTAACTTGATGGCCAGTACTTGTGATGTTTTACTTGATGGCCAGTACTTGTGATGTTTTACTTGATGGCCAGTACTTGGTAGTTTAACTTGATGGCCAGTACTTGTGAGTTTAAATTGATGGCCAGTACTTGTGAGTTTAAATTGATGGCCAGTACTTGTGAGTTTAACTTGATGGCCAATACTTGTGAATTTAACTTGATGGCCTATACTTGTGAATTTAACTTGATGGCCAGTACTTGTGAGTTTAACTTGATGGCCAATACTTGTGAATTTAACTTGATGGCCTATACTTGTGAGTTTAAATTGATGGCCAGTACTTGTGATGTTTTACTTGATGGCCAGTACTTGGGAGTTTAACTTGATGGCCAGTACTTGTGAGTTTTACTTGATGGCCAGTACTTGTGATGTTTTATTTGATGGCCAGTACTTGTGAGTTTAACTTGATGGCCAGTACTTGGGAGTTTAACTTGATGGCCAGTACTTGTGATGTTTTATTTGAAGGCCAGTACTTGTGAGTTTAACTTGATGGCCAGTACTTGGGAGTTTAACTTGATGGCCTATACTTGTGATGTTTTACTTGATGGCCAGTACTTGTGATGTTTTATTTGAAGGCCAGTACTTGTGAGTTTAACTTGATGGCCAGTACTTGTGAGTTTAACTTGATGGCCTATACTTGTGACGTTTTAGTGTGCCAGCTGCGGTAAGGAGGCCATATTCTACTGCTGTTGGAACACCAGCTACTGTGACTACCCCTGTCAGCAGGCCCACTGGCCTAAACACATGCCCACTTGTATGCAGACTCAGCAGGCACAGGCTTCAGCCAATGAGAAGGAGGCAGGTGATAAGGACAGCCAATCAACTGTGGCGTCGTCTCCAAGCGTCAAGGCACCTACACAAGATCAGGACAGAGTGGTAGAGACATCAGCTGCTGGTTCTAATCCAGTGACTGGGAGCCTTGTGTCGTCGGCCCAGGTGACAGCCAACACTCCGGTGTTAGGGAGTGGGGAGAGTCCGATTGACGTGGAGGTGGGTATCGTCTCTTATGTTGACAGCATTTTTGACTTCAATTGCAACAAACATATTCTGTAGTGTGTGTTAACACACAGCAACAAATGAATGTTTCTGTAGTACACATCATCCCTTCCACCTCTAGATAACTTTACCATACATTGGTCGAGACGAATGAATCCATTATGGTGTGCAATGATGGACTAGTTAATCTGATATTTACTTCCCAAATTATGTTCAGTTGCTACAAAAATAAACGACAAATAAACATGTTTGGATACTAGGATGGTAACTAAGGTAGCTAGCATTAGATATTTCCAGTGGTTCATGATTGTCCCTATGTACGGAGATACCAAGGGGAAGTAAGTGTAAGAATCAGTTAAGTGACAAGTACCCTCGCTGGAAGTAACAACTCAGTAATATCTCAAACCTAATACATGTAGCATGTTTAGTACCTCTTTGTCATATTCAACAAATTTGAAAACATGCTTATGTAAAAAAAAAACACAACTTGGATTGACATAATTAGATTTAGGATTGTACGTTAGGATTAGACAAGTTTTAGGATTGTTTCGTTAAAGATTGAACTAGCAAGACCTTGGTATTTGAAGAGATAAGACTAGCACCACCACTTCCGTATGTTATAGATGGAGAGACCCCGCCCCCAGCTTTGGGACCAGACCAATGTCCAACCTCTACGCCAGGATATCTCGCCCTACATGTGTGCTCCGCCCCTCCCTCCCCAGGGGGCAGCTGTACAGGTACCCCAGGGAGGACTACAGTTCACTCCTGTGGTACCCAACCCTGGAGCCATCTCCCCAATGAACCAAGTAAGTACTGATACTTAACATATTCCACCCTGATTTTCACAATGGACTATTCAAACCCTTGAAATGGTAGGGTTCAAGAGTGTCTTTAGGGGTGAACGAGTTAAACTTTGAGGGTTAAGACATTATATGGAAATGAGGAATGGATATATATATGTTAGCTTAATTATTGGCAACAAAAGAGATTTCTGTTGCTGACATGCTGTATAATCTGACCATATGACTCAATTAGTTTTGATATTTCTAATCATTTTGATAATCAGAAGTGGTGTGTGATACCCGAGAACTGTGGGGAAAGATCCTATAACTGATTATATGGTTGTGTAACAGGACCAGTTGAAGAAGAAGGTGAACTGTCACGGTTGGTCGGAGCAGACCATGGCCGAGGCATACAACGCGGTAATGACAGGAGGCATGTCTGTAAACAAGGCCGCCAAGGTATTCCAGGTTCCCCGAATTCGTCTGGCAGACCGCATCGCTGCCATTGGAAAGGTTTGTCTAATTGATAAACAGGGCTCTGTGGACTCACTGTCTCATTAACACAGAGTTAGATTGATTTCAAATAGGTGATATATTATTGTTGAATTAGAAAATGAAATAGGCATACTGTATGTTTGTGTGTAAAGTGCTTGCTCTATGAAACTGATAGCTTGTTAGAATTTAAATTTTGGCAATGGTTCAGATTTCTATTTATTCATTTTATTACGCTAAGGCGGTATCTTGGTTCAGATTTCTATTTATTCATTTTATTACGCTAAGGCAGTATCTTGGTTCAGATTTCTATTAATTCATTTTATTACGCTAAAACGGTATCTGCAGACAGCATATTGCTACTAGTATTTCCTCTGCGTAAGATCTTCCTTTCTATCTAAGATGACCTCTGGTGGACGTTATATTCCTTCCCCTAATCCCTTACCTTGGAATAAAATGGCAGGGACATATAATACTGGTAACTAACATTGCTGATAATAGAAATGCTATGCTGTTATAGGCGGCGCAGTATCCATCTTCAAATGGAGGCCCACAAATACCACAGGGCACCAGCAACCCCCAGATGTTGTCTGGGAGCTCCAACATTGTCAGTAGTCAGCCAATTCTACAGTATGTCCAGTCTCCTCAGCCGATTATCTCGTTACCTCAGAGCTCGTTACCTGTCCAGCAGTTCACACAGGTAAGTAGGTCATACTGCTGTACACTTAGTTCATCATCTCGTTACTTCAGAGCTCGTTACCTGTCCAGCAGTTCACACAGGTAAGTAGGCCGTACTGCTGTACACTTAGTCCATCATCTCGTTACCTCAGAGCTCGTTCCCTGTCCAGCAGTTCACACAGGTAAGTAGGTCATACAGCTGTACACTTAGTCCATCATCTCGTTACCTCAGAGCTCGTTATCTGTCCAGCAGTTCACACAGGTAAGGAGGTCATACTGCTGTACACTTAGTCCATCATCTCGTTAACTCAGAGCTTGTTACCTGTCCAGCAGTTCATCATCTCGTTAACTCAGAGCTTGTTACCTGTCCAGCAGTTCACACAGGTAAGTAGGTCATACAGCTGTACACTTAGTCCATCATCTCGTTACCTCAGAGCTCGTTACCTGTCCAGCAGTTCACACAGGTAAGTAAGTCATACTGCTGTACACTTAGTCCATCATCTCGTTACCCCAGAGCTCGTTACCTGTCCAGCAGTTCACACAGGTAAGTAGGTCATACTGCTGTACACTTAGTCCATCATCTCGTTACCTCAGAGCTCGTTACCTGTCCAGCAGTTCACACAGGTAAGTAGGTCATACTGCTGTACGCTTAGTCCATTATCTCGTTACCTCAGAGCTTGCTACCTGTCCAGCAGTTCACACAGGTAAGGAGGTCATACTGCTGTACACTTAGTCCATCATCTCGTTACCTCAGAGCTCGTTACCTGTCCAGCAGTTCACACAGGTAAGTAGGTCATACTGCTGTACACTTTATACATTGAGTTTGGAAGTTTAGAGTGAAGTTTCACCAGGACCAGTGATATTCTTCAAATCTAATGTGGTCTTCAGGTTATACCAGTTAAAAAGATTATGTGGTTCGACTGTATTTAAAAATGTCCTGGCTTTTACTGATACTGGAAACACTACATTGAAAATCCTATGAACTCTAGGGGTAGCTCTGTTACATGTTTCTTCTAATGACTTTGTTTATTCCCAACTATTTACAGATGGGGATGCAGACAGTGCAGGTCCAAGGCCAGCCCACACCCACTGGTCTCGTACAAAACCAGCAGGCTATCGTCCAGAACCGCTCCCTCGTTCAGCCCAACAGTTCAGTCCTCTTCCCGATGAATGTTGCAGGCGGAGTCATGCCTGGCAATCTTGTCTTCTCGCAGTCTGGTCCTCGTCCATACCAGCTGCCACCAAGACCCTACTAGGGTATGGGGCCATCACCAGTTACCAAGATCCTACTTTAGTATTGGACCATCAATCAGTCTCGACGAGTAGGCCCTACTAGAGTATCTATCTGGTCATTAGCCATTGTGGCACTCATCGCTACTAGTTACCCAGAAGGTACAAGTTACCGAAGGTCAGTTACTGAGGTCATACATTTATATCAGCATTAAACTGTAGCTATCCGGGTCCTGAACTGTACCTTAGTTGGTAATCACACTGACTCTGTCAGGGAACATTGAACAGTTATTACAAAGGCCCTATTGAGTACATAGATCAGTGATTTCAAAGGCCCAGTAATGGCACATGGAACAATGCATCACAGAGGCCCTGTGAGGGCACACAGAACAGCTGATTTCACAGGGCCTGTGAGGGCACATATGGAACATAACTACCGGGTAGCAATTGTATCAAGAACATGTTCAGTTTGATGTCAAAATATTTACTTTTTCATCAAGCTCATTTGAACCATAAGAAATGAGTGTTCTTTGACTTAAATGAAAGTTCACAACATGTGTTCATCTGTTCAGTCTACTCTTGGCATTAAGTGCAATTTGAGTTGTAATATTTACTCCAATATGGTCACACAAACCCTGTGTAATATGTAAGATGAAAGTTAGCTACAAAGTCATTTACAAACTGTAAAACTGGAAAAATTCACCCTCGTTTCATTTTCACCATTTTCGCCCAATAATGGAAGGGAAATTTTAAGACAAGGCTATTAGTTTTCCAAACAGGCTTGCATCTCACGTTACATTGTATTTATAATTTTTCTACATTTGAGAGTGCGAATTCAAATCTTTTCATGAGAGGGTGAAATAAAAACAAGGCAAAAAATTTCATGATTTACAGTATGCTATGGGATTGAGTTATATACAAGGGAGCTTGTTAGTGATTATCTTTGTTAATGACTCACTGTCTTTAACAGTTGGTTAGCTATATATAATATCATTAAAGGTTTAACTGAACCAGGTTTCACCAGAACTTGATTCTTACTGATTTTGTTTCATGTATGGTTGTTAATTTGTTGGTGCTATTATTATTCATTAATATTAAATGTTAAAAGTGTTTGAGGAGATTAATAGTGCTTATATAGATATGCAAGACTTTCTTACCTGTAGGCTTTTAATCTGATGTGTGTGTGTAAGATTCTTGTTCCTTTATATGGAAGACTCGTTCTTACTTGTATATATTTAAGACTGTCTTATCTGTACATATGAGACTGTCTTATCTGCACTAATGGGACTGTCTTATCTGTACATATGAGACTGTCTTATCTGTACATATGGGACTGTCTTATCTGTACATATTAGACTGTCTTATCTGTACATATTAGACTGTCTTATCTGTACATATGGGACTGTCTTATCTGTACATATGAGACTGTCTTATCTGTACATATGAGACTGTCTTATCTGTACATATGGGACTGTCTTATCTGTACATATGGGACTGTCTTATCTGTACATATGGGACTGTCTTATCTGTACATATTAGACTATCTTATCAGTACATATTAGACTGTCTTATCTATAATATGAGACTGTCTTATCTGTACATACGAGACTGTCTTATCTGTACATATGAGGCTGTCTTATCAGTACATATGAGACTGTCTTATCTGTACATATGAGACTGTCTTATCTGAATATATGAGGCTGTCTTATCAGTACATATGAGGCTGTCTTATCTGTACATATGATACTGTCTTATCTGTACATTTGAGACTGTTTTATCTGTATATGCGACTGTCTTATCTGTACACATGAGACTGGCTTATCTGTATGTATAAGACTTCACCTGTATGTATGAGACTGTCTTACCTGTACACAAGACTCTTACCTGTACATATAAGACTGTATAACCTGTATGTATAAGACTGTCTTTCCTGTACACAAGACTCTTACCTGTATGTATGAGACTGTATTACCTGTACACAAGACTCTTACCTGTAATATGAGACTGGCTTATCTGTATGTATAAGACTTCACCTGTATGTATGAGACTGTCTTACCTGTATGTATGAGACTGTCTTAACTGTACACAAGACTCTTACCTGTATGTATGAGACTGTCTTAACTGTACACAAGACTCTTACCTGTATGTATGAGACTGTCTTAACTGTACACAAGACTCTTACCTGTAATATGAGACTGGCTTATCTGTATGTATAAGACTTCACCTGTATGTATGAGACTGTCTTACCTGTACACATGACTCTTACCATTATAGTAAGAGTCTGTACATATGAGACTCTCTTACCTGTACACAAGACTCTTATCTGTACATATGAGACTGTCTTAACTGTACACAAGACTCTTACCTGTACATATAAGACTGTCTTACCTGTATGTATAAGACTGTCTTTCCTGTACACAAGACTTTTACCTGTATGTATAAGACTGTCTTACCTGTACACAAGACTCTTACCAGTATGTATAAGACTGTCTTACCTGTACACAAGACTCTTACCTGTATGTGTAAGACTGTCTTACCTGTACACAAGACTCTTACCTGTATGTATAAGACTGTCTTACCTGTACACAAGACTCTTACCTGTATGTATAAGACTGTCTTACCTGTACACAAGACTCTTACCTGTATGTATAAGACTGTCTTACCTGTACACAAGACTCTTACCTGTACGTATAAGACTGTCATACCTGTACACAAGACTCTTACCTGTATGTGTAAGACTATCTTACCTGTACACAAGACTCTTACCTGTATGCATAAGACTGTCTTACCTGTACACAAGACTCTTACCTGTATGCATAAGACTGTCTTACCTGTACACAAGACTCTTACCTGTATGTGTAAGACTATCTTACCTGTACACAAGACTCTTACCTGTACATATGAGACTGTCTTACCTTGACATATAGGACTCGTAACTGTACATATAAGACTGTCTTACCTGTACACAAGAATCTTACCTGTATGAATAACACTGTCTAAGACTCTCTTACTTTTACGTATAGGACTTGTTTAACTGTACATATAAGATTGTCTCTTATCTGTATGTTTGCGACTCTCTTATCTGTATGTGTGAAATTGTCATATACCTGTGTATGTAAGGCTCCCGCATAACAGTGTTTGTAAGACTTGTGGTAATAATGTTATTTCTTTTTAGACTATATGTATGACTATCATTTACTCATATCTATATTTCTTTGCAAGGTAAGAAATGTCGGCTCAAATAATCCTAGCCAATTTTCAATAACCTCAGTAACTTAGACTTAAAAGCTGTCATGTCCTCAACTCACCTGTTTCAATGTGTATCGGAGTACTGAGAACACTGTCAGTGGTTCAGAGAGTGTGTATAATGTGTATCGGAATACTGAGAACACTTTGGTTTGGGGAGTGTATATTATTATGTACCTTGCTATAGTGCTACAAATGACTTTGTTATACATACCAGAAAGCTGTGGCAGGTCAAAATTTCACCTTTTACCAGAACTTTAGACGGGTCAAAATTTCTCCCTTCACTTTCCTCTCCCATATTGTTTATTCTTGAACAGCCCTAACAACTTATACACACACTAGTTGAAGTTCCTATTGCCAATTATAAAACTTACAAATAACCTACTGGTAAGGCTAAGTCATTTGTGGCACACATATAAAAACAAGTATTCTCAATTGTTTATTTCAAATTTACATCAGGCTCATTTTGTTTATAATTGTTAGTGTTACTGTCATTTTACGACCATTTTGTACATTCTCACATCATGTCACAATAGTAGACAGGGAAATATGTAAGCTTATACATGACAATCTGTTATACCTTAAATTTTTTACCGTTATCATTTGTAAAATATTCACAATTCATTTTGTAACAACTTTTCACATCTCACAACATTGATTTGTGGAGACGTGAATTTTACTGTGAATGATCTGATAGTATACACTAGGTCACTGTAATAAATGATATGTTTTATAAACCGAGTACTTGTTTTGATGTTTATTTCTAAATGTTTTCTTTAGGTTGGTTAACTCTTACAATCGAATAGTTGGAAAAGTTCATTTATGTATGAAACTTAATTCAAGGGTGAATAAGTTATATTGGATTGTATACATGTTCGTGTATCCACAGTTGATTGAGTTTCTGTCAGTATATGATAAATGCATATGTGTCAAATGAGCCTCCCATTACAATAATGTACATTCTGTAATGGGCTGCGGCTCCATATATATAAAAAAAAATTATAAACTGACAGAAACTCGAGCAACTGTGGTGTAACACAGCCATTTAAATGTTTGGTTCAACTTTTTGATGAATAGTACAATTATCATTTTGTCACGCGCATCTGGACGAGGAAAAGAGGCAAAACACACACATGCTAATGGGCAACAATAAAATTAATCACAACAAACAAAATCTCAGCCACAGGGACTGCTCCATATCTGAAGTGATGTAGGCCTTGAGCCCACTACCCAGTGGTGTGTACCACTCAGTTGCGGTGACCCTTGGTAAATATGTAGGTAAATATTCAGATGGTTTGTTGGGATTCTGTAGCTGTACTTGTCGTTTGATGTAGTATATGCTATCATAGTGGACTTCTATTTGATATTTGATACTGAAATCAGACTTGGTGATGACTGATATGTAGATTTGCTATAGAGGTCCAAGATGTTTTGATGATCATGGTTCCTTTTTGTATCACCTGCAAAAATCACTATGTCGATGGCAGTGTTGGCGGTTGCGTCCGCAGATTTCCGTGCGATAACTTGAGTTCCCTTTGGCTGATCAAACTCAAACAGACTATGCTTCCTTAAAAAAGTACTTGCTTGCGATTGCTTTTCAGACTCAAAGGGTCAAGATCACCTAATATAAATAGAAAATTGGTTTCTGTGTGATAACTTGAGTTGGTTTGCCTGATCAATCTCAATGGTTGTGGGTCGGTCAGACACGTTTGGGGTGGGGGCCTTGCTGACCTATCAGCAGCTAGTTTGTAACTATCTTAGTTACATGTGTCAACATATTTAAAGGCCCAATATACGTAACTTTCGGCAAAACTTGAAGTGAAAATCAAGCCTAATAACTCGTTATATTTATAGATTTAGTCAAGATTAACTGATATCAGCAATATTCTAGGTGAAGTTCTATCGTGGTTACCGGTACAGCAGCAGTTGAAACTCGGTATTTGTAAACACGCGTCCATTTTGAACCGTCTTCTAACTTCAGCTTGTTGTTGAAGTGGGCCCCACCTGACTTATTTTCAATTCTTTGGATTTTTTTGTCAAGAGTTAATTGTTAGTCACCTCTCAGGTTTTACTTCGTTTCAGCCTTATTTTTGCATGCATGGTTATCAACTGGATTTTTTTTTCAGATTTTTTCAGAATCACGAAAAATTTCCTGAAGTTACGTATATTTATTATTGGGCCTTTAAGTGAATCATAACAAACATATATGAACAATTAAATAAAAAATCAAAGCTGCTGATTTGATATGATATCTATTATTGAAAAAATTCAAAGGCATGACAACACCAATGTTGCATATCCAAGGTATCAAAATTCATCATGATCGTGTATAAACCATCGCTTTACAATCAGGACGGTTGCTGCTAGGAGCTCCAGACACATTCCCACTATAGTAAAGGCGAAGGACCAGGCCAGGTGTACTGGGACATTGGAGCCGTATATACACACAGCCAGCAGCACACACCCAACTGGAAGATAATAATATAATGTGATTACACTTAAGGATGTATGCTACTTACACATTACAAAATACTTAAAGGGTGGAAGTTGCTGGGCTTTTTTATTCTCCCGAGTTAGCTGTTTACCAGGATAGTTTAGCTGTGGTTAATTTTTGTTTTAAAATCTCTGTTGAAATAAATTAAAACATTTTCATTTACACACACACACAGTTAACAATATAAATGTAATATTAGACGAATATGGAGTGAATCGTCAAAGGAGAAAAGCTTGATTGACCAAAAATGTCTTAATTGGGGCACAATTTCTCCAGATGCATTATTTTTGTATCATATTGAAAAAAAATAACATACATTTTAGAATAGTTGCCAACACCAAAAACAAACAACACTGATCATGAGTTAGATTCAAAATGTAAACGCTACAATACTTAAAATTTCCCCACTTTTTGAATATCTATATGAAAAAATATCAATCTGTAGCTGGAGCTTTGAATTATTCCAGGAATACTACCATCACAAAAATTAGCAATGGAACCATTGCTGACATCGGAGATAACACAGTGAAATGACTAGTTACCTTGTACGAGACTTGCGATGATGATATCGAGGTAGATGACTGCATTGTGTGTGCTATCTACGAAGATATACAACAGATACAGGATCGTAGACATGATACCGGCAAGTAGACCCAAGGTAGCAAATGCACGTGTAGCCAACAACCAGCCTGTAACAAGCATAGCAATCGGGTACATACAAGTCTTGTTTAACAGTCTTCATGCATTATGTCATTTTTTACCAATTCTCATTCAATAAACACTGCATGGTTGTGCTATTTTGCAACAGGAAGTTATGGTGTGTGCCAATTGTCAAGAAAACATTTGTAAAAAGTCATGAAGATCAAGGTTTCAGGTGTTATAAATTGAGTTCTGAGAAATCAAAAAAGAGAAATACGATGACAATAATTGAGTTAACAAATTAATCGAGGAGGAAAATATCATCTGTCTGTCATGATCATCCATCTCATGGTTTCAACTTTTTCATTCAAATGTTATAATCAAAATAGCTTAAACTCCTAGGGAACTGATAATGGGCCTGAAGCATGCTGGGATGAAAAAAACTAACAACTTTGTTCAAATGAATAACTTTAACCAGAACTTATCAATAACCAAAGGCTCATGGTACTGATATTATGCCTGCATATTCATAATTGCATGCTGCAACTGAATGACCCTGACCCAATTTTGAAGTTATAGGGGTCAAATGCAGTAAGGATTTGAAGCTTCTTCTTTCTAATAACCATAGGTTCATGAGTTATTTGTGCAGAAATTGACTTGAAATTGTAATTAAGTGTCAAAGTTTTAAGCTGCTAAGCGGTTGAGCGAAGCAGGTCCAATGGGCCTCTTGTTGAGGTTTCACCGTACATTTATTTCATTAACTGACCCCTTTTAGTAGTGGTACAAGAGTGTAAACAATTCATTCTTGCTATGTCAGATATTGTATAATCATGGAACTTATATATATACTACGTATGTTGTCCTTCATCTTCAGTTTTCTCTGGGCACTCCAGTTTCCTCCCACATTGATACCCCCAAACACTAACTCTTAACCAACAAGATTAATTACTATATTAGTGGCACAATCTTGTTCCATTATAATTGTAGTAATTGTTTTAAAAGTTTGTATTCATATTAAATCTAAATACTGAGCGAACTAGATTTTTGTGTAAATCCATATTTCATCCTTGTCATTAGAAATAATGTGTGTGATATCCATTGCATTACATTAGTGTACAACTCTGTGACTTTGACCTTTAAACCCTATTACCTTGACCTTGACTTTTGACATTTCAACTCTGATAAGAGCTAGCCTCTTGTGGGGTCAACCCCATAGTACAAACGTTACATTCGATACTGTGTGACAATGACAGCTTCACAGAAGACTACATTCTGAGAATTCTGAGAATTATATTTACTTTAAAAATCTTCTTTTTTTTTGTAGCCACATATTTTAGAGGTCTATTTCATGAGATCGGTTTTTTGCAGGTTCTATGTCCAGAGGCCATGCAGCACAATTTTTTGCTGTGATAATAAGGAAGGATCTCTTGCTAATTTGATGTTTACTGCCAGGACTCACTAGCACTAAAATGAAAAATCCTCTGAAGAATGAAAAACCTTTATTGTAAGTCAAAATACAAAATGTGATGTGAAATATTGTATTTTCCTTCATTTTTGATGACAATATCTACCCAAATCCTTCAGATTTGTTTTTTTCTGGTTATCCTTTGCTGTTTTCAGTTGAAAAATGTGCTTTTAAATTTAAAAAGTGTAACGTTGTGATTATTAAATATTCCCCTTATTTTCCCCAAAAGTAATCATCATCATTACGTACCATTGTCAACTTTTACAGGCCCACACACATCGTCCACACATGCACACCACAATCCTGTGGTCACATGAGAAGTAATTGCATCTCCGAATGGCGTTGGCACCGCCATTTCCGAAGAGGTCCACACGGGAGTGGAGAATCCAACCAAGATCACCAGCAGTGATGACATCATCAGTAGAAGCACTGTGCGTACATACCTAGGTGATAGATCGGGGCCTGGCATCTGTCTATGTTTTAAAACGACGGCAAAGAAAGCAGGGGGGATAACTCACGTGGTAAAAACTAGATGATCATCAAGCTCACTTTTTTTGCTCCCACTTATAATTATAATGTCACAAACATGTAGGATGCTTAAAGTTGACTCTAATTATAATTGTCCTCAAGAATCTGAATCCAGGTAATGAATAAACAGCAATTGGCAATACAATGATATATATCATTCAAAAATAAATCCAGAAGGATATTCTAAAATAATTATATCTATGTACACATGACAACCAAGAGGCGGTGAGATCCTTGTATTGAACAGTTCCTAATCGGATGAGCAGACAAACAGGAGGTGTTGAGATCCTTGTATTACACTGTGTGCAGACAAACAAGAGGTGGCGAGATCCCTGTATTACACAGTTCCTAATCGGATGAGCAGATAAACGAGGCGGTAAGATCCTTGTATTACACAGTTCCTAATCGGACGAGCAGCAGTCATTGATCACAAGTAACACAGACAGATTAATAATGTTATACCTAAGTTTTGATTTTGTTTATAAAACTGATTTATCACAAGCTTGAAACCCGAAACAAGCTTGAAACTTGGACTATAAAAGGTTTTTCCTGACTATGTTGGTTATTGAATTCCTTGTGACTTAAATCAAGCCCCTATGACTTTTACCTAGAGAGGAAATACACAGACACACCATTTTATCATGTTATCTAAGCTGATGTTAAAAGCCTGCATACTACTTTAAGTGTACACAGATGTTCTACATTGGACACGATCACTCTCTAGTAATCATCACTGAACTCTGAGCATATTTTCTTACCTGGTATATACTCTTGAGCTAAAATATACACATTCATATAAAATATGTGTAAAAGGAGAATGAAAAAAAAAAAAATATTGTAGAGGCTTGCTGGTACACTCTACAAACTGAGCTACATGGATGAAGGATTTCACAGAAGTGCATGACCAGGATTTTAAGAACCATATTATGCAAGAGTATTCTAACTCAAAAATTTAGTTGAGGTTGTCTAAAACAAGAGGCACAGAGGTCCTCTATTAAAACTAACATTGACAAATTTGGACAATATCATTATCCTGTCATTACTTTAGAAGATTTTAAAGAATCAATTTACTTCATTTCCCCTATTTGACCCCATCCCACAAACACCAGGGGGGTCAGACCAACAGTTTATACAAAAAGATTTTCCTTCACCCAAGGGTGCCGTCAGACCAAATCTGGATAATATACGGTCATTCCTTCAGAAGACAAAGGGATCTCAAGAATTTACTACATTTTCCCTATATTGGACCTCCCCCCTATGGACCCTGGGAGGCTAGATATTTCATACCAAATATGGAATAAATCTGAACACCAGACAGGACCTTTTAACTCTTGACAGGACCTCTGAACTCTAGACATGGCCTCTGAAATTTAGACAGGACCTTTGAACTCTAGACAAAACCTCTGAAGTCTAGGTTTGACCTCTGAACTCTAGACATGACCTCTGAACTCTTGATAGAACTTCTGAACTCTAGACAGGACCTCCAAACTCTAGACATGACCCCTGAACTCTAGACTCCATAGATGGGACCTCTGAACTCTCTATACATGACCTCTGAACTCTCTATACAGGACCTCTGAACTCTCTATACAGGACCTCTGATCTATAGACACTTAGACAGGACCTCCAACTTTAAACATGACCACTGAATTCTAGGAATGACCTCTGAAGTCTAGGTTTGACCTCTCATCTGTAGACAGGACCTGTGAACTCTAGACAGGACCTCTGAACTCCAGACAAAACCTCTGAGCTATAGGTTTGACCCCTCATCTATAGACAGGACCACTGAACTTAAGACAAAAGCTCTGAACTCTAGGTTTGACCTCAAAACTCCAGGCATGACCTTTGAACTATAGACAGGACCGCTGAAATGTAGGTAGGACCTTTGAACATGACTTGTAAATAAATGAAAATTAATTAACAATGATACTTTCTGCATGTACACCTTGATTTATACAATAGCAACCTCTTCTAATATGTATGATCATTGTCATCCACGAGGCGGCCCATGTTCAAAGCTATTTTACAGCAATTAATATACAATTAGGGTATTTTTCTTTAAGTTTTGCAATAAGTTAAAGGTCTTATATTCAACAATACACATTCAGTAGGATTCACATTTGATTCAATGAATTAAGAGACACAAGTGTGGACTTTAAAATTTCCACAAATCTATTAAAAATTTGTTGTAAAAACTAATACGTCTGTTATATATTCACCTTTAAGTTTTGTGCACGAATAAAAAAAAAATAACAACAAACACTTCTGCATAATTTATTAGGACATTTTAATTGCAATGGAATATTTTCACTGGTTTATTTTGACATGCTTCAATAGTTTTAAGGAAACACTTAAATTATATCAATATTGCCAATAAAATGAAATAAGGAACTAACATAGATTGCAATACCTTATACATACAACCTGGAACCAACACATGTATACATTTATCATTCTAGACTTTAACTACATTTAAACATATAGCCAATCCATTGAAATAAATGGATACATGTATAATGAACGGCAATGCATCTGTTGTATGGTGGAATGAGTAAATACAAAGGCTTGCTCTCGCACTTACTTAAACATAAATTCCATAGAAAGATTTACCTATATTGAGCTGAAAGCTGAGGAAATAAATCTGAGTATCTATATATGGCATAATTATACTTGAAAATAAGGATAGGTTTAGAAAATAATCATTCACTATCGCAATAAGAAAATCAATTTGGGTCAATCAAGTATATTTTGCTTTAAAAATGAATTGTTTGCCACTAGCATGTTTCAATGAACCCATGTTTATGACTATGACTGGCCCTGACACCAGACTTTAGGTTTGACAGAAAGATGTCTGGCAGTGTCAGAGCCAGAGGAATCTCGGGCTAGTGTAATGTACATTTAACACCTTCATGGTACTGGTCCTTCTCCATCTGTCTCGGGAGTCATCCGTTTCAGATGTCGGAGCCAGAGGAAACTTTTTTTTCAAATTGTTATTATTATCAAAAATTATGAATAAATTCATCTTTGAAAGAAAAAGTTGAGTTTTCACCCTCTTTCAGGATCAAGAAAATACCATGACCAAATCAGATTTCCTGTCTAATTAGTTCGTACACAAGAATATTGAATCTTACTAATTAATTTTATATACATGTAGTACTCAAAATACTGCTTAGATATAAATAATTTTATTCATAAGTGCAAAAATGATATATGTGCCAAAAACATGATCATGCATACACAATAACAATTGTCAATATCAAATCAACCTGAATTACATAACAGTGCTACAATCACATGTTTACTGGCCTCAGAACACATTTTTTGTTACATTCAGTTCAATGAAACCATACACCAGTCACCAGGTGGTGATGTGGGTAACACACTCTCCTTTGACAACAGATACCCAGGTTGGATGTGATAAGGTATGGAGTCACCTAAAGATGTCATAATCAGACAAAACTCTGGTGTTTTCTGGCAGTTATAATTTATATTATGTAAAATCACAAATTACAATAATCATAACTGAACAGGTAAAATTTGTTACAAAGCATTAGGTCTCCTGTTTCAATGAAAATAACAGAAAAAAACCAACTCCAAGAATGAAGTCTAGTGTGACAAAATGTGCATTCCAAAAGTTGATCCAATAAGCATGGGACGTACTACTTTGGAGGTACCTTAATGACAGGCATTTACAATTAATGACTGTATAAATTTCGCTTTAAAAGAAAGACAAATGTTTGGGAGGAGAGAAAGTCATCTTGCAAAGTCAAGGGAGAACACAACTTCAAAACTAACAAGCTAGCTTGGACTGCACACACAGAAATGAAGATGTTGGGATAATATAGTACGGAGAATTAAAGTTGATACATTGTTCCGCTTGAAGGACAGGCTCCTGTTTCATCAATGTCCTTAACTTTCCATAGAAAAGCATTACATAACTTAAAGGAACAATTTTAAGTTAAGGAACTTCTCTTAACTTCTGTTGTGCTTTTCTATAGAAAGTTTCAAGTTCAGGAGTTTCCTTCATGAAACTTGGGCCAGACATCAGCCAGACAAGTGTTTGTTTTATTTTTTACCTGAAACCAATCAAATACTGTAGTTGTTTTAAATCACAGGGAGAAAATTTCATGTTTTTCTTTTTGGGAATTATTTAGGGATATTACATTTTGTTCTGTCATGGTAATCAGTAATAACATATCGTGTCATATTTCATTGGTGTTTAATTATGTAGAATTTAGACTTTTAGACATTTTGGAATTAACTTCAATCTTTCAAGATGGTTATTGTCAAGGACAAGATATCCACTTTATCAGAAATTCATAGTTACATTATTAATGATAATAATTTATGTAGTCATGACAGCAAAAGCATTGATGGAGTCTGTCATGGCCCAAAGTCAAACAAATAAACTGGATTTCACATCAATTATGTGACAGGGTAAGGAACATACCCACCTTAATGAAAGGCATTTACAATTAATGACCGTATACATTTAGCTTTAAAAGAAAGACAAATGTTTGGGAGGAGAGAAAGTCAACTTGCACAGTCAAGGGAGAACCCAACTTCAAAACGAACAAGCTTAGCTTGGACTGCACACACAGAAATGAAGACGTTGGGCTATAGTGTGGAGAATTAAAGTTGAGACATGTATAAGGACAGTAAGGAGAATTACCAAGTTGATACAGGGAACAGCTTAAAATGTCTAAGCATGTAACAAACTAGGACTAGAAATTATTTAACATTGGTCAATTAGGCTGTTTCCGATATTAGTCCATAAACATTTTCCACCATACATTTCTGCATCAATATGATTTAACATGACATGTACCTGGTAAGATTAAGTTCTGAAATGTACTTGGGGTGATCATGAACTGTAATAAGAATCACTAGTCCAGCTTCGCTAATCTCCAACTATCGGAATACTCTTTAATGCCTTGCCCTGCAAGTGATTTTGAAGATAGAATTGTCAATTGAATAATATTTGAGAATAAAGAATAATATCAGATATAATCCGACTTTCCTCAATTCTCATTAGCTAAGCCTAAAACATGGTCATGTGGAAGTCCATATTTTGTGATAGTGACCTGATGTTTTATTTTTAGAAACATCGAGTCAATATTGCATCTATGGCGTCTTACTCATTGTGATGTTACAGTGCTCCGCTGTGAATTTCTTTCTTTATCAAGTAAGATATAATACAATTTCTGTATTTTGCATACAAGTTTCATATCTAATATAAAAATTAAGGACCTTTAATTTGGTCAATATAGTGCTATACTGATCTGGTAGAATCTAAAATATTGACCTCAGGCTAACGCCCTCGGTCAATAATTGATTCTACCAGGTCGGTATAACACCATATTGACCTCACGAAAGTTCCATAATATGATATACATTTCTGCCATTCCGATGTTCTTCCAGCTTAATGTGAACCAGTAACAGTGCTGTGACCAGGATCAAACCAAAATCTCAAAAAGGCAGATTCAGAAGATAATACTGGCCAGGTTGGTGGGATGCAGCTAGCATTTTACCAGGTGACAATAATTACTCCACCTTCATGTAACATAAATTTATAATTTAGCAATGCAACGTCAACTATGCCTGTGTTTTCATAAATAATATTATTAAACAAACTGAACTCTTGATTGAATATTTTCTGTACAGAATTTCAGAGAATAAGGAATCAATGTAATTTAGATTTGATAGTATTACTTGTACCATTTTTGTACTGGTCTAACACTAAAACAATAGGAAATTTTTCCATGTGAATTTCAATTTCAGTAATAATTATGACCTAGCTACAAGTGGAATTTTACCATTAACTTCACACACATTTTTTTGTTACACATGTTGACGTCACGCTCACCAATTGATTTTGAATTAATGATTGAACAGGTATAACAACAAAATTAACAATAGGAATTTACTTCAGAAGCTGCAAATCAGGTTAGATAACTCCATACGAGATACATAATAACACATGTGACCACCATGCCCCCAAAGAGAATGTACTTGTCCTGGTAAGTGCGTTTCTCTATAAGTCTCATCACTGTATTACTAAGTCCTAGTACATTGGCCACGTCCAGCATCTTTTTGTGAGCACCCTTTAGAGTAACCCGTTGATCACGCAGATTGTCAATGATGCTGTTTCCAGAGCCTAACAGATCGTCTATGTCTCGATGTGAATTATTTAGCCGTTCATTGTGGGCCATTCCAGCATCAATCTGAATAGACGTGTCACGGTCTTGGTCGTTCGTGGTGAAAGTACGAGTAAGAAGTGCTTCTCTCTCTCGTTCCTCTTCCTCCTTTATGTACCTGTGGTAAACAAAAATAGTAATATCGATAATTGAACTAGAGAGAGTATACCTTTTTTAATACACAGATTTTATTCTGACTGTAGGAATGTTCACTGTGTGAATTTTCACTGACAAGCTGTCACTAGTGTCAGAAGATTTTATTATTTAAACGAAAGTTCATGTCCCATTATCTGGCACAATTACTTACAAAAAAAATTCAAGAAATAAGGGAAAGCAATTGCTGCATGATTATAATTGGTTGGTACGTTTTGACAGGTAATTATATATACAATCATACCGTTTATGCTGAATTTGTCTTAGAGCGGCCTGTATGTGTTGGCAGTCGTACTTCAACTGATCAACTTTCATTTTGGCGTGAGCACGACGGGTTGGTGGCTCTTTGTTTACCAGGATCTCTAAACGTTCACAGTTACTGACAATGTGATCTATCCGAGCCTGAATTTCATTCTCGATTAAATGGACATGATCGCCGACAGTCCTCTCCACCCTCCCCAGGTCGCCTTGCACTTCCTGGATTAACTTATTTGTCTGGTGATACAGTGATTCCATTGTTCGTGATTTGTCTGTAAATATGTCAAAAGTATGTCTCCTGGTCAGTCTTGCGCCAGATTCACCATTCCAGAGCCACAAAACGCCACCATATGATGACTGATGTGAACCGAACCGACGTGTCAATGGCCAGACCAAAATCCAAATAATCAATGTCAATCACCAGCTTAAAACATCAGGTTCTTTCCTCAATGACTGAAAAGCATTTTCATGCACATGATTGTATCAGGCGCTTTCATGACCACACTTCCGGTTGTTTACAAGCACCTGTGTTGCAACATATTTAATAGTATTTGAGCTAATTCAACGAGTGAAAGGTAAATAATGCAGTACAAAGTGTGTTTTTACGATGAAATAGAACATGCGCAACCATTTTTGCGCGTTATCCGTCAATGTCATTTCTATATGATAATGCTGACGGTTTGCTTCATAGATATATTTCGGCCCTGTCGCATGTGGGCACAACGGCGCATATGGGTAATATTCCTGCATTTTGGTAACAGTTACCTATTTGGTAACAATTTTATTTTTGAAATGTGAAAAGGAAATAAACAAAGTCCTTGTCAAAAACCGTTTAAAAAGGGCATTAATCTTTCAACATTATCTAATAACAAGGTGCATTTGTGATAAAAATGTATAAAAAAAACTTTGTTATCTAATTAATTGTAATAGTCATTAGGGCCAAGCCATATCACTGACTTGGATCTCCATTGACCACAGTGCGTTGCAGTACAGTGAGAGTGTTTAGTGCATATGCCTCAGGTTTATGACACTCCACCCTTGCAGGTTCTCTTTCCTCTTTGGGCGTATGCATGTGTTTTTTTTCACACCACCTGTTGCATAACATTAATAATGGTAACTTTGTATGCTGTATTGTGATAGAATATAACCTACATTGTAACAAAAAATATTTAGTTAAGTGACTTAAAATTGAAACAATAGGCATTGCCGCATACATGTATAAGGTAGATTCCTTTATGTATTTAGTGGTAACTAACACCCTCCAAATACACCAACCTGCATTAAGCCAGTTATACCTGAAGACACTTCTCCAATTCAAAGTATGAAATGGGTCATTATGGAATTTCAGTGGTGAATGAGTTGCACTAACAAGGCATAAGCTTACTTTAACATTCCCTTATTATACGCTGTTTTAAATAAACAGTCTTTCTTTACCCCTCTTTATTGTCAAATAAATTAGAGGTCACTTTGCTTAGCTATGTTGGTGAAAGAAAACTTATATTCAAATATATCAGGAGAGAACATATAGAAAACACTTTTTCAGGTCTCTATTGACGTCATTGAGGTTACAAAAAAATGTATTGTCATGATCATGATCACGATTTAAGTTTTAAATTTGCACAAGGGAAACTAAAAGCCTTTCTTGGTAATGGCATATTGAACAGCTTGTTAGAAGAATGGCTGTTTTCATTGTTATAAGCGATGATTGCCTTTATCAATTTGTATGCTTGTGTTTGGAATTTGAATTCATTTTATCTGTACATGTACTTTCGCTTTCCCTTATAAAATAGTTGGAAATAAGGGTTTCACTTTCATTATTGAAAACCAAAAGAGGTAATGACATCATCATTTCTGATCTGGTAGGTAATTTTGAAATGTTCTCCATCATATTTTCATAGTCATATATTGAAATTATTGTCCAGAAAAATTTCAATAATACATTGTATTTCTATTTCATATTTCAAGTTATTAGGGAAGCAATTTTATAAACATGGCCTCCGTGTCCCTTTATCACTATTTCAAGCCTTTTTGCTCTGGAATAAATGGTGGGCAGCACACACTCAAAGTGTACAAAATTGACTTTCATTATAATGGATCCAGGATGTTTCAGGCCAAATCTAGCTACTGACAAAATTTTACAGGCTTGGATATTTATTTGATTCCTTAGTTCAAGTTTTTCATGAATCTTCAAAATATGCTATTCTTAAAATAAGAAGAGATAAAAATGTCTGTTCTGGAGTAGAAGCAGATTTGGGTGGTTGTACTGGAGTAGAAGTTGATTGGGGTGGCTGTACTGGAGTAGAAGCAGATTGGGGTGGCTGTACTGGTGTAGAAGTTGATTGGGAGCTGTTCTGGAGTAGAAGCAGATTGGCGTGGCTGTACTGGAGTAGAAGAAGATTGGGGTGGCTGTACTGGAGTAGAAGCAGATTGGGGTGGCTGTACTGGAGTAGAAGCAGATTGGGGTGGCTGTTCTGGAGTAGAAGCAGATTGGCGTGGCTGTACTGGAGTAGAAGAAGATTGGGGTGGCTGTACTGGAGTAGAAGTTGATTGGGGTGGCTGTACTGGAGTAGAAGCAGATTGGCGTGGTTGTACTGGAGTAGAAGCAGATTGAGGTGATGGTACTGGAGTAGAAGAAGATTTGGGTGGCTGTACTGGAGTAGAAGAACATTTGGGTGGCTCAAAACTCCAGTACTGGAGTAGAAGATGATTGGGGTGGCTGTACTGGAGTAGAAGTTGATTGGGGTGGCTTTACTGGAGTAGAAGCTTTAAGTTTAGATATGTATACTGTATATATATTGGTAACACTTCTAAATGTATGTACATGTATTATGTTGATAGCGTCATGTTTACATAAAAGATGGTCTGTTTTAGGAAGAAGATGAGTCTTTGGTGACAATGGGTAAAGACAAGAACATACTGTACCTGGGGAATCTTCGTCGGGACCTACCCCTTGTGGAGTTGAAAAATAATCTGTTGGAACTTTTCTGTAACTATATTGGTGTTGTTGTCGATTGGGATGATATCGATATCAAGAAGGGCAAGCAGGCGTGGTTTGCGTTTGTAGATCTTCATGATGAAGGTGAGGCTTCGGAGACACTGGAGGAGCTTGCCTCTTGGGAAAACCGACGCAACCTTCGTTACAATTTCACCTACATAGTTCAGCCGTACGAGTCACTGACTGTTGATTACAAAAAAGTGAAAAAACCAAGGAAAGCTAAGAAACCTAAACCAGATGAACAAAATAGCGATGAGCACTCCTCTTCTGGTTCCAGGAACAATAATGCTGAGAGTACAGATGGCAAAGATACCAAAACACAACCTACAGGTAAACAGACTTCAACCAATGATAAAAAGGTCACAGCCAAAAAAACTGTTAATGATGGAGAGAAGAAAATTTCTCCAAGTCGTTCAAAACCAAAGACTGCCGCGGCCAGTGATGCAGAAGGGCGGGAGACTGTGACTGTGGGTATGACAAAACTGAGTTTGAGCGAAAACCACTGCTCAACATCAACCTCCATGACTGGGTATCCAGTAAAGGGGTCACTGGCTGCCACATCAACCACCGGTCTGGAACAGCCCTCGGGTCGACACTACGATGCCGACCAGTCGGTGGGGGCGGAGACTCGCAGCAGAGAGTTTAAGCTTGGTGGTGGTCATTATATCAAGAAACAACTTAGCAAGGATGTTGGGAAATATGTGTGTGGCTTTCTAAACAGCAGAGAGGCTGGGACACTAATGATTGGCGTCAGTGATGAGGGTGAGTATTAAACTTATTAATTTTGTAAAATAAATTCATTCATAAGTTCCCCAGGGTCCCAAGTTAATTGTGTGTTGTCCAAATTTTAAACTAATCAAAGATAAAATGGCCAACATGCAGCCATCTTGGACTTTTACATTAATCATTTGGTGTAGCTATTTCTTAACAAGCACTTGATGGATCGAACATTCTCAAAATTCATTTGAAGTTCAAGGATAGTATATATATAATACATTTCACAGCCGTGGTCAAAGCCAAAGTTTCCTCACTGCATAAAAGCATTAAAAGAATCGCAATAAATTACCAGTTCTACATCCAAACATTTCACTGTGACTATATATCACTGAATTTGTCCATTGCCAGGTCTTGTTAAAGGTGTGGAGCACAGTCAGTCACAGGAGGACAAGACCAGACTTGACATCGACATGGCCATCAAAACTATAAACCCAGCCATATTTCCTGATATGTA
Organism: Mimachlamys varia; assembly: GCA_947623455.1. NCBI lineage: Eukaryota > Metazoa > Mollusca > Bivalvia > Pectinida > Pectinidae > Mimachlamys > Mimachlamys varia. Next base: position 39,447,871 of record OX392540.1, read on the forward strand.
CACTGTTCAGTTCATCCCTGTCCTCACCAACAGCCTGCCTTCTGGTAAGTTCTGTAGCTGTGGCATTGAAACCATTGATGTTGGTATTCTGACTATAGTATTACAGTCTGGTACATTGTCAATATGGGCGGGTGGAGACACAACGTCCCGTGAAGTAGTAAAACGTACTGTAGATATCCCGTCGAACCTGCCGCCATGGATACAGGTGTAAACACGAGGTCTCCCCGCAAAATCCAGGTAATGCACAGTAAAATAGGGAGACCAACACAGAGGTTCTTACATTAGTTCAATGTTATTATTTGAGCGAAACATGTTTACAACGCTCCAATAATAAACATCGTACTATTGGAAGAACTTCCATGTTCCACTCCCTATTTTACTCTACTGGTACATTGTTTGCCTGAAACAGAGAACCAAGAAAAATGTTAAAATTTAGGTCATTAATGTGCTGTTAAGTAAGGGTACAAAATGTATCTGGGAAATTACAAGTGCCAAAAGCTGTTTGAATTTGATACAATTCTGTGATAAGTAATGAAATATTTAAACTTTGTTCTACAGAAAATAATTGACACATAATTTGTAATTATTTCCAAAGGTTTTCATGGATCAATAAAAATTTATCATAAAATATTTATATGATTTTTATCATGTTTGTTTTAAAGTAGATCCAAAACAGAAAGCAAAATTGCTTGAAATGAGCTTGTATCATTATATAATTGGATTGATTTCTGAAAATATGTAAGATCCATGTACACGTTTGGGTGAGAATGTGATAAATGTCTAGTATTGTATGTGCAATCCATATAAATGTGAGGGTTAGGATGTGATACATGTCTAGACTTGTATTGTTACAGAGCCTTCCCTGTGTGTGCTAGAGGTGAGAGTTAACACGCAGGAGGACACAGATGTACTATATGCCACCAGCGGGGACGTCTACGTACGACGCGATGGTAGCATCCAGGGGCCCCTTAAGGGGGCGGAGATCCAGGAGTGGACCAGACAGGTTAGTCTGCCATTATGTTACTGTGTATATGTACTCCCCCGACTACATTTCTCATACCGTCTACTTTATGTGTAGTTGGGGAAGTATTACTTTTTTGTCCTGTTTCTCTGTCCTTTAGTGTTTATGTCGGTCATTTTCTTGTCAGCACTTAAGTCAATCTATTTCTGACCAGATTTTCAGGAATTTTTACAGGTATCTATAAGTCTTAGAAATTTCAAAGAAAAGTTCAAATATATGCCTGATTAGTTTCTGTCATGGTAACTGTTACTTGTTTCATTTAAAGAATTTTCAGTGCCACACATGGTACTGTTAGTCGACATGTATTCCATGTCAGATTTTCAAGAAACTTCACAGGTTCCTTTACATCGATGTGATAGCTTTTTACCTCGGGTATGTGTGGCAGGCTATTTAGCTGTTACACAGCAATGTCAATGTTCATTGTATACTTTTGTCTGGGAATCTATCCTTAATGAACAACCAACACAACCCTAACAAAAATGTTGGTTGGTATTTAATTACCCTTGCAATGAAACTGGACACAAATGTTTTGTGCAAATTTGTCTATGAGAGATATTGGAATAAGTCATAATCAAGGTCAAAAGAAACATTCTAGCATCATGGTCAGTGTTACTTTTAGTTATTATAGAATTTTGCAGAAATGGCTTGTGATCAGTCTAGCTGATGTATGTCTCTAGTAACAGGCCAATTTGATTGAAACTTCACTTTAATGACAGTATACTAATGTACTATGTATAACTGTAATATCTCATTGAAGGTTTTTGGTACATAAAGCTTGGGAAGGTAATGTGCTGTACATACATGTACTCAACGTCAAGGTCACATTGAGGTTTTATTCCAATCGCTATGCTTATTATTCATGAGTTTTACAGATTTAATTTTCTTGTGTAACTCTGTCTTGCTATGTCATTGGTATATTGATAATTGAGATATTGTCAATATTTTACGCTATATTCCTGTTTGGTGAACATTGTCTATATTTTCCTCGTATATTATCATTTTGGAAACATTGTCTATATTTTCCTCGTATATTATCGTTTTGAGAACATTGTCTATATTTTATCTTGTGTATTACAATTATGAGAATGTTGTCCACGTTATAATTTTCCCCATGTATTCACATTTTTAGGAAATTGTCTATTTCCCCCCTTGTATTTCCGTTTTGAGTGTATTGTCTATATTTTACTCAGTGTATTCCTGTTTTGTGAACATCGTCTATTTCCCCCGGTGTATTCCCACTTTGGGAGTATTGTGTATATTTCCCCCGGTGTATTCCCGTTTTGAGAGTATTGTGTCTATTTCCCCCAATGAATTCCCATTTTGAGAGTATTGTGAATATTTCCCCCCAATGTATTTCCGTTTTTGGAGTTTTGTCTATATTTTACCCAGTGTATTCCTGTTTTGTGAACATTGTCTATTTCCCCCCATGTATTCCCGTTTTGAGAGTATTGTGTATATTTCCCCCCATGTATTCCCGTTTTGAGAGTATTGTGTATATTTCACCCCGTGTATTCGTGTTTTGAGAGTATTGTGTATATTTCCCCCCCGTGCATTTCCATTTTGAGAGTATTGTGTATATTTCCATATTTTCCCCCCTGTGTATTCCCGTTTTGAGAGTATTGTGTATATTTCCCCCCGTGTAATTCCCGTTTTGAGAGTATTGTGTATATTTCCCCCCGTGTAATTCCCGTTTTGAGAGTATTGTGTATATTTCCCCACCGTGCATTCCCATTTTGAGAGTATTGTGTATATTTCCCCCCATGTATTCCCGTTTTGAGAGTATTGTGTATATTTCCCCTCGTGTATTCCCGTTTTGAGAGTATTGTGTATATTTCCCCCCGTGTAATTCCCGTTTTGAGAGTATTGTGTATATTTCCCCCAGTGTATTCCTGTTTTGAGAGTATTGTGTATATTTCCCCCCATGTATTCCCGTTTTGAGAGTATTGTGTATATTTCCCCCCGTGTAATTCCCGTTTTGAGAGTATTGTGTATATTTCCCCACCGTGTATTCCCGTTTTGAGAGTATTGTGTATATTTCCCCCCGTGTATTCCCGTTTTGAGAGTATTGTGTATACTTCCCCCCGTGTATATCCGTTTTGAGAGTATTGTGTATATTTCCCCCCGTGTATTCCCGTTTTGAGAGTATTGTGTATATTTCCCCCCGTGTATTTCCATTTTGAGAGTATTGTATATATTTCCCCCAGTGTATTCCCGTTTTGAGAGTATTGTGTATATTTCCCCCCGTGTATTCCCATTTTGAGAGTATTGTGTATATTTCCCCCCATGTATTCCCGTTTTGAGAGTATTGTGTATATTTCCCCCCGTGTAATTCCCGTTTTGAGAGTATTGTGTATATTTCCCCACCGTGTATTCCCGTTTTGAGAGTATTGTGTATATTTCCCCCCATGTATTCCCGTTTTGAGAGTATTGTGTATATTTCCCCCCGTGTATTCCCGTTTTGAGAGTATTGTGTATATTTCCCCCCGTGTATTCCCGTTTTGAGAGTATTGTGTATATTTCCCCCCGTGTATTTCCATTTTGAGAGTATTGTGTATATTTCCCCCCATGTATTCCCGTTTTGAGAGTATTGTGTATATTTCCCCCCGTGTATTCCCATTTTGAGAGTATTGTGTATATTTCCCCCAGTGTATTCCCCTTTTGAGAGTATTGTGTATATTTCCCCCCGTGTATTCGCGTTTTGAGAGTATTGTGTATATTTCCCCCATGTATTTCTGTTTTGAGAGTATTGTCTATATTTCCCCCCGTGTATTCCCGTTTTGAGAGTATTGTGTATATTTCCCCCATGTATTTCTGTTTTGAGAGTATTGTGTATATTTCCCCCCGTGTATTCGCGTTTTGAGAGTATTGTGTATATTTTACCCTCTGTTACCTGTGATGAGCCCTTTGTCATGTTTACATGTCGCTGCTAATGCTTCTATCCTGCACATGTGATGTAACCCCATGTGATGTAACCCCATGTTTGTGTTTATGTGATGTAACCCCATGTGATGTAACCCCATGTTTGTGTTTATGTGATGTAACCCCATGTGATGTAACCCCATGTTTGTGTTTATGTGATGTAAACCCATGTGATGTAACCCCATGTTTGTGTTTATGTGATGTAACCCCATGTTTGTGTTTATGTGATGTAACCCCATGTTTGTGTTTATGTGATGTAACCCCATGTTTGTGTTTATGTGATGTAACCCCATGTTTGTGTTCATGCATGCTGGCTTACCTGAGACACCCACCGCAGACTTTGTTTGTTTGTGTTTAAGAGACATCAGAAGGAGATCCAGCAGCTCCGTAGAACGGTCCTTCTACAGGAGGAGAGACTGCTTCAACAGGAGCAGAACACCAACAAGTCCAAAGTCTGTGCTCTCTTATGATGGTCGTCAACCCTAGTGCTATACAACTGGAACAGACCCCAACAAGTCCAAAGTCTCTGCTCTCTCCTCAACCATAGTACAATACAACTGGAACAGAACACCAACAAGTCCAAAGTCTGTGCTCTTTCCTCAACCATTGTACAATACAACTGGAACAGACCCAACAAGTCCAAAGTCTGTGCTCTTTCCTCAACCATAGTACAATACAACTGGAACAGACCCCAACAAGTTCAAAGTCTGTGCTCTTTCCTCAACTGTAGTACAATACAACTGGAACAGACCCCAACAAGTCCAAAGTCTGTGCTCTCTCCTCAACCATAGTACTATACAACTGGAACAGACCCCAACAAGTCCAAAGTCTGTGCTCTTTCCTCAACCATAGTACAATACAACTGGAACAGACCCAACAAGTCCAAAGTCTGTGCTCTCTCCTCAACCGTTGTACTGTACAACTGGAACAAAACCCAACAAGTCTAAAGTCTGTGCTCTCTCCTCAACCGTTGTACAATACAACTGGAACAGACCCCAACAAGTCTAAAGTATGTGCTCTTTCCTTAACCATAGTACTATACAACTGGAACAGACCCCAACAAGTCCAAAGTCTGTGCTCTTTCCTCAACCATAGTACTATACAACTGGAACAGACCCAACAAGTCCAAAGTCTGTGCTCTCTCCTCAACCCTAGTACTATACAACTGGAACAGACCCCAACAAGTCCAAAGTCTGTGCTCTTTCCTCAACCGTAGTACTATACAACTGGAACAGAACCCAACAAGTCCAAAGTCTGTGCTCTCTTTTGATCCTCTATCCGGTGTACAGATGTTTTGAAAAACAGTCGTTTCAATGAGTTATGTCATTACTTGTCTGTATAAGTTATTTCTGTACTTCCTAACAGTTGTTTTGGTATTTTGTAAAAACTTTGAAGATCTGTTTTTATTATGTTACTGGTAATGGATGATTTCAAGATTTTTCAGCATTTTTCGTCTTTACAAAATATTACCAAACGTCCTAATTTTAGATACTAAAACTATCTGGTATGTGACGTGTCTAGAATTCTGATAACACATGTTACAAATTTATCATTGATACATATGATTTGTTATGCATATGGTACCTGGTAAGTGTATGTTTTGAAATGATAAACATTTTTGAGAATGCAATTAGAGTAAGTTGAGTAAGTTATATGAATATTGTCATTATTTTGATATAAACTTCTATTTATTTTTTCATTTTGTTTTTGGCAAATTAAATATCTAAAAGGGTTAAATATAAATAGAGGATCTTTAGTACATTAGTGTCACTGAAATATTGAATTTGTTAAAACAAGTTCAAGTATTTAATATGTCAAGTTCAATATATTCCATATCACATTGAAATGAGTGTAAGATTCTATTTATCACATGACTTCCATATAGAGAATATATATACACCAAATATCTCAGAAAGGCAAATTTCTACTTTGATTGTAGGATTTTCACTAGGTACCAAGACAATCACATGTCATAACTCTGCCGATTCATAAATGTGCTAAAATAAGTTCATCAGTGCGTTAAAAATTGAGTCTACCAAAATAAGGACTTTTACAGTATCTGTTTTATTCCTGCCATTTAAGAAGGGATTCATGAGTAAAATCATATCACTCCAGATGAATATGCTTTGAAATGTTCAGATGTACATACTTCACAGTTCTTATTTTGTGATGTGTTACCTGAGAATACATTAAGGTATTCAAGTCATTTGCATAATTATGTACATTAAAAATTTTCAGAATAGTCAGATTATTCCATAGATATCTCATAAGAGCATTATAAGTGTTTGTTTGTATGAAAATGCTTTGTACATTAAACATTTTCAGAATAGTCAGATTATTCCATAGATTGCTCATTATAAGGGTTTGTTTGTGTAAGAATCAGCTTATCAATTTTATGTCTCTTCGTACAGATTAATGATTCATCCTGAATTTTAAATAAATGAACAAAATCATGGTATGATAATCCATTTTGTGGACTCTAACCTTATAAGCCAGCATTATAACTTGATGACAGATTTCCTTGTTTGTATGATACCATTTTATTGTTACCCAGCTGATTTCATTATTCAGCTTCTTTTAGCTGAAGACATACATGAATATGTAATGTAGTTGACTGAATTACAATCTTGTACATGATTAGATTTTTGTTCTATACTCTATAACCCTGTATTAAGAGTACCAGGTACCTATTTATAAATTGAGTCTGTGTGACCCAAAAATATTTTGTTTAGGATTTATCTTGACTAAATCAGTCTCAACATTTTTAATTTCAACTGAAAAGTTTGGTCCTAAAGATTGGGCATGGAATATTTTTTCACTGCATATTATAGACAGTTGTTGAATATTTGTTATTCGTATAATTTTATATCTAGATCAGTATTAAAGTGTTGACCTGTTAACAAAGATTATTTTTGTGACTTTGTTTGGTTGGTGAGGGTGTGTAAAGTTACATACAAACAGGTAGGATATTTAGGATAAAGGATTCCTGTCCCACTGCACAGTGTTGTTTTGTATACGCATAGTAACCTCCCCTTAAGCTTTTGTATTTACACAGTAATCTCCCCTTAATTTCATTTTGTACATATAAATGTAGCAGATTTGTAGTGGATGAAAAACAACTCACACAAACAAATTTTCCCCGATTCAGTGTTCAGTTCAATTTTTTATGGAATTTCTCATGTAATCGGGTCTCAAATAGGCTGATTAGCATTTATCTGATAAAAAATATAATATGTTGTCCTGTAATAAGCCCCCCCCCCTCCCACACACACACACTTTCAGTCAGAGATTATGTGTTGTCCTGTAATAAGCCCACCCCTACTCTCAGTCAGAGATTGTGTGTTGGTCCCTGGGCTTAGTGCAGGACAACTATGTCAACTATGTGATTTGAATATCAGCATTATAATGATTGTTTAGTCACATATATGTTAACTTGGTATGGGTTGTGATGTGTTAGTTAGAACTACACATGTGACTGGAACTTGGAGATTTGAATGTCAGGAGCATTCTGAAATTGTTTAACGTGTTACCAGGAAAAAATGAATATATGTGTATGTGTTACTTATAAAAAGCATTGAGCTAATTTCAGATGTCAGTCATTAGCAATATGGATATCAAATGTGGCACACCAGCACATCGTGGGGGACCTGTCATTATCCAGACAGCTTTCATATATTGTTTTCGAATGCTAGTTGAAAGCTGAGTTCAATACCTCCCATTTTTGGCATGTGTTTATCTTAAATGCTTGTTTAATGAAATTAATGTCCAAAGAAGGTCAGTGGTGTCCATGGTGACAGTCATGGTGTCAAAATAGAGAGGATGTCAGCTACAAAATTTATTAAATTAAGTATTTGAGGTAATGAATTGTGATAGTGGCAATGCCATAGGATGGGAAATATTATTCTGTTACAAAGTTAATATATAAAAATATATTTCTGCAATGTTTGTAATTGTTTTTTTTTTGCAATGCTTTGCTGATCCTTAAGCAAGGTTCAAAGCAATGTTTCTATGAAAAAATGCATATGTTGCATTACTTAATAATATCACATTTGTTTTTATATCACAATTTCCTCATTGACACAGGAAGTGTAGAGGAATATAAATACACTTTCCAAATGATGAATTCACAAAGATTGTTTTTATTTCTGAACATTATGAAATTTGTAGTGGTACTCACTTGTCTTTGGTAAAATCTTGGACAACTATGTCAATTTGTGACGACTAAATGAATCTCAAAATTCAGTTTCATGCAACCCACACTGTACTTCAGTACTGTAGTCAAGACACAAATTCCTTTAGGCCCTTCAATTTCCTCAAGGTATCACTCCAAAAATACATGCGACTTTAAAAAACTGGTGATGAAGTGTATTTTTGTTGTGATCTTAATCAAATATTTCTTGCACCAGACTCGCATGTACTCAAAATAGATCATTTCTAGTTGTGGTACTTAATATGCATTAATTATTAGATAACAACAAACATATTGTATGTTATTTTGGCTACCACGAAGTTTTTATTTTAGCGTAATACACTTCAGGTGTATCTGGTAGTTACTGGATACCAAGTTGTTCCCTGTTAATTCATCATTTCCATCTTTGTATTTTTTCGAGTTTGATAAAAATCGCTCATTGTTGATGTTCTGAACCAAATTTGGTTATGTTTTTCACCTTAAATATATGCATTATTGATTTGTGGAGTTACGTTTATAACCTTGTTGGATATGAAATGACAAGTTGTCAAAAGTGAAAATGTACAGGACTGTATGTCCACTAGTAGGCATTCTTGTATACACCTTAACTCATTCACCCTTGAAGACAAATTTGAACTCTTCCAATCCAATCATTGGAATAGACCAATATGGAATTTCAGGGGTGAATGCGTTAACTTTCTTTGTTGTTAATATCACTTGTTTTAACCTGCTTTTTGACATTGTGCTTGCCATTTGTACTTAAATTTCCATTCCCTCAGGCAATGTTTTTTTTTATATATCGGAAAATAAGAAACACCGTAATGGTTATGATTGCTACTTAATTAAATGCCCCCTTACATAACAACCTAGTGGCGCTTAATATTTTTGGCTATAAACCAAATTTCATGTTATTTTCATCCAGTTTATCTGTTATAAGACTTAGTAGTTAAAATCCAAAGTATAATAGAAATGTCACAAACTTTAAGAAATTCAAAAGGATATGTCCTTTTAAATTTCTTTGAGATCTGCATTTAAATTTTGTTTTTTTCTGTGTACATAAACGATGCTCATATAAATATTGAATGCAAAAGAGTAAATAACTGATATCTATACTGGTATATTACAATGGATAAAGAATCAAGATATGTTGTAAAAGTTACATGTATCTATATATATGCTGATATATCGTACAGGTATCAGTATATATTATATGCTGATATATCTTACAGGTATTTGTAGAAGACCTGTATCTACAGGGTACAAGTTACATGTATCGGTGTATACATGCTGTTATATCGTACAGGTACATGTAGAAGACCTGTATCTACAGGGTACAAGTTACATGTATCGGTGTATACATGCTGTTATATCGCACAGGTACATGTAGAAGACCTGTATCTACAGGGTACAAGTTACATGTATCGGTATATACATGCTGATATATCGTACAGGTATTTGTAGAAGACCTGTATCTACAGGGTACAAGTTACATGTATCGGTATATACATGCTGATATATCGTACAGGTACATGTAGAAGACCTGTATCTACATGGTACAAGTTACATGTATCAGTGTATACATGCTGATATATCGTACAGGTATTTGTAGAAGACCTGTATCTACATGGTACAAGTTACATGTATCGGTATATATATGCTGATATATCGTACAGGTATATGTAGAAGACCTGTATCTATAGGGTACAAGTTACATGTATCGGTATATATATGCTGATATATCTTACAGGTATTTGTAGAAGACCTGTATCTACAATTGCAAGGTACTATGTATAAATATAAACTTTCATGTCACTGTCTTGACAAAAGGGGCAGATCACTCTGACAAATGTCTTTGTCTGCACTGTGTTATTACACTTTACCCATATATATATGATACAGATCATAGTTCAGATATCATTACAATAGAAATCTACTTAATGTAGTTGTTGTATTTGGGATGACATTTATCTGTTAAGTGTGATTAATAAAGTTTAATAAAAAAACAAAAATTGAAAATTTAAATTTTGTGAGCTTTGGAAAATTAAAGTCTTATTTCCTTGTGAAAGTGTGTTTAAAAAGAACCTGCAGTATTCTGATTGACCACTAAACAAGGATTTCTATAATGAAACTTCCCAATTCTTTATGAAAGTGGCATATAATTAATTGTATAACACTAGACTAAGTATTGTATGTGTATCAGTACTCCAGATTACACAGAGAGAGATGTTACCTGGTGATAGTTGTGATATTGTAATTAGAGACCTTCAGATTTTATCACACACTGAATTTTACTGAAGTGGAATTATCCCATTACTTTTGTGTATTTTTCCAATTATTTTTGTTTTGAGGTGACATATTGTTCCATTGTTGTGTTAAGATCATTCAATCATGTTTTATCACCATCTAAAAACATGTTTTGTGTAAGAGATCCTGTCTTTGCACAGATTTCTTCAGTTATATCATCATTGGTTGTACAATATCATTATATCATAATTGTAGTGTGTGGTTTGGCAATTAAGTATTTTCAATTATACAATGTTTAATGTACATATTATATATCACAAAGTGTCGTACTGGTGATATGTTGATTATAACTTTTATGTGTTGTTGTTAAGGATGTATGCCACCTTTTGTCTTTCCCAAAGAGTTACACTGTACAGATCTGTAAATTAGTATCACTTTAGATTGAATCATTTTCTCATAGAATTTGATGGAATTTTAGACCAATGTTTACTCAAAAACATATATCAGTTATGGACCTTTGAGGTCAGTAAGATGTTATACCAACCGACCTTGTAGAATCATTCGCCCTTGGTCAATATTTTTAGATTCTGCTAGGTCGACGTCACAATGATTTCTAAAAGTAGAGACATCAGATCAATGTCACAAAATATGGACCTCCACCTGACCATATTTTAGCCAATAAGAATTGGGGAAAATTGGACCAAATCTAATATTTAATCATATTTTTTGATGTAGGTTAACTGAAAATCAAATTTAAGACTGGTGGTTATTGAAAAAAAAGTTCCTGGATCTCATTGAAAAAATATAGGTCACACACACACAGTTTCCCAGATTTGTGTGTAGCGTATATGTAGGAGGTGAAGGTGTTTCAGAAACATTCTTGTTCTCTTCAAGATTAAGGGTTAAACATTAAGATGGGTGTTCGATTAGATAACCCACTTTAACTAACAGATTTTTAGTATTAAAGGGAAAAAATGATAGGAATGATCACAGAATTGTGAAAAAAGGAGATAACTGTTGGGAATTATAACAGGACAGTGACATTAAAAGGGAGATTACTGACAGGAAGTATTACAATATGATGATGTTAGAGGGAAAAAATTACATGAATTTTATGAACAGTGATATTAAGGGGAAGTAACTGACAAGAATTATTACAGAGGAATGATATAAAAGGGAGACAACTGACAGCTATAATAATAGAACGATGACATTAAAGGGAGATAGCTGTTTTATTACAGAATGTCGGTGATAAAGGGAGATAATCGTTACGAATCAAGGGAGAAAACTGACATGCAATACTGGTTTGATGAGTAAAGTAGGGGCAAGCAGTCTTACTTTACATCTATCTTTTTGTGTTGTGGTATATCTGTGTGCTAACAATCATATCTGTATAGTGTTGATGTTACAACCTATCAATTCACTGTTTGTGTTAAGTTTTCACTGTTTCTGAGGTACCATTTTATATTTTATTACCAATTGATCCTTGCACAACAGAACACAACGGCCGCTCAGAGCTAGCAAGATAACAGTTGGTTCTGTTTGTCATAGAAATTATTTGTTCCCCCATTTACCCCCTTTAAATCTTTAGATAAACTATTCCAACCATTCGATCAGGGCGTTTGAGGTTAGGATATAGGTACAGCAGAACCTTGCCAATTACGACACCAGTGCACCCCAAGTAGAGAGACAGATATACTCACCCTCAAAGTACATATTGTAGGCATTTCTGCAGAGAAGGCAGATTTTCTGTATTACAGAACTGGTGTCAGAACGAATAGGGCTCTGTTGAATGTATTTTGTTTTGTCTTGGTGCTGGTAAGTAGATATTGTGATAGTGATTTAGTCACCCCTTAGGATATAAGTTTATCATTTCATGGCAGATAGGGTCTCCGGTGCCTTACCCACCCAGATAGATTTACATGCACTGGCTAGTTATACCCCCCCGCAACGAAGTTAGGGGGGGTATACTGGAATCAGCTTGTCTGTCCGTCTGTCTGTCCGTAGAAAAATGTTGTCCGGACAACTCCTCCTAAACTACTGGATCGATTTCAATAAAACTTGGCAGTATTGTTGGGGACCATGTGTAGATGTGCATGCAGGGTTTCGTTTGTCAAAATTTTGGTTGCCATGGTAACCAGGTCACTATACACAGGTTTCCATAATAAAATGTTGTCCGGACAACTCCTCCTAAACTACTGGATCGATTTCAATAAAACTTGGCAGTATTGTTGGGGACCATGTGTAGATGTGCATGCAGAGTTTCGTTTGTCAAAATTTTGGTTGCCATGGTAACCAGGTCACTATACACAGGTTTCCATAATAAAATGTTGTCCGGACAACTCCTCCTAAACTACTGGATCGATTTCAATAAAACTTGGCAGTATTGTTGGGGACCATGTGTAGATGTGCATGCAGAGTTTCGTTTGTCAAAATTTTGGTTGCCATGGTAACCAGGTCACTATACACAGGTTTCCGTAATAACGTGTTGTCCGGACAACTTCCTATAAACCACTGGATCGAGTTTAATGAAACTTGGCAGTATTGTTGGGGACCATGTGTAGATGAGCATGCAGAGTTTTGTTTGTCAAAATTTTGGTTGCCATGGTAACCAGGTCACTATACACAGGTTTCCATTATAATGTGTTGTCCGGACAACTCCTCCTAAACTACTGGATCAATTTCAGTGAAACTTGGCAGTATTGTTGGGGACCATGTATAGATTTGCATACAGGGTTTCGTTTGTCAAAATTTTGGTTGCCATGGTAATGAGGTGACTATACACAGGTTTCCGTAATAACATGATGTCTGGACAACTTCTTCTAAACTACTGGGTCATTTTCAATGAAACTTCGCAGTAAGTAATGTTGAGGATTACTATACACAGGTTAGAATTTGTCCGTTCGGCTTTTAAAATTCTGCTGACTGTTGACATTATATAATGCATGTTATATACAACTTTTACTACATCATGTTTTTTTCAAAAACATGTCAGACACCTCTAATAAGAGGTAGCGGGGGGTATTAGTCAGCCATCGGCTTACAGTTCTAGTTCTTCTTGCAACTTGTATTCCTTTAATGTAATACACTTGTATGGATGGTGTAACTTGTATTCCTTTAATTTAATACAATTAATTTAAGAAAATACCAGAGAAACTATTAAGATCCAAATGTGTCTATTTTGTGATGACAATGCACTCTGAATATACTATATCATATTCTCACTATTATCTAAATAATGTATTATTAGATATTTGTAGTGTGGTTAGTTTTGGCGAAAATTTACACAACACGCAAAAATGTGCATATTTCCTGGCCGATTTACTTTCTAGCCTAGTCTACATTAGTACTCTAGTAGACTACCACATAGTGCTCCTGATGCGTCCATCATGGTGAAGGGGTTAGGTATTGTTTTTTAAAGGCATAATTGTTATATACCTTTGTCATAATAACTGCATAATGACTATTTCTGCTTGTGTATCTGACAATTCATACACCCATTTTCTTTCATATTTTATGGAACAATGGCATACACTAATTAACTGTCAAATAATTAAATGTAATATTTCTTCTCAAATCACAATTTTTTCAAAGGGCATTTTTTTACATTCAATTTTGTTACTTTTTTAACGTCAATCCTCCCCTGATCGTTTTATAGAAATAGGATTTTGCATTGAAAAATTTTGCACATATCACATTTTTTTCAATAGAAGTTCACATTGAAAAATGGCTTGTAATACGATTGTTGCTTCACACAGTCTCATGCTGTGATGTTTGTTTTGTTGAAATACAATGTGTGCCGGTAGCTTTGTGCTCAAGTAAATAAAGCTAATACATGTACACCAATGAGTTGTGTTTTTATTTCACCGTGAGTATCCATCATTTCTGATGTTTACCGACTTTTATGAATCTTTCATCTTCTCAAGATAGTTAAGCAACAGTGAGCGTAGTCAGTAGTTGGTTGGGTGACAGCATCACTCAAGATAGTTAAGTAACTGTGAGCGTGGTCAGTAGTTGGTTGGGTGACAGCATCACTCAAGATAGTTAAGTAACAGTGAGCATGGCCAGTAGTTGGTTGGGTGACGGCATCACTCAAGATAGTTAAGTAACAGTGAGCATGGTCAGTAGTTGGTTGGGTGACAGCGCCACTCAAGATAGTTAAGTAACGGTGAGCATGGTCAGTAGTTGGTTGGGTGACAGCGCCACTCAAGATAGTTAAGTAACGGTGAGCATGGTCAGTAGTTGGTTGGGTGACAGTGCCACTCAAGATAGTTAAGTAACTGTGAGCGTGGTCAGTAGTTGTTTGGGTGACAGTGCCACTCAAGATAGTTAAGTAACTGTGAGCGTGGTCAGTAGTTGGTTGGGTGACAGCGCCACTCAAGATAGTTAAGTAACTGTGAGCATGGTCAGTAGTTGGTTGGGTGACAGTGCCACTCAAGATAGTTAAGTAACTGTGAGCGTGGTCAGTAGTTGGTTGGGTGACAGCGCCACTCAAGATAGTTAAGTAACTGTGAGCGTGGTCAGTAGTTGGTTGGGTGACAGCGCTACTCAAGATAGTTAAGTAACGGTGAGCATGGTCAGTAGTTGGTTGGGTGACAGCGTCACTCAAGATAGTTAAGTAACTGTGAGCATGGTCAGTAGTTGGTTGGGTGACAGCGCCACTCAAGATAGTTGAGTAACGGTGAGCATGGTCAGTAGTTGGTTGGGTGACAGCGCCACTCAAGATAGTTAAGCAACAGTGAGCATGGTCAGTAGTTGGTTGGGTGACAGCGCCACTCAAGATAGTTAAGTAACAGTGAGCATGGTCAGTAGTTGGTTGGGTGACAGCGCCACTCAAGATAGTTAAGTAACGGTGAGCGTGGTCTGTAGTTGGTTGGGTGACAGCGCCACTCAAGATAGTTAAGTAACGGTGAGCATGGTCAGTAGTTGGTTGGGTGACGGCGTCACTCAAGATAGTTAAGTTACTGTGAGCATGGTCAGTAGTTGGTTGGGTGACAGCGCCACTCAAGATAGTTAAGTAACTGTGAGCGTAGTTAGTAGTTGGATGGGTGACCGCCTGCACGTTACATTTGGTGACAGCGTAGTGACTCTGTGTGATCATGTAAGGCTAGTTCTCGGTGGTTTGGGAATGTGCATTAATACACAGAAAAGGATCCGGACCTGTCATTTCCTAAGGCCAAGTCTCGTCTCAATAATTCTGTAGAGGGGATTAAAAGAATCTTTTGCTCCCTTGGCGGTGAGACAGGAGAATCTCAACCCGGCGGGTAAGATTCTTAAGTTGCGAAACACGAGGCTTGCCGAGTGTTTGTAAGTTTAGGAATCTTAACCCGAAGGTTGAGATCCCCTGTCTCACTACCAAGGGCTGGTGAATGATTAATTTTCTCTTACCCTGTTAAACCTCATGTATATCTAATATTGATGTTACATCAATGCAAGACAATGTTGATTTGATGTGATTGAGGTATCAACGTGATGTCATTGTGTGGTTAATTTGTCATGACATCATAATATTGATGCTTTGACGTTATACAATTGTTGAGAACGTGCAAGAAGCATGTGTAGCTTGTCTCAACCGTAGAATGAGATAAGAAAATCTCACATCGGTATAAAAGTGCGCATATCCCTGTCCAAAGTAGGAAAAAATGTTATTCTACCTCATCTTGATTCCTCTAAAGCTGATTCGTTATAAAATGTCACATGACGGTGTTACAAAGCATTGTGTCTTCCCTAGGGCTGACAAAACTTCGTATCTCCTTGGATCATATGCCCCCATGACAACCCTCTTTCTGATTCTCACAAGAGTTGTCGTCCTTTTTTGTTTCATTGTGTAAAGAAACAGATAAACTTGTAAAAATGTAATAAAAAACATTGTTTGTTGATTCGATTTGACTTATACTTGTGTTTTTGGTATAATAAACAATTACTGGCACTCTTGATAGGGTGATATGAAGGTTTGTCTACCCTCAGCAGTCATCTTCCCCGAGGACTGCGCCCTCGGGGGAATATGACTCATTCAGGTAGACAAACCTTCAAACCCAAGAGAGCCATCAATGTATATTATACCAGTATGTCCAGTTAGGTATATCGCAAAAAATACTGCCTTACTGACAAGCTATCTTTTCCATTATTGAGGTATGATCCGGGAAGCTCACAACTGTTAATCAATAGCGAGCGTGATCAGATAATTTGTGTGAGTAATCGCCTGTACATTACAGTAGTTTGTTGAAGAGCAAAAGACAAGGCTGATCTTTTAAGAGAAGATCATAGATGGATCTTGGTGCCCTCCAACTGTGGTGGTCTTCATCCATCCCTTCTGTACTAGCAGTACACACTTGTCTATTCATTTCTAACTTTTTATTAGAGTTATAGTTGTGTTTAAACAGTAAATGCATCATCGTTATAATACTTTTCCAATACCAGTGTAGAACCCAAGAAAAAAAGAGACAATTAAGTGTTTTTTTTCAGGGATATAACAAGAAGAGGCCCAGAGGGCCTGTATTGCTCACCTGGATAAATTGTTATCTATGTAATCATGATGAAATTTTTTTTTTCAAAATGATCCTATTGGGCCAGCAGGGGCAGACTCAAAGAATTATCCTGGAAGCATATCTGTATAAATTAAAGATTGGTTAATGGGTGGATATCTCAACTCACAGTAACCAAGCTCAACTGGGAACCAAGGTACCTATAGGGCTGTGGCTAGACCCAACGCTAATATCATGATTGTGTTTGTCTGGTTATGACCAGCAACTTTGTAGTTTTGGGGTGGGTCTCTGCAAGAACATGGCAAATCTAAAACATATTTGTGAACTTCTTTTTAAGCTAAGCAATTGTATATATAGCTTTTGGGTGGGGGTTTCAACCGTTTAAAAGTTATGACTCAGAAGTTAAGTCTGCAAGGGCGTGGTAGACCCTGGAGTCAAATCTAAAATCATATTAATTTTGTGATCGTCTCTTTATGCGTAGCAATTGTTTTTATAGTTTTGGGTTGGAATCTCAACCGTTTAAAAGTTATGACTCAGAAGTTAAGTCTGCAAGGGCGTGGCAGACCCAGGGGTCATATCTAAAATCATGTTTGTGATCGCTCTTTAAGCCCAGGAATTGTATACATAGTTTTGTGGTGGAGATCACAACCCTTTAATAGTAATTACTAAAGAGTCAAGTCTGCAAGGTCGTTGCAGACCCTGGGGTCCAATTCAAAATTCATGATTGTGATCGTCTCTTTATGCTCAGCAGTTGTATATATAGCTTTTGGATGGGGATCTCAACTGTTTAAAAGGGATGGCACAAGAGCCAAGTCTGCAAGGACGTTGCAGACCCTGGAGTCAAATCTAAAATCATATTTGTGATCGTCCCTTTATGCTCAGCAATTATATATATAGTTTTGGAAATGGGATCTCAAACATTTAAAAGTTATCAATCAATATTGCCAAATGGACTGTTTTTCGACCCACTGCTCAGGCCCATGGAGGGTCAGCCCCACCGGTACCATTTGTATAAATTTGAATCCCAGCCACCTGGAACGCTACCACTGAAATATGAATGCCATTATAACCTTACTTAGGTTCACCTTGGTTCTTTGGACCAGATGAGCTAAAAAGAACCATTAAAATGAAAGGTGGCTGCTGGAATGCCATTTTGTTTACAGATTACTGGTTGTTTCAAAATAAGCCATGAACAATTAACTGTTTGAGGAACCAAACGTCAGGCAAATACCAATCTAGAAATAACAATAGTAAATGTTTTTAATTGTTCTGAAATGAATTCTTCTGAAATACCGAAAGGCCTCTTGATATGAAATTTGGCTGCAGTAGCTTTCTTGGAATGAGCTGAACAAAGTTTGTGAAAAAAAATCACTTTGACCTACTTTCAAGGTCACACGGGTCAAATACGACAAAAACCTTAGAATGACATCTGCGAAAATACTGTCAGTTATAGAGACAATATATTTGACTGGTAGCTGCCTTGGATAAAGCCTATGAAGTCTGTGAAAAGAAATATCCTTGACCTTTATTCAAGGTCACATCAGTTAAAATACTTATACAACTTCTGATTAATCGAATGGCCTAGAAGCATGATATTTGGCTGGAAGATTCCTTGGATGAAGCCCGACAAAGTTTGAAAAAAATAATTACCTTGACCCATATTCAAGGTCACAGGGATCAAATCTGATAAAACCTTCAAACTACTTCTTCTGATTAATCAATATGCCTAGAAGCATGATATTTGGCAGATTAGTTTCCTTGTATGAAGGCGAACAAAGTTTGCAACTCAGTCTACTGGCCAAATATCACTACCAAGGGCCTTCTATTTTTACTTCCTTATTATTTAGAAAAATAGTTTTAATGCTTTTGCATGCTTCAATCGTTTAAGGTACCTACAGGCCAGGTGGATGTACTAGACTGAACCTTTTGGTTTTCAAAAGATTACTTAACAAAAGGCTTTTACATGTTTGACCCCTGTGACCTTGAAAGCAGTTTAAGGTCATGTATTTGATGTAAATTTATACATTGTCATGCCAAGTATTAGTACTCTGTGTCTTTTGGTTATGGAGAAGTCGTTTAAAGAAAAATTTGATGGATGCCGAAAAACAGACAACACACCATAACATAAGCTCCACATCGTGCCAGGTGAGCTAAACAAGTCTGAACTGTGGCCAGATTCTGGCGACTGACCCAAGAAAGCCTGAACTCTGACCTGTGACCCAGTGGTGAGGGGCTAGTGATTGTCAGACCTATTTACCACCCGACCACTTCAGCCTCTTAACTTATTTGAGAAAATATGCACAGTATGTGCACATAACAATGCTCCATTGCAAAAAACTATTTTGGCCCCATATGTCAGGTTGTGGTCCTTTTGAACAACAGGCCACTGGATGTGGAAGTTTAGCGACTTGCTTAATCATACTCAAATTTATTGCACCAGCTTTTTGTAAAGGTTTTGAAAGAGAAGTCGCTAATTAAGCGTTAGCATTGAGAATGAAGAGAAGTCGCTAATTAAGCGTTAGCATTGAGAATGAAGAGAAGTCGCTAATTAAGCGTTAACATTGAGAATGAAGAGAAGTCGCTAATTAAGCGTTAGCATTGAGAATGAAGAGAAGTCGCTAATTAAGCGTTAACATTGAGAATGAAGAGAAGTCGCTAATTAAGCGTTAGCATTGAGAATGAAGAGAAGTCGCTAATTAAGCGTTAACATTGAGAATGAAGAGAAGTCGCTAATTAAGCGTTAGCATTGAGAATGAAGAGAAGTCGCTAATTAAGCGTTAACATTGAGAATGAAGAGAAGTCGCTAATTAAGCGTTAGCATTGAGAATGAAGAGAAGTCGCTAATTAAGCGTTAACATTGAGAATGAAGAGAAGTCGCTAATTAAGCGTTAACATTGAGAATGAAGAGAAGTCGCTAATTAAGCGTTAACATTGAGAATGAAGAGAAGTCGCTAATTAAGCGTTAACATTGAGAATGAAGAGAAGGATACGATCACTCAAACACAGATCTGTACATGTGTTACATCGCTTTAATGCCTGGCATACAAACATCATACACAATAAATACATCAGAATCTTTATTCATTGATCACAAGGGCTCGTCAACATTTATTTTATATCTATTTCTAAAATTTCGCAATTAAATTACTTATTGTTTCCACACATACAGTAAAGAGTGAACTGATAGTCAGAACTTAAACATTGTTTGTGACATGGTACGAGTATCAACATCATATTTTGCGGACTGAACGTTGCCGCGGTGACTGGTGATTTAACTATGAAATGATTGTCTGTTACGTATATACCTCCTCTAATGCCCCTCTTTCTCTTAAAGTTTCGTCCCTAACTTATCAGTTCTTTCCAATTTCTATAATTTTGTCCCTAATCATGTTATTCTATCTCTGTATTTGTTCTGTACTCCATCCATCTTTTTGTCCTTTCTTTCCTTTTAATTTTCGTTCCATACTCCATCATTATGTCCCTTTATCACTCCTTTTCCCCTTTCTTTCTATTTTGTCATACTTTCTATTATCACTTCTTCGGGGATCCCTTCATCATGTTTTTGTGTCTCATTCAACCTCCATTTTTCTATTTTTCGTCCCTCACTCTATAATCACATCTCTCATTTCTTTTTTGTTTCAATGGTTCCTGCTCCCCCCTCCCCCTCTTTTCCTCTCTTTTTGTCCTCTTCTCTGCTTTCTCTCCCAAGTTAACTTCTGCTGCTCCAACTCTGTCTTACTTTTGTATATCTTCATTACAGATCTTACCCCTCCCCTTGATCCCCCCCCACCACCACCACTGATTCCCGAATACACACTAAGGCAAAGCAGTAAACTGTTTTTCCATCACATAAAATTAACACTACTCTTTTAATCTTCACACCTGGAAAATTTCTTCATCCAAGACTTGCCTTTCACAGGTAAAAATCTGTACTCTTCGCATTATTTTCACCCTTCCTATGCTATAAATTACTGTATTTCATTCAGTACAAATATTTTCTATCATGATAAAATCAGTTTCATTACATCGTTTGTAGCAATTAAATCTGCCAGTAGGTGAAAACAATTTGAATTGATTCCAATGTAACATACTGTATTTACAACCAGACCTTGTGTTCATAAAACAGGGACTACACATAATTAGCATGATAGCATTGTTTTTACGAGCTAAAAGCACAATCACAATTATCACATGATTATTTATTATACTGCAAAAGGCATAATGTTGCACATGCAGGTTGTACCAATTGAAAAATACTTGCGAGCATATTTTTACATTAAACACAATAACATCATCAGAATTTATTCAAATAAATACCAACCTGATTATCTACCGGTACTCAGGAACAATTAAATGGAAAATTTCTGACATAATCAACATATAATCCCTTATCAATGCCTCATTATCATTCTTCCGGTCTATTACAGTTTAACAGTTCAAGAGAAGAAGCTTTTTAAATAATGCATTACTTCAAACCAATGGAGAAGCTTGATATCACTCAGAGGTCTCGGTTATAAAACAGGCAAGTTTTGTATCATTTCAGGAGCTTATTTATCCAATGTTTAGGTCCTTAATACTTAACACTTGATAGAAGATAGACAGGGGCAATAACTCTATCCAAACTTTCATAGAGCTGAATGTTTTTGTACATGTACATAAAATTATATATTTCAAACATAGTATATTAAAAACTTTCACTAATAAGAGTTTCGATGGCACAAAACTCCACACAGCCTTCTAGTACAATTATTGTACAAATGATATAAGATTCAGTTGCTATTACAGAATTTTACTTTTTAAAAATAAAAAAAAAATCATCCTATAAAGCATGATAACGTTTATTGAGGGTAACTACCCTCAATAAACGTTATCATTCAAATTGAAAGAAAATTTGATCACAGTTCTAAAACTAATTGATCTTAAAACTGATAGTAATAGTCAGTGAACTCATTTACCCCTGAACACACACCCCTGAAATTCCATAATGGACTATTCCAACCTTTGAATTGGAGGAGTTCAAATGTGTCTTCAGGAGTGAAAGAGTTGCATTCATTGGCTTATTGCAGGCTATTTATCTACTAATCTTTTTCATGTAGTTAAAACTTACAATGTATCTAGATATGCAGTTACAATCTAAGATATATTTTTACTAGTCTGATTGAAAATATGACGTTTTTATTTTACTCCTATACATTTCAGTCAAAGGCCCGACAACACTGCATGTTCCCTTGACCTTTCCTTTAACTTTGACCTCTACTTAAAATAATGGGCACCGTTATATTAATATTAGTTTTACAGATTCGGGATACCTTGTACACTTTCTATAACACAGACTGACATCGAGAGAATATTAATTTCACTAAGAATTTTAAAGTCCAAATTGGTGATTGGTTGACAGAAAAGCATAATGGGAATATGACCCCACAATATGCAGTGTTGTCTGATCTTAAAACTGGAATGTAGAGTATCAGAATAAAAGATTTGTTTGAATCAGATATATGTGAGTCTGACCTCATTCTGTGACTTAGGAAATCTCTCAACTCTCAAACAGTTTCTACTGAACATTCAGACCATTGCATTGATAACATGTATAATATGTATACTGACATGGACATACTTAGATTTTATGAACATTGGTAACCATGGTATCAACGAACTACGACTGCTGGTTACCATGGTAATACTTGCATTGTTATGACAATGATGCCCTTAAATTAATTAAATTTATTATGATAATAATTAAAACAATGGTGATGTGATAAGGAAATTATGTGATTTATATAATTATCAAATTTGTGACTTATGTTTTTATAACGATGATTTTTAAAAAATAACTTTCGGTGAACTAGGTAAAGCACAGGATTTACCCCATAAAATCTTATGAACGAATACCTTAACAGTGAAATAATCATACAATATGAAGTTTAACAAACTTGATGCATACAATATCCTACACATTGTAATGATGATACTCAAAATTCCTGGGGTCACGCTTCTTTATGTTCCTGGTCCAACCTCTGGATTATGTTAAAAAAAGTTTAAAAACCTCGACCAATCACTAGACTGATACCTGTCCTTTGTTCTCAAATTATTAATCATGGTTATAGGACCTTGGGGTTACGATCACCTACGCTCTCTACACTCCTGAAATAGGTCATGACAAAACTGAAGGCTCTGTGTGCGCCACCTTGTTGATGAGACAAGGAGACTGATTCAACTCTTTGATCAAAAAAATCTTTTGGTCAAATAACGGTAAAAATGTACTGGCTTTGAAGTCGGTTGCGGCTCCTTTGTAATCTTAAAAGACCGGCGTCAGCCTAGCGATTGGTCAGTTTCTTCTACCTGAGTGTGCCTTCAGTTTTGCAATGACAGGGGTGAGAGCGTAGGTGATTGTGGTCTCTGGATATCAATGATGAGGGCCATAGCAACCAGCCAATATTGTTCTCAACTCTCTGGGGAGAATACTTTGGCACTCACAACTAGCATTATACAATTTCAAGCACTGCCCAACCAAGTATCATTTACTGCTGTGTGGACTGGAACCAGCAGATCAAGAGTAAAGTATGTTCCTCAAAGATACAACACAACTGCCTGGGCCGGGACTCGAACTTGCAACCCTTCGATCATGAGTTCGGTGTCCTACCACTAGACCACCGTGCCCTCTATCAAGTACACTTGTATGATGCACAAGACATCGTCAACACAGACTTTCATTCGTGCAATGAACGTAACAATCCAGTGAAACCCCTGGAATTTCGAGGATAAGCTTTAACAATGTATGATGTAGGCTTGTATTACAATCAACCTTAAGAATATGCTTGCAAAAGAAAATGTTTGAAAATCATGAACAGACTTTAAAGGCAAATATCAACCGAATATGTAGCAATCACAAATATATATACAGAATATAAGAAGGAATCGTATAGCGGAAAAAAATATTTCATTGTGGCCAAACACATGAAAAATACTGGCCAAGCATATATTATGAGTGATGTTCTCACTGAGACATCAAACTTACACACAACACAGGTATTGTAGTCAACAACTTACTTGTTAGATAAATCAATTAGCATTAACACATTCATCCATGAAATTCCATTATTAAATATTCCAACTTTTGAATCGAAAAAGTTCAAATGAATTTTCAGGGATGGATGAGTTAAGGCCTATAGACATTCACATGTTCTGGGCTGTTAGTATCACTACATTTCTCCAACAAAAAAAAAAATCCAACTTTTAAATTAGTTAGTTCAGCATTTTTCTGACTCGATTTGATTGGTCATTGGCTTTAGACCAAAACAAACCATTTACAGGTGTGAACACGTCAATCAGGAAGAAAGTAGATCGGGGATTAGATTATGTACAGTAACATTCAAACAAGAAACAGAATGATATTTACAGGTAAAAGTCAATAGCATTCAATTCATTGTATAAAAATTTCAGCCAAGTGAGTATTTTTTTTAAATACCTTTTTGATCTGGATGTTTTGGTAATGGACCGGCCAATACTGTAGGTGGCATACAGCAGTAGCAACATGCTAATGTTTTTATAAGATCAATGAAAAAATAATGTTTGAGAAAATAAGAAAAAAAAACATTTATACACTGGAGGAGATGTATAAGGACTGGAAATGTATGTTGTTTTGACACTTTTAAAAAATGGTTGGTTAAGACAACCTGCAGGAAATTAACAGGTAGCATTTATATGCATGTACTAAGACTTGTATTCCGAAGATGAACATTTTAAATGTACCACTAAATCAATACCTTTAAATGAGTAGAACACAAAGAAAGACACATTATTTACAGCAAACTATACTTGCAAAGAGAAAACAAGGGATGTATATGTACATTATACTATATTTGTTTACAACTTACCAAGATCATAGAGAACTGTGGAGAAGAAATCAAAATAAACTAAGTGGGTGAAATGTTTTAAGAAAATTTATGTTACAGATTTGGGTTGAAATGATTTTTTTTTCATGTATTCATTTAAATACAAAATAAATCCTTACTTAACCATCTGACACAGTTAATAAAAGGTTTTAACTGTAGGTAAAACACTGGAGAATTACAAGGTTATTTTTCAAACAAATAGTTATCTCCCCTTAATTTTGTAAAGGAAATTTAATACCATGGGTACATTCGCACTACTGGTTGAACCAGTGGAACCTGAATGAAAATACCAGGCAAAGATTTGGACTGAGGTTGGCCACTGGAGAATCTGGCCCGTGTAATTGGGAGGGTCAAGGTGTACCTGGCCGAAACTAATTTGCTGAATATTGCTAGTTTAAATTATTCATTTCTTTAACAATGTCAATCCAGGTGAAGATGTAAAATAACGACATCATATTCTTGACATGTTGTGTATTTCTCCTCCGAAACTCTGGATTTTCAGCTCTAACTATGGTTCGGTCCAAGTGTGTTCTTTTATCATGGAATATTTCTTTGCCTCCTGTGCCGGTTCATCTAGTAGCGTGAATACAGCCCTGATTACAACTTGTCCCTAGCACTTCTGGGGTAGTCTCCCCTTAACATTGTTTTGTTTTACTGAAGCCTATCAGTGACAATGGTATCTTTACTCTCAGAACATTGAATCTTTTGTTTGTTCGTTTTTTCTTCTTCTTTTGTTTCTGTTTTTCCTTTTAGTATTGAAAAATATGCTTTTCTTTTCATAAAGGAAATATCAAAGCTCAGGACTAGAAAATATTGACTATGGATGTTGAAATGTCTGTGACTAGTGAAATATTCTGTTGGACTATATTATATAGTTCATCTAAAAACTGTTTAACAACTGATTACAAGTCAAAATTTGACATTACTTTTCATGTTGAATAATATTGGGTCAATGGAATTTGTAAATACAATGTACATGGTTTAGTAATATTGGACACTACAAGTCGGAAAGGCTAGTGTTTTTTGTTTTGTTTAGTTAATAATGTTTTGTATTTTACATCCTAATAGTTATGGAAATTTAAGGATATATGCCATTATGATGGTGAATGAAATCAGAGTACCTAGAGAAATCACCGGCCAACTGCTAGGACCTGGCGACTGTCCCATGTAGGCCTGGAACACTCGACCCAAAGATGAAAGGCTAGTGTAGCGGATTGTTAGACATTTAAACCGCCTGGCCACTGGAACAAAAGCAGTCCTAAACATTTCTAGCTCTGAAGCTCTCAAGTCATATCAGAACCTGATGAAGTATGGCACAAATGATCCTGTTACCAAAGAGAAGTACTTTTTTTGTAAAAAAAAAAATTCAAAAATTTCACTGGTGTTCGCCAAGGCACTCAAATCTCGGTCATACCATTCAAAAAAAATTTCAAAGATAAAGTTGGCCATAACTCTGTAAATTAGGTGCAAATCACAAGTGGACTTGTATCTTACTCTACAGCTACTATACATACAGAATTACAGTTCAATATCTAGATCTGTTAAAAGACTAAATGAGCGGAAACAATAAAATGACGGAACAATGGCCAATAGCAACATTATATGCTACGGCAATTTCATAAGAAAATATTCTGATGCATAGTATTAAAGGTTCTTAGCAGTGGTACGGAGATCCTTGATAAAAAAATCTTTGTAAACGATCAAAAGTGATAAAAGGAAGGTCAAAAAGCTGAGGTCTTAAATCAGATATTGAGAAGTTCTTGATCAAATGATGATTTTCTATAAAACATAATTAATGATGGGGATAATACCTAAATCTTAATTAAATTTGATCACAAAAATTATGAGAAATATACATCACACAAAACATTTGATATGGAGGTGTGAGTTTACAATTCACAGTAATTTATTAACTTAATATATAATAACGTCAAACGTTTATGTAAAATGTTCAGTCTGTTATATACATATATTAAGAAATCCATAGCAGGAACTGCGCACAGTGAGGATTTAAAATGATTAAGTGAAATTAAGAAATATGAAAATAACAATTTAGCTCTTTGTAAATTATTGTAGTTTCACTTTAAAACCTTGCACAAGCTGTCCTATTTAAAAAAAAAACTGTATTGAAGAGTGATATTGAAAAGGGCCTGTTAAATTGTTGCTTTACTGTACAGGTAATACATAAGAAAGCACCATATCACATCTATATACTACTTAACAAATTGTGGAAATTTAAAATTCAGCTCATGTAAACATATTAAGCCAGTCAATCTGGCTTTTCAGAATCTGATCTTGTTTACTTTTGACGAAGCTTGCATCTATAATCTACCAAAAAAGAGTGAAAGAAAGGCTGCCAGGAAAATGTAATTAATGTACATAGTGTGTAGGAAATATTGACATATAATGAAACATTTATGTTAAGCTTTTAAAACTATTTGTAGTCTTGAAATGAAATCTTTTAGCCACACAACATATAAAATACTGTTGAGGGCAAACTATAATACAAAGCACCTATCTATCATGACATATGATACGGTTCTGTTGTAGAGGGCGTCTCCCTTGATCAGAGATGCTGTTCTATTGAACAGGCTGCCTCCCTCAGCTCCACACTTCTGTCGGAGAAATATTATCTTGTTGTAGAGGGTATAACTTTACTTTGTTGTTGAGTATGTATTCACTTTATGACAGGCTGTTCCAACTTGAGGAAGTCTCTCTGCTGTTCTGTTGTATTGTTTGCCTCCCTCCAAAAAATAGTATTTTGTTGTAGTCTTTATTCACACAAAACTGTTCTGTTGTGTAGGATACCTCACTGCTCTCCAGGCTGTTCATTTGTATAGCATACCCCCTTGTCACGAGGCTGTCCAATGATATATCATGCCTCCCACCATGCTGTTCTGTTGTATAGCATACCTCCCTCCTCACGAGGCTGTCCCATAATATACCATGCCTCCCACTATGCTGTTCTGCTGTATATTATATAACTCCATCCACATAACCCTGTCCTAAAGGATACCATTGGTGAAGTACTGAAAGTTGTCGTACAGTTTTGTGGTCAGTGAGTGTAGACTAGATTCTACAAGGTTCTCTACGTATAGCTGAAGCTGCTCCTCCGTAAGATTCATGTGAAATCGCTCCTTCATCTGCCGACTAGTCGCCCCTTTACCAAAGCACGGCAGCTGAGAGCCTGTAACAAGAGGTCATAGTTAACTATATACTGTATATTGTTTTTTAGCGAGTGTCTAATTTTCGATATGTTTGCGACAACACTAGTACTCCATCGCGAAAAATAAAATATCTCTAAAATTGGTTCCATTATAACAGTATCAAGATACAGTACAACATGTAACCATTAGGTGCAAAATGGTTGGTAAAACTGTATGATCACCATAGAACACAACCTGGTATAGCTTAAGTGACCCAAGTGACTTAAGTGTGCTAATTTATTCTTCGCAATAACATTTGATGCAATACCTCAGGGTTTTCAATAGATATAATTGTTCATTACTAATTTGTTTGTGTTGTATATGAAACTAGCGCAATATTACTTATTGTAGCTGTATCAATGCTAAAAATAAAATAAGCTAAATATAAAACCTGTGATTTTGTACAGAAAACGCTAAAAAAACCATATACGGTATATTGGGATAAGACACCTAGCTTTATAGGAGTCCTTCAACAAACTTACATGACAGCAAATAACGTCTAGTATGACCATACATCATATATACACCTGTTTGTATTCAACAATTATGAAACAAGTACAAGTTATCACAAATTATCTTAATAACTCTTGTTAGCCCAGATGTAAAAGCGATATCAAAAAATAAAATGCTTATTTTATCATACGTCCTATAAAAAGCCAGAGTCATTTAAGGACGTGCCAGGTTTTGGAGGTGGAGAAAAAGATTTTCCCAGAGAAAAACAACTGCTCTACAGTCAGTACCTGGCAAATGTCCCACATGGGCTTTGAACATATTTAGATAGAGCATCTGGGTACATGTGAAATAGTAGTAAATACTGTCTATATCTAAATGGTACTCAAACTGGCCAAGACTAATAGCAGCAGTAATTTATGTAAAGATTATTTTACACAACCAAAATATGTTTTATGTGACTTTTCGATGACTAGTACGAAATGATAGCAGCAGTAATGTTGTCGTTGACATTATTTTTAACATTTTTGGCCCCAATTCCTCAAGAATTACAAGATCAACATCTATCACTTGATCATGTGACACACAAATAATTGAAAGAAAATAACTACTTGATAGATCGTATTTGTATCACACAATGTTATGTATATATTTGGGTCATCATTGGGGACACCCTCATAAGCATTAATTCTCCTCTAGAGGTTGCCATGGAAGCACAGTGACCTAATTAAACTTCTCAACTGTCTGAGAACAGTGACCTAATTAAACCTCTCACCTGTCTGAGAACAGTGACCTAATTGAACCTCTCACCTGTCTGAGCACAATGAACTAATTAAACCTCTCACCTGTCTGAGAACAGTGACCTAATTAAACCTCTCACCTGTCTGAGCACAATGAACTAATTAAACCTCTCACCTGTCTGAGCACAGTGACCTAATTAAACCTCTCACCTGTCTGAGCAGTGACCTAATTAAACCTCTCACCTGTCTGAGCACAGTGACCTAATTAAACCTCTCACCTGTCTGAGCAGTGACCTAATTAAACCTCTCACCTGTCTGAGCACAGTGACCTAATTAAACCTCTCAACTGTCTGAGCAGTGACCTAATTAAACCTCTCACCTGTCTGAGCAGTGACCTAATTAAACCTCTCACCTGTCTGAGCACAGTGACCTAATTAAACCTCTCACCTGTCTGAGCAGTGACCTAATTAAACCTCTCACCTGTCTGAGCACAGTGACCTAATTAAACCTCTCACCTGTCTGAGCAGTGACCTAATTAAACCTCTCACCTGTCTGAGCACAGTGACCTTATTAAACCTCTCACCTGTCTGAGCACAATGACCTAATTAAACCTCTCACCTGTCTGCATGATTTCCACCAACAGGATGATCTTGTCCATGTGTTTGCGAGACGCCACCAGGCCCTGGAGGATGAGGATCTTGAAGTACTCAAACATATCACTTCCAAGGCCTCCCATCACCTGCAAACCAGTTTCCAATGCATCAACTACACTGCTGGCAATTTTGTTGTATGCATATAATTATAACATGTGAGAGGAAAAAATACACCGCTGGTTAAGATTATACATAGAGAATATTACATGGTAAAACCCATATCACCTGCCATATCAGCCCAAGGATATTGGTCAAGGCTGATATGGCATGTGATATGGATTTTATCATGTTTTATTCTATTAATCATATACTTAAATACTGAATGTTTTATTCAAAAAGAAAATAGAAATGTCTGTGAGACAAAAATGCCCATACCCCAACTGGTTACATTACCATGGGACGCGACGGGACTGACATGGGTAAAACTATATGCCACCGCATTTCATGGCGGGGGCATAAATATATCCAAATTTGTAAACCCTTCAACATTCCGACCAAAGAAAGTGGTCGATTGCTAAATTATACACAGAACACCCCGACGATTTTGTCACAGTCACTTAACACCCACGAGGAATCCCAAAAGCAGTGATACGCATTTACGGACCGGCGGGCTGAAATGGTGATATGCATTTTCGAACCGGCTGTCTGACATAAATTTAGCCGTATAATACACTGGGCAGAAATTCAGTATCAAGTACTAAGTACATGTATATGATAAACTGTAATTATTAAACGTACATATTTTTGCAGTAATCTTATTTAAGAGGTTTGCGCTGAAAGCATTCTGCTATATGATGATTGCGGTTTTCAGTTTCTTAATATAAATATTGCTTTCTACAGTAAGTATTGTGTGTACGCAAATTCATAATGCTCGATCATTCTGTGTTAATTCAGTTATGTGCCATGGTTTGGGAGCCCCGAAACAGGTAGGTTTACCGGACTCTAGTATCATTTTGTTTATCACAGTGCAAACATTCTATCAGTCGTTGAAGAGTTGTACGTTTCTGGGTAGACCTAGTAATTTAACGTTGTTTTCTGGCAAGGCCAGAGAAAAAGACTTCAATAAAGGCCTGCATTAACATCTCCATGTCCATCATATTTTACTTGTTAAATATAACATTTGAAAAACAAATAGGTTCGGATTGTTCAGAAAAAATGCCCATGAACAGTAAAGGTGAGAGAAACTCCACAGATTTGTGAGTCAGTTTACCACCATAAATTAATGTGTCACCAACAGTTTAAACAATGAACAATAAAGGGAAAGAAACACTTACCTCTACAAATTCATGAGTCAGTTTGAATGGCGAGTTTTCAAAGCCCAGATTTTTCCCGGGTGATGTTGAAAGGATAAACCCAAAATCTATGTGAATGATGTGTCCGTAGGAGTCGAGCAGAATATTGCCGTTGTGCCTGTAGGAAACAAGACGTCATACCTCCATTATCCGATTCCTCTGTATGTTAGGCTGATACAATTAAATGTTAAGATTGATATCAAAGAAATTTTATTCTGACAAAGTAGGACTTTACAATCCTTTCACAGTCAGCTCTAGAAATACAACTTTAAAAAAAAATTGAAACATCTGATTCATGGATTTAATTTTTTCTTTCAAACAATATTTTTGTGGTTGTTTTTCCAATGTTCATCCAAATTTTATTTTGTGTAGTAAAGAGGAATTGGTCCCCCAATAAGTCTGTGATCACTCACCTATCCTTGACCTGTATAAGGTAACACAGAAGACAATAGCCAGCACAGCTCTGCACAAAGTTTTTCTGAGCGGTGAGGAACTCTTCGCTGTTTGGTGGGCCGAACTCGCGTATGAAGTAGTCACGAAGTGACACCTTGCCGTGTTTCTTGATCTGATGGAGGGACACTGCATTAGCGACGGGCTGGATCATCCCAGAGTCCATGGCTGTGACAAGGATGCGATAAGGAAGGACCCATAACGGCACATGCTCTTGTTCCCATATTGTCTGTAACAATAAAGTCAAACATTTTACTGACTCTGCGTTGCCTGTCAATTTACTAAATCTTCACAATTTCTTTTACAGCCAGATTCATTAAGCTTGCACATTGACTTCTAGAAATAACATATTTAACAGCCATTTTTGTTTCAGTAGTTGAACCAGTCAGACCAAAGTTTTTCGTTAACTAAATTTCAGGATTTTCCCCTGAAAACGTTTCCATTAAAAGCGGACAAACCAGATGTTCTGCATAAACCAAAAACGACCCTAGTATCACAATGATCTTTTCTTGAATTTGTTGTAATACTTGCAATGACCCACATTGTACCTACCTTGAGCTGTTTGAGAACCTGATACACCTGTCGGAGGTCGTCCCCACATTGTACCTACCTTGAGCTGTTTGAGAACCTGATACACCTGTCGGGGGTCGTCCCCACATTGTACCTACCTTGAGCTGTTTGAGAACCTGATACACCTGTCGGGGGTCGTCCACACACTGTACCTACCTTGAGCTGTTTTAGAACCTGATACACCAGAAGTTCCTGTTGTAGGTCGTCCCCACACTGTACCTACCTTGAGCTGTTTGAGAACCTGATACACCAGAAGTTCCTATCTGAGGTCGTCCCCACATTGTACCTACCTTGAGCTGTTTGAGAACCTGATACACCAGGAGTTCCTGCCGGAGGTCGTCCCCACACTGTACCTACCTTGAGCTGTTTGAGAACCTGATACACCAGGAGTTCCTGTCGTAGGTCGTCCCCACACTTGATGATGACTGACAGAAGCTTCCAGTTAGGTAAGTGACCGTACGGGGAACTCTCCTTAATCCTTCGCTCCTTCTCCTCCCATGGCTCCTTCAGGGCCGCTGCCGAAGGATCATCAGGGTCGCGCTGTCAAAGGGAAAGTTCCAATAAACAGAAGTTGAAAGGCTACCCCCTGGTTTATTTACAGAGAAAAAAATTGAAAGAAAAAATATTCATGATGACAAGTCTTAATCTTTAACTCATTCACCCCTGAGGACACATTGGAACTCTTCCAATTTAAAGGTTGGAATGGTTCATAATGAAATTTCAGTAGAGAATGAGTTAAAACCACATTGTCAATGTGAAAAGACAATATAAGAACGATAAACATCTGATGTTTGGAATAAGTAAACATAATTCATATTCCATTTTCATTTTCCCATGAACTTCAACGTACATCAGCTTTTGGTTGACAATGAAAAATGTGGTCACTTTTTATCAGGCATTGATATCTGTCTTTCATAAATGTTGTTTAATTATGATAAATGATGCTAGCAATGTAATGAAATAAATGTTATTGTTTACTTTTTGTTTTAATTTGAATGATTAGTTTCACTGATTCGTTATTGCAATGATTATGTAATAAACTCAATCTGCAAGTTAAAAACAACAGGGATTACTGGAGACCAACCTCAAACTTGCCCTTTGGGGCGGAAATGTTTTCAGAAAGACGTCTGCGTATATCCCCGGCAGCTATATATACAGGCTCCTTACTGTCGGCACTAGTGGAACTGTCTATGGAGAACTGGGATAGAGTGTCACTCGACCTGTACCGCCCAGTAAACTGCATCTGAAAAAAAGGTCATATATTTATCCATATGAATCTTCTGGACCCAATGCATTGTTAATAACATACATTGTTACCTGGCTCTCTATATAAAAACATATCTAATAATTTTGACTATTTCCATGGTCAATCCAATGCATTTCATATACAGGCATGAATTAGTTAAACTATTTGACCGGTGACGTCATGAACTAATACATGTTTCCTTAGAAACGATTGTGCCCAGGCAATTATATGATTTTGATTCAAGTGTTTTGTTTACATGAAGACAACATTTTCTGACTGTAGACATTTCTGGCTGTTAGACATTTTCTGACAATCTGTCACAATGTGAAGATAGCTGTTTAGAGAGATTCATGCAACATAAAGAATATGCTAAATTCAACAGAATTAAAGTGAAGTAAAGGGATTGACGATGACTTAGAAATGAGCGATGAACACATAAAAGAATTATTTCGTTACAGAAGGTAACAAAACAGTTAAGTTATGCCCTTTAAGTCAATAGTCAAAACAATTTTTCCAGGGTGTTGGGACCAACCTGGTGAACTGTTTCCCGCGGCCTCCGGCCTTGGGAAATAGTTCACCAGGTTGGTCCCAACACCCCGGGAAAACAGTTTTGACTATTGACTGAAAGGACATGAATTAACTGTATACTGACGATAAATTGGGTAGTGAGTGAGACATTGTGACGTCATCATGCTTAAAATGTCCTAACTGTAGTGTTGGAGATAGCATTTCTCCACTGTCAACTGGTGGCTGTTCTCTGTCTGGATTAGTTAAAACTGTATCGTTAAAATACTGCATGAAGCATTTAAAAATTTACTATTTCAAACTTCCGAGAAATGCAATAGAAGTAATACGTTTTGGCACAACAGTGCTTATAAAAAGAAACCTTAAAACTTAAAGCACAAAGTCTTGGTAAATATAAAACCTGAAGGATGTCATCGTCTTCTTGTGACCAGCACTCAGCATCATCAAACTCGCCCATATTCCCATAAACGTAGAACTCGGAGAAGGGCGAGTTACCGCCTCCGTTGGCTCTGGCACATATGGCACTTAAATCTTCCTCCGACCGTGTAAATCGTAGCGTATTTTCCAGGATCTTGCCTGGTACTTGGCTGGTATGGGCGTTCTCCACTTCTAGTACCTCAACGTAGAGTAGATAGGGAGCCTGCAATACAGAGGGGAACAGATTGCCTGCTATAATACGTTTTAAACATGGGAAAATATTTCTTTTTACATCAGTAACGGTGTGTGAATTTAATAGAATATCACACCCAATACCCTTTGGGGATAAGTTTCTGTGACTTCATTAAATTTTTAATCCGACCTTCAACAATATTTAAGGTCACATGTGTCTAACATCTAGAAATTTTTAAATGATACCCATTTTTGTAATTTAATATAAAAATAACCAGGAAATATATGATAACTGGCCAGTAGCATTCTTTTATGAAGAGGTTTTTTTTCTCCGGAGGGTGGGGTCTGGTACATGTATTTGATACTCAAACAGAATTTGCAACCAAACCATTACTAGGTACTTAGTTTCCTAAAAATGTACCTTTTCCTTAGAAATAAGCACTATTGCCTGGGTGTGTGGTATTCAGACAATGTGATGGTTACAATAATATTGTTTCTTACCTTTTCTTTAGAGTTAAGCACTATTGCCTGGGAGTGTGGTATTCAGACAATGTGATGGTTACAATTATTTCTTACCTTTTCTTTAGAGTTAAGCACAATAGCCTGGGTGTGTGGTATTCGGACAATGTGATGGTTACAATTGTCAGCTGAAGGAAGCCAGATCCGAGCTGGTAGGTTCAAATTCAACATGGCAAGCTCTGCTATTAATCGTGAAGCTGAAAACACAGGTTTTGATTAATGTCATTATCACATCAAAATAGGAAAACGTCTAGCCTCTATAAAGTTAAAATTTCATTTGATTACTGTAAAAAAAATATGTCAGAATAAATGTGATTAACATCATTAAAATAAAAACAGAAACAATGTGAAACTTGTTTTATCTGGCAATGAGTTTATGTCTGAGAATAAACCCAGACAGTTCAGTAGAAAAGACTAAAGATATCATTGTATAGGTTTGAAACAAGCCAATCTCTACTGTAGAGATCAGGGTTTATTAACGAGATAAATTAATGCAGTAACGATTCTCAGATTTTTAAAAGTTACTCTCAGCAAACAGCCACAGCCGATCTTATTACAATAATGCCGCCTTTGAGATTTTTGCTTTATATCTATGGAATTCTTGGTTGAACTCTTTTCACAGACACCACTGAGATTACTCTGCCACAAAAACTACCCAGCATACAATTTACTTACTTCGTGCTTCCTTGGTCTGTAACAGCTGTAGCTTCGACCCGATGTTCATCAATGCATTCACAAATTCTAGTTCTGGAGCCAGACGGGGTGCCTGAAATACGCAATTACCACACTCAGAATACAGTTTGATAGCTAATACAGGCCTTTCTGTAAAGCTCAAAAATAAAACATAAACAAAAAATGTTCTATACTTGATACGAGACAAAATCAAACGATTTAAAATGACACATTGAATGTTTTTTTCACATGGGATTATTAGATTTTAGGAAAATATTTTTAAACATATTTATTGATGGAAAATATAAACATACTTAATGAAAATATTTAAAGGATACAAAATAGAAAGTCTCCCTCCTAAATACAGAGATTTAGGGAGAATGCATCCTTTGAGCCTTGTTTTTCAGGAAACTTTTCTTTTATTGGTTATTTCAGTATCACCTCATAATTTCCTTGCAAACTTTATCTTCAACTATAGGAAATCTACTACAACCTTTTGGGTCCTTTTTCCCCCCAATAAATGACATTTTAAAACTATTGTGTTGGGACACACTAACCCCACAATGACACAGGGTCTCCCTGCCCGTCAGGTCGTTGACAATCGCCTCTGAACTTTGATGACATGTACAGCCATTTTGGAAGGCGTGGCCACTTGACAGGTCACCAGGAGTTTCCATAAGGTTAGAGGTCGAACTGCTCTGGCTACTCTTCATGTATATACCTAATAAGGACAAAGGGTTAGAGGTCAAAGGTAATTATCCTCTATACAATAGCGCCCAACACACAAATATTGAAGTAAAAGGTCAAATCTGAAATGGTCTTTTGACTTCATGCAAATATGTAGACATGAATAAAATGTGAAACTTGCACTACCTGTTGCATCTGATCGGGAGCGGTGATGTGTTTTCTGTTTGCCCGTTGACGTGGGAGTAGACAAAGGGTACAGCTGACTCGGGGGAACAGTAGGACTGTGCAGGCCGGACAGAGACTTAATATGATTGTGGGGTTTTGGAGGCCTACAAAATCAAAAGTCAGGAATACATGTACCGTCAAAGAAATAAGTTTCAAATTGACACAACATATGAGAGGAAACATTGACAGGTATCTAACAGACAAGCACTTCCATTTTTATTGGCTTTGTATTACCCTAGTAGAGATTAACATAATCTCTAACCAGCTTGAAGGCGAGATTAAAAGAATCTTTCAACCACTTTCGGCTTGCTGAGTGTTTGGCAGCTGAAGAATTTTACCCGAGGGTTGAGATCTCCTGTCTCACTACCAAGGGGGTGAAAGATAAATTTTCTCTTACCCTGTTAAACCTCATGTATATCTAATATTGATGTTACATATCAATGCAAGACAGTGTTGATTTGATGTGATTGAGGTGTCAATGTGACATATTATTGTTGCTATGTCTTCATATCAATGTTGATAACTGCAAAAAGCATGTATCGCTTGTCTCAAACCTAGGGTGAGATAAGAAAATCTCAAACCCGCAAAAGTGTGGATATCCCTGTACAGCTAGGTAAGAGAAAACAGAATTTCAACTCCAAGGGTTGCACTTCCCAATCTCACCACAAGGGAGTGAATGATTGATTTTTTCTTACTCTGTTCTGCCATTCTATCTTCGTTTTGATGATTTGACATTCGTTTTGATGATGTGACATACATTTTAGAAGTTTTACAGACTTACCTTAATTCTTCGTTAAGTATCATATTTTTTAGCTTGACACCCTGAGAGTTTTTCCATGAGGGTTTTAGTACATCTGCTGAAAAAGCTCCAAGGATCCAGGCCGTTCTCAGTGAAAATTCCACATTGTAACGACACCTGTCAAACATTAGATAAAGATGAGGTAAGTCAGTATGATCATGCAGATAACTTCACCTGTCAAACATACGATATGGGAAGGTCAGTCAGTATAATCATTCAGATAGCGACACCTGTCAAACATACGATATGGGGAGGTCAGTCAGTATGATCATTCAGATAGCTATTCCTGTCAAACATACGATAAGGGGAGGTAAGTCAGTATAAACATTCAGATAGCGACACCTGTCAAACATACGATTAGGGGAGGTCAGTCAGTATAATCATTCAGATAGCGACACCTGTCAAACAAACAATATGGGGAGGTCAGTCAGTATAATCATTCAGATAACGACACCTGTCAAACATACGATATGGGGAGGTCAATCAGTATAATCATTCAGATAGCGACACCTGTCAAACATACGATAAGGGGAGGTAAGTCAGTATAAACATTCAGATAGCGATTCCTGTCAAACATACGATAAGGGGAGGTAAGTCAGTATAAACATTCAGATAGCGATTCCTGTCAAACATACGATAAGGGGAGGTAAGTCAGTATAATCATTCAGATAGCGACACCTGTCAAACATACAATAACGAGAGGTTAGTCAGTATAATCATTCAGATAGCGACACCTGTCAAACATACAATAAGGGGAGGTCAGTCAGTATAATCATTCAGACAGCGACACCTGTCAAACATACAATAATGGGAGGTCAGTCAGTATAATCATTCAGACAGCGACACCTGTCAAACATACAATATGGGGAGGTCAGTCAGTATGATCATTCAGACAGCGACACCTGTCAAACATACAATATGGGGAGGTCAGTCAGTATGATCATTCAGATAGGGATACTTGTCAAACATACGATAAAAGGGGGGGGGGGGAGGTCAGTATGATCATTCAGATAGCTATTCCTGTCAAACATACAATAAGGGGAGGTAAGTCAGTATGATCATTCAGATAGCGATTCCTGTCAAACATACGATAAGGGGAGGTAAGTCAGTACGATCATTCAGATAGGAATACTTGTCAAAAATGTGATAAGGGGAGGTAAGTCAGTATGATCTTTCAGATAGGAATACTTGTCAAAAATATGATAAGGGGAGGTAAGTCAGTATGATCTTTCAGATAGGAATACTTGTCAAAAATACGATAAGGGGAGATAAGTCAGTATGATCATGCAGATAACTTCACCTGTCAAACATACGATATGGGAAGGTCAGTCAGTATAATCATTCAGATAGCGACACCTGTCAAACATACGATATGGGGAGGTCAGTCAGTATGATCATTCAGATAGCTATTCCTGTCAAACATACGATTAGGGGAGGTAAGTCAGTATAAACATTCAGATAGCGACACCTGTCAAACATACGATAAGGGGAGGTCAGTCAGTATAATCATTCAGATAGCGACACCTGTCAAACAAACAATATGGGGAGGTCAGTCAGTATAATCATTCAGATAGCGACACCTGTCAAACATACGATATGGGGAGGTCAGTCAGTATAATCATTCAGATAGCGACACCTGTCAAACATACGATAAGGGGAGGTAAGTCAGTATAAACATTCAGATAGCGATTCCTGTCAAACATACGATAAGGGGAGGTAAGTCAGTATAAACATTCAGATAGCGATTCCTGTCAAACATACGATAAGGGGAGGTAAGTCAGTATAATCATTCAGATAGCGACACCTGTCAAACATACAATAACGAGAGGTTAGTCAGTATAATCATTCAGATAGCGACACCTGTCAAACATACAATAAGAGGAGGTCAGTCAGTATAATCATTCAGACAGCGACACCTGTCAAACATACAATAAGGGGAGGTCAGTCAGTATAATCATTCAGACAGCGACACCTGTCAAACATACAATAAGGGGAGGTCAGTCAGTATGATCATTCAGATAGGGATACTTGTCAAACATACGATAAAAGGGGGGGGGGGAGGTCAGTATGATCATTCAGATAGCTATTCCTGTCAAACATACAATAAGGGGAGGTAAGTCAGTATGATCATTCAGATAGCGATTCCTGTCAAACATACGATAAGGGGAGGTAAGTCAGTACGATCATTCAGATAGGAATACTTGTCAAAAATGTGATAAGGGGAGGTAAGTCAGTATGATCTTTCAGATAGGAATACTTGTCAAAAATACGATAAGGGGAGGTAAGTCAGTATGATCTTTCAGATAGGAATACTTGTCAAAAATACGATAAGGGGAGATAAGTCAGTATGATCATGCAGATAGGAATACTTGTCAAACATACGATAAGGGGAGGTAAGTCAGTATAATCATGCAGATAGCGACACCTGTCAAACATACAATAAGGGGAGGTAAGTCAGTATAATCATTCAGATAGCGACACCTGTCAAACATACGATAAGGGGAGGTAAGTCAGTATGATCATTCAGATAGGAATACTTGTCAAACATACGATAAGGGGAGGTAAGTCAGTATGATCATTCAGATAGGAATACTTGTCAAACATACGATAAGGGGAGGTAAGTCAGTATGATCATTCAGATAGGAATACTTGTCAAACATACGATAAGGGGAGGTAAGTCAGTATGATCATTCAGATAGGAATACTTGTCAAACATACGATTAGGGGAGATAAGTCAGTATAATCATTCAGATAGCGACACCTGTCAAACATACGATAAGGGGAGGTAAGTCAGTATGATCATTCAGATAGGAATACTTGTCAAACATACGATAAGGGGAGGTAAGTCAGTATGATCATTCAGATAGGAATACTTGTCAAACATACGATTAGGGGAGATAAGTCAGTATGATGTTATACCATTTAGGAATGGATAGTAGTAATTTATTTAGGTTAATTCCGGGCTCTACCAACTCATTCAATCTCATGCAAGACACATTTGAAATCTTCCAAATAAAAAAAATGGAATATCTTAAAAAATTATAAAATTCCAGGGTGAATTAATTAAGCTCCCCCCCCCCCTCCCTGACCAATCATGCTTTATGTAGGTCATATTGTCCCAATCAACAGGCACACAATATGTGAAAGAATAAAAGAAAATCACTAGACACAATTGTGTTTTGGGGGTAGTTAAGTAGCTATAGCCGAAAGCTTAATGTACATATTACTGAGGCATTTCAATTACAAGCATACATGTACATGAGATTCAGTAAAAATCTTTCACACCTGCAATTTCATACTGAACTATTCAAACTTTGCCATTGGAAGAGTTCAGTACTGTTTCTGGGGTTGAATGAGTTAAAACCTAGCAAATAATTGTTGATGAATTTATTTGGTGTGACAATATTAAGCCCTCATATCCTATCTATGAGAAGTGTCATTTATGAGGGTATATCCACCACTGCTACACTAGCAACACACCTGTGAATGATGTAAGGATGCAGGGCCTCTGCTACGTCGTGCATGTGTATGTACATGTTGAGAATCTGTGGCAGGTAGAAGTCTACGTCGGCCTCATCAAAACTGAACATACGATTACCTGAAACATAGATTTTATACGATTACCTGGAACATAGATTTTATATGATTACCTGTAACATAGTTTTTTATAAATACGATTACCTACAACCTAGTTTTTATACGATAACCTGCAACATATTTTTTTTATAAATACGATTACCTGAAACATATATTTTTTTACGATTACCTGGAACATAGATTTTTTACGATTACCTGCAACATACCTCGGTATTATTTGATAAAATATATGTTTTACTTATTCACAACTAAACATCGTTTTATAGGGTGTAACAATAGTGTATACGTGCCACCAAATATTTCTATCACAATAGACAATCGCAATAGTGGGTGACTATCGCAACAGTGTGCGACTATCGCAATAGTGTGTGACAATCACAATAGTGTG
The DNA here is from genome assembly GCA_947623455.1 of Mimachlamys varia. Classification (NCBI taxonomy): domain Eukaryota; kingdom Metazoa; phylum Mollusca; class Bivalvia; order Pectinida; family Pectinidae; genus Mimachlamys; species Mimachlamys varia. The sequence continues at coordinate 39,489,252 of OX392540.1, forward strand.
TGACTATCGCAATAGTGTTGACTATCGCAATAGTGTGTGACTATCGCAATAGTGTGCGACTATCGCAATAGTGTGCGACTATCGCAATAGTGTGTGACTATCGCAATAGTGTGTGACTTTCGCAATAGTGTTGACTATCGCAATAGTGTGCGACTATCGCAATAATGTGTGACTATCGCAATAGTGTGTGACTATCGCAATAGTGTGTGACTATCGCAATAGTGTTGACTATCGCAATAGTGTTGACTATCGCAATAGTGTGTGACTATCGCAATAGTGTTGACTATCGCAATAGTGTTGACTATCGCAATAGTATGTGACAATCGCAATAGTGTGCGACTATCGCAATAATGTGTGACAATCACAATAGTGTGTGACAATCGCAATAGTGTTGACTATCGCAATAGTATGTGACAATCGCAATAGTGTGCGACTATCGCAATAATGTGTGACAATCACAATAGTGTGTGACAATCGCAATAGTGTTGACTATCGCAATAGTGTGTGACTATCACAATAGTGTGTGACTATCGCAATAGTGTGTGACTTTCGCAATAGTGTTGACTATCGCAATAGTGTGTGACTATCGCAATAGTGTGCGACTATCGCAATAATGTGTGACTATCGCAATAGTGTGTGACTATCGCAATAGTGTTGACTATCGTAATAGTGTGTGACTATTGCAATAGTGTGTGACTATCGCAATAGTGTGTGACTATCGCAATAGTGTTGACTATCGCAATAGTATGTAAAAATCGCAATAGTGTATGACTATCACAATAGTGTGTGACTTTCGCAATAGTGTGTGACAATCGCAATAGTGTGTGACTATCGCAATAGTATGTAAAAATCGCAATAGTGTGTGACTATCACAATAGTATGTAACAATCGCAATAGTGTGTGACTATCACAATAGTGTGTGACTATCACAATAGTGTGTGACAATCGCAATAGTGTGTGACTATCGCAACAGTGTGTGACTATCACAATAGTGTGTGACTATCGTAATAGTGTGTGACTATCGTAATAGTGTGTGACTATCGCAATAGTGTTGACTATCGCAATAGTGTGTGACAATCACAATAGTGTTGACTATCGCAATAGTGTGTGACAATCACAATAGTGTTGACTATCACAATAGTGTGTGACTATCGCAATAGTGTGTGACTATCACAACAGTGTGTGACTATCACAATAGTGTTGACTACCGCAATAGTGTGTGACAATCACAATAGTGTGTGACTATCGCAATAGTGTGTGACAATCACAATAGTGTGTGACAATCGCAATAGTCTTGCAATAGTATTTAGTATAAAGTGTCAATGTTTACTCATTATACAAACTTAAATGGATTAAGAAGATAAAATATTTTGGCCTTAATTTAATAAATGAAGTGATTGAAGGTACTTGTCATTTGCAGTACAATACATGTATGTTAAATATTTTGGGTATCAATGGCTATCGCAATAGTATTGCAATAGTTTGTTGGTAACGCAATAGTAATTTTGACAACTGCAATACTATCGCAATGGTAGATTTGTGCTCAATAGTCACCCCCATCATTTTAAATGACATCATTTTTTTCTCTTCAACTATATAACATTAACTCACCCAAACAAGAAAGTTTCAGGTTTCTTACTGTAATCCTTTCAGAGCATAAAACACCAAACAAAAGAGAGACAATATAAAATTGCTAATTTGTATCTTTCTGGGCAGAAAAACTAAAAAAAAAGCACAAAGGGGAAGACACCTTAATTAGGTATATTGCAACATTGCCAGTAAAACTTACCTAGGTAGGTCTGTACACCAGGCTCTTTTGAGTTAAACAAATAAGAAACAGCAATAGACATATCGAACAATTTTGACTCAAATAATCTCAGCAGCCATGATTGTTTCCCGGAGGCGGTTGACTTGGCCTTGACCTTGCCTCCAGGTAGTGGTGGCTTGCCACACACCTGCTCTTCATCCCCAGCCTGATGTTTGGAACGTTTATCTGATGTATTGCTTATATTACTTGACACACTGTCACAATGATTCAAACTTAATGTCAACTTTCCTTCAGTTTTCTCGGTGTCAGATTCACTGCTACCATTGTTAAGGTTCAACGTAAGGTCTTCGTGAGTTTTTTCTACTATATCTGTTTTAAATGTAACATTTTGTTGATGGCAGTTTGGTGATTTAGTTCTTTGTTTCACATCATCCTTATTTGTCTGTGGTTTACATGCACAATGTTGCTGAAGGCCATTTATTTTTAATGAATCTGTTTGTCCTTGCAAATCGCAGTTCGTACTCTGTGAACTTGAACATGAATTTTGCGTTTGGCTTTGTGAACAACTGTTTGTGTTTGGTGTTTTTCCCTGTAAACAAGAGTCCATTACTTGTGAATGCCCCTGTGATGAGGTATCTGTGACTTGTTTTTGTTCTTGCTTTGAGCCAGAAATTGCAGGTTGTTCCTTGGTAATTTTTGTGTCTGATGCCCAGCCCTTTGTGTTCTCGAGGACGGAACAAGACACACTGCGCTGGTAAACAGACCCGCCATGCTGGAAGGAGGACCCAACACGCTGGTAAGCCGCTGCATCTTGATGATTCAGCTTCTCCAACACATCGGTTGGGTTTGGAAGGCTACCAAAAATACAATTAACATCTGTCGTCCCATTTTTGTGTATCGGACTTGTCTCACTCAATGGTGCCTTGTGACTAGTGGGTTTATGAACCTGAGTGATCTCCCCTGACGGACGTCTGCCGGTTACAGAAAAGATAGATTTCATTTCAGCCATTGTTCCTCAATCTACTGCATCACTTTCCAGTGTTGAGCTTCCATCCACACTCGGGCAATCATTCCTGGCTTGCAATCTGCAGAGAGGTAAAAAAGATGATAATTTTGAATTTTGTGAAGAAATCTTGTCAGTGAAATTAAAAGTCAAAATCATTTGATTTACAAGCACACGCAGAGTTTGCAAAAATTGTGGTATATGGTACACAGGCAAAAATAAATAATGTCAGATATGCTTTAAAAAAAAAAGATCTAGTTTTGGCATTAAGAAAATCTGTTTTCTAGGCATAATTTTTATTTAGCACAGTACAGATCTTCCAAACGCTGCAACTCAGGAGTCAAAGAACCTGGGTTAATCAATGTTGGTGTTCAGCCAAAAATGGGAGCAGATCAAGTAAAAGATGCACATTAATTGTTGATTGGCTTAAGCAAAAAAAACCTGCCAGAGACCTTTAGCTAGCTCAAACATTCAATCAAGGTGGTATACCGTGGTACACACTGCAGTATTTGCCTAAATTAATACTGTGGTACTTTTAATTTTGTGGTACCCAGCTGCTGCTCTAATATTATCTTTATCACTATTCCTGGTCTTACTACAGCCCTCTAATGCAGCTACATATACGTCCATACAGAATCATATTTGGTAAAGGCTTTTAAGTGACAATAAAATGTCTGGCTGTTCTCTAGTTCAGACCTTGGCTTATTATAACTGGTATTAGCCGCACCGGCAAATCTGGTCATATTCATATATAGGCAGATTTGGCCACGTAGCCAGATAGGACTATACGTATACAAGGAGAATGTTAACAAAACAACACAAGTTTGGTCACAATTGCCTCATACAAATTCAAAACGAAACACCCTAGAACTCAATTTCCGGTGAATTTTTTTATTTTTATCGTTGCAATTTTTGGTACTATCATCTTTAATTTTATCCTCTGTATTTGATGGGGGAGACATGGATATTAATGATTTCTGTACAAATTCAGCAAATAATATTTGCCAAATATAAACTCTATTTTAGCACAAAACAACTTTCAACTCCAGTTACTATACTAAATTGGAAGTATATACATGTATATATTCTGAAAGCATGCACCGAATCTGCATTATCAGGATGCTTTTATCTTTGGTCACCACGAACTAATCAGACACCATATCAAATAGACATACTATAGATTGTTACTAATAAATGACATAAGTTGACAGGGCAGAATTTGAACGCAATGATGAAGTTAACGTTCAAACCTATGATTAGTATGAATGAGAAATGAGTTTTTAGATGAAAACCTTTAATTTCATTTCAATTGTTCACATGTTTGGTCGGCATTGTATCATTGTAGACGAGATAATTATGACCATCACCAGAGTGTTTGTCTAAATTTGCCCTACTAATAAGTATATAGGCTATAGGGCCAAATCTGCCTATATATGCCAGCGTTCCAGTAACTGCTTAAGGAAGGGAAGGGGAACCTTGAAGGAATCACACAGAACAATAAAACTGCCAATCTGTTGATTAATCTTGATGAGGCCCCACTTCTACAACAGAATAGGTAACAAACGCATTTTACTATACTTGATGAATGGATTTATGCTCTAATAAGTCGTTTTCGAGTGAACACCTTGGCCCCGCCCCTCCCTTATACTCGGAGGAGGATATTTTCAGATCAAAGTCTTTTTAAAGGGATAACTTACAATATAACCGTCTACGCATAAACCTTTCATAACAAGAACAGTCCAAAGTGCTGATTTGAGTAACGAGAGGATGTCTAATTAAAGTCCCCGGTCAGCTGTTCACCTGTCGAATTTATCAGCGAGACACAATTCACATCTTTTTATTCGTGACCTGGACAACCCATCCCTTAGAACAATAATACCTGTAGGTTATAACATCCACTTTAAACATAGAAACCATTCAGCAGTCGTAAATTATCCATCGATAAGTCAAACCTCTCATAAAATTACTTTTTTGACACAAGTGACAGGGATTTCTCACCATATTCCATTCTTGTTTGGTATGTCTCCTCTAGAATGTATACGTATTCATATGAAAAATCCAGAGCTATTCCGAAAGTTATAGGGGGCGCTGTTCGTTGGTTTTATTTTGCCATTTTTTTTCACCCAGAGTTGTCGTTCCTTAAGGTTTAGCAAGAGTTGCTTCCCTTCCAACAAGAACGAACATATATATATATTGGGTACGTTAAGAATCACACATAATAAAAATACAAATATAATCATTACTTGCTTGTCGATAGTCCAAACATAAGTATGAACTGTTCAAAAAAGTCAGTGATACTAATATAACACATCAGGGTGCCATAATCAGTGGTCAGTAACGCCGGTGGTCAGTAACGCCGGCAAGGAACTATATAGATCTACGTTCCTGCCGAAGCGTTTTTTTTTTATCTTTTCAAAATAAATAAGAGAACACCAAAGCGTTAACAAAATCATAATCCAAACTCAAAATCGATTAAACCAGAGGCAAAATATGAACAAAGGAAAGATTCACATGGAGACCCTTGACAAAGTACAAGAGAATAAGATCAGGTGTTCCGGAAGAGTAAGCGTCTTCTGCTTCATCGACGACACCCGCCATGTAAATCTTTGTCACATCCAAGTAAACGTCAAGTTCTCAAAATGAGAACCGAGTATCATTGTCAATCACAACAAGTTAACACACTAATGAGCATACTCAAATACATCCATCTTCATATAATATTTCTCAATGAGACAAAGATGGCGACCATAAAACTTGCCCATAGTTCTGATCAACATGCATCTCTCGAATCCTTGTGTTGTTAGTTTGTTTGTCAGCTATTGTACTTGACACCGTTGTAAGCGTCTTGTCGCTTCTTATGGTGCTTCTGATTGAAATATTATACAGCCTTCTTTATTTGTGGTATTGTTTTAGGTACATTTTGTGTAGGGTAATGGTTTGTGGTTTATTTCGTGTCTCGTAAAGGAGTGTTACTTTGAACACAGGGACATGATAATTGCTCTAGTTTTGTACCTAAATCAAGGTGCTTAGAGTAATTTTACACTTTTTGGGAGGCTAAAGTAATTTTCGAAAAAATGCCCCCTTTGAGCATGTTATCGAAAATTGATTTTTACCCTCCCGAAAGGGAGCATGTTATCGAAAATTGATTTTTACCCTCCCGAAAAGTGTAAAATTACTCCAAACATCTAAGTTAAGACAAGAAGAAAGACACATTTAATTGGATTTCCTTCTGCGAATAAACAGATTGCATCAGCCAGGTTGTAGAAAATGGCATTTAGTAGCTCAAGGTTCCTATCGTCCTGATACAAGTCTTCAACATTTTTATGGAAAGTCGAAGGTGGAAAAAGTCAGCATTTTTATATATTAATCAATCGATTGGAAATCTATCAATAATTATTGATATTCTTAAAAACGAAAAATGGATGTCTGCGATTCGAATTATGGAAACCAATATTAAGTAACAACTTTTCGATATCAACAAAGATATATAGGCATATTTAGATTTTCAACTATCAATAAATGATTTATTAATATTGAAAAATGAGTTATGGATAACCATAAATGAATAATTGATATCCATAATTGAGGACTTTTCCCACTTCGGCTTGCCCTACATGACTGGTGTTTCCTTTGACCCTGATACCAGACATCAAAATTTTGACAAAAATATGTCTGATGTTAGGAACTCGATTTTCCTATGACCCTGATACCAACTTCGACATTTTGACAAAACAATGTCTGATGCTAGTGACCCGAGTGTTTCCTGACCTAGACATCAGATTTGGACATTTTGATGAGGCTAAGCAACATACATCTATATATCCGTTCAAATGTAAATCAGGTGTCAGGGTCAGGACACGTTTGATTTAGTTTCCTTGTAATAAACCAGAATTCATTTTTTTCTTAAAGATATATATCAACTGAAGAATAACTGATATAAACCACATGGTTTATCTGTACATAGAGAGTCGCTTGTTTAACGTTACAGGTCTTGACTGTGTCTCCGTAGTTGTTACGATAGTAAGACTTACTGGTCGATATCTACATGTACATGTATGGTAGAAACTGTTCTACCTGCTTTCTTCCATTCATTGACTCCACTATATATAGTTAATGTTTGAAAAAAAGTCAATTGGAGAAAAGTTTATTTCCTATTGAGTTTTGAAATATTAAATATCTTGGAATTGCCAAAATATCACCAGTTCCTTAAGAAATATGAAGTGTAGTCCATCTATCCAAGGTGACTGACCTGGTCAATATTTTTTTCAACTACTCGTCTCCCTATAGTATGGTTCTCAAAAGGTACCAGAAAATAATGTTTTGTTTTAGATTTATTTTTTATTCATTTTAAATAATATTACAAGACATACATAAATACATGCACAAAAACATACATACATATAGCAGGTTGTTACAAACATAGTATTAATACATTCAGATGGTATTTGATTACATTTTTTTTTAAATTAGGCCATGAATCATGGTGGTAAATTACATATAATTATGAAATTAACATACACATAAATGACCAAAAATGACAAACAAAAACAAAACAAAGCAAACAAAAAACAACAACAAGGACTTATACACAAACACAGCGACGTAGACATGAAATGAATAATGTCGACCCTGGTCAGTTATCTATCTATAATTGATGTAATTGATTTGAAAAATTATTGTTAATGATCACTTACTCCACTGAATTCCGAAACAATCAATAATGAAGGAAATTAAAGTTTAGGGAAGTAGTGGTTTTAGGACAGAGAAACAGCAACAACAAAACTAATAAAAAAAAAACATTTCGTGTGTTCATTTAAAGTTCTTTAAAAGTGTAGCCATTCATTTATTGGAGCAATTAGCTGTTCTTTATTTTTATAATCAGTAGTTGAAATAATAGTTTTCTGTGCTCATCATTCAAATTTAATATACTTGTTTAAACTGTTGAGATCAGGGACGTATATGTGTCTCACATATATACGTCCCTGGTTAAGATTAAGATCTATTTCTAAAAAAATACTTTTGTATATGTACTGTTTTTAAAGTTAATATAATGAGATTCTCTAGGTTAAAGTATGGTGTTTATTTGTGTTTTTGCCAAAGATTAATCCCTGTTTATCAAATCTTAAACCTAGGTTCTTAACTATTATATTAATTTTTAAATTTTCAATCAGGTTGGATACATGATCACAGTCCCATAGTATATGTGTTATTGTTTCGGGTTGTATTTTGCAGAAGGAGCAGAGATTGCGGTTGGATTTACTAATTTTGAGAAGAAAAGAGTTAGCAGTAGTACAGAAAATAATGTTACTTTATTCGTTCATGTAATGATATCCTCCAGGCAGGATATACCGAATAGGACATGGGAGTCATTAATGACAACCAGCTCGAATCTGAGAAATAGTCAGAAAGACGAACGCAGTCATCAGCCGCTTTCAAGACATGGCAAAATAAACATCGCGCTATATTTTTCATTGAAAATAAGTTTCTTTGTGAGAGACCAAATAGTGGCTCCGACTTTAGTCGATTTAAGCGTATCCATGATAACTACCATGTCCTTGAACTACCAAAGATTCCGGATAATGCAAGGCAGCTAAAACATGTTATTTCGTAATCAAACATCTAACTGTTATACCAAACAGTACAGACATATCCTGTCAGCACTGCCTTCGTGATAGCACAAGCAATGATGATACCTTACACTTTTGCTTGACAGAACGGAGTCGGTCAGCTTTCTTTGATGACGTCATTACTACACATGGCATGGACTGTTTCATGGCTATGACCAGTATGCATGATGAACTGTTATGGAAACTATTCTTGGTTCCAGTCAACTCCAATTTGGCTGTCCCTCCAGTAGACACCTTTTTCTCCTGAGAAGTGCAGCTTTCCTCAGAAAAGCATCCCACGCTTACCCCATGAACTGTTAACTCGGGATGTGAAAACGCAGCTCGGTTCAAATTCTTGAATCCTTGAATCATTGAATTTTGAATAATTTCATTCTTTTTCATGTAAAACTATCTCCGTATGTGGTAAATAAAGATTGATTGAATGCATGATTGGTACACACCTAGATTGTTCATGCTCTGTATGGTCTTCCATATAAAGCCAAGTACATTCATATAAAGTTAGAAGGGGCAGAGAGAAGAGCCCCCAAACAGCTTCATGCCTCACAAGGAAAACTAAATAAAGCTGCATGGCACCACCTACACTAGGGTTTAAACGGCATCGATATGAATGAAACACTGGATATTACACAGGGAATACACAATAGCGAGACGTTTACGTTTATCAACATGCTGTGGAACAATATAACGGACAAAAGATAGACCCACAGCAAGCTTTACGATTTAAAAGGATGACTATTTGTACGGCTGATTGTTTGGTTGAGAATATATGCGTCAGTTCTGCCTATGAGGCCACGCTATTTACTTTGATTTGACCTATATTGACATGGAGGGTGTCATCGATGAAAACGGTTGCGTTTCTGGAACACCTGGTCTTATTCTATGGTAATTTTTCAAGGGACTCCGGGTAAGTCTTTCCTTTGTTAACATTTTGTCCCTGGTCTAATCCATTTTGAGTACTTATTCTTGTTTCATTGACACGTTGGTATTCCTTCATTTTACCATCAGTCGGAGATAGTAAACGCAAAACCCTTCAATTTCTGTAAAGTATAGACTAAGCAAATGCTGGACAAATCAGTAAATGTTTTACAACTCTAGAACACAGACTGAAAACAAAGAAATCAGAGAATATAGAATTATCAGCAAAACTGTAATCAGAACTCAAAATCAATTAAACCAGGGGAAAAGGCAAGATAATAAGAACAGGTATTCTGGAATAGCAAGCGTCCTCTGCTGCATCGACGACATCCGCAATGTAAATCTAGGATATATTCAATTAAATGTAAAGGTCTCAAAGTGGTGACTGGGGCATCATTCTCAATCACGACCAGTAGGCATGATAGTGAGCATAGCAAGAAACGTTCACCTTCATATAATACAAGTATTCAGACTATTTATCAATTACACCAAGATGGCAACAATAAAACTTAAAGCCGACATTAGTTCGGTACGATACAAGGATCGAATGCAGGGGGAGAACCCGCTGTATACGTTCTTTTGAACTGGAGACTAACTTTCACTTCATTATAAGTTAGCTGTGAGTACTAAATGACCGCGGTATATTCCCCTGGGAGTAGAGAACGATATGGACTGGTTTCAAAAGCCCAATAACCACGGATATTAATTTGTGAGCTGATTTGATACGATCTAGATTGTGATCTAACGGTGTTTAAGAACCGTAATTTATCATCATCATTTCTTGACAAGGAAATATGGTATACATACATAATTAATGTTATAAAAGTAATTTGTTATGTATCAAATTATCTGGGCGTCTTCACATCGTATACTTTGATCGATTTGATGTTTGTTACTGACATGATGGCATGCTGCCCAACAATGACTCTGCCTCTGTTAATCTTTATCATTGTTCATCTCCTAACGGTGGACAACAGAGAATTCTGGCCCTGGTTTCATCAACGTTCCTAACTTAAGGAAACGCCTCAACTTAAACATTTCCATAGGAAAGCATTACAGAATGTAAGGTGAAAATCCTTAGTTAAGGAACTTCTTAAATTCTGTAATGCTTTCTTATGGGGATTTTTAAGTTAAGGAATTTCCTTAAGTTTCCTTTGTTCATATTTTGCCCCTGGTTTGGTCGATTTTGAGTTTGGATTATTATTATGTTAACGCTTAGGTATTCTCTTATTCATTTTAAGGAACGTTGATGAAACCCGGGCCTGGTTTCGAACCCTTTCTTAAACTGATATAAAAGCCAGAGGAAGCCGAGGTTTTATTTTATGCTCCGCTTATTTCTAGTTTGTAACGACTAGCTCATTTTCCCTCTGGCCCGAGATAAGACTTACACATTTGACAGATAGATGTCTACAGATAGATCCAGAGGAGATATGACTACCACCACCAGGCATCTATCTGTCAAAATTCTGCAAGTCTGGTGTCGGGTCTAGAGTAAGCCAGACTATACTGTCACTAAATATCAAGTCTGGTGTCGGGTCTAGAGTAAGCCAGAGTATACTGTCACTAAATATCAAGACTGGTGTCGGGTCTAGAGTAAGCCAGAGTATACTATCACTAAATATCAAGTCTGGTGTCGGGTCTAGAGTAAGCCAGACTATACTGTCACTAAATATCAAGTCTGGTGTCGGGTCTAGAGTAAGCCAGACTATACTGTCACTAAATATCAAGTCTGGTGTCGGGTCTAGAGTTAGCCAGATTATACTATCACTAAATATCTGTCTGAGAAATTGGGTAAGTGTGGCCTCAGGACAAGAGGAAACTGATGTGCTTTAATAACTGATATGGCATTTCAGTCTATATGGATGACGAAGCTTTACAGACAAACCATCGTATATAAGCACATTATGAGTTGTTTTTTGTAATAATGGAACTCTACTTTCACAGTTCAATGCCTCAATGCGGTGGCCAAGCGGATGCGTTGTCTAACAGTCTGCTACCACTACCCCTCCACATCTGGGTCACGGGTTTGGGGGCCTTCGTGAGGCAGTTGCCAGGTACTGATACATGTATTATACCTTTTTTTTCTCCAGAGGCTCCGGCTTTTCTTCACCAACCTACGACGTCCTTAAATGTTGGTGTTTTATGTCCTATAGGAACTGTAGTGAAACCAAACCAAGCAACAGAAATCACAATGTGCGGAATAATATTCAGTACATATTTTATATTTGTGTTTGAATAATACGATCCATGGACCATGTCTAAAAAGCCAATGTTGTGATAAACCTATGAATATGGGAAAAAAACTATATTCAATTCCTTATAATCCTTAGACTTTCCTGTATAAATTCATTTCTACACTGCGTTTTGGAATGCAATTGATGTTGCTATATTGTTTGTGTAAAATGTAAAACCTTGATATCACAGATTAAAACCATATTATATGATTTTCAAGTCAGACACTGACAGTAAACCAATACTTTTGTTATACCGTGAGTAAATATGAATGGATTGTAATGATTTTTGTTTTGGTGTAAACTGTGATAATATATGTTTTTTTTATCGGTCAAATAAAATGACATCTAATATGTTTGTACCGTGCACATATGCCAAAATTCAATAATCTGATATTTTTCTGCAAAAACATCTGCAATTAACAAAAAAGCAAACAATACATTTATTTAAAAAGTTTAATATATTTGAATTTTATTAGTGCGTACCATTTTAAGCATTATGATATATACATGTAGAAAGCTAATTATAAACAAGGCTAAAGAAAGACAAATCACGAAAAAAAGGGTTTCTAATTTTTGTTGTTTTTATCAACACAAACTTTTCGCTAAAGCAGTAATAATTTACAAGGACACTACTTCGATGATACATGAAATGCATTTAATCTGATTTGAACGATACTACTTGAACAATCTATTTATGGACATCAACATTGACTAGCATGATTAACATCGCTAGCATGGTAAGCATGACTAACCTGGTTAGAAGTTAATTTACTGTTAATTCCAAGTAAGAATATAATTTCCACGAAAAGGAAAAGAGTTTCAGTTAGGATCAGGAGTAACCCACACGATGGTTTAGACTGGATGGAAAGGACGAGGAATGTCGAGATTATATCACACGAATGGGGCTGATGCTGTGTATTTTAAAGGGGGATTTTGTTTCGTCGTTCGGGAGTGATCAATAAGAGTCACATTCGTAAAGAATTGAATAATATCTATTTAGGATCTGACACGAGTTTCCATTTCATACCGAATTTAGAAAACGAGTCTAAGAATTTTCAATGTAGCGAGCCTCTGGCGAGCTAAAATGAAAAAAAAAATCGTGACGAGTTTAATCAATTTCATATGAAATGTAAACGAATGAAAGATCTTTCTTTTCACATAATTAAAATGTACGGTATTTACTTGTGCAGAACAATACATGTGATACATTGTTTTATTATATAACACAGGTTATCATATATAATTAGCCATGCAATAAAAGAGTTCAAATAAAAAGGACATAACACACGTACAATAAACACACACTTTGTGACGTCATATATTAATGACGTCAAGTTATTGTACATAACTTAACATGGTTGTCGCAGTTGTTAAAAAAAAATGAATGAGAGTTTAATATACATCAATATAAATATGCATAGTTTTGTTCTGACAAGGTAGGATCTTACAGTTATTTGACATTAAATTCTGAATTAAAAACATTATTTTAAAATATGCAAAATCACATTAGATTTTTTGTCTTCACAGTTTTTATCTGATATACATTCAGATTATTTAATAATGCTCGAATTCAGTTCACCGTGTAAATAAACAGTCTCAAACATTCAATCTTTCAAGTTTTTTTCAATAAAACTTTAAGTCATGCGCACGTGTTGATAAATGTCCCTGATACTTTGGCCCAGTTGTTCAAAATGTGGCTAGCTTAACCACTACTCAACGACATTTTTCAACCTTAAATAATTCTGTCAATATACAAGGTAAAATCTAACAATTTTGAAAGTGCATTTTCGCTGCAAGATAGCTGAAACAGTGCATTCCTCTTTATATCAATTTGCATTTGTCATTCAAAAACATGACATTAATAGGAATGTGACATTAAGAGAAACATGTTTTTCAACTAAATAGTGCATTTCCAATCTCCTTAACTGAAAGTAAGCTATCCAATGTATATATGAAGATGTTTCAATTTAAAGATAACATTATTTCATAAGAACTTTTTTGTTTTGTTATTTTATTAGTTCTATGCAGTATTTTGTAAAAGTTGTATCTGAAATCAATGGAAATGGCATCAGTTTTTGGATATTTTATGGGATATTAAAAGGAATTAACATTAAAATCCATGATATCAACCAAATAAAATATTATATATATCATAAAGAGGGGTAAATGGTGCTTGGAAAAAAGTATGATATGAAGAGGAATGTGATATTACCGGGGGTGGTATTAAGTGAAATCCACTGTATCGCAAAGGTGTAACTAAATTTGTTGATTCGTTTTAATTTCACAAGGTAATTAATGTTTGCGCTTATCACTGATTAAGCTAATCACCCTTTTCACGTCCTGATGTCTGACATCTCACACTCATACTTGTAGACCTCTATCTTGTCCCCTCGTGATGATATCTTATACTGTTAACCAACTTATTTTCATGGCGACTTTAATGTGCGTTTTCACATGAAACGACTATTTCCCGGAGATTTAATTTCGCGATAAAGCCTATGTACAGTACATACTGTTGACATACTTTTGATTGAGACTATTTTGCGATGACTAATTACTACAGATATATGGTAGTGAGCTATCTTGGAGCATACTTTGTGAAAAAACACGACAAAAGCTAAGAGGAAATATAATAAAGAAGATATAGTAAGGATGATTGAATTACTGGTCGACAATATTTTTGTTGAGTTCGGAGGAAAGATTTTCCAGCAAACTGTTGGCATTCCCATGGGAACAAACTGTGTCCCACTCTTAGCTGACTAGTTTTTGTTTTCATACGAGGCTGAATTTGTTGAAGAGCTAATCAGAACTGGTAACAAAAACCTTGCCAAATCTTTTAATTTCACTTTCAGATATTTCGACGATGTGTTGTCTCTAAACAACAAGAAGTTTGCTGACCACGTCGATCGTGTATACCCGTCTGAACTTGAAATAAAGGACACATCAGACTCTTCTACATCAGCTTACCTCGATCGCTACTCAAACTACGACCAACAGGGACAGCTTACAACTACATGTAAGCTATACGATAAGCGTGATGATTTGAATTTTCGATCGTTAATTTTCTATTTCTTGATAGTAACATCCCTGCTTCTTGGACCTATGGTGTTTACATGTCGAAGTTGATTCGATATTCTAGGGCTTGCTCTAAATATCGGGATTTTAGTAATCGATGTCGTCTGCTGACAAACAAACTAACAACACAAGGATTCGAGAGATGCAGGTTGGTCAGAACTATGGGCAAGTTTTATGGTCTCCGTCTTTGTCTAATTGAGAAATATTCTTATCTTTAAGAGATATGAAGATGGACGTTTTTGAGAATGCTCATTAGTGTGTTTACTTGTTGTGATTAACAATGATACTCGGTTCACATTTTGAGAACCTGATGTTTACATGGATGTGACAAAGATTTACATGGCGGGTGTCGTCGATGAAGCAGAAGACGCTTACTCTTCCGGAACACCTGGCCTTATTCTCTTGTACTTTTACAAGAGTCTCCAAGTAAATCTTCCCTTTGTTCATATTTTGTCCCTGGTTTAAACGATTTCGAGTTTGGCTTATGATTTTGTTAACGCTTCGGTATTTTCTTATTTATTTTCACGAATTTTAATCACCCGCGGAATAAGCACGCGAAAATAGGTTGGTTTACAGTATGTTGGTAAGTTCCCCACCCCCCGGTACTTGCTTTGCTGCTCTACGTTGAACTTTCTATTGTTTCTATATGTTCTTCTAGATGAAGACACCTCACTTGATTCGTTTCAAAGTGTGATCTAAAGAAAGGTGTGTATTTTAACTTAAAGCTCGTCAATTTCATATCTTTTATTGATCGTAATAAAACCCGATTAACAGATATTTTCCTCAAGTTATGAAATGCAAATAGAGGCACTAATACAAAAGTGAATAGAAAGAATGGGCACACATTTTAGTAAACTTATATCATACTCATCCTCGATCAACGTTACATACAACCCTAGAAAATATTGTAATCAAACTAAAGATGAATTATCTGACAGATTGCTAAACCTATGCATGTTATTGTAAGAAACCACGGAGACACAGCAGACGTTAAATCGGGTCTTTGTCACCGTTCGATTCAACCAACGTGCGGTTAGTTTGAAATATCGTAAACCTCTGAGTACTTTTTCAAAAGCATTTTGCTTTTCTTCAGCCCGGTAAAATTACGAAATGTTTTCCAGACCATTGTATCCGGCCGATCTGGTAGTTGGAGATACAGACCATTAAGGTTCTGGACAAGGCATTCTCTGTACCAGTTACCGCCTCCTGCATATTCATCCGCGCAGCTTTCCATCTTGCGGGGTCTTAGGTCATTGTCACTATCCACTGTAGAGAACATATTGCCGTTATGGTAGGCCAAGCTATTACCTGAAATTTGTAAGTTGAGCAGTAAGACACATACATATGATTGCGTCTGTAAAATTAGTATAGAATATAGTATAACTGATATAGCGTGAGTGGCATTACACTATACAGTCGCTGAATCCTTGAAGGACTTATTGGTGACTTTATATGCAAAAAAAAAAAAAACGTGAAAATCTTACATGTGAAATAGAAAGGGAGGTGCATAAAAACCCATTATTTCTGACTGCAAACGAGGTAAGTGTGTATATCATTAACCATGCCACTTCATGTGCTACCATCAACGACAAACCTTCGCATTAAGAACATGCCATTTTTATATTGTTAGAAGACGGCTGTATCTATGGAGTCAAGGATGGGAAATAATCCATATTTGCACGTGCACTAATAGCTGAGGAGTAAACAATGTTGGCAAAAGGATGAATGCATAATTCTTTTATTCGATTTAAATGTTATTATGCAAGCACTTTGATTCAGAGATACATAAATGAATGATTGCAGAGTGAGATATAGAATATTATAATGAACAAAACAAGATCTATCGCTAGGCCCATCTGCCTTTAGGGCTTCACCAGTCAGACAGTTATTTGTTTGTCACCGTTGGTTACATGACGTCATTAATATCTGCAGTCAGCACTTTTAGTGACGTTTCTAATAAAGTAATATTACAGTTTCAAGTAGAAAGAGATGTTTATAAAACCACTCACACCTAGCATGACTGAAATATAACAATAGATGTTTTCTTTGTTCTGGTATTGTTTGTGACATCAATGACGTTACTAAATTTTTGACTGTAGATATCGATGACGTAACAAAAAAACGACAAACAAACAACAGCCTGCTTGCTGATGCCCCCAGAGGGCAGAGGGGCCTAGCGGTAGTTCTTGATTTTTTTAATGCTTTATAAATAACAAAATTCTCGCCGGTGGAAACATTCGCATCAACAGGAAGCGTTAATGGAATTTTCGCATTGTCCGTGATTCAGAAATTTACATCCTGCTCATATAATCACTAAGTGTATTTTCCCCGTCAATTTCTTTATAAGGAAAACATGACTATTTCTACACCACGATTCGTTTTACAGTATACATGACCTAAATGTAATTACCCATAAAGGTTATTTTTTAGTATAAGCAGCCAACATGTGTCTGGCTATTGACGCTCTACATATTCTAATCCAATGTCTAATATTCAATCATGATAAATAACTATTTATTATATAATACAGGCTATTCCCGTGCAATATTTCCATACAATGTAATCGATTTAGCGCATTAAAAAACAGGAGTCAGATCATATCCCTAGGCACTACAACTTGTACACAAAATGGATGACCTAGTTACCTGAGTTACCAGAGTTAGGAAGGGGCACTGTGAAAATGAAATTAATTAACAATTTTGATAAATAGCATAAACATAATTTTACATTGCACACAACTATTCTCTGAATTTTTAAATCCACTTATAAATTGTTTCAGAAACACAGTTAAAAAAAACAACCACGTTTAACCGGTGAACATCACCAATTTTATTAGCATTTTAGTTTTTTTGGCAGATTCAACTGTATACACGTTTAATAAAATCGAGATAACATTAACTCTCGCGTTAGATCCTTTATATTTATATATATACCTCTGTAAAAGGGAAAATTTTACATGAGTAAGTTATATTTGTTTAAGTCAGATAATTACCTGCAGTTCCCTGGTACTTGGCAGCGTTCAGACGGTATTTGTCACTCTCAGGCCCGATCGTAAATTCATCAAAGCTGGCACATCCTTGTACTCCATGCATGTCCTCTAGTTCCACTACTAAGACAAACGTGCTACTGCTCACCATCTGATACACTCTCTCCAATCCTGGTAAAATAAAGCAGATATCTGGACATCGGGACTATTTAAATACTTCAATATATATTTTAAATACATATGGCAGTCAGTTACAGAAAAATTAAAAGGCGAGCCTTAGTAAAAGATTACAAAGATGGAGATTTGATTGATTGTCATAGATACTTTTATTAAAAGCCTAAATCAACTTCAAGACGGCTTCTTACAACAACAACAATTGAATGGAGTAATTTATTTGAAGCAGAAATAACTTGTAGGCACAATTTATCTAATTTTTACGTATACCATTTAAAAGTTATTAAACCAACCAATAAATTCTGGAATAATGTTCTTGAAGCATGGATAACTATTACAGTGAAATAATCCTCCCAAAACACTACCAAACTAAGAATCAACATTATGGTTTAGCCCATTTTTTTTAATAAATAATTGCTCTTTCTATTTTAAAGATATGCAGATGAAAGGTGTAAATTTTGTATGTGACAAAATTCTACAAAATGATAAAAGCTTTCTGTCATTTGAAGAATTTAAACAAGATATATACAGTATACAATCAAACAACTTCCTGCAGTATAAAAGTGTCTGTGATTCAATAAAAAAAATCTGCATGTACACTGAATATTACGGAAGTGCATTAGGGCCATGTAGGAAATTTTTTTTTTCGTTTTTTTCATGTTAATAACTCGAAATTTCGACTAACTAACTCGAAATTTCGACTAAGTAAATTTCTCGAATTTTCGAGTTATTATCTTGAAATTTCGAGTTTTTATCTCGACATTTCGAGTTATTATCTCGACATTTCGAATTATTAACATGAAAAAACGAAAATTTCCTACATGGCCCTAATGCTCTTCCGTAGAATATAGATCTATCAAAGTCAGAAAACAACAACCCATGACCATTCATTCCATTTCAACTACAAACTAGAACTGTAAGCCGATGGCTGACGAATACCAAACCCCCTCCACCTCCGCTGGAGATATGTCTAATAGGAAAACCTGTTTATAATGACTGGTTACCATAGTAACCATACTATTAAGAAAACCCAAGTTGCATGCACATCTACACAAGTCATGGTCCTTCGTATCCATGTGAAGTTTCATTGAAAGTGGTTCAGAAGGATTTGTCCAGAAAACAATTTTCTATTGAAAACCGGTTTATAGTGACTGGTAACCATAGCAACCATAATTTTGAGAAAAGAAATGTTGTGTGCACATCTACACATGGCCCTTTATATCTGTGTGACGTTTCATTGAAGTTGGCCAAATGGTTTAGGAGGAGTTGTCCGGACATTTTTTCTGAAGAAAACCTGTTTATAGTGACCAAAAGAAAAAAAAAAAAACAGCCAGTGGTCTAAATATCAAATTTTGAAACAGATCATTAATACCAACTCATATAGAAAAACAATTGGTATTAAAAACTGTGATATTTGCTCACTCTGTAAGGCACAACCTAAACAAATAGAACACTTATTTTGGAACCACAATTGACCTATTGACATACGCACAGGCATGTCTATATATGTATGTATGTGTGTGGTTAATGTGTTTATGTATTTTGGTATGTTTGTGTACACATTTACCTGTATCCTATTGGGCTGTATGATGATGTGTGTACATGTGTGTTTTTGTTTATGAATAAAAAAGACAGCGGGAATGACTTCCCCCGGATTTCTTCCTGTGATAGTCTTACCGAGTCACATATTCATCTCATCAGCGATACGCTTCTCTAATTCTAAGCTTACATTTAAACTTCCGTTAAAATAAAATGAAAGAAAGGCTGACCTTTCATAGCACTATGAAGGTTTAAAAAATGACTTTCAATCCATATATTTACATTTTTACTATAGAACAATTGCTTAACGTTATTTGTATTTTTTCCAATTAATAGTTTATAACCTGCGTTTGTATATGTGTCGTCATATAAACGACATGGGCGGAACAGCCCAGCTTGAATAAAACTGGCGACAATGATAAAAAAAAAAAAAAAATTATTATACCTAACCAAAATTCTCCATTCGGACGGTTTCCAAATCCGTCCTTGTAATCTTTCCACCCTCTCTTAAAGTCCAAAGAACCGTCGAAACGCTGCTGCATGACCTGTGTAAGGAACATATGGTGAAATATTATATTATTCACATTAATTACTCGTTTACAATGACATACGACCACGTCACAGACATGGTACTACATGTGTAATATAGACAAACGATTGGACAAAAGTATGCGAACATTTTCCTACGCCTCTAAATGCACTACTTTTCTTGAATATACCACGTGATACGACTACTGTTATTTCAATGAATGCCAAATACATGTTGTGTAATGAAATACAATATTTGTGTAATTTTGTGAGACACACAAGGATAAATTTGCTACAGTGTCAGTAAATTCAACTCAAACAGATTATTACACTACGAGGTGTGGTTAGGGATGTATTCCTCGAAGATGTAAAAATGTACCTTTGATTAATTTGTTTTTCTGAGTGGCATTTTAGAAAAATGCATTTCATGGCATAGCAGATATGCAAAGAGAGTTATAAGTCGCATTTTGTTTTCTTACTATGATCGATCAAGTATGAATAAATTGTGCTGTTTCAACCAGTTACAGGGCAATTTCATACACGCTCTTCCAAATGTTATCAGATATATATGAAAGTTTGGAGAATCGATAACATTATTATCTATCTCAAATAAGGAAGAAAAACTATAAACTATTTTATTCAATCAGAAAATTAATTTCAATTGAAAAAAAAATCCAGAATCATTACACTTAAACGATACTCGAACGTGATGAAATCGTTTGCAGAGTACATAATACACAATAACATTTATACTCAATCAAATAAACATAAAAATCCACGAAATCATTAATGAACAGGTTGCAAGCCGTACGGTGATGGTGATTTTCTTGACAAGATATAACACGTTTTAACTATCGTTCGAACACTAGCACCGTGTAAATTTTGTGAATATTAGCTGAGTGTACAAACCAAGCTTATATCACACCTCGACTGAGCGTATAGCTAGGCTTGTTGATAAGTTTACTGGCATATGTTATCAAATCAAAGGCAACAAACAACTATCTACATATGTGTAACATTATTGTCATTACTTGTGAATAAGATACGACCCTTCTGCTTCTACATAAATTTTGGATTCCTACCTTTTGGCCCTTAGCATCACTGCAGAGTCCTAGGAGGACGAAACAGCTTTATGATGCAGTTTAATTAATTTTTTCGGCATACTGTATCTATTAGTAAATTTAAGAGGTGCAGCATATGTGTGTGTTACGTGATATTTCATAACTATTGTAAGCATATAAACCATGGAATCCAACATGTCGCACGATCGCGACTGCAAATAATTTCAATCAAATTTCAGTAGAGTTAGGCCAGTATTGTTTGTAATCACAGACAGGATGTTAGCTAACTATGTTATAACTGCATTGTATCAACTGTGGAGCCAAGAAGCGTCAATAATGCTGCTGAAGCATGACGATTCCACCTGGCCTATCAAGGCTATAGTCGACGGCGTTGGGAGGTTGGCCTAATATCCCCCGGTAAACTTACCTGTACATGTACAGATGTTACCTGTACCCAGCTAATAATTAGCGTCAATTAAGAAATCCTGACAACAGATAACGGATTTTAATCATTTTAAAGTAGTTAAAATACCGCCAAACTGAATTTTTTGTCGCGAAACCTGAAAAAGAGTCGCCAAACTTAAACAAGTGTCGCGAAACCTGCAAAAGTGTCGCGAAACCTGCAAAAGTGTCGCGAAACCTGCAAAAGTGTCGCCAAACCTGCAAAAGTGGCGCCAAACCTGAAAAAGGGTCGACAAAAAAAAGTGTCGTTAATGCGAGTCCTGAATGGATATTGTTTAAAAGCGAGATCTGCGGTTTCGTTATCTGCCCTGCCGCCATCTTGAAGGGTATGATTCATCCGCTACGAGCTCTTGTGCATCGGCGACCTCTGAACTTCTTCAGTCACGTACTTTTAAAAGATACTTTGGTAGAAATCAGCCATTATGTTATTTTGTTAAATTTCAGGTTTTGAATTAACAGAAATGTAAAACTACTTACCGTCCAGGTTCCGTCATTTAGATCCAGTTTACACGGGCATATTAGTTTGTCTGTTAAGAAAATAAAAAAAAAAACAGATATAAAAAATAGAGAATACCGAAGCGTCTATAAAACCATAATCTGAACTCAAAAGTAGCGTGTAACTATTTAATACTATGTTTGTGTTCTGCTGATACAATAAAACATCGTTTCAAATAAACTATATTAAAATTAAAAATATATATATATACTAAAAAAAGTTTACTTTGTTTTTATCATATTTTACTTCCTGTTAACGACTATGGTCATCGAATGATGTGCCGGGTTTAAGCGGTGGAAGAAAGCTGCAGTTCCTGGAGAGAAATCACAGAAAGGCGGTTTCAAAATGACTGGTTCAAATGGAATCGAGATCGGTTTGATAATGACATTTCCTTTTTTTAAACGCTATTACATATCTGTTTGACACTGTATAATAGGAATACTTAAGTTTGGGAATATGCTATTTATGATTATTGATTACGGCACAGGGATTCGAGAGATCCAGGCTGATGAAAACTATAGGCAATTTTTATGGTCACCATCTTGATCTAATAGAGAAATATTCTTTATCTTTGTGTGATATGAAGATGGGCGTTTTTGAATTTGCTTATTAGTGTGCTTACTTGTTGTGATTCAAAACGATGATTCGGTTATTATTTTGAGGATCGATGCTTACTTGGATGTGGCGGGTGTCGTCGATGAAACAGAAGACGCTTGCTCCTCCGGAACACCTGGCTTATTATCGTATACTTTTACGAAAGTCTCCATGTAAATCTTTCATTTGTTTTTATTTTGCCTCTGTTTTAATCGATTTTGAGTTCGGAATATGGTTTTGTTGACGCTTTGGTATTCTCTTATTTTGTTTTTCAATGTGCTTCGCTAGTATGTACAAAGCAAGTGTTCCAGACATGCAGTAACAGTGTTAGGGTTAACCTAACCTGAGGCTGGTAATGGAGTCTATCACGCTTGACATATCTATTTAATTACATGTGCGATTTTATCATGAAGACGCATGGTTCAGCGAGTAAATAAATAACAGCAACTAATTACCTCCTTCATGGGCAAGTCTAGATACTCATATGAGTATTAAAATTGTTGTTTAATAAAGATGATAAGGATCTCCACGAAGGAGTGGTTAATACCTAATAACCCAATACATTACAGTGTATGCTTTCACATAATATCATGAAAGTTTCGGCATACTAAAAGTCCTATATTATAACTTTTATCACAGACTAAATTGTAAGTTATAAAAGTAATATCATAACACAGTACACCATAACACTATGGTAATAGATACTGTGTATCAAAAATGAAATAAACTGTAATATTTACACCTCTCCCTTCTTTAGCTTAGTAAACTCTGACTGCGAATATATTACCGTATACGCAGTGAAAAAAGGCTCGGCGGATTGATATTTGTTCAAATATGGCGTCGTTCACGCTTCAGAAAAATAAGTATTCGTTGTCGGCCATTGTTTGGTTCCTACAAGATTTTGAAACATGGAACATACATGGAATCAATTTCCTGTGATTAAACAATAAATAGTTTCTAGCAAACCTTTGATTCGTTATGATGCGCATTCGAAATTCTTTGACGGTAACGCAAACATGGCGGCGCCCTGCAGTTGTGACGTCTGACGTCGGACCGCGTCACAACCAGATCACTGTGTCAATGCGTGTACATAACGACCGTTATAAATAAAGAAATAAATTCGACATGCTAGAAATATTATTTAATACCAAATTTACATATGCTGTTATGAAGAAAAATACTGTTGTTCGCAGTGCATTTTCTAAATTTACCAATATATTGATGAAATCCAATGGGACTATATTATCTTAGCAACCACGGCCATCGTAGTTACCATCTTAACAACCCACTTCGAATGTTTTTTTCTTCGTATAGCACTTGAAAATTAATAATGGTGTAAATATAAGGATTGTACCTCATTTTGACTGCGTATACGGTAGTATGCCCGCAGTTGGCAACGAACATATTCACTATGGAGCGCTATCGCTATTGATTTTCTTGGACTCTTTGGTCATCATACATGTATTTAAAAACCAAATGGATCTAAATTGTTATTTTAACTGAAGTGAACGTGCGTAAAATATCTTAAGGACGTAGTAAAATACTGGTAAATACCCATCTGAATCATGACTAAGGCGGGGCATCTAGGTACATGGAAGATTGAAATATGACTTCCTTCTCTCTGTACCATATAGTTGCTAATATTTGTGAGCGTTTTAATTTATCTTGATTCGCGGTATTGCATCAAAATTCGAGGAATTTTACACCCCGTGAATATTTTTATATTATGACTATATAATTTCAACAAGTTCCATCATGATTTTGTGTTCGGCATATTTCAACATCCACGAATAAGTAGCAGATAGAAAATATTGAACTTTTACACCCGCGAAATTTAACAGATATACAATCACGTAATACTTACCTCCGTCGCTGACTCTATAGAAGGCCGTATATACTGACGGAACTTTAACCATCGAGGAACCTGGGTAGCATGGCGGAAATTTAAAGTTATATAGGCGGCAAAATCCTGTTGTATTACTATGGGAGAAGGACAGACACCTGAGCCGCTCGCAGTGTATTGAACATCTTGTCAAGCTGGTTCCGTAAACATCCTTGATCACCCCTGTGAGGTAGATCACGTGACTGAGGTCTGGGTATTGTATATATGCTTCATTTCGAACAGTATGAAGGGCATTGCTTACACAAAACAGATATATAATCGTGGCTAAAAATCCCAGCATGATATCCAGTGTTAAGAGTTCAGGCAGTGGTATGATTGATAAGATAAGTCAGATAAATTCCTCTTTATTGTCTACATCTTTCATATAACAATAACATTTCATTTGGAGGTGTCCCACAGAAATGTCCTAGTATTTCCTCTAGCGTTCTCCATATTAATGCCCTAGAATTTCCATTAATGTTCTGCAACGAAGTGTCTTAGAATTTCCTCTAACGTTCTTCAAAGAAATGTCCTAGTTTTCCTGTAACGTTTTCAAGTGAAATGTTCTTATATTTCCTGTAACGTCCTCCAAAGAATGACCTAGTACTTCCTGGAACGCTCGAAAGAGAAATGTCCTATTAATTCTTGAAAAGCTCTCCACAGAAATGACCTAGTTTTTCATGTAATGCAATGACTTAGTGTCTCCTGTAACGTTTTCCAGTGAAATGTCCCTGTATTTCCTGTAACGTCCTCCAAAAAAATGTCCCTGTATTTCCTGTAACGCCCTCCAAAGAAATGTCCCTGTATTTCCTGTAACGTCCTCCAAAGAAATGTCCCTGTATTTCCTGTAACGCCCTCCAAAGAAATGTCCCTGTATTTCCTGTAACGTCCTCCAAAGAAATGTCCCTGTATTTCCTGTAACGTCCTCCAAAGAAATGTCCCTGTATTTCCTGTAACGTCCTCCAAAGAAATGTCCCTTTATTTCCTGTAACGTCCTCCAAAGAAATGTCCCTGTATTTCCTGTAACGTCCTCCAAAGAAATGTCCCTTTATTTCCTGTAACGTTCTCCACAGAAATGTCCCTGTATTTCCTGTAACGTTCTCCACAGAAATGTCCTAGTGTTTCCTGTAACGTTCTCCACAGAAATGTCCTAGAATTTCCATTAATGTTCTTCGACAAGTGTCCTTGACTTTTCTTTAACGTTCTTCAAAGAAATGTCCTAGTGTTTCCTGTAACGTTCTCCACCGAAATGTCCTAGAATTTCCATTAATGTTCTTCGACGAAGTGTCCTTGACTTTTCTTTAACGTTCTTCAAAGAAATGTCCTAGTGTTTCCTGTAACGTTCTCAACACAAATGTCCTAGTGTTTCCTGAAACGCTCTCAACAGAAATGACCCACGCACGAGTGTTAATGCTGTACATCTAAATAAAATTGAAGTAATGTGGTCATTTTTTAATAAACTAATATTTCCCCGGTTAAACTAACAATTTTAGTCCTTAATCGCATATTGTCGTGAAAGTTGCTGTCAACAAGTCACGTGACCTCGAAATGGGGCAGCATTGACACGACTCAATAAAATCTCCCAGCGCACCATTTCCCGTATATTAAACAACCCGATTACGATTTACATTTGTAAATAATCAAAAATAAATCACGACCAAATATTCGAGCAGTTTTAACTCGCTTTAGATCAGCAAAAAATGATGAAATAATCAACCAGTTTCCCCATTATGACACAAAAGTCACCCAATAAACTTCACATTTTACGCTAACCCGGGATTTTTTTAAAATGCTCCAACACATCACCGTTCATTTTTTTAATTGAAATTTCCATTTGTGTAACAGATTTAATCATATATATAGCGGAAAAGGGTGCGTATTTTACCGTATGTGTGTTAATGCTGCTCACAATTTTGGAACTCTCCTGTGTTTTCAGATATACTCCTTGGTAACAGTAAATAAAATATATACACGTCCCGATCGATCGTTATTCCTGTAACTAATCGTATGTAGATAGTTTTCATAGATGAAGCAGATCTTGTTGTACGTGTAAGGATATTCTTATAAGTTGGTACGTTTTTATACAGTTTTATATTGTATAGCACAATATTAAGTTTAGGCCTATCGTTGCAACGACGGCCGATCACAGCTGGACCGACTGAATGAAAGTTGATGGCTACCGCGAAATTTATTGTATTTCATAAAACTAAATTCATAGCTGGTATTGTTCGATATTATACCATATCATCTCATCAATCAAAACATAACAAAGTGATCGCAAACGTTTACAAAACAACAAAATAAGTCACATGTCAGCCAGTGGAAACCTACCCGCGGGTCACTGTAAACATTGTGACGTCATCGGAATGTATAACTTGCAACAATATATCTTTTGTATTTTTTTAATACACTAATGAGCGACAGAATGAGGAGCAGCATTAACTTCCATGCTCAGCGTTTCCTGTAACACTCTCAACACAAATATCGTGGTATTTCCTGTAACGCAATGATCCAGTATTTCCTGTAACGCTCCCAACAGAAATGCCTTAGTGTTTCCTGTAATGATCTCCACAGAAATGACCTAGTATTTCCTGTAACGCTCTCAACACAAATGTCGTGTTATTTCCTGTAACGCAATGAACCAGTATTTCCTGTAACGCTCCCAACAGAAATGCCTTAGTGTTTCCTGCAATGATCTCCACAGAAATGACCTAGTATATCCTGTAACGCTCTCAACACAAATGTCGTGTTATTTCCTGTAACGCAATGAACCAGTATTTCCTGTAACGCTCCCAACAGAAATGCCTTAGTGTTTCCTGCAATGATCTCCACAGAAATGACCTAGTATATCCTGTAACGCTCTCAACACAAATGTCGTGGTATTTCCTGTAACGCAATGATCCAGTATTTCCTGAAACGGTCTCCACAGAAATGACTTTGTAGTTCCGATTATGTTCTTCATAAAAATGAGCTTTTAGTTCCAGTAAATCAACAGAAATGACTTTGTGAATCCGGTTACTGTTTTCTCGTATTACTTGTTTAGTTTATCACAGAAGTAGTTTTTCATCAATTTCGATGTATTCCAAGGAAATTGTGTAGGTGTTTCTGTGAGGTTAATCCACAAAATGACTTTATATCATCCTTAAAGAATTTCACAGAAACAGCTAAGGTTTAACATGTGGAATCCCTAAAATATTTCGATAATTTTACATTTTTTTCTTTTTCCATTCCTTGAAAACAAGGCTTTTGTCACCAGGAATTATCTTATGTATTAAAGTATCCGTGTATTAATGACATCAACCACTTAAACTAATAATTTTACAATCTATACAAAATCAATAAAATCATTTGCTTTGCATTGAAATAGTTATAAACCCACACTTTCTTCTTTTGCCATCGCAAAGCAGATCACTTAATTAGCAGCACGTCGGTATAATTATAATCGTAATTCAGTCTTAATTTGTTCTGATCGTAGCACTATCCGCCTCTATATCCATATCTTAGTCCGTGTAATATTAATGATACCGTAGTCGTGTGTACTTGGAAACATACGCATATTCAAAGCTAAACTATTTCTCTTCACAGCTTAAGCATCCAGGACCAGATAAACCGAATGGTGGGTTGGACTAATAGGCTGTTTTAAGTATGTTAGTGTTACTACCGACTGCTTGCTTTATGGCGTGGTACGTCAAAGCAATACCTACATATAGGCACATTTTCCAATTAAGCATGAAATTAAGAGTCATAAATAATGCAAGAAAGTTTTTGCAATATCCTAAGTTTTTACATACTACAGAAATTCCACAATAATTTTGTCTCTAATACTTTTTGAGACGAAACAACGTGTTAATGCAAATATTGATTTCGCTTTTCTGTTACACAGCTAATAAATGCTTTATATGTTATTTATTAAAAAATGATCATTATTCTGTTTAAGCGTTAATCGCTACTAAATGTAAACTAAAATACTTTCAGACTTGAGTCATTCTGACTCTACTCTATTCTAGTTTTCATAGGCCATTGTATCATTTAATTCGACATTTGTCTTACAAAAGCTCTTGTAAAGTTGAAACAATTTTTGAGGTGATGCAATGCAGATGACGTAACACACACATATGTTGCATCTATCAAAATCTGAAGACGCCTATTTTGATTGGTTATCAAATGTCCGAGACGAACGTTATGCTTCATATTACATTGATATATTTCAATCGAGCAATTATCTGGATTTCAAAGAAACATCATGTTCTTGCTATATTTAACATTTTGTTGGAGAATCTCAACAGGCATGGTGAATTAGTGGTAGAACACTGGGCTTGTGATTGACGGGTTGTAAGTTCGAGTCCCGACCACGACATTTGTGTTGTATCCTTGAGCAAGATACTTTACTCCACTTGTTCCAGTCTACTCAGCTGTAAATAAGTATATGGTTTGGTAGTGCTAAAAACTGTTGAATGCTAGATGTGAGCGCCGAAATGGCAACTCTATTAAGAGACTGCTGCTAGTTAGACTTGGAAATCACCTGTTTTAAGAAATGACTGTTGCTTATATTAAAAAATCATCTCTATTAAGTGCCCACTGGTTGTTCAAGCTAACACAATCATTTCTACTAGTACGCCATAGTTGTAATGCAGATCTCATAATATCTTCTACAGTAAAATAAACCAGTTTTGGGAAGAAGCCGCTTTTGATATCTCAAAATGCAGATGTTTCTTTGCAGACGAAGGCTGTGTTTAGAAAACCTTGGTTAGAGACCACTTTGGATCCCCAAAGGTTAATTAATCTTATTACGGATATGCTTTCATGAATAACGATTGATTGATACAAGCGAAATAACAGTTTTGTGCTGAATATGATCTGTTATAACGAAGCGGTAAATAATTCCTAGGAAAATAACAAACAATGTTGAGTTTTGATAAAATGGTTCAGCAATATTGACACTCGGATTTACCTGTTCAGTTACGGAGGACGCATTTTATGATAAATCGGAAATATAATCAGCAATATAATATATAAATGAGATTTTAGTTCTTGATTAAGACCGCTTTTGCTCTTAGGATAAGATAAAATTTCAAAAAAATATAGAATATTTTATCGCAGTCATGAATTCCTACAGATTTACAATTTCCATGTGCTAACCGGATAGGCAATTCGAAAGTAAAGTTGAGGGTTTTTAACAATGTAACGAGTTTGTTTTTTTTAAAGATAACGAGAAATGTTTCTTAACCACACCAGCCTCAGATAGATTACATTCTTACACACATTAACTTACATTTGTGAATTTGAAGGAAAACAAAAACAACACGGAAACTGAACAGGTGTATCTGATAAGAAAACACAGGTCACGCTTCGGGATTTTTACATACATATTTGATAGGAAACAGACATAATTATTTACATTATCTTTACGAGTGTATTATGACTACTGCTAATGTTAATCTCTGTTTAAAATCCCTCTTAGACATATACATTTATAATAAGGGTAATTATCTCCACGTATCTTTGGCAGATCTTACATATGAACGCTGTAATTCCGTTTACCTGATCCTAAACACGATAAAGAAATGTTTCCCTCGTTCACATATGATACCATACATTCGAATTTATCTCAGTATAACTGGGAGTTTACTTTGACTCTCATGTAATTCTTAAATTATTCACTCATTGTCCCTGAGGTTTCTCCTCGTGTACAGACGTTAGACAGAATCATGGACATGAGGTGGTTGACGGTTCTTCTAGTTATAACAACACTTACCTGTTTGTTTTCAGGTAAGTTGTAAACATGTGGAAATCTAATATACTTACTTTAATTAGTATTTATAAAGAATTTTCATTTGAGTAACTGTACATAAATTATAATGAAAACAATGATTTTATAATTGCTGAAAGATAATTATAAATATAATTATTTTACTTCAATCAAATTTTACCGCATGACCAGCTTTAAACAGATTAATAACGCATTGATGATGTGGTCCACTAAATAGGCTTGTAGTAAAAAAGCAATATATAGAAACTATGATTTTCGCGGTCAAAATTAAGCAGCATACTTTCAGCGCAAAAATCACAAACATAACACGATCTGTAACTAATGAACGTTTATAGTAATTTTAGATTTTTGGAGATCTTGCTGAAAATGTATTATTTCAAACTTTTCTTTTAAATGTACATCTTAAAAGTCTTACTATTGCATTTTCATATTGAGGTGATCAGAATCGCTATATGAGTACAAGCAGAAAGTAAAATTGTATTAAAAGAAACATTTGTCTTGTATTGCTCTCATGGTATTCGTGGAGGTGAAACACGCGGTGTATTTTCATTTTAAATTATTATAAGTTATTTTGTTCGGTAATGTTGTATAATCTGTGTTTTGCTAGAATTTTATGATGTCTTCTATGAAGGAGAGGACTTGGTATTTTTCTCTTTTTGGTTAATTAAAAGGTCTTCATAGGAATTGTTCCCTTACTTAGCATATTATACAAAATAAAAAATCAGCAACAACTCAAAATCGATTTTGAATTTCATATACAGATTTTGTTTCCGGTTTGGTATTTTCTTTGCACGATAGACAGTTTGTGCATTAATAAAACACTGATTTAATTTGAAGGATGGACGCTCGCCGGTGACACGGATACCCATACTCAGTTACTTCAAAGGATTCTAAGTGCTGTAGAGCGTGAGGTTGAAACATTAGACGATCAGCATATTGAAAGAGAGTAAGTCTTGCACAATGATTGTTGAACAAAAATTGATTTAAATATTTAAAAGACTTCTAGACCTGAATCTACTGTTAACATATGAATATTTTACAATTTCTTTCTTTTCTACGTGGTTCGTTTTGTTTGTTTTAGTTTCACCAAATATATTTATTGATTTCACAGTCTTTGTCTTTAAGAAAATCCGGAGAATACCAAAATGTCAACAAAACCTTATCCGAACTCAAAATCTATTAAACGAGAGGCAAAATATGTCCGTGCCGTGTGTCCGTCCGTTCATATGTCTGAACGTCCGTCCTAAACACATTCATTTCCGCTCCGTTACTTTGTAAACTATCATAGGAGAGGAATTCAACTTTACATAATTGTAAAACACGTTTTTTTCTCCACTAAGTGTTGTCCTCAAACTTAGGGGTTCTAAAGGACTATGATATTGTGAAACACATTCGTTATTTGTGACCTTGGTCCTAAGTCTAAAAGGCATAATGTCTGATTGCTTCCAAACATCAACGATGTTCGTCAAGGTGATGCCAACACTCACCCGCTGTGTCACTGTGTTTTATTTTGTTACGATTTTATGAAGTAAAGTTGGTAGTATTTAGACAATATGTTAATTGACCATATATGAAGGTAATTGGATCGAAAGTCAAGTCAAATTAGCATATCTTTACTTCCAAATCAGGTTCACATTAACATAGTGGGGTCTAAACCTACACCCATCTCTGGCATAGTATAAAGATACCAAACTATTTATTTATAAACAAAAAAAAATCATCTTTTTGCTGTCTAATCCTAAGTTCTACACTATGGGGAGATAAGCTAGAAGTAAAATTCAGTAGAGAAACTCTCAATAAAAAACCTGTGAGGCTGGTCTCCCAGTCTCTAGTGGGACTGCCCTGACGTGCCCTTGCTTTAGTTTTGCTGAAACCTTTGTAACTGTAATCTATACATGTGGACTGGTGTGGCCATGGAATATTGAGGGCTTCATGTGTATGTACCTCGCATTCTCTTATATTTAGCTATTCTTCATGACATTTTGCCTTTATTTAGACTCAACAATATTTGATTGTAGCGATTTTGACTTTGAAATCGATAGGTATTCCGTTATTATCTGAATGAGTCTTTTATTCTACATAGATCCTCTGGTTGCTTGCTTTCATTGAGAGATATTGATAAGAAAGTGGGCGTTTTTGCATATGCTCATTAGTATACCTGCTCATTGTGCTTGAAAATATCATGTTGAGGATAAGACGTATACTTGGATATGACAAGGATTTAAATGTCGGGTGTTGTCGAAGAAGCAGAAGATGCTTACTCTTCCGGAACACCTGGTCTAATCATCTTGTACTTTTACAAGGGTCTCCATGTAAACATTTGCTATGTCATATTTTGCCCCCTTTTTAATCGATTTTGAGTTTGGAATATGGTTTTGTTGACGCTTCAGTATTCTCTAATTTTATCATTGAGAAATATTTTGTAGCGTTGCATGATATGAAAGAAGACATGTTTAGATATGAATATTAGTGTGCTAACTTGTTTTTGAGAACGATGACTCAGTTCTCACTTTGAAGGGATAATGTTTGATTTGATGTGACCAAGATTTTTCTAGCAGGTGTCGTCGATATAGCAGAAGAAGCTTACTCTTTTGAAACACATGACCTTACTATGTTGTACATTTTAAAAAGGAACCTTTCTTTGGTTCATATTTTGTCCTAGTTTAATCGAATTTGAGTTCGGATTATCTTTTGCTAATCGGTCTAGATTTGTGCATTGATGTTTCTCTTTGTCATCACTTGAATGATTAATTGGTGTGACTAAGATAAGGCTAGATAATTCTAAATAGACGATAATGAGGAAAAAAATAAGGAAAAAAGACATTGGTTCAAAACAGGAAATCCAAATTTTACTTAATTTGTGTATATATATATATGTCTATAGCATTACTTTAATCTGAAATATCTCTATATTCGGAAGTTAAAAGTCATTATCTAAGTAGGGGTATAGGGAGCATCACTTTAATACTGGTCTATAGCCACATGACTATCGTCTACTAATTAGTCATTTGAGCAGTTGTCAAAATAGAACAACAACAATATCGACATTGAACTATATTTAAGAAATACAAAATTTTCAAATAAATATATATGTTGATAAAAATTATGAAATCTTTTACTTCTATAGGAAAGCTTTAATATTAAAGAGCAAATTAATTTCATAGTCAAATGTGCCAAATGTAATGCTGTCGAATGTTTTATCATACGTCAAACGTTATGTTGTGTGTCGAGTGGTATGCCATGTGTGAGATATTATGTTGTGTATTGAATATTGTCACGTAACAGTTTTTTTTGTCGAATGCTATGTTTTGTGTCGAATATTATTTTGTGTGTCAAATGTTATGTCGTGTGTAAAATGCGATGTTTTTGTCGAATGGTATACCATGTCTCGGATGTTATGTCATGTGTAAGTTTTAGGTTGTGTCTCGAATGTTAGATTGTGTTTCGAATGTTAGGTTGTGTCTCGAATATTATGTTGTGTATCGAATGTTAGGTTGTGTCTCGCATGTTAGGTTGTATCTCGAATGTTAGGTTGTGTTTATGGTTATGGTTTTGTTACGTGTTTGGTGCTACTTTACTTTGGCAGGTA
The DNA here is from genome assembly GCA_947623455.1 of Mimachlamys varia. Taxonomy (NCBI): domain Eukaryota; kingdom Metazoa; phylum Mollusca; class Bivalvia; order Pectinida; family Pectinidae; genus Mimachlamys; species Mimachlamys varia. Next base: position 39,522,955 of record OX392540.1, read on the forward strand.
TGTGTCAAAATGATATGTTAGTAACAGAAGTCATATGTTCTTTCAAGTCCGGCACTCCGGCCCCAGTTTCGTGAACTTTTTTTTTTAAATTAAGAAAAACCCTTAACTTTAAAATATCAACAGTAAAGCCTTACAGAATATAAGGCTTTATTTTCCTTAATTCTAGATGATCCAATTAGCTTCTGTAATGCTTTCCCTATGGAGACTGCTATTTACGGGGTCACGCTATCTAGTCTTACGATCAGGCGATAGCACTACAGAGAAAATCTCTCTAGCGTAACGATATGTGTTTCGTCAAATGTTATGAGTAAATGTTGTTTTGTTTTAGCAGAAGATATAAAAAAAGACGGCGAAGGCCTAATGGTTGGTCAAGGAAGAAATTCTTATTAAATTTCCTTTAGCAACAAACCACAATCCCAATTAATTGTTCTTATAAGTATGTCAATATCGTTTCTATAACCTTATTTACAGAATAGTAGAGGATGATACCGAAGATGATAAACTAGAACGACTGGCCCAAATTTTGTCACATGAGATGGAAAGAAAAGTGACGAATCCAAAGATACTAGACATAAAAAGTGACCAGGAAAATGCAGAAACTGGAGACTCAGATATGACCAAGGAGAAAAAAGAGTAGGTACCAAGTAAACGATATGGCACATACCGTTTTCCACGCAGATTCCTTCAAACAACATCTGTGTATTGAGTCGTCAAGAATGTCTCTTTGATATGTTTTTTTCCATCAAATAACTTTTTTATATATATTTTGTCTTGTTTGGCATTTTGAGTACATCATTGTGTTTAACAGGATTACATAAGTGACGAAATATAGCTAAATATCACATACTTTATTTAGGTACTCGATTAGTTGTCTTACAAGTATAATTTGAATATATGGTATGTTAAGTTAATGAAACAAACATGTACCATTTATAAACTACCTTGCAATACGGTTTTGTCTATACAATTATTCAAAAGAACCCTCAACTGTTTTATCCCATGGATAAGATATCAAAAAATGACAATAGTTAAATCCATTGTTGAAACTCGAAAAATCGTAATCACTGAACGTAAACGTAGCGTTCTCAAAGTGAGAACTGAGGCATCAATTGTCTTTTATTATTTTTTTCCTTTAGTACTGTGAAGAGACTGATAGTGTCCCTGGTGAAGAAGACCAAGCACTGCGGACCTCTCGGACTGGACGAGATCTGTGCTGACAGTCACGACTGTTGTTGTGGCTACACCTGCTGGAAATGGCGATGTCGGGATAAACCAAAGGCCATCTCAAACTGGTGGGACGACATCCACCTTCCGTAGCTACTGCTTGGTGACTCCTTGTTACAAAAGACACTCATCATTGGTTCCAACAACATGCATATATCTGTAACGCTGTTCCAGTGGTAGATCTCTGTAACGGTGTTCCATGGGTCTTCAACCAACGCTATGTTTATGCTTGACAACCCCCCCCCCCCCATTCCACGTGACTGGAAACTTTGAATTCCTGCCCAAAAACAAAGAAACTGATACAAGCGTGCAAGTATCAGCTTTTGGACACCTCATTAGATCACCAGCAGCCTGAATTGCCTCACTTAATGCGTTATATATAAAGAATAGCCTGTATAAAAATTAATTATTTGCAAGTTGGTGTGAATATAAAATAGACCAATTTTACAACACTGCAAACATTTTGACAGTTAGATGCAATTTCAAAGATATATGATATATATCAAACAATCCTTTTTTACTTATCTTTTTTTCTGCAATATATTAGATTTTTCTCTGTCAGACTCTAAAGAGACTTTATTTCTAGTTTTTTTCCGGGAAATGTTTAGTGACGTCATCAGATTTCCAACAAAGATACCCCTAATTGAACAGCTATCCTTTACAATAATCGTTGTGGATGATGCTAATTATGATAAATTAATGAAAATATTGGGAATATGAAATATCTATATTTGATTGTTGAACAAATCCAAGTAGCGGTTGCAATATGAAATTACAATAACTTACACTGTTGTTAATTATTCAGTTTATTTATCATGTCATATAGTAATATCAGCTACAACCATACAGGAATGGTAATGAAACTCCTTCCTAAGACGTTTTCATCCTCAATGAATGCTTCGACCCCATGTTCGGGAGGTCCACTATAGTTATATATTACGTAGCATCGGTGGCGGACGTCCATTCACTTTTGTCTTTCATGATCTTGTTTTGCTTTCTGTGCACATGTGCCCTTTCGAATGCATTCTTATTTCATTACCAGTTGAGATAGATAGCCTCCAGATGCAATCATATTTCACTCAATGTATGCCAGCCTATCTCTGCACTTTGACAATATTTCCATATTTATCTCTCCCCCCCCCCCCCTTGAACTCCGAAGTCGATGGCTTGGACATTATGTATGATCGTGACAATATGAATTTTTATCATTGCTTATATAACCACTAGTGATGAAATAAGAATCATATGAATTATGAATCACTAGTAATGGTATCAATTAAGGTCCAATATCATTTCGCACTATTTGTGTATAATCTTTCATTTTTCAACGCTAAAATCATATGGTGTAGACAATTTTCAAAACCTTTATAGCAATATTGAAATAAATATATATCTAATGCTACGTTTTATTTATTTTTTTTATGTTTTTTTTTACCATTTAGAAAAAAGTATATCCTCAGGCGTATTGATATTCTTTACGCCTTGCACTCCTGATCATTTGTGACCGCAAATTTTAAATAATGAAAGCATAGGCCTTAAAGCTTATACCTATCTTGAACATGTAATGAGGACATAAATCCTGTTCTATCAAATGTCAATATTACAAAAAAAAAAAAAATCAAATATATATCACTCGTATAACAGTTTTTTTTACTATGAAAAAATCTGCAATACACGTGAAATATGACTTGCAGTTAAGTGTACTAGGTATAGTTAATAACTAAGATCATGTGATTAGGTAAAATGAGGTCAAGAGGATTGATGTTCTGCATACATGCACACATGAAAACATATATGAACGCATATCCTTTAAGAACTGGGCTGATAACAGTTTGAAAAGTATCAAACCTAACTTAATCAGGTTAAGCGTCCGATGATGTTTGTATTACAAAGTGTTATTACATTTCATTATTCATCCAGTACCAATAACCACACGACGAGTTATCTACAACAAATAGTGACGATATTCCCTGTTATAAAATGTATACAATTACGCTTAGATACCAAGATATTGAAAATAAATACGGCGGATTCTTCGATAGCAAGAATCGAAAGGCGACTTATCTACATTATCAATATCAAAATCGCTACTGATTTCTTCAATAGAAAATACGTGTACATTAATTCATTTTTACATCTCCCAAACAAATCTGTGTACGGTTTTATAGCCAAAATAAATTGATCAGCCTTTCATTACCATTTCCTTAAATATATCTTTAAACTAAAGCATCATGTCAAGAATGCATAATTGTCATTGGTCATTGTTGATTAGTTAACATATAACGGCCTACAATACCTCTAGGTTTACTGTTTTTAGCAACATACTCCATGTGTTATTTAAGTAAATAGAGGACAATGACAACACTAGTACACATGATGATTCTTTCAACACGAAGTCACCCATCACACTAGAGGAATACATGTAGATTGCTTAAACAATCGTCCATAGTTTCCTTTGGCCTCGACACCAGACTTAGACACATATATTGATAAATAGATGTTTACATGTCACCAAGTCTAAGTCTGGTGTCGGGGCGAATGGACATTCAGGCTATGAAACAATATGAAAAGTATAACAAATAACACTCATCAGCTTCGAAAAAAAGGATATGATCAAAGATTTCATTATTTTATACATAAATACACCAACATTGTCAGTGTTAAACCTGTATAACGGCGCGACGAAACAGAACTAACGTACTGTATATCGCTCGGCTCGGGACGTAAACCATGTCGATAGAGAGTAAATACCGTGTACCGAATCTACTATTGTAAGAGTGTAACATTTTCGGTCACTACTTGCTAATGAGACTAGACGATATTGAAACGCTGCGTTAAGCATACACACTGTTTGAAAGAGGGAAAGCTTGGATAATAAATATAAAAGACGCTTAATTGTTAATGTATTACGGGAAAATGCAAATGTATAATGCGTACAAGGAGTGGAGTGAAGTAAGATGAGCATTACTCTTGGATACACTAAAATCAACTAAAATAGTAAAATGTTCACAGTTAATATAAGTCGAAAAAGAAACAGGAGACTATTAAGTACGGTTAACCAAAGAGGGGGAATCATTCCGTTATCCGCTTCCTACGTAATGATTAATGATTAATCACCAATACTGGAGGCAAGAACTAATACTCGCCACTCCTTCATCTGCTTGAGTGTCTTTTAATAGAAATATTAATTATCAAAGTTCATCAGGGAATTGTACGTTGTATACTTTTAAATGTTTTATAACGTGGGAAGAGTTCATATCATATGTGTTAATTAATTCCTGTGATATCACAAAGTGTAACGGGAGTTGCAGGGACATATTGGGTTAGGCGTCTGACCGTCTACGATCACTAGTCCTTAACAACCGGTTTGAGGTATATTTAGGGCACTTGCCAAGTACTTGCTGCAGGTCGTTGGTTTGAGCAGACTCTAGTAATCTCCGTCCTAAAACCATTTAAGCCTCAAATGACCCTAGCTGTTATTAGGACACAAAATACAAACAATCAAAATGCAACATCAAACTATGTATAAAAAAATCAATGACTACACTAGTATCAGTTTTGCAAAAGATGACATTTTCTGGCTATGAGTTTCTTTTTAAGGAAGCTGGTTCATGAAGATTGTGAAATTAACTTTCCTTGAAATCTAGCCTTTTTTTAATTAATATTATATATCATACATGAAAAAATAGCAAAATTGTTGAAACACTTATAATAGGTGATTGGGCTTATTTGGCGGAAAATAAAATTAATGGCGAAATTTACTTTTTTTAAAGCTTGAAAAATGGGACAATATAATCAGAACTTTGAAAAATCCTGTCAATCGATTACTTAAGATCTTTATTTTTGATATTGTCAAAAGAAAAGAAGGGGGCATTTGAAGACATGTTGTTTATGGTTAATGCAAAAATATGGCATTAAGGCTAACATCTTCAGAAAATTAGCCAATAGGATTTGTGATATGTCAATCTCTTTTGCGAGGTCGAGTGTTGCGAAATGATATTTGATTTAAATATGACATTGTATTTACATCGGAGCTTTATTTCTATTTTAAAAGCTGATGAGAGGGATGCCAACTTCATATAAAAAAAAGAGTTAGCAATTTGAAAGTACTAAAATCATAATGAAATAAAATGGTAATATCAGGCAATTTTTAGAACATTATAAATAAGGGCTAAATCATTTGAACTAAAAGCACTATAGCATGGTTAGCTTCTGCATAACAACATTAACGGTTAAGAGAAAATGTAGTTTTTATTGGCCTGGGTCGATAGTTTTACATATATGAGATCGGTAAAATAAGTTCGTAGGACATTTTACTATGATATTTGTACAGTCATAAAGCCACCTTAATCTGCTTTTTACGCCTGTATGCCTCTCAACACCCATTTCAAGAGAATTCATGCTCCACATGACCAAGGTAAATTGATAAACGAACTAACCGAAGACTATGAAATGAAATATCATTTAAACATTCAAAATTAAATAATAAATTTAAATAACATTTCATTTCATAGCATTCCGTTAGTTCGCTGAAGAGATTGACATGCTATAAATCCAGTGAGCTAATTTAATGAAGACATCAGCCTTAATGCCTTATCAAGGTTAGGACTTACATTTTTAATATACAATCATATTTTTGCTTGTGGATTTGAAAGTTACAAGCAAAACAAAATTGGAAGAAGCGGAATAATTTGTTCATCAATGATTTATCTTTTTTCCCCCCTGGTACTAATGAAGGAACCTAGACAGTGGTAGTGCCTGGTCCTGGTTTCATCAACGTTCTTTAACTTAAAAATCTCCTTAGGAAAGCATTACAGAATTTAAGGAAAGTTCCTTAACTTAAGATTTTCCCTTTAAATTATGTAATGCTTTCCTATGGGAATTTTTAAGTTAAGGAGTTTCCTTAAGTTAAGGAACGTTGATGAAACCCGGGCCTGGTCAGGTGGACATAGGAGATTTTGAAATACAAAACCATATAATGTCTCGTCACTCGGACTGAAACACTTACAAATAATCATCTAATTTATTAAAACTTAGTTTGTAATACATGTGATACGATTGGAAATTACATTAAACGAGTTGCCATTGATTATCATTATTGACTACATTAACCTAGCTAGGTACATTTTTAATAACCTATATAAAGAGTTCAATATTGATATCTAATTTACATAGACATATTCTGATTTTTTTTATAAGATCTTTGAATATACATGTAACTAACCAGAGATAGTTTAAACTTTCTTTTATTCAGGCAATACAAAACATATTAAGTTACATAAATAGGAAATAGAAACAAGTGTCTCAGACTTATGAAATCTATCACCTTATCATAAACAGCAAATAAATTCAGGATGGACAACATATTGTTTGCCATGTAAGGTTATATAATAACAATGATTAACAAAAGTATAAGCAATGGGAAGAAAAGGAAAAGGGGCGAAAAGTTGGTGTAGAGTTTGGGTTGTTGATACAAACAATTTGACTTTAAGTACAAAAACATGCCTTATAGATAAATATATTTTTTAAGAAAACCTGTTTGTTTTAAGTATATATACTTAAACAGCTAAGACGATGACCTGATTTTCTTGTAATGAAATATTCTGGTTCCCAAATAGTAAAATTTCTGTTGTAATATCAAAAGGTAAGGGATATAAATACTGTCTTCTTATGTCGTCATACCTGACACATCCTGAAAGGAAATGGGTAGCGTTTTCAACTTGAGCGCACTGACAAAGCGGAGATTGAACAATATTTTTACTATATAAATAAATGTTTAAAGGACTACATTCTATTCGTAGACGAGCATAGTAAATTTGACCCTTTCGAGTTCAAAATGTATAGTGGATAGGTATTTTCCTGCTTAACTGTTAACCAGTGATAGGGTCTTTAAGATTATTACTAACCAGTGATAGGGTCTTTAAGATTATTACTAACCAGTGATAGGGTCTTTAAGAATATTACTAACCAGTGATAGGGTCTTTAAGATTATAACTTACCAGTGATAGGGTCTTTAAGAATATTACTAACCAGTGATAGGGTCTTTAAGATTATAACTTACCAGTGATAGGGTCTTTAAGATTATAACTTACCAGTGATAGGGTCTTTAAGATTATAACTAACCAGTGATAGGGTCTTTAAGAATATTACTAACCAGTGATAGGGTCTTTAAGAATATTACTAACCAGTGATAGGGTCTTTAAGAATATTACTAACCAGTGATAGGGTCTTTAAGATTATAACTAACCAGTGATAGGGTCTTTAAGATTATAACTTACCAGTGATAGGGTCTTTAAGATTATAACTTACCAGTGATAGGGTCTTTAAGATTATAACTTACCAGTGATAGGGTCTTTAAGATTATAACTAACCAGTGATAGGGTCTTTAAGATTATAACTTACCAGTGATAGGGTCTTTAAGATTATAACTTACCAGTGATAGGGTCTTTAAGAATATAACTTACCAGTGATAGGGTCTTTAAGAATATTACTAACCAGTGATAGGGTCTTTAAGATTATAACTTACCAGTGATAGGGTCTTTAAGATTATAACTTACCAGTGATAGGGTCTTTAAGATTATAACTTACCAGTGATAGGGTCTTTAAGATTATAACTAACCAGTGATAGGGTCTTTAAGATTATAACTTACCAGTGATAGGGTCTTTAAGATTATAACTTACCAGTGATAGGGTCTTTAAGATTATAACTAACCAGTGATAGGGTCTTTAAGATTATAACTAACCAGTGATAGGGTCTTTAAGATTATAACTTACCAGTGATAGTGTCTTTAAGATTATAACTAACCTGTGATAGGGTCTTTAAGATTATAACTTACCAGTGATAGGGTATTTAAGATTATAACTTACCAGTGATAGGGTCTTTAAGAATATAACTAACCAGTGATAGGGTCTTTAAGATTATAACTAACCAGTGATAGGGTCTTTAAGATTATAACTTACCAGTGATAGGGTATTTAAGATTATAACTTACCAGTGATAGTGTCTTTAAGATTATAACTAACCAGTGATAGGGTCTTTAAGATTATAACTTACCAGTGATAGGGTCTTTAAGATTATAACTAACCAGTGATAGGGTCTTTAAGATTATAACTAACCAGTGATAGGGTCTTTAAGATTATAACTAACCAGTGATAGGGTCTTTAAGAATATTACTAACCAGTGATAGGGTCTTTAAGAATAGAACTAACCAGTGATAGGGTCTTTAAGAATATAACTTACCAGTGATAGGGTCTTTAAGAATATAACTTACCAGTGATAGGGTCTTTAAGAATATAACTTACCAGTGATAGGGTCTTTAAGAATATAACTTACCAGTGATAGGGTCTTTAAGAATATAACTTACCAGTGATAGGGTCTTTAAGAATATAACTTACCAGTGATAGGGTCTTTAAGAATATTACTAACCAGTGATAGGGTCTTTAAGAATATTACTAACCAGTGATAGGGTCTTTAAGAATATAACTTACCAGTGATAGGGTCTTTAAGAATATTACTAACCAGTGATAGGGTCTTTAAGAATATAACTCACCAGTGATAGGGTCTTTAAGAATATAACTTACCATTGATAGGGTCTTTAAGAATATAACTTACCAGTGATAGGGTCTTTAAGAATATTACTAACCAGTGATAGGGTCTTTAAGAATATTACTAACCAGTGATAGGGTCTTTAAGAATATAACTTACCAGTGATAGGGTCTTTAAGAATATTACTAACCAGTGATAGGGTCTTTAAGAATATAACTTACCAGTGATAGGGTCTTTAAGAATATTACTAACCAGTGATAGGGTCTTTAAGAATATTACTAACCAGTGATAGGGTCTTTAAGAATATTACTAACCAGTGATAGGGTCTTTAAGAATATAACTTACCAGTGATAGGGTCTTTAAGAATATTACTAACCAGTGATAGGGTCTTTAAGAATATTACTAACCAGTGATAGGGTCTTTAAGAATATAACTCACCAGGGCAGAGGCGACCCCCATACATTTTATACATACATTACTATGATAGCGTGTCCCTGTATTCATACATTACTATTGTAACGTGTCCCTGTGTTTATATCGACCCCCATACATTTTATACATACATTACTGTTGTAACGTGTCCCTGTGTTTATATCGACCCCCATACATTTTATACATACATTACTATGATAGCGTGTCCCTGTATTCATACATTACTATTGTAACGTGTCCCTGTGTTTATATCGACCCCCATACATTTTATACATACATTACTATGATAGCGTGTCCCTGTATTCATACATTACTATTGTAACGTGTCCCTGTGTTTATATCGACCCCCATACATTTTATACATACATTACTATGATAGCGTGTCCCTGTATTCATACATTACTATTGTAACGTGTCCCTGTGTTTATATCGACCCCCATACATTTTATACATACATTACTATGATAGCGTGTCCCTGTATTCATACATTACTATTGTAACGTGTCCCTGTGTTTATATCGACCCCCATACATTTTATACATACATTACTGTTGTAACGTGTTACTGTCTTTAAATCGAACCCCGTACATTTTATACATACATTACTGTTGCAACATGTCCCTGTGTTTATATCGACCCCCATACATTTTATACATACATTACTGTTGCAACATGTCCCTGTGTTTATATCGACCCCCTACATTTTATACATACATTACTGTTGCAACGTGTCCCTGTGTTTATATCGACCCCCATACATTTTATACATACATTACTGTTGTAACGTGTTACTGTCTTTAAATCGAACCCCGTACATTTCATACATACATTACTGTTGCAACATGTCCCTGTGTTTATATCGACCCCCTACATTTTATACATACATTACTGTTGCAACGTGTCCCTGTGTTTATATCGACCCCCATACATTTTATACATACATTACTGTTGTAACGTGTCCCTGTGTTTATATCGACCCCCATACATTTTATACATACATTACTGTTGTAACGTGTTACTGTCTTTAAATCGAACCCCGTACATTTTATACATACATTACTGTTGCAACATGTCCCTGTGTTTATATCGACCCCCATACATTTTATACATACATTACTGTTGCAACGTGTCCCCGTGTTTATATCGACCCCCATAATTCTACACATGCCATTGTAATATGTCCCTGTGTTTTAAATCGACCCCCATACATGTTATACATATATTGCTATTGTAACGTGTCCATGTGTTTATATAGAAACCCATACATTACTGTTGTAACGTGTCCCTGTGTTTTATATCGACCCCCATGCATACATTCTACATATACTATTGTAATGTGTCCCTGTGGTCTCATTGAAGAAGTATTCTGTATTCTTGTATATGAAGGTGGACGTTTTTGAATATGCTCATTAGTTTGTCTACTTCTTGTGACCGAGAATGATGCCTCAGTTCATACTTTGAAGGTGCAGCATATGTGTTGTCATCTTTCATAATAGGGGGTGGCAGACTCTGTTGATGGATTTTCTGTTCCCCGAAGTTTGCTAGGACCTCCACAGCAAGTTACTGTACCTCATTTTAGTAGTGACATGGTACATAATAGTCCTCGAATGAAGTACCTGTATGATGCAGTTTAGTTAATTTTTTCGGCATACTGTATCTGTTACTTAATTTAAAAGATGGTAGGTGTCGTCGAGAATACGCTTACTCTTCCGTAACACCTGGTCTTATTCTCTTCAATGGTTTTCAATGGTATCTGAGTAAATCTTTCCTTTGTTCATATTTTACCCCAGTTTAATCGATTTGGTGTTTGAGACTTCGGCTACTAACACCAGACATGCCCAAGTCTTTCTGTCAGGGTCGGAGGAAACTCAGATTAGACTTTTGATTTGACCAGTAGAGGTTCTTTACATTAAAAGTTGTGGACAGACGATTAATGCAAAGCACCATTACATAAGCTCACAATCACTTCATACCAAGTAGACAAGTAAAATGGATATGTATATGTTTGATTATTTTTATTCAGGTTTGTATAAAAAATGATCATTCAATAAAAATATCTGGAAGTTAATATATACAACAATATTATTACAATAATTCTCCTGGTAATCACGTGTAAAATGATCAATATGATATGTGTTGATATTCTTAAACAACTTTATCCATTCTGTGATGCGGAAAATGATGAATATACATATATGTATTTGAATGGACATCATTGCATGTAACTTGTCAATTCCAAAAACGTACCTCATTTGTAACATTTCGTTTGTAATTGTTCGTAATGCAATATTGGTCAAATACAGGGTTAAAATTGCTAAAACAATACTTTGAATGGGAATTGGAAATTGAAAATCTTCTACATTTAGTACATGTTTCTTCATTGATCTTTTCACTCCTACAAACTTGTGTTGACTGGAATTAATCTTTACAGTTTGCATTAAAACAAAATTCGCTTTGTATGAAAAAGGGCTGGTTGATTATATACCGTGGTATTCGTTCTCTAGACTAACTACATTATATGTAGGCTCTTCAATTTAAAACAATATTAAAATCAAAATGATATGATATCCCTCCAATTACAAACTCAGCTTCCCGTAAGGTGTTTGGCTTTTGAAAGGATCATATTAATGAATCCATACTTATCTTGATTAAAGGATTTTTCTGACCTATAAAATAAATGTATCACTAATGAGTTTTAATTTGTATAATAATTTACTGTCGGAACTGGATTGTTTTCGTTTCTTCTTGAAATAAATGATGCCACCATCAATCTGTTGGCAATGTGAATTAACACTGATGGAATGTACAAATTAAAGTTTGCTGACCCCTGAAATATAAATTATTCCAACTTTTGATTAGGATGGTTTCAAATGGGTCAGAAAGGGTAAATGAGTTAAGAATATTTTGGTTTGACATGATTCGTTATTAATTTGAAAATTAATGGAATGCATGAAACACTTATTAACAGAAAAATAGAATGTAAACTTTAAAATGAAAATTACTTCATTATTGATTCCTTTAAACATGCATATTTATTTACATTATTTTGTGATTCTGGTCTCCTTGTTAAATATATACAAATGTGAAATTAAAAATATGAAAAATGTTGAAATGATATATGTACAATGTTATGACAAATTAAGACATAATTTCTGAATACAATTAATCAAATGACACAGGAAAAACTATGATAATTCCATTCAAGATTATTTTGCGTCATATATATATGTATACATGTACTGATATAAACATCAAACGTTTTCTTGTCGGTTAACTACTTGCATATTCTTCATGTTTCATAGTTTTTTTTATTACACCAAGGACTTTTATTTGACCCTTGACCTGAAGAATTTTGGAAGATCAATTCAAATTGATAAGTCTTTTCAAAATCTAACAGTATGTTATTTTTTGGGAAATCAAGAAATGTACTCTCAAAAGGTCTATAATGTACTTTACATGTAATTTCTGGTTATTCTCCGATTACCTCCCTTCCTTTGATAAATATACAGATAAACATTTACAGTATGAAAATATATTTCCAACTTCTTATCTTAGGTAGGGTGCTGCGGTTTCAAAAGGAGTACATTTTGATGTGTAACATACCTATGCAATGTTTTAAAACTACAAGCAGTTTCTATTTTCAGTACCAACATATTAAGTATGTAAATTTTCTTTAAAAGCCTACCATGCATGTTATACTCTACCAGTAAAAATATCTAAAGAAATTGACTTTCCTTAACATTTCAAAGATTTGTTAAAAACTAAATATGTTTTAAGCAAAACACAAATATTTAAAACATGTCAGCCTTACCTTGTATCAATACACACCTTTCAGTCTTTTGAACTCAAGCTTTTCCAACAAAGCTCTGGTGAAATTTAATGGAATGTTCTGTGTTTGAAATTTGAATTAAAATTATTTTACAGACATCATGTAGCTCAAACACAGGACCTTGACATTACCAAAATTTCACCAATACAGGAAAAATGAACTGGGTAAGACAAGTCTAATTTTCAGGCTGCAAAGTAAAAATTGAAAGGTACTGTACCTTATATATAACTTGATAATCAAGTTTTGTTTCTAACTTAATATAGAAGGAAGAAAAAAAATAAAATATGGAACTCGCCTTCACAATGGTAAAAAATACTTTGGTTGTGTTGACTTTGACTCTCTGAAAGCCCTTTTATTCATGTTACACCACTTTTTCCGTTTCAACTGTATTGTATTTAAAATACTTATTTAACATTGCTAACTTTTAATTTCAAAACAATACAAAAGTATTCTAATGTTGTTCATTTTACCGCTTCTAAACCACAACCAAAATGGCTACAAAATCTAAATGTCTGTATTTATGTTATCAGGAATAAGGAAATAGAGTGTGAAGAAGCCTCATCTTTATACAAGTTCTAAACATGAGAATAAAACTGTATGTGTAGCACTTAAACGAAAGATTCTGATTTCCCTGTTGCAGTGCTGCCCATTCCTAGTGCACTAGCTGCTGGTGGGGGTGGGGGGCGATGTTTGTCAACCACTCGAGCTGTGCCTCTTTTCTTCTTTTTACGAATGTCTGTAGACTTGATGAACGCTGCAAGTCCACCGAATGCTGAGAAGAATCCAGATAGAACGTAGAATCCGAACGAAAACGAGAAGTAACTGAGCCATGGCCTAGGCATCCAATTAGGGTCTTTGGCTTTCATGGCAAACACGAACGAACAGATCAGAACCAGCACACCTGGAAAAGTAACAATGAAACAAGATTTTAAATAGTTGTTCTGGCCTGGTTTCATCAATGTTCCTTAATTTAAGGAATTTCCTTAACTTAAAAATCTCCATAAGGAAGCATTACAGAATTTAAGGAAATAAGATTAAAGTTAAGGAATTTCTTAAATTAAGGAACGTTGATGAAACCGGGGCCTGGTACTCAATGACAAAACACATATAATGTAATCACACAAATTTTGTGCTTGAAGTATCCTGCTAAATAATAAATGTGTTATTTACAGTTTCTGGATATTACTTTCTAAACTAAGTTATGTGGGTGCACGAATTATTTGAATTTGGTTACTTCACAAGGCAGATTCCCCGATCTGACATCGGAGCCAGCAAGAATTTTTTTTTAAATAGCTTGTTGCATTATCTTTGTCAGATCTAAGAATTATTAGGAATTGTTGAGCAAATTCACTTGTTGAAAATACATCTACTGAATTGTACAATCGGAAATCGGGAGACTCTATCCTAAAGAGTTGGCAAGTATGCAGTGGTAGAAATGTAACAAACTATACATCAAAAACATTTTATTTCTTCATAGGGAATGTTCTTCCAAGATTTCTAAACGGTGAAGTTTAATTTTAAACAGATATAATCGTTGTAGCTTGGTAGGCAAACACCAAACTATGTACATATCGTGTCAGATGATCAAAAAAGCTGAACCATTCTCAACTTCAAATCCATTACTTATTAAAGACTATATATACATATATATAGAAAGTATAAAGATTTACTGAATCTGAGGTCATATTAAAGAGGAGGCAAGATAGGTGATGTACTTGTAGCTCCTAATTTTTCCAACATCAAATAAGTATGTTTATAAGTTTACTATAATTCAAGTGGAGTTTAAATATTTATAGAGGATATTCAATGGTTTGTCATTTAATATCAAATATATTTCATGGGTATGGCAGATTTTTTTTATATTTTCAAGGTTCCTTTTTTACTTGCCTACTGGAAAGTAGCTAACGGTTAGGCCTAGTGGCCAATCCATCGAAATCACAAGTGATCGGGTCAGCTGATCGGGATAAGTTGATCGCAAAAGTTGAACCATTCTCATCTTCAAATTCATTACTTATTAAATTCTGCAGCAGTATCTCATAAATATCTACTACTGTTTCCATTTCTTCAAGATCATCTTTCCCCAATAGACAGGTTCTAGCAGACGACAACAATGCCAGGAGCAATGCAGGAGTTTGATCAAGGGGAACAACTCATACAATTTCAGTGAAACATGAAAAAATTAACCGGGTGAAAACTACCCAGCTTATTATTCTACATTAATGTACATCAAAATCTCACCCGGAAAACTGATTTATTTGTTGCATATCTATCGATGTTATCCAGATTTCTTAAGTTTATTTTAGATATTTTTAAAGATGAATATACATACATGTATTAAAACATATCTGAATATCTTCAAAAGAATTTTCAACATACCTATATTTATATTTTGGTCCCTGAAAGCCCTTTTCACTTGAAAATGTTTGGGGTATTTTTCCTACGTGGGTCACTTTTTCACTGGAGTAATATCAGAAATATCAAGTGGGGTCATTTTTCTACGGATGGCCAGGTAAGATTTCTACTGTGAAATAACAACCCTGGGTAACTTTTCCATGTAGAATAATGACCTCCAGTCCCCGGGGAAGTTCTTTGATGGTGGGTCACTTTTTCACGTTACACTGACAAAATCTTATATTTTCATTGCTCATCATTGCAGTGAAAATATAAGTTTTATCCGTTTTATAATTTTCTATATTTCACAGGCAAAAAATGTAATAAAAGATTTTATTACATCAAAATAAAAAAAGGGTTATGCTTTGTAAAATTGAAACATTGAAGGGGTCAATTATAGATTACAGTGGCAATTAATGGTTCAATGCCCTCTTCATTGATCAAACCTTTGCATTGTATAAGAATAATTCATGAAACCATCAAACATTCTGAGATTAAAAGCTAGAAAACCGTGTTTACCTGAAGCGAAGAAGAGGACAGCAATGATGACGAACATCTTAAGCTTTCGTTTTTCGTAGTATTTGATCCTGGTGCCCTCGCACATGTAGAAGCTCAACAGGAACACAACAGCCATACAGCACAGCAGGGTAAAGATAACCAGAGCCTGGACCGCGCGGAACCATGCTGGAGACGAAAATACAACCAAATACAATACTACTGTAACACGAAAATACAATACCAGCTACTGTAACACAAAAATACAACAAAATACAATACTACTATAACACGAAAATACAATACTTCTGTAACACGAAAATACAATACAACTGTAACACAAAAATACAACCAAATACAATACTACTGTAACACGAAAATACAACCAAATACAATACTACTGTAAAACGAAAATACAACCAAATACAATACTACTGTAAAACGAAAATACGACCAAATACAATACTACTGTTACACAAATATACACTCAAATACAATACTATTGTAAAAAGAGAGGAAAAATGCAAAGCTAGACTGGGGGTTTGAACTGAGAGCTTTCCGATTCAAATGAATGCTTGCTCAGCAAACTAATGAGCTATCTGCATAATCTGATCTAGATTCTTTACACTTTAATATGTTGTTTTACAAAATTAATGTTAATACAATTTAGAAATTTGAGCACTGATATAAGAGAATGTCTTGCATGAAAAGTACACATACAATGCAATTAGCTCATCAGAGCAGAGACATAAGAGCCAGAACTCTAGAAACCGTAGACCCTCCAAATACCGGTAGGCAGAATTCTAGAAACTGTGGACCTTCCGAAGAGCCTAGAGTTCTATAAATGACCCGAGCAGAGGTAGAATTGTATCTTTTTTTAGCAAGTTACATTTGGTGGCAAATGGGTTAAATTTTAACTCGCTAAATTAGAAACTTGCTCGCAATTTTGGAGTGGTTAATGAAAATACTACAATCAATGCATTCTGAATCAGTCTAATTTACAATTTAGACAAGTGTTGACAAGACATTAATGCATTATTTGTGTGTGTATGTACGTATGGGTTTTGTTTCCCGATTCGTTTTATACTTTCAACAACGTTTTCTGAAATGTTTACAGAGTGGAATAATATACATGTATATACATCTTTCAACAGCCATTATATGGACATGTATACTCACTCGCCGAAAAATGTAAGTAAAATAATTTTGTACTCTCCATTTCAGAAATCAGCTTGCATTTTGCGAGTGCGCGAGTGCTAATTTCAAACCCTGCCAAGTTTCCTCTTTCATTTTTATCTGCAGACACCATGTCTGGTATGGGCCAGAGCTCACTGTATGAATATGAAAACATTGAATTCTCCATGACAACAGGCCCTGTACCCAATATCATCTATCTATCGAAAAGTCT
Organism: Mimachlamys varia; assembly: GCA_947623455.1. Taxonomy (NCBI): domain Eukaryota; kingdom Metazoa; phylum Mollusca; class Bivalvia; order Pectinida; family Pectinidae; genus Mimachlamys; species Mimachlamys varia. The sequence continues at coordinate 39,540,279 of OX392540.1, forward strand.
GGTGCCAGGGTCAGAGGAAACTTGGGTTTTGCTTCAAGGAACATGTAAGCCCAAGTTTACTCTTGCCTAGCTGACACCATGTCTGGTTTGGGGCCAGCTACAGCACACATGCCTATAAAAATGTGGAATTGGCCATTACCAATTGGTATCAGGGGAGGGACTAATTAAAAAGATGCGGCCCAGAAATCTTTTGAGCCAGAACAAGAATATTATCTTCTGTTTTCCGTCTGGATCCGTACGGTTTGCTGATATGTCACGTTGCACCCTGTGGCCTACATACGAGGTAAAACCATGGAAACCTCTCAGGTGGGAAATTTTGAACAGTTGCAAACCAATCAAGGACTCTAATGAAAGAAATTAGAATCTGTTCAGTGATCAATCTACGAGCGCATCCCGCATCCTGTACTCATAAAAATTTTGAAAGGACCCATTGAATTTATGAAAATGGTTAAATTTAACATTGTGGGATCCATTGCTTTTGGCAAAACAAAAGAAAAGGACCCATGAAAAATAATTGTAAATTGATCACTGCTGTTGGTGATAATACATTGTAAATAATCTATTTATAGATATATGTGAGTTATGTAATATGACATAGACATTTTTTTTGTCAGCACTTCAAAATTCTCAGATACTGAACGGTGTTGGATCATTCAATTTCCAAATTAAACCAGACATCTATTTGTCAAAATGTCATAGTGTCAGTTTTAGGGCAAGAGGAAACTCGGGCAATGTACATGTATACAGCGCAAAATATTCAGTAACATTTCTCATTCAAAATAATAGTGAATATATAACAATGTCCTATCTTAAATTTTTATATGCAGAAAACAATGAAATAAATATTAACATCTAAATGTACATGAGGTATATATACAGTTGGTGTACCCTGATGACAAAATCATATCATACATTTATCTTATTATCAAACAATTTTAATATACACACTGTAACAGTACAACACTTACAAATTTAATTGTTTATATATTTTGGAGAGAGTAAAAAAAGTTCGTTATAGGAACATAGATTTATAAGAGTTATTGTCTGTACTTTATTAGGGGTCCCTTGGTGGGCTAAACCGATATGACATGTTTTGCTAAATCAGAGACGTATATTTATGATATCTTACCTGTCCTCACCAGTCATATCCGAGTTCAGTCCCCTTGATTATGATTCATGATCAAAAACATTCAAATTATAGTTTAAATAATGGAGGTTATTCTAAAATTATCAGTATTAAGTAACAGCTGATAAAAAATCTTCAAAAAAGTAAACATTTTACGGCAGAACTATGTTAAATACTAATAAAACGGATGAATCATGATTTGACCTACATTTTCAGTACAGGTGTGTTTCTTTATTTACACCTGGTATACTTACGGGGCATTATGTCGTCAAACACCTCCTCGAAGAAAGTAGAGTGTATCCACCAGCACCCTACGTAAGACCTCAAATTAGGATCTCTCGGTTTCACCCAACCTGACAGGCAGATCTGCCACATGCCGACATTAGCGAGCGGGCTGTGCACTCTTCCCCAAGATTTGAACCAATACGGCGAGGCGAACGCTATGAAGACGAGCAGCAGGGAAGCGATTGCACAAACGTACGAGAACCAATAAACATAACCTAATCCTGCTTCTCGAATTCTTCTCCTTTCTGAAGCTGTCGTGGTTGCTTCCGTAACCACAGATCCACCGACATTCGAATCCCCTCCCCAGTCTTTTCTCCCCTTTACCATAGCCATTTTGTTATGTCTACCTGTTTGTTCCGTTGGGCGAGTCGATTTTTGCACCTGTGATGCTTCCTGTTTCCGCCGTTCGAGTTACCTCGTGACTTTACCTACGTTTACTTTACTAAAAATGGAATCGTTATTTCGTAAGGATTGCCAGGTTCACTACTGAAAGTAATTAAACAAATTTAAGAATGAATGCGTTCTTACATTATTTAAATAACGGAGCGATCATTTGTTTCCGATGAATTTTTTTTTAGATAAGTAGAAACAACAATCCACCGACTGAGATTATTGATTAATCTACCTACGTTGTTGACATTCTTTATCCCTGACATCACCTTCCTACTTGTTATCGTCTCGGACTTCTTCATTGTTGTAGAGGAAACTGAATTATATTTTGCCAAAATTTAAGCTTTTTGTGATTTCCTAAATGTTTAAGTATTTAAAATGTCGACAACATTTTATGAAAAACAAGAGCCGTTATCTACTTTAACATTTTGTCTGTGCTTTATGAAATATTACACCGCTTTATTTCTGGTATACAGGCTCATTTCCTGACCCTCGATCTACACCAGACTCAAAAGCAAATACAATAAAAGTACATAATAACAATGTTTATATATGTAACCACAATTCATACATATAAATTTACTTAAAATGTTCAAATCAAATGTTCAATGATATACATATAATAAGTGTTCATTCATTAATAATGACATAAAAAATTTAAGTTCGTTTTTCTCCGTTCGGTTCGATTATCCACTTCTTAGTTAACTGATTTAATACTTGTTGATTTATACAAATAATGTACATTGTAGTTGCATAGAAATTGTTCCTGTACATTGTACAATGTAGGACAAAGGAAATTCAGAGGACAGCCCGCCCCTTTTTCCAGGACAGAAACACGAACTTATCACAATGAAACTATATTAAACCCTAAAATAGTATGCCGCTGTTGTAATTTCAGACCCCTCACTAAGTCTACAACCGATGACTAATTATATTGTACATGGTGGGTTCAAGTGGATTAGCAGAACAGTTTGAATAAATCTTGCGAGAAAAAGATATTTTGTAGTTGTTTGTGTAAACACGGAATAAAAAAACTTATATAACGAAAATGCAAAAATGAATTACACTGCAAAATTCATGTTTCATCCTTATAGGCCTCACAGGTGATGCAAAGGGAAACAAAGATAGAAATCTAAAACAAAATTGCATCATACTGCTACAGTTGAGACAGAATAGAATGCGCATACTCCTCCTCAAAAATGTTTCATCTCTCAAAATACCTGATTTTCCCACCTAATACGTTAACATTCCCCGTACTAAACTGAAAGAACGTCTTCGACCTCTCATTTCATCATATTTTATTGTGAAAACAATCGGAGTGAACAGCAGGCTAGGCCTCTATAAGTTCTCTTCTTATAGGTTGACATGACAAATACAGGACATTGGTGAAACAATTAATTTCAAAATATTGATGCAAGTAATATAATATAATACATGTAGCATAATTTTTAGCATTTGCCCAGTCTGTTTAACAAATATGAGTAGGGAGATAATCCCCTGTGAGTTTAAACATAATTAGTATTTTAAACTATTCAAAATAGAAAATAATAAAGTGAGGCAATTGTTTGTGTAAACACGGAATAAACAAATATTTGTTAAACATATATAGCTTATATGATTATGTCTAAGATATTTTTGTTTAAATCCTTCATCCAATTAAGTTTCAGATACAAAGCCACTACCGGCCTCTACCGTTTACATATCAACCACTCAACAAGAATTCAGATTCAACCATAGAACACTAGTGTTAAGAGTTGGCATATTTATTCAACAAAGGTTTTAGCACGGACTTAGATTAGATGCTATCTAAGTCCGTCGTTTTAGTGTGAAAATACTGAGAACACTAAATGGTATAAGGGAGATAACTCCATGCATTTTTTTTTATAAAAATGTAGTTTGTTCTATGTAATGCTTTTATTAGAAGTAGATTTAGTTAAGTAGTTAAAAGCTAAACGAGAGGAAATGCTACAATCCTCGAATTATTTCAAGCCATTACTGCCCCTCGTTCATATCGCACTGTTGTTGTACACAAGAAAATGGAAAAAAAAATTGTGTCATGCAGCATCAACATTGGTTACATTCATTGGTTAGGGCATAGAGGTTAATAATAAAAGAAAAGAAAAAAATAGAATAAAAAGAAATATAATAAAAATAAAAAGGAGATGAAGCAATATAGCTAGAGACTTTTTAGAAACTTTTTAGAAACATGTAGTTTTTGTCCAAGATATAGCGGGCTAGTGTTCTATATTTTTAAAAATCTTTCATCTCATTGAGTTTCAGACAAAAAAGTCACAAAGGGCCTCTACCGTTCACCTATCGTCCACTCAAAAAGAATCCAGATTCATCTACAGAACACCAGTATTCATATCTAATACATTTACATATTGTTTTATCGTAGCTATCAATGAGGACATCACACAACACTTTAGTTGTACTTTATAAAAGCAACAAATTCATGTATATCATAACTACCTGAACCATAATGTGTAATTGAATGATAGGGAAAACAACAAAAAGGGGTATTAATAATTAATAATAATAAATACTCTAGAAGGATTAGAAAAATGGACATGAAGAAAAATAGTAGAATATAGTAGATTTCATCATAATAGCTTTCTGTTCTAGGAAAGAAGGACGACCATACCACATGCATGGTGGTGAGCTATCTTGAAACACGACAAAAGCTCTAATGATAGATATTGCGGAATATATAGTACGAAGGATTGCATTCCCGGTTGACAATATATTTATTGAGTTTGGAGGAAAGATGTTGGCATTCCTATGGGAACAATCCACACTCTCAGTTGACTTGTTTTTGTTAATTATGAGGTTGAATATGTCGATGAACGTATCAGGACAGGTAACAAAACCCTTCTCCGACTTTTTTATTTCACATGAAAAAATATCGACGATGTATTATTTATAAACAGCAAGAAGCTACTGACCTTATCGATCGTATTTACCCTTCTGATTCTGAAATCAAGGATCCAATAAACTCTAAAACTATGACCAATATGGGCAGCTTAATTACTATAATTGAACTAAGTTATATTTTTAACCTTTTCCGATCTTAAACCTTCCCTTTCTCAATAGTAACATCTATGATTCTCCAAAATATGGTGTTTACATGTCGCAGCTAATTCGTTATTCGAAAGCTTGCACTAGATACTGTGATAATCGTGATAGACGTCGGATCTTAAAAAAACCAAAAAAAAAACAGAGACTACCAAAGCGTCAAAAAAAAAAAAAAAACATAAACCGACCCTCGTAAAAGTACAAGAGGATAAGACCAGGGCCCGTATTCATGAAACCGTTCTCATGCTCAAGCATGGATTCTGTGCCAGCTTTCTATAAACTCATCTGAATCATGTTTAAGAGTCAAAAAATCATTGTAAATGTTGAAAACAGCTTTTGACTTCGCATCTCTTCAACTTTATACCAAACCTTTGACAAAATTAGATTTTCAAAATACTTTATAGCCAGAACAAGAAATAAGGCTTGAGCACAAAATTCATCGTTGAGCATGAGAACGGTTTCATGAATACGGGCCCAGGTGTTCCGGAAGAGTAAGTGTCCCTGCTTCATCGACGACACTTGCCATGTAAATCTTGGTCACATCCAAGTAAGCATCAATCTTCAAAATGAGAACCAAGGCATCATTGTCAATCACAACAAGTAAGCACATTAATAAGCAAACTCAAAAACGTCTATCTTCATATCACACAAAGATACAGAATGTTTCTCGATGAGATCAAGATGGCGACCATCGAACTTGCCAATAATCCTCATCTTCTTTAGTTGTTTGCTCCAAAATCACGTTAAACCCTGTGTAATATACTTACAGATTCAAGGCTTCAAAGTGAGAGGAGAAGATGTCGACCATAAAACATGCTTATATTCTTCACCAATCGGTATCTCTCGATATCCTGTGCCGCCTGTTTGTTCATCAGTGGCTTGCATGTAACATGAAAATATCGATTCAGAGCGAGTCATAGAATAACGAATCAACTGCGACATGTAACACTATATGACGGAGAAACTGGAATGATACTGTCAAGAAAGGGAAAGTTCACGATAGGAAAATCAAAATCGTCACGTTTATAGTTAGTAGTAAGCTTCCCGTGTTTAAGTAAATATTGAGGTAAGAAGCTGATGTTGAAGAGGTCGTGTCTTTTATTTGTAGTTCAGAAGGATATAATACGATCAACTAGGTGAACAACCTTAGTGTATATCAATAAAGACTACGAATAAGTATCGTCATCTTGGTCTCATTGAGATATATTCTGTATCCTTGCATGATATAGAGGTGGATGTCTTTGCATATGTTCATTATTGGTCTACTTGTTGTGATTGAGAATGATGCCTCAGTTCTCCTTTTGACGACGTGGCATGTACTTGGTTGGTGTCGTCGATGAAGCCGAAGTCACGTACATGTACTCTTCGGAGACATCAAGAGTCACCGTGTAAGTCTTTCCTTTATTGACATTTTGCATAAAGTGTAATCGATTTTGAGTTCGGATTAGGTTTGTTGGCGCTTCGGTATTCTCTATGTATTTCTATGAGTTTTGTTCATATTACTAGATAAGATTAAGTATGATTTCTTGGGTGTGATAGATATGATTTGTTTCTCCAATAATTCATATATGTGAAATTGATGAAAAAAAAAAAAAAAAAAAATCGACGTGTTCACCGTAGCTTAATTAAACAGTATTTTATTCAATAATAACATGTAATTGTTATGGACTCATCTTAAAGTACTACTGTTTAGTTTATCATACTTATATATGTCTGCCTGTTATCTTATGTTATATATAATTCTCAGTGATATGTTTAATTTGTAAATACTGTAAATTTTATGTATGCTTGACTCATTTTGTCAATCTGACAATAAGCTCATGGATCATGTCGAGAAAAAAAGAAGAAAAAATTGAGAATACCGAAGCGTTAACAAAATCCTAATCCGACATCAAAACCGATTAAACTAGGGGCAAAATTTGAACAAAGGTACGATTTGCATGGAGACCTTTGTAAACGTACACTGTACAAGGAAATATGACCAGGTGTTACGGAAGAGTAAGCAGCTTGCTTATTGGAATGACTGATCATTTGGCCGAATTATTAAACTTGATTTGTGGTTTGTTTAAATGCGTTTAAGGTTTTGTTTTCTAGGTTTTGGAAGTGGATGAAAGTCAGACTGCCTGGAGTAAAACCACTGTTGAGGGCTAGTGGTAACAGAATGTCGGACGCCTTATACAAACGCGAACTCGCTCAAAACGAAAAGTATGAAACCTCTGCATCGCCACAAATAAAACAAATCAATATGTTGGCCACTACGAGCCCCGTCGAACAAACTTAAAGGCAAATCCTTTTATTTTAAACATTTTTTCTGTGAACGTTTTATTACTATTGTCTAGTTTAATATAAACATAAAACTAGTTAAGTTTTCATTTATGTTGCATTGGTTTTATGAAGATGAGTAGGTATTTTATATAAGTTATTTGATGTTCAAAATGATCCTCATATATTGGAACCAGTTCTTGCAATCGATGAAACTAGGGGCAAAATATGAACAAAGGAAATATTTACAGGGTGGTAAAAAGAGAAGACCAGGTGTTCCATAAAAATAAACATCTACTGCTTCGTGGACTACACCCGCCATGTAAATCGTGGTCTCATACAAATGTATTACTATTTCAACATGTATGGACAATGATATGCATGGCATAGTGATCAAGTATGCTGTATAATAATGTTGTTTTCGATGATATATCATTATAATATAAAGTTCAAACATAACTTTATAGTGCATTGTATAACGATTATAACGTAAAATTACATGTATGTATACATTATCTCACTCTCTCTCTCTCTCTCTCTCTCTCTCTCTCTTATAAAAAAATATATTACTCAATTCTAACATTGTCTTTTCTTTATTATACTGTACATACCATCATGTGACTACTGTACATTTATAATTTGTCATTGTAACGGGAGAAGTCATCTTTAAGTTGGTAAAACTTACCAACTAATCCCTTTGTCATTTTATGTCAATTCAATATGTGTAAACTAAACATTATTTCTTAAAATTTGTATTGTAATTTACTGTGCACAATTTCAACTATGTTTTCATGTCATGTCATAATTTACTCCTCCGGATCACCTGGGCTTATTCTCTTGTACCTTTGCAAGGGTCTCTATGTGAATCTTTCCTTGTTTTTGAATTCGGATGATAATTTTGTTGACGCTTCGATATTCTCTATTTTTTGTTAAAGTATATGAATCGAGACGGAAATAAAATATACTATGTATATTAGAAATATTCTTATTGTGATAGATATCACGGAAACCTCAAAGCTAATTACAACTATTGTTATTCCTAAACTAAGGGTTTTATATTAATTTTACATTTTAATTGAGTTGGACATTTTTATCGAAAATTGATCTAATCCTCAATAAAATTTACAAAGGTCTAAAATAGCTGAAGAAAGTTCTCAGGCCCCTGTGAATCTGATAAAACTCTCTTAATTCGTCATTATGTTTCAAATATAATGATGGTATATATATATATTCATATAAATATATTATAAAACATATTGTTTATATGATAACTAAAACTTAGATTCAAGCATCCTCGATATGCCGGGTTACGCTCACAAGAGCACCTTTTCATATTGGGCATTAATTACCAGGTATGGCAGTGCGCTAATATGAAGTTTGTATATGATACACTAAACCGAACGGCGGCATACATTATGAACAGAGTACAAATAAACCACACATGTATACATTTATTTAGCTACATTCGATTCGGTCATTGACGTTCGTTACTGTCTAAATACGTCCCAGAGTTCATTACCCCGCAAACCATGTGGTCTAGGCCCCAACGCGCACATTGCGCTGAATTCTAGCGCGGATGGGTCAATGAGCCCTAGTTACGCCGTGACATTGCCTACTGACATACATACAGACCAATAGGAGCTCGCGTCCTTAAATGACTTTTCCTCAATAACCCGACTGTTATCCTTTGCAATACAACTAAGGACATTTCCAGTCGAGTCAGGGGCGTTGAGGTTTTTTGTATTATTTTAGAAAGATCCTAAATATTTACTCGTGATCATTCAAAATAGGAAATGCGAAGGGTTGTGCGAGATGCGTGTGGGATTTGGAAGGTATAATGAGGCTGTGAGATAACTTGTCGTAACCAGTCTAGAGCAAGGTGCCCGGCCAGATTGCCAACTGGTGGCCGGGGAGGGGCAGGCCGGAGGGGAGGGGCGAGATGGTATCTCAAATGGACGGTGATATGAAATGGGAATGGGACTACATCTAAATGACTGCATTAGAAACATATCAGGTAAGCTATGTTCGTCAAAATAGTGATAATTGACTAAATATTGTACTAATATTTGAAGTTGTAGCATATATATGCAATATGAATAATGGCGGTTTTTCGTTGAAACAAAGTAACGCGTAGATAATGACTGATTTTTTACGTATTAATATTGTCAAAAACGTCGAAAGATTGTCGTTATATTTTTCAAATATGGCCGAAAAGCAAGGTCTTTTCTGCTGAATCAGTTCTCATTTCTCAACAGAAAAAAATCCTCTTCTAAAGGTAGCTCAACCATGTATAACCTTACATCAATTATATCATATATTTACATTAATTTCTTTGATCCCCGAGGATTATATAAGTATCAGTTATATGTTTTCCCTCCGAAACACTTCCTGTTGTGCTCATCAATGATATGTAAACAATTTGACATTATGAAGCTGAAATGTCAGCGAAATCATTTTCAATAATTGTAATTCAGTAATTCAGTAATTGTTGTTCAAATGTACATTTGAACAACAATTCAAATATAATATATAAATATGTGTGTGTTACGTGATCTTAACTGATACGAAACCAACAAAGCATTTATTGGCATATAAAATCAGTTGTGTATGTAGTTGATACGATAGATGTATTTGCATGCGGTAAGCAGATTGAGCGATGAAAACAGTTTAGCTCTATTTCATTCTTGATCATTGACTCTATTACCAGGATATACGTGTCAACGGATTGAATATGAAATATTTCTTTTTCTAAATGAACGTATTTTGTAAATGATTTGGTTAATTATAATTCACTAATGGAGTTGCATGTAAAATATATATATAAGCGATTTGGTCAGGACTGTTGGCATTATTGATATATGTATATATAATGTATATCACCTTTCATCAGAAATGTTGTATTTAAATATATCAGAACTGCAGCACAGGGACATGTATTGAGCTATATGCTATACCAATATATATTGACAATATATGTATAGGTATTCATCATCATAAATAAAGACTATACGTGTCCCTGTGACTGTAGTTTCGCCAGGAAAGTTACTTGACTTTTGATAAATGTTGTTGTTATAGCATTCTTTCATCAGGATTGTAGTTTGTACACAATACAATGTTGTAGAACCAGTCACCAGTGATATAACTTGACTAATATGCAAATTTTATAGGTCTATAATGTTTTCACCAGGAGTACATTGTACTTTGATAAACAACTGTGATATGAAAATAAACATTAACAATAAATCATCGTAGTGAAGAATTTACATGCAGATACTAGTTACTCAAAGGGCCACAGTTCACAAAATAAAAAGAATCGCTAATTCTTACGCTTGTTTGAAACAAATGTATATTCTTTGATACAAACTGACAATGGAATATCATGTTTGGCAAATATTTGATACTTAAAGTATTTTATTGTCAGATTTTATTGGTATATATTAGATACATATAACCATATTGTTCTTTTGTTTGGTTGATAACTAGTTACCCACTTTTCATTTTATAGATAACAGTACTAAAGTACAACCAGGGTGTGGACTAATTAAATACAAAATGAATTGCTATAGGTTTTTACAGAACGTTAATCATGCGATCACACATGATATCGTATATATGACTTCAAGCATAAATACAACCCTCTGTAAGCAAAATGCATTCTATTTATAATTATATACGTTTTTGTACTTGCGGTCATTGACCTATAGATAGTTAATTGGTCAACGGCCACTGCTTCCATTGGACTCTCATTAGCATAAACACACATACACATATAAATGCCGGAACATATATACAGATACACAAAGCTTTACGCATCACATCAATCTCACGAGCAATGTTAGGTATGATATAAACATGAGTGAATACAGTAGTTTATACAAGTATTACGTCTTATTGATTGCGACTGGTGTGTAAGGGTATGTGGAGTGAATATCCCAGACCAGCAATGTACGTATACTATCAATACTGTATACGTAAATCATTTTAAATGTTATGTATTAAGGGCGACTTAAAGCGCCTAAGTTGGAATTAAGCACATTCTATTATCTTGCTCTATTGCAGTGTATATAATTTTGCAACACACATAAACATCAGACAATTACTATCACATTTAAAGGAATACTCGCAGGGAAGTTTTTCGGCCTTTAAAAAGAGTTATAACACTATCATGTAACACATTTTGACCACGATTTTGAATGCACGCATCTTAATGATACAGGAACATGACTTTGAATCGTACTGTTTGAGATTAATTTTTAAAACCCAAGAATTGTTCATGATTATACGCGTTCTTTCCCTCCGTGTTTATGCACAGACCATCATAAACGGTCGATTCGTAAAAAACATCTGTTACTGGTTCTTGTCTCAAATAATAAAATATAGAGCGTATGCATCATCTTCCATTCATATGACTGTATTGGAGATGACGTACCACACACATATGCTACACCGATACAGTATGTCGAAAAAAAATATTTAAACTGTATCATATAGCTGTTTCGTATTGCAGGGACCCGCCAGTGATACTAGGGGCCAAACGATTGGGATCTAAAATTTCTAAACTAATGTAGAAGAAGATGGGTCAGGTGCTTTTTTTAAATATAATTACGAAGCAATACCAATTTTAGCTGCATAAAAAACTGGCTCATACCAATATGAAATAATTTGAATATCATCACAATAATGAATAATCAGAACTATCACTTAATAAAACAAATTGATACATTTTCAAGCAAAAACGCCAATACAATACAATCAAGTGTTGGAAAAAGCTACCCATGTACTACTCCATTGGAACTGTCACTGTTTAGTAGGGTACGGTAAGAAGCAGGTGACTGACCTCATGCTAATCAATATTTCCTATTACAATGCGTCCATTCACTCCCACATACAGAATGTAGGGATAGTGTGACCTAGTTTAAACCCCCTCAGTGGACGGTCAATACACGAAGCACGAAATACACCAGCGAAAGATGAATGACCTTATAGCTATACCACAGGCAGAGATCAAAACGCTGATGATCTGGTAATTGTCCCATTGCTTTTTATTTACATCCGCACAATTTTAAGCCATGATCAAATATCAGTAACAGTTGTTTTTTATATTGATAACGAAATCGCTGTATTATGATTGCCGATACTGACAATGCATAAATATCTATATATATATATACAGTTGCTCTAAGACAATGTCAAGGTTGCAGAGGTGGATGACCTGGGCTTGTATTGCAGAAAGTATTGTTAGCAACACAAGATATTATATAGGAAATGTAAACGTACAAACGTGCCAACTTCACTTACAAATATTTCTAGTATTATTCGATGATTTTTATTTCTTAATGCTAACTCATTGTGGAGAAAGACATCAAACCATCCGTTGTTTGAGTAAACATAGGTTTAACATGAAATCTTAACTATAAATATATCCCGGACTGAAATGTAACTGATATAACGAGCACGTACTGTAAGTTGAAATGATGATAATATATTTTTGAAATAATATTCATGATGCTACCGTTGACTACGCACACAAATATATATATGGTAATAATTCTTTTGTAAAAATGAAATAAATAAAAACGAAAGCGTAACAGAAAATCGAAGTGTCAACAAAAAACATAATCTGAACTCAAATTTTAAAAGTTCTGGAAAAAGACTCACCATGGTCACATCCAAGTAAACAGCAAGTCCTCAAAGTGAGAACCTCATCAACCTGTGTCGTAAGCTTGTTTTTCGCAATCCAATATCTATCACGAAAATATCACAATTTTAGTCTCGTATGAAAACAGAAGCAAGTTAACCATAAGAGTGAAGAACGGTTAGTTCCCATAGTTCCCATAGGAACCCCAACAGTCTTTCCTCAAAACTCAAAAAATATTGTCAACCAGGAATTTAATCATTTCATTCGTACTTTCTCCCTCTCAATATGTCTCATTTTAGATTTTGTGGTGTTTTTTCAAAAAGACTAAGTATGAATCTATAGCAGCTAAGGAATATGGGATTAAACTATTGGTCTACTTTTATGCTAGCTTTTCCCCCGAATTCCCGTTTTACTCCGGTTTGCCACCAGCACGCCTCACAGGACTATATCAAATGATTGTTTACATATATGAAACAAAGAATGCCCCATGAATATATATGGAAGAACACTATGACAATTACTCAATAGTTTATATAGTAGGTGTTTGATAAACGAGGCTAGTGCCTGTGCTGGTACTACGTATGGTAAATTGTACTGATCACGGAACTTGAGCAAGTCTGTGTATAGCGTATAACTAACACAGCACCGGTATGCCGTGCTTCGTGTTGACCGGAGCGGTCAGCAACCCCCCGTACATTGTAGGATGTATAATACAAGTCACCAACCTGAACGAGAATGTCAGATAATCAATGTTCATTAAGATAATGCTTTCCTTCAGTGTTACCTGTACGTGAATGCCAGATGATCAATGTTCATTAAGATAAGGCTTTCCTTCAGTGTTACTCTTGAAGAAGATATAAATCTAACCAGACGATGAAAATATTCTAACCACAGTACAAGGAATTACAAAAAATAAGAACAAGAATTTAACTCCAAAATGTGTAAATTGTTGTGTGATTATAATACGAGGCTAATTAACTCGAAAAATTAAGACATTTCCATCATGGTATGCACACATACTTTTGATTTCATTTAAAAAGGCAAAATATATCACGAAAGTATGGTAGTATATATCAACTGAGGCTGAATATAGGTCAGACCCGCTTCTCTTACAAAAGAAAATAACACGACTCTCGGAGACAAATTGTTTATATCAGACATATGTAGTATTGTTGAACCTTAAAAATGAACCTAAACAAACGACATACCAATTATATTACAAATAATCATGTTATATCATTTGGTCTAATTGAAACGGTAATAACTTTTCCTTTGACAATCGAAAATACACGAATCAAAGCGATATAACATTACAAGAATAAATACCTAGTCTTAAACTAGGTCAGGGCCTTCCCCACTTACAATCGATACGACGATAGAGCATGTGTGATACTAAATAGGTAGGGGGTCATCATCATTATATTTATACCAATATAGTTCTAAAAAAAGCTAATAAAATTAAGATATGTCCAATATCCGTCTATTGGTGTGATATACAAGCTGTATCCATATGTACACCACTACCAACATGTATGGAGTATTCTAGCTCATAAGAATGACCGGACCGGTCAGTGACCGCTATCACAAATTGCGCATGCGTACAAACACTATCACACTAAAACGCCAATACACAGTTAGTACAACCAGAGAGCGGCAGGTTTGACAGTTGGTAATCTATATATATATCTATTTTAAACGCATTAGGGATTGGCTTAGGGAGGAGTAGTATATATTGGACAGTTGACTTTTTGTCGGGTAGTAATACCAGAGCAGGCCAACCTACCGCCTGGGGCGGGTGTGTTCAGTGTGGCTATGGATATAATAAACGTGTTAAAAACCTATGGGATTTTACAGTGTGAAAGACAATATACCACAGGTAAATTTTAAAATCGAATTTGTAATTTAGAATTCTACACCTTATTTTGTTTTTATAATTTGTAAAATTTGTAAATTCTTTCACTTATTCACATTTAGCTTTCATAATAATTCATATTTTAGTGATATGGAAATCAAGCAATTTATTAACCTGTTTTATTTATCTGATATACTTACGTACATGCTGCTTTTTCCATTGGCCTATTCAAGAGATAGGACATGTTACCATTATAGTAACATAATTATGATACTATTATAGTAACATGATCATGATACCATTATAGTAACATGATCATGATTCCATTATAGTAACATGATCTTTATACCATTATAGTAACATGATTATGATTCCATTATAGTAACATTATTATGATACCATTATAGTAACATGATTTTGATACCATTAGCGTAACATGATTTTGATACTATTACAGTAACATAATTATGATACCATAATAGTAACATGATTTTTATACCATTATATAAACACTCTTGTGATATCGTTATATTAACACGATGGATGAAGTAACACGATTTGTGTAGCTTTAATATCACCGTTGTAATGTCGTTATAGTGATGTTATTGAAAGTAACGCGATTATAATAACCTTCATATCATTGCTGTAATAGCCTTTATACCACTGTTGTATTGTCATTATAGTGATATTATTGTAGTATCGCTATCACATGATTGTAAATGACGTTAACATGAATAATAATAACTTGGAAGTAACACAGATCATTATCCTATGCTTTCAGGTGATGGCTTTACATGAAATGGCGTCACCGGATCGCCAGGTGCCCGGCTACAGACTATGGTATCATTTACTATGTAAACGGTGAGTAGATCTTAATTGACGTAAGAATTAGCCGTTTATATTTCTATACCGGTCTTATGTCTATTGTCAAACCAATCTATGCGTTACCTCGTTTAATTCACGATAGTGTTGTAGTTCCATACATTTGATTGATTATTAAAAAGGAGTGCTTATCCATATATGAAACATGCATACATATAATGATTACTTTCACTAGAATCAAATATGATCTCTCGTTTCTGATTATTGTTTCTCTTTATCAACAGGTGATTTGGTAATCAATATCTGGCTAAATACTACACCGTTTCAAAATGTTCATTCATCAAAAGTTGGTGTTTCTAAATTCTTACGCTATTCTTAATTATGAATTACGGTATATAAATAAAGATATGTATCAACTTAATTGATTGTAACACATGTACATGGTACTTACAGTTTCTACAGATGGTGTTTTCAATGCAAATGCTGATGTACCCCATTCATGAATGGCTTGTTTGATATGATATGAAAAAGAAATCCATTGAATTACAATGTATATGTAATTTCTGGATCTCTTCGAGAAATATTCTGTGATATGCAGATGAACATTTTTTGAGTTTGCTTATTAGTGTGCTTACTTGTTGTGATTGGAAAAGATGACTCGGTTATCATTTTGAGAATTGATGCTTACATGTCGGGGGTCGTCGATGAAGCAGAAGACGCTAACTCTTCCGGAACGCATGGTCTTATTTTCTTGTACTTTTACGAGGATCCCCATTAAATGTTTTCCTTTCTACCTATTTTGTCTCTAGTTGATTCAACTTTGAGTTTGGATCATGGTTTTGTTGACGCTTTTTTTTTCATGTATCTTTTCAGGTACTAATATGGCCTTTGAGCCGCAATTGAATCACTGGGCTTATGAGGTTGTTGTCACTAGAATTTCTACCAGTTGGCATTCTGACGTCTTAACAAAATATCCCTCAATCCAAGGATACACCAACACATCAAGACGCGCGACAAACAACCGAAGTTCTTTTGAATAACGGATCGGCGACATTTGGGAGTTCTTTGTCATACGAGTTTGAGTATGATTAACACTTTTCAACGCAATTTGTGATACACGTCTTACGTGGTTTGGTTTACACTGATACCAAACTGTACACGAAACAACAGGAAATGAAGAGGATTTCCAAACTACCACAACAGATCATCACCACCGTGTTGATGTACCAGCATACATGGTAGATAAATGCCAAAATGAGAATGCGAATATCAATATCTGGCTGTGCGAACAAAATTAATCGAGTATATATACACCGGTTTCTACGTACATTTTTATGAAATAATGTATCGTATATATGTGCATGTATGTGAACAAGATATGTGTAGGTATTGTGTGTGTATTGATCGTAAAGTGTGTATATATATATTTGTATAAAAATGTGTATAGTTTTGTAAATACGTTCAGGAAGAATCTCGATAATCCGAAAACTTCTTTCTCTTTTAGAAATCAAGGTGTTGACGTAAAAACACATTTTCTTTTTTGCTCATTTACCAATGAAGACACATTCAACTCTCCCAAGTCAACGATTGGAATATTTCATTATGACATTCCAGGAGTAAATACAGTAAACGACCTTTAAATGGAGGTGTGCGGGTTAAGAGGTAGTTCGAATTAACGAGAATCTACCGAGAATACATGTAATATTGATATATATCTATATAACTACTGGTTCAGAAAACAGACTGGCCAGTTATAGGATGATCAACCCGGTGAACTTGTACATAAAACGACCTGTGTGTCTTATATCTATGCAAACTAATTTAGCATTGTAAGATAATCATCAGATTGGCTGTTGTGAATACTCAAGCTGTATTGGATGCTTAGTTTTCACCCATCATACCCTTTATGTAATAATTTTAAAACATTTCACATCTTTAATCAGGACACAACCTTAATGCTTGATAACATATTATAAAAGTGTCAAATGTTAGTCAACATAATCATACATCTATTTGGCAATATTCATATCTATTGTTTGCTTTTCCACCAGCACGCTCTGGTTATTATTATTTGTGATATGTGAAAATAATAAGAAAGGGTTTTGTATACCCGTACATGCATTTTTTATTGTAGTTGTGTTCCTCTTTAAATAATTTGCATTTGAAATAGTAATTCTTTTTCTTTTTCAAATTTATTTTGCATAATATTTATGCTCAGTGTTCAGTGTATATATGTTAGCTGGAGAGTAGTGTTGTAATATACCACTGTTTAGTGCAGGGGACAGAGGACAATACAGGATAAAGTACAGAAATAAATAATAAATTTGACAGAGAAAAATATCAGCGTACTACTTGGTCATCAGTATCAAGATTTGGCGTAACATATCTTATGTAGGGATGTTTTTGTTATAATAGCCTCTCAATGACCCCTGTCTCTTGATAGTTTTGGTGTGTTTTCCAAAAATCATTTCTAAACTCACTACATCTGTAATACTGGTTTGATGTGGGATACATAAAAATCACTATATCTATAATACTGTTTTGATGTGGAATATATAAAAATCAAGTATACGTACGTTGATCAATCAATACAGCAATCGATATATCAGTTACTGAAAAAAAAATGTATGGATAATTCTTCCAAATGTAATTTAAAAAATCACTAAATATATAATACTGTTTTGATGTCGGATATAATCCAAACGT
The DNA here is from genome assembly GCA_947623455.1 of Mimachlamys varia. Lineage (NCBI taxonomy): Eukaryota > Metazoa > Mollusca > Bivalvia > Pectinida > Pectinidae > Mimachlamys > Mimachlamys varia. The sequence continues at coordinate 39,558,435 of OX392540.1, forward strand.
CACAAGGAACAAGATCGTTTTTAAAAGAAGCATAAAATCACTTATAAGTACGTTGATTAATTATTAAAACTATTTGAAATTACGGGAAAAAAACATGAAAAAATGTATGGATATTTGTTTCCACGGCTGTTTTTCACAGTACTGTATGCTATTGTCTACTGTCCCCCTCGCTTATAATCATATCGCTTGGTATGGCTGTATAGAACATTAACGTTATTTCAAACGTTGTTGCATCTCAGGGGAATGGCTTAATCTGTTCTTGGACACATTACCATTCACGGATGAATTATTTCAACCCGGTTATTTTTTTTGTGCTATGTTATCACAAAATGCCATATATAAGTATGCTTCTTGTTATCGCGTGAATTCGATAGAGATACGTAATGAAAGTGTGAGTATGTAATGAAAGTGTGAGTATGTCATGAAAGTGTGAGTATGTAATGAAAGTGGGAGTATGTAATGAAAGTGAGAGTATTTAATGTGAGTAAATGAATTGTAGGTGTATGTGATATATCCGTTTGTCACTTAGTGCTGTGTACTAGATAGACAAATGTTTATTTTTTGTGAATGATGAAAATATTATTACGCTTAAAATAATCAAGATAGATACGTGATACGTTATTGATATGTGATTATAATGTCATTTTGATTCTCGTAGCAGTGGCCTAGTAATATAATGTATTCATATTAGATTATTATTGTGTTCGGTTGTGTAAGTAAAATAGAAGCTGTTTTCCGGAAGGTAATTAAGACTTCATAAAGAGTCCAGAATACGTACAGAATAAGTACCCAGAGGTTCAGAGGATGTTGTGTAACCATGGCGGCAAAGAGACAAACGAAAGTCTTCCACAGTGATATGTTCTGCTTCTCTTTATGTCGGTTGGAAAGTAAACGTATTTTATTACCTGTAGATTGGAAGGAGAGGGTTGATAGAAAACGGCTTAGTATATCAACCCCATGAATAATGTGATATATAATAAATCCCCGTGAAATACGGGTTGTAAAACGTCCCGGTGAATTTTGTCGTGTAGTAAAGTCTCGTGAACTGTTTAATGTAAATAAAACCCCGTGAATTGTGTGATGTAAATAAAACCCGTGAATTAGAATGTATTCTTGATGGTACCCTGTAGAATCATATGATAATTGTTAGAAGTGAAAGGATAAATTTAACTTGCTACCCGGTGATACATGTAAGTAGAACTGAAGTGAATATGTTAATGAAGCTAACCGGTGATGATGTCAGATGGGAAATAATACATAATTGATACTTACCGGTGATAATGCGAGATGGGAAATAATACATAATTGATACTTACCGGTGATAATGCGAGATGGGAAATAATACATAACTGTTACTTACCGGTGATAATTCGAGATGGAAAACAATACATAATTGATACTTACCGGTGATAATGCGAGATGGGAAATAATACATAATTGATACTTACCGGTGATAATGCGAGATGGGAAATAATACATAATTGTTACTTACCGGTGATAATGCGAGATGGGAAATAATACATAATTGATACTTACCGGTGATAATGCGAGATGGGAAATAATACATAATTGATACTTACCGGTGATAATGCGAGATGGGAAACAATACATAATTGATACTTACCGGTGATAATGCGAGATGGGAAATAATACATAATTGATACTTACCGGTGATAATGCGAGATGGGAAATAATACATAATTGTTACTTACCGGTGATAATGCGAGATGGGAAACAATACATAATTGATACTTACCGGTGATAATGCGAGATGGGAAATAATACATAATTGTTACTTACCGGTGATAATGCGAGATGGGAAATAATACATAATTGTTACTTACCGGTGATAATGCGAGATGGGAAAGAATGACGAACTGAATGAAACTTCCAGGTGTTGAGAGAATGAATAAATGATGCTACCAAGTTATGATGCAAGACGAAAAAGAATGAATAAATGATGCTTCCCGGTGATAAAGTATAAATAAATGAGCTTCCCGGTGATGGAGTGAGATGCAAAAGAATAAATATATGATGCTACCCCGTGATGACGACAGATGTGAAATAATGCATACATGATGCTACCCGGTGTTGATGTTAGGTGAGAAAAAAATAATAATTATTTCTTCCCGGTGATGATGTGAGATGTGAAGGAATATTATTTGATGCTACCCGATGATAATGCGAGATTTGAAAGAATAAAAATATTATGCTATCAGGTTATAATGCGAGATGAGAAAGAATGCAATAATTATGCTTCCCGGTGATGATGCAAGATGAGAAAGAATGCATAAATGAGGCTTCCCGGTGATGATGCAAGATGAGAAAGAATGCAATAATTATGCTTCCCGTTGATGATGCATGATGAGAAAGAATGCATAAATGAGGCTTCCCGGTGATGATGCAAGATGAGAAAGAATGCAATAATTATGCTTCCCGTTGATGATGCATGATGAGAAAGAATGCATAAATGAGGCTTCCCGGTGATGATGCAAGATGAGAAAGAATGCAATAATTATGCTTCCCGGTGATGATGCATGATGAGGGAGAATGCATAAATGATGTTTCCCGGTGATGATGCAAGATGTGAAAGAATGCATAAATTATGTTTCCCGGTGAAGATGTAAGATATGAAAGAATGCATAGATAATCTTTCCCGGTGATGATGCAAGATGTGAAAGAATGCATAAATGACGCTTCCCGGTGATGATGTAAGAGGAGAAAGAATGCATCAATAATGTTTCCCGGTGACGATGTAAGAGGAGAAAGAATGCATCAATAATGCTTCCCGGTGATGATGTAAGATGAGAAAGAATGCAATAATTATGCTTCCCGGTGATGATGCATGATGAGGGAGAATGCATAAATGATGTTTCCCGGTGATGATGCAAGATGTGAAAGAATGCATAAATTATGTTTCCCGGTGAAGATGTAAGATATGAAAGAATGCATAGATAATCTTTCCCGGTGATGATGCAAGATGTGAAAGAATGCATAAATGACGCTTCCCGGTGATGATGTAAGAGGAGAAAGAATGCATCAATAATGTTTCCCGGTGACGATGTAAGAGGAGAAAGAATGCATCAATAATGCTTCCCGGTGATGATGTAAGATGAGAAAGAATGCATAAATGATGCTTCCCCGTGATGATGTAAGATGTGAAAGAATGCAATAATTATGTTTCTCGGTGATGATGTAAGATGAGAAAGAATGCATAAATGAGGCTTCCCGGTGATGATGCAAGATGAGAAAGAATGCAATAATTATGCTTCCCGTTGATGATGCATGATGAGAAAGAATGCATAAATGATGCTTCCCCGGTGATGATGCAAGATGAGAAAGAATGCAATAATTATGTTTCTCGGTGATGCTGTAAGATGTGAATGAATGCATTAGTTATGTTTCCCGGTGATGATGCATGATGAGAAAGAATGCATAAATTATGTTTCCCGGTGATGATGTAAGATGTGAAAGAATGCATAAGTTATGTTTCCCGGTGATGATGTAAGATGTGAAAGAATGCATAAATAATGTTTCCCGGTGATGATGTAAGATGTGAAAGAATGCATAAATAATGTTTCCCGGTGATGATGCAAGATGTGAAAGAATGCATAAATTATGTTTCCCGGTGATGATGCAAGATGTGAAAGAATGCATAAATTATGTTTCCCGGTGATGATGCAAGATGAGAAAGAATGCATAAATGACGTTACCCGGTGTTTTATAAGATGTGAAATAATGCAAAAATTATGTTTCCCGGTGATGATGTAAGATATGAAAGAATGCATAAATGATGCTTCCCGGTGATGGGGTGAGAAGAGAAAGAATGTATGCCTAGCTGGTGTTATTTGTGAGGGAGAAGTTTCATATTTATTGCCGTATGTTATCCTGAACTGTGCGTTACTATAAACATCCAATATATTGAATGTTAATAATAATGTAAATATATATATATATTGGATGTTAATAATTATGTTAATATTTTTTGTGGATGAAAATCCCGGTGAATCTTTCTTAACATACCTAGTCCCTTCCGGACAGGGATGACTAATGCAATGTGTATAAATGTGTTCAAATGGACAGAGTTAAATTTTCACGTTATTTGTTTATTATTGTAAAATACAACAAGAACCTAATTTAAATGAAGCGAGAAAGTGGACGATGTTTGACTTCAATTATATTATTTGTTACGGTGTAACTAAGGTATTAGTAATCTAACTACACATCCATTGTTACTAAAACTTAACAATATCATATATCAATTACCAGTATCTGTGATTGTCAATAACTGACACGAGTTTTGTTATGTCTAATCATTCCAATCTCTCGCTCTAATAAACCTAGAACAGAAATTTGTAAATATATATAACAATCTACTATGAAAGACTTAGGAACACTATTAAGTGGCTTACAATGTTAGTCGCTGTATATTAGTGTAAAAAGATAAAAACGATATAAACTAGTTTGTAGCGTTAACTTGATGATTTATAACATGTCTCTGATAAGTTGGGTTCACATTGAAGAAAACTATATTGTGGTGTCAGAGCTCTGAACGAATCGTATTGTGTCTACTCTGCTACAAATCCAATTGTAAATATATATAATTCATTTAACTTTTGGTTTAGAATAGAATAATAGTTAAAAAATATTATGTTAACACGTCACAGAACGAAACAAAAATACGTACCGGAGACTGTACATTTTCTTGTTTTGGTGATATAGTATTCATCTCACTATTAGAAAAAATGTAAATATTTGTTTAATTTTGTGAAATTTTGATTACGTAAGAAAGTTGTAGAGAGGTTGAGAAAATTATAAAAGTGGTAGTTAGAAATGTGAAATAAAAAGTTAAAAACCTTTCTTCAAATGGAAATCAAGTAATTTGGTGTTAATTCAAAATACCAACATGAACAAAAATCACTATTCGAACCATGCATCACCATTATGAAGCTATCAAGAATCCTCAAAATCCATTTTGTTTTCGTACAATTTATTCTAATGCTAATAATATACGTACATCAGGTACTAAGTTATTCATTTAAAGAAAGGTTTGTTCTGTTCTGTATATGAACAAATCCGCGGATTCTAAACCAGTGCCATATTTTTTTTATTGTATATAATCATTCATTTTAAATGTTGTTCTAAATACAGTGTATATATTCGTGATTATTGAATCATAATTAAGATGGATATATGCACTTCTTACTTTCACTTTTACATGAATAGATGCATAATAGGTCAAATGGAAGAGAATTATATAATCATTGGTATATATGGTTTCGCTATCATAACAACACAGATGCGCTCATATAGTGTATCTATATATCACGAAAGCGGTAGGTTAACAAGCATACCCCTGTATGAAACATGTAGTATATATTGCTGAATCAATGGATATATATTATGTGATTTATATAAGACGTATATGCGAAATGAAGGAATTCAATGATTGAATATTTTAATGCATATATTGGATTATCTAAAGTTGAAGCATCTACCCTGCTTAATATCTAAAGAGTTGCAAAAATGCAAAAAATGTGGAAAATGCATTTTGATTTTATATCATAATGAGTTTGAATTATGATAAACGAAATATTTGATTTGTGTAATAATTAACATGTCAATAGATTTGTTAAAGAAAAAAAGGTAACTTCAATATTGAACATTTCGATTTAAAATCAAATGCGCTGTATAATTAATTTCAGTCAATAAAGTAATCAAAATCGACTTACTGATGTCTATTCTCATTCTATAATTCGACACTGATATGGTGTTAGTGTAACAATACCCACCTGTATCCGTTTCTATACGGAGAATCCGGCCCATCAAAAGTTCCCTCGCCATTTTCCACGACACATGTGCCAATTTGACATGTATCAGTATGTCTGCAACAATAAAGTAAAAATCCAATTAGTCGATCGTGTTACACAATGTCCGCGATTCTGGAGATGTTCATTCACGCACACATGCGAACAAAGGGCAAATAAACTTCAATAAGTTGACACTATTAACACATTGACCGGTCTTTACCATGCATCAGTATTACAATTTCTCAATACACCAGACGCTGACCTTGATACCGAAACTACACAATGATCTTATAAGCAACGTTTTATCGCTGGTTATTTCTCAACCAAGCTCTTATCATAACTTCGTACTTCTATTGTTAGAACCATCAAGATTATAGTCATAGTGTTATACTCTATACTCAAGAAGTGCAGTTAATGGGATGTGGAATTTGAAAACCCCCAAAAATCTTCTTATCTATCTTGAACACTTCTTCCTCAAAAATGTTTCGTCTATCAAAACATTTAAGTTTTCCACCATGTACAATACCTTCTACTACACGTATACCAAGAAGCGTCTTCTACAACCCTCTATGCTAGTTTTGTTTTCAAGGTAAGGTGGACGACAATGACATATATGTTTGCGAGATATCTTGGTATATATTTTGTGAAAATAGCAACACAGGCTAGGATAAATATACTGAGGAAGATATAGTACGAATGATTGAATTCCTGGTTGACAATATCTTTTTAGGTCTGGAAGAAATGGTTTCTATAAGAGCAAATTATGCCCCACTCTTGGCTGACTAGTTTTCGTACGAGGCTAACTTTGTCGAGACGATATCAGAACAGATAACAAATCCCTGGATAAATCTTTTAACTTCACTTTCAGGTATATCGACGATGTGCTGTATATGAGCAACTAAATGTTTGCGGACCTAATCGATCGTATTTATAACTACGTATCCTTCTGGACTTGAAATGACGGACACAACAGACTAAACTATATCAGCTGCTTACCTCGATCATTATTAAACTATGACCAACAAGGACACATTTCTACTAAGCTATATACGATATACCCGTAGACTGTTGGCATTCCCATGGGAACAAACTGTGCCCCGCTCTTAGCTGACTTGTTTTTGTTTTCATAGTAGGCTGAATTTGTGAAAGAGCTAATCAGGACAGGAAACAACAACCTTGCCAAATCTTTTAATTTCACTTTCAGATATATCGATCGACGATGTGTTGTATATAAACAACAAGAAGTTTGCTGACCATGTCGATCGTATTTATATACACTTCGGAACTTGAAATAAAGCACGAAACAGACTCTTCTACATCAGCTGCTAACCTCGATCTCTAATCAAACTATGACCAACATTGACGGTTTGTTTCTAAGATATACGATAAACGTGACGATTTCAATTTTCCGATCGCAAATTTCGCATTTCTTGATAGTAACATACCTTCTTCTACAACCTATATGGTGTTAACATGTCACATTTGATTCGTTATTCTAGGGCTTGCTCTAAATATCGAGATTTCGTGATCGATTTCGACTGCTGACAAACAAGCTTAAAGCACAGGGATTCTATAGATGCAGGTCGATCAGAGCTATGAGCAAGTCCTATGGTATTCGTTTTTGTCTCAGTGAGAAATATTTTGTATCTCTTTGTGTGATTTGTGTCATTTTTGAGTATGCTTATTAGTGTGGTTGTTGTGATTGGCTCAAATGTGACCAAGATTTACATATTGGGTGTCATTGGTGAAGCAGAAGACGCTTACTCACCCGGCACACCTGGTCTTATTCTCTTGTACTTTTGCAGTCGTCTCCATGTAAATATTTCCCTTTCGTTCATATCTTGCCCCTACTTTGATCGATGTTGAAGCTTCGGTATTCTCTAATTATTTCTATTTGTTGGGGTTCTAAGGGCATTCATTCATGTTTGATTTTAAACAAAATAAACAGGTCTGTCCTTTTTTTCTTTGTTTTTTTTTTAAATTAATAATTCCGATTTGACAAAAAACAGCTGATTTGTAGATATTATCAAGACTTACCAACGTACAACAATGTGCCTAATTTTATTTTCAAAGAAAATAAAAAAAAATCATACATAGTACTGATAAAATGTTAAAATTTTATTTAAAATCAGTCTTAAGTTGCATTTTAATTTATATTTTAAACATCTCTCAAATGAAATGAAATATAATGCAAGATCAAGTATGGATTGCACGCATCAGTGTAGCACAAATTTCATATAATTCGAAATTTAAATTGATTAACGATTCCTCTGCACTGTAGTTTTTCGAATACATTCATCCCGAAATTTCATAATGAGCAATTTCATCCTTTGAATCTGAAGACTTCAAGAATACCTGCAGGGGTGAATGAGTTAAAATGCTTTGAAGATAAAGCAAGTCTAAAATGTCTACAAATGTAGTTCGAGATCCATTTCCCTCTGCTGGTCAGTATTCTATTGGTGTTTGTTTGGTTTTGTATATTATCTTTATTTAATGATTTACTTTCCCTTTTGTTTAGGTTATCGGGGGATAACTACAATAGAACAAGGGTAAATTTAATAAACGGCGAAGCCGGTTATGTATAATATATCCGTTTTTCATTGTAGTTATCCCCCGATAACCTGAACAAAATTGAAAGTTTATCCTTATATTAACAGTATCTTTCTGTGAAATGTTCGTAACTATTTTGTTCATTATAGTCCCATCTCCGGACACAGATTTCATTTCAAAACTAATAAACGTGAGAATTGATCAATAAATGTAACAGCATGAAATTTGCAAGACCGTCCACGTTTATTGTCTGTGACGTACGCGTCACACTATTGTGTTTCAAACTGCAGATTTGCATAGCTCCTCCCACATGTATTGTTGTCGACGTCAAAGAAATTGTGCACGTGTTTGAGTACAGTAATGCGGTGATAATGATAGTCTGTGTAACAATGGTTATCGAGTGAATGTCAGTGAAGACTATATATTGTTTCTTATACATACCTTTTCAGAAACGATTAACAAAACCATAATAATTTAGGAAACACGAGCTTGCATTACGTAATTGAAGTTTTTGAATATACCACAGTGACGTTTACATCATACACGTCCAAATAAATTACGTCAGTATGGAATACGAAGAGGATATTTAATAGTGTCTTCAATACATAGACGTTACACAACAAATGGTTGTTGGATATGATATTTATTTCACTCGCGTTAGTTAATTTTCAAAAGTTCATAAGACACGAGCTTTAGCGAGTAAAATAGATATCATATCCAACAACCACGAGCCGTGTGACCTGTTTTTTCCTAAATTTCAGACGAAAACAGTTTTTCAATGAAATGAATAAATGAACAGCCGACAGTTGATATGGGCGTAACATATCAGATCGTACTTTCCATCCAAATGATGACGTCGTCAACAATTAGCAAGTGATGTCGTTCCGGTCAAAGTTCACAATGTCAGCCCATCAAAATTAGAGTTTATCAACGTATCGTATATGTAAACAGAAATTTTATTCATCAGATGTTACAGCTGTATGATTATTTGACACCCCGAGAGTTGAATAACGCCCACCTATTGTGGTGGAATTCCAAACATATCACGAGTGGAGCTTATATTTTGATATTTCAAAATATCAAGATGTAAGCCCCCGTGATTTTGTATAACTTAGAAACTATTAGATATTCAGTTAATTATATTTTCATTGGAAGATTTTACCAGGAGATGTTTTCATTCTCCCTATCGTCGTTTGTAAAAAGTATTTTGATTTGTCAAATCAGAAATAAGTGATATTTTCATTAGTGAAAAATATCAGTTTTATAGAATGAATAATTTTCGATATTTCACTGATAAGAATATAATAACATATATAATTGTTAACATCTTTAATTTATAATATGGACATAACAAGGATATCATTGGAAGTGAACATGTTCACGTTAATGGTTATATAGTGAGGCTTAATTGATTGAGTATCAGCGCTAATTGGTACAAACACTTAAAGATAATAACAGTAAAACCTCTTACTAAGAAAATTACAGTAAAAAACTCGCACTCTCGATTATTACAGTAAAACCTCACACTCTCGATAATTACAGTAGAAACTCGCATTATCAATAATTACAGTAAAAATCGCACTCTCGATAATTACAGTAAAAACTCGCATTATCAATAATTACAGTAAAACTTGCACTCTCGATGATTACAGTAAAAACACGCACTCTCGATAATAACAGTAAAACCTCTCACTCTCGATAATTACAGTAAAACTCGCATTATCAATAATTACAGTAAAAATCGCACTCTCGATAATCAAAGTAAAAACTCTTAGGTATTACAGTAAAAAAGTCTCATTCAACTCGAGCATATGAAAAGGTCTCGCACGTTGAATGAGCAAAGATAAAACAGGTACAGATTAAATATCTAATTCCAATACGGAGATAGGAAATGACCCTCACTCTAAACAGGTACAGAATGATGTTAATATCTGATTCCATTCTTAAGGATGCATTATCATTTAATGTAAATGAAAGAATACGGGAGATATGAAATGACTCTCAATCTTTACAAGTACAGAATATTAAAAAATTCGCAACTTTAACGAAACATTAACTTTTACAGTATTCTAACATATTTTATCTCTTAATTTACTTAAACGTACAAACATTCCCTAACTCTTAAAAAAAGAAAAAAAAATAATGGCTCTGAACTAGTAACAACATCTCTAAAAAAATCTATAAAGAAGATGGAAATGCTCCCTGTAATTAAACATGGAATTGATAGCTCTTCCCTAAAAATACATATAAAGTAGAAATACTTTCTCATTCATAACTGGCATACAACACGGAAATGATATAGCTCGCATTCTTTGGACAGGACACAGAATATTTCCTCACTCTAAAAACGTGTATACATGTTACCTAGGCTCTTAAACTAAACAACAATTAATCAGTTTTAGCTCTTTCACTTCAAACAAGTACAAAATATTAAGGTTTTCCTTCTCAACTTTAATCACAATGATATGATTAATAATATATTAAACAATTGTCTTATATCATAGATTTTGAAGCCGACAAACATGAGCTATATAATTCGTACAAGTATGTTATACTTTATCACAGATTACCTATGGCACTCAATGGCTAGTTAATGTAAGTGAATTATGTATCACTACAAAGTTAATGTAAGTCAATGATGTATCACTACATAGTTAATGTAAGTCAATGTTGTATCACTACAAAGTTAATGTAAGTCAATGTTGTATCACTACAAAGTTAATGTAAGTCAATGTTGTATCACTACAAAGTTAATGTAAGTCAATGTTGTATCACTACAAAGTTAATGTAAGTCAATGATGTATCACTAAATAGTTAGTGTAAGTCAATGTTGTATCACTACAAAGTTAATGTAAGTCAATGTTGTATCACTATAAGTTAATGTAAGTCAATGTTGTATCACTACAAAGTTAATGTAAGTCAATGTTGTATCACTAAATAGATAATGTAAGTTAATGATGTATCACTAAATAGTTAATGTAAGTCAATGTTGTATCACTAAATAGTTAATGTAAGTCAATGTTGTATCACTATAAGTTAATGTAAGTCAATGTTGTATCACTACAAAGTTAATGTAAGTCAATGTTGTATCACTAAATAGTTAATGTAAGTCAATGTTGTATAACTAAATAGTTAATATAAGGTAATGTTGTATCACTACATAGTTAATGTAAGTCAATGTTGTATCACTACAAAGTTAATGTAATTCAATGATGTATCACTACAAAGTTAATGTAAGTCAATGTTGTATCACTACAAAGTTAATGTAAGTCAATGTTGTATCACTACAAAGTTAATGTAAGTCAATGTTGTATCACTACAAAGCTAATGTAAGTCAATGTTGTATCACTACAAAGTTAATGTAAGTCAATGATGTATCACTACATAGTTAATGTAAGTCAATGATGTATCATTACAAAGTTAATGTAAGTCAATGTTGTATCACTACAAAGTTAATGTAAGTCAATGTTGTATCACTAAATAGTTAATGTAAGTCAATGTTGTATCACTAAATAGTTAATGTAAGTCAATGTTGTATCACTAAATAGTTAATGTAAGTCAATGTTGTATCACTAAATAGTTAATGTAAGTCAATGTTGTATCACTAAATAGTTAATGTAAGTCAATGTTGTATCACTAAATAGTTAATGTAAGTCAATGTTGTATCACTACATAGTTAATGTAAGTCAATGTTGTATCACTAAATAGTTAATGTAAGTCAATGATGTATCACTAAATAGTTAATGTAAGTCAATGTTGTATCACTACAAAGTTAATGTAAGTCAATGTTGTATCACTAAATAGTTAATGTAAGTCAATGATGTGTCACTACAAAGTTAATGTAAGTCAATGTTGTATCACTACATAGTTAATGTAAGTCAATGATGTATCACTAAATAGTTAATGTAAGTCAATGTTGTATCACTACAAAGTTAATGTAAGTCAATGTTGTATCACTAAATAGTTAATGAAAGTCAATGTTGTATCACTACAAAGTTAATGTAAGTCAATGTTGTATCACTTCAAAGTTAATGTAAGTCAATGATGTATCACTACAAAGTTAATGTAAGTCACTGATGTATCACTACAAAGTTAATGTAAGTCAATGATGTATCACTACAAAGTTAATGTAAGTCAATGTTGTATCACTAAATAGTTAATGTAAGTCAATGCTGTATCACTACATAGTTAATGTAAGTCAATGTTGTATCACTTCAAAGTTAATGTAAGTCAATGATGTATCACTACAAAGTTAATGTAAGTCACTGATGTATCACTACAAAGTTAATGTAAGTCAATGATGTATCACTAAATAGTTAATGTAAGTCAATCATGTATCACTACAAAGTTAATGTAAGTCAATGTTGTATCACTACATAGTTAATGTAAGTCAATGATGTATCACTAAATAGTTAATGTAAGTCAATGTTGTATCACTAAATAGTTAATGTAAGTCAATGATGTATCACTAAATAGTTAATGTAAGTCAATGTTGTATCACTAAATAGATAATGTAAGTCACTGATGTATCACTTCATAGTTAATGTAAGTCAATGTTGTATCACTAAATAGTTAATGTAAGTCAATGTTGTATCACTACAAAGTTAATGTAAGTCAATGATGTATCACTACAAAGTTAATGTAAGTCAATGTTGTATCACTACAAAGTTAATGTAAGTCAATGATGTATCACTACATAGTTAATGTAAGTCAATGATGTATCACTAAATAGTTAATGTAAGTCAATGTTGTATCACTACAAAGTTAATGTAAGTCAATGTTGTATCACTACATAGTTAATGTAAGTCAATGATGTATCACTACATAGTTAATGTAAGTCAATGATGTATCACTAAATAGTTAATGTAAGTCAGTGATGTATCACTACATAGTTAATGTAAGTCAATGATGTATCACTACATAGTTAATGTAAGTCAATGATGTATCACTACATAGATAATGTAAGTCAATGTTGTATCACTACATAGTTAATGTAAGTCAATGTTGTATCACTACAAAGTTAATGTAAGTCAATGTTGTATCACTAAATAGTTAATGTAAGTCAATGTTGTATCACTACAAAGTTAATGTAAGTCAATGATGTATCACTACAAAGTTAATGTAAGTCAATGTTGTATCACTACAAAGTTAATGTAAGTCAATGATGTATCACTACATAGTTAATGTAAGTCAATGATGTATCACTAAATAGTTAATGTAAGTCAATGTTGTATCACTACAAAGTTAATGTAAGTCAATGTTGTATCACTACATAGTTAATGTAAGTCAATGATGTATCACTACATAGTTAATGTAAGTCAATGATGTATCACTAAATAGTTAATGTAAGTCAATGTTGTATCACTAAATAGTTAATGTAAGTCAATGTTGTATCACTACATAGTTAATGTAAGTCAATGATGTATCACTACATAGTTAATGTAAGTCAATGATGTATCACTACATAGTTAATGTAAGTCAATGTTGTATCACTAAATAGTTAATGTAAGTCAATGTTGTATCACTACAACGTTAATGTAAGTCAGTGATGTATCACTACATAGTTAATGTAAGTCAATGATGTATCACTACATAGTTAATGTAAGTCAATGTTGTATCACTACATAGTTAATGTAAGTCAATGTTGTATCACTACATAGTTAATGTAAGTCAATGTTGTATCACTACAAAGTTAATGTAAGTCAATGTTGTATCACTAAATAGATAATGTAAGTCAATGATGTATCACTACAAAGTTAATGTAAGTCAATGTTGTATCACTAAATAGATAATGTAAGTCACTGATGTATCACTTCATAGTTAATGTAAGTTAATGTTGTATCACTAAATAGATAATGTAAGTTAATGATGTATCACTAAATAGTTAATGTAAGTCACTGATGTATCACTAAATAGTTAATGTAAGTCAATGATGTATCACTAAATAGATAATGTAAGTCAATGTTGTATCACTAAATAGATAATGTAAGTCAATGTTGTATCACTAAATAGATAATGTAAGTCAATGTTGTATCACTACAAAGTTAATGTAAATCAATGTTGTATCACTAAATAGTTAATGTAAGTCAATGTTGTATCACTACAAAGTTAATGTAAGTCAATGTTGTATCACTAAATAGTTAATGTAAGTCAATGTTGTATCACTAAATAGTTAATGTAAGTCAATGATGTATCACTAAATAGTTAATATAAGTCAATGTTGTATCACTACAAAGTTAATGTAAGTCAATGATGTATCACTACATAGTGAATGTAAGTCAATGATGTATCACTAAATAGTTAATATAAGTCAATGTTGTATCACTTCATAGTTAATGTAAGTCAATGTTGTATCACTACAAAGTTAATGTAAGTCAATGTTGTATCACTACATAGTTAATATAGGTCAATGATGTATCACTTCATAGTTAATGTAAGTCAATGTTGTATCACTTCATAGTTAATGTAAGTCAATGTTGTATCACTTCATAGTTAATGTAAGTCAATGTTGTTTCACTTCATAGTTAATATAAGTCAATGATGTATCACTTCATAGTTAATGTAAGTCAATGGTGTATCACTTCATAGTTAATATAGGTCAATGATGTATCACTTCATAGTTAATGTAAGTCAATGTTGTATCACTTCATAGTTAATATAGGTCAATGATGTATCACTTCATAGTTAATGTAAGTCAATGATGTATCACTACAAAGTTAATGTAAGTCAATGTTGTATCACTACATAGTTAATGTAAGTCAATGATGTATCACTTCATAGTTAATGTAAGTCAATGTTGTATCACTTCATAGTTAATATAGGTCAATGATGTATCACTACAAAGTTAATGTAAGTCAATGTTGTATCACTTCATAGTTAATGTAAGTCAATGATGTATCACTACATAGTTAATGTAAGTCAATGATGTATCACTACATAGTTAATGTAAGTCAATGTTGTATCACTACATAGTTAATGTAAGTCAATGTTGTATCACTACATAGTTAATGTAAGTCAATGTTGTATCACTACAAAGTTAATGTAAGTCAATGTTGTATCACTAAATAGATAATGTAAGTCAATGATGTATCACTACAAAGTTAATGTAAGTCAATGTTGTATCACTAAATAGATAATGTAAGTCACTGATGTATCACTTCATAGTTAATGTAAGTTAATGTTGTATCACTAAATAGATAATGTAAGTTAATGATGTATCACTAAATAGTTAATGTAAGTCACTGATGTATCACTAAATAGTTAATGTAAGTCAATGATGTATCACTAAATAGATAATGTAAGTCAATGTTGTATCACTAAATAGATAATGTAAGTCAATGTTGTATCACTAAATAGATAATGTAAGTCAATGTTGTATCACTACAAAGTTAATGTAAATCAATGTTGTATCACTAAATAGTTAATGTAAGTCAATGTTGTATCACTACAAAGTTAATGTAAGTCAATGTTGTATCACTAAATAGTTAATGTAAGTCAATGTTGTATCACTACATAGTGAATGTAAGTCAATGATGTATCACTAAATAGTTAATATAAGTCAATGTTGTATCACTTCATAGTTAATGTAAGTCAATGTTGTATCACTACAAAGTTAATGTAAGTCAATGTTGTATCACTACATAGTTAATATAGGTCAATGTTGTATCACTTCATAGTTAATGTAAGTCAATGTTGTATCACTACAAAGTTAATGTAAGTCAATGATGTATCACTAAATAGTTAATGTAAGTCAATGTTGTATCACTTCATAGTTAATGTAAGTCAATGTTGTATCACTTCATAGTTAATGTAAGTCAATGTTGTTTCACTTCATAGTTAATATAAGTCAATGATGTATCACTTCATAGTTAATGTAAGTCAATGGTGTATCACTTCATAGTTAATATAGGTCAATGATGTATCACTTCATAGTTAATGTAAGTCAATGATGTATCACTTCATAGTTAATATAGGTCAATGATGTATCACTTCATAGTTAATATAGGTCAATGATGTATCACTTCATAGTTAATATAGGTCAATGATGTATCACTTCATAGTTAATGTAAGTCAATGATGTATCACTACAAAGTTAATGTAAGTCAATGTTGTATCACTACATAGTTAATGTAAGTCAATGATGTATCACTTCATAGTTAATGTAAGTCAATGTTGTATCACTTCATAGTTAATATAGGTCAATGATGTATCACTTCATAGTTAATATAGGTCAATGATGTATCACTACAAAGTTAATGTAAGTCAATGTTGTATCACTTCATAGTTAATGTAAGTCAATGATGTATCACTACAAAGTTAATGTAAGTCAATGATGTATCACTTCATAGTTAATATAGGTCAATGATGTATCACTTCATAGTTAATGTAAGTCAATGATGTATCACTACAAAGTTAATGTAAGTCAATGTTGTATCACTACAAAGTTAATGTAAGTCAATGTTGTATCACTACAAAGTTAATGTAAGTCAATGTTGTATCACTACAAAGTTAATGTAAGTCAATGATGTATCACTACAAAGTTAATGTAAGTCAATGTTGTATCACTACAAAGTTAATGTAAGTCAATGTTGTATCACTACAAAGTTAATGTAAGTCAATGATGTATCACTACAAAGTTAATGTAAGTCAATGTTGTATCACTACAAAGTTAATATAGGTCAATGATGTATCACTTCATAGTTAATGTAAGTCAATGATGTATCACTACAAAGTTAATGTAAGTCAATGTTGTATCACTACAAAGTTAATGTAAGTCAATGTTGTATCACTACAAAGTTAATGTAAGTCAATGTTGTATCACTACAAAGTTAATGTAAGTCAATGTTGTATCACTACAAAGTTAATGTAAGTCAATGATGTATCACTACAAAGTTAATGTAAGTCAATGTTGTATCACTACAAAGTTAATGTAAGTCAATGTTGTATCACTACAAAGTTAATGTAAGTCAATGTTGTATCACTACAAAGTTAATGTAAGTCAATGATGTATCACTACAAAGTTAATGTAAGTCAATGTTGTATCACTACAAAGTTAATATAGGTCAATGATGTATCACTTCATAGTTAATGTAAGTCAATGATGTATCACTACAAAGTTAATGTAAGTCAATGTTGTATCACTAAATAGATAATGTAAGTCAATGATGTATCACTACATAGTGAATGTAAGTCAATGATGTATCACTAAATAGTTAATATAAGTCAATGTTGTATCACTTCATAGTTAATGTAAGTCAATGTTGTATCACTTCATAGTTAATATAGGTCAATGTTGTATCACTTCATAGTTAATGTAAGTCAATGATGTATCACTACATAGTTAATATAAGTCAATGTTGTTTCACTTCATAGTTAATATAAGTCAATGATGTATCACTTCATAGTTAATGTAAGTCAATGTTGTATCACTTCATAGTTAATATAGGTCAATGATGTATCACTTCATAGTAAATGTAAGTCAATGTTGTATCACTACAAAGTTAATGTAAGTCAATGTTGTATCACTACATAGTTAATGTAAGTCAATGTTGTATCACTACAAAGTTAATGTAAGTCAATGTTGTATCACTACAAAGTTAATGTAAGTCAATGATGTATCACTACATAGTTAATGTAAGTCAATGTTGTATCACTACAAAGTTAATGTAAGTCAATGTTGTATCACTACATAGTTAATGTAAGTCAATGTTGTATCACTACAAAGTTAATGTAAGTCAATGTTGTATCACTACAAAGTTAATGTAAGTCAATGATGAATCACTAAATAGTTAATGTAAGTCAATGTTGTATCACTACAAAGTTAATGTAAGTCAATGTTGTATCACTACATAGTTAATGTAAGTCAATGATGAATCACTACAAAGTTAATGTAAGTCAATGTTGTATCACTACAAAGTTAATGTAAGTCAATGGTGTATCACTTCATAGTTAATATAGGTCAATGATGTATCACTTCATAGTTAATGTAAGTCAATGATGTATCACTACAAAGTTAATGTAAGTCAATGTTGTATCACTACATAGTTAATGTAAGTCAATGATGTATCACTTCATAGTTAATATAGGTCAATGATGTATCACTTCATAGTTAATGTAAGTCAATGATGTATCACTACAAAGTTAATGTAAGTCAATGTTGTATCACTACATAGTTAATGTAAGTCAATGATGTATCACTTCATAGTTAATGTAAGTCAATGTTGTATCACTTCATAGTTAATATAGGTCAATGATGTATCACTTCATAGTTAATATAGGTCAATGATGTATCACTACAAAGTTAATGTAAGTCAATGTTGTATCACTTCATAGTTAATGTAAGTCAATGATGTATCACTTCATAGTTAATATAGGTCAATGATGTATCACTTCATAGTTAATGTAAGTCAATGATGTATCACTACAAAGTTAATGTAAGTCAATGTTGTATCACTACAAAGTTAATGTAAGTCAATGTTGTATCACTACAAAGTTAATGTAAGTCAATGTTGTATCACTACAAAGTTAATGTAAGTCAATGATGTATCACTACAAAGTTAATGTAAGTCAATGTTGTATCACTACAAAGTTAATGTAAGTCAATGTTGTATCACTACAAAGTTAATGTAAGTCAATGATGTATCACTACAAAGTTAATGTAAGTCAATGTTGTATCACTACAAAGTTAATATAGGTCAATGATGTATCACTTCATAGTTAATGTAAGTCAATGATGTATCACTACAAAGTTAATGTAAGTCAATGTTGTATCACTACAAAGTTAATGTAAGTCAATGTTGTATCACTACAAAGTTAATGTAAGTCAATGTTGTATCACTACAAAGTTAATGTAAGTCAATGTTGTATCACTACAAAGTTAATGTAAGTCAATGATGTATCACTACAAAGTTAATGTAAGTCAATGTTGTATCACTACAAAGTTAATGTAAGTCAATGTTGTATCACTACAAAGTTAATGTAAGTCAATGTTGTATCACTACAAAGTTAATGTAAGTCAATGATGTATCACTACAAAGTTAATGTAAGTCAATGTTGTATCACTACAAAGTTAATATAGGTCAATGATGTATCACTTCATAGTTAATGTAAGTCAATGATGTATCACTACAAAGTTAATGTAAGTCAATGTTGTATCACTAAATAGATAATGTAAGTCAATGATGTATCACTACATAGTGAATGTAAGTCAATGATGTATCACTAAATAGTTAATATAAGTCAATGTTGTATCACTTCATAGTTAATGTAAGTCAATGTTGTATCACTTCATAGTTAATATAGGTCAATGTTGTATCACTTCATAGTTAATGTAAGTCAATGATGTATCACTACATAGTTAATATAAGTCAATGTTGTTTCACTTCATAGTTAATATAAGTCAATGATGTATCACTTCATAGTTAATGTAAGTCAATGTTGTATCACTTCATAGTTAATATAGGTCAATGATGTATCACTTCATAGTAAATGTAAGTCAATGTTGTATCACTACAAAGTTAATGTAAGTCAATGTTGTATCACTACATAGTTAATGTAAGTCAATGTTGTATCACTACAAAGTTAATGTAAGTCAATGTTGTATCACTACAAAGTTAATGTAAGTCAATGATGTATCACTACATAGTTAATGTAAGTCAATGTTGTATCACTACAAAGTTAATGTAAGTCAATGTTGTATCACTACATAGTTAATGTAAGTCAATGTTGTATCACTACAAAGTTAATGTAAGTCAATGTTGTATCACTACAAAGTTAATGTAAGTCAATGATGAATCACTAAATAGTTAATGTAAGTCAATGTTGTATCACTACAAAGTTAATGTAAGTCAATGTTGTATCACTACATAGTTAATGTAAGTCAATGATGAATCACTACAAAGTTAATGTAAGTCAATGTTGTATCACTACAAAGTTAATGTAAGTCAATGATGAATCACTAAATAGTTAATGTAAGTCAATGTTGTATCACTACAAAGTTAATGTAAGTCAATGTTGTATCACTACAAAGTTAATGTAAGTCAATGTTGTATCACTACAAAGTTAATGTAAGTCAATGATGAATCACTAAATAGTTAATGTAAGTCAATGTTGTATCACTACATAGTTAATGTAAGTCAATGTTGTATCACTAAATAGTTAATGTAAGTCAATGATGAATCACTAAATAGTTAATGTAAGTCAATGTTGTATCACTAAATAGTTAATGTAAGTCAATGATGAATCACTAAATAGTTAATGTAAGTCAATGTTGTATCACTAAATAGTTAATGTAAGTCAATGATGAATCACTAAATAGTTAATGTAAGTCAATGTTGTATCACTACATAGTTAATGTAAGTCAATGTTGTATCACTACAAAGTTAATGTAAGTCAATGTTGTATCACTAAATAGTTAATGTAAGTCAATGTTGTATCACTACATAGTTAATGTAAGTCAATGTTGTATCACTACAAAGTTAATGTAAGTCAATGATGAATCACTAAATAGTTAATGTAAGTCAATGTTGTATCACTACAAAGTTAATGTAAGTCAATGTTGTATCACTACATAGTTAATGTAAGTCAATGATGAATCACTACAAAGTTAATGTAAGTCAATGTTGTATCACTACAAAGTTAATGTAAGTCAATGATGAATCACTAAATAGTTAATGTAAGTCAATGTTGTATCACTACAAAGTTAATGTAAGTCAATGTTGTATCACTACAAAGTTAATGTAAGTCAATGTTGTATCACTACAAAGTTAATGTAAGTCAATGATGAATCACTAAATAGTTAATGTAAGTCAATGTTGTATCACTAAATAGTTAATGTAAGTCAATGATGAATCACTAAATAGTTAATGTAAGTCAATGTTGTATCACTACATAGTTAATGTAAGTCAATGTTGTATCACTACAAAGTTAATGTAAGTCAATGTTGTATCACTAAATAGTTAATGTAAGTCAATGTTGTATCACTACAAAGTTAATGTAAGTCAATGTTGTATCACTTCATAGTTAATGTAAGTCACTGATGTATCACTACAAAGTTAATGTAAGTCAATGTTGTATCACTACAAAGTTAATGAAAGTCAATGTTGTATCACTAAATAGTTAATGTAAGTCAATGTTGTATCACTAAAAAGTTAATGTAAGTCACTGATGTATCACTACAAAGTTAATGTAAGTCAATGTTGTATCACTACAAAGTTAATGAAAGTCAATGTTGTATCACTAAATAGTTAATGTAAGTCAATGTTGTATCACTAAATAGTTAATGTAGGTCAATGTTGTATCACTAAATAGTTAATGTAAGTCAATGTTGTATCACTACAAAGTTAATGAAAGTCAATGTTGTATCACTAAATAGTTAATGTAAGTCAATGTTGTATCACTAAAAAGTTAATGTAAGTCACTGATGTATCACTACAAAGTTAATGTAAGTCAATGTTGTATCACTACAAAGTTAATGAAAGTCAATGTTGTATCACTAAATAGTTAATGTAAGTCAATGTTGTATCACTAAATAGATAATGTAAGTCAATGTTGTATCACTAAATAGATAATGTAAGTCAATGTTGTATCACTACAAAGTTAATGTAAATCAATGTTGTATCACTAAATAGTTAATGTAAGTCAATGTTGTATCACTACAAAGTTAATGTAAGTCAATGTTGTATCACTAAATAGTTAATGTAAGTCAATGTTGTATCACTAAATAGTTAATGTAAGTCAATGATGTATCACTAAATAGTTAATATAAGTCAATGTTGTATCACTACAAAGTTAATGTAAGTCAATGATGTATCACTACATAGTGAATGTAAGTCAATGATGTATCACTAAATAGTTAATATAAGTCAATGTTGTATCACTTCATAGTTAATGTAAGTCAATGTTGTATCACTACAAAGTTAATGTAAGTCAATGTTGTATCACTACATAGTTAATATAGGTCAATGTTGTATCACTTCATAGTTAATGTAAGTCAATGTTGTATCACTACAAAGTTAATGTAAGTCAATGATGTATCACTAAATAGTTAATGTAAGTCAATGTTGTATCACTTCATAGTTAATGTAAGTCAATGTTGTATCACTTCATAGTTAATGTAAGTCAATGTTGTTTCACTTCATAGTTAATATAAGTCAATGATGTATCACTTCATAGTTAATGTAAGTCAATGGTGTATCACTTCATAGTTAATATAGGTCAATGATGTATCACTTCATAGTTAATGTAAGTCAATGATGTATCACTACAAAGTTAATGTAAGTCAATGTTGTATCACTACATAGTTAATGTAAGTCAATGATGTATCACTTCATAGTTAATGTAAGTCAATGTTGTATCACTTCATAGTTAATATAGGTCAATGATGTATCACTTCATAGTTAATATAGGTCAATGATGTATCACTACAAAGTTAATGTAAGTCAATGTTGTATCACTTCATAGTTAATGTAAGTCAATGATGTATCACTACAAAGTTAATGTAAGTCAATGATGTATCACTTCATAGTTAATATAGGTCAATGATGTATCACTTCATAGTTAATGTAAGTCAATGATGTATCACTACAAAGTTAATGTAAGTCAATGTTGTATCACTACAAAGTTAATGTAAGTCAATGTTGTATCACTACAAAGTTAATGTAAGTCAATGTTGTATCACTACAAAGTTAATGTAAGTCAATGATGTATCACTACAAAGTTAATGTAAGTCAATGTTGTATCACTACAAAGTTAATGTAAGTCAATGTTGTATCACTACAAAGTTAATGTAAGTCAATGATGTATCACTACAAAGTTAATGTAAGTCAATGTTGTATCACTACAAAGTTAATATAGGTCAATGATGTATCACTTCATAGTTAATGTAAGTCAATGATGTATCACTACAAAGTTAATGTAAGTCAATGTTGTATCACTACAAAGTTAATGTAAGTCAATGTTGTATCACTACAAAGTTAATGTAAGTCAATGTTGTATCACTACAAAGTTAATGTAAGTCAATGTTGTATCACTACAAAGTTAATGTAAGTCAATGATGTATCACTACAAAGTTAATGTAAGTCAATGTTGTATCACTACAAAGTTAATGTAAGTCAATGTTGTATCACTACAAAGTTAATGTAAGTCAATGTTGTATCACTACAAAGTTAATGTAAGTCAATGATGTATCACTACAAAGTTAATGTAAGTCAATGTTGTATCACTACAAAGTTAATATAGGTCAATGATGTATCACTTCATAGTTAATGTAAGTCAATGATGTATCACTACAAAGTTAATGTAAGTCAATGTTGTATCACTAAATAGATAATGTAAGTCAATGATGTATCACTACATAGTGAATGTAAGTCAATGATGTATCACTAAATAGTTAATATAAGTCAATGTTGTATCACTTCATAGTTAATGTAAGTCAATGTTGTATCACTTCATAGTTAATATAGGTCAATGTTGTATCACTTCATAGTTAATGTAAGTCAATGATGTATCACTACATAGTTAATATAAGTCAATGTTGTTTCACTTCATAGTTAATATAAGTCAATGATGTATCACTTCATAGTTAATGTAAGTCAATGTTGTATCACTTCATAGTTAATATAGGTCAATGATGTATCACTTCATAGTAAATGTAAGTCAATGTTGTATCACTACAAAGTTAATGTAAGTCAATGTTGTATCACTACATAGTTAATGTAAGTCAATGTTGTATCACTACAAAGTTAATGTAAGTCAATGTTGTATCACTACAAAGTTAATGTAAGTCAATGATGTATCACTACATAGTTAATGTAAGTCAATGTTGTATCACTACAAAGTTAATGTAAGTCAATGTTGTATCACTACATAGTTAATGTAAGTCAATGTTGTATCACTACAAAGTTAATGTAAGTCAATGTTGTATCACTACAAAGTTAATGTAAGTCAATGATGAATCACTAAATAGTTAATGTAAGTCAATGTTGTATCACTACAAAGTTAATGTAAGTCAATGTTGTATCACTACATAGTTAATGTAAGTCAATGATGAATCACTACAAAGTTAATGTAAGTCAATGTTGTATCACTACAAAGTTAATGTAAGTCAATGGTGTATCACTTCATAGTTAATATAGGTCAATGATGTATCACTTCATAGTTAATGTAAGTCAATGATGTATCACTACAAAGTTAATGTAAGTCAATGTTGTATCACTACATAGTTAATGTAAGTCAATGATGTATCACTTCATAGTTAATATAGGTCAATGATGTATCACTTCATAGTTAATGTAAGTCAATGATGTATCACTACAAAGTTAATGTAAGTCAATGTTGTATCACTACATAGTTAATGTAAGTCAATGATGTATCACTTCATAGTTAATGTAAGTCAATGTTGTATCACTTCATAGTTAATATAGGTCAATGATGTATCACTTCATAGTTAATATAGGTCAATGATGTATCACTACAAAGTTAATGTAAGTCAATGTTGTATCACTTCATAGTTAATGTAAGTCAATGATGTATCACTTCATAGTTAATATAGGTCAATGATGTATCACTTCATAGTTAATGTAAGTCAATGATGTATCACTACAAAGTTAATGTAAGTCAATGTTGTATCACTACAAAGTTAATGTAAGTCAATGTTGTATCACTACAAAGTTAATGTAAGTCAATGTTGTATCACTACAAAGTTAATGTAAGTCAATGATGTATCACTACAAAGTTAATGTAAGTCAATGTTGTATCACTACAAAGTTAATGTAAGTCAATGTTGTATCACTACAAAGTTAATGTAAGTCAATGATGTATCACTACAAAGTTAATGTAAGTCAATGTTGTATCACTACAAAGTTAATATAGGTCAATGATGTATCACTTCATAGTTAATGTAAGTCAATGATGTATCACTACAAAGTTAATGTAAGTCAATGTTGTATCACTACAAAGTTAATGTAAGTCAATGTTGTATCACTACAAAGTTAATGTAAGTCAATGTTGTATCACTACAAAGTTAATGTAAGTCAATGTTGTATCACTACAAAGTTAATGTAAGTCAATGATGTATCACTACAAAGTTAATGTAAGTCAATGTTGTATCACTACAAAGTTAATGTAAGTCAATGTTGTATCACTACAAAGTTAATGTAAGTCAATGTTGTATCACTACAAAGTTAATGTAAGTCAATGATGTATCACTACAAAGTTAATGTAAGTCAATGTTGTATCACTACAAAGTTAATATAGGTCAATGATGTATCACTTCATAGTTAATGTAAGTCAATGATGTATCACTACAAAGTTAATGTAAGTCAATGTTGTATCACTAAATAGATAATGTAAGTCAATGATGTATCACTACATAGTGAATGTAAGTCAATGATGTATCACTAAATAGTTAATATAAGTCAATGTTGTATCACTTCATAGTTAATGTAAGTCAATGTTGTATCACTTCATAGTTAATATAGGTCAATGTTGTATCACTTCATAGTTAATGTAAGTCAATGATGTATCACTACATAGTTAATATAAGTCAATGTTGTTTCACTTCATAGTTAATATAAGTCAATGATGTATCACTTCATAGTTAATGTAAGTCAATGTTGTATCACTTCATAGTTAATATAGGTCAATGATGTATCACTTCATAGTAAATGTAAGTCAATGTTGTATCACTACAAAGTTAATGTAAGTCAATGTTGTATCACTACATAGTTAATGTAAGTCAATGTTGTATCACTACAAAGTTAATGTAAGTCAATGTTGTATCACTACAAAGTTAATGTAAGTCAATGATGTATCACTACATAGTTAATGTAAGTCAATGTTGTATCACTACAAAGTTAATGTAAGTCAATGTTGTATCACTACATAGTTAATGTAAGTCAATGTTGTATCACTACAAAGTTAATGTAAGTCAATGTTGTATCACTACAAAGTTAATGTAAGTCAATGATGAATCACTAAATAGTTAATGTAAGTCAATGTTGTATCACTACAAAGTTAATGTAAGTCAATGTTGTATCACTACATAGTTAATGTAAGTCAATGATGAATCACTACAAAGTTAATGTAAGTCAATGTTGTATCACTACAAAGTTAATGTAAGTCAATGATGAATCACTAAATAGTTAATGTAAGTCAATGTTGTATCACTACAAAGTTAATGTAAGTCAATGTTGTATCACTACAAAGTTAATGTAAGTCAATGTTGTATCACTACAAAGTTAATGTAAGTCAATGATGAATCACTAAATAGTTAATGTAAGTCAATGTTGTATCACTACATAGTTAATGTAAGTCAATGTTGTATCACTAAATAGTTAATGTAAGTCAATGATGAATCACTAAATAGTTAATGTAAGTCAATGTTGTATCACTAAATAGTTAATGTAAGTCAATGATGAATCACTAAATAGTTAATGTAAGTCAATGTTGTATCACTAAATAGTTAATGTAAGTCAATGATGAATCACTAAATAGTTAATGTAAGTCAATGTTGTATCACTACATAGTTAATGTAAGTCAATGTTGTATCACTACAAAGTTAATGTAAGTCAATGTTGTATCACTAAATAGTTAATGTAAGTCAATGTTGTATCACTACATAGTTAATGTAAGTCAATGTTGTATCACTACAAAGTTAATGTAAGTCAATGATGAATCACTAAATAGTTAATGTAAGTCAATGTTGTATCACTACAAAGTTAATGTAAGTCAATGTTGTATCACTACATAGTTAATGTAAGTCAATGATGAATCACTACAAAGTTAATGTAAGTCAATGTTGTATCACTACAAAGTTAATGTAAGTCAATGATGAATCACTAAATAGTTAATGTAAGTCAATGTTGTATCACTACAAAGTTAATGTAAGTCAATGTTGTATCACTACAAAGTTAATGTAAGTCAATGTTGTATCACTACAAAGTTAATGTAAGTCAATGATGAATCACTAAATAGTTAATGTAAGTCAATGTTGTATCACTAAATAGTTAATGTAAGTCAATGATGAATCACTAAATAGTTAATGTAAGTCAATGTTGTATCACTACATAGTTAATGTAAGTCAATGTTGTATCACTACAAAGTTAATGTAAGTCAATGTTGTATCACTAAATAGTTAATGTAAGTCAATGTTGTATCACTACAAAGTTAATGTAAGTCAATGTTGTATCACTTCATAGTTAATGTAAGTCACTGATGTATCACTACAAAGTTAATGTAAGTCAATGTTGTATCACTACAAAGTTAATGAAAGTCAATGTTGTATCACTAAATAGTTAATGTAAGTCAATGTTGTATCACTAAAAAGTTAATGTAAGTCACTGATGTATCACTACAAAGTTAATGTAAGTCAATGTTGTATCACTACAAAGTTAATGAAAGTCAATGTTGTATCACTAAATAGTTAATGTAAGTCAATGTTGTATCACTAAATAGTTAATGTAGGTCAATGTTGTATCACTACAAAGTTAATGTAAGTCAATGTTGTATCACTACAAAGTTAATGTAAGTCAATGATGTATCACTACAAAGTTAATGTAAGTCAATGTTGTATCACTAAATAGTTAATGTAAGTCAATGTTGTATCACTAAATAGTTAATGTAAGTCAATGTTGTATCACTACAAAGTTAATGTAAGTCAATGTTGTATCACTACAAAGTTAATGTAAGTCAATGATGTATAACTAAATAGTTAATGTAAGTCACTGATGTATCACTAAAAAGTTAATGTAAGTCAATGTTGTATCACTACAAAGTTAATGTAAGTCAATGTTGTATCACTAAATAGTTAATGTAAGTCAATGTTGTATCACTTCATAGTTAATGTAAGTCAATGTTGTATCACTACAAAGTTAATGTAAGTCAATGATGTATCACTACAAAGTTAATGTAAGTCAATGTTGTATCACTACAAAGTTAATGTAAGTCAATGTTGTATCACTACAAAGTTAATGTAAGTCAATGTTGTATCACTACAAAGTTAATGTAAGTCAATGTTGTATCACTAAATAGTTAATGTAAGTCAATGTTGTATCACTTCATAGTTAATGTAAGTCAATGTTGTATCACTACAAAGTTAATGTAAGTCAATGATGTATCACTACAAAGTTAATGTAAGTCAATGTTGTATCACTAAATAGTTAATGTAAGTCAATGTTGTATCACTAAATAGTTAATATAGGTCAATGTTGTATCACTAAATAGTTAATGTAAGTCAATGTTGTATCACTACAAAGTTAATGTAGGTCAATGTTGTATCACTAAATAGTTAATGTAAGTCAATGTTGTATCACTAAATAGTTAATGTAGGTCAATGTTGTATCACTAAATAGTTAATGTAAGTCAATGTTGTATCACTAAATAGTTAATGTAGGTCAATGTTGTATCACTAAATAGTTAATGTAAGTCACTGATGTATCACTTCATTGTTAATGGAAATTAATGTCCAATGAAGTAAAGGATAATTAATACATTAAATGGAAAACAATGTCAAATCACTAAATAATCAATTGAAGTGAAGGAGGCGTATCACTACAATTTAATGGAATTCAATGGAACGAATTCAACGATTAATGGAAGTCAAAAATGTATAGCTACAGCCTACATTGAACACATTCATGTAGAACCATTCATCAATTAATGGAAGTCCAGTATGTTTAACTGTTTCTTTAATGGAACACAACGCCAAATCATTCAAAAATTAATTGAAGTAAAATAAGTATTGTTTAAAACACAGTTAATGGAATTCATTCCATGTCACTCAAAGCTTAACGGAAATTAATGTAAAAGTAATGTAATTAAAGTTTAATGGAACTTAAGGTCATACACTCTGAGTTAAACAGAAGTTAATGAAGAAGGAAGGCAATTAAAGTTTAATGGAACTCATTCCATGTCATACACTCAAAGCTTAATGGAAATGAATGTATAAGTAATATAATTAAAATTTAATTGAAACAATGTCATATACTAAAAGTTTAATGGAAATTAATGTATAAGTAATTCAATTAAAGTTTAATGGAACTCAACGTAATACACTAAAAGTTAAATGGAAGCTAATGTAGAAGTAATTCAATTAAAGTTTAATGGAACTCAACGTAATACACTCAGTGTTAAATGGAAGTTATGTAATGCACTCAAAAGTTTAATGGAAGTCTGGGATATATCAATAAACATGTCTTTTGATTGGCTGATGTAGCAGTGTAATGATTTGTAAGAGAAAAGAGTCCATCAGTAAAGTTATTTTTCGCAGTGTATAGATTAAATTATAAGTATTAACTTAATTCTATTTTTTATGTTATGGGGTTATAACACAAAAAACCGGAGTGTACTCTTATCATAAACTGCTTCACGGCTTATTTAGAGTACATTCCGTTTTTTGTGTTATACCCCTATAACATAAAAAATAGATTCAAGTTCATCCTTAAAAAACTGTGTAAACTTTAATGGGTTCGGATAATCTGCTCCCTGTAGTGCTAGATAATCTTAAACAATTTATTCATATATTTCCTTAAATAGACTAAATAATCATTTTAAAAATGAAAATCAGATTATACACATAAAAAACCCCCATTAAAATAATGAGGTTTAGCACCAATGAAGTTATTTCCCTTGCCTCATGAAAACAAGTCAAGTTCATCATCTTGTGAGGAATTTTGTTGAATGTACTGCATGATGTCGTCAGTGTCCAGCTTTTCGACTTTATTTTCATCTTCTTGCTTCCCTAATTTGGCCTCAGGAACTGTAGCTGGTTTCCTTGGTAACACTGGTTTCGCTGCTAAGCTTGGCTTTGGTTTCTGAAAATAAATTTTAATCAAACTATATAATGTGCACCTCATGAAATTTTTTAAATGATATCAAGTTACATGACCCAACATATGTTCTGACTGCATTCATGGATAAAGCCAAAATTTGTGAAATGCATGTTAAAGGGTATTTAAAGGCCCAATATACGTAACTTTCAGCAAAACTTGAAGCGAATATCAAGCCTAATAACTAATTATATTTATATATTTAGTTAAGACTAGCTGATATCAGCAATATTCAAGATGAATTCTTACGGGGTTACCGGTACAACAGTAGTTGAAACTCGATATTTGTAAACACGCGTCCATTTTGAACCGTCTTCTACCTTCGGTTTGTTATTGAAGTGGGCCACACCTGAATTATTTTCAGTTCTTCGGATTTTTCCATCAAGAGTTTCTTGTCAAGAGTTAGTTACCGCTCAGGTTTACTTTGTTTTAGGCTTATTTTTGCATGGTTATTAACTGCATTTTTTGTCAGAATTTTTCAGAATCACAAAAAAATTCCCGAAGTTACTTATATTGGGCCTTTAAACTTCACACAAGTATGTTTATAATATGACAAGGGTCACCCGTCGAGCTAGTGACTAATCACCCAATCGCTGAGTGAATGGTTCCCTGGGATACCGGTAGATGTACATCTGTAAGCAGTTATCTTGATTAAACACTTTCTTTCTGCTAAAGTTTGATTAAGCTAACTGTGGACTATGTTCCCTGCTTTCTATGGCAGGTATATTTGGTCCCTGGGTTAACTGTATGTGTAAACCTTTATGAATAATCTTAATTTAGCACCTTTCATTAAATTTTGACGATTGCCATAATTTGTTTAAATTCACTTTTGCATTAAAATTTGAGTAGGCCAAAATAAGTATGTTTAGAATATACCATATCAATAGAAAAGCTATCTTGGCAATATGGTAATATTGTTCCCTTTTATAGATATATGTATCTTAGCTGCTACAGGATGAAAACAGCATAAAAATCCCGACTATCACAAATGGATCTGCTTTATAAGGATTCACTCTTTAATCTAAAAGTCCCAAAGATGACCGAAAATACAACTAATAAAATCTTTCAACTCAGTTAATATCCATGTATCACTTTGACACCAATTAAGATTTGACATTTTCTTTATTTTCTTTTTCCAATTGATCAGTCTGGACTGTTTTTTTGATGTCCTTGAACCCATTTTGTAGATGTTTGGACACTTTTTTTATGATAATACATGAATAGGCAATTCAAGTAGCCTACCAATGGTTGTGCTAAACAGTACCAATGATAAATAACCCAAGTGCCACGGTTTTAAGTATCATTGTTTGTGCTAAACAGTACCAATGATAAATAACGCAAGTGCCACGGTTTTGAGTATGTTTGTGCTAAACAGTACCAATAATAAATAACCCAAGTGCCACGGTTTTTAGTATGTTTGTTCTAAACAGTACCAATAACAAATAACCCAAGTGCCACTGTTTTTAGTATGTTTGTTCTAAACAGTACCAATAACAAATAACCCAAGTGCCACTGTTTTTAGTATGTTTGTGCTAAACAGTACCAATAATAAATAACCCAAGTGCCACGGTTTTGAGTATGTTTGTGCTAAACAGTACCAATAATAAATAACCCAAGTGCCACGGTTTTTAGTTATTTGTTCTAAACAGTACCAATAATAAATAACCTGAGTGCCACGGTTTTGAGTATGTTTGTGCTAAACAGAATCAATGATAAATAACCCGAATGCCACGGTTTTAAGTATGTTCTTACTACTGATGGTTTCGCAGTGGTGTCTTGTGTTGCAGCAGGTTTTGCACCAATCTTTGGTTTCCGTGGTGCTGGTGCTGGTTTTTGCATCGGAACTGTTGGTTTCTCTGGGGAAACAGCTGGTTTCTTTGAGGAGATGGATGGTTTTTGTGGGGGAACTTTTGGTTTCTGAGATTGTTCCGATGGACGAGATGACGGTTTCGGTTTCATATCTGGTTTTTGGGTTTCAATATTTAGAAATTTATCCAAATCGTCATCAACCCTACAAAAGAAAAAAAAAGAAAAAATACAAATATTAAGACTAATCATTTCTATAGTAAATTTTCTAGTTTTAGCTAAAATGACATTTTAATAAACTGTACTGCAGGATTAACAAAGTAGCAGAACAAGAGATGTACCTCGGAACAAAATCTCATTTGACCATGAAAATGATGAAATCGGGTCCTGATTTTTCACTTCACAGTACTCAATTAATGTGTTCAAACTTCTACTTTTGCTTCAACTATTTGATAGATAAAACATCTGAGATATAAACAAGTATAGGTTTACCAGGTAGTTCATG
Organism: Mimachlamys varia; assembly: GCA_947623455.1. Taxonomy (NCBI): domain Eukaryota; kingdom Metazoa; phylum Mollusca; class Bivalvia; order Pectinida; family Pectinidae; genus Mimachlamys; species Mimachlamys varia. The sequence continues at coordinate 39,590,930 of OX392540.1, forward strand.
TAAAAATTGATTTTGAAAAAAAATTGTTTTAAACTTTTATTAATTCATTCTGGAAAATATATCATGCATCCCATTTACATTATAAAGTAAATTTATGCAAAATAACTGAAAGCATCTTTTGAATTTTGAGAAAATAAGCATTATGCATACATCAGCATACATATATGTATATTTGTGTCATTTATATAGAGATTGACTTCTAAAAAAATGTTTTTTAACTTTTAATTTTAATGATCGCCACATACATTTATTTACTGGCAAATGCATCCCATATATATACAGTTGAACCTCATTATCTTGAAGTCGAAAGGACCACGAAAAAACTATCAGAATATCTAAGCTAGGTTAGTTTAAAGGCCCAATATACGTAACTTTCTGCAAAACTTGAAGTGAAAACCAAGCCTAATAACTTATTATACTTATAGATTTTGTTAAGATTAACTGATATCAGCAATATTCAAGATGAATTATTTCGCTGTTACCGGTACAGCAGCAGTTGAAACATGCTATTTATAAACACGCGTCCATTTCGAACTGTCTTCCACTTCGGTTTGTTGTTGAAGTGGGCTCCACCTGAATTATTTTCAATTCTTTTGATATTTTTGTAAAGAGTTTCTTGTTAGTTACCACTCAGGTTTACTTCGTTTTAGGCTTATTTTTGCATGGTTATCTGTCAACTGGATTTTTTTTCAGAATTTTTCAGAATCACGAAAATATCCCTGAAGTTACGTATATTGGGCCTTTAAATGCTTAGTGTGAAGACTGGCCGGGGCAGACGAATTACTTGGAATTAAACAAGGTCATTAAGTTACACGACTTCGAGATAACAAGGTTCAACGGTATACAGAAAGGTTATTTATGAAAAGTGTTTGATTGATGATTGGAAATAATTGTTTTCTACATCAAATGTGTGTGTGTCTTATGTTTATCATTCCATTAAGTTGTTACATACTGGAAAAGGTCAGAGTTATCCTCCTCCGAAAACAAGCTTGAGGTTTCCTTGGTAACTGCTTCCCTAGCTCCAGGTAAGATTAAATCATTAGCGTCTTCCTCTGTTATAGCTCCCATTAAATCTTGGTCTTCAAAAAGCTTGGTATCTTCAAATGTTGAAAATTTAAATTCATATTTAAAAAATAAAAACTGTCCAAGTGTGTTTATTAATTTTCATTGCACATTATTTGCTCATATGCATATTCATAAAATCTCACATACTTAAATGGAAAGAATTAGCATTTAACTACACGTATATGTACCCAACAAGAGATCCCAGAGGGACCTTGACCCAAACCGCTGTTTGATCATGATCTGTGCTTCAATAGTTAGATCTTTCATCTTACTTGCTCTTGATAAAAGATTTCCTTTGAAAAGAAACAAAAATATATTGTCTTGAACTGTCAAATCAAAAATGGTCACTTATCAGCAATTTAGTTTTTCTGATCAGCCAGAAGCGGAGGGGACACAACTAATAAATACCGAGGAGAACAACTGCACTTAGGGTTTTCCCTACATACAGTTACTTCCCTTTAAGGATCCCTGTCATACTTTTCATTATACAGTAACCTCCCTTTAAGGATCCCTGTCACCATTTTCATTATACAGTAATCTCCTTTTAAGGATTCCTGTCACCTATTTCATTATACAGTAACCTCCCTGAAAGGATCCCTGTCACCTATTTCATTATACAGTAACCTCCCTGAAAGGATTCCTGTCACCCTTTTCATTATACAGTTACCTCCCTTTAAGGATCCCTGTCACCTATTTCATTATACAGTAACCTCCTTTTAAGGATCCCTGTCACCCTTTTCATTATACAGTAACCTCCCTGTAAGGATTCCTGTCACCTATTTCATTATACAGTAACCTCCCTGAAAGGATCCCTGTCACCTATTTCATTATACAGTAACCTCCCTGAAAGGATTCCTGTCACCCTTTTCATTATACAGTTACCTCCCTTTAAGGATCCCTGTCACCTATTTCATTATACAGTAACCTCCCTGAAAGGATTCCTGTCACCCTTTTCATTATACAGTTACCTCCCTTTAAGGATCCCTGTCATACTTTTCATTATACAGTAACCTCCCTTGAAGGATTCCTGTCACCCTTTTCATTATACAGTAACCTCCCTGTAAGGATCCCTGTCACCATTTTCATTGTACAGTAACCTCCCTTTAAAGATCCTTGTCATCCTTTTCATTATACAGTAACCTCCCTTTAAGGATTCCTGTCACCCTTTTCATTATACAGTAACCTCCCTTTAAAGATCCTTGTCATCCTTTTCATTATACAGTAACCTCCCTGTAAGGATCCCTGTCACCCTTTTCATTATACAGTAATCTCCCTGTAAGGATTCCTGTCACCCTTTTCATTATACAGTAACCTCCCTTTAAAGATCCTTGTCATCCTTTTCATTGTACAGTAACCTCCCTGTAAGGATCCTTGTCACCCTTTTCATTATACAGTAACCTCCCTTTAAAGATCCTTGTCATCCTTTTCATTATACAGTAACCTCCATGTAAGGATCCCTGTCACCATTTTCATTGTACAGTAACCTCCCCTTAAGGATCCCTGTCACCCTTTTCATTATACAGTAACCTCCCTTAAAGGATTCCTGTCACCATTTTCATTATACAGTAACCTCCCTTTAAGGATTCCTGTCACCCTTTTCATTATACAGTAACCTCCCTTAAAGGATCCTTGTCATCCTTTTCATTATACAGTAACCTCCCTTAAAGGATTCCTGTCACCCTTTTCATTATACAGTAACCTCCCTTAAAGGATCCTTGTCATCCTTTTCATTATACAGTAACCTCCCTTTAAGGATCCCTGTCATACTTTTCATTATACAGTAACCTCCCTGTAAGGATCCTTGTCATTCTTTTCATTATACAGTAACCTCCCTTTAAGGATCCCTGTCACCCTTTTCATTATACAGTAACCTCCTTTTAAGGATTCCTGTCACCCTTTTCATTATACAGTTACCTCCCTGTAAGGATTCCTGTCACCTTTTTCATTATACAGTAACCTCCCTTTAAGGATCCCTGTCAACCTTTTCATTATACAGTAACCTCCCTTTAAGGATCCCTGTCAGCCTTTTCATTGTACAGTAACCTCCCTTAAAGGATCCTTGTCATCCTTTTCATTATACAGTAACCTCCCTTTATGGATCCCTGTTACCCTTTTCATTATACAGTAACCCCCCTTTGAGGATCCCTGTCAGCCTTTTCATTATACAGTAACCTCCCTTTAAGGATCCCTGTCAGCCTTTTCATTGTACAGTAACCTCCCTTGAATGATTCCTGTCACCCTTTTCATTATACAGTAACCTCCCTTTAAGGATTCCTGTCAACCTTTTCATTATACAGTAACCCCCCTTGAATGATTCCTGTCACCCTTTTCATTATACAGTAACCTCCCTTTAAGGATTCCTGTCACCCTTTTCATTATACAGAAACCTCCCATGAATGATTCCTGTCACCCTTTTCATTATACAGTAACCTCCCTGTAAGGATCCCTGTCACCATTTTCATTGTACAGTAACCTCCCCTTAAGGATCCCTGTCACCCTTTTCATTATACAGTAATCTCCCTTAAAGGATCCCTGTCATCCTTTTCATTATACAGTAACCTCCCTTTAAGGATCCCTGTCACCCTTTTCATTATACAGTAACCTCCCTTTATGGATCCCTGTTACCCTTTTCATTATACAGTAACCCCCCTTTGAGGATCCCTGTCAGCCTTTTCATTATACAGTAACCTCCCTTTAAGGATCCCTGTCAGCCTTTTCATTGTACAGTAACCTCCCTTGAATGATTCCTGTCACCCTTTTCATTATACAGTAACCTCCCTTTAAGGATTCCTGTCAACCTTTTCATTATACAGTAACCCCCCTTGAATGATTCCTGTCACCCTTTTCATTATACAGTAACCTCCCTTTAAGGATTCCTGTCACCCTTTTCATTATACAGAAACCTCCCATGAATGATTCCTGTCACCCTTTTCATTATACAGTAACCTCCCTGTAAGGATCCCTGTCACCATTTTCATTGTACAGTAACCTCCCCTTAAGGATCCCTGTCACCCTTTTCATTATACAGTAATCTCCCTTAAAGGATCCCTGTCATCCTTTTCATTATACAGTAACCTCCCTTTAAGGATCCCTGTCACCCTTTTCATTATACAGTAACCTCCCTTAAAGGATCCTTGTCATCCTTTTCATTATACAGTAACCTCCCTGTAAGGATTCCTGTCACCCTTTTCATTATACAGTAACCTCCCTGTAAGGATCCTTGTCATTCTTTTCATTATACAGTAATTAACCTCCCTGTAAGGATCCCTGTCACCATTTTCATTGTACAGTAACCTCCCTTTAAGGATCCCTGTCATACTTTTCATTATACAGTAACCTCCCTTTAAAGATCCTTGTCATCCTTTTCATTATACAGTAACCTCCCTTTAAGGATCCCTGTCAGCCTTTTCATTGTACAGTAACCTCCCTTGAATGATTCCTGTCACCCTTTTCATTATACAGTAACCTCCCTTTAAGGATTCCTGTCAACCTTTTCATGATACAGTAACCCCCCTTGAATGATTCCTGTCACCCTTTTCATTATACAGTAACCTCCCTTTAAGGATTCCTGTCACCCTTTTCATTATACAGTAACCTCCCATGAATGATTCCTGTTACCCTTTTCATTATACAGTAACCTCCCTGTAAGGATCCCTGTCACCATTTTCATTGTACAGTAACCTCCCCTTAAGGATCCCTGTCACCCTTTTCATTATACAGTAATCTCCCTTAAAGGATCCCTGTCATCCTTTTCATTATACAGTAACCTCCCTTTAAGGATCCCTGTCACCCTTTTCATTATACAGTAACCTCCCTGTAAGGATTCCTGTCACCTATTTCATTATACAGTAACCTCCCTGAAAGGATCCCTGTCACCTATTTCATTATACAGTAACCTCCCTGAAAGGATTCCTGTCACCCTTTTCATTATACAGTTACCTCCCTTTAAGGATCCCTGTCACCTATTTCATTATACAGTAACCTCCCTGAAAGGATTCCTGTCACCCTTTTCATTATACAGTTACCTCCCTTTAAGGATCCCTGTCATACTTTTCATTATACAGTAACCTCCCTTGAAGGATTCCTGTCACCCTTTTCATTATACAGTAACCTCCCTGTAAGGATCCCTGTCACCATTTTCATTGTACAGTAACCTCCCTTTAAAGATCCTTGTCATCCTTTTCATTATACAGTAACCTCCCTTTAAGGATTCCTGTCACCCTTTTCATTATACAGTAACCTCCCTTTAAAGATCCTTGTCATCCTTTTCATTATACAGTAACCTCCCTGTAAGGATCCCTGTCACCCTTTTCATTATACAGTAATCTCCTTGTAAGGATTCCTGTCACCCTTTTCATTATACAGTAACCTCCCTTTAAAGATCCTTGTCATCCTTTTCATTGTACAGTAACCTCCCTGTAAGGATCCCTGTCATCCTTTTCATTATACAGTAACCTCCCTTTAAAGATCCTTGTCATCCTTTTCATTATACAGTAACCTCCATGTAAGGATCCCTGTCACCATTTTCATTGTACAGTAACCTCCCCTTAAGGATCCCTGTCACCCTTTTCATTATACAGTAACCTCCCTTTAAGGATTCCTGTCACCCTTTTCATTATACAGTAACCTCCCTTTAAGGATTCCTGTAACCCTTTTCATTATACAGTAACCTCCCTTAAAGGATCCTTGTCATCCTTTTCATTATACAGTAACCTCCCTTAAAGGATTCCTGTCACCATTTTCATTGTACAGTAACCTCCCCTTAAAGGATCCTTGTCATCCTTTTCATTTTACAGTAACCTCCCTTTAAGGATCCCTGTCATACTTTTCATTATACAGTAACCTCCCTGTAATGATCCTTGTCATTCTTTTCATTATACAGTAACCTCCCTTTAAGGATCCCTGTCATACTTTTCATTATACAGTAACCTCCCTTGAATGATTCCTGTCACCCTTTTCATTGTACAGTAACCTCCTTTTAAGGATTCCTGTCACCCTTTTCATTATACAGTAACCTCCCTGTAAGGATCCCTGTCACCATTTTCATTGTACAGTAACCTCCCTTTAAAGATCCTTGTCATCCTTTTCATTATACAGTAACCTCCCTTTAAGGATTCCTGTCACCCTTTTCATTATACAGTAACCTCCCTTTAAAAATCCTTGTCATCCTTTTCATTATACAGTAACCTCCCTGTAAGGATCCCTGTCACCCTTTTCATTATACAGTAACCTCCCTTTAAAGATCCTTGTCATCCTTTTCATTGTACAGTAACCTCCCTGTAAGGATCCCTGTCACCCTTTTCATTATACAGTAACCTCCCTGTAAGGATTCCTGTCACCCTTTTCATTATACAGTAATCTCCCTGTAAGGATTCCTGTCACCCTTTTCATTATACAGTAATCTCCCTGTAAGGATTCCTGTCACCCTTTTCATTATACAGTAACCTCCCTTTAAAGATCCTTGTCATCCTTTTCATTGTACAGTAACCTCCCTGTAAGGATCCCTGTCACCCTTTTCATTATACAGTAACCTCCCTTTAAAGATCCTTGTCATCCTTTTCATTATACAGTAACCTCCATGTAAGGATCCCTGTCACCATTTTCATTGTACAGTAACCTCCCCTTAAGGATCCCTGTCACCCTTTTCATTATACAGTAACCTCCCTTTAAGGATTCCTGTCACCCTTTTCATTATACAGTAACCTCCCTTTAAGGATTCCTGTCACCCTTTTCATTATACAGTAACCTCCCTTAAAGGATCCTTGTCATCCTTTACATTATACAGTAACCTCCCTTAAAGGATTCCTGTCACTCTTTTCATTATACAGTAACCTCCCTTAAAGGATCCTTGTCATCCTTTTCATTATACAGTAACCTCTCTTTAAGGATCCCTGACATACTTTTCATTATACAGTAACCTCCCTGTAAGGATCCCTGTCATTCTTTTCATTATACAGTAACCTCCCTTTAAGGATCCCTGTCATACTTTTCATTATACAGTAACCTCCCTGTAAGGATTCCTGTCACCCTTTTCATTGTACAGTAACCTCCTTTTAAGGATTCCTGTCACCCTTTTCATTATACAGTTACCTCCCTGTAAGGATTCCTGTCACCTTTTTCATTACACAGTAACCTCCCTTTAAGGATCCCTGTCAACCTTTTCATTATACAGTAACCTCCCTTTAAGGATCCCTGTCAGCCTTTTCATTGTACAGTAACCTCCCTTAAAGGATCCTTGTCATCCTTTTCATTATACAGTAACCTCCCTTTATGGATCCCTGTTACCCTTTTCATTATACAGTAACCCCCCTTTGAGGATCCCTGTCAGCCTTTTCATTATACAGTAACCTCCCTTTAAGGATCCCTGTCAGCCTTTTCATTGTACAGTAACCTCCCTTGAATGATTCCTGTCACCCTTTTCATTATACAGTAACCTCCCTTTAAGGATTCCTGTCAACCTTTTCATTATACAGTAACCCCCCTTGAATGATTCCTGTCACCCTTTTCATTATACAGTAACCTCCCTTTAAGGATTCCTGTCACCCTTTTCATTATACAGTAACCTCCCTTGAATGATTCCTGTCACCCTTTTCATTATACAGTAACCTCCCTGTAAGGATCCCTGTCACCATTTTCATTGTACAGTAACCTCCCCTTAAGGATCCCTGTCACCCTTTTCATTATACAGTAATCTCCCTTAAAGGATCCCTGTCATTCTTTTCATTATACAGTAACCTCCCTTTAAGGATCCCTGTCACCCTTTTCATTATACAGTAACCTCCCTTTAAAGGCCCAATATACGTAACTTTCGGCAAAACTTGAAGCGAAAATCTAAACTTATAACCTTTTATATTTATAGATTTAGTTAAGAATAACTGATATCAGCAATATTCAAGATAAATTTAATCGCGGTTACCGGTACAGCAGCAGTTGAAACACGCTATTTGTAAACACGCGTCCATTTCGAACCGTCTTCTACCTTCGGTTTGTTGTTGAAGTGGGCCCCACCTGAATTATTTTAAATTCTTTGGATTTTTCTGTCAAGAGTTTTTTTTTCGTTACCGCTCAGGTCTACATCGTTTCAGACTAATTTTTGCATGGTTATCAGCTGGATTTTTTTCAGAATTTTTCAGAATCACGAAAAATTCCTTGAAGTAACGTATATTGGGCCTTTAAGGATCCTTGTCACCTTTTTCATTATACAGTAACCTCCCTTTAAGGATTCCTGTCACCCTTTTCATTATACAGTAACCTCCCTTTAAGGATTCCTGTCACCCTTTTCATTATACAGTAACCTCCCCTAAAGGATCCTTGTCACCCATTTCATTATACAGTTACCTCCCCTAAATGATCCCTGTCACCTTTTTCATTGTACAGTAACCTCCCCTAATTGATCCCTGTCATCTTCTTTCATTATACAGTAACCCCCCTTTAAGGATCCCTGTCACCCTTTTCATTATACAGTAACCTCCCCTTAATGATCCCTGATCTACTCCACTGTGGGGTTTTCCTATACACATAACCCCACCCCGTTAAGTATCTCTGTCACACTATACCTTGGTTCCTCTCCCTATATACAGTGACCTCCCCTTAAGGATTCCTGATCCACTCTACTGTGGACTTTTCCTATACAGTAAGCTCCCCTTAAGGATCCTTGTGTCCCACTACACTGCAACTTTTACTGTTTACAGTGAATTAAGCTCCTTTAGATTGATACAAGCGTATCAAATTTGAGTCAGGGTATTTCTGATGATGATAGCTTATTTGGTTAGAGATATATTGACCAATGCCCTATGTTCAAACCCTGGCATATATAGTACGCCCCCCACCCCTCCCCCTTATGAACACAGCTACTGATTGATTTTTACTTATTTCATCTCTATTATTTTAAAATATTAATAGCACAAGGAATGGTTTTCTTGTCAGAAATGATTTATAACAGTGATCAGTCTCTATTGTACAGTTACTGCATTTGGCAGTGGTACAGGGATCCTTAAACAAACTTTTAAATCATTATTATAGGGAGGTAAGGTTTCCAGTGGTAGAATGCCTGGATCATGTCCAAAGATTATGGGTTAGAGTCATGGTGTTGTAAAGCAAGACACTTGACTCCACTTGTTATAGTCTAGCTACTCGGCTGTAGATGAGGATATGGTTGGGTAGTACTGTAATTGTTCAATGCTACATGTCAGGGTCAAAATGGCAGCACCAATGATTAAAAGGTATATATATTGTTTAGAGACGAGAGCCATTTCTACACAAAGCCTAAATTCACCTTGGAATTGGGTTCTGTAATTATCTACAGCACCACCCAGGACATCATCTCCCCCAGTGTCCTCCTCCTTGGTGAAGAAATCATCTGCATTCTCCTCCTCTTCCTCCTCCTCATCAAACAAACTATAAAAGAAAATTGTTTTAAATAATGTATGGAAATGTATTGAAATTTTAGATTTTCTCAGAATCTTTGGACTCCTATATATGTTTTTACCTGATCTGATAATCCACACATGAAACTTCATAATGAAATATTTCAACCTTTGAATTGAAAGAGTTCAAATGTGTCTTTAAGGTTGGGTTTGGTTTATTTTGTTTTACGTCCTCTTTACAGCCAGGGTCATTTAAGGAGGTGCCAGGTTTTGGAGGTGGAGGAAAGCCAGAGTACCCGGAGAAAAAACACTGACCTACCTATGGCCACGCTCAGTACCTGGCAACTGCCCCACTTGGGATTCAAACTCGCAACCTAGAGGTGGAGGGCTAGTGGTAGAATGTTGGGACACCTAACCCATTTGGCCAATTAGTCATTAGGGATTAATAAGTTATATTAATGGCCAATAAAAAAAAGAGTTTATCATTTACTTTAAATGTCTCCACTAGGAATTGAACCCCGAGACCTCTGAGTCTAATACAAAAATAATCAAGCTAAAGAGAGATTTTTCTAGTCAAACAGTTATTGCAGCAAGCATTTATCATGATTACATAAGACAGTAGTAGTTTTATACCACAAACCTTTGTTCCGTTTCAGGTATTTCCTGCGTACTCAGCTCATCTTGGTCTTCTGAACTCTTGTTGTGATCTGTGTCTTCTTGAAGCTCTTCATCCTTTCTGTACTTTCCAGCTTTGATGGCATTTACACCTGAAATTAATTGTCAACAATATACATTTTTTTATCAAATTAAAAAAAAAATTATTTGAATCAACACTTCATGTATAACAGATATACATGTATATATGTTAACAGCCGCTACAGTCAAGTTTCCATGAATTGAACTTCACATACAAACATGTAAATATACAAGTTTACATATTTCACAATATTTCAAACAAAATTAATAATAGAATGAAAAAGTTATGTTTTCCCTTCAGGATGTACTCTTCTGAGGTTTCACGTTCAAGTCTCGTTTACATCTCATTTAAAGATTTTATGTTATAATGAAGAAAGTATGATCAATTTTAATAGTATATAATATTATATGCATCTGAAAATTGTGTCAAAAATATAGGTGTCTCTTGCATGTAGAACTTTTTTTACATGGATTTTAAAAAATTATCAATTCAGAGGCCATTTTGAAAATGCTTATTTCTGTCTATTTCATGCACTTCGTGAAAGGCCAAATTTTCATCCTTTTGATGCTAGATCGATCTCTTAAACACATCAATGTTTCGTCATTTTTAATTATAGTAAGCTCATGTTTGCTGTACAACTTGATAATGTTCAATTTGATAGAGGCATTATGCTACAAAGTGAATAATTATACAATTTTATTATTTTTTTCATAAATTTAGTGTAACTTGAGCAGTTTTTATTTTTGAACCTAAAACTGTAAAATATAACACAAATAGTAAAGGTATAAAAATGAAGCACACTAGCAAACCTGTTTTCTTTTTATCTGCTAATAATTAAAAATAATTAAAAAGGTTAATAACAGAACTTTTTATATTAAGCGTTAAATCAGCAAAAATGGTGAAAAATGAGGATTTTCTTATTACAAAATAAGGGGTAGGGGTAACTCAAATTGCTTTCCTAAGAAAAAATATTAAGTTAGAGAAATGTTACTTCAAAACACTATTTTTGTCATTTCTGCAAACATTCATACATTTCCCTTTACATATTTGGAAGATATTGTACAAAGATGTCCTGCAATTGGTCAAAACTACAAAATTCACTTAAAATTGCTTATTATGTCATTTTGGTATCTTTGACCAATCATAGCAGAAAAGTGAACACACTGACATACCATTTTATTTGCATTTTCTGTCAAGCCATGAACTCCCTTATCCAAAAATGTATATGAGAAAAAAGTTTAATACAGGAAAATTTTGACCTCTCAGAGGTGAACATCCTTAAATACACTATCAATTAGGAGTCAATTCATCATTACCTTACGGTTACGAAAATACACTAATATGACAATAAGTTTATCAATATTGTGTTCGCTAAGAATTAAAACTATACACTTTAGGGACCATAACATGTATAAATGACATTTATTTGGTTGAAAATGCTCAATTTTAAGGTCCAAAATCGGGAGTTTCGCACTCCACCCCAAAAATCAGTAGAGTTGGAAAATAAATAAATCACAAAGCTCGTACTTTTTTTCCCTGGACAGCTCATTACAGTTGTGGGATCGCACAATGTTACACGATGTGCGGTGGGCGCACGATGGGCGAACGGTGTATGCACGATGTGCGAACGATGCGATCCTGGGCGATTATTTCTAACGCCCATGTGGGCGCACGATAAACTAACATTGTGCGATGACAATCATGGTTGATGTAAATTTAGAAATGGTTTAACAATATATACGGTTTCGCGCTAGTTGTTTTAAACATATTTCTATATTTTAACTATTTACATTGGCAGATAGATCTATCTATATCTTTCTTAAAATTAGTAATAGTCTTTCTGTAGTTTTTGAAACAAACCAAATAGATACATGTAAACTTTCAACAAATATAGACAAGATGTCATTCAAGTAAATATTGCCAGTTTTTACCAAGTTATACACTGCACCTGTGCATGGACAAGATATGCCGATGTCTCTGGCCCGGGGCACTTACAACACTCGCCTAGGTGTGAAAACACAGGTAAAATGGTGGGGAGTGGATCCCGGAGGGGGTTTTCAAATAACTAATTATAAGGGTCCAGTTTGTTTTCATAACGGTCGCTCGGTAATGGCTGTCGTAGCGTATCACCGCACAGGGGACAAGTAAAACTCTGGCATGTTATTTACCTTTTCTGTTACCTGGTAGCTGAACCCGCATTTGGCTGTCTCATGGTCACTGTAATACTGTTTACTGTATATTGTTAAATTGACATAATACCAATAAATATGATGCGAATTTGAATAGTTTTTGGACAAGAGGGTTCCATATGTTTTTCATTCCGTGATATGTATCGACCAATTGTACCAAATCGTGCGTGTGTGCGATTCTAATCGCACACATAAACGCACGATCTTAAGATTGCCCAATTGTGTGCACCATGGGCGAACGATGTGTGCACGATGTATGCACGATGCACGCACGCAGTTTTTGGTGCGTTGTGCGATACCACAACTGTACCTAAAAACAGCTCCTTACCTTACACAGCTCCTTACCTAAGACAGCTCCTTACCTAAGACAGCTCCTTACCTAAAGACAGCTCCTAACCTAACACAGCTCCTTACCTTACACAGCTCCTTACCTAAGACAGCTCCTTACCTAAAGACAGCTCCTTACCTAAGACAACTCCTTACCTTACACAGCTCCTTACCTAAAGACAGCTCCTTACCTAAAGACAGCTCCTTACCTAAGACAGCTCCTTACCTTACACAGCTCCTTACCTAAAGACAGCTCCTTACCTAAGACAACTCCTTCCCTTACACAGCTCCTTACCTAAAGACAGCTCCTTACCTAAGACAACTCCTTACCTTACACAGCTCCTTACCTAAAGACAGCTCCTTACCTAAGACAACTCCTTACCTAAAGACAGCTCCTTACCTAAAGACAGCTCCTTACCTAAGACAACTCCTTACCTAAAGACAACTCCTTATCTTACACAGCTCCTTACCTAAAGACAGCTCCTTACTTAAGACAGCTCCTTACCTAAGACAACTCCTTACCTTACACAGCTCCTTACCTAAAGACAGCTAATTACCTAAGACAGCTCCTTACTTAAGACAGCTTCTTACCTTACACAGCTCTTTACCTAAGACAGCTAATTACCTAAGACAGCTCCTTACCTAAGACAGCTCCTTACCAAAGACAGCTCCTTACCGAGGACAGCTCCTTACCGAAGACAGCTCCTTACATTAGACAGCTCCTTACCGAAGACAGCTCCTTACATTAGACAGCTCCTTACCAAAGACAGCTCCTTACCAAAGACAGCTCCTTACCAAAGACAGCTCCTTACCTAAAAAAGCTCCTTACCTAAACCAGCTCCTTACCTAAGACAGTTCCTTACCTAAGACAGCTCCTTACCTAAGACAGCTCCTTACCTAAGACAGCTCCTTACCTAAGACAGCTCCTTACCTAAGACAGCTCCTTACCTAAGACAGCTCCTTACCTTACACAGCTCCTTACATTAGACAGCTCCTTACATTAGACAGCTCCTTACATTAGACAGCTCCTTACCAAAGACAGCTCCTTACCGAGGACAGCTCCTTACCGAAGACAGCTCCTTACATTAGACAGCTCCTTACTGAAGACAGCTCCTTACATTAGACAGCTCCTTACCAAAGACAGCTCCTTACCTAAAAAAGCTCCTTACCTAAACCAGCTCCTTACCAAAGACAGCTCCTTACCTTACACAGCTCCTTACATTACACAGCTCCTTACATTAGACAGCTCCTTACCAAAGACAGCTCCTTACCAAAGACAGCTCCTTACCAAAGACAGCTCCTTACCAAAGACAGCTCCTTACCTTACACAGCTCCTTACATTAGACAGTGCCTTACCTAAGACAGCTCCTTACCTAAAAAAGCTCCTTACCTAAACCAGCTCCTTACCTAAGACAACTCCTTACCTTACACAGCTCCTTACCTAAGACAGTTCCTTACCTTACACAGCTCCTTACATTAGACAGTGCCTTACCTAAGACAGCTCCTTACCTTACACAGCTCCTTACATTAGACTGCTCCTTACCTAAGACAGCTCCTTACCTTACACAGCTCCTTACCTTACACAGCTCCTTACATTAGACAGTGCCTTACCTAAGACAGCTCCTTACCTTACACAACTCCTTACCTTACACAGCTCCTTACATTAGACAGTGCCTTATCTAAGACAGCTCCTTACCTTACACAGCTCCTTACATTAGACAGCTCCTTACCTAAGACAGCTCCTTACCTTACACAGCTCCTTACATTAGACAGCTCCTTACCTAAGACAGCTCCTTACCTAAGACAGCTCCTTACATTAGACAGCTCCTTACCTAAGACAGCTCCTTACCTTACACAGCTCCTTACATTAGACAGCTCCTTACCTAAGACAGCTCCTTACCTAAGACAGCTCCTTACATTAGACAGCTCCTTACCTAAGACAGCTCCTTACCTTACACAGCTCCTTACATTACACAGCTCCTTACCTAAGACAGCTCCTTACCTAAGACAGCTCCTTACCTAAGACAGCTCCTTATAATTACCTTAGACAACTCCTTGCCTAAGACAACTCCTTATCTAAGACAACTCCTTACCTAAGACAGCTCCTTACCTAAGACAGCTCCTTCGTTCCTTACCTAAGACAGCTCCTTAGCAAAAACAGCTCCTTAGCAAAAACAGCTCCTTTCCTAAGACAGCTCCTTAGCTTCTTACCTAAGACAGCTCCTTACCTAAGACAGCTCCTTAGCTTCTTACCTAAGAATTCTAACAAGATGGAGGAAGTACTGAACTTAGGAGTACAAGCCACAAACTTCAGAAACGAGTCCAGATTTCCTCGCCTCTCTTTGGCGACGGTGTCACTGACAATCAGCGCTTTCTTAGACAAAGGTGGCAGGACTGTTCCAGCAAATTTTGTTGACAATTTGGTATGGAGATCTTCAAATTCAGCAAATTTTTTAGACACCTGAAATAAGTAAGAATTTATTGACATTTCAGATTTCTCCTTCAAAAAATCAACTCATTCAACCCTGACCAATCATAATGAACTATTCTAACCTTTGAATTGGAATAGTTCAAACTTAGTGTAGCATACTTCAATGTAGGGCTACATGAACCAAGGCAGCTTGAGTTTGATTCCCCAATCGGACATGAAAATATATATAATTATGTACTGTAGGTACAAAAATGTATGGGGGTCACCTGTACAACCACAAGGGTTTCCTCTCACATAAAAAACTGTGCATGCTTACATCTGGGCCAACAAGAGTGATTAAGATAAGTTATCATAACTATAGTTTCATTAAATTGAGATATACATGCCTGAAAGAAGGTTATGTTGGTCAAAAACTCTCCAGAGCTTATGTTTTCTTGTTTTTATGCCCACCGACTTTACATAAGATTTATATTATGTCATCTTATGCCCAGCGATCAATTTACAATTTATTTTCATGGGTCCTTTTTGTACATATTGCTGAAAACAACGGGTCCCACAATGTTAAATTGAAATATTTCCAGAATTTCTATGAGTCCTTTCATAATTTTATGAGTACTGGACTCGGGACTCGCACATAGATTGATCATTGTTTGCCTATATGTTCTTTAATTATTTCCAACATGTTAATTGAATTGTGTGGCAGATTTTCATTGTTGATAGGATTATAAGGTCACCTTTCAGCTTTTGACCAAAATGAATCTCCCTTAGAATACCGGAAATACATGTGTGAGTAAGAAGTTCTTAGTACATTATTCTGTATGCCTACTGTGGTAAAATTTGGCAGCATTAAAGGGTTTTGGCCACGATTTTTCATAATTTCATATTTTGATCTCATTTGATGCAACAAATACGTGAAGTGACCGATACCCCGTCTCCTTCGGTGTTGTGAAAATAGGCAAGCTAGGTGACGTCCCATTTCTATGAGCCTCGTGAATATGCATATTTTGACCGGGATTCTAGGTCACGTGATGTGTGACGTCATTGAGGCACAACGTATCCGATACCTGTACACGCCCATTACATATTTATGTATTATCTGTGAGTGTTAAGATTGACTTTCATATAATTTTTTGGTGCAAGTAATGACAGCAACCAATTCATGTTATGTGGTTAAAATTATCAATCGTCATTAATGATCTTGTCAGAAAAATAAAACTTATCTAATTCCGATTTTTACATTAAACTGCATTCAATTAGAATCTAGTCCGTGACGTCTCAGCAACTCCAAGCTTAGAGACAGTGATACAATTTACACACTGATTTTACAGCTATGTAAATTACCTGTAGCCTTACCTGTCATACATATACTAGCCAAATGGCATTTGTTGTACTTACCTGTGAGTTGTGGCAGGTGTACTAATTACCCTGTAATTACCAAGAGATGTGAATGTTATGACCAGTGAATTCGAAGGGCATTCATGCTAATATAATTACCGATCCTCTAAATAGCAATATACACCGGCACACTTATTTTTATCCCTAGCCGTCCCCGGTGTTGGAAGAAAAACTATTTTTTTTAAAAAGGATTAAAAGAGTTTTCAACATAATCTAACAATATTTTATCAGTATTTAACATTAGGCTAGTAATCTTGGCTAAATTTTTAAAGTTTTATTATTTTTGTAATTTATCCAGATCTTGTTTATGAAAACTGTATGAAAAACAAGATTTAAACTCGTCTAATGATTTGAGTCCTAGTTGAAATAAATATCACCAAATAGAGTGAGCCTAACAAAATTCATTTATTTATCGCGTTTGAATTTCACGTATATCTAGAATCCTGTGTCTGTTCTAGTACAATTCAAAGAATATGGCACAGTATTTTTCTGCGCTGGGATTTAGAGTAATTATTTCCAATTGCAACCACTAAGAGATGTTGTAAAAACATATGCAGTAATCGTAGGAGAACAATTTTTCAAAATATGTTTCAATAATCATTAGCGTATGTTATTTGTTTTAATCATGACCACAGACTTTATCCTTGGAAAATATTTATAATTATTCACACAAATAGACTGGTGTGTTACTGAATTAAGTGAAATAAAAAAAGTCGGGAAGAGCTTTTTATTTTTGCAAACCGATTTCAGTCCAAATTTTAAACAACCACTCTATGCGTGTATGTTGCTACTGTTTTCAAATACTATCTATAAAACCAATTTGTAACGTGTCTGTAAAAATCACATAGTCCTTTCACAGGCTTTACTAATTCCGTGGTCCTTTGTAGAAACATTATTGTTAAGATGTGGTGGATGTGTAATACACACTCACAACACGATGTTTTTAAATGGCATTTCCTATTTCCTTTCTTAAGTTTACAATTACATATCTATATTTTTTTCAATGTATTTTATTGGTTAATCAATAGAATTAAACAACAATCAAGATCGACTTACATGTCGAAATCAATAGGCGTTTTTCTACTAAACTTTCTTCGTCAATGTACCACTGATCAGTTTACCTGAGTCGATCAGTTGTGCTTCAATGACGTCACAGGTACCACGTGACCGGTCAGCTCATTAAAATTCTCGCCAGTCGGGAGCGGTCAACTTTGACTGTCAATATCTAGATCCCGGGACACAATCGAATGCTCGTTGATGGGCTAATCAGTATTTATTGAAATGTACTACAAGTTTCATAACTTTTTACAAGATTTTCAAAATTGTGGCCAAAACCCTTTCAGCCCTAAATCCTTACGTCCGGACTTTTGGCTCAATGGTTAGAGCGCTCGTCTACCAAGTGGGAGTCCATGGTTCGATTCGCGGCCCGGCCACAACAATGGCATCACGAGTAAACATATTTTTCCGCCCCGTCTGTTGATGACTGTCCTTGCCCTATGCATGGATCACCATCATTTCTTATTACGTGTGGTAGAATGTAGCTAGCGTAATTCGAAACGGGTATGATCTTGAAGACATAAAAAGGACATCAAATTGGGGAGGAGTGTGGTAAAATGAGGCAGTGTTAGGCCACCGAGTCTAAAGTCCGGACTTTTGGCTCAATGGTTAGAAGCTTGCCTACCAAGCAGGAGTCCCATGTTCGATTCCTGGCCCGACCACAACACTAGTACTACTCACCATATACTGGACAACATCACTAGGTTTATGCTTGGCTGATTTGAAGAACGGTAAGGATGACACGACGACCACATGGTACTCAAACGTTGACTGTAGCAGTCCCTTGGTCTCTTTGTAGTTGGGTACAGCAATGTCAATACACGTGTCTTTGTTCTTAAGTTCTCTAGAAAACACACATACAAAATGTACATGTGAACATTCACCACTGAAATTTCATAATGAACTACATGGATTCCAACCTTTAAATTAGATTGTTTAGGACAAAGCTAACGCTGGAAATCCATTTTTATTCAAAGGGAGTCTTCATGTATATAATCGAGATCATTGTGGATTTGTCTAAGACAGCTGTAAGACATTATCAGATTGATTATGGATTTTGTCATGTGTGGTTTCCAACCACCACCAGCAGATTAAAAAGCTAAAATACATAAGATTCGTCACTAATATTATTCAAGTCTTTACTGGAAATGTTAAAAATAGTTTTAAAAGTTATATATACCGCACTGTCACAGTCGCTGAAGGCATGTTGACCGTGTTGTGATTCGTCGTCTCCTACCGCTGGTGATAACACGCCCACTTTGCCATGGACGCGGCCATGTTGGAATTCAGGTAATACTAAATGACGGGGATAGTATCTAACTACCCGGGAGCACCCGGTATAAATTAAACACTTCCGATAATTAATATTGTATTTGTTTAAAAATCGAACTAATTATTTCTTTGTCTGTAAAAATATCGCGAATTTACTTTTGGCAGGCATTTTTTTCCCATCCTCTCTATATTGGGAAATGTAATTATGATCAACTCAACTTAATTAGTCCTAGCCTACTTATATTAGTATTACATGTACAATGTATATTATATATTCTGATTCGCAGCAAGAAAAGATATAATATACCATAACTTTGATATCCCATGGTTTATGAGACCCAGGTATGTTTTTTGCGCAATCCGCAGCAAAATACATGATACTTTCAGGAAATGGCAATACACATGCAAAATTTTGACATGAACTAGATCTACAATGTATATTGCAATATAAGCAACATCCCGGGATACTAGATAAGTCCGTGGCAAAATAAAATATTTATAAGGGAAAAACTCGTATGGATGTAAAGGGAAATAACTCGCATGGACTTTGATTACTGACGATTATACATGCCAACATCTAAAATGTCATTTCATAAAATCTCCCCCAGTTTGTTATGCATGAAGGCTTTACAAGTACACCTGAAGATTGTCCAAAAGGTTCTGATTCTCTGACTGCTAAATATTTGGACGGCTCGGGCTGGTCGATAAAGTCCTGATTCGGACTAACTGGACGAGAGTATTCGTGTTAGATATTTGGACGGCTCGGGCTGGTCGATAAAGTCCTGATTCGGACTAACTGGACGAGAGTATTCGTGTTAGATATTTGGACGGCTCGGGCTGGTCGATAAAGTCCTGATTCGGACTAACTGGACGAGAGTATTCGTGTTAGATATTTGGACGGCTCGGGCTGGTCGATAAAGTCCTGATTCGGACTAACTGGACGAGAGTATACAGCTACGTGCCATAAGTCTTTCAATTTTTTTTATTTTGCTATATATTCTTTGTATTTCAAACTTTTTTCAATGAATTTTCCTGACTTCGTTTCGGGATCATTTTTAGTGAAATTTTGTGTACTTATAGAGAATTGTTTCCTGTTTCATCTCATAATATTCTCACTGTTTTCCGTTAGGTATAGTCAGAGAAATCATAATTTATTTACAACATCCAATTTTCGGGACGCCATTTTGACGTCATTTTGGTAACGTTATATAGAGAAATGGCGTCACACGGAAATTAGCAGTGTAGATAATTCTGTATAGCTCCATAAATACACAACAGAAAATTTAATAAATATTGTGAGAGGAAACCTTGTATATTTGTGGACCAAATGACAAAAAATTGTCAAAATCCATCCATAAACGAAGTCAGGAAAATTCATTGAAAAAAGTTGGAAATACAAAGAATATATAGCAAAATAAAAAAAAAATTGAAAGACTTATGGCACGTAACTGTATATTCGTGTTAGAAGCTAAATTTTCCAATTTTCTTTTTATGTTATTAATCATCTAAAACCATAATGGAAATAACTGCCAAATTTCAGCTTGATACGTCAAGCGGTAAAATTTTTAATTTCACAAAAAATCGACTATCAGATACTGAAAATTATCAAAAACAAAAGATACCACTCCAGAGGTATATTCCTGTACGAAAATTTCAGGGTAGATTCCTCTCTTTTTCGGTATCTGATAGTCGATCTTTTCGAGAGGTTACATTGACACTGCATGGATACAACTATAAATTTGGTGAAGGTATATTATTATAACTTATTTAAACCTTTTCAAAAGTTTCTATATATAAATGAATTGTATCTATTTATAATGTTAACTGCTTATGTAACCAATTGAACTAATGTCAGGCCATTTATGTTGTACATTTCAGGTGTTATAGAATTTCGGGCGTACACAACCGCCAGGGGTCTTAATAAAAGAACCAACACCATCAAACTGTATCAGAGTTTTATTTGCGGTGTGACATTTGGGTTGTTGATAAGAGAGAAAAAGACTCATGACCAAAGGTGTAAGTTAGGGAAATTCTACCCTCTGGGTTTTCAAATTTGGCAAAAGCCTCGAGTTTTACCAAATTTGAAAACCCCTCGGGTGAAATTTCCATATCTTACATACCTGGTCACGGAAGAGTCTTAATGTCTTATTGCTGACTCAGTGAAGCTGATTTCTAGCTTCATATTACAACAGGCCAAGTGATTAAACTAGACTTTAAATGAAGCAATTGGCTGCAAGTACGCGAAGGGGTTCCTTAGGGATCAACTATGAGGCCCTAGTTTTAACATCGTTAATGATACGTTCTTTGAATTAGTTAGAATATGTCACAACATTTATTAGTTCCCAATCACATTTTGATGTATGGCTTCCGTATTTAAGATTTAAATTGTATTTTATATTTGTCGAAAAACACATATTACGTATGCACATGTTCTGATCAAACTAGAGAAATAACCTGTACTTTGTGGAAGAAAGTGGATCGATAACGTGGCTTGTTGATAAAAAGCACACTTATATTTAAACCACACAAGCAATGTATTTATTACGACCAAGTTAGTGATATGAAGATGGACGTTTTTGTGTGTTACTTGTTGTGATTGACAATGATACTCGGTTCTCATTTTAAGAACTTTATGTTTACTTGGATGTGACAAAGATTTACATGGCGGGTGTCATCGATGAGGCAGAAGACGCTTACTCTTCCGGAACACCTGGTCTTATTCTCTTGTACTTTTACAAGAGTACTCATGTAAATCTTTCCTTTGTTCATATTTTGTCCCTGGTTTAATCGATTTTGAGTTGGGATTTTGATTTTGATAACGCCTCGGTATTCTCTTCTTTATTTTGACACGTTGATTGTTCAGCTATCCTTTGCTCTAAGTTTCCATGGTAACCATGTAACTTCTATGGTAAGCAAAGGAGCTCCAAGGCTAATTTGTGGGTTGACGGTGAAATTAATGGATTGTTGACATGACGTCATACGCGTTTAGGTATAGGGGAATCCCCTCATCTCAACGCTAGGATGAGACTAATAGAAAGGAGTCTCAACAATGTGTTGGGAAAATAAAATAGAATAGAACGTTTTTTTATATTTATTTTATTTTTGACAGATTACACATTATATATATACATATAAGCACAACACAACACTTCCATTGATACCCGCCTACATACTCAACATCATCAAGGCATCATTACTACTTCACCACAGCATCACCATCATATATTACATGTATCAACGTACACGTAGCACCATGATCATTAACATGATACCAACACATCATGTATGTATACACTTCAAAAGTCAATACATCCTTATCGCCATCAATTTCATCCTCATCTCATCTTCATCATTAATTCAAATCAGCATCATCATCATCATCATCATCATCATCATCATACGTACCAGCATGACATCATTATTAATATAATAAAGTTGATATGACCTGAAAATGATAATGATCTGACATCATCATCATGCCAAACAGCATCATAATCATCGCCATTACATCATCGTATAGTCATCATTATTTGTCATTATCAACATATTCATCATCCTATCATCACAATCTCTAATCTAATACAATTTTGTATGTAGTCGTTCATACACACAATAACACATTTTCCACGGAATTAGACTATCTAAGTCAGTGGTTATACTGTTGTACCATTTAGGTGTTAGCAAAAGTGAGTTCCTTTTAAGTGCTCTCATATTTTCAAAGTTCTCTTATCTAGAACATGCCCCCAAAACATCTTTCCAGAAAATATTATTACAATTCTCTTGGCATGATCTTACATAATTGCCTCCAAAATTCAACAGCCTATTACCTAACACTGTTTTTAGACCAAAGCTTGGTAGCTAACACTGTCTTTAGACCAAAGCTTGGTAGCTTACACTGTCTTTAGACCAAAGCTTGGTAGCTAACACTGTCTTCAGACCAAACCTTGGTAGCTAATACTGTCTTTAGACCAAACCTTGGTAGCTAACACTGTCTTTAGACTAAACCTTGGTAGCTAACACTGTCTTTAGACCAAACCTTGGTAGCTAACACTGTCTTTAGACCAATCCTTGGTAGCTAACACTGTCTTTAGACCAAAGCTTGGTAGCTAATACTGTCTTTAGACTAAACCTTGGTAGCTAACACTGTCTTTAGACCAAACCTTGGTAGCTAACACTGTCCTTAGACTAAACCTTGGTAGCTAACACTGTCTTTAGACCAAACCTTGGTAGCTAACACTGTCTTTAGACCAATCCTTGGTAGCTAACACTGTCTTTAGACCAATCCTTGGTAGTTAACACTGTCTTTAGACCAAAGCTTGGTAGCTAACACTGTCTTTAGACCAAACCTTGGTAGCTAACACTGTCTTTAGACTAAACTTTGGTGGCTAACACTGTCTTTAGACCAAACCTTGGTAGCTTACACTGTCTTTAGACCAATCCTTGGTAGCTAACACTGTCTTTAGACCAATCCTTGGTAGCTAACACTGTCTTTAGACTAAACCTTGGTAGCTAACACTGTCTTTAGACTAAACCTTGGTAGCTAACACTGTCTTTAGACTAAACCTTGGTAGCTAACACTGTCTTTAGACTAAACCTTGGTAGCTAACACTGTCTTTAGACCAATCATTGGTAGCTAACACTGTCTTTAGACCAATCCTTGGTAGCGAATACTGTCTTTAGACCAAACCTTGGTAGCTAACACTGTCTTTAGGCCAATCCTTGGTAGTTAACACTGTCTTTAGACCAAAGCTTGGTAGCTTACACTGTCTTTAGACCAACCCTTGGTAGCTAATACTGTCTTTAGACCAAACCTTGGTAGCTAACACTGTCTTTAGGCCAATCCTTGGTAGTTAACACTGTCTTTAGACCAAACCTTGGTAGCTAACACTGTCTTTAGACCAAACCTTGGTAGCTAACACTGTCTTTAGACCAAACCTTGGTAGCTTACACTGTCTTTAGACCAACCCTTGGTACCTAACACTGTCTTTAGACTAAACCTTGGTACCTAACACTGTCTTTAGGCCAATCCTTGGTAGCTAACACTGTCTTTAGACCAATCCTTGGTAGCTAACACTGTCTTTAGACCAAACCTTGGTAGCTAACACTGTCTTTAGACCAAACCTTGGTAGCTAACACTGTCTTTAGACCAATCCTTGGTACCTAACACTGTCTTTAGGCCAATCCTTGGTAGCTAACACTGTCTTTAGACCAAAGCTTGGTAGCTAACACTTTCTTTAGACCAAACCTTGGTAGCTTACACTGTCTTTAGACCAAACCTTGGTAGCTTACACTGTCTTTAGACCAAACCTTGGTAGCTAACACTGTCTTTAGACTAAACCTTGGTAGCTAACACTGTCTTTAGACCAAACCTTGGTAGCTAACACTGTCTTTAGACCAATCCTTGGTACCTAACACTGTCTTTAGGCCAATCCTTGGTAGCTAACACTGTCTTTAGACCAAAGCTTGGTAGCTAACACTTTCTTTAGACCAAACCTTGGTAGCTTACACTGTCTTTAGACCAAACCTTGGTAGCTTACACTGTCTTTAGACCAAACCTTGGTAGCTAACACTGTCTTTAGACCTAATCTTGGTACCTAACACTGTCTTTAGACCAAACCTTGGTACCTAATACTGTCTTTAGACCAAACCTTGGTAGCTAACACTGTCTTTAGACCAAACCTTGGTACCTAACACTGTCTTTAGACCAATCCTTGGTAGTTAACACTGTCTTTAGACCAAACCTTGGTGGCTAACACTGTCTTTAGACTAAACCTTGGTAGCTTACACTGTCTTTAGACCAAATCTTGGTAGCTAACACTGTCTTTAGACCAAAGCTTGGTAGCTAACACTGTCTTTAGACTAAACCTTGGTAGCTAACACTGTCTTTAGACCAAACCTTGGTAGCTAACACTGTCTTTAGACCAATCCTTGGTACCTAACACTGTCTTTAGGCCAATCCTTGGTAGCTAACACTGTCTTTAGACCAAAGCTTGGTAGCTAACACTGTCTTTAGACCAAACCTTGGTAGCTTACACTGTCTTTAGACCAAACCTTGGTAGCTTACACTGTCTTTAGACCAAACCTTGGTAGCTAACACTGTCTTTAGACCAAACCTTGGTAGCTAACACTGTCTTTAGACCAAACCTTGGTGGCTTACACTGTCTTTAGACCAAAGCTTGGTAGCTAACACTGTCTTTAGACCAAAGCTGGAGAGCTAACTTGTCTTTAGACCAAAGCTTGGTAGCTAACACTGTCTTTAGATCAAAGCTGGAGAGCTTACACTGTCTTTAGACAAAAGCTTGGTAGCTAACACTGTCTTCAGACCAAAACGTGGTAGCTAACACTGCCTTGAGACCAGACCTTGGTAGCTAACACTGTCTTTAGACCAAAGCTTGTTAGCTAACACTGTCTTTATATCAACGATTGGTAGTTAACACTGTCTTTAGACCAAAGCTTGGTAGCTAACACTGTCTATAGGTCAAAACGTTGTAGTTATAACCGTCTTCAGTGTGTTCTGCCATAATTTCAGTGTGTTTTTGTAGAATTATTTCATTGTTCTCTCTGTGACTGTCTATTCCTTGAGAAAGGAATGTCCCCCTTATACTGCACATCACGTTCTAGCTTAGTTGCTCTGCATATGGTGGAACTGTGACACACAGATACGCCTGGAATAATTTGGCAATGGCTATATCACGTCTTCTTATACTAGTGTCAGACGAGATATATTTCATCCAATACTTAGATGTATTTTTTCTTCCATATAAGAAAGTAATTCATCGTGTACCATGTACAATGAACCACAACTAAAGGATGTGAGCGTAACCCCTAGATAATGAGGTTGAGTGACCATGTTAGATCAGTTCCTGACAGGTTGGAAAGGTGCATTGTTCTGTAAGTTGGACGACCGGTTGACAGCTGTGGGAACACAGAACGATTATTTTTGCAGTATCTACAAGTTTATTTACAATAAATATCAAAGAAAATCCCAATAAGTATGTACACGCACTCACTAACACATATTCATACATTTAAAATGTCATTAAGTTCGGTTGGTGGTTATTATAACACATACGCATTCATAGCAGTTAAAATCATCTCCTCCACAGAAGTGTCTAGTACTGATGTACCAGTAATGGTCTAGTACTCAAGTACTAGAACGGGGTTGGTACTAGAAAGGGTCTGGTACTAATGTACTAGAAAGGGTCTAGCACCGATGTACTAGTAAGTGTCTAGCACCGATGTACTACAAAGGGTCTGGCACCGATGTAATAGAAAGAGTCTGGTACTAATGTACTAGAAAGTGTCTAGCACCGATGTACTAGAAAGTGTCTAACACCGATGTACTATTTAGGGTCTAGCACCGATTAACTAGAAAGGGTCTAGCACCAATGTACTAGAAAGTGTCTAGCACCGATGTACTTGTAAGTGTCTAGCACCGATTAACTAGAAAGGGTCTAACACCGATGTACTAGTAAGGGCCTAGCACCGATGTACTGGAAAGTGTCTAGCACTGATGTACTATTTAGGGTCTAGCACCGATTAACTAGAAAGGGTCTAGCACCGATGTACTAGTAAGTGTCTAGCACCGATGTACAAGTAAGTGTCTAGCACCGATTAACTAGAAAGGGTCTAGCACCGATGTACTTGTAAGTGTCTAGCACCGATAAACTAGAAAGGGTCTAGCACCGATTAACTAGAAAGGGTCTAGCACCGATGTACTTGTAAGTATTTAACACCGTTGTACTAGAAAGGGTCTAGCACCGATGTACTTGTAAGTATTTAACACCGTTGTACTAGAAAGGGTCTAGCACCGATGTACTTGTAAGTATTTAACACCGATGTACTAGTAAGGGTCTAGCACCAATGTACTAGAAAGTGTCTAGCACCGATGTACTTGTAAGTGTCTAGCACCAATTAACTAGAAAGGGTCTAGCACCGATGTACTAGTAAGTGTCTAGCACCGATGTACTAGTAAGTGTCTAGCACCGATTAACTAGAAAGGGTCTAGCACCGATGTACTAGAAAGTGTCTAGCACCGATGTACTAGTAAGTGTCTAGCACCGATGTACTAGAAAGTGTCTAGCACCGATGTACTAGTAAGTGTCTAGCACCGATGTACTAGAAAGGGTCTAGCACCGATGTAAAAGTAAGTGTCTAGCACCGATGTACTAGAAAGGGTCTAGCACCGATGTACTAGTAAGTGTCTAGCACCGATGTACTAGTAAGTGTCTAACACCGATGTACTTGTAAGTGTCTAGCACCGATTAACTAGAAAGGGTCTAGCACCGATGTACTAGTAAGTGTCTAGCACCGATGTACTAGTAAGTGTCTAGCACCGATGT
This sequence comes from Mimachlamys varia, assembly GCA_947623455.1. Lineage (NCBI taxonomy): Eukaryota > Metazoa > Mollusca > Bivalvia > Pectinida > Pectinidae > Mimachlamys > Mimachlamys varia. The sequence continues at coordinate 39,618,070 of OX392540.1, forward strand.
ACTAGTAAGTGTCTAGCACCGATGTACTAGAAAGGGTCTAGCACCGATGTACTAGTAAGTGTCTAGCACCGATGTACTAGAAAGGGTCTAGCACCGATGTACTAGTAAGTGTCTAGCACCGATGTACTAGAAAGGGTCTAGCACCGATGTACTAGTAAGGGCCTAGCACCGATGTACTAGAAAGGGTCTAGCACCGATGTACTAGTAAGTGTCTAGCACCGATGTACTAGTAAGTGTCTAGCACCGATGTACTAGTATGTGTCTTGCACCGATTAACTAGAAAGGGTCTAGCACCGATTAACTGGAAAGGGTCTAGCACCGATGTACTAGTAAGTGTCTAGCACCGATTAACTAGAAAGGGTCTAACACCGATGTACTTGTAAGTGTTTAACACCGATGTACTAGTAAGCGTCTAGCACCGATTAACTAGAAATGGTCTAACACCGATGTACTAGTAAGTGTCTAGCACCGATTTACATTATCCATTAAGCAGAAAATTCAATAGCATAGTAGTCGGCTTCAATATGTCCAAGTAAATTTACTCACTGTATCATGATAATTCATAATTCCTCACATATACATACTTTCTGTTGAATCATGTTGAAGTGTTCTGCAAATATTGCGTTAGTCGGTAACGGTAACCAGGATATCTGTCTACACTGTGTCAATTTGTTTATTCCGTTAGATGTCGCTGCCAATCACTATTTCTTGCGTAACTATGTTAACTATGATTTGGTATGTTGTGTCATCATGTCAGACACTATTGTTGTTTTGTTGAACTCTCCACAGCATAACGCTTCTGAAAAGTGGAAGGGAGAAGGAAGGAAACACCGAAAAGCTTTCTTTTAATATAGGCCAATCAGAAACCAAACACGACCCTAAGGTATGAATATAGAGGTGGGAAGCAATTGGGAGTGTAGGAAAACGAAGTGAAACGTAACAAAGCGACTATCAGTCCGATAGCATATCATAATCATGTTCTCGGTGTGAATCCCGCGTTTTTATCTTTGGTCGAACCTGGGTATTTTACTGATGTTGTAAAATTATATATTCCGGTGTTCTCGATTGATAAGGATATGAAGTTGCAAATATATGTGATGCACTTTATTTGGTTTTCCATGTAAACCGACTTTTAACCTGTTTTCTCTTTCGTTTTATATATTTCAATTATCATCTGCTACTGAAACCATTTGTAAAGTGTACATACACTCTGCGTCGTGTATGCACATATATTAGTGCTATATTTCGTAAAATCTGTCACCAGATACGAGACCAGTTTTCGTTGGCTAATAATTGGTGCTCTGGTCATCGATGAGATATAGTGCGATATGTATACAGGAACATATGCTCAATAAATGTAAGCCAACTCCTTAAACTACGCATGCGTGTAACATGGTCACATGTTCTGTGTTGACAACAAACGGTACCACAATGGCGTAAGTATTTTGTAAAGGAAGATAAGTTAAACTAACTTGCTATTGAGTATGACAACTTATGTGTTTACATGTATCATTTCCATTGCCGTATGCAGTATCTAGTTTTACAATGTTGTTCATGTGCGTTTTTCTTTGTCAGTTTGTCTGTCTGTTTGCTGCGAAACAAAATCTAGATCATTAAGAAAAATCATCGAAACGAAAGTATAAGGACGTGAAAAAGAAATAATCTGGTTTTAAAATTTGCAATCGATACAGGATTTTCTTTCTTTTTGCTGTTTACTGACCCCCAAAATGGAAAAGACAACAAGGAGTAAATAGATAATTATGTGACATCTAAGATAATACATAATCTCCCGATTGATTCTACATGCTAATTGTTATGTGTTGATAATGGTTCTCGAGATAGGCGTACACTAATAAAAGGTTTTAAGTAGGATTTGACTATAAATGCATTAGAACAATAGGTGGGCAAGCTACCTTCTGATCTCTTACCGGTATATTAATAGGGTTGTGGTATTGTTGATGAATGGCGTGAGATGTTTCCGGAGATAACGGTTTGTTTGAAAAACCGGTCAGGTATGCTATCTGATTTGTCTTGCATTCGGCATTGTAATTTGGTATTTGCAATTAACACATACCCCTTTATTATTTAAATATATTAGAATATAATTACTGAAAATTGTACTGATTGTGGTGTGTGACCTTACACTGTATCATCCTGATTATGTCCCCTTATTTATGTAATCTTTAATCTTGGAGGTAATAAAATAGTTCGTACTGGGAATGCAAACAAAAATACATTTGAGACACCTAGGTGTTGTTAAATGCAGGTTTCGTGCACGTCAAGTAATGTACTGGCCGGGCATGAACAAGCGTGTAGAGGACAAAGAACTGTCATGCTCAACACTCGAAATAACGTTCAAAACAGGCATTGGAGCCTTTGAATCCATTTCCTGTGGTGGAGTGTCCTTTACAAACGGTCGGTGTAGATATATGTGCACTGAAAGGTGACACTTTTACTAGCAATATGTGACTATTACGCTGGAAACAAAATATCACCCTACAAATAATCCCACACTCAGCACTCCGTACCGTAGACAGCGTGAGGAATACCATATAAGACTTCTGGGCACTGCTATGCCATATGGATGCAATGATCGTATAGATTCAGTGGGAAACTTATCGAGTCCTGAATGCAGTCAAACAAATGTAATGTCTTTGCTTACTCCTCAAAGGAGACGCCAGCGACATTACAATAGTCCGACGGAATACAACGTGAAGTTTGAAGATCTGATGGATACTTTAACTGGACCATTAGGTTTACACCACGTCAGGACAACGTTGTATTCACTTCCCCGGGCGACATTACGAGCTCTGCAAATGACTCAAATAAAACATGTTCCGGATGACCTGTGGAAACTTGCGTCTAGACTCCATAAGATTATTGATAATGTGGCAGAAATTCGACTTTTCAAGCCTGTGCGAACGGACAGGCAAGAGGCACCATCGACTCGACATTTCATGAAAGTCGAATTTGCCAATGAAGGGATTGATACCATTAACATCAGCAATATCTTGCACTAAAAGTCTATTCAAGCTAACATACCACCGTACTACCGATATAAAAGTTCACCGATTATTTCCTACAGTCATTCTATACCTATTGCACCAAAACTTTTCAATTACAAGCAAACATTGCAACAATTGAATATAGATGACCTTAGAATGACTCCTCCTTCAGCATGTTCATGTTCTTCATCTCAATATTGCTATGGTCCAGCTGGCCACATAGTAACGGGTAATCTGAATATCATCCCAAATATAAAGCTCCGGGAGCTTTTCATGAAAGGTCCTAAGTATCGAGAGACTCCATCCATCAATTGGCATGTGAATTTCAAGTTTCTTATGGACTCGGTGGAAGATTACGCCAGACAATGGACTAAACATTAACATGCTGAATTGGATTCACTTTCAGAGTGGGTAAAGTCTATCAGGTCCTCTATTCAGAAAAGAATAAGCAATTTGCGTCACAAAATGAAAACTAAACACAAGTCGATATTTCTTGACCCCGATGTTCGAGCAACACTCAACGATCTACATGATAAGTATGTGGTTGTGTCTGCAGACAAAGCATCTAACAACTTGATCATTGTTTGCAAACGCTATTACATACATTGCTTACAAAAAAGAACTAGGCCTGCTTGATAACCAAGGCAACCCTACTTACACATTGACCGGTTTTTCGAAAGATGAAATACTATCCAGCCATGCTTCTGTATTACAATCTTTCCAAGTACCGGTTAATGAGCAAGATGCTGACCTACCTTGTCTTTATTGGATACCGAAACTACACAAGGATCCTTATAAGCAACGTTTTATCGCTGGCTCTGCTAATTGCTCGACCAAGCCATTATCAAAACTTCTTAGTACCATAAAATCAGGGTTTCAGTCGTATTGTGACACTGTATACTCCAGAAGTGGAATTAATGGGATGTGGATTTTGAAAAACTCGAAAGATCTTTTGATCAATCTTAAACACCCCCTCCTATAAAATGTCATTTCGATCAAAACATTTGATTTTTTCCACCCTGTACACTACCATACCTCATACAAAATTGAAGGAACGTCTCCGATCTCTTGTTATGAGAGCTTTCTTTTCCAAGAAAGGCGGACGACGATACAAATATATGGTAGTGAGCTATCTCGGAGCATACTTTGTCAAAAACACGACTAAAGCTAAGAGGAAATGATTGACTTCCTGGTCGACAACATTTTTGTTGAGTTCGGAGGAAAGATTTTCCAGCAGACTGTTGGCATTCCCATAGGAACAAACTATGCCCCACTCTTAGCTGACTTATTTTTGTTTTCATACGAGGCTGAATTTGTGGAAGAGCTAATCAGGACAGGTAACAAAAACTTTGCCAAATCTTTTAATTTCACTTTCAGATATATCGACGATGTGCTGTCTATAAACAACAAGAAGTTTGCTGACCAAGTCGATCGTATATACCCTTCTGAACTTGAAATAAAGGACACAACAGACTCTTCAACATCAGCTGCTTACCTCGATCTCTACTTAAACTACGACCAACATGGACAGCTTACTACTAAGCTATACGATAAACGTGATGATTTTAATTTTCCGATCGTTAACTTTCAATTTCTTGATAGTAACATCCCTGCTTCTCCAACTTATGGTGTTAACATGTCGCAGTTGATTTGGTATTCCAGGGCTTGCTCTAAATATCAGGATTTTCGTGATCGATGTCGACTGCTGAAAAACAAACTAACAACACAGAGATTCGAGAGATGCAGGTTGATCAGAACTATGGGCAAGTTTTATGGTCGCCATCTTTGTCTCATTGAGAAATATTCTGTATCTTTAAGCGATATGAAGATGGACGTTTTTGAGTATGCTCATTTGTGTGTTTACTTGTTGTGATTGACAATGATACTCGGTTCTCATTTTGAGAACTTGATGTTTACCTGGATGTGACAAGATTTACATGGTGGGTGTCGTCGATGAAGCAGAAGACGCTTACTCTTCCGGAACACCTGGTCTTATTCTCTTGTACTTTTGCAATGGTCTCTATGTGAATCTTTCATTTGTTCAAATTTTGCCCCTGGTTTAATCGATTTTGAGTTTGGATTATGATTATGTTAACGCTTCGGTATTTTCAAACTACTCGGAAGTTTGTCCGTTACAAAGTCTGAACACTTCGTCAGTTACTACACATTCGCAGGCCAAGGAGTCCCTAAAGAGGTCTATTGTGGAAATGGTCCATTATTCACGTCAGGTGAATTTCTTCAGTTTTCAAGAGACTATGACTTCAAGCATACTACGTCAAGTCTAACGGACTGGGTATGAAAAGTGTTGGCTTTGTGAAAAATCTTCCCACGAAAACACATGAGGATAGAAGTGATTTTTACTAGTCTACCGAACAACATATTTCAAATGACATGAAAATCCACCCTTTGAGCTTCTCCACGGGAGAAAAGCAAGGTCAAATCTACTAATGACTGACAGTCAGCTTAATGTAAAGTCATCCGAGAGGTTCACTGACAAAATGAAACAAAGCATGTATTATGACAAAATGTGTGGGAGTTACCGCCGTCGGACCGCGGTAACTCTGAGGGTCCGATACAGTCGTGATCGTGCGTGGTCTACGAAAGGTGTAATGCGCGAGAAGGTATCTTCGAGGTCACACCTTGTTGAAACTGTATCCGGAAATACATATCGCAGAAATCGAAAGGACATTCTGAAATGTTTGGATCGCGAAATTGTACCAAATTTTGGAACGGATTGAAATGATGAGATCAGTGCAAGTACATTGCACTGACCGTTGGTTTGACCAAGTTTGCTGGAACCTCCATGGCCACAATTAATCTCATTGGAGTAGTGACACGGTACATAATATACACAGGTCTTCCGGGAAATACAAACGAAAGCAAAACTACATTTTGCAATTTTCGCTTTCAACTGAATTGGTGAATGTTAAAAATCTATACATATTTAAGTGTACCTGAGACGAAGTTTCGAGTAACCCTACGTTAGTCACCCTTAATCTGCCGCCAAGCGTCTGCGTCGGTAAACAAACATAAAACTAGTTTTACATTGAATGCTTGTATATTTGTAATTTACATTTTCCCGTATGGGATCGAGTTTATGAAGACAATAACTAACAAAAAATGTCGGAATAGACGTACATTGACAGTGTTAAAGTTTGGGCTTACATTCATGAGTTCAAGATAACACCGTCTGTTTTGTTACCGGGAATTCAGTGTTTTTGTCTAAAATAACCTGTTTGTATGTTACTCGTAGCGATGGTGTCCTAACTGTATCCTTTGCAGAACGGAATGCTTCCCTTTAAGTACTGGAAAACATACAATACACATAGCCGCCGGATTAAGGACATCCTGGAAATAGGAACGAAAGTAAAACTACGTTCCACGAATTTCGCTTTAAATGTCTGACCTTATCTAATCGTTCTTTGTCTTTCGTAGTGTATCGTGCGACCGTAAAATTGTTGTAATTTATACTATCTAGAGGCCTGGGGTTGGAGCCAAAAGGGGTCAATCTGTTAACAAATCACTAACCTTTTGCCTCAGATCCAGATATGCGATCAAACGAATCAAACTCTTTCTAGCTGGAAGGAATTAAAGATCCGTTATCAACAATGTGAATTCCATTCTCCGCAACCTTCATGGTGTAATCACGGGAGGGGTTAAAATTAACTATAATTCATGTAAGGAGATTGACACACTAGCTTTGTGTCGTTTATGATAAATTTGAAATAATTCAAATATGTTTGGAATGTTCGCCATTATATAATAGGAGAGACTCCTATGGACCCTATCGGCTATTTTTCTCTGACCAATTTATACTGGAAACAAATAGTCTTCATGTCTAAGGGTTATATATCATTTTTGAATTGCATGCTCCATGGACTTCACGTTTTCCTGGTGGAAGGAGGTAAATTTAACTATAGTTATTCAAAGAGAAAATTAATCAATATTTCAAGAACCTTCCATTGACTCAGAAGTACTTACATTTTCCACTATGTAATATTGGAATGCTCACCAGAAACTTAATTGGTACACTTTCCAGGCCATTACTGACCACTTGAGAGCTGGTGCATTTTTTAAAAAGTTATATTTAAGCATTGAACTGTGACCAGATGTAGTATACAGTCGATATGAATTCAATTCGGGTGACAGATAAATAGAGGGCGACATGATTATTTATCTGTCACCCAAATTGTATTCATATCGACTGTATACTACATCTGGTAACAGTTCAATGCTTATATTTACATTTCCGGTAATTAAAAAATATGCCTGTATATATTTCTTTGGGATATAGTCGGTAAATGTTCTCCATTTTTCTATGTTTATTTCTTTACCGGAATAGTCTGATTTAAATCAATGTGATGTGAATTGCAAATTGTAGTATATAATGTGATATACTACAATTTGGTTTAGTAATGATATATAGGCAAAGGCAACACAGCATATAAATATAGGGATATACTAGCTGTGGGTATATTTTGTCAATTTCCAGTAGAATATTTTCCTACTTGGTGCGAAATGTACATTAAGAAAGATGGTATCAAATTTCAAAATTGGGATAACTGTACCAAGTGCAGGGGTCGTGGCGAGTCACCAAAGGGAAATTAATCCATATAAAAATCTTCTTCTCCAGACCAAACGGTACTACATTATATTTGCATGGATTATCCCTAAGGTAAGATTTGAAATTTACTATAGCTTATATGCACGTGTCCTAGCGCGACATCGCGGTCACACAGAGGTCTCTATTCTGAAGCGGTAGAAAGAAGGTCAGGTAAGGAAATTTGTTCGGGGCACTTCAAATACGACCTACGTTGTTTTTAATATAGCGCACAGACCGCAGTGATACTTCAGCGATCTGTTATGTCCATAAATTTGGCTGAACAGTGCATGGTTTTTCCAAACACTTATACAAAGTTTGGCCTGTTGGAGCAAAGTTTCACATTCCGCGTTTGAAAATCGCATTTCTCTCATCACAATGCAACTTACCCTGGTAATCTAATGTGCAAGTCGGCTTTTGCACATATAACACAGCAAAGTATGTGTCGGGTTTCCTGTGGCAGGTAGAATTTCAGACTTAGTAATTTTTATTATCGGCTCTTTAATGATAACACGGGGTCTCTTAATATGTGAACCTTTGGGTCTCTAAACAACTCAAAATTTCAGCTTCTTCTCGCTAGTATTGGTAAAAAGACCAATACTATACTGTTATTTTTGTTACATAAGCAAAAAAAATCGTATTATATGTATAACTATAGAGTATTTTACCTTGTACAATCTATACCAACCTATGTTAAAGCATGCATATATCAATATCACTGTATCAAGTGATATAAACCTACATTGTAGTAGGACAACACAGAGTTTTTTTCACTATACCTTTACACTTTGTCAGCATCTCCACTGGCTTGAAGTTTTTGTGTTTAAGATAATTTCGCTGCAATCGTTAGGCCAACCTAGCCTGACTTGTTCAGGAAACAAAGAAATCCGTATGGTGTTCGGACTCTCCTTTATTGGAGGGAAATGTGCAGAGACCAGATTTTGTTGATATAGGTATGATAACATAATAATACACAGTTTTGACCTAAAGGATCCTCAGCCGTCTTCACTTCTTCAAACGAACTGATGTTTATATTAGTCAATGTTAGTACAATGACGTCGAGTCAATTTAGTAAATAAAAATATAACGATGTCATGAATAAATATTCTTTATCAATGTTTAATTAATAGAAATCACCCTTAAAACGTTTAACATAGCGTAATATTATTTCTGAGTGAGTATATGAGCCACAAGATATAAACATTGTTTTATATTAGAGAGGTTTAGCAACAATACGTGTACGTGTACGTGTACGGGTAGTGGGGGAATCCCCTAGTTTTTCTGTGTATGACGTCATCAGTTTAAGCGATCGAGTATCTGCTACACGTACACCGAACTTGTAAAGCGGGAGCTACACGTAAGTACCAACGTGTAGACATTTTGATGTATTTAATGTTGTTTCCTCTGAGAAATGCATTAATGAAACTATTGCTGAATATGCCGATCAATGATTTATTAGTAAAGACATTTCATATGAATGGTATTTATATGCAAAAAGCTCGTCTGAAAATGTTAAGACGCTGAGGCTCTCTCAGCCTCTGAAACAAAGTATTAGACATCCAGCAAATACTTATCTGCCATTTGATGTGAATGTATCTTGTAATGATGGCGCTTTTTGAATGATCAGTGGACATTTTGGCAGTTAACAGGCATAACATTGAATCATAACATTGAGAAAATGTACTGTTGAAACAAGCTTTTTAATTGGATTATATTAACAAATAACCATTTATCCACTACTCGTACACGTTCACGTAATACTACTTAACGCCTTTAAATTTCAACGTGTATGTGTACGTGTAGCTTACACGTACACGTACACGTATTGTTGCTAAACCTCTCTATTTATGTTTCCGCCAGTTATATATTCTACTATTTCAAATAAATGTAAAATGAAAATATCAAAAAATCATTGTAGATTCCAGAAACCTGGTTTGATGCTTCAATGCAATGGAAGTTCGGAAATAGAACCAGGACCAGTACTGGACATTGAGGAAACGAACGAAACACATGATGTAAGTAGCATGATACGTTATACCTAATGTTTATTATCAATTGTTGCCACATTAGGATAATGTGATACATACATTGCAAATAATTAAGATGTTTATCAACATTCAGTTAATGATGTAAAATGGTATCACATAACATTCAATTAGGGAGTAAAACATTTGGCTAAAAAGTGATTAAAACTGGAATGTGAAAAAGGATACGGGACGACTGATCCGGAACAAAGGCAAATTGGTTTTTTATTTCAAATTATGAATGCTAGGATGACATTTCACAATCTCATAACCATTGACTGATTAGATAACGTACTTTATCAAGCTTATTGTGAGTCTGTAAATAAAACAAAATGCTAAAAATTAACTGACACAAAAATAATTACATAAATTATATATGTTTTAGTCTCAACTTGATCCAGGATTCCTGCCAAACGATGTGATACTGATAGTGGAGGAACAAATTATCCATGTAAACAAGACCTTACTAGAATCAGCTTCACCTGTCTTTGAGGCTTGGTTAAAGGAGGAGTGGCAAAACAACGAGAGCACTGACGGCACAAAAAGGGAGTTGAAGTTCCCCGGGAAAACATATAAAGAGATGGCCACATTCCTAAAATGTCTCCTGCCTTTTTTCCCTGACAAAGTTACAGGTAATGATGAGACGTGTTGTAACGTTTAGTATAGTATATTGCTTTAGCAAAACATATCGTTAACAAAATCAATAACTTTCAATCATTGTTCAGATGACCTTAACAATCAGTGAAATTAGTCGGTGATGGGGCTCCAATGTCCTAATTGTCTTGAACTTTTTAACAAGCATCAATATTGTTCTATTGGTTTTGTAAACACTTCTATCAAAAGTGAATTATTTCGTCAAAACTTGCGATGCAAGTAAAAAACATTCATTTATTCCCCCATTCCCCTCCCTTTTTAATAATTAATATGTTTTCTCATCTTTTTTTGTTTGTTTTGACTATGGTTTCAAAGGAAGTACCGACATTTTAGCTTGTCTTTGCTTAGTAACGACTATGGATCTGGCTATGAATATCGAATGTCATCAACAAATATCAGCCTAGAGTTTGGGCAATGGAGACACATAGAAGAGGATACATTGCTGAATATACTGTAATAAATGTTTTTTTGTCGCTTTGCCAGCTTCCAACCTGTTCACGATGTAGACATACTCGCTTTCTCAGTCATGCTAAGGAACTGGTTTCGCTCTGATAATTTACAAACTGCACTTTGTTTAAATGTATAAAATGTCTCCTTGGGATAAAAGTAGAGAATACCAAAGCAACAACAAAACCATTATCCGAACTCAAAATCGATTAACCTACAGGCAAAATAGGACCAAAAGAAAGATTTACATAGAGACTCTCGTAAAAGCACAAGCGAATAAGACCAGGTGTTCCGAAGAGTAAGCGTCTTCTGCTTCATTGACGGCACCCGTCATATAAAATCAAGTAAACATCATGTTCTCAAACTCAAAACGAGAAACGAGTGTCATTGAACAATCACAACAAGTAAACATAAGAGGGGATGGAGAAGCACTAAAAGACAGAGTTTTGTATGTGACTGAAGTGTATGGCTTACCATTGATCTGAGGGTTTCAATGCATGTTAAAAAGGTTGTATGTAAGGTAATGCAAATGATGACTGTTTTTAAACGTATATGCAAAGCCATCAACAACCATGATACGTATGGGGCGTAATAAATTATAATACTGCTTTATATTTGGTCAACATACTAACCAATATTAAAAGATTAAAAATGTACGTATGGGGCGTAATAAGTTATAATACTGCTTAAAATTTGGTCAACATACTAACCAATATTAAAAGATTAAAAACTAGATTATGTTGTTTTTTATTTACAGTGTTGTAATAATTTTTCACTTTGTTAGCCTTGAACAAAGACGCAATTATCTGGATATTTATGTTTTTAATATGTACATAGCCTGTTTGTCTGCTATTATTTAAAATGCGAACAGAGATCGGAGGTTACCGTAGGGTCAACATCCAAATTATCTAAACTCAAAAGTGTCTAAACTTGGGACAAAATATGAGCAAAGAAATATTTAAAAGGAGACCAGTGAAAAAAAGTACAGGAGAATAAGACCAAATGCTCCATGAGAGTATGTTTCTACTGCTTAATCAATTATACCTGCTTTGTTAATATTGATCACTTCCAAGAAAACTCAACTTCCTCAAATAAAAAACCTACACTGTAGTCATCAGTTTCAAAAATCGAGTCATAATTCTCTTAATTAAATTTTAGATCCTCACCCAGTTTAAGGTTCATTAGCGTACTGCAGTTACTTGATCTTCGGATTCAAACGCTTTTTTTAAATATCGGTAAATGTTTATGATTATTTGTTTAAACGTATCGCGATAGTGTAGAAACAATCAAAATTCATATTAAATGAAAAATAAACACTTATTTTTTAATTTTGTTTATTTACAGATAAAAGTATCGATACTGTATTGCCTTTGGCAGACGAGTATCGGGCAGAAAACTTGATAACAGAATGTGGGGAAGTCATTCAGAAGCAGGTGGAGTCTATCTCCGAGACGGATATCTATATACCACCTTCTCGGGTCGTCACGTTCCTACGCTGGATTGAACAGTATAACCTTAACACGTGTAAAGAATGTGTTATACGGTTAGCTTCGTACCTGAAAACCAGCGAACTAGAGGCAGTTCCAGACTACGAGAACGTCAGTCTTAGACTTCAACTAAAAGTATCCAATGCCAGAGCCACGTTACTTGACAACCTGTTTGTGTTCAGTCTACCTGAGGCTGAAGGTAAGCTGATATATATCTTGTTTTATAATAATGCTAATTTCACAAACGAATTTTACTACGAACGTAATCAGAAAATGTTTTAATGTTAACCATTTACTCTGTTTAAAAACCCCGATCCTCCAAAATTTGTCTTTTTTATAATAAGATAATGTCATTTGTTTGAAAGAATCAATGAATCACTGAGAACCTGCGTCTAAACATTTGAGATAATTTTCGACTTGAATAATTAACCAGCCAATCAGTCCAAACCAATTACAAATCTATATAAATAATTCAAACTCTGGACATCAAATTGCTATACTATCTTCAAATCAACCGAACTTCTTGGTCAACGGAAGTGCTATGGTCACAATCAAATTCAAATACCAAAATGGACGTTTTTGAGTATGCTCATTAGTGTGTTTACTTGTTGTGATTGACAATGATACTCGGTTCTCATTTTGAGAACTTAATGTTTACTTGAATGTGACAAAGAGTTACATGGCGGGTGTCATCGATAAAGCAGAAGACGCCTACTCTTCCGAAACACCTGGTCTCATTCTCTTGTACTTTTGCAAGGGTCTCTATATTAATCTTTCCTTTGTTCATATTTTGCCACTGGTTTAATCGATTTTGAGTTTGGATTATGATTTTGTAAACGCTTCGGTATTCTCTTATTTATCTTTAAAACAAAATGCCGAGAAGGTTACTGCGGGTACGGAAGCACTTGAATGGGAATTATCTAATGTAGTTTCCACAGTAAAACAAAGATTCTTATGTGTTTATTTCAAGTATTTGAGTGAACTAAATTTGTATTTGTTTATACGTGATTTCAATGTCCTACGTTTCCAATATACCTGGACAGTATTTAAATATGTGTTTTTATTAATGTAGGGCGAGGCGTATGCATTAGCATGTTGGTATTATGTTTGTACTATTTGATAAGTAGCTTTATATCTTATTACTATTTTTATTTTTAATTTACTTTGTTACAGAAAAAATGTACAAGTACAAAATCCCACTGTCCTCTAATTATATGGATGGGTGGAAAAATAATTTAGCAGAAAACGTGGAAGCGTTCCTCACAAAACGAGGTAATACTACATTGCAGCCGTCGAGTACATTTACGTTTGGCTCACCAACCGTTGCAGTGCAACGTAGTGGTATCCTTGTCCATACGAATAGCAATATAAAGCCACAAATCCCAACACGAGTTGAGGGCACCTTTGCATGTATATCTATTTGTGACCGGTTTAAGTTCCAAGAAAGTTATGCAGAGAGCATAGCTACATTGACGTCACTAAAGATAAACAAGTCAGAATTCAAAAAACTTTGGTCAGCACATTATTCGTCCGGCGGTGATGATAAAAACAATGACATGGAACGACATGTGCTTCAGATGTGCAAATGTACTTAACTTATGATGACGTTTTTGAGGTGGATTGTATGCATATAACATACTGAAATTATATGACAATGTCTTCATATGAAAAAGTGGTATGGGCCAGATACAAAGCAGTGCCTACTTGGGTACAACTATTTGATATGGCACTGTACAATTTGGACACTAAATTTTGTGTTTTATTCACCGCCCTGTCCAGACTATGAACGATTTGCAGTTTCAACACTGGAGTCAATAAGTGGCAATTCAGTCCCACGTGGTTGTTTTTGCAGAAGTGAGATACAAATATTTTGGATTAGGAATTTAATAAATTATTCAGGATTCAATATTTGTATGATTAAATTTGACATTTTTGGACTTTTCCTTTCCTATCTGAAAATTCAATCGGACTGTTATGAAAATACCATGCTTGTAAAGTATATTTGGTATATTTTCATCTACGCTTTGTTTATGACTAGGTCATAGATGTACAAATCTATGACCAAATCATAAACAAAGGGTAGATGAATCTAGTCATTTCGTCACAATAACTGTACTATTGTCTAACAGCGTAGACGAATTGACAACTTTGTAATTTACCAACTCGTACAAACTTTACATCTGTTGTATGCATACGCTTTGTTGGTCATTAGTCTGATGAAGATGACAGGGTACATATCGTATTAGTCATCGATCGTCCGATAAAACATATTTTGGTAGTGTAAAATAATCTTTACATAGATATATGTGGCATAACAAATCAATGTATCTATTTAAGAAATTTGATAGACGAAAGCATTGCTGCAACAAAAGACGCAGGGGCTAGTAGCGGTATATGTGATTACACGTTACATTGACGGCCACCTTAACACAAAGAAGAGTACAAGTGTTGGTCTGGTAAGATTTAGAAACAGAAGAAATATCGACTGCTGAGTTGAAATGTTCGTTAATATTATCTTAAAACAGCTACGTATACTACCTCTGCTTATGAATGATTTGTAATCAATAACCAAAGTCAATAATTGCAAATTGTCACAATTGCAAAAAATCCCACGTGATTGTTCTTCATGCCACATCATTATCTTGTATACAGGAAAATAAAAACCGTTTAGGATTAGAAATAAATTATTCAGGCGTTGATATTTGTATGATATTATTGCTTCATTAAATTTGACATTTTTTGTGGACTTTTCATTTCATTCCGAAAGATTCAATCGTGCTTTAATTAAAAGGTGATTTTTTTTTAAATTATTATTTTTTACCCTGCCTGTGGAATATATGTGCTATCAAAAAAGAAATGTTTAATGTATTTATTACACACATTTGATAACACGAACATATTGCTGCATCAACAGCGCAGGGGTAAATGGGAGTATATCTGAAAAACAGATATAAATTGCTTAGTTAAGATGCATGGAAATAGTAAAAACAGCTTCCTATACTACCTCTGCATCACCTGAACTGCTGCCAAGAACACTTTTCTGATGGGGTATATTGTAAATGATACCATATGTAGAAAAGTGCAGCAGACATATGTTTATCAAATGGATATTTCATTTCGTGAAACTGTTTAAAACGAAAATTAATCTAGAAACATAGGTGGAGTGGTTTACTAGTGCAGATTTAAAAGATCACTGGATCTTGTTGTATTGCACTAGATAATATACCAATTCTCTATTTTCCTTTTTTTCGAGCACGTGTGGCTTCAACGTGTTTCATTTCTTTCCTAAGCGCAGAACATGATCCATTCCCGCTGTTTATTTATAGAGGAATTGCGCTCATATCAATCCCTTAGAGAATGTTTCAGGAAATAATTGAAACCATCGGTTATTCAATTGGTTGGAAAGCCAATGACTTCCTGAAAGATGAAAAGAAAGTTTTAATAAGAGCAGACGTTTTGGGTACCACCGGGATAAATATAATGTATGTACAAATGCGAAAACATGCAGTTTGTGATTATTTTAAATCATTATATTTGTAGATGTAAATGACATAACAGTATGTATTAGTACCGCAAATGAATACGAGTAAAAAAACAACAAAAACATCATTTCGTATGCTGATGAGATGTACAGATCTATGGGAAATAATAAGTTCAACAAATTGAGAACTTACAACATTTTCTGAACAATGTTAATACTAGATCAATAGGTAAAGCCTATGGACCAAAGAACAAGCAAACACGAATAACTATCTCACTGAATTGTGCAGTGTAATTCATGTTCGGCATTTCTATCGACTACTAAAGCATACATGTGCAATGACGTTAATCTTTTTTCATTGGACATGTAATGAAAGTTCATAAGGACATCATATACACATTCTTTGATTTCGCAAATATATAAGAAATAAGAAACCTGTCAAAATAATAATAATATGTTTTAGTTTCATATATGTCATCTGAGGATCACAAATTGCACTCGTTAATCACGTGTGAGAGCTTACAGAAGGCGAAATAGTTTAGGGGATTGGCTAGCATCCATCATCTTATTTGTTAGTTTTGACTGGTTACCACATCAAATTCCGTTTCCAATTGTTTAGATGTAGCAACTCTTATCACAAGGGTCACTTGAATACCCTTTTATTGAAAATGTTTCCTGCATTCTCTAAATGTTATTTCAGTTAAACAAAAAGAGCCAGGAATTAATTTAAAATATTCATCATTAGTTTTGGTCCTATATTTAGTTTCACACAAAAAATACGCCGTTTTACTATTTTACCATTTAAATTACAAATATATGCATGCAGATTTCACGGTTGTTATTATAGTTACTTACAGCAAGTTTGGCATAGCTGTAATGATAGCAGCAGAGGCTTTCCGAAAACGGTGTATGTCCCAAATACTGCTCTAATGTGCCGATTACTGTTTGATATAGATTGCTAAATGAAGGGTACATGGTATAAACTATGTATGGATAGAAAGAATACAGTCTTCTGAAGAGATCTTTAACAGAATTAGGTGGAGCTTTAGTATGAAAATTGAGAGTTTATACAGGTTAGGTCAAATTTCAATTGCCAGTCGATATTTCCCTTGTCATTTTTAACTATTTTTTATCATCCGTCTATACATGTCCGTGTGCCTGTAATACGAACCTGACCCCACAGTTCTGTGTTGTTGTCCCGCCGTTATACCTAGTGGTATCGGGGCCCGTTCAGATACAAATATATTACCGGTGTCTATATTTATAAACGTTTAACTCACCCACTGTATTGCGCATGTGCATATAACCACCAGTCTGCTGTTGACAACGTAAACGACGACATCATGGCGTAAGTATTATATACCTTGTCGTAAGATTAGTCGATGAACTAAACAACTGTTATATAGTAGTTTTTACAATACCTCTGAGTCTACGTATAAGTAGATGGCATATATGTTTTACTGCTCAGTGGAGATAATATGTACAATTCGAGTCCATTGATATCGTCTATAATCATGTAACCAATAGTAACAGAAACAACAGCAAACTGTTATAAATAACTTGAATATTATTTATCATCCATGTGTTATAATATGTTATATTGTGTAACGGTCACAATGTCAGTATAGTTTATCGATACATGTCCCCTAATCTCTACCAATCTACCTAGCTCGGGATCGATGCTTATCATTAAAGCGAGGCGGACATATTAGTTCGGTAGGCCTCATTGTGACCGTCTGTGAACTGTGACAAGATATTGTAATCAAATATATATTACGACTTTTAAACATTGTATGGTACGTGTATATACTAACAGCTGTATTTTGCTGTCCCGCAATTTCACCGAATCACACCCGTTCTGCACGGTTATACCTATAACCTTAGTTGAGGTTTCGACGAAATCGAAACAAAAGTGAAATAGCATGTTTAACGGTGCTCCGTCTGTTATGAATGGACAAGTTTGGAAAACGTTTTTACACAATGACAAATATAATAAGAGAATATAATATATATATTCAAACCCAACGAAAATAATGTTTATGTGTACCTATATATTTATATAAAATTTGATTTTGTTTAAGGCTTTATGATATAAGATAATTTCTACCGACTACTAAAGAGTACATGGGTAATGACGTGTGTCTGACGTTTATGTTTAAATATTGGAGATTTAATAAAATGTTCATAATGACATCAGATACACTTTATTTGATTTCGCATAACACATCAGAAATAGTACACCTGTCAAAATGATATGTTTTAGTTTCATAAATGTCATCTGAGGATCACAAATTGCACTCGTTATTTAACTGTGTGAACTTTACAGAAGACGAAACAGCTCAGGGGACATCACCTTATTTTAGTGTAGTTTATGTCAGTTATGATTGGTTACCACATCAAATTCCGTTTCCAATGGTTTGCATGTAGTACTTCTGATCACAGAGGTCATTTAAATACCCTTTTATTCCCTTGCATTTTTAGAATGTTATATCAAATATAACAAGTGTTTAATCGCTGAACAGTTTACCTACCTGCAGCAAACGACAAGAAATAAAAGTCCAAGGCCCATAACTATTTGTCTTGTATCTGATTGTAGCATATGTGCCATTATTGTCTAAATTAAATTAAAATGGAAATGGTTAATTGAATGCTAATTTTTCGTTCATGTGCTTAACTATAATGTTGTATTTGATACAGCTATATGTCAGTATATGTATATTATGACATGTCCCCTAATCACCATAAACTTTGAAGTGATGGTCGAGCAAGCTCGTGATTGACGCTAATTGATAACATACAGTACAGTAGGTCCATTGTTGACGTCTCAACTGTGATAAAAGATTGCTGTGTAATGAATTGTAAATGTGTACTATGACTTGAATTACATGCACACGTGTCTTATATATTAAATTCGAACTATAATCTGTAATTAATCGACAATTTTGGAAACAAGTGTTTACAAAACATCAAACACAGTCACTTCAGAAATACATTTCTTAAGTAACTCTAGAAGATATAAAATGATTTACAATCCTTTTCAGGGATGAATCGGCAAATTCTACCACGATCCCTGTGAAAAGGTTTGTATTTTTGCAATTCTGTATTCCTGATTATGTATTTTAGCAGTATTCTTTTTGTAGCTATTTTCGTGATGAAACATTCCGCTTAATTGTAAATGCGCAAATCACAGTTTCTGTTTATTGCTTTTTACATGACGTTTTTTTGCGCTAATTCATGAGTTCCCTATCTATTTATGATATAAACACGTTTCACAGAAATCACTGCACTTTTTTCGTTAAAGTAGATTTTTCGCGGTGTGGAAATATTTCGCTCATTTCGTTGGTATTAAATCTCCGCGAATATATCCATACGCGAACATATTCTAAATCACTCAAACTCTACAGTGTGCTATAGTATTATAGGTACATCGTGCAAAACAGCATGACTGAAGAGTCAAAATGGCTACATCGCGAATAGATTAGAGGCTATTTAAGCGAAAATATTGACTAAGTGAAAACATTCACTGACTTTTACAGTATTTTATAATGTTAACTTAAAGTTTACTGTGAGTTTGTCTTTTGTATCTCAACAGTGCTTACACGGAAATAAATATTTTTCGTCCAATTCTTTTATATTTTCCCTTGTTGTTAACATAATAGATATTCAGTTCTGACTTAGGCGAAGTGATATTTACTTGAATGAGACCTGGATTTATAAGGCGAGATTCGTCAATGCAGCAGATGGTGCTACCGTTCTGGAACACCTGGTCTTGTCATCTTGTAATGTTTCAAGGGTACCATGTGAATCTTTCCTCCGTTTATATATTGCTCCCATTTTCATCGATTTTGTTATGAACTATATTTTTGTTAACGCTTGGATATTCTCTGTTTTTTCCTCACACGTGATGCCCTGTATTCATATTAAGTGCTTCATAGGTACGTGCAACTGATACGTATATTGCAACCAATGATCGTGTTTACGTGCTTTAATCAATGCAAATTCTCCTTTTTACACGTTTTACATCATGTAGATACAGAACTAGTAGAAGAGAGGAATGTCAGCACGTATGTTGTTATTTCCTAAAACATACCCTTTCAACAGAAATACATTTTTCACTAGTTTATATACCATAGGTAGCTTTTATTTGAACATGTGTGTTTTTGAGACAAGTTTTACATGTTCACTACGCTGCTTCAAAAATAAAATAAATAAAACAAAAAATAATACTGAATAATAAATGTCCGTACTTGGAGAGTTGGTTTAGTTTTCAATGATGCATATTGTAAGCGATTAAACTATATTTCAGAAATGTGTGTGCAACATAATATCAAAACTGTTATAATGTTTGAGGAAGGAGTATTAGAACATTTCATTCAACAAGGTTAAGACCTCTTGGTGTACAATTGATAAGCTATAATGAATTAACATTGTAACATGACATGACCAATTGCAACACCCTTCCTGATAAGATTAGCCATGCATTTACATAAAAACCAAGGCATGTTCTTTTAGAAATATCAGAGACTGTTTCATCTTATTCTGCGCTTTACAATACATGTACATGAATGTGTATTAAGATTAACTACTATACATATTTCAGGAAAACAACATCTGAAACCGAAACGCTAACTCCCTCCTGCAAGCCCGTGAAAAGGTGTGTTTGCTTATCTTATCAATAATGCAAAAATGCAATATTTATATTGTAAAAAAAAAACACCGACACCTTTTGCTTAGAAAAGATATTTGAATATATTAGAATGACTAATAAATGTAAACACTTATATAACATTTGGCATAAATAGTGATTCTATTGATATGAAGGTTTGATATCACATACTTATGTAGTTTGATGAAGAATATGGGCATGTTTCATGATCGAAAGCATATTTCCATAGACTTAATACTCTATTTAACCAGAGGATTGAAAGTCGAATAAGTGTTTTATTAAGCCTTGTTCTCAATTTAAAGATGTGAAATTAATTTACATAGATTTACACATCCTCGATATTGATTAGTTAAAATAACAGTCAATCTCTGAACACATGGCTATATCACAGTACTTTCCTTTCGTTTTTTAGATGATTGCTACTTGGATTGGTTATTAATTTCCGACATCCTCAATTAAAGTTGATGGTGATATTGATGAACAAAATTGAGATGCAACAAATGTGTACAAAAATTACAGAGTTAGGCCTTTAATGAAAATAAATCAGGACATGATGACGTTGTTTTATATTACCGATCTGAACAAAACACTTCCAATGCATACTCATAAAATGTCAATATTATTATTCCCAGTTCGACTTCATTTCGTCAAGTTAAATATAGATACATTGTATTTATAATTTGCAAAGTTGTTATACCATGTTTGTTGGTACAATTATCAACTATATTTCTAAAACGAATATGCTACAATGTTGGTGTGTTAAAATATGTTTGGTCCATCAAACTGTTGACATTCACATGGGCACTAACTGTCCCCCACTCTTAGCTGACTTGTTTTTGTTTTCATACGAGATCGACTTTGTGGAAGAACTAATCAGGACAGGTAATAAAAACCTTGGCAAATCTTTTCATTCAATTTTAAGATATATCGACGATCTGTTGTCTATTAAGTTTGCTGACCATGTCGATCGTATATACCCATCTGAACTTAAGACACAACAGACTCTTCTACATCAGCTGCTTACCTCAATCTCTATTTAAACTATGACTAACATGGACAGCTTACAACTAAGCTATACGATTAACAAGGCGATTCCAATTTTCCGATCGTGAACTTTCCATTTTTTTAATGGTTCTTGATCGAAGTCAACTTCTGACAAACAAACTTAACAACACAGGGATTCAATAGATGCAATTTGATCAGAATTATTAGCCAGTTTTATAGTCGCTATCTTTGTCTCATTGAAAAATATTTTGTATCTTTGTGTGATAAGAAGGCGGACGTTTTTGAATATGCTCATTTAATTGTTTACTTGTAGTAATTGACAATGATGACTCGATTCTAATTTTGAGGATTTGATGTTTACCTGGATGCAACCAAGATTTGCATTACGGGTGTTGGCGATGAATCAGAAGACGCTTACCACGAAACACATGGACCTATTCTCTTCTATATTTTAAAGTGTCTTGATCTAATTATTTCCTATTTTTCAATTATTTAGTACTCATACACACGTTACAGCCAATACATATCACTTGCATTAATTGTTCGTAACGATAGTACATGTATTGGAGCTGTCCCCTTGTTTTTTTGCCTTTTTGCATTCAAGCTTCTCAACACTGAAGTTTTTAAAAACCCTGAATCCTTATTCGACATCGTTAAAATCATGAACAAAGGAAGGGCTTATCATTGCTTATCATTGCTTATCGTTGGAAAAGTATTAGAACTTAAAAGAATATCGCAATATGTTCCAGAATTGACTTTCGTTTCATTTTGACATCGCCATTTTAATGTATGTCAAATGAAGCAACTTCGTTACTTCATGTTACTGGTGCTGCTACATCACAATTTTGTTATATGGACACGTCATAGTTACGGTAAAGAACGAGCATTTTATGCACTTATATTGTTACACTTTATTTCGAAAGGAAACGTGAAGACGATGAATCGGATAGCGAAGATGACGATTCTGGAGACAGAGTGGAGTCTGGCGATGGAAACGAATGTAAAGATGTTGCAAAGCCGAATTTTCAGGTATAATAGACTAACCATGAATCGTAAATTGACAGTCACTTAAAAAAGAAAATTCAGGAAAGGAGCCAGACAAAGAGAAACAAAAACTGCGAACATTAAAGAAAGACATGAACAATGAGACTGATATGGGATAAACTCTTATTACGCTGAAATGTTTCCTTAGTTTAACTTTTCACAATGTCTACATTGTATAATGTTGATATATTTTCAGTTTAATAAGTCGCAAGAGGAAATAGGCAAGAGATAATATTCAACCCATTAAAGAGACCCTGCATGAGTGCAGAAATACATTTTGCGAGTTGCAAATTTATTTTTAAATCATGTGATGTAATGCAGCTCTTTGAACAGAGTATTTTGTATTTCCCTGAATTTTTTGGTTCAGATCTTTCCGGGCTTTCTGCAGAACGACGTAAGACTTGTGGTCGAAGATCAGCACCTTTATCTAAATAAAGATTTACTCTCATCAGCTTCACCTGTTTTTGAGGCTTGGCTTAAGGAAGAGTGGCAAAACAACGAAAGCACTGACGGCACCAAAAGGGAGCTGCAGTTCCCCGGTAAAACATATGATGAGATGGCAACATTCCTAAAATGTCTTTTGTCCATTTTTCCCGACAAAGTTACAGGTAAATATGAATGTGCTTCTATCTGATTGATTGACAGAAATAGTTTGTTTTAGTTTTATTATAAATCGCCAAAGACTTAAATCTTCTGATGCAACTTCTGGGTCTCAGGAGCGAGTAATGAAGAAACAACAATATTTATGAGATTTGCTATAATTACAAAACATAGTCACAGTTATCTCATTTGAGTAGTTGCATGGTTCATAATATACATACTATCGTAGTACACGATTCGAAAGTATACCTAACTAGCTATTTATTTTTCTAAATTTATAAATAAAGGAAGTTTTACGCATTTTTTTCGATTCCCATATTCTGGCCCTTAATAACACTGTCGAACCCGAGAAGGGCGAAACAGTTGTATGATGCAGTGTAACAAATCAGAAAACACCAAAGCGTCAACAAAAATTTAATCCGAACTCAAAATCGACTAACAAGATGCAAAATCTGAACAAAGGAAATATTTTAATGCTCGTAAAAGAACAAGAGAATAAGACAATGTGTTCCGGAAGAGTACGCGTCTTCTGCTTCATCGACGTTACTCGCCGTGTGAATCTTGGTCATATCCAAGTAAACATCAATCTTTGAAATGAGAACCGAGTCATCCTTGTCGATCACAACAATTAAGAACACTAATATACAAACTCAAACACATCCTTCTTCATATCGCACAAAGATACAGAAAAGTTGTCGATCAGATCAAAATGGCAACCATAAACCTTGCTCATAGTACTAGTCTTCATCAACCTGTATCTCTCAAATCCCTGTGCCGTAAGTTTGTTCGTCAGTGGCTGAAATCTATCACAAAAATCTCGATATTCAGAGCAAGCCTTAGAAGAACGAACAACTGCATATGTAAACACAATACGATTGAGAGGCATGTATGTTACAATTTAGAATGGAAACGTTCACGATCGAAAGATCGAAATCGTCACGTTTAGCATACAGCTTAGTAGTAATTCATTTTTTTCGGCATGCTGTATCTATTATTTAATTTAAATGTGCAGCATGTATGAGTGTTACGTCATTTTACAAATATTTGAAGGCAAGTCGAGAGAGTCTGTGGTTACGGATACATGTCCCACTGCAGTGTTGTTTTGCCACAGTAGTAGTCCTTTAAATGGGCTATGCTGGTAAAAATCACTGTTTGAAATATCCTTATAAGTTAAAAAGCGTATTACAAGGCGTATCTTTTCCCTTAATACACTCATTCAAAGCGTCAGACACATATATTCAATGAATACATGAAATTCAATTTGTCGACGTCACTCATGCATTTGTCCATGAGCAAAACAAGCAAGGGGAAGTCATGGGAAGCGAGCTTGGTTCTAAAACCGTGATAGAGGTAAGCAAGAGGGAGTTCACCGGCATAAAAAGGGCTTGCGATTATATGTACAAAATATAAATAAATCCAGGATTGTTTCTAGCTCAATCCGTCAATGCGGTATTGTCTGGAACCCGGTAGGTCTTCATGTTAAACGATTGTGCAAAAAATAAATTTGAGTATTGGATTTACTAGTCATCGTATTTTCAGAATCTTGTACATATCACGACTGCTCAGTCACAGAACAAGTACACATTAAGTCCCGAATATATCTAAACGTAGCAGAAGGCACTTACTCTTCCGGAACACCTGATCTTATTCTCTTGTGCATTTACGAGAGTCTCTATGTAAATATTTCCTTTGTTCCTATTTTGCCACTAGTTTAATCGATTTTGAGTTCGGATTATGGTTTTGTTGACGTTTTGGTATTCTCTGATTATTTCTTAAAATATACAGTTCTTCTTTACATATATATACACTATTCAAACTGTGAAGCAGTTCTCACCAATAGCGTAAAATCGAAAAATAGAAAAAAAAACAACAACAAAGTACCCTGTTCGTTATTTGGCTGGTTTATGGGTTTGTCGCCTATATGACTCTCGTACGGGTTTTGTCGCACTAACTGATGTGCTCTTTGTCAGTATACAGCAGTATTGCATGTAAAAAGTAGCAGTCTACCTATCGTATCCCGTTGAATGCACTGCCCAGTTAACTGCTAAGATTCACGCTTTTGTTTAATCTCTTATCAACTGTACACTTTGTAACGTGTCGATCTTTGTATGGGATTCTTTGATATTGACGAACGAAAGCAGCATTCAAATTCCCTACAAAACACCATTTTAGCCAATTAAACTGATACGTATGCATACACTCTCATTTTAAAAATTACATTGTCTCTCAGTAGGTAACTATTACAACAAGGTTTGCTGTTTTAAATGCTATATATATATTGTATATGTAAACAAATATTGTATGGCGGCGCCTTGATTTTCCCAGATTGTTATGACGTCACAAACGAATGACATTGTTCCGGGTGACAAAATGTGCATAAATGAGGGTTCATCGAAAATAACCCAATAATCGTGTCACCACAAAATAATCAGATCACATGGGAAGATTTGGTGTTTGAAGACAGTTTTAAATCATGAACTTTACTTATATAATATTTTCATTTTTCATTGCACCAACTGCATTTATTTAAATCGTCCGTTATAATCGACAAGACTCTCATTGAACAAGATTAATTGATGGCGTCATAAATAAAACACGTGCTATATCAGGAAAGGATTTGCTTTCATTTCAGCAATGGATGTTTAAGCAAATGTTGTTACGGTCCTATAACACACATTGCTATTGATTATAAACTTGATAAAGCTCGGTAAGTTGGTTAGCAATGGCAATGTGTGTTAAAGAACTGTAACAATATTTGCTAAAATGTTCATTACCCATATTTACATTTTGATACAATTATGGAACTTTATTTAGTTATTTCAAACCGATTTTGAAAAGCAAATCAAGTGAAGACAACAATGAAATCAAGTACACAATAATATCAAATATTTCTTATAATCTTTGGCACTTGCTGTGTAAGGCGTACGGTGGCATTTGCATTTAAACATTTTGAAATCGAAAAATGCACTGCAAATGTTAATATACTCATATGAAAAGTATTTATAATGTTGATGATGATATAGTGAATTGCCACGCAAATGCAAATATAAGAATTTCGCATAAAAATATGCAAAGTAATTTTTTTAGCGATTTTCAAATCTATAGTCTATATAGTTTTCTGTCTTTAGCGTTAAGAATTATTTGTCTTCACTTGTTATACTAAAAACATGTAAGTATGTAAATATAATTTGTCGTATTCACAGATGAATCACTTGACACTGTGCTACCATTAGCAGATGAGTATCGGACCGACAAGTTGATTACAGAATGTGTGGAAGTCATCAGGCAGCGCGCAGAGTCTGTCTACAAGACAGATATATACATACCTCCATCTCGTATTGCAACTTACCTACTCTGGATCGAGAAGTTCAACTTGCATACGGTGAAAGAGGCGCTTGTGGAAATATCGTCTTACCTAGACCCCATATTACTAGAAGACGAGCTAGACTACGGAAAGGTCAGCCATAAACTAAAGCTGGATATTTCTAGTGCTAGAGCCAATCTCTTTGTGAGGCTGTTAGTGAGCAATGTCACTGAAGCCAAAGGTAAGCTTGTGTACCTAATTTGGTTGGCATTAGACTTATTCGTATCCTATGTGGCAAGTTGTTAGTGCCTAGAATATTTTGTTCTACGAAATCCGAAATGTCCAATTCCAAATACCATGGCCTTGGATTTCATACACTATTTATCATAATTCAAATTTTGGAATTGGTGAACACTTTATAATACCCCATTTCAGATTAATGTTTCACACCGTTCAATTCTAAGCTTTTAACACTAAAATTTGATAAAGACTTTCAAATAATAATGGTCAACTGATTAAATATCTTTAAATATGAATTTTGTCACGCTATTAGAATTTAAGCTATATTTCACTCATAGGTTCAAATTCTTGTAATTAGAAAATAAAAAAGAGAAATTAAAAAACGACACGAAACAAACAAAACAAAAACAAACAGAAAACAAACAAAAAACGAAGAAAAAAGGAAAGATTTGTAGAGCTAAAGGGGGTTGGCATTGACAAATGGAAGAATTGGGATATCTGGCTTAATAGAGAATTTCTTGCAAAATAAGGAATTGTCGAAACCGATGATTCATTAATTTTGGTTGATTGGATATGCTGATTTATTGTGTAGCTTCAATGGAAATTGATATCAAGTTCCTTTTTTCTAATAAACCCTTGAAAAAGTACAATATATGAAGACATGGCGATCCGGAAAAGTAAGCGTCTTCTTCATCGACGACACACGTTACGAACATATTGGATATATCATGTCATCAATATGACTGAGTCATCATTCTCAATCACAAAAATAACGCACACTAATGAGCAAACTCAAAAACGTCCATCTTTATACAATAAAAGCATACAAATACAATATCAATGAGACCACGGTGGCGGTCATAAAACTTGCTGATAGTTTTCATGATCCAGCATTTTTTGAATCCCTTTGTAGTAAGTTTGGTCGACAGCCAACATCAAATACGAAAATCGCTATATTTAGAGTAACGCTCAACTCGCAACATGCACTCTGTCATACAATGTATAGTTCATCAAATGTAAACACTCACTCAAAACGCTTGGCTCCGGAAATGCAGATCTGCCTCACAAAGACGCTTGAAATCTCATTTTCGAACTATCCTGCCTCCGGTTACACAAAGTCGTCCCCACGTCATAGTTAATGGCTCTCGCAAAGTATGATACCCACAATTATCACAATTATCTAGCTTTACACATTTGTCTTCGAACATGGCAAGCGAAAATTTATAAAAAAAATACATTAATTTATACCGCACGTTCACACTGCATGTACAAGTACTTAAACAATGCACTTTACCACTTTAAGACAATATAACATATTCACAACGAGAAATTGTTTGCTAATAATTTGAAGATCTTTTCACATCTATGGCCGATTTGGTCTGCCGTAAACGGATGATAACACTTACATAAATTACGAATTACTTCCCTTCCAACAGTGATAACCAATAAACTTAAGGACTATTGTACGTCCAGAATGCATACATATTGGTTACGATAAATTGCAATCATTTCGGCCAAGCGACAAAAGTCATGTTATTGTTGATGTTTTCTTTTTTTCATAAGTCGAATTTGAACACGGTTCCGTTTTTTGTGCTACAAATAAGGCAAAAATGAAACTATTCAGTGCAGTAAATTGCTTGTTTAAAAACAAAGTCTATCAACCACCCAAGATGGCGATCTGTACGTCAAATAGGCATTAATATCTTTTTAAAGTTTGCAACATAAAGTAGCACTGTTTCATATATGACCTCTATCGAAATCCGGAAATTGATTTTCGAGCGGTTATCTCCGTAATTACTCTAAATGAGGGAGACAACTTTTACAGTATCTGGTGCTTCATTCAGGATGACATTTGGCTATATACGGACAAGCGGAACATCTCTTACATTAATCTTACATAAACTTAACATATGATTAAATCTAACGCCGTTCAAGTGAAACGTTTTCAAATGAACATTATAGAATCATGCAGAATGACCATATTAGGAAGACTGGTTTATCCTTGCTCCTTCTAGAGAGTGAAAAGCCTATCCAATATGGCTGTTATATCTTCAACTTTAATCTTTGAAAAAATTGTGAACTTCACATAAAAATCGTTTTCAGTAATCGCGTTACTTTGATGCTATTTGTCGGTGGCGGACAAACACTGAAATAGCACAGAGTCTGAATTCGCAATAGTGTTTCTAATCTTAATATTCGTCGCTCTGCGTTCACCTTACGACAGGTACGGACATTTTGAGTTATTGCCCTTAGAAGATGGCGGTACACTTAATTTTGCTCCGTAAGTTGTACGAAGGTTTCATGAGTATAGATGTTTTGTCGGTTCGGAAGCTGACTTTGCATCAATGTTTACTAGCATTACTATTTGCTATGTATATTCTGCATCCTTTAGGGATATTAAGATGGACGTTTTGGAGTATGTTCATCAGTGTGCTTACTTGTTGTGCTTGACAATGCTACTCGGTTCTCATTTTGAGAACTTGATGTAAATTTACTTGGATGTGACAACGATTTACATGGCGGGTGTCGTCGATAAATCAGAAGACGCTTACTCTTCCGGAACACCTGGTCTTATTCTCTTGTGCTTTTACAAGGGTATCCATAAACATCTTTCCCTTGTTTATATTTTGCCCCTGGTTTAATCGATTTTGAGTTCAGATTATGTTTTTGTTAACGCTTCGGTATTCTCTAATTCATTTATACACACATGCTACAAATAGTACACGCACTCAGTTCATGTTTAAAGGGTGAACTTACATTTAATTATGGCATATCATAATAGATAGAAATGATACAGGCCGAAAGTTTGATGCTATTATAGATCTGATTTGGAAGATAGACAAATGGTTAAATGGTAAAATAGAAAAGTTATCTGCTCTTTCAATTAAAGTCAATCAATTAGAGTATGAAGTGGGGAACGTGAAGGTTGAAAACAGGGAACTTGAAAATAAAATCTGTGAAGTGGACAAACGGTTGCGAGAGTGGGAAAAAACTCTCAGTCGTTAAGTGATATGTTTGGATCAGTGAAGAGCGATGTTAATACCAATTAAATTTCTCTGACTGATATAAACTCCGCCTCGAATATTTCTGCTCTGAAGATCAACGTTAATCCATTGAAGAAGGAGAAAATTCAAGTGAAGGACGATCTTCTCGACCTTAAATGTCGCTCAATGAAAAACAATTTGATTTTCAATGGTCTGATCGGAGAGCACAAAAATGAAAACACGGAGACAGTGGTGCGTAATTTTCTCTTTGATGAGCTTGGTGTCGACTTCCGGATCGAGTTCGGCTATGTGCATCGCTTTGGTAGGTTCAGGCGATTCACGGATACTCCCCAGGGGGCGACAATAGGTCGCATGTTGATCAACCGTCATGGGGATACTAAGATCTTGCCATGGAATATTAATGGTGGGTTAGAGGATAAACTGAAATTATCAGAATTCCGCGAATGTGAAAATGACATAATTTTCTTATCAGAGTGGTGTTGGATTCCAAATAACTTTACCCTGAATCTTAATGAATTTGAAGTTGTGGTTGTACCACGATTAAAAACACATTGTACTCAAGGTGGTAGTATGGTAGTGTTGATCCATAATAGTTTAGTCAAGTTTGTTAATGTAGTCAATATTTTGTTTGATACTATCATATCAGTCAATGTTGACAAATGTCTAACCAACAACTCTGACGACTTCAATACGGTCGCACATTTTGAATTATCAGCTCGCACAAAATGTGACCAAATTTCGCCAGAAACATTCTTGGATGAAGGGGATTCAATTTTGTATAAATGGTTGGTCTGACCCCCCTGGGGCCTGAGGGGCGGGGCCCAATAGGGAAAATATAGTAAATTCTTTAAAATCCTTCCTCTTTAGGAATAACAGAATATTGTCCAAATTTGGTCTGAAGTAACCTTGAATAAAGGATTTCAATTTTGTATAAACGGTTGATCTGACCCCCTGGAAGCTGAGGGGCGGGGCCTTATAGGGAAATAGAGGGGAATCCCTACTACTGAAGGGATTTGAACACAATTTGGTCAGAAAGGGGGAGGGGAACATATTTTGTATCAACGGTGCTTCTGACCCCCTAGGGGCCGGAGGGGTGGGGCCCAGTAAGGGAAATAGAGCAAAAGCCTTTTAAATCCATATTAGTCATTAAGTGTTGAATAGATTTTAACCAAATTTGGTCAGAAAAATCCTTTGGAGGAGGGGAACAGCTTTTTGTATAAATGGTGACCATAACCCCCTAGGACAGACGGGGTGAGGCTCAATAGGGGAAATACGAGAAAGTCTATTTGAAATGCTGCTTGTTTAACTTGGTTTTGGTTGTGATCTCCATCCTATAACAATATATACAGTTGTGGGATCGTAAGTCGTAACACGATATGCGGTGGGCGCACGATGGGCGAACGGTGTATGCACGATGTGCGAACGATGCGTTCTTGGCGATTATTCTAACGCACATGTGGGCGCACGATAAACTAACATTGTGCGATGACAATCGTGGTTAATGTAAATTTAGAAATGGTTTCACAATATATACGGTTTCGCGCTAGTTTAAAACATATTTCTATATTTTAACTATTTACATTAGCTGATAGTTCTATCTATATATTTCTTAAGTTTTTGAAACAAACCAAATAGACACATGTAAACTTTCAACACATATTGACAAGTTCCCATTCAAGTAAATATTGCCAGTTTTAATCAAGTTATACACTGCACCTGTACATGGACAATATTTGTAGATGTCTCCGGCCCGGGGCACTCGCCTAGGTGTGAAAACACAATTAGAGTGGTGGGGAGGGGAGGGGGGGGTTCAAATAACTAATCATAAGAGTCCAGTTTGTTTTCATAACGGTCGCTCGGTAATGGCTGTCGTAGCGTATCGCCGCACACGGGACAGGTATAACTCTGGCATGTTATTTCTATTCTGTTACATGGTATTCTGCCACACCCTTGCAAACCTGATTCTTGAGTCATAAATTTTAAACGGTTGAAATTCGCACCCAAAAACTATACAATGTATATACTATTGCAGAGCATAAAGAGACGATCACAGGGTCTGCCACGCCCTTGCAGACTTGATTCTTGAGTCATAACTTTTAAAATGGTTGAGATCCCCACCCAAAAACTAGATATACAATTGCTGGGTATGAAGAGAAGATCATAAACATGAGTTTAGATTTGACCGTAGGATCTGCCATGAGCTTGAAAACAGTGAGTTGAATTAAAAACCCATTAACCAATCTTTAATTTAAAAAGATATACATAATTCAAGGCTAATTCTTTTGGTTTGCCCCTGCCCATAGCATCTTTTTTGAAAATATTTTACCATAGTTACTTAGATACCAGTTTATCCAGATGAGCGATACAGGCCCTCTAGGCCTCTTGTGTTAGTGATAATGACTACGAACGTCAGCTTCCCTTAAGAAATAATCCTGATCAATTCAATGAATTTGGTACCAGATTATTAAAACAGTGTAAATATTCGGGTCTTAGAATCATCAATGGACGAGAATCTGAGAATCTTTCCAGTGATTTTACTACGAAATGGTACAAGTGCAGTTGATTATTTATTATTGCCTTTTAGTTTGTTTAACACAGTCAAAACATTTATGGATGGCGATTTAGTTGAGTATTCCTATCATGCTCCGTTAAATACAGAATTGTTTTCTAGAAGTAATGTCAATGAAATAAACACACAGGGATCTTTCATGGCAGTGTTACATAAAACATTTTGATATTGTGTCCTAAGGGAGGCAACACTAATGGAATGATGTAGAATGTTCCAGTATTATATTGGATTGTTTACATAACAAATTGTTTGTGTTTATCCGAGTGGTTTAGAAAATTCCAGACGATAGAAGTTTGTAGAGAATACTAGTTTTCCGATGATATTAGTATAAATACTCAGAACTGGTAAAGTTTGAAGGATTAAATGACCTGGAACTGTAAGATTGCATGTGAACCATGAATTGGTTTACATTCTAAATTTTGGAATTACGGATTAGAAGGAAACCTACAAGGACATCTTTTCATGCAGATAAGTTTAAATCAACTTTACCTATTAATTATTCACCTATACTGATTTAATTATATCTGCATATTCTGCATATATCATTAAACTGTGTTTTTAATTTAGATGTTTCCTTTTTCTGTTATTATCACGTAACACAGTCTTAAGTATAAATGGATAGATGATTGTAAATACCAGTTCATAGAATCAGTTAGCGTTAATTCTGACGCGTTGAATAATTCTATTCTAATTCTTGAATCAAAACTCGAATCGTTTTTGTGTATATAACTTCACCGAAGTTTTAACTGGAATAATAGAACCTTTCTTTCTGAAGAAATCACAGGCGCGTAAAATTGATAAATCCCCTGTTAACTGTTACAGTAACTCCAATACTCATTACAAGCCCTGTTTCGACGATAGTGTTAAATCGTTGCGTAAACAATACCTAGATGCGTTGCATTCTTTTAATAGCAATAGATGCCATGATACTCATGCAGTCCTGGTGAGAAAAAAAAGAAGCGGAATTTAAGGCTAATCAGCGCTGTATGAGTACGGAATGTGATATGTTAGATTATATGAGGAAGCATAACCCCAGGTCATTTTACGTAATTTTTAATAAAAAGAAAGTGAAATCGCAACAGTTAAATGGGAATCAACTGTATGAACATTTTAAAAGTCTGTCTGCTGTACAATTAGATGCAGAGTTAGACCCATACGAGGAAATAAATTCTACTGATTCTGATACTATATTGAAAGAGGTAGATGCCCCAAGTACTTTGAGTGATATTCGTTTTGCTATTAAAACCTTAAGTTTGGTAAAGCACACGGACTTGACGGTATACTTAATGAATGCTTTATATATTGCAACGATTTACTTATGCCAGCGCTGAGGACATTTTAATTGAAAGATTTTAAGATAGAATACTTGTGACTTTTTGAGTGGGTCAAGGTCATTCATATGTTCAAACCTGATAATCCATGACCTTAGTGTTTCATATGATATCACATTTCGTCATTATTTTTCAAATTTTTATGATACCAAAATATATTCAAAAATCCTATATTTCTGACATAACTTCTCATTTTGACATCCCCAAAATGTCTTGTATGTACAATCAGCCCAATCAATCGATATACATGTAGGCAAAACAATTGATAATGCATGGCATAGGTTTAATAGCACAAATTTAGCAGATGTTTTCCTTGAGAAAAAGTAACTGTAAATAAATTTCAGATTGAGACATATTCGAAATCTTAAAGTTTGAGAAGAAGCCAGACGCCATGACTTCGTAAAAAACGGAAAGAGTCGTGAATCTGCATTTTTAGGTCATCTGACCCGAAGGGTCAAGATGACCTATTGCCATCATGCTTCGTCCGTCGTCGTCCGCCGTCCGCCGTCCGCCGTCCGTAAACTTTTCCTTTAACAATCTTCTTCTTAGTAACCAAAAGGCTCTGGATGCTGATATTTGGCCAGTAGGCACCTGGGATTGAGTGCTACAAAGTTTCCTCATTTCAATGACCTTGACCTGTTTTCAAGGTCACAGGGGTCAAATATGTAAAAACCTTTAACAATCTTCTTCTCAGTAACCAAAAGGTCTAGGGTAATGATATTTGGCCAGTAGGCACCTGGGATAGAGTGCTACAAAGTTTCCTCATATCGATGACCTTGACTAACTTTCAAGGTCACAGGGGTCAAATATGTAAAAAAGCGTTTGACAATCTTTTCCTCACTAACCAATAGACCATGGGTGATCATATTTGGCCAGTAGGTATCTGGGAAAGAGTGCTACAAAGTTTCCTCATATCAATGACCTTGACTAACTTTCAAGGTCACAGGGGTCAGATATGTAAAAAAAACCTTTGACAATCTTCTCCTCACTAACCAAAAGGCCAAGGGTGATCATATTTGGCCAGTAGGTACCTGGAATGGAGTGCTACAAAGTTACCTCATATCAATGACCTTGACCTACTTTCAAGGTCACAGGGGCCAAAAAGGTCAAAATCTTTGAACGACTTCTTCTGAATAACCAAAAGGCCCAGAGATCTAATATTGGGCCTGTGGCATGCTGGGATAAAGGGGTACCAAGTTTGTTCAAACAAATGACCTTGACCTTCATTCAAGGTCACAGGGGCCAAAAAGGTCAAAATCTTTTTAAACAACTTCTTCTGAATAACCAAAAGGCCCAGAGACCTGATATTGGTCCTGTGTTATGCTGAGATAAAGGGCTACCAAGTTTGTTCAAAGAAATGACCTTGACCTTCATTCAAGGTCACAGGGGACAAAACGGTCATAATTTTTAAATGACTTCTTCTGAATAACCAAAAGGCACAGAGACCTAATATTGGGCCTGTGGCATGCTGGGATAAAGGGCTACCAAGTTTGTTCAAAGAAATGACCTTGACTTTCATTCAAGGTCACAGGGGCCAAAACGGTCATAATCTTTAAACAACTTCTTCTGAATAACCAAAAGGCCCAGAGACCTGATATTGGGCCTGTGGCATGCTGGGATAAAGGGCTACCAAGTTTGTTCAAAGAAATGACCTTGACTTTCATTCAAGGTCAACTGGGGCCAAAACGGTCATAATCTTTAAACATTTTCTTCTGAATAACCAAAAGGCCCAGAGATCTAATATTGGGCCTGTGGCATGCTGGGATAAAGGGCTACCAAGTTTGTTCAAAGAAATGACCTTGACCTACTTTCAAGGTCACAGGGGCCAAAAAGGTCAAAATCTTTGAACGACTTCTTCTGAATAACCAAAAGGCCCAGAGATCTAATATTGGGCCTGTGGCATGCTGGGATAAAGGGGTACCAAGTTTGTTCAAACAAATGACCTTGACCTTCATTCAAGGTCACAGGGGCCAAAAAGGTCAAAATCTTTTTAAACAACTTCTTCTGAATAACCAAAAGGCCCAGAGACCTGATATTGGTCCTGTGTTATGCTGAGATAAAGGGCTACCAAGTTTGTTCAAAGAAATGACCTTGACCTTCATTCAAGGTCACAGGGGACAAAACGGTCATAATTTTTAAATGACTTCTTCTGAATAACCAAAAGGCCCAGAGATCTAATATTGGGCCTGTGGCATGCTGGGATAAAGGGCTACCAAGTTTGTTCAAAGAAATGACCTTGACTTTCATTCAAGGTCACTGGGGCCAAAACGGTCATAATCTTTAAACATTTTTTTCTGAATAACCAAAAGGCCCAGATACCTAATATTGGGCCTGTGGCATGCTGGGATAAAGGGCTACCAAGTTTGTTCAAAGAAATGACCTTGACTTTCATTCAAGGTCAACTGGGGCCAAAACGGTCATAATCTTTAAACAACTTCTTCTGAATAACCAAAAGGCCCAGAGACCTGATATTGGGCCTGTGGCATGCTGGGATAAAGGGCTACCAAGTTTGTTCAAAGAAATGATCTTGACTTTCATTCAAGGTCACAGGGACCAAAACGGTCATAATCTTTAAACAACTTCTTCTGAATAACCAAAAGGCCCAGAGATCTAATATTGGGCCTGTGGCATGCTGGGATAAAGGGCTACCAAGTTTGTTCAAAGAAATGACCTTGACTTTCATTCAAGGTCACTGGGGCCAAAACGAAACTGTTGTTATTTTTCGTGTAGTCAAAAATCCAAGATGGCCTCCACAGCGGCCATTTTGAAAACACATTCTAAACTTCTCAAATTCTACCAGTGGAATTGAGCTGAAACTTGCCAGAAATGATATCCTGAGATGGTCCCAACAAAGTGTTGTTATTTTTCAAGCCCATCAGAAATCCAAGAAGGCCACTATCTTGAACTTGGCAATCTATACAGGCATATTATAACTTGATTTAATGACTACACGTATTTTCATAGTGATTTTACAATTGGTAGTCAGATGACCGTTAAGGCCCGTTGGGCCTCTTGTATATAAGTGTACTCAAATGATTAAATCTGTAAAATGTAACTCAAAATATAGCTAAGAAATAAAATTATTTACAAAACAAAAAGCTTTCTTACTAAAAAAGATTTTTTTATGTTAAGAAATGTTTTTAAAAACAAATATCGTAAGTACCTTTTTTAAACATAACATTATGTTAGTAAGATGGCGTTACGCAGATTCATGCTGAACCTTTTAACATAATAGATACAGTATGCCGAAAAAAACGTATCGTTGTTATGTTTGTATTAGTATACATTACTGATGGTAGTGAGAACATCCGTAATGTATCATTCTTTCATTTCCCCTATTAATTTGCTACATCCGATAATATCGGCACATTACGTAGGATGTTTATGTATTGAAAGATGCAAAGTGACTCTATATACGATTTGTATATGCTAAAAAGCCGCAACGTCCCTTTAAAAACACATGACTTTTTAAATTTGCATGCTGTCATTTTTGCTCTCTTTTTTGACAGAGAAGATGTATCAATTCAACATACCATTCTCCTCCTATTATGTGGCTGAGTGGAGACAGCATGTAGCCAAACTTGTGAACTATGAGTTGGAGTCGTCAATATTCGAACAGTCAAAATGGCCAAAAACGACTGCTTACAAGGATTTGAATTCAAAGTGTTACTGTGGAAAGCCTTGCGTGTCTCAAGAAATTTTAAACTCTTTTGCATGCTTGGAAATCTGTGATAAGTTAAACTTCCCGAAACGTTTTGCAAAAGTAGTAAACAGAATAAAATCACTAGAAATAGGAAAGTCCGTTTTCAAATTAATTTGGTTAAAATATTATTCAACCAACATCAATAATGCAAATGATGCAATGGAACGACTTTCGCTTGGACTATGTCAATGTACATGAAGAATTAAAATACATCGTTTGTCATATGGATATAATTTGAATCAGAAGCAATACTTTTATTTGCGTTGGAAATCATTACTTCAAAAACTCCTATAGGACTAAAATGATAACATGATATTGGGGAAACTAACAACTTATGTTACGGAATATTGTTCTTGATGTAGTACAGCATGTTTGTCAGTGTGGCTAGACTTAGATTCGAACTACATACATCAGAATGTCAGATACTCGTTTACCATGTGAGCTACTCGGTCAGCGGAGTCCTCAACAGTGATGTAGTAGAGACACTAAAGTGAGATAACAAAAACAGTACAATGTGACAGGTATCACTACAGTAAAAGCACAAAAGGGAGATAACAAAACACAGTACAATGTGACAGGTATCACTACAGTAAAGGCACTAAAGGGAGAAAACAAAAGCATAGTACAATGTGACGAGTTTCACTATAGTAAAGGGAGATAAAAAACAAAGAACAATGTGAAAAATGGCATTACTGTAAGTATGGAGTTTAAAGAAAATATCCGAATCATAAAACCTTTCATTTTTTTCCAGAAGGAATACTTGGTGAACTGAGTACAGTATATACCAAATGTTACTATTTTACAGTTTGATATTGATGTGTACTTAAAACAAGCCTGTTTTCTGCAGCTAATTGGAAGCTTATAAAAGCTTGGATAACATGATGCAAATAACTTTTTTGTGCGCATCTGTCGAACATGTATATACCATTTGAACACAGTAAATTATCTTCATTTACGTTTTGATTATTTTCATATATTGTACATATTTACATTAAGGCATGCCATGCAATGTTTTTGTTATTTATTTGATTGATTTGTAGATTTGAAATCACTATTTCTGAGAGGCAACGCCACTTAATTGCCACAGGCAATTAGTCAACAGTTTTATGAAATGACATAATATAAGTATTTTAGATGGTATCAAGTACTTGCGATCCAGCATTGTAATCCCGAACTAGGGGGGCGTTATAATGACTGCATTGACCACAATCTGGAAGGGTAAAGAGTTTACAGATGTCAAAGTAACTCAATATTATGATTCATGTACATGTATATTAGAATATTACTAAAGACATTTTCTTTAAATGTTATATGTTGATAATTCTCATCTGGCAATGTCTATAGCTACAAAAAGAACCAGTCTTCCACTCATTTTTCTTTTTTTTTCTTTAAAAATATATGAAATAGTTGAGGTCATATGATCCGGTAGCCTGATCAGCTCTTTGAGGTCTGGAGCATAACTCTCTTGGTTCCTATCGGGTGGCTGGTTCCGTGATACTACAACGAGATACCATGTCACGTATACAACACCATAATGCTGTCGATAGTTTGAGGGAAGCTGGCGACAACCTTGATACACTTCGAATTACTGATTCTTGTGGTAATTGACACATTGTCATTTTAGTAATTAACGAATTTTACTCAGCATATAAACATATTTTTATTTTGTTTTAAA
Organism: Mimachlamys varia; assembly: GCA_947623455.1. Taxonomy (NCBI): domain Eukaryota; kingdom Metazoa; phylum Mollusca; class Bivalvia; order Pectinida; family Pectinidae; genus Mimachlamys; species Mimachlamys varia. Next base: position 39,656,910 of record OX392540.1, read on the forward strand.
GACAACACAGACCAGACGCGATTGATATTATCAATAAGAATATAAGCTAGGATGGGGGGGGGGGGGGGGGCTATCGGGGGTTGATTCCCAGATCGGACTTTTAACAAAATACTCAGATGTGAGAAAAGAGTACATGTAGCAAACAAAACGAACTTTCTGAAGTGTGTAATGATGAACCTCAATAGTAAGACAGGCCAGTAAGCTAAACAACAGACAGCCTGAGAACCTTACCCGTAGCTGCAATGATCATGATTGATACAGCGAAAGACGTCACTGAATCTCGAAATATATGACATGATACTTCGTAGAATCTTCACAGGTCATCGAATTTATCTATATTGTGTCATAATATAGATGACTAAGTACACCGAGCCAATCAAGACAAAGCAAGCGATATTAACAATATACAGAACGATGTCATCAATGCCACGCATGTTAAAATATCTTATCAATATCATATCAACTGGTTTGGGTTTGACAAAGTCTGGCTTCAACGTGTTTTAATTCTCTCCTAAGCGCAGAACATGATCCATTTCAGCTGTTTATTTATAGAGGAATTGCGCTCAAATCAATACTTTAGAGAATGTATGAGGAAACAATTGAAACCATCGGCTATTCAATTTGTTGCAAAGACAATGATTTACTGAAGGATGAAAAGAAAGCTTTAATAAGAGAAGATGTATTGGGTAACACCGGGACAAATATTATGTATGTACAAATGCGAAAACATACTGTTTGTGATTAATTTAAATCATTATATTTGTAGATGTAAATGACATATCAGAACAATAATGTATCAGTACCGCCAATGAATAAATCAGTTTTCTGTAGATTACAATCATGGATACGAGTAAAAAGGAAACAAAAACACGATTTCGTATTCTGATGAGCTGTTCAGATCTATGGGAAATAATAAGTTCAACAAATTGAGAACTTACAAAATTTTCTGAACAATGTTAATACTAGATCAATAGGTAAAGCCTATGGACCAAAGAACAAGCAAACACGAATAATATATCACTGAATTGTGCAGTGCAGTAACTCATGTTCGGCATTTCTATCGACTACTAAAGCATACATGTGCAATGACGTTAATCTTTTTAACATTGGACATATAATGAAATGTTCATAATGACATCAGATACACATTATTTGATTTATCAAATATATGAGAATTAATAAACCTTTCAAAATTGTTACTATACAGCATAATTCGTGCGATGTAAGCATGTTGATAATATGGTATAATTTGTGTGTTGTAAACATGTTGACTATGTTGTGCGGTTTGTGTCATGTAAACATGTTTACTATATTATATAACTTGTGTAGTGTAAACAATGTTGAGAATAATCTAGAAACCGAACGTGTTTACTTATTGATATGTAGAATTAATTTGAATGTTCTCTGTGTGTGGACATGTATGCTCTAGACTTGGTATAGTCTAGAATAAACTAGAAACTTAGAAGTATATATAAGCTCAGCTCTGTTTTTGTGGGTCAGCACTACCAAACACTGGGGATTATAATACGTACATTGCATTCATTAATCGGACACGGATTTATTCCATCATTTCACCTTGGATCAACGGATTAGCTCATCACTTATTCCTGGATCTGGATATTGTGAACAGTGTGAAAAGGATTCATTGGACATTCCAATTCTTATTCCACAGAGAATATTGTGAGCACAATTTATTGTTATATTAATTAGGATATTATTGTATTTACCTGTAAATGTAATTTTGTCATTGTTGAAATAAATTGTTAAATTTTAGACAGGATTTATTGTTTATTTCTGACCGTAACAAAATAATAATAATATGTTTAAGTTTCATATATGTCATCTGAGGATCACAAATTGCACTCGCTATTTAACTCTGTGAACTTACAGAAGGCGAAACAGTGGAGGGGATTGACTAACTCCATCATCTTATTTGAGTGTCGTGTTTGTCAGTTTTGACTGGTTGCTACATCAAACTGTGTTTCCAATTGTTTAGATGTAGTAACTCTGATCACAGGGGTCATTCAGATACCCTTTCTTTGAAATTTCGCCTGCATTATATAAATGTTATTTCAGTAACACAAGTGTGCACTTAGTATACCTTTGGAATCGACGATAATTTTTGAATTGCTCAGAGTTGGATGGAAATAAGCGCACAGTATTCCCACTTTGTGACTGTCTGAACTGTGAAACTGTGACCCATACCAATATATGTAACACATAGCATGTAAAGAAATTGAAACAAACCCCTATGTCTGATACGAAACTGGACCTACAGTTCTGTGTTGGTGTCCCACGGCTAAACTAAGTGTTATCGGGACCCATTCAGATATAGATATATGACCGGTGTCTATATTTATAAACGTTAAACTCATCCACTGTATTGCGCATGTGCATAACCACCGTTGTTGACAACGAAAACGGCAACATCATGGCGTAAGTATTCTATATCTTGTTACAATATCAGGCGATGAGCTTTACAATTGTTATACATTATTGTTTGTAATATGTCTAAATCTACGTATCCAATGATAACAGATGCGTCTAACAGCTCAGTGGAGATAACATATAAACTCCCGTTATCACAATTCAAATCCATTGATATCGTCTATCATAATGTACTAGTTAATATGCCATTCCATTTGCCAATAGTTAGGAAAACAACATCAAACTGTTATTGATTACATGAATGCTATATTTCATTCATGTGCTTTAACAAAATATATTTTATCACGGTCATAATGTAAGTATAAATTTAGCATTACACATCCCCTAATCTCTACAATTGATCCGTAAACAGTCTACCTAGCTCAGGATCGAAGTTAATTACTTAAGTAAGGCGTTATTATTAGTTTGACAGGCCTCATTGTGACCGTCTGTGAACTGTGACAGGAGATTATTGTTCATGTTTTTTTTAAATATATACTAGACCTTAATTTGTATGGCACGCAAGCCTGTGTGTATATACCAAGAAGCTGTATTTTGCTGTCCCGCTTCAAAACAATCTTACCGAATCACACACGTTCGGCACAGTTATACATATATCCTTAGTTGAGGTTTCGACGAAATCAAAACGAAAGTGAAATTATATGTTAAAAAGTATACGACAAACTTGCTTAGTCTCATAATAATTGACACGTTTTGAACAAGCTTGTACACAATTACAAAGATGAGATAGAGACTACTAAGTAACTACAGTTACTGTGAAAAGAAACATTTATATGTGCTTATATGTAAATAGTATTTGATATTACTTCAAGATTATGATATAACATAATTTCTATTACTTTTAAGGAATCAAGCACCCACTATTTCCGGGATACCTATAAAAAGGTATGTATTCAACAAGTAATGCGATACTTCTATAAGAAAACATATACTATACATGACTTATTTTGTTTTATTTTCATGAATAACGAATGAAGAACATGGTTTTATCACTTCCCAGATATTCATGTCCGATATTTCATTAAAGATAATATACAAACATCCACCGGTTTTATCTATTGTACCATCAAGACACTGCCGTGACTGATCCTTTTACGAGTTTTACGATAATGTATTTTGGAAATATAACGAACAAACGTAAACACCTGTACCGTTATTTTGTAAAGCATACTGTCTCTGAACTGTGACGAGAGATTGCTTTGTAAATAGCGTTTAAATGTGTGCTAAGACATGAATTGCATTGCTCGTTTACCTGTGTTTAGCCCTAGCTGTATACCGATAACTCATTTAAAAGACCTCATCGAATAAAGGGCGTGCAAACAAAAACATCACACATACGTTCGGCAAGGCTATACATAAAGCCAGATTTGAGTCACAGAAATCGAAACGAAAGTGACATTTCATATATTAATGGTGTATAATAAATTGGCTGTGAAATACACTTAAAAACTATAATTAAATTACTAAATAATCACGCTCTTGTTAAAAGGAAAAGAGATAAGGAGTATAGGCAGTTAGAATGGTGTAATGATGCTAGAAAACAAGCTAGAAATAGCTATCATCACAAACAAAAGAAACTGTGATAACTATAAGTATTGGCGAAATAAAGTTAAAGTTATCTCAATAGCATCAAAAAGAAATTGTTTTGACAATACCATACAAAACAATAAAAATGCCGCCGTTCCTTACTGTCAACACTTCTCAAATAGGTGATGTTGTTCTTGACAGAAAGGCGGATGTAATAGAATATTTCAATAAAATTTTTTGTAAAAACCTTTCAAAACGTTACCCATCATCATGATCCAGATCATAAATTACTTGAAAATAAATAAGATAATACCGAAGCGTTAACATAATCATAATCCAAACTCAAAATCGATTACACCAGGGCCAAAATATGACCAAAGGAAAGATTCACATGGAGACCCTTGCAAAAGTACAAGAGAATAAGACCAGATGTTCCGGAAGAGTAAGCGTCTTCTGCTTCATCGACGGCATCCGCCATGTAAATCTTTGTCACATCCAAGCAAACATCAAGTTCTCAAAATGAGAACCGAGTAGCATTGTCAATCATAACAAGTAAACACACTAATGAGCATACTCAAATACTTCCATCTTCATATCACTTAAAGATACAGAATAATTCTCAATGAGACAAAGATGGCGACCATAAAACTTGCCCATAGTTCTGATCAACCGGCATCTCTCGAATCCTTGTGTTGTTAGTTTGTTTGTCAGTAGTCGACATCGATCACGAAAATCCCGATATTTAGAGCAAGCCCTGGAATACCGAATCAACTGCGACATGTAAACGCCATAGGTTGGAGAAGCAGGGATGTTACTTTCAAGAAATGGAACGTTAACGATCGGAAAATTGAAATCATCACGTTTATCGTATAGCTTAGTAGTAAGCTCTCAATGTTTGTCATAGTTTAAGTAGATATCGAGGTAAGCAGCTGATGTAGAAGAGTCTGTTGTGTCCATTATTTCAAGTTCGAAAGGGTATATACGATCGACGTTGCCAGCAAACTTCTTGTTGTTACACATCATCGATATATCTGAAAGTGAAATTAAAAGATTTGGCAAGGTTTTTGTTACCTGTCCTGATTAGCTCCTCCGCCTTGCGCAAAACAAGGCACCAAGTTCTGTTAATCAATCCACCCCCTAATTACTGCTATAAATGCTACGGAACTTGTGAATGATCTAAATGCCTCAAATACAGCTAATTATGATTGTTTAGGACCTCAGGATACCTACAATGTAGCTGTGCGTACCTCTGCGTGCTCCGCGCTTAATTTATGATCCCCATTATTGTCTCATCGATTTACAAGACGGGTGTGTTGATGAAGCAGAAGACGCTTGCTCTTCATGAACATCTGTTCTTATTATCTTGTACTTTTGCAGGGGTCTCTATGTAAATCTTTTGTTCATATTTTGCCCCTACTTTAATTGATTTCCAGTTGGGATTATGAACCCATTCACTCCTCGCAATCTTGTTTAAGAGAACATCAATACCAAACGGCTTTAGTTAAATTAGTTGATCAGTGGAGAAAAAATATTGATAAAGAAATATGGCTGGTTCATTTTTGAGATCTACAAAAAGTGTTTGATCTAGTATAGTTGATCATCAAGTTCTCATCAAGAAGTTGAATCACACCTTAACCAATATAAGACATTTGCAATTTTTTTTCTATTATACATTCCTTGGATGCAAAGAGCATAAATGGAGCTTATCCTCTGAAAAGCAATTATTGAATTTGCATGGTTGGTGTTGGTGTTGGATTTAATTGCAAGTAAACAATGGTCTTACCTGTAAATATATATAGAGGATATTCAATGGTTTGCCGTTTAATATCGAATATATTTCACGAGTATGGCAGTTTTTTTTATATTTTCACGAGTGATATTAAACGGCAAACCATTGGATTTTCTTTTTATTACATTTCGAAAGAGGACTAAGATACTTTCATTATTTTTTTTCTTGGTTTACTTGCCTTTCTCATCTTTCAATTCATTTCATATTAAATCCTGCGGCAGTTCCCATCAATATTTACTATTGATGCCATTTCTTTAAGACCATCTTTCCTCAAGAGACAAGTTCTAGCAGACGACAACAATATGCCGAGCCTCAAAGATTCGATCAAGGGGAACAACTCATACAAAAGTTTCGGTGTTACGTGAAAAAATGACCCAGTTGAAAACTACCCACCGTTGAAAGCTACGGCGGGTCACTTTTTCACCGGACGTATTACGGAAAAAATCGAATGGGATCATTTTACTACAGATGGCCGTGTAAGATTTCTACTGTTAAATAACGACCCCGGGTAACTTTTGCAACGTCGAATAATGACCCGGGTGGTAATTTATTGGCGGGTCACTTGTTCACGTTACACTGAAAAAGCCTCATATTTTCACTGCAAAATCTTATATTTTCACTGCAAAATCTTATATCTTCACTGCTCATCACTGCAGTGAAAATATAAGTTTTATCAGTTTGATAATTTTCTATATTCCACAGACAAAAATGTAATAAATCGATTTATGATGTTCTTTTTAAGTATGTATTTTGTAGTTTAAATTTTCATCTTATCTGCATTCATAATTATATCATACAAGTTTTCATACTATAACAACTATCATAATTTATTCTTATAAAAAAAATCGTAGAAAACTTCACACAAAGAAAAATACAATAGAATAAAACCAAGATTGCTATTGGGATCTATATTTTCCATATAAAGGTGAGTCGCTTGATAATTAAAACATACTTGTATGACATGCTTTATTATTATCATTTTTTTAATCTATATGTACCGCTATACTGTAATGTTTCGATTATTTCAATGTCTGGTTTCACTTTACCACGGTTAATTTTCATAGACACGGTAGCTTTGTTCCGATTAAAAGCAACGATACAACTGTTCATAATATTTATTTTTAAATATGTTTTCCGAGACAGTGTGATCAGGCACTTTTCACACATATATATATAACTAGCATTCAAGAATTGATACTAATTTTCCGTGTAGATTATTACTGCTGCTGTCATGATCTGTAGCCTAGATCATTTAGCTGAGGAAAAAACTGTTCCGTGAATTGTGTGATCGATATATGTACAGTTTGTACATTATTTGCTTTAATTATATTCATACTTTGGACCGGATTTGTCAAATCAGGATTTACAGAACAGATTTGTATATGTTACTCTACAATGCAAACTTCCGGTACTTCCGGTCTATTTTTTTTCCATGAGCGAGAGGCCTAGCGGTGTGATTCTAATCTCTTTTTTGTCATTTTTGAGCGTGAGTATGTCAGTGGTCATCGACTCTCGACCTTCAAGATATGATTTTATATTATACTTACTTCTTTGTTCTATCTTTCGCTTTCCTTACAGTGACAGGGATGTCTGGCTTACTCTTAGCAAAGCACCAAGTGTTTCATCGTTTGAGGCCCACGGTACACCTCTCTATCATTTGTGAGGTGTGTCGTGGGTTTTGGACGATGCACGTATATGACAGTGGCGTAACATGAATGAAATAACATTGTTATCAGCAAATTGTCAGGGACTGGGCAATAATTTAAAAAGGAAAGATGTTTTCTCATACATGAGGGAAAAAAATACAACATTTATTGTTTACAAGATACATATTTTGTTGAGGAAAATGATAATGTCATTAGAAGTGAATGGGGGTATGATTGTTTCTTTAATTCATTTAGGTCAAATGCTAGGGGTGTTGCAATTATGTTGAACAATAATTTTGAAATCAAGGTTCTAAGGGGAAAAAAAGACAATACTGGAAATTTTTTAGCACTTGATACTATAATGGAAGGCACAAAAACTACTCTGATTTCTGTTTATGGCCCCAAACAAGACTCTCCTGACTTTTTTATGAAGATTCAAGAAGTTATTGATGATTTTGATAATGATAATAATATTATATGTGGTGATTTTAATTGTATTCTTGATCCTAAATTAGACTATGATAATAGTTATAAGAATATTAACAATCCAAGAGCTAGGAATAAATTGTTAGAAATTATTGAAAATAATGCACTTATTGATATCTATCGAGAACAACATGAAGGGACCAGGCGATACACGTGGAGGAAAAAGACCCCAATAAAACAGGCTAGATTAGACTTCTTTCTTGTGTCTGAATCACTTTTACCTAGTATTTATGGGACAAGTATTGAGGCAGGGTACAGAACAGACCATTCTTATCCCATTTTGAAATTAAAATTGAATGAATTTAGGAAAGGTAAGGGTTTATGGAAGTTAAATAATTCTCTTTTACAGGAAACTGAATATCATGACTTGGTAAAAAATACTATTTTAAGAGTTAAGGAAATTTATTGTTTGCCAATATATAATAATGCTTTGAAAGACATACCGGGGGAGGATTTACAATTTACTATAAGTGATCAACTTTTCTTAGAAACTTTACTTTTGGAACTACGTGGGGCGACAATTTCATATGCATCATACAGGAAAAAAATAAGAAATGTTGAGGAAAAAGAGCTCAGGGAACAGATACTGCAGTTGGAATCGGATGATATTGTGGATTTGAGACATTTGCATCAAGGAAAAAACAGCTTGAGAGTATTAGAATAGAAAAGATTAAAGGTAGTATAGTTCGTTCAAGGGCAAAATTGGCAGAAGAAGGTGAAAACCAACTAAATATTTTTCAAACTTAGAAAATAGGAATTTTGTTTCAAAAATTATACCAAAATTACAAAAAGAGAATGGAGATGTTATACATAAACACGAAGATATATTGATCGAAGTAAAACATTTTTATGAAAGTCCGTTTAAAGAGAATGATAATTTGGATAATGTTGATCTTAATAACTTCTTAAAAAATTGTAATGTACCCAAATTAACAAATATTGAATCTTCAGAACTTGAAGGGCAGATAACTCTACAGGAAGCAGGACTTTTTTTTAAAAATATGAAAAACAATAAAAGTCGAGGATCAGATGGCTTCACTACTGAATTTTTTAAATGTTTTTGGAAGCAATTGGGGTGTTTTGTGGTAAGATCAATTAAGTATGGCTATTCTACTGGGGAGTTATCTGTCACTCAAAGACAAGGGATTATAACTTGCATTCCAAAAGGGGATAAACCAAGACATTTGTTGAAAAATTGGAGACCAATATCCTTGTTGAATATTGTATATAAAATTGCATCAGGAGTTATTTCGGCCAGAATTAAAACAGTTTAAGATAAGATAATTAGTAATGATCAAACAGCTTTTTTTGCAGGTCGTTATATTGGAGAGAATACACGTCTTGTTTATGATATTATGCAATATACAGAAGATCAGAATATCCCAGGTATGTTACTTATGATTGATTTCATGGCATTTGATTTAGTTTCTTGGGAATATGTGGATAATGTTTTCAATTTTTTCGGGTTTGGTAATAGTATAAGACATTGGATTAAAACCTTACATAGTAATGCTAGTTCAGCTATAAATCAGGGAGGGAATCTGTCACCTTTTTTCATATTGGAACGGGATGTCGCCAAGGTGACCCTATAGCGCCTTATATTTTTATCTTGTGTGCTGAAGTTTTATCAATTAGGCTAAAAAATAACATAAATAGTAAGGGGGTAGAGGTCAAAGACTGTCCCATCCTAATTTCCATGTATGCAGACGACACCTCACTTATATTAGATAGCTCGGAAAAATCACTTACAGAAGCACTTAAGGAATTGGATAGTTTTTTCTAAAATTTCTGGTTTAAAGATTAATGCTAACAAGACGCAGGTTATTTGGATTGGCAGTATGAGATTTAGCAATGTCATTTTTTTAGCAGAAAAGAACCTTCATTGGGGAAAGGGAAGATTTACTTTACTTGGAATAGAATTCAGCTTGAATTTACATGAAATACCTAGGCTTAAATATGACAAAAATATTATTAAACTTAAGTCGCTAATAAGAACCTCGAGTAGAAGGTCGTTGACACCTATCGGAAAAATTCATGTTATAAAATCACTTATGCTTTCTCAATTTAACCATCTTTTTATTGCTCTTCCTAAACCGGATGCTAGCACTTTATCAACTATGAGTTCTATCCTGTTTGAATATATCTGGAATAGTAAAACTAGCAAAGTAAAGAGGGATGTAATAATACAAAACTATGAGGATGGGGGATTGAAAATGGTTAACTAAGAGGAATTTATTAATTCTCTGACGCTGAGTTGGGTGAAGAGACTTTTCAATAATCAAGGTAAATGGCAGAATATTATTAAGTCTGAGGTTGATTTTAACCTACTTGTTCACGTCGGTGATGACTATTTACATAACTGTTGTAATACATGCAGGAATCAATTCTGGAAAGATGTATTTATAGCATGGGGAGAACTTAGAACAGCTGAGAAGGAAAACCCATTTGGTCAAGGGAAGGGGGGCTCAGAAATTCCACTATGGTATAATAGACAAATATGTGTTGGTAGAAGGTCAGTGTTTTACAGAGAATGGTATAACAAAGGTGTAGTTCTTATCAGTGACTCAAGAAGGATAACTCTTTCTATAATTTTCATTAGTTTATAGATTTTTTTTCTAATAAAAACAGACTTCTTAACATTTGAAGGAGTTATGGCTGCAGTGAGACAGTTTTTAAAAGGTAATGACATGCCACTTTTAAAAATCTCTTATCCATATGTTCCACTTAATTAAAAAAAAAAAAAATTCTGGCAAAGACTCGAAAATGTTTTACAACACACTTGTAAAAAGAACAATAATTCCAACAGGACAGGTGAAATGGAATAGTGAACTCGACATCAGTGATCATCACTGGAAAAGAATACATAAAATCCTTTTTATAGTTACTCCCAATACCAAGCTTCAATGGCTTCAGTTTCGAATTACACATCAGATACTGACAACAAATTCTTTTTTATGTAAAGTTAGCATCTCTGATTGTCCATTATGCACTTTCTGTAATGAAGTTGATGAAACTATAGTGCACTTACTATGGGAATGCCAAGAGGTTCAGTCTTTTCTGCAAAATTTTGAATATCTATTAGATGTTTTGTTGATTCCTTTTCAGTATAACAAAATTACTTTTATGTTAGGATTTTTCTCACAAATAGAACAAATCAATAAGATCGACAATGAAATACTTATAGTAATCAAACAATACATGTATAGTTATAGATGTAACAATAAGAAACTGAATATCAACACTCTTATTTTGAAAATAAAGGACCATTACATTGAACAAAGGTATATTGCAACTGCTAAAGGTGAAAATTATTTACAACAAATTACAGAATATTTGGGAAATTCGGTTAGGCTATTAGAGCTTGTTGAGTAATCAGAAACATCAGTGTACATATCTTGTTTACTGACACAAATATAGCAGTAAACATGACTATATATACATTATTCATTATTGTTGTACACATATTTGTAATATTATAAATATGTTAGTTTATAGACTCATCCAGTAATTACCTGACAATACATTTTGCTGAAAGATTTTGAAAAGTATATATATTTATATTAGTTTAAGTCATCATCCCTGTACCTGGTTTCTTTCTATAAAAAAAAATAAAATTCTATACAATATTTTTTGTAACATTTGACCTGGCCTATCCCCCCCCCCCCCCCCCTCCGTCTTTTTTTCATGTTTCATGATCCTTTCTTCTTCTTACTTTTTTCCTTTCAATTAAAAAAAAGATGTCTTTTCAAGTGTTATTTTCATGTATGAATGTATTGTCTACTGCAAAACCCTGGAACGCATACATTTTTCAACAATGTCCAATATGATCAGTGGATAAATGTTATCTAAACAGGTGTTGTACTGAAAATCTTTTATTTACTTAACGTCAGTGTATGATGATGATGAGTGATGTTGTTAGCGTATGATGTTGTCAGTGTATGATGATGATGAGTGATGTTGTCAGTGTATGATGGTGAGTGATGTTGTCTGTATATGGTCAGTATATGATGATGATTATGGTGAGTGATGTTCTTATTGTATGATGATAAGTAATGTTGCCAATGTATGAAGATGATGATGATGATGAGTGATGATGATTAGTGATAGTGTCAGTGTATGATGATGATGAGTGTCAGTGTATGATGATGATGATGATGAGTGATGTTGTCAGTATATGGTGATGATGAGTGTCAGTGTATGATGATGATGATGAGTGATGTTGTCAGTGTATGGTGATGATTAGTGATGTTGTCAGTATATGATGATGATTATTGATGTAGTAAGTATATGATGGTGATGCTGATGAAGATGACTATTACAGTAGTCAGTGTAATGATGATGATGATTGATGTAGTCAGTGTATGGTGAAGATGACGATGATTGATGTTGTCGGTGTATGGTGATGGCATGACTGTTATGAGGACTAACTATTGCATTACTCAGTGTAATGATGATGATGTTTAAGTTTTGGATTATGATGATGATGATGATGATGATGATGATGATGATGATGACGAATGCGTTAATGTTAGGGTGTGTTGGGATGTCTTAATGTATACTATCATATACAAACAAGATCTGAATAAAAAAAAAAATGCGGAAGAGTAAGCCTCTGCTGCTTCAATCCAGGTCACATCCAAGTAATTGTCACTCGTCAATGAGGACTTATATATTGTTTCCACTTTAATGAATTATATACCCAATAAAAGATATAGCTGTTCATTTGTTCAAATTCGATTCTTTTTTCGTATTTTTCGTTTTAATTTGTCATGAACTAAAGAGGTTTTACACACATTAGTAAAAAAAAATCGGATTCTCACCTTTTTGCCCCTAGCATCCCAGAAGAGTATGATGCAGTTTAATTCATTTTTCGTCATAATGTATCTATTACTAAGCTGAAAGGAGGCAGCATATTTGTGTGTTACGTCATCTTTCAAATTTTTGATATTATTTTTCTTGATCATTAATTTGTATACAGTTCATTATAATTGTTATCATTATATTCATCTGAATCTACATATGTATGCGATGGTGGCCTATAATATTATGTCTTACGGCTCATTGTAGATTACATGTATATCATATTGTCATTACATGTATATCATATTGTCATTACATGTATATCAACTTGTCATTACATGTATATCATCTTGTCATTACATGTATATCATATTGTCATTACATGTATATCATATTGTCATTACATGTATATCATATTGTCATTACATGTATATCATATTGTCATTACATGTATACTATCTTGTCATTACATGTATATTATCTTGTCATTACATGTTTATCATCTTGTCATTACATGAATATCATATTGTCATTACATGTATATCATCTTGTCATTACATGTTTATCATATTGTCATTACATGTATATCATCTTGTCATTACATGTATATCATATTGTCATTACATGTATATCATCTTGTCATTACATGTTTATCATATTGTCATTACATGTATATCAACTTGTCATTACATGTATATTATCTTGTCATTACATGTATATCATCTTGTCATTACATTATATCATCTTGTCATTACATGTATATCATATTGTCATTACATGTATATTATCTTGTCATTACATGTATATCATATTGTCATTACATGTATATCATATTGTCATTACATGTATATCATATTGTCATTACATGTATATCATCTTGTCATTACATTATATCATCTTGTCATAACATGTTTATCATATTGTCATTACATGTATATCATCTTGTCATTACATTATATCATCTTGTCATTACATGTTTATCATATTGTCATTACATGTATATCATATTGTCATTACATGTATATCATCTTGTCATTACATGTTATCATATTGTCATTACATGTATATTATATTGTCATTACATGTATATCATCTTGTCATTACATGTATATCATCTTGTCATTACATGTATATCATCTTGTCATTACATGTATATCATCTTGTCATTACATGTATATCATATTGTCATTACATGTTTATCATATTGTCATTACATGTATATCATATTGTCATTACATGTATATCATCTTGTCATTACATGTATATCATATTGTCATTACATGTATATCGTCTTGTCTTGACATGTATATCATCTTGTCATTACATGTATATCGTCTTGTCTTTACATGTATATCATCTTGTCTTTACATGTATATCATCTTGTCATTACATGTATATCATCTTGTCATTACATTATATCATCTTGTCATTACATGTATATCATCTTGTCATTACATGTATATCATATTGTCATTACATGTATATCATATTGTCATTACATGTATACTATCTTGTCATTACATGTATATTATCTTGTCATTACATGTTTATCATCTTGTCATTACATGAATATCATCTTGTCATTACATGTATATCACATTGTCATTACATGTATATCATCTTGTCATTACATGTATATCATATTGTCATTACATGTATATTATCTTGTTATTACATGTATATCGTCTTGTCATTACATGTATATCATATTGTCATTACAGTATATCATCTTGTCATTACATGTATATCATCTTGTCATTACATGTATATCATCTTGTCATTACATGTTTATCATATTGTCATTACATGTATATCATCTTGTCATTACATGTATATCATCTTGTCATTACATGTTTATCATATTGCCATTACATGTATATTGTCTTGTTATTACATGTATATCATCTTGTCATTACATGTTTATCATATTGTCATTACATGTATATCATATTGCCATTACATGTATATCGTCTTGTCATTACATGTTTATCATATTGTCATTACATGTATATCATCTTGTCATTACATTATATCATCTTGTCATTACATGTATATCATATTGTCATTACATGTATATCGTCTTGTCATTACATTATATCATCTTGTCATTACCAATCGAATATATTGATATCACCCTGATGTAATTTAATGTCATTAAATTTGCTAATAGTGAAAAAGAAAACTCACTCTGTTTTTGGTATTCAAAATTCATACTATGCCAGTAATTTTGTTGCGGTCATACTAAAAGCATATCTTATCTTTACCCAGGCTTATCTAAATAAATAATTCAGTGATAGTCTAGTTAGATCCGGATTAACGCTAAGTGTTGAAACAAATAGAGAATACCAAAGCGTCAACGAACCATAATCAGAACTCCAAATCGAAATACTAAACCATCAAATTTTAAGTTCCTCCCTTCTCGAATTCCAAGGAAACGTCAAGACGACAGTGAACCGGATAATGAACCAAATAGTGAACCGGATGCATCTGACGTGTCTAGAGTTAAAATTGAACCAGTTGCAAAGCCGGCTGTTCAGGTAAAATGAACTTACCATGTGTCGTTAGTACACATTCGCTTAAAACAGAGTGATCCAGACATAGAGAAACAAACAAACAACGAGCCACACACATAAAGACAATACCCGAGAGACGAATATGGGGTAACGTCAATGACACCAATATCACTCTGATCTGTTCATTTGTTTAATTTCCATTCTGTGTACTTGTTAATACATGTCTTTAGTGCATAAAATATTGGTAAAACAGAAGAATAGCTACAAAAATAAGAATCATCGTACTGAAGCAATTAAGAATAGACGTTCCTTACTAGATTTGATCCCGTTTTTTTCAATATAATTTATTCAAACGGACCATGAGGAAATATACAAATAGAAGGAATAGTATAAATGATTTAATTCTTCCAAGAAGTGAACAAAATGTTTAGAGTGTATTTAACTGTTATAAACCATGTGATGTAATGCAGCTCTTTAAATAGTTTATTTTATTTTTCCTTTTACCTTCTTGTTCAGGTCTTTCCGGGTTTTCTGCCGAATGACGTAAGACTGGTGGTCGAAGATCACAATCTTTTTGTAAACAAAGATTTACTCTCATCAGCTTCACCTGTTTTTGAGGCGTGGCTCAAGGAAGAGTGGCAAACCAACGGAAGCACTGACGTCACAAAAAGGGAGCTGACGTTCCCGGGGAAAACATATAATGATATGACCACATTTCTAAAATGTCTTCTACCTCTTTTCGCTGACCGAGTAACAGGTAATTATTGAAAATTATAATACATAAATGATCGTAAAGCACCTATTTTCTATTACCAATTTTAAATCTGGTATTAGTATAATAAGATTTTAACAGATTTTGAGTACTTTTACCGTAAGAATAAGAAGTGTCGCTCACGTTAGGGGTATACGATTTTTTCAGCAAATCAAGAATATAATTTTGTGTGAATTATACAATTATAATCGATAATTAGATATTCTTAATTTGTTAATAGAAGTCACCATTTATAGAAAAAACATCAAAAATGGTGGAAACAGATTTGTGTTTTTTGTTTTAAACTCATGAAGGAACTTACACATATTCAGTGTGTGACCGTTTTGAGGTTTTTCGGTTAAATTGATCGCCTCATAACACTTTTATTGACAAGTTATATATGTTTTTTTCTCTTTAACTCAAGATTCGGTGACGAATATTTTTTGTGTTACATTATAACAATAAAGCATTGCTTAATCAATAATAAAAAATACATTGTACATACAAAACCGATCATCTCAATACACCATTATTAGGGATTAAATGATGGTATATTTATTTTAATCTTTAATGAATTACAGATTTATTATTAACCATAAAAACACAATGTACTGCGTACAGTATTATTGATATACAATACTCAAGATATTTCATCAAGAGTTGGGGAAGTTCTACTCATATAGGCTTATCAAGTGTTCAAATGGAGATTCAAAATGTGGAATATAGTAATATATATAATATATAGATACATTATATAGATAATATTTATCATATATAAAATATATAGATACAGACCCGTACACGTTCGCTGTTACATCTCAGACTCAAACGGTACGGAAGTGCTCGAAAATGCGACGCAATTAGTACGGAAAATAAATAAATGCCATTAGTTTCAAGTTTAAAGGGGTATATACAGTTTCATTTTCAAAACTGTATCGATAATATACGATCAACGTGGACAGCAAAGGTCTGACGGAACTGAAACATTAACTAATTAATATAGCAAGTGAGGTGTTAAAACTGTAGTATTACTAGAAACGCTCAAAAGTTGTAATTGCATTGAAGATTAAGGAAAATCACTAATAAGTGTCGCTAAATCTTGTTTATTCCCAGTTGGAACACTGCAAAGTGTACTCCCATTAGCAGATGAGTATCAGACAGAAAGGTTGCTCAAAGAATGTGAAGAAGTCATCCGGATGCGCGTGGAGTCCGTTTCCGAGCAGAGTATCTATATACCACCTTCTCAGGTCGTCACATATCTACGCTGGATTGAACAATACAACCTCCAAACGGTTGAAAAATCTGTTGTAAGATTAAGTTCGTTTTTAGAATCTCAAGAGATAGAGGCAGTTCCAGAATACAAATATATCAGCCAAAAGCTTCAACTGGATATATCTATTGCCAGAATCAAGCTCCTTGAGAATCTATACGTGTTCTGTTTAACAGAAGCTGAAAGTAAGTATACATACCTAGTAATAACACTAATGATCAAAATGACTCTGTTTAAACACCAAGGACCCATAGAGTCTCATTTAGAGCATGCTAAACAATTAAATATTGCCGTATTAAACACCAATTTTACGAAATCCATAATCATAACTATTAGTAATTAGATCTTTCAGCTAGGTTTGTGGAAGATTATTGAGGATAGAATTTATTTTTTGCCTATTTCCCCAATGCTAAACTTTTTCAGTTTATATCGTATATCGTAACCTCAAAAATCAGACAGAACAAAAGGTAATGACGTCATATACCGCCTTGTTTGGCGCAATATTTTGTAATCAAACTTCTGAGGAAGATATAGTACGAATAATTGAATTCCTGGTTGACAATATCTTTGTTGGGTTCGGAGGAAAGATTTTCCAACAGACTGTTGGCATTCCAATGGGCACTAACTGTGCACTACGTTTGGCTGACATGTTTTTGTTTTCATACGAGGCTTAATTTGTCGAGGGGCTTATCAGGACGGGTAACAAAAACCTTGCCAAATCTTTCAATTTCACTTCCAGGTATATCGACGATGTGTTGTTGTCTATAAACAACAAGAACAGATTCTCCTACATCAGCTTCTTATCTCGATCTTTACTTAAACCATGGCCAACAGGGGCAACTTACTACTAAGCTGTATGATAAACGTGACGTTTTCGATTTTCCTATCGTGAACTGTCCTTTTCTTTTCTTTTATTCACATTTCTTGAAATCACAACATACCACAATACAATAACAAAACATTTTGCACAAAACATCAAGACATGTTCACATAAAGTGATATACAACAACAATAACATCAGCAATTAGCATGAAAAAAATTACAACACTTATAAACACATGCCTACATACACATACAAGCAAGCATGTGTGCATGTATTCTACACCAACACGTAAGTGGATACATACATCCAGACTCTGTGCATGCACACAACCACATACATACACATGCATGTACAATTGCACACTTACTACATGAGTTGCGTGTATCCATACACATAGTTGGGCACACGGTAACACAAAAAAAAACATAAAAAAACAACAAAACACACACACAAACACTTGACACACACATGTGTGCACCCGTGTAAAACATGCATACACACCCAAAACCATGCACCAATCGCAAGCATGTTCATGCACACAACCATGCATGCACACATGTATGCATAACATGCATGATCACTACACACAGTTATGTGCATACACATAACCATGTGCATACATGCACTAACACGCAGATGAACAAGATGCATGCACACACATACACATGCACGATCCAAGTACCCACACACATAATAGCTCAAGCATACATGTATGCACACATGCAAGCATGCACAACATGCATGATCACTACATGCAAGCTCACTAAATGCATTGCACATAGCTATATGCATACATCATGTGCAAAGTTAAATTAAAGTTGTGTTCAGTTGCTGAATGGGTGTTAAAATCCTTCTAGACCATTGGGTTATACTATTATTTACATTTTTTAGAGATTTCCCATAATTTAGGGTTACAGTCTCTTCTAAATTTTGTTTCCCCCATTTCAATATCTATCTATAATGATAGACATCTGCGTTGATTTTTTTGCTGCAAATCCAAATCACTTTTATTTAAACATTATTTACTTTTAGACCAGATATTTACCAAAGAATTCAAGAGTTAGTATCTAAAACTTCGTTGAATGAATTTCTAGTCCCATATAAAATTGTTGAAATGTTATCTGCAAATTGTGAGAGTTTCTGATGTGATGTTTTATTTGAATACCCTTAGAGTTTTCATTATTTTTACCAGAGTTGCTAATATTTCAGCTACAATTAGAAACATGTATGGAGAGACTGGATCACTTTGTCTATATCCTCTTTGGATATCAAATAATTCAGATAGTATACAATTTGTGTTATAGCAGATACAGTATTCTTATATTAAGTTTTGATCCATTTTTTAATGTTTTCCATTTCTTGATAGTAACATCCCTGCTTCTCCATCCTATGGCGTTTACATGTCGCAGTTGATTCGTTATTCTAGGGCTTGCTCTGGATATTGAGATTTTCTTGATAAATGTCAACTGCTGACGAACAAACTTACGGCACAGGGATTCGATAGATGCATGTTGATGAAGACTATGGGCAAGTTTAATGGTCGCTATCTTTATCCCATCGAGAAATATTCTGTATCTTTGTGTGATATGAAGATGGACGTTTTTGAGATTGGTTGTTAGTGCGTTTACTTGTCGTGATGACAATGATGACTCGGTTCTCATTTTGAGGATTGACCAAGATTTACATGGCGGGTGTCGTCGATGAAGCAGAAGATGCTTACTCTTCCGGAACACCTGTTCTTATTCTCTTGTGCTTTTACGAAAGTCGCCATGTAAATCTTTCCTTTGTTCCTATTTTGCCCCTAGTTTAATCAATTTTGAGTTCGGATTATGGTTAAGTTGACGCTTTGGTATTCTCTATTTTTTTTTCTGATAGGTTGAAGTTGTTTAGATGTATGCGCATGGTTGTGCTTTTTTTGAAAAAAAAAACAAAAAAGCATTCAATTTGTGTGATAATTAATACCAAATCGCGGATTTATGCAAAGTTTACACAGCTTTTTTCGTTATATATCATGCAATCCTAAAAACATGTGGTCATTCCTTAAAAAACACAATAATGAAGCATAAGGACATTACCTATTTAACTGCTATGAAACTGCTATTACTTTTAAGTCAATACCTGACACAATGTGTGAAGTTCAACAAACTATTAAATACATTTACATAAACATGACAAAAAACGTTATTGCATTCAAACTCCTAGCGCGTAGATAGGTATCAGTCGGTGAAAGGCATCCTAAATTTTTCAACGGCATACACATCTAAGTCATTGGGAGTGTAGATATTCTCATACCTATATTTTATCAACCAATGAGTTTTTATCATTTTGCAGTACGATAATTTCAATAACAAATAAATAAATGAATGTACTTTTTTTCGCGGTTGGCAAGCGGACATACTAGTATGCATGCTTGTTGTTAAGTTCGGGTACTATGCTGTTTAATTTTTCATGTACTTATCTATTCATTTATTTATTAACTTAATTACATTCCCATTCAATTATTAAGCAAGTTATTCTATGGTTGTTTTAATTTTTCAGAAAAGATGAAAGAATTACGAATCCCTCTCTCCGATCTCTATATGACTGAATGGAAGAGAAACGTAGCAGCTCTTGTGGAAATGTTTCTAGCGATAACAACAGTACAGGATAAGGGTTCTTCAGTCCGGTCTAACGACGTACCGGTTGAATTGCTGAATGGGGAAATCACATTTTCAAAACTTACACCGGATAAGCCTTACAGAGCATCAGCTACCGCTTTGAATGCATGTATATATTTATGCGATAAAATTCCAGTATTGAAAAGTGATGTTAATAAAAGAAAGTTAAAATTATTAACGTCACTTACCTTCCAACCGTCACCAAATTTGACGTTTTGGTCTGGTTCACGTAGTGGTGCATGGTCCTGACATTTTATTTATGAACGCTGCAAACAGTCGATCCGGTAATAATTTCTTGTGCAACGTAACTATCGTTAGCCCTACCGAACACATTCTACCGTGACAACACGGGCCCGTTTTATGATGTCGATTGGATAGGTAAATATATAATTGTAGAGGATTTCCGGTATCAATCATTGTAAAACAAATAAAACACAAACTCTAATTAGCTTTTATGACCGAAATATAGACGATATGTAAACAAATCAACGAATCCATGCATAATGCGGTCACTACAGCTGAAGGACTAAATCATATGTACGCTACATTTGTCTATAAATATGTGTGTATTATATCCTAATTGAACGGCTAACTCTATATAATAATAAAAATGTTGAGACGGTATACATCTTGTCAGACTGATACTTTGCATTGAATTGGTTCCAACCACTTTTCATTCAAGGGTGAATATATTCTGGAGCGGACGGTTATCTAGGTATGGTAGTGGTCAAATAACTAATACCAAGTATTATCAGCTTTAAGCATCGTTTTGCGTTCTGGTGTAAACTATCGGAAAACATGTAGTAAAAATAAATAAAAGAATTCCAAAGCGTTTCCAAACTCAAAATCGATTAAACCAGGGGCAAAATATGAACAAAGGAAAGATTTACATGGAGACCCTCGTAAAAGTACAAGTTAGTGAAGAGGACTGATTATCTTTCAGTTACTTTCTTTATACCAAACTTCTTAATACGTTCCACTTGCATGACTAATATTTTGATATCATTCACTCATGTTGCACATTTTCAAAAGGTATACAAATATTAACCCCATTACCGAAATATATATTCCATTAATACTCTAAATACGTTCAGCATCTAATCTTTTTCTCATAATTGATATGGATTTTGTAAAATAACAAATTAATCGCTCCCTATAATATTTGTAATATCAGTGAAAATTCAAAACTTAAACTTGTCATAATCCTCGATTTCTGTGACGTTTTATACACCAAATTGCATATGTTCCCTCGCTGTGTGACAAAGTTGATATTATATTATAGTTTTGAAACTAGTATTGGGTACATAAACTTTACCTACATTTTTATAGGTGATATTGGGCATCACGAGGCGCTTAAATTTTGGCTTACACATCACAACAACGACAAATAATTTTGTTACACGAATGAAACTAATGATTTTATAAAAGCATTCACTTCTTTAAAGCAACCTACCTTATTATATCTCATAATAGATATTGGAAATTAAAAGAAAAAAGCGATTTAATATGTACCTACAGACTACCCAACAACAACTCTCCGTTATGACGTCAAAAGTGACGGTCAATATATGTGTTATGTATGGTGTTATAAATAATTTGATAATCAAGGATTAACCTTTGATTTTGTTTAGTTTATTAGATCATAAATCCAATGGAGCACGAGGTAAATTGCGTAAACGCGAAGCGTTTACGTTAAATTTACCGACTATGATCTAATAAACTGAACAAAATCAAAGGTTAATCCTTATATTTACAGTATTTTCCTGTAAATGGTTCATAAGTTTTTTGTTTAATTTAGCCCCATCTACAGACATATATTTCATTTCAAAACTTACAAAAGTGAAAACAGTTCAATAAATGTAACAGCATGAAGTTTGCATAAGCCGTAGCTAGCTCCGCCCATGTCATTTTTGATGACGTCATACAATTGTGATTCGAACGGGATAATTTGCATAGTTCCGCCTACATGTATTGTTGCCGACGTCATATATTTTGCACGTTCTCAAGTATAGTTATTGGAAAATAACTCTAGTTTGCAGTACAATGGTTATCGAGTGAGTATCAGTGTAGACTGTAAATAAACTGGTTTAAACTCTGTGATCTGGAACAATGTTAGTCTATGTTTACAAATGACCGAGGATCTTCTAGTTTTTGTTTGATATTGTTATTTGCGTAATCGATAACAAAACGTATGTGTAATAGATTAGATAAGCCCATACCTTATACTGCGCATGTGCATAACATGCTCACAAGTCCCTTGTTAACATCGAAACCGGCGATAACATGGCGTAAGTATTTTGTAAGTGGACATGTATTAATCTAGTGTGTAATTTAATATAATGATTAATATGCTAAGTTAATGATGCAGTCCATGGGCATTCCTGTTTTTGTAATTCGGGTTATCGACCATTACAACAGCTTAAGGTTTTGTTTTTTTTTCTGTCGTGCGTGTGCCGGAGTTGATAAAGGAGACGAAATATGAAGGCGTACCTTCATTGTATCGATTTGTTTCTTTGGATAGATGTACGTTAGGTCTGTATTTCGTTTTCTGTTTAACTGTTTCCCGTAAGGTTATTGGAAAGTACGAATAGAACACACACACACACACACATACATACATATGTGGATTAAGTAATACATGTAGACACAGTAAGCTAAATAATGAACAGCATTGAATCATACGGGTATATCACTTTTAGCTCACCAGACAGAGTATTAGCAAACAACAAATGCACAAACCCGATTTTAGTGCACCCCATCCCTAGTTTATAAAAGAGATGAAACATATTTGTTTTCTAAACACGATATACTATGTACAATAAGACGGAGATATGTTTAGCAAGAAGAAATTCAAAATAAGAAAAACATCAAACGTTTTTTCTCAATTGACAACATCTTTAAAGCGATGAATAGTCATAGTTATTTGATTATGCATTGAAATCATCCTAAATAGATGAACATATTTATTTGTAAGTGAATATACTCATATATAATAAATATTTTGTTTTGTTTACCGTTTATTTCTTATATTTATGTTTCCACCAATTGATACATTGTATTTACTATTTTAGGTCATTGGGGCTTGTTCATGTTATTTTTGACACAAACGTAAGTTTGAGTCCTTGGTATTACCCTGGGATGTAGGCGACAAAATTTACGATGCCCTCTGGCGGACACTTCGTTTTGACCAATCACAACATTGCTTTACAGTAACTCCGTTATTTTATGCAGTAAATATATGTTAAAACTTGTTCAACTTCATGATAGAAAAAAAAGTTCAGTAAATTTGTTCTATCAAAAAAAATCACCTTTTAGTTCGTAGTATTTTTGAAGCAAACAGGACAACGATTGTCTTTTTTGCATTTTCTCGTCTTGGCTCAAGCTACCATTGCCACTTCACAAACATATATATTTACATTCTGATTGTTTCTTCTCTATATGAACATACCAACTGAAAACAACAAACACTAGACTATGACTACATCATGAATACAGTATGAATACATCCATTCACGTGAATTACTTATGACGTAATATATTAGTCTTGTTCAATGGGAGTCTTACGGCTCCGCTTCGGATAACATGGAGAACGCCCCCGCGTCAAACGTTCAAATGACTACGGTAGATTATTGGCGCCAATTTTACGCAAATTATGGCTGTTCCGCCTTTTTCGTTTAAAGGACGGCGAAATAACAAACGCAGTTGATTAACCAGTTGTTCAATAAATAAGAAAATAAATTAGACAATTGTTCAGTAGCAAAAATGTAAATATATGAATTGAACGGCGTTGTTTTAATTTTCATGCCGGTATGAATGCAAATCGGTTACATCCATATTGACCATGAAGCCCTAGCGGGCTTCATGCAATATGGATGTAACCGTTTTGCATTCATACCGGCATTAAAATTAAAAACGCCGTTCAATCCCTATTTAATCGCAAAAGAAAATAGTTCCTTTTCTTGTTGACTGAAAAGTCACGCTTTCGTTTCGTAAAATATATGACAAAGCAATAGAACATCATTTACAAGTTGCATGTTCAGAGTTATGTAATTTGGGATTATTCTATCGAGGTTGCGTAACACATGTGCGCGTTGCATTTCCCGCGGAACGATATCCCCGGCCCCTATCCGCTTTTCTCTGGCGCCATATTGTTGTTTACCTGTGACCCGGAAGAAAAATCTACTATCCTCAAGCTCTTTTGCATCATCGACATCTAGAAACGTAAGTGTTTAATTTCTCGGTGTCATGTTACTAGACAGGTTATACATTTTTTGTAAGTTTCAACAGAATGTCGTTGTTATTTTGTACATTTGAAATCACCAATCCAGCATCCTTTTGTGTCCGCCATCTTTCAGTTATGTCAACAAAATAAAAGGAAGATAAGTAACCCTAGATCTCGGACTGTCAGATGTGTCGTTCTTTAAAATATTATTATCAACTTGCATATGATTTGTGTAGTTTGTGTATAAAGACCCTGGTATAAAAGCGTTGTTTGCGATAGCAACAAGTTATCCATTCGTCCCGTCGATATCACGGTGACGGCATACACAGTGCAGTACGCATAACACGATTGTTATTTGTTTACAAGTTAAAAACGTAACGACTTTAGCCCTAATTTCCCACTCTATTGAGTTTCGAAATGTCAAATGGACTTCTGTATACTTACGATAGCCTTTTAGAACTATAGATTATATGCTACAGAATGCATATCGGAAGTTTTCGCTTTTACCGTGGCTGTCAGTTTTAATTTGATCCTCTTCACGGATGGTCAAAGGGCAGTAACTCTTAAACAACATTTTGCAATAGAAATGAAGGAAGTGGTATATCTATCGACTGATTGCTGAATTTAACCAAAGATATTAAAGGAAATGGAAATGATATATTCCCACTTATACAGTGTGTTTTGTAACAACTTTTTGATTCATTTTTTTATCCAGTTGCATGACAATTTGACAAAATTATGTCCACTTCAGTTAAAAAGCTATGCAAAAAATTACAACAACAAAAAACATAATGTATTGATGTAATAGGAACAACTGTAATAACATTTCTTTAATAACATATAAGTCGTAATCTCGGACAATTTTGTAATGCAAAAATAAACCGAAATTGATGGCTGTTGTTTTAGTTGTGTTATCGTTCTCTGTAGGAAATCATCTGCAGCTTGAGGATAACAAATAATAACATGTAACATATTAGGCCTAGTAACATACTTTGACAATATATAACCACTTCTTAATATCAAATACATTTGGGTTGTAATATTTAATAAGACTGTTCAATGGTGAACTTCATCCGAGATGTTGCACTGTCCCTCGTCGCTGTTCTTTTTAATTTTTTTTTGCAAATTCCCCCCCCTGGATGATTGAATGTCTTAGACCTGTTCAGACTGTTTTTTGTCCGCCGTTTTCTTTTTAACAATGTACATGTTGATAGGAATGATCTCCCATTAGGTGCATTCAAATGAAAAAACAAAAGGCGTGTTCAATCAGTACTATTTTTTACCGATGGTCAATTAAAATGAATGAAACACAATCAATTGTCGCAATCTGCAAGTGTAAATCGACTGATCAAAAAGTGATTATGACAACCCGGTTCATCGTAAATGCATTTTTCTTTTAAAGGCCCAATAAACGTAACTTTCGGCAAAACTTGAAGCAAAAAGTTAAGATTAAGTAATAACTGATATCAGCAATATTCAAGATGAATTCTTATGCGGTTACCGGTACAGCAGCAGTTGAAACTCAGTATCTACACTGTACATCAACCCAGATTATGTGACAGATATGGTGTATGATGTAAACCATCGTTATATTACAAACCTGGTAATCTACATGAAATTAAATGGAAACATGTCTTTTCTGTCTTGTCTTCTGTATCAATTAATAATATTTTCATTTAATTTACAGGCGACAAGTTGACAACAGCCATGGAACCACATTGATAAAGAGCTTCGAGCTCGAGGGCGACAACAAAATGAAATACAGAAATACCAAATGGACAGTTTAAGAAATCCACAACTGTAACTTTTTCAGCAAACTTCATTATATTATATAAAATTAATATTTACATTACTAGGAGCAATTCAGGAAAGTGTTACATAATCTGCCAATTTCATACTTGAACAAATTAATAGATAATGAAAGATGTTTGCATTCTTGAGATGATCTTGAGAAATTGACAGATTCCGACATGAAAACAAAGCTCTGATTTTAACTGTTACTTGATGTTATTTATTGCTAAATGTGAAAATAAAGTGTATGGTTCATGTATTGATGTTGTTTGTTTCTTCAAAGTTATAGCCATTCATTTGAATTTATGAATTCTAAAAATAACATCATTATATATGCATCTTAATTAAATTGGTTTGGTTTATTTTGTTTTGCGTGCTGTTAACAGCCAGGTTCATTTAAGGACGTGCCAGGTTTTGAAGGTGGAGGAAAGCCTGAGTACCTGGAGAAAAACCACCAACCTATGGTCAGTACTAGTACTTGGCAACTGCCCTACGTGGATTTGAACTGGCAACCCAGAGGTGGAGGGCTAGTGGTAGAATGTCGGAACACCTTAATTAACCCCAGGGCCACCACAGCCCCTTTATTAATTATAAATAGTGGTTATGTAATCTTATAAATATTTGCTAATAAATATTGCAATGCAGACTCAATAGCATTTGGAGGGATGACGAGTCGGGATCGACTGGAGGCAGTGAAAAGAACACTACTGTTGAAAATAATTGGCTACTGAAATCACCCAGGTTGGTTTTGGTATTCTGTGATTATTTCTTAAATATTGGACTTGTGCAAGTCTATGCAGCGGAAGGTGCCAAGACATGTGATGTCATCATTCACTGTGTGACGTCATCCCAATGAAATTCATAGCTGTTTCTGTATTGAAAACAACTATAAAACAGTACAACACAAACACTTATTTGATCTGAAAACTGAAACAAACCCCAGGTTGTAAACAGTTTGGAAAAAGGGACTAATTCCTGCACTACTTAACTGATGTATTTATACCATTGCCAATTGGAAAGTTTATCGAAAAATAACCTTCAAACACTTTGGAAGGTATATTGAGTCCAAGTTCACTAGAAATGTAAATACAATGTCATAACTCGTCATACTGCAGACAGTAAGTTTTTGTTTTGGCTATGTGGCGTGGCACATCAAATTTTAAAATTTAATCCAGATGTGATCGGTGTTCAGAATGTACACAAGTTGCCGTTCTTGTGATGAGTACGTAATCTTCTTTTGCGGTTTTCAATTGGAAGAGTGATTTATTCAAAAATCGAAGGCTCATCTATAATTCTGTGTATATGAAGGAAACAAAAAATGATTTTCATTGATTTTAGTTTTAGCTCGCCTGGTCCAAAGAACCAAGGTGAGCTTATGCCAAACCATGGCATCAGGCCTCCGTCCGTCAACATTTGATTATTGACTTCTTCTTAACCGTTGATCAGATTGTAATTAAATTTGGTAGAAAGCATCCCTAGGATTCAGATTTATACAAATGATGGGCCTTAGGGGTGGGGCCAAAAGGGGTGTATACCCGGTAGTTTAATGTTTCTAACATTTCTATTTTAGTGAGAGTATCCTTAGGTGGCGGAGATTCAAATTTATACAAATGATGGGGCTGACCCCTCACCATGGGTCAAAAGGGTACCATTTGACAATATTCATATAACTTGAAACAGTTGAGATTACCACCCCAAAACTACATATACAATTGCTTCGCATAAAGAGAACATCACAAATATGATTTTAGATTTGACCCCAGGGTCTTCCACGACTTTGCAGACGTGACTCTTGAGTCATAACTTTTGAACGGTTGATATCCCCAGCCCAAAACTACATATACAATTGTAGAGGATAACAAGACGATCACAAAAATGATTTTAGATTTGATTCCAGGGTCTGCCACGTCCTTGCAGTCTTGACTCTTGAATTTGAGTCAAAACTTTTGAACGGTTGAGACCCCCCCCCCCCCACAAAAAAAAGTTATACATGTATATACAATTGCTGAGCGTAAAAATACAAGCACATCAATTATTAGCTCACCTGGTCCAAAGGACCAAGGTGAGCTTATGCCATACTGTGTCATCCGCCGTCCGTCCGTCAACAATTGACTTCTTCTTCATAACACTGATCAGAATTTAACTAAATTTGGTAGGAAGCATCCCTGTGCGGCTGGGATTCAAATTTATACAAATGATGGGTCTGACCCCCTAGAGACCTGAATGGCGGGGCCAAAAGGGGTCCATTTGGCAATAGTGATATAAATGACTTCTTCTCTGGAACTAAGCAATGTATGGCATTTATATTTCAGTGGTAGCATCCCTAGGTGGCTGGGATTCAAATTTATACAAATGATGGGGCTGAACCCTGAGGGGCGGGGCCAAAAGTGTCTATTTGGCAATATTGATATTAATGACATCTTCTCTGGAACTAAGCAATGTATGGCATTTATATTTCAGTGGTAGCATGCCTAGGTGGCTGGGATTCAAATTTATACAAAATGATGGGGCTGACCCCCCAGCGGCCTGAGGGGCGGGGCCAAAAGTGTCTATTTGGCAATATTGATATTAACGACTTCTTCTCTGGAACTAAGCAATGTATGGAATTTATATTTCAGTGGTAGCATCCCTAGGTGGCTGGGATTCAAATTTATACAAATGATGGGGTTGACCCCCTTGGGTCTGAAGGGCGGGGCCAAAAGTGTCTAATTAGCAATATTGATATTAACGACTTCTTCTCTGGAACTAAGCAATGTATGGCATTACTATTTCAGTGGTAGCATCCCTAGGTGGCTGGGATTCAAATTTATACAAATGATGGGGCTGACCCCCCCAGGGGCTTGAGGGGCGGGGCCAAAAGTGTCTATTTGGCAATATTGATATTAACGACTTCTTCTCTTGAACTAAGCAATGTATGGCATTTATATTTCAGTGGTAGCATCCCTAGGTGGCTGGGATTCATATTTATACAAATGATGGGACTGACCCCCCAGGGGCTGAAGGGCGAGGCTAAAAGTTTCTATTTGGCAATATTGATATTAATGACTTCTTCTCTGGAACTAAGCAATGTATGGCATTTATATTTCAGTGGTAGCATGCCTAGGTGGCTGGGATTCAAATTTATACAAATGATGGGACTGACCCCCCCCCCCCCCCCCCCAGGGGCCTGAGGGGCAGGGCCAAAAGTGTCTATTTGGCAATATTGATATTAATGACTTCTGCTCTGGAACTAAGCAATGTATGGCATTTATATTTCAGTGGTAGCATCCCTAGGCGGCTGGGATTCAAATTTATACAAATGATGGGACTGACCCCCCAGGGGCCTGAGGGGCGGGACAAAAAGTGTCTATTTGGCTATATTGATGCTGCACTGAACGCATTTCATGGATTAATGCCCTATTTGCCAAAAAACCTAACATTTTTAGAATTACAACAAAAGCAATGTACATGTACCCATCAAAAATGCTTATGATATATTGACATAACAAGAATGGCCACACATACACTTATGAGTCATTCTTGTTTCATATCACATGAAACCAGGTGAGCGATACAGGCCCTCTGGCCCTCTTGTTTTAGATTTGCCCAAGGCCCTGCCACAATCTTGCAAACTTAATTCTTGAGTCGTAACTTTTAAACGGTTGAGATTCCCACCTCAAAACAAGATATATAATTGCAAAGCATAAAAAGACTATCGCAAAACATGATTTTAGATTTAATAATATACAACATTTGATACAGCGCCCTATCTAGCTAACAAGCCACTCTAAAGCGCTTTACAGTACATAGATATACAATTCTCATACAATCAATACAATTAACACATAAAGTTTTATCATATACAATTCTGAGGAGTTCGCAGGAGCTGCCTTATCACGCGCTAACTACTTGTCCTATACCACCTGGCTAATATCTCCGTATGTGTGTTTGCTGGAGATGAATTTTGTTCTGTTTGTAGTGGAACCTTTAACTAATACAGATATACTTCTATGAGAATTCTTTGGGTCTGTCCCTGTCCATAGCATCTTTTTTTAAAAATATTTTACCATGATTACCTTGATATCAATTTATCCAGGTGAGTGATACAGGCCCTCTGGGCCTCTTGCCTTTAGCAGTATTCTGCAAACGTGCACACGGTTTTCAGCATATAACACAAAATATCAGAAAAATCACCAAAGTATGGTTGAAATTATCAATTCTCCATCACAAAATGTACTTTTTGATCTATTTTGGTAATGCATTTTGCAGTATTTAGTAAAATAAGTTTTGGTAAAAACGCCTCTGCCATATTGAATTGCCCTGTACCTAGTGCTTAATTTGAATCGCCTGTCTATAAACTAGGATTCAGATCATTTTCTATAATATACTATGGACATATACTGGTCTAATTCGTTTGTGTCTTCAGTACTTTCAGTACTTTGATTTCTGATCGCTTTCCCCCCGTCGTTGTCCGTCGTGTGTCGTGCGTAAACTGTTAACATTTTAGACTTCTTCTCAAGAAACAGAGGATGGAATCTTTTTAAACTTTGCCGAAATAAACCTTAGTTAATGAGGATACATATTTGAAAAATTGGGATACCTGCACCTACCAAACGGGCTAGGGCGGAGATTTATAAATATTTCCGTAATCTTCTCCAGACTCAGAGGTACTGCAGACTATATCTCTGCAGGGATGGAAAGCTCATCCTCGGCTCTGTTAAATTTGTACATTTCAGTATCCCCGGGCTATTCGTTCACCATATTTGAGGGGTAAAGTCTACTATAGTTTATATACATGTAGGGAAATAACAATTGTAGGTATAATTTCTCCATTTTCATCAGTAAATTATTCCTACTTGATTAAAATAATCATTGGAGGAGGATGCTATAAAGCTGTAAAATTTGGATTCCTGTTCCAACCCTAGGGGTCCCAAGGGGAACATTATCCAAGATTTCAAAAATGCTCATCTCCATACTCAGAAGTGCTACAGCCTATTTCTCTGCATTGATGAAACGGATATAATTGGATTTGTATAATCTATTAATTTCAGTACCTCCAGGCCGTTCATTCCGGGAATGGGTAACGTTTGCTATAGTTTATATAAGAAAATAACACTTTCGGGTATATTTTATCCATGTTTGGAGGAAACTATTCCAACTTGGTGAAAATCATACTCAGTATAAAAAAACAAAAACGTATGAATAGTTTTAGAACTCTTAACTCAGCATAACTCAGGTGACTGCTATGACCTGTGAGCCTCGTATGTAATGTACATCAATAACGGAATATCAAACAAACATTGTAGATTGCAGGAGCCTGGTGTTATACTTCAATGCGATGGGAGTTCGGAAATCAAACCAGGGCCAATATTGGACATTGAAGCAACGGACGAAACACTTTTTGTAAGTGTAGCATATCGCGTACAAATGTAATACTTATGTATTTATCAATAGTTGTCACGTTAGGAAAATATATTATATGCATAGCAAGTTATTAAAATATTAATCATACACAAGTTACTTAGATTATATATAATATTATTATTTGATTTCAATTCTACCATTGTGGTATAGACATGATCAGTAATGACTTATCGGGATAATAACAGTAACTCATTTGAAAGAATTCTATGAATATGTCAGTGATTACTTTCATACATTTTACGCGCAGATCGATCCAAGATTCCTGACAAACGATGTGATTCTGGAAGTCGAGGAAAAAAAGCTCTATGTTAACAGGACCTTACTAGAATCAGCTTCACCTGTCTTTGAGGCTTGGTTAAAGGAGGAGTGGCAAAACAACGAAAGCACTGACGGCACCAAAAGGGAGCTGAAGTTCCCCGGGAAAACATATAAAGAAATGGCAATGTTTCTAAAATGTTTTTTGCCATTTTTCCCTGACAAAGTTACAGGTAATTATGAAACATGTTGTAACTGTGATCGTATAACTTTAGTAACAATTTTCCTGACCAAAATCTATGTTAGTATACGTATATTCAAAACCATTTTCCTTTTCATATTTTATCGTTTAAGCTGACATTATTAAGTAAAATTATTCGCTGGCGTGGCTTCATTTTCATAACTCCTTGAACCTTAAATCACGTTTCAAATATCGTTCATTTTTGGAGTAAACATTTATATTCATAATATTTGACAGTGCCAGTTAAAAAACATCTTCCATATACGACAGCCCTATCTCCTGTTTAGATTTATTTTGTTTTGTTTTGAGGCCTTCAACATACATACATGTATCTTCTGACTATCGGGACATTTTAGTTTGTCTTTGCTTAGTAACGAGTATGGATCTCGAAGACAAGAATGATACATATAAAGAATCCTGTCTTATGAATGATATTGACGGCGGGTTTTGCATCTTTGTTAGTATCAGTCTAGCGTTTGGGCAATATTATTTCTTACCATAGATCAAACGAATAGCATATAGTATGCCTTGAATTTTGCAATGACATAATCAAGTTTAACATTTGTATCAACACGTAAGTGATCGTGCACAGTGCCTGCGGTTTCGAGGATGACGACACATAGAAGTGGATACTCTAAAAGTGGACATTTTAGCGCTGCCAGTCATGATAAAGTACATTAATTTTGTTTCGCTCTGTCAAATTACCCGATGCGTTTTTTCCATTGTATCAATTGTTTCAGTAAGATAGAAAATACAGCAAGGATTGAGAAGCACTAAACGACACAATTTATACGACTTATGTACGGCTCATTACTGATCTGAAGTGTTCAATGCATGTTATGAAGGTTGTAAGTAAGACAATCCAAAGGTATATGCAAGCCATGTATGGTCATGTTTAAAATAGGATATCTGTATATATACTGAGGTGCAAAAGTAAGTATACATTGAAGTTTAGGATAGTATATTTCCAACACCAAAATAAAACACTAACACGTATTTGATATTATTGGAAATTTCATTATATTGGCAAATCACATTTCTAACAAAATTCATTTACGTTCAATAGTTCAACGCCAATTACATTACAAAGTGGTGACGGGTCAAAATGGCAGCGTTCAATACGGGAGCTATGTTAATAACGAGTATGTCCCCCGTTCGCGTTTATTACAGCGTTAACTCTCCTCCTCATAGACCTTGTGTGTCGTAGAACCATGTTCCTGGGGATGTTCCGCCACTCTTCGTGGAGAGCCCTTTCCAGTTCTGCCAGCGTTTGCGATGGGTTCTGACGATGACGTATACGACGGTTTAAGACATCCCAAATGTGTTCTATGGGGTTTAAGTCCGGGGATTTCGATGGCCACGGCAAGACATTAATGTTATTGGTTCTGAGAAAGTTCTGTGTAACGCGCGCAGTGTGTGGGGTAGCATTGTCTTGCATTAACGTCAAATTCGGACCATGACGGGTGAAATATGGCACGACCTCTTGGTTCAAAACCTCAGCACAGTACCTTGCTGCATTTAAATTTCCCCGAATAGTTATCAGATGGGTCTTGTCGTTATGTCTGATGCCTCCCCAAACCATAACACTCCCCCCTCCCCAACGCTCGAACTGCTGTACACAGCTATCCTTATAACGTTCGCCACGACGTCGCCAAACTCTACAGCGTCCATCACTCATGCTGAGACAAAATCGTGACTCATCAGTGAACACAATACGA
Organism: Mimachlamys varia; assembly: GCA_947623455.1. NCBI lineage: Eukaryota > Metazoa > Mollusca > Bivalvia > Pectinida > Pectinidae > Mimachlamys > Mimachlamys varia. The sequence goes on from OX392540.1 coordinate 39,691,250, forward strand.
TTCCAGATCATTTGATTTTGGGCTCGGCGTTGTTGCGCCCACTACAGACGTTGACGTCGATGACGTTGGTTTAAAATCAAGCCTTTATATGGTCTTCGTGCACGCATAGAAAATGATTTAAGTCGTCCACGAATGGTCCATGGACTAACCCGATTCCGAAAATGACGTCGTGATGTCAACGTCGACGTCAGAAAGCGATCTCTGAGATGGCAAAGCCTGATGTATCTATCCTCCCTGGGGGACGTTTTACGGGGCCGGCCACTCCTTGGAAGGTCTCCTGTTGTCCCATGAACCGTATATTTTCTCCACACTTTATTTATTGCCAGCCGTGTCACGTTGAATGTCCTGGCGACGTCAATCTGTTTGACGTTAGCCATAAGCATGCCAATTGCCCTGTCTCTTTGCTCTTTTGCGAGTCGTGGCATTGCTATTCTCGCCAAATTTCAACGTATAAATATCGGTATACGTCTCTAGTACAGTTGTATACACGAACCTCGCGACACAAACCACGAGCATACACTGCACGTGCATTATTCGAAAAGCAGTGTATAGTAGACAGGTATGGTAACGCGTTGGTGACGTTTCGTTAAATCTAAATTATTTACGTATTTTTTAGTCAGGAATCACCTTGTAAAGGTAATATATTGATCCATTCCCCATTTTGTACAAAATAATATTTTTTTCATATGTATACTTATTTTTGCACCTCAGTATATGTATAGTGCAAATTAAGTTATACTTCTGTTCCGAATTTGGTCATCGTACCAAACAACACTGGTTCACCAACTGAAAGTATTTCTGATTTGTTTTTTACGTTTCCGTTGCTTTAAACTCTAGATTATAGCTATCTTTGTTTAAACAGTTGTTTAGTCATTTTTATTTAAATATGTACATAGCCTGTTTTACTGCAATCATTTACCAAGAGAAAATAAATAAGGGGTAACACACTCTGCTGGTGGATTTGTTATTCGCCGGGGTTTGCTGGAGCCTCCATACCCACAGTTATCTAATTCAAGTAGTGGCACGATACACAATATACACATTTACGTAGTACATGATTTGTAATAATACAGAACTAGTTCAATTTTACTTCGTAAATTAAAAGGATATTACTCACCTGACCCTACTTCTACATTAATTTAGACATTTTGGATTTCCACCTTTTGGCCTCTAGCATCACTGACGAGTCCTAGGAGGACGAAACAGCTGTACAATACAGTTTTATTCATTTTCGGCATACTGTATATATTACAAAATTTAGAAAGTGCAGCATATGTGTTTGTTACGTCATCTTTAATGATTGGGGATGACAGACTCTGCCGGTGGATTTTTAAGCTGCCGAGGTTTGCTGGACCTCCATACCCACTGTTATCACTTTGAGTAGTGGCAAGGTACATAATGTACACATTTTCGTAGTACACAATTTGAAATTATACAGAACAAGGCTAATTTTACTTCTAGATTCATAAATTAAAGGGGCTTTACGCACCTGATCCTTCTCCTTCTACATTAGTTTAGAAATTTTGGATTCCCACCTTTTGGCCTTAGCATCCCTGAATATTTCTTGCATTACGAAAAAACTTTGCAATGCAGTTTAATTAGAAAATTAGACGAGACTTACCTGTTAGTTGAAGTTTGATTGAAATTCTCCGAGGCACAAGGGAACACGTGGAAACTTGTTGACTATGTCTGCCAACCTCTGAGGCGTGGGCTTCCCCAATCGCTCATCAAATTTAAACTCCTCACTTAACTTGCCGTACAAGTCGCCGCCATCTTGCGCAGTTCGCTGGTTTACATTTGGAGCTGTACATGTTGGCTCCGCCCCATTGTCACTCACGTTCACGTGGTCGTGTTAGGGGGTTTTGGTCAGATTTCCTGACATGACCTTCATAATACCAGCCATCGCCTGAATGTATTCAGTTTGTAGTTTAACAAATATGTCAAATTTATCATCTGTCCAATACTGGTCCGTTTGTCTACGTGACCTCCATGTAGAGGTATAGTCCATTACATGATCATGATCCTGCCGCGCGGTCATTGCGGGAGACTCTCCGCGTCCTCGGACGACACATCATCCAATTGTGAAGGACAAGGGGACGTTTCCCTTAATGTGTCACGGACACTGGATTCCCGCTAGCTGGAATTAGACCCGATTTCATTGGAGAGCCATTCTTCGGTCTCCTGGTTCAGTCTTTCTAAAATTCGCAAAATCCTTACTACTGGTACGATTGCGGGACGCCATTGCGTCGTATCGTAAAATTCACACAGATAAACAATCCTCGTAAAATTCGCAATTCACAATATCACACAAAAATCTTCATAAACTACTCATTTCAATGATAGTTCAAAACAAAACCTAGAATATTAATAAATACAAAACACCATGTTAACTGATCCGTAAAGCAGCTGAACTAATTTAACTTCACTGAGAACAAAAATCACACTGAATTCTGGGAATGTTATCGCTATCTCATGTGATTACCACGTGACCTTGTGCTGGAGGAGAATTCATTTGTTCGGCATACTGTATCTATTACAATATTTAGAATGTGCAGCATTTGTGTGTGTTACGTCATCTTTGACTCTATCAAATCCAAATACATAAACTACATACTCAATTTGTATGATCGTTTGCAGGTACAAAAGCTCGTTCGGTAATAGGTCCTAAAAGTGTTGCAGTTCTCGGCACAAAATTCTAGATAATATTTATACCCATGGATAGGGATTATCTCTGTGGAGCAAGATTTAACACATTGTTAATGGTGATGAAGCATGTCCAATATATGAAAAATACTTCTCATGATTATTTGTTTTAATAAATGGAGTAAGTTGGAGTAGAGACACAAATTAATGTTACCTCATTTTGAAGAAAAAACATTATCTTGTGTTATTACAGATAACAGTATCGATACAGTGCTGCCTTTGGCAGACGAGTATCGGGCAGAAAAATTGATCACAGAAAGTGTGGAAGTCATTCAGAAGAAGGTGGAGTCTATCTCCGAGAGCGATATATATATACCACCTTCTCGGGTCGTCACGTTCCTACGCTGGATTGAACAGTATAACCTTAACACGTGTAAAGAATGTGTTATACGGTTAGCTTCGTACCTGAAAACCAGCGAACTAGAGGCAGTTCCAGACTACGAGAACGTCAGTCTTAGACTTCAACTGGATGTATCCAATGCCAGAGCCAGGCTATTTGAAAACCTATTTGTGCTCAGTCCAACTGAGGCTGAAGGTAAGCTGATATATATCTTGTTTTATAATAATTCTACGTTTTGCAATGAACGTAATCAGACAATGTTTATGTAGATATAAATAATTTACCCAGTATGAAAATTACGACCATCCATAAGCCTTTGTAGTGAGATAATCATATTCGTTTTAAAAGATCCCTGTGTCACTGAGGTACACTGCGATTAAACATTTGAAACAGATTTCGACTTTGATCAATACCAAAGTAAAGCAACCAATCAATCAACCAATCATACATCTACACCGGAGATTCGAACTCTGGACCTAAGATTGTTAATCTATCTTTCAAACCAACTAAACGTTTTGATCAATGGAAAGGCACAGGCCAAACGTAAATTCAAACGAAATGTCGAGACGTTTTCTGTGGTACGGAAACACTTGAATTGGAATAATCTAATGGTGGGCCTGTAATGGAAAATAGATCCTTATATGTGTATTTAAAGTATTTTTGTGAACTAAATAGGTGTTTGTTTATGTATGTATGATTTAATATCCTACTTCATTGAATTTCTCCTAAGATCGTATTCCAACATTGCCAATCAGCCTCTGGTATACGAACGATATTAGTTTTTCGCTTAGAGAGTACATAAATATGTCTTTTGTTGGTACATTGTTATAAGGGCGTTGCGTATGACTTATCTTGTAAATGTTATTTTTGTTATATAAGATTAATACATTTTTATTATTATTGATTTTTTTTTATTTTTCTTTGTTACAGAAAAGAGGAACAAGTTTAAAATCCCACTCTCTCGTGAATATATGGCTGAATGGAAAACATATTTAGCAGAAATTGAGAAAATATTCTCCACACAGTCAACGACATCAAACGTTACTGCAATGCCGTCGTCAAATTCATTGTTCGGCCAATCACCCAATTTAGTACATAGTGGCTTGTCATACCCAGGACAATTTCGGGGCAGTGTATTCGGCCATACGTGATAAAGACAATGATGACATGAAACGACAATGTCGTCATAACCTAGAGTGGTATGCGCCGTATACAATTCAATGAAAACGTGGTACAACTATTTGATATATTAATGTGAAGGATGGACACTCAGTTAAGGGTATGAATAAATTGTAATCAATAACTGAAGTCAAAAATTGCAGATTAAGTACCACGTTCTTATTTAACAAAATACATTATTATCTTGTATATATAAAACACAGTACAGGTGACATATACCACTACAGAAAAGACACTAAGCGGAGATAGCAAAACACAGTACAATGTGTCAGGTACACTACAGTAAACACATTCAGGGGAGATAACAAAAACACAGTACAATGTGTCAGGTACACTACAGTAAACACATTCAGGGGAGATAACAAAAACACAGTACAATGTGTCAGGTACACTACAGTAAACACATTCAGGGGAGATAACAAAAACACAGTACAATGTGTCAGGTACACTACAGTAAACACATTCAGGGAAGATAACAAAAACACAGTACAATGTGTCAGGTACACTACAGTAAACACATTCAGGGGAGATGTCAAAAACACAGTACACTGTGTCAGGTACACTAAAGTAAACACATTCAGGGGAGATAACAAAAACACAGTACACTGTGTCAGATACACTACAGTAAACACATTCAGGGGAGATAACAAAAACACAGTACACTGTGTCAGATACACTACAGTAAACACATTCAGGGGAGATAACAAAAACACAGTACACTGTGTCAGATACACTACAGTAAACACATTCAGGGGAGATAACAAAAATAAAGTACAATGTGTCAGGTACACTACAGTAAACACATTCAGGGGAGATAACAAAAACACAGTACAATGTGTCAGGTACACTACAGTAAACACATTCAGGGGAGATAACAAAAACACAGCACAATGTGTCAGGTACACTACAGTAAACACATTCAGGGGAGATAACAAAAACACAATACAATGTGTCAGGTACACTACAGTAAACACATTCAGGAGAGATAACAAAAACACATTACAATGTGTCAGGTACACTACAGTAAACACATTCAGGGGAGATAACAAAAACACAGTACAATGTGTCAGATACACTACAGTAAACACATTCAGGGGAGATAACAAAAACACAGTACAATGTGTCAGGTACACTACAGTAAACACATTCAGGAGAGATAACAAAAACAGAGTACAATGTGTCAGATACACTACAGTAAACACATTCAGGGGAGATAACAAAAACACAGTACACTGTGTCAGGTACACTATAATAAACACATTCAGGGGAGATAACAAAAACACAGTACAATGTGTCAGGTTCACTATAATAAACACATTCAGGGGAGATAACAAAAATACAGTACAATGTGTCAGGTACACTATAATAAGCACATTCAGGGGAGATAACAAAAACACAGTACAATGTGTCAGGTACACTACAGTAAACACATTCAGGGGAGATAACAAAAACACAGTACAATGTGTCGGGTACACTACAGTAAACACATTCAGGGGAGATAACAAAAACACAGTACAATGTGTCAGGTACACTATAGTAAACACGTTCAGGGGAGATAACAAAAACACAGTACAATGTGTCAGGTACACTACAGTAACCACATTCAGGGGAGATAACAAAAACACAGTACAATGTGTCAGGTACACTACAGTAAACACATTCAGGGGAGATAACAAAAACACAGTACAATGTGTCAGATACACTACAGTAAACACGTTCAGGGGAGATAACAAAAACACAGTACAATGTGTCAGGTACACTACAGTAAACACATTCAGGGGAGATAACAAAAACACAGTACAATGTGTCAGGTACACTACAGTAAACACATTCAGGGGAGATAACAAAAACACAGTACAATGTGTCAGGTACACTACAGTAAATACATTCAGGGGAGATAACAAAAACACAGTACACTGTGTCAGGTACACTACAGTAAACACATTCAGGGGAGATAACAAAAACACAGTACAATGTGTCAGATACACTACAGTAAACACGTTCAGGGGAGATAACAAAAACACAGTACAATGTGTCAGGTACACTACAATAAACACGTTCAGGGGAGATAACAAAAACACAGTACAATGTGTCAGGTACACTACAGTAAACACATTCAGGGGAGATAACAAAAACACAGTACAATGTGTCAGGTACACTACAGTAAACACATTCAGGGGAGATAACAAAAACACAGTACACTGTGTCAGGTACACTACAGTAAACACATTCAGGGGAGATAACAAAAACAGAGTACACTGTGTCAGGTACACTACAGTAAACACATTCAGGGGAGATAACAAAAACACAGTACAATGTGTCAGGTACACTACAGTAAACACATTCAGGGGAGATAACAAAAACACAGTACAATGTGTCAGGTACACTACAGTAAACACATTCAGGGGAGATAACAAAAACACAGTACAATGTGTCAGGTACACTACAGTAAACACATTCAGGGGAGATAACAAAAACACAGTACAATGTGTCAGGTACACTACAGTAAACACATTCAGGGGAGATAACAAAAACACAGTACACTGTGTCAGATACACTACAGTAAACACATTCAGGGGAGATAACAAAAACACAGTACAATGTGTCAGGTACACTACAGTTAACACATTCAGGGGAGATAACAAAAACACAGTACAATGTGTCAGGTACACTACAGTAAACACATTCAGGGGAGATAACAAAAACACAGTACAATGTGTCAGGTACACTACAGTAAACACATTCAGGGGAGATAACAAAAACACAGTACAATGTGTCAGGTACAGTACAGTTAACACATTCAGGGGAGATAACAAAAACAAAGTATACTGTGTCAGGTACACTACAGTAAACACATTCAGGGGAGATAACAAAAACACAGTACAATGTGTCAGGTACACTACAGTAAACACATTCAGGGAAGATAACAAAAACACAGTACAATGTGTCAGGTACACTACAGTAAACACATTCAGGGGAGATAACAAAAACACGGTACACTGTGTCAGGTACACTACAGTAAACACATTTAGGGATGATAACAAAAACACAGTACAATGTGTCAGGTACACTACAATAAACACATTCAGGGGAGATAACAAAAACACAGTACAATGTGTCAGGTACACTACAATAAACACATTCAGGGGAGATAACAAAAATACAGTAAAATGTGTCAGGTACACTACAGTAAACACATTCAGGGGAGATAACAAAAACACAGTACAATGTGTCAGGTACACTACAGTAAACACATTAAAGGCCCAATATACGTAACTTCAGGGAAATTTTCGTGATTCTGAAAAATTCTGAAAAAAAATCCAGTTGATAACCATGCAAAAATAAGCCTAAAACGAAGTAAACCTGAGTGGTAGCTAACAAGAAACTCTTGACAAAAAAATCCAAAGAATTGAAAATACTTCAGGTGGGGTCAACTTCAACAACAAACCGAAGGTAGAAGACGGTTCAAAATGGACGCGTGTTTACAAATCGCGTGTTTCAACTGCTGCTGTACCGGTGACCGCGAAAGAATTCATCTTGAATATTGCTGATATCAGTTAATCTTAACTAAATCTATAAACAAAATAAGTTATTAGGCTTGATTTTCGCTTCAAGTTTTGCCGAAAGTTACGTATATTGGGCCTTTAAGAGGAGATAACAAAAATACAGTACAATGTGTCAGGTACACTACAGTAAACACATTCAGGGGAGATAACAAAAACACAGTACAATGTGTCAGGTACACTACAGTAAACATATTCAGGGGAGATAACAAAAACACAGTACAATGTGTCAGGTACACTACAGTAAACACATTCAGGGGAGATAACAAAAACACAGTACAATGTGTCAGGTACACTACAGTAAACACATTCAGGGGAGATAACAATAACACAGTACAATGTGTCAGGTACACTACAGTAAACACATTCAGGGGAGATAACAAAAACACAGTACAATGTGTCAGGTACACTACAGTAAACACATTCAGGGGAGATAACAAAAACACAGTACAATGTGTCAGGTACACTACAGTAAACACATTCATGGGAGATAACAAAAACACAGTACAATGTGTCAGGTACACTACAGTAAACACATTCAGGGGAGATAACAAAAACACAGTACAATGTGTCAGGTACACTACAGTTAACACATTCAGGGGAGATAACAAAAACACAGTACAATATGTCAGGTACACTAAAGTAAACACATTCAGGGAAGATAACAAAAACACAGTACAATGTGTCAGGTACACTACAGTAAACACATTCAGGGGAGATAACAAAAACACGGTACACTGTGTCAGGTACACTACAGTAACCACATTCAGGGGAGATAACAAAAACACAGTACAATGTGTCAGGTACACTACAGTAAACACATTCAGGGGAGATAACAAAAACACAGTACAATGTGTCAGGTACACTACAATAAACACATTCAGGGGAGATAACAAAAACACAGTACAATGTGTCAGGTACACTGCAGTAAACACATTCAGGGGAGATAACAAAAACACAGTACACTGTGTCAGGTACACTACAGTTAACACATTCAGGGGAGATAACAAAAACACAGTACAATGTGTCAGGTACACTACAGTTAACACATTCAGGGGAGATAACAAAAACACAGTACAATGTGTCAGGTACACTACAGTAAACACATTCAGGGAAGATAACAAAAACACAGTACAATGTGTCAGGTATACTACAGTAAACACATTCAGGGGAGATAACAAAAACACGGTACACTGTGTCAGGTACACAACAGTAACCACATTTAGGGGAGATAACAAAACACAGTACACTGTGTCAGGTACACTACAGTAACCACATTCAGGGGAGATAACAAAAACACGGTACAATGTGTCAGGTACACTACAGTAAACACATTCAGGGGAGATAACAAAAACACGGTACACTGTGTCAGGTACACTACAGTAACCACATTCAGGGGAGATAACAAAAACACGGTACAATGTGTCAGGTACACTACAGTTAACACATTCAGGGGAGATAACAAAAACACAGTACAATGTGTCAGGTACACTACAGTTAACACATTCAGGGGAGATAACAAAAATACAGTACAATGTGTCAGGTACACTACAGTAAACACATTAAGAGGAGATAACAAAAACACAGTACAATGTGTCAGGTACACTACAGTAAACACATTCAGGGGAGATAACAAAAACACAGTACAATGTGTCAGGTACACTACAGTAAACACATTCAGGGGAGATAACAAAAACACAGTACAATCTGTCAGGTACACTACAGTAAATACATTCAGGGGAGATAACAAAAACACAGTACAATGTGTCAGATACACTACAGTAAACACATTCAGGGAAGATAACAAAAACACGGTACACTGTGTCAGATACATTACCGTAAACACATTCAGTGGAGATAACAAAAACACAGTACACTGTGTCAGGTACACTACAGTAAACACATTCAGGGGAGATAACAAAAACACAGTACAATGTGTCATGTACACTACAATAAACACATTCAGGGGAGATAACAAAAACACAGTACAATGTGTCAGGTACACTACAGTTAACACATTCAGGGGAGATAACAAAAACACAGTACAATGTGTCAGGTACACTACAGTAAACACATTCAGGGAAGATAACAAAAACACAGTACAATGTGTCAGGTACACTACAGTAAACACATTCAGGGGAGATAACAAAAACACGGTACACTGTGTCAGGTACACTACAGTAACCACATTTAGGGGTGATAACAAAAACACGGTACAATGTGTCAGGTACACTACAGTAAACACATTCAGGGGAGATAACAAAAACACAGTACAATGTGTCAGGTACACTACAATAAACACATTCAGGGGAGATAACAAAAATACAGTACAATGTGTCAGGTACACTACAGTAAACACATTCAGGGGAGATAACAAAAATACAGTACAATGTGTCAGGTACACTACAGTAAACACATTAAGAGGAGATAACAAAAACACAGTACAATGTGTCAGGTACACTACAGTAAACACATTAAGAGGAGATAACAAAAACACAGTACAATGTGTCAGGTACACTACAGTAAACACATTCAGGGGAGATAACAAAAACACAGTACAATGTGTCAGGTACACTACAGTAAACACATTCAGGGGAGATAACAAAAACACAGCACAATGTGTCAGGTACACTACAGTAAACACATTCAGGGGAGATAACAAAAACACAGTACAATGTATCAGGTACACTACAGTAAACACATTCAGGGGAGATAACAAAAACACAGTACAATGTGTCAGGTACACTACAGTAAACACATTCAGGGGAGATAACAAAAACACAGTACAATGTGTCAGGTACACTACAGTAAACACATTCAGGGGAGATAACAAAAACACAGTACAATGTGTCAGGTACACTACAGTAAACACATTCAGGGGAGATAACAAAAACACAGTATAATCTGTCAGGTACACTACAGTAAACACATTCAGGGGAGATAACAAAAACACAGTACAATGTGTCAGGTACACTACAGTAAACACATTCAGGGGAGATAACAAAAACACAGTATAATCTGTCAGGTACACTACAGTAAATACATTCAGGGGAGATAACAAAAACACAGTACAATGTGTCAGATACACTACAGTAAACACATTCAGGGAAGATAACAAAAACACAGTACACTGTGTCAGATACACTACCGTAAACACATTCAGTGGAGATAACAAAAACACAGTACACTGTGTCAGGTACACTACAGTAAACACATTCAGGGGAGATAACAAAAACACAGTACAATGTGTCAGGTACACTACAGTAAACACATTCAGGGGAGATAACAAAAACACAGTACAATGTGTCTGGTACACTACAGTAAACACATTCAGGGGAGATAACAAAAACACAGTACAATGTGTCAGGTACACTACAGTAAACACATTCAGGGGAGATAACAAAAACACGGTACAATGTGTCAGGTACACTACAGTAAACACATTCAGGGGAGATAACAAAAACACGGTACAATGTGTCAGGTACACTACAGTAACCACATTCAGGGAAGATAACAAAAACACAGTACAATGTGTCAGGTACACTACAGTAAACACATTCAGGGGAGATAACAAAAACACGGTACACTGTGTCAGGTACACTACAGTAACCACATTTAGGGGTGATAACAAAAAAACGGTACAATGTGTCAGGTACACTACAGTAAACACATTCAGGGGAGATAACAAAAACACAGTACAATGTGTCAGGTACACTACAGTAAACACATTCAGGGGAGATAACAAAAATACAGTACAATGTGTCAGGTACACTACAGTAAACACATTAAGAGGAGATAACAAAAACACAGTACAATGTGTCAGGTACACTACAGTAAACACATTAAGAGGAGATAACAAAAATACAGTACAATGTGTCAGGTACACTACAGTTAACACATTCAGGGGAGATAACAAAAACACAGTACAATGTGTCAGGTACACTACAGTAAACACATTCAGGGGAGATAACAAAAACACAGTACAATGTGTCAGGTACACTACAGTAAACACATTCAGGGGAGATAACAAAAACACAGTACAATGTGTCAGGTACACTACAGTAAACACATTCAGGGGAGATAACAAAAACACAGTATAATCTGTCAGGTACACTACAGTAAATACATTCAGGGGAGATAACAAAAACACAGTACAATGTGTCAGGTACACTACAATAAATACATTCAGGGGAGATAACAAAAACACAGTACAATGTGTCAGGTACACTACAGTAAATACATTCAGGGGAGATAACAAAAACACAGTACAATGTGTCAGATACACTACAGTAAACACATTCAGGGAAGATAACAAAAACACAGTACACTGTGTCAGATACACTACCGTAAACACATTCAGTGGAGATAACAAAAACACAGTACACTGTGTCAGGTACACTACAGTAAACACATTCAGGGGAGATAACAAAAACACAGTACAATGTGTCAGGTACACTACAGTAAACACATTCAGGGGAGATAACAAAAACACAGTACAATGTGTCTGGTACACTACAGTAAACACATTCAGGGGAGATAACAAAAACACAGTACAATGTGTCAGGTACACTACAGTAAACACATTCAGGGGAGATAACAAAAACACAGTACAATGTGTCAGGTACACTACAGTAAACACATTCAGGGGAGATAACAAAAACACGGTACAATGTGTCAGGTACACTACAGTAAACACATTCAGGGAAGATAACAAAAACACAGTACAATGTGTCAGGTACACTACAGTAAACACATTCAGGGGAGATAACAAAAACACGGTACACTGTGTCAGGTACACTACAGTAACCACATTTATGGGTGATAACAAAAAAACGGTACAATGTGTCAGGTACACTACAGTAAACACATTCAGGGGAGATAACAAAAACACAGTACAATGTGTCAGGTACACTACAGTAAACACATTCAGGGGAGATAACAAAAATACAGTACAATGTGTCAGGTACACTACAGTAAACACATTAAGAGGAGATAACAAAAACACAGTACAATGTGTCAGGTACACTACAGTAAACACATTCAGGGGAGATAACAAAAACACAGTACAATGTGTCAGGTACACTACAGTAAACACATTCAGGGGAGATAACAAAAACACAGTACAATGTGTCAGGTACACTACAGTAAACACATTCAGGGGAGATAACAAAAACACAGTACAATGTGTCAGATACACTACAGTAAACACATTCAGGGAAGATAACAAAAACACAGTACAATGTGTCAGATACACTACCGTAAACACATTCAGGGGAGATAACAAAAACACAGTACACTGTGTCAGGTACACTACAGTAAACACATTCAGGGGAGATAACAAAAACACAGTACACTGTGTCAGGTACACTACAGTAAACACATTCAGGGGAGATAACAAAAACACAGTACACTGTGTCAGGTACACTACAGTAAACACATTCAGGGGAGATAACAAAAATACAGTACAATGTGTCAGATACACTACAATAAACACATTCAGGGGAGATAACAAAAACACAGTACAATGTGTCAGGTACACTACAGTAAACACATTCAGGGGAGATAACAAAAACACAGTACACTGTGTCAGGTACACTACAGTAAACACATTCAGGGGAGATAACAAAAATACAGTACAATGTGTCAGATACACTACAATAAACACATTCAGGGGAGATAACAAAAACACAGTACAATGTGTCAGGTACACTACAGTAAACACATTCAGGGAAGATAACAAAAACACAGTACAATGTGTCAGGTACACTACAGTAAACACATTCAGGGGAGATAACAAAAACACAGTACAATGTGTCAGGTACACTACAGTAAACACATTCAGGGGAGATAACAAAAACACGGTACAATGTGTCAGGTACACTACAGTAAACACATTCAGGGAAGATAACAAAAACACAGTACAATGTGTCAGGTACACTACAGTAAACACATTCAGTGGAGATAACAAAAACACGGTACACCGTGTCAGGTACATAACAGTAACCACATTTAGGGGTGATAACAAAAACACGGTACAATGTGTCAGGTACACTACAGTAAACACATTCAGGGGAGATAACAAAAACACAGTACAATGTGTCAGGTACACTACAATAAACACATTCAGGGGAGATAACAAAAATACAGTACAATGTGTCAGGTACACTACAGTAAACACATTCAGGGGAGATAACAAAAATACAGTACAATGTGTCAGGTACACTACAGTAAACACATTAAGAGGAGATAACAAAAACACAGTACAATGTGTCAGGTACACTACAGTAAACACATTAAGAGGAGATAACAAAAATACAGTACAATGTGTCAGGTACACTACAGTTAACACATTCAGGGGAGATAACAAAAACACCATACAATGTGTCAGGTACACTACAGTAAACACATTCAGGGGAGATAACAAAAACACAGTACAATGTGTCAGGTACACTACAGTAAACACATTCAGGGGAGATAACAAAAACACAGTACAATGTGTCAGGTACACTACAGTAAACACATTCAGAGGAGATAACAAAAACACAGTACAATGTATCAGGTACATTACAGTAAACACATTCAGGGGAGATAACAAAAACACAGTACAATGTGTCAGGTACACTACAGTAAACACATTCAGGGGAGATAACAAAAACACAGTACAATGTGTCAGGTACACTACAGTAAACACATTCAGGGGAGATAACAAAAACACAGTACAATGTGTCAGGTACACTACAGTAAACACATTCAGGGGAGATAACAAAAACACAGTACAATGTGTCAGGTACATTACAGTAAATACATTCAGGGGAGATAACAAAAACACAGTACAATGTGTCAGATACACTACAGTAAACACATTCAGGGAAGATAACAAAAACACAGTACACTGTGTCAGGTACACTACAGTAAACACATTCAATGGAGATAACAAAAACACAGTACAATGTGTCAGGTACACTACCGTAAACACATTCAGGGGAGATAACAAAAACACAGTACAATGTGTCAGTTACACTACAATAAACACATTCAGGGGAGATAACAAAAACACAGTACAATGTGTCTGGTACACTACAGTAAACACATTCAGGGAAGATAACAAAAACACAGTACAATGTGTCAGGTACACTACAGTAAACACATTCAGGGGAGATAACAAAAACACAGTACAATGTGTCAGGTACACTACAGTAAACACATTCAGGGGAGATAACAAAAACACAGTACAATGTGTCAGGTACACTACAGTAAACACATTCAGGGGAGATAACAAAAACACAGTACAATGTGTCAGGTACACTAAAGTAAACACATTCAGGGGAGATAACAAAAACACAGTACAATCTGTCAGGTACACTACAGTAAATACATTCAGGGGAGATAACAAAAACACAGTACAATGTGTCAGATACACTACAGTAAACACATTCAGGGAAGATAACAAAAACACAGTTCACTGTGTCAGATACACTACCGTAAACACATTCAGTGGAGATAACAAAAACACAGTACACTGTGTCAGGTACACTACAGTAAACACATTCAGGGGAGATAACAAAAACACAGTACAATGTGTCAGGTACACTACAATAAACACATTCAGGGGAGATAACAAAAACACAGTACAATGTGTCAGGTACACTACAGTAAACACATTCAGGGAAGATAACAAAAACACAGTACAATGTGTCAGGTACACTACAGTAAACACATTCAGGGGAGATAACAAAAACACAGTACAATGTGTCAGGTACACTACAGTAAACACATTCAGGGGAGATAACAAAAACACAGTACAATGTATCAGGTACACTACAGTAAACACATTCAGGGGAGATAACAAAAACACAGTACAATGTGTCAGGTACACTACAGTAAACACATTCAGGGGAGATAACAAAAACACAGTACAATGTGTCAGGTACACTACAGTAAACACATTCAGGGGAGATAACAAAAACACAGTACAATGTGTCAGGTACACTACAGTAAACACATTCAGGGGAGATAACAAAAACACGGTACAATCTGTCAGGTACACTACAGTAAATACATTCAGGGGAGATAACAAAAACACAGTACAATGTGTCAGATACACTACAGTTAACACATTCAGGGAAGATAACAAAAACACAGTACACTGTGTCAGATACACTACCGTAAACACATTCAGTGGAGATAACAAAAACACAGTACACTGTGTCAGATACACTACCGTAAACTCATTCAGGGGAGATAACAAAAACACAGTACACTGTGTCAGATACACTACCGTAAACTCATTCAGTGGAGATAACAAAAACACAGTACACTGTGTCAGGTACACTACAGTAAACACATTCAGGGGAGATAACAAAAACACAGTACAATGTGTCAGGTACACTACAATAAACACATTCAGGGAAGATAACAAAAACACAGTACAATGTGTCAGGTACACTACAGTAAACACATTCAGGGGAGATAACAAAAACACAGTACAATGTGTCAGGTACACTACAGTAAACACATTCAGGGGAGATAACAAAAACACAGTACAATGTGTCAGGTACACTACAGTAAACACATTCAGGGGAGATAACAAAAACACAGTACACTGTGTAAGGTACACTACAGTAAACACATTCAGTGGAGATAACAAAAACACAGTACACTGTGTCAGGTACACTACAGTAAACACATTCAGAGGAGATAACAAAAACACAGTACACTGTGTAAGGTACACTAAAGTAAACACATTCAGGGGAGATAACAAAAACACAGTACACTGTGTCAGGTACACTACAGTAAACACATTCAGGGGAGATAACAAAAACACGGTACAATCTGTCAGGTACACTACAGTAAACACATTCAGGGGAGATAACAAAAACACGGTACAATCTGTCTGGTACACTACAGTAAATACATTCAGGGGAGATAACAAAAACACAGTACAATGTGTCAGATACACTACAGTTAACACATTCAGGGAAGATAACAAAAACACAGTACACTGTGTCAGATACACTACCGTTAACTCATTCAGTGGAGATGACAAAAACACAGTACACTGTGTCAGGTACACTACAGTAAACACATTCAGGGGAGATAACAAAAACACAGTACAATGTGTCAGGTACACTACAATAAACACATTCAGGGAAGATAACAAAAACACAGTACAATGTGTCAGGTACACTACAGTAAACACATTCAGGGGAGATAACAAAAACACAGTACAATGTGTCAGGTACACTACAGTAAACACATTCAGGGGAGATAACAAAAACACAGTACAATGTGTCAGGTACACTACAGTAAACACATTCAGGGGAGATAACAAAAACACAGTACACTGTGTAAGGTACACTACAGTAAACACATTCAGTGGAGATAACAAAAACACAGTACACTGTGTCAGGTACACTACAGTAAACACATTCAGAGGAGATAACAAAAACACAGTACACTGTGTAAGGTACACTACAGTAAACACATTCAGGGGAGATAACAAAAACACAGTACACTGTGTCAGGTACGCTACAGTAAACACATTCATGGGAGATAACAAAAACACAGTACACTGTGTCAGGTACACTACAGTAAACACATTCAGGGGAGATAACAAAAACACAGTACACTGTGTCAGGTACACTACAGTAAACACATTCAAGGAGATAACAAAAACACAGTACAATGTGTCAGGTACACTACAATAAACACATTCAGGGGAGATAACAAAAACACAGTACAATGTGTCAGGTACACTACAGTAAACACATTCAGGGGAGATAACAAAAACACAGTACACTGTGTCAGGTACACTACAGTAACCACATTCAGGGGAGATAACAAAAACACAGTACAATGTGTCAGGTACACTACAATAAACACATTCAGGGGAGATAACAAAAACACAGTACAATGTGTCAGGTACACTACAGTAAACACATTCAGGGAAGATAACAAAAACACAGTACAATGTGTCAGGTACACTACAGTAAACACATTCAGGGGAGATAACAAAAACACAGTACAATGTGTCAGGTACACTACAGTAAACACATTCAGGGGAGATAACAAAAACACAGTACAATGTGTCAGGTACACTACAGTAAACACATTCAGGGGAGATAACAAAAACACAGTACAATGTGTCAGGTACACTACAGTAAACACATTCAGGGGAGATAACAAAAACACAGTACAATGTGTCAGGTACACTACAGTAAACACATTCAGGGGAGATAACAAAAACACAGTACAATCTGTCAGGTACACTACAGTAAATACATTCAGGGGAGATAACAAAAACACAGTACAATGTGTCAGATACACTACAGTAAACACATTCAGGGAAGATAACAAAAACACAGTACACTGTGTCAGATACACTACCGTAAACACATTCAGTGGAGATAACAAAAACACAGTACACTGTGTCAGGTACACTACAGTAAACACATTCAGGGGAGATAACAAAAACACAGTACAATGTGTCAGGTACACTACAATAAACACATTCAGGGAAGATAACAAAAACACAGTACAATGTGTCAGGTACACTACAGTAAACACATTCAGGGGAGATAACAAAAACACAGTACAATGTGTCAGGTACACTACAGTAAACACATTCAGGGGAGATAACAAAAACACAGTACAATGTGTCAGGTACACTACAGTAAACACATTCAGGGGAGATAACAAAAACACAGTACACTGTGTAAGGTACACTACAGTAGACACATTCAGTGGAGATAACAAAAACACAGTACACTGTGTCAGGTACACTACAGTAAACACATTCAGAGGAGATAACAAAAACACAGTACACTGTGTAAGGTACACTACAGTAAACACATTCAGGGGAGATAACAAAAACACAGTACACTGTGTCAGGTACACTACAGTAAACACATTCATGGGAGATAACAAAAACACAGTACACTGTGTCAGGTACACTACAGTAAACACATTCAGGGGAGATAACAAAAACACAGTACACTGTGTCAGGTACACTACAGTAAACACATTCAAGGAGATAACAAAAACACAGTACAATGTGTCAGGTACACTACAGTAAACACATTCAGGGGAGATAACAAAAACACAGTACAATGTGTCAGGTACACTACAGTAAACACATTCAGGGGAGATAACAAAAACACAGTACACTGTGTCAGGTACACTACAGTAAACACATTCAGGGGAGATAACAAAAACACAGTACAATGTGTCAGGTACACTACAATAAACACATTCAGGGGAGATAACAAAAACACAGTACACTGTGTCAGGTACACTACAGTAAACACATTCAAGGAGATAACAAAAACACAGTACAATGTGTCAGGTACACTACAATAAACACATTCAGGGGAGATAACAAAAACACAGTACAATGTGTCAGGTACACTACAGTAAACACATTCAGGGGAGATAACAAAAACACAGTACAATGTGTCAGGTACACTACAGTAAACACATTCAGGGGAGATAACAAAAACACAGTACAATGTGTCAGGTACACTACAGTAAACACATTCAGGGGAGATAACAAAAACACAGTACACTGTGTAAGGTACACTACAATAGACACATTCAGTGGAGATAACAAAAACACAGTACACTGTGTCAGGTACACAACAGTAACCACATTCAGGGGAGATAACAAAAACACAGTACAATGTGTCAGGTACACTACAATAAACACATTCAGGGGAGATAACAAAAACACAGTACAATGTGTCAGGTACACTACAGTAAACACATTCAGGGAAGATAACAAAAACACAGTACAATGTGTCAGGTACACTACAGTAAACACATTCAGGGGAGATAACAAAAACACAGTACAATGTGTCAGGTACACTACAGTAAACACATTCAAGGGAGATAACAAAAACACAGTACAATGTGTCAGGTACACTACAGTAAACACATTCAGGGGAGATAACAAAAACACAGTACAATGTGTCAGGTACACTACAGTAAACACATTCAGGGGAGATAACAAAAACACAGTACAATGTGTCAGGTACACTACAGTAAACACATTCAGGGGAGATAACAAAAACACAGTACAATCTGTCAGGTACACTACAGTAAATACATTCAGGGGAGATAACAAAAACACAGTACAATGTGTCAGATACACTACAGTAAACACATTCAGGGAAGATAACAAAAACACAGTACACTGTGTCAGATACACTACCGTAAACACATTCAGTGGAGATAACAAAAACACAGTACACTGTGTCAGGTACACTACAGTAAACACATTCAGGGGAGATAACAAAAACACAGTACAATGTGTCAGGTACACTACAATAAACACATTCAGGGAAGATAACAAAAACACAGTACAATGTGTCAGGTACACTACAGTAAACACATTCAGGGGAGATAACAAAAACACAGTACAATGTGTCAGGTACACTACAGTAAACACATTCAGGGGAGATAACAAAAACACAGTACACTGTGTAAGGTACACTACAGTTAACACATTCAGGGGAGATAACAAAAACACAGTACACTGTGTCAGGTACACTACAGTAAACACATTCAGGGGAGATAACAAAAACACAGTACACTGTGTAAGGTACACTACAGTAGACACATTCAGTGGAGATAACAAAAACACAGTACACTGTGTCAGGTACACTACAGTAAACACATTCAGAGGAGATAACAAAAACACAGTACACTGTGTAAGGTACACTACAGTAAACACATTCAGGGGAGATAACAAAAACACAGTACACTGTGTCAGGTACACTACAGTAAACACATTCATGGGAGATAACAAAAACACAGTACACTGTGTCAGGTACACTACAGTAAACACATTCAGGGGAGATAACAAAAACACAGTACACTGTGTCAGGTACACTACAGTAAACACATTCAAGGAGATAACAAAAACACAGTCCAATGTGTCAGGTACACTACAGTAAACACATTCAGGGGAGATAACAAAAACACAGTACAATGTGTCAGGTACACTACAGTAAACACATTCAGGGGAGATAACAAAAACACAGTACACTGTGTCAGGTACACTACAGTAAACACATTCAGGGGAGATAACAAAAACACAGTACAATGTGTCAGGTACACTACAATAAACACATTCAGGGGAGATAACAAAAACACAGTACAATGTGTCAGGTACACTACAGTAAACACATTCAGGGAAGATAACAAAAACACAGTACAATGTGTCAGGTACACTACAGTAAACACATTCAGGGGAGATAACAAAAACACAGTACAATGTGTCAGGTACACTACAGTAAACACATTCAGGGGAGATAACAAAAACACAGTACAATGTGTCAGGTACACTACAGTAAACACATTCAGGGGAGATAACAAAAACACGGTACAATGTGTCAGGTACACTACAGTAAACACATTCAGGGGAGATAACAAAAACACAGTACAATGTGTCAGGTACACTACAGTAAACACATTCAGGGGAGATAACAAAAACACAGTACAATGTGTCAGGTACACTACAGTAAACACATTCAGGGGAGATAACAAAAACACAGTACAATGTGTCAGGTACACTACAGTAAACACATTCAGGGGAGATAACAAAAACACAGTACAATGTGTCAGGTACACTACAGTAAACACATTCAGGGGAGATAACAAAAACACAGTACAATGTGTCAGATACACTACAGTTAACACATTCAGGGAAGATAACAAAAACACAGTACACTGTGTCAGATACACTACCGTAAACACATTCAGGGGAGATAACAAAAACACAGTACACTGTGTCAGGTACACTACAGTAAACACATTCAGGGGAGATAACAAAAACACAGTACAATGTGTCAGGTACACTACAATAAACACATTCAGGGGAGATAACAAAAACACAGTACAATGTGTCAGGTACACTACAGTAAACACATTCAGGGAAGATAACAAAAACACAGTACAATGTGTCAGGTACACTACAGTAAACACATTCAGGGGAGATAACAAAAAACACAGTACAATGTGTCAGGTACACTACAGTAAACACATTCAGGGGAGATAACAAAAACACAGTACAATGTATCAGGTACACTACAGTAAACACATTCGGGGGAGATAACAAAAACACAGTACAATGTGTCAGGTACACTACAGTAAACACATTCAGGGGAGATAACAAAAACACAGTACAATGTGTCAGGTACACTACAGTAAACACATTCAGGGGAGATAACAAAAACACAGTACAATGTGTCAGGTACACTACAGTAAATACATTCAGGGGAGATAACAAAAACACAGTACAATCTGTCAGGTACACTACAGTAAATACATTCAGGGGAGATAACAAAAACACAGTACAATGTGTCAGATACACTACAGTAAACACATTCAGGGAAGATAACAAAAACACAGTACACTGTGTCAGATACACTACCGTAAACACATTCAGTGGAGATAACAAAAACACAGTACAATGTGTCAGGTACACTACAGTTAACACATTCAGGGGAGATAACAAAAACACAGTACAATGTGTCAGGTACACTACAATAAACATATCAGGGGAGATAACAAAAACACAGTACAATATGTCAGGTACACTACAGTAAACACATTCAGGGAAGATAACAAAAACACAGTACAATGTGTCAGGTACACTACAGTAAACACATTCAGGGGAGATAACAAAAACACAGTACAATGTGTCAGGTACACTACAGTAAACACATTCAGGGGAGATAACAAAAACACAGTACAATGTGTCAGGTACACTACAGTAAACACATTCAGGGGAGATAACAAAAACACAGTACACTGTGTAAGGTACACTACAGTAAACACATTCAGTGGAGATAACAAAAACACAGTACACTGTGTCAGGTACACTACAGTAAACACATTCAGAGGAGATAACAAAAACACAGTACACTGTGTAAGGTACACTACAGTAAACACATTCAGGGGAGATAACAAAAACACAGTACACTGTGTCAGGTACGCTACAGTAAACACATTCAGGGGAGATAACAAAAACACGGTACAATGTGTCAGGTACACTACAGTAAACACATTCAGGGGAGATAACAAAAACACAGTACACTGTGTCAGGTACACTACAGTAAACTCATTCAAGGAGATAACAAAAACACAGTACAATGTGTCAGGTACACTACAGTAAACACATTCAGGGGAGATAACAAAACCACAGTACAATGTGTCAGGTACACTACAGTAAACACATTCAGGGGACATAACAAAAACACAGTACAATGTGTCAGGTACACTACAGTAAACACATTCAGGGGAGATAACAAAAACACAGTACAATGTGTCAGGTACACTACAATAAACACATTCAGGGGAGATAACAAAAACACAGTACAATGTGTCAGGTACACTACAGTTAACACATTCAGGGGAGATAACAAAAACACAGTACAATGTGTCAGGTACACTACAGTAAACACATTCAGGGAAGATAACAAAAACACAGTACAATGTGTCAGGTACACTACAGTAAACACATTCAGGGGAGATAACAAAAACACGGTACACTGTGTCAGGTACACTACAGTAACCACATTTAGGGGTGATAACAAAAACACGGTACAATGTGTCAGGTACACTACAGTAAACACATTCAGGGGAGATAACAAAAACACAGTACAATGTGTCAGGTACACTACAATAAACACATTCAGGGGAGATAACAAAAATACAGTACAATGTGTCAGGTACACTACAGTAAACACATTCAGGGGAGATAACAAAAATACAGTACAATGTGTCAGGTACACTACAGTAAACACATTAAGAGGAGATAACAAAAACACAGTACAATGTGTCAGGTACACTACAGTAAACACATTAAGAGGAGATAACAAAAATACAGTACAATGTGTCAGGTACACTACAGTTAACATATTCAGGGGAGATAACAAAAACACAGTACAATGTGTCAGGTACACTACAGTAAACACATTCAGGGGAGATAACAAAAACACAGTACAATGTGTCAGGTACACTACAGTAAACACATTCAGGGGAGATAACAAAAACACAGTACAATGTGTCAGGTACACTACAGTAAACACATTCAAGGAGATAACAAAAACACAGTACAATGTATCAGGTACACTACAGTAAACACATTCAGGGGAGATAACAAAAACACAGTACAATGTGTCAGGAACACTACAGTAAACACATTCAGGGGAGATAACAAAAACACAGTACAATGTGTCAGGTACACTACAGTAAACACATTCAGGGGAGATAACAAAAACACAGTACAATGTGTCAGGTACACTACAGTAAACACATTCAGGGGAGATAACAAAAACACAGTACAATCTGTCAGGTACACTACAGTAAATACATTCAGGGGAGATAACAAAAACACAGTACAATGTGTCAGATACACTACAGTAAACACATTCAGGGAAGATAACAAAAACACAGTACAATGTGTCAGGTACACTACAGTAAACACATTCAGGGAAGATAACAAAAACACAGTACAATGTGTCAGGTACACTACAGTAAACACATTCAGGGGAGATAACAAAAACACAGTACAATGTGTCAGGTACACTACAGTAAACACATTCAGGGGAGATAACAAAAACACGGTACAATGTGTCAGGTACACTACAGTAAACACATTCAGGGAAGATAACAAAAACACAGTACAATGTGTCAGGTACACTACAGTAAACACATTCAGGGGAGATAACAAAAACACGGTACACTGTGTCAGGTACACTACAGTAACCACATTTAGGGGTGATAACAAAAACACGGTACAATGTGTCAGGTACACTACAGTAAACACATTCAGGGGAGATAACAAAAACACAGTACAATGTGTCAGGTACACTACAATAAACACATTCAGGGGAGATAACAAAAATACAGTACAATGTGTCAGGTACACTACAGTAAACACATTCAGGGGAGATAACAAAAATACAGTACAATGTGTAAGGTACACTACAGTAAACACATTAAGAGGAGATAACAAAAACACAGTACAATGTGTCAGGTACACTACAGTAAACACATTAAGTGGAGATAACAAAAATACAGTACAATGTGTCAGGTACACTACAGTTAACACATTCAGGGGAGATAACAAAAACACAGTACAATGTGTCAGGTACACTACAGTAAACACATTCAGGGGAGATAACAAAAACACAGTACAATGTGTCAGGTACACTACAGTAAACACATTCAGGGGAGATAACAAAAACACAGTACAATGTGTCAGGTACACTACAGTAAACACATTCAGGGGAGATAACAAAAACACAGTACAATGTGTCAGATACACTACAGTAAACACATTCAGGGAAGATAACAAAAACACAGTACACTGTGTCAGATACACTACCGTAAACACATTCAGTGGAGATAACAAAAACACAGTACACTGTATCAGGTACACTACAGTAAACACATTCAGTGGAGATAACAAAAACACAGTACAATGTGTCAGGTACACTACAATAAACACATTCAGGGGAGATAACAAAAACACAGTACAATGTGTCAGGTACACTACAGTAAACACATTCAGGGGAGATAACAAAAACACAGTACAATGTGTCAGGTACACTACAGTAAACACATTCAGGGGAGATAACAAAAACACAGTACAATGTGTAAGGTACACTACAGTAAACACATTCAGTGGAGATAACAAAAACACAGTACACTGTGTCAGGTACACTACAATAAACACATTCAGAGGAGATAACAAAAACACAGTACACTGTGTAAGGTACACTACAGTAAACACATTCAGGGGAGATAACAAAAACACAGTACACTGTGTCAGGTACGCTACAGTAAACACATTCAGGGGAGATAACAAAAACACAGTACAATGTGTCAGGTACACTACAGTAAACACATTCAGGGGAGATAACAAAAACACAGTACACTGTGTCAGTTATACTACAGTAAACACATTCAAGGAGATAACAAAAACACAGTACAATGTGTCAGGTACACTACAGTAAACACATTCAGGGGAGATAACAAAAACACAGTACAATGTGTCAGGTACACTACAGTAAACACATTCAGGGGAGATAACAAAAACACAGTACAATGTGTCAGGTACACTACAGTAAACACATTCAGGGGAGATAACAAAAACACGGTACAATGTGTCAGGTACACTACAGTAAACACATTCAGGGAAGATAACAAAATCACAGTACAATGTGTCAGGTACACTACAGTAAACACATTCAGGGGAGATAACAAAAACACGGTACACTGTGTCAGGTACACTACAGTAACCACATTTAGGGGTGATAACAAAAACACGGTACAATGTGTCAGGTACACTACAGTAAACACATTCAGGGGAGATAACAAAAACACAGTACAATGTGTCAGGTACACTACAGTAAACACATTCAGGGGAGATAACAAAAACACAGTACAATGTGTCAGATACACTACAGTAAACACATTCAGGGAAGATAACAAAAACACAGTACACTGTGTCAGATACACTACCGTAAACACATTCAGTGGAGATAACAAAAACACAGTACACTGTGTCAGGTACACTACAGTAAACACATTCAGGGGAGATAAAACACAGTACAATGTGTCAGGTACACTACAATAAACACATTCAGGGGAGATAACAAAAACACAGTACAATGTGTCAGGTACACTACAGTAAACACATTCAGGGAAGATAACAAAAACACAGTACAATGTGTCAGGTACACTACAGTAAACACATTCAGGGGAGATAACAAAAACACAGTACAATGTGTCAGGTACACTACAGTAAACACATTCAGGGGAGATAACAAAAACACGGTACAATGTGTCAGGTACACTACAGTAAACACATTCAGGGAAGATAACAAAAACACAGTACAATGTGTCAGGTACACTACAGTAAACACATTCAGGGGAGATAACAAAAACACAGTACAATGTGTCAGGTACACTACAGTAAACACATTCAGGGGAGATAACAAAAACACGGTACAATGTGTCAGGTACACTACAGTAAACACATTCAGGGAAGATAACAAAAACACAGTACAATGTGTCAGGTACACTACAGTAAACACATTCAGGGGAGATAACAAAAACACAGTACAATGTGTCAGGTACACTACAGTAAACACATTCAGGGGAGATAACAAAAACACAGTACAATGTGTCAGGTACACTACAGTAAACACATTCAGGGGAGATAACAAAAACACAGTACAATGTGTCAGGTACACTACAGTAAACACATTCAGGGGAGATAACAAAAACACAGTACAATCTGTCAGGTACACTACAGTAAATACATTCAGGGGAGATAACAAAAACACAGTACAATGTGTCAGATACACTACAGTAAACACATTCAGGGAAGATAACAAAAACACAGTACAATGTGTCAGGTACACTACAGTAAACACATTCAGGGAAGATAACAAAAACACAGTACAATGTGTCAGGTACACTACAGTAAACACATTCAGGGGAGATAACAAAAACACGGTACAATGTGTCAGGTACACTACAGTAAACACATTCAGGGGAGATAACAAAAACACGGTACAATGTGTCAGGTACACTACAGTAAACACATTCAGGGAAGATAACAAAAACACAGTACAATGTGTCAGGTACACTACAGTAAACACATTCAGGGGAGATAACAAAAACACGGTACACTGTGTCAGGTACACTACAGTAACCACATTTAGGGGTGATAACAAAAACACGGTACAATGTGTCAGGTACACTACAGTAAACACATTCAGGGGAGATAACAAAAACACAGTACAATGTGTCAGGTACACTACAATAAACACATTCAGGGGAGATAACAAAAATACAGTACAATGTGTCAGGTACACTACAGTAAACACATTAAGAGGAGATAACAAAAACACAGTACAATGTGTCAGGTACACTACAGTAAACACATTAAGTGGAGATAACAAAAATACAGTACAATGTGTCAGGTACACTACAGTTAACACATTCAGGGGAGATAACAAAAACACAGTACAATGTGTCAGGTACACTACAGTAAACACATTCAGGGGAGATAACAAAAACACAGTACAATGTGTCAGGTACACTACAGTAAACACATTCAGGGGAGATAACAAAAACACAGTACAATGTGTCAGGTACACTACAGTAAACACATTCAGGGGAGATAACAAAAACACAGTACAATGTGTCAGATACACTACAGTAAACACATTCAGGGAAGATAACAAAAACACAGTACACTGTGTCAGATACACTACCGTAAACACATTCAGTGGAGATAACAAAAACACAGTACACTGTATCAGGTACACTACAGTAAACACATTCAGTGGAGATAACAAAAACACAGTACAATGTGTCAGGTACACTACAATAAACACATTCAGGGGAGATAACAAAAACACAGTACAATGTGTCAGGTACACTACAGTAAACACATTCAGGGGAGATAACAAAAACACAGTACAATGTGTCAGGTACACTACAGTAAACACATTCAGGGGAGATAACAAAAACACAGTACAATGTGTAAGGTACACTACAGTAAACACATTCAGTGGAGATAACAAAAACACAGTACACTGTGTCAGGTACACTACAATAAACACATTCAGAGGAGATAACAAAAACACAGTACACTGTGTAAGGTACACTACAGTAAACACATTCAGGGGAGATAACAAAAACACAGTACACTGTGTCAGGTACGCTACAGTAAACACATTCAGGGGAGATAACAAAAACACAGTACAATGTGTCAGGTACACTACAGTAAACACATTCAGGGGAGATAACAAAAACACAGTACACTGTGTCAGTTATACTACAGTAAACACATTCAAGGAGATAACAAAAACACAGTACAATGTGTCAGGTACACTACAGTAAACACATTCAGGGGAGATAACAAAAACACAGTACAATGTGTCAGGTACACTACAGTAAACACATTCAGGGGAGATAACAAAAACACAGTACAATGTGTCAGGTACACTACAGTAAACACATTCAGGGGAGATAACAAAAACACGGTACAATGTGTCAGGTACACTACAGTAAACACATTCAGGGAAGATAACAAAATCACAGTACAATGTGTCAGGTACACTACAGTAAACACATTCAGGGGAGATAACAAAAACACGGTACACTGTGTCAGGTACACTACAGTAACCACATTTAGGGGTGATAACAAAAACACGGTACAATGTGTCAGGTACACTACAGTAAACACATTCAGGGGAGATAACAAAAACACAGTACACTGTGTCAGATACACTACCGTAAACACATTCAGTGGAGATAACAAAAACACAGTACACTGTGTCAGGTACACTACAGTAAACACATTCAGGGGAGATAAAACACAGTACAATGTGTCAGGTACACTACAATAAACACATTCAGGGGAGATAACAAAAACACAGTACAATGTGTCAGGTACACTACAGTAAACACATTCAGGGAAGATAACAAAAACACAGTACAATGTGTCAGGTACACTACAGTAAACACATTCAGGGGAGATAACAAAAACACAGTACAATGTGTCAGGTACACTACAGTAAACACATTCAGGGGAGATAACAAAAACACGGTACAATGTGTCAGGTACACTACAGTAAACACATTCAGGGAAGATAACAAAAACACAGTACAATGTGTCAGGTACACTACAGTAAACACATTCAGGGGAGATAACAAAAACACAGTACAATGTGTCAGGTACACTACAGTAAACACATTCAGGGGAGATAACAAAAACACGGTACAATGTGTCAGGTACACTACAGTAAACACATTCAGGGAAGATAACAAAAACACAGTACAATGTGTCAGGTACACTACAGTAAACACATTCAGGGGAGATAACAAAAACACAGTACAATGTGTCAGGTACACTACAGTAAACACATTCAGGGGAGATAACAAAAACACAGTACAATGTGTCAGGTACACTACAGTAAACACATTCAGGGGAGATAACAAAAACACAGTACAATGTGTCAGGTACACTACAGTAAACACATTCAGGGGAGATAACAAAAACACAGTACAATCTGTCAGGTACACTACAGTAAATACATTCAGGGGAGATAACAAAAACACAGTACAATGTGTCAGATACACTACAGTAAACACATTCAGGGAAGATAACAAAAACACAGTACAATGTGTCAGGTACACTACAGTAAACACATTCAGGGAAGATAACAAAAACACAGTACAATGTGTCAGGTACACTACAGTAAACACATTCAGGGGAGATAACAAAAACACGGTACAATGTGTCAGGTACACTACAGTAAACACATTCAGGGGAGATAACAAAAACACGGTACAATGTGTCAGGTACACTACAGTAAACACATTCAGGGAAGATAACAAAAACACAGTACAATGTGTCAGGTACACTACAGTAAACACATTCAGGGGAGATAACAAAAACACGGTACACTGTGTCAGGTACACTACAGTAACCACATTTAGGGGTGATAACCAAAAACACGGTACAATGTGTCAGGTACACTACAGTAAACACATTCAGGGGAGATAACAAAAACACAGTACAATGTGTCAGGTACACTACAATAAACACATTCAGGGGAGATAACAAAAATACAGTACAATGTGTCAGGTACACTACAGTAAACACATTAAGAGGAGATAACAAAAACACAGTACAATGTGTCAGGTACACTACAGTAAACACATTAAGTGGAGATAACAAAAATACAGTACAATGTGTCAGGTACACTACAGTTAACACATTCAGGGGAGATAACAAAAACACAGTACAATGTGTCAGGTACACTACAGTAAACACATTCAGGGGAGATAACAAAAACACAGTACAATGTGTCAGGTACACTACAGTAAACACATTCAGGGGAGATAACAAAAACACAGTACAATGTGTCAGGTACACTACAGTAAACACATTCAGGGGAGATAACAAAAACACAGTACAATGTGTCAGGTACACTACAGTAAACACATTCAGGGGAGATAACAAAAACACAGTACAATGTGTCAGGTACACTACAGTAAACACATTCAGGGGAGATAACAAAAACACAGTACAATGTGTCAGATACACTACAGTAAACACATTCAGGGGAGATAACAAAAACACAGTACACTGTGTCAGATACACTACCGTAAACACATTCAGTGGAGATAACAAAAACACAGTACACTGTATCAGGTACACTACAGTAAACACATTCAGTGGAGATAACAAAAACACAGTACAATGTGTCAGGTACACTACAATAAACACATTCAGGGGAGATAACAAAAACACAGTACAATGTGTCAGGTACACTACAGTAAACACATTCAGGGGAGATAACAAAAACACAGTACAATGTGTCAGGTACACTACAGTAAACACATTCAGGGGAGATAACAAAAACACAGTACAATGTGTAAGGTACACTACAGTAAACACATTCAGTGGAGATAACAAAAACACAGTACACTGTGTCAGGTACACTACAATAAACACATTCAGAGGAGATAACAAAAACACAGTACACTGTGTAAGGTACACTACAGTAAACACATTCAGGGGAGATAACAAAAACACAGTACACTGTGTCAGGTACGCTACAGTAAACACATTCAGGGGAGATAACAAAAACACAGTACAATGTGTCAGGTACACTACAGTAAACACATTCAGGGGAGATAACAAAAACACAGTACACTGTGTCAGTTATACTACAGTAAACACATTCAAGGAGATAACAAAAACACAGTACAATGTGTCAGGTACACTACAGTAAACACATTCAGGGGAGATAACAAAAACACAGTACAATGTGTCAGGTACACTACAGTAAACACATTCAGGGGAGATAACAAAAACACAGTACAATGTGTCAGGTACACTACAGTAAACACATTCAGGGGAGATAACAAAAACACGGTACAATGTGTCAGGTACACTACAGTAAACACATTCAGGGAAGATAACAAAATCACAGTACAATGTGTCAGGTATACTACAGTAAACACATTCAGGGGAGATAACAAAAACACGGTACACTGTGTCAGGTACACTACAGTAACCACATTTAGGGGTGATAACAAAAACACGGTACAATGTGTCAGGTACACTACAGTAAACACATTCAGGGGAGATAACAAAAACACAGTACACTGTGTCAGATACACTACCGTAAACACATTCAGTGGAGATAACAAAAACACAGTACACTGTGTCAGGTACACTACAGTAAACACATTCAGGGGAGATAAAACACAGTACAATGTGTCAGGTACACTACAATAAACACATTCAGGGGAGATAACAAAAACACAGTACAATGTGTCAGGTACACTACAGTAAACACATTCAGGGAAGATAACAAAAACACAGTACAATGTGTCAGGTACACTACAGTAAACACATTCAGGGGAGATAACAAAAACACAGTACAATGTGTCAGGTACACTACAGTAAACACATTCAGGGGAGATAACAAAAACACGGTACAATGTGTCAGGTACACTACAGTAAACACATTCAGGGAAGATAACAAAAACACAGTACAATGTGTCAGGTACACTACAGTAAACACATTCAGGGGAGATAACAAAAACACAGTACAATGTGTCAGGTACACTACAGTAAACACATTCAGGGGAGATAACAAAAACACGGTACAATGTGTCAGGTACACTACAGTAAACACATTCAGGGAAGATAACAAAAACACAGTACAATGTGTCAGGTACACTACAGTAAACACATTCAGGGGAGATAACAAAAACACAGTACAATGTGTCAGGTACACTACAGTAAACACATTCAGGGGAGATAACAAAAACACAGTACAATGTGTCAGGTACACTACAGTAAACACATTCAGGGGAGATAACAAAAACACAGTACAATGTGTCAGGTACACTACAGTAAACACATTCAGGGGAGATAACAAAAACACAGTACAATCTGTCAGGTACACTACAGTAAATACATTCAGGGGAGATAACAAAAACACAGTACAATGTGTCAGATACACTACAGTAAACACATTCAGGGAAGATAACAAAAACACAGTACAATGTGTCAGGTACACTACAGTAAACACATTCAGGGAAGATAACAAAAACACAGTACAATGTGTCAGGTACACTACAGTAAACACATTCAGGGGAGATAACAAAAACACGGTACAATGTGTCAGGTACACTACAGTAAACACATTCAGGGGAGATAACAAAAACACGGTACAATGTGTCAGGTACACTACAGTAAACACATTCAGGGAAGATAACAAAAACACAGTACAATGTGTCAGGTACACTACAGTAAACACATTCAGGGGAGATAACAAAAACACGGTACACTGTGTCAGGTACACTACAGTAACCACATTTAGGGGTGATAACCAAAAACACGGTACAATGTGTCAGGTACACTACAGTAAACACATTCAGGGGAGATAACAAAAACACAGTACAATGTGTCAGGTACACTACAATAAACACATTCAGGGGAGATAACAAAAATACAGTACAATGTGTCAGGTACACTACAGTAAACACATTAAGAGGAGATAACAAAAACACAGTACAATGTGTCAGGTACACTACAGTAAACACATTAAGTGGAGATAACAAAAATACAGTACAATGTGTCAGGTACACTACAGTTAACACATTCAGGGGAGATAACAAAAACACAGTACAATGTGTCAGGTACACTACAGTAAACACATTCAGGGGAGATAACAAAAACACAGTACAATGTGTCAGGTACACTACAGTAAACACATTCAGGGGAGATAACAAAAACACAGTACAATGTGTCAGGTACACTACAGTAAACACATTCAGGGGAGATAACAAAAACACAGTACAATGTGTCAGATACACTACAGTAAACACATTCAGGGGAGATAACAAAAACACAGTACACTGTGTCAGATACACTACCGTAAACACATTCAGTGGAGATAACAAAAACACAGTACACTGTATCAGGTACACTACAGTAAACACATTCAGTGGAGATAACAAAAACACAGTACAATGTGTCAGGTACACTACAATAAACACATTCAGGGGAGATAACAAAAACACAGTACAATGTGTCAGGTACACTACAGTAAACACATTCAGGGGAGATAACAAAAACACAGTACAATGTGTCAGGTACACTACAGTAAACACATTCAGGGGAGATAACAAAAACACAGTACAATGTGTAAGGTACACTACAGTAAACACATTCAGTGGAGATAACAAAAACACAGTACACTGTGTCAGGTACACTACAATAAACACATTCAGAGGAGATAACAAAAACACAGTACACTGTGTAAGGTACACTACAGTAAACACATTCAGGGGAGATAACAAAAACACAGTACACTGTGTCAGGTACGCTACAGTAAACACATTCAGGGGAGATAACAAAAACACAGTACAATGTGTCAGGTACACTACAGTAAACACATTCAGGGGAGATAACAAAAACACAGTACACTGTGTCAGTTATACTACAGTAAACACATTCAAGGAGATAACAAAAACACAGTACAATGTGTCAGGTACACTACAGTAAACACATTCAGGGGAGATAACAAAAACACAGTACAATGTGTCAGGTACACTACAGTAAACACATTCAGGGGAGATAACAAAAACACAGTACAATGTGTCAGGTACACTACAGTAAACACATTCAGGGGAGATAACAAAAACACGGTACAATGTGTCAGGTACACTACAGTAAACACATTCAGGGAAGATAACAAAATCACAGTACAATGTGTCAGGTATACTACAGTAAACACATTCAGGGGAGATAACAAAAACACGGTACACTGTGTCAGGTACACTACAGTAACCACATTTAGGGGTGATAACAAAAACACGGTACAATGTGTCAGGTACACTACAGTAAACACATTCAGGGGAGATAACAAAAACACAGTACAATGTGTCAGGTACACTACAGTAAACACATTCAGGGGAGATAACAAAAACACAGTACAATGTGTCAGATACACTACAGTAAACACATTCAGGGAAGATAACAAAAACACAGTACACTGTGTCAGATACACTACCGTAAACACATTCAGTGGAGATAACAAAAACACAGTACACTGTGTCAGGTACACTACAGTAAACACATTCAGGGGAGATAAAACACAGTACAATGTGTCAGGTACACTACAATAAACACATTCAGGGGAGATAACAAAAACACAGTACAATGTGTCAGGTACACTACAGTAAACACATTCAGGGAAGATAACAAAAACACAGTACAATGTGTCAGGTACACTACAGTAAACACATTCAGGGGAGATAACAAAAACACAGTACAATGTGTCAGGTACACTACAGTAAACACATTCAGGGGAGATAACAAAAACACGGTACAATGTGTCAGGTACACTACAGTAAACACATTCAGGGAAGATAACAAAAACACAGTACAATGTGTCAGGTACACTACAGTAAACACATTCAGGGGAGATAACAAAAACACAGTACAATGTGTCAGGTACACTACAGTAAACACATTCAGGGGAGATAACAAAAACACGGTACAATGTGTCAGGTACACTACAGTAAACACATTCAGGGAAGATAACAAAAACACAGTACAATGTGTCAGGTACACTACAGTAAACACATTCAGGGGAGATAACAAAAACACAGTACAATGTGTCAGGTACACTACAGTAAACACATTCAGGGGAGATAACAAAAACACAGTACAATGTGTCAGGTACACTACAGTAAACACATTCAGGGGAGATAACAAAAACACAGTACAATGTGTCAGGTACACTACAGTAAACACATTCAGGGGAGATAACAAAAACACAGTACAATCTGTCAGGTACACTACAGTAAATACATTCAGGGGAGATAACAAAAACACAGTACAATGTGTCAGATACACTACAGTAAACACATTCAGGGAAGATAACAAAAACACAGTACAATGTGTCAGGTACACTACAGTAAACACATTCAGGGAAGATAACAAAAACACAGTACAATGTGTCAGGTACACTACAGTAAACACATTCAGGGGAGATAACAAAAACACGGTACAATGTGTCAGGTACACTACAGTAAACACATTCAGGGGAGATAACAAAAACACGGTACAATGTGTCAGGTACACTACAGTAAACACATTCAGGGAAGATAACAAAAACACAGTACAATGTGTCAGGTACACTACAGTAAACACATTCAGGGGAGATAACAAAAACACGGTACACTGTGTCAGGTACACTACAGTAACCACATTTAGGGGTGATAACAAAAACACGGTACAATGTGTCAGGTACACTACAGTAAACACATTCAGGGGAGATAACAAAAACACAGTACAATGTGTCAGGTACACTACAATAAACACATTCAGGGGAGATAACAAAAATACAGTACAATGTGTCAGGTACACTACAGTAAACACATTCAGGGGAGATAACAAAAATACAGTACAATGTGTCAGGTACACTACAGTAAACACATTAAGAGGAGATAACAAAAACACAGTACAATGTGTCAGGTACACTACAGTAAACACATTAAGTGGAGATAACAAAAATACAGTACAATGTGTCAGGTACACTACAGTTAACACATTCAGGGGAGATAACAAAAACACAGTACAATGTGTCAGGTACACTACAGTAAACACATTCAGGGGAGATAACAAAAACACAGTACAATGTGTCAGGTACACTACAGTAAACACATTCAGGGGAGATAACAAAAACACAGTACAATGTGTCAGGTACACTACAGTAAACACATTCAGGGGAGATAACAAAAACACAGTACAATGTGTCAGATACACTACAGTAAACACATTCAGGGAAGATAACAAAAACACAGTACACTGTGTCAGGTACACTACAGTAAACACATTCAGGGAAGATAACAAAAACACAGTACACTGTGTCAGATACACTACCGTAAACACATTCAGTGGAGATAACAAAAACACAGTACACTGTATCAGGTACACTACAGTAAACACATTCAGTGGAGATAACAAAAACACAGTAAAATGTGTCAGGTACACTACAATAAACACATTCAGGGGAGATAACAAAAACACAGTACAATGTGTCAGGTACACTACAGTAAACACATTCAGGGGAGATAACAAAAACACAGTACAATGTGTCAGGTACACTACAGTAAACACATTCAGGGGAGATAACAAAAACACAGTACACTGTGTAAGGTACACTACAGTAAACACATTCAGTGGAGATAACAAAAACACAGTACACTGTGTCAGGTACACTACAGTAAACACATTCAGAGGAGATAACAAAAACACAGTACACTGTGTAAGGTACACTACAGTAAACACATTCAGGGGAGATAACAAAAACACAGTACACTGTGTCAGGTACGCTACAGTAAACACATTCAGGGGAGATAACAAAAACACAGTACAATGTGTCAGGTACACTACAGTAAACACATTCAGGGGAGATAACAAAAACACAGTACAATGTGTCAGGTACACTACAGTAAACACATTCAGGGGAGATAACAAAAACACGGTACAATGTGTCAGGTACACTACAGTAAACACATTCAGGGAAGATAACAAAATCACAGTACAATGTGTCAGGTACACTACAGTAAACACATTCAGGGGAGATAACAAAAACACGGTACACTGTGTCAGGTACACTACAGTAACGACATTTAGGGGTGATAACAAAAACACGGTACAATGTGTCAGGTACACTACAGTAAACACATTCAGGGGAGATAACAAAAACACAGTACAATGTGTCAGGTACACTACAGTAAACACATTCAGGGGAGATAACAAAAACACAGTACAATGTGTCAGATACACTACAGTAAACACATTCAGGGAAGATAACAAAAACACAGTACACTGTGTCAGATACACTACCGTAAACACATTCAGTGGAGATAACAAAAACACAGTACACTGTGTCAGGTACACTACAGTAAACACATTCAGGGGAGATAAAACACAGTACAATGTGTCAGGTACACTACAATAAACACATTCAGGGGAGATAACAAAAACACAGTACAATGTGTCAGGTACACTACAGTAAACACATTCAGGGAAGATAACAAAAACACAGTACAATGTGTCAGGTACACTACAGTAAACACATTCAGGGGAGATAACAAAAACACAGTACAATGTGTCAGGTACACTACAGTAAACACATTCAGGGGAGATAACAAAAACACGGTACAATGTGTCAGGTACACTACAGTAAACACATTCAGGGAAGATAACAAAAACACAGTACAATGTGTCAGGTACACTACAGTAAACACATTCAGGGGAGATAACAAAAACACAGTACAATGTGTCAGGTACACTACAGTAAACACATTCAGGGGAGATAACAAAAACAAAGTACAATGTGTCAGATACACTACAGTAAACACATTCAGGGAAGATAACAAAAACACAGTACACTGTGTCAGATACACTACCGTAAACACATTCAGTGGAGATAACAAAAACACATTACACTGTGTCAGGTACACTACAGTAAACACATTCAGGGGAGATAACAAAAACACAGTACAATGTGTCAGGTACACTACAATAAACACATTCAGGGGAGATAACAAAAACACAGTACAATGTGTCAGGTACACTACAGTAAACACATTCAGGGAAGATAACAAAAACACAGTACAATGTGTCAGGTACACTACAGTAAACACATTCAGGGGAGATAACAAAAACACAGTACAATGTGTCAGGTACACTACAGTAAACACATTCAGGGGAGATAACAAAAACACGGTACAATGTGTCAGGTACACTACAGTAAACACATTCAGGGAAGATAACAAAAACACAGTACAATGTGTCAGGTACACTACAGTAAACACATTCAGGGGAGATAACAAAAACACGGTACACTGTGTCAGGTACACTACAGTAACCACATTTAGGGGTGATAACAAAAACACGGTACAATGTGTCAGGTACACTACAGTAAACACATTCAGGGGAGATAACAAAAACACAGTACAATGTGTCAGGTACACTACAGTAAACACATTCAGGGGAGATAACAAAAACACAGTACAATGTGTCAGGTACACTACAGTAAACACATTCAGGGGAGATAACAAAAACACAGTACAATGTGTCAGGTACACTACAATAAACACATTCAGGGGAGATAACAAAAACACAGTACAATGTGTCAGGTACACTACAGTAAACACATTCAGGGAAGATAACAAAAACACAGTACAATGTGTCAGGTACACTACAGTAAACACATTCAGGGGAGATAACAAAAACACAGTACAATGTGTCAGGTACACTACAGTAAACACATTCAGGGGAGATAACAAAAACACGGTACAATGTGTCAGGTACACTACAGTAAACACATTCAGGGGAGATAACAAAAACACAGTACAATGTGTCAGGTACACTACAGTAAACACATTCAGGGGAGATAACAAAAACACAGTACAATGTGTCAGGTACACTACAGTAAACACATTCAGGGGAGATAACAAAAACAAAGTACAATGTGTCAGATACACTACAGTAAACACATTCAGGGGAGATAACAAAAACACAGTACAATGTGTCAGGTACACTACAGTAAACACATTCAGGGGAGATAACAAAAACACAGTACAATGTGTCAGATACACTACAGTAAACACATTCAGGGAAGATAACAAAAACACAGTACACTGTGTCAGATACACTACAGTAAACACATTCAGGGAAGATAACAAAAACACAGTACACTGTGTCAGATACACTACCGTAAACACATTCAGTGGAGATAACAAAAACACGGTACACTGTGTCAGGTACACTACAGTAAACACATTCAGGGGAGATAACAAAAACACAGTACAATGTGTCAGATACACTACAGTAAACACATTCAGGGAAGATAACAAAAACACAGTACACTGTGTCAGATACACTACCGTAAACACATTCAGTGGAGATAACAAAAACACAGTACACTGTGTCAGGTACACTACAGTAAACACATTCAGGGGAGATAACAAAAACACAGTACAATGTGTCAGGTACACTACAATAAACACATTAAGAGGAGATAACAAAAACACAGTACAATGTGTCAGGTACACTACAGTAAACACATTAAGAGGAGATAACAAAAATACAGTACAATGTGTCAGGTACACTACAGTTAACACATTCAGGGGAGATAACAAAAACACAGTACAATGTGTCAGGTACACTACAGTAAACACATTCAGGGGAGATAACAAAAACACAGTACAATGTGTCAGGTACACTACAGTAAACACATTCAGGGGAGATAACAAAAACACAGTACAATGTATCAGGTACACTACAGTAAACACATTCAGGGGAGATAACAAAAACACAGTACAATGTGTCAGGTACACTACAGTAAACACATTCAGGGGAGATAACAAAAACAAAGTACAATGTGTCAGGTACACTACAGTAAACACATTCAGGGGAGATAACAAAAACACAGTACAATGTGTCAGGTACACTACAGTAAACACATTCAGGGGAGATAACAAAAACACGGTACAATGTGTCAGGTACACTACAGTAAACACATTCAGGGAAGATAACAAAAACACAGTACAATGTGTCAGGTACACTACAGTAAACACATTCAGGGGAGATAACAAAAACACGGTACACTGTGTCAGGTACACTACAGTAACCACATTTAGGGGTGATAACAAAAACACGGTACAATGTGTCAGGTACACTACAGTAAACACATTCAGGGGAGATAACAAAAACACAGTACAATGTGTCAGGTACACTACAATAAACACATTCAGGGGAGATAACAAAAATACAGTACAATGTGTCAGGTACACTACAGTAAACACATTCAGGGGAGATAACAAAAATACAGTACAATGTGTCAGGTACACTACAGTAAACACATTAAGAGGAGATAACAAAAACACAGTACAATGTGTCAGGTACACTACAGTAAACACATTAAGAGGAGATAACAAAAACACAGTACAATGTGTCAGGTACACTACAGTAAACACATTAAGAGGAGATAACAAAAATAAGGTACAATGTGTCAGGTACACTACAGTTAACACATTCAGGGGAGATAACAAAAACACAGTACAATGTGTCAGGTACACTACAGTAAACACATTCAGGGGAGATAACAAAAACACAGTACAATGTGTCAGGTACACTACAGTAAACACATTCAGGGGAGATTACAAAAACACAGTACAATGTATCAGGTACACTACAGTAAACACATTCAGGGGAGATAACAAAAACACAGTACAATGTGTCAGGTACACTACAGTAAACACATTCAGGGGAGATAACAAAAACACAGTACAATGTGTCAGGTACACTACAGTAAACACATTCAGGGGAGATAACAAAAACACAGTACAATGTGTCAGGTACACTACAGTAAACACATTCAGGGGAGATAACAAAAACACGGTACAATGTGTCAGGTACACTACAGTAAACACATTCAGGGAAGATAACAAAAACACAGTACAATGTGTCAGGTACACTACAGTAAACACATTCAGGGGAGATAACAAAAACACGGTACACTGTGTCAGGTACACTACAGTAACCACATTTAGGGGTGATAACAAAAACACGGTACAATGTGTCAGGTACACTACAGTAAACACATTCAGGGGAGATAACAAAAACACAGTACAATGTGTCAGGTACACTACAAAAAATAAACACATTCAGGGGAGATAACAAAAACACAGTACAATGTGTCAGGTACACTACAGTAAACACATTCAGGGAAGATAACAAAAACACAGTACAATGTGTCAGGTACACTACAGTAAACACATTCAGGGGAGATAACAAAAACACAGTACAATGTGTCAGGTACACTACAGTTAACACATTCAGGGGAGATAACAAAAACACAGTACAATGTGTCAGGTACACTACAGTAAACACATTCAGGGAAGATAACAAAAACACAGTACAATGTGTCAGGTACACTACAGTAAACACATTCAGGGGAGATAACAAAAACACGGTACACTGTGTCAGGTACACTACAGTAACCACATTTAGGGGTGATAACAAAAACACGGTACAATGTGTCAGGTACACTACAGTAAACACATTCAGGGGAGATAACAAAAACACAGTACAATGTGTCAGGTACACTACAATAAACACATTCAGGGGAGATAACAAAAATACAGTACAATGTGTCAGGTACACTACAGTAAACACATTCAGGGGAGATAACAAAAATACAGTACAATGTGTCAGGTACACTACAGTAAACACATTAAGAGGAGATAACAAAAACACAGTACAATGTGTCAGGTACACTACAGTAAACACATTAAGAGGAGATAACAAAAACACAGTACAATGTGTCAGGTACACTACAGTAAACACATTAAGAGGAGATAACAAAAATAAGGTACAATGTGTCAGGTACACTACAGTTAACACATTCAGGGGAGATAACAAAAACACAGTACAATGTGTCAGGTACACTACAGTAAACACATTCAGGGGAGATAACAAAAACACAGTACAATGTGTCAGGTACACTACAGTAAACACATTCAGGGGAGATTACAAAAACACAGTACATATGTACAATGTATCAGGTACACTACAGTAAACACATTCAGGGGAGATAACAAAAACACAGTAC
This sequence comes from Mimachlamys varia, assembly GCA_947623455.1. Classification (NCBI taxonomy): domain Eukaryota; kingdom Metazoa; phylum Mollusca; class Bivalvia; order Pectinida; family Pectinidae; genus Mimachlamys; species Mimachlamys varia. The sequence goes on from OX392540.1 coordinate 39,733,783, forward strand.
AATGTGTCAGGTACACTACAGTAAACACATTCAGGGGAGATAACAAAAACACAGTACAATGTGTCAGGTACACTACAGTAAACACATTCAGGGGAGATAACAAAAACACAGTACAATGTGTCAGGTACACTACAGTAAACACATTCAGGGGAGATAACAAAAACACGGTACAATGTGTCAGGTACACTACAGTAAACACATTCAGGGAAGATAACAAAAACACAGTACAATGTGTCAGGTACACTACAGTAAACACATTCAGGGGAGATAACAAAAACACGGTACACTGTGTCAGGTACACTACAGTAACCACATTTAGGGGTGATAACAAAAACACGGTACAATGTGTCAGGTACACTACAGTAAACACATTCAGGGGAGATAACAAAAACACAGTACAATGTGTCAGGTACACTACAAAAAATAAACACATTCAGGGGAGATAACAAAAACACAGTACAATGTGTCAGGTACACTACAGTAAACACATTCAGGGAAGATAACAAAAACACAGTACAATGTGTCAGGTACACTACAGTAAACACATTCAGGGGAGATAACAAAAACACAGTACAATGTGTCAGGTACACTACAGTAAACACATTCAGGGGAGATAACAAAAACACAGTACAATGTATCAGGTACACTACAGTAAACACATTCAGGGGAGATAACAAAAACACAGTACAATGTGTCAGGTACACTACAGTAAACACATTCAGGGGAGATAACAAAAACACAGTACAATGTGTCAGGTACACTACAGTAAACACATTCAAAGAGATAACAAAAACACAGTACAATGTGTCAGGTACACTACAGTAAACACATTCAGGGGAGATAACAAAAACACAGTACAATATGTCAGGTACACTACAGTAAATACATTCAGGGGAGATAACAAAAACACAGTACAATATGTCAGATACACTACAGTAAACACATTCAGGGAAGATAACAAAAACACAGTACACTGTGTCAGATACACTACCGTAAACACATTCAGTGGAGATAACAAAAACACAGTACACTGTGTCAGGTACACTACAGTAAACACATTCAGGGGAGATAACAAAAACACAGTACAATGTGTCAGGTACACTACAGTAAACACATTCAGGGGAGATAACAAAAACACAGTACAATGTGTCAGGTACACTACAGTAAACACATTCAGGGAAGATAACAAAAACACAGTACAATGTGTCAGGTACACTACAGTAAACACATTCAGGGGAGATAACAAAAACACAGTACAATGTGTCAGGTACACTACAGTAAACACATTCAGGGGAGATAACAAAAACACAGTACAATGTGTCAGGTACACTACAGTAAACACATTCAGGGGAGATAACAAAAACACAGTACACTGTGTAAGGTACACTACAGTAAACACATTCAGTGGAGATAACAAAAACACAGTACACTGTGTCAGGTACACTACAGTAAACACATTCAGAGGAGATAACAAAAACACAGTACACTGTGTAAGGTACACTACAGTAAACACATTCAGGGGAGATAACAAAAACACAGTACACTGTGTCAGGTACGCTACAGTAAACACATTAAGAGGAGATAACAAAAACACAGTACAATGTGTCAGGTACACTACAGTAAACACATTCAGGGGAGATAACAAAAACACAGTACACTGTGTCAGGTACACTACAGTAAACACATTCAAGGAGATAACAAAAACACAGTACAATGTGTCAGGTACACTACAGTAAACACATTCAGGGGAGATAACAAAAACACAGTACAATGTGTCAGGTACACTACAGTAAACACATTCAGGGGAGATAACAAAAACACAGTACAATGTGTCAGGTACACTACAGTAAACACATTCAGGGGAGATAACAAAAACACAGTACAATGTGTCAGGTACACTACAATAAACACATTCAGGGGAGATAACAAAAACACAGTACAATGTGTCAGGTACACTACAGTTAACACATTCAGGGGAGATAACAAAAACACAGTACAATGTGTCAGGTACACTACAGTAAACACATTCAGGGAAGATAACAAAAACACAGTACAATGTGTCAGGTACACTACAGTAAACACATTCAGGGGAGATAACAAAAACACGGTACACTGTGTCAGGTACACTACAGTAACCACATTTAGGGGTGATAACAAAAACACGGTACAGTGTGTCAGGTACACTACAGTAAACACATTCAGGGGAGATAACAAAAACACAGTACAATGTGTCAGGTACACTACAATAAACACATTCAGGGGAGATAACAAAAATACAGTACAATGTGTCAGGTACACTACAGTAAACACATTCAGGGGAGATAACAAAAATACAGTACAATGTGTCAGGTACACTACAGTAAACACATTAAGAGGAGATAACAAAAACACAGTACAATGTGTCAGGTACACTACAGTAAACACATTAAGAGGAGATAACAAAAATACAGTACAATGTGTCAGGTACACTACAGTTAACACATTCAGGGGAGATAACAAAAACACAGTACAATGTGTCAGGTACACTACAGTAAACACATTCAGGGGAGATAACAAAAACACAGTACAATGTGTCAGGTACACTACAGTAAACACATTCAGGGGAGATAACAAAAACACAGTACAATGTGTCAGGTACACTACAGTAAACACATTCAGGGGAGATAACAAAAACACGGTACAATGTATCAGGTACACTACAGTAAACACATTCAGGGAAGATAACAAAAACACAGTACAATGTGTCAGGTACACTACAGTAAACACATTCAGGGGAGATAACAAAAACACAGTACAATGTGTCAGGTACACTACAGTAAACACATTCAGGGGAGATAACAAAAACACAGTACAATGTGTCAGGTACACTACAGTAAACACATTCAGGGGAGATAACAAAAACACAGTACAATCTGTCAGGTACACTACAGTAAATACATTCAGGGGAGATAACAAAAACACAGTACAATGTGTCAGATACACTACAGTAAACACATTCAGGGAAGATAACAAAAACACAGTACACTGTGTCAGATACACTACCGTAAACACATTCAGGGGAGATAACAAAAACACAGTACAATGTGTCAGGTACACTACAGTAAACACATTCAGGGGAGATAACAAAAACACAGTACAATGTGTCAGGTACACTACAGTAAACACATTAAGAGGAGATAACAAAAACACGGTACAATGTGTCAGGTACACTACAGTAAACACATTCAGGGAAGATAACAAAAACACAGTACAATGTGTCAGGTACACTACAGTAAACACATTCAGGGGAGATAACAAAAACACAGTACAATGTGTCAGGTACACTACAGTAAACACATTCAGGGGAGATAACAAAAACACAGTACAATGTGTCAGGTACACTACAGTAAACACATTCAGGGGAGATAACAAAAACACAGTACAATGTGTCAGATACACTACAGTAAACACATTCAGGGGAGATAACAAAAATACAGTACAATGTGTCAGATACACTACCGTAAACACATTCAGGGGAGATAACAAAAACACGGTACAATGTGTCAGGTACGCTACAGTAAACACATTCAGGGGAGATAACAAAAACACGGTACAATGTGTCAGGTACACTACAGTAACCACATTCAGGGAAGATAACAAAAACACAGTACAATGTGTCAGGTACACTACAGTAAACACATTCAGGGGAGATAACAAAAACACAGTACAATGTGTCAGGTACACTACAGTAAACACATTCAGGGGAGATAACAAAAACACAGTACAATGTGTCAGGTACACTACAGTAAACACATTCAGGGGAGATAACAAAAACACGGTACAATGTGTCAGGTACACTACAGTAAACACATTCAGGGAAGATAACAAAAACACAGTACAATGTGTCAGGTACACTACAGTAAACACATTCAGGGGAGATAACAAAAACACGGTACACTGTGTCAGGTACACTACAGTAACCACATTTAGGGGTGATAACAAAAACACGGTACAATGTGTCAGGTACACTACAGTAAACACATTCAGGGGGATAACAAAAACACAGTACAATGTGTCAGGTACACTACAATAAACACATTCAGGGGAGATAACAAAAATACAGTACAATGTGTCAGGTACACTACAGTAAACACATTCAGGGGAGATAACAAAAATACAGTACAATGTGTCAGGTACACTACAGTAAACACATTAAGAGGAGATAACAAAAACACAGTACAATGTGTCAGGTACACTACAGTAAACACATTAATAGGAGATAACAAAAATACAGTACAATGTGTCAGGTACACTACAGTTAACACATTCAGGGGAGATAACAAAAACACAGTACAATGTGTCAGGTACACTACAGTAAACACATTCAGGGGAGATAACAAAAACACAGTACAATGTGTCAGGTACACTACAGTAAACACATTCAGGGGAGATAACAAAAACACAGTACAATGTGTCAGGTACACTACAGTAAACACATTCAGGGGAGATAACAAATACACAGTACAATGTATCAGGTACACTACAGTAAACACATTCAGGGGAGATAACAAAAACACAGTACAATGTGTCAGGTACACTACAGTAAACACATTCAGGGGAGATAACAAAAACACAGTACAATGTGTCAGGTACACTACAGTAAACACATTCAGGGGAGATAACAAAAACACAGTACAATGTGTCAGGTACACTACAGTAAACACATTCAGGGGAGATAACAAAAACACAGTACAATGTGTCAGGTACACTACAGTAAATACATTCAGGGGAGATAACAAAAACACAGTACAATGTGTCAGATACACTACAGTAAACACATTCAGGGAAGATAACAAAAACACAGTACACTGTGTCAGAAACACTACCGTTAACACATTCAGTGGAGATAACAAAAACACAGTACACTGTGTCAGGTACACTACAGTAAACACATTCAGGGGAGATAACAAAAACACAGTACAATGTGTCAGGTACACTACAGTAAACACATTCAGGGGAGATAACAAAAACACAGTACAATGTGTCAGGTACACTACAGTAAACACATTCAGGGAAGATAACAAAAACACAGTACAATGTGTCAGGTACACTACAGTAAACACATTCAGGGGAGATAACAAAAACACAGTACAATGTGTCAGGTACACTACAGTAAACACATTCAGGGGAGATAACAAAAACACAGTACAATGTATCAGGTACACTACAGTAAACACATTCAGGGGAGATAACAAAAACACAGTACAATGTGTCAGGTACACTACAGTAAACACATTCAGGGGAGATAACAAAAACACAGTACACTGTGTCAGGTACACTACAGTAAACACATTCAGGGGAGATAACAAAAACACAGTACAATCTGTCAGGTACACTACAGTAAACACATTCAGGGGAGATAACAAAAACACAGTACAATCTGTCAGGTACACTACAGTAAATACATTCAGGGGAGATAACAAAAACACAGTACAATGTGTCAGGTACACTACAGTAAACACATTCAGGGGAGATAACAAAAACACAGTACAATGTGTCAGGTACACTACAGTAAACACATTCAGGGGAGATAACAAAAACACGGTACAATGTGTCAGGTACACTACAGTAAACACATTCAGGGAAGATAACAAAAACACAGTACAATGTGTCAGGTACACTACAGTAAACACATTCAGGGGAGATAACAAAAACACGGTACACTGTGTCAGGTACACTACAGTAACCACATTTAGGGGTGATAACAAAAACACGGTACAATGTGTCAGGTACACTACAGTAAACACATTCAGGGGAGATAACAAAAACACAGTACAATGTGTCAGGTACACTACAATAAACACATTCAGGGGAGATAACAAAAATACAGTACAATGTGTCAGGTACACTACAGTAAACACATTCAGGGGAGATAACAAAAATACAGTACAATGTGTCAGGTACACTACAGTAAACACATTAAGAGGAGATAACAAAAACACAGTACAATGTGTCAGGTACACTACAGTAAACACATTAAGAGGAGATAACAAAAATACAGTACAATGTGTCAGGTACACTACAGTAAACACATTCAGGGGAGATAACAAAAACACAGTACAATGTGTCAGGTACACTACAGTAAACACATTCAGGGGAGATAACAAAAACACAGTACAATGTGTCAGGTACACTACAGTAAACACATTCAGGGGAGATAACAAAAACACAGTACAATGTGTCAGGTACACTACAGTAAACACATTCAGGGGAGATAACAAAAACACAGTACAATGTATCAGGTACACTACAGTAAACACATTCAGGGGAGATAACAAAAACACAGTACAATGTATCAGGTACACTACAGTAAACACATTCAGGGGAGATAACAAAAACACAGTACAATGTGTCAGGTACACTACAGTAAACACATTCAGGGGAGATAACAAAAACACAGTACAATGTGTCAGGTACACTACAGTAAACACATTCAGGGGAGATAACAAAAACACAGTACAATGTGTCAGGTACACTACAGTAAACACATTCAGGGGAGATAACAAAAACACAGTACAATGTGTCAGGTACACTACAGTAAATACATTCAGGGGAGATAACAAAAACACAGTACAATGTGTCAGATACACTACAGTAAACACATTCAGGGGAGATAACAAAAACACAGTACACTGTGTCAGATACACTACCGTAAACACATTCAGTGGAGATAACAAAAACACAGTACACTGTGTCAGGTACACTACAGTAAACACATTCAGGGGAGATAACAAAAACACAGTACAATGTGTCAGGTACACTACAATAAACACATTCAGGGGAGATAACAAAAACACAGTACAATGTGTCAGGTACACTACAGTAAACACATTCAGGGAAGATAACAAAAACACGGTACAATGTGTCAGGTACACTACAGTAAACACATTCAGGGGAGATAACAAAAACACGGTACAATGTGTCAGGTACACTACAGTAAACACATTCAGGGGAGATAACAAAAACACGGTACAATGTGTCAGGTACGCTACAGTAAACACATTCAGGGAAGATAACAAAATCACAGTACAATGTGTCAGGTACACTACAGTAAACACATTCAGGGGAGATAACAAAAACACGGTACACTGTGTCAGGTACACTACAGTAACCACATTTAGGGGTGATAACAAAAACACGGTACAATGTGTCAGGTACACTACAGTAAACACATTCAGGGGAGATAACAAAAACACAGTACAATGTGTCAGGTACACTACAATAAACACATTCAGGGGAGATAACAAAAATACAGTACAATGTGTCAGGTACACTACAGTAAACACATTCAGGGGAGATAACAAAAATACAGTACAATGTGTCAGGTACACTACAGTAAACACATTAAGAGGAGATAACAAAAACACAGTACAATGTGTCAGGTACACTACAGTAAACACATTAAGAGGAGATAACAAAAATACAGTACAATGTGTCAGGTACACTACAGTTAACACATTCAGGGGAGATAACAAAAACACAGTACAATGTGTCAGGTACACTACAGTAAACACATTCAGGGGAGATAACAAAAACACAGTACAATGTGTCAGGTACACTACAGTAAACACATTCAGGGGAGATAACAAAAACACAGTACAATGTGTCAGGTACACTACAGTAAACACATTCAGGGGAGATAACAAAAACACAGTACAATGTATCAGGTACACTACAGTAAACACATTCAGGGGAGATAACAAAAACACAGTACAATGTGTCAGGTACACTACAGTAAACACATTCAGGGGAGATAACAAAAACACAGTACAATGTGTCAGGTACACTACAGTAAACACATTCAGGGGAGATAACAAAAACACAGTACAATGTGTCAGGTACACTACAGTAAACACATTCAGGGGAGATAACAAAAACACAGTACAATCTGTCAGGTACACTACAGTAAATACATTCAGGGGAGATAACAAAAACACAGTACAATGTGTCAGATACACTACAGTAAACACATTCAGGGAAGATAACAAAAACACAGTACACTGTGTCAGAAACACTACCGTAAACACATTCAGTGGAGATAACAAAAACACAGTACACTGTGTCAGGTACACTACAGTAAACACATTCAGGGGAGATAACAAAAACACAGTACAATGTGTCAGGTACACTACAGTAAACACATTCAGGGGAGATAACAAAAACACGGTACAATGTGTCAGGTACACTACAGTAAACACATTCAGGGAAGATAACAAAAACACAGTACAATGTGTCAGGTACACTACAGTAAACACATTCAGGGGAGATAACAAAAACACGGTACACTGTGTCAGGTACACTACAGTAACCACATTTAGGGGTGATAACAAAAACACGGTACAATGTGTCAGGTACACTACAGTAAACACATTCAGGGGAGATAACAAAAACACAGTACAATGTGTCAGGTACACTACAATAAACACATTCAGGGGAGATAACAAAAATACAGTACAATGTGTCAGGTACACTACAGTAAACACATTCAGGGGAGATAACAAAAATACAGTACAATGTGTCAGGTACACTACAGTAAACACATTAAGAGGAGATAACAAAAACACAGTACAATGTGTCAGGTACACTACAGTAAACACATTAAGAGGAGATAACAAAAATACAGTACAATGTGTCAGGTACACTACAGTTAACACATTCAGGGGAGATAACAAAAACACAGTACAATGTGTCAGGTACACTACAGTAAACACATTCAGGGGAGATAACAAAAACACAGTACAATGTGTCAGGTACACTACAGTAAACACATTCAGGGGAGATAACAAAAACACAGTACAATGTGTCAGGTACACTACAGTAAACACATTCAGGGGAGATAACAAAAACACAGTACAATGTATCAGGTACACTACAGTAAACACATTCAGGGGAGATAACAAAAACACAGTACAATGTGTCAGGTACACTACAGTAAACACATTCAGGGGAGATAACAAAAACACAGTACAATGTGTCAGGTACACTACAGTAAACACATTCAGGGGAGATAACAAAAACACAGTACAATGTGTCAGGTACACTACAGTAAACACATTCAGGGGAGATAACAAAAACACAGTACAATGTGTCAGGTACACTACAGTAAATACATTCAGGGGAGATAACAAAAACACAGTACAATGTGTCAGATACACTACAGTAAACACATTCAGGGAAGATAACAAAAACACAGTACACTGTGTCAGAAACACTACCGTTAACACATTCAGTGGAGATAACAAAAACACAGTACACTGTGTCAGGTACACTACAGTAAACACATTCAGGGGAGATAACAAAAACACAGTACAATGTGTCAGGTACACTACAGTAAACACATTCAGGGGAGATAACAAAAACACAGTACAATGTGTCAGGTACACTACAGTAAACACATTCAGGGAAGATAACAAAAACACAGTACAATGTGTCAGGTACACTACAGTAAACACATTCAGGGGAGATAACAAAAACACAGTACAATGTGTCAGGTACACTACAGTAAACACATTCAGGGGAGATAACAAAAACACAGTACAATGTATCAGGTACACTACAGTAAACACATTCAGGGGAGATAACAAAAACACAGTACAATGTGTCAGGTACACTACAGTAAACACATTCAGGGGAGATAACAAAAACACAGTACACTGTGTCAGGTACACTACAGTAAACACATTCAGGGGAGATAACAAAAACACAGTACAATGTGTCAGGTACACTACAGTAAACACATTCAGGGGAGATAACAAAAACACAGTACAATCTGTCAGGTACACTACAGTAAATACATTCAGGGGAGATAACAAAAACACAGTACAATGTGTCAGGTACACTACAGTAAACACATTCAGGGGAGATAACAAAAACACAGTACAATGTGTCAGGTACACTACAGTAAACACATTCAGGGGAGATAACAAAAACACGGTACAATGTGTCAGGTACACTACAGTAAACACATTCAGGGAAGATAACAAAAACACAGTACAATGTGTCAGGTACACTACAGTAAACACATTCAGGGGAGATAACAAAAACACGGTACACTGTGTCAGGTACACTACAGTAACCACATTTAGGGGTGATAACAAAAACACGGTACAATGTGTCAGGTACACTACAGTAAACACATTCAGGGGAGATAACAAAAACACAGTACAATGTGTCAGGTACACTACAATAAACACATTCAGGGGAGATAACAAAAATACAGTACAATGTGTCAGGTACACTACAGTAAACACATTCAGGGGAGATAACAAAAATACAGTACAATGTGTCAGGTACACTACAGTAAACACATTAAGAGGAGATAACAAAAACACAGTACAATGTGTCAGGTACACTACAGTAAACACATTAAGAGGAGATAACAAAAATACAGTACAATGTGTCAGGTACACTACAGTTAACACATTCAGGGGAGATAACAAAAACACAGTACAATGTGTCAGGTACACTACAGTAAACACATTCAGGGGAGATAACAAAAACACAGTACAATGTGTCAGGTACACTACAGTAAACACATTCAGGGGAGATAACAAAAACACAGTACAATGTGTCAGGTACACTACAGTAAACACATTCAGGGGAGATAACAAAAACACAGTACAATGTATCAGGTACACTACAGTAAACACATTCAGGGGAGATAACAAAAACACAGTACAATGTGTCAGGTACACTACAGTAAACACATTCAGGGGAGATAACAAAAACACAGTACAATGTGTCAGGTACACTACAGTAAACACATTCAGGGGAGATAACAAAAACACAGTACAATGTGTCAGGTACACTACAGTAAACACATTCAGTGGAGATAACAAAAACACAGTACACTGTGTCAGGTACACTACAGTAAACACATTCAGGGGAGATAACAAAAACACAGTACAATGTGTCAGGTACACTACAATAAACACATTCAGGGGAGATAACAAAAACACAGTACAATGTGTCAGGTACACTACAGTAAACACATTCAGGGAAGATAACAAAAACACGGTACAATGTGTCAGGTACACTACAGTAAACACATTCAGGGGAGATAACAAAAACACGGTACAATGTGTCAGGTACACTACAGTAAACACATTCAGGGGAGATAACAAAAACACGGTACAATGTGTCAGGTACGCTACAGTAAACACATTCAGGGAAGATAACAAAATCACAGTACAATGTGTCAGGTACACTACAGTAAACACATTCAGGGGAGATAACAAAAACACGGTACACTGTGTCAGGTACACTACAGTAACCACATTTAGGGGTGATAACAAAAACACGGTACAATGTGTCAGGTACACTACAGTAAACACATTCAGGGGAGATAACAAAAACACAGTACAATGTGTCAGGTACACTACAATAAACACATTCAGGGGAGATAACAAAAATACAGTACAATGTGTCAGGTACACTACAGTAAACACATTCAGGGGAGATAACAAAAATACAGTACAATGTGTCAGGTACACTACAGTAAACACATTAAGAGGAGATAACAAAAATACAGTACAATGTGTCAGGTACACTACAGTTAACACATTCAGGGGAGATAACAAAAACACAGTACAATGTGTCAGGTACACTACAGTAAACACATTCAGGGGAGATAACAAAAACACAGTACAATGTATCAGGTACACTACAGTAAACACATTCAGGGGAGATAACAAAAACACAGTACAATGTGTCAGGTACACTACAGTAAACACATTCAGGGGAGATAACAAAAACACAGTACAATGTGTCAGGTACACTACAGTAAACACATTCAGGGGAGATAACAAAAACACAGTACAATGTGTCAGGTACACTACAGTAAACACATTCAGTGGAGATAACAAAAACACAGTACACTGTGTCAGGTACACTACAGTAAACACATTCAGGGGAGATAACAAAAACACAGTACAATGTGTCAGGTACACTACAATAAACACATTCAGGGGAGATAACAAAAACACAGTACAATGTGTCAGGTACACTACAGTAAACACATTCAGGGAAGATAACAAAAACACGGTACAATGTGTCAGGTACACTACAGTAAACACATTCAGGGGAGATAACAAAAACACAGTACAATGTGTCAGGTACACTACAGTAAACACATTCAGGGAAGATAACAAAAACACAGTACAATGTGTCAGGTACACTACAGTAAACACATTCAGGGGAGATAACAAAAACACAGTACAATGTGTCAGGTACACTACAGTAACCACATTTAGGGGTGATAACAAAAACACGGTACAATGTGTCAGGTACACTACAGTAAACACATTCAGGGGAGATAACAAAAACACAGTACAATGTGTCAGGTACACTACAATAAACACATTCAGGGGAGATAACAAAAATACAGTACAATGTGTCAGTTACACTACAGTAAACACATTCAGGGGAGATAACAAAAATACAGTACAATGTGTCAGGTACACTACAGTAAACACATTAAGAGGAGATAACAAAAACACAGTACAATGTGTCAGGTACACTACAGTAAACACATTAAGAGGAGATAACAAAAATACAGTACAATGTGTCAGGTACACTACAGTTAACACATTCAGGGGAGATAACAAAAATACAGTACAATGTGTCAGGTACACTACAGTTAACACATTCAGGGGAGATAACAAAAACACAGTACAATGTGTCAGGTACACTACAGTAAACACATTCAGGGGAGATAACAAAAACACAGTACAATGTGTCAGGTACACTACAGTAAACACATTCAGGGGAGATAACAAAAACACAGTACAATGTGTCAGGTACACTACAGTAAACACATTCAGGGGAGATAACAAAAACACAGTACAATGTGTCAGGTACACTACAGTAAACACATTCAGGGGAGATAACAAAAACACAGTACAATGTGTCAGATACACTACAGTAAACACATTCAGGGAAGATAACAAAAACACAGTACACTGTGTCAGAAACACTACCGTAAACACATTCAGTGGAGATAACAAAAACACAGTACACTGTGTCAGGTACACTACAGTAAACACATTCAGGGGAGATAACAAAAACACAGTACAATGTGTCAGGTACACTACAATAAACACATTCAGGGGAGATAACAAAAACACAGTACAATGTGTCAGGTACACTACAGTAAACACATTCAGGGAAGATAACAAAAACACAGTACAATGTGTCAGGTACACTACAGTAAACACATTCAGGGGAGATAACAAAAACACAGTACAATGTGTCAGGTACACTACAGTAACCACATTTAGGGGTGATAACAAAAACACGGTACAATGTGTCAGGTACACTACAGTAAACACATTCAGGGGAGATAACAAAAACACAGTACAATGTGTCAGGTACACTACAATAAACACATTCAGGGGAGATAACAAAAATACAGTACAATGTGTCAGGTACACTACAGTAAACACATTCAGGGGAGATAACAAAAATACAGTACAATGTGTCAGGTACACTACAGTAAACACATTAAGAGGAGATAACAAAAACACAGTACAATGTGTCAGGTACACTACAGTAAACACATTAAGAGGAGATAACAAAAATACAGTACAATGTGTCAGGTACACTACAGTTAACACATTCAGGGGAGATAACAAAAACACAGTACAATGTGTCAGGTACACTACAGTAACCACATTTAGGGGTGATAACAAAAACACGGTACAATGTGTCAGGTACACTACAGTAAACACATTCAGGGGAGATAACAAAAACACAGTACAATGTGTCAGGTACACTACAATAAACACATTCAGGGGAGATAACAAAAATACAGTACAATGTGTCAGGTACACTACAGTAAACACATTCAGGGGAGATAACAAAAATACAGTACAATGTGTCAGGTACACTACAGTAAACACATTAAGAGGAGATAACAAAAACACAGTACAATGTGTCAGGTACACTACAGTAAACACATTAAGAGGAGATAACAAAAATACAGTACAATGTGTCAGGTACACTACAGTAAACACATTCAGGGGAGATAACAAAAACACAGTACAATGTGTCAGGTACACTACAGTAAATACATTCAGGGGAGATAACAAAAACACAGTACAATGTGTCAGATACACTACAGTAAACACATTCAGGGAAGATAACAAAAACACAGTACACTGTGTCAGAAACACTACCGTTAACACATTCAGTGGAGATAACAAAAACACAGTACACTGTGTCAGGTACACTACAGTAAACACATTCAGGGGAGATAACAAAAACACAGTACAATGTGTCAGGTACACTACAGTAAACACATTCAGGGGAGATAACAAAAACACAGTACAATGTGTCAGGTACACTACAGTAAACACATTCAGGGAAGATAACAAAAACACAGTACAATGTGTCAGGTACACTACAGTAAACACATTCAGGGGAGATAACAAAAACACAGTACAATGTGTCAGGTACACTACAGTAAACACATTCAGGGGAGATAACAAAAACACAGTACAATGTATCAGGTACACTACAGTAAACACATTCAGGGGAGATAACAAAAACACAGTACAATGTGTCAGGTACACTACAGTAAACACATTCAGGGGAGATAACAAAAACACAGTACACTGTGTCAGGTACACTACAGTAAACACATTCAGGGGAGATAACAAAAACACAGTACAATGTGTCAGGTACACTACAGTAAACACATTCAGGGGAGATAACAAAAACACAGTACAATCTGTCAGGTACACTACAGTAAATACATTCAGGGGAGATAACAAAAACACAGTACAATGTGTCAGGTACACTACAGTAAACACATTCAGGGGAGATAACAAAAACACAGTACAATGTGTCAGGTACACTACAGTAAACACATTCAGGGGAGATAACAAAAACACGGTACAATGTGTCAGGTACACTACAGTAAACACATTCAGGGAAGATAACAAAAACACAGTACAATGTGTCAGGTACACTACAGTAAACACATTCAGGGGAGATAACAAAAACACGGTACACTGTGTCAGGTACACTACAGTAACCACATTTAGGGGTGATAACAAAAACACGGTACAATGTGTCAGGTACACTACAGTAAACACATTCAGGGGAGATAACAAAAACACAGTACAATGTGTCAGGTACACTACAATAAACACATTCAGGGGAGATAACAAAAATACAGTACAATGTGTCAGGTACACTACAGTAAACACATTCAGGGGAGATAACAAAAATACAGTACAATGTGTCAGGTACACTACAGTAAACACATTAAGAGGAGATAACAAAAACACAGTACAATGTGTCAGGTACACTACAGTAAACACATTAAGAGGAGATAACAAAAATACAGTACAATGTGTCAGGTACACTACAGTTAACACATTCAGGGGAGATAACAAAAACACAGTACAATGTGTCAGGTACACTACAGTAAACACATTCAGGGGAGATAACAAAAACACAGTACAATGTGTCAGGTACACTACAGTAAACACATTCAGGGGAGATAACAAAAACACAGTACAATGTGTCAGGTACACTACAGTAAACACATTCAGGGGAGATAACAAAAACACAGTACAATGTATCAGGTACACTACAGTAAACACATTCAGGGGAGATAACAAAAACACAGTACAATGTGTCAGGTACACTACAGTAAACACATTCAGGGGAGATAACAAAAACACAGTACAATGTGTCAGGTACACTACAGTAAACACATTCAGGGGAGATAACAAAAACACAGTACAATGTGTCAGGTACACTACAGTAAACACATTCAGTGGAGATAACAAAAACACAGTACACTGTGTCAGGTACACTACAGTAAACACATTCAGGGGAGATAACAAAAACACAGTACAATGTGTCAGGTACACTACAATAAACACATTCAGGGGAGATAACAAAAACACAGTACAATGTGTCAGGTACACTACAGTAAACACATTCAGGGAAGATAACAAAAACACGGTACAATGTGTCAGGTACACTACAGTAAACACATTCAGGGGAGATAACAAAAACACGGTACAATGTGTCAGGTACACTACAGTAAACACATTCAGGGGAGATAACAAAAACACGGTACAATGTGTCAGGTACGCTACAGTAAACACATTCAGGGAAGATAACAAAATCACAGTACAATGTGTCAGGTACACTACAGTAAACACATTCAGGGGAGATAACAAAAACACGGTACACTGTGTCAGGTACACTACAGTAACCACATTTAGGGGTGATAACAAAAACACGGTACAATGTGTCAGGTACACTACAGTAAACACATTCAGGGGAGATAACAAAAACACAGTACAATGTGTCAGGTACACTACAATAAACACATTCAGGGGAGATAACAAAAATACAGTACAATGTGTCAGGTACACTACAGTAAACACATTCAGGGGAGATAACAAAAATACAGTACAATGTGTCAGGTACACTACAGTAAACACATTAAGAGGAGATAACAAAAACACAGTACAATGTGTCAGGTACACTACAGTAAACACATTAAGAGGAGATAACAAAAATACAGTACAATGTGTCAGGTACACTACAGTTAACACATTCAGGGGAGATAACAAAAACACAGTACAATGTGTCAGGTACACTACAGTAAACACATTCAGGGGAGATAACAAAAACACAGTACAATGTGTCAGGTACACTACAGTAAACACATTCAGGGGAGATAACAAAAACACAGTACAATGTGTCAGGTACACTACAGTAAACACATTCAGGGGAGATAACAAAAACACAGTACAATGTGTCAGGTACACTACAGTAAACACATTCAGGGGAGATAACAAAAACACAGTACAATCTGTCAGGTACACTACAGTAAATACATTCAGGGGAGATAACAAAAACACAGTACAATGTGTCAGATACACTACAGTAAACACATTCAGGGAAGATAACAAAAACACAGTACACTGTGTCAGAAACACTACCGTAAACACATTCAGTGGAGATAACAAAAACACAGTACACTGTGTCAGGTACACTACAGTAAACACATTCAGGGGAGATAACAAAAACACAGTACAATGTGTCAGGTACACTACAATAAACACATTCAGGGGAGATAACAAAAACACAGTACAATGTGTCAGGTACACTACAGTAAACACATTCAGGGAAGATAACAAAAACACAGTACAATGTGTCAGGTACACTACAGTAAACACATTCAGGGGAGATAACAAAAACACAGTACAATGTGTCAGGTACACTACAGTAACCACATTTAGGGGTGATAACAAAAACACGGTACAATGTGTCAGGTACACTACAGTAAACACATTCAGGGGAGATAACAAAAACACAGTACAATGTGTCAGGTACACTACAATAAACACATTCAGGGGAGATAACAAAAATACAGTACAATGTGTCAGGTACACTACAGTAAACACATTCAGGGGAGATAACAAAAATACAGTACAATGTGTCAGGTACACTACAGTAAACACATTAAGAGGAGATAACAAAAACACAGTACAATGTGTCAGGTACACTACAGTAAACACATTAAGAGGAGATAACAAAAATACAGTACAATGTGTCAGGTACACTACAGTTAACACATTCAGGGGAGATAACAAAAATACAGTACAATGTGTCAGGTACACTACAGTTAACACATTCAGGGGAGATAACAAAAACACAGTACAATGTGTCAGGTACACTACAGTAAACACATTCAGGGGAGATAACAAAAACACAGTACAATGTGTCAGGTACACTACAGTAAACACATTCAGGGGAGATAACAAAAACACAGTACAATGTGTCAGGTACACTACAGTAAACACATTCAGGGGAGATAACAAAAACACAGTACAATGTGTCAGGTACACTACAGTAAACACATTCAGGGGAGATAACAAAAACACGGTACAATGTGTCAGATACACTACAGTAAACACATTCAGGGAAGATAACAAAAACACAGTACACTGTGTCAGAAACACTACCGTAAACACATTCAGTGGAGATAACAAAAACACAGTACACTGTGTCAGGTACACTACAGTAAACACATTCAGGGGAGATAACAAAAACACAGTACAATGTGTCAGGTACACTACAATAAACACATTCAGGGGAGATAACAAAAACACAGTACAATGTGTCAGGTACACTACAGTAAACACATTCAGGGAAGATAACAAAAACACAGTACAATGTGTCAGGTACACTACAGTAAACACATTCAGGGGAGATAACAAAAACACAGTACAATGTGTCAGGTACACTACAGTAACCACATTTAGGGGTGATAACAAAAACACGGTACAATGTGTCAGGTACACTACAGTAAACACATTCAGGGGAGATAACAAAAACACAGTACAATGTGTCAGGTACACTACAATAAACACATTCAGGGGAGATAACAAAAATACAGTACAATGTGTCAGGTACACTACAGTAAACACATTCAGGGGAGATAACAAAAATACAGTACAATGTGTCAGGTACACTACAGTAAACACATTAAGAGGAGATAACAAAAACACAGTACAATGTGTCAGGTACACTACAGTAAACACATTAAGAGGAGATAACAAAAATACAGTACAATGTGTCAGGTACACTACAGTTAACACATTCAGGGGAGATAACAAAAACACAGTACAATGTGTCAGGTACACTACAGTAACCACATTTAGGGGTGATAACAAAAACACGGTACAATGTGTCAGGTACACTACAGTAAACACATTCAGGGGAGATAACAAAAACACAGTACAATGTGTCAGGTACACTACAATAAACACATTCAGGGGAGATAACAAAAATACAGTACAATGTGTCAGGTACACTACAGTAAACACATTCAGGGGAGATAACAAAAATACAGTACAATGTGTCAGGTACACTACAGTAAACACATTAAGAGGAGATAACAAAAACACAGTACAATGTGTCAGGTACACTACAGTAAACACATTAAGAGGAGATAACAAAAATACAGTACAATGTGTCAGGTACACTACAGTTAACACATTCAGGGGAGATAACAAAAACACAGTACAATGTGTCAGGTACACTACAGTAAACACATTCAGGGGAGATAACAAAAACACAGTACAATGTGTCAGGTACACTACAGTAAACACATTCAGGGGAGATAACAAAAACACAGTACAATGTGTCAGGTACACTACAGTAAACATATTCAGGGGAGATAACAAAAACACAGTACAATGTATCAGGTACACTACAGTAAACACATTCAGGGGAGATAACAAAAACACAGTACAATGTGTCAGGTACACTACAGTAAACACATTCAGGGGAGATAACAAAAACACAGTACAATGTGTCAGGTACACTACAGTAAACACATTCAGGGGAGATAACAAAAACACAGTACAATGTGTCAGGTACACTACAGTAAACACATTCAGGGGAGATAACAAAAACACAGTACAATCTGTCAGGTACACTACAGTAAATACATTCAGGGGAGATAACAAAAACACAGTACAATGTGTCAGATACACTACAGTAAACACATTCAGGGAAGATAACAAAAACACAGTACACTGTGTCAGATACACTACCGTAAACACATTCAGTGGAGATAACAAAAATACAGTACACTGTGTCAGGTACACTACAGTAAACACATTCAGGGGAGATAACAAAAACACAGTACAATGTGTCAGGTACACTACAATAAACACATTCAGGGGAGATAACAAAAACACAGTACAATGTGTCAGGTACACTACAGTAAACACATTCAGGGAAGATAACAAAAACACAGTACAATGTGTCAGGTACACTACAGTAAACACATTCAGGGGAGATAACAAAAACACGGTACAATGTGTCAGGTACACTACAGTTAACACATTCAGGGGAGATAACAAAAACACGGTACAATGTGTCAGGTACACTACAGTAAACACATTCAGGGAAGATAACAAAAACACAGTACAATGTGTCAGGTACACTACAGTAAAAACATTCAGGGGAGATAACAAAAACACGGTACACTGTGTCAGGTACACTACAGTAAACACATTCAGGGGAGATAACAAAAACACAGTACAATGTGTCAGGTACACTACAGTAAACACATTTAGGGGTGATAACAAAAACACAGTACAATGTGTCAGGTACACTACAGTAAACACATTCAGGGGAGATAACAAAAACACAGTACAATGTGTCAGGTACACTACAGTAACCACATTTAGGGGTGATAACAAAAACACAGTACAATGTGTCAGGTACACTACAGTAAACACATTCAGGGGAGATAACAAAAACACAGTACAATGTGTCAGGTACACTACAATAAACACATTCAGGGGAGATAACAAAAATACAGTACAATGTGTCAGGTACACTACAGTAAACACATTCAGGGGAGATAACAAAAATACAGTACAATGTGTCAGGTACACTACAGTAAACACATTCAGGGGAGATAACAAAAACACAGTACAATGTGTCAGGTACACTACAGTAAACACATTCAGGGGAGATAACAAAAATACAGTACAATGTGTCAGGTACACTACAGTTAACACATTCAGGGGAGATAACAAAAACACAGTACAATGTGTCAGGTACACTACAGTAAACACATTCAGGGGAGATAACAAAAACACAGTACAATGTGTCAGGTACACTACAGTAAACACATTCAGGGGAGATAACAAAAACACAGTACAATGTGTCAGGTACACTACAGTAAACACATTCAGGGGAGATAACAAAAACACAGTACAATGTGTCAGGTACACTACAGTAAACACATTCAGGGAAGATAACAAAAACACAGTACAATGTGTCAGATACACTACAGTAAACACATTCAGGGGAGATAACAAAAACACGGTACAATGTGTCAGGTACACTACAGTAAACACATTCAGGGGAGATAACAAAAACACAGTACAATGTGTCAGATACACTACAGTAAACACATTCAGAGGAGATAACAAAAACACAGTACACTGTGTCAGGTACACTACAGTAAACACATTCAGGGGAGATAACAAAAACACAGTACAATGTGTCAGATACACTACAGTAAACACATTCAGGGAAGATAACAAAAACACAGTACAATGTGTCAGGTACACTACAGTAAACACATTCAGGGAAGATAACAAAAACACAGTACAATGTGTCAGGTACACTACAGTAAACACATTCAGGGGAGATAACAAAAACACAGTACAATGTGTCAGGTACACTACAGTAAACACATTCAGGGGAGATAACAAAAACACGGTACAATGTGTCAGGTACACTACAGTAAACACATTCAGGGAAGATAACAAAAACACAGTACACTGTGTCAGATACACTACCGTAAACACATTCAGTGGAGATAACAAAAACACAGTACAATGTGTCAGGTACACTACAGTTAACACATTCAGGGGAGATAACAAAAACACAGTACAATGTGTCAGGTACACTACAGTAAACACATTCAGGGGAGATAACAAAAACACAGTACAATGTGTCAGGTACACTACAGTAAACACATTCAGGGGAGATAACAAAAATACAGTACAATGTGTCAGGTACACTACAGTAAACACATTCAGGGGAGATAACAAAAACACAGTACAATGTATCAGGTACACTACAGTAAACACATTCAGGGGAGATAACAAAAACACAGTACAATGTGTCAGGTACACTACAGTAAACACATTCAGGGGAGATAACAAAAACACAGTACAATGTGTCAGGTACACTACAGTAAACACATTCAGGGGAGATAACAAAAACACAGTACAATGTGTCAGGTACATTACAGTAAACACATTCAGGGGAGATAACAAAAACACAGTACAATCTGTCAGGTACACTACAGTAAATACATTCAGGGGAGATAACAAAAACACAGTACAATGTGTCAGATACACTACAGTAAACACATTCAGGGAAGATAACAAAAACACAGTACACTGTGTCAGATACACTACCGTAAACACATTCAGTGGAGATAACAAAAACACAGTACACTGTGTCAGGTACACTACAGTAAACACATTCAGGGGAGATAACAAAAACACAGTACAATGTGTCAGGTACACTACAATAAACACATTCAGGGGAGATAACAAAAACACAGTACAATGTGTCAGGTACACTACAGTAAACACATTCAGGGAAGATAACAAAAACACAGTACAATGTGTCAGGTACACTACAGTAAACACATTCAGGGGAGATAACAAAAACACGGTACAATGTGTCAGGTACACTACAGTAAACACATTCAGGGGAGATAACAAAAACACGGTACAATGTGTCAGGTACACTACAGTAAACACATTCAGGGAAGATAACAAAAACACAGTACAATGTGTCAGGTACACTACAGTAAACACATTCAGGGGAGATAACAAAAACACGGTACACTGTGTCAGGTACACTACAGTAACCACATTCAGGGGTGATAACAAAAACACGGTACAATGTGTCAGGTACACTACAGTAAACACATTCAGGGGAGATAACAAAAACACAGTACAATGTGTCAGGTACACTACAATAAACACATTCAGGGGAGATAACAAAAATACAGTACAATGTGTCAGGTACACTACAGTAAACACATTCAGGGGAGATAACAAAAACACGGTACAATGTGTCAGGTACACTACAGTAAACACATTAAGAGGAGATAACAAAAACACAGTACAATGTGTTAGGTACACTACAGTAAACACATTAAGAGGAGATAACAAAAATACAGTACAATGTGTCAGGTACACTACAGTTAACACATTCAGGGGAGATAACAAAAACACAGTACAATGTGTCAGGTACACTACAGTAAACACATTCAGGGGAGATAACAAAAACACAGTACAATGTGTCAGGTACACTACAGTAAACACATTCAGGGGAGATAACAAAAACACAGTACAATGTGTCAGGTACACTACAGTAAACACATTCAGGGGAGATAACAAAAACACAGTACAATGTGTCAGGTACACTACAGTAAACACATTCAGTGGAGATAACAAAAACACAGTACAATGTGTCAGGTACACTACAGTAAACACATTCAGGGAAGATAACAAAAACACAGTACACTGTGTCAGATACACTACCGTAAACACATTCAGTGGAGATAACAAAAACACAGTACACTGTGTCAGGTACACTACAGTAAACACATTCAGGGGAGATAACAAAAACACAGTACACTGTGTCAGATACACTACAGTAAACACATTCAGGGAAGATAACAAAAACACAGTACACTGTGTCAGATACACTACCGTAAACACATTCAGTGGAGATAACAAAAACACAGTACAATGTGTCAGATACACTACAGTAAACACATTCAGGGAAGATAACAAAAACACAGTACACTGTGTCAGATACACTACCGTAAACACATTCAGTGGAGATAACAAAAACACAGTACAATCTGTCTGGTACACTACAGTAAATACATTCAGGGGAGATAACAAAAACACAGTACAATGTGTCAGATACACTACAGTAAACACATTCAGGGAAGATAACAAAAACACAGTACACTGTGTCAGATACACTACCGTAAACACATTCAGTGGAGATAACAAAAACACAGTACACTGTGTCAGGTACACTACCGTAAACACATTCAGGGGAGATAACAAAAACACAGTACAATGTGTCAGGTACACTACAATAAACACATTCAGGGGAGATAACAAAAACACAGTACAATGTGTCAGGTACACTACAGTAAACACATTCAGGGAAGATAACAAAAACACAGTACAATGTGTCAGGTACACTACAGTAAACACATTCAGGGGAGATAACAAAAACACAGTACAATGTGTCAGGTACACTACAGTAAACACATTCAGGGGAGATAACAAAAACACGGTACAATGTGTCAGGTACACTACAGTAAACACATTCAGGGAAGATAACAAAAACACAGTACAATGTGTCAGGTACACTACAGTAAACACATTCAGGGGAGATAACAAAAACACGGTACACTGTGTCAGGTACACTACAGTAACCACATTTAGGGGTGATAACAAAAACACGGTACAATGTGTCAGATACACTACAGTAAACACATTCAGGGGAGATAACAAAAACACAGTACAATGTGTCAGGTACACTACAATAAACACATTCAGGGGAGATAACAAAAATACAGTACAATGTGTCAGGTACACTACAGTAAACACATTCAGGGGAGATAACAAAAATACAGTACAATGTGTCAGGTACACTACAGTAAACACATTAAGAGGAGATAACAAAAACACAGTACAATGTGTCAGGTACACTACAGTAAACACATTAAGAGGAGATAACAAAAATACAGTACAATGTGTCAGGTACACTACAGTAAACACATTCAGGGGAGATAACAAAAACACAGTACAATGTGTCAGGTACACTACAGTAAACACATTCAGGGGAGATAACAAAAACACAGTACAATGTGTCAGGTACACTACAGTAAACACATTCAGGGGAGATAACAAAAACACAGTACAATGTGTCAGGTACACTACAGTAAACACATTCAGGGGAGATAACAAAAACACAGTACAATGTGTCAGGTACACTACAGTAAACACATTCAGGGGAGATAACAAAAACACGGTACAATGTGTCAGGTACACTACAGTAAACACATTCAGGGGAGATAACAAAAACACGGTACAATGTGTCAGGTACACTACAGTAAACACATTCAGGGAAGATAACAAAAACACAGTACAATGTGTCAGGTACACTACAGTAAACACATTCAGGGGAGATAACAAAAACACGGTACACTGTGTCAGGTACACTACAGTAACCACATTCAGGGGTGATAACAAAAACACGGTACAATGTGTCAGGTACACTACAGTAAACACATTCAGGGGAGATAACAAAAACACAGTACAATGTGTCAGGTACACTACAATAAACACATTCAGGGGAGATAACAAAAATACAGTACAATGTGTCAGGTACACTACAGTAAACACATTCAGGGGAGATAACAAAAATACAGTACAATGTGTCAGGTACACTACAGTAAACACATTAAGAGGAGATAACAAAAACACAGTACAATGTGTTAGGTACACTACAGTAAACACATTAAGAGGAGATAACAAAAATACAGTACAATGTGTCAGGTACACTACAGTTAACACATTCAGGGGAGATAACAAAAACACAGTACAATGTGTCAGGTACACTACAGTAAACACATTCAGGGGAGATAACAAAAACACAGTACAATGTGTCAGGTACACTACAGTAAACACATTCAGGGGAGATAACAAAAACACAGTACAATGTGTCAGGTACACTACAGTAAACACATTCAGGGGAGATAACAAAAACACAGTACAATGTGTCAGATACACTACAGTAAACACATTCAGGGAAGATAACAAAAACACAGTACACTGTGTCAGATACACTACCGTAAACACATTCAGTGGAGATAACAAAAACACAGTACACTGTGTCAGGTACACTACCGTAAACACATTCAGGGGAGATAACAAAAACACAGTACAATGTGTCAGGTACACTACAATAAACACATTCAGGGGAGATAACAAAAACACAGTACAATGTATCAGGTACACTACAGTAAACACATTCAGGGAAGATAACAAAAACACAGTACAATGTGTCAGGTACACTACAGTAAACACATTCAGGGGAGATAACAAAAACACAGTACAATGTGTCAGGTACACTACAGTAAACACATTCAGGGGAGATAACAAAAACACAGTACAATGTGTCAGGTACACTACAGTAAACACATTCAGGGAAGATAACAAAAACACGGTACAATGTGTCAGGTACACTACAGTAAACACATTCAGGGGAGATAACAAAAACACGGTACACTGTGTCAGGTACACTACAGTAACCACATTTAGGGGTGATAACAAAAACACAGTACAATGTGTCAGGTACACTACAGTAAACACATTCAGGGGAGATAACAAAAACACAGTACAATGTGTCAGGTACACTACAATAAACACATTCAGGGGAGATAACAAAAATACAGTACAATGTGTCAGGTACACTACAGTAAACACATTCAGGGGAGATAACAAAAATACAGTACAATGTGTCAGGTACACTACAGTAAACACATTAAGAGGAGATAACAAAAACACAGTACAATGTGTCAGGTACACTACAGTAAACACATTAAGAGGAGATAACAAAAATACAGTACAATGTGTCAGGTACACTACAGTAAACACATTCAGGGGAGATAACAAAAACACAGTACAATGTGTCAGGTACACTACAGTAAACACATTCAGTGGAGATAACAAAAACACAGTACAATGTGTCAGGTGCACTACAGTAAACACATTCAGGGGAGATAACAAAAACACAGTACAATGTGTCAGGCACACTACAGTAAACACATTCAGGGGAGATAACAAAAACACAGTACAATGTATCAGGTACACTACAGTAAACACATTCAGGGGATATAACAAAAACACAGTACAATGTGTCAGGTACACTACAGTAAACACATTCAGGGGAGATAACAAAAACACAGTACAATGTGTCAGGTACACTACAGTAAACACATTCAGGGGAGATAACAAAAACACAGTACACTGTGTCAGGTACACTACAGTAAACACATTCAGGGGAGATAACAAAAACACGGTACACTGTGTCAGGTACACTACAGTAACCACATTTAGGGGTGATAACAAAAACACAGTACAATGTGTCAGGTACACTACAGTAAACACATTCAGGGGAGATAACAAAAACACAGTACAATGTGTCAGGTACACTACAATAAACACATTCAGGGGAGATAACAAAAATACAGTACAATGTGTCAGGTACACTACAGTAAACACATTCAGGGGAGATAACAAAAATACAGTACAATGTGTCAGGTACACTACAGTAAACACATTAAGAGGAGATAACAAAAACACAGTACAATGTGTCAGGTACACTACAGTAAACACATTAAGAGGAGATAACAAAAATACAGTACAATGTGTCAGGTACACTACAGTAAACACATTCAGGGGAGATAACAAAAACACAGTACAATGTGTCAGGTACACTACAGTAAACACATTCAGTGGAGATAACAAAAACACAGTACAATGTGTCAGGTGCACTACAGTAAACACATTCAGGGGAGATAACAAAAACACAGTACAATGTGTCAGGCACACTACAGTAAACACATTCAGGGGAGATAACAAAAACACAGTACAATGTATCAGGTACACTACAGTAAACACATTCAGGGGATATAACAAAAACACAGTACAATGTTTCAGGTACACTACAGTAAACACATTCAGGGGAGATAACAAAAACACAGTACAATGTGTCAGGTACACTACAGTAAACACATTCAGGGGAGATAACAAAAACACAGTACAATGTGTCAGGTACACTACAGTAAACACATTCAGCGGAGATAACAAAAACACAGTACAATCTGTCAGGTACACTACAGTAAATACATTCAGGGGAGATAACAAAAACACAGTACAATGTGTCAGATACACTACAGTAAACACATTCAGGGAAGATAACAAAAACACAGTACACTGTGTCAGATACACTACCGTAAACACATTCAGTGGAGATAACAAAAACACAGTACACTGTGTCAGGTACACTACAGTAAACACATTCAGGGGAGATAACAAAAACACAGTACACTGTGTCAGGTACACTTCAATAAACACATTCAGGGGAGATAACAAAAACACAGTACAATGTGTCAGGTACACTACAGTAAACACATTCAGGGAAGATAACAAAAACACAGTACAATGTGTCAGGTACACTACAGTAAACACATTCAGGGGAGATAACAAAAACACAGTACAATGTGTCAGGTACACTACAGTAAACACATTCAGGGGAGATAACAAAAACACAGTACAATGTATCAGGTACACTACAGTAAACACATTCAGTGGAGATAACAAAAACACAGTACAATGTGTCAGGTACACTACAGTAAACACATTCAGGGGAGATAACAAAAACACAGTACAATGTGTCAGGTACACTACAGTAAACACATTCAGGGGAGATAACAAAAACACAGTACAATGTGTCAGGTACACTACAGTAAACACATTCAGGGGAGATAACAAAAACACAGTACAATCTGTCAGGTACACTACAGTAAATACATTCAGGGGAGATAACAAAAACACAGTACAATGTGTCAGATACACTACAGTAAACACATTCAGGGAAGATAACAAAAACACAGTACACTGTGTCAGATACACTACCGTAAACACATTCAGTGGAGATAACAAAAACACAGTACACTGTGTCAGGTACACTACAGTAAACACATTCAGGGGAGATAACAAAAACACAGTCCAATGTGTCAGGTACACTACAATAAACACATTCAGGGAAGATAACAAAAACACAGTACAATGTGTCAGGTACACTACAGTAAACACATTCAGGGGAGATAACAAAAACACAGTACAATGTGTCAGGTACACTACAGTAAACACATTCAGGGGAGATAACAAAAACACAGTACAATGTGTCAGATACACTACAGTAAACACATTCAGGGAAGATAACAAAAACACAGTACACTGTGTCAGATACACTACCGTAAACACATTCAGTGGAGATAACAAAAACACAGTACACTGTGTCAGGTACACTACAGTAAACACATTCAGGGGAGATAACAAAAACACAGTACACTGTGTCAGGTACACTTCAATAAACACATTCAGGGGAGATAACAAAAACACAGTACAATGTGTCAGGTACACTACAGTAAACACATTCAGGGAAGATAACAAAAACACAGTACAATATGTCAGGTACACTACCGTAAACACATTCAGGGGAGATAACAAAAACACAGTACAATGTGTCAGGTACACTACAGTAAACACATTCAGGGGAGATAACAAAAACACAGTACAATGTATCAGGTACACTACAGTAAACACATTCAGGGGAGATAACAAAAACACAGTACAATGTGTCAGGTACACTACAGTAAACACATTCAGGGGAGATAACAAAAACACAGTACAATGTGTCAGGTACACTACAGTAAACACATTCAGGGGAGATAACAAAAACACAGTACAATGTGTCAGGTACACTACAGTAAACACATTCAGGGGAGATAACAAAAACACAGTACAATCTGTCAGGTACACTACAGTAAATACATTCAGGGGAGATAACAAAAACACAGTACAATGTGTCAGATACACTACAGTAAACACATTCAGGGAAGATAACAAAAACACAGTACACTGTGTCAGATACACTACCGTAAACACATTCAGTGGAGATAACAAAAACACAGTACACTGTGTCAGGTACACTACAGTAAACACATTCAGGGGAGATAACAAAAACACAGTACAATGTGTCAGGTACACTTCAATAAACACATTCAGGGGAGATAACAAAAACACAGTACAATGTGTCAGGTACACTACAGTAAACACATTCAGGGAAGATAACAAAAACACAGTACAATGTGTCAGGTACACTACAGTAAACACATTCAGGGGAGATAACAAAAACACAGTACAATGTGTCAGGTACACTACAGTAAACACATTCAGGGGAGATAACAAAAACACAGTACAATGTATCAGGTACACTACAGTAAACACATTCAGCGGAGATAACAAAAACACAGTACAATGTGTCAGGTACACTACAGTAAACACATTCAGGGGAGATAACAAAAACACAGTACAATGTGTCAGGTACACTACAGTAAACACATTCAGGGGAGATAACAAAAACACAGTACAATGTGTCAGGTACACTACAGTAAACACATTCAGGGGAGATAACAAAAACACAGTACAATCTGTCAGGTACACTACAGTAAATACATTCAGGGGAGATAACAAAAACACAGTACAATGTGTCAGATACACTACAGTAAACACATTCAGGGAAGATAACAAAAACACAGTACACTGTGTCAGATACACTACCGTAAACACATTCAGTGGAGATAACAAAAACACAGTACACTGTGTCAGGTACACTACAGTAAACACATTCAGGGGAGATAACAAAAACACAGTCCAATGTGTCAGGTACACTACAATAAACACATTCAGGGAAGATAACAAAAACACAGTACAATGTGTCAGGTACACTACAGTAAACACATTCAGGGGAGATAACAAAAACACAGTACAATGTGTCAGGTACACTACAGTAAACACATTCAGGGGAGATAACAAAAACACAGTACAATGTGTCAGATACACTACAGTAAACACATTCAGGGAAGATAACAAAAACACAGTACACTGTGTCAGATACACTACCGTAAACACATTCAGTGGAGATAACAAAAACACAGTACACTGTGTCAGGTACACTACAGTAAACACATTCAGGGGAGATAACAAAAACACAGTACACTGTGTCAGGTACACTTCAATAAACACATTCAGGGGAGATAACAAAAACACAGTACAATGTGTCAGGTACACTACAGTAAACACATTCAGGGAAGATAACAAAAACACAGTACAATGTGTCAGGTACACTACAGTAAACACATTCAGGGGAGATAACAAAAACACAGTACAATGTGTCAGGTACACTACAGTAAACACATTCAGGGGAGATAACAAAAACACAGTACAATGTATCAGGTACACTACAGTAAACACATTCAGGGGAGATAACAAAAACACAGTACAATGTGTCAGGTACACTACAGTAAACACATTCAGGGGAGATAACAAAAACACAGTACAATGTGTCAGGTACACTACAGTAAACACATTCAGGGGAGATAACAAAAACACAGTACAATGTGTCAGGTACACTACAGTAAACACATTCAGGGGAGATAACAAAAACACAGTACAATCTGTCAGGTACACTACAGTAAATACATTCAGGGGAGATAACAAAAACACAGTACAATGTGTCAGATACACTACAGTAAACACATTCAGGGAAGATAACAAAAACACAGTACACTGTGTCAGATACACTACCGTAAACACATTCAGTGGAGATAACAAAAACACAGTACACTGTGTCAGGTACACTACAGTAAACACATTCAGGGGAGATAACAAAAACACAGTACAATGTGTCAGGTACACTACAATAAACACATTCAGGGAAGATAACAAAAACACAGTACAATGTGTCAGGTACACTACAGTAAACACATTCAGGGGAGATAACAAAAACACAGTACAATGTGTCAGGTACACTACAGTAAACACATTCAGGGGAGATAACAAAAACACAGTACAATGTGTCAGGTACACTACAGTAAACACATTCAGGGGAGATAACAAAAACACAGTACACTGTGTAAGGTACACTACAGTAAACACATTCAGTGGAGATAACAAAAACACAGTACACTGTGTCAGGTACACTACAGTAAACACATTCAGAGGAGATAACAAAAACACAGTACACTGTGTAAGGTACACTACAGTAAACACATTCAGGGGAGATAACAAAAACACAGTACACTGTGTCAGGTACGCTACAGTAAACACATTCATGGGAGATAACAAAAACACAGTACACTGTGTCAGGTACACTACAGTAAACACATTCAGGGGAGATAACAAAAACACAGTACACTGTGTCAGGTACACTACAGTAAACACATTCAAGGAGATAACAAAAACACAGTACACTGTGTCAGGTACACTACAGTAAACACATTCAGGGGAGATAACAAAAACACAGTACAATGTGTCAGGTACACTACAGTAAACACATTCAGGGGAGATAACAAAAACACAGTACAATGTGTCAGGTACACTACAGTAAACACATTCAGGGGAGATAACAAAAACACAGTACACTGTGTCAGGTACACTACAGTAAACACATTCAGGGGAGATAACAAAAACACAGTACAATGTGTCAGGTACACTACAATAAACACATTCAGGGGAGATAACAAAAACACAGTACAATGTGTCAGGTACACTACAGTAAACACATTCAGGGAAGATAACAAAAACACAGTACAATGTGTCAGGTACACTACAGTAAACACATTCAGGGGAGATAACAAAAACACAGTACAATGTGTCAGGTACACTACAGTAAACACATTCAGGGGAGATAACAAAAACACAGTACAATGTGTCAGGTACACTACAGTAAACACATTCAGGGGAGATAACAAAAACACAGTACAATGTGTCAGGTACACTACAGTAAACACATTCAGGGGAGATAACAAAAACACAGTACAATGTGTCAGGTACACTACAGTAAACACATTCAGGGGAGATAACAAAAACACAGTACAATGTGTCAGGTACACTACAGTAAATACATTCAGGGGAGATAACAAAAACACAGTACAATGTGTCAGATACACTACAGTAAACACATTCAGGGAAGATAACAAAAACACAGTACACTGTGTCAGATACACTACCGTAAACACATTCAGTGGAGATAACAAAAACACAGTACACTGTGTCAGGTACACTACAGTAAACACATTCAGGGGAGATAACAAAAACACAGTACAATGTGTCAGGTACACTACAATAAACACATTCAGGGAAGATAACAAAAACACAGTACAATGTGTCAGGTACACTACAGTAAACACATTCAGGGGAGATAACAAAAACACAGTACAATGTGTCAGGTACACTACAGTAAACACATTCAGCGGAGATAACAAAAACACAGTACAATGTGTCAGGTACACTACAGTAAACACATTCAGGGGAGATAACAAAAACACAGTACACTGTGTAAGGTACACTACAGTAAACACATTCAGTGGAGATAACAAAAACACAGTACACTGTGTCAGGTACACTACAGTAAACACATTCAGAGGAGATAACAAAAACACAGTACAATGTGTCAGGTACACTACAGTAAACACATTCAGCGGAGATAACAAAAACACAGTACAATGTGTCAGGTACACTACAGTAAACACATTCAGGGGAGATAACAAAAACACAGTACACTGTGTAAGGTACACTACAGTAAACACATTCAGTGGAGATAACAAAAACACAGTACACTGTGTCAGGTACACTACAGTAAACACATTCAGAGGAGATAACAAAAACACAGTACACTGTGTAAGGTACACTACAGTAAACACATTCAGGGGAGACAACAAAAACACAGTACACTGTGTCAGGTACGCTACAGTAAACACATTCATGGGAGATAACAAAAACACAGTACACTGTGTCAGGTACACTACAGTAAACACATTCAGGGGAGATAACAAAAACACAGTACACTGTGTCAGGTACACTACAGTAAACACATTCAGGGGAGATAACAAAAACACAGTACAATGTGTCAGGTACACTACAGTAAACACATTCAGGGGAGATAACAAAAACACAGTACAATGTGTCAGGTACACTACAGTAAACACATTCAGGGGAGATAACAAAAACACAGTACAATGTGTCAGGTACACTACAGTAAATACATTCAGGGGAGATAACAAAAACACAGTACAATGTGTCAGATACACTACAGTAAACACATTCAGGGAAGATAACAAAAACACAGTACAATGTGTCAGATACACTACCGTAAACACATTCAGTGGAGATAACAAAAACACAGTACACTGTGTCAGGTACACTACAGTAAACACATTCAGGGGAGATAACAAAAACACAGTACAATGTGTCAGGTACACTACAATAAACACATTCAGGGAAGATAACAAAAACACAGTACAATGTGTCAGGTACACTACAGTAAACACATTCAGGGGAGATAACAAAAACACAGTACAATGTGTCAGGTACACTACAGTAAACACATTCAGGGGAGATAACAAAAACACAGTACAATGTGTCAGGTACACTACAGTAAACACATTCAGGGGAGATAACAAAAACACAGTACAATGTGTCAGGTACACTACAGTAAACACATTCAGGGGAGATAACAAAAACACAGTACACTGTGTAAGGTACACTACAGTAAACACATTCAGTGGAGATAACAAAAACACAGTACACTGTGTCAGGTACACTACAGTAAACACATTCAGAGGAGATAACAAAAACACAGTACACTGTGTAAGGTACACTACAGTAAACACATTCAGGGGAGATAACAAAAACACAGTACACTGTGTCAGGTACGCTACAGTAAACACATTCATGGGAGATAACAAAAACACAGTACACTGTGTCAGGTACACTACAGTAAACACATTCAGGGGAGATAACAAAAACACAGTACACTGTGTCAGGTACACTACAGTAAACACATTCAAGGAGATAACAAAAACACAGTACACTGTGTCAGGTACACTACAGTAAACACATTCAGGGGAGATAACAAAAACACAGTACAATGTGTCAGGTACACTACAGTAAACACATTCAGGGGAGATAACAAAAACACAGTACAATGTGTCAGGTACACTACAGTAAACACATTCAGGGGAGATAACAAAAACACAGTACACTGTGTCAGGTACACTACAGTAAACACATTCAGGGGAGATAACAAAAACACAGTACAATGTGTCAGGTACACTACAATAAACACATTCAGGGGAGATAACAAAAACACAGTACAATGTGTCAGGTACACTACAGTAAACACATTCAGGGAAGATAACAAAAACACAGTACAATGTGTCAGGTACACTACAGTAAACACATTCAGGGGAGATAACAAAAACACAGTACAATGTGTCAGGTACACTACAGTAAACACATTCAGGGGAGATAACAAAAACACAGTACAATGTGTCAGGTACACTACAGTAAACACATTCAGGGGAGATAACAAAAACACAGTACAATGTGTCAGGTACACTACAGTAAACACATTCAGGGGAGATAACAAAAACACAGTACAATGTGTCAGGTACACTACAGTAAACACATTCAGGGGAGATAACAAAAACACAGTACAATGTGTCAGGTACACTACAGTAAATACATTCAGGGGAGATAACAAAAACACAGTACAATGTGTCAGATACACTACAGTAAACACATTCAGGGAAGATAACAAAAACACAGTACACTGTGTCAGATACACTACCGTAAACACATTCAGTGGAGATAACAAAAACACAGTACACTGTGTCAGGTACACTACAGTAAACACATTCAGGGGAGATAACAAAAACACAGTACAATGTGTCAGGTACACTACAATAAACACATTCAGGGAAGATAACAAAAACACAGTACAATGTGTCAGGTACACTACAGTAAACACATTCAGGGGAGATAACAAAAACACAGTACAATGTGTCAGGTACACTACAGTAAACACATTCAGCGGAGATAACAAAAACACAGTACAATGTGTCAGGTACACTACAGTAAACACATTCAGGGGAGATAACAAAAACACAGTACACTGTGTAAGGTACACTACAGTAAACACATTCAGTGGAGATAACAAAAACACAGTACACTGTGTCAGGTACACTACAGTAAACACATTCAGAGGAGATAACAAAAACACAGTACAATGTGTCAGGTACACTACAGTAAACACATTCAGCGGAGATAACAAAAACACAGTACAATGTGTCAGGTACACTACAGTAAACACATTCAGGGGAGATAACAAAAACACAGTACACTGTGTAAGGTACACTACAGTAAACACATTCAGTGGAGATAACAAAAACACAGTACACTGTGTCAGGTACACTACAGTAAACACATTCAGAGGAGATAACAAAAACACAGTACACTGTGTAAGGTACACTACAGTAAACACATTCAGGGGAGACAACAAAAACACAGTACACTGTGTCAGGTACGCTACAGTAAACACATTCATGGGAGATAACAAAAACACAGTACACTGTGTCAGGTACACTACAGTAAACACATTCAGGGGAGATAACAAAAACACAGTACACTGTGTCAGGTACACTACAGTAAACACATTCAGGGGAGATAACAAAAACACAGTACAATGTGTCAGGTACACTACAGTAAACACATTCAGGGGAGATAACAAAAACACAGTACAATGTGTCAGGTACACTACAGTAAACACATTCAGGGGAGATAACAAAAACACAGTACAATGTGTCAGGTACACTACAGTAAATACATTCAGGGGAGATAACAAAAACACAGTACAATGTGTCAGATACACTACAGTAAACACATTCAGGGAAGATAACAAAAACACAGTACAATGTGTCAGATACACTACCGTAAACACATTCAGTGGAGATAACAAAAACACAGTACACTGTGTCAGGTACACTACAGTAAACACATTCAGGGGAGATAACAAAAACACAGTACAATGTGTCAGGTACACTACAATAAACACATTCAGGGAAGATAACAAAAACACAGTACAATGTGTCAGGTACACTACAGTAAACACATTCAGGGGAGATAACAAAAACACAGTACAATGTGTCAGGTACACTACAGTAAACACATTCAGCGGAGATAACAAAAACACAGTACAATGTGTCAGGTACACTACAGTAAACACATTCAGGGGAGATAACAAAAACACAGTACACTGTGTAAGGTACACTACAGTAAACACATTCAGTGGAGATAACAAAAACACAGTACACTGTGTCAGGTACACTACAGTAAACACATTCAGAGGAGATAACAAAAACACAGTACACTGTGTAAGGTACACTACAGTAAACACATTCAGGGGAGATAACAAAAACACAGTACACTGTGTCAGGTACGCTACAGTAAACACATTCATGGGAGATAACAAAAACACAGTACACTGTGTCAGGTACACTACAGTAAACACATTCAGGGGAGATAACAAAAACACAGTACACTGTGTCAGGTACACTACAGTAAACACATTCAAGGAGATAACAAAAACACAGTACAATGTGTCAGGTACACTACAGTAAACACATTCAGGGGAGATAACAAAAACACAGTACAATGTGTCAGGTACACTACAGTAAACACATTCAGGGGAGATAACAAAAACACAGTACACTGTGTCAGGTACACTACAGTAAACACATTCAGGGGAGATAACAAAAACACAGTACACTGTGTCAGATACACTACAGTAAACACATTCAGTGGAGATAACAAAAACACAGTACACTGTGTCAGGTACACTACAGTAAACACATTCAGGGGAGATAACAAAAACACAGTACAATGTGTCAGGTACACTACAATAAACACATTCAGGGGAGATAACAAAAACACAGTACACTTTGTCAGGTACACTACAATAAACACATTCAGGGGAGATAACAAAAACACAGTACAATGTGTCAGGTACACTACAGTAAACACATTCAGGGAAGATAACAAAAACACAGTACAATGTGTCAGGTACACTACAGTAAACGCATTCAGGGGAGATAACAAAAACACAGTACAATGTGTCAGGTACACTACAGTAAACGCATTCATGGGAGATAACAAAAATAAAGTACACTGTGTCAGGTACACTACAGTAAACACATTCAGGGGAGATAACAAAAACACAGTACAATGTGTCAGGTACACTACAGTAAACACATTCAGGGGAGATAACAAAAACACAGTACACTGTGTAAGGTACACTACAGTAAACACATTCAGGGGAGATAACAAAAACACAGTACACTGTGTCAGGTACACTACAGTAAACACATTCAGAGGAGATAACAAAAACACAGTACACTGTGTCAGGTACACTACAGTAAACACATTCAGGGGAGATAACAAAAACACAGTACACTGTGTCAGGTACACTACAGTAAACACATTCAGGGGAGATAACAAAAACACAGTACACTGTGTCAGGTACACTACAGTAAACACATTCAGGGGAGATAACAAAAACACAGTACACTGTGTCAGGTACACTACAGTAAACAAATTCAAGGAGATAACAAAAACACAGTACAATGTGTCAGATACACTACAGTAAACACATTCAGGGGAGATAACAAAAATACAGTACAATGTGTCAGGTACACTACAGTAAACACATTCAGGGGAGATAACAAAAACACAGTACAATGTGTCAGGTACACTACAGTAAACACATTCAGGGGAGATAACAAAAACACAGTACACTGTGTAAGGTACACTACAGTAAACACATTCAGGGGAGATAACAAAAACACAGTACACTGTGTCAGGTACACTACAGTAAACACATTCAGAGGAGATAACAAAAACACAGTACACTGTGTCAGGTACACTACAGTAAACACATTCAGGGGAGATAACAAAAACACAGTACACTGTGTCAGCTACACTACAGTAAACACATTCAGGGGAGATAACAAAAACACAGTACACTGTGTCAGGTACACTACAGTAAACACATTCAGGGGAGATAACAAAAACACAGTACACTGTGTCAGGTACACTACAGTAAACAAATTCAAGGAGATAACAAAAACACAGTACAATGTGTCAGATACACTACAGTAAACACATTCAGGGGAGATAACAAAAATACAGTACAATGTGTCAGGTACACTACAGTAAACACATTCAGGGGAGATAACAAAAACACAGTACAATGTGACAGGTACACTACAATAAACACATTCAGGGAAGATAACAAAAACACAGTACAATGTGTCAGGTACACTACAGTAAACACATTCAGGGGAGATAACAAAAACACAGTACAATGTGTCAGGTACACTACAGTAAACACATTCAGCGGAGATAACAAAAACACAGTACAATGTGTCAGGTACACTACAGTAAACGCATTCAGGGGAGATAACAAAAACACAGTACACTGTGTAAGGTACACTACAGTAAACACATTCAGTGGAGATAACAAAAAACACAGTACACTGTGTCAGGTACACTACAGTAAACACATTCAGAGGAGATAACAAAAACACAGTACACTGTGTAAGGTACACTACAGTAAACACATTCAGGGGAGATAACAAAAACACAGTACACTGTGTCAGGTACGCTACAGTAAACACATTCATGGGAGATAACAAAAACACAGTACACTGTGTCAGGTACACTACAGTAAACACATTCAGGGGAGATAACAAAAACACAGTACAATGTGTCAGGTACACTACAGTAAACACATTCAGCGGAGATAACAAAAACACAGTACAATGTGTCAGGTACACTACAGTAAACACATTCAGGGGAGATAACAAAAACACAGTACACTGTGTAAGGTACACTACAGTAAACACATTCAGTGGAGATAACAAAAACACGGTACACTGTGTCAGGTACACTACAGTAAACACATTCAGAGGAGATAACAAAAACACAGTACACTGTGTAAGGTACACTACAGTAAACACATTCAGGGGAGATAACAAAAACACAGTACACTGTGTCAGGTACGCTACAGTAAACACATTCATGGGAGATAACAAAAACACAGTACACTGTGTCAGGTACACTACAGTAAACACATTCAGGGGAGATAACAAAAACACAGTACACTGTGTCAGGTACACTACAGTAAACACATTCAGGGGAGATAACAAAAACACAGTACAATGTGTCAGGTACACTACAGTAAACACATTCAGGGGAGATAACAAAAACACAGTACAATGTGTCAGGTACACTACAGTAAACACATTCAGGGGAGATAACAAAAACACAGTACAATGTGTCAGGTACACTACAGTAAATACATTCAGGGGAGATAACAAAAACACAGTACAATGTGTCAGATACACTACAGTAAACACATTCAGGGAAGATAACAAAAACACAGTACACTGTGTCAGATACACTACCGTAAACACATTCAGTGGAGATAACAAAAACACAGTACACTGTGTCAGGTACACTACAGTAAACACATTCAGGGGAGATAACAAAAACACAGTACAATGTGTCAGGTACACTACAATAAACACATTCAGGGAAGATAACAAAAACACAGTACAATGTGTCAGGTACACTACAGTAAACACATTCAGGGGAGATAACAAAAACACAGTACAATGTGTCAGGTACACTACAGTAAACACATTCAGCGGAGATAACAAAAACACAGTACAATGTGTCAGGTACACTACAGTAAACACATTCAGGGGAGATAACAAAAACACAGTACACTGTGTAAGGTACACTACAGTAAACACATTCAGTGGAGATAACAAAAACACAGTACACTGTGTCAGGTACACTACAGTAAACACATTCAGAGGAGATAACAAAAACACAGTACACTGTGTAAGGTACACTACAGTAAACACATTCAGGGGAGATAACAAAAACACAGTACACTGTGTCAGGTACGCTACAGTAAACACATTCATGGGAGATAACAAAAACACAGTACACTGTGTCAGGTACACTACAGTAAACACATTCAGGGGAGATAACAAAAACACAGTACACTGTGTCAGGTACACTACAGTAAACACATTCAAGGAGATAACAAAAACACAGTACAATGTGTCATGTACACTACAGTAAACACATTCAGGGGAGATAACAAAAACACAGTACAATGTGTCAGGTACACTACAGTAAACACATTCAGGGGAGATAACAAAAACACAGTACACTGTGTCAGGTACACTACAGTAAACACATTCAGGGGAGATAACAAAAACACAGTACAATGTGTCAGGTACACTACAATAAACACATTCAGGGGAGATAACAAAAACACAGTACAATGTGTCAGGTACACTACAGTAAACACATTCAGGGGAGATAACAAAAACACAGTACAATGTGTCAGGTACACTACAGTAAACACATTCAGGGGAGATAACAAAAACACAGTACAATGTGTCAGGTACACTACAGTAAACACATTCAGGGGAGATAACAAAAACACAGTACAATGTGTCAGATACACTACAGTAAACACATTCAGGGGAGATAACAAAAACACAGTACACTGTGTCAGATACACTACAGTAAACACATTCAGTGGAGATAACAAAAACACAGTACACTGTGTCAGGTAAACTACAGTAAACACATTCAGGGGAGATAACAAAAACACAGTACAATGTGTCAGGTACACTACAATTAACACATTCAGGGGAGATAACAAAAACACAGTACACTTTGTCAGGTACACTACAATAAACACATTCAGGGGAGATAACAAAAACACAGTACAATGTGTCAGGTACACTACAGTAAACACATTCAGGGAAGATAACAAAAACACAGTACAATGTGTCAGGTACACTACAGTAAACACATTCAGGGGAGATAACAAAAATACAGTACAATGTGTCAGGTACACTACAGTAAACGCATTCATGGGAGATAACAAAAATAAAGTACACTGTGTCAGGTACACTACAGTAAACACATTCAGGGGAGATAACAAAAACACAGTACAATGTGTCAGGTACACTACAGTAAACACATTCAGGGGAGATAACAAAAACACAGTACACTGTGTCAGGTACACTACAGTAAACACATTCAGGGGAGATAACAAAAACACAGTACACTGTGTCAGGTACACTACAGTAAACACATTCAGAGGAGATAACAAAAACACAGTACACTGTGTCAGGTACACTACAGTAAACACATTCAGGGGAGATAACAAAAACACAGTACACTGTGTCAGGTACACTACAGTAAACACATTCAGGGGAGATAACAAAAACACAGTACACTGTGTCAGGTACACTACAGTAAACACATTCAGGGGAGATAACAAAAACACAGTACACTGTGTCAGGTACACTACAGTAAACAAATTCAAGGAGATAACAAAAACACAGTACAATGTGTCAGATACACTACAGTAAACACATTCAGGGGAGATAACAAAAATACAGTACAATGTGTCAGGTACACTACAGTAAACACATTCAGGGGAGATAACAAAAACACAGTACAATGTGTCAGGTACACTACAGTAAACACATTCAGGGGAGATAACAAAAACACAGTACACTGTGTAAGGTACACTACAGTAAACACATTCAGGGGAGATAACAAAAACACAGTACACTGTGTCAGGTACACTACAGTAAACACATTCAGGGGAGATAACAAAAACACAGTACACTGTGTCAGGTACACTACAGTAAACACATTCAGGGGAGATAACAAAAACACAGTACACTGTGTCAGCTACACTACAGTAAACACATTCAGGGGAGATAACAAAAACACAGTACACTGTGTCAGGTACACTACAGTAAACACATTCAGGGGAGATAACAAAAACACAGTACACTGTGTCAGGTACACTACAGTAAACAAATTCAAGGAGATAACAAAAACACAGTACAATGTGTCAGATACACTACAGTAAACACATTCAGGGGAGATAACAAAAATACAGTACACTGTGTAAGGTACACTACAGTAAACACATTCAGGGGAGATAACAAAAACACAGTACAATGTCTCAGGTACACTACAGTAAACACATTCAGGGGAGATAACAAAAACACAGTACAATGTGTCAGGTACACTACAGTAAACACATTCAGGGGAGATAACAAAAACACAGTACAATGTGTCAGGTACACTACAGTAAACACATTCAGGGGAGATAACAAAAACACAGTACACTGTGTCAGGTACACTACAGTAAACACATTCAGGGGAGATAACAAAAACACAGTACAATGTGTCAGGTACACTACAGTAACCACATTCAGGGGAGATAACAAAAATACAGTACAATGTGTCAGGTACACTACAGTAAACACATTCGGGGGAGATAACAAAAACACAGTACACTGTGTCAGGTACACTACAGTTAACACATTCAGGGGAGATAACAAAAACACAGTACAATGTGTCAGGTACACTACAGTAAACACATTCAGGGGAGATAACAAAAACACAGTACAATGTGTCAGGTACACTACAGTAAACACATTCAGGGGAGATAACAAAACACAGTACAATGTGTCAGGTACACTACAGTAAACACATTCAGGGGAGATAAGAAAAACACAGTAAAATGTGTCAGGTACACTACAGTAAACACATTCAGGGGAGATAACAAAAACACAGTACAATGTGTCAGGTACACTACAGTAAACACATTCAGGGGAGATAACAAAAACACAGTACAATGTGTCAGGTACACTGCAGTAAACACATTCAGGGGAGATAACAAAACACAGTACAATGTGTCAGGTACACTGCAGTAAACACATTCAGAGGAGATAACCAAAACACAGTACAATGTGTCAGGTACACTACAGTAAACACATTCAGGGGAGATAACAAAACACAGTACAATGTGTCAGGTACACTACAGTAAACACATTCAGGGGAGATAACAAAAACACAGTACAATGTGTCAGGTACACTACAGTAAACACATTCAGGGGAGATAACAAAAACACAGTACAATGTGTCAGGTACACTACAGTAAACACATTCAGGGGAGATAACAAAAATACAGTACAATGTGTCAGGTACACTACAGTAAACACATTCAGGGGAGATAACAAAAACACAGTACACTGTGTCAGGTACACTACAGTAAACACATTCAGGGGAGATAACAAAAACACAGTACAATGTGTCAGGTACACTACAGTAAACACATTCAGGGGAGATAACAAAAACACAGTACACTGTGTCAGGTACGCTACAGTAAACACATTCAGGGGAGATAACAAAAACACAGTACAATGTGTCAGGTACGCTACAGTAAACACATTCAGGGGAGATAACAAAAACACAGTACAATGTGTCAGGTACGCTACAGTAAACACATTCAGGGGAGATAACAAAAACACAGTACACTGTGTCAGGTACGCTACAGTAAACACATTCAGGGGAGATAACAAAAACACAGTACAATGTGTCAGGTACGCTACAGTAAACACATTCAGGGGAGATAACAAAAACACAGTACACTGTGTCAGGTACACTACAGTAAACACATTCAGGGGAGATAACAAAAACACAGTACACTGTGTCAGGTACACTACAGTAAACACATTCAGGGGAGATAACAAAAACACAGTACGATGTGTCAGGTACACTACAATAAACACATTCAGGGGAGATAACAAAAACATAGTACGATGTGCCAGGTACACTACAGTAAACACATTCATGGGAGATAACAAAAACACAGTACACTGTGTCAGATACACTACAGTAAACACATTCAGGGAAGATAACAAAAACACAGTACAATGTGTCAGGTACACTACAGTAAACACATTCAGGGGAGATAACAAAAACACAATACACTGTGTCAGGTACACTACAGTAAACACATTCAGGGGAGATAACAAAAACACAGTACAATGTGTCAGATACACTACAGTTAACACATTCAGGGGAGATAACAAAAACACAGTACAATGTGTCAGGTACACTACAGT
This sequence comes from Mimachlamys varia, assembly GCA_947623455.1. NCBI lineage: Eukaryota > Metazoa > Mollusca > Bivalvia > Pectinida > Pectinidae > Mimachlamys > Mimachlamys varia. The sequence goes on from OX392540.1 coordinate 39,778,142, forward strand.
AAACACATTCAGGGGAGATAACAAAAACACAGTACAATGTGTCAGGTACACTACAGTAAACACATTCAGGGGAGATAACAAAAACACAGTACACTATGTCAGGTACACTACAGTAAACACATTCAGGGGAGATAACAAAAACACAGGACAATGTGTCAGGTACACTACAATAAACACATTCAGGGGAGATAACAAAAACACAGTACACTTTGTCAGGTACACTACAATAAACACATTCAGGGGAGATAACAAAAACACAGTACAATGTGTCAGGTACACTACAGTAAACACATTCAGGGAAGATAACAAAAACACAGTACAATGTGTCAGGTACACTACAATAAACACATTCAGGGGAGATAACAAAAACACAGTACACTTTGTCAGGTACACTACAATAAACACATTCAGGGGAGATAACAAAAACACGGTACAATGTGTCAGGTACACTACAGTAAACACATTCAGGGAAGATAACAAAAACACAGTACAATGTGTCAGGTACACTACAGTAAACGCATTCAGGGGAGATAACAAAAACACAGTACAATGTGTCAGGTACACTACAGTAAACGCATTCATGGGAGATAACAAAAATAAAGTACACTGTGTCAGGTACACTACAGTAAACACATTCAGGGGAGATAACAAAAACACAGTACAATGTGTCAGGTACACTACAGTAAACACATTCAGGGGAGATAACAAAAACACAGTACACTGTGTAAGGTACACTACAGTAAACACATTCAGGGGAGATAACAAAAACACAGTACACTGTGTCAGGTACACTACAGTAAACACATTCAGAGGAGATAACAAAAACACAGTACACTGTGTCAGGTACACTACAGTAAACACATTCAGGGGAGATAACAAAAACACAGTACACTGTGTCAGGTACACTACAGTAAACACATTCAGGGGAGATAACAAAAACACAGTACACTGTGTCAGGTACACTACAGTAAACACATTCAGGGGAGATAACAAAAACACAGTACACTGTGTCAGGTACACTACAGTAAACAAATTCAAGGAGATAACAAAAACACAGTACAATGTGTCAGATACACTACAGTAAACACATTCAGGGGAGATAACAAAAATACAGTACAATGTGTCAGGTACACTACAGTAAACACATTCAGGGGAGATAACAAAAACACAGTACAATGTGTCAGGTACACTACAGTAAACACATTCAGGGGAGATAACAAAAACACAGTACACTGTGTAAGGTACACTACAGTAAACACATTCAGGGGAGATAACAAAAACACAGTACACTGTGTCAGGTACACTACAGTAAACACATTCAGAGGAGATAACAAAAACACAGTACACTGTGTCAGGTACACTACAGTAAACACATTCAGGGGAGATAACAAAAACACAATACACTGTGTCAGGTACACTACAGTAAACACATTCAGGGGAGATAACAAAAACACAGTACACTGTGTCAGGTACACTACAGTAAACACATTCAGGGGAGATAACAAAAACACAGTACACTGTGTCAGGTACACTACAGTAAACAAATTCAAGGAGATAACAAAAACACAGTACAATGTGTCAGATACACTACAGTAAACACATTCAGGGGAGATAACAAAAATACAGTACAATGTGTCAGGTACACTACAGTAAACACATTCAGGGGAGATAACAAAAACACAGTACAATGTGTCAGGTACACTACAGTAAACACATTCAGGGGAGATAACAAAACCACAGTACAATGTGTCAGGTACACTACAGTAAACACATTCAGGGGAGATAACAAAAACACAGTACAATGTGTCAGGTACACTACAGTAAACACATTCAGGGGAGATAACAAAAACACAGTACACTGTGTCAGGTACACTACAGTAAACACATTCAGGGGAGATAACAAAAACACAGTACAATGTGTCAGGTACACTACAGTAACCACATTCAGGGGAGATAACAAAAACACAGTACACTGTGTCAGGTACACTACAGTTAACACATTCAGGGGAGATAACAAAAACACAGTACAATGTGTCAGGTACACTACAGTTAACACATTCAGGGGAGATAACCAAAACACAGTACAATGTGTCAGGTACACTACAGTAAACACATTCAGGGGAGATAACAAAAACACAGTACAATGTGTCAGGTACACTACAGTAAACACATTCAGGGGAGATAACAAAACACAGTACAATGTGTCAGGTACACTACAGTAAACACATTCAGGGGAGATAAGAAAAACACAGTAAAATGTGTCAGATACACTACAGTAAACACATTCAGGGGAGATAACAAAAACACAGTACAATGTGTCAGGTACACTACAGTAAACACATTCAGGGGAGATAACAAAAACACATTACAATGTGTCAGGTACACTACAGTAAACACATTCAGGGGAGATAACAAAAACACAGTACACTGTGTAAGGTACACTACAGTAAACACATTCAGGGGAGATAACAAAAACACAGTACACTGTGTCAGGTACACTACAGTAAACACATTCAGAGGAGATAACAAAAACACAGTACACTGTGTCAGGTACACTACAGTAAACACATTCAGGGGAGATAACAAAAACACAGTACACTGTGTCAGGTACACTACAGTAAACACATTCAGGGGAGATAACAAAAACACAGTACACTGTGTCAGGTACACTACAGTAAACACATTCAGGGGAGATAACAAAAACACAGTACACTGTGTCAGGTACACTACAGTAAACAAATTCAAGGAGATAACAAAAACACAGTACAATGTGTCAGATACACTACAGTAAACACATTCAGGGGAGATAACAAAAATACAGTACAATGTGTCAGGTACACTACAGTAAACACATTCAGGGGAGATAACAAAAACACAGTACAATGTGTCAGGTACACTACAGTAAACACATTCAGGGGAGATAACAAAAACACAGTACACTGTGTAAGGTACACTACAGTAAACACATTCAGGGGAGATAACAAAAACACAGTACACTGTGTCAGGTACACTACAGTAAACACATTCAGAGGAGATAACAAAAACACAGTACACTGTGTCAGGTACACTACAGTAAACACATTCAGGGGAGATAACAAAAACACAGTACACTGTGTCAGGTACACTACAGTAAACACATTCAGGGGAGATAACAAAAACACAGTACACTGTGTCAGGTACACTACAGTAAACACATTCAGGGGAGATAACAAAAACACAGTACACTGTGTCAGGTACACTACAGTAAACAAATTCAAGGAGATAACAAAAACACAGTACAATGTGTCAGATACACTACAGTAAACACATTCAGGGGAGATAACAAAAATACAGTACAATGTGTCAGGTACACTACAGTAAACACATTCAGGGGAGATAACAAAAACACAGTACAATGTGTCAGGTACACTACAGTAAACACATTCAGGGGAGATAACAAAAACACAGTACAATGTGTCAGGTACACTACAGTAAACACATTCAGGGGAGATAACAAAAACACAGTACAATGTGTCAGGTACACTACAGTAAACACATTCAGGGGAGATAACAAAAACACAGTACAATGTGTCAGGTACACTACAGTAAACACATTCAGGGGAGATAACAAAAACACAGTACAATGTGTCAGGTACACTACAGTAACCACATTCAGGGGAGATAACAAAAACACAGTACACTGTGTCAGGTACACTACAGTTAACACATTCAGGGGAGATAACAAAAACACAGTACAATGTGTCAGGTACACTACAGTTAACACATTCAGGGGAGATAACAAAAACACAGTACAATGTGTCAGGTACACTACAGTAAACACATTCAGGGGAGATAACAAAAACACAGTACAATGTGTCAGGTACACTACAGTAAACACATTCAGGGGAGATAACAAAACACAGTACAATGTGTCAGGTACACTACAGTAAACACATTCAGGGGAGATAAGAAAAACACAGTAAAATGTGTCAGGTACACTACAGTAAACACATTCAGGGGAGATAACAAAAACACAGTACAATGTGTCAGGTACACTACAGTAAACACATTCAGGGGAGATAACAAAAACACAGTACAATGTGTCAGGTACACTGCAGTAAACACATTCAGGGGAGATAACAAAACACAGTACAATGTGTCAGGTACACTGCAGTAAACACATTCAGGGGAGATAACCAAAACACAGTACAATGTGTCAGGTACACTACAGTAAACACATTCAGGGGAGATAACAAAAACACAGTACAATGTGTCAGGTACACTACAGTAAACACATTCAGGGGAGATAACAAAAACACAGTACACTGTGTCAGGTACACTACAGTAAACACATTCAGAGGAGATAACAAAAACACAGTACAATGTGTCAGGTACACTACAGTAAACACATTCAGGGGAGATAACAAAAACACAGTACAATGTGTCAGGTACACTACAGTAAACACATTCAGGGGAGATAACAAAAACACAGTACACTGTGTAAGGTACACTACAGTAAACACATTCAGGGGAGATAACAAAAACACAGTACACTGTGTCAGGTACACTACAGTAAACGCATTCATGGGAGATAACAAAAATAAAGTACACTGTGTCAGCTACACTACAGTAAACACATTCAGGGGAGATAACAAAAACACAGTACACTGTGTCAGGTACACTACAGTAAACACATTCAGGGGAGATAACAAAAACACAGTACACTGTGTCAGGTACACTACAGTAAACACATTCAGGGGAGATAACAAAAACACAGTACACTGTGTCAGGTACACTACAGTAAACAAATTCAAGGAGATAACAAAAACACAGTACAATGTGTCAGATACACTACAGTAAACACATTCAGGGGAGATAACAAAAATACAGTACAATGTGTCAGGTACACTACAGTAAACACATTCAGGGGAGATAACAAAAACACAGTACAATGTGTCAGGTACACTACAGTAAACACATTCAGGGGAGATAACAAAAACACAGTACAATGTGTCAGGTACACTACAGTAAACACATTCAGGGGAGATAACAAAAACACAGTACAATGTGTCAGGTACACTACAGTAAACACATTCAGGGGAGATAACAAAAACACAGTACACTGTGTCAGGTACACTACAGTAAACACATTCAGGGGAGATAACAAAAACACAGTACAATGTGTCAGGTACACTACAGTAACCACATTCAGGGGAGATAACAAAAATACAGTACAATGTGTCAGGTACACTACAGTAAACACATTCAGGGGAGATAAGAAAAACACAGTAAAATGTGTCAGGTACACTACAGTAAACACATTCAGGGGAGATAACAAAAACACAGTACAATGTGTCAGGTACACTACAGTAAACACATTCAGGGGAGATAACAAAAACACAGTACAATGTGTCAGGTACACTGCAGTAAACACATTCAGGGGAGATAACAAAACACAGTACAATGTGTCAGGTACACTGCAGTAAACACATTCAGGGGAGATAACCAAAACACAGTACAATGTGTCAGGTACACTACAGTAAACACATTCAGGGGAGATAACAAAAACACAGTACAATGTGTCAGGTACACTACAGTAAACACATTCAGGGGAGATAACAAAAACACAGTACACTGTGTCAGGTACACTACAGTAAACACATTCAGAGGAGATAACAAAAACACAGTACAATGTGTCAGGTACACTACAGTAAACACATTCAGGGGAGATAACAAAAACACAGTACAATGTGTCAGGTACACTACAGTAAACACATTCAGGGGAGATAACAAAAACACAGTACACTGTGTAAGGTACACTACAGTAAACACATTCAGGGGAGATAACAAAAACACAGTACACTGTGTCAGGTACACTACAGTAAACGCATTCATGGGAGATAACAAAAATAAAGTACACTGTGTCAGCTACACTACAGTAAACACATTCAGGGGAGATAACAAAAACACAGTACACTGTGTCAGGTACACTACAGTAAACACATTCAGGGGAGATAACAAAAACACAGTACACTGTGTCAGGTACACTACAGTAAACACATTCAGGGGAGATAACAAAAACACAGTACACTGTGTCAGGTACACTACAGTAAACAAATTCAAGGAGATAACAAAAACACAGTACAATGTGTCAGATACACTACAGTAAACACATTCAGGGGAGATAACAAAAATACAGTACAATGTGTCAGGTACACTACAGTAAACACATTCAGGGGAGATAACAAAAACACAGTACAATGTGTCAGGTACACTACAGTAAACACATTCAGGGGAGATAACAAAAACACAGTACAATGTGTCAGGTACACTACAGTAAACACATTCAGGGGAGATAACAAAAACACAGTACAATGTGTCAGGTACACTACAGTAAACACATTCAGGGGAGATAACAAAAACACAGTACACTGTGTCAGGTACACTACAGTAAACACATTCAGGGGAGATAACAAAAACACAGTACAATGTGTCAGGTACACTACAGTAACCACATTCAGGGGAGATAACAAAAATACAGTACAATGTGTCAGGTACACTACAGTAAACACATTCAGGGGAGATAACAAAAACACAGTACACTGTGTCAGGTACACTACAGTTAACACATTCAGGGGAGATAACAAAAACACAGTACAATGTGTCAGGTACACTACAGTAAACACATTCAGGGGAGATAACAAAAACACAGTACAATGTGTCAGGTACACTACAGTAAACACATTCAGGGGAGATAACAAAACACAGTACAATGTGTCAGGTACACTACAGTAAACACATTCAGGGGAGATAAGAAAAACACAGTAAAATGTGTCAGGTACACTACAGTAAACACATTCAGGGGAGATAACAAAAACACAGTACAATGTGTCAGGTACACTACAGTAAACACATTCAGGGGAGATAACAAAAACACAGTACAATGTGTCAGGTACACTGCAGTAAACACATTCAGGGGAGATAACAAAACACAGTACAATGTGTCAGGTACACTGCAGTAAACACATTCAGGGGAGATAACCAAAACACAGTACAATGTGTCAGGTACACTACAGTAAACACATTCAGGGGAGATAACAAAAACACAGTACAATGTGTCAGGTACACTACAGTAAACACATTCAGCGGAGATAACAAAAACACAGTACAATGTGTCAGGTACACTACAGTAAACACATTCAGGGGAGATAACAAAAACACAGTACAATGTGTCAGGTACACTACAGTAAACACATTCAGGGGAGATAACAAAAATACAGTACAATGTGTCAGGTACACTACAGTAAACACATTCAGGGGAGATAACAAAAACACAGTACACTGTGTCAGGTACACTACAGTAAACACATTCAGGGGAGATAACAAAAACACAGTACAATGTGTCAGGTACACTACAGTAAACACATTCAGGGGAGATAACAAAAACACAGTACACTGTGTCAGGTACACTACAGTAAACACATTCAGGGGAGATAACAAAAACACAGTACAATGTGACAGGTACGCTACAGTAAACACATTCAGGGGAGATAACAAAAACACAGTACAATGTGTCAGGTACGCTACAGTAAACACATTCAGTGGAGATAACAAAAACACAGTACAATGTGTCAGGTGCACTACAGTAAACACATTCAGGGGAGATAACAAAAACACAGTACAATGTGTCAGGTACACTACAGTAAACACATTCAGGGGAGATAACAAAAACACAGTACAATGTGTCAGGTACACTACAGTAAACACATTCAGGGGAGATAACAAAAACACAGTACAATGTGTCAGGTACACTACAGTAACCACATTCAGGGGAGATAACAAAAACACAGTACACTGTGTCAGGTACACTACAGTTAACACATTCAGGGGAGATAACAAAAACACAGTACAATGTGTCAGGTACACTACAGTTAACACATTCAGGGGAGATAACAAAAACACAGTACAATGTGTCAGGTACACTACAGTAAACACATTCAGGGGAGATAACAAAAACACAGTACAATGTGTCAGGTACACTACAGTAAACACATTCAGGGGAGATAACAAAACACAGTACAATGTGTCAGGTACACTACAGTAAACACATTCAGGGGAGATAAGAAAAACACAGTAAAATGTGTCAGGTACACTACAGTAAACACATTCAGGGGAGATAACAAAAACACAGTACAATGTGTCAGGTACACTACAGTAAACACATTCAGGGGAGATAACAAAAACACAGTACAATGTGTCAGGTACACTGCAGTAAACACATTCAGGGGAGATAACAAAACACAGTACAATGTGTCAGGTACACTGCAGTAAACACATTCAGGGGAGATAACCAAAACACAGTACAATGTGTCAGGTACACTACAGTAAACACATTCAGGGGAGATAACAAAAACACAGTACAATGTGTCAGGTACACTACAGTAAACACATTCAGGGGAGATAACAAAAACACAGTACACTGTGTCAGGTACACTACAGTAAACACATTCAGAGGAGATAACAAAAACACAGTACAATGTGTCAGGTACACTACAGTAAACACATTCAGGGGAGATAACAAAAACACAGTACAATGTGTCAGGTACACTACAGTAAACACATTCAGGGGAGATAACAAAAACACAGTACACTGTGTAAGGTACACTACAGTAAACACATTCAGGGGAGATAACAAAAACACAGTACACTGTGTCAGGTACACTAGAGTAAACGCATTCATGGGAGATAACAAAAATAAAGTACACTGTGTCAGGTACACTACAGTAAACACATTCAGGGGAGATAACAAAAACACAGTACACTGTGTCAGGTACACTACAGTAAACACATTCAGGGGAGATAACAAAAACACAGTACAATGTGTCAGCTACACTACAGTAAACACATTCAGGGGAGATAACAAAAACACAGTACACTGTGTCAGGTACACTACAGTAAACACATTCAGGGGAGATAACAAAAACACAGTACAATGTGTCAGCTACACTACAGTAAACACATTCAGGGGAGATAACAAAAACACAGTACACTGTGTCAGGTACACTACAGTAAACACATTCAGGGGAGATAACAAAAACACAGTACACTGTGTCAGGTACACTACAGTAAACACATTCAGGGGAGATAACAAAAACACAGTACACTGTGTCAGGTACACTACAGTAAACAAATTCAAGGAGATAACAAAAACACAGTACAATGTGTCAGATACACTACAGTAAACACATTCAGGGGAGATAACAAAAATACAGTACAATGTGTCAGGTACACTACAGTAAACACATTCAGGGGAGATAACAAAAACACAGTACAATGTGTCAGGTACACTACAGTAAACACATTCAGGGGAGATAACAAAAATACAGTACAATGTGTCAGGTACACTACAGTAAACACATTCAGGGGAGATAACAAAAACACAGTACACTGTGTCAGGTACACTACAGTTAACACATTCAGGGGAGATAACAAAAACACAGTACAATGTGTCAGGTACACTACAGTAAACACATTCAGGGGAGATAACAAAAACACAGTACAATGTGTCAGGTACACTACAGTAAACACATTCAGGGGAGATAACAAAACACAGTACAATGTGTCAGGTACACTACAGTAAACACATTCAGGGGAGATAAGAAAAACACAGTAAAATGTGTCAGGTACACTACAGTAAACACATTCAGGGGAGATAACAAAAACACAGTACAATGTGTCAGGTACACTACAGTAAACACATTCAGGGGAGATAACAAAAACACAGTACAATGTGTCAGGTACACTGCAGTAAACACATTCAGGGGAGATAACAAAACACAGTACAATGTGTCAGGTACACTGCAGTAAACACATTCAGGGGAGATAACCAAAACACAGTACAATGTGTCAGGTACACTACAGTAAACACATTCAGGGGAGATAACAAAAACACAGTACAATGTGTCAGGTACACTACAGTAAACACATTCAGCGGAGATAACAAAAACACAGTACAATGTGTCAGGTACACTACAGTAAACACATTCAGGGGAGATAACAAAAACACAGTACAATGTGTCAGGTACACTACAGTAAACACATTCAGGGGAGATAACAAAAATACAGTACAATGTGTCAGGTACACTACAGTAAACACATTCAGGGGAGATAACAAAAACACAGTACACTGTGTCAGGTACACTACAGTAAACACATTCAGGGGAGATAACAAAAACACAGTACAATGTGTCAGGTACACTACAGTAAACACATTCAGGGGAGATAACAAAAACACAGTACACTGTGTCAGGTACACTACAGTAAACACATTCAGGGGAGATAACAAAAACACAGTACAATGTGACAGGTACGCTACAGTAAACACATTCAGGGGAGATAACAAAAACACAGTACAATGTGTCAGGTACGCTACAGTAAACACATTCAGGGGAGATAACAAAAACACAGTACACTGTGTCAGGTACGCTACAGTAAACACATTCAGGGGAGATAACAAAAACACAGTACAATGTGTCAGGTACGCTACAGTAAACACATTCAGGGGAGATAACAAAAACACAGTACACTGTGTCAGGTACACTACAGTAAACACATTCAGGGGAGATAACAAAAACACAGTACACTGTGTCAGGTACACTACAGTAAACACATTCAGGGGAGATAACAAAAACACAGTACAATGTGTCAGGTACACTACAGTAAACACATTCAGGGGAGATAAGAAAAACACAGTAAAATGTGTCAGGTACACTACAGTAAACACATTCAGGGGAGATAACAAAAACACAGTACAATGTGTCAGGTACACTACAGTAAACACATTCAGGGGAGATAACAAAACACAGTACAATGTGTCAGGTACACTGCAGTAAACACATTCAGGGGAGATAACCAAAACACAGTACAATGTGTCAGGTACACTACAGTAAACACATTCAGGGGAGATAACAAAAACACAGTACAATGTGTCAGGTACACTACAGTAAACACATTCAGGGGAGATAACAAAAACACAGTACACTGTGTCAGGTACACTACAGTAAACACATTCAGAGGAGATAACAAAAACACAGTACACTGTGTCAGGTACACTACAGTAAACACATTCAGGGGAGATAACAAAAACACAGTACAATGTGTCAGGTACACTACAGTAAACACATTCAGGGGAGATAACAAAAACACAGTACACTGTGTAAGGTACACTACAGTAAACACATTCAGGGGAGATAACAAAAACACAGTACACTGTGTCAGGTACACTACAGTAAACACATTCAGGGGAGATAACAAAAACACAGTACACTGTGTCAGGTACACTACAGTAAACACATTCAGGGGAGATAACAAAAACACAGTACACTGTGTCAGGTACACTACAGTAAACAAATTCAAGGAGATAACAAAAACACAGTACAATGTGTCAGATACACTACAGTAAACACATTCAGGGGAGATAACAAAAATACAGTACAATGTGTCAGGTACACTACAGTAAACACATTCAGGGGAGATAACAAAAACACAGTACACTGTGTCAGGTACACTACAGTTAACACATTCAGGGGAGATAACAAAAACACAGTACAATGTGTCAGGTACACTACAGTAAACACATTCAGGGGAGATAACAAAAACACAGTACAATGTGTCAGGTACACTACAGTAAACACATTCAGGGGAGATAACAAAACACAGTACAATGTGTCAGGTACACTACAGTAAACACATTCAGGGGAGATAAGAAAAACACAGTAAAATGTGTCAGGTACACTACAGTAAACACATTCAGGGGAGATAACAAAAACACAGTACAATGTGTCAGGTACACTACAGTAAACACATTCAGGGGAGATAACAAAAACACAGTACAATGTGTCAGGTACACTGCAGTAAACACATTCAGGGGAGATAACAAAACACAGTACAATGTGTCAGGTACACTATAGTAAACACATTCAGGGGAGATAACAAAAACACAGTACAATGTGTCAGGTACACTACAATAAACACATTCAGGGGAGATAACAAAAACACAGTACACTTTGTCAGGTACACTACAGTAAACACATTCAGGGGAGATAACAAAAACACAGTACAATGTGTCAGGTACACTATAGTAAACACATTCAGGGGAGATAACAAAAACACAGTACAATGTGTCAGGTACACTACAGTAAACACATTCAGGGGAGATAACAAAAACACAGTACACTGTGTCAGGTACACTACAGTAAACACATTCAGGGGAGATAACAAAAACACAGTACAATGTGTCAGGTACACTACAGTAAACACATTCAGGGGAGATAACAAAAACACAGTACAATGTGTCAGGTACACTACAGTAAACACATTCAGGGGAGATAACAAAAACACAGTACAATGTGTCAGGTACACTACAGTAAACACATTCAGGGGAGATAACAAAAATACAGTACAATGTGTCAGGTACACTACAGTAAACACATTCATGGGAGATAACAAAAATAAAGTACACTGTGTCAGGTACACTACAGTAAACACATTCAGGGGAGATAACAAAAACACAGTACAATGTGTCAGGTACACTACAGTAAACACATTCAGGTGAGATAACAAAAACACAGTACAATGTGTCAGGTACACTACAGTAAACACATTCAGGGGAGATAACAAAAACACAGTACACTGTGTCAGGTACACTACAGTAAACACATTCAGGGGAGATAACAAAAACACAGGACAATGTGTCAGGTACACTACAATAAACACATTCAGGGGAGATAACAAAAACACAGTACACTTTGTCAGGTACACTACAATAAACACATTCAGGGGAGATAACAAAAACACAGTACAATGTGTCAGGTACACTACAGTAAACACATTCAGGGAAGATAACAAAAACACAGTACAATGTGTCAGGTACACTACAATAAACACATTCAGGGGAGATAACAAAAACACAGTACACTTTGTCAGGTACACTACAATAAACACATTCAGGGGAGATAACAAAAACTCAGTACAATGTGTCAGGTACACTACAGTAAACACATTCAGGGAAGATAACAAAAACACAGTACAATGTGTCAGGTACACTACAGTAAACGCATTCAGGGGAGATAACAAAAACACAGTACAATGTGTCAGGTACACTACAGTAAACGCATTCATGGGAGATAACAAAAATAAAGTACATTGTGTCAGGTACACTACAGTAAACACATTCAGGGAAGATAACAAAAACACAGTACACTGTGTCAGGTACACTACAGTAAACACATTCAGGGGAGATAACAAAAACACAGTACACTGTGTCAGGTACACTACAGTAAACACATTCATGGGAGATAACAAAAATAAAGTACACTGTGTCAGGTACACTACAGTTAACACATTCAGGGGAGATAACAAAAACACAGTACAATGTGTCAGGTACACTACAGTAAACACATTCAGGGGAGATAACAAAAACATAGTACACTGTGTAAGGTACACTACAGTAAACACATTCAGGGGAGATAACAAAAACACAGTACACTGTGTCAGGTACACTACAGTAAACACATTCAGAGGAGATAACAAAAACACAGTACACTGTGTCAGGTACACTACAGTAAACACATTCAGGGGAGATAACAAAAACACAGTACACTGTGTCAGGTACACTACAGTAAACACATTCAGGGGAGATAACAAAAACACAGTACACTGTGTCATGTACACTACAGTAAACACATTCAGGGGAGATAACAAAAACACAGTACACTGTGTCAGGTACACTACAGTAAACAAATTCAAGGAGATAACAAAAACACAGTACAATGTGTCAGATACACTACAGTAAACACATTCAGGGGAGATAACAAAAATACAGTACAATGTGTCAGGTACACTACAGTAAACACATTCAGGGGAGATAACAAAAACACAGTACAATGTGTCAGGTACACTACAGTAAACACATTCAGGGGAGATAACAAAAACACAGTACACTGTGTAAGGTACACTACAGTAAACACATTCAGGGGAGATAACAAAAACACAGTACACTGTGTCAGGTACACTACAGTAAACACATTCAGAGGAGATAACAAAAACACAGTACACTGTGTCAGGTACACTACAGTAAACACATTCAGGGGAGATAACAAAAACACAGTACACTGTGTCAGGTAAACACATTCAGGGGAGATAACAAAAACACAGTACACTGTGTCAGGTACACTACAGTAAACACATTCAGGGGAGATAACAAAAACACAGTACACTGTGTCAGGTACACTACAGTAAACAAATTCAAGGAGATAACAAAAACACAGTACAATGTGTCAGATACACTACAGTAAACACATTCAGGGGAGATAACAAAAATACAGTACAATGTGTCAGGTACACTACAGTAAACACATTCAGGGGAGATAACAAAAACACAGTACAATGTGTCAGGTACACTACAGTAAACACATTCAGGGGAGATAACAAAAACACAGTACAATGTGTCAGGTACACTACAGTAAACACATTCAGGGGAGATAACAAAAACACAGTACAATGTGTCAGGTACACTACAGTAAACACATTCAGGGGAGATAACAAAAACACAGTACACTGTGTCAGGTACACTACAGTAAACACATTCAGGGGAGATAACAAAAACACAGTACAATGTGTCAGGTACACTACATAAACCACATTCAGGGGAGATAACAAAAACACAGTACACTGTGTCAGGTACACTACAGTTAACACATTCAGGGGAGATAACAAAAACACAGTACAATGTGTCAGGTACACTACAGTTAACACATTCAGGGGAGATAACAAAAACACAGTACAATGTGTCAGGTACACTACAGTAAACACATTCAGGGGAGATAACAAAAACACAGTACAATGTGTCAGGTACACTACAGTAAACACATTCAGGGGAGATAACAAAACACAGTACAATGTGTCAGGTACACTACAGTAAACACATTCAGGGGAGATAAGAAAAACACAGTAAAATGTGTCAGGTACACTACAGTAAACACATTCAGGGGAGATAACAAAAACACAGTACAATGTGTCAGGTACACTACAGTAAACACATTCAGGGGAGATAACAAAAACACAGTACAATGTGTCAGGTACACTGCAGTAAACACATTCAGGGGAGATAACAAAACACAGTACAATGTGTCAGGTACACTGCAGTAAACACATTCAGCGGAGATAACAAAAACACAGTACAATGTGTCAGGTACACTACAGTAAACACATTCAGGGGAGATAACAAAAACACAGTACAATGTGTCAGGTACACTACAGTAAACACATTCAGGGGAGATAACAAAAATACAGTACAATGTGTCAGGTACACTACAGTAAACACATTCAGGGGAGATAACAAAAACACAGTACACTGTGTCAGGTACACTACAGTAAACACATTCAGGGGAGATAACAAAAACACAGTACAATGTGTCAGGTACACTACAGTAAACACATTCAGGGGAGATAACAAAAACACAGTACACTGTGTCAGGTACGCTACAGTAAACACATTCAGGGGAGATAACAAAAACACAGTACAATGTGTCAGGTACGCTACAGTAAACACATTCAGGGGAGATAACAAAAACACAGTACAATGTGTCAGGTACGCTACAGTAAACACATTCAGGGGAGATAACAAAAACACAGTACACTGTGTCAGGTACGCTACAGTAAACACATTCAGGGGAGATAACAAAAACACAGTACAATGTGTCAGGTACGCTACAGTAAACACATTCAGGGGAGATAACAAAAACACAGTACACTGTGTCAGGTACACTACAGTAAACACATTCAGGGGAGATAACAAAAACACAGTACACTGTCTCAGGTACACTACAGTAAACACATTCAGGGGAGATAACAAAAACACAGTACGATGTGTCAGGTACACTACAATAAACACATTCAGGGGAGATAACAAAAACATAGTACGATGTGCCAGGTACACTACAGTAAACACATTCAGGGGAGATAACAAAAACACAGTACACTGTGTCAGATACACTACAGTAAACACATTCAGGGAAGATAACAAAAACACAGTACAATGTGTCAGGTACACTACAGTAAACACATTCAGGGGAGATAACAAAAACACAATACACTGTGTCAGGTACACTACAGTAAACACATTCAGGGGAGATAACAAAAACACAGTACAATGTGTCAGATACACTACAGTTAACACATTCAGGGGAGATAACAAAAACACAGTACAATGTGTCAGGTACACTACAGTAAACACATTCAGGGGAGATAACAAAAACACAGTACACTGTGTCAGGTACACTACAGTAAACACATTCAGGGGAGATAACAAAAACACAGTACACTGTGTCAGGTACACTACAGTAAACACATTCAGGGGAGATAACAAAAACACAGTACAATGTGTCAGGTACACTACAGTAAACACATTCAGGGGAGATAACAAAAACACAGTACACTGTGTCAGGTACACTACAGTAAACACATTCAGGGGAGATAACAAAAACACAGGACAATGTGTCAGGTACACTACAGTAAACACATTCAGAGGAGATAACAAAAACACAGTACAACGTGACAGGAATCATTATAGTAAATATTACGGACCTTAAGAAAAAATAGGCTTTTTATAAAATGTCTTTCCCACAGCTAACAAAATGGCGAACTGACTATATGATTAAGCTCTTTTGAATTGTCAATTAACAAAATAAACTGTATATGTTCACGTAAAAACGTATATGTTATATATTACAAATTTAGGTTATGCCATGTCATATGTTTGTCATTAATTTGAAGAAAAAAACTTTCAATTTTAATTTCCGTAGAGGCAACGTGACTTAACTGCAATGTTAAAGCAATTATCTAACGATGTTATACATGTAACATGATTACATTAAATGACAAAATATAAGTATTGTAAAACAAATGTATCAATTTCATGAAATCAATGCCTCACTGTAGTACACTTAAATTGTACATGTGTTTATTGTGTTACGCCAGACACACATACGAACCATATTCGATCAGTAAAGACTATGGGCAAGTTTTATGGTCGCCATCTTGATCTCATTGAGACATATTCTGTATCTTTGTGTGATATGAAGATGGACGTATTTGAGTATGATTAGTGTGCTTAATTGTTGTGATTGACAATGATGAATCGGTTCTCATTTCGAAGATGCTTACTTAGATGTGACCAAGATTTACATGGCTAGTGTCGCCGATGAAGTAGAAGTTGCATACTTTTCCAGAACACCGGGTCTTATTATCTTGTGCTTTTACAAGGGTATCCATGTAAATCTTTCCCTTTTTTCGTATTTTGCATCTAGTTTAATAGTTTAACCGATCGATTTTGAGTTTGGATTATGGTTTTGTTGACGCTTCAGTATATTATTCCCTATTTTTCGGTAAATATATATATTGCTGTCCGTGTCGTATTCAAAATATTTCGTTTTATTTTGTTGTTGTTTTTTTGTCCAAATGAATAGTCCTCCTCATAGTCAGTGTCTGATGGGTCGTCTTCCTTGTCTCATTGTCCTTTTATGTCGGCATTCCAATCTGTTCAAATTATCAGGTTATAGATAAACAGACAAATGAATCCTTTTGTGAAAGGAATTCATATTTATCAAATAGTAGAAATGGTCATTTCTATGATTTAGCCTATACATTTCTGTGTTATGATGTTCAAATTCAAACTCTGTCTCTCAACACAATCTAAAAATCAATCGAGCCAAAGGAGCAGTACAGCACCTTGTATATTCCCGGTATTAGAAATTGTACATTGATATTCTACTTGAGGAATATTTTACTGATAAAGAACTAAATTAGCTTGATATGGAATGGTAACATATTAGACCCACCATGAATTAATCTGTGCACTTGCAATATGTTTAATTGAAAACAATATACAAACTATTCAATGAGCGTAATGATATCCAAGGCAAATCTGAACGGGAGAAAAGTACTAAAATGATAAAACCAATAGATATGATAAGATGTGATATTCTCATACATAAAATGTATATTGATGTGAATTTCTAGTTTATCATACCAGTAAATTGTTTAAATGATCAAGCTATACTTTACCCGGTTTCCTTAAGGCCGAGTGAAATGTTGTGATTGGTGCCCTCGTCATGGTATTTCAGTAAGATAAGCACTATCAATTCGCCAAAAGATCTGCGCTATAGAGGAAAGTACTTTAAGACTTGTTCATGATCAGGTTTGTAAGATAGGGAAATTCCACCGGACGGGTCTGCAAATTTGGCAAAAGCCGCGGCGTTGCAGAGGTTTTTGGCAAATTCAAAAATTCCGTGGGAGGAATTTCTCTATCTTACACCCTTGGTTAAATCGAGGTCTAATGGCCGTATCGATTTTAACAACATTGTTTCAGGTCAAATTAAGTCTGTGACTGCCAGGGATACATGTTTATTCATATGTGATAGATTCAGCAATATTAGTACATATCGCACACAAGACTTGAGGTCGAAAGATAAACTGACATTTTGATACATGCGATTGTTTATCAGACCAATATTATAAACTATACCGATAATAAGCATGACTACGAGGAACGACATTGACTTGCAATTTGCTATAGGCTGTAGTCATATATCACATCAGGTACGGAAATCATAGAACTTCCACGTGTTATGATGAAGTAACTAAATCATGATCAACTGGCATGTTTAGTGTCTGCCCTACCTTAAGATATGTAAAAGACGCGTGCCTTACATAAGTATCTTACATTTATATGGATGTAACACATACCTGTTCATTTTTATGAGATTTTGACTGTAAATAACCTAATTACAGATAGCCAGTCGGTTTCATACCTAAACACTCATGTCAATCTGCACTTATTAATATTACAAATTCTTGGTTTGAAGCCGTAGACAAAATAAAAGTTAGCTGGTGTATTTTTTTTAATTTCCGTAGGCTTTCGATCTTTTTAATCACCAAATTTTACTTGTTCATCCCATACAGTAGAAATGTTTGATAGTTATTTGAGCGGGAGTTTTCAAGTTTAAAATTTTAAAAAACATTCTAAGTGATTCTTTCCCCCTTTCAGTTGGGACCCTCAGGGATCCATATAGGGGCAATTGCGTGTAAACGATCTCCCCCTTGACCAATCAGATTGGTATGTATATGTATGCAGATGATACTGCAGCCCAGACCCATGCAAAATATTGAACAAATAAACAAAAACCTCAACGAGGATGCCAAGTCAGTTTTATCGTGTTGTGATGTAAATAAAATTTGTATTAATACTGACAAAACCAAAGCTATGCTTGTTTCTACCTCACAGAGTAAATAAGAAGGTAAATTATCTGTTGTCATCAACAAAATGATATTGAAAATGTTAAAAATTAAAAGCTCTTATGAGTATCAGTTGACAACTGTATGTCTTGACTCTTGGGATTATCAGTTCTGAAGTGTATGTAGAAAAATATCTTGTCAAACTTTCCAAATAAAAAAGTTAAGACCATTGTTAAGCCAGACCTCATGTATGACATTTTTTAACTGTTTTATCAATCCTCGTTTGGACTACTGTGCTACTGTCTGGGACAACAGTTCTCAAAAGAACATTGTGAAGTTGGAGCACCTGCAGAAGAGAGCCACCAGAATTATTTCACACTGTGATAGTCAATTGCAAGGGGTGAAACACTGTTAAAATCGCAAGTCTAGAGTGAGGGCCACATCAGTATCAGGTTCTGTGATTCTTGAAGTTGTCATGTAGTAGGACTGGCAAATAGCCCTTCAGACCCCCAGTTGTTCAGGGGCCGGTTGTTCAAAGGTTCATGAAGGTAAACTTCCATAATCTTTACTTGAGTTTTAAATCGTTATTCAAGATCAGTTAATCATGGATTAAAATGCGTTGCTCAAAAGGTTCATTAAAGGCCAATAAGTTAATTATGGTTTAATTGGGAATCATCAAGTTAACTTAATTCGAATAAGGTGATTCCCAAGAATTCCCAGCCTGATACATTATGCTTCATTCTTGGATAAGATGGCGTCAAAACGTCCGAGGGCAAAAAACTTGGACAGCGATGAACTTGAACTGCTCACATTGTGAGCGGCACAAAGACATCATGAATACCAAGATAATTACTTCAAAGATAAATGAGGACAGGAATAGAGTCTTCAATATGATACAAATGTAGCTACAGAAACAAGTGACTTAACGTAGGAAACGAGTAAACGGACTGCAGTAGATAAGAATTTATGTATGAAATACTACTGTCGAATATTCAATTTTGTACACACAGAAAAAATATAGCACATAGTCTATGTAATGCAACGTGCCTGATTGTTGACGTCGTCATCGATTTTGACGTCGTCACAATTTGGCAGGAACATATACCAGATGATGTGTTTTGCGCAATTATTCAAATTAAAAACAAAAAAAAAACAAAAAAACACTGCCACTGCAACTTAATATCATTGTGGTAGAAACAGGTCACACGTGGTTATTGGAAAAGAAATTTATTTCACTCTCGTCAATTATTTTTTTAAAAGTTACAATAGACACTCGCTAAAGCTCGCGTCTTTTGTAACTTTTAAAAAATAAGTGAAATAAATTCCATATCCAACAACCACTCGTTGTGTAAACTCTATATAAACCAGGTGACTGTGTCTTACAAAAAATAAATAGCAACAAAATATTTTCAGTGATGCATTTGTCAATATATCAACTGGAACACGTGGTCAATAACACAAGTTAAGCACGACGTAATTTGTCAGGGTTTCTGTATGATTTAACTCGAGGACATTTAGTAACCGGTTATTCAGTCAGTTTTGTAATCAAATAATACAAAAAGCAGATATATAGTATGTTCACATTTTCTTCGTACAGGAAATTTAGAAGGGAGTTTGCATTATTTTACTGAAATCTGTCAGGTATATGCATTTAAAAGCAAATGCTCTCCCCAAGTAAACATTCTACAATTTCATTAAATTTTGTTTACTTTTAAAAAATACTCTTTAAGCTTTTGATGACATGGCCATCTTCTCTTTGTCGATGTTTATAGTACAAATCAACAATGAACAATTAGTCTGATCATTTTTTTCATTAATGTCTCAATGTTATATTATCTACACATACATATGTAGGACTCAACATGGGTGAGCATGACAATCGGTTCCATAAACTGCTTTGCGATCTAATCTGTTTAAACGTTGGTAATTCTACTCATTTGCTACAAATGATTCAAGCAATACATGAAATTACCCTATGCTCAACTAGTTAATATGGTTTGAAAAAAATAACAAAAGGACGAAAACAATTATCATAGTTGACTTTGCTGTCCTTGTCACATATCGAACAGGTTAATAGTGTGGTGCTGTTTGTTTAGGACAATTTCTTAGGTACATTATACCCCATGTTGTTCATATCATAACACATGGTAGCCCGTGGTTCGAGTCCCGTTGTAACCCTGCGAAAATTGTATAACACCACAATATTGTTGATCATGTTTTTTAAATGTCTTGTCTTGTTGTTTTTCCTCATACAAGTCACATTTCTTTACATGTCATGGTGATTTCATATGCAAAGAAAAGTACCTTCTGAATTCAAACTCTATCCATATGAAAAAACGTCCTTCAAGGCTTCAAGTACATGCACATAATGCCCGGTAATGTCGTTCCGTGGAGTTCGCATTATTAAAATAGGATGAACAACATCTAGACCAAATATATTTGAAATCGGCCTTTCCTATTTTAAGTAATTTTATTCTCTTGATGGTCTCTTCATAAAGTTTAGAGAACATAAACCTATCGCAAATATCCAAGCAGGCAAAACAAGCAGAAATCGTTTGAGAGATTCCATTGTTCCTGCAGCTATAATTAGATATTTTCTTCCTGTTCACGAGGACCGGCCATGTTTACTCTTCGGATATCGGCGACGCCAACTCCTCTTTCACCATTTTTTCTACAGTCTGTTTCCACTCAGCCAAATAACAAATGGAACGTGGAATTTCTAATCAATTCATTTTCTCTGAAAGAAAGACAAGCAAAATATGAATAAGCTCTGTACGTTATCCATCTTTATCTTTATTTTACATCAGGCAATGATGACTTTTACCACATATTACGGCCGTATATTGGTCCAAATATATCCATGATACCCCTATCGTTTACCCATATAAACATATTGTATATAAATGTGTGCCGTGTGACTTTTCGGCTCCCGAATCCGTTTGCTGTTCTGTCATAAGTGTAATGGAAAAAGACTACGGGGAAAACCTGAACAGGAGTGAAATCGAAAAGCGTGACCATAACGAAAGAACATTTCTGAGAAGAAGACTTAAAACGCTGTGCTAGACGATATAAATGAAATGTCATCTTCATATACTATACATGTAAATGTCAGTGATATTGTTGAAAAGCCTCTGCAACAAAAGTTGGAAATGCATATGTTGAAGTGTAAGCTCTGGTAGATTACACCTGGTAACCTTTATATGTGTTCAAATGTAACACTAGTGCATCTTTACTTATACAATTATAACTGAATCAATCAACCTTTGTGTAAGATGAGACGTACCGCTGTTCGTAGATTTACAATACACCTACAAACCAAATACAAATAGGACAATATTTGAATTTTAACCGACTAGAGACCAAAACATTGTGGCCATTGTGTTGAAGCATGAGATGTGTATATATCGACGTTTTAAGTTCAATAATGATAAATGAAAATGCTTTCTTCCTATCAATTGCCTTTATCAAATAAATAATGAATGTCATTATAATACTCTATGCTAGCTAAATATAATCACATTTCTGTGTAACGCACTTCCCTCAGTCTGTCTCATTTACTGTCTTACAGCCAAGCTCGCTTCGCATAATTATAATTTCCCACGTATTTAAACGCTTGAGTGACGTAAACTTATGTATGCATTAGTGTCGAACCGTAGATTTAACAGATAACAATTTCGCGTAATGATTTAACTTGATGGCTGACGCTTTAGATTACATGTACATGTTTTAAGGAGTCTTAAGAAAAAAGTGTAAGGCATGAGTCATGCATAGGCTATTTTTGATTATTAGTTCCAGAAAACTATAGTCATAATCATTATACAATGTTCAATCATCCGTTATACACAAAAAGCAAAACGTGGCCATCAATATACATCTAGTTGTAAATGACTTTAATTGTATAAATAGCGTAAAATAAACAAGTAGAGCTGTGGAAGCTCACCTTTGGCTTCAGTTACATTGGCTGCAAATAGACTCGCAAGAAGCTTGGCTCTAGCATTACATATCTCCATCTGACGTTCGATCCCGACCTGTTCGTAGCCTGGGTC
Organism: Mimachlamys varia; assembly: GCA_947623455.1. Classification (NCBI taxonomy): domain Eukaryota; kingdom Metazoa; phylum Mollusca; class Bivalvia; order Pectinida; family Pectinidae; genus Mimachlamys; species Mimachlamys varia. The sequence continues at coordinate 39,801,460 of OX392540.1, forward strand.
TGCTGCTAGTTTTTCTTTGTTCAGACAAGAAGCTAATTTCATGACTGCTTCTTTTACTGTACTCAAGTTGTACTTCTCGATCCAGAGTAGGTACGTGATAATACGAGATGGCGGTATGTAGACATCCGTCTCTGAGACAGACTCCACGCGCTGTCTGATGACTGCCACGCATTCTGTAATCAACTTTTCGGTCCGATACTCATCTGCTAATGGGAGAACTTTATCGAGTGCTTCGTCTGTTAATACGAAAAAATATATTTACATACTGTAACATATGGATATAGATAACATTCCTTGCGGTATAAACAACATCCATTTCATTATTTCCTTTCCCCACATTAAGAGCGTTCCTGTATTACAGATCCTCGTACAACTTTCATTTACTGTATCTAAGTGTTGTAAACCAATTCATTTACTTTTATTATTTATTTCACAGATCAATTCGGTACGGAAAAAATACTTTGGTTAAGTATGGATGACATTTTGATTAGTTTCATTGGGGTATAAAAACAAATTTGTTTGCAAACTGTATGAATCCGCGTAGCGGATTCTTACAAAAATTTACAAGCAAACGTTTTTTCCATAACCCTATGCAACTAAAAAATAATAGACATCAACGTTTATAATTATTTTTTGAAACTTATTTTCAAATGTAATACATTATTTTGTACAATTTGACTGATCTTACAATGGATTCTTTTTACAAATCAATACGCAACGTCAATTGCCGTATTGTGACGTCACATTTTTCGCCCCATTTTTGGATTGTTTGTTTTCATGGAGGTGTGAAAAGAGAATCTCAACCAATCAGAAAGCCGCATTCTCAATACAATCAATGGAAATTTGATTATAACGTCTATGAAAGACAAATAAGCATTCAACAGTATGCTCTGCGTGTAAAAGAAAAACAAATCGAGTAATGGCCAGGCTTCGAATTCTGGACTTGAGATGTTTACACATGATTGCTCGAATCGATATAAACATTCCAAAGTTGTACCGCAGCTATCAACTTGGTCGATAAAAACAATAAAGGTAACTTGTTAAAAATAGATACTGTGATAGACAGGGTACATATTTTACTGTTACCTGTAACTTCGTCGGGGAAATTAGGCAGAAGACATTTTAGAAATGTGACCATCTCATCATATGTTTTCCCAGGGAACACCAGCTCAGTTTTTGTGCCTTCAATGCATTCTTGTTTTTCCCATTCTTTCTTAAGCCAAGCTTCAAAGACAGGTGAAGCAGATTCCAGTAAGGCTTTGTTTACATGAAGACGTTCATCCTCAATTACCAGTACAATATCGTTTGACAGGAAGCCTGGGTCAATCTGAGCAGGAAAGAGTTCACAAGAAAAAAATACTAGTCATATCAAAAGCACTATTTAACATCAAATAGTGTTAAAAGTGTTGAAAAACAATATACGTATGTCATTCTCGTTATCCAGTGATTACGCTCAACAGCGTCACAGGCGTACGTAACGATTGTAAAACTAATGAAAAAAGATTATTTGCAGATGACACATCTCTCTTTAGAGTAATACATACCGCTCCATTAGATGCTGCCAACAGTCTATCTACTGACTTAGTAAATGTTGATGTATGGTCCAAAAATGGGACATAAAGTTTAATCCAAATAAAACTGAATCATTAACCATTAGTAGTAAAAGGAATATAATTATTCCTGATATTTTATTTCAAAATGAAATCGTATCTAATGTTACATCACATAAACACCTTGGTGTATTTTTCTCTGCAGATGGCAAATGGCATCATCGCATTGGCTATATCTATAATAAAGCATATAAACGTCTGAATTTACTAAAGTCAGTAAAATATAAAATGAGTCGAAAAACCTTAGTTGCTTTGTATACTTCTTATATTAGACCCATTTTAGAGTATGGTGATATTATTTTTGATAACTGTACACAAGAAGAAGCAAAACTTCTTGAATCAATACAAATAGAAGCTGCCCGTATTATTACAGGACTGCGTAAGGGAACCTCCCATTATAAACTTTACTGTGAACTTGGCTGGGACACCCTTGCTTCAAGACGGAAAAACATAGATTAATACTCCTTTACAAAATTCTCTGTGGAACTACACCAACTTATCTGAATGAATTAATTGAGCCGTACTTCACTAATGCAAATCCATATTTATTACGTAATGATAGAATGTTTACTATTCCATTATGCAGAACCAATATCTACGCAAAAAGTTCTATTCCAGCCACATTGAAAGATTATAATGAACTTGCAGCAAGGTGTGACCTTACCAATATTACATCAATTTATCAGTTTAAGAAACTTTTAAATATGCATTTAAGTGACATCAGATTCGAAAATATATTAATTATGCCTATTTTAATGCTGGTACCAGGAAAAACAATATACTCCTTTGTCAATTAAGAAATAATGTGAGTAATCTTAACTCTGACTTACACAGAGATCATCTTTCCGAATCTCCAGTATGTACATGTGGAAACGCCCATGAAACAGTAGAACATTTTTTTCTTTACTTGTATTAAATATGAGGAACCCCGAAGAATACTAAGAGAAAAATTATTCAATTTAAATCATAATCATTATAATTTAAATATATTTTGTCTGGCTGTGAAACCATAAACTGTAATAAACTAACTAACTTAAATATATTTGATAATGGCATTGAGTTCATTAGAGCCACCAATAGATTTTTACCATAGATTAAACCCCATTATTGTTCTGCGATCTGCAATTTCTTTCTTTCCTTATTAAGCCCTATATATGGTCACCTACCCCTCCCCCCCTTTTTTTCTGATTGGCATGAAATTTGTAATACTTAACATGTTAGAATAATATATTCCAAGTATTACATATGAAATATTACATAGCTCTGAATCTAATCAATTGATTATGAAATAAGTAAGGACAATATCAGTCAGCTAATACCATTCTACTAAAAAATTTTTCTTCCATATTCTATAATATATTTGTCCATGACTGAATATAGTATCCATGGCTTAATCCAAAAACTCATGGGTGGATGACCAATGGCTAGTAAGCCAGTATGGACTTTTTAGGTCTGTATCCCATGGGTGGATGGATTATGTCTTGGATAATGTATTCTAAATCCTCCAAAATTTATACAAATTGAAAATACATTTAAGACAAGCCAACTTTAATTAATAATAATCATAGAATGGTCCTTACTACTCAAATTACATATTCATACCATACTATATTATATATGTACTAAGTAATATCTTCATTGCATTGGAATTACTTAATTCTATTAAATTAGCAATTTTATATAATTATATATGTATATACACTTTGTTACAAGGAGATAACTTGTATAGGCATATGCCTGTTGTTAAATCCTTTTCTCTATTGAATAAAATTTTGTGAAATTGATAACGATTTAGGTGGGTTGTCTTATAAAGTGTGGGTAGGGGAAAACTCACTGATATAAACAATATAGCAATTTTGCCCACCCCAACTTCATAAGACAACTATCTTAATCATAATGTACGCCTGTGCCGGGATTCGGGAAATGCAGGTTGATGAAGACCATGGGCAAGTTTTATGGTCGCCATCTTGATATCATCGAGAAATATTCTGTATCTTTGTGTGATATGAAGATGGACGTTTTTGAGTCTGCTTGTTAATGTGCTTACTTGTTGTGATGACAATGATGCCTCGGTTCTCATTGTGAGGATTGATGCTTACTTGGATGTGACCAAGATTTACATGGCGGGTTTCGTCGATGAAGCAGAAGACGCTTACTCTTCCGGAACACCTAATCTTATTCTCTTGTGCTTTTACGAGATTCTCCATGTTAATCTTTCCTTTGTTCCTATTTTGCCCCTAGTTTAATCGATTTTGAGTTCGAATTATGGTTTTGTTGACGCTTTGGTATTCTCTGATATTTTTTTTTTACATCCCTGTAATATAGCACAATTGATGGTTCTGTGTGCGCCACCTAGTTGATTGGGAAAGAAAACTAGTTCGACCCTTCGATGTAGGCTAAATCAAAAGAATATCGCTGTCACATAACGGTAAAACTGACCGGCCATGATGTTGGTTGTTTCTCATTTGTAATCAAGTATATCATATAACGAGACTGCTGAATTACATTATGGAATGTTCCGATTCTTATGTGGTTGGGAATAATCCTTGCTTTATGTTTGTACAACCTGTATAACAATTGAATAATATTTAGTGTTTAACGTCATGATTTTGAAACAAAAAAAATCAACTGTCTGACGATGATTGTTTCAAACGTTACTTATTGTGTTCTACTTTCAATTCGGATGTATAAAGATCTAAACCTGCATTATTTGTTGCACACTAGTGATTAGTCACCATTTTTACAAGATGATTTTGATTTATCTAATTATATAATAAATTTCCATTATACTTCATGTTTAGTTCCTCACCGTCTTGCGCGGCTCTGGAGAAGGTGGTATATCATCATCTTCGCCATACGATTCTTCGTCTGGTGTCTCGTCGTGATCACTTGGGAAATCGAGGTTTGGAAGTTTATATTTTTTCAAGTTCCACATCAATAAAATCGAATATTGTTACTTCGTATTTGATGCTTTGTAAACACAATTATATTGCTCAATGGTAAATTGGATAGTTTATATGTAGCTTTAAGTTAGTACATGAAACATTTACTTTCACTTTCGTTTTGATTTCCGGGACAACTTTAGTCGATATGTTACTGCTTACCATTTGTGTTTATCCTTTAGAAGGTCCTCCGGTGAGGTTTAAAGGGTGACATCAATCAACACTATAGGGAAATGAGAATTTGCTACAGCTAGTTTTGGATATTAACTAAGGTGTTTAGAGTTATTGCGGGTAGAGATCAATTTTCGATAAAAATACCCACACCTCACCCCCACCCCCACCCCCCTCAATGCTATAAGGAAATATTTTTACATGGAAATCATTTCTGAAGTTAGGGGAAGTTCCAAAACTTCACATTTTAAGGAACATTGATGAAACCTTGAGCCTTGTAAACGATCTATACATGCTATGTTCCTATTCTGCATAATAAACTTTGAAACACGGGTAACCGATCAGACGAACACATATCACCACCCAACAGTAAGGCCTTTGGCAATTTACACCTGTCCCAGGCTATACTCTGAACGTGTTAGACTTCAAACGCAATAAATACAAAAAAGAACACTATGTGATCAGGTGATAAAACAAAGATTTTAGAATCCTTGATATGACAACAACACTACATTTATATGTTTAGGCCGTTCAAGGGAGGGAAGAAAATCTGCTTCAACATAGCAATATTTGAAGATTTGTTTCATTTTTCACCTCCTCATTTTTTCGTTCCCGTGATTGTCCCAAATGCACTAGCCTAGGTTATGACACACGCACGACGTTGTTGTGAAAACTATGATGAATATAATCCAACATAAACAAACATGTTCAGTGTTTACACGGCCTACAATGTATAACGAGAAAGTCGGTTATGAGAGATACTGCTGATATACATGTACATAGTAGATATTACACTACTAACTTATTACGAAATACTTACGCCATTGTATCGGTCAATTTTCGATAAAAATGCTCCCTCAGTAGTCATAAAAGCTACTGAGGGAGCATTTTTATCGAAAATTGATCTTAACCCCCCAAATGTGTAAAATTACGCTAAACACCCTATTATAGGTCTAATACTAGCTGTAACAAATTCTCAGGTCCCTGTGTTGCTAACAAGGAAAGTGTGATTCTGATTAACACATGCGCAGTTTAAGGAATTCACTTTCGTCGAAACCTCAAATAAAGTTATAGGTATAACCGTGCGAACGGGTGTGATTCGGTGAAATTATTAAGAAGCGGGGCAGCAAAATAAAGCTGTTAGTATATACACGTACCGTACAATTTTTAAAAGTCCTAGTAAATATTTGATAACACAGCAATATCTTGTCACAGTTCACAGACGGACACAATGGGGGCCTACCGAACCAGTATGTCTGCTCACTTTAATGATTAGCATCGATCCCGAGCTAGGTAGACTGGTAGAGATTAGGGGACGTGTACTGACATTATGACCGTTATAAAATATACTGACAGTATGACCGTTATAAAATATACTGACATTATGACCGTAAAAAAATGTATCATATTAAACCACATGGATGAAAAAAAAACATTCAAGCTATCTATAACAGTTTGCTGTTGTTTCTGTTACTATTGGTTACACGTGTACATGGTTATAGACGATATCAATGGATTCGAATTGTACATATTATCTCCACTGAACAGTAAAACATATCTGCCATCTACCTATACGTAGACTCAGAGGTATTGTAAAAACTACTGTATAACAGTTGTATAGTTCATCGACTAATCTTATGACAAGGTTTGTAATACTTACGCCATGATGTCGTCGTTTGCGTTGTCAACAGCAGACTGGTGGTTATATGCACATGCGCAATACAGTGAATGAGTATAACGTTTATGGACATAGACACCGGTATATATACGCCGGACGAAACACCGATGTAATTCAGTGTGTGTTTCGGCGTTAAACTCGTAAGCAAGCAAGCAAGCAATATATTTGTATCTGAATGGGCCCCGATACCACTAGGTATAACGGCGGAACATCAACACAGAACTGTAGAGTCAGGTTCGTATCACAGGCACATGGACATGTATAGACTGATGATAACATTTAGTGATAAATACCTATATACATGTATATTGACAAGGGAAACATCGACCGGTCTTTGAATTCTTGCCTAACTTTTTCAAACTCATAGTTTTCATTCTAAATTTCAACCTACCTACGTAATTCTGTTAAAGATCTCTTCAGGAGACTTTATTCTTTCTATCAATACATAGTTTATACCGTGTACCCTTCATTTAGCAATTTATATCAAACAGTAATCGGGACATGACTTGTTGATTGGCTTCCTATTTTAAACCGACCAATCAGCGCCGAGATAAAAAAATTTCAACAAAATAGAAGCAAATTGCCAGATGGTCAAACTGGCAGACGGAAGATTTCCGTCTGCCAGTTTGACCATCTGGAAATTTTGTAAACGTAGTACTACAATGTATAGTAATACAAACTTAGTACTACATTGTAAAGTAATACAAACTTAGTACTACATTGTAAAGTAATACAAACTTAGTATTACTATGCACAGTAACACAAACTTAGTATTACAATGTTTAGCTATTCAAACCTATCATCAACGTACAATAATATAAACTTAGTACTACAATGTACAGTAATACAAACTTAGTACAAGTACAAGCTAAGATGGTCGGGTTGCCCAGTGAATAGTGCACTTGCCTTTCACCAAGGCCATCGGTGTTTGATTCCCCGATCGGACTTGAAAAGGTATTGGGTCACCTTCCTGACCACGTGGGTTTTCCGCGGTTATATATCAAGTAAATATTAAAGATGACAGACGTGAATTTCAAACTCACCACATACATGTTGCCGTGCGTCTCTACATGTACAGGATCCCGGATGTTAGGGTATTTCCAGAATCTATTATTAACGGTTCTGTTATTAACTTGTTCGCCAGTTAATATAACTATTTAGCAAAAGTCACGTGTACGCGATTCATCCAATGACAGCAGCCAGAAACAAACCCACATTATATAATACTCGATATTGATTTCAACAAAATACCAAAATGTTAGAAAACAGTAGCAAACAAAACGAACTTTCTGAGGTGTGTAATGATGAACCTCAATAGAAAGACAGGCCAGTAAGGTCACCAACAGGTAGCCTATGAACCTTACCCGTAGCTGCAATGATCATGAGTGATACAGCGAAAGACGCCATTGAATCTCGAAATATATGACGTGATACTTTGCAGATTCTCCACAGGTCATCGGCTTAACCTATATCGTGTCACAATATAGACGACTATGTACATCGAACCAATTAAGACAAAGCAAGCGACATTGACAATATACAGAACGTTATTAAAATATCGTATTAATATTATAATAATATCATTAACTGTTTTGGTTTTGACAAAGTGTGGCTTCAACGGTTTTTAATCCTTTCCTAAGCGCAGAACATGATCCACTTTAATCGCTTAGTTATAGAGGAATTGCGTTTATATCAATCCCATATAGATTTTTGAGGAAACAATTGAAACAGTCGGTTACCAAATTGGTTGAAAAGCCAATGATTTACGGAGAGATGAAAAGAAAGTTTTAAAAAGAGCAGAAGTTGTGGGTACCACCAGGCTAAATATTATGTATTTAATCTAAATCCCCATATCTGTAAATATAAAAAACATATCAGAAAAATACACTTTCAGTACCGCCAATAAATAAATCAGTTGTATGTAGACCACATGATTGGAATCATGTACACGAGTAAAAAAACAAAAAACATACTTTCATATACTGATTAGCTGAACAGATCTATGGGGGATGCTAAGCTAAAGAAATTGAGATCTTACAAAGTGTTCAAAACACAGTTAATTCCATGACCCAGTTTTTCAAAAGGTGGTTAGCTTCATCATTATTTAACGACATTTCCAACCTTTAATTGTTCTGTCAACAAATAGGTACAATCCTACAAGATTTTAGATTTCTGGAAAGTTTGAATTAATTCAATAGTTTGGTTTTAAAGTTACAGGAGGATTAAAATTTTCATTAATCACTGATTAAGCTAATCACATTGGCGCTGATCAATTTATTTTGTACGTCAATATCGGCAGACCACAGAGCAAACAAGCAATACTTTGTTTTGACGGATACACACCAACACACCGATTTATCTTTCTTCAGAAACGTTCAAGTAAGATATGTACAAGTATAACTATCTACCTGAGTTGTATAGTGTAGTTCAGGTTTGACATTTCTACCGACTACCAAAGCAAATAGATAAGAAATAATCAAGCCATCTAAATAACATTTTAGAGAATATCGAAGCGTTATCAAAATCATCATCCGAACTGAAAATCGATTAAACTAGGAGAAAAATATGAAAGAAATGGAAAGATTTACACGAAGACCATTATAAAAGTACAAGAGAACAAGACCAGGTGTTCCGGAAGAGTACATCGATGACACCCGCCATGTAGATCTTTGTCACATCAAAGTAAAATCAGGTCCTCAAAATAGTATATTTTAGTTTCATATAATATTGCATCTGAAGATCACAAATTGCACTCGCTATTTAACTCAGTGAACTTACAGAAGGCGAAACAGTTGAGGGGATTGACTAACTCCATCATCTTATTTGAGTGTCGTGTATGTCAGTTTTGACTGGTTGCTACATCAAACTGTGTTTCCAATTGTTTAGATGTAGTAACTCTGATCACAGGGGTCATTCAGATACCCTTTCTTTGAAAATGTGCCTGCATTCTATAAATGTTATTACAGTAACACAAGTGTGCACTTAGTATACCTTTTGAATCGACGATAATTTTTAAGGACCCAGAGTGAGGTGGACATTGTACAGTATTCCCCCTTTGTTACCGTCTGAAATGTGAAAGAATATTGCGGATTATTTAGCATTCAAATATCTGCTAAGCTGAAACACAGAGATTAGTTACCAAGTCAAAAAATACACATTTGCTGTGCTAATATATAAGATGAGTTATGACCCATATTAACATATGTAGTAGGTAGCATTTAAAGCAAGTGTAACAAACCCCTGTGTCTGATACGAACCCGGACCTACAGTTCTGTGTAGTCTCCCACCTTACCTAGTGGTATCAGGGCTCATTCAGATACACATATATATATGACCGATGTCTATATTTATAAACGTAACTCATCCACTGTATTGCGCATGTGCATAACCACCAGTCTGTTGTTGACAACAAAAACAGCGACATCATGGCGTAAGTATTCTGTCATATCACAAAATCGTTCTATGAGTTATGTGTGTGTCAACATCAAACTGTTATTGATTACTTGAATGCTATACTTCATTCATATGTTTTAATATCATGCATTTACAGTATATTTAATCGTTACACTTCCCTTACTCTCTATACATGATTCGTTAACAGATCGATGCTAATTATTAAAGTAAAGCGTTATTATTAGTTCGGTAAGGCTCATTGTGATCTCTGTGAACTGTGACAAGAAATTGCTTTGTAATCGTTTTTTAAATATATACAAGGACTTACTTTGTATGGTACGAAGCCTTAGTATATATACCCACAGCTGTATTTTCCTGTTACGCTTCAAAATAAATCTCATTGAATGATCAAACACGTTCGGTACATTTGTACATGTAACTTTTGTTGAGGTTTCGACGAAATCGAAACGAAAGTGAAATTACATGTTTAACGGTGTATGTTAATGTGTTCAGTTTGTTATGAATTGGCAAATTTGGAAAAACAATTTTACACAATTACAAATATGAAATAGAGAATATAATTTATATATGCTCAAACCCAGTAAAATATGTATTTATGTGTACTTCTATATATAATATTTGATCTTGTCGAAGGCTTCGTTATATCAGATAATTTCTATTACTTTTTAGGAATGAAGCAAAAATAAATATTTCCGGGATACCTATAAAAAGGTTTGTATTGAAGAAGTAATGCGATACTCATGTCAGAAAACATATACTATACATGACTGTATTCAGATTTATTTTAAATAGATACCGACACGGCACTGCAGTGCATGATCCTTTTACGAGTTTTACGATTATGTACATTGGAACAATTTCAAACGAAAGTAAACACGTGTACCGCTATTTTGTAAAGCATACTGTCTCTGAACTATGACGAGAGATTGCTTTGTAAATAGTGTTTAAATGTGTGCTTAGACATCAATTGTATTGTTCGTTTATCTGTGTTAGCCCCCAGCTGTATGTTGGTGTCCCACTGTTATACCTACAATGTATAGGTATCGAACTAACTAATCTAACAAACCTCACAGAATAAAGGGCTTGAAAACAAGAGCATCACATATACGTTCGGCAAAGTTATACATAAGACCAGATTTGAGTCACAGAAGTCGAAACAAAAGTGACAATACCTGTATAATGATGTATATTAAACTTCCTTTGAAATAGTTTTAATAACTATAATTCAACTAAAATGAAAAGAGTAAAGAAGTATAGGTAGCAAGAATGGTATAATGACCCTAGAAAGCAAGCTAGAAATAGTTATCATCATAAAAAAGAAAAATAAGTATTGGCGATATAGAAATAAAATTATCTTAACAGCTTCAAACAAATTCTTCAGAAATGCAGTGCAAATCATTAAAAAAAACACCGTTGTTTTATGGAATCACACCATTTATTTTAGTCCAACTTTATTTAACTCGTCATTATCGTCAGTAATCAAAGCTTGGTAATGTTATACTTGACACAAAGGAAGATCTAATATTACATCTCGATTAACACTTTTGTAAAGGACTATATGCACTAAGGGGTGTTTTTGGCCCCACGCATTTTCTCCTTATTCTTCTAACAATTAAAAGTGCAGAACACAAACAAACAATTTCAGTAAAAATTAAAACGTTTATTGATGGTATTCCATAGCAACGGGCCATAGCAACGGGTCATAGTACCATAATCAGCTTAGGGTTCAAGAGACAACATTTGATGATTACATTATGTAACAACATTCTGAACTATCCATTTTATGTTTCTTTAATAAATATTACGTTAATTTTAACAGTTTCATAGTTTCTATAAAGAAAAAAAAAGAAAAAAATGTTGATTTTGACCATAGCAACAAGGCTTTTTGCATAGCAACTAACATTATTCACACCTATTTACATACAATTCATTACAATATAACCATATTTGATACATACAATAAGGAGTAAACAATTACTGTGTGATATTTCCATTTGACTTTTGTGGTATTTACAAACCGAGTACTACACTAGGGCTATTTTAGCCATAGCAACAAGCATTTTTGCATAGCAACTTACACTATTAACACATGGTTTGAATGCAAATCACTAGAAGATACACATATTTGATTTATACAATAAGAAGTCAACTTTTAGTAAGTGATTTTTATTTGATTGTTGTGTTTTTTAGGAAATGAATAGTGTATTATGATGATTTTGGCCATAGCAACTCACATTTTCCATAGCAACGCACATACTTTACATTTATATACATACAAATCACTGAAATATACACATATTTGATACATACAATGTACTTTCATTTTCATTTACATTAAATAAGAAGTAAATAAGTATTGCATGATTTCCATTTGATTATTGTGGTTTTTACAATACCAAATAGTTCATTGTGATGTTTTGGCCATAGCAACAGGCATTTTTGTATAGCAACTTAGGGCTGTTCCAGAATTAACCATGGGGGGGGGGGAGGCATTTTGTTAAGAGACTTACCATACATACAATATCAAAGGTAATTGAATATATCTTAGTAAGGCATGGTAGACAGATCAAGTTTTGACCCAACACCCATAAATGGCACAATATGTAGGTGCCTGCACTGTCCCTATCCTAAATGATTAGTTAAGGAATAACTCATATGAGTTGTACATACAAATAACTAAAATGTACATACAAATAGAAACAAACTTTTGCATTGCTTGGTCTCATATTAATAATAATATATACACTCATAGATATAGCACACTGTCCACTTTCCAAGGTCTTCTAAGGATCTCTAAGGTTTAAAGCTTGAGTATTGAGTCATTTTTCCGATGTTGAATTAAAGCTCTGTTAAAAATCATTGGTAAAACTTCTAAATCCTTGGTTAAGCTCAGAAATCTTCAGTGAAGCTTGGAAATCTTTGATTAAGGTCGAACAACTTCGACAATGCTCGGAAATCATCAGCGAAAGTTGAATACTATCCATACAAAAGCTTTGAAATCCTTGGTGAAGCTTGCATTGGACACCCCTTGATAAAGTTCAGAAATCCATAGTAATTGATGCTCGGATATCCTTGGCTAAGCTCAGAAATTATCCACGAAGAAAAGCTTGAAAATCCTCAGTGAAGCTCAGACTTTCTCCATGAATCTTGGAAATCAGCAGTTAAGCTCAGAAATTCTTGTAGAAGCTCAGAAATCCACAGTAAAGATAAGTATCTGTGCAAATAGAAAAGAAAAAAGTTCAAAAACATTATAAATTACAATGTACCTGCATTAAATTCTGCACCTGATAAAATGCTGACAAAACTTTATATATGTACAAAAAAAGTATGGTATGTATATCACAATGGTATGATATAGTATTTAATTAGTTAATAGATCCAAGGATGTAGAATAAAACATGATAAGTGACACTAGTTTGGAGTAGAATAACACAGGTGTGTTCCATTAACCTGTAAAAGTACATTGTTTTGTTCCAATTTTGCTACACGAACAGTCAAACACGAGTAGCAAACATGAACTTACTGTATTAACAGGTCCAAAATTAATAAAGCATTTAAAAATACATTCTGGTAGCACCTTGGTACTTGGGTATATGAGGAAATTGTTTCTCATTGCATTCCATCAGCAGGTTGATATTCAGACTTAAAAAATGCAATAAAAACATGATGTAATTGACTTACATTTACTACATGTACCAGTATTTGTTGCCTACGGTATGTATGTATGCTTGTGTACTTACAATAAAAGATATTTTCACAAGCTGAGAAGCAAGAATTTAATATGCTTTGTTTTAGTTTACAGTATATAGATAAAAGTATTTCAAGATTTTAAGCCTTCCCCAGGTACACCTGTTTAAAAAAGTGAATTGTGTTCACCCTGTTTATAATAAATACAAAAAGCAGTTGCATTGACATGAGGATAAAATAATTGATATTCTTCCAGCTTCCTACAGTAGCTTTCTTTAACATGTTGTAATGTTAAACTGCATCTTATACAGTACTTCATTTGCATGTGCAATAGTCAGACAATATTTTGTTCTTATTTAAAAAATATTAAAAAATTAATTAACCTCATGTTCTCTGAAAAGGGTTTTTAAATCAACTGCAATTCTTAAAATAATGATTGGCTGGTCAAAATGAAAAAATCTCTCACAAAATATGTCTTTTTTAAACCTACATGTGGTAATTATTTAATTTTAGCTTAGTAATTCATTATCTTAATTAAAAAAAGTTCAAATAGTAAAGAATTATTTAAGTAAGGCTTATACTGATGCAATATATACACTTAATTTATTATGATTGTGGCGTAAAGCAGAACTGGGTAAATCCATCTGATTTTTATACAAAACAAATTCCATTTTGTATGTGTTAATTTATATTTTTTTAAGTTAAAAAAAAGGTCATGCATACGCATCATGTTTTCATTTTCATGGAAGAGTACTGTTTTGTATTCTCAAAATATAATTAATAAGCAATGTCTGAATTGAAACAACTTAAATTCTTGCTATTAATCTGATTTTCTCCATCTTGATAAAATCCGGTCAACTCTCTTCACATGTCTTGTCTTTAGAAAGCCCCCTATTTCGTCAATACGGTACGACGATGTCTTGTCGGCAAATAATTAGCAGTAGGCCCTAAAGTACTTTTGTGATGGTATTATGAGTTGGTATAAGGGGGTGTTTTGTAGTATTCCATACAGTATAAAGCCATATTTATTTCATTGTGGCTGCAATAGCGTTGGGCATACCAACTTGCCAGATAGGAAAAACTGTCGTCTGTCCGCAACGTCTGGTACAGTCTACCAAACTCACAAGATTTCGATATCAACAAACTGCAATCTAATATTTTGTGTTTGAACATCGTCTGTTATCCAACACCTACCATTTATAAAACAGCCAGATCCGACAGACGGAAAAGTCCTCCTCTGTGCAGTTAAACAGGCCGATAAGCTTGTTTGTTTCGATTCGCGTTTTGTTTACGTTTCCGCGGGTGATGTACAGTAGTTTAAACGACCAATTCCGGAAGTTACGGAAAATTCGAAACGTAACATTTTGTTTTTATCAAAATACTTTTATTTCATTCAAAATACGAATTATAAATAAAGAGATAGTTTTAAATGAGTAGAAGTTAAAATAATAATTTTACAACAACTTTTGGTGTCGTTATCTTTTTTTACAAGAACGATAAAGTCCGGATAAAATGGCCGCGTCGTCAATTATAGTCTTCACTCATTCGAGTTTCGGGCGGAGTTCGACTTTTCGAGATGGTTTTTTCGACCTTTAGGTATGAGCGCAGTCGTGCTCCAAAACGAAACTTTAGGAAATGATTTGTTTTGCAAAAAAGAAATCAAATCTGAAATATCTTTTTGGAGCAAAACTGCGCTCATACTTAATTTTGGTGTTGAACACCAAAAATTCTGTAGTTTTTGCGAAAATCTCGTTACATGCGCCTTTTAAAACCCCCCAAAAATATATTCAAAGCAATATTAATTAAATCAAAGCTTATTTCCAGCAAATTGATGTATCTTTATTGCTATTTCAAAGTATATTTATTTATATTTTGTAAATTCATAACGGTAAGAATATTGGGGCATATATCGGGGCATACCGCATTTGGTCCTTTATCTCAAAACGTTACTATAACTCCTCTTTATGATCCAGATCATTGATAAAAAAGATACCAAGCCAAGTCAATCAATCCAACCCCATTATTACTGCTATTAATGTGACGGTGCTAAATGCATCAAAGTAACCTGGTATAGACATCGTCGAGCTGTGAGTAAGTCTGCTTGCTCCGCGCATTTAAGTTTACAAACCGGAATATTTCCCTTTCAACTATTCTACCGACACTAGCTAAAATATTCGAAATACATGTATCTAATCACTTAAACAGATACAATGTACCTACTTAGATATGAACTCCTCCTTCTGCGCAGATTTGTTTTAGAGTTTAGAGAAAATCACTAATACCAAACGGCTTTAGTTATTTCAATAGATCATTGGATATCTAATATCAATAGAGATAATATGGTTGATACCATTTTTCTAGATCTAAAAAAAAAAACTTTGATCTAGTTGATCATCAAGATCTAGATTGACATGGCGCATGTCGTCGATAAAACACCTGGTCTTATTCTCATGTACGTTTACGAGAGTCTCCATGTAAATCTTTCCTTTGTTCATATTTTGCCCCTAGCTTATTCGAGTGCGGATTATGGTTTTGTTCACGCTTCGGTATTCTCTATTTTTTCTATTGCTGAAGTTACAACTGATGAAAAAGTCAAACCACATCTTGCTTTGGTTTGAATCATACTTTAGCCAAAGAATGTTAAGAGATATCGTATACTTGATTATGAATCCTACTAGGGGTGTTCCAAAAATAATGTCACTTGCATCGGTGCTCATATAGCGGAAGTGCTTTTGTTCATTTGTATTTGCTCTGCCCTTCAAAATGCTCTCCGCCAATCAGAACACACCTTTTTAGCCGGTCAATACATTTTTGGAAGCATTTTTCATACTCTTCAATGGTTACACCCATCAGACACTGATAAACAGCAGATCCAAAGGCATTTCTCGAATTGTATCTCCTTACAGATAAATGATATTTAAGTTTTGGAAAGAGAAAATAGTCGCAGGGGGCCAAGTCTGGCGAATACGGAGGGTGCGGAAGGACGGTAACCTTCTCTGTCTCCAAAAAGTCAGTCACAATACGTGCCTTGTGAGCGGGTGCATTATCATGCAAAAGTCGGATATACTTAAGTCCTGTTTTGGGGCGGCGACTTTTTTAGTAGTTCTTCAACTTTCTCAGAACAATTTTTTTTATAGAATATGCCTGTGACCTATCTGCCTTTTGGCACCGGGATTTGAATAGCTGGACCCTTAAAAGTGAAAAAAATAGCATACAAAACCTTCTTTACCGTTCGTATTCGTTTGGCAATACTTGGGCGTCTGGCATTTTTAGTGGCCCATATTCGGTTGGCAACCTTCCGCTTTGGTTCAAAATAATACACCCAGGTCTCATCGCCAGTGTCTACATGTATATTATCAAAAGCCTTTTTACTATATTTTGGGTACATTTTGAGAAGTTCTTTTGCCATTGTTACACGCGTCTTCTTTTGCTCATCCGTTAACAAATGGGGTATCCATCTTGCATTTATCTTTCTAACTTTTAGGTGTTTCTTCAAAATTGCATGAACTCTTGCTAACGACAATTTTGTCATTCGAGCCAATTGTCTTACGGTGAATCGAGCATCAGTTTGGAGGATATTTCGGATTTTTTCTATGTTACCTTTGGTCGTAGTTGTTGCAGGACAATCTGGGTGAGCAGCATCTTCCAGTTGCTGCTGTCCAGCACTAAATTTACCTACCCACCTACAAACAGTCCTGTGAGACATTTGGCCCATCCCATAAATGTCACACACATCGCGGTGAATATCTACAGCCTTTATGCCGAGTAATGACCTACCTTTTATATAGGCCCTAATTTCAAGAACATTTTCAGCTCGTTTTCCTGTCATTTTGTGTCTAGTCTAACGAATAGGCTATGAAACGATGTACACTGTACCGAGTCCAGTGAACGTGTTGACGAGATATTTACCTGTGTCACGAGCCAGTGATCACTCAATCGACACGAGGTGGTTTTGTGCATAAATTGCACGATTTCCGCGAAATAAAGCACAGATGACATTATTTATGGAACACCCCTCGTATCTATATTTCGTACGTTATATGATATCAGTTTTTCTTTTACATAGTCCTTGGATGCAATGAGCATAAATGAGCGAAGCTTCTGAAAACAATAATGAGATTTACATGGTTGGTGTTTTTGATAGAGCATATATTATGTAAATCCCCGAATAAATTTCCCTAATTATATTACGGTCGTCGTGTACTTAATTACAGGTAGAGAACAATATGATTAAATCACAGGTAAACAATAGTCTTCGTCATATAGGTAATGGTCACACGTATTATTGGTATCACAATAATGAACTTACTTGTAAATATGTTGATTTATAATGTTCTTGAAGAATGAATTTTGTAGTTGTAATTTCATCTGATATAACTTCATAATTATATCATACCCTGTTCATAATATAATAACTATTCATCATTTATCCTTATTAAACAAATCAGAGAATACTGAAGCTAGGGACAAATTATCGGAATTGGAAGATTCACACAGATAATTTTGTTTAGATATGCATGTGTGTTACGTCATCCCCTGTGGAAAAAAAAACAAAAAGAGTTTGTCTTTTCTTCTTCTTCGACGGCAACCGCCATGTAAATCTAAGTGGCATCCAAGTATGTATCAAAGAGAGAACTGATGCATTACTATTTTTATTTCACTTTCATGGATTATAACACTATCAAAAATATCTAACTAATAACTATTTGATTTTCATGAATAAAACAAATTGAGAAACCGAAGCGTTAACAAATTCATTGTCCGAACTAAAAATTGAGGAAAGATTTACATGGAGACCCTTGTAAGAGTACAAGATACTAAGACCAGGTGTTCCGGAAGAGTAAGCGTGTTCTGCTTCATCAACGACATCTGCCATGTTGATCTTGGTCACATTAAGTCCTCGAAATTTTCTACTGAACTACCTAAATGGAAATTAAACTTAAAATTTAAGACTAAAACTTGTAACTTAAAATGATGTTTTAACTTATTTATACTATACAAAAAAGTAAAGCTGTTCATTTGTTTACATTCGATTCTATATTTCATTCTTATGGTAATAATTTTCTTCTTCGTTCACTTCACGTCTGTATACAGTTCGTTATGTTATCATAAGAGTCATATTCAAATTCAATTAAGGTGGTTCAAGTAGAATTTGTTTTGTTTTATGTAATAAGTAATTCCTGTTAATCGAAACATTCAAAAACACTATATGCATAGAGTTTTTCGACCTTCAAATTGTTTGAAGCACCTCTATTTTATAGTCATCGTGACATAACAAGAACTCAACGAGCTGGGAACTTCTAATTATAATTTGTTATGGGATCATGGAAATAGATTACATATTTCTTTAGCTAACATCAAAGTTTCAAAAAGAAATATTACATTGTCGGTTTCTTTAATCAAGTTGTTTTGATTTCTACACATTTTTTCTTTCGTTATCGGTGCAAAATCATGTTTAGAAACCACCGTTATATGAACAATATCAATTTGCAAATGACTAAGCAGAGGACGCTTATTCTTCCGGAACATCTGATCTTATTCTCTTGTGCTGTTACGAGAGTCTCTGTTTCAATCTTTCTTTTGTTCCTATTTTGTTTTTCGATTGAGTTTAATCGATTTTGAGTTCAGATTATGATTTTTTTTACGCTTTGGTATTTTGTTTTAATGGGTTTAAATCATTGACAATACTTTTGACGCTTTTCTTTTGATTAACGATAATCAAAGCTTGGATAAAGACAAGCGCAACAGCATTGATGGAGATGTTATTATATCTCAGAATTATGTAGACAGCATATTTGACTTCTGAGAGAAACAAATGTCAAAGTATGTTATTCCCCTTTCTATTTATTGATATGCATAACCACAGACGAATACTTTCTAACTTTATGTTCATAATTTTTAAATACATTATAGTATATCTTTATTCATCAATTAATATCTTAAGAAATAAAATTAATAGCTCCTAATTATTATAAAGTGTTATGTACAGATGACGTAACACACACATATGCTGCACCTCTTAAATTTAGTAATAGATACAGTATGCCGAAAAATTGAATTAAACTGCATCATACAGCTGTTTCGTCCTCCTAGGACTATTCAGTGATGCTAGGGGCCAAAACAGTGTATTTATTGTTAAATGGTGTCTCAAAGGTCATTATTTCGCTGGATACCAACTTCTTTATAATATTTTGCGTTGCATATGCTTTATTTCGAATTTATATGTGACACCACCTTCTTTTTTTTAATATCATATTTATTACTTATATACAAGCTTTACCGAACATAATCTTACAGTGAATGAAGAATTTATTTTCGTACAAGTATCAGCTGGTTTTTGTTTTCCGAAAGCACTGTCAACTCAACCACACTTCGTCTGTCAAACCATGCTCTTTGTTTTCTTTGATGGTGTCGTTTTTCTTTTTGTTTGTCAGATGCATGCATCTGTTCCGAACTTTCAATAGTCTCTTTCAGCTTCTTTCTTGTCTAGTCTTAGCTCGTGACTCTGTTTTCGTCAGCCAATATTTGTTTATCGCGGCTACCTGACATTTGCGCTTCCCGTTCTATTTTTATACGAGAAATCACGTGATTTTTGTTCGAATCATGTGACCGCTATCCTGCTCCCGGTTCCGTGCCGATTCGCAAGAAAACATGAGAAATGGTTTTTTTAACATTAAAAAATATAATTATGGTACTGATGCACTAAGTAATAAATCTTGATATTACATAAATATGTTATTGTTTGATAATCTAAACTGTTAAGATTAAAAAAAATATAGAAAATTTGTCATGTCGTACAATGTTGAGAAACCTATAATTAGTCGAATGGCGGCGGCGAAATTGAGCAGACGAGCACCAAATTTAGCAAATAATGCCGTTTTAAGGTACTTTCCGTTTAAGTGACACAACTGAAACCTTGATTTTCCTTCTTAGAATAACATTTGCCTTCATAAAATGTATTTCATTTAGAAATTGGTCCAAACACGAGCTTATTATTATTATTATGTAAGATTATTTTTAACCATCGCATGTGTATATATACCTTGTCATAAGGGCATAACAATTCATATCTGATTGACATGGATATACTCTGAAGCTATCATAATAATGTAATATTATGCAAAATACATTTACCATATAATTCCACCTACACACCTTTGAAACAAACTATGAGCAAATAATAAATAGGGGTATTATAAAAAAAATGTTATGATTCAAACGATGAAAAAAGAAAAAAAATCAGAGAATACCAAAGCGTCAACAAAACTCCGAACTCCAAATCGATTAAACTGGGGACAAAATAGGAACAAATTAAAGACTTATATGGAGACTCTCGTAAAAGCACAAGAGCATAATACCAGGTGTTTTGGAAGAGTAAGCGTCTTCTGCTTCATCGACGACACCCGCCATGTAAATCTTGGCCATATCCAAGTAAGCATCGGTCCTCAAAATGAGAACCGAGTCATCATTGTCATCACAACAAGTAAACACACTAATAAGCAAACTTAAAAACGTCCATCTTAATATCACACAAAGATACAGAATATTTCTCGATGAGATCAATATGGCGACCATAACACTTGCCCATAGTCTTCATCAACCTGCATTTCCCGAATCCCTGTACCGTAAGTTCGTTCGTCAGCAGTTGACATCCATCACGACAATCGCGATATTCAGAACAAGCCCTAGAATAAAGAATCAACTTCGACATGTAAACCCCATAGGATGGAGAAGCAGGGAAGTTACTATCAAGAAAGTGAAAGTTCACGATCGGAAAATCGAAATCGTCACGTTTATCATAAAGCTTAGTAGGAAGTTGCCCGTGTTGATCATAGTAACCCACGCATAAGTGCTGCATCTTTAAAAATCTGAGAATACCAAATTGTCAATAAAACAATTATCCGAACTTAAACTCGATTAAACTAAGTTAAAATATGAACAAATAGAACATTTTCCCGGATATCCTTGCACGATTGCAAGAGAATGAGACCAGGTGTTCCGAAAAAAAACAACACTATTTAAACTTTTAGAAGAAGTAATTGATACATGTATACAGTATGCCGATAACAAAAATGACACCGCTTCAAATATCTGTTTCGCCTAATATTATTCTGTTCGGTTTCCAAGGAAACGTGTGGATACCAGTGAGACGGATGATGACTCTGACATATCTAGAGATGGAATCGAGTCTGGCGATAATACCAAACCAGTTACAAAGCCGGATATTAAGGTAAAATGAAATGGCGCAAATAGACAGTCTCTCATAACAGAGAAAGACAGATACAGAGACAGAAAAAATTAACAGACACAGAGACCTTTACCCATGAGACCGATATATAGTACAATCCATAACACAAATATCACGCTAATTTGTTCCTTGTTTTTAATATCAACACTGTATATAATGTTGATATATGTCCTCAGTAGAGTAGAGTAATCTAGAAGTAGTGTTGAAGATAAATCGCAAAATATATGACATATCATCGGAGTAAACTTGACATTTTAACAAAGTTTATAGGGGAAAAGCCAAATAGAAATAAAAACATTTGACCCCATTATTCATTAGTGGACAAACTACTCATCCTGTTGGTCAAAACAACTCCTTTATTTATTTCTTTTATATTTTCTTTTACCTTCTGCTTCAGAACTTTCCAGGCTTTCCGCCGACCGACGTAAGACTGGTGATCGAAGATCAGCATTTTTATCTAAATAAAGATTTACTCTCATCAGCTTCACCCGTGTTTGAGGCTTGGCTCAAGGAAGAGTGGCAACACGACGAGTGTACTGACGGCATAAAAGGGGAACTGAAGTTCCCAGGAAAGACATGTGAGGATATGGACACATTTCTTAAATGTCTACTGCCAACTTTCTCTGAACGAGTTACAGGTAACTATGGAAAATGAAAATACAAATATGACCGCTAAACACTTATTTTGCTATAACCCGACGTACCAATACTATACAGTGTGCCTGGTATTAGTATACTTTGATTTTAACAAATTTTGTAACCGTTTAAACCAAAGTTTTACTCATATTATGGATAACATATATAGCTTAAAGTTGGCTCCATAAGTTATGTTAGGCAATAAATAGAGTCAATATAATTTACCGAATAATACCTGGTACGGTTTTAGCAAATCAAGAATATAATCTTTATTGTGCGATTAGTACTTTTTAAACGATATTTTATCATCTTTTGTTGATAGCATTCACCATTTATAGCAAAACACAAATCAAAAAACGGAGAAACAAGATAACGAACTGTACTTGTGTTAGTCTTCATTTAACGCCTGAACTTAAATGTAATTACACAAATTCATAATAGTGACCTATTGTGGTTTTGCAGCAAAATGACAAAATGGACAGCATAATAACAATACTAATGAGAGATAACATGCATGTTCTATCTTAAACTCAAGATTCTCCGACGAACATTTTTGTCTAGCCTTTAGCCCTCCTGGCAGCCTCTCGTGTAGACTGTAAAAGACCTACTCCAGAGTTTTCTCGTGGTACAGACTGTACAAGGCCTACTCCATGGTCCTCTCATGACAGATGCACCCTCTGACTACACTAGCTTATACTTATAATTACTAATCCCCTCTAGTTTACTCCAACAATACAGCTCCAATCAACACAGCAACTAGGCTTATTAATACCTCCCAGCTGGTAAACCTACCGCAATATATCATACCACCGTGCCTACTTTGTTACAATACTCAATGCAGGAGACAATTCTAACCGATGCGTCAACAATACCATTACTCGGACTCAAAATGCATTAAAATATAAATAATTGAGATTTTTACACGACCATTTAAGGATAACGTTTTGACGTGTATTTGTGTTACATACATTGGCGCAATTGCATATTAGATGGTGCGCTGTTGCGTAAGGTAAGCCAATGTACATGTTACAGACCATTGGATGTCAAAATATGACAACTAACATTTATATTTACATTTTTCTTAACCAACGTACAGTTGATGCATATATTTTCATTTAGTAATAGTCAAAGCGTGTATCAACGTCAGGGAAAATCCAGACAGAGAACAGCCATATGTTGACAGCGGAGAAGTGTAGTCTCCAACGCTAAAATTAGGACGTCATAAGTATAATGACGTCAGAATGTCAAATGTATGTTGTTGAAAAATAACATACGTTGGGCTTGGGCGATTCATCTAGTCAATGTGCAGTGGAAATATAGAAAATAAAAAAATAGATTAGGACCGAGCGTTCCGGAAAGGTAAACGTTCTCTTCTTAATCGACGATATTTGCCATGCAAATCTAGGTCATAACAACGTGCATGTCATATCCTCAAAGGTAGAACCTTTTTTAAACATAACAATATGGTTTATTACAATATAAAATAAATAAACAGATGACTGATTTTTCTAAAGCGCTTTCGCTCAACAGCTCATCAAAAGGAATGTGACATCGAAACATTGGCATAGTGATCAGTAAACATAGAAAAAGACGCCGTCATAATTACGACATGTGCAAAAATTAATGACATCACAAAAGCATTGTTTGATGACGTCACAATATAACAATCAATAACGGAAATAAATAAATAAATGGTGTGTAAAAGTATTGGGTGTTAACACTTACATGTTGTGCAGTATTACTTTATCATGACTTGTAATCCGTAACGTAGATGTGTGGTTGTTATCATCGGCGCCATATTTGTTTACATGGGGTATTCCCAGGTATTCCCGGTACGGGATTCCCTTCCGGTTTGCATATTTCAGCAGTTCTGATTGGCTAATAGTTTAAGAAGATATTTACCTTACCTGTGCAGTTTTGTACGCTAAGTCATGGTCCTGTATTGAGTCCACTTAGCAGGTTGCACGTGAATTTCCAGGCATACAATTAAATTTAGCTATATAGCTGGGTGTTTCGTTTCGATAAGTTGGTCTGGCAAACGCTTTCATGTAGCTGGCCAGCTCACCTTCTTCGTCTATATAGGTATGTAGATTTTCGGACTTAGACCTCCAAATTACTCTGGGATGGGTGGTAGTTAGCCCTTGTAGGCATATAGTCATAAGTAAATATATCTATATATATTGGTAGTCGATCCTGATGGGTGGTTATTTAACATAGTTCGTGTATATTCCCCAGGGAGGGACACGGGGTGGTCATTTTTGAGGTTATTGTTTAGTGTTGAGTTATAATGGCGCCGACGTACATTGTAATATGTTGAACACATCTGTCATTGTCGTATCATGTCTGTTGTAAATATTATCATCGTTGTTCCTATTGTACATAATAAATCTGTTGAACTTTACCAGCGTGTTGTAATTCATTGATCTGTAGCCAAGTCAAAAGCCGAGACAGAACCACAGAGTTGACGAATCGAAAATCACTATACGAGGAGAAAACTTTTACATTGGTGCCGTGAACCATCTCTGTGTAATCTGTACTTGAGCTGTTTTCATTTGTAATATATCCCATTTTTGTAAACAATGGCTACAGGTCAGTGTGGACGCGACGTAACTATTACCATGGAACACGAACAGGTTTCGAATCGTAGTGATAGATCGCCCGCACGTGGTGTAAGCCGGGGTAGGCCTACGTACAATGTCAGCTTTTCCGAGGATGTAGATAAGCAAAATATACGTTCACATTCTTCTTTTAGAGAGGGTGAAGAGTTGAAACAGAATAATACTCCAGTACGTCCCCTTACTAGGCCTAGTTTGTTAAGCGATGTTACACAGCACGCTAGTACAAGGCCAAGGTCACATGTTGGGTTTTCACCTGTTGAGGGGTCGTCTCAAAACTGTTCTCAAACATACGTATACCCAGATGATATTGAGTCCGGGAGGGGTAGGCACGAAGGTCATTTTAGAACTAGTACTCCTTACCCTAGTACCCAAGAGCATCCAGGATGCTGCGGGCCAGCTTTTCCCAGTTTAAATTTTTCCAACATAACTGGTAACAATACCAATTATAGGAAACAGAAAGAACCTCAAACATTTGATGGTAGCACCGATTTTAGGGAATATATCATTCATTTTGAGCAAGTAGCTGAATGGAATAGATGGACTGATTGGGAAAAAGCACAACAACTAATAATGTCTTTACGGGGTTCAGCTCAAAGGATATTGTCCGATTTAACATTGGGACAGACTAGAGATTATGGGCAAGTTAGTTCTTTCTTGAGGGAGAGATTTGATCCTCCAGGTAGGGAAATAGCCTATAGGTGTCAATTCAAATGTAGGAATCGGCGAGATACTGAGACGCTGGTAGATTATGGACAAGAACTACGTAGATTAGCTGGTTTAGCTTTCCCCAATTTGGCTGTCAGTGCTCGGGAGTGTACAGTAGTAGACCAGTTCATAATGGGACTAGGTAGCTTTGAATTGAGAAAACATGTCCAATTTAAACACCCAACTACACTAGAGTACGCAATCACAGCAGCTATTGAATTTGAAGCATTCGAGAGTGAACAAGTATTGGTCCGTAAGCCAAAAACATATGTAGATACAGAACAAGCTCATGTACACGCATGTAGGGATACAGAGCCCCAGACATCTCATGAGCAAGAAAGAGATTTGGCCTCTCTGTTGCTAGAAGGTTTTGAAAAATTAGGGAAACAATTAGCAGAAACGAGGGGAGGTAACAAACCCAAAAGATGCTACAATTGTGGAGAAATAGGGCACTTTAAGAGAAACTGTCGCAAGGAATTAGATTCTAACTCAAATGTTACAAAAAACATGTAGAGGTCAAGCGCGAGCCCGAACGTTTGGCAGATTGTACGGGAAAACATCAGGAGTCGGTACACGATTTCCCGGAAGGGCTGAGAACTAAAATTAGCATTAACTCCATTGTTTCTGGGTGTCTTTTTCTAGACGGATCAGTAATTGGCAGAAATTCCAGATATTTGATAGATTCTGGGTCTTCAGTAACCATTTTCACTGATGAGTTATATTTTTCTCTACCCGAAGACAGACGTCCAAAATTAAATCCTGTAAATGTGATGTTGTTTTCTGCTTCTGGAAATGAGCTACAGGTTCAGGGAAAGGCCATATTTAAAATCAAAATAGGTCGCTTAGTTTATGAGCAGGAAGCTATTGTAGCTAGACTAGACAAGTTAAATGGCATCCTGGGTATAGACTTTCTGTCTAAGCATGGTGGGGAGATCAATTTCTTGGATAAAACCATTAAGTTAGCAGGCCAAAAAGTGGAGTTAGCCACTGACGGTTACACTGGTTGTGCTCGTATAAGGGTTAGTGATCCAGTTAAAATACCTCCCAATTCTGAGTTTTTCCTTAGGGCATATGTAGATGGAGTTCTGCAGGATTCAGGTGTAAGGGAAACTCAAGGTTTGGTAGAGCCCACAGCTTATATAGTAAACCAGGGATTGTTAATGGCTAAAACTCTAGTTGACCCTTGTAACCAAGAGATAACTATCTCTGTTCTCAATCTGGGTCGAAAGGGAGTAAATCTGAGTGAAAACACTATCGTGGGTAAATTAAACTCAGTCGGGAAAGTCCATCACATAGAAAGTAAGACAGAGACTGATAATCTCCCAGAACATTTAAACAACCTGGTAGAGAATGTTTCACCCAAACTCTCTAAAGATCAAAAACAGGAAGTGAGGGAGTTAGTTTCAAGTTACCAAGATATATTCATGAGTCCGGATGGGAAGTTGGGTCAGACCGGTATAGTTGAGCATAAGATAGATACAGGTGTAGAGGAACCTGTTAAGATACCAGCTAGGCGCTTATCCCCTGCACAAAAAGAAACTGTTGAGACAGAGTTAGACAAAATGTTAAAAGACAATATAATTCAACCTAGCTCTAGTCCTTGGGCTGCTCCAGTTGTCTTAGTTACAAAAAAAGATGGGACAGTTAGATTCTGTATTGACTACAGGAAGTTAAACACAATCACCAAAAAAGATGCTTATCCACTCCCTAGGATTGATGACGCACTTGACACATTAACAGGAGCACAGTGGTTTTCTACCCTTGACCTTGCTAGCGGGTATTGGCAATGCAAAATGTCGGATAAGGATAGGGAAAAGACCGCATTTAGTACACATAAAGGGCTTTATGAGTTTAATGTCATGCCATTCGGATTATGTAATGCCCCAGCAACATTTTCCAGACTTATGCAGCTAACCCTAGGTCAACTTAACTGGGTCAAATGTCTTTGCTATCTAGATGACGTCATAGTTTTTGGCAACACATTTGATGTAGCTATGAAAAACCTAATAGAGGTATTCGATTGTTTCAGAAAAGCAAACCTTAAGCTCAAACCTAAAAAGTGCTCTCTATTTCAAACTAAGGTTTCATATTTAGGCCATGTTGTCTCAGAGGCTGGAATAACCTGTGACCCGGACAAGGTCAAGGCCGTATGTGAATGGCCCCAACCTACCAATATCAGTGAGGTTAGAAGTTTCCTGGGCATAGCGGGTTATTACCGTAGGTTCATTCCAAACTTTTCCTCTGTAGCATCCCCACTAACGCAGTTAACCAGGAAAAACAAATATTTTGTTTGGGATTCTGAGTGTGAGCAATCATTTGCTGAGCTCAAACGGTTACTTACAAGTACCCCCATTTTGAGCTACCCCAGTAGTGCAGACCCCTTCATTTTGGACACAGATGCCAGTTTAACAGGGTTGGGGGCTGTTCTCTCACAAGTTCAGAATGGACAGGAGAAAGTGATTGCTTATGCTAGCAGAACACTGAGTCGTTCCCAGCAAAACTATTGTACTACATATAGGGAATTGTTAGCAGTGGTGACATTTGTGAAGTTTTTCAAACACTTTCTCTGGGGCAGACCTTTCCTTGTTCGAACAGATCACGCCTCCCTAGTGTGGCTGAAAAATTTCAAGGAGGTTGAAGGGATGTTAGCTCGTTGGCTCAGTGTACTGGATATGTTTGATATGAAAATAGAGCATAGGCCTGGGAGTCAGCATCAAAATGCCGATAGTTTGTCTCGTGTGTCAAGCCATAGATGTAAATGTGAAACATGCCCCTCTTGTTATCCTAAAGAGCAGAATCCTCACCAAGACTTGAGCAAGTCTGAAGAGGTCAAGGTTCACCAAGTCTTTAAGGAGACTGATGAGGGTTCTCTAGATTCTTGGTTACAAACATGGGGAAATCAAACAATAGTTGGGTGGCAGAAGGATGATCCAGTGATAGGCCCTTTTCTGGAATTAAAGTCGGACAATTCCCATAAACCCCCAAAATCTGAAGTGCCAGCATTTCCGCCCGAGATTGTCTCCCTTTATCACATGTGGGAAATCCTTCATATTGGGGAGGATGGGGTTTTATATAGAGTTAAACCCTCCGAACACCCTGGGAAAGGGAACAAACAAATAGTAGCCCCAACCTGTGTAAGGGAAGAAATATTAAAACATCTTCACAATTCTGTTACTTCAGGTCATTTGGGGAGAGATAAGACTCTTGATGCGGTGCAAAGAAGGTTCTATTGGCCTGGTCTTACTGAAGACGTAAAAAACTGGTGTAGGACTTGTGACATGTGTGCAAAAAGGAAATCAAATCCCCATTTGGGTAGAGTCCCGTTACATCCGTCCGAGGCAATGTCTGGTCCTTTAGAGAGAATCGCAATAGACATTATGGGTGGGTTACCCACAACAGAGAACGGCAATAACTATATAATAGTTGTTAGTGATTATTTTTCAAAGTGGACAGAGGCATACGCTGTACCAAACCATACTGCTTTGACTGTAGCAGATAAGTTAATCACTGAGTTTATTTGTCGGTTCGGGGCCCCTCGTTACATTCACTCAGATCAGGGGAGAGAATTCGAATCCGATTTGTTCCAAGCTATCTGTTCTAAGTTAGGTGTAAGTAAAACCAGAACAACTCCTTACAGACCTGAATCAGATGGGCAAGTAGAGAGGTTTAATCGCACACTAGTACAGATGCTTTCCTCGTTTGTCAACAAACAACTAGATGATTGGGATGAACATTTACCCTATGTTATGATGGCCTATAGGTCCAGTAGAAACAGTAGTACAGAATGTACCCCTAATTTAGTAATGCTAGGTAGGGAGACGTCATGCCCCCTCGATATGATGGTTGGGTTACCCCCAGGTTCTCGGGAAATATGTACGATACAGTATGTGTACTGGGTACAGGAAGCTATGAGGTCAGCTCATAAGTTTGTGTTTGGGAAACTGGGAGAAGCCGCTAAGCGTCAGAAAACATAATATGACAGGGATGTTAAGGACAGGGAATTCTCAGAAGACAGTTTTGTCTGGAGATGGTACCCCCCTGCTATAAGCAACAAATTGGGGCAGGGTTGGACAGGGCCTTACAAAGTGTTACGAAAATTATCAAATGTCAACTATGAAATAAGGAAAAATCCTGGGTCGAAACCAATAGTTGTCCATGCAGACCATCTCAAGCAATATCAGGGTAATGTTACTCCAGAGGCATGGGTGGAGGTAGAGTATGATAGTCCCTCAGAAACTCAAAGAGAAATACCAGTTCCAGAGACAGACATAGTCAATAGGCCAGGGGAGATAACTCCACAGTTCACCAGAACAGGTCGACGAGTAGTACCCCCACAAAAATACAGTCCTTAAAAAAAAAAAAAAAGATGAAGTGAAATTAAACAATAATTATAATGTTATTGGAGTTTTCAAAGGAAAATTGGATCATTTTTTCGGAAAAAAAAATTATTGGTCTTTTATATTTAGCCTTTTGGCAGGAGCATTCCAAAATGCTGGCCATGATCTAAAATGGAAAGGGAAAAAAAGCATCATGGTCATGCTGATTATATTTTTGTCTTCATAGAAAAAGGAACAGCACAATGTCGGACTCCGAAATACTAGACATCATGGTCGCAGACCTGGAGGTAGAGGGGCTGGACCAAGATCTGGATGACAGACCACTATGGCAGGAAGGGGGGATGAACTGCCCGGTGGCCGCATGTGGTAACAAGTTGTACCAGCGATACAATCAACTGGCCAAACACTGGGCACTGGTGCACCTACCGCACACTGATGTGTTCCAGTGTCCAATGTGTACATTCTGTAACCCACGCAGGAATCAGGTGAGGAGGCATCTGGTGGCACGCCACCAGAAGACCCCAGCTCAGGCCATGGTGTTGTTTGGTCTGCACCAAGACGGCACCACCCGGACCAACACCCGATTCATCAATCCAGGACAACAGCGACTGCCCCGCCGGGGAGTGTCCACAGCGCAACAGGACGCGCGCCAACAGGCCCAGGAAGCCCGGAAGGCATTAGCGGCAGGTACCCCCGCGGGTATCCTGGCCAGGACGAACACAGTTGCGCGGGACCAGGTCGTGACATCAGATGGAGTGCTCCGGGACAGCCGTCGGTGGCATCCAAACGCGGACGCGGGACAGACGTATGAGCCCACAGATGAGGATTTTTCCTCATTTAAGGAATGAACATTTTTATTAGACTTTCGGGGGGATGGAATTTATTTTACATGGCTGTATATATTCATTGTATATATTTCATTATTCAAAGTTGAATCATTTTGTATGTGTTTGGTTATAATTGTGGTAGTATGAAGTTACTGTGGATATATGATTACTATTTTGGGAAAAAAAAAGGTTGAGTAGTTGTAAGCTATGGAATGCTGTTGGCTGTCATTGTGATAGTGGAATGAGTATATTTCTTGGTGTGGAATTGGTTATATATCGGAATTGGTACTGTTTTTCATGAGGTATTACTTTAGCGTAAGCAGCCTAATACTTAAGTATTCGGGGCTGATCACAGTTCACCTGCTGTGTATAACATCACATGTTAATCAGTGTCAGGGTCTTATATTGAAGACAAAGGTCCGAGGGATAATTCCTTTAAAGATCCAAGAAATATGATTTTGTAGCATGTTGGCTTATATACTGCACATCCGGAAAACCACAGTATCTGATTGCTATAAGGTAAATTGTATTATTGATGTAGGATTAATGAAACAAGATGAGGGTATTGTCATTGCCTGACAATCATTTTTTTAAATATCTTGTTGAGTTTTATTTCATTGAAAATGTTAATTCAATATTGTGACTCCATTGAGAATTTGTTTAGTAATATGGAGATGTCTTTTGAATTTTTTTTATAACCATGGACGCATGGTGTGAATCCTGTATTTAATTTTTTGTGTTTAAAACCCTGATTTTGTCATGATTACCTCAAATGTGGACATTTGACTATTTTTTAAGGAAGGGCGAATGTAAAAGTATTGGGTGTTAACACTTACATGTTGTGCAGTATTACTTTATCATGACTTGTAATCCGTAACGTAGATGTGTGGTTGTTATCATCGGCGCCATATTTGTTTACATGGGGTATTCCCAGGTATTCCCGGTACGGGATTCCCTTCCGGTTTGCATATTTCAGCAGTTCTGATTGGCTAATAGTTTAAGAAGATATTTACCTTACCTGTGCAGTTTTGTACGCTAAGTCATGGTCCTGTATTGAGTCCACTTAGCAGGTTGCACGTGAATTTCCAGGCATACAATTAAATTTAGCTATATAGCTGGGTGTTTCGTTTCGATAAGTTGGTCTGGCAAACGCTTTCATGTAGCTGGCCAGCTCACCTTCTTCGTCTATATAGGTATGTAGATTTTCGGACTTAGACCTCCAAATTACTCTGGGATGGGTGGTAGTTAGCCCTTGTAGGCATATAGTCATAAGTAAATATATCTATATATATTGGTAGTCGATCCTGATGGGTGGTTATTTAACATAGTTCGTGTATATTCCCCAGGGAGGGACACGGGGTGGTCATTTTTGAGGTTATTGTTTAGTGTTGAGTTATAATGGCGCCGACGTACATTGTAATATGTTGAACACATCTGTCATTGTCGTATCATGTCTGTTGTAAATATTATCATCGTTGTTCCTATTGTACATAATAAATCTGTTGAACTTTACCAGCGTGTTGTAATTCATTGATCTGTAGCCAAGTCAAAAGCCGAGACAGAACCACAGAGTTGACGAATCGAAAATCACTATACGAGGAGAAAACTTTTACAGGTGTATAACATATAGACTTAGTTATATGAGTATATTCAAAACATCAGTCTCATATCGCACGATGCTGATAAATATTGCGCATTGAGATCATGACAGTACATGTAACTCTAAAACTGGCCCATAGTCTCCATAAATTTGCATCCTTTTATTGTAAGGTTGTTCGTCAGCAGCTGTCATCTATCAAGCCCTTGAACAGCATAACATTATGAAAAAGCATAAATGTAACAAGAAAGGGTAAACTCATGTGTTACCTAAGCTGTCCCTGTTGGTCATTTTACAAGTGAATATCGAAGTAAGCAGATGATGTGTTGTGTCCTTTATTCATGTTTAGAAAGATAATACGCATATACAGTTTCATTTTAAGATACAGTATGCAGTTGGCCTTGTCTACAAAGGCCTGCTGAAATTTAAAAATGAACTCGTTATTAGCGTAAGCATGTGATTAAAACTAGGATTATTGTAAACGCCCCAATTTAATTGAATTGAAGTTGAAAGGACAAACACTTATCATTGTCACAAAATCTTGTTTTTTTACAGTTTCAACACTGAAAAGTGTAGTCCCATTAGCAAGTGAGTATCAGACAGAACAGTTGCTCAAAGAATGTGAAGAAGTCATCCGGAAGCACGTGGAGTCCGTTTTCGAGATGGATATCTATATACCACCTTCTGAAGTTGTCACATACCTACACTGGATTGGCCAGTATAATTTTAACACGTGTGACAACTCTGCTGTAAGATTAGGTTCGTTTTTAGAATCTGAAGAGCTAGAGGCAGTTCCAGACTTCGAACATATCAGCCAAAACCTTCAACAGGATGTGTTCAAAGCCAGAGCTAAGCTACTTGAGGATCTGTACGACGTGTTCAGTGTAGGACAAGCCGAACGTAAGTCTACTTACCTATTAATAATAATGATTTTCATGAACCTTTTTTTTAAATAAAATGTCAACCATTCTTTGGCTTAAAGTGCCAATCATAGACCCCATTTGAATAACATTTAATCTGTAACGTAATTTGTGACGCCAGGTTTTGGTGAAGTGCAGTCGCTTGACAACCTATAGGGAGTGGCATTTTGGACGGGTTTCTGCAGTCAGGCTAGAACAGCACAGTTAAAATAGTTTGTACATTTTCACTGCATTCAAGATATTATCATCAAACGGAGAATCCAGGACATTTCACTAGTATAATGTACTAAACATAAATACCGTGGAGTCAGCTATGATATTTCTGTAGACCTTAAACGGCCATAATTTCCCAAAGGTTTGAATGTAAAGGGAAGCACCGGAAGTGTACAGTGTTTACAGATTTAAACACCGCGGCGCTTCGAGCCGCTTGGGGGTTTGAGAAAAATGACTTTGTTTTAAAGTACCATTGAGTTATATTTAGAGCATGAAAGCATATTAAACAAAGAAATATTGCTGTATTAAGGATCTGCTCTTGTGAGGTTTCAATCAAGTTCAAATCTCGTTTTGTCTGTTATTTTTGTAGAACTTTTTTGGAAGAGTTTTAAAAAATGACCATTATGGCGGACATTTTGAACAAAAACAGTTTCTGTGTGGTTCTTCAACACTTCACGAACGGCCAAAATTTCATGATTTTTAGGCTTGATTGATCATTTAAAATTGTCAAAATGTATATTTAATGGATTTAATGGAATTTAATGGACGCAGGCTAAACGCCTCTATGTCCATATCAGTAAATAATTCACAAATAATGTGTAAAAGCATATTATACAACATAGTATCAGCAATCATATATTACATCCGTGAAGTGATCATCCACTAGTTTTACAAATTGATCAATTGATTTAGCGTTAACAATATGTGTTGGGAGACTTTTCCATGTATCAACCACTCCAGGTGTGGTAAAAGTTCCTTCTCAGTTCTGTATTACAGCGGTTTTTATAAATCTTAAAATTATTGCCCCTGGTTCGATGGTTAATGCTTAAAATATATAAGTTTGAGATTACTCGGTTATCGAAAAAAGCTATTAATTATCTTAAAAACTGTAATCAAGTCCCCTCGCATCATCCTATACTTTAGTATAGAGTTTGGACTTCTTTATATACAACCGATCAGGGCTTGATCATTTGCCGGGAAATTAGTTTTAATCCAGATACTCTCCATAAAATGATTTGCCTTGGTTTCTTCGACAGGATTTTGACTTGATATATATACCTACACCGCGATGATGGTTGATATCGGTTTCATTAACAAAGCAATTCATATCCTGGTATTTTGGGTTTTGCTTTACGCGGTAGAAATCTACAGTTTTTTGGATATATTTCAGTTATTCTTTTTACATCTAAATCCTACCCTGGATTCTTGCTTTTTGTTCGTCTATTTTTCCAGAAGATTGTCTGTATTCGTGTAATAGCAGTTCAAATAGCCCTTTACTCGCAATCCGGAGTTTTGGTTTTGATCCTCACGATTATGCGATTCCAAGGCGGGCCTCTTACTCAGTGGATATAACCCCCCGATTCCTTATCGTTTCGCTTCTTTGCCTCCTCTCGCATTGCTGCTTCCTCTGATCTTCCTGCCAAATAAGGTTGATTTCCAATCAGTGGTTACATGTATGGAAAAGAAGTCGCTAATATCAATATAACTACGGGACATAACTCTTTTTGGTCCCGCCCCTCAGCCACCTGGGGTGTCACTCCCACCATTAGTACAATTTCGAATCCTGAGCACCTAAGGATGCGTCCTACAAAATAAGGCTGATTTACAATCAGTAAGTCGCTAAAACCAAAATAGCTGAATAACCCTTTTTGGCCCAGCCCGTCAGCACCCTAGGGGGGCATTCCCACCATTAGTACAGTTTTTAATCCTGAGCACCTAGGGATTCTTCCTGCCAAATAAGGTTGATTTCCAATCAGTGGTTATGGAGAAGAAGTCGCTTAAACCAATATAGCTAAATAACCCTTTTTGGCCCTGCCTCTCAGCCCCCTATAGGGTCAGTCTCACCATTAGTACAATTTTGAATCCTGGGTACCTAAGGATTCTTCCTGCCAAATTAGGTTGATTTCCTATCAATGGTTGTGGAGAAGAAGTGGTTTCAACAATTGTTGACGGACGACGGACGGACGACGGACGCCACGATTTGGCATAAGACCACCTCGGTCCTTCGGACCCGGTGAGCTAAAAATACAATTATCCAAGTACCTGTACTTTCTCTCGTGTTTTTTAATTGTCAGTAAGTCATTTTCATAAGAGTTGGTGTCCAGCACATTTATTGCATTGTTTTGTTTTATTTGTTGAAATGGCTTAATTTCTTAATGCACGGACCGTTTAGCATCCAATTTGACAAGCATACGTAGTAGAATTGCTATTTATTACGTTTTCATTCAATTATTTAACGCAAGTTTTTCTATGGTTGTTTTCATTGTTACAGAAATGATGAAAGAATTACAAATCCCTCTCTCTGGTCGCTATATGGCTGGATGGAAGAGACAAGTAGCATATCTTGTGGAAATATTTCTATCATTTTCAACAGTAAGTAAGAATAAGGATAACGCTTGGCCTGTCAACCTACCGTATGAATTGGA
The DNA here is from genome assembly GCA_947623455.1 of Mimachlamys varia. Lineage (NCBI taxonomy): Eukaryota > Metazoa > Mollusca > Bivalvia > Pectinida > Pectinidae > Mimachlamys > Mimachlamys varia. Next base: position 39,837,489 of record OX392540.1, read on the forward strand.
GGATGGACGTATCAGATTTTCAGACATTACAATGGGGAAGCCTTACAAAGTATCAACTTCCGATTTTAATGCATGTTCATATTTATGCGATAAAATTCCAGTATTGCAAAGTGATAAAAATAAAAGAAAGTTACAATTATTCAAGACCAAAGGGTACTTGTACTAATCATAAACATGACGGCGAGGAACGAAATTTGCTTGCATTGTGTTTAAGTCTTAAGTCATGATCATACATGTAGAGGTTACACAACGAGTGGTTGTTGGATATGGAATTTATTTCACTCAAGATTTTTTTAATTACAAAAGTCACGAGCCCTCACGAGCTTTAGCGAGTGTATTTACCTTTTGGCCCCTAGCATCACTGAAGAGTGCTAGGAGGACAAAACAGCTGTTTGATGCAGTTTAATTCATTTTTTCGGCATACTGTATCTATTACTAAATTTAAGAGGTGCAGAACATGTGTGTGTTACGTCATCTTTATGATACGTGGTGGCAGACTCTGCTAGTGGATTGTTTAGTCCCTGAGGTTTGCTGGAGCCTCCATAGCCGCAGTTAATCTCATTTGAGTAGTGGCACGGTACATAATATACACATTTTCGTAGTACACGATTTGAAATTATACAGAACTAGTTTATTTTTGCTTCTAAATTCATGAATTAAAGTTTTACGCACCTGACCCTTCTGCTTCTACATTAGTTTAGAAATTTTGGATTCCTACCTTTTGGCCCCTAGCATCATTGAAGAGTCCAAGGAGGACGAACCAGCTGTATGATGCAGTTTAATTAATTTTTTCGGCATACTGTATCTATTACTAAATTTAAGAGGTGCAGCACATGTGTGTGTTACGTCATCTTTGTAACTTAAAAAAAGGCCATTAACGAGAATGAAAAACATTCCATATTCAATAAACACGAGTCGTGTGACCCTTTTCTACCACAATCGCAGTCGGAAACAACTGCAGAGAACCGTGGACTATGGTATGCGCAAAACATATAATTTCGTATATATTCCGTCCACGTAATATCGACGTCAAAAACCGATGATGTTGTAAACAATCAACAAGTGCGTTGTTCAAGTTCATTAATTCAGCCAATCAAAATGCGTGCAGAGTTTATTCCACATGGGGTATAAACAAAATGTTATTCAGCAGTTAATAGAAATAGCATAGGGTAGCAAAATAACATTTCTGTTTATATCACACGTGGACGACATTTTGATTGCCTGACATGGGGAACTTTGACCGGGATGACGTCACTTGCTGAGTGTTGGCGGGGAAATACGATCCGATATGTTTACGCCTATATTGGCCCTGTTTATTAATATTCAATTTGATAAAATACTGCTGTTTCGGCTGAAAATGTGGTAGAAATAGGTCACACGAGCCGTAGTTTTTGGAATTTGGTATTTATTTCAATCTCGTTAGTTAATTTTCAAAAGTAACAAAAGTTATTACATTAAGTTCTGAAGTCAAAAACCATAACGTCTTATAATGAAGTGACTATGTTATGATCCATTGATCTGTTTAGTTGATTGTAAATATACACAAGCTGTTTCTTTTATCTCGTGACACGAAAACCACAACTGTATAACTAATAATTGACAGAAATGTGGACATCCTTGCTCTACAGGCTGCATTTCTCAACCAATTGACATAAAACTTCATACACGTGTTCACAAACATTATTGCTTGGACGAGCATGCTGTGGTAAAAAACTAGGTCACCATTACTATAAATAGAAATTGACAGAAATTTGAAACTAGGTCTTCTTTACTATAAATAGACATTAGGACGTCACTGCTCTACAGACTGCATTTTTTCAACCGATGGGCATGAAATTTCACACAAGTGTTCACAAACATGAGTTCATGTTTTAATTTGTCATGGTAAAAAAATCGTCACAGTTACTAAAATATCTTGTCGGCGTCATCATTAAAGTAACATTTTTAATGAGTTAACATATTTTATCTAATCACTCATCATTTCCCTTTTCACGTTGTATTTTTAATGTTGAAGCGCGAGGTTATTGCAGTAGTATCGTATGTGATATATTTAGATACTGTGTGTAAATTGTCAGAACGTGTGTTTAATTGCTTTTTGTTTCCATGAGATACGTTTGAATCAATAAATATTTTGGTTTATATCAAATAATTTGATTTTGTTTGAAACAAGCATTTTCATTGGTTTAAAAAGTTATGTTATCAGCCCGTAACGTAAAAAAGTGACGTCGCCGTTTGAACGTCGCTTTTGATTGATTGATGCTGCAGTATAATAATTTATAAGAGAAAAGAGTCCATCAATAAAGTTAATTTTCGCATGGTATAGATTAAATTAGAAGGATTAACTTGTATCTATTTTTTATGTTATGGGGTTATAACACAAAAAATCGGAGGGTACTCTCATTATAAACCGCTTTGCGGTTTATTTAGAGTACACTCCGGTTTTTTGTGTTAATCCTTAAATGGTTAACTGTTAATGTTTACAAAATTTCGCAAGGTGGTGGAGTGCCTGCACTAACTTTGCTTGTGTGAAAATATGATTTTTGCCTCGGTCAATATCACATTTTAAGTTCATATATCATTTAATTATGGAATTCAAATGAAGTTTATCCCTGATTTATTTATTTGATTTTAACTATATTCAAGGAAGTTGAATAGCCTGAGTTTCCTCTTTCCCTAACCCCAAATCTAGGATTCCACATCAGACATCTATCTGTCAAAATTCGAAGTCTGGATCCAGGGCCACACCAGTTTCCGGTTCCGTGATTTTTGAAGTACAGACATTCACATCAGATTTCAGTCTTTAGTTCCATGAAGATAAACATATAAATATTTTAGTCATAAATAAAACGTATAAACATGTTATTACAGGAAACAATAGAAATAGATACTTGAATATACAATACTAATCCAAAAACATAATAGGGCGTCTATCAGTCTACCGGCAGACAAAAAATCACACTAGCAACATGTACAGACTAACATCATAAGTTAACGTAGATTAGCCAGCATAGGCTTCGCCAACACACCTAGGAAATGACAACCCACCTATAGTATTCCAATCGGAAGAAATGTAAGAATGGGAAGAGGGGAGAATAAGGGAATGCAAGTTTCTAGCTCCTTTACAGACTGTGGAAAGAACGTAATCTCTGTAGCTTGCACCGATAGAGGGTCTTTCTCCGACATGAAAATTGCAGCAATAGGAGAGAGGAGTAGGGGCAGGACATTTTCATACCAAATAGAACATATTGATTAGTTCGTTGCCTTGATCAGGTAACATACTTCGGTGAATTGATAGCGTATCTGTGAAAAAGGGAAGTAAAACACAATTTTTTCTTAACTTTGGGAATGCCGTTTTTGAACACGCCTTTAACTAAAATACAGCACCTGCTCTTCAATAAACTTCTTTTCTTATCTACTGTGTATATGTGTATGTCGTAAGATGCCAAAAAAATGTCCTTATACATTCTGTTGGGTTGTCAATTAATATTTTTCTTAAATCAAGCCAACTCTAAGATATGGGTGATCCTTAACGTATGGCCTTACACACATACACGCACAACCACGCATTCTAACACCTAGCATACATGTACACTACAGTGTACCACCAAACACTCCAACAATAGACTAGTTTCACACACGAAACATCTCTTAATCCACACTTCTACACAGTGCTCTTACAAATTGCTGTTGATATGATGCAAGAATAAATAAAGTAATTAAACTATATCTAACAAAAAATTAACAGCACCAACATATTTTTAAAGAGATGCATTCGTCACTATTCCTACTGGTGACTTGGGTCACGTGGTCAATAACCAGTTATTCACGATGTAATTTGTCATTTGCTTGATTGTCAAACTGGACGCGTTTTCGTAATCGGTTAACCAACTAATTTTCCAACCGTGTAACCAGTTAATCGGTCAGTTTTAATTTGTAGTCATATAATACAAAAAATTGATCGGCATATAGTATGTTATAATATATATAGTAGAAAACTATCTATAAAGTAAAATTTCAAGATAACACAACTTGTTTTTGATTGCAATCTGTCAAGTGAGTATTGTTTAACCCCCCCCCCCCACCCCCCCCCCATTGTTTTCATTACTTTAAAGTCTAATGTAGGGTTCATTGATATTATGTACAGACGGAACTCAAACAAGGTGAATAAATGTCCGATTATTAGGTAATTATTTCCATTTCCAGTTCCTAACTGTTTGACCGCTGGTTTCATTTCATTTCATTTCAACAAATTTTTATTGACATAAGATGTTACAAGTCAATGTGGATAAAATAACAGGCAAAGCCTATATTAATTCTCTCCACTAGATGGCCAAAGTAAACTTACAAAATTAATTTAGAATTGCTATGATAATTAGGGAAAAAATTAAATGAAAAGCTAGTACAACATAGGGGTAAAGGGAGGTAATCCTTTAAAGAGGAAGGGGGAGGTAAGTCATAAAATACACTCTCACACTTCATACACACTTGACACAGCATGCACATTACATTATATAATTACATTATAATATTAGAAGTTTATCAACAGTAATTGACAGAGTGGCCCAAAGTCCTTGTGCATATAACTGCACGGCCACAACTGTCAATTAATTAACATTTCATTTAAATTAAAAAAATGTATATTCAATATGTACATGCATTGATCATCAGCCATGCTCAACGAGTAATCCTATATGTTTCTGTAAGAAGACAATAAAAAGTATTTGATAAAATATTTGATACATCTTGGCTTCCTAAATTATATATGAATTAAAGCGATGGGATTTTCCAATGAAGAATTGAACAGCCTCGAGTAAGATTCTGTTTGTAAGCCCATCACAATCAGGACAGCCTTGGAGTAGTACACTTATATTTATATGATTATGATTACCATGGCTATTAAGAGAAGAAAATAATGTAATTCTTTGGTAATCATACATTGGACATTCCAGAAAGTAATGAGACACTGTTTCATACTCAGCTGAACAGTTACAAGCAGGACTATTAGTTAAGTGATCACAATATAAGTCAAAATTTAAGTTACTACATGAGTTTCTCAGTTGACAAAGATTGATATTAGCTAGTCTGTTACCTTCGGTTTTAAAGATTATAGAGGATTCCTTCTCAGAAATAGTTTCTTTATTCAGATAGCTTTTCAGTGCAGCAGGAGAAGGAGAGTTGAGGAGATCAGTACTAACAGTGTTAATTGTGCGACACATATAGGGAAAGAAGCTGTCAAAGTAATTATTCGTTCTACATAATGGTGGATTAAAAAGCCTAGTTTGTCTGAGAGTGTAGGAGGTGTCATCTTGATTGTTGGTAAAGGGCTCTAAAATATCTTGTAAGTATTGTGGTGCCTGACCATGCATAATTTTGTACATCATTACATGTTTGTGTTTGTTTCTTCTTACAGATAGTGTTTCCCAACCCAGTTCATTGTAAAGATTTTTATGTGATGTCCCAGATCTCATCCCTGTAATAATTCTTGCTGCCTCTAATTGTATTGATTCTAGAAGGTCTTTAGCCTGATGTGTACAATTATCCCAACTTATATCTGCATATTCCAAAATTGGTCTAATAAAGCCTACATAAATTTTTACTAATGACTTCCTATTAACTTTAGTTTTGACATGGCGAAGAATGTTAAGTCTAGTGTAGGCTTTTTTATATATGTTCTGTATGTGTTGTTTCCATGTGGCATCATCTTGAAGTGTCAGTCCCAAATGTTGATGTGATATTGAGTTTGTGATTGTATTATTTTGGAAGGATACTGGGGGATGAGTATTGTGTTGTTTTCTAGAAAAAATGACTGATTTAGTTTTGTTAGGATTAAAGTTTATGTCCCAAGTATTTGCCCAGTTACCTATGTTAGCAAGATCAGTGTCAAGAGATTGTGCAGCCTGTGCTGGGTTGTCATCTACAATAACATACAGGGAGGTGTCATCTGCAAAAAGTTTAATATTGGTAGAAACATTAGTAGTAATATCATTAATATAGAGAAGAAAAAGAAGAGGGCCAAGAACAGATCCCTGTGGTACACCTGCATATACATTCTTAAACTGTGAGAAATAGCCTTCAGTACTTACTCTTTGCATTCTGTCAGATAGATAATTTTTGAACCATAGAAGTAAATTCCCATTTATACCGTATAATTTGAGTTTATGTAAGAGACCTTCATGCCATACTCTGTCAAAAGCTTTGCTGATGTCGCAAAAAACAAATCTAAGCTCCTTTCCCTTATCCATGCTACTTACAATTTCATTATAAATAAATAACAGCTGATTGACAGTAGAATCGCCAGGCATAAAACCAGATTGATGCTTGGTGATTATATTATTTTCAATTAAGAAGTTATAGAGATATTTAAAAATGATTTTTTCCATTAGTTTACTAAAACATGAAGTTATAGAAATTGGTCTGTAATTCAACACATCATTAGATGATCCATTTCCCTTGTAAATAGCGTTAATATTTGCTTGTTTCCAACTGAGAGGTATCATTCCTGATTCTAAGGTTTTATTAAATAGGAGCATGAGTGGAAATTTAAGAGAAGCATGAAGATTTTTTACAATTTTTGGAATAACACCATCAGGGCCTGGAGGTTTATTAGTGTTGAGTGTACTGATTTGGTCAGAAACACCCTGTTCAGTGACATGAATATTTGTTAGTGAGTGGGGGGTGTTGGGTTGCACTGTCGGAGGTAATTCAAGGTCTGGTGATGATGTAGATATATTAGTGAAGTGCTTATTAAGAAGTTCTGCCTTGTCAATTGGATGATGAATAAATTGGTTGTTAGATTGGAGAGGTGGAATAGTACTGGTTTTATTAGAAAAGTTAGTTATTGTTTTAGCTATTTTCCACCATTTGTCTGGAGAAACCACATCATCATTAAGTGAGTTTTCAAGCTTTTTAATAAAATTTGCCTTTGCCTCACGAATCAAGCCAATAGTTTCATTCCGTAGATTTCGAAATCTTTCCCAATAATGAGGATTATTTATTAATTTAGCTTTTCTGTGTATTCTATTACGTTGTCTCATTTTCAATCTAATTGTATTATTCATCCATGGTTTGTCATTTGGACGTATAGTTATTACTTTAGAAGGAATGAAACTATTGACTTGATCAGTGATTGCATTGACTATAGTACTGTTAAATGTATTTGAATCCTGGTTTGATGACAGATTCAGCCAATCTATATTCAGTAATGCATTGTTCATTCTTTCGTAATCTGCTTCTTCATACTTTAAGATAGTTTTTTTATAGCTTACCTTTTTATATACAGAATAGGAAATTGAGGCATGAACTAAGGAGTGGTCGCTACAAAATGGTGGAGATACACGAGTATTTTTTATAATGTTTTGGTTATTAGTGAAGATAAAATCAATGGAGGTGGCACTAACAGGTGTGATTCTTGTTGGTTCATTAATAAGACTAGTAAGATTATGTTTTATAAGAAGTCTTGATAAATGTTCATTCAATGGTATATTTAACATATCAATGTTTATATCACCTGTCAGTATCACATCCAGTGAAGTATCTGTAGCTCTGGTTAATGTATCATCTAATTTAGCCCAGTAATCAATATTACTTTCTGGTCTGTATAAACACCCGAGAAGAAATCTATGATTATGAATAAATACTTCAGACCATAATAATTCAATATCATCCCTCTCTAAGTCGATTCGTCTTTTAACAACAACAGTGTCCTTGTGATAGATTATAACCCCACCCCCTTGACCAGAAAATCTATCTTTTCTATGAGGTTTAGAATTAAAAGAATGCATCGAAATGTCAGTGCTAGAAATTAGAGTATTTAAATGAGATTCTGTTATACAAACTATATCATTATCTTCAAATTCTGCTTCTACCAAGGCTGTTTTGTTTCTGAGAGATCTTACATTTAAGTGAACTAAATTAATGTTTTGTACTGGACCCGGGTTACTTTCAATGTCACAACACATGGTTAGGATAATAAAATGAGAGATTATAAAAAAACATAGATTATCAAAATACGAAAATCTACAATCAAGTAATAACATTATGTAATGAAAGCCAAGATGTATGCACACTTTAGATAAACTATTATCTACATGTATAGTCAGCCAGGGATCTGATTCAGACGGGTCTCCCTAAAATACGCCATAGGCACGCCATAGGATATTTTCGGCGCCATAGATAAATGTACGTGATATATCTTCAAAATACATCCTTTTATTCCTTGATTGGTGCATATTACACCATCTGGTGAAGTTTCATAGAAAAAAAAAGTGTACTTTGTACCAAAAAACGATCTTATATCGGAGGCTCTCAGACACTAAAATACGCCATAGGAATCTAGTTAAGCAAGCGTTAAATATAACTGTTGTATGCAACAAATAACTAATTTATTACAGTTATATATGTCATTTGAAAGTTATGGTTAAGTTTTAGTGTTAAAAAAATGTGTACTTTGTAAGAAAATCGGTAAAATTACCGTGACGTGAAAGTCCTAATCAAGGGGCGTAACTCTAATTATACGCCATACAGATGTAAACTCGATCAGTCTCTCTAAATACTATTGGCAATTCTATGGCGTATTAAAGACTATGTATTTTTGATATTGATATTTATTTTGTTCATTAATTAACTCAAGCATTATATTTAATACTGAAAAATATATATACCTAAAAGGCACAACAAAAACTTTCTATTTGATACCATTTTTTACATGTATGTTATATTAAGACTATGTATTTTTGATATTAATATATTTTTTTATTCATTTATTTACACAAACATTATTTCTGTTACTTAATATATATGATATAAATATATGTATGCATACAGAAAAAGCACAACAAAAACTTACATTTTATACAATTTTATTAATATTTTTTTCATAAAAATATATTCACAAGCAGTAATTAACATGAACATGTATATAGTTAAACATTATGTATAATTTTACAAATAATTAATAGTCATCAAATTCACTTGTTGAAAATTCCATTGATATTTTATATCATGCAGGTACATATTTTTGATAATACAAATTATATTATCTAGCATTCAAAAATATATATCCTGGAATAAAAATTGTATTTTCATGAATATGATAAAAAATACATAGTGTAAATTTGTAAATTGTAAATGAATGAAAAAAAATGGACAAATTTCATTGAAACTTCCTGATCATGTCATAAGCTGATATATATCACACTATCAAATTTTACGCCTTATAATAGTCTTCTTCACGTATGTTTATTACTGTTTCTTTTTCTTTTCCTTCGTTGTCTTTCAAAGACAATACCTTTCTTTGTCTTTTTTTTGTTATTTGTTTAGCCTCCATGATTCCTTCTTTTTCTGTTATCACTCCACTTTTTTTGCCTCTTATTTCCATGATTTCTTATAGCAATACAGTAGAAATCTTGACAAACAACAATTGCTTTTTAAGTCAGATATCAATATAAGGTATTTATTTATAATGGATTAACATTGTTCCTGTATAATATTGTAATATGTGCATACCCTGTTTGCATGAATATTGATGTACACAACTGGTACATATTGTAGTACTGATAATGTATGAATATTGGTATGCTAAGGCGTTGTTGTGGTATATACTATAGTATGTGTAGTGTTGGAAAATTGGTTATGGAAAATTGGTTAAGAAATTCCAATCAATCATCAGTTAAAATTGGTTGTAATCAGATTGTTAACATAATGAAATTAAAATTTGTTTTTGCCTAACAACAAATACCAATAATTAAGTCTGTATTGTACAACATTAACTAGTACTTGAGAGTGAATTACCCTGGGGACTATGGCCACCAACTTGTGCACTTCTATGACTCTAGACTGTACACAGCTTTATGCCCTCATACAGCCATTATATTATGAGATGACTGTTTTGTGTTTATAAAATCTGTCATGATGTTTCACAGTGTATTTATTTATAGAAATTTCTATTGCAATTATATGAATTAAAAAAAATCTGAATGAAATCTGATGTATGCAAAAATGATCAGTTAACGTGGAGTTTTTATTTCTTGCATGTACCATATTGTTTATACACTGTATTTATTAGTATGAAATGTATTGTTTGTGCACAGGGGTTTGTACTGAATGTTTATGATAAAAACTATAGCCGTGATCAGCATATATACATTTTTGCTGGTCACAGCTATATTTTTTATTTGTATCATAAACATTCATAACAAACCCCTGCGGTTTGTGTAAAAAACAAATAAGATGAATTAATATCAAATATAAATAAATATATTATTTTATATTGATTGCCCAATCCATGGGAGAAAATACAGCATAGATAAAGATATATATTGGCATTTTTTTTATAAATGTGGTAGTTTAATTAAATGAGTATAATGGTGAATAAAATCATTACAAGTAAAATTATACATAAATAAATTTTTGTTTTAAATTTTTTTCCCTTATTTTTTTAATTTTTTTTTCCCTCTTATCATATTAAACTTTTAATATTTTTTATTCCATTTTTAAAATATGAATGAATTTTTCCCTTTCAGGGTTGATATCTGTATGGCGTATTGTTCATGTCAATTACTGCTTGTGAATATTACTTTATGGATAAAATAGTACCAAAGGTATAAATAAAATGGTATCAATAAATAATTTTTGTTGTGCTTTTTATGTATGTATATTTGTTAGTATTAAATATAATGCTTGAGTGAATTAATGAACAAAATAAATATCAATCTAAAAAATAAATAGTCTTCATTATTTAATGGTCACCCAACGGGAGAAAATACGCCATAGGATTGCCAATAGTATATAAATAGAGAGACTGAGTTTGCATCTGTATGGCGTATAATTAGAGTTACGCCCCTTGATTCGGACTTTCACGTCACGGTAATTTTACCGATTTTCTTACAAAGTACATATTATTTTAACATTAAAACTTAACCATAACTTTCAAATGACATATATAACTGTAATAAATCAGTTAATTGTTCCAAGAAACAGTTATATTTAACGCTTGCTTAACTAGATTCCTATGGCGTATTTTAGTGTCTGAGAGCCTCCGATATAAGATCGTTTTTGGTACAAAGTACACATTTTTTTCAATGAAACTTCACCAGATGGTGGAATATGCACCAATCAAGGAATAAAAGGGTGTATTTGGAAGATATATCACGTACATTTATCTATGGCGCCGAAAATATCCTATGGCGTACCTATGGCGTATTTTCTCCTATGGCGTATTTTAGTGTGACCGGATTCAGACTGCATAAATTTGACAATAATATTACCCATTCTCAATCGAAAACGGATGGACTGGGCAGGTTCTGATGATCTCCCGACTGTTGGACTCAGCATGCACAATACATGAATACAAGTTAAGCACGGCTGTATGAAAAAAAGTGGACAAACACAACACAACTATCACACACACATTCACACAGTTATCAACAAAACACATGTTGTTGTAACGTTAACGGAAACGGAAGTAATCATGACTCATCATGATCTAGGTGTTTGAGACGCTTGGAATTTAACACAGGGACTCGGAGAATAAAGGACTATATATATGATCAGATCAAATTTAAGATCGTTAAGATGAAAACATGATATTAAATAATCATACAGTGTTACTGATGGAAGACAAATAAGAAATAAAGAAATAATTTTCAATAACACTAATAAAACTGCATCTTACTGGCAGATATTGAGTAAATATTTTATAATTGGAAAAACATATCCCTGTGGCCAGATCGCCTTTATTTTGTCAAGAATTGAATTGAACGGACCTTTGTCCAACACTTGCCATTTTAACACTATCAAGGTTAATAAAAAATGGAGGTCTATTTGAGAAGGGGAAACGGAATGGCATAGTAATTGCCACTAACTATTTATAGCAGGTTGCACGCGCAAAGCGTGAGAGTACTAGGTAACCTAGGTCATATTATACTGGCCTATACTGGTGGTCTTACTACTATGAGTGAGGGGGAAATATGAGGATTTAATAGCTATGGATTATATAGGGATACTAACAATCGAGAAAACAGATTCACACATGTTAAATAGGTAAGTTATACTTACATGTATGTAGCAATGGATGTACATTGTATTTACATCCATGATAGACGTTAATAATATCAATAGCATGCACCTGTACATCCAGGTATACAAGAACAAATATGAAAACATCAATATTGTGTATAGTTTAAGATGTGATATTTCAGGCCTTGAATAAGAATGACTAATCGGGTTTTTAACTGGTATTCAATACTTAGTCTATAATAAAAATGTTATATTACGTTCACAATGTATTATAGTTTTCATTTGATAATAAACTGTAAGGTGAGCATCAGACACATACAAATGTACATACACATATACGTGTATTTAATATCAACTAAGTTTCTTTTGTGCTATATTGATATTGCATACAATAATCCGATGTGTATTGACTTTTATTTAATATCTTTTCATATACATGGTATTGCTGAAATCAGGTTATTTGATAAAAATTAAATAATAACCAATGTATTCAAAAAAAAAACAAAAAAAAAACAAACATGTATATACAGTATATATATTCCGACTGTATGGAACCGGGTAGCAAGTAGACACATATATATTTAAATTCATATAAACACTGAAGTATCGTAGTGATGCTTGTATCTTATAATCAGAACAACAAAGTGAGGTGTATACAACACACCTACATATATTATGTATGTATTTTAAAATGTGTGACACATTAATAAAATATTTATTATTATTATTATTATTATTATTATATTACCGTGATAAAGCCAACTTTATGGGGGAGGGGGCAATAATGTTAACATGGGGGGGGGGGCTTCAACACGGTGTATAAATATGCCATATGTATAGGTAATTGACACTGATATTTAATACATTTTTGTTAAACAGTTTGTCAAAGGTATAAATGATAAAATTAATCAATCATATTTAATATAAGGTCCGCATAATTGAAATTTTTCAGACATACATTTGTCCTCTTTTGTTTTTATATAAGGCTATGCCAGGGCCAGTATATGTATTCTCACAATTTCAGTTTCAAATCACAATAAAAAAAACATATGTTATGTTTATGTTCATTTGCAATGAGGATATTTGAATACATAATTATTTTTCACTATGATGTGAATCTGTAGGTATATGATTACAAGAATTCAGGTTTTAAACTTACACAGTATGGACATACTCTATACATGTATACATAATACTGTTGTAATAATGACATGGTATTTCATATGGAAAAAGTATTTACAAGATACATTTGTATAATGGATTTTTTTTACAATGAAACACTGAAGATTCTGACAGGCAATAGTCAAAAAGTTTATTCTTGGATACCGTCAGATAGGGAATTGTACCGGTTCGATGTAGCGACAGGGACCTCAGCCGGATTACTATGTGCTTTACGCGGGTTACTCCGAGGAGCAGTGCGACGATTCTTGGTATCCGGGGGGTTGGGATAGGCAGACAATTCACTCATTGTAGTAACTTGCGCTTTATCACCACTTTTATGCCGAACAACGATTCTCCCGTCAGTGGTCCAGGTACCAGATATCTGACCAGTTAGCTTGAGATGGCGGGCCTTGGCAAATACTTCGGCTCTCTGTTTCGTTAATGCCTCGTTCACGTATAACTTATATGGACGTTGATGGGGGGATGGCGATTGAGAAGTGCTGGTCTCTTGGGATTTAGCGAAGAGTGAAAACCTGGCATCATAGACCGTGAGAGGCACGCACCCGATACGAGATAAATCTAACAATTATATCCCGTGGGTACTTCTCGGATTTCGGTCCAACTCTGTGGGAACGGCTAATGTCACTCTCTGTAACCATTACCCCTAAATCTGAGTTACACGCATCAATAATGAGGGAGTCCGTATTCTCGCTGGTAACTTCAGGAATTCCCCTAAACTTTAAACAGTTCCTACGAGAGTACTGCTCCATATCAGCAAGTCTGTCCTCTAACACTCTGACTTTGTCACTGAGGTCAGAAATTCCAAGCTTTCTCATAAGAGTGTCCTTGAAAAGGTCATTACTCAAGAGTTTGGTGACAACTTCATTAATTACATTGGTATCAGTAATGGCATTGATAGTGTTAATACTTTGCTGAATAGATGAATCCATGATAGAGTTTATAAAGTAGACAGGTAAATATCAGCAGTTAGGCCTGTAACGTACATGTTGATCTAGCGAAACATGGCGGCTCGGGATATAGAGGTGACCACTATTCATAATGACCGGGTATACATAATAGTAACATACCCATACAGTTCCAGTTATGCTGATGTGGCAGAGACGATATTTGTTACATTTAGGTTTTTTATCATTATATACGGTTTATACATATACTCTGATATATATAACTAACACTCTTTATTTCTGTGGTTTGGTTATATTCCTTACTTTGGCCTCTTAAATTGATTTAGTTAGACGTATTTTATCATTGGTCAGTATTCAAGTTTTCCCGTTGTCGCCCCTTGGGTTAGCCAATGGTCAAGTCTTTCTTTGTATTCTTTGTGTGACCGAGACATTTGGCGCGATATTTGTCAGATATAACATGACGTCTTGACGAAAGCAGACAAGACATTGACAGGTAAGAAATACTAACTTTCACAAATTAATAATCTGAATTCTAAAGTATCTGCTTTCAATTATATTTTATAGTAATAGATAAAACGATTACACTAGTAAATTCTGGATGTATCCTTGTATGTACCGTATATACATTGTGTCATTTTAGTTGTGTTCTATATGTACGTATTTCTTTGTTATACAGATATACGATATACATTGTGTACGTAGAAAGCCTCAGGATATTTCCCGACGTAAAATGGCCCTGTTCCACAAATAGGTACAGTTTTCCTTCTTTTAATTATTTTAGTAATGTATAAGGGAATGTATTTTTATTGTACTTTATTTATTCAATTATCTCTGTATCCATACATACTGAGTTAAGGACTAGGTACAGCCATATTCGTTGTTACCTGGATGAAAATGGTAATGTTGAGATTTTAATGTTTCCTTCCAATACATGGCATAAGCTTTATCCCATTATGTTAAATATTGATATAAAATGCAATTAAGCCCCCCAAATTAAAAAAATCTGTACTTAGGAAAAAAATATTCAGTAAATAATATCGAAATGGGAGTGCGCAAATATGTTTCATATAGTTACTTGAAACATTTCAAAAAAATAATACAAAGATACTGCAATGTTCATAGAATGATAACCCAGTGTTAAAATTTCTATTTTGTTCTGTAAATCAGAGTATCAGGGAGAAATACACAGGTACCCCCTCTAAAAAATGTCGTCCATTGCATGCTATTTTCAGTTCAGGTAAAAGTAGTTACCTGTATCTCGTGGGGGCAATATAGGGGCATTATTTTATATTGAATAGGTCATTTGTCATGTAAATGTAAGTTTCGTGTCAAAAAAGGTATAAAATTGAAATAATAACACCGACATAACGTAATTTACATTTACGATACGGTTACCTAATTACTAATTAAGTTTGAGAAATGTATTTTGATACCATTGTGCCTCAACTGCCACACATGTTTACGATGGCAACAATTTACGCTAGCGATGTTTGACAGGTGCGAAGCCGAGAACGAATCGGTATAATCAGTGAGTTAATACTGTCCGATCCATGCGGAAGTGTATAATATATACGAATTCCATCAGAATTTATACAACACAAATTAAACTTTGTTGACAATTCTTTCAAAATCATTAAATTACCTAAAAAACACTGCCGGAAGTGCCGAACAACATCTTTTCACGTGCTATACATTCGCCCAAAAATGGAAAACTGGCAATCGCTAAAAACAATTCATCGTGATAGGAACGGGCAGTTTTTGCTTTGTGACGATATACCAAGTAGCATTTACCTTTACTGCATGCTTGAATCCAATTTAATTGTTAATTTTGTCGATGTTTCACCATGGCTCTAAGTAAGGCGTATGAATATCTAAAACAGTAAATAGTTGAAAATGGAGGGCATAGGATAATTTTTCGCTACATGCTACGGGAAGATGTTGATTTAAGAGATCTGATATAATGTCATAACTCGTCATACCGCAGACGGTAAGATTTTTGTTTTGGCTATGCGGCGTGCCACATAAATTTGCCGATCGGCGATGGAAATTTTTAAAATTTGATCCAGATGAAATCGGTGTCCTGAATGTACGTAAATTGCCATTCATGTGACGAGTACGTTCTCTTATTCTGCGGTTTTCAATTGAAAGAGAGATTTATTCAAAAATCGAAGGCTCGTCTATCATTCTGTGTATATTAAAGTAACAAAAAATGATATTCATTGTTTTTATTATCTTTCGCATTATTCTGCAAACGTGCACGCGTTTTTAGACATATAACATCAAATATCAGAAAAACCACCAAACGTACCAAAATATGGTTGAAATTATCGATTCTCCATCACAAAATGTACTTTGTGGTCTATTTTGGTCATGCATTTTGCAGTATTTAATAAAATAACAAGTTTTGGTAAAAACACCTCCGCCATATTGAATTGTCCTGTACCTAGTCCTTAATGTAAGATAAGATTTACATCATATGTGCAATATTACATGTGTATGATATAAGTAAATATAATGTAAATCTAGCGATAATATAGGTAATTCATAGAACTATAATTGTAAATGTAAAACTTCCGAGATAAATACTTCTTAACGTATATTGTGCTATATGTATATGTGCATAATACAGCAACTTCAGCGTGTACATATCTGAAATGTAATTATCATATAATTGCAGGGTGTAACATTCATTTATGTCGAAGATGACTGACTGGAATAAATCGGAAAGAATTCTCGCAAGTGTTTGTTGATATGTAATCACCACAATCCAACACTGCTACAATGGAGGCTCCAGAGGTCCGATTTACAGATTGTGAGGAACGTTCAGTCAACTGAGGAGACCAAGTGCACGTGCAATGTTGTGTCATCTGTTTTCGATTCGGTGCTGAGATGTCAAACGTATGTACATTGCTATAACATGTGATTAGATCGTCTGCTACCTGTATGTGCCTACCTGTGTTTTGCATACCTGTGTATACGTTTACGCTACGATGTACGTGATTTACCTGTACGTACAGTGCGTGTGTATTATAAGCGTCTAGATGATGCTGATTTGCCCATTCTTTGGAATATTTATCCGTCCATTGGATTAAAGCGTTTTGGATACCCGATTGGCCTGGAACGGAACTTCCGGTATGAACTGTCAGTAAGTTGAGCTGTTGATTATTGACATAAACTTTGTGAATTTCGCTGATATTTTTTATTAATTTCGACAACCTACTTGGAAAGCAGTGACATTTTGCCATCCTGGTATATATTAGAAAAGGAATATTGACTTTCATGTGTATTACTGAAATTATTTCATTCATATTCGTTAAAAATAACTTCGCTGTTTTTTTCTCATTTAGATTTGCATGATGCTTGATACTTATTGATATTCATCGTTGTATATTTTATATATTACCATTGCTCTATATTTATGTTGTTGTGTACGGGTTATGACATAGTGCACATGTGGAACTTGGCTACCTAGAAACACAGATACTTGTAGATTTTTTCCCTTATTTATATTTGTTTGGAACTTTGCTACTTAGTCAAGATATAGATTGATAAAGTAGTAGTTGATTTTTTTTTTCATTTTTTTTTTCGTATTTCATTTTCTTATTTTTTTTTGTTGAAAGAAAACCCCGAGTTAGTGGATTTCTGCCCATCATTCTTGTCATCATATGCAGGTTACTAATTCCACGTACATACTTATATAGTGACACTGACGACATCGACGTTTATTTCACTTAACCGATATTCGATATCTTGGTTATTTTATTTGGCTTATTGGTTTCTTTGTCTGATTGACTTGGTCTGATAGTGTATTTCATTTTACTTAGTTTAGTTTTTGGCTGCTATTTCTATCTTAGCTGTCATTCTTTATATTTCGGGTTACTCTTACTAATTTGTTGCCTTATATACTTTGATTTTGTTTCAGGCTATAAACCGGATGTACTTACATTGCTTATCTTAGGTTACATCTATATTCATATCACTTTTTGATTTCAGTGAGGTGTTTTGATAGTGTATTAATATTGTGGTAAAAGTGGATTTTGTCATCTGCGGTTTGAACAGTTACGTTCGATTCTGTAAGGAATTTGTAGTGTTATGTGACTCTGTAGTGGGTTTGGCTCTTTCCAGGTGTGCGTACCTTTAGTCGCGAAATAGTAGTACTCTAGGATGGTACAGCCTTGGGGTTACGGGGGATATTCTGTCTGGTTTGACGAATGTCTGCCCGGGTATTTTTAGTTTATCTGATATGACGGCCATCTTGCCGGGTGAGCCGGGGACAGTTTGTGTAATGCGCTGTCATTGGTCGAGACTGCGGTGGTGGAGCCAGTCACCGAGTCTCTTAGATTACGGATGTTATTCCGGGTATTTACACTAAGGGTCAAGGTCAGGGCTATTTAAGCCGTAGACGGGAGAGAAACCTCGCCACTTCCCTACCGGGATTTGGTCATTACCAACGCTTTGAAAACAAAGTGACTTAGCTTAGTGATACGGCTACGTTCTGAGACCGGAGCGGCTATGCATGGTTAGTTTTATTAGTTAGCTGACACTCTGAAAACAGAGTGGCTTATAATGCATGCGTAAGTTAGGTCTATTAGATAGCTGACACTCTGAAAACAGAGTGGCTTTATTGCATGTTTACATCTAGTAGATAGGCCTAGCTGGCACTCTGAAAACAGAGCGGCTTATATGCATGTGTACGTGTTCTGAGAACAGAACTGCTTAGCATAGGAACATGTTCTGAAACCAGAACAACTTAGCGTAGGAATTAACGTTAAGTTGTAGTCACTGTGCATGTGTAGACTAGTGTTTATTAGGTGTTGTTTCTAGAGGGAGGGTGGAAGTCTAGCCCGTCTCGTAGGCTGGTAGTTATAATTATGGACCAGGTGGGATATATACTCCATAGTTTCGTAGTACTTGTCAAGTTGGTCATATTTACAAGGCATTGAGGTGTGTATTGAGAGTTAACATGGAGCTTCTCCAGGGATTGTCTCATGCATGTACCTGTGGGTAGCTTGTCATAGTCTGGGTAGCCTATTATTTGGATAAGTCTGATTTCCTGGTGTACGTTTTGTTACCATTTCTATACTTGTTACATTCTATTTTACTCCAGGCTTTACATCTGTTTTAACTGGAACTTGGTTGTTTTGTTATGTTATTTATGTAAATGAAACCAAACTCGTCTTAATTCATAATAAACTTGTAGAACTTTTACTGTGGTGTTGTTGTGGGTCTTTCCTAACACTTCGACTAATCTAAGGGAAAAGAACCGGAAGGTGGGTTTAGAAGGTGACTGTTGGCCACTGGTTTTATGTCACGGTCCGGTACATTTTGTACCACATTTAAAATTACACAACGCGAAGTCAATTGTGGTGGCAAACTCTCATCTCCTGACCCCTCCTACTACAATATATACATATATAGTGTTGTATTATATTCATCTTCCCATTTACTTTCAGGTTTTGTATATTATTAGCATCTTATAACCTTGAATATTTGGATTCTGAATTTCCATCTGAATTTGATTGCCGATTTGATTTATGCAATTTTCTTTTCAGTATTGATATTTATTATTTTGTGTTACTTAGTGCTTAGTTACATATATTTTTTGTTCATATACCTAATTACAATTCAACATGAGCGAAGATTTGTCACAAGAGGAGATTTCTAAGATGCTAGAGCTTATGAAGAAAATGAAAGTGAAACCAAAGCTAGACTCTGAAGAAGACTTTATTCACTGGATGGCAGGAACGGCTAGCAACTACGATGCAGAACAGAAGCCTGACATCAGCGATACATATCAAGGTAAAAAGGTTGGTGCAATGTCAGTGTCCATGCTTCAACATTTTCCTAAAGTGTCCCAGTTTTCCGGAGACGGAAAAGGAGTAGCTTATGATATCTGGAGACAGGAAGTTCTTTGTTTAAAAAGTGAAGGCCACAACCAGTCTACAATCCGCCAAGCCATAAGAACTTCGTTGAAAGGATCAGCGCTAAAGATAAGAACGAAGATTGGGGCAGATGCATCTGTAGAGGAGATTTTACAGAAACTTAATGCGGTGTATGGCATTGTACAGCCAAAGGATATTCTATTAAAGAAATTCTACAACGCTACTCAGGAATCAGGAGAAGATGTAGCTACATGGAGTGTCAGACTACAAGAACTCTATGATGAGGCTATGAGCATGGGAACATCGTCAGTGGCAGATGATGGAGGTCAGACACTTAGAACCATCTTCTGGAGTGGACTTCAACAGTCATTGAAGGATGTCACCGGCCACTTATTTGAAACACACAGTGAATATGACGAGTTGCTCAAAGCTGTCAAAAGGGTAGAGCAAGATAGAAGACAGAGGAAGTCAGAGTCAAAAGCGATGGCCAAGGCAGCTGTAGATGTAAAGGAAGAGAGCGATTTGCATGCTACAGTGCATAGGATGGAAGCGACGTTACAGTCTATGGTGGAATGGCAACAACAACAACAGCAGCAACAACAACACTACACACGACGTGTGTTTAATAGACGTGGGAATTCTTCAAGAGGGGGAGGTAAGTATCATCAAGATGATCCCACACCACAGCAACAACATCATCAGCAACATCATCGTGCAGAAGATGAGGATCAGAAGCGTGGTGATAGAGAGGAACCAACTTGCTACAGATGTGGTCAACCTGGTCATTTCCAGATTGGATGTCGTGTCATACTGGACCATAAGCGGAGACCGACTTTAAACTCCAACAGACCTTACGGAAGGGGCAAGCTTTAGGTCTTATACAGAAGCGCCCCGAAGCACCAGACTTGGTAGGACCAGTCAATGAGATTGATCTTGTAATTGAGGGGATATCAGCCAGAGCTTTACTAGATACAGGAGCGACAGTATCAACGATAAATAGGACATTTTATGAGGAACATTTTGCAAATATTCCCATGCAGTCCCTGCAGACTGTTTTGAAGGTGGAATGTGCAGATGGAGAGATGCTTCCTTATGATGGAATGGTGAAATTGAAGCTGGATATACCGACGATGGATAGCTGCGGTGAGGAACCAGTTACCGGACTATTTCTTGTAGTACCACCAAGTCACTACAATCATGCTGTTCCGATACTCCTGGGAACCAATATCATATCTACATTTATGAATGGTGCTAAAGCTGTTCATGGAGCAACTTTTCTACAGACAGCAAAGTTGTCTCAGCCTTGGTATATGGCTTTCCGCTGCATAGAGCTCAGGGATAGAGAGGTATGGAGGAATAAGGGGAGATTAGCTTTTGTTAAGCTGGCAGGACATCAACCAATGACGATCCGACCCAATACAGAGGTAATTGTTGATGGTTACTTGGATAAGGAATTACCATATCCAGCAGTGTGTGCTCTGTTACAACCAACATCAAGATCATCAATACCAGAGGACTTGGACATTACCCCTACAGTTGTACCTTATAGGTACAAGGACACAGGAATATTGGCAGTTGGAATCTCAAACCTGTCTACACGTACTGTGACTATACAGCCCCGATCCATACTTTGTGAGCTACAGCCAGTATCTATTGAAGATGTTGAGGAACTACCTGAGCCAGATAAGTCACAAGATGTTTTACAGAAGGTGGAGATGTTCACTGAAGGCTTATCAGCAGAGCAGATACAGGAAGGAAAGGATCTACTTGAGAAGTTTCGACCTATTTTCTCTACAGGTGACACTGATTTGGGACACTACAGTGATGTGACTCATAGGATTGACTTAACCGTAGATGTGCCATTCAAACAGAGGTACCGAAGGATCCCTTCTAGCATGTATCAAGAGGTACGAGATCATTTACAACAACTTCTGGCAGCAGGAGTTATTAAGACCTCATACTCGCCATGGTCGTCAAATGTAGTGCTGGTTCGCAAGAAAGATGGTGCATTGAGGATGTGCGTAGATTACCGTCAGTTGAATGGAAGGACTATTAAAGATGCATATGCATTACCAAGGATCGACGATATTTTGGATTCTTTGGCAGGAAATAGTTACTTCACCGTGCTGGATATGAAAAGTGGTTACCACCAGATTGAGATTGCAGAGGAACATAAGGCAAGGACGGCATTCACGGTTTTACTTGGGTTTTATGAGTATACTCGCATGCCATTTGGACTAGTCAACGCACCAGGAACCTATCAACGCTGTATGGAAATGATTTTGGGGGATTACCACACCCAGATTTGCTACATATATCTGGACGACCTCATTATATTTGCTCCGACATATGAAGAACATCTACGGCGACTAGATATGGTGTTGACCCGACTACAGGAATCAGGACTCAAGCTTTCGGCCAAGAAATGCTCGTTTTTTCAGCCTAATGTACGTTACGTCGGACATATAGTATCTGAGAATGGAATTGAGCCAGATCCAGCTAAGATAGAGAAGGTAGCCAACTGGGATCGACCTACTACACCAGAAGAGGTAAGAAAGTTTTTAGGCTTTATAGGGTACTACCGACGTTTCATCAAGGACTTCGCGAAGATTGCTAAGCCATTGAATGACTTAATGCCAGCGCCAACTCCATGTAAAGGGTCCAAGAAAAAGAAAAGGAAACCGACAGAACGGAAACCATGGACCTGGGGTGAGAAGGAGGAAACAGCGTTCCAGGATTTGAAGCAGAGGGCAATTTCTCCGCCAATACTTGGTTATCCGAACTTTTCCCTACCGTTTGAACTCCATACTGATGCTTCACTGCTGGGATTAGGAGCGATACTTTACCAGCAACAAGGAGGACAGTTGCGCGTCATAGCCTACGCTAGTAGAGGACTCAACAAGTCTGAACGTAATTACCCTTCGCACAAGCTGGAATTCCTGGCATTGAAGTGGGCGGTGTGTGTGAAGTTCAGGGACTATTTATTCGGACAGACGTTTACCAGCATAACAGACAACAATCCACTAACATACGTATTGTCTTCTGCCAAGTTAGATGCTACTTCACAGAGGTGGGTTGCAGCACTTGCAGCATTTGATTTTGACTTGATTTACAGACCAGGAAAGAAGAACAGCGATGCTGATGGTATGTCTCGTCATCCTGGACTCAAAGCAAGATCAGAGGAACTGGATAGGATAACAGAAAATTCTGTCAGGGAAATCTGCAATGCTGCAAGTAGGATACCTTATGTGGAGACGTTATCGATGTCAGTGGATACTACTGATGTTTTAAGCCATGATTTTGTCAACATTGCTCGTACAGACATGGGAGACAAGCAGCGAGAAGACCTGGATATCCGATGGTGTTTGCAGGAAGTAGAAAACAACCAGAAGCCACCAAAGAAGGACATACCTCAAACCAGGACTAGTCTGGCGTTACTGCGAAACTTTGACCGTCTACAGGTGAAGAAGACTGTGTTATACAGAGTTACCAACACTGATGAGGGTATCAAGGAACAAGTGGTTTTACCAAGCAACTGTAGATCGACTGTTCTTAAGATGCTTCATGATGAGATGGGTCACCAGGGCAGGGATAAGACAATGTCTTTGGTTCGAGACAGGTTTTATTGGCCGGGATGTTGAGGAATATGTTAGGAAATGCGACCGTTGCATCAGGAGAAAGGCTACGGATAGTAGAGCACCACTCGTACCAATCATCTCTCATGAACCTCTTGAGTTGGTATGTATGGATTATTTGAGTCTGGAAAAGTCTAAAGGAGGATATGAGAACATCTTGGTTATAACAGACCATTTTACCCATTATGCAGTAGCTGTACCAACAAGGAATCAGACAGCTAAGACTACTGCAGATGCGTTTTACCAGCATTTCATTACGCACTACGGAATTCCAAAACGAATTCATACTGACCAAGGGAGGAATTTTGAAAGCAACATCATCAAAGAACTGTGCAACATCACTGGTATGAACAAGACCCACACAACACCTTACCACCCAATGGGAAACGGCGCATGTG
The DNA here is from genome assembly GCA_947623455.1 of Mimachlamys varia. NCBI lineage: Eukaryota > Metazoa > Mollusca > Bivalvia > Pectinida > Pectinidae > Mimachlamys > Mimachlamys varia. The sequence goes on from OX392540.1 coordinate 39,861,506, forward strand.
AGCGATTCAACAGGACTTTGTTGGGAATGCTTGGAACATTGGAGGATGTGCATAAGAACGACTGGAAAGCTCACACAGCAAGCCTTGTACATGCTTACAACTGTACACGACAGGGAACAACAGGACGGAGTCCATACTTTCTGATGTTTGGGAGAGAGCCAAATTTACCTGTGGATATAGCGTTTGGTGTCAGAAAAGATGAAAGCGAAGAGACCATTACAGTATATGCAGGGAAACTTAAAGAACGTTTGAAAACAGCCTATAGACTTGCAAGAGAGCATTCCATGAAGGAAAAAGCGAGTCAGAAAGCTAACTATGATCGCCGCATTCGTGGAGCTGTATTGGAGGAAGGAGACAGAGTGCTTGTAAGGCTTGTTGCGTTTGAGGGAAAGCATAAACTGGCAAACAAATGGGAAGAAGATCCGTATATCGTCACTACTAGACCAAACAAGGACGTTCCAGTTTATGTAGTGAGGAAAGAATCAGGAGAAGGACGCCAACGTACACTACACAGAAATTTGCTTCTTCCTATTGGAATGATTGGGACCAACAACTCATCTACGCTAAGAAAACCTGTACCGGTACCAAGATCATCACTCAGACCGAAAACCACCGAACTATCATCGGATACACAGGATGAGGATGATGATGAGTCTACAATTTTAGTTGGACATACAACTGAAACTTCATTGGTAGACGACGAGATTTCAGAGATGGATGACCCGGGCGACATCGAGGAGATAATCTCTGACGAGGACATAGTTGAGGGGGACGCCCCAGAGATGTCTGCAAATGAAGGAGAACCGGAACAACAAGTGGAAGAACCGGAACCGGAAGTAGAAGAACCAGAAGAAGAAGAAATACAGGAATCTGGACCGGACGTTAGGGATTCCCCAAATCACGTTGCCGAAGAGGGACGAACTAGACCAGTGCGCAATCGGAAACCACCGACTTGGATAACTAGTGGTGAGTATGTCATGTCTCAGCAGCAATGAGATCCAGATTGGATGGTGCGAGCAGATTACCTCCGGGAATTACTTGACAAGGTGCCAGGTTGCAAGACGGATATTTGTTCGGCAATATGCCGTATTGTGACAACATAAACATGTACATGTATTGTATTTATCAAATGATATATTTTCACAGGTGCAGTAAGATATTATTGACCATTTCTACGTGAAGATTTCCATACTTGATAGATTGCATATATATGAACAAAGCTTGTATTTCACGCCCAGGTATTAACTGTTTTATTTTTATTTCAGATGTTTTTAATCGAGGACGATATTTTCTCAGAAGGGGGGGGGGGGGGGGGGGAATGTGGCAGAGACGATATTTGTTACATTTAGGTTTTTTATCATTATATACGGTTTATACATATACTCTGATATATATAGCTAACACTCTTTATTTCTGTGGTTTGGTTATATTCCTTACTTTGGCCTCTTAAATTGATTTAGTTAGACGTATTTTATCATTGGTCAGTATTCAAGTTTTCCCGTTGTCGCCCCTTGGGTTAGCCAATGGTCAAGTCTTTCTTTGTATTCTTTGTGTGACCGAGACATTTGGCGCGATATTTGTCAGATATAGCATGACGTCTTGACGAAAGCAGACAAGACATTGACAGGTAAGAAATACTAACTTTCACAAATTAATAATCTGAATTCTAAAGTATCTGCTTTCAATTATATTTTATAGTAATAGATAAAACGATTACACTAGTAAATTCTGGATGTATCCTTGTATGTACCGTATATACATTGTGTCATTTTAGTTGTGTTCTATATGTACGTATTTCTTTGTTATACAGATATACGATATACATTGTGTACGTAGAAAGCCTCAGGATATTTCCCGACGTAAAATGGCCCTGTTCCACAAATAGGTACAGTTTTCCTTCTTTTAATTATTTTAGTAATGTATAAGGGAATGTATTTTTATTGTACTTTATTTATTCAATTATCTCTGTATCCATACATACTGAGTAAATGTAAGATAAGATTTACATCATATGTGCAATATTACATGTGTATGATATAAGTAAATATAATGTAAATCTAGCGATAATATAGGTAATTCATAGAACTATAATTGTAAATGTAAAACTTCCGAGATAAATTCTTCTTAACGTATATTGTGCTATATGTATATGTGCATAATACAGCAACTTCAGTGTGTACATATCTGAAATGTAATTATCATATAATTGCAGGGTGTAACATTCATTTATGTCGAAGATGACTGACTGGAATAAATCGGAAAGAATTCTCGCAAGTGTTTGTTGATATGTAATCACCACAATCCAACACTGCTACACTGATATAGATTCACACCTTCCAGTCATAATAATAGACGTAAGTGGCGAAACAAGCAGGCCATGATGAGTCGTGATGGTTCAAAATTACATATTGAAGTGGGAGCTCGCCATTGTCCGTACGCTCACTCCGGCCACCGGAAGTCAGACTAACGCTGGTTACCGTACAATTTGCTGCAAATGACATATATCCAATTACCGTATGCTCATCTGGTTTATATGATTTAAAATAAAAAAGGATAACAAGATAACGATGAGATTAATCACAAGTGACTTTGCTGTCTTTATCACATGCTTGACAAGTGTTTATTGTGACACTATTTGGTTAGGACGGTTCTGCAGGTACCACAGTTTGTTACTGTGAAGCCCATGGTTGAAGTACCGGTGTTACCCCGCTGACCATATAATACAATGGTTGATTATGTGCTTTAAATGTCATCATACCATTTTATCACCAAAGTCACATTTCATTACATACGGTGTATCTTCTGAATCTTCAAATTTTATCCTAAGGAAAACGTCCTTTTACGAGACTTCAAGGGCACGGACAAATTGCCAGGGAGTGTCGTTCCATGGATTTCGCATTAGCCATGTTTTTTTAATAAAACTTTGACCAAATATGTTTTAAATTGGCCCTTCCTATCTTAAGGAATTTTATTCTCCTTGTAGTTTCTGCATAACTTTCCAAGAAGTTGAATCGATCGCAAATCTCCAAGCACGCAAAGCATGCAGAAATTGTTTGAGGAATTTCAGGACTTCCATACTTTGACGAACATCTGTACGCAGAGATTTCTGACCACTATGACATCTCGAATATCGATATCGGTGACGCCAATTCATTTTTCACAAGTTTGGCTACAGTCTTTTTCCACTAATCCAAAAAATAGGAGGAACGTGGGATTTTTAATCGGTAAATTTTCACTGAAAGATATAGAGAAGCAAAATTACACTCAACGTAAAATTACTAAGATATATTTGTGCATTATCTATGATAACCATTTATTGAAAATGAAATTTGCCGGTTATTTTACAGCAGACAATGAGGATTTTTCCACATATTATGGTTTTTTCTCTCATATCTCGCCATGTTGGATAGAGTTTGCCCATGTAAGAAAGCTCTGTAAGAAAAATCTATCTTACATAGCATTTCACGCGACGTGACGTCACAATGGCTCAACAATGACGTGACGTCACGAATACGGTAAACTCTGTTGCCGGAAAGAGAAAACGACGGCGTGATAAAATTAAAACCTTTCACAAAATTTTAACCATAAACACCAGGAAGAGGAGATTAATTTTTCTGCGCAAACTTCGTTTGCAAATAAATATAGGGTATGCTTAAACTCGCTGTCTAATTCGTTTTCGTCAAAAAAGCTCAAAGAAAAAGTTGCAATTTCAAATGGTAGCCTGTCTAAACATATTTTCGTGGTTTTTGAGCTTATTCTGGTAGTTGATATGAGAGAAAAAGACTCTTTCATAATATGTATGCGTGTATGTAGGATAGGGATATTCCACCCGAGGGTCACAAAATGTGGTGAAACCCGAGGCTTGCCGACGGTTTTACCACATTTTGTGACCCCTCGGGTGGAATATCCCTATCCTACATACACGCATATGAAAGAGTCTTATAATATTCGATTAAAATTGCCCCTACTTTATTGTACATTTATAGTACAGCGATATCGCGTAAAAGCATCTTCAACAAAAGACGACAATGAAGTGTAAGCTCTCGTGGAGTAACTAGCAGAAGGTCACACATCCAACAACTGACCACGCTCCCTGTTGCATAACTATGTTGAGTGGGTCCCCGGGTTATACCGCATGTCTGGAAAAGCTAGCTCGCCAATTCGGCACCTCATATACATGTACCTAGCTGGATGTTACCGCATATCTTTACAAATTTAACGCTACTCGTTACTTATATAATTTAAACTCAATTAATGAACCTTTATTCAAGATAAGACGTGCCGTAGTAATGTTAATACTGAACGCCGTTCAAAATGGAACACGTTAAAATTGACTATCTGTGCCCTTTATGCTCATCGTTTGACCAAAGCAGGTTTGTTTGTCAGATATTGATGAGATCATGCTGCAGGATTTAATAAGTAATTAATTGGAAGATGAGAATGGTTCAACTTTTCCGATCAACTTTGGTTGTGATTTCGACGGTAAGGACTAGCTACTTTCCAGTAGGCAAGTAAAGAAAAAAAAAGTATTTATAAGGCCTCTTTCAAAATGTAATCAAAAAAAAAATTCAATGGTTTGCCGTTTAATATAAAAAAAATCAGAGAATACCAAAGTGTCAAAAAGAACATAATCCGAACTCAAAATCGATTTAACATGGAGACTATCGTAAAAGCACAAGAAAATAAGACCTAGTGTTCCGGAAGAGTTAGCGTCTTCTTCTTCATCGACGACACCCGCCATGTAAATCTTTGTCACATCCAAGTTAGCATCAAGTCTCAAAATGAGAACCGAGTATCATTGCCAATCACAACTAGTAAACTAATGAGCATACTCAAAAACGCCATCTTCATATCACTTGTATGGCAGATTTGTTTTTATATTTTCACTTGTGAAATATAAAGAAGCTGCTATACTTATGAAATATACTTGATACTAAATGGCAAACCATTGAATATCCTCTATATAGCACAGGAGGATAGCAAAATATTTCTCAAGGAGACAAAGATGGCGACCATAGAACTTGAATATAAATATGTCTATTATGACAAAATACACCAATACTCAATAGAAAACTGTATTTATTGTATAACATCATACTGGTGTAACAAGGACATTACGAATATTTGTCTAATGATGGCAGTTCGATTTGAAAACGATTTTACACTTTTTGTATGTGTGTTTGTGTTTATGTTTTTATTCGGCACACCAGTGATGATTATGTCACCATTTACCATGATTTCGATGTATGTAATTATATGATTAAGCCAGCTACTACTTAATGTTTAATTCCTCACCTTTTTCTGTGGTTGTGGACTTTGATCATTACATTCACGGTCATTCGATTCCTCGTCTGATGTCAGCTCATGATCACTCGAGGAATTTGAACTGAGGTTTGAATTTATACCATCGTCTCCCATACATCTGTAGTGAATATAAAAGTTATCATTAACGAGATAGTCGGTTATGACAATACTGCTGACACACACAAATATCATTGTGGTTAATACCAGGCTACTGTCGTATCACAAAATACTTACGCCATTGTATCACCGGTGTCGTTACCAACAATAAACATGTGATCCTGATATACACATGCGCAGTTGAAGGAGTTGGTCTATGTAATCGATTACATGTTTATTGTTTGCAGACAAACCTATATTTTTACAAATGACCAAAGATATTCAAGTCAATTGCAAACAAAGAATAATTTTGTATCAGAAAAAAATATTGTACCAATTTATTGAATATTATGTGAAACAATACAGACTATGTATTGATTGGCACTTTTCAACGGGTTTCAAAACGAAGATTTAAAAAAAAACATGACCACTAACATTTATCAGAGATACAGATCTACATTAATGAAAATGAAAAAAGAGAATAATATGGTTTTAATAAATCACAATTTTTCAATTGCATTAATATCATCACGGATTCAGCGAGATTTATGTTCCGTTGAAATTTTCTTTTCATCCTGACGATTATCAACAATACTCTGACAGGCGTTCCTCTTTTCCATTGAATTATTCAAAGACATTGCTGCAATTCGAAATCTATTTGCTTATCAACGTGAGTTAATCTATCAAAGATTGAATAAAGAACATAAGATGTGTACATATAAAGTTGGTATGAAGTCCAATAGCCTGTACTGTTCATTCATAATGAATCGCGAACAAAACAGGTAGAAGAATTGAACAATAAAAATTGTTGATATCCTTTATGAACCACACATAATATAAAGTATAAGAAAGCTATGCTTGTCGATACCCTTGTAAAAGCTTGACACGGGTTTTAGCCATTGGTGTTCACACTTTAGGGCTATTATATAACCGACTATCTAACACAAAATGAATATAGGAGGCAAAAGTTATTCAAAATGAATTATCCATGTACAGTTTAAGTGGTTGTTTTGAAATGTGTGTATACAAAAGTCTGTATGTGCATACGAACTGAATACAATAATAACATGAAATTCCAAGGCAGGTCGGGCTCAAACTCTTTTATAAATAGAACAAGAAGTGTATAGGACAAATTAACTCTTTAAGTAAAAAAACAAATTTTACAAAAGGCATTTACATGCAGTGAGCTACACAATGTTCCACAAAAAAAATCAGAGAATGACAAAGCGTCAACAAAACCATAATCCGAACTGCTCATAACATAAGCAAATTTGCAAACACAAAGTAAAAAGCCGAAACATTATCATTTTTTTCTGACTGCTCATACAAACCCGGCATCATGCCGGATAATATCGATATATTCGAGGCTAAAGTGACAAAATGTATTCACGCAATTCAAATAAAATTCCAAGGAGTAAACAAAATATCCAACGAAGGCAATTAATTTAAAAGGTGAAACATGGTCTGAAATAGACTTTACAGAAGCCGTTAAGACAGGTAATCT